>CM056837.1:14419043-17102793 GCA_029853015.1 Chelidonichthys spinosus
AATTAATAATAATATTTAAGAAATTGGGAAAAACATTTGTAAAAAAAAGAATAATAATAAAAAAGAATAAAACGGGGCAAATTAATGAATACAGAAACAACCGGCTCAAACGAAATGATAATACCAGAAGGATAAGGTACAGTATAAGTTATGAGAGACTAGAAATTATAAAATTGAAAAACAAAAATATTTACAAATGATAAAAGGTAGGTAGGGTGAAGTAAATTAAAATAAAATAAAATAAAATAAACAAACCAACAGGCTAAACAGTTTAACTACAGTAAGGAACAAAAAAGTAAATAACAAAAGGCAGGGAGGGGGAAACTAATTAAAACAGAGGGACAACCCAACTAGCTAGAGAAGGGATAAAGGGCAAGTTACTAACAGTCTTTAGTAACAAGAAAATAAAAGAAAGAAAAAATAGAATATAATGTATTTAAAAGAAAACTAAAGTAGGTTGGGAAAAATGAATCAAAACAGACACACAACCCAACTAGCTAAAGAAGAGATACTACACAGTGAAGGAAAAAAAAAATTAAATTAAAGTGCTCTTAGCCACGTGGTTTATCGCAAAACAGCAGTCGTGAATCACAGTGATCAAGAGGCTATTAACTAACGGATAAGGAACTAGAGCTGGAATGTTGTGTTCGATTGTAACCTCCTGAACAACTACTTAATTCTAGCAATACTTTCTTATAGTAAGAAAACAACATATTTATGGCCGCAGCGGGCCTTAAATCACAGCAAAACACAAACACACAACATTGAAAAACAAGATGTTACAATGAGCTCATACAACTTTTAAACCGGTTAAACACATGTCATTCATTCAATATAACAATCTTTTACCAAGAGAACCACTGAAATCCATAAGATTACAGAGAGTTTCACCATGCAAATCGTCATTACATTTCCAAGTAGGAATTACGATGATATGAGTGGCGGACTGGCTACCCCACTTAGATATCGTCAACCTCACATAACAATCTCTCACATAGAGAAACACTCAGACCCATAAGGTCAGGGACAATTTCACAATGCAAACTGTCATTATGCTACCAATAGGATTTAAAACAATATGAGTGGCGGACTGGCTACCCCACTGAAATATCGTCAACCTCACATAACAATCTCTCACATAGAGAAACACTCAGACCCATAAGGTCAGGGAGAATTTCACAATGCAAACTGTCATTATGCTACCAATAGGATTTAAAACAATATGAGTGGCGGACTGGCTACCCCACTGAAATATCGTCGACCTCACATAACAATCTCTCACATTGAGAAACTCTCAGACCCCTGAGGTCAGGGAGAATTTCACAATGCAAACTGTCATTATGCTACCAAGTTTAGGAATTATGACAATATAGTGTCAGACTGATTCACTCCACTAAAATTGTCTACCTCACATAACAATCTCTCACATAAAAAAACACTCAGACCCATAAGGTCAGGGAGTATTCCATCATGCAAACTGTCATTATGCTACCAATAGGAATTATGACAATATGTATGGAAGCCTGGTTACTCCATAACAATACCATCCACCTCATATAATAATCTGTTACACCGAGAAAAACTCAAACCCATAAGGTGATAGAGAATTCCACTATGCAATCTGTTATTATACTACATAAGGCCTTTGTTTTTCTTAAAACTCACCAGAACAGCCTGCAGTCAACTGCTGCTATTTGAAAATTTAAATCGCGTTACCTGGGTCTATGGAAGATCCGGACTTGAGACAGGGCATTGTGAATATCAGCAAAAGTTAGGAATTTTACAAGAGGCTTCCTTACCCTTTTAATTTTGGCGCCGATTGCTAATATTCAGAATGACTCCATCCAGTCCAGACGTCCTCTAGCCCAGGGTTAGCGAGATGCCGACAACGCCATATTGTTGAAGAAAACTCTTCAGGTCCAATTCAGTGGCTGGTTCAAATGAGGTTTAATCACTGACAGTGGAGAAAAGACAATGTCGCGGTTGCCACACAGCCCAATCTGCCCTGATGTGAGGCAAGAGACAACTTATACAGAACCAAAGGGGCAGGTCTAAACAGTGGATTTACATAGATTCAATACGCGTTTCACCCTGGGTAAGAGACGTCCTGAGACAACATAAAGGTGTGACTTCCTCGGAACAGCTGGGTTCTTGCTAGATAGTGTCACAACAGGGGCCATTCATGAAGGCCTTGATCAAGTATGTGGGATGAAGGTGTTTCGGAGACGGTCCAGGAAGGGGGACAGATCAGAGGGTCTCATCATTAACATGACAAGACTTACATACAACGAATGCAGCTCAGCAAGACATTTGAGGTTCCCGAGAGGAAGTAATATTTAAACAAACAAATTGGAAGGTAACACATTTTCTTCTACACCGCCAATCTAAAAAAATACAACAAAGATGCAAAGCCACACTCTGATCGCGGTCTTCATGCAGAGCAATTGCATGCACTGGTATCGGTTCTTGGTATCGATAAACTTTAGCGAGTACGAGTACAAGTATATTACAACAGTATCGACCCGATACCCAATGCCAGTATCGGTATCGGTGCATCCCTATCAACAACGGGACTTCAAATGCCTCGGCTCGAGTTCGTCAGCGACAAAGAAAGCCAGCGCCACTGGGCAGGCCATATTCTTTGTGCAAAGTCCGTGAAGTTTCCCCTGGCGCTATAGTTTTTGTTATGTATACAATTATTGATAAAGTTTAAAAAAAATAAATAAAAAAAAGTCAGTGAAGTGCACCTGTGTCCGACTTGACGTGGTGAGAACTTGACGTGTTTATGACGAGTTCCGTTGGAAACTCTCAAGTCTTGTTCATGCATCGGCGCAAATGCGTGCGATCAGAAACGCGCACATTGAAAGTGTAACTGCAGTTTCATTGTAGTCCGTTGTGTGATTGGTTGAAGGTGTAAAGGCTGTTTTATTGTACTCTGCTGTGTGATTGGTTGAAGTTGTAACTGCAGTACCATTGTACTTGGTTGTGTGATTGGTTGAAGGTGTAACTACAGTATCATTGTAATTGGTTGTGTGATTGGTTGAAGGTGTAACTGCAATTTCATTGTACTCTGCTGTGTGATTGGTTGAAGGTGTAACTGCTGCATCATTGTACTTGGTTGTGTGATTGGTTGAAGGTGTAACTGCAGTATCATTGTACTCTACCATGTGATTCGTTGAGGGTGTAACTGCAGTTTCATTGTACACTGCTGTGTGATTGGTTGAAGGTGTAACTGTTGTATCATTGTGCTCTGCTGAGTGATTGGTTGAAAGTGTAACTGCAGTTTCATTGTACTTTGCTGTGTGATTGGTTGAAGGTGTAACTGCAGTTTCACTGTACTCGGTTGTGTGATTGGTTAAAGGTGTAAAGTTTGTTTTATTGTACTCTGCTGTGTGATTGGTTGAAAGTGTAACTGCAGTTTCATTGTAGTCTATTGTGTAATTGGTTGAAGGTGTAACGATTGTTTTATTGTACTCTGCTGTGCGATTGGTTGAAAGTGTAACTGCAGTTTCATTGTAGTCTATTGTGTAATTGGTTGAAGGTGTAACGATTGTTTTATTGTACTCTGCTGTGCGATTGGTTGAAAGTGTAACTGCAGTTTCATTGTACTCTGTTGTGTGATTGGTTGATGGTGTAAAGGCTGTTTTATTGTACTCTGCTGTGTGATTGGTTGAAGCTGTAACTGCTGTATCATTGTACTCTGTTGTGTGATTGATTGAAGGTGTGACTGCAGTTTCATTGTAGTCTGTTGTGTGATTGGTTGATGTGTAAAGGCTGTGTTATTGTACTCTGCTGTCTGATTGGTTGAAAGTGTAACTGCAGTACCATTGTACTTGGTTGTGCGATTGGTTTGTTAAAAGCTTGAACTATAAAGGGATGCTCGTAGCATTGTTTAATAATCAAAGCATATAACCAGTGTGAATAAAAAGGTTGGAATTCATGTAAAATGTTGTTATAACAATGTTAAAAGCAGTTTAAAATGTTTTAAATGTTTATTGTTTTATTTAAAAGAAGATGTATCTGAAAACTGTCTGAACCAGCAGTTATGGGGTTAATAGCGATTGGCCGTCGGGTCATGTGGGGTTGAATCACAGAGGGAGGAACGGGACGGAGTTAGCGAGTGGGCGTAAGAGAGATTGTTGGCGTTAAGTTAGCTTTAAGTGCACGAACCAAGGTGTGTAACTTGTACTTTGTGTCTTATGATTGTCTGCACGATAACTACGGAGAAGAGTGACAAGCTGCATAGTGAGAAACGGGAGGAATTTCAACACGAAGTTCTGAGACTGTTTACGTTTGTGTTAATGCTAACGCTAGCGCTAACGATTAGCCACATGGACATATGGGACTCAGTTAGTTCATTACAAGTGAACGGACATTTTTCAGTTAGCGTTTGACTTTCTCAGTTGAACGGTTGGAGGGGTTTCTCTGCGGTTTTCGACCTGAGGACAGAAAAGAGGCCCATACAGAGCTTGGAGCAACCAGGATTTCGCCGTGAGGTTTCTGGCTACGCGGGACGAGAGACGAGAAGCTGACGGAGTCCATTTTGGAATGCGGATCTGCGGCGGAGTGCTACAGCTGTGACTGTTGGAAGAGAGACGGGAACATTGACTCAGGTATCATCCAAGTTGTTTTTGCTCGCTGACGAGTGAAGCGGCCATTACGTTTTGGGCCACAACGACCAAGCACCACATCAGGCCTGCTACAATATTTTGGGTTGAAAATAATTTTAGTTGCCGGCTTTAGATGTTCATTAAGGTGTGTGTGGGCCCACAAATTGTGTTTAAGTGTATTTAAAGTGGTTTAAATTGTTGTCTGTGCATTTATATAAGGCACAGTGTGTTTCCTTAAAAGAGAGGGATTTACATTTTTCATTTACAGTGTCTTCCTATAAAAGGGATATTTTGTTTGGAAGGTTCAAGAAAAGGACATACATATTTTTATTTAATTTTATTATTTCATTAGAAATGGTGATTGTTTTCTTAAGTAAATAATTGAGACATATTTTTCTAAAACCTTGTTTGTGTCACTTTATTACCTACCTGTAAAGAAATTGTCATTTCATGTTGAGAGAGGCACCCGTGGTTAAAGATCTTTATTGAACCATAACTTAAGAATGGTGTATTCCTAGGTAGGTTAAAAACCTTTCAAGTGTGTACGTAAAACAGAAATCCAAGATATTTAAAACTGAGTTAATCAGGGTTAGCGATATTTGATAATATATATATATATATATATATATAACATAAAAATATAATATTGGATACCTTAAAAGAACCCAAAAGCCCTGCCCTCATCAATAGGACTACTGAGGGGAGCGCTACATAAAATGGAGGCACCGCTGGGATAGTCTTGGATTTTCAGTTTAAAAAGAAGGGAAAGCAACCAACTAAAGTTACTTAGCTAATTTACAAACCGTACGAACATGGAAAAAACAGAACTAGTGTCAGAGTTAAAACGCTGGTGCCATGGTGAGGGTTTGGATGAGGCTCATGCGCTTATGACCATCGTCCCAGAAGATGTAGAGATCAGTGAAGTGGAGGAAACACTGGAAACTATCAAGTCTTTAGGACGGGTGCGTGTCCGTGGGAGAAACTTCAGTGCAAGACTTAACCGACGGATGGTTTTGGCTGAGAGTAGAGAGACTGTGAAAGAGGAGAGTGTTCCTCCTGAAGTTGGGCCTAGTGATGGGGGAGAGGCGTGGACTGTCATCATCATAGGAGAGTCAGGGGCAGCTGCTGAAGAGTTTAATAGTAAACTAAAAGGGTTGCTGCAGGCTGAAGGGAAAACAATGGAGGACCTCAAGTCATTATTCCCCAGTACACCCCCGCCCACTAGTTCCACTGAATCCATCCTTCGCGCTGTCGGAGATTTGTTGGACAAGACAGCCAAACCAGCTGATGGTGGGAGTTATGGTCGACTACGCATGTTCTCAGGAGCCCTACCAACGCCGCCCGGTGAAGAACCATTTGACCATTGGCTAGAGCAGGCATGGCTAATGGTGGAGGAGACTGAATGCTCTGACAGAGAAAAAAGACGCAGACTTATTGGTAGTTTAAAGGGGCCCGCGCTAGAAATTGTGAAAGCAGTGCGGCACGCCAATACTGACGCCAGTCCAAAAGAGTGCTTGGAAGCCCTTGAAAGTGCTTTTGGAAGTGCTGAGTCTGGCGATGATCTCTATTTCGCCTTCCGGCTAATGCAACAGCAAAAAGGAGAGAAATTATCGGATTTCCTCAGACGTCTAGAGCGGTCTCTAGCTAAGGTGATTCAAAGAGGTGGCCTCTCTGCTAGCAGCATGGATCGAGCCTGACTGGAGCAACTTCTAAGGGGTGCTATCGCTTCAGATCTGATGCTGGTCCAACTGCGCTTGAGGGAAAGGAAAGATACGCTCCCGAATTTTCTACAGCTCTTGACTGAAATTCGTGCTGAGGAAGAGTATGAAAATTCTAGGAAGAAGCTCAGTGCATCCGTTCATCAAGTGCATGCTAATCCAGAAGTGGATACAAGGCAAGCTGAAATCCAGAGCTTGAAGGCGGAAATAAAAGAGCTTAAGTCAATGGTTGCATCAGTAGTGACCAAATCAGCTAATGTCAGAGATGAGTACATGGAGGCTACAGCCATCCATGCACCGCCTAGCCCTGAGAACAGGAAAGACACTGAGCTGGCTGCCTTGAAAAAACAATTGAAACGACTAAAACAGAAAACGAGTAACAAGATGTCTGAGCAAGATGCTGCAGTTGCTGTTTCCACCATGGAGGCTTCCAAACAGGTCTCCAACTCCCCCAAGGGAGCACTGAAAAGGTCTGAAGAGAATTTCTGCTATAGGTGTGGTGAGAGCGGACAGTTTGCTACAAAGTGCCGAAACCCTGAGAATCAAGCCAAGGTTATCAGAAAGCTAATTCATGCTTTAAAGGTGACACAAAACAGACAGCCGTCTGGTGATGCCCCGACCAACGAAGTTAACTGTGGGGTCAAGAAAAGTGCTGTTACCTCATCAGAGCCAGCTGGCATCCCGGAAGGCTTGATTGGTCCACCCAGCATAGTACCTGTAAAAGTAAATGGACATTGCTGTGATGCCTTGTTTGATAGTGGCTCTCAGGTCACTATTATCTTTGAGTCTTGGTATCAAAGTTATCTGTCTGATGTCCCAATACGCCCCGTGTCTGGTCTATCCCTGTGGGGGCTAAGTGAATCTGAGGTCAGTTATCCCTATCGTGGTTATGTAGTGGTCGATGTTGAATATCCGGCAAAGGTGGCAGGTGCCGACCAGATGGTGACTTTCCTCGCTCTTATCTGCCCCCAGCCCCGAACTGCAGACCAGACTCCTGTCATTGTGGGGACCAATGCCAGTCACATCAGACGTCTTGTGCAGCAGTGTAAGGACAATGGCATTGACATTACCCAGACACTGGGAATACAAGTATGTTACAGAGACGACAGTCTAACATCGCCTGACACCGCCACAGCCCTGGAAGAAGAGGACGATATTGGCTGCGTGTTATGGCAAGGCCCTGGCCCACTGACGCTACCCCCTGGTGGTGACTGTAGTGCAGTCTGCAAAGTTGAGTACAAGCTCCATGTCGACAAAGAAATCCTGATGGTCGACTCGTCTCCTGTAGCTCCACTCCCAGCTGGGGTGCTACTTAAACCCATGGTGGTGCCCAGCGAAGAAGTGAACGTCAGCCATTTTAGAATCCTGGTCCAAAATGAGTCATTGACAGAGACAGTCATACCAGTGGGAACAGTTATCGGGCATATGTATCTGACAGAGGCAGTCACTTCACTCTCTCCATCCAAGACGGCTGCCACAGAGTTCGATGTAAACCTGATCAACTTCGGTGACTCATCTGTCTCGGAGGAGTGGAAGGAGAGACTCCGTCAAAAGCTATCCACAAGGTCCAAGGTGTTCTCGCTACACGAATGGGATGTCGGATTGGCAAAGGAAGTAGAGCACACTATACGGATGTCAGACCCACGGCCGTTCAGGGAGCGCTCTCGTCGCCTGGCCCCAGCTGACCTGGAAGATGTGAGAAAGCACCTTCAAGAACTGTTGCAGGCAGGGATCATTAAGGAGTCTCGTAGCCCCTACGCATAGGGTTGTCACGATACCAGAATTTCAGTAGTCGATACCAATACCTGTGAATTTCCACGATTCTCGATACTAATTCGATACGACAATTTAAAAAACAACAACAACAGGACCCATGTACTTTTAAATTAACTAATTTATTGAAAACTGCTTCAAACTGTCAAGTATTTAACACCACTGATCTTTTTGCACAGAATTTAAATTGCAGTACCAGCTGCCAACAGACCTATAGCCATCCAGTATAAAAACAAACAATACTGTGCTTATAAATATGGTCATAAATAACAATAGTCAACTATTTTACATTAAAAAAAAAAGAACAGCAGTGGTCTATAGCCAGGTTTGACGTGCTTCCTCCTTTGGTCTGAAAACTTCTGAGGCACTTTTTGCATGTCGGCTTGTTTGAATCAAGAATTGCTCTGGATTCATCCGCCTCGAATGCAAAATATTTCCACACGCGACTCTTCGCACCTGTCTTGTCGACGAGCCGACGTATTGTGCTTTCGCTCTCACCCGCTGAAGCCATTTTTTTCGAAGACGGCAAGTTTTCTTCTTCAGCGCCGCTTACTGCTCTGTGCTGCTCACACGCGTATACTGCCCCCGTCAGTTCCGCCAAGAATCGTCACGGCTCGCCGAGTGAAAAGTTGTATATTCGGTTCTGACGATACCAGAAAAAAAACAAGTATCGAATTATTTTTTTCGTGTCGGCATCGAATTGGTACCGAAGTATCGGTTCTTGTGACAACCCTACCTACGCATCCCCTATTGTGATTGTTCGTAAAAAGAATGGAGCCGTGAGAATGTGTATTGACTACCGATTGTTAAACAGCCGAACAATCCCAGATCAGTACACAACACCTTGTATTGATGATGTATTGGATTCAATGACCGGAAGCAAGTGGTTCTCCGTTCTTGATCTGCGGAGCGGTTATTACCAAATCGCCATGGCCGAGGAAGATAAGGAAAAGACGGCTTTCATCTGCACACTGGGGTTCTTCCAGTTCGAGAGGATGCCACAGGGGATAACTGGAGCTCCAGCCACCTTCCAAAGGCTAATGGAGAAGGCTGTGGGTGACATGAACCTGCTCGAAGTCCTTGTCTACCTCGATGACCTGATTGTATTTGGCCGAACTTTAGAAGAGCATGAAGAGAGACTTCTTAAAGTCCTCGATCGTCTGGCAGAGGTTGGATTGAAATTCTCAGTGGACAAATGTCAATTCTGCCTCCCAAGGGTGAAATACCTGGGACATATTGTGTCCGCCGATGGAGTATCGCCTGATCCTGCCAAGATAGAGGCAGTTACAAGTTGGCCACAGCCTACCCACCTGAAGGCTCTTCAATCCTTTTTGGGATTTTGCGGATATTACCGGCGTTTCATCGCCAATTATGCAGCCATTGTCAGGCCTTTGTCGGAGCTCACAAAAGAAAAGAAGAAAAGAAGCCTGAGAAAGACAACACAAAGACTTACCTCAAAGAGTCCGAGCCCTTTGGTGAGAGATGGGACCAGTCCTGCACCGAGGCTTTCCACAAGATTATACACTGCCTTACTCATGCACATGTGTTGGCTTTTGCGGATCCCAACAAGCCCTACGTCCTGCATGTTGACGCCAGCTTGAAAGAGCTTGGCGCCGTCCTCTACCAGGAACACAGTGAGGGTCTGAGACCAGTCGCCTTCGCCAGCAGGAAGCTAAAGACATCTGAGAGGAACTACCCCGTTCATCAGCTGGAGTTTCTGGCGCTTAAATGGGCTGTTGTGGATAAATTCCATGATTATGTGTATGGGGTCAGATTCACCGTACGTACGGACAATAATCCGCTGACGTACGTGCTATCGACTGCAAAGCTCAGTGCTGTGGGGCACAGATGGCTCTCTGCCTTATCCACCTATGACTTCGATGTCCAGTACCGACCAGGCAGACACAACATAGACGCTGACCTGCTCTCAAGGAATATGCCTGATGAGAGTTCAGAGGAATGGACGACCATACCACAGTCTGGTGTGAGATCCATCTGCAAACAAATCTGCATCACTGGTTCTGCGGGCAGTCCACCAAGGTATGTAGATCTGTTGGGAGCTTCTCCAGATTGTGTGCCTGATATTTATGCATTCCCGACTCATCTGGAGTTAAAATCCTTGGGGCAGATGTCAAAACAGGAGCTGATTGAAGCTCAGGAGGATGATGCAGCCATCCGATCTGCTATACAAGCTGTTACAAATGGCAGATGGCTGGAAGAGAATGGATCCTGTTCGGAGCGTTCTCGTCTAAAAAAAGAGATGGGGAAACTGATGATGAAAGATGGGTTACTCCATCGCTTAAGCAAGCGGCCCTCTGGAGAAGAAGTCACTCAACTTGTCTTGCCAAGCGAGTTCAGAGAAGTGGTGCTGAAGGCCACCCATGATGATCTTGGACACCTTGGTATTGAAAGAACTACAGACTTGTTGAAGAGCAGGTTCTTTTGGCCGAAACTGGCATGTGATGTTGAGCAGTACATAAAGAACTGTGGAGAGTGTGTCACTCGAAAGACCCCTTGTCAGAGGGTAGCACCTTTACATCACATTTCAAGCAATGGACCGATGGATCTGGTATGCATCGATTTTCTGTCCGTGGAGCCAGATTCTGCAGGTATTAGCAATGTGTTAGTGGTCACGGATCATTTCACCCGTTATGCTCAGGCATTCCCATCCAGAGACCAGAAAGCGCACACGGTGGCAAAAATCCTGGTGGACAAGTATTTCCTGCATTATGGCCTGCCAGCAAGAATCCACTCAGATCAGGGAAGAGACTTTGAGAGTCAATTAATCAAATAACTCTTGAAGATGATGGGGATCCGGAAATCACGCACCACTCCCTACCACCCGCAGGGAGATCCACAGCCCGAACGCTTCAACAGAACTCTTCTGTCCATGCTGGGAACCCTGGGCTGTGAAAGGAAACGGCAGTGGAGTAAACATGTTGGCTACTTGGTTCACGCCTACAACAGTACCAAATGTGATGCTACAGGGTACTCACCCTATTTCTTAATGTTTGGCAGAGAAGCAAGACTTCCAATAGATTTGTGCTTTGGAACCTCTCCTGATGGCAAAGCTGATGGTTGCCATTCACGCTATGTAGCCAAGCTAAAAGACGACTTACAAAGAGCTTACAAGCTTGCCTCTGAAGCGGCCTTCAAGACACATCAGAGGAACAAGAGGTCTTATGACAAAAGAGTGGGATTCCAGACACTGGATATTGGCGACAGAGTGTTGTTAAGGAATTTAGGATTGTGTGATTGGTAAATAATACAATAACAATAAAATACACAAAATACTAAAATCACAACATTTTTTAAAGTGTAGAACAGTGTGTGATGAATAGATCGGAGTGTTTGATGTTTAGTCATCTGCAGGTTTGACCTCCGTTCAATATCGCCGATGTCCGACAGCTCTACAAACACAAACCAGAGAACAGCGGTTTAATCACAAACGTGTCCACGACGCTGTGAACACAGATGTTATGTCACGTTGGTAGTTGGTAACGTTTAGTGAGCCAACGGCAGTCAGAAAGTGGCATGCTAACGTTGTTGTTAGCAATATCCCGCTAGCTGGCTAGCTAGCCGGTCAGCTTACATTACCCGAGGAAGCAAAGCCACTAGTTGCTGCTGTTACGAACGTAATCACTAGCTTGGTAAACTAAACAGAAATGTGTCTTTGGTTTGCAACGAGGTGAAACATTTTAAAAGTGAAACTTACCGGGAAGAGTAACGTTAGTAAAACTCCGCAGCCGCAGCGGCGTTTTTTCGCCCGTTGCCTCAAGCGTTAACCCCGCCCCCAGCCCCTAACGTAAGCCGGGCCCAGTTCCAGCCCAGCAAAGAGTTGGGGCCGATCGGGAACCAGTTTTCCAGGCCGAGAGCCGGCTCTTTGTCTGTGGAAACAGGAAGAACTGGTTCGCGATTGGGCACCGGCTCCGAACCGGCCCTCAAAATGCCTCGGTGGAAAAGGGGCACCAGTTAGTTCATTACAAGTGAACGGACATTTTTCAGTTAGCGTTTGACTTTCTCAGTTGAACGGTTGGAGGGGTTTCTCTGCGGTTTTCGACCTGAGGACAGAAAAGAGGCCCATACAGAGCTTGGAGCAACCAGGATTTCGCCGTGAGGTTTCTGGCTACGCGGGACGAGAGACGAGAAGCTGACGGAGTCCATTTTGGAATGCGGATCTGCGGCGGAGTGCTACAGCTGTGACTGTTGGAAGAGAGACGGGAACATTGACTCAGGTATCATCCAAGTTGTTTTTGCTCGCTGACGAGTGAAGCGGCCATTACGTTTTGGGCCACAACGACCAAGCACCACATCAGGCCTGCTACAATATTTTGGGTTGAAAATAATTTTAGTTGCCGGCTTTAGATGTTCATTAAGGTGTGTGTGGGCCCACAAATTGTGTTTAAGTGTATTTAAAGTGGTTTAAATTGTTGTCTGTGCATTTATATAAGGCACAGTGTGTTTCCTTAAAAGAGAGAGATTTATATTTTTTATTTACAGTGTCTTCCTATAAAAGGGATATTTTGTTTGGAAGGTTCAAGAAAAGGACATACATATTTTTATTTAATTTTATTATTTCATTAGAAATGGTGATTGTTTTCTTAAGTAAATAATTGAGACATATTTTTCTAAAACCTTGTTTGTGTCACTTTATTACCTACCTGTAAAGAAATTGTCATTTCATGTTGAGAGAGGCACCCGTGGTTAAAGATCTTTATTGAACCATAACTTAAGAATGGTGTATTCCTAGGTAGGTTAAAAACCTTTCAAGTGTGTACGTAAAACAGAAATCCAAGATATTTAAAACTGAGTTAATCAGGGTTAGCGATATTTGATAATATATATATATATATATATAACATAAAAATATAATATTGGATACCTTAAAAGAACCCAAAAGCCCTGCCCTCATCAATAGGACTACTGAGGGGAGCGCTACAGGTTGAAAGTGTAACTGTAGTTCCATTGTACTCTGCTGTGTGATTGGTTGAAGGTGTAACTGCAGTTTCATTGTAGTCTGTTGTGTGATTGGTCGAAGGTGTAAAGGCTGTTTTATTTTACTCTGCTGTGTGATTGGTTGAAGGTGTAACTGCAGTACCATTGTAATTGGTTGTGTGATTGGTTGAAGGTGTAACTGCAGTACCATTGTAATTCGTTGTGTGATTGGTTGAAGGTGTAACTGCAGTACCATTGTACTTGGTTGTGTGATTGGTTGAAGGTGTAAAGGCCGTTTCATTGTACTTGGTTGTGTGATTGGTTGAAGGTTTAACTGCAGTATCATTGTACTCGGTTGTGTGATTGGTTGAAGGTGTAACTGCAGTTTCATTGTACTCGGCTGTGTGATTGGTTGAAGGTGTAACTGTAGTTTCATTGTACTCGGTTGTGTGATTGGTTGAAGGTGTAACTGCAGTACCATTGTACTTGGTTGTGTGATTGGTTGAAGGTGTAAAGGCCGTTTCATTGTACTTGGTTGTGTGATTGGTTGAAGGTGTAACGGCTGTATCATTGTACTCTGTTGTGTGATTAGTTGAAGGTGTAACAGCAGTATTATTGTACTCTGCTGTGTGATTGGTTGAACGTGTAACTGCTGTATCATTGTACTCTGGTTGAAGGTGTAACTGTAGTTAAAGCTATTGTGCCTTCAGTTGTCATGTTCGTTTGTTCAGTAATGGTGGTCACAGATGATGTTGAGGCTTCAGGAGTTGTAGTGATGTTGCTGTTGGTCGGATCAGAAGACAGCTTTGTGTTATTATTATCGGTGCGATGCTCCAGGTTGCAGCTGGCAGTCAAAGGTACTTCATGACTTCCGTCTTTATTACTAAAAAAGAGCACATAGCAAAATATTGTATGAAGTGAATACTTTATTCATTTTCTTATATGAGGCCAAATATTAGAGATGCTCAATGAACAATGGACAGTCTTCTCACGTTGTATTTGGATAGAAATTAATCGTTTTTGTACAGTCAGTTGATGTGTCTGTGTTCAGCTAGTTGAGGATGGTTCTAGACAGTCTAACAAGCGAGTGGATGAGTTCAGTTTACTATCTCCACCAGGAAGATCATGCGATCGGTAGTGTGTGTGTGCATCTCTGTTGTCGCACACATTTCTATTCGTATCCATCTATTGTTGAATGCAAACTAGTAGTCATTTTCTTTCATGATTTACATTTTCCCTCCAGTCTGGCATCTATAAATAGTATAAACATCCTCACACACATCCTTTGTTCCTTTTGTGCCCAACATGCATGACTGTAAACCCACCAACAGACATTTAATTACCATTGAAGCAGTGTTTGGTCACGGTCAACCGGAGTCAGTTTGAATGTCCAACATTGGTCAGCAGTAGTATAACAACACACTGAAGAGACACAGAGCATATTAATAATACATTTAGAATAATAATACATTTAGACAAAAGATGTTTGTATATAATATCATATAATTGTACTCAGATAATGGGAGGCCAACGAGGACGACCAACAAAGGTGTCTGTGCGATACAACACAGATCTACTGAATCCAGCAGATTAACCTCGTCTAGTAGAGCGACAAAGCTCAGTGCCAAATATATATATATATATATATATATATACACCTACATATGCATAATATACATTTTTGTTTGTTATGCCACTGCTCCTGTCATTGACTTGTTGAAGAAGTTTATTCAAGGAGTAACCATTGACAGGTCCATTCATCTTCAGTATCACAATTATGTCACAGGCAAAGAAATCCAAATGTTTATGTGTTTTTCTGCTATCGTATTTCTGTTTGTGAGAGACAGGTTTTTTTTTTTTTTTTTGATAGTGACAACATTTATCGAAACAGAGGCACACTCTTCATTTTCATAAATGGCAGTACAATATATGAAATATGGGTGCCACTTTGCATATTTGCAAAATACTGCATGTGTAAGTGTCTTTGTATTTGCACCTGGGTTTGTCTTAAAGGCACATTACATGATCCAAATGTAAAGTAGAATATTCATTGCAAACTTAAACTAATTTGAACTTTTTAATGGGTTTTTTTCTGCTGCAGTTGGTTTACACCGCTGAACGCTTATTTTAATTATGATCAGTTGAGAAACACACATAATTTAAAATGATATATGTGGTGTATATGCTCAAAAGATAACTAAACCAGTCTTTAAACACAGAATCTGTTACCATCATTAGGCACACAGGTGAATTGACTGATTGAAAAGTTTGCACCAACTCGCTGCACCTCACCTGTCACTTTCATTCTTCTGTTTCCATGGTGTGCAACGTACTGCGGTTTACACATCAAGGTGGTGGAGCTGAACTTCAACCACACATCGCAGCTTGTTTGAATGAAAACAAAGTATTCACACCACTGTCAGGAGGTGAAAACTGAAGCACACGTAGATGTGAACACAAAATATTTTGCTGTTACCTTGTGCCGCTTTGTGGATTGCAGTTCTCAAGTACTTTCTGGAAGGAGACAGAGAAAAGTTGGAGTTCTGTGTCCTGCCTCTAAGGAGACGTATAATTCTATTAAAGTGATATGAGTGTTGCTTGCTTCTGGGACAGACTGACCTGAATGTCAATGTGACAGGCATTTGTTTCTGCTTCAACATTGTCATTACAATAAAATGCGTTGAACCTCTGGAGTGAAAGATGGAGAGACAGAGGTCGATGCTTAGTGGGAGGAGATGGGCGATAAAGACACGTAGAGGATTAAGACAGTGACAAATGTTTTGCAGTGTTCGCATCAGAACACATCGGCATGAAAAGAACTTTGTAGAAAGCGGCCCCCTTTTTATACAGTTTCTTCATACTACTGGAGAATGTATAACTATTTGACTCTGTGCCTTTTGCTATTTACACAATGTATACAGTATACGGTATAATGTAACAGAAATAGAAGATGTTAGAAGTTAGAAAATAAAATAAGAAATACAATGTCAAGTGTTCTATAAGTTGTACAAAAATACTGTGTCTGAGCGATTAAGTCACCATGCGTTGACTTCTTGTGATTATCAGATCATAAATATCATTCTGAGGAGTTTTTTTGTATATAAAAAAATAAGAGTTGGTGGTGGCTGCGTTTTGATTTCAGCTACTCTGCACATGGAAGTCATCGTCGGCTATGCTTCTTCCTTGAGTACAAAGTCCGACGAAGCCAAAGAAAAGATCTCAACTTTGAATAGGCGGCTGTTGAATTACAGCACAACCTGTATTAAGCTCAACCCCGGCGGTAACGTAGGCCAAGATTTGTAATGAGACAGTTCAGAGCAGCAACAGACTGAAATTCAGTTACTCATCATCTCAGACTGAACTGACAATGCTATGAACAGTCATATAGTCGCTGTAAGTGAAGTGGAGCCTTTTCCATATTTGCGGTGAAAATAAAATTAATAATTTAAAACCTTTATTATTTTTCTTGGCAGAAATGGACTTCCATGGTGGTGAGGTGTCTTAGCTTTAACAATGAAGTAAGCCGTGACTGAGCTAAAAAAAACATGCAATTCAAAGACGTGCTCTGACTCAATTTGTAAGCGAAAGAATGACACAAATGTGCTGAAGTACAGAGTGAAAACACACACAGTGCATTACACGGTGAAGGAGTGGGAACTGAGAGGTACAGGAAAAACCCCAACAAAGTCAATCTCACCAAATAGAAATTTCCACCTGTATTATCCTGGGATATCGAAAAGGAAGCACCTGCAGAAGGACATTGAGTTGTAAGGCCACAAATATTTAAAAATAAAACACTAGCATTGGAGAAAAGTTAGATGTGTCTTACTTACAACTGGAACAGAATTGGCTGATCTCACACTTTTCTGGCGGGGACCCTAAAAGAATAAAGGTAACATATTTTTAAAAGTATTTTTTCTTCTTTACAAAAGTCTTCATATCAGACAGGAATAAGGCACAAGACTTCAAAAACATTTTTAATTATACTTATTTCTGCTACCTTTTGTTGCTTATAGACACTACAATATTATTGATACAAATCAAGGCCAAAAAAAAAAATGCAAGGCAACATTGAAAGAACTAACAATACTTTATAACCATCACCTTTCAAAATGATGGACATAACTCTAAAAATTAGACCTTTTCATAATTTGATTACATAACGTGTTCAGCATATAGCGTTTTATGGCACCAATCAGCATCTCTCAACTGTGACCTTGGTCAAATCAACAGGTGCTGATGTTGTAGTTGAAGGTACTTCTATTGAGATAAAGAAGGATGTAAAGTCATAATGAGAAGGAAGCAGAGATCTTTCTCTCTCTTGTTTTTTCAACTCTAACTATAGTGTCTAACTATATGACTTCACAAATATCAAATAAAAAAACAAATTAACATTTTGAAAAATTGCATCTTGTAACATGTTTTATTTGAAATGCACTTATATGTCTTGAATTCACAATTAAACTGTTTTAATGTCCTCTGAGTACTTTTCTCTCTTCTCTAAATACAGCACATACAAATACACATGTTCACTCGGACAAATACACACAACATGCAAGTTTCATGAATACACACCAGTAGTCATGATTTCATCCTCATTGCTTTGAGAATTTGCATGGCGTCTCAACCGTCTGTGGTCTACAAGACAGACATGCAATGTTCAACATCCAACATGCTCTAACAACCATACAAAATAGAACCCCACAAGAATGTTAGACATGAAGACGTTTCAAAATGTGACGATTTGGGAATAAGACGCATGCTTAAGGACTTCCATGTGACAAGATATAAACAAGCCATGCCACGGTATGTTTTAGCCAGAATTATAAAAAAATTACGCTTCATTCTGTTATAGATGCAGTCAATCAGGAAAGTAATTCATGCACAAAATCCCAGCTTGAACAGCATCTCCGCGTAGGATTAGATCATAGAAAGCTTATGTCTGTCTCACCGCACATAAGGTTGGGGTCCCTCTGTCTGGCCCTGGGACTGGTCACGCTCCAGAACCGAGCATTCCAGCCAATCACAGTGCCATCCTCACAGAGGCCGTGGTCGCCCATGTCCGCCCACATGCGGAACATGTACAACTCCACTTCTCCGAGCGCAGCTCCCGGCGGTTTGTCTGTCGGACGGCAGCCCAGCCACAGGGAGCCCTGGGGGGGGATGGCCTGAGCGATGACCCTCCTCTCTGCCACTATTTCCCCATTGACCTGAAACATCGTAATAAGGAAAGTCAAAAGTTTCACTCCTGCAACTGCTGGGCCCCCACTGCCACCAAATCTGTTCTAGCTCATTGGTTCAGGGCAACTCAGGTTTTAGTGTCATAGTTTTGGCCAACCAAATTCAACCGATCATATTAAGATCGCATTCAACATTGCATCGCATTGGCAAGAAACGAGTTGCACTCAGACAGTCAGACAGGATTTAAATGAACATCAGGTTACTCAAATGTATTTAATAAAGAGTAAAACTATTATTTTTTTTACATTCGATACTCCCTCCACCACTGAGCATCCTAATACACTGCAAGCGTTACCTCCAGGCTGAAGGAGTTGTGTGGTACATCCCTCCTTAGACACACCCTATGCCAGTGTGTTGGGGCCAGCCGGATAGGAAATCTGTGTCGGACCTTTAGCAGCCATCCATACAGCGCTTCATCATCGCCTTCCAGACCTAGCTCAGGACTTGTTGCGTGGACCGAGCTGTAAGAAAAGGCCACCCAGGCTCCGGGGATGACCACACGGATGTCGACACACAATGTCATCTGAAGGAGCAGCGGCATGGCGGCCCTGTCCTGCAGGGTCCAGTGGTCCTCACAGCCTTTTAATACCGCTTTAGTTTCTCCCAGGAAATAGCCATACACTGGAACGGGTAAAAGAAATGGAGATCCAGAGCTTTAATTGCACTGCAGTGCTGTGTTGGAAGCACCTTCAGCTGTCCAATAGCTTTTAGCTCTGCTTTGGCCTCCACCATCTCCCGAGGGAAAAATCTGGCTCTTTTGCAACTAACTGCTCCACTATATTCACCAGCTA
This sequence comes from Chelidonichthys spinosus, assembly GCA_029853015.1. Lineage (NCBI taxonomy): Eukaryota > Metazoa > Chordata > Actinopteri > Perciformes > Triglidae > Chelidonichthys > Chelidonichthys spinosus. Next base: position 14,438,112 of record CM056837.1, read on the forward strand.
GTCGCTATATATTAAGATAAAAGATTATTTCGAAAGAGATATTTCACTGTGGGTTCATTAATACGATTACACCGTTCACATCACACCTTGCCATTTGATCCATTGTTAATATAAAACATATTGATGATTCATGCCCCTTTAAAGAAAGAGGGTTGAGTCAAGCCATTGGTGTTAGTGAGCGTACTTTAACTTTAAGCTTCAACAGAGCTATTTACAGAAAATGTACAATGCTAAGCTAATAACCAACAAATTTGAATTACAAACAGATCAATGATTAGTTTGACTAATTTGCTAAATTAAGAGTCGAGATCTGATAAAACAGTAGCAGATCATGCGCTGCGCACTCATTTGTTTATTGGTTTATATTGTTGCCATCTATGAGCCAAACCCTTGGTAAACGTATACCAATTAGCATTGTCATTGTGAGTATGCCGATGTTCGCATTTAGATCAAAGCGGATCAAAGATCAAAGTGTAGACTCATATTACTTTGATTACCGTTTTTGTGGATGTTAAATACCTCTTGTAGTTTAGTCAGTGGTTTTGGTCAAGGCTAAACGTGCTTATTAAAGACAAAACTATTGCATCTGGAAAGAACCGCCGACAGAAAGTGTGCCATCTCAAGTTAAAAGCCTCTCCATGTGTAAAAGAAAATCAGACTGGGTGGAGACATGAGATGATGACACGGCAAAATATTAAAGGCACACCCACAAAGCACGGTAAAAGAAACTGGGCTTCCGAGACAGGTGGAGTGGGTTGCCGACGTCGCTGCAGACCCCTGATGCTCTAAGGCCAGTCAGAGGGCGATGGTCAGAGTTCCATTGAGGTGATCCTCCGACACCACTGCCCCGACCTGCCGAGGTGTCTTTGTCAGGCCTATGGTATTTAACTGAAAACTCAAATTGCTTTTAATAATAATCCCTTGGAACGGTCGAGCTCTGATAATCGATACCCAAATTAAAGCAAAGCCCATTCAAAGCGTCCGTATATATTGTCATCTAACAAAGTAGTGCAAGACAAATATATAGTTCATGCCCACAAATTTGAACTTAATTGAAGTGAGGTAACTATTTACATCTTATGCAGATGGTTATTAGTAAAAAAAACATTTCTTTCTTTCTTTGAACTTACCATTTGGCAGAGTGGCTGACAGCAGTAAAAGCCAGATGACAAGAAGGAAATGATGCGTCCATCTCCACCATCCTGAAAAGCAAAGGCCCTGCATCCTCCTGAAAACACAAGGGGAACATACAATCACAATGAGAGATCTTCTTGTGGTTTGATTTTGGTTGCATTTGCCTTCGTGCTGTTGTTTTGGCTACTCTATCTATGATCACAAATATGAAAATTGCATCTCAAGCTTTGTGAACAAGAACAAAAACGTTGCAAATTTCTGAAATTGTCCCACCTTTCGTGCAGCCTGTGGGTCCAGATGTGGATACGATCACAGCATATTGTTTGAGTCGTGGGATTGTCGAAATGTTCCTTTGCAGCTGGTAAACTAAAACAATCTAATATTATTCGTGGCATTGTCTACACTCACGGATTGACTGCAGGGCAGGTGTGGACACAGGAGATAGGGTTGCATCTCACCGCGTTCACACCTTTGTAAGTAGGTTAATGGTGCTTGTGATGTTAATGAACTGCACCTCACTTCAAGTTTGAAATGAAGATAATACAGTATCCCACACTACAGGAAGTTCTTTGTTACATGGTGCAAAAGATGCAAATTTAGAGCACCAGAAGGGAGAAAATACTGTCATTTTGGTCTTTGTTTCAATGCAAAATGATGTAATATGTCAGTCATCCATAAAACAGGTGTATTACTACTGACAATTATCACCAAAAACTAATCTAGTTGCTTATTTACAAAGCCAGCGGACAGAAAGCAACATGGTCATTCATTTAACGCTACATTGTCAACTTTGATTGCTGTTTAGTGCTGGAAAGGTATCGAAACACTTGTGGGCTAGAAAACAAAAAACAGGCTTAAAGAAGCTCAAGAGAGTCTGGAAGCTCAAGCGAGACCTACCGGGAACAGCAGAGGGATGGACTGGAGTCACATGACTTAGGCTTGAGTCGGACTTGGGTAACAAATTTGATGCATTCGCACTCTACTTGACAACATCATGACTTGCAACTTGACTCGGACTCTCACACCAATGACTTAAGACTTCACTTAGACTTGAAAATACTCAATACCTTCCCACAAGCCAAAAGTATGTTATTTCATCACGTCACATACTGTATTTAGCACATTGAGTTACCTGCAACAAAATGTGACATTTAGGCTAAAATGTTTAAAATAGGACAATAGACTAAAAAAAGTGGATGAAAAGCAAGCAGCTATAACTCCCCATGTACTCACAGTTTTTTCTTCATCCACCGATGATGTACATGTAGTTGGCTCAGTGGTGATAATAAAGATGAGATTCTTTCAGCACAAGCACATTTATGCAGGTAAATGTTTGTCGTCTGTACCGTTTGTTTTGCGAAAAAGGGAGTGCCTGCACTTAAACATCATGAATCAAAAGTAGATCCACACGGCTTGCCAGCTGGCGTGTGTAGCGCCAGATAATTTGTCTATTATGTAAATGTTTATCCATCTAATAATGCCGATCTGTGTCATTCTTCTGCTGCTTTGTTTTGTTCCCAAACTTATCTGATCAGCAACATTCATACAAAATGGATTAAGTTGCAGATTTTAAAGCCTTTAGTGAGGATACATTGTTTACTCAAATATGTCTATTCTCTGGTGAAAACAAGTTTAAGTGTAACTTAAAAATTCAAAAAGTACATCACAGATGTGAAACTACATTTTGTCTTCAGACATTATACGTTGTGCATGTCAGAAAAGGAAACGATACCTCTTGAAGCCCAGAGGCGACACAGAAGCCATACTGTTATTGTCATTCCTTATCTCAAGTTTCCACACTGATTCACTGTTTTGAGCTCAAAACAGTGAAAAAAGGTATTGAATTGTTTGTATCAAACCTCTATGTTTGCGCCATCCACAAACTATATAAAATATGAAAATAACTCAAGTAATTTTCTTAAATTTGGCATCCAATATTAGCAGATTATTTTAACAATTTAAGTTAGGATTTAAGTGAAATTGCTTACCTGACGCTTTTCAAATGCATGAGCGGAGTCTATGTGGGTTTACAGGTGTCAACGCATGTACAAATGCACGTGTCTCCCCGCTGTTGCTGTAGTGTCATTCATCCGTCAGGAACAAGTCCAAAAACTGCCACCGTTGAAGTGTCTTTGTCTCTTCTGTTGCTTCCTCTCTTCTGTCCTCAGTTCTCCCTCTTATGAACCGTATTGGATGTGGGGTTCCCCAAGGGTCAATTTTAGGTCCACTTCTTTTTAATCTTTACATGCTGCCCCTTGGGGACGTCATCAGGAGGCACGGCATCAGCTTCCATAGTTATGCTGACGATACGCAACTGTACATTGCCGTGTCTCCTGATGACACAGGGCCAATTGACGCCCTTTTTAACTGTATTTTAGACATTAAGTCATGGATGGCAGAGAATTTCCTACAGCTCAACCAGGACAAGACTGAGGTTTTAGTTATAGGTCCTGAAGGCCAGAGAGAGAAACTTTTACCAAAACTACAAGATCTTAAACCAGCACAGTCAGTAAAAAATCTGGGCGTGATTTTTGACTCTGAGCTGAATTTTATTCCACATATCAAACATATGACGAAAATAGGTTTTTATCATCTTAAGAACATAGCCAGAGTCCGCCCGTTTCTCTCTCAGGCCAGTACGGAGGTGCTGATGCATGCTTTTATCTCCTGTCGTTTAGATTATTGTAATGCCCTGCTCTCTGGTCTTCCCAAAAAGAGTACTTTAAATCTCCACCTATTACAGAACTCAGCCGCACGCGTGCTGACGAGGACCAGAGGGCGGGAGCACATTACACCAGTTTTAGCGTCGCTGCATTGGCTCCCCGTACGCTTCAGGATCGATTTTAAGGTACTTTTACTCGTTTTTAAATGTCTTAACGGCCTTGCGCCCTCTTATTTAGCTGACCTGCTTTTACCATATCAACCCTCGCGGACCCTGAGGTCCTCCGGCACTGGCCTTTTATCCATACCAAAACCCAGAACTAAAACCCATGGTGAGGCGGCATTTAGCTACTATGGCCCCCACCTGTGGAACAGCCTGCCAGAGAGCCTCAGGACCGCAGAGACAGTTGATATTTTTAAAGGAAGGTTAAAGACACACCTTTTTAATCAGGCTTTTAACTAGTATTTTAAATTCTTTAACGTTCTTATGTGATTTTATCTTATTTCATATTTTTGCTTTTATCTTGTTTTTAGATGATATTGATCTTAAATAATTTTAGTTGTTTTACTTATCATTGGTATTGTTTTATGTTATTATCTTTATTATCTTTTATTAAGCTGGTCACTTATTTTTTCATGTGTTTTAGTTTTTAGCTTTAACTCCAGTGTTTCCTCAGGGGGGCCTTCCACACTGGGAGCTGTGTCTGGGCTGCTGCTGGGGGTGCTGTCCCTGGGTCCCTTCGGCCCGGCTGACTGTTGTCTGTCGGTGACGGGGGGCCTGGGCACTGGTGCCCCCTGTGGCACAGCCTGCGACTCCTCCCAGTGTGGATGGCCCCAAAGATAGCGTTTCCTCAATCATCAGTGTCATGCCATGTCTCCCTATTGTCAGTAGTGAGAGTGTGTAGGTGTGTGTGTTTGTGTGTGTGTGCGTGTGTAGTATGGAGGGTGGGAGGGAGGGGCTTTATTTGTAATTGTTTTTTCTTTTCTTTTTTGATGTGTAAAGCACTTTGTGTTACATGTTCATGTATGAAAGGTGCTCTATAAATAAAGTGAAGTTGAAGTTGAAGTTGTATCCAACTGTCTCTTGACACAAGGGCATTGTCTGTAGCATCAGGTGTGTGTCGGGGGTGTTGGAGTGCGTTCAGGAAATCAGAATATATTTGAAATGTGAGGACAGTAGACCCAATAATGACACACCCAGAAAGAAAGGAGGAGGAGGAAGAGGAGGAAAAGGAGAAGGGGGGGGATTGAAATAACAAACAATGATGAAGAGTGGCCCATCTATTTGTTTTGTTTCTGTCCAGGACATTCCTACATTTCAGTGCCAAATACAAGAACTTCCATGATTTTATCATTTTATGATGAGTTAAGGAGTTGTTAAACTATAAGAAACGCATTTTAAGTGATTTAATTCTGCCAATGAATTCCCTCCAAGTACTGAGGTAACAAAACAGAAGCAGATCAATGGAGCAGAGCAGAACTGCATTACGTTATTGCTCTTCTTCAGTGACACAGCACTTTTTTTGGTGAGGTAGTTGTAGGTGTGTGTGTGTGTGTGTGTGTGGGCATGTTTTTTACCAGTCATGAGGGGATATAATTGGATAACACACTCACATTGTGGGGACTGCCAATTTTTTTAATAGACCAAATGGGGACAATAGCATTTCCCCATAATTTAAATGATGACATTTAAAATCATCCCGGACTGAGAGACCAGAGGCAGAAGGCAGGTTTAAGATGTTTATTGTAAACCAGAAATGAATGGTGCAGCAGGCTGGTGCGGGTGACGTGTCCGTTCGAGCTGGTTAGCAGAGGATTGCTGAGGTGACGAGCAAGCAGGTGGACTGGCAGGCAGGGATGAGTCCAACAGAAGAACGCTGGAGTCCTTCTGGAGAGCGAAGTCACAAAAAAAGGCGTTAGTAGAAGTTACGACAAGGCAGGAGAAAGCACTGTTTGTGGAGACGAAGACCAGCGCTTCACTTATCACCGTAGGGACAAAATAATCTGGCGCCGGAGTGATGAGGACGCCAGGTTTAAATAGTCTGCAGGTGATTTGATGATTGGCATCAGGTGTGCCCGCTTGGTCCTCTGCTGCCGGCACGCCCACGGGCCACACCCCCCAGAGCGGCTGGAGAGTGAGAGGGAAAAGGAGGGGGAAGACAGACAAGGGAAAACACACAACACAGAAACACAAAAATCCCTCCCACTGTCCTGGCAGAACCGTGGCAATTGTAGGTTGAAGACTTCCTTTAAGGTTGGTGGATAAGTAAGCTTTAAGGCGAGTCCACACCGGACCGAAAATCGGCGTCTTTGAGAGAGTCGGCCTCCGTGACATGAGTCTGCTTGGTGTGGTCGCTCGAATCGGCCCACGTCGGTGTTCATTTCAGCCGATTCAAATGTGTAATCCGCCATGCGAGTCGGTCACTCTTTTACCATTCTGATTGGTGGAGGCTAGCAGCTTGACTAGCGAATCAGTGAAGCCCGGAAGTGACGATGTAAACATACCAGATAACCAGTAGAATCGAAGAAGGTGGTCTAGAGAGGACCGCCTACTTCCGGTTTTCGTGTTTTTTGGTGCACAATACAGATTAGCGCCGCCTGTTGTTTTGGAGACATTACATCTCGCGCAAGCGCGGAACGTATGCCGTCGGCTGTAGTTCCGTAGGTGTGAACCGCCCAAGTCGTTGTTCGAGTCTGCCATGTTAAGTAGCCCGACTTCACGAGTCGGGCAGTCGGTGCGGTGTGGACCCGCCTTTAGGTTTAGGTCAGGAATAGGCTGTTAGCAGTCATGGTTACCGTAAGTCTCTAGGATATTAAAGCAACACTTAATAACTTTTCCTCTTCAGTACCCCTACAGTGCGGAAGCGGAATTGTCCATTACTGCCATCGTAAATTATTTAGCCTACCGCAGCCTACCGCAAACGATGAACGATTTGAACGATGTCCAGTGACAAGGTAGAGTAGCTAATGCCTTAGCTAAGATTAGCCAACATGAGCCATAGCATAGTTACATATGTATTAGCACAATAGCTAATGCCTTAGCTAACATGAGTCAATAAAATAATCGACAATGTATTGTACACAGATGCACACTGTTGGAAAAAAAAAGATTACCGGTATTATATATGTAACATATGGGACGCTAGGACCCAGGTCACCAGGTGGGGAACCTAGCAACAGCAGCCTCACAGTACATGAGACTAGGATCTCGCGGGACTTTGCAAGTCCACGTTTGTTCTCGTAGCTCACCCTCGTCCATGCTCCTGTTGCCGGCGTCGCAGGTCTGAGAAGAAAAGAGGTACAAACACTTTTCTGGGTCTATATGCTTGTGTTTAATGTTGAGTTTAGATTATTTACCTCTCCTTGCATTCTTAGTGTGTCGGTTGGTGCCATGAGGGTTAAACTGCATTGTACCTCGTACCTGTAGGCCTTACCTCGTAGCAGTTTAAGGTGGGAGCTACTAATAATGTCCACCTAATATGATGTTGCCACCCGTCTGCTGCTGTACATTCGGTGGTTTATTTAACTTTGTATTTCCTGTTATATTTGTAGATATTAATCATCAGCACTTTATGACAAGCAGCATTAGCTGTCCCAGTCAATCTACTGTATTACCTGGATGCGCTACAGCTTAGCTCAAAGCAGGTACGAGAGACTGGGCATGGGTATCATCTGGGTCAGTTTTAATAATACTGTTGAATTTCTTGTAATGTATTTATTCGGTCTTGTAGGCTGAACTGGCGACACACGTCGGCAGGGCAGCCACTGTTCTCTCCTCCCAGAAATCCTTATAATTAGTGTCTCCATTTTTGTTTTGTTGCGCTTACCTTGATAGTTGTGACCATCCACCTTTCCATGGTGTCGTAGAATTTAATGTTTGCTCTGGAAGTGTGCAGTGCCTTCGAACCTTTAAGTATACAGTGTTTTGAGCTGTTTAAGTGTGCAGTGCCTTTGAACCTTTAAGTGTGCAGTGTCTTTGAAGTGTGCAGTGCCTTCGAACCTTTTAATACATAACAGTATTCACCTGGTTATGTGTGTGTCCAACTCTAGGTATCAGCCTTATCAAATACAAAAGTATTGATTTTATTGTTGAGGGGATATTGTTAAAATAAACTTTATTTTTGTACAACTTCAAGAGCCTCTGCTTGTCCTTGCCCTAATAGGTATTAACCTGAGTGGGGAGTGGTTGCTGTAAATTAGTCACACTGCGTGTAGTCCAGGGTCTCTCCCCTTTAAAGAGAGTGGCGTTGTCATACACAAGTAATTCTAGTGCCGGTCACATATACAAGTCCAGCAGCAACAAAGCCAAGTCACCATCCATCTTGCATTTTGTAGCCTCCTTCAGCTTTCGCCAACGAGTGTGAGCTGGTCCAATATTCATGTTCGAGCTCTCTTTGTCATGCTCACGTTTTCTTTTCTTCGCCTCATCGGACATATTACTCCTCCTTTTCTTTGCCATGACGGCAATTTAAAAACTTTTATTTTTATTTATTTTAAGGCACTAAAAACTCTTTAGTGTTGCTTTAATGTAAGTCAATGTAATGTCCCCAAAAGCTAGGGTTGGTAATCTTTAGAGACTAGCAAGAGTTAGCTAGATTTTTAACATTATCCAACCTTAAAAAAAAAGAAAACAGTCCAGTGTCGACAACTCTTTTCCAATGAAAGTAGCTATCAGCACTAGCTTCAAAAGTTGCTAAGCTAGCAAGAAAAAACGGCCTTCCTCCAAGAGCCACTCCCCTAAAGTTATCATTATGAAAGTATACAAAGAACTTGTTCATACTCACAGCTCTCAAGCTAGCAGCTTGTGGAAGATGAACAATGAGCGCAACGGCTGATTGTGCACAGGTAGACAGACCGGTCCAATCATTTCATTCGGCCTGCCCAGTATGTAATAAGAATCTAATGAAATATCACAAAATTATACTTGAAGATAACCAATCCTGCCTTTAAGAGAGCAGTTCGGGTCTAGAAGTAGGCGGGTATTAGTAGTCAGACAAAGGTCACCTCTTGGGTACATTGAGTTTCAGTATTGTAGTGTTTTGAGTGCAAGAATGACACACGGAGACGGAGTACAAGTCTATTCCGTTCTTTACTTGGTAAACTTCTAGTACATGCGCAGAGCACCCCGGTGGTCACAACAGGTACCGTATTACTCGTACAGCGTGCACACATTACCGTAGTAAATGTAATGACTTCAACTACTACACTCCTTCCCCCTAGATGATAACCTAGATAACCAAACTACATCCCACATTGCAATGACCATTCTCTGAACATTATATGAAGGGCTCAACTTATAGTAAAATACCCCTAACTTATAATCATTAACAGTAGGCAGTCTGAACACAATTGCGAAACTTATAACTCACTATTTCTACTTGAACATTTAGAGATTCAGTCTTTTTGGTGCCGTTCGCTGCCTTTCAGGATAACACCGCTCAGGTTGAGCTTCCTGAGGTGGATGAGCAGCTGCATCTTCTGGCTCTGTGATTTCTGCTTGTTCCTCAGAATTTGCTGAGTAATCCGGGAAATCACTGTCATCCGTTCTGCTTGGAGGTGTTGAAGCTTTAGATGCACGAAGGTGATCAACATGCACCTTGACTCCATCATTGTATTATGTATCAAACCCTTGACTGGCTTCCTCTTAACAGTAGGCGACAATTTCATTGGCTTCAGTTTATTTATAAATGTGTCCACCTTAATTATCCACTTTACCTAAAACAATATCTAGTTCCCTACCGACCATCTTACTCTGTCAGACACTCGCATCAGCTGTTTTTTTCTGTCCCAAGAACCTCAAAAGAAAATCTGTTCAAGACTTTACTAATGTCCTTGTTTCAGACCCCCTGCTGTTGCTATTAGTTTTTGTTTTTTTTCACGTTTTTTTTTTTCCTTTTTTTTGCCCTTGTGATGGGGTTATGGGCTGATGGTGGGATTTGGTGGGCGGGAGGGATTTGGGAGCTGTTGTGTACACTTTAAGTGTATGTTTTGTGTTGTGTATATGTGACTGTATTGTATTGTATTGTATTGTCTGATTGTTTTGATGTATAGGACCCCCTGGAAGACGAGATGATGCATCTCAAGGGGTTATCCCTTAATAAATTTGATCATAGGTCAGAGGTCCTCTTTGTTTCAAAATTTTCCCTGCAATCCACAGTTTCTTAGGATGTTTGAAATCTTGAACCAACACCCTCTCTCCCAGATTAAACATCCGGAGAGGCTTTGCCCGCTTGTCATGAGCCTTCTTCTGCTGCAACTGATGTTTGACCACAACTTCAGACATGTCCGGCTTCAACAATGACAGGCAAGTGCGTGGTTGTCTTTTCAGGAACAGTTCAGCTGGGGTGCGTTCAGTGACTGTGTGAGGGGTGTTTCTATATGTAAACAGGAACCGAGCAAGCCGTTGATGTGGTGACACAGACTGAGCTTCCAGTCGAGTCCAGGCTTTCTTGAATGTCTGCACAGCTCGTTCCGCTGCTCCATTAGAAGCAGGATGGTAAGGTGGTGTGAGAATATGGCGAACTCCATTCTTCTTGAGAAATTGTTTAAACTCTGTCGATGTAAAAGGAGGGCCGTTGTCAGACACGAGCACCTTTGGCAGTCCATATGATGCAAACAGGTTCCTGAGAAGATGTGTAGTCTTCTCTGCTGTTGTGAGCTGTGTAGGCAGGACTTCTAGCCATTTCGAATAAACATCAACTACCACCAGGTAGTGCTGCTTGTTAATTTCAGCAAAGTCCACATGAATCCGTTCCCAGGGTGCTGTGGCCCATGACCAAGGATGGAGAGGCGCTGCCGCAGGTCTGTTCAGTGTGGTCTCACAAACTGCACACTGACTCACATAGTTTTCTATCTCTTCATCTAGGCCTGGCCACCACAGGAAGCTTCGGGCTAAAGCCTTCATTCGTGTTATTCCTGGATGTCATGCATATCTGACAACAGACGCTGCCTGAATTTCGGTGGTATGATGACCCTTGACCCCCAGAGAACACATCCCTGGTCTGAAGAGAGCTGGTCCTTCCTCATGCAAAATGGTTTGAACTCTGGATTGGGCACAAACTTTGGCCATCCTGACAATGTCAGATCCAGGACTTTAGAGAGGAGTGGGTCATGTCTTGTCTCTTCTGCAATGTCTTTGGCTGAGACAGGCAACTCATCAATGTGTGACATACAGAACACTTCACTGTCATCAATGCTCTCATCAGTGTCATGCTGGCATGGAAGACGTGACAATGCATCAGCATTAGCATGGTCACTGGAACGTCTGTACTGAATGTCATAATCATATGCCATTAAGATTAAACCCCAGCGTCGCATGCGGAGTGCAGCAAGAGTTGGAACAGCTGATTTAGGGCCAAGTATGGTCAGAAGTGGTTTGTGGTCAGTCAAAAGCACAAACTTCCTTCCATAAAGATACTTATGGAATTTCTTGACGCCGAATATTATGCTCAATGCTTCTTTTTCAATTTGAGCATAATTTCGCTCACTTGATGGAAGAGTCCTGGAGGCAAAAGCGATAGGTTGCTCTTCACCAGAGGGTAGCACATGTGAAATCACTGCACCCACACCGTATGGACTGGCGTCACATGCAAGCCTAAGTGGCTTCTCTGGATCGTAGTGTGCAAGACACTTACTCTTCAGAAGATGCTGTTTGCAGGCCTTGAATGCCTCTTAACATTGCTGGGACCATTTCCACGGTGTTCACCGCTGGTGAAGCGGATGCAGTAATGTAGACAGATTTGCCACAAACTTCCCATAATAGTTGAGCAGTCCCAGAAATGATCTCAACTCTGTAACATTCTGTGGAGCTGGTGCATTTACTATGGCTTCTACCTTGTCTGCTGTTGGGTGAAGTCCCTGTGCATCTATTCTGTACCCAAGGTATTCCACTGAGTCTTGCAGTAATGCACACTTTGATTGCTTGATCTTGATTCCTTGCTTTTCCAGTCTTTCCATGACTTCATCTAATATTGCCAAGTGTTTTTCTTTTGTAGGTGCAGAGACAAGAATGTCATCCATGAAGCACGCAACATTCTCCATGCCCTGAAGAATCTGGTCCATTGTGTATTGAAACACCGACGGAGCTGTTGAAACACCATAGGCTAGGCGGTGGTATCTGAAGAGGCCTTTGTGTGTGTTTATAATGAGGTACTGCTCTGATTCTGGATCAAGCTGCAACTGTTGATAAGCAAAGGACAGGTTGATTTTACTGAAGACTGTTCCTCCCGCCAGAGTAGCAAACAAGTCCTCAGCATTTGGTAGAGGATATTCCTCCGGGAGTATGCATCTATTCACAGTCACTTTGTAGTCGCCACACAATCTCACAGTTTTGTCTTTCTTTGGCACTACGACGATAGGTGCAGCCCAATCACTCCTTTTTACTTGAGAAATAATTCTGTTCCTCTGTAAGCTCTCAAGTTCTTTTTCCACTGCTTCCCTCAATGCATAAGGTACACGTCGTGACTTGTGGAAGATTGGCTTGGCGTCACTCTGCACTCTAATCTTTGCTCTGAAGTCTTTAATCTTTCCATATCCATCTTTAAACAAATATTTGTGCTTTTCCAGCGTGTCCTTGAGTGTCAGTGGATTATTTCTCTGCAAACTGAAGATCTTCCCCCAATTCAGCTTTATCTTCTGCAGCCAATTCCTTCCCAGTAATGGCGGTTTACTACCTTTAACCACCACAAGTGGCAGCTCCCACTCTTGTTCCCCATACTTCACAGGCACCAGGATCTTTCCCAGCACAGGTATGGTGTCTCCTGTGTATGATGACAGGTGAATGGCAACTGGCTCCAGTGGGCAGTTCTTCAGTTGCTCCTGATAGAGGGACTCTGGAATCAAAGATACAGAGGCACCCGTATCCACCTGCATGTGCACTTGTTTCCCAGATAACTCTATCGTGACGAAAATGCCATTTTTCTTTCCTTGTGCAGTGTACACTGTAAACAGGTCCAGTGCGTCATCGTTGCCATACTCTGAGTCATCTGTGTCTCTGGTTGCTGTCACCATTTGTGCCTTGTCACTTTGTTTTATCTTCTTGCAGACTCTTTTCAAGTGTCCAACTTTTCCACATCCATGGCATGTTTCAGTGCGATAGTAGCATTCAGTTGGCTGATGGTTATCTTTGCCACATCTATAGCACTTCTGTCTTTTGTCTGAAGATCCTTGTTTCCCTCTTGAATCATCCTGCCGGTTGTAACGTGAGCCTTTCTTGTAATAGCGTCTGTCACTCGAAGAATTTCTACACTCTGTTAACTGCACCTTCTCTCAATTCTTTTGTGTCTCTGTAGGCCAATTCTAAAGGCCTTTGTGAACGTCAGGTCTTTCTCCAATAGTAGTCTCTTGTGATACTGTTCCCCCGAGAGGCCACAAACAAACTGATCCCTGAGGGCATCATTCAGAAATTGTCCAAATTCACAAGTGCTTGCCAATTTTTTTAGTGCAAGGATATATTCAGAGACGGTTTCATCTTGTTGTTGCTGTGTTTTGTAAAACCTGAAGCGTTCTGCAATCAGAATAGGCTTTGGCTTGAAATGCAGTGACAGAGCTTTCGTGAGGTCGGCATAGTCCACATCCGTCACTTTTTGCGGTGCAATCAGATTTTTCAGAAGTCCATACTCTGCTGGACCCAGCACACTTATGAATATATCAGCTGTCTTCTCTTGATCAATTTCATTTGCTGCCAGCCATCTTTCAAACCGCTCCAAATATGAATCAAAATGTTCTTTTGTCCTGTCAAATTCTGGAACTTTTCCAATATACGCCATTTTTACAGTTGTTTCCTTTAGAAGTTATAATTTCACGGCCTTTACCATTTCTTCTGCCGTTACAGTCACTCACCACAGGAGGGCGCTCTTGCTCTTTAAAAAAAAAAAAAAACACTGTTGCTTTGCCTTGAGGGCCGTTTCAGCCGCCGGCACTTTCAGTTTCTTCCGAACCAAAAAACAGGTGAAAACACACTTTTAGGAGAAGTTTTACTCATCCGACATCTCCCATATGCATCACGATGTGGATTCACTTCATTTCCTCGTCGCCATTGTAGTGTTTTGAGTGCAAGAATGACACACGGAGACGGAGTACAAGTCTATTCCGTTCTTTACTTGGTAACCTTCTAGTACATGCGCAGAGCACCCCGGTGGTCACAACAGGTACCGTATTACTCGTACAGCGTGCACACATTACCATAGTAAATCTAATGACTTCAACTACTACAAGTATGACCCGACTGTCCTGCCAAAATCTCCCTGAGTGAGATCCCCTTACCTGCTCATACGATTTACTGGACATCACTCCCTGAAGGAGAAAGTAATACTGAAGGAGAAAGTAATAACACAAATTATCTCTTAGTCTTAGGGGTAAGATTACTGAGATAAATAGCACTATACTGATTTTGCCAAAATGTTGGCAATTTTAGAGAACACGTTTTTTTGATTACAAAATGTTCCAACAGTCTAACATTTCTACAGAACATGCACCAAAGCAGTGGCCCATTGTGTGCAGGTTTGAATTGGAACAAACTGTCCTCAGCCCTGTAATTGTGTAAGTACTATTTTTTTTTTTACAAAAGATGATGCAGCCCCAGTTTGGAGGTCTTGCATGTGTACTTAAGAAAAACCAACTGGCAGCGTTCATGGGTGGGAAGCTGGCCGTGGCGAGGCATGATGCCGTTATCTCACCGATGGTTGTGGCACCTGCATACAGATCCTGAACAATACTTTCATTCAAGTGTCAGCGAGGAGCACGGATTAACAATAGGAAGCACTCCCACACACCGAGGCCGGCGACCACTGAGACAAATTCAGGAATTAAAGAGGAAAAAGGCAGCACGCTTCTTTACCTCACGGGGGGGAGAATCACAGGAGGTTGAAAGAGAACAATACTTTGATTCAACCGTTTCCTGGATTGAAGAAGGACAGAAGGAGAAACTGTAGTTCTGCTGCCGATATCATTTCCTGGTTAAATCTCAGACAACATTATATATTATATACACTATTTGAGGATCTGACTGATCAGACATTTAAAGTGAATAAAAATTTGTGTTTTTCCTCACATGTGCCTTACATGAAGAGATGTTTGAGGGTTTTGCCACACATACGGATTGAACAACTAGTACAGTTAATCATGATATATAAAACATAGTTGTGTTGACCCGTGACAAAAGCTGCTGTCGCTCACGTTCAGGAAGGTTTGCAGCCTTTTTGGCTTATAAGGAAGGAAGCTGCTTTGTCTCTTGTTGGTAAGTCAGAAAATAATTGTAGATTTGGGTTTAGGCATTGTTTGAGTAAAGCTAGTTGTAACATTTAGTCTAGTATTGATAGCTTGTTGTTGAAATTCTTGTGCAGCTGTCTATGCTAAGTGAGCAGTCAGCTTGTTTGAGCCAGCTCAGCTGGAGTGAATAGACTTGATTAGAGGGAGGGGTCACAGTCAGAACTTAAAGGACTGCCAGTGGATCTCCTTCAGACCACATTGTCTGGAGAAAGGAAGGAAGCTGCTTTGTCTCTTGTTGGTAAGTCAGAAACTAATTGTAGATTTGGGTTTAGGCATTGTGTGAGTAAAGCTAGTTGTAACATTTAGTCTAGTATTGATAGCTTGTTGTTGAAATTCTTGTGAAGCTGTCTATGCTAAGTGAGCAATCAGCTTGTTTGAGCTAGCTCAGCTGGAGTGAATAGACTTGATTAGAGGGAGGGGTCACAGTCAGAACATAAAGGACTGCCAGTGGATCTCCTTCAGACTACATTTTGTCTGGAGAAAGGAAGGAAGCTGCTTTGTCTCTTGTTGGTAAGTCAGAAACTAATTGTAGGTTTGGGTTTAGGCATTGTGTGAATAAAGCTAGTTGTAATATTTAGTCTAGTATTGATAGCTTGTTGTTGAAATTCTTGTGAAGCTGTCTATGCTAAGTGAGCAATCAGCTTGTTTGAGCCTGCTCAGCTGGAGTGAATAGACTTGATTAGAGGGAGAACTTAAAAGGCTGTCACTACAGCGTCAGCTGCAGTGTCAGGCCATCAGAACGAAGACATCTGAACAAAGACAAAGGGAGTCTATCTGTGGGAGTCAAGACATCTGAACAAAGACAAAGGGAGTCTATATGTGGGAGTCAAGACATCTGAACAAAGACAGTGGGAGTCAAGACATCTGAACAAAGACAAAGGGAGTCTATCTGTGGGAATCAAGACATCTGAACAAAGACAAAGGGAGTCTATATGTGGGAGTCAAGACATCTGAACAAAGACAGTGGGAGTCAAGACATCTGAACAAAGACAAAAGGAGTCTATCTGTGGGAGTTGTGGAAGAAAAACTCCTCAGGATCCAATGCTGTGGGTGGTTCAAATGAGGTTTAATCACTGACAGTGGAGAAAAGACAATGTTGCGTTGCCACACAGTCCATTCTGAAAACATGTGAGACAATGGATAACTTTATACACAGAACCAAAGGGGCAGGTCTAAACAGTGGATTTACATAGATTCAATACGCGTCTCTCCAAAGAGGAAGAGACGTCCTGAGACAACATAAAGGTGTGACTTCCCAGGGAACAGCTGGGTTCTTTCTACATAGTGTCACAACAGGGGCCATTCATGAAGGCCTTGATCAAGTATGTGAGATGAAGGTGTTTCGGAGACAGTCCAGGAAGGGGGACAGATCAGAGGGTCTTTTCATCAACATGACAAGGCTTACATACAATGAATGCAGCTCAGCAGGACATTTGATGTTCTCGAGAGAAAGGATCATTATATGGGATACAATTAATAAAATCTAAGGTAACACATTTACTTCTACAGAGTCAAGACATCTGAACAAAGACAAAGGGAGTCTATCTGTGGGAGTACATCGAGGAAGCCCATTGAGGTAGGCATAACATCTCAACGCCCCCCCCCCCCCCCCCCCTCGCAACCATGTGTCTTATCCCAGTCAGGACATCACACTGGAGAAGATTTTACCGAAGACCCTTCACTCGAGGCTGTAACCCATCCAATCTCTGCTACCCACCATTCTCCACCGGTAAGGAACTTGAGGTACTAGGGGGGCTGTGGAACTGCCAGTCTGCAGTCAAGAAGGCGGACACCATCTCAGCCTATGCCTCCCTACAGACTCTCCACTTCCTGGCCCTCACAGAGACCTCGATCACCCCAGAAAACACTGCCACTCCAGCAGCCCTTTCAACTGCCTACTCGTTTTCACACTCCCCAAGACGAACAGGGCGAGGAGGAGGAACTGGGCTCCTCATCTCACCCAGGTGGTCCGACCAGGTCCTTCCTCTTGACCACCTACCCCGATCTACACTTGAATTCCATGCCGTCTCTGTCACCCTTCCTTTCGAACTCAACATCATAGTGATCTATCGCCCACCCGGTCCTCTTGGTGACTTTTTGTGATGAGATAGATCCCCTCTTGAGCTGCTCCCCTGATGATGGCACACCACTCGTCGTCCTCGGTGGCTTCAACATCCACCCGGGAAAGCTGCATCCTGTGGCATCTCGGCACTCTCTGTTACCCCGCTCACGTGTCCGACCACCACTTTATGACCATATCCCTCACTTCCTCCACTCTCTCCTCAACTGTTATCTCCTCGCTACCATCCTCTGAACAGTTCTCCTTAATGCCTACTGAGGAAGCCTCCTCTATCCTGATGTCCTCACTCTTCTCTTCTTTGGACACTCTCTGTCCCCCAATCTCACGACCTGCGCGATCATCTCCCTCCCCTCCCTGGCTGTCTGAACCTCTGCGAACCAACAGATCATTGTTGCGAGCGTCAGAGAGAAAATGGAAGAAATCGGGCCAGCACGAGGACCTTGCTCACTACCACCACCTCCTCTCTGACTTCACCGCAACTGTTTCGGCAGCTAAATCTGCCTTCTACCTGGCTTAGATCAACTCTTCTGCCTCCAACCCCAGGAAACTCTTCTCCATGTTCTCTTCCCTCCTCACCCCTCCTACCCCCTCCCCTTCCCCCCTTACTGCCGATGACTTTGCAACTTACTTTACCAAGAAAGTAAATTACATCAGCTCCTCATTCACGCCTATTCCCTCCCAGAAGACATCTCCCCCAACTCTCAACTCGGATGTTCTTACCAGCTTTAGCCCCCTCACCTCTGAAGACGTTCAAGCACTTGTTACATCTAACCGTGCCACCACCTGCTCCCTCGACCCGATTCCCTCCTCTCTTCTCCAGGACATCTCACACGACATCTTGCCATTCCTCACCACCCTGATCAACTCCTCCCTCACCTCAGGTGTTATTCCAGCGGATTTTAAGACAGCTACCGTGAAGCCTCTCCTTAAAAAACCCATCCTAGACGCTACTGACATCCAAAGCTACAGACCTGTATCTCTTCTTTCATTACTCTCTAAAACCTTGGAATGTGCCGCCTACAACCAACTGTCATCCTATCTCTCGCGGAACAACCTCCTAGACCCTAATCAATCAGGATTCAGGACTGCTCACTCCACTGAGACGGCCCGTCTCACAGTGACTGAGTCCCTGCGAGATGCCAGAGCCTCATCCAACTCCTCCGTTCTCATTCTCCTCGATCTGCTGCATTCAACACAGTCAACCACCAAATCCTCCTCTCCACTCTGGCTGAACTTGGCATAACCGACTCTGCTCTCACCTGGTTTACATCATACCTGACAAATCGCACCTTCAGGTCACATGGAATGGCTTTCTGTCCAAACCCTGTTCTCTGGACACGGGTGTCCCTCAATGCTCAGTATTAGGACTGCTTCTGTTGTCACTATACACCAGATCACTAGGTTCTGTTATCACATCGCATGGATTCTTCTACCATTGCTACGCAGATGACACCCAGCTGCTCCTTTTTTTTCCCATGTCCTCCGGCACTCACATTGCAACTCGCATCTCGGACTGTCTGGCTGACATCTCTGTCTGGACAACTGCACATCACCTCAAGCTTAACCTGAATAAAACCAAACTTCTCTTAATCCCAGGGAAAGACTGCCCTCGCATGGACCTGTCGGTCACTGTCGAGGGCATCACAGTATTACCTTCCTCAACTGCGAGGAACCTGGGTCTTATCCTCAATGACCAACTATCCTGCACCCCCAACATCACTGCTGTGGCCCGATCCTGCAGATTTGCCCTCGACAATATCCGCAGGATTCGGACCTTCCTCACAAAGGATGCAATGCAACTCTTGGTCCAAGCACTGGTCATCTCCCGCCTTGACTACTGCAACTCTCTCCTGGCCGGACTCCCGGCCTCTGCGATTAAACCATTGCAGCGTATCCAGAACGCTGCAGCACGCCTTATCTTCAATCTACCCAAATTCTCCCATATGACCCCCCTCCTCCGTGACCTCCACTGGCTCCCTGTTGCAGCACGCATCCAATTCAAGACGATGACACTGGCCTTCAGGGCCATCAATGGAACGGCACCTGTCTACCTTCAAACACTGGTCAAACCTCATGCCCCGAAGCGAGCACTTCGCTCCTCTACTTCAGCTGGCCGACTGGTACCACCATCGCTGAAATCAAACAAATGTCGCTCAGCAAAGTCCAGACTCTTCTCTGTTCTGGCGCCTCAGTGGTGGAACAAACTCCCGACCAATGTCAGGACAGCAGAATCATTTGCCATCTTCCGAAAAAGGCTCAAGACTCACCTGTTCAGACTTCACCTTGACTCTACATATCATGACCCACTAACACCCCCCCTCGACGACCCCCCCCCCCCCAAAAAAAACAAACAAAAACGTACCTATAGCACTCTGATCTTAGCACTGTTGCTCTTGAAGTACTACTTTACTCAGATGAGGACCTAACACTTGTTCTATTTTTTAGCTCTTACTTTATCAGCAATGATACGTTGTGGTTTCTTTGTTTCCTTCTTTTGACAAATGTACTTATTGTAAGTCGCTTTGGACAAAAGCGTCTGCTAAATGACCTAAATGTAAATGTTATTGGAATGCTTTCAGCGTACGCAGACGGGTGCCAAATTATAGGAGGGATAAACACAAAAGTTGGTCAGTGAAGGCCACAGCATATGGCAAGCCGTTTTAACATTTAATCGAACCACACTACTATCTGTAATTATATTTTAGATATCCATAATAGTATCAAAATGTAATTTTGACTAGGAGAAATGGTAATTAAAGATATCCACAATACATTCTTACTAGTAAAAATGATATTTTAAGATATCTACAACTTTGATTGTACTAATCAAAGCTAAATTTAAGATATCTAAAAATCCTTAAAAAGTATAAGTGGCCGTTTTATCATTTAATAGCTAAACTCGGTATGTATTGCAGATATCTGTAATTCAATTCTTCCTAGTCAAAAAGAACATTTCAGATATCCACAATGACATTCTTCCTAGGACAAATGACATCACTTTTGCCATTCATGTATCCATCACACAAATATTATTTAATAAAAATTATCCTTCTGTCAATAATGTCATTATGAGAAAAGTTGTCTTTGATGTCTTTTACCGTTATTATCAATATAAATTAATCCACTGCCAAATATAGTAGCTTGTTAAAACTCCAATGGGAATGGCACTCCAATGGGAATGGCACTTGTCAGTTGAATTAACCAGAAAAAGAGGCTCAGAAAATTCTCCAAAAAAGAACTGGCAAGAGGCAAACATAAAAAAGCTATGGCCACCTAGCAAGATGAGGCTCCATCAGTGCCACTTTCACAGAACCAACAGCAGAATAAAAGATCACCGAGGCAGACAACATCGAGCTGTGACAATAAAAGCCTCTCGGCAGCTGCAGCCACAAACCCACACTTAAGCAAAAATGACAGACTGCACAGTTTAAGTGGAAAATAGTGCCATGTTGTCTGACAAGCATCACAGTCAGTGTGGTGTTGTACTCACCTGTCTGAATGTCATTCTGGGACTCTTGTTCACCTGGAAGTCCTCCTCAATCTGTCCCAGTATCACCTTAATGTAACCAGTCAACTCAACCTCTCTGGTCCCATTATAAGATGGTCCCTCAGCACTCCTCAAACTGTCCAGACATGTTGGTTGGCATGTTAGCAGTTAGCATGTTAGCCAAACCCAGCATGCACCTGTCGGTCACATGACATGAAGTGGGTTTGGGTTGTGTTTGATCAATTAAAGTAGATGCTCTTTTCTTTCATTCTATTCTCACACAGTTTATCAGGACTTTCTAGGACTTCTTATTTATTTATTTTTTCAATTTGTTTTAATTTTTTTCTCCAATGCTTCTAATGTTTTATGTAAAGCACTTTGAATTGCCTTGTTGTTGAAAGGTGCTGTATACAAATACAATTGCCTTGCCTATCAAGCTGTGTAGAAGAAAATGTGTTACCTTAATTTTTCTTATTTGTTTTGTTTTAATGTTACTTTCTCTCGGGAACATCAAATGTCTTGCTGAGCTGCATTCATTGTATGTAACCCTTGTCATGTTGATGAGAGGACCCTTTGAATGTGTCCCCCTTCCTGGACCGTCTCCGAAACACCTTCATCTCTCATACATTGATCAAGGCCCGATGAGTGACCCCTGTAGTGACATCGTCAAGCTCTCCCGAGAACGGTCACACCTTGTAGATATCAACAGATGCCTCTTCCTCTGCAGAGAGACATGTGTTGATTCAATGCAAATCCACTCATGACACCTTCCCTTTTGTTCTCTCAACTCTATAAATCCAACTCAGCCAGGCCATTCCAGAGACTGGATCTTCATAGACACACTGTGAATTTCTTTTCTCCACTGTCGGTGATTAAACCTCATTTGAACCAGCCACAGAATTGGACCTGAAGAGTTTTCCTCCACACTGATAAAGCAATGTTCAGTATACTTTTCAAGCTGTCAAAAAGAGCCCAGAACACACTGATTTCAATTTAAATAGTTGCAGAATGTTGACCTCACCGCCTCCCAATTATTCGCACGGTGTTCTTGCTCATTTGGTTCACGTTAGAGGTCATGCTGCTCCGAGATTTTGAACTCATGTAAAACTTTTAATAGCTAACTGCTGCCGGGGGCCGGCCTTCACAGGCTGTGACTGAACTGAAGCCGGGTGGGTGTGAGACGCTCTGCTGAAGGTTACACAAGGCGGCGATGAGTGGGGAGTCCCCTGGGAGTGTAATTGGTGGGTTTTCTTGTTGAACAGGTTTGATTAAAGGTGTGGAGGTGTCACGTAGATGTAAAACTCTCTGGCTAAAAGAAAAAAAAAGACAAACTGGACAGGTAATGAGTAAAAGTTTTATTAGCTTCTCTTTCGTGGCATGATTATGTTCCTGCAGGACATTTTGCAACGCTTCTCCTCACTCTTAATTATGCTTAAATAATCTCTAATACATGAACAATATTACAATCTGTCTAACATCAACGCTGTAGCAAAATATCTCACATTAAAAACCCACAACCACACAAACAATTGTAATTCTAAGGTCGGAGTGTGGGGGGGGGTAAGCCTGGTCTCCCCATGATTTGAAATGGTCTAGAAGTACCACTCTCCTAAAATACACTTGCAAAAATAATTTACATAAATAAATGCCATATTTATTGTCATATAGCGAAGTGCAACTTGTCAAATACTCGGTCAGTGCTGCTCGGCAACTGAGATAGGCGCCATGGTTGCCTCTGGCGTTACCAATGTGTCGGGATGGCATGTCTACATACCCTCGTTACATGCATAGTGTCCCTTCTAAATAAACTTCCATCTGCAGAGGAAGTTGTCAATCCAACTGGTCTCAACTAAGTAGAGAAACATTGTCAACACACTGAAAATATGAGCAAAAAAGCCTCCAAATAATTCTAGGTTACTTATTAGATGCAAGTTAGAATCATTAACATCGAGTCACAAGTGCAACAGTGAAATAATTACATTTTTCAGTCCTACTGTACACCTGCTAGTCTCTTACATTATTTCTGCATTCATGTCATTCAGGCATCGAGTCACACTTTGCATGTTGTGTTCATGAAACAATCATTATCATCCTCGCTGAAGGTATTTCAGTCACAATTCTTCCAGCCTTGCCTCCCGCAAAGCATTCATTTCTGTGACTGTTTCTTTGGTTCCTCAAGCTGCAGGAGCTCACCATATTCAGATAATTATTGTGATCAAAAACAGATGCTTGACACAGCCGTCACGCCTGGCATTTTGACGACGGAGTTCGCCTGTGAATCTCATTGAGGACTGTGGCTTTTGGAGCAAACAATGGCAGAACAACACATGGTCAAATTGTATAAAGAGGAAATTATATCAGACAGATCAGACATTTTAAATTGCAACCTGTAAACATACCACGGCTGTTGGTGCCGTCGCTGATGAGGGAGGAGCTTCGGGAGACGGTCTGTGCTGAAGTGGTTGCTTTGACAAAAGACCATGGCCTGTTTTTGTTGCCCTGGGTAGTCATGCAACTCCAATCTGCAGAAAAAGCGTTTAAGACCAACCATGTGTCTGTTTGTTAAATTAAAAATATGTTTTGTAATTTGTCAGAATAGTCATGTTTTCAAGGTAACATTTTAACATCAGCATGAAAGCAGTTAATATTCATGAACGCTCCACTTATCTTTTTGCGTCTTGCTGTGGGTAATCATTTTCTATATTATGAAAATACATTTCCAATAATGCGAAGGATTCAGTGACCTAAACTGCAGGCTACGATTTAAGCCCCATTTATTTTGCCTGTATTAATCAACATTTTTGCAAATTGGGACAATTATAATGTCAGACCGTATTAGCCATTCTTGCTTGCAATGTACCCATGGATGTACAGACAATTATTACTGGATTGCTTTGACACTATAGAAAACTAAAATATCAAGATTATCAGGCAAGTTCTGCATGTGAAATTAACATCTTTATTCTTATTTATCTATAGATGTTCTTTCTAAATTGACATCGGAGATAATGATATCCGTGGAAAGTGTAAGTTAACACTACAAGGAATGCTATTTCTGACACAAATTTGGGCAATCAATGCAGCATCTTGTCTCATGTCTGTCCCTTGTCAAAGTTAGGAAACCTTCCTGTCCAATCAGAGTACACTGAAAAAAGTGTAACATGCAGTTGTTTATTCAAACTAATAACTGCCATTTAAAACAGGATTAAATTATTCATTTCATTGTGAAATATACGTCTAAAGGACCCAAAACAAAGTTTTTGATTTCTCCAAAAACATTTTTTTTCCCGTCATGACCTGCAGGTAATATTTTAAGTTTGAGTAGAATGTGAATTGCACACTGCACAGTCAGAGCAGTGAAGTCCCATATCTCTCGGCATGCTGACCAGATGCACCGTTTGACGTGGATATCGTTTACGTCCTGGGTGGATTTCGTCCAAAAATAAACATAAGTAGCAAAGCAGTTGCTGATAATTAAAGTTTTAGTATTTTGTGTGTGTGCAAAGAACAGCCCAATTTAAGCTGGCTAGCTAGCTTTTGTGGTGGCTAGCTACCATTTACCAGTAATGCTATGACCATAAATAATACATTTATTTGTGACGCGCTTTTACAAGTATCAGGACCGTGAAAGAAAGGAAATATAGTCCTAGTTAAGCGCTGGAGACGTGAGCCAGTAACAACCGGAGCCTCCAGCGTTTTGTTAAACTGAGCAGCATTGTGGTGACCTGGGAAGCGGGTGTCAGCGGCGTATGCTAATCGCTACCCGAAGTTAGCATTGAGCTAGCTCACTACAACGGCTCTCATACTTATTACCACTTGAGGCTTTAAGTTATATACAGTCTGTCCGCAGGTCCAGCGCTACACTCGTACTGTATTTTATTGAATTTTTTTTAGCGGTGCTGCTGTTACGGGAGACGTGCTAGCACTTGCTAATATCCGGGACAGCTAATTGGGCTAGTAGCCCTCCCACTCTGCAGCTGAGCTGTCATTTGCTGGAGAGAAAACACCGGCTATCTCGCTCTCCACCGAGAAAGGTTTACTTCTTGGTTTTGTATTATATGGTCTTCACAGAGTAGTAATTGTTTATTTTATTTTATTTTGTATGCTTTCAGATCCACAAGGCTGCTCTCTTCAGCTCCCTGGCTGCAGCCTGTATCTTCATCCAACCTGCAGGTAATATATTGCATCTACACTGCACATCACCTTTTTAATCATTGCACAAATCACCCTGAATATTAGACCCTCATCTATACATTTTCTTAGCAGCAAATTGACTACTGTATTTTTTTTTTAATCTCTGTTGATTGAGCCAACACAAATCAGTATCACTTGTAAGGGAATTCACTATTTCTTCCTTTGTTTTCTCAGTTATCGGATGTAGAAATGCAAAGACTGCCATCCCCATCCATGCATCCATGCAAATTGTCCCTGTTCGTCCAAGACATGGGATGGTTGACAAACATCTTACTAGGAATCATCCTTCTCAAGACTCCACTCAAAAGGTATCTTCAATCAAGTGCTACATTTGTGAATACAATCCGTTTTCAACAGAGTAGGATATTTTTCTAATGATAATGTTATGGTAATGTTAATGAGATTAACTTTTATTAAGAAGTTCCAGATAAAAGAAGCTCCTTCTCCTGTTCTTTGATGAAACACTCCAGAGTAAAATAGCAAGAAACCACCAGGACCTTCTGATTCTGGATTGTTCTCCCCTGTCCACCTCTGTGTTGATATGTTGCATATGGTTCGTATGTTAAATATTAATAGATACATTTAACGTAATCTGTTGGCGAGGTGTCTTTTTTTATAGAGTTTCTAAGGTGGGAAACAAATTCGTTTTGAAATCAAATAAAATGTGAAAAAATATAGTTTGGATATATTTAAATTAATTAGTTCATTCAGTTAAAAGTGAATACATTAGGTTGGTTCAATTTCAATTTATTAGTTTGGTTCAATTACTAAAATGCTAAGAAAATAATTTGGATCAAGGAAAAGAATTAAGGTTGAGTCAAATGCAGTATTATTGTTAATATTAGATGTGATATCTGGACATCATTTCTTTTTAGTTTGAATTTTTTCAGTGTAGGACAGGTGTAAAAAAAAACAGGTGTCTACCTGAGTTCTCAGCCAATCGCAGCTTCCCGCAGCACAGATTAGTTCTCCATTGCCTGCGGACACTCTCCTTCACAGCACAGTGGAAAATAAAGACGAGGAATCCTGCACAGGATGAATGACATGGTAAAAAAAAGTATAGCTTTTGGGATTTATTTGCATATTATTGGCTAATATGGATAAACCCATATCAGTCATGTTTTTACAATGTGGACTTAAACCTTGTATAGCATACAACGCTCACCTTGCAAAGAGTTGAATATGGTGAAAAGGTAAACAAAGGGGAAGTAGAGGGGTCCCCAGGCAAACAGGGCGAACCCCCAGGTGAAGCCCAGCAGGATGATGAGGCCAGTAATGCTGCGTATATCTGTCATTATTCCCCTGTTGGGAGGCTGGTTCTGGGGGTTCTGCTTCTTGATCCGGGACAGCTGGATCATGACGACGATGAAAACCAGCAGACAGAGAGCGAAGATCAGGAGGAAGTAGGCCACCACGCCTACGTAGAAGGCGATGTTATTACGCAGCCAACAGCTACAGGGGGGGAAACAATAAACATGGAGGATAGTTGAAAATACATAACATTTTCACAGTTGGCACCAAGCAAAGGAAAGCAGATTGTTTGCCTCTCTCGCCCCCCAGTGGTCAAATGTGTTTATTACAGGAATGATAAGGAGGGGAAAAAAAGAGATTCATTCTTGCATTTTTCAACTTCAATACATTCAGGAAAAATTGATCTGAGGAAAAAAAACATTCTCCACCTCCTTCTAGTGCTCTGACTTCCATTTAAAACTAAGCTATTACTAACAATCATTAATTTATGTCAGAGGGAATGTCTTGTAGCTGATTGGAAAAATAAACAATCAAAAAATGAACAAAAGAAACAAAATCCAAACCCATTAAAACACAAATCTGTGTTTACAAAAGGCTATTAATATGTAGGCAGAACTTACAAGTCATCTGAAGTGCCATCTGTGTATTTTCCATATGTGACCAGACCATAGTTGTCTTTGTCCACTGATATTATAACAATCACCACGAGAAGAGGAATGCCTGCAAAGATCAGGATGTTAAATCAGCAGAAGCATCTTAATACTTCCGATAAAAACTCTATATTTAATAACTTTTCGACATTTAGAAGCTGAACTTTACCCACCCCAGCCTATCAGTGAGAACTTGAGCATGCATCTGCTGAGGTAGGGCGTGAACACCCGGACGATGCTCAGGTACATGTGCAGGGCCTCAAGCCCCGCCCAGGTGAATGATGTCAGCAGGAAGTAGTGCAGGAAGAAAGCGGTGCTGATGCACAGCCCGGTCGCTGGGTGGAGCGCCAGCCAGCCGTCCAGCAAGAAGACCAGGTTGAGGAGGAGGAGGGACAGGCAGAGCTGGACCAGGATCTTGGCAGGGACATCCCGCATAAGTTTTCTGCATAGAAAGAGTTTGATAGGATGTGGATTTGATGTAAAACTTAAAATTTAAATAGTCTTTAGACTTATAGATTTATAATCCTTACTCAAATGAAATATAGGTCAATACGGTGAGAGCGAGGAAAATGGCAGAGATTCCGCAGCCGACGTAGGTGATGAAAGTAAGAATGTGTGCTTGCTGGCGGTCAATCATTCCCTCTCTGGATATATCCTACACACACACACACACACAAATAAACAGAGAATACAGATCATACATGCTGCACCATTTCTTACGTTAACCATGTAAAAGATAGATCCTCTCTGTTGCCAGGCATTTCAGATGTTCATTTAATTCCCTCTGTAGGCTACATGTTGTGATTGGCAGCAAGTTATTGGCACGAACCATTAGAATTGCAAAAGACGTGAGATGGTTGCAGCTGCAGGTGGTTTCTTCTGGTGTGGCGTTGACAAGAAAGCAGCCGGCAGACCTCCAGCCTCCCCCAGCACCTTAACAAGAGAAGCACAACAAAAAGACAAATTAATACCTGGAGAAAATTAATCAACTAACCCAATTTGATTTGACATGCATGCACTTACCATTCTGACTGAAGTCCCAAAATGCGCAGGAGGCCGTGTAGTTTTTCTGTGAAAGTATTAGAAGAGGAAAAACATCACGGAGGTTGAGTGATCTTTCAACACTGATTTTCAAATATTTATTTGAGTTTATTTGAGGTAATTTAACAAAACCTTATATTTTAACATATTTTTTCTACCAGATTTCGGTTGCAGTTTTTAAAATGTGTTTAACTCTGTGAATTGAAAATCTATAGCACAACAAAATGACTTGTTTAGGTTTTGTAAAAAAAATCAGACATGTATTTGTTGAAAACAAACATAATCCAGGAGAAAATAAATACACCTTAAAATATGATTGACAATGCAATTTCTTTGTCTGGAAACCCAACTTTAAGGCGACCAGGCTGGGCGTTTGATTTATCTGTGAATCTTTTCTGGATGAATGGGAAAAATAATGATTTTTATGTGTGTACACCCACATGAATGAGCTTGACGTTTCGGATGGTAAACTCAATGTTCTCTGTCAGGTTGCTTATTGACAGATTGGCCACACTGGCAGCCAGCACTGGACTGACAAGGGTCTGGTTACCTAATGCTGCATCCTGCAAAAAAAAATAAAAGACAAACAGGTCACAGCTGTTTCTTTTTCTACTGAACCATACTTGGCTTAAAATGAAAAACAAATAAATAACATTTGAAAAATGCTTCTTATGATTCACTAAATGCATCAATAAATCTGTAAACAATCTGTTAGATGACAATGAGACGTTGCTAAAGTACCTGGAACAGGTCTGATTTTGCGTAGTAGCTGAACTGGACCCTGTTTGCCTGCTTCTGCTGATCAAGACTGAGCCCCATGTTGAGGGAGGCGGGCAAGATCACAGATCCCAGAGAAGACCCTGACCTCTTGACCCGGGATCTACTGAGGGCATGGATCTGGACACAGAATAAGGTAAATGATTATTGAAAAAGTTTGGCACTTCCTGTCACTTTATATCACAGTGGTTGCATTTGAAAACATTGCGGCCCATGCCAGAACCTCAACAACAAATTCTCTCCAATCACTGGTATGTAGTATAATATAATAACTATTCTGTTTTTGACCGTTCTTGAATGAAACCCCTTGTGTCTCATGGAATGCAGTGAGACCAGATGGCTGAAATCACCTGGATATTATTGGTGTTGAATATGTCAACGTGTGTTACAGGAAAGCTGGTCCCATCGACCTCCTTCACTGCCAGAACCAGCGAGCCCGAAGAGAGGAGCTCTTTGTCACCAGTGACGACCAGCTTGAGACCCAGATCCTCCACCAGGTGAATAAGCCTGAACACAGCACAGAAGAAAAAGCAATTTAGAAAAATCGACGGAATGGAAATGTGTGTGTCCATGTTTGTGAGGGTTGTGTGGGTTGTACCTGTTAGCAGATGCAGATAGAGCCTGTGAATCGCCCTCCATCAGGTTGCTGATGACGTTGACGGCCTTTTGTCCCATTGCCTGAGAGACAGTTGGGCCATCCAGAAGCTTCTCTAAGTCCCCCACCACCTTTGCCACCTGCAACATTCATCAAGCCATAAAGTTTACTTTGACAAAAGTCATTGTTTTATGCTGACATTGTTTTTTTTTTCTCTAGATAGCAGCTTCACCTGAGAGGAGTTAAGCTGAGACACATCCTTTGTTTGATTCAGGAGCTGGTTTGCTTGTTCCTCCTGGGCTTCTTGTTTCGTAGTCATCTCTGAGGTGGTTGTGGAGGAAGTTCCTGTACCTTGGCAAGCAGTAAAACCGGTTCTCAAGTCATACAAATCAATTATTCATATATGATGTGTGTGACTGGTCAAAAAACCTGCCCAATTTGCCATTTACATCTGCAGCACACCTTTCAAGCCACATGAGGGAGCCTGAATGTTCTTATTGTTCTGATAAATGTAGTCTACTTATAACATTGAATCTTATGTGAAAGTGGAGTTCTAATTGTTTTACTGATGAGAGGAAAAAAAACAATATACCAGGTTTTGTTGCGGATGTGTTGGTGAGCGTTGTGGTTTGGAGAGTTTCTGTCGAAGCAGTCAAGGAAACGAGAGGCATAGTTGTATTAGCGATGGTTGGGGTTGAAGCTTCAAGGGTAGTATTCGCAGCTGTAGTTGTCGTATTCACTCCAGGTACTTTGGTTGTCAGGTGGGTGGAGAAACTGGTCGCAGTCAAAGGTGTAACTGCAGTATCATTGTACTCTGCTGTGTGATTGGTTGAAGGTGTAACTGCAGTTTCATTGTACTCTGCTGTGTGATTGGTTGAAGGTGTAATTGCAGTTTCATTGTACTCTGCTGTGTGATTGGTTGAAGGTGTAACTGCATTTTCATTGTACTCTGCTGTGTGATTGGTTGAAGGTGTAATTGCAGTTTCATTGTACTCTGCTGTGTGATTGGTTGAAGGTGTAACTGCATTTTCATTGTACTCTGCTGTGTGATTGGTTGAAGGTGTAATTGCAGTTTCATTGTACTCTGCTGTGTGATTGGTTGAAGGTGTAACTGCATTTTCATTGTACTCTGCTGTGTGATTGGTTGAAGGTGTAATTGCAGTTTCATTGTACTCTGCTGTGTGATTGGTTGAAGGTGTAACTGCAGTTTCATTGTACT
This sequence comes from Chelidonichthys spinosus, assembly GCA_029853015.1. Taxonomy (NCBI): domain Eukaryota; kingdom Metazoa; phylum Chordata; class Actinopteri; order Perciformes; family Triglidae; genus Chelidonichthys; species Chelidonichthys spinosus. The sequence goes on from CM056837.1 coordinate 14,468,469, forward strand.
TGGTTGTGTGATTGGTAGAAGGTGTAACTGCAGTATCATTGTACTCTGCTGTGTGATTTGTTGAAGGTGTAAAGGTCGTATCATTATACTTGGTTGTGTGATTGGTTGAAGGTGTAACTGCAGTATCATTGTACTCTGCTGTGTGATTGGTTGAAGGTGTAAAGGCCGTTTCATTGTACTCTGCTGTGTGATTGGTTGAAGGTGTAACTGCTGTATCATTGTACTCTGCTGTGTGATTGGTTGAAGGTGTAACTGATGTATCATTGTACTCTGCTGTGTGATTGGTTGAAGGTTTAACTGATGTATCATTGTACTCTGCTGTGTGATTGGTTGAAGGTGTAACTGATGTATCATTGTACTCTGCTGTGTGATTGGTTGAAGGTGTAACTGATGTATCATTGTACTCTGCTGTGTGATTGGTTGAAGGTGTAACTGATGTATCATTGTACTCTGTTGTGTGATTGGTTGAAGGTGTAACTGATGTATCATTGTACTCTGCTGTGTGATTGGTTGAAGGTGTAACTGCAGTTTCATTGTACTCTGCTGTGTGATTGGTTGAAGGTGTAACTGCATTTTCATTGTACTCTGCTGTGTGATTGGTTGAAGGTGTAATTGCAGTTTCATTGTACTCTGCTGTGTGATTGGTTGAAGGTGTAACTGCATTTTCATTGTACTCTGCTGTGTGATTGGTTGAAGGTGTAATTGCAGTTTCATTGTACTCTGCTGTGTGATTGGTTGAAGGTGTAACTGCATTTTCATTGTACTCTGCTGTGTGATTGGTTGAAGGTGTAATTGCAGTTTCATTGTACTCTGCTGTGTGATTGGTTGAAGGTGTAACTGCAGTTTCATTGTACTTGGTTGTGTGATTGGTAGAAGGTGTAACTGCAGTATCATTGTACTCTGCTGTGTGATTTGTTGAAGGTGTAAAGGTCGTATCATTGTACTTGGTTGTGTGATTGGTTGAAGGTGTAACTGCAGTATCATTGTACTCTGCTGTGTGATTGGTTGAAGGTGTAAAGGCCGTTTCATTGTACTCTGCTGTGTGATTGGTTGAAGGTGTAACTGCTGTATCATTGTACTCTGCTGTGTGATTGGTTGAAGGTGTAACTGATGTATCATTGTACTCTGCTGTGTGATTGGTTGAAGGTTTAACTGATGTATCATTGTACTCTGCTGTGTGATTGGTTGAAGGTGTAACTGATGTATCATTGTACTCTGCTGTGTGATTGGTTGAAGGTGTAACTGATGTATCATTGTACTCTGCTGTGTGATTGGTTGAAGGTGTAACTGATGTATCATTGTACTCTGTTGTGTGATTGGTTGAAGGTGTAACTGATGTATCATTGTACTCTGCTGTGTGATTGGTTGAAGGTGTAACTGATGTATCATTGTACTCTGTTGTGTGATTGGTTGAAGGTGTAAAGGCTGTTTCATTGTAGTTGATTGTGTGATTGGTTGAAGGTGTAACTGCAGTTAAAGCTATTGTGCCTTCAGTTGTCATGTTCGTTTGTTCAGTAATGGTGGTCACAGATGATGTTGAGGCTTCAGGAGTTGTAGTGATGTTGCTGTTGGTCGGATCAGAAGACTGCTTGGTGTTTTTATTATCGGTGTGATGCTCCAGGTTGCAGCTGGCATGCAAAGGTACGACATGCCTTCTGACTGCCTTACTAAAAAAGAGCACATAGCAAAATATTGTATGAAGTGAATACTTTATTCATTTTCTTATATGAGGCCAAATATTAGAGATGCTCAATGAAGAAAAGACAGTCTTCTCACGTCGTATTTGGATAGAAATGAATCGTTTTTGTACAGTCAGTTGATGTGTCTGTGTTCAGCTAGTTGAGGATGGTTCTAGACAGTCTAATAAGCTAGTGGATGAGTTCAGTTTACTATCTCCACCAGGAAGATCATGCGATCGGTAGTGTGTGTGTGCATCTCTGTTGTCACACACATTTCTATTCGTATCCATCTATTGTTGAATGCAAACTAGTAGTCATTTTCTTTCATGATTTACATTTTCTCTCCAGTCTGGCATCTATAAATAGTATAAACATCCTCACACACATCCTTTGTGTGTGAGGATGTATGTTTATACTTCTTTTTGTGCCCAACATGCATGACTGTAAACCCACCAACAGACATTTATTTACCATTGAAGCAGTGTTCGGTCAAGGTCAACCGAAGTCAGTTTGAATGTCCGACATTGGTCAGCAGTAGTATGACAACACACTGAAGAGACACAGAGGATATTAATAATACATTTAGAAAAATAATACATTTAGACAAAAGATGTTTGTATATAATATCGTATAATTGCACTCAGATAATGGGAGGCCAACTAGGACGACCAACAAAGGTGACCGTGCGATACAACACAGATCTACTCAGTCCAGCAGATCAACCTTGTCTGGTAGAGCGACAAACTTTTGGAGCTCAGTGCCCAAGTGCTCAAGTTATATAAGAGAGCACTGCAGCCTGACTGGTTCAAATTCAAGATGGCATCATGGCTAAAATCAGCCATGATGAAAGTAAACACTTAACGTTCCTTAATACTGTGGAATCTTGTGCCTAAATGTGCTGCTGCTTCTTGACTGCTGATGTGCTGTTTTGTAATTTATGTGTTAAACTACAGTTTTAAATTTGTTAATAAAATGTTATTCTCTGTTTCTTGCCCAGAGACTACAGATGTATATTAGCTTATAGCTAACACTGGTACACCTTATAATCTGTGTACTGTCCCTGTCAAATTAATGCAATTATATATATATATATATATATATATATATATATATATATATATATATATATATATATATATATATATATATATATATATATATACCTAATATACAAATTCGTTTGTTATGCCACTGTCCCTGTCATTGACTTGTTGAAGAAGTTTATTCAAGGAGTAACCATTGACAGGTCCATTCATCTTCAGTATCACAATTATGTCACAAGCAAAGAAATCCAAATGTTTATGTTTTTCTGCTATCCTACTTCTGTTTGTGAGAGCCAGTTTTTTGTTTGTTTATCTTGATAGTGTAAACATTTATCGAAACAGAAGCACACTCTTCATTTTCATAAATGGCAGTGCTCCACAATATATGAAATACGGGTGCCATTTTGCATATTTGCAAAATACTGCATGTGTAAGTGTCTTTGTATTTGCACCTTGGTTTGTCTTAAAGGCACATTACATGATCCAAATGTAAAGTAGAATATTCATTGCAAACTTAAACTAATTTGAACTTTTTAATGGGTTTTTTTCTGCTGCAGTTGGTTTACACCGCTGAACGCTTATTTTAATTATGATCAGTTGAGAAACACACATAATTTAAAATGATATATGTGGTGTATATGCTCAAAAGATGACTAAACCGGTCTTTAAACACAGAATCTGTTACCATCATTAGGCACACAGGTGAATTGACTGATTGAAAAGTTTGCACCAACTCGCTGCACCTCACCTGTCACTTTCATTGTTCTGTTTCCATGGTGTGCAACGTACTGCGGTTTACACATCGAGGTGGTGGAGCTGAACATCAACCGCACATCACAGCTTGTTTGAATGAAAACAAAGCATTCACACCACTGTCAGGAGGTGAAAACTGAAGCACACGTAGATGTGAACACAAAATATTTTGCTGTTACCTTGTGCCGCTTTGTGCATTGCCGTTCTTATGTACTTTCTGCAAGGAGACAGAGGAAAGTTGGAGTTGTGTGTCCTGCCTCATAGGAGACATATTATTCTATTAAAGTGAAATGAGTGTTGCTTGCTTCTGGGACAGACTGACCTGAATGTCAATGTGACAGGAATATGTTTCCGCATCAACATTGTCATTACAATAAAATGCGTTGAACCTCTGGAGTGAAAGATGGAGAGACAGAGGTTGATGCTTAGTGGGAGGAGATGGGCGATAAAGACACGTAGAGGATTAAGACAGTGACAAATGTTTTGCAGTGTTCGCATCAGAACACATCGGCATGAAAAGAACTTTGTAGAAAGCGGCACCCTTTTTATACACAGTTTCTTCATTTTACTGGAGAATGTATAACTATTTGACTCTGTGCCTTTTGCTTTTTTCACAATGTATACAGTATACAGTATAATGTAACAGAAATAGAAGACGTTAGAAGTTAGAAAATAAAATAAGAAATAAAGTGTCAAGTGTTCTATAAGTTGTACACAAATACAAATATAAAGAATGTCTGTGTCTGAGCGATTAAGTCACCATGCGTTGACTTCTTGTGATTATCAGATCATAAATATCATTCTGAGGAGTTTTTTTGTATATAAAAATAAGAGTTGGTGGTGGCTGCGTTTTGATTTCAGCTACTCAGCACATGGAAGTCATCGTCTGCTATGCTTCTGCCTTGAGTACAAAGTCCGACGAAGCCAAAGAAAAGATCTTAACTTTGAATAGGCGGCTGTTGAATTACAGCACAACCTGTATTAAGCTCAACCCCGGCGGTAACGTAGGCCAAGATTTGTAATGAGACAGTTCAGAGCAGCAACAGACTGAAATTCAGTTAAGGCGGTTCCACACCGGACCGACTGCCCGACTCGCGTCTGTAAATGAAGTCGGGCTACTCAATATGGCCAACTCGAACAACGACATGGGCGGTTCACACCTACGGAATTAGAGCCGACGCCATACGTTCCGTGCTTGCGCGAGATGTAATGTCTCCAAAACAACAGGCGGCGCTAATCTGTATTGTGGGCCACAAAACACGAAAACCGGAAGTAGGCGGTCCTCTCTAGACCACCTTCTTCGATTCCACTGGTTATCTGGTATGTTTACCATCGTCACTTCCAGGCTTCACTGATTCACTAGTCAAGCTGCTAGCCTCCACCAATCAGAATGGTAAAAGAATGACCGACTCGAATGGCGGATTACACATTTGAATCGGCTGAAATGAACGCCGACGTCGGCCGATTCGAGCGACCACAACAAGGAGACACGCTGTACAGTGAACTGGAGCCTTTTCCATATTTGCGATGAAAATAAAATTAATAATTTAAAACCTTTATTATTTTTGAGGTGAGGTGTCTTAGCTTTAACAATGAAGTAAGCCGTGACTGAGCTAAAAAAAAAAAAAATGCAATTCAATGACGTGCTCTGACTCAATTTGAAAGAGAAAAAATGACCGTTCCGTTGTTTCATTTGAAAACTAATGTGCTGAAGTACAGAGTGAAAACACACACAGTGAAGGAGTGGGAACTTAGAGGTACAGGAAAAACCCCAACAAAGTCAATCTCACCAAATAGAAATTTCCACCTGTATAATGCTGGTATATCCAAAAGGAAGCACCTGCAGAAAGACATTCAGTTGTAAGGCCACAAATATGTTAAAATAAAACACTAGCATTGGAGAAAAGTTAGATGTGTCTTACTTACAACTGGAACAGAATTGGCTGATCTCACACTCTTCTGGCGGGGACCCTAAAAGAATAAAGGTAAATTATTTTTAAAAGTATTTTTTCTTCTTTACAAAAGTAATCATATCAGACAGGAATAAGGCACAAAACTTCAAAAACATTTTTGATAATACGTATTTCTGCTACCTTTTGTTGCTTATAGACACTACAATGTTATTGATACAAATCAAGGCCAAAAAAAAAAATGCAAGGCAAAATTGAAAGAACTAATATTACTTTATTACCATAACCTTTCAAAATGATGGACAAAACTCTAAAAATTAGACCTTTTCATAATTTGATTACATAACGTGATTCAGCATATAGCGTTTTATGGCACCAATCAGCATCTCTCAACTGTGACCTTGGTCAAATCAACAGGTACTGATGTTGTAGTTGAAGGCACTTCTAGTGAGATAAAGAAGGATGTAAAGTCATAATGAGAAGGAAGCAGAGATAATTAAAGGTAATATTTCATTGGATATTTTTGTCTTGCTCACCAGGTGAAGATGAAAGTCCCCGTCCAGGAGTTTTGTCTGTTGAAACAGGGAAATTGTTTTATCTCCGTACTTCGGCGACATGTGTTGTACTTCCACTTTCAAATCTATCTATCTTTCTCTCTCTTGTTTTTTCAACTCTAACTATAGTGACCATTTTGGCTATGACTTCACAAATATCAAATAGAAAACCAAATAAACACTTTGAAAAATTACGTTTTGTAACATGTTTTATTTGAAATGCACTTATATGTCTTGAATTCACAATTAAACTGTTTTAATGTCCTCTGAGTACTTTTCTCTCTTCTCTAAATACAGCACATACAAATACACATGTTCACTTGGACAAATACACACAACATGCAAGTGTGCAGGTTTCGTGAATACACACCAGTAGTCATGATTTTAACCTCACCTTTTTTATCATGTGCATGGCGTCTCAACCTTCTGTGGTCTACAAGACAGACATGCAATGTTCAACATCCAACATGCTCTAAGAACCATGCAAAATAGAATCCCACAAGAATTTTAGACATGAAGACATTTCAAAATGTGAAGATTTGGGAATAAGACGCATGCTTAAGGACTTCCATGTGACAAGATATAAACAAGCCATGCCACGGTATGTTTTAGCCAGAATTATAAAAAGATTACGCTTCATTCTGTTATAAATGCAGTCAATAAGGAAAGTAATTCATGCACAAAAGCCCAGCTTGAACAGCATCTACGCGTCGGATTAGATCATAGAAAGCTTATGTCGGTCTCACAGCACATAAGGTTGGGGTCCCTCTGGCTGGCCCTTGGACTGGTCACGCCCCAGAACCGAGCATTCCAGCCGATCACAGTGCCGTCCTCACAGAGGCCGTGGTCGCCCATGTCCGCCCACATGCGGAACATGTACAACTCCACTTCTCCGAGCGCAGCTCCTGGCGGTTTGTCTCTCGGACGGCAGCCCAGCCACAGGGAGCCCTGGGGGGGGATGGCCTGAGCGATGACCCTCCTCTCTGCCACTATTTCCCCATTGACCTGAAACATCGTAATAAGGAAAGTCAAAAGTTTCACTCCTGCAACTGCTGGGCCAACCAAATCTGTTCTAGCTCATTGGTTCAGGGCAACTCAGGTTTTAGTGTCATAGTTTTGGCCAACCAAATTCAACCGATAATATTAAGATCGCATTCAACAAGTTAATTGCTAAGTTCAAGTTGGCAAGAAACGAGTTGCACTCAGACAGTCATACAGGATTTAAATGAACACCAGGTTACTCAAATGTATTTAAATACATCTATCTAAGTAAAACTATTATTTTTTACATACTCCCTCCACCACTGAGCATCCTAACACACTGCAAGTGTTACCTCCAGGCTTTTTTCCCCATTGTCCTGAAACATTGCAAATAAGGAGAGTCAAAAGTTTCACTCCTGCAATTGCTGGGCCACCAAATCTGTTCTAGCTCATTGGTTCAGGGCAACTCAGGTTTTAGTTTCATAGTTTTGGCCAACCAAATTCAACCGATATTCAACAAGTTCAAGTTGTCAAGAAACGAGTTGCACTCAGACAGTCATACAGGATTTAAATGAACACCAGGTTACTCAAATGTATTTAATAAAGAGTAAAACTATTTTTTTTTTTTACATTCGATACTCCCTCCACCACTGAGCATCCTAATACACTGCAAGCGTTACCTCCAAGCTGAAGGAGTTGTGTGGTACATCCCTCCTTAGACACAAACTATGCCAGTGTGTTGGGGCCAGCCGGATAGGAAATCTGTGTCGGACCTTTAGCAGCCATCCATACAGCGCTTCATCATCGCCTTCCAGACCTAGCTCAGGACTTGGTGCGTGGGCCGAGCTGTAAGAAAAGGCCACCCAGGCTCCGGGGATGACCACACGGATGTCGACACACAAAGTCATCTGAAGGAGCAGCGGCATGGCGGCCCTGTCCTGCAGGGTCCAGTGGTCCTCACAGCCTTTTAATACCGCTTTAGTTTCTCCCAGGAAATAGCCATCCACTGGAACGGGTAAAAGAAATGGAGATCCAGAGCATTAATTGCACTGCAGTGCTGTGTTGGAAGCACCTTCAGCTGTCTAATAGCTTTTAGCTCTGCTTTGGCCTCCACCATCTCCTGAGGGAAATATCTGGCTCTTTTGCAACTAACTGCTTCATTATGTTCACCAGCTAGTCGGTATATATTAAGATAAAAGATTATTTCGAAAGAGATATTTCACTGTGGGTTCATTAATACGATTACACCGTTCACATCACACCTTGCCATTTGATCCATTGTTAATATAAAACATATTGATGATTCATGCCCCTTTAAAGAAAGAGGGTTGAGTCAAGCCATTGGTGTTAGTGAGCGTACTTTAACTTTAAGCTTTAACAGAGCTATTTACAGAAAATGTACAATGCTAAGCTAATAACCAACGAATTTGAATTACAAACAGATCAATGATTATTTTGACTAATTTGCTAAATTAAGAGTCGAGATCTGATAAAACAGTAGCAGATCATGCGCTGCGCACTCATTTGTTTATTGGTTTATATTGTTGCCATCTATGAGCCAAACCCTTGGTAAACGTATACCAATTAGCATGGTCATTGTGAGTATGCCGATGTTCGCATTTAGATCAAAGCGGATCAAAGATCAAAGTGTAAACTCATATTACTTTGATTACTGTTTTTCTGGATGTTAAATACCTCTTGTAGTTTAGTCAGTGGTTTTGGTCAAAGCTAAACGTGCTAATTAAAGACAAAACTATTGTATCTAAAGAACCACTGACAGAAAGTGTGCCATCTCAAGTTAAAAGCCTCTTCATGTGTAAAAGAAAATCCGACTGGGTGGAGACATGAGATGATGACACGGCAAAATATTAAAGGCAAACCCACAAAGCACGGTAAAAGAAACTGGGCTTCCGAGACAGGTGGAGTGGGTTGCCGACGTCGCTGCAGACCCCTGATGCTCTAAGGCCAGTCAGAGGGCGATGGTCAGACTTCCCTTGAGGTGATCCTCCGACACCACCGCCCTGACCTGCCGAGGTGTCTTTGTCAGGCCGATAGTATTTAACTGAAAACTCAAATTGCTTTTAATAATAATCCCTTTGAACTGTCAAGCTCTGATAATCGATACCCAAATTAAAGCAAAGCCCATTCAAAGCGTCCGTATATATTGTCATCTAACAAAGTAGTGCAAGACAAATATATAGTTCATGCCCACAAATTTGAACTTAATTGAAGTGAGGTAACTATTTACATCTTATGCAGATGGTTATTAGTAAAAAAAACATTTCTTTCTTTCTTTGAACTTACCATTTGGCAGAGTGGCTGACAGCAGTAAAAGCCAGATGACAAGAAGGAAATGATGCGTCCATCTCCACCATCCTGAAAAGCAAAGACCCTGCATCCTCCTGAAAACACAAGGGGAACATACAATCACAATGAGAGATCTTCTTGTGGTTTGATTTTGGTTGCATTTGCCTTCGTGCTGTTGTTTTGGCTACTCTATCTATGATCACAAATATGAAAATTGCATCTCAAGCTTTGTGAACAAGAACAAAAACGTTGCAAATTTCTGAAATTGTCCCATCTTTCGTGCAGCCTGTGGGTCCAGATGTGGATACGATCACAGCATATTGTTTGAGTCGTGGGATTGTCGAAATGTTCCTTTGCAGCTGGTAAACTAAAACAATCTAATATTATTCGTGGCATTGTCTACACTCACGGATTGACTGCAGGGAAGGTGTGGACACAGCAGATAGGGTTGCATCTCACCGCGTTCACACCTTTGTAAGTAGGTTAATGGTGCTTGTGATGTTAATGAACTGCACCTCACTTCAAGTTTGAAATGAAGATAATACAGTATCCCACACTACAGGAAGTTCTTTGTTACATGGTGCAAAAGATGCAAATTTAGAGCACCAGAAGGGAGAAAATACTGTCATTTTGGTCTTTGTTTCAATGCAAAATGATGTAATATGTCAGTCATCCATAAAACAGGTGTATTACTACTGACAGTTATCACCAAAAACTAATCTAGTTGCTTATTTACAAAGCCAGCGGACAGAAAGCAACATGGTCATTCATTTAACGCTACATTGTCAACTTTGATTGCTGTTTAGTGCTGGAAAGGTATCGAAACACTTGTGGGCTAGAAAACAAAAAACAGGCTTAAAGAAGCTCAAGAGAGTCTGGAAGCTCAAGCGAGACTTACCGGGAACAGCAGAGGGATGGACTGGAGTCACATGACTTGGGCTTAAGTCGGACTTGGGTAACAAATTTGATGCATTCGCACTCTACTTGACAACATCATGACTTCACTTGGACTTGAAAATACTCAATACCTTCCCACAAGCCAAAAGTATGTTATTTCATCACGTCACATACTGTATTTAGCACATTGAGTTACCTGCAACAAAATGTGACATTTAGGCTAAAATGTTTAAAATAGGACAATAGACTAAAAAAAAGTGGATGAAAAGCAAGCAGCTATAACTCCCCATGTACTCACAGTTTTTTCTTCATCCACCGATGATGTACATAGTTGGCTCAGTGGTGATAATAAAGATGAGATTCTTTCAGCACAAGCACATTTATTCAGGTAAATGTTTGTCGTCTGTACCGTTTGTTTTGCGAAAAAGGGAGTGCCTGCACTTAAACATCATGAATCAAAAGTAGATCCACACGGCTTGCCAGCTGGCATGTGTAGCGCTAGATAATTTGTCTATTATGTAAATGTTTATCCATCTAATAATGCCGATCTGTGTCATTCTTTTGCTGCTTTGTTTTATTCCCAGACTTATCTGATCAGCAACGTTCATACAAAATGGATTAAGTTTTAAAGCCTTTAGTGAGGATACATTGTTTACTCAAACATGTCTATTCTCTGGTGAAAACAAGTTTAAGTGTAACTTAAAAATTAAAAAAGTACATCACAGATGTGAAACTACATTTTGTCTTCGGACATTATACGTTGTGCGTGTCAGAAAAGGAAACCATACCCGTTGAAGCCCTGAGGCAACACAGAAGCCATACTGTTATTGTCATTCCTTATCTCAAGTTTCCACACTGACTCACTATTTTGAGCTCAAAACAGTGAAAAAAGTGTTGAATTGTTTGTATCAAACCTTTATGTTTGCACCATCCACAAACTATATAAAATATTAAAATAACTCAAGTAATTTTCTTAAATTTGGCATCCAATATTAGCAGATTATTTTAACAATTTAAGTTATGATTTAAGTGAAATTGCTTACCTGACGCTTTTCAAATGCATGAGCGGAGTCTATGTGGGTTTACAGGTGTGAACGCATGTACAAATGCATGTGTCTCCCCGTTGTTACTGTAGTGTCATTCATCCGTCAGGAACAAATCCAAAAACTGCCACCGTTGAAGTGTCTTTGTCTCTTCTGTTGCTTCCTCTCTTCTGTCCTCAGTTCTCCCTCTTATGAACCGTATCCAACTGTCTCTTCACACAAGGGCATTGCCTGTAGCATCAGGTGTGTGTCGGGGCTGTGTGTTGGAGTGTGTTCAGGAAATCAGAATATATTTGAAATGTGAGGACAGTAGACCCAATAATGACACACCCAGAAAGAGAGGAGGAGGAGGAGGAAAAGGAGGAGGGGGGGATTAAAATAACAAACAATGATGAAGAGTGGTCCATCTATTTGTTTTGATTCTGTCCAGGACATTCCTACATTTCAGTGCTAAATACAAGAACTTCCATGATTTTATCATTTTATGATGAGTTAAGGAGTTGTTAAACTATAGGAAACGCATTTTAAGTGATTTAATTTTGCCAATGAATTCCCAAGTAACCCCAAGTAACTTTAGATTTGCATAATATTTGCCCATATTTACAGAAAATATACCAAATTATGTCATGGGGACTCAAATGGCACCAAATGCTAGGAATGACCCATCCCAGTATGACTGGAGGGCAGCAGCAGGTATTACAGGATGCAGGATCAGACAGTTCCTGGACAGGGTATTAGCCTTTAGGTAGTGTGTGTATGTGTATGTGTGTGTGTATGTGTGTGTGTGCGTGTGTGTGTGTGTGTGTGTGTGTGTGTGTCCATAGAAAAGTGTGTTGCAGCAAACTGGAAAAAACGTGCAAAAAAATTACACGCTAGGCTCAAATGTAAAGTATTGGATTCAAGTTGACAAACCGGTCAGTCAATCATTCACCACACACACACGCACACACACACGGCTGGGCTGTGAATTTGAGGAATGGCATCCTACGTAAGATGTAAAATGAATCCAAACAAGACAAGAGCAGCCTGAGGGCAAAACGGCTCTTCAAATCAGAGTGATTCTTTACTTGTCTGTACTGTGTGTGTGTGTGTGTGTGTGTGTGTCTGTGTGTGTGTGTCTGTGTGTGTGTGGTGAAGAGGCGTCTAGATAATTAAGTCATTGACCATTGGCCACAAGGGGGCAATAAAGACTTCGGCGATGTATTTATTCCACTACAGATGTCAGCCTTTCTTCATTTTTACTGAGGTTACAAAACAGAAGCAGATCAGTGGAGCAGAGCAGAACTGCATTACGTTATTGCTCTTCTTCAGTGACACAGCACTTTTTAGGTGAGGTAGTTGTAGGTGTGTGTGTGTGCGTGTGTGTGGGCATGTTTTTTACCAGTCATGAGGGGATATAATTGGATAACACACTCACATTGTGGGGGCTCCCAATTTTTTTAATAGACCAAATGGGGAGAATAGCACACCCCCATAATTTAAATGATGACATTGTAGGTTGAGGACTTTCTTTAAGGTTGGTGGATAAGTAAGCTTTAGGTTAAGGTCAGGAATAGGCTGTTAGCAGTCATGGTTACCGTAAGTCTCCAGAATATTAAAGCAACACTTAAGAACTTTTCCTCTTCGGTCCCCCTACAGGTTGGAAGCGGAATTGTCCATTACTGCCATCGTAAAAAATTTAGCCTACCGCAGCCTACTGTCGCACGTACGTTTTTTGTTTGTATGCAGCACCGGCTCTGGAAACGATGAACGATGTCCAGTGACAAGTTAGAGTAGCTAACGCCTTAGCTAAGATTAGCTAACATGAGCCATAGCAATAGTTACATATATATTAGCACAATAGCTAACGCCTTAGCTAACATGAGTCAATAAAATAATCGACAATGTATTGTACACAGATGCACACTGTTGGCAAAAAAATTATTACCGGTATTATTTACAAGTCCAGCAGCAACAAAGCCAAGTCACCATCCGTCTTGCATTTTGTAGTCTCTTTCAGCTCTCGCCAACGAGTGTGAGCCGGTCCGATATTCACTCTCGTTCAAGCTCTCTTTGTCATGCTCACGTTTTCTTTTCTTCGCCTCATCGGACATTATACTCCTCCTTTTCTTTGCCATGACGCCAATTTAAAAACTACCTAGCTGCAAGGTATCGTTCACGCACCGACCGGGTGTTCTCCCACTGATCTCTACGCAGAGCCTCCACCTACCGGTTTTTGTAACGCTTGCCGTAAAGCAGGTCAAATTTGTAGTCTCATTAGAACTACAAAACCACTACCCGATGAGGCAAAGTTACATAGTGCGGTTAGAGGGCCGCAGAGCGAATGCGGAAGTGCCGTTCACTCGGTTTTGAGGTGATGAAGCACTGAAATTATTTTTATTTTAAGGCACTAAAAACTCTTTAGTGTTGCTTTAATGTAAGTCAATGTAATGTCCCCAAAAGCTAGGGTTGGTAATCTTTAGAGACTAGCAAGAGTTAGCTAGATTTTTAACATTATCAAACCTTAAAAAAAAGAAAACAGTCCAGTGTCGACAACTCTTTTCCAATGAAAGTAGCTATCAGCACTAGCTTCAAAAGTTGCTAAGCTAGCAAGAAAAAACAGCCTTCCTCCAAGAGCCACTCCCCTAAAGAACTTGTTCATACTCACAGCTCTCAAGCTAGCAGCTTGTGGAAGATGAACAATGAGCGCAAGGGCTGATTGTGCACAGGTAGACAGACAGGTTCAATCATTTCATTCGGCCTGCCCAGCGACAGTCACACACCATCTTTTTGGGCAGAGCATTTAATTCAATAATTGCTGTCAGGACGTAATGAGAATCTAATGAAATATCACAAAACTATATTTGAAGATAACCAATCCTGCCTTTAAGAGAGCAGTTCGGGTCTAGAAGTAGGCGGGTATTAGTAGTCAGACAAAGGTCACCTCTTGGGTACATTGAGTTTCAGTATGACCCGACTGTCCTGCCAAAAGTGAGATCCCCTTACCTGCTCACACGATTTACTGCACATCATTCCCTGAAGGAGAAAGTAATAACACAAAGTATCTCTTAGTCTTAGGGGTAAGTTTACTGAGATAAATAGCACTATGCTGATTTTGCCAAGAATTTGGCAATTTTGGAGAACACGTTTTTTTGATTACAAAATGTTCCTACAGTCTAACATTTCTACAGAACATGCACCAAAGCAGTGGCCCATTATGTGCGGATTTGAATTGGAACAAACTGTCCTCAGCCCTGTAATTGTGTAAGTACTATTTTTTTTTTTACATTAGATGACCTAGCCCCAGTTTGGAGGTCTTGCATGTGTAGTTAAGAAAAACCAACTGGCAGCGTTCATGGGTGGGAAGCTGGCCGTGGCGAGGCATGATGCCGTTATCTCACCAATGGTTGTCGCACCTGCATACAGATCTTGAACAATACTTTCATTCAAGTGTCAGCGAGGAGCACGGATTAACAATAGGAAGCACTCCCACACACCGAGGCCGTCGACCACCGAGACAAATTCAGGAATAAAAGAGGAAAAAGGCAGCATGCTTCTTTCCCTCGCGGGGGGGGGGGGATCACAGGAGGTTGAAAGAGAACAATACTTTGATTCAACCGTTTCATGGATTGAAGAAGGACACAAGGAGAAACTGTAGTTCTGCTGCCGATATCATTTCCTGGTTGAATCTCAGACCATATTGTATATGATATACACTATTTGAGGATCTGACTGATCAGACATTTAAAGTGAATAAAAATGTGTGTTTTTCCTCACATGTGCCTTACATGAAGAGATGTTTCAGGGTTTTGCCACACATAGGGATTGCCTGACTAATACCTTTATACTATATAATCATGATGTATAACATTTACATTTACATTTAGGTCATTTAACAGACGCTTTTGTCCAAAGCGACTTACAATAAGTACATTTGTCAAAAGAAGGAAACAAAGAAACCATAACGTATCATTGCCGATAAAGTAAGAGCTAAAAATAGAACAAGTGTTAGGTCCTCATCTGACTAAAGTAGTACTTCAAGAGCAACAGTGCTATGATCAGAGTGCTATAGGTAAGGTTTTTTTTTTTTGGGGGGGGGGGGGGGGGGGGGTCGAGGTGAAGTCTTAACAGGTGAGTCTTGAGCCTTTTTCGGAAGATGGCAAATGACTCTGCTGTCCTGACATTGGTCGGGAGTTCGTTCCACCACTGAGGCGCCAGAACAGAGAAGAGTCTGGACTTTGCTGAGCGACATTTGTTTCATTTCAGCGATGGTGGTACCAGCCGGCCAGCTGAAGTAGAGGAGCGAAGTGCTCGCTTCGGGGCATGAGGTTTGACCAGTGTTTGAAGGTAGACAGGTGCCGTTCCATTGATGGCCCTGAAGGCCAGTGTCATCGTCTTGAATTGGATGTGTGCTGCAACAGGGAGCCAGTGGAGGTCACGGAGGAGGGGAGTCACTGGAGAATTTGGGTAGATTGAAGATAAGGCGTGCTGCAGCGTTCTGGATACGCTGCAATGGTTTAATCGCAGAGGCCGGGAGTCCGGCCAGGAGAGAGTTGCAGTAGTCAAGGTGGGAGATGACCAGTGCTTGGACCAAGAGTTGCGTTGCATCCTTTGTGAGGAAGGTCCGAATCCTGCGGATATTGTAGAGGGCAAATCTGCAGGATCGGGCCACAGCAGTGATGTTGGGGGTGCAGGATAGTTGGTCATCGAGGATTACACCCAGGTTCCTCGCAGTTGAGGAAGGCAATACTGTGATGCCCTCGACAGTGACCGACAGGTCCATGCGAGGGCAGTCTTTCCCTGGGATGAAGAGGAGTTTGGTTTTATTCAGGTTTAGCTTGAGGTGATGTGCAGTTGTCCAGACAGAGATGTCAGCCAGACAGTCCAAGATGCGAGTTGCAATGTGAGCGTCAGAGGACGGGGGAAAAGAGAGGAACAGCTGGGTGTCATCTGCGTAGCAATGGTAGGAGAATCCATGCGATGTGATAACAGAACCTAGTGATCTGGTGTATAGTGAGAACAGAAGCGGTCCTAATACTGAGCCTTGAGGGACACCCGTGTCCAGACAGCAGGGCTTGGACATAGAGCCATTCCATGTGACCTGAAAGGTGCGGTTTGTCAGGTATGATGTAAACCAGGTGAGAGCAGAGTCGGTTATGCCAAGTTCAGCCAGAGTGGAGAGGAGGATTTGGTGGTTGACTGTGTCGAATGCAGCAGATATGTCGAGGAGAATGAGAACGGAGGAGTTGGATGAGGTTTTGGCGTCTCGCAGGGACTCGGTCACCGTGAGGAGGGCCGTCTCAGTGGAGTGGGCAGTCCTGAATCCTGATTGATTAGGGTCTAGGAGGTTGTTCAGCGAGAGATAGGATGACAGTATAAAACAGAGTTGTGTTGATATCCGGTTTTGTCGGTTGGAGCCGATGCTTGCTTTGATGCAAAATGGCTCAATAGTCATTTGTCATTAGGACACAATTTGTCAAATTAAAATATAATCCTACATCAGCGACCTTTGCAAACTACGGTAAATTCAACTATTGCACTATTAATAGGCAATCGTATAATAATGGCAACTTGATAATATAGTTTTAAAAAGTTATTTTTACAAATGCAGCTTTAAGAAGCCTTTGACAAAGTGTCACAAATGTTTTGCTTTGAGTGCTTTATGGTAAGAATGCATTTATTGACTTATGATATTGTATTTTAGTCTTAAACTCAAAGCAAATGTTGTAAACTGTTCCATCTAAAAGCACCAGCAGTGTTCGTATGCATTACAACCCGCATCAAAGCCCAAACCACTTACAAGCATGTTTTCTTGATTTGACTTTATTGGCCTGGCATTAAAGTAGAAATACTGGAGTCATACAGATGATTGCCTCATGTCATTGTAGCTGAATTTGTGCAACTTGATATGGTGAACAGATAGCAGTAGCCAAACAGTGTGATCAGATCTAAAGCAACTTTTGGACACGTGAAAAAATGTGGCACTTCCTGTGTGGTAACGTCACAACCAGGCCCGACCTCAGCTGATCCTCAACTTGTAAATTGGCTGTTCGGGAAAGAGCTTGTTCGCATGCCACACAGCACTAGCAACAAGCAGGTAACCATGGATACACTGCATCGGACACCCCTTGTTTTCCTTTCTCATCTTCTAGCCTCCCAATCTCCTTTACCGTTTCCTCTCGACCCTCTACCTTTATTTTCCTCCTTTCTTTGTCTCACTGAAAACCCCCCCTTTCTTCCTCTCTGAACAAGGATCAGCATTCTTTTCTGCAGATGCAGAGCGGCTGCTCAGACTACAGCGAACCAATTCCCTGCTGGCAGTCACTATGGCAACCGAGGGGCCAAAAAAACAACATCATCCCATGCTCAGACGGTGGTGATCTGGTCGACCACTCGAGTGCTGTCGTTCATTTCGACGCACTCCACCTCCTGCCGCTGCCCCTCTCCGTCGGCCGGGTGTCCCCGGCTTTTGGAGGGAGGCAGGAAGGTGAGGAGGGTGGGCAGGAACGCGAGTGTGTGCAGGGCCGAGCAGCCGGCCGTGAGGGTGAGGCAGCGAAACAGTGTGTGTGTGAGGTTGGAGCGCACAGAGCCGACAGGCACCAGGGCGGCACCGTAGCAGATGAGCGTCTGTAGAGAGGGAACCCCGTGTCTCTCCAACGCCACTCTCACCCAGCGAGTCCTGCTGTCGCCCCGGCCCGAGGCGAAACCGCAGAGGAGCGGGCCGCTGCAGTCTGCCGAGTGTCCCAAGGCTGATATCAGACACAACACAGACATGCAGTCCAACTCCACGCCCCACAAGGTCATGAAACCCAGCACACCGAACTGCACGGAGAGCAGGGTGAGGCCGAGCCACACGGAGACCAGCGGGTCCACGACGGCCAGCGAGGACAGACCCAACAGGAAGAGCACCGCCAGCAGTGAGTGTCTGAGGGGGGAGCTGACCGCCGCGGCGTAGCGGTCCAGGTAGACGAAGGAGGGGTTGAAGATTAGGAAGCGGACACGCGAGGTCAGCGACAGTCGTCGCAGCGTGTCTAAGAGCACTGACATCTCCTCGCGCTTGTTCTCCGTCGTCTTGGCCACCAGGAATATTCTGGACGCCGCCACGTCTGGTTCCTCGCCCTGACCGCGCTCCGCAAATATGATGTCATCCGCAAAATGGGCGAACTGCGGCTCGCGGAGGAAGGAGTGGCGGAGTGTGTGGGTGAAGTTTTCCCGTGGCTGGCTGGTGGACTGGTTGCGATCCGAAAGGTAGTTCAGGTAAGCTTCCAGCCAGCTGATTCGCTGGAAGCCTTTGGCGTATTCCAGCAGGTCCCGCTGCACTGAGGCATTCCAGTAGGGGGCGCTTTCGTAAATGTAAAATCCAATGACAGGGGAGTACGAGCTGAAGTATCGCTGCTGGGCCCGGGTGTACAATACTGTCGCTGTATCCATGGCAACCAGTGCACTGGGGTCTGAACCCTGGGTTACCTGTCGATAACAGAAACATATTTGTTAAAATTTAAACGTTTTTAGTACGTAAATATGAGTATGCCACATAGTGACCAAACTAATTGAGAGAAACAAACTGAATAACTTAAAGGAATACTTCACTCTCAAAATGACTATTTGCATATCAATTACTCGCGGCATGCTACCTTGAATTCTTTTTATTGCATGCCAATATAGCAAAAATACGCTTATTGCGTCCACAGTGTATACTGTTCCTTTCATTATTATCTTTCACAATAAAAGTCCTAGACATATACGCAACATCAATACTTACCAGGCTAAGTTTGATTACAAAAAATTAGCTTACAAAAAATAGTCTGTGTTTACTATGGATGGTCCCCCAGTTCCCATTTATCTGGTACACATTAATCCCGTGACAGCAGTGATGTAATACACGGTGCAGAGAAAATGAGTGTCTCGAAAAAGGTTTTTGTCAAGCTCATGATATAATCCCCTACCTCCCTGGATAGTGAGTAGGGGGTACTGAATGATTTTTGCCAGAATCTCACCATATTAAACACTTCCACCACGGCCCTTTCATTTTTGCGCTGTGAAACCGTGCATGATGCAGTAGTTTACCAAAGAAACCTTCGAGAAAATCAAAGTTTTCTTTAGGAATTCAAGCTTACGCATGATTAGTAATTGATATACAAATGGGAATTTTAAGGGTTCCTTTAAACACCACTGGAATCAACAGCAATCTGTAAGACGTAACAGATAACCTGTGGTCTCCTAAAATTTTGTTTTGTGTGATGAAGAGCTATGAGCTCGAAACGTTACTACTATTGATGTGCTAATAAATCTGCACATAAGGGAGCTGATGTGTGCGGTCTCCTCTTCTTGCTTCTCCTAAAATTTGGACAGAAATTGTTGTAGTAATAGTATTTGACAATACTATAATATACTGCAAACTTATATACCAAAACTCCTTTTTAACTGTAGTACATGGATGAGTCTAAATTATATATCGTACTGTTAAATTATAAAACTATATTTCAAAATGCTACAATTTATAGCTTGTGTGAAATTCAATTCTACTAGTCATTTATGGACATGAAGGATTCATGCTGAGTCATGCACATTTCATTCGGAAAATGGTGCCTTTGATTAATTCCCTTAATTTTATCATCACATAAGACTTCTTCTCCAATGAAATAACACTGCACCGTCTCCAGACAAGGATGTGAAGTCACGACTGTGGGTAGTAAATATATATTGAGCGGCGCGATGACAGAACGCTGTCTAAATGAGGGCGATGCGGTCGTTTGCTGCAACAAAATGACAGTTGCTGTATTTTTGTTGCCTCACCTGCAGGAAGCCCATCAATCCAAAGGAGATGTAAACCAGATATAGCAGAACCACAAAGGGTTTGACATAGGTGTTAGTGATCCAGTCTCCATAGCAACGCCTCACACACCCCAGCAAGAGATGAGAGTCCTGAGGATTAGGGTCCGTGTTCGCTGTGGAATGTGTAAGTGTGTGCGGGTGTGGGTGCGTGGAGTTGCCGACATGGCCGTGTACGTGCGCTGCAGGGTTGTTCGCCATGTGCGGGTGTGTATGTGCATGCGTGTGCGTTTGGTTAGAGTTCGGCGTGTGAGCGCGGCTGTGACAGACGCCGTGCGGTGGATTGGTCGCCGGAGCCTCGTCCTGGTAGCGCGTGTGCATGAGACACCTGTACCAGGCCGGCTTAGAGTCCAGCCGGTCCTGTTTGGGGACCCGCCGGCAGAAGCAGCCATGTCTGTACCCGGTCTCTAAGTACCC
This sequence comes from Chelidonichthys spinosus, assembly GCA_029853015.1. Taxonomy (NCBI): domain Eukaryota; kingdom Metazoa; phylum Chordata; class Actinopteri; order Perciformes; family Triglidae; genus Chelidonichthys; species Chelidonichthys spinosus. The sequence continues at coordinate 14,488,864 of CM056837.1, forward strand.
GGTGAACACCAGGCAGGAGCTGTAGAAGGACAACATGTAAACGTAGCTGATGGTGACGGCCAAGGCGGCGGTGCGGCAGAAGAGCCGGACGGCCTCCATGTTGGTGAGCGGCGAGGCGGCTAGGCCCAGGGTCATCAGGTGGAGCATGGTGGAGCCGGAGAAACGCAGCATGACGTCCTCGAAGACGCTCGCGACGCGCTCCTTCACATGCTGGTCCTCCCGGGTCCGCCTCCATGACGACAGCATCTCGAAGGAGCCGAAAAGCCCGTGGCCTGATGGGAGAATGAGATAATAAATGAAATGTTTGGTGCGGTATGAAATATTTTCACTCAAGAATGAATCATTTTTCGTATTATACATACTTAAAGCTGCACTCCTTCACATTTTTATAATAACAACTGATCAAAGGACTACATGCAATTTAAAAACGGGTGGCTGGAGATGATAAACCCACAGATCATTAAGCCTGGACTTCAGTGAAGCACTATGAAGCATTTTAGCCTCTTACAGCTTATTGCTTTGGTTTTACAGCCCACAAATTTTGTATTCGGCTCGGTCTCCAAACATAAAAACGAGCTAATTTCCAACCAATCTTTTTCCTTTCCCGATAATGCTTCGAATGCTACCTGCTTTCCTTCACTTTATTCATTTTGGGGGGATCACAACGTTGCACAAGCAAGTGCTAAAACTCAAGTCTGCCTGCTTGTGAACTGTCCTGTTTGAACTAGAAGCATGTAAAATGACCATATGTTGAGTAGCAAAAACACCCTTAATGAATAGACTTGTTGCTTCAAACAGTTATATCATGTAAAGAATACAGTTATGAAGCTGCATTCAATCATTCGCATCAACGTCCATTCGAGGTGGTTTAAATGCACCGCCTCCACGTCCAGTTTCCACCTGCATGCACATACGTGTTTAAAGACGAGCCGCAAATGGTTTTTAATGGTTTCCTCTAACTGTGGTTGCCATGGCATCCATGAGTCACCAGTGACACAAGTATCCCCCCCACCCCTTCCACTGCCCCCTCCAACGACCTCACCATGGCGAAACACTTAACACCTTAGCAGAGGCGTAATGAACAGACACTTCAGGCGTAGGTGCAACTGAGATGCTGAAGTCTGCTGATCTGTGACTGCGTGTGTGAGTAAGTGAGTGAGAGAGCGGGAGAGACGGAAAGGGAATTAGACAGTGAATGACAATGGAAGAGGCGCTGAGGTTAATATTGCGGATAGACTGTAGGTGGTTATACACAGAGATCCCGCCATAATCACGGCATAACGGTGTCTCCTTTTAGACAAGCGTCCAGGGCGTTGCAGAACCAGAGAGAGGGCAAAGCGTAACACGCTGGACTTGGCGGCAGTGTGGCGTATTAAATAAGCATCGTAAATACGATAATCCCTAGCGCACCAAAACAGCAATGGCAGGTGAACCGAGAGTTGAGTTTCCTTTGCTTGTGGTGCACATTTACACGATTGTTTAAGTGCAAGTGAAGTTGCTGTGCATAATATACAACATGTTGATGCATATAATGGCGGCCTCGCACCAGCAACTACTGGCTTTCCATCTTCTTGGGATCCATGTTCTGAGCTTTTTGAATCCCCCCGGTGGCGGGTCGACCACATAACACATCATTGAAACATCACCTTCTGGCTTCCCGGCTCTCCCCATTCACACTGAGGTCTCTCTCGTATTATATTATATTCACCTTGTTGTTTTAACTGCTTTCTGATTTTATCAGTTATCGTTGTTTCCAGATTTCTAACCCTTTCACAGTGTTTCCAGTTCATGAACGTTAACTGTAACATTAGCTCCAACCTCCCGTGTCCCTGCTGGGTCTTAAAACAAACTAGGTAGAGTACCAAACTGCAGTCCACAAACCAATAGGGGACATGATGAGGACCACGTCCACCTTTTACATACAGGCAGTGGCTTTGCTTCATGTTCTGGTTGGCAAAAGGCCACAGTATCACAGATTATTAGTCAATTAGTCAAACAACAAAGATATCCAATTTACAATGTTAAAAATCAAAGAAAAACAAACACTGATCACATTAGAGGGGCTAAAATTATGTCACTTTTCTTTTGATAATTAATAATTTTAAGTTATTTTTCAAAGTTGAAGATTACTTTTCTGAAGATCGACTAATTCATTAAAAGGCTAATATCTCTCTAGCTCTAGATGCAACCGCACTATAAATCTGGCTGAGCACTGATGCCAGTTTTCTGTACTTGACTCCATCAATATTCAACACTCCTGGCACAATTTGAGGTGCAATCCCACGGAAACTTGGATACCTAGCAATTTAAATGTTTTGAATGTAAATGGCTGTGCAGCTGATTGTGATAAACAATGTCCCAAAACCTTCACATAATCAATCTACCTCCCTTTGTACACAAACAAGCTTTCTTTCTTGCTATTCTCCCCATTATCCCATCAGTTTGTCTTTTGTGCCAGCTTTACAAGTTAATAAGACCCCGTGTGAAAACATTTATTTTGATTCTGAAAGAGAAAGATGCAAAATAATTTGTCACAAATCCACGTTTTTTTAAACATTAAATAATAATTGGATTTCACCCTCTTTCTTTACTGTGTAATCGCATCCTCCTTTCTCTCCTCCCACTGTGTTCTGTCTGCCTACTTGGTGCTGAAAACCCCTCTCTCCCTGCCTCCCTTCCTTCTAACTACAGCTTAACTTCATTTTCTGCTCAGAGAATCCTTATCTCAGCTCCCATTTGGAGTGATATTTCATCGAGCCCCCGTCTCTTCTGTACTCGCTATGGTTATTTTAAGCCTAACAGCAGCCTTTCCTCCTCCACATTACAGAGTAATTATGGTAAAGACTACATGTGTGTGATGGGGGTTAAATGCAGCACATGAAGCATGCATGCACTCACGACAAACTGCAAGGATGACTTCACACAGATGCCATGCACTTTTGCTCCTAGTTTGTTAAAAGCTGCTGCATAATTAGGCTTGCAGAGGCTTTCAGAGTACTACCAATGTATTTAGGGTTAATAATGTAAACCTCGCATTCATCACAGACACAAATTTAGTGTGTACAAAACTAACTTTCTCATTAAAAGTGTTTTATTTTCTATAATAAACTCCAAATGATTTGCGCTCCCTGCTCATGAGTTCTGTGGCATGTTGGCAGTCATCACGTCAAGTCTGCAATAATTCTGTGAATTACGGTTAATCCTCATCACGCTTTCCCGCATGGACTGACCTCATGAAGTGGTAAAGTGATCAATCTGCGTGAAATACAGTTTCTTCATTGCTTCATAAAACGTTGTCTTTCTACTATAATTTACATGCGTTGAGTCACACTTGGCGGCTGTTTTTAGTGCCACAGCGATCCCTGCCCTCATGTTGCCTCGCATCAAAACGAATCAAAAAAAGATGGTATTGGATTGGTACTTCCGACAAGAGACCCAGAATTGTTTCTGAACTGGTATGAGAAGACAAAATGCTGGCCTGTGCATGCCCACTTTGGGGCTAGATCCAGACATCAGGAACCCTAACTCATTACTTTGTCAGACCCTTGTCAAGCCTCTGCCATGCCCCGTCACATGTCAGTCATTTTGATGATCCGTCTGCACCGGGCTGGCATTCAGCCCAAGGCTGGCAACTGCAAAATCACAGGTACTGAAGAAGCAGACGGTGAACGCAAACAGTCTGGGATATGAAAGCAAATTCTACTGTTCAGCAGGGCTCCAACCTGCCATGTGGTAGCTTCCCTTTTCTTTGATTTCTCTACGCTGGAATCCATTGTTTCTTTATTGACATTGTTTTCCTTTTTTTTGCTAAGACTTCCCTTAGTCCAACAACCATAAGCTCTCAAAAAAGGGTACATCCAGACTTTTCCAGACAAATGGACGATAAAGACATGGATGTATGGATTCATTAATGCTCAATATCTTGTGTTTTTATAATTGTATCATTGAGAGTTAAAAAGTAGCCTTAAACCTACCAAGCATGACGAAAGGGATGCCCAGGTATGTGGAGTTGTAGGTAGCCCCGGTCAGGTTGAGGATCCCAGCAGCAGTGAGGCCTGACAGTGTGACTGACAGCAGAGCCAGCAGTCCCAACCAGGGTTTAGACCTCACACAGTCCCTCATAGAGCAGCAGAGGACGGCCAGTACGCCGCACGCCCCCAAGCTGGCCAACAGGGGGCGGTGTGCCAGCACCGAGGAGAACTGGAAGTCTGTCCTCAGAGACGAGGACGTAGAAGGGTACAGACCCAGCTTAGGGTGCAACGCTGCAAAGTGCTGCAGCTCGGCACAGAAGGCCTTTTCCCATTGGCTGGCCACCCGGTCCATCAGGCCACCGCGGGCTTGGAGGTAGTAGGTGAGCTGCAACGCCCTGGCAGAACGCACACCTTCTCCCCTGGCTCCCGCCCCCTGACCTCGCACCGCCCCGCTGGGGCCCCAGCCCTGCACACCACCCAGCTGGTGGCCGATGTACGCCTGCCGTCCGTCTGCCAGCTGCGTGATCGGGTAGCGCAGGATAGGGACGGAGCGGTTGGAGTTGCGGGCCAACTGGATCTCCTCCATGGCACGGATGATGTCATCGATGATGCAGACGTTCTTGTCGTCGGGGAGACAGAGGTAGGAGAAGGAGTAGTTGAAGCTGTTGACACCTGTGGCCGGGACCGTCACCTGCATCTGGTAGATCCGCTTGTGGAGCTGAGTGCAGATAAAACACACACAAAAATTTCGCTCAAATAAACCAAGGCAAGAATGAAAATGAAAAGTCCCGTCGAAGTTTTTTCAGTGTGAGGCACAGCAAAACCCACGGCGTGAGGCTCATTTGCTTACTTTAAGGGATAGAGATACGTGGGAGTGCGTGTCGTACTAGACAGATTAACAATAGTGGTCTCAGAATCCTCCATTTCTATGGCGAGAGGACAGTACCAGCAGCCACAGAACTGGTTACTAAGCAACAGGCCTGATGCCAGTCTCTGCCACAGCAAACATGGGCAGAGCTGTCTCCCACCTCAGAGTGCTGCATTGACTTTAGAGAGGGAGGGTGTGTGTGAGTGTGTGTGTGTGTGTGTGTGGGAATGTCTCTTGATAAATGATTTGTTTTGAAAGTCCGGTCCCTTCAATGCAGCGTTCCGTTGTAAAATTGAACATTTCTTTCATTTTTTTGTAACTTTTTACTGCCAGAAGATATCAATATGTCATAACTATTGTTAGCGATGTCCCTGGTAGGACATTAGAATTCCTGATCCAAGTGACTTACCAAATTCACTTTAAAAAGGTCGTTGAGTCAGGTTTAAATATATTCATTTCAGGAATTCTCCCATATACAGTATATAATTGAATCTATATATCTAGTATTTTGTGCTGTTTACTGACATTATATAGTTGTTTGCAGCTATATTAATGCTCTGAATGTCATATATTGCTCCTTTAAATATCGCCATTCAGCAGAGATATTCTGGCCTACACATATTTTAGATTAAAGAAAAGATTCTCACAAAAAAAAAACAATCACACCACAATCATTTTAATATGCCTTTGAATGAAAATGAGAATAATGATGTAAAAACTATTATTCCCTACAATAACACAAACCCAGCCCTATTGGGAACCATGGATGTCTGGACAAGATTTTGTGACAATCCATCTGATAGTTATTGAGATATTTCCGTCTGGATCAATGTAGTGGACTGACCGACTGGCCCTGACTCTTGCGATACCATGTGACATCATATCAAGGTATTTCCACTACAAATGGGACGTTGCAGTTTCATCAGAACAAGAAAAGCGCTTCTCCGAACAACAACGTTGTGTTTTGACTTCAAAATCGAAGAGCAAGAACGTGTTTTGACTCTCAATGCTACGCAGTCACTAATGAATCATATTCAGAATGACATTCATCATAGAAGAGGAAGAGTTTCCCATTCCTTCACAGACGGAAGCTTAAAAAGACCAGAATCCAGTGCAGTCGACTTATAATGCTGTAAGAGGTGATGCTGTCTAGTTCTACACGGACTATCACTGCTGTTGCTGTCTCATTCAACAAGTTCAGACCTGTTCTCACAGCGGGGTGTTTCCATGGCATTTAGCAAAAGGTAGGAGCTCACATGAACCTGCCATAGACTGCATATGAGAAGTGATGTCACCCATTGGCTTGTGCACCGCGGTTTTGGATCCTCGAGTTCAGTATTTTGGCCGTCGTCATCGTGGAAATTTTTCAACCAGTAAACAGAAGTGACGATATTGTTGCGTTAAAGTCATCTTAGTAGCTAATTACATCGGTAGTGCGGTACCGACAAACCGAGAGTAGTGATACAGTGGTAGCGACCTGTCAATCACAAGGTAGCCACGCCCTAAAGCAAGGGCATAGCATCTAAATGGGAGCCTAATTTACTAAATTAACATCATGCTGTATTGAAGAAGACTTGAAACTAGCGAGAGACGATAAACTGTTGTCATTTTCCCCATAAACTTTCATGCAATCGGACTTCTTTTTGCAACCAGAGGACTCGCCCCCTGATGGCCAGCAGAGAGAATGCAAGTTTAAGGCATTTCAGCTTCACTTTTCAGAATCAGAGGTTGCTGCCTGGTACCAGTGGATAATGTAACAGTGATTTCTTATTTTATCACACTCTTTGATGCACCAACCAGTTTCTCTCCCACAGCATGTTGGCTGTAAATGATGCACAGCACTAATCTAGTCTCTTAACTGTGGCAGTCCTCGATGGACCAACACTGTGCTCCGGTTTCATGTAAAGTGGGTCACAATAACCAGTTGTGACACCCAGAGAAAGATGCGTGGACGGAGAGTATGCAGATTTCAAAACACAATAGGGGAATTAGTGCGCAAGATCTAAATACAACCAAGTTACTTGATGAAATAATTTGGCTAACTTGCTCCAGAGGGGTGTCAAATGAATACTCAAACCCATTAAGGAATACCAAGGTAGAGACAGAAGCCTCCGAGCTCCAGGTAACTCCACTTTGTAATTAAAATGACCCGCTTCATAAATATAAAGGTTGTCTGGGTTATTTGAAATGGGACTGTGTAGCTCCGTTTAATCTATCAATCACTGAGGATGAAGAAGAAGATAGCTTGCATATGTGCTCTGGCCTGCAGACACTGACCTTTACCTCTGTGTGCATTTCCGAATGGGACTTTAATTGATTCATTTCTAAAGTTGGATTCTGCAGATAGACTGCAGCCTTGTTTTACAATGCACAAACTGTGATTTAAATGGCACAGAAGCTAAATTGCCAAATATGCTACTTTTCCAGTGTGTTTTTAGTTGGCAGTAGCTTCTTAACCTTAGAGTGCTTAAATCACGTAGATAGGCTACTGTGTGTATTTGGGGTTTTAAACTTAAAAATCTAAAAGATTTGCAAAAGAAAACACTTGTTAATTGTGTCTCCTTTATTTATTTGTCAGTGCCAGCGCCTGTGGAAGCTAATTGACTCTGAGAAATTGTTTGGAAATGTGGTTAAAGCTAGTGTGCGTACCTTTAGTATGGTGTCCACATGAACCGGGTCCAGCACGCTCCCCTTTCGGGTGGTGACGATCACGCGCCCGTAGCGGCCCGGCGTTTGCAGGTCGGAGTAGAGCGCGTGCTTGGAGCGGTTCACGGGGAACAGGCTGTCCACCAGGTTGCCCTCTATCTTGGCCAGGCTGTGCTTGGGCGCGAGCAGGCTCTCCACGTCCTCCTCCACGCGGTACCGGCTGAAGCTGGCCCCCAGCAGGATGGAGATGAGCACGGGCGCCGAGGCGAAGAACACCGGGTGGCTCGCCACGAACCGACCGAGCGCGTGGAAGGAGGTCCTCAGGCCCGCGTGCAACACCTGGCGCAGCATCCTAGCGCGCGGCCGCGGCTCGAGCCTCTCCCACCGACCGGAAAGCCCCGGAGCACTGCCGAGCATCAGGGGCTGTCGGACGCATCGGTGGGTTCCGTCGGTCTGCTGGGGGGGAGGTGACGCCGGGGGGTGGGAGGGTTTGTTCCCCGGAGCAGGAGGTCACCAGCCGGGGAGAATCCAACCCTCCTCCGGTCACAGGGGCGCCCCTTCACCCGGGGTTCGCTCATCCGCTGGAATTGCGCAAAAAAAAAAAAGAAGACAAAAAACAGACGGCTGCTAAATGAGCAAGCATTTCTCTGCTCTGCTATTAGAATAAAGCATGCTGAAAGCCTAATATTACTTATTACATTAATAACCACAATCCTGCTGCGACCACTGCCTCCTGCAAGCTGCACGGCTCTGTGCGCATCAGAGGAAAAATCGCAGAGCAAAAGTGGTCTCATAAAGCTTCCTCCTGAAGCTGACTAATGCTTCGAGTAGTTGTGCACTCGGACAGGTTGCAGAGAAGACGCACAGTTGTTGCACTGAGCCGAAGCCCGGCTGTACATACCTGATAAGGGGGACGGGGAGGGGGGGCCGACCCGCTGATGACGGAGATCACCTAAGACGCATTCACACCAAGATGTTTTACCGTGCAGCTCCGCCCTACACCACCGAGTCGCCAACACAACCTGACGGGTGGTCGAGGTGGGTGGGTCGCAGGATAGGTGACGCCGCGTGCACGCGCCGGGGGATGCCGGTCGAGACGTTTGTCAAATCAGCTTAATCTGGGTTTCCTCTGCGGCAGAAGGCTTTCTGTCGTCCGTCCTCTCCTCTCCTCATCGCCCCGGTGGTTTGACGGAGCCCTTGTTCATCCGCCGCCGGGCTGCTCTCCCAGCAGCCACTGCTCACCTCGTTGGGAAGGCGCGTCACTAATTACCGGCTTCCTGACCGGGGACCGTTTCTCTTTTTTTTTTGCACCGCCCTCGCGACCCGCTCTGAGCCCCGTTTTCCCGCCCCGCCTCTCGCCGTTCCGCCCCGCTACAATGCAGAGAAACAAACAGACCGTCCGGACCGAGTGAGTGGCAGTGGTGTGTGTGTGTGTGCGTGTGTGTGTGTGTGTGTGTGCGTGTGTGTGCCACAGCGAGGGATTTCGAGGAAGGCATCGAGGGCTATTTAAAGTGCAGCGGTGACGGTGATTTTCTTGGACATCTCTAATGCTAACACACGTTATGTTTAAAAAAGAAAACCAAAACGATATTTCATAATTATTGCATTGCAGATATTTCATTGTGTGGCCTACATGAAAACCTGTTGACGCTGGGATCGTGACGTATTTATTTCTTGTTCTTGCAGGATGAACATGTACTTTTTAATCTGCGACATCCTTTGATTTCACACAATTAAGCATACTCATTCTTATATAATATTAAGTGTCCTCCTTATCCTTGTTGCAGATGTGTGAAGTATCCCTGAGGTTTGCTATTGTGTAGCACATTGCCATGGAAACCAGCCAAATTACTTTCTGTTTTGCAAGACCAGGTTCCCATGGTAATGGTGATGCCATCCAACACACACACACACACCACACACACCCACACACCCACACACCCCCACACACACACACACACACACACACACACACACACACACACACACACACACACACACACACACACACACACACACACACACACACACACACCTGCTGACTCCCAATCTGCTTATGGTGTGGTCCGGTGTCTAATACAGTGACATTAAAAGCAAAGGACACACAGAGAGAGAGAGACAAAGAGCAGGAGTGGGAGAAACATGGAGACGATAATGAGTGGAGACAGGCCGAGATCACAACTCCGTCCGTCTGTCTGTCTGTCTTTGTACTCCCATGAAACCAAAAAGCCAAACAGCCTTTTGGTCAGTCTGCATGGTACCAACTAATGGCACCTTCATCTCCCTAGATAGCATAAATCAAAGGCTGGATTAAGACAAACACTTTTTAATTGTGTTCCCTCTACATGAGTTTATGCTCAGATTCATAAAAACAATAATAATAATTAATAAATAGATAAATAACTGTCAGCTTTGGCGAACATGGTTCTTATGATAAAAGGTTAGTTGCTGAAAATATGTTTTTTCTTTCAGGAGTTAAATGTAGGCCTAACACTTGTTTAGTGGAGTGTAATATAAAAAAGATCGTCTGTATCAGTCATCTGTGCAAGCTTGTTATGAATCATATGATCATTGAATAATAGATGGAAATCTGGAGGGGTTTTAGTAGTATAAAGGTATTGAGAAGCTTAAATGTTGAAATGCCAAATTATTGTTTTTGTATCTTTATTATGCATTAGTAATTAGCTTATATAATTAATGTGTTCAATAAATAACCTTTAAATAGTCAGACAAGCAGCATGACATAAAACTATAATCAATGTAATACTTTTTATATTGATTGATTTAAAGATAAACTGGTAACTAAAATAACTGGCAAAATAGTACTGAGTGCATGTGCTACTTTGTAAGCATTATAATCATGAAAACAGAAGAATGTTTCACTCATCACTCTAAAGAATACATTGACATTCAATTCAAGAGAAAGACAGCTGAAAGAATGGAAAAGCAAGTAATGCTTATAATAACTACCTGTCTGAACATGAACATTCAACTGCAGGCTAATCAGATGCTCAGAAAACACTCAGAATAACAATATGCCCATTATGAATGATTCCTAAAAAAAAAGAAAAGAACATCCGTGCCCATGTTCTAATCCGTTATTCAATTAAGCCTCAATTAGCCTTTAATCCCCATTACCAGTCCAGTGAGAGATGAGCAGTGTAGAAACGAATGAGTAAGTGTCTCCCCAGGGAGGAAGGAAGAGCAGAATAGAAAATGAAAGACTGCAGAGATATAGGGGGCTCGGGGCAGTTTCTGATAACAAAAGTACTAATTACTGTTGCTAAATGATTTATAGAAATCAGAATTGTGTGTGTGTGTGTGTGGGGGACGGGGGGTAGAAAGAGGAGGGTGGAGAAGAGATGGAGTCCTTTGAAAGCATGCCCATTTTTCCGAGGCTATTTTCTGCACCTACAGAGTTGAAGGCGGGAAAATCCTCCAGGGGTTGAAGATTGCAGCCAACAAACACACAAGATTGACAGATGAGAGAAATAGCATAAGAGCACCTCTCACGACTTCACTTTCTACAGGCTGTGATTTGTCTGCATTCGTGTTTGTCCATCTGCATGACATCTTCCCTCCATTATTAAAGACAGCTATATGGACGCAGAGTTGGTCGTCACGAATAAGGCTGCCCCTCTCAACTCCCACTCCTCACAACCCACCCACCATCCTAGTCTTCCACCCCTCCCATCCCCCAATCCATCTGTTTTGGTGGAGGCCATCCATTAATAAAGAGTCTGTCCTTTCATTTCCATTTCCCCCCTCCTTCTGTATTATTTATTTACCCATCTAGCCACAGTTATGGTCAGCAGATACGGTTGCCAGATTGGGACACAGCAGATCCAATCGTCTTCTCCATGAACACTGAGAAAAAATGAATGGAAAATGGAAACGAACACCTTTAAACTCTTGGGCTCATCACTTGAACACCTTTGAAATGAATGACTTGTACTCTACAGGCTACTGTATGACGTGACATTGCCAACAAACAAAAAAATACAGATTATAAATCAAGGCAAAAATCTTCAAATTAATTTTTCTCTACTATTACTTCTACTACTAGTACTAGCACTACACTATTGGTATCTGTGTTTCTGGACACATGATGAATAGAAGTCTATATATTAACTCTCCTTTTAGCTCCGTGTTTGGTCTCCACCAATTCATGAAGGAAATATCTGGCTTTTTATCTCCTTAATGCTAGACTTCATTTTCCTAGTTGCTATCTTTGTCCGTCCACTTGCCCAGCACTAGCTTACTGCTGGATTTTAGTGTTTTTTTTTTTTCATTGAAAACAGCTGCCGGCTGCATCTAAAACTGGGTAACTGTAAAGTTGTAGGCCAGAAAACCGAAACCTTGAAAAATCAGGTATCAGGTTTCAGGACTTTTTTAGGATTTACAAAAACAGCCACTTAACATCCTCCATACCTCTGCATTTCCATCTAAGTTCCAATTATCCATCTTTATTTTATTGCTGTGTATTTCCTGCACCATCTTGGTGGTCGGCAGCATTCATAATTTCTAAATGTCATTTGGACATTAGCTCATGAGGCCAGGAAGTATGCCGTAAGAGTCCGTGTGATGGAAGAGGGAGGTCATGGGGAGGGGCACGAGATGAGAAACACGCCAAAGTCATCTTCGTGGCCTCTTAGAGACTCAAAGATTTGATTATGGTTACAGGCCAGATACGGGGAAGATAGATGCAGGAGGATGCAGACAAAAAAGCAAATCACATAGCTCACTCTGCTTCTCCTTTACATAGACAATCACAGGAGAAGGTGCCAGGGGAAAAAAAAGATAAAATGTGAGGCAATGTGCAACAGGCTTGATAAAGAAGCCCAATGATTTCACCAGTGCCTGGAAAACACCATTTGCTAAAAGGTCAGAGTGTGATTTCTGATAACAGGAAGCTACATTTAATCTGTGTGATTACTGGGCCCATCTGTAATCTGTTACACCACCTAAAAAAAGGCCCTGAAGGCCCTCTAATGGATACAAAACAGAACTGCATGATTTTGTGGGTGGGTTTCTTTGTCAGGGAGCTTTAGTAATATGGATTTTGTGTGTTTCGGAACAGATTCACCCTTTCCAATATGGAGGATACAAAAGAAGTTGTTTCGGCGTATACACTTACTAGCCACCTTTTGCTAGGTTTGACACACCTGCATGGTTTGTAGGCTATAAGGGGGCATAGGGCTCGGCACCATGGATGGTATAGTCATAGATCAAGGTGGTGACTGGAACGTACTAGTTAAGCAAAATATCCCAAATTCTCATCTGATGCGAGACATTAAAACATTAGAACAATTAAAAAAAAAGATGGCTCTGCACACTTACAACTTTAAGTAAAACCCTAAAAACTGAAGATAAAAAATCAATGGGGACGGCAAACAGGACACACATCCCAGCAATAATAAAAAAAGGAAGGAAAAGTTGCACAAACAGTTATGAAGATTCTACAACCCTCCAACATATCTGTAAACTCCACCAGTAGTAAGGTTTGATGCTGGTTTAGCTCAACAGAACTGTTAAATGTAATACATAGGGAGCAAATATCTAGCTGCAATCATTCTAACTTAACATTAAAAAAACTTAAGAATTTGGTACTGCAAATACAATTGTATTAAGAGCAAAGAAGCTCGTACTTTTACCTCAGACAAACAATAGTTACCAGTAGAGAGTGTAGGATTCTGCTGCAGGTAGATCCCAGAGCAAACCCCTGAACTCAATCCCATGTGGCCTTGATCTAGCCAGGCTCCGCCCACTTCCTGTTCCTCCTCAGCTCCTCCTCCAGACATGCACTTCACAACTCCTCCTCTTTCTTGTGTTTCTGTGCACCATTCTTGGTAATGGTACATTGTCAACACCTCGGAAGCACAGAGAAGAAACTATATGATTTAATGTCTTTGCAAAATGCTAGCCGACGAGCTAACCACTAACACGCTAGCTGGCCGGGGTAGTCTCTCGTCTGCAGGTGGGTGTTTCAAATAGAGTTTATATAGTATAGAAATATAGTATAACTTTATAGTAAGTAAAATATGGTTAATGGTTTTTTTCATGATGCATTATTTATAATTCATAATTTATAATAATGGATTATGCAGCAATTCCCTTGGAATTAATTAAAGTTCACTGCAAAATGTTACCATATTAAAAGCTGTCGTGAGGCTTTAAACATGTATATAAACTATAAGTTTATACAATAAAGACATAAATAGAAATAGAAACATAAACTATGCAACAGCAATTAAAGTCAAAACAAGGGTGATGTAGTAGAAGCATACACCAAAAAAATAATATGAATAATTTGATGATAATTTAATCTATATTATATAATGTCATAATAATAAAACAGTACATTATTTATTATTATTTACATAATGTAGTAGAGCATAATATAGGATGGGATATACTATATAGCCTTATATAAGGTGAACTACAGTAATATAAGAGTAGAGTACAGCAATATAGCATAGGATATACTCAAATTCTAGTCTCTATGTTAGAAGGGGCCAGAGGAGGCTCTGGTAGGGGGACAGTGAGAGAAAGTAACAATAGAAGTGAACAACAGGTGTTTGATCTATTTCCTGTGTGGGTGAATCTGCCATTGACGATGAACGTCACAGTAACAATGGCTGCCGGGGGCCTGATGCATGATGTGCCTTACACATCGATTAAAAAGGAAACCTCTGGTCATTATCGTCCATCTCACTTACTCCCTCTCTTTGCCTTTAATCACCCCAACACACACACACACACACACACACAAAACCATAACAGACTCGGGCACTGGACTGTGTTTTTAATTGGTGTGTATGGATGACACTGCCGCCAGTGTTGCCACAGATACAAGTCATTAAAGTCACCCCCTGCCTGTAAATAAAAGACACGCTTAAAGACACATGCAAACACATACGCACAGTGACAGGTCCAAGTTGCCATGGGAACGGCTTAAATAAATCACTGAGATATGTTGTGTGTAAAGGAAAATCAATAAATGGACATGCTTTCAGACGCAATGCCAAATCTCCTCGTCTTTTGTCCTCCATCCATCAGCACCCTTCTTTCACTGTCGGCCGCCTCGCTCAGGTTCTCTCTCAATTCACACATTATCCAACTCACCTCATCAATCACAGGAAAGCAAGGCGAAGGGAAAAAAAACGATTTTTATTAGGACCTAAACAGAAATAAGCACAAAAATAATATAAAAAAAACCAACAGTAACACAGTGAACCATAATCATATTTATTATAATGATGGAAAAGCAAAAAAATTTACTATTATTATAAATGAGGAAAAACATAAATAAACAACCGAACAATTCAGTGTTATCAATGTACTTATTTTCACTTTGGAGTCATAGATATTGATTATTTTCAAAGTAAAGAGATGATATTTTTTTAGGTCTGAAATGATAAATTGATCAGTCAGTTGACAAGAATTAATTTTCAGCATTCTCAACTAATCATTTGAGTAATTTATCAAGGAGAAAAGCTTAAAGGTCGCTATTTTCAGTTTCTTAAAATGTGAGAATTTGTTGTGTCGCCGTTTTACATTGTTGCAAACTGAATATCTATTTTTCAATATTTTGATTTGGAGTAGAGATTCATTGTAGAAATAATTGACATATCAATCAATAATTCAAATCACTGTTATTTGCAATCACTGCAGCAGAATGAAAAAGCGATGAAGTGAAATTTTCTGGTGCCAATTATTTTGAAATAATCAAACCCTGAACTTTGGGTTTAGGAACAATGATTGTGTATTTTATTGATTACTTACATATTTACTCCTGATGTTCAAAATATATATCCTGCAGAAAACATTCCCTTTATTCCAGAGCTACATCAAATACAAACACTACAAACTAGCTGATGTGTGAGTGCACCTCAGCGGTGCAGCTCAGTGACAGAAAGACAAAGACGAATGGAGAGAGTGCATCTTGTAGTTTGAGTGCTTGTATTTCTGTGAGTTCATTTGCCTCGGGCTGAACTGCAGCAGAATGATTATAAACGTCTGACACAAGACGGAGATTGAAAACAAAGTGGAATAGAAACCAAGGTGGGACTAAGATGTATCAAAGGAGAGCCCAAAATATATGCTGTACAACCCCATATTATATAAGTCTTAAAATATGCCACAACGTTCATCATCATTTTAATTGTTGAATTGCCCCACAAGTACAAAATTACAATGCAGGATTTAACAATTCTTTAAAAAAGAAGACAAATAAGGATTTAAGACTTTATATGAGATTAAATGGGACTGTAAATATCCAACTGTTCTAAATTCTGTTTGGGTAATCATAAATTAATTTTGGGGAATTCATGCTTTCTAACGTTGACCTGATGTAATTCTGCTTCGGAAAATTTGACATACAAATTCAAACAAAAATATCTAGTCATTGTACCTTAGATTTAAACATTTTGTATTCCCATAACAAAGTTTCTAAATGTATCAAGTCACATGTACAGTTCATATAGGGCTGTTGTCAAGAGGGACAGCCTCTTTTATCCAATATTTCTATCATCCATAAACTATGGTTTATGGAATTTTCACTGGTTAAAGGCTTCAGTGATCATTTTATCCAGTAAGTGTACCTCCGGAAAACGTTACAGCAGCCTATTAGAATATACAGCAGCCCATTAAAATGGCTTCAGTCGATAACATTTCCCACTCTTACCCAAACATGAGTGTTTTTTTTCTGTGATAAGAACTCATTTTGGGATTGTTCCCACATCATGTAAACTAATGTTGGAGAAGTCCAGCATTATTAGCTTTTTCATAGGACGTCCTGCCGACGTCTCTAGTTCAGGGTCAAGCTGAGATCAAAGGTCACCACACCCGGCAGGACTTTGCAGCTCGGTTCATAACCGACGACTCGGGGCAGCTGAACGCTTTCCGAAACTCTTCGAAGTTGCTCATCGCGCCGATAACTCTGCAGGGTGACAGTGATGTACACGTCAGGTTTTAAGGACTGAGTGTGCATTCATCAGTGTTTGTGTGTGTCCTTACCTGTATTTTGATGGACTGTGAGCTCCACTCTGGACCTGGTCCCTGGCTGCTTCTGGTCTGTATGAGTTACATCTCACCTAGAGAGTACATTGTAGAGATGAGGTCATTCTCTGTGTGTGCCGAGTATGTTTATTCTCCCTTCCCTGCTTTACCATTTACTGGCAGCTAATTTGTATTTTATATGCAACATTATGAAGCATATGCAGCTTTGGAAGAACTTTTTGACTGTATAAATGGATATAAATTAATCTGAAGAACACGGCAGAGCATTTTGGTCTATTTGACTCGAAATGGGACCATAATTTACTAAATGAACACTTCAATAGCTGTATTGAAGAGGACTTCAAACTAGAGATTGAGACCATAAACTCACGTTTACAATGTTTACTGAGATAATAAATCAAGTGAGAAGTACGGTCATTTTCTCATAGACTTCCATGCAATTGGACTTCTTTTTTGAAACCAGATAAGTCGCCCCCTGATGGCCAGTAGCGGGGAATGCAAGTTTAGCACACTTTAGCTTTGGCTTCACGTTTCAGAACTGAGTGAATTCAGACAGAAGAACACAGAAATGCTCTTACTGGTTGAAGCACTGGAAGAGTGGCAAAAAATAGTTTGTGTCCGTGTGTCCTTACATGTGCATAGCTGAGGAAGAACAGTTGGTTGTTGTTCAGTCCGACTCCAGGCAGCCGAAGCTCCTCCACACCACCTCTGTTTTCATCTACCCACCGCCTGTACGCCTGCACACAAACATAGAGAACATTTCCTCACCTGGGCTTCTTAACACGACACGTTTTACAAATAGACATTTTCACACAAAAGACATCTTGAGTTGCAAAATTCAGGCGACTAATAATTAAACACTAAATAAATTACGAGCAAAGGCGAAGCCAACATACACAGGTAAAAAACTAATTATAAGCACAGTGAGAAGTGGTGTCAGTGCCAAGGTGCCGGCTGGCTCACTGGCATGGCTAGCTGGCACTGTGGCATACCTGAATGCAATAAAACCATTAACGTCATTAGCTATACCTGTAGTTTTCCATAAGAAAGGTCCAAAAGTCCTCCCTAGTAAATATTATGCCTATATGATGTAAATGTTGCAAGATCAAGAGGAGCTTTTCTTCTTTGGTGAGTGTCATGTAAGAAAACAGATCATACCCTAAAAGACTCTCTTATTCCTCCATTGTCTGCTATGTTTTCTGCCAGAGTCCTCTTACCCCGAACCTATAGAACAAAACACCCACACAAGCACATTGACAAAGTGAAATCTGCATCAGGGAGTCCTCATCCTATACATCTACTGAAAGACATTAAATATGGATATATTTGAAGGCTAGAAACATAGAAGATACATCTTTGAAGAAGTTATGTTAAGTCTCAAACCGGCATGTAAAGAATATTCTTGACTCCATCGTCATTTGAATGTGATTTCATGTTTTCGGGGGAATTATTTTAAGCTGCTCTTACGTTTAGGCCGGCCTCCTTCCAGTGGTAGCCATTATACTGTTCAATCATACACTGGGTCTTCTCATTGAAGGCTGATATAGACGCATTAGTCCACCAGTGGTCGAGGTTGCCATTTTTGTCATACTTGCGACCTGTTCATCAAAAAAAAAAAAAAAAGGATTAAAGGAAATTGAAATCTTTCAAGACGCTATTGTGGTTGTTTTCTCTGGTCATTAGGCCATCAGTACTTACCGTTATTGTCAAAGCCGTGTGTAAGCTCATGTCCTACTATCACCCCGATGGCACCATAACTTAAAGATCTGGAAACAGACAACAAAGGGATCGAGTTAAGTCACATGGCTCCTTTTCTGAGTCACACCAACATTTAAAACAGTGAAATTAAAGTGCAATCACTGCATGAAATGAAGGATAAACTAAAAAGACATACTGTTAGCTCTGATGCTAATGGACTTTCTGACAGTGAGCTTGCTAACTCGGAGAGCATTTGTTTTACCATTCCATAATTCTTTATTGAATTTCTTCATCTAAAATGCTGAGAATAAAATACCACTGCTAACGTTGTGTCTTCTCAGTTAGCATTACCAATGATACTCGCAGCCGTCTCTCAGTGCTGACGAGCTAAGATAGGGGTAAAATGTTTTGAAAATACATTTAAGGCAAGTACAAGTGTTTAACAGTATGTTCACTGGTTTCCAGATAGTCGCTTTATTTCTATATTCTAAAAACTTCCTATGGTGAGATTGCAGCTTAAATAAATCCAAGTTCTATTTTTAAGAATATCACTTCCATTGACAGTCATTAAAAGATTTGCTTGGACTTCCATTTGAAAAAAGAGAAAGCGTTTAAGAAATTACTTTATTCATTTTAGTCTTTGGGTGACAAAATCTTGAATCCTCCAGATTTCAAACATAGGCCTATATTTCAGGATTATATCAATGGTTGTGAAATATTTACCAGAAACATAGTGTATTATACAATTTTGTTAAAAAACTTGAAATGTATTACTTATTCGGAAAGGTATGATTTAGGAGGTATAATTTCATGATCCGTGGAGCATGAGGTATTAAATGCTGTTTGTCCACAGGCCTTACAGCTACACTTCTTCTCTGTGGTTTTCTATTAGAGGTTTCATGTCAGAATAATTATTTCAGAGTAAAAAGCAGGAGGTGGCATTTTTCTTTGGTCTGTTCGAAGAGTGTCACATTTCTTTCACCTCACCTCGGATACTCTCTTCCCCAGAAAAAGGGTTTTTGAAGCTCTCCAGCGGGAAATCCTAAAAGAGAACATAAAAAAAAAAGTATTTGTCTTTTTGTCTTCAGCCCTGTCCAGATAGGGTTCGTTAACTGCAAATGTTTGGCTAATTCTTTTAAAATTTCAGCCTGTGTGAGGCAGTTATATGCGATTAAAAAGTCAGAAGTTTCAGAAGAACTTTTATAAAACAGATCCCACTTTACCTATATTAGAAAGCACATGTCCTCTCTGTCAGTTTTACTTTGGTTTTAATGCAAATACCCAATTATTTCTCACAGTGAAATGCCCACTCAGCCATTTCACAGGGACAATAATCCTCCACAAAATGTATCTGAGGCAGATACTTAATTGAAATCACTGATGTGTAGTGCAGCATCATCCTGTCTGGACAGGGCTTCAGAAGTCAGGAACCTCTGAATAATTTAATTAAATATCAGTGTCTCAGGATGAACTCGTCTGTTGTATCTTACTGATTTGATTTGTGGATGAACTGTAGAAGGCGTTCACTGTTGTTGGGTTTGTAAACCACCTGCAACACAAACACACACACACATAATGGCATGAAAAACACAAAAATGTCACATGGAAAGTTGACGGAGATTAGAGCTGCTTCTTACTCTGTACGTGGGACGCTTTTTCGGAGCCAGGCAATATCAGATTGGGCGATGGACTTTAGAGTCTGCATCACATTCCCATAGTAGTCATCCTCACTGAACATGAGCTAAACAGGCAAAAATGCAAATGTACAGTGTTAAGTACTGTCGCACTGAGATACTTAAATGTTAAGAATTTTTTTTAAATACAACTTTGTGTTAATTTTTTTCGTTTGCATCTTAGACAAACTGGTGAGCATCACTCAGTTCATGAATCATGAGTCAAATTCATGGGTGAGGAGATGAAAGCAGGGGTAAAACCAATAATTGTAAAAATCAAACCAAAGTCAAGCCTATTTTAAGACATTCAAATGTACATATTCATTTCAGATCGCCATGTTTCTTCTGTCGAAGAACTAGCTTTCAGCTGTTCCATACAAACCTGCTGTAAATCTTCATTGAGGTAGGTGTCGTTCTTAATAAACTCAGGGTAGCCAACTTTTGCCAGGACTGCATGAGCCTTGAGAGAGGGACAACAATTAATGAATGAGATGGAGAGTTTAAAAAGATAAAAATCTATTTAATGGAAAAAGGTAAAATTTTGTTACAAGCAATAAAGAGCAGGATTCACAGCCACGGCGCCCGGACAAAAATGGCTTTTTTACATAAGAAATAAAGAACTAGCAGGAATAAAGAGGCTGTATCTAAATGCAACAATGTTGGATTTGTATGCGGTCGGTAATGAAATGTGCAAATCTAACTGTAGCAAAAAGTCAAGGTGAACCTGATTTGTTTGAATGTTTTCAATACGGTCGTGCCAAAGTCGGTGGATGAGGAGGCGTTTGGCTCAAAGAGAAAAGTACATCATGAAAGGAAATGTCTAAAATTCAAAATAGCTCTTCAAGGACAAAGACAGTGAAATAAAGGCGAGCACGGCACTGCTGTGACAAAGGAAAATAAGCAATCAAAAAATGTGTGAGCACTCACGAGATGAAGCAGAATCCACACAAATCAAAGTTAGATTCTCATCATATTCGGGTTTAAAGCTGCAGTGATTAATATTCATATCAATAATAACTGAAATGACTGTGTGATGTGACGGGGGACCTGCAGAAATGATGACCAAGTCTGTAACTTCACCTCTCTTAAGTATTTTAATCTTTCAGATATTTTTTGTTGTTGTTTTTTTTACTGCCAATAATTGGAAACCAAAGCAGTGCTGCCCCCAAGTGGCCAAAGAAAAAACAATAATGCAGCTTTAAGTTTGAAGTAAAAAAAAAAAAAAAAGTTTGACTGGAGAAATAGAGTTTAGAGTAAATAAGAGGGAATAAAAGAAAAGTGTCTTTTTAAAGATTACTCCGGTGTATAGGAAAGAAAGGAAGAAACATGGTGACCAGGCCGTCAGCTGTTCTTGCCTTCTCTACAGCTCTCTCCTTCGTCAGTTGATCCATCCAGTCGTTCTCCTTCTCCAGCATGTCGATGAACGCCCAGCGAATGCCGGCGATCAGCTCCTCCATCTGAGAAACATGCACTCAAATTAATTAGAGCCCTTTTACAACAAAAAAAACTGCATTGCCACGTAAACACACACACATTCACACTGACGCAGACGACACAATGTTACACGTCTGACATCATCTCCAGGTGACACTCAGACAAAATACACTCAAATCTGTTGTACACATATACACAAATTTGAACACTTGACCCACGATTTGGGACATGATGTCATTTGCAGAGCACACGCACCATGTGTTTCTTGTCCTCCTGGAAGTGTGTGTTGACAAAGAGGCGCCCGGTAGCATAAATAAGGGTATTCTCGACATAGTTAACGCACTTATCCCAGCGCGGGGTCAGAGAGGTGGTTCCCGTGGTTACCTGGTGGGGGTGTGAGAGACGGAGTGGTAAGGTGACATTGTCTCTTCCTCTCTCTCGGCTTGTGAATCATTATTCAGAATTGATATTTAAGCATAACTTCACATATATCATAATTTGGGTTTACGGCAGGCTATAATGTTTTCTTAAAAATAGAAAACCGTAGCACTCAAAGTTACACAACTTTCCCAGCTCTGTAATTATTGTCGTGAACTTTTGGGGAAGATTGAGTAAAGTGAAGCGTGGATGTGCTACTGACATTTCTCAGGCTTTTCTCATTAGAGTTTTTATAGACTGTATGTATATGAGGCTTTCAGAGTGGAAAAGTGACTAAATATGCACTAATTACACAGTAAAAGACCTTGCAATGAGTTGGAGTGTTTTAAATCTCCTCTCAGGACCTATTTATACTCAAAGGCATTTTGATCACCTCATTTCCTCTTATTCTTCATATACACTTGCCTGTGATTTATACATTTATTCAAATGCCCTTTATTGTTGTTGTTTTTTATATCTATAACTTTCAAGCACTTTGTAGAACTGCCTTAAAAGTTGCTATGAGTTTGACCAACTAGCTATACAGAATGCAGTGCACAAAGGAAGCTACTCGCAGCTATAAAACTAAATGCTTCATCATTCAAAGGTCTGTCACCCATAACTTGGACTATTACCTGTAGGTTCAGAGCAGTACAGGGCTGTAAAACGTAAACTTTTGAAACTGTGCTGAAGAAATTTTTGATGAAACAAAAATGAAAAATTATATATAATATTTTATTAATTTATATATCATTTTTATTCCCTATGCTTGTTTCAAAAGCTCTGTCAATGCTGCAGGGAAAATGAAAATATGGTAGAAAAATATTAAATCCTATATTGATTAATGGCTTAAAAGATATCAGAATGTAATGTACCTAGTCAAACATATTGTATAATCAGCCTGTGAAATATCCACCAAACTCCCCCAAGTTGTCAAACCCCAAAGTCAATGGAAGCTACAGACCAAGTACAAGTACATGGATTTCATGTATATCAACTGATATAAACAGTGTAGTAATCATGTTGATGTGTGAATCAGATAGATTTATAGTTTGTTACATAAAGTATGAACTCAAGCCTCTTCCTGTATACAGAAGAGAGTGTAATTTAAACCAAATTCCCTAGTTTCACAGCCAAATACTTTCCATATAAACACATGCTGTATAAAGTGGGACAGCTGGAAATGTCAAATAAGAAAAAAAAAACAGTGTATTTTTACATAAATTAATGAGTTTTTTTGTTAATGTGTATTTCTGTCCTGCAACTTATTCAACGTTTCAGTTAATCTATGGATTTAAAAATCATCTAATTACGGACGATGAGATTTGGAGGATTCTTTCTGTACCAACCCGAGCAAAGTCCAGGTATCTGTAAAGGAAACGACGGCTCAGAGCGGTGATCCTGGAAAAAACTGTCCTCCATTGTACATAGTTAGCTACTGTCCTGGAAAGGGAGAGAGAGAGAGAGAGAGAGAGAGAGAGAGAGAGAGAGAGAGAGAGAGAGAGAGAGAGAGAGATTAATTAAATGCCTACATGTAATCTCATTATACATTCTAATGTAAGTATAATGAGAGATAGGAGCCCTCAAGCCCCACTGTGTGCTCATCTGTACCTGGGATCTGTGCTGTTAATGAGCTTGAAAAGTTCCTTAAAGTACTGCGGTGCTCGGACGACGATGGGCTCAGAGGAGGAGATGGACCGAGCCGGGTCGACGTCAGACTCCACCACAGCTTTTACAAAACTCAGCCAATCAAACTGCAGAAAGAGGGGACATGTGGAGGAGAGGTTATTTATTATATAGGAATAAAAAAAATTGTGTCTTTCAGACAGAAACAACAAATATCTATTATGTGGTATTTTACTGATCCACACCTGGAGGGAGACCTGTTGTGATGTCTGCAGGATATGTATATAAAGTACCTGTGGTATGGAGCGCTGCAGGCGAGAGAGTGAGTATCTGTTGTACATGTTCTCACTGGTGCGGTTTTCAAAGGGAATCAGGATCTGCAGGCACAATGACAAGTGTTATACTGCCGGTCCCAAATTCAAACATTAAATCACTTCAAATAATTCAGAATCAATTTCATGGTTAATGATGCTGGGTTTTAATTAGCTCCAGAGCTATTGAGGCCAATCAAATCATCTCCTCTGCATTCAGTGGGATTTATATTTATTGGACAAGACGTCTTTACGTGAGCCAGTTTGGTCTCGAAAGCAAGAGCCTCTTCCATCTGGGTCAGTGCTGCTTTCTCTGGAGCGCCCAGCATGACGGCTGTATCTACCATCAAACTCAGCAAAGCTGCACGATACTGGAGGGAGAGGGAGAGAAGGAGGGAGGGTAAAGGGAGGGAAAAGCAAAAAAAAAAAAAGACAACAAAAAGATAAATGTAATTTATTCTTTCATTGCTGTGAGCAACTGTCACCGACATAGAGATACCAATCAAGGCTTAATAACATAATTCAGATATTATTATGCAGCTGTATCAGTCTGTGGTATTCATGAAGAGTCTTTTAAATTATGATAACCCATTTTACAATGTAACAAAACAGGTACCAATGTAGAATAGAGTGTAGCTTAACATCATAATACTTGTGCCTATATCTACAGTTAGCACCCTATTGCAGAACAGAAAGGAGAGGGTTTTTTTGTATATATATATATATATATATATATATATTCTGGGTATGTACTGTACTGTTCTACTGATTGTGAAAGTGTACTAATAGCGTGACAGTGAGAGTTTTTCCAGTTGAGAAAAATTAGTCACTGCATACCAACTGCATTTATTATTATCGCCTAATGAGGCAGTTATTCGTGGGGCAATCAGTATCAGCTGCCTCTTCCACTAACCATCACTTGCATTATGACTGGCTAGCATTTGTGTCTGGAAAAAAGCTCTTGTTCAGATCAAAAAATAAATAAAACATTTACTGCTGATATTTCAAGCAGCTGAAATTCTTTTCTGCTACAATTTATCACTCGAGCAGAAAGGAAATAGCTGCAGGAAGAGGAGTTTTTACATGACAGGCAAAAAAGGGGTGAAAGATGGAGCAGAGACTCACCGACAGGGCAGAGGAAGTGTTGGTGATGTAGTCTTCCCTGGAGGGCAGAGACAAGGACACCTGATCGAGCTACATAAAGACAAAGAGCACAGGTTAGCTTCTGCTGCTCTTTGGATCAATTTTTGTTATTTTATAACTTTTGCTGCAGCAATAAAAATGAGAAAAATGTGACTGAGCAAGGCACTGAACCTGTATCTACCTATATGTCCACGCTAATGGTTTAGCATCTTTTAACGGCAAATTGTGCAGATTTTACAGAAGAGTTTGTTGAAATAGGTTTGTAGATTCTAACTTAACTTTGAAGCAAGCATTTTATTCCATGCTTTTCATTACTGTACAAAAATCACTGTATTTAAGATGCATCACAATGAAGTCTTTATCTCACTTTATCAAGGATACGGTTTTGAATACATGTGTTTAAGAAGGCAGTACACATAGTTGGTTTCTATTTGAGTAGTAGTTGATTGTAGAAGGGAAAAAGAGATGAACCAAAAATAAAAGATTGTTCTATTAATTCAATGCCGGAATCGAATAATAAGCAAAAAAAAAAAAGTCTGCAGCAATGAAAAGTATTCACAATTATTGAAAACAAAAACCACCAATATGGTATTTTAGAGATTCACTCCAACTTTGGGGAAATATGGTTATTTATTTCTTAACGAGATTCTCTTATCTGCAAGTTTACAGAGCAGCCAGTTTACAGCAAATATTTGAAATGGGGGGAAACGGCTAGATAAAAAGCTCCTAGCTATAGAATCTGTACGTACAAATTGTCAAAATAAGATTTTGTGATTAACTAGGGGTGTCCAAAATGTCAAACATAAAATGTGGAAAATGCGTGTACATAAAGAGTTATGATTGCGTGAACTGTGGATGTCTGACCTTGATGATGTAGTGTAAGGAGTTTTTGTCATCAGGGGAGACGTACAAGCGAATCAGGACGCTCTTACTGTGCTGGTTCCTCATCTCTGCCAGAGTCTTCAAGAGGTTCCATTCCTCCGCAGACCAGCGGTACTCCCCGCCGAGCCCATCCCCCAACACAGGCCACCGAAACTCAGGCTGTCTGAGTGTTTTCAACATGGGTTTGGTGTCCACCTGCTCCAGTACAGCTGTGTGAGCACACACAGATACATACTTTCACTATTTATTCTGTTTGTTTGGTTTTGTGTGTGTTTAGATGTTCTATTTTCTCTTGGCTCCTCCAAAGTCTTTGACCTATATCTGCCATGGGGATCAATAAAAGCTCATCTCGGCCTTCTTTGTATTATAATTGTGTCTTTGGGTGTGCTTTTGACTTACAGCACCTTTTGTGAGGACATTTCTGTACTGTGAGGACATTTCTGTATTGTGGGGACATTTCTGTACTGTGTGGACATTTGGGTTGTTGTACAAAGACCATTTTGAGTATAAAGATTAATTTTGGTTAAAGGTTCAAACTAGGTTTAGATTGAAATGAGGTTGAGTTAGGGATCAGGCATGTAGTTAGGATGGTTATGCTGAGGTAATGTAAACAACAGTCCCCACAAGGGCTTAAAGAACGCTTGAGTGTTGTGTGTGTTTGGTTGTATACTTACACCCTGGGGACTCTGGACTCACCCCCAATTTGGGGGTTGGATGGGGTGAGAGTTGATCTTATGGCATCTCATGGGTATGATAATGGTTCGGGCTAAGCTAAGTTTGTGTGTCACACTCACTCTCATTCATACAGGAGCGATAGAGGATCTTAGCCTTGGTCACAGCCTCCAGTTCATCAGGGGCCGCAGGAGCTTCCAGTAACTCTGACAGAGAAAACAAACTGCCATGACCTACAGCTCCAACATTTAAGTCATTAAAGAGTCTTTAAAATGATTTTCACATGTATACCAAAAGAGCTTTCATTTGATGTAATGTTTTACATCTATTTATGTCTACTTTCATCATGGTGGATGAAATTAGTGGGCAAACGCACCTTTGAGTCGGATATCCACCTGCTGTCGCAGCCAGGGGTAAATGCCATACGAGGAGGAATCTTCAGGGATCGGGTTCTCCTTAAACCAACTGCCGCAGGAGAATCTATAGAAGTCATCGCAGGGGTTAATAGTGGGATCCATTTTACTCAGAACCGACCCGGCTTCGAGAAGGAGACAAAAAATAAAAACACAACCTTGTGAGTCCAAATAATAACCTTTGGGTTCTAATTAAAATGTATATTAGGCTCAACAAGTTAATATACAAACAACAGTAATTGTATATATAGAGACAGTTTACCAGCACTCCTCACCTGCTTCAATGCATTCTGGGGTTAGACAGAACTCCTCTTGACTGGATTTCTGAGAGACTGGAGAAGAAAAAAAGTTGAGGATGAAGCTTGACAATTGAAATGTAAAAAATCCACTGGGGCTAAAACAAGTTGAATGCATGTTCTTTTGCAACAGTGAACCACTTCACATATAATCCACTGCTGCTTGGTGGCTATTGGGCAGTGTTGGGATGTTGGAGAGCTGAGTAACATAATGTGTAGGTCAACAAACCACATTTCACCAAATTAAAACGGTCTATGCCAATGTGATTACTGTGCAACCCTGTCGCCTGAAAAATACATTCCAATACAAGTAAACTAAAGAACTAAAAATGTCTTTATGTGGGAATGTAATCTTTCAGGCTGTGACAAGTCAGCAAACTCAACTTGCTGCTAAATACCATGAGATGCAGCTGAAAGGAAAGTGAGTAAATGTGGTGCGATTGTTCTGTCAAAGACGTGATTATGTTTAACGATCAATAGTTTTGTATGGACACAAATTGAATTTAAAAATGTACATTTTATTGGGGATGTTAGATGGACAGAAACATTGATGATAAAATGTGAGGAAACACATTTTTGCGAAAACTTTTTTTTGAATTAACACTTTGCACCACACGCAATGAACACAGAAGTTTGCAATGCTACTTTTATCAAATAGCTTTTCCAGCCATTTAGTCACCAGTAAGTCATGTTTCCAGCATATTTCACAATTCTGAATAATATTTTAAATGAAAAAAAAAGAAAACAGTATCTTTACATTGTTATTTATATATATTGTATTATAGATATTGTCAATATCTATAATACAAACTGTCATTGAATGAAGTGAAGAGAACTGAAATTGTCAAACTTTGATTCAACTCAAAATGGATGTCTGCAGGACGTCCATGAGGTACATTCCCACAATCCACTCTTTATCAAATATAGTACAAACACAGACCAACATGTAGTTGATACAGCTGGAGGGCAGTCAGAGTGAACACTTAGCAGATTCAATTTTTAACCTCATGCCTGCCTGCAACAAGAAAAATGCACCAACTACAACCGCCCCTCTACTTTCAGCTATGCCATACACATCCTTGAATCTCAAACATCCAAAATACACACCAGGTTTTTAATTTAAACTTGACCGAGGGATGAATTCACCTCACACACTTCTAATAAAAGCAATCACAATGCCACAATAGCACAGAATAGAACTACGTGTAGTTTATGCTGCTCGCAGTGTAACCACGGGGTTCGCCATCCACTTCCTTTCCAAGGTGAACGAATGACCTCTTGGTAGAAACCGCTGTTATGTGATGTGGCTCTGAGGGCAACCAGAGGCAGCGCTAGCCCACGATGCCGACAGATTTAGAAACCAAATCTCCATTGCGAACGGATGAGCGGAGCGTTACAAAGCTGCGCCGCAGCGTCTGACCTCAGAGGTCGACTGCTCTTTGCTGTCTGGCTTGAGCCGTTGCTTTACGTCGAGCCCACAACCAGCACATGCACACACTTAGGACTTCAGCCCTGCATGACCCACTTGGCCTGGGACAACCTCAGCAACCCTCCAATGACTGTAACGTACACACAGCTCAAACACACACGTCTGAGGCTCGGCTTCACAACACGGATTTTAGAAAAACACATTAAAAAAAGTCGCCACCACTTGGCTGGGCTTCCCGTGCCTGATCATTCGCATGGCAGACCAGAGGAGGGGTTCCATTAGAGTGGGTGTGTGGTACTGCATACACAGTCACATCACATAATTACACGACAGTGCCACCACAAGAATGTTGGCTTCCCTCAGTAACAAAAAAAAAAAAAAAAACACAATACTCCCACCCCAGACGTATACACATGCACCCCTCCCTGTGACGACCATCCTCACTACAACTACTGACTCTTAAAGGAGTAGTTCAACATTTTAGGGAATATACTCAAGAGGAAACAGCTAGCTCGGCTCTGCCTACCTGCACCCATGAAGCTCATTAATTAGCTTGTTTAATCTTGTTTAGTGAGTTAACTTGACATTTTTATACACATTGAACAGATTTAACTTTTTTTTTGTGCACGTGTTTTTATCCCAAGCTAAGCTAACGTCTCCTGGCTCTATCTTCATAATTGGAGAGATAAGTTGCTGTTTACTCAAAATAAAACAAAGTCAATTTTAAGAATCCTGAAACATTTTTAAATTAAAATTGAACTTTCAGGAAAGTGAAGAAAGTTATTGAAATGGTTACGTTGCACTGTTTCTGTGTCTGATGTTTATCAGGCATTGTTGTGGTGAGTGTAAGTTGGTTTCTTTCCTGAATTTCGGGCTGTGTATCTGGACTTGTGTCTAATATTTAAGAAAGTAAGACAAATCAGCCTTTTCTCTGACAGAAGGAAAAATCTGGAATATTCCACCTCTGGAAATAAGGACACTGCATACAACAAACTTACAGATCTGGAAGTATGACTAAATCTATACAACTTGACTCGTTCTACATTGCTCATGTTGTATAGCTTATTGTCTTATATTTTGTCTTAAAGCCTTTAATGTCTTTTGTAAAGTTGTTGAAAGCTGCTACACACTCTCTTATTTTCATCGCTACAACATATTTTGTATTAAATCTTTGCCTGTCCTTAGCTGGACTTCTGGGTTTGATTCTCATTAATACGTCTTAATTAATGTGCACCTCCCCTCCCCCAATGAATAAACAGAAAAAAAACACACCGTACCCGTTAATCTACCACACAATTCCCTGCTAATTCATTTCACAATGTGCAGATAACCCACAAAGTGTCAGCACACATTCTTGTCCCCGGAGTTCAACTTGACTCCCGCAGTTCGGCATGGAGAGTACATGTGTATGTGTTGTATGTGTATGTGGGCGTGTTTGAAACCTTATATGAACCAGAAATAGTCTTGACACAAGTTACCCGCCAGCCCTCCACTAAGACCTTTGCTCCCACCAGCTTGCTTGTGTGTTATTTACAGTCTGCATGAACTATAATCTGAGGACGGCATGCAATACTTTTCCCACGGAATTCCTTCCAAATTAGAATGCAGGTTTACAAAAAACTATAAGAGGTGTGTGTTTGTGTGGTGGACTTACCCAGAATGAGTGCAAGCAGCAGAGCGGCACAGACACACACACACATGGCCAGGGCTATCCTGTAGAGACGACTGTTGCCCCTCTCAGGTTTACCGCCGCCTAAACGCTCCAGTTCCATTACTCACTCTATGAAATTCACACTCATAAAATCTAACTCACAGGTGGGGAAGCACTGAGAAGATAAACTAGAAAGCAAAAATATCTGTTTAAAAAAAATGTACAAAACTAAAAAAATCCAAATAGGTTAAAATAACATCTTCCTAAAATTACACATTTTCTCTATGAACTCTGGTCTCTCGCCCAACAATCTTAAATCACGTTCCCAATCTGTTTCTCTCTCTGTCTCACTGCTGCTTTGTGTCTATCTGTAACTACACTAACTTCTCTCCAGCTCTTCAAACTATGCCTCCCTTCATCACTCCTCCTCTCCCCCAACACTCCTCCCATGCCTCCCTCCCTCCCTCCCGGACAGAAGGGCTTACCAGTGATGACCAGAGATCATTTAATGCAATCAAACCAGAACATTATCTGTGTGTTACTGTGTAACGTTCAAGGCTGCAGATCTTGTTAGTAGCCTAAGCACACATGTGAAGTGTGTGTGTGTGTGTGTGTGTGTGTGTGTGTAATCAAATGTTCAAAACAGCATGGTGTTCTAGAAACGTTTATCAGATCAGACAGCCAGTCGACCAGAAGAAAATCACACACACACACACACACACACACACACACACACACACACACACACACACACACACACACACACACACACACACACACACACACACACCAGGGCCCTGATTCTCATCGATTAATCTGATGATGATGATGAAGGTGACATGGTCAGAAAGCATCAATAGTTGCTTTGAATAGACAGAGGTGGTGATGACAATGACACCGCAGCTCCTGATTGGCCCTCAACCTCCCCCCTGCTGTGGTGGGAAACCCTTTTCCGCACGTGCTCATTAAGGTTTGGGGCGTCAGCCGCAACGTCCTTATATAGACGCGACTTCCTGCGCTGCTTAAAACACCCATTCATCACGCAGACACATGGGCCGCTATGCTATTGTTCACTATTGTGACTTACAATCACTTGTGTCATGACTGGATTCCTGTTTTAACATCTCAACTCCCGTTATTCTAGTTTGGCTCGTCTCAGTCACCACTGTGGTCCAGACTGAAATATCTCAACAGCTATTGGATGGATTGCTGTGAAACTTGACATTCATGATCACCAGAAGATAAATCCCACTGATGCTACTGATCTCTTCCTCTAGCGTCACCAGCAGGTCAAACTTATCACTCTTTCAGTAATATCTAAGCATGGATTGGCTCAACATTCATGGTTCCAGAAGATGAATCCTACAAACTTGATCCTCTGAATTTCCCTTTAGCATCACCAGAGGGTCAAAGTGATCACTTATTTTGTGGAACATCTCAACATCTATAGATGCAGGGGTTAAAAAGATGTATTAAAAATCATGGTCCCCAGATGATGTATTCTAATTACTTTTCTAGTCCTACCAACAAGTTGACATTTTTGTTTTGCAATGAAATGTCTGTGCAACTTTGCATTGCCATGCAATTTTGTGAGCAACATTCATACTTCCCAGAGGATAAATCCCGCTGATTCGGAGTCCCCTGACTTTTCCTCTAGTGCTACCACGAGGTTCACATTTTTGTTAAATATCTTCAGTTCTATTAGATGGATTGCCATGAAGTTGGCTACAGGCATTCATGGTCCTCAACTATGAACCGCTCACCTTCAAAACTTGGTTTAGTTTGTGACCAAATACTAGCACGACTACTGACACTGCAATCAGGCTCAACTGTACTTTGTTTAGTGTTAATAGGATAAATGCTTGCACGCCAACACCTGCTAAACACAAACATGCTACGACGCTACTGTGAGCATATCACCATGTGATCATTTAACTCAAAGCACAGCTGTGCCTCTAGCATGAGTGCAGACCCTTCATCCCGGTTAACACCGAGGAGGTCACCGAGTTGATTCAGGGGCCCCATTTCTCAATAAGAAGCAGACCTTTCTGGCCTCTCCTCCTCCTCTTCATCATCATCCCATGTCTGTGTACCCAAACATCCCTGCAGGCCGTCATTACCCAAAGATAAGCAACCAAAACACACATGCAAGGACACATCAGTAATCATTTCAGAGATTAGGGGACGGAAATCAGCTGTTGAAATGTCTCTTATCTGAACACAAACACGCGAAGGTTAAAGACAGCAACACGGCACGATCTTCCCTCAAACGTCCCTAATTATTCAATGATGAAGTGTCTGATAAGGCGGGTTTTGAACCTGCTGACAGAGGTGTCTGTGCATCGTGGTAAACACCTCTGTGGCTTCGCTGAGGGCCGTTCAGTATTTACATGTCTGCAGGAAACACCCTTCCAAATTATAACGTGTCATCTCTCACAGTGCAATCACTGCACGACTCCCTGAAAAGACTCGAGAAACACTGCGGTCTGGAAGACAATGAGCCAATATGCTGTATATATAAAGTCCCAAAAGGAGCATTGGGTGATCTACGAGATCTGGAGAGGCAATGTTTAGACCTTTGAATACCTCATTTAACGAATACAAAAACTAACAAAATAATTTAATTCTCTATAACAAGGTATTCCACTATTGGTAAGCGATATAAAAAAGTGTATATATACTGCTTATAAATGTGAATTTAAACTTTAACAAAATCTCAAAAACATGTTAATTATATGTCTGTTTTTCTTAGTTTGGGAAAATAGAATCAATAGGATAAATACATCAATGTATAAATTTATGTTAGTGTATCAAGATTGGCATTTTCTAAATCTACCTCAAAGCATTTTATCCAAACTCAAAAACATGCAAACTAAGAGAGTAGAAATGGATAAAATGTTACTTCACAAAGGAACTAAAATGTGGTGTCTCAGATATAATCTGATGCGGGATATATGACACAAAATTCCCCAAATATGAAGATAAATCAAACACGCAAATACCTAAAGCAAATGTCTGATCCACATTCTACTTTTTGTTACTCTGCACTTTAAGCTTTTTCCACTTGGTTAGATACTTAACTGCATTTTGTTGTTGCTACATCAATAAAGATTAATCTAATCTAAAAATATTTTAAAAAACACCAACATTTGGTCTTATTAAGCAGTTTGAAATACAGTACTTAAATAAAAGCAGTCTTTTATTTCACAAGTTGGACAGATCAACTTTTACAACCAGATCGCAGACAGTGAGTGGCCAAGAGAGAGACAAAATGAACACCACACTTTGAGGAAAAGTACGAAATGGTTCATAGACACAGAATGAATGTTCCCACTACAATACCAGAGGAAGAGAAAGACACTTAGGGGAGCAAATCTGTTTCATTTCAAATGTCGTCAGAGTCATCTTCATTCAGTAATTAATGTCCAAACCTACGAAGAGCCTGTCACAGGTCAACCAGTGAAATGCTTTTACCAATAAGGCTTTTAAAACGTCTCTCCTCTGAGTAGCCTTCAGCTCACTGCAGAACATCCAGGTCGAGAACAAACAGGCCGAGAACAAACAGTGCGTCAACAGGAAAATATGGCATTTTGGAAACGGTTTTCTCTCAAACTACAAACACGGATACTAACATTTGGAAAGAGTGTGCAGTCTTTGCAAACAGTCACATAGAACAGTGCTCTACGGGAAGTGCATTATTTATTTGTATATGTGCTTTGTGAGTATACGGCAGCAACACAAGTGGAAGAAGGTTGGTTATTGTTTTCCCTGGCGGTCCATTAAAGCCTTCAATAGTCAACAGTCCTGGAATTGGGCAGCACTGCTGGGTAATGCAGTCTGTTCCCTGTATTGTTCACAGTTTAATGGTCCACATGTGACAAACACATCCTGAGAGGAAAAATCTCAGTCCACATGGAGATTTAGTCACTTCGGGGGGTTTTTTTCTTGCCAGAGCAGCTCGCCGCCGTGGCTACCGCGCCGTCACCATCCACAGGCCCAGGGCCACGTTGGCCGCCAGCAGGGCGCTGCCCGCCAGCAGCAGAAAGAAACCAATCAGCTCGCGCTTGTTTCGGTCCGTAACCACAGTGACCAGCGTGGCCTCCAGCAGCGCGTTCAGCATCCACTGGCCGTCAAGAGCGAAGCACGGGACGGAGTTTACTACCGCTAACGCGCCAGAGAGGGACACCACGTATCTGAGGCAGGAGGGTTAAGGAAATCTGTGGTAATTTTAAATCTTGCACAGGGATCTCCTCACGAGGTCTATTTAGTAGCTCTGAGCTTTCAATCATTTGAATGATCTTCATCAGCGGATGGAGTTTGCCCAGTAGATGTGGATTTGCGGAGGGGATCGTGTGTTATTACAAGACAAGAAAAAATAGTAAATCCACCTCCTGGTAAAACTGCTTCCCTGGTTTATTTATCACACTGACACTCTAGAAATATGTGAAAAGTTGCAGCAGCTCTAAAGCTAAATGTCAGTCATTTTAAATAATCTAAGCTTGTGTATGAATAATAACTGCCCACCTTTCAAACTGTGCCAACTTTCAAAAAATTATCAGTAAACTGGACGGTTTTCGAGGCTGCTGGTTACTTTCATGAAAACTAAATCATGGAGTTTGTCTTAAAAGCAAGATCGTAACTTTTGAAATGGGAAATAATTAATTCTTCCTCTTACAAATTACTACTTGCTTAGATACTCCGGGGTTTTCTCCTACAGCTGTCCTTGGTCTGGTATGATGAGTAGCTTACTTTTGCTAACTTTACATACTTCAGATTTAACGGTATGGTACATATCTGTCCAGCATTATTCTTTAAGTAGGCAAAATGGGAAATATGGGCTATCCCTATCACAGGGGACACGTTCATCATCACTAGCTTAAGCCTATGGTGTTTAACGCTGCATAAGTTAGCCTAGCAGCTGGTGGAACTTTCCTTCCTGCTACGCTTACTTGGGGTTGTCCCAACATTTTATTTTTTTTATAAAGGTCTCAGCCTGCATGTACGTTTTTTCAGACTAACTTCAGTCAACTCCTCATACAGCCATCATCAGCTTGACTCAGCTGTCCTTTAAACATGAAAGGATACTTGCAGAAGGTCTCAACGAAGACGGGCAGATCCAGGTGGAGGAAACCAAAGCGGGGGACAAAGTTGGTCAGACTCACTGGGAAAGAAAACACGGGAGGCGTTTCAGTCACACGGCAGGAATTTATACAAACACATCGTTGTATGAAGATCTGATCCATCCAACACTTTTTAGATTTCTTTAATGGAAGCAGACGAGCTTAACACTGAAAATCAATTATATGACGATTACCAATAAAAGCATGCCTCCATCTAAGGTCAAAGCATTTTTGTCACTAAAATGAAAGCAATGTTTGCTTTAATATTTACAAATATAGAGTAATGCATACAATATATGTAACTCCATAGGAAACATGAAAGAGACACTGAACACTTCATGAAAAAGACAAGTGAAGAAAGCAGCACACTGTACTGCAACGTACCGGCGTACTGAAGGTGCGGCGGATACCCCACAAACAGCATGTTTGTTTCGGGCGGGTGAGCCACACGGATGAAGCGAGTCTGGTTCTCCAGAGACGGAGTGACGCAAACGCTGGCGGCGTGGGAGTGTCCGGCGGCGCAGTCGTCGTCGCTACGACACACCTGCGTCCCCGTCACCATCTTACGCACCGGCATGCAGGCGTACTGAAGTCAGAAGGAATTAACAGTCAGGAGTTTATCGTTACAACTTTCTTGGTTTTTAGTTTTGTTTCTTGAACACCCATCTCTTTGTCCCTTGATTTGCCATCTTGTTTACAAAAAATGTTCTGCAGCAAACACACAGGAAGTGAACCATAAGTTAGCACCACATCAGTGAATTGAGGAGAAATCTAATCATCGATGCAGCATCGTGTTGATAACCTCATAAAGGCGAAATAACATGAAAAAAAGGCTACTGTTTCAAAATACCTTAATCAAAGCACAAGCATCAGAACGTAGCACTATCAGAGCGCTAAATATGTTTAAACCTGACGGACCCTCCTCTGAAAACAGCAAAGGGAGCTGCGTAGAAACAGTGATTTGCGGCTTTAGACTGTCCCTCCGCTTTCCTTCCGTCTGGGCTACAATGACAGTAAATTAAATAAGGGCCAAAGATTTTATTTACAACCGCAAAAAGCAGGCAGACTGAGACCATGGCATGTCATCTGTCTATTGATCTCCACTTAATTTCTGGAAGGCGCCACCCACACACACACACACACACACACACACACACACACACACACACACACACACACACACACACACACACACACAATTCTTTCAATAGATACATAAAGCTAAAACAAAGTGGGATCAATAAGAGACCTGACCAATCAGATTTGACATAAATTGTAAGTTTGGGACAACCCTGATCTTTAAATAATATAATTCTGAAGTTTGTTTGTGGTTATTTATAATTGTTCCTTTTGAATAAAGGAAGGAATATAAATATCTATGTCTAGTTGGAAACCTGCTCACATCATGAAGCAACGAGGACCAGCCAGTCTGCGTATGTGTGTGTGTGTGTGTGTGTGTGTCACCTCTCTCTCTCTGCTGTTCTTGCCCCGGGGTTTCATGTAAGAGAAACAGAGGTCTGTCAGGCTGTTGTTGCTGCAGCAGTCCATCGTTCCATCCAAGCGCTTGAAAGCTAGATGAGCAGGAAAGAGGGGGGAAAGGATTGATGGACAGGCGAGTGGTTGATTAGATTTGTGTGTCTGGCTGAAAACTAAAGATGGATGTCACTTGGGTTTTTCCTCCTCTTTCCATTCGTTTATTCTCAGTTGGTAAATCTACTAACAGAAGATGATTAGACAAGCACAGACTCTCTCACACACTTCATCATAACAGAGATGATCACACTGACTCCTCACACGTCATCAGGACCGCCGGCTGTGTACTCAAACAAGCTAACTTGACTGTTTACATATTAATAGCACATTAAATCAATGTGTCAGCAAAATGCAATGTGAAGAAATCATGACTCGTAGCTTGGAGCAGAAAAACAATCCTGCTAAGCATTAAGTATGAAATCGTCCTTGAATCTTTAAAATTCTGAAAAGAATAACACAGAAAGGATTCAAATGTAGCAGTTGCTGTCGTGAAGATGGGAAAATGCAGTATTAAATTACACACTGCAGCTAAGACTTGTTTTCATTAGCAATTAATCTGCAAATTATAATTTTGATTAATTGTTTGACGTATTAAAATGCTTTTAAAATTGTGAAACGGTGCCTTCAATGTGCTTGTTTTGTCCAACCAACTAATCATAACCTAAAGATATTCAATTGACCTTCATATATGAAGGAGAAAAACAGCAAATCTTCACATTCGAGAAGCTTAAAGCTGCCATTTTGGGATTTCTGCTGGAAAAATTACTGAAATTATAACTTGATGGACAAAATAGTTGCAGATGAATGTCATCAACTAATCATTGAAGCTCTACCACTGTAATAGTTATCAACCACAGAGATGTTGAATCAACTATTTTTTAAGATTTTTGCAGCGAGTTGTTATTGCATAAATAAAATCAACCCATTTTTTAAATGTATCAATTTCTGAAGTGATTATAATTAAACAGTGAATGAGTCTCCAGAGACACTGGCACGTATACTAGTCTTCTTTATATATTTGACAGGACCTTTAGTTGCCCTCACTGTACACACAGCACACTCACCACGTCCGTGAGCCCAGCTGGGCTGCAGGCTGGCGCTGGGGACACAGTATCCTATCTGTGGGGTGTGAGAGAGGTGAGACAGGCAGCTGCTCCAGTCCTCCACACCCGTGACCGGACAGTCCTCCAGCCTGGTCACTATGTCCCCGACTGACAGACCCCGGGGACCGTCGGCCGCAGAGCCCTGGTGCAAAGACACAGGCAGTTGGTTGAAGCAGGCGTACTTGGATGATTTCATGTCTTGCAATGGTTGCCAATATTCAGACGGAGAGGGGATCGACGATTACTCTCCCGACAACCAATAAGTCGACTAGCAACAGACACATTTCTCCAGAAGCCAATTGTGGCTGTGTGAATTAGCATAATAACATGCTATAGTGAACCATTTTTGTACAGAAGCAATGACCAACACATGTTGCTGCACAGATGCCAAATGTTCCTCAGAGTAAACGTGACTCACTGGGTTTAGACAGAAGTAAATAATGTTGAATTGCATGCTTAAAACCTGCTTCACAGACCTGGACGACCTCGGTGACCAGCGCCCCGCCGCCAGTGGAGTACATGGGAAAAAGTAAGATGGGCAACAGGAAGAGGAAGGCTAACGCTGCCAAACACAGAACAAAGTTGTGCCACACCCCTAGAGAAAGAAAAGACAGTTACAGTTATTGAAAAATGATGACAGAAATGCTCTTAAATTCAAAAGGACTTCTCAAATATAACCTTGAAACGTTCATAGTTAACCCTCCTGACTGAAGCTGCTGGAAAGCCAACAGTAAAACCAGGGTTGTATACTTGAGTCTGAATACTCTACGTTGCATTTTCCACCACATATTCAGAGTGTAGGATGTCGTGGCAAAACGCTAACCGCTGCTCACTAAAAATAGCCGTCCATACCATGCAAGAACACCCATTCAGTCTCCCAAAAAAAAACCCACAAGGAAGTATCTCATTGCCTGACGAGACCAAGGCACGGCGTTTAAGGTCTTACTCCCTGAAACATGCAACGCCATTATTCAAACGCGTTGACAGCAGCATCAAGCAACAGGCTACACAAAGTCTCTGGTGAGGGGGAAATTAATAGCTGAAGGAAAGCTTGAGGAAATCTATTTCTCTCGGGAAAAGAAATTCCCAGAGCGTTTTATACGATTTTTAATTTTAGGCCTAAAGGGTGCTTATATATATATATATATCCTCCATATTGATTTTCATACAGTAAACAAACTATTAAAGTTGCACCACCTATCTCTACAGGAATAAATAATAAACATGTTATGACAGAGAACCCCCCTGCGTACAGAGAGATCTCCGCTGTGGCGAGACAGAAAAATAAACACAGCATGCCGTTATGTCACCACTCCCCTGATGGGAATAGCCTCCTTCCCTGTCCCTCGCTGGTTTGTCATATGACTTGATGGGACGTCTCAGTTTGGTGCTCGCAGGCACCACTGGAGTTATTTTCTTGTCACATTAAGCTTAAGGAAAGCCTGGAGGAATCTGAATCTAGTTGAAGATACAGATGGTTTTACAGAAGCTCGTCACTGCCCTCTGAAGGCCCCGTCGAGAAAGCACCATTTGGTAATGTTTCATCCAAGTGTCATGCTCTTACACATTAGAAACAGCCGACTGATAAATTAGCATCAGCAGCAAGTTTGGAGTCTCTAAAAATCATCCTCAAATCCACTTTGGCTTATTTTCTTTTGCTAGAATCTGTCAGAGAAAGATTTCTTTCTCTTTATTGTAACTCTTGATTGAGTTCATAATATTGCCTTTGCAGGAATTTGAATCATACGAGTGTTTTCTGCTGCTTTAAAACGCCCTCTTTTCTAATCAAAATTACATTTACATTTAGAGCATTTAGCAGACGCTTTTGTCCAAAGCGACTTACAATAAGTACATTTGTCAAAAGACCAAAACCACAGCATATCACTGATAAAGTAAGAAAAAAAAGAAACATACGTTAGGTCCTCATCTGTAATCTAGTAACATTCTTCTTGACCACACTGCATTGAAAACAATCAGCCTTTAAATGACTCCTACGATGGCCCATATGAGACATGGGTCCCATTCATACGTGAATAACTGCCAGCTCCACCATCAATTCATTAAAATCTCATTTCCTTAATTGCGGAGTGAAATGATTTGATGTGAAGCAGCTGTCTGGTGTTCAGAAATAAATGACCCCAAGGTGACCTTCGCTGGCAAAACAGAGACGAGTATTTAACTAAATGCTTGGAATAATTGTGATTAATAGCTGTGATCACATTAGCTAAATAATCACCGCTACCCTAAGGAGTGATCAACACATCTCTGGATAGAAAGTCTTACCGGCACAGAAGATACGGAGCTGCTGAGTGGGTGATATGATGCTGAGGTGAGTGGTAAAGAGGTCCACAAATGCCCCGGGGTACAACACAAACACGAATATGCCGAAGCCGTTGACCCGGACTTGCTCCCTGCCGGGGGAAAATATTACACATTAATAAAAGGAAAGGTCCAAAAGCTTTTCTGCCAACGCCAGAGCAGATTTGTTTGTACAGCTTTAAGCACGTTACTCATCAGATGCTTAAAGATGAAGGTCCAGTCAAATGCTTTGACTCTGATTACGGTCCAATTCAAACACAGATATTTGGAAGAGTAAAAAAAAAAAAATTGAAAAAAATTTGAAAAAGAAAAAAAAAAAAAAGCACAGATGCACAGAATGACACCAAAAAGGTAAAAATGTATTTTCACTGAATAGAATTAATAATTTTTAACTGTGCATTTATATGGGACCACATTGGGCAGCTCCCTTTTTTCTATCTTAATGGCTATTGGATGCTCTAGGCTCTGCCGGTTGTCATGGTAAAAGATTAGGTTGTGGAATTGTGTGCGTGTTTTTTTACCTCAATGCTGCCACAGCGTGGCCCAGCTCATGTATGACTCCGCTGAGCAGCAGGGCGATGAAGAAGTAGGCCAGCTGACTGGTGGGCAGATTGACACCAGGGACCTAAAGACACGCCCGAGACCCCCCCAAAAAAGCAGAGAAGCAACACACAACTGTGACTCACATAGAAACACGACATAAACACCAAGGAAATTACACTATTAAACGATGATGATCTGGCAAATAAACAACATTTATATCACCTATATGTATCTGATCTTCCTCCCTACTCTTTTATTTTGTCTCCTTCACGTTAATAGTTTGGCTGAAGCTGTGGTTTTCTGTGTGGTCTGCGTTTTCCTCCTCCGCCGGCTGTGTGGTGCATTTCCTCCAGGCTGAATACTCGGTTATAAATGGCCAACTAATAGCTTCCCATGAATCACCAGTGGTCCACTGGGGACAGCGCTCACATTAATGCATGGCTATTTGACACCGCCATGAATAAAAAGTGAACAGGAGAAAAATGCTAAACAAGAGCCATTCTCATAATTAGGGGCATTTGTTTCGCCCCCTCATTTGAATATTGCAGGTTTTGTGTGAACTTTCAAGGACATTAACGCTCAGAGCTCCGTTTAATCTCCGACCCTGTAGACTAAAACGAGACAGACAGCGATTCACAAATCCAAGCAGTCCGGTGTGTACGTACCACCACCTGCAGAGCCTGCTGACTGCCGATCCGAGGGTTGTCTGTGGTCATCTGAGCGAGTGTCTGCTGTAGCGTCTTTGTCAGCAGCACCACTGATCCCACCATGGAAACTATGCCAAACACCAGACCGCTGTTGAACCTGGCAGGGATAAAACATTCATAAATAATTATGCAACAAAAATCCATTTGTGATTCCAAATGTGATGCATTTATCTGTAAAGAAAATTTAAATGTGCATTTAAGTGCAGGTAAATTAAGTTAAAAGATTATCTGAGCGTGGTACTCATGATGAACAAAAAATTATGCCGAGTCATGCTGATGGTTGGCCACTAACATTATGCTACAAGTGAGCAAATTCAAGTTTTTAGCACCTCAGTAACCCTGAGTGATACTTGTAGCTGTGTGTAGTTTTGACAAGAAAATAGGCGTACACACAGCTGGGTGCTTATCAAACACAATGCTAACACAGATACTAGATACTGGTTCTCAAACAAAAAGGAGAGCAACCTACACAAATGGTTAAATTAAACAACAATGTACCTACTTAGCTGTCCAAGCTTGGACACATAGATACTGAACAAAAGCAGTTAAAGACAGTCTACTCTAATAAAAAGCT
This sequence comes from Chelidonichthys spinosus, assembly GCA_029853015.1. NCBI lineage: Eukaryota > Metazoa > Chordata > Actinopteri > Perciformes > Triglidae > Chelidonichthys > Chelidonichthys spinosus. The sequence continues at coordinate 14,530,914 of CM056837.1, forward strand.
CATTGCTGGCAACTAAAAACCAAAATACATACAAAGGGGGGACCACACATTTCCAAACTCATCCTTGCAACACATTGGCAACCCTTTGGTATGCAAGAATTAATAGTAATTTATCACACATTGATAACATAGGTTGGAGTATGTGCATTCAGCATGTCCTCTGACCAAACAAGGTCACTAGTCACCTACTATAAACCAATTTATGCTATTACAATATATGTGTATATGTGTGTTTTTTTTCCTTGATTTTGTTTGGATTAACAGCGGTCTAGTGGTTAGCCTGACAGCAAGACGGTCCCAGGTTTGAACCTGGGTTCAGGACTGCGATCTGTGTCTCCCCATGTCAGGGTGCATTTGTTCCGGGTTCTCTGGCTTCCTCCCACAGTCCAAAGACATTCATGTTAGGTTAATTGTTGACTCTAAATGCCCGTCAGCGGGGATGTGATTGGCCGTCCGTCTCTATGTGTCAGTCCTTTAATGGACTGGTGACCCTTCCAGTCCATTAAAGGACACTGTACACTGCTTTCGCCCCAGTGTCTAGGGATCGGCTCCAGGCCCCCTGTGACCCCGAACAAGCCGTAACAGATGGTGGATGTTTGTATTAACATGGATTTTTATTTCATCAATTTTAATTCCAAGCTACTTTATGAGCCCAGAACTGTAGTTTCTCTGTTTAAATTCTGTTTGTATACATGTGCAATAGTAAAATAGAATGTGCATAATCCTAATAATAAGTAGGAGAAAGTGTTAAACTATTAAGAGGAGGAAAGTACAGAAATAATGGAGGTTAATTGTATTCATTATTCATTAAACGGCTGTCCTCACCACAGGTATTGGGCTCGGGGGTTGATGCGGGCGCAGTACGCAAACAGCCGGTTGAAAATGGTGGTTTGCCATCTCACGTGGAAAGGAGACAACATCAGCCCTCGACTCACCAGCCATGACTCGTAGCTAATCCGATAGGTCCCGGATGACTGTGGGAGTGGATGGAAAAGGAAAAAAATGTTATTTAAGAGTAGAAAAACCAAGCAACACACTCCGAGAGTTGAGCGTGAAAGATGCTGGATGTTTGACACCAACATTAATTAAAATATCTGTTAATGGTATATTGGCCAATATATATATATATATATTTTTCAGACACACATTTTAATGGAGGATCCCTTAAATGTCGTTGTGAAATAATTGTGACCAAGTTATATAATGAGTGAGACATTGATAGTTGAAATTTACAGGCCAAAAATAAATCTGCTCAGTGTTCTCTGGTGGAGATAAAATCACCTCAAATATTTTTTGGTAATTTCTAGCTATTTATAAGAATGTTTACACATCCCTTAGTTAGAATCGTTTATTAACATGTATAGTACTTGCTCTTTATCTGTTTTAACTTTAACAATAAAGATGATTCTGAATCGTCTAATACATTATTGGTAGTATTTTATTACATTAAATTTTTTTTCACGTCCACTTAATATGTTTATTGTTGCATAAAACACCAAGGTCAATTCCTAGTTTGTGTGAACCTAATTAAACCTAAGCGGGAGGTTTCTACAGGTGAGACAAAGCGGGAGGTAACAGCTCAAACAGTCGTGAGGACGATACACCATGCTGCACTGAAACAACGGCTGGCTAATGACACGGTGTCATTAACTGGTATCCTATTTAGAAATAAAAACAAGGATGTTTAATCACCTTCAGCAGTGTGTCGGTGAGATAGACGACACACCAGACTCCCATCACACACACCAGCAGAGGAACAGGTATCATGGTGCATCAGAGGACTCTCCTTAAACACAATGAACCTGACTGCGCCGTCGCCATCACTCCGTCTGGCTGCTTTTCATCACGCAGCTAGCCGCGCTAACAACACATAACAATGCAAACATTTTAAATTAATTATAAATTAGAGAAGGTTTTGTTCCAAGAGATGCTCTGGGCTCTGAATCGAGACAACCGTCAGCAGTGAGACACACTTCCGGGTTTTGGTTCTTCTTCTTCTTTTAGTAATGATACAGATGAATAGAACGGAACGCTACCGCCACCATGCGGTGAAGTAGAGCACTTTCCTTCAAAGAAATAGGAAAATACTGTAAGAATAGCATTCCCTGGCTTACCCCTTTTAATTTATTTATTTTATTTAGTAATTATACAAAACAATGCATATTATTCAAGACGGACAACATTTGTGAGATATAACAGTTTGCACTATATATTTTGGATTTGCCACATAGTGTTATTGTAGAGATTTTATATTTGCCCTTTTATTTGCACTCTACGCACAATTTACCTCAGGTTGAATATAATTTATAACTCATGCTTACCCATTTCAGGAAATATGAATTCTTGCAAGTCCCCTGATTCTGTTGATCACACTACACGAGGGCTGTCAAGTATCCTTTCTTCAAGTGCAGTGTGGGGAATTTTAAAATCATTAATTGAAAGCTGAAGCAAAGTTGATCAAATCTGATTATGAGAACATTCTGGAAATGTCGACTTTACCGAGAGGAAACCTTAAATGGAGCATAGAATAATTGATCAGGGTAATTGCGGGGCAGTAAAAAATGAGAGCGTGTGTCTGGATATTGGATATCATCCTACCAAAAGGCCAGGAGGGTAAAAGGACACTAATAAATGTTGATGGTCTCAGATGCAATGAGGCAGGCAACAAGCTGTCTGACTCATTAAGCCATAAATGTGAGAGGGAACAGAAATCTGCTGGTGGTGGTATTTTGTGATGCCGTTCACATCGCTATTGACACAATTCAGCAACACAGCCTCCAGCTCGTCAGTAGTAATGTTTTATTCACACAAAAAATGTTAAGAAGCCACATTTTAGGAGGGATTTTGTGTGACCATGTGAGGTTCAAGGGCAACTCTGCACATTGACAAATGTGTTCCTCAAGTCGTGTATGCTACAAAAGTGTCGACGAGACACCAAACCAAATCTTTTCACTAATTATCAGTCAGTTAGGCCCACAGTGACATATTTGTGGCTTTTCTCCGTAGTGGTGTAACAACATGAGCGGCTCGAGCAGAGAAACAGGACAGATGCCCTTATCTACATGTGACCTAACTTACCATTTCCTGCCAACTAAACAGCTGCCTGCGGACAAGAGGGACAAACTGTCAGACAGCGAAAACTATAATCTGATCCCAGGTGAAAACAATCACACACCAGAGGGAGGACACATAATGGACACATAATTACCTCATTTAAATTATAATATAAATTCTACCCCAAAGTCTTAGCCCTAGAATACGAAAATACTTTTAGTAGCTTTCATGATTACGTGACCTTTATCTGAAACAAATGAATTTGCCTTTTAAACAAAGAGGAAACGGAGAAACAGAACAATCAAATACAATGACTCAGCATACACTACTTGTTAAATAAAATAATGAAAAAGACAGAAATGATGACAGCGAATGTTAAAAAAAGATGTACAAAATTATAATAAATATATTTAAATTCAAAGATAAGCAAAGAAAGTTTTTTTATTGACAATTGTTCACTGAAAAGGTGGAGCACATTCATTATATACATGCCAATAATATATTTGTTTTCTTTTTTTTGTCTTTCTGTTAAATAATACTTTAGTAAATACTATAATATACGGTCACAGGTTTAAATTTTTGTTGTTTTGATCTGTTTTAAATACCTCTCTCTCTCTCTCTCTCTCTCTGTCAGTGAATGGCAGAGTTGTCATGAAGCAGCCACTTTATTGGACTGTACCAACTTGAACTGAGGAGAGGGGTGATCTAAAGTTTCAATAGATTTTGGTTTGCAGTTTGAGTATTTATATATTGTAAAGTTTAACCGTATTGAACTTTTGCTTTTTGTAAGTATACTTCACAGCTGTTTTGTAAGGAGAATACTTATACCCTGTACATTTTATAGAGAGAGATATGGGAATGGTTGGTTTTGTTGTATTTCTTTGGATTGAGGTCATTTTACCAAAATCCTTGCACAACTGTGCATCTTGAAATGGCCATCACGTACACTATACACACACAAAGCTTGATTATGTTTTGCAGATCATTCTCTGGGTGAACTGTTTGGAGGAGACACCGTCCCCGACTGTGCATCGACACCCTCAGGTCAACCTGCAGAGCAGCTTCAGACCATTGCAACTTCAATTATTTTCTAGATGAAGTTTGGCCAGGCTTACTGCTAAACTTCAGCCACCTAGAATCAACAGCATGAATCCAGCTGTAGCATGTTGTTAAATGCAAGAACACATTCAGTGATGACAGGTAAGGGTTGTCCTTGCCAACAGGTAGGACCAGTGTGTGTGTGTGTGTGTGTGTGTGTGTGTGTGTGTGTGTGTGTCTGTCTGTGTGTGTGTGTGGGGGTTATATTTGCATAGTGTGAAATATACAAGCCTACAGTTTGAGGTAATTTAACTACCTGGGCACACAATAGATAAGTCTCATAGGATCACGGGGGTTTGATGCCATGAAGGTAGACAACTCCATTTAAGGAAAAGGTCAGTGGAAACAAACACACTCCAAAAGACTTCAAGATACAGATAATTTATACAGAAACACACACACAGGCAGGCTGAAAACTCATTCTGCTTGTGATGGGTCGGATTCCTCTCAGGGAGGAGTTTCGTGCCTCTCCGAGCCAATCGGGACGAGTGGAAACAGGTCAGGTAGCGAAGAGGACCTCAGAGAGAGCAGGCAGGGCAGAGCAGCCGTGCACGCCAGGAGGTAAGAGAGCACACACACATTCACACACACGCATACACACACACACACACACACACACACACACACACACTTTAACTCTGTGAGATCACAGTTCCCCTCTGAGCCTGTGGATGTACATCCGTGTATACATGATATACCAGCAAAAAGCACTTGTGTGTGAGTGAGTGTCAGAGCAGAAATAGGACAGTGCCATTTTAGTCGCTAAGATTAGAATGTTTTGAGTGTCAGGGTTTGATACGATGCAGCAAAAAAATGGAAACCATACTTGTTATAGTCAACGTGAGTATCTTAATAATCAGATAGTTTAGTGTATAAGTGTTAAATGGTTCATTATTTAAATTCAGTTTGGTATCAGAATTAAATAATTTCCATCGCTCTGGCATTTTATTGTATTTATAGTTTGAAAACGATGTTCAAATGTGGGACAATACTCATCATTATAAACATCTGTGAACATCATAGACATTCATTAATTCCTATATGTTACATTTTTTGAATGAGGTTTGGTCTCACCAGAACATATTACTGTAATTAACGCTTCAAAACCATGAAACCATTATCAACCCAGGAACCACTTGTCATTATACACATTTGAGAAAACGCAGCACAGTGTTTCTCACTTAAATGTTTTTTTTTCTTACGGATTAATTAGGTCACTTTAATTATTGGAACATTTTACAAAACAATTTACAAATCCTTCAAAAGATGTTCAAATCATGGACCATACTTAGTCCTTATAAACTCTTAGTTTTAAAAACCTCAAAAGCAAAGAAGATCAAATGTCTGGAGCTGCTGTTTAACAATGTTTTGGTCCGTCACTCTGCATGTCCATGTGTGTCTAAGAGAGTGTGTGGATAGAAAGCAGGTCCCTTCGGTGTATCACTCTTCTATTTATAGTGAGAACAAATCCCAGATACGAGAGGAATCCTTACACCACTTACGAGGCAGGGAGAGAGAGACACACAGAGAGAGAGAGAGAGAGAGAGAGAGAGGAGAGAGAGAGAGAGAGACAGAAAAAGAAATAGATGGAGAGTAGAGAGACATGGATAGAAAGTGTAAGTGAACAAGCAAGAGAAGTATAGCGTGTTTAAAATCGAGCTTTAGACTTTACAGTGCTGTGTCCTCAACAGGTAAGATGGATCTACTTTGTTTGTGTGTGAACACTCTGGAAGTTTACAATAACAAGCAGGAACACTTAGCGTCCCTGTTTAGTTCGAAAGTAACTTTCATCCTTAAAGGGTGACGCTGGAAATGTTCTGTTTTTCTTATTGTCAACAAATCCAGTGAAAATATGTCTCAACTGAACTCTTTCAGTATTTCCCAGCATTTCCTTCCAGCTCCTGTTGCTCATCGGTTACAAATGAAGTGTTTAACATTTTGAGGAAATGTGCTTATAAATGCAAAGCCAGGAGATGATTAGCTTGGTTTAGAAAACAGTGGCATCGCTTGGCTAGCTCCCCCCCTTACAGCCTTGATGCTAAGCTAAGCTAATCACCAACATATTTGGACCTGATAATAGTTCTTGATGTAAAGTTTTTTTTAACCCTTTTAGATCATATCCCATGTCTTAATATGCAACTATTTAACAATATGCAAAATTAAACACACAAAAAAAAATTCTCCTAATTTTTATATAAAAATTAAAATAATCCTTTTCTTCTGTAAAATAATTATTAAGTGTGCTAACGTAAGCTAGTACTGACCACGTTCCATTCCATCCATCAATCAACCTGCAACTTTTAGCACAAGATTCTAAGCCCGCCCACTTTTTAGCAGTCCAAACAAATGCAAAGGATTTCAATGGAATTGAAAGGATTTCCAATGAAATACTCACAATCCAGAAGCTAACAATACTCTTCTGTTCCACTGGGACTTTGAGGGCTCATCAGCTCAAATTCATCCTCAAGGGATCATGCATATCTGTAGCGAATTTCACACCAATCCTTCCTCTAGTGTGTCAATGTCAACATGGCGGCGACGGTAAAGTCACGATACTATCAGCCTCATCCTTGTTAATATAGAAAAAGTATCACATGTTTACACACATATGCTGTACCTAGTATCAGGAATACTTGTACCTGAGGTTAGGAGTGTGTGAAAGAGTGCACGTGTGAAAGTGAAAGGGCTTCTGAGGCTTGGCAGCGTGGTGTCAGGGCACAGCTGCTCCTCATGGCCAACATAAATACCGGCCCATTGTGTAAGCATGGGTCCATAAGTGTATCTGACTTTGTGTATTTCAGGATGTCCAGGATTTTGCTCCGATGTCAAGGACAGTAAGGCTCATACTGTATGTTGTTGCACAAACAGCACCTTAGCAACGGTATCTAAGGGCTGCCATTGAACGCAGCAGCAGCAGTGAGAGTCCAGGACTCATAGACAAGATAAATAGGCCATGGAAACTTCTATGCTAAGGAGCCACTTGGGTCAGTGTTGATCTGTGAAACAGCAGAAAGGTAGGGAGGAAGTAGAAAGTAGCAGAAAGCAGGCTGAGAATAAATGAGAAAGAGGAGGACAAAGTGTAGACCGATTTTGTTGATTTCTAATGGCTGATTCTTGCCAATATTTTGCACAGGGATTGTTATATTTCACTATTTTAATGCTGAAGATGAATTATGTTATCAGTTATGTGTAGCCTCAGCAGAAACCCACAGCATTGAAATACATCCAAAACCCTACAGTTTCTCTTTCCCCTGTTTATCTTCTGCTTTTGCACGACACATTTTTCGGCCTACTTTACATAATGGCAGATTTAGCCCTCGAAACAATGGGTCCGTGAATTCAGGAGGATGTGGAAAGAAGGAGGCTTCTCGTGAACTTGTTACTCTGCTGAACTGTAACTGGCAAAGTTAACTCCATCAGTTGGTTGAAAACCAGGTGACGACCACAGGTCCTGAAAAGTGAAGCCAAGCAGAAGTGCCAAAAACTTGCATTCTCTCTGCTGGCCATCAAGGGGTGTCTTCTCTGGTTGTTAAAAGAAGTCTGATTGCATGGAAGTATATGAGAAAATGACCCTACTTCTACTTGATTTACTACATCAGAAAACACAGTTTATGGTCTCAATCCTTAGTTTCAAGTCTTTTTCATTATGGTCCATTTAGAGGCAATTAGACCATAAAGTAGGGGTTACTTTAGGATGTGGCTGCCTAGTGATTGACAGGCAGCTATACTTTACATTTGCTGTAAAGTTTACCTTGAATTGTGAAGCTAACTTTCTTAACATCTACACACGTTTCCAGTCCATGAATGTTAATTGTAACATTATGGTCGCCTAAAAATACTCACTTCTTGTTGCAAAAAAAAACCAAGATGGCGACGGCCAAAATACCGAACTCAAGACTTCAAAACAGCAGTCCACAAACCAATGAGTGATGTCATGATGACAGTCCCTTAACGGGGACTCATGTTATTTTTGTCATTTGAGCTGAACACTATTGTGTATCAAAGTAAACAGTACCCAGATGCCACCACGTGTCCTTCCTCCTCTTCCTCTTCTGTTTGACTGACACATTTTGACAATTGAATGGACTATTGTGCATGTGATGACCTCCACGATGAAAGAAGTCATACATTTTTTGAAGAGAACAACTATTCAACTGAGAAGTAACATAATCAGTTTTGATCAGCAAGATATATTCAGTCAGTAATTGTGCAAATTGTACTAGAAATTGCAATTTGTTTAAAAGAATGAGAAATTCAAACCTGTTGTGGCATCAGTCCCGTTTGGAGGTTAATACATAGCAATAGAGGAAAACTGTAATAGGCTTACATTAAGGTTTCTGTTAGATCTTGTTACAAACTTTAACAATATGTAACTCGCAATTATCTGAGAGTTTATGTGGTTTGTGTAGATTTGAATAAACCCATTTAGAGTCTGTCATTACTGTTCCCAGTAAAACATTTAGACTTTCTCCACACATCACTCTCCTCAGTATAAATGTTCTCTCTCACACACTTGCTGAAACTGAGGCACTGTTGCGTTTTTATTTTGACATTCCCCTCTCATGAATGATTCAGAGAACAGTTCCTCTACCTGCTTCTCTCTGTAAGAGTCGCTTAGCAACTGAAATGCTATCCCGGCCCTTTAAAACCACAGAAACAGAGTCCCAGTGCCCCCAATACACACACACACACACACACACACACACACACGCACACACACACACCTGAATGTCTGTGATCTGTGCTTCCTCCAGGTCCGTGGACTTACCGGGGGGATTATGTCCAAACCGTCATCCAACGTTAAGGCCCTTCAGGTAAAAGATTTCCATCTGTGTGCACAATACGGTTGTGGATGTGTGTCATTAAAAAAAATTTCACGCCAAGAAAACAAGAGTAAGATGGGGTAAATGCTTAATAACTTAATAATGCTTAATAACTCGTCATCCTGTTTGAAATAATGATGCCAGGTGTTTCCACATTAAAGGTATTTATTGGTAAAGGCAAATACAGAGTTCAGACTGTGCATAATACAGTATCAAGGCTTTGTTAGTGCAGAATTAGCGAGGCAAAGGATGAAGAGTTTCTGTGTTTGCAAATGTGCGTTGTAATGGCTTTGTGCGTGCATGTCAGAGAGGGTTTCTTCCATCGTCTCTCTCTCTTTCCTCATTGTGCTCATTTTCACGTCTAACCATGGGATAGGCATCTGGACAAACCTTTCTTACACCAATGCAGTACAAACACTTTCCTCATCTCAAAGTTAATCACAAACAAGAACAGCAATACAGATTTACAGTATGAATAATAGACATTTATATTAAAAATAAAAATTCCCCAAAAATTTCCATGCTAGTATAAGGATGGGTTTTTATCTTTAAACATTTTCAAAAGCATATCATATCTTTCTTTTTTACATTGATTTTCCAGACATTTAATCTGTACAGTATGAAAATCAATCGTTTTTATTTCAGGTAATGTGGTTTCTAGCAGGAAGTGGTTGTTTGCGCATTTAATGTAGCTGCAAAGTCCAGGCTTTAAGAGGCTTTTCAACGCAAACAATAGAAACATTTACATGATCCCATTTACAACGTCTATGTCGACCACTTTTTTGCATCACGGGTTTGATTTTCTGTTAACATTATTTTATTGCCATTTTGGCTGCAGCTTCTTAAATATTGGATGTAATATATTGTTATGCCTTTGAAAATGTTTGGGAGGAATGCAAATTATTTGTGGTTTAAGGGGCTAACTTTTGCACAGACACCAGCATGGTCCTTTAGCAAATGGCCTGTGCAGAACAATTAACCGTGGCTAATGGCTCCTATAGATCCCCTTTTATACGGGACACCCTGTGTTTTATACCCAACTATAAAACACACAACTTACAGTGTTGGGTCGCCACCATAACGGCTGCTGTCTGAATTATATTTCTGCTTAAAAAGAACCAATCACAACAGGATATTTTTTCTGATCAATAAAGGGAAAATATAAGATAGAGCCTTGCTCAAGGACACTGCAGCAGGGACACATCTGGAATTGATTGACTGATTGAAAGAAGGACCCTGCTGGTCCTCAAGTTGTCGGTCTTCCATCCTTATATGGATGTTCAGCTTATTTCACCTTCAAAATGAATTACTATAATTTGATGAAACCCACGACATTTAAATCTCCCGTAAAGTTTGTCAGACTGAACAAAAGTCACACTCTGTAGTTCCATCTCTGCCTCCTCCCAGATTGATAGTCACTACCGTCTTTTTATAGCTCCGAAAGGCAAGCAATAAAACGTCCATTACATTTCCTACCAAACAGCTTGTGCAGCACAATTGGAGCGTTTTGTGCCCAAATGTTCCCAGTGTGGATCCCAAAACCCAATATTTACCACCCTGATACAAACCCTTCACTAACATTACTCTGGCTGCATTCTGTAAGCAAGGTGGAAGCTGAGTGGAATCATTAATGTGCATGAAAAGAATGGTAGAAGTACGGTACTGTAAAAATCTGAAGTACTTGTACTTTACTTGAGTATTTTTATTTTGTGCCACTTTATACTTCTACTCCACTACATTTCAGAGAAAATATTGTTCTTTTTTATTTAGTACATTTATAGTGGTGACTATAAATATACGTATAGTTACAATTTTCTTTTCAGATTACATTACATTACTCAATAAATCAAACAGAGGACGATTAATCTGCACCAATTGAATAATTGCATGAAAAAATATGTCATCCTTTCTCTGCTGCCAGCTTCACCCATGTGAATTCCGACTGCTTTTCTTTGTTTTTATATCATTGTAAACTGAATATATTTGGTTTTTGGACTGTTGTTCGGACAAAACAAGACATTTAAACACCTACTCTCTGACTGAATATTTAATCGCTTTGTTAGATAATGAAAATAAGTTAGTAGCAGCCCTAAATTAAACAACCCAACAGTGTATAAAATAAAGAAATAACTCTCGTGGGGGCCCGTTTATGAGTACTTTTATGTTTGATACTTTTAATAATTGTGCTGCAGATGCTGTTTGGTTGCCAAATTGTTGTATCCATCACAGTGAACATTATGCCTGCATACATTTTTGAAAAAGTTACATTATCATAATGAATGTTCAGCTTCTCCTCATTATATAAACTGCAGGATTCAGCGTTTTTTGGAGCTTAATGGAGACTAAAAGCACATCAACATCTCTTCTACTGCTCCATCCATTCTATCTTTAGATGTGTGTCCTCCAAAGTTATAGTGCAAAAGAACAAAAACACAATGGGATGGAGCTTTAATTAAATTACAATACAGGGGGCTTTTTGGATTTCGGGAATTCATTTTCTTCCCCAGGAGAAAATCGACACCACTCTCATACTTCTGTGTTGATGCTACAGCCAGGAGACATTAGCTTATAGATTAGCATAAAGGCTGGAAGCAAGCAGAAACAGAGCCTTAAAAAAAACGTTTTGTCCGTACAGATCAAACCAAACAAGTGATTAAATAATTGGCTTTCATGTGTTTGGACACTGAGCTACTTACCCTTGTTTCCAACCTTTATGCTAAACTATGCTAATCCTGACACTAGCATCACTAAACAGAAAGATCACCCCGTCTCCCACTAAAAGTAGGTTGCCATATATGGGAACTGCAATCTCAATTACGTTTCCAGGGAAACTTTTTGGTGGGAATGTAATTTTTAGGAGAGAAGGCTGGACTTGTGTCTTTTCATCTTGTTCTCGACCAGAAAGCAAATCAAAGTATTCCCTAAAATGCATTGAATTTTAGATTTAAGGTTGATATGTCATAAGATGATTGCCATCTGCACGCTAAGCCTAACAACCAGCCAAAGCAACATTACAGCGATACAAACCGGAGAGTAAACATGCTGCAAATGAGGCGTTTTCTTCCAGAACTTCAGTAATGTCTGGAAAAAAATAAAAATCCAGTGCCCTCCGTGACACACACACCACACTCCCTCTCTGTACAGCTGTACAATATGAGAATATATACAATACAGTACAGTACAATGCAAACAAATAAAAATTAAAAATACAAGTGACAGGACGTCGCAGCAGTAGAACATCAAGTTAGCAGGCGGATCGCTGAGCTTTGTGTGTGTGTGTGTGTGTGTGTGTGTGTGTCTCAATTTTCATAAAGACACAACAACCTTTTTAGGGACATGGCGATAACCAGGAAGTGCTGGCCATAATCAAAACAAGGGGTTTTGAGGAAACAGGCGTAAGCCTACGTACACACACACATGCAGCGACACAGTAGACGGGGAATTTGTTTAAAGTGTTGAGAGTATTTCATTGGCTGTTCTTTCTGTCCATCAGGCTAATTTGAACATCCCGATGGGAGCTCTGCGTCCGGGGGCGGGACATCCTGTCAAGAGGAGAGAGGAGACAGCAGACACAGAAGAGGTGAGACAACACGGGAAACAAACACACACACACACACACACACACACACACACACACACACACACACACACACACACGAGCATATCTGTGTTTCTACTGAGAGGGACCATACCGCCACGCAAACAGAGAGCAGCAACTAAAACAAAGTATAAAGACAAAAGGATATGAGGCTCAATTCAACGTGCTTTGAAAGGGTCCAACTGGAAAGGAAAAAGGTCTGGAAGTGTTGGTAAATTTGGCTTTAACTAACACTTTCTAACTAGCTAGCTGTAACATCTCTGCTTTGTCATTTTGCAAACTAAACACAGGCTATTCTTGAAAAGTATACAGTTAATCTGCATATTAATATTCTGTTGACATGCCTGGAATCTTGAACCGAGGCGACCGCCTATGCCACGGGCCACCAATGATCTTGGTGTTAATATAATACTAAATAAAATCTGCAATGAAGTTGAAGTCATTATTGGGATAATACATCATTTGAAGTAGTCAAAGAAGAATCACTGCACATATTTGATTAATGCAGTGAAAAAAATGTGAGTTTAGAAGATTTTATGATTCATGAAGCTAATTTATAATAATAATAATACAGTTTGTATGATATTTCCTCAGGCTCATTCACCAGAGGAGCCCACCGCTGCTCCTCAGACACCGGAGGAGAAGAAGGCGTTGCCGGGTGCGGTGAAACTGCCCGGTCCTGCTGTCAACCTATCAGAGCTGCAGAACGTCAAAAGCGAACTAAGATGGGTCACTAAGGATTAACATGTAGGTGGCCATCGTCATATGAACACCCACCATTGCCCTCTTCCTCACTGCTTCATATTTAAAAAAAATATAATATTCCTTTATACATTTTTTTCTCATGTCTTTAAAACCAGATACGATGTTATTACAGAAAATAAAGAAATATTTTCTCATTCTATATATTGTTTTGGTTTGCAAAAAATCAAACACAGATAAGGAAATATACAATATGCCTGTCACGTTACTGTTTTAGTTTTGTATCTTATTTTATTTAATAAATGAAAAATAAAGCACAAAAATGCACATGCATGAATAAAATTAATCAAGTCACATGACTTATTTCATATATGTCGTTGAATACTAATATCCCATTTTTACACCAATACACTTAATTAAACCATACAAATATAAACATTATGCAGCGATGAAAACAATTAAAAAAAACACAAATTCAGAGACCAGACTAGAGCTTCAGAGTGGTGATCAGTTAAACCCTAGAGAGGTTAAAAAAACCTCTAAAATTATTTTATTGATACCTTGTAAACACCGAAAAGTATGTAGGCCTAATTGAAACTTTGAGAATAAAATCAATTGTATTAAAAAAACAAACAAACAGAAGTCACAATACTAACTTTTAAGACATGTCATCAATTCTTGCTCTTCTGCTTTTGTTGTATTTACTTTTTAAAGTTGGAAAGTGTCAAAAAACCTGAGCATTTGAACCGTCACTGTAGTAGGATGTGTTGAGGGGCTTCTGTGTGAACAGCTCATTTGTGTATTGTTACCAAATGTCCTACTGATCTGTGTGACGCAGCTCTTTTGAGAGTTGTGCAGTGCAGACGGCGTCAGCCTTAACGGTCCAAAGAGAAAAATGCAAATTAGAACCAGGCGTCCGCGAGGAAGCACAAACTGAGTCAGCGGTTCTTTGTGAATGATGCAAATCCCGTCTGTGGGGAGTGAAAACAGGACACAACTTAACTCACTCTACAAATTCAGGTCTACATCAGCCGATAAGGAAGTATTCAGACCCTTAACTTAAGAAAAAGTACTAATACCATATACTGGGAAAACACTTACAAGCACAAGCCCTGCATTCAAATCATTTAAATCTACTTTTCAAGCACAACTGATGAATATTTGATAGGTTCAGCCTCTCAGATGTGAGGATTTTATGTTTTAGAGTGAGAAATGCTCTCACAATCCAAAATATTATTACTGTAATTTATGATAAAAAAAAAGGCATAAGAAGACAAACGAAACTCCTTTGCTATTCTGTTGTAATTATTATGAATCACGTTTCTCTTTGCACACTATATTTAACACACTATACAATGCTGTCATCTTGTACCTTATTTGCCATAACCCCACTTATCCCGTTCACTAATCTTGTATTCATGCTTATTCATTCTCGTGTCATCTTTAGCTTTAGTTATGAACCTGCTGTCATTGTGTTTTACTCTATTTAAATTTATCTGGCTGCTATGGCGGTTTAATTTCCCTCCGGAGATGAATAAAGTCAACCATCTATCCATAAACACTGACCTGATCAGATGAAATCCTGCATCATAATAACATTTATACAAACTACAACTTATGTCCTTGTTTAAAATAGTTGTCATTTAAATGTCACATGGCTGGATGGTTAGAAACCAACAATGGGTAAAAAAATATACAAGAAAAAAATCTATATATCATATTCAAGTCATTAAACAAGTGCATAATTATGTCAGTTATGCCTGTGTAACAAATCCCAGATCAGTAAGTCTCCACAATAACTACTTGCAGTGCTCAGTCCCACCACAGGGTGTCAGTGTAGTCTGTGCAGTATTTGCTTGGGTCAAGCTTCGTGTGTGTTGATGCCTCAGTGTGTGGGCAGGAGGGCTTGAGTCAGGCTCTATATTTACACTTTATAGAAGAGCGTGTGTGTGTTGTAGAAAGTGTGTGTGTGTGTGTGTGTGTGTGTGCACACTGAGGGGCAGTCTGTGCTGTGACTCTCATCGGGACGCAGAAACCACAATATCCAAACACTGTGGCCCTTCTGCCCGGCCCAAACCACGTGGGAGTGCTGTGTAGGAGATAAATGAGAAGCTGGTTCAAGTTTTAGTTGGGAACATGTTTCTCTGAGGGAGGAGAAAGTGATGCGTGCTATTTCTGAGCAGGATCACGGTGTCTACTTACACTGCCAAAGTGATCAAATAGATTAAAAAACGCCAGCAGCAGCAGCAGCAACACATGCCTGATTTGTGAGTCCCACGATGCAATGCGCAAAGACGACAGAGGAGTGACTCACAACTGCGAAACAAATACAAAAGGTGTCTAAATGAAAGCAAAAAGTGTTAAATATGAGAAATACATTTTTGATTGACGTCCGTTAGCTCATGTCTCGTACACTTCATGATCAAATGTATGTGGACACGCATATGCGATTGTTGAACGTCCCAAAACCACGAGGGCATTAATGTGCTGCTGTGACCTAGTTCAGCCCAAAACGTTGGCTGGGGTTAAAGGTCAGGTCATGTTAAAATTGTCTTTATGGGGCTGGGCTGGGCTTTGTCATGTGTTCAAACAATAACGAGGCCAAAGAGAAACTGTTGCTACAAAGTTTAAAGCAAACTATTGTCTAAACCATCATTGTTTGATAGTTATACAATGATAGTTATACACTGACACAATGAAAGTTATTATTCACATGGTTTTTACTATAAGGCTAACGTTTGAGCCAAAGATTCTGGGACCCATTTTGCTTGTTTATTCATTCAAGAGCATGAAAGCGTGAGCAAGTCTTTCTCACACAGCTGCAGGCTAACATTACCATTTTATCACTGAAGGGTCAGCAACGCTCACTAGCATAATTGCGCATGGGGCTGCATCATTTTAAAGCTAACAAAGAATCCAAGGCTTCGTACTATTAGCTTCACCCTCAGCCTCTTGTACTTTTACGCTAGTGTAATGGTACTTAACCGGCAGACCTGCCATGTAGCACCTTTGGCTCCATCCACTGATGCTTAACGTGAAGCCTGAAGAGCTGCAATGCCTCCTGGGAAGTGTTTGTATGATTGAAACTCTTGAGATGGAAATAAACAGAACATGTGTCAGACAGTGAGGGGAGATCAAGGCATGGTGAGAAAATGGGCAACGGTCAGGAGAGAGATAAGTGCAGGGAGAAACCAGGTGGTCAACCGGATATTATACACAATGCTGCATCCTGGCTGTCTCTCAGGGGTCAGCAGCTCCGAGACCTGTTGATACCAGAAAATCCCTCACAGTCTCTTTGTGTGTCTCTCTCCTCCAGGACCCCCAGCCAGGCGGAGAGGACGGCAGATAGTCTTCACAGACACAGATTTGCCCGCTGCCACCGAAGAGTCTACAAGCGATCTAATCCCAACGTGTTCGGAAGCAATAACAGCTTTGTGATGCCGACGCCTGCAGAAAACATTCAGCGCTGAACCAGAATCCACCGAGAAGCAGGCACCCACGCTACAAATATCTGTATTTACCTTATCATCAGGTTATTTTGTCACAAATCTAAACTCAAATCATAATTTGCACAAAAAGTTAAGTGACCTCAAGATAAAAAGCGAGATATTCCGGCTCGTTTCTGCTGCAGAATAGACTCCTCTTTACTGGTTGTGTTGTTGTTTTTTTAGTTTTCTGAGTATTTTTTTGTCTGAAGTAGCTGTTTTTGAAGGACATTTGTTGACAATTGACATATGAGGAATCCACTTGACTAAAAAAACAAAACTGTGATTCCCCTTCTGACTCTGTGACAACGCTTCTTTTCCATACTGTCAAAACTCCAACTACTCATCACTGATTTATACTGATACTTTCTATTAAATTATTCATTTCTAAATGTTGTTATAATTTGCGATGATACAATGGGGTTTAAGTTCAATTGTTCAACGTTTTGGGGGGAGAGGGAACATGAAGTTTTAGTGGTTTTGTTGATATGATTCCCAGGAACTGGTGTCTTCAGGAAAATGCTGCAATAAATCAAGATTGTTCTAATAATCCAAAGTGTTCTATTCATTACAGGTGTTGTACATTTTTTTTAATTTGCCTGTATGATAGCAGCATGGCTCCATGTTGGTTGGTCCACCACTTTGATCCAGACTGAAATATATCAGCAATTATTGGATGTATTGTCAATACATTTAGATTAGGTATTGAAAGTTCCTAAAGGACTAATGTTACTAATGTTATCGCCTGACTTTCCCTCCAGCAACACCAGCAGGTCAAATTCTTCACTTATCGAGTGAAATTATCCACTTAAAATATCTCAAAATCTACAAGATGGACTGACATTCATAGTTCCCAGATGATATATCCTCTAACTAAAGCTTTAATTTGTTCAATACTTTGGTTTACGACCAAATACCAGCAAAACTAATCACATCCAGCTTCAGTACTTTGTTTTTTACTGCTAATTAGCAAGTTTTAGCACGGAAAAATGGTAAACTATCTACGTGAAGACATGAAACATACCTGCTAAGCCAGCGGAATGTCAGCTGTACATGTAAGGACAGCCCGCGGCTGTAGACGCTTGTTGTATCCTTGTCATTGACGGCTATATCAGCTAACAAAGACACCCTAAATAAACCGACAGGATGTGACAGTAAAGTTTTTAAGGTGATATGTTCAAAGGGGATTATTTGGTGGCAAACACTTCCTTTTTCCCCATGGGTGTCAGCAGTTTGACAGTAAACAGAGCGTAACATAATGCACTGATTAAAAAAAAAAAAATCCATTCAGGCAAAATTAAAATACCCTGAAAACCAAAACCAAATTAAAACGTCATGTTTACTCCGATGAAAGATGTCGCCCGGAGAGTCTTTCGGAGTCAGTTTTCACATCAACAAAATGGAGCGCTGATATTTCCAGCTGTAATAATCTTGTATTATGTGCATATGGGTATTATTGGGCTTTAGGTGGGAGTCAAGGGCGTCTTTGTGCATGGAATCACTTTGATCCTCCAAATCCAACTGTTTCGAATAGGAATGCTACATTAACAGAGCCCCCCCACCACCACCACACACACACACACACATGCCATCAAACTCACCACCAGCCCCCATTACAGCAGACACCCATCACCACATCACATGTCCGCACAGACGAACACACACAGAGCAGCTGTAGCTAAGTTTAGCCTCCACCAGGTCACGGTGGAGGGAGAAACACTCAACTCCAACAACCACACGAGAGGATCTGACACTGAGTGGGAAAGATTAAAAAACACTCTGCAGCTTCAAAAGGCGCGAGTCTGTTTCTCCCCCTCTTCTCGAGTCGGCCTGTGTATTGGATTTTTGAACTAGTTCCACCTTTCCGTGACACACAAATACACACTGGTCCGTGTGTGTGAGCCAGCATTCACTCAGAGATCATAACTCAATAGAAAGTGTGCGATGCAGAGAGAGCACTGCAGGGACTTGTAAGTGTGCGATAAAGCGATGTTGTTTGCATATTAATGTGCGTGGATCAGCGAGAGAAGCAAAATCAATCAGACGGCCATAAAGCACAGCGGACAGCTAGTAGCACGGTACTGAAAACAAATCTTCATTATCACTCCCACCGCCGCCCTCCCATCGGCGCGTAAAAATAATAACATGACATCAACCGCCATGATTTCCTAGCTGCACATGTCACAATAAGGTTAAATGCCTCCCAGAAGGGCATGGATTACTCTAATGCTTTGCGCTACTTTTGACACTTTGGCAAAGCTTCCTCTAGTTTTGATGTGCACCTCGGCCAAGCTGCGTCCCTGTTGCTATTCCTGTCGTCATGGTGATGAGGGCACAGATAGGTGCCGTGGCAACCGTGCCCTGGAATCTCCAGACTGCACCAGCTGTATTTACCGATGAGTTCATCCGCCGGGTTAGACACTACAACCCCGCCTGGCTCCCTCTGTGTGTGTGTGTGTGGGTATGTGTGTGTATGTGTGTGTGTTTATCCATGCTTGGTGTGTATGTTTGATGCACGTATTCAGGTGATACTCCCCCAGGACGCAGTTCGGAAAGGGCAGCAGACACACAACAGAGCCGGGGCATCACAGAAAGAGACAGGAGGCTTTGGGACGGACCAAGTTTAAGGGTCAAAAGGGCGGTGGGTGTTCCACAGGGCTGTGTGTGTGGTTATAGGGGGCAGTTGTTTATCTTCCTTTGGTAGTGTCAGGCTCGCCGCTGCAGACAGCAGGACAAAAACACAGATGGAGAGACCTCAACTACTTCGGCTACATCTTCTCTGACATCGCTGCCTTGCCTGTGCTCTCCCTTCCTTTAATATGTTTCATCCACCGCTGCTTCCTCGTACCTTCCTGACTAAGCTTTTTCTCACCAATTAATCCTCTTTTTGACTTTTTCTCAAGAGTTTTCTCTCCAATCTCTAATCCTGTCAGCGCTCATCCTTTGGATGGATAGCTACTCCCTCCTCTACAGTTCTTCCCACAGAACCGGACTTCTCTCCGGATTCCAGCGCCTGCGATCTCAGGGAAACATGTGCGATGTCGTCCTCGAGGTCTCCGGTGTGTCTTTCCCTTGTCATCGTGCCCTTCTAGCCAGCTCCAGCGATTATTTTTGGGCTCTGTTTGGCGAGACGACTGCGGAGAGATTAGCTGGCTCCGTTAGCCTCCCGGCGCTAACCCCTGAGGGTTTAAATGCCGTTCTGGACTTCCTGTATTCAGGCTGGCTTAGCATATCATCGCCTACACTTCCTGATGTCTTAGAGGCAGCCAGGTACTTGCAGGTGGAGACAGCTGTGTCAATATGTGAGCGCTTTATGACAGATGGGTTAAATGCTGAGAATTGCTGCGGCTATGCAAACCTGGCCGAGCATCACGTCCTCACAGATGCACTTGACGCTGCCAATCAAACCATCGCTATGGAGATGGGGACATTGCTGCAGGGACGCAGGGCGGACCTCCTCAGGCTGAATATCCGATCGCTAATGGCGGTGCTTGATGCAGACGAGATACCTGGTGTCAAGGAGGTCGAGCTCATAAAGCTGGCTTTGGATTGGCTGGATGAAAACGGGCCCCTCCCTTTGCTGAAATCAAACCTTCTGCTGAGTCATCTGCGCTTTGGATTGGTCGCCCCCTCTGACCTCACCAATCTTAGCCGCGCCCACAGAGCCATGGCCACGCCTCTGATAAGGAGTCAGCTGACACGGGCGCTGGAGTATCACGAGCTGAGTTCAGCTCAGCCAATCAGACAGAGCAAACAGTCGACACTCAGAGCGCCGTCCGATCGCGTGCTCCTTGTGGGTGGAGGCTCCAGCCCCGATTGGCCGGAGCAGCAGATGCTGGCGTTTGATCCTCGGAGCAGGAAGTTCTTGCCTCTGAGCTCCAGCATCCCGCTGCGCCTGAGAAGTCACTGTGTGTGCTCAGTGGGAGGTTTCCTCTTTGTGATTGGAGGAGAAGAAGTGACAGAGGGAGGCGAGGATGGGAAAAAGTCGGTCACCGTGGAGACCTCCAAGCAGGTGTGGCGCTACGATCCTCGCTTTGAGCATTGGAAGACGATGGAGTCCATGCTGGAGAAGCGGGAGCAGTTCTCCTGCTGCGTGGTGGACGACACCATTTACGCCATCGGGGGACGACGCACGGGACCGGACGCCAACACACACATCTCTGTGGCGTCCGTCGAGTTTTACGACGTGACCACAGGAGCTTGGAGGAGAGGAGCGACGCTGCCTCAACCCCTTTACGGCCACGCTTCTGCCGTTCTGGACGATGGCATCTACGTGTCAGGTGGTCTCCTGGGCAATCAGGGTGGCAGTAACCATGGTGATAACCAGGATGACCACAGAGAGGGCAGCAGAGAAGTCCTTTTTTGGGACCTTAAAGGCAGAGTCTGGGAGAAGCGAGCGTCCATGTCCATTGGTCGGTTCAGTCACCGCCTGGCGACCGCCCACGGTCACATCTACGCCCTTTTGGGAATGTACGAGCCTTTCTGCGACATCGAACGATACGATTCGCAGGCAGACCACTGGACCCGCCTCCGACCGCTTCTCATTGGCTCCTTCAACTATGGGATGGTGTCAACGGTGTCTGGGAACCTGCTGGTGTTCGGAGGGAGGAGATGGAGCGATGGACAGGAAGTGATAGTGAAGAGCGTGTTGGAGTACGATACAAAGACAGATCGTTGGAGGGAGATCTGTCAGCTCCCCAGACCTCTCACTGGGACCGAGTGCACACTGTTGCCTCTACCAGACTAAAGTAAACATGGTGTAAATAAACTTTAACATGAAAGTGGAACAATTTCACTTATGGGTGCCACTTAGTCTCAACATGATGAGAACAAGGCACAAATGATAATTAAAACCATTCTAGTTCTGTGTCATCGAGTGGAGAACACACATGCAGTATTTGCAAAATAAAGCAAGAAAATAGTTTGACATTTTGAGAAAAATGCATTCATTTGCTAAGACTTAGATGAGAAGATACCAATACATCTGTCAAATATGAAGCTAATAGTTAGCTAAGCTTGGCATCTTTAGTTTAGCATAATTTTTACACTTTGGTTTTTGTCTGGATTATATAAATCACATATAATTTGAGTTTTACAGATGCTTGCTAGCTGTTTTCCCTTCTTACCCACTCTTGTCATAAACTAAGCTGCATATATGTGTTGTTTTGTCAATATTCCTGTGACCGAATGTGACAATGTTCTAAGAGGAGAAATAAAACGAGCTAAGGGAGAAGATAAAGGGGATTTAGAGAACAAACAGAGGGGAGGTTAGGAGATTTAGTGGGACAAAGTAATTCCTCAACAAATGTTTTCAGGAGGAGGATGAGCCAGGCTGCAGAGGAGGCTATCATAAGAGGGGATAGAGAAGAAGTCAACACAGGAGATAAGGCAAAGGTGGAGGAGGACATATTGGAAATAAAAACAACAGCAAAGCTAAGCTTAATATTTTATGGTTGCATGTGACATTCCTGTTTATTTATTTCAGCTTTCTAGAAGTAAACCAAGGATAACGAGTGACCTTTTTTCGGTGTTTTCCATCTGCACTGACAACCACGTGGAAAAAACAGGTTAAAGATGCAGAGAAAGAAAAAGCATCAGTGGGAAATCATATGCATGATTTGTGGGTAATAGCAAGGTAACCTGCCTGAGTTCATTATTCATGGACTTGTAGTGCTTAATTCCATTAAATACTGAATACATGCTGTCTGCATGAATATCATTTATTTAACATGCATATTCAATGGAAATATCTATGAAACAATTTGCTCCTGAACGAGCAATTTGCAATATGATGAGTTTTAAGTGGCCTCTTATTGTCGAAACATTTTATTGAAATGTTTGTTTTGCAGCAATTAACAATTAAACATTCCAATTAGTAATTATCATGAAACAATGAATATGTATTATGAATTCTGATCAAATCAACTGAGACAAAGAACCACTGAAAACACATGAAAACAAATATACATTTAAACAATTACCACTAAAAAACAAATAAAACGTAATTGAAAAAGTGATTACCTCCGGTGCGTCTGTTTTATTTACATCCATTTGAATAACTTGAGTCATTTAAACAAAGTAGCATTTTATGGCATAGTCAAGCTTAAAATGTCTGCTTATTTACAACCTGGTTCATGATGGAGGAGCACAGAGTGGATCTGAAGAACACAAGCGGCAAACCAACCAGCGACCTTACTTTCACAGTTCATGTGATCCTTTTCTGTTCAAATGCGATGGTTCATATGGTATTGTCTCACGACACTACAGGCCTTACTGGCACTGGCCAAAAGTGTGTGGACACCTAAACACCCCACCCACACATGATGGTACCTCCTCAGAGATTTGCTCCCATCCTACCAAGTATTAGCGCGGTCAACCACTGATGCCTGACTCACAGTCTGCCTCCCAGTTCTGGGCTGTGTATTTCCCAGACAGTAGAAACCACTAATAAGTCATGTAAAGGCATTAAATCACATGTAGCACGTCAACTCTTCGACAAAGGCAAAAACCACCTCAAGCAAGTGTAAAAAAGTTTTAGCGGATTTTGCCATTTGCATGCTGTCTTTCTGCATGGAACATACTTCAAAGTATGGGCATAAAAATATGGGAATGGAAACACGGATAAACTAAGTCCTCTAGAACTCTGTCGGGAGAGGTTGCCTAGCAACAGAATGTTCAACTGAAACCAACTGCTGGTTTCAGATCAGTCGTACCACAGGGGAGTCGCCAGAGATGGAACAGGATTGGTCAATCGGGAGGAGGAAGAAGAGTTTCTAAGGCAGAGGATCTCTGCTGGTTCGTCTTCCTCCTTCGTCGACGGCGACGGTACTACAGCTGTCACAGGTGCTCATCACATCCTCAACGGAGCGAAAACAAACCACAAATACACATGCATCCGAATGAACCACACTTTATTGATCCACTCTTCTTCTCCTCCTCCAACAGAACATGTAGAATGATAAATAAATACTGTTATTTTACCATAATTTATAGATTGAACATTAAAACAATCTTTACTCAACTGTCCCCCCCCAAAAAAACCCTAATAGAATTAGAGAACATCATCCACTTAGTCTGCACTCTACAAAGAGAGATCTACTATCTAGAGATTTCAAAACACGAAAACAGGAAAGGAATATTGTCTTTATGTACAATACAGACATGCTACTACAACCAACCACGGGCAGCAGCATAGAAAGAGCATTCAAACTGTTATGTGTGTTTATTGGCGTGTGTGCATGTCTTTGTGTATGATTGCTTTTATAGTTTTGTGCAGTGTCTCTGAGTATTAAGTCATTTGGCAGCAGCGTACAGATAACAAACTAATATATTTTTTATTAGATCCATATTTCATTTCCTATGCAAAAGTTTTCTCGTATTCTCAATGTGACATACAGGATACAGAGAGCTAAATGGTGTCTGAGGAAAAATCCACCCTGAGGCACTTTTACACTTTTATACAATTTAATCCGGGTTAAAATTCTCAGGAAGCCTCTTGCTTATTAGAGATTGTTTTTGTGTTTCTTTTGATTATTTTCTGTGGTGGCATTAAAAAATCTTCCACTCGTACACTTGTGGTTGTCATGGTGACCATGGCTGTGTCCGAAATCACTCACTACTCACTATATAGTGAGTTTGCCATGTTGTCGAAAGTTTAGTGAGAATAAGCAAACCCATAAAGGACTCAACGTATCCCACAATAAATCTGGGAAAGTAACGTAGAACCGATGGTCACTAAACGAGCATTATATACCATCATGCATTGTGGGTTCGGGAAAGATGACAGATGTACGAGAGTAGAGAGAGTAGCGTGATTGAGACAAAATAATATTAATGTTAGTAGAGCATCATTACACACATGGTCACAAAGTACTTTGAATTTATATATTAAATATTATATATTAATTTGGCTTGGGCAGAGGTCTGCGCTCCACAAAGGATGTCTCCGGTTCAGTTTGTTGGTTTATTTGTTTGTTATTTTGTCAGCAGGATTACAGGAAAACTATACTGGCCCGATTTTCCTTCAAGTTAGTGAGCATAAGAACCCATTAGATTTTGGAGCGGATCCATTGCATGACATCATATTTCACTCCTGGAAAGGCCTTGGCGGAGGTCGGCGCTCTCTGCGTTCCCTTCTAGTTCTAAAAATCGATCTCTTAATGGCCTTTTTGAACACGACAAACTCCTTTAATGTAAAATATGGGCACCTACTGTAAATCAGTGTTGTTATAAGACAGACTTGAACAAAACGGAACCCGATCCTTTAATGTGACATTGTGAGATTTGGGGATGTAATCAAAGATCAATATCTTTACCCAGATTTAAGAGAGATGTTTTCATGGAGATGTTAACAATAATAGAAAACAATAATGAAGTGTCATGCATAATATCTAACGGACAATGAATGGTGTTTCTGTCAAAGTGGTTTAAAGGAATTATTTAGGTCTAGGAATGAATTAATGAGAGTAATTGGAGGCAGCTAACGTCAAAATAAATGGTACCAATGATCACATTCTAGGACGAGTCTCACTGAAACTGAAGTGATGGCAAGGAAACTGGCATCAGATCAGTTTTGTGCAATTAAGAAAATACCACAAAAATGCTTCTAAATGGATCATTTGCTGGTTGAGAACGGTGTTGAAAATGTTTTTAGGGTGGACTTTTCCTTGAAAGGGGTCAGTGTGCATGCTTCAGGTCCAGCCCAGCACAGATCAGTACAGTACGTAATCAAAATGTAACCAAACCAGCACAAACAAAAAGAGTCTCTAAAACTAGAAACCGACACCGGTTGAGTTTGAAAAAAAGACCTGTGCTAATTGTTCTCTGCTGTTACATTGACTGTACAGGAAATATCATCAACGATAAGGCTTGATGGAATATAATGTGTCACTCTGAGGCTGTTTGACTACGGATGAGACACCATGAACATGGCACGACAAGCAGGATGAAATACTCTGGCATAAACGAAGATACTATTCTGAGGACTATGTGCATGTCAGGGAGGAACAAACTGATGAAAGTCGTCCAAAGTAAGTATTTATAGAGCACAGAAGCTAGCGTGTAATACTTAAGAACCAGTTCATCTTCTGCCCCTGAGCCAGCTTGGAGTGGCATAACCAATCAGCTCGCAGACTGATGTGACAGGAGGGCCGTGCAGGCCGTCTGCCCAGAAAGATGTCATGTTGCACTTGTACACTTGCTGAAAGCGTATCGGGGACGTGGGATCAAGTTGTCCCTACTCTCCCCTCTTGACCAAGTCCGTCACTGATCATCCAGCCTGATGCATCGGAAATAACGTCCCGCTGCCGTTTGTTCAACTCCTTCCAGAATCAGGAGACGAGAGCGACTCAAACGTGTGAGTGTGTGTGTGTGCGTTTCACTCGTCAGACGTGGGTCTCGATGTAGGAGTGTGTGTGAGAGAGCGAGGGGGTGAGGGGCGGGCCGGGGTCTGATTCAGCGGTCGAGTCTGGCTCCTGAGAGAACAGCTCCTGATAGGCTCTTTTCCACTCCTGGAACTCTGCCGACGACAGCTGGGGATTGGCCAACAGCCTGTCAATCAGCGCTAGCTCCCCCTCCCTGTCCTATGGGGGGGATGCAGAAACACAGGAGGGGGAGGGGGGGCGGGGGTCACTTTTTTTGAAAATTTTAAAACCACTAATCTTGACGCAGACATACGTGAAGCAAGACAAACACTTAACGGGATACACTAGGTTTTTGGGGGAGGATTCACATTTGGTGCACTAAGACCATCCATTTGTTCCTGGTAGATTATTTGTTCTGCACGACTTGTTATTGAACAAGTGATTCAACTGCAACACATTTGCATCCGTATGAATCATATATGAATATTGGCAGGCGAGTATTTCACATTTTCATGTCGTCATGCCCCCAGTGTGTAAAGGCCTTAAAGCTGTAAATGCAATGATATAAAAAAGTACAATATTTACTTAATGAGATGGAGTACAGGCAAAAAGAAAAGTATTATACAAGCACCTCAAATCAGAATTTATTAAATAAATTAAATTTGTGTCATTTCTCTTAAATTTTGACACATAAAAGTGAAATATGCCTTTGTACGCTGCTGCCTGAACACATAAACACAAGCTTGTGCCTTGCAAACACAAGTTAAGGGTCTACCAGGATCACATGGATGGCTTTGGTGTCTACGGTATGATCTTATTATTTGCCAGTTCGTACTTTCATCTAAACCCGGCCCCCAAAAAACCTTGGTGTATTCCTTTAAGAGACGCCAGACAGGGAACAAAACATATAAGCTCCTCCACCCGGCCTGCACCAGCAGACATGTGCAGCCAAAGCCACAGACCCTCGTAAAAAGCTACTGTAGATACATGTACAAGCAACAAAGAACCCCCCCCCATCAGCCTTGCCAACCATTCCCACCCACGTACACGCAAGAAGCAACAAAGATACAATACTATATAGAGACAAAAAAGAAAACAGCCACAGCAAAGAGCCATTCACAGGCACCCAGCCCAGAGACATAACCACTGCTCACAGAGCAGAAAGCCACAGATGGCTGCTTGACAAAGCTCTCAAACCAAAACCGAGGAGACAGACTGGGACAGATGACAGCACTGGAACTAACAAGACAGACACGGCGTGTTTATTTCGGCGTGCAAATGCGTACATCAGGGTCAGACAATCATGGTGTATTACAGCTAAAAATGCACATGGAAGTGTGCCCCTTCAAAAATAAATGGAGGACCCTTTCATCCCTTTCATCCTGCTCACATTTAGCGTGGTTTTGTGCATGTGTTTGTGAATGTAGGCTAAAAAGAAATACATGGTGATGTAATTCTTTCAGTCCACATTGGATGGGAAAGAAACGAGTGCTTCACGATCAAAACAAGATTTTAGTTTGAGTTGTATCAGAAAATGCCAAACTCAGTCAAAGGAAAGCATTCAAAAGAAAACTTCCTCATTGACGGATTGAAATAACGGCTTTTAAACCAAAAAAGAGAAAGAAAAAAAAGAAATTGCATCATGTTTTTATGCAAGAATTGCAACAGAACTGTGGGATGTCAGGTATGAGTGAGACATTTAAAGCTAAAATCCTTAAGATTTTCATGACATCGACTCCTGTTTGTTACACTCGGTAATTCTCTCTATGTAGTATTGTATTTATTGTAAGTTCTCATGTTGGATTCAAATTGGCTTCACACAAAGAAGGGATTAACGGCGTAAAGGTTTGTAATTATATCTCACTGACGACAGCTTCACTGCTCAGCCTCCTACAGACGTATCGGAGCTGTTGTAAGTCGGTGCTAAAGCCCAGCAAACATTTCTCCTGCTGCTCCCTCGCATTTAAAGTTTTCAAGTGACGAAACACGGCCTGCTTTTATGTTTGTGTCGCAGGAAACCAAACATGGAGGCAGTTACATCAACAATCCATTTGAGCATTTTGCAGGAAGAAGATTGTGTTTGCAATCCCCCCCCCCCCCCCCACCTCCCCCAACTTCTTTATTAAAACGTTTTCCCGCACAGTAAACAGAGACACCAGTTCTCTGACATAGCAGCTGCTCAAGTGTTTGCTGCAGTACATGACGACACCACCAGCATGGAAATCTTAAGGATTAAAACTCTCATATAAAGCAAATCTTACTAGAAATATTCCTTAAAAAAGGGCTGAGAACGTCATGTAATTCACACCTTGATGTATCAGCTTTTTTAATGTATGCACAATATCCATGTGCATGTGCTCATGTGTGTGCACATTCCTGCCCGGGTGTCTTTGCGTGCGGACCAACCTTCAGCGTGGAGGTCAGTATGCGGAGGCGGTGCAGACGCTCGTTGAGCTGAGGGTCGGCGGCCCGTCGGAGGAACGATTGCCGGCACTCTGATTGACCTTTGGCGTCCGACCCGCGACCCAGAGGGCACACGCCGCCCTGCTCGCACGCCCGGAACAGGTCACCCAGGGATGCGCCCTCACTGCCGCCTTCGAGTCGGAGGGAAAGGCTCAATCAAAAAATGCTTAATGATGATTTAACGCCTCCATTTACAGATGAT
Source organism: Chelidonichthys spinosus (assembly GCA_029853015.1). Lineage (NCBI taxonomy): Eukaryota > Metazoa > Chordata > Actinopteri > Perciformes > Triglidae > Chelidonichthys > Chelidonichthys spinosus. Next base: position 14,559,701 of record CM056837.1, read on the forward strand.
CCGTGATACGAAAGAGCCGTCCAAAAAAAATGGGATTAGATTGAGTTATATGTCAAAAAGCAACCACTGGAGGACAGCAGCACACACCTCAAAACGTCCACTATAATGACTTGTATTATTAATGATGATGAAGTCCTCCTTTCCTTTCAGCCTCGGGGATGTCCTCTCCACTTTTTCATTTCCTCCTCTTGACTTGATTAATTGAGATTTCACGTGATTGAAACACTTTATTGTTTACTATTTTAGTTTCTCCTCTCTGTATGCTGCTGTGCTCACCTTGGCAACCAGTGCACGGATGTCTCATTAGCCTCATTAGACCAGTATTACTGGAGTGTGTGTTTCCCGACTCAATACTCGAGATGATTTAAATGGAAGTGTGTCTGCCTGAGAGCGTTTTTTTTTTTATTTCTGGCATGTGACGTCAGCGTCTTCACCCTGAAATAATCTTTTGTTCGGTCTCTAGTGGCCGTCACTCAATGTGACACATTTTCCCCCTCTTCTGCTCTTACCTGACATCCGCCCACACACCCACAATACTGAGCTGCATGTATTCTCCGACTCCGTGCACATGCATGTTCCTCACCGTTGTGTGTTTGCTGTTCTTCCTTCGCAGGGTGGGTGAGGAGTGTGTGTAGGTTGCTGTCTCGTGGCAGCGTGAAGCTGCGGGGTTTCCCTCCCTGGGTTGCCATAGGAATCAGCCTTTGCATCGCCATGGGCAACGGGACATTCCTTTGTGCGGGGAGAGTGTAAACGGCTCCGGCCATCATCATCGTTCCACCGCCCGGACCGGGCTCAGCGAAGACGGCGTCCTCTGTAACGCAAAGGGAAGGAATGACAGTTGGTATTTTTTATGCGGTACGATGTTGATTGTTTTGTGCCAATTTTGTATTGATTTTATTTATTATCACTACAATTATTTATGTATTTATTTGTGTTTTAATGTTGATTTCCCCTTGAAAATGAGATGGTGCATCTCAAGGGGTTCCTCCTCAAGTCAGAATATGAAATAAAATAAATAAATACTGTATATAAATATATTCCTCTCGTGTCTGTTTAATTCCCTATGGAGTGATGCCCTCTCTGTAAGGAAGACCATCAATCACAACAACTGCAAACATACAACAAACTGGCGCAATGCATTTGTCAGTGTCAAATATCCAAGTTATGAGTGTAGCGTGCCGTGTTGCCGCCTCCTTGGCAACTTGGGATATTGCTAAAAATATCTTTATTGTGTCGTGGAGAGATCAATTTTTTCTCTCTAGGTGGTTCAAGGAGTCTTTGAGTATTCTGGAAACACTGTGGTAAAGGTTGTTAGACATCACTAGGGATGGGAATCGAGAACCGGTTCCTATAGAGAACCGGTTCCGTGTGTTTCAATTCCATGGAATCGTTTGGCAGTTTATCTAACGATTCTCTTATAGATTCCAACCAGCACGAATGACGTCACGTAACTTACGCATGTTACGCACGCTCAATTCAGCAAGTACGACTGTGCGGTTCAGTTACGCTGGTTTCGCACGTGCGTTGCAGTCGTAAACAACAATGGCACCAACTAGGTTCAAACGCCCTAAAGCGTGGCTTCATTTCACAAGAAAAAATGACAACAAAGCGACTTGCAGTCATTGCAAGGTGGAGATAATGGCGTCGGGAGGGAATACGAACAATATGCACAAACATTTGCGCACAAAGCATGCAATATTTTTGAACGAGTGTCATGTTTTTGACACGCTTCGGACTGACGCATCTCAACCCGGCAGCAGCGGCTGCAATAGCCAAGCTGTGATCGCCACTGCGATTAATACGGAAGGAAACTCCGGTAAGTAGTAGTGCTTATTTTTTTTGCAAAAGAATTGTTAGTTCCTCAAGTATTTGCACTACAAACTGTAGTGTTGTAATTTGACAGTATTTCTTTTTGTATTATTTTTGAGTGCTACTATCAGCTCATTTGTCCTTTTTTAAAAGGAGGATTTTTTATTTCTATCACAAAAATGTTACACATTCTTGTGTATTTGCCATCTTGGCTTTGGGCCTCTTTTGACCTCATTGTGAGTTAAGGTTGTGAGTTCTTATTAAACAAACTTGATGCCAATCAAAATGTTTGTTCTTTTTCCCCAAATTAGAATCGGTAAGAGAATCGATAAAGAATCGAATCGATAAGCAATATCGATAATGGAATCGGAATCGTAAAAATCTTATCAATTCCCATCCCTAGACATCACACAGTATTTTGGAAAAATTGGGACGCTTGGCTACGGGGCCTGAATATAATGGCATAGTTTAATGGTGTCAAATCTAGCATTATATCTAAAAATGATGGTCGTCGGCTGGTTGGATCCATGTGTGTTACCCAGTGGTCCAGTCTGTAGGTAGTGCAGTCCGGCCTCAGTCAGCGGTGTCTCTATCAGGTCCTGCCAGGAACGTCTCTGAGATGAGGATGAGCGGCCCGGAGACCCTGTCTCACTGCTCCCCCCTGCAGGACTGGATCGGTACTAAAGTAAACAGTAACAAAGACAAACAAGGATGTCAGTAAGGTTATTCATGATGACAATTTAAGTGACTCAAAAGTACAAAATCCTCCACGTGGCCCCAATGACTGATGGGAAGTTGTCTTCTATGGCATTGTTGTTTATAGTTGGAAGGCAAATATACATTTTATTTCATGGACCTAGGAAGAACCCCAATAAAAACCAACCAATCAAGAGGAAGAAGGCTCAGATTATTTGAATAAATATATATATATTTGACATAACTGATATTAAATACAATGTGGATGCTTCCCTTCAGTATCGTGTGCTACCTATAGACTCCACAATTTTGAATGATTTGTGTGCTTTTAAAAACTACTTTCCAAAACTTGTTTATTTGGCGAATTTAAATAATCATAAATAAAAAATGAGACCTGCCAGTGGCCCTCGAGGTTGAAATATTCATTATATCCAAGTGCTGGAGGAACAAACAACACACTGAGACTTTGCCCCTCAAGAGCCTTTCTAGCAACGGGGCTAAGAATGTCCATATTTTCTGGAACAAAAGCCATTATAATCATTTCCAAGGTAATTAAAACTCAAGAGTTCCTTCTAATTGTGTGACAGTTACATTATGACATGATATTGTGAGCAAATTTGACATCTTAGCCTAAAAACTCCCACAGCGTGCAAATTAACGATTGATGGTGGTGATAAAGCAAAGAAAAAAGGGGGTCATCTAAAATATTACTGTTAATTCTCTGGGGACCATGAATATTCACTGTGAAATTAATTTAATTCAAGTAGGGTAGGTAGTTGTTGAGGACACCCTTACCTCGATGGGATCACATCTGTACTGCACGTCGCTGCTGCTGCTGCCCCCTGGCTTCCTCCCACTGTGTGTGGTGCCTCCCCCGAGAGGACCGGGGTGGTACTGCGGCTCTGCGGCCGCTGCAGGGGGCTCGCCACAGAGGAAGTCCTCCTGGGAGGAGCGAGAACGAGACGTCTCCGTGGAAGACAGACGAGTGGTCCGGCCTTCCAAGTAGGCACTCATCTAAAAGATAAAATATGGTGGAAAAAGTGTCAGACGTCAAATATTGATCGCCTCCATCATTCAATTGTAATACTACACTTGGAAGAAAAAGGATTTAATTTGACCTGGTGATGATTAAATAAGTGTGTGAGTGAGACAGTGAGAGACAAAAGGACAAAGAAGTCTGAGTGTGTGAATATGATTGGAAATGAGAGTCGAAAAAAGGCTCTTTATTGCAAGCACTTTAGAATATTATTGTTTCCTGTTGGCAGATTATTTGAAATAAATCAGAGCTCAAATATCTGCTGTTGCTTTAGCCTCTTCATTTAAATCCAGGCTAAAATAAAATACCACACATTTAATATGGAGCACAGCAGCGTGAAGGCCAATTATAGCATCAATTATACCAAATTTAGCCCCAGCACTCTCTGGAGGCTAAATTGGCAATAACTTTGACTGTTAAAATGGACTGCAGAGGAGCACCGAGCTTGATTATTGCCTTCAAGTACATCATGTACTTTATGCGAGTGTGTAATGCAGTGGTGTGCGTGTGTGCGTGACTCACTGATGGAGGCCGTGGGTAGGTATCGTATGGAGGTGGGGGACTGTCCTGTTTGGGGCTGGAGGTGGTGTCCTCCTCATGTTCACTCTCACTCCAGTAATCTGCAGGAAACCCACACAGACGGTCAGAAACACCATCTCTCTCTCTCTCTCTACAAGTAAAAGTACAACAGGAATAGGATGATCAGTGTGTTAAAGACACTGACTGAACCCTCACCCTGCTCCTGACGTAATCTCTCTCGCTCCGCGTAGCCCACAGCCGCCATGTTGAGCCGACTGAGCCATCTAATAGAAGGGAGGAACACAGAGCTACAGTGGATCACATTTATCTTGCAAGATTACAAAAACAAAGAGTTTGCTTGTACTATAAAAACAACTACATATCATACATTGATAGTACAATTTTTGATTTTGTGTCTGTATGTAGTCACAGCTGTCCTCAACTGAATACATTTCCCTCAATTAATTCAAGTTCAATAAATCCTTGTAAATTTTGACTTTAATCTCAGAGAATATCCAAATTTCTTTCGGGTAAATTTACGATTTTAACAAAAAAAATTGCGGTTTTATAGCCAGAGTTTTTCTCTGCTTCCACTACTTATGCCAAGATAAGCTAATCGTCTGCTTCCAGCTGAACTAACTCTTAGCAAGAAAGTGAATAATCATATTGCCCCAAATGTAGCGAGGCCTTAGAGACTTATTTCTCTGAAAAATATCCTTCTGTTTTCCACTGCAGCTTCCACTTCAATGTATTTGAGGACTTTTGTAAAATATTTTCTTACGTTCACTTTGAAACTTTGAAGTAAAATTACCTTTTGCAGGTGTTTCAACCAAATCTTTTTGCAGGGGAGAGATAATTATGTAAATTACAGCAGAGTTTAGAGAGCCTCTGCAACGTAGGTCGAAACTGGAGCCTCGGGGGGAAACGTATCTTGCAAATTATGTTTTTCGTACACACCGTGGCCCAAATAAAAAGTGGCCTTCTTTTCATCTTCAAATGAAAAACACATTTGTTTTGTGCTTTGGGGATCCCAAACAGGAAGCTGCACTCTTGTCGCCCAGCAGGAAGTGCGCCCTTCTGCACAACCTTCATCCGTGTTTAGCACATGCTGCTTTACCTGTTCATGTCATCCACTCCATCTGCTGCGAAGTAGAAACTCTTGACCTTGGGGTGACACGCTTTGAAAGCACTAGAGAGACATTGGGGGGGAACAGAGGGAGTTCAGGCGAACATTTATACATAAGAGCAAGTAAACTGCACATAAATAAAACACATGAATAGGCAACAGACTGCTTGGCTCATGGACTTACTACTTCTTGCGACATTCACTGGCCCGGTCGATCTTAAACTCTGGAAGACTGACGAAACCCTCTGCCTTCTCATCCTGAGGAGAAATGAAAGACATATAGAAAGAAACATAATCAGCTAATGGGGAAGCCTATAGAAAGTGTTAAAGGACATTTCCAGTATATTTCAATCTTATTTATTTCCTGTAAATGTGTCGTGATTATTTGTTTGTAATTTATTGCATTGGTAGCATTGTAGCAAGGCCACAGTAGCATTGTACCAAGGCAGCGGTAGCATTGTAGCAAGCCTGCGGTAGCATTGTAGCAAAGCCGAGGTAGCAATTTGTCATTCATAAAGCAGCCATGCCCGAAAGCATATCCTTCCAAATGGTCTATTTGACCATAATTTACTAAATGAACACCATGCTTGATGGAGACCATAAACTCATGTTTACAATGTTTACCGAGCTAAAAAAATCAAGTGAGAAGTAGGGTCATTTTCTCATAGACTTCCATGCAATCTGACTTCTTTTTGCAACCACAGGAGTCGCCCCCTGCTGGCCAGTAGAGAGTTTAAGGCACTTCACTTTTTGAGAACTGGAGGTTAATAAAAACAGAGACTTGCCTCTTCATTGATGTACCAGTACAGGCAGTTGTCCTTCAGCACGAACCAATACTTCTTCCACTTCTGAGAAAAGTAACCCTTTGCGTCTCTCTTTCTCCACAGCCAGCCCTCGCAGTCTCCTCTGCCCAGCGCCTTACAGGAAACACGCCTCCGACTCAGGGAGGCCAAACTTCGTCCTGGAACAATGCGGAGGAAAAAATCAGAAAATCAGAACACGAAAAGAAAGAGTTGAACGCAAGAATCATGTGTTTGTGAATGCTCACTCTCTCACGGCGGTGTGAATAAAAACATCCAAGCCACATCTTAATGTAGCAATAATTCTTGGCAGCGGTTCAATTCTCTGGACTTGACAGAACGCTGCTGCACTGCAGTGAGTTAATAAAAATGGCCTTTTTGCTTCTGGCATGAAAGCCCCGTAACATTTTTCACTACAGGCGACTCATTAGAGATCACCGGGGAAACTTGGCTCTCAGTCCAGAAACTTTTATTGTGCTTGATCAAAAAATTCTTGTGATATTAAAGAGGAGCGCAGTTCGATATTCCATTTTTTTTTGTTGTGGCAAAGGAAAGTGCAGCGTTCAGTATCCGCTCTAACAAAGAAGGAAACTAAAGCTCACGTCGTATGAAACGGTTTGAAGGCTAGTGAGGCTCCAAGTAAGTAATGTTCTGTGATATGGAGAAAACTATACAGAAAAAAAGAAGCATTTTCTATGCACCACACTTGAGGCCTGATAGCATCACCAATTTAATTTCTCGGTTTTAGGAAAATTTTATCTGAGAAAGAAATATATTCCTTTACTTTTTAGATGATGGTGCGACTTGGACCATTTAAAATAATCTATAAATCATTATCATCAAATTCATTTTCAAACTTTGGTTTAAATGCTGTAAACAAACAAAGCTGTCGCCCGAAAAAAAAAAAGAAAATAGTGCAGATGGAGCTAAAGCTTCCAGAGCTTCTCATGGTGGCAGATGGTGAAACGAGTGGAATCACTTCCAACATGTTGATCCTCGTTAGTGCGGTGGAATGAAAAAAAGGGGGGGAAAAGCTTTAGGTCAAAGAGGCAAAGAATCTCAACAAGAGGAAGCAGAAGGATTTAAGGGATTATATATATATATATATATATATATATATAGGGATGTCATTCGGACTGGACAAGTGTGGCCGGATGGTCTCAAAGAGAGGCAAGATGATCAGGACTGAGGGGATCGACCTACCAGAGGGCAACATAGGTGATATCCAAGACAGCTACAAGTACCTTGGCATCCTACAGGCTAATGGAAACCATGAAGAGAACACAAGGAAATCAACCACAGCCAAATACCTCCAGAGGGTAAGGCAGGTCCTGAAAAGTCAGCTGAATGGTAAGAACAAGGTCCGAGCCATCAACATGTACGCACTACCAGTCATCAGATACGCCGTTGGTATGATAAGCTGGCCAAAGGAGGAGCTAGAAGCCACAGATATCAGGACTAGAAAGCTCCTCACCATGCACGGAGGGTTCCACCCCAAGTCCAGCACCCTGAGGCTATACACTAAGCGGAAAGAGGAGGCCGAGGGCTAGTGAGCGTCAAGGCCACGGTCCAGGATGAAACATCGAAAATTCGAGATTACATCGAAAAAATGGCCCAGAAGGATGAACTGCAAAGTGAATGTCTCAGGCAGCAGAACCCTGATGAGAGTGCAGAGGAGGAGCAGACCGCCTGGAGGGACAAGCCCCTACATGGCATGTACCACCGTCAGATAGAGGAAGTGGCTGATATCAAGAAATCCTACCAGTGGCTGGAAAATGCAGGACTGACAGACAGCACAGAGGCACTAATCATGGCAGCACAAGAACAGGCCATTAGCACAAGAGCCATAGAGGCCAGGGTCTACCAGAGCAGATCAGACCCAAGATGCAGACTGTGCAAAGAAGCCCCTGAGACAGTCCAGCACATAGTAGCAGGGTGTAAGATGCTAGCTGGATCAGCGTACATGGAGCGGCACAACCAAGTGGCTGGGATAGTACACAGGAACATCTGCAACCAGTATGGAATAGAAGTACCCAAAGCCCAATGGGCCATACCACAGAAGGTGACTGAGAACAACAGGGCCAAGGTTCTGTGGGACTTCAGCTTCCAGACTGACAAACAGCTCCTGGCTAACCAACCGGACATAGTGGTGGTGGACAAAGAGCAGAAGACAGTGGTGGTGATAGGTGTGGCGATCCCAGCTGACGCCAACATCAGGAAGAAGGAACACGAGAAAATTGAGAAGTACCAAGGGTTGAAAGAGCAGCTGGAACAGATGTGGAAGGTCAAGGCTAGCGTGGTCCCCGTGGTAGTGGGGGCACTCGGGGCAGTAACCCCCAAACTGGGAGATTGGCTCCAACAGATCCCAGGAACAACATCTGAAGCTTCAGTCCAGAAGAGTGCAGTCCTAGGAACAGCTAAGATACTGCGCAGAACCCTCAAACTCCCAGGCCTCTGGTAGAGGACCCGAGGTTGAGGATGACACAGATACCACCCCACCAGGGGTGAGGAGGAGATTTTATATATATATATATATATATATATATATATATATATATTCCTGGCTATAAATTGTAATAGAGACATGGAGACTTAATAAGTAAGAAGTTAATTATTTGAGAAACTCCAGACTTATAAATTCCCAACTTATGTGAGATCACTGCAATAAGTGAAGATTTTATTCATAGCTCCAGAGATAAATCAAACAGGAAGTTGTGATCGATTAGGTTGCCGACCAGCATCTTTTTAACTATGCATAAACCTTAAAAATGACTGGAACAAAATGTACTAACAGCACTAATATGACTGCAGTACTGACTCAAGCTGAAACCTGCTGGCATTAGACGGAAAATGTATCAAGAAAATGTTCGATAAACTTAATACACTTATGAGCAAAAATGTGTCACATTTGTGGTCCATCTGATGATAAATCAATAAATCCCTGGTTGAAGGCTAATCCTGCTTATAAATCTCAATCTAAGTACGTCAAGTACAGGATAGAACTAATTAAAGAATATTTACTCTATTACCAGACTCATACACCATAATATAGACTTGTACTGGGAATAGAGGCAGTGATGGGTCTCTAGAACAGCTCTGTGTATAAAGAAAGAATCACAATAGTCAACCCAAACAAAAAGAAAAACAGAGAAAATCCCTTTTAAGAAAAAAAAAAGTTTTCTATCGTTGACTTGAAAGGATTTATGGGAAATAATTATCTTCAATTATCTACAAACAGAACAGAAATGTCTTTTAGAAAATGCACAGCAGGTCAGCAGCACACGCAAAATTAATGGTGGTAAAAAAATTGACTGTTCATTGAAGTAGGAGGCTCACTGCAGTGATGAAAAGAACAATATTTGCATATTAATAGATTCCGGTCTAACCCTGTCAGACTCAAATTATTATGCAAAGCAGAATATATTAATGTCTTAAATTATGTCTGAATGAGAAATGTGTGTACAGGGAACCACAAGATGGAAAATTAAGTTTCAAATACAAGAATACTGAATGGATATTTATTTGGGGTGATATGGAGCCAGTTATTTAATGGAAAGTCTTAGAACTAGGACCAGAAATGCATGTTTTTCTTCCCTTGAAACTTTCGAGGAAACTATTAGTAAATTACAGAACCATAACAAAAGTGTTACTAAGTTAATTGCTTGAACTGAAGCAGCCACTAGTTCGGTGTTCCCTGAGAGAGTGAATGAGTATTAAGTGTTGGACTGTGACGGCAGCTCCAAAAGAAGAAACAAACAGGTGGCTTCTTACCTTTATTCTTCTTCCTGTTCTTCATCTGCAGAGAGGAGGACTGTTGGTATGTCTGAGAGCGGGTCGGAAAAGACGAGAAGAAGAGGAAGGGTGAGATGGGGAGAGAGCAGTCTGTCAGGATGAATCAGTGGCCTTTTTTTACTGCAAAGAATCCTGGGATATAAAAGATGACAGATGTTAGCGAGCGGACCCGAGAAGGCAGAAGACACTTTCCCTCATTATCTCTTTCTCACAGAGACATGCACTCGTGTTGGGGTGGAAGGAGGACCTCAGCAACTCTCACACCTCTAAACATAGAACAAAGGGACGGGAAGGGAGGGGGGGAACAACAGGACACTCAGGTGATGTGGGAAACGAGAGAAAATAGAGCTCAGGGACCTCAGGGATTCAACAGAACATTTCAGTAAGCACAACATGAAGGACAACCATCTAAAAGAAGGGGTTTCAAGGTCTGTAGGCACTGTAGTTTCACGCATGTTTTTTAGCTTGTATTTTGGTCACATTTTGGTCACCATTAATAACATATATTATGCCTTTAAAGTATGCAGAATTAGGCATTAGCAGTTCCTGTTTCCTAAGTATTCATAGATGTTCAGACAACTATCCCTGGATTACTTTGATATGGAAGAAAACGTAAAAACGTGATTTTTCTCAGGCGAGTTCTGGTGTTATAAGGATCTTTTTTTCTATGATTTCTAAGCAGGTTTATGGACTTGATTTGTGACGGACATTGGAGTAAATGTTAAGCTCTGAAACCATATATCACATAGAATAAGAAAACACGTTTCTGCATGTTCAGGTTTTAATGAGTTTTGACGCACCTGTCCCTTCAACCCCTCTGCACAAAACCCCATAAACAGAACCAAAAACATATTTGACATGTGACCTTTCCCTACAGGTCAGATGGGGCACCAGATCAGCTCTGATGTCACGACATTACGCATGTCAGAGCCTGGAGCTCGGCCATTCACAGCCCCACGCTCAGCAAGACAGATGACATGGGCCCGCCCACACCCACTGCCACGCCATCTGCCATCGCAGCATCCATGCACACTGTAAACACACACACACGGAAAACGCGTTTAATTTCCAAAGAGATGCTGTCAAGAAATATAAGGTCATCGGCGGCCAAACGGACTGTCTGGACCTGAGAGCGCCGAGCTCAGACGGACAGGCGGGGGGGACAGATGTCATAGATGACAGGGGGGTAATAACGAGTCAGCGTTCGCTCAGATTTTTCACCGCAGCACTTTTTCATTAAGGGTAAAAGCTCAACTGTGTTTTTCTCTCATCTTTGAATCCTGACTGCGTCAAAACAAATCAAAGAGGACGCAGAGTGATACTTGACTTAACTGATTTTCAATCTGAGGAGGCAACCGAGGGGGAAGTCAGACGGGTTTCATAACCCTGTATGAACCACATTATGCAACTCTGCAATCTTGAAGCTGCTATCGGCAACTTAAGGGAGAATGAGCTGTATTTTTCACCCTTAAAGTGCTGATATAATTTTTTTTTTATTGCTCATCATTGTGCTGTTTAATTTTTTTAAGGAATAATTTGAAAAATACAGCTATTGCCAAGACAGGGAGAAGATGGAGATCGCTCTCTCATCTGCAACGGGGAAATATGAAGCCGCAGCCTGTTAACTTAGCTTAGCTTAGCATAAATACTGAAACGGGGAAACCTCTATCTTGGCTCTATGAAAGGGAAGCAAAATCTGTCTAAAAGCACCTGAAAAGCTCACTAATTAATATGTTAAATATTGTTTGTTTAATGCATACACAGTGTCATAGTGAGTCAAATGTTTATTCTATGAAAAAGACAAAACTAAGTGACTTACGTGATAAATGGAGGCCGGGTCTCTCGGTGGAGAATCCCTCTGATTTGTCTGGAGGACGTAGTGGGAGGGGCTTTGGCTGTGGTGGCTCCGCCTCTTGGCCCGTTTGGCCGTCTCATTGGTCCGTTTCCCCGGGCGAGCCGTGTGGGAGGAGTAGTCGTCAGAGCCGGTCCTCTCATCCACGCCGGACAGTCCCACGTAACGCATCAGTGATGCTTCTGTGAAACAATCAAATCAACACACGTTAACTAAATGTCAAATATATCAAATTCACACACAAACTTGCATCGGGACTGAGTTAAAGCCATGAATGTAGGTAAGTATTTAACGGTCTCAAATTTATACATGATGCGACAACTCTTCTCTCAAAACTGTTTTTATCAGTTTTTTAAACTCTTTACTCTCATTCCCACTGCAGTATCCATTTCAAACAAGGCCAAATAGTCTGTCCCTTCTTTTTAAATCCAGCTTTGCAATCTGCTTATTTTGTTATGGAATATTTGTGTTTTAAAAAAATAAATAAATTGAAACACGGTTGCTGAATCATCGTTTAGAGAAACTGTTACCTTTGTCCCAAATATATGCTAACACACAAGGGGCACACACTGGGGCTGGCTGCTAGCTATCTTACAGCTAGTGTCTGGGTGTGTGCTACTAATTGGCTCTTTGGGGGATAGTAAACAAAAACAGAAGACGACGTTTTGCTGCACTTTGGAGTACAAAATGTTGCTCGCCAGATGATCATTATTTTTCCGAGCGGCCGATGTTGACGAGAATCTGATTGTATTGTAAGTTTTATGAAGATGAGCTGACGGATCCATATTCCCCATGTGTCGTTGAAAATCACGCTGCTGTGAGAAAACACGTCCACGTGTGTTTTATGTTCCCCGTCTGTAAGTCTTTCGCATTTTGTTTTGTTTTCGACCAACTTCCTCTTCACCGTTCCCGCTGGAGGAGGAAGCGCAGATCTCACTACCTCTCTCTCTCTCCTCATGGTTCCCACCCTGTCCTTCCTTGGTTGCTAGGCAGCGGACGGAGCAAAGTGAGACACCGAAAAGAGCTGCTGTCAGCGTTGTCATAGCAACTGTGTGAGTGATTCAGGTGGAGGTCAGGGAGAATTTTTTTTTTTTTTTTTTGGTACTGTTCCTCCCTCCTCTGCAAGTCTCTCTTTCATTCTGCCTCCCTTCATAGCTGCCTTTCATATTCTCTGCCTTTGTTCCAGCTGTTTACCTCCACCACCCCCACCACCTCATCCCCTCTTATTTTGTCCCTCTGTGATGCTAATCACAGGGAGAATTAGAGGAAAAGGACGGAGGCGCATTGATCTCCCCGCACACACCGATCTCGTCGAGAAACATTTAACTGAATCTAACAGGCTCTTCAGGAGGTGAACACACACACATATGCACTCCACACGCCGACACTCACCTCGGCGGCTTTCTCTGTTAAGCTTGGCTGGATCTTCATAGTCGCCCACCCAGTTACACTCCACTGGCATGGAGATGGGCCTCAGCCTGCCTACAAGTACACACCATTACAAAACTTAATACCCTGCTTTGTGTGATTTCGGATTCTTGCAAAGTTTAATTTTTTTTTCATCCACATCTTATTCGGGTTGTAGCGAACGGACTTTGGAAATTCAAAGCTTCTACTGAGGTTTTCGAATGTAGCCTCGAATGTCTGACAAAAATAAATGAAATCCTTGAACAAAAATCTGCAGTTTCAATAAAGTTGAATTAAACGAATAAATATGTCTTTAACAAATAGAACTTGTCAGTATGTGCCTCCCTTTGTGTGTGGCAAGCGGGAGAGAAAACAGTTTCTTGACCGTGGTTATTTAAAAAAAGGATATTTTGTTGTATAAAAACATGTGAATTTTGGAAATGATTGTTTTTCTCAATACATTTTGAGTTATTGTAGATGTTGCGATCACATGGGTCTGACACAATGCCACTCGGCCACCTCTGGAATCCAAGTCTACAAATAGTATAATCCTAATAGTGAAGCCTGACCTTTATCTGCCCCCGTGCAGAAACAAACAGAAAGAATAGACATGCTAAAGTTTTGATTTAGTATTGGAATGTCAATGCTTGGAATAAAGCTTCAAACTCTTAGCTACAGCCCTATAATGCACTCAGCTCCCTCACTTTCCCAAACTTCCTATTACCGCCTCAGGCTGGCAGGTGGATTCACAGCCTCGTGATTGCTTTTTTTTCCTTTAAGTGTTTCACTGCGGCAGCATGAGACTGAGCTCTTCCTCTCTTCACAGGAACGTACCATACGTAGGTGTGGTGCAGTACATGGGCTCCTCCTCTTCTCGCCGGTGAGACTCTTGATCCAGGAAGGAGTTTGGTGACTCAGAGCGCTTAGCGATGCTGAGTCCACCGTGGTTACGAGATGCCTCGTCTCCAGGCAATACTCCCGTTTCATCTCTATGGCAACAGCGGAGGCCAATTTACCGGCAAAACAATTGCACGTCAAAGAAAAAGCTCCACTTTGGAGCAGATGTCACCAGTGTTACAGTCTTAGTAAAAACACCGTACCTGGGTGTGTATGGCTCCGAGGGTGGAGGGGGGATGTAGAGGTCCTGGATGGCGGTGCTCTTGGTGGGAGTGCCTGAGGGTGTGGCCGAACTGCTGCCTGGGCTTCTGGTTGGCTGCAGACAGCAAAACTTAGATATTATTGTGTATTATTGTATTGTCGTTATTTTGTACAGTTTTGACCACCTCTCTAATTATAAGCCAGGCGTTTCTGTCTGTGTATGACGGGGACCCAAAGAAGCAGCATGGTGGCTCTCACTGTTGCAGATTTCAGCTCTAACTCGAACACAATTGCAAGTGGGTAGCGAGACTGCTCTACACGTCATTCGCTTCAGGTTAGTGTTTGTTACGTCAATAACAGACTCAAGCCATTAATTTACCTCGGTGCCAGTTGGCAGTCTGACATTGCTAAGATTGAGGCGGCATCATTAAAAAAGGAGTCTGACAGGTTTTTTAATTAAACCTCAAGGTTGGATTAAATGATCTCCTGTAAACATCCATCACAGTTTACAGAGCTGTTCTAGACATGTTGGGTGCGTTTGTTTTTAAGGATGTCGATGAATACAACAAAATGCAACCCTGCAATATGTTTAGCAACTATTTTGATAAGATACGTATCAACAAATCTTTTTTTAATGATTAGAACTGCCAAGTTGTAAAATGTACAGATACAGTATAAGTGCAAAATATGGGCTGATAATGTATTTCATGTTTTCACTACATTATCTGCTTGTTGCATGACGTCGCCACCACTGAGTTAAAGCTGGACTAGTCTAGTGTTCGGCATGATGGCCTTAAGTAGTCTCATTTAGCCACCTTTTTCAGACACGCATGAGTGGGATCTTTACCGACTCATTTTTCTTTTTAGAATAAAACTTAAAACATCTTAACCACAGGCTTTATTTCAGGAAGCTAACAAAACTCCCATCGACTTCAAGACAAGGGAACTGGAAGTGCAAAATTGCTGTTTCATTTCTGGGTTTTATGACTAAATTCTGCAGCACTATATTAGTGTTTTTATTGTTTCAGTATGCGGAACAAACCTAAACAGTGATAACGGCCAGAGAAACTGATTTCCTCTGTATTTCTCCTGATCGTGACTATGATCCATGTTAATTAGGGAGATACATTTCATAATTGCGGGCGCACTGGGAATGTGGGTGGTGGGTGCCATCAATTTTCCCTTCCCACTCATTCCAGTGTGTTTCAGCTGGCAAACGAAACCATGCTGAGCCACAGTATCCTGACCTAATTACACGCTTTGGCTGTCGTCCTACAGGGAGTGGGAATGCCGTGGGGAGTGATGTGGGCCGGCGCAGTGTTTTTTAATAAAGTCTATAAAAGGTAGCGGCCGGGCCGACCTGCAGAGCTAGGGGTTTCCAGCGCATGTTCTTCAGCAGAGCAGGGGCGGAGCTGAGCGTGCTCTGCGGACGCTTCTTCAGGGTCAGGGACACGACGCCTTTATCGGCCCTCAGCGAGCCAACCAGGTTGCGTAACTGCCAGCCCACCTGCGGACGGTAGAGGACAGTTATCGTCATCTGGATAATGAACCACGTAATCACAGCATGATATTTAAATTCAGCCCGTAGCTTGAATTCTGTCTACGTCGTGATTGGATCTCGCTTGTTGAGCCTTCTCTGCAAAGCAAGTGGGTGTGGAGGTGGTAAGACTATGTATAGAGATTTCATGTGATGTAACGTGCCCTCAATTTGAAAACAAATGCATCTTATCATATTTATAGTTTTAGCCACTGTTTTCACAAAACTGTGTCAACAATCTTTATTTATAGGACATTTGTGAACAAATACAGCACAATAAAATAAAAATAAATGGTATAGAGTCACCAGTACCTTATTGGTCTTGTTGTTCACAGCTTTTTACTAGTTGTGCTTTGTGGAGAGAAACTCGGTCTAATCAAGGCTCTCTTAATTACATTTCCCGGATTGACCTGTGATCTTATCATAATGCAAGCGGAGGTGCAGAGAAGGTTGGAGGATCTCATTACACTAATTGCGATGCATGATGCATGCAAGTGCACCTTGAAAAAAAGTGTCTGCAGTGTGGATGTAAACAGACGGGTCACCCTACCACAGAAATTCAAGACACATTATTACCACTGGGTTCAACTCCAAATTCGATTGACAGGTCAAACGTCAAGCTTATTCTAATACATAATACATTGGAACACTTGATATCAAACCTGCTGATTTTTTTTTTCCTGCATAAAAAAAAACCCCTTTAAGCTCCGTATTTGGTCTCCACCACCCATGGTTGTGCAAGTTTTATTTAGCAGAAAACAGCTTTAAAAAGTCTGAGAGCATGTGAGACTCTTACATAAGTGCTAAATATTTGTTTACATTTGCATAATCTGTAAAAACAGGCATCATTAAAATCATATGAATATGATCTTTTGAGAAACATACAAAATGTAGTTTTTCTTCATATATGTGGTGCACTTGTTTAGATCGCAACTGAACATGTGAATAAGAACAACAAGATATATTTAGAACATATACAGCACACGCACAATGATAACAAACCCACCACTGTCTGGTGATTGACTTGAATGACTTCATCTCCTGCATGGATCTTCTTACAGCGGTCAGCCGGAGACTACAGAGACAGAGAAACAGACGACTATGAATTGATCGCAGTTCATTGATCCCTGTATACCAGTGCGGGCAAGTTGCCCGACAAACTGTACTTCAGCGGGCTTCGGAGGCATCTCTATGGAACCTGATACACGGTTATGGATCCAAATGTTGTCGGTTTTGGAGAGTGAGAATCGGTTTTCTGTACCCTTCAACCCCCTGGTGTGGTGGGAAACACACTTCAATGGTGTTTGTGGGAAGTTTGTTTATTTCACAGATAAAAACGTACTGTTTGGATGCTTTAGCATTTGGATGTGTGAAAATGGGATTATAAGACGCCTCTCACCGCTTCAGTAGTTCCTGTGATCACATGGAGGCCATCGTAGGTTGACTTGATGTACATTCCCTGATGGACAGAGGGAAGGAAGACGTTTTATATCTCATTAGCTTCATGTTTAAAATCTGCTTACCGTTTATTGGCCGAGAAGCTAGAAACATTACAGGTTTTCGCGGCAGCCTGATTAATATTCAAATTCTGTATCTAAAACCTGAAAACCAAATGAGCATCGTATGAAATGTTCATTAAATATGTGACATTTAGCAGTTGTAGCATTCTATACGTGATGATAAACTGTATGGAGCTAGAACAGTCTCATAATTCACAAATGCACACAGAAATTCACAAATGCACACAGAAATTCACAAATGCACAAAAAAGATTCACAAATGCACACAGAAATTCACAAATGCACAAAAAAGATTCACAAATGCACACAGAAATTCACAAATGCACAAAAAAGATTCACAAATGAAGATTTACAAAGTGCTTTTCATTTGTAAACCTCCCTGCATTTGTGTGTGAAACTTTTGAGACTCCCCTGACGTGACTCTGATCCACAAATGCGTTTTTTCTAAGGGGAGGTTGTCTGTAGCCAATCAGATGTCTCCCTCCTTTACAGCCAATCACGTGAGTGTCTCCCCTCCTCCTGCATTCAGCTGTATTTTTTGTTTGGTTGTTTATCGGCTGTGTTTACCATTTCGGGTGCTACCGTATGCTGGTTAGTTAGATAAATTAGTCCTCAAACACATCATACAGTTTGACATGTTAGAGTTAGCATTACAGAAGCAAGTTAGGTTTAAGTGTCAGGAGTCATTCACGCAGCGGCGTCATCGGCCGTAGCTTACGGCTCCGCTAACGTTCATCTTTCCTCTGTCCTGTGTACTGCGAAGCCAGTTTAGTGCCACGGTAGTTACCGTGGTGATCTAAAAGAGAGCCACCTTTGTAGTACAGCCTGACTGACTGACTTGTAGTACAGACTCAACATACCTCGCTAACCCACTAAACTGGCTTCGCAGTACACAGGACAGAGGAAAGATGAACGTTAGCGGAGACGTAAGCTACGGCCGATGACGCCGCCCCCGGAGGAGGGGAGACACTCACGTGATTGGCTGTAAAGGAGGGAGACATCTGATTGGCTACAGACAACCTCCCCTTAGAAAAAACGCATTTGTGGATCAGAGTCACGTCAGAGGAGTCTCAAAAGTTTCACACACAAATGCAGGGAGGTTTACAAATGAAAAGCACTTTGTAAATCTTTTTTGTGCATTTGTGAATTTCTGTGTGCATTTGTAAATCTTTTTGTGCATTTGTGAATTTCTGTGTGCATTTGTGAATTTCTGTGTGCATTTGTGAATTTCTGTGTGCATTTGTAAATCTTTTTGTGCATTTGTGAATTTCTGTGTGCATTTGTGAATTTCTGCGTGCATTTGTGAATCTTTTTTGTGCATTTGTGAATTTCTGTGTGCATTTGTGAATTTCTGTGTGCATTTGTGAATCTTTTTTGTGCATTTGTGAATTTCTGTGTGCATTTGTGAATCTTTTTTGTGCATTTGTGAATTTCTGTGTGCATTTGTGAATTTCTGTGTGCATTTGTGAATTATGAGACTGTTCTAGCTCCATAAAACTGCTAGTGGATCAGATTCCAGTCTAAATTCGACTGGGAGATTCTTAAATCGACGCTCGGTCACAAAACAAATCTTTGGCTGAACACAAGCAGCAGAGAGCCCATTAACAGCAACACTTAACTGAATTAGCGTTAATTAGCTGCAGTTGATGTGATGTGCCGCCGGTGATGTCTGTCATTTAAAGCAGCAACAGTCACAGTTGGCTAAAAATGAGAGGTTTCTACCTCCGTGTGTGGAGACATTAAAAGGCTTGATAAGAGATTTGTTAGCGATGGAGCTTAACAAATCTCCATATTTTGCCAGCTGGTGAACCGGATCCAAATTGGAACCGGCTAATCTCTATCTGACAGCCGTATAAGTCTTATGCAATAACACCCTTATCAGGTATGAGAACTCAGTGCAAAACCATCAAATGTGTTTTGTTTGATTCGTTGGCTCTGTGTTTACAAGAGGATGTATTGTCCCAACCTATTTTGTGGACATTCTGCCATAACTGCATTATGTTTGATTGTGATTAAAACTGATTTTCCTTTTTCTCACACACAAGCCTTCACCCTCACACATGTAATCACATTTTTAACATTTCTACAGAACAAGTAGGAGTTAGAATGAAAGAGTGGCGGTGTTGAACTTTGAAGAAAATCCTTTTCTAAACATACGCTCCTTATCATACAATAAACACATAGAAGGATTAGCAATAAAACAAGGCAAATATAATCTGAAATCCCCACATGCACACACACAGTCATTACCAGGCCTTCAGAGGGTTTGATGTTGGTGAGGTGAACCAGCTCGAGGTGGGCTGACTGAGAAACCAGCGGGTCGGATGACACACACACAATGTGCTCGCACACCTCTGACAAGGTCTTGCACTACCAGAGAAGAAGAAAATGAGAGAAGACAAGTAAGAACACGGGGAGCTTCTCATAAAAACAGGTTCGTGCGGTGGTGCTTTCTTAGGTGATTTCTCTTTGGCTTTGCTGAGAATATTAACAAATTCCCCCTCCTAAAATAAAGCGGCTAAGAATTGGAGGCTACTGTTAACACAGCTTTGGTTTATTGTTGGTGCATTCTGTAACAATGTTAACCTACACTATAAAAAGGAAAAACATATTTTCTCAATTGCTTCAAGTGCTATGTTTGTATATAGTTTTGGTTTTATGTGTCCATTGTTTTCGGATATCCGCCTCCACACTGATGCAATAGAGGTGAATTTAATGTGTGCTGCACTCAGCACAGAACAATTTAACAAGCTGAAAGAAGAATCCACACGACATGCTGTCGACAGTTAACGGACCATTTCCCCGTTACAAAGCTGTGGGAATAAAAACAGCTGACAGCAGATTTTTATTCGGGATAATCCACAGCACGGCTCCAAAACTTTTAAAACAGACATAAAGCTTCCTGTGATGTAATAAGGCGGGATAAGCATTTTGGATTTTTGTTATCACTGATTTTGTCTTCCCATCGTTACATACGTTACATGACATTTTGCTGAGGATATTTTTATCAAACCTGAATCAGTCATTCGTGCATCATTACTGTTGTTTTTCTGTCGTTTCCAGAGGATTCAGAGTCGGAGACGGCAGACATTTGCACTTTCCATATCAGGAAAACCACAGGTGGAACTAATACCATTAACAATGGCTCCGTTCCAGCAATTACTGCAATGCAATGCAGTAATTAGTGATCTTATTAGTAACACCTGTGTTTGACAAGTCAAAATGACTGCTGTGAAAATGGTCAATTAAACTTGATTTGCCCCCCCTAGTTGTTGAGTTTTTCACATGTTGTTTAATTTAATTTTATCGGTATAGAAGCTAAATTATCCATGATTGTTATCTCAAATGTGTGTAGTAATTTGAAGTGTCAATTAAATGTTTGGCAAAATGGCTGCAAAGCCAAAGTCACTGGAACTGAAGTTACACCTAAATGAATCAGAACTAATACAAATGAATCAGCTAACTTAAAAGGTTTACACTGTCTGCTGGTAACTTTTGTATCACTCCAAATATGTAACATTGCAAAAAGAGCTAATTTAGGCTATTTAAATGATGTATCTACGAGGCTAGTAGATAAAGTTCACAAGTTGGAATTATCTGGAGGAGGAGCAGGAAATATGGACCTTGAGCCGGGAGGCTGTTAGCTTAGCAAACAACTACCCTGGCTCTTTTCAAAGTTCAAAAATACAACTAGAAACTTACAAATGAAAACATTATACTTTGTTATCTTTAATCAGTACGTAAACAGAAAAGTAAAAAAGGAATTCTCTGGCAACTATTTTGTTTATCAACGGTTTATTTTTCTGTGTAGCTTCCCAGCTAATGACCTAGCGAGCTCCGGTTGACTTTGGACATAGCAAGGCTAGTTGTGTCCCCTGCTTCCTGTCTAAATGCTAAGCTAAGCTAATCACTTTGTGGCTGCAGCTTCATATTTAACACATAGATAAGAGAATGAAATAGATCTTCTCATTTGACTCTCGGCGAGAATGCGCACATTTCTTGAAAATGCTACAACATGTACTCTCGCAATTTTTCGCATCTGCTAGATGCAGTTGGAGCTCTTTCTTTAGTGCTTATGGAATATTGAATGAGTTAGGGAATGTGAGGTCTGAAACATAAAAACCAAGCCACCCATCAACGCGGAGCAAACAAGCGACAGCTGGCTGAAGAAGCAGGACTCACCACGTGAAGGATTTTGTTCTCCGTCTCAAACACCGTACAGTCCTGGGGGAAAGGCAGAATTTAATGTAGCGCGAGCAGAACATCCTGTCTTGTAAAACGTTTAAACACACACACACACACACCATCTAACTGCTCTGCATACTGTCTGGGCCTCACATTACTGAACCCTACACCTGCACACTCCATGCCTAAAAAAACACACACTCACAAGCAAACAGACACATTTATCTTTTATTTACACACACATCAGTCATACAAAAGACTGAAAGGACGTAAATAGCAAAGGATCGAGTCTCGCTCGAGGATGCGGAGCGAGTCTGAGGCTGCTGCATCACACCCACACACACCGTTCTTAGGAGGATATGACAAGCATAGCAGAATAAGAGCTATCAGCCTTCAAAACACACACACAAACAAACAATTGCACACACCTGCTGTACAATGGTGGTGAGCTCCAGGCAGAGCTGAATGACATTATTTCGGGTTACTGAGTAGTCTGCCACTGCAGCAAAGGGAGACCTGGGAGGAACAGATAACACAGCAGTATGTCTTAAAATGTTCCTGCTGCATTAGGTAATGTACACAGGAGATGGATGGGGGGGGTTGTTAGAGAGACAGATGCTGTGTGCGCACACATGCACAGGCACACATTTACAGGAAGTCGTTTTAAAGCTCATCCGTGACTGAATAAATGACGTCTCATTTCACATGTGAAGTGATGGAAGTATCACCGTATTATCAGAGATGTTATATCTATATATTATTCTTTTTAAATATTATTTAGATGGATTTATGATCTGTTTGGACTGGTAAAGGGAAAAAATAATGCAATGTCTTTAAATTACTTATTTCTGTCATTTGTTGGTGATTGGTTGTTAAACGCCAAGAAGGCGGGTCTACTCCATTGGTTTAATTTATTTGTTCAGATAAATTAAGTGAAAGCAACGGCCATCCTCTCGTGTTGTTAGCAGCCAAGGCATTCAGTATTTGTTGTGATTTGTTGGTAACTGGAAGGTTGTAATTAGAGACCTAAAAGCTGATCATTTTCCAGTGCTGCCAGTACTAACTGTGCTGTAACACCAAGGGATTCAATTTACAATAAATCAGCCAATCCTCACATTTAAGAAGCTGAGAACAGAGAAAGTGTGACATTCCTGCAAAAGAAAAATCACCCACTCAAACGATTAACCAATCAAAATTGTGAGCGACAGATTTTCAACTAGTCGATTAATAAAACGGATAGTTGTAACAGAAAGGAATATAAAAACCTCTCAAACTCAAGTCATGACTGCAACCTGCAGTTCGCTTTGAAGAGTCAAGACAATGACTTGGATGATGCCAGCGGAACCAGAAGAGGAGGGGCTTCCACCAATGGATGCTGCTGTCAAAATTGACCTCCATGAGAATGAATGGGCCTCTGCAACCTCATTTATGAAACTCTACTTCATGTGGAGGGAATGACGGAAAGTGTTCACACCCAACATGCATTTCTCTACCGCTACGAACCTGGAGGGGTTGCACACATGCGTACAGTCCTCATATGTATTAGCTATTATCATGACACTTAAGTCACAATATGATCTGATCAGATTTTTTAAAAAAATGCTATCTATCTATCTATCTATCTATCTATCTATCTATCTATCTATCTATCTATCTATCTATCTATCTATCTATCTATCTATCTATTTTTCCCCCATCCCTTCCACTTATGCAAGATGTGAAACTTTACAGACAATTGAAGCCACTTTACACAATTTAAGGCTCCTCTTTAAGCTCGATTCTGACCAATAAGAGACTCCAACAATGAGCTAGCTAATGTTCTTCCACGGAGTAAAAGGGGACACAGATTGAGTGGACGGATGAAAGAAGCTGCATTCGAGGACCAGGTAAATAGGCCGTTCTGTCCTGAGCACATCAATTTACATGTCATTTTCATCCAGATTTGGAAAGAAACAAACCAAAAAAAAGGAGCTCAGTTTAGGCTGTTGCCTGAAATAAACAGTGGTAGGAGGGTTATTAAACCGTGTGGATTTATTATGCTGCTTTGCCACTGGCACCATCAATTCCCAAAGTCTCCTACATGTTTGTATGCAGTCAGAGTTTCCACTGAAGTGTGTACCCTTTTATTTCCTGAGAGAAAATGGTCTTTAAAGCCCTTTTTGTGCAAAAACAATGTTTATAAATGAGAACCTGGGCATATTGTCACATAATACGACTATTGAGGTGTGAAGAAAGTGTTAACGATAAGGAACATGCAGCAGCTAATGCAGAGAGAGACATCAACACTAATGCATGCAGTGCTACTGAAAGTCATCATCATAATAACACAAATG
Source organism: Chelidonichthys spinosus (assembly GCA_029853015.1). Classification (NCBI taxonomy): domain Eukaryota; kingdom Metazoa; phylum Chordata; class Actinopteri; order Perciformes; family Triglidae; genus Chelidonichthys; species Chelidonichthys spinosus. The sequence continues at coordinate 14,583,411 of CM056837.1, forward strand.
CACAATCAGGCTCACTGATATACATGTAAATGAGGTTTGCAGCCAGTGGTGGAGGAACTATTCAGATCCTTTACTGACTAGCGTCACTGTAAAAAAATATATTCTCTTACAAGTAAAGGCCTGCGTAGAAAATGTAAACGTATGCAGGTATAATCAGGAAAATGTACTAAATGTACTGTAGTAAAGGTAAAAATACTCAATGCAGAACAAAGTCATCACAATTAGCCAATTACAGCAAATGCTCACACAAACATGTCTTTGCATTGAAAATCGTTGCCAATTCATCGTCTTTTGTTTGACAAATTAATTTATCAACGAAAAGTTTCAGCTGTACTACGTAAACTGCATTTGCTTCATATGTGTGACGAATCTTAATTTCATAACAGATGTGAAGTCGATGATGAGATGTTGTGAAGTACAAAACGGCATGAAAAATGGACTCATTGTTTTTTTGTTTGTTTTACTTAAGGCTACAGTACTTGAGTAAATGCACTTCCATTACTGGTTGCATCAGAGTGATGAAATGAACAACAGAAGCACACACACACACACACACACACACACACACACAAACTATTACTTTGCTTCATCGTTCTAAAGACCCAGATTAAAATTCATCCACAGAATCTGTGCTGTGTGTGTGTGTGTGTGTGTGTGTGTGTGTGTGTGTGTGTGTGTGTGTGTGATTTGGGTCATCAGTATTGAGGCTGTGTGCTATATATACGAAGGACCTAAGGCTAAACAGACTGTTTGCAGGCACCAACCCTCAGCAATCATTCCGATGACTGTGACGTTGGTGTTCAATGAAGGGAAGAGAGGTGCTTAACAGGTACGAAAAACATGGGAGTCAAATCTGAACACACAGACATGATGCACATATTTTAAGATTCAGCTTGACTTATACTTTCCGAGCATTGAGTGGAAAGAGTACTTCAGTACTTCATTTAATACTTCAAATCATCACATTATCAATAGGTAGTATTATTCTCTCTGTAGTCTACCACTCAGCCCTATCCTCTATATTTGGATCCAAATTTAAAGTCTGCTCACTCACTGTATTAGTTTAAATTACAAACAAAAAAAGGAAAAGAACCACTACTGCACTTGTACAGTATCAGCAAAATACATCAGATATAAACTCTAGTCTCTGTGGCCATGTTATTAATTCATCGGAACCTGCTTACAGATGTGCATATAAAGAGGAAAGGAAGAGTTCAAAGAAATGCTGCAAACTGTCATCAAAAGATCACCATCACTTTCACATCACTTTCCTCCCTGAGAGATTTCAAGTCTGGGAAATGGCATTTGTCACCCTAGAGAAACAGAAAATAAGCTATAAAAGGACAAATCAGGTGCTCATGTCAGATATATCAGATGCAGGAAAAAGGTGACCCGTGCTGTCTTAGCTTTTCTACATAAAAAAGGTCGCAAAATGTCATTTGACAGAAATACGCCTTACATTTGCTGCCTGGGCGCTCAACTGCTGTTGCACTTTTCCTGCATCGCTAAGTGGTCAAATAACCAGCAATCAGGGGGAGATGAAAGTTCCCTTTTAACACGCTTCATGGAAATGTTCTGCTGGTGTAAACCATCGAGGAAAGTATTCATCTTGTGGGTACGAATACAAGACAGATTGTAGCCCGACATGCTTGGAAATCGTAACCTTTTTCCACATCGTTAGAGTCAATTAATGTTTTGTTTTACTCCCTCATTTGCTATTCCTAGTAGTCGAAAATCAATTTTACGTTATGCGATTTCCCTGAAATAGAAAAGCTCTGTTGGGATCATATGCATGTTACATTTACTGCCGTGCCAATGCACAGCTGGAAAATGCTCTTTTCTTCCCACTTGGCATGTGACATTTGTATTTGACAACGCCTGTGCATGCAGATATGTCGCAGGGATGAAGAGCAGGGACGGTGAAGGCTCTGCTGAGTCTATCGCTTTCCTCAATGTCGCTTTGCCGTTAACAGTTGCATCATCGGCGTGCGTGGGCGAAACGCGCGCAGATGTGGGTACAGTGCGTGGGCGTTTCTATGAGTGTGCTTTCCCGTGCGTCTGGCCTTAGGACAGATGTGGGTGCCCGGCCGGCATTTCAAGGAGCCGTTCGTTCTGTCTCTTATGTGCAGGAGATCGCGTCGAGTCATGAATAAATGAAGTGACAGGAAAGGAGAAGAGAGCAACGCGCGAGAGACGGAGCAACGTGGGGAGAAAAAGGTCTGACATGATTTCTTTGGGGGAAATAAAACAAAAACAACAGATTTATCAAAAGATGTCAACAACCAACACCTGCAGGAGAGTTTCTGTTCTGCAGCGTGGAGCTCTGGGACAGAGAGGGAATAGAAAATAATTCCAGGCGCTGGCTCAACAGACTTCAATACATCAGGGCCACAACTAATGATTATTTTACGATCCAAGTGTTTGATTGATGAGTGACTCGTTTCGGCTGTGATATGGGAGAATGTGTTTTGTTGAAGCAACAGTCCAAAACCCAGAGATATTCGGTTTTACTGTAATAGAAGACAATGGCGAATATTCACATTTAAGGGCCTGGAATCAGTTCATTTTCATCTTAAACTCTACGTGTGACTTCATTTGAGAGACTATTTAAGTACAACACTGAATGTGAACTGATGGCTTGTAATGTCAAGTTCAATTAGATCTTCTATAGTTTCTATATCTATTCATATTTGTATTTGTTTATATTAATTATTCATTTGTACATTTCATCCGTACAGATACTTTTAATTCCCACTCAAAGATATCAGGAATTATCTCTCACTTTAGTCAAAGGAACCACAGAATTTGCAACAAACGGCAAAATCCAATGTCAACACTACTACAACTAATACAGTTTGTTTGTATCACACGTTGATGAACCATTAGAACTGAAACACCTGTGTCACTGTGAAGGAGTTTTTTTCTTGGAAGATATTTTGACATCACACAGTAAGAAAAGCACATAAAATGGTCAATATTACCAATAAAAACTGTGATATCTATTAAAAGTAGTTTGTTTGTTGCAACAAAAGTAAAAATCTGTACAAACGGCAGAGCGCCTGTAAGTGCGTTACCTGTCCAGCCAGGCTAGCAGGCTCTTGGCGGCGGTGATGAGGTCGACCACGGAGGTCAGCAGATCGTTGGGGAGCCGCCGCGAGGACCTGCTCTCCGATTGGCTGCTGCGGCGGCGGCCGGAGATGAAGTTCTGCAGGTTTTTGGCCGAGGCACCGAGCTTGTGAGCCAGAGTCCTGACGCTCTCCGTCTCCAGACCTGAGTTCTGAACACACACGGACAGGGCTGAGCAGAACCTCCAGAGAATGAACCGCCATGGATACTAATTAGGGCCTTATTTGTCAACATGTTTACCAACCTTTCTTAAGGCGTATGGTGCATATTAATGACTTATATTGCATATTTGGTAGAGGGAAGGTCATCACACTGACTGTTTGTTATTCACGTTTCAATCTGCAGGGATTTTCTGAATCTAACTGAACGACATACAGTTAGGACTAAACAATGAGTCACAGAAGAAAAAAAATGTAGTCGTCCCGGATCTCGATAACACTGTATTACTGTTTACTTGTTTAACCAGTTAAATACTACTCAATTAAGTACTTTGTTCATCTTAACTTTTAGGTTATGCTTAGGTTAGGTTATTCAACAGTGGTGAAAAGTAACTACGTATATTTCCTCAAGTGCTTCATATCAGTACAATTCGGAGGTACTTCTACTGCACTTAATCTCAGCAGGAAATATTGTACTTTTTACTGCACTACACTTACAACATTATTTACTCTCCATATTCATTTATTCATTTAATAATACAAAATGTAATCAACAAGGAAATTATAATGTAACTTTATACATTAAGATAAGACGTCGTCAGCAGAAAAGTCACAAGTTACCAAGGAGTAACTCGCTTATTCTGCAAGAGTACTTTAACTTTTTGTACTTAAATATATTTTGTTGCTGTTGTACTATAGTAACATTATGAACACAAGACTTTAACTTGTAACAAAATATTAATTAAATTAAGATCGGCATACTTTCAGGTGTGTCAATACTTCTATTTTGGCACAGATTTAAAGTACAATTTACTTTGTGGAATCAATCACTGCACACTCCAGCAGAACATGAATACATCAACAACGGTGGCAGTAAAGATGTTTGACGGTAACTTAGCTTGAAGCTACAAAAAACAAATGCACACAAACTCACCAGAGCGCAGAGCAAGTCGACGGCCTCCAGAATGAGCTCCTGGTGTCCGATGCGGGAAACTCCCAGCTCCTCCAGCTCGGCGTGGCTGATCCTCAGCAGCCTCTCCCCGCACACACCTCCACGCTCAAACACACACACGTACTGCTGCAAGCAGTCGTCCAGACCTGCAGCGAACACACATTTGATCAGGGTTACTCACAGTAAATATACTCAGACTTGTTCCAAAGTGAGATCACGTCCGAGGTGGAAATAGATCCGTCTTTTTCTTTTTAAGGACTGTAAACAAAGCGGGACGTTTGTTGTTTGTCACCCCAAGCCAGGACACATTAAACCTGATAGATGCTTGGTTGACACCACATTTTCTATATGCTAATGTTGCCATTATGTGTAAGTCAGTCTGTGTATACTTTAACCCGGAAATCATCAACACTTGAAAAACAAACATATCAAACATCCTGAAATTTTGAGAGTTGAACAAAACAATCAGACTGCTGTTTTAGAATCAAGTTAATGATGGAAACCCTTTTTTTTTCAAATCAAAAAAAAAAAATAACTGGCAGGTTTCTTTTTGAATTTGTTAATTTAGACAACCAGTAGATGCACAGTAACATGATCATTAGTTTGAAGTCATGTGTTTAGCAATCTGATGAATGTAGGTGAAATATTTACTCCCCTTTCAGCTCTGATGGAAATATGTGAATCTTTTTATCTGCTAAATACACAACTCTCCAGCTAACTGACTTTGAATGCAGGTTAGTGCTGCTCAGGTTGAGTACTTTGGGATTATCAGAGTGATCAGCCTCTGATAATAGTAAACGTATAAAACTAGAAAAATTACCTAAAAGTCTGAAAAGCTTCATGGAAGTGGAGGTTAAAACATTACAAAGTCATCTGAGTCCTCGCTAATCGAAAATATGAATAAATTCAGCGTCAAAGGGCACATATAATGTTCATTTTCAGGTTCATGGGTTTCTACTAAAAACATGAGAAGCACAGTTTGCTGTAAAAGGGAAGTGGCAGGAAAGAGGAAGTGTTGGTCAAATTATGGTGAATTTATGGATTTATGGACTAGACTTCTGAAACACGCTGTTACATTGTGGTCACGCTGCTGTTTATAGCTACTATACAGCTTGTAATCCTTTCTTTTTTATGGCAATTATGAGAATACACATAAGGTAGATATGATGAGTCCTATGCACAAGAGGGAAATCTCATCCCAACGACATCGTCACTCTTTGTGACCCGTCACCTGAGATCGCTCCCTCATCGATAATACGACTACTTTTACATTATAGGTATCGGGCTGCACTCCAGAAGCACTAATCAGCTTTTTCTCACGATACATTTGTGGCGATAGCAAGGACAGATTTCGTTGAGCGCCTGACACATTTTTTATTGCTGCTTATTCCACAGCTGCTGTGTCATGTTTTTGAGACTTTTCAGCTCGTTCCTGTTTGCAGTTTTGTAGATTTCAGCCCATTTCTCTTTCACAACCACAATTGGATTACCGGTAGGTATAAAATACAGTTTGTTTTGAGAGACACGAGTGCCACAAGTGGCATTTAATGGTCTTTTTTTTTTTTTTTGCTTTCCCTTCCTCTTGTATTTATTTGTTTTAATAAAACAGAGAGAGAATGGAAAAACATAAAGCTATAAAAAATATAAACATGATTTAACACAAACAAACTTAATATATGGGACACTGTGATGGATCATCCTACATAACTTTAAAAAGCTTCAGGAGTCTGCTAGTTCATTTCCATCCTGAAAGGAAACCAACCAAAGTCATCCAAACTGAACAAGAAATCATTGCCTTTATAAATTATCTATATCAGTGTGTTGTGATCTGGTTCCCCTATTGAAAGGAAAACATTGTTGTCAGTTCTGTTATCTGATCTGCAATAAATCAGGTGAACTTGCTATTGGTCAATGGTGCACATTCACAGGTCAAAGTTGAACTTCAATTTAATTTAGGACCTTAAAGAAACTCGAGAGAAAATCGAGAGACTGGAACAAAAAGAGGTTATAGGTAGTGTTTGGGTAATCAGGCAGCCGCCCACGTAAGACTTGACTCTGCTGGATTGTGTAACGTCTGTGTTGTGAGTGGGACGGTCTCTCTAGATCTGCGTGTGTGTGAGCGTGTATGTGGGTGGGCGCGCACTTTTTTTAATGCGCGTGCGTGTGTTCGTCTGGCCTGGCCGGGTTTGCTGAGTCAAAGGAAAGCAGATCAAGACAGAGCGGCTCAGCTGCAGCCCCTCGCTCCCAAAACAATGAATGTAGCCAGCTTCTAACCTCTTAACAAACAGCCAAGTGGCAAACACACACAGTCCAAACACACACACATCTCTGAGGAATGAGCATTGATTTCCCCTGCTTCAAGTGCTGGCTTTATAATAAACTCATCTATCATAACCACACTAACAAAGATGGGAGTAAAAAATAACAGGAAGGGAAGAGAAGGAGAGAAAAAAGGAAGATGCAAAAGGTAAAAAAAAACCCTCATAAGCCAGCTGCTAAATTGCAAACTGTTTCACACACACACAAATTCCATCTCTCATCAGCGAGGAGCAAACAGCTTTGTCACTTTCTGCACCCTTAAATCGCTTCCTCCCTCTCCAAAGCCTGACATCCAAATGAAGTGTTCAGTTAAAAAAGGCCATTTATCGAGGTAGAAGAAAGAAGAAGCCGGAGCCTGAAATCCATCAAAAATTTAAAAACACATAATTTTAAATAAACAGAGCTTTTATACTGGCAATCAACTTTGAATATATAAGGCATGGACTTCTAGCCGTTATCTCATTTTGGAAGGAAAGTAGACAAATTGATTCACTATCTGCACCCCAGAATACAATATGAGCCATATCTCAGCTCACGCCTCCCACTGACAAGGACTTGATAAGAATCAAGACACCAAACCACTCAGGTGTGATTTGTGTGGATTCCAGCTTTAATGGTAAGGTCACTTGAGGTAGACTTTAGGTTTAGGTGTAGATGTTGTTGGGTCTAGAAGTTGTTTAGAGTAGAGTAGACGTTGTTGAGAGTAGTGTACACATTGTTTCGAGTAGCATATACATAGTTTAGAGTAGCATAGACATTGTTGAGAGTACATTGTTTCGAGTAGAGTAGACGTAGTTTAGAGTAGCATAGACATTGTTTCGAGTAGCGTAGACGTAGTTTAGAGAAGCATAGACATTGTTTCGAGTAGCGTAGACGTAGTTTAGAGTAGCGTAGACGTTGTTAAGAGTAGTGTACAGATTGTTTCGAGTAGCGTAGACGTAGTTTAGAGTAGCGTAGACGTTGTTGAAAGTAGTGTACACATTGTTTCGAGTAGCGTTTACGTAGTTTAGAGTAGCCTAGATGTACTTTAGAGGAGTGTAGACATAGTTCAGAGTAGTGTAGACGTATTTAGAGTAGCGCAGACATTGTTTAGAATAGCGTAGACATAGTTTAGAATAGCGTAGACGTTGTTTAGAGGAGTGTAGAGGTAGTTTAGAGTAGCATATAAGGTATACATAGTTTAGAGTAGTGTTACACGTAGTGTAGATGTAGTTTAAAGTACCGTAGACGTAGTTTAGAGTAGCCTAGATTTAGTTTAAAATAGCGTAGATGTAGTTTAAAGTAGCGTAGACGTAGTTTAGAGTAGCGTAGGCATTTAGAGTAGTGTAGTTGTAGTTTAAAGTAGCGTAGAGTAGCATTGTTTAGAGTAGCAAAGACGTTTAGAGGAGCGTAGGCATTTAGAGTAGTGTAGTCGTACTTTAAAGTAGCGTAGAGTAGCATTGTTTAGAGTAGCAAAGACGTTTAGAGGAGCGTAGACGTTGTTTAGAGTAGTGTAGATACCGCAATAGTTATATGGAGAGACTTTCCAACTGTATGTAGTAATTTTTCATGTGTTTTTGCTCGTCTCCAGAATGACTTTGGTTTCATTGACAGATGGTTCATCCAATCACCTACCAAGTATTTGTTTTTAAATTTCCTGCCCTTTTACCAACAGTGTCCAATGACAGCTTCTCAGGTGGTTCTGTGTAACAAACCATCTGGCGGGTCAGGAGGGTTTAACAGTACATTAAATAATTAAAACCACTCTTAATCAGCTACAATATTAAAATGTTGATTATGTTAATTAATCCTTATAAATAATAAATAACAAATGAGCATGCCTTGAATTCATAACATTCTGAAAGGGGATATTCTGCATGATACTACTTACTTCATACATAGCTTACTGCAATTCATACAGGTCATACAGTGTATATGTACATTTTGGTATTGCTACTGTAACTGAAGTGACGCCTCCGAGCACTTTTTGCCCTTCTAACAGCGTGTTAATGACTGTTAATGGCAGCTGGTTCCTAATAGACGTGAAGCTGATTAAAACAATGTTGGCTCTCGCAGGCAAAGTGTTACTATAGCTGAGAGAGGCTGAGAGAGGCAGGCAAGCAGAAAGGGGGAGATGTACACTGTGTAGCAAAAGTTCACTGATAATCAGCATTGCTTATCACTGCCAGTGAGGGAGAGCGTGAATGCCCTGAATACTGATGAGTCAAATTATGAGCGACATCAGCGAGTGCACACATGCCCACGCAGTCAGAGACAGAAACTAAAACAGTGATGTACAGTTATACAGGCAGCTTAATGGCTGCTGTGTTAGATACAATCTTTTATTGCTGTGTTTCCTAAACTTATTTTCCCTGTTCATCAACACCATTTACTTCAACTAATTATCTACAACGTTTAGCTATTTCATCCATTGTTTAGTCTTTGATTGTTTTTGATAACTATTTAAACTATTGATCTTTTAGTTAACTGGCATTCGTCAATTCTGTTTAGCTAACAGTTTACACTATTGATAACTTAGCTAGCATTTATCCTTCACTTTCAACCAACTCTTTCAACCATTCATCTTTTTGCTAAATACATTCATCAATTACTTTTAGCCAAGTATTTCCATTTCTCAATTGATTTGAACTAATTAAACCATTTATCTTTTAGCTCACAGTTTCAACCATATGTTTTTCAAAAATGTCTCCAATACGTTTAACTATTTCAACCATTTTTCTTTGCGCATGCTATTGTAAACATTTATCCTTAAGCTAACTTCCATTAATTGATACATCTCAAAGGTTTTAACTGTGTATCGATTACCATTAGCTTACTTTTTTTACCATTCCTCCATTACTTTTAAATAACCAAGCATGTATATTTTAGCTAACAATTTAAAGCGGCAGTCCATAACATTTTCATCTGTTTAATTGTCTTTTAAGTTACTATCTATCAAAGAGTGAGTTCAAAATATGGTGATTGATCACATGACCCACTAATTAAAGTGCTTGTACATGCTGCTTTGCCCAAAAATAGGATCTACGTTTCCCGCTCAAAATTCTATATTACTGACACTTTTTACATCAGTCAGCAGCCGTTGGTCTGCCCAGGTGGAGCTACTCACAGAAGTGTATGCTGCGTTTCATTATAATCGATGGAATTCATGGAAATCGGTAACTTCCGACTGCTGAGTCAGGCTCCCTCTAGTGTAAAGTGTTCAACTGGCTCAGCCAGGTATATTTCATTACTGCTGACTCACAATGGAGGTTCAACAGGCAGAGAAAGAAGAACATTCAACTTCCAGTCCCAAGAAAAATTAACAAAACACGAATGGAAGTAAAGAAGGGCAAGTAATCAAGACGCAAAGTGACCGCCAACGAAGGAAAACGACAGACCTACTTTCAGTGTGGAGCATTTGAAGGCATCACGCAGATGAGAGACAGTCAACACTGTTCGGTGAGGGAGATGAGGTCCCAGAAGCTCTCCTGCAGTTCCTTCTACCGCCAAAGAGGCCGCTAGAAGCAACGGATCTCAAATTTACGGACTGCCACTTTAAGTTGTTTATCTTTTAGCTTTTAAACCTGTCCATTTCTTTTAGCGAAGTTTCTACTTTTTATGAGCTACTTTTAGCTAATTAGTTATATTATTAAACCATTACACTTTACTTGAATATCTGGTAAAAATGCTAAAATGTACTCCCTCACGTTTTTCCTATAATTGACAATCCAAAGCTCAATGTAAATGTGTGGATTTGTTGTATAATGGTGTCCGATCTGTACAAATAGGCACTCATATCTCTGTATGTACAGTATACGTGTGCATGTGTGTGCGAGAGTGTTCATGGGTGTCTATGTGTTTGATGGGTACAAAAAACGTGTGATTCATAGCTGACTCACTCACTTAACTCCCACAGAGGCACACTTTTCACAACAGCAGGCGAGCCAAACTCCCACAAACACCCTCTCTCTCCTTGTGACACGCACACACACACACACACACACACACACACACACACACACACACACACACACACCTAATAAAACTAGATTATGCGTTGACTTCTGAGATGTTCGTGAGTCCTGTAAAAGATCTGGCCCTCCCTGTCGGGTTATGTGTCAACTGTTCCAAGCACTTTGAAGCTTCGGTAACAAATAAAAAAGGTAGATTTGCGTTCACTGTGTTCCTGGGATTTGTAAATGCAGGCTGAAGAAGCCCAGCAGCTATCAGAAGCGAGTTGATGGCCAGAAGGTTGCCAGTTTAAATCCCAGTGTCCTTTAAACGGGGAAATTAAACCAATCAAATTCCTATTCCTCAATTTAGAACTTCTTTGTGTTTTTGTATGTATTTTTTCGCTGTTCCTGAGTGTTGCTTCCCTTACTTTTATGGCCGTCTGTCACGGCAATATCATTCCAATACAATTAGGAAAAAAACAAAAAAGCCCAGGCCTCATGCATGAAAAGTCAGTAGAAGCAGGGAAATTGAGGCAAGAATAATACCCCAGGGAATACTAAATTAAAGAAATGTTCGCTAGGGTCTGACATTTTCTCCTTGGAAATTTGCATTAGTCAACAAACAGAACATGTCAAGCAGGATTATATCCAGGTGCCAGTAAATGTCTGTTCCAGTCCGTTATTAACAACTGGAAAAAGCAGGTGAAAAAAGCTTTTAATGGGACAGAATTATTTAAATTAGGCTATACTTCTTTGAGCAAAAACATATTAAGCTGAGCTAAAATGGAGCTGGCTTAAGTTGTGAAAACAAAGCAGTGGATTTAAAAACAGCACAAACCAGATTGTAGTATGTCTTTTAATCCTGCACTGGTAAAAAAAAAAAAAAACATATTTTCACATTTTGCAATTCCTTTGGGCAATAACAACAACCAAAACAATTTTCTTTTGAAAAATCATTTCAATAAATCCCCCAGACTTTACTGCAATCATGGTGCTTTTACAAGAGCCCCTCCGCCTCCCCATCACTGCCCCATCTTCGCAGTTCATCAGCTTCATCCTCTCATCAGCCTCAGCAGATTTATCAGCCACCACCACCACCAGTGTCTGGACTCTATGGGGGGATTTATCTTGGTGCTGCTCATAGCAGATGCCCCTCGATTACATTTCTCCTCATCCTCTCTCCCCTTTACTGCAAGAATTCATTCTCAAATATGAACTGTTATAATAAACATCTTTTCGTTGTGTCTCTCCTGATCAAAATGTTAATTAAAAGTATAATTGTTGCCTTCTAAACCTCTTAACTCTAATAATTGTACCTTCTGGTAGCAAAGGGTTTCAATTAAGAAAACCAAAATCAACATGACTCTGCTACAGTATGTAAATGTCCAGTGTGACAGACTTTTACAGGCCTGGACTCATTGGCCTCTGACTGACCCAAACTGGTCGAACCTAATTCCCGTTTCGCACTACTTGTTTGCAGTACAAACAAATGAAGCAACAGCAAGAGTCTGCCAAACGTTTCAAGTCATTTAAATCCTCATGAGTCTCATCATGTCTCACCTTAAAAAGAAAAAACGTCTAAAAGCATCAAGCCAGCGAACCTAAAATCTTCTGATCCTAAAGACCGTGACTATCACTTGGCAGCTGGCAAGTCATCAGATGTGCTCACACGCTGTCACGGCAATTTCACCGCTCATTTTCACGTCTGCCCATCAAATTCATGCAATGGGGAAATTAGGTAAAACATTTACCCGGCTTCCACAGGACCTGGGGCTAAACTCCCAGCATTCCCAGCATGATCTCGTATTACTATTGAAATGCACCACTCCCATAGTGTTTTAGCTGCAGACGTGCCAATGCAACACGGTCGCCAAATCAACAATGTGCAAACCTTTTGGCCCCCTGAACACTTGTGAGCATATGTGATGTGTGCATGTTATTGTATGCACACACACCAATACAGTATATCGTGTTTCCCTCTGTCGCCACAGACACACCCAAGAGACCCAGCATGGACCGAATACCACACTAAAGAATGCCACGTGTATGTGTGTGTGTGTGTGTGTGTGTGTGTGTGTGTGTGTGTGTGTGTGTGAGCCCAAATGTCCGAGAACCCGGGTGGAGCCTTCTGTTCAGAGCGGGTATGTGTGTGTCTTTCAGCTGTTCTGCACAGACGGTCTGAGACGAACAACTCTCCATCCACCCACACACACACACACACACACACATAAACACACGCCATATGCACATCACCAACCAATAACCCATCCAATGATGAGGCGTTCAGAGGCTGACACAGAACATCGTGTAAATAAACCTTTGTCACGAGTTGTTTAAGCGTGTGAGTCAATAAAAATTTCTGACCTGCTTTTTGGGCAATAAACACATGATGAATAACAATTATTTCTAAAATTAGTTATTAGTGTTACTCATTTTTTCTCAGTTTATGTGGAGTGTGGGACTTTGGAACAGGATGTGTTTTGTGGTACGAGTGATGATACATCTTGGCGCTGCGTGTGCAAAAGATGTCACTGGCTGACCTCAAAACAGTCCCTATTTGTTGTTTTCTATTTTTTTTTTTTTTTTGTAAAAGCACATTGAGAGGGATGTAGAAAAAAAGTCAAATTCCTTATTTTGAGCTGATTCTGGGAAAATGTGCCATATAATACGTTACACTGACTTTGCTTCGCTGAAACATCCTTCTCCCAAATGTATCTACAAATTGTCAAAAATAAGATTTGTGTATCACGTCATACTTCGGCATGGGTCGATATGAAAATTCCATGTCACAGTATTGCAATATTATCTCTATAATAATCAGAATAGGATTTAAAACTCCCCAAATGTCACTAAAACATGCTAATATAAATTTACATTTTGTGAAGAAAAAATATGTACATTGTGTTCCAGATAAGACGCATCTTTTTTTCGTGTTTAGCATCTAATTTCCATGTCTTTAATGCGATCCATGATAAAATCCTTATCATTGTTTTCATGAACTTGTAAACTTGCCAGTAATAAGGAAATGCATTTTAATTCTGATCATCATTGAAGTCCATGGTAACTCTTAATCCAGCCTCCATTCTCTAAAAACTGCAAACTTTTTACAACCATCTTTTTGGCCTGAGGGTGTCTGACACTAAAAAAAGAGATTTGGGATGGAGTATAACTTTAATGATGCAATTTTATTTCAGCCCCTAGCAACACCCCTAGAGACCATACATGTCCTTGAAATTCAAGTGTGGTTTTTGTGAGGTTTCAAAACATCAACAGCTGGGAGCTGGGGGGAATAATCGGGATGCGGTGCCACAATTGACTGCAACCAAATCGAAAAGTATTTCTTTAAGCCAAAAATAATTTTAGTAACTGGATGGATCGTTCTGTATGACCTTCACATCATCCCTTTTTTGTTGCCAAACTGGGCATATATTTCTTTTTTTTTAATGGTACTATAGTGTTGGCACCACAGCTAAAACTCAGCTATTATTTTGAACAAAATTTAGCCTGATAAATCTGATTAATGGATTGGACATTACTGTGATGGGTCTTGTTTTGGCAGGTGGTTTTGGGGGGAGGCCTGGGTGATATTGTCAATGCATGTGAAGCCAAAATGAGTTCTTGCCAACATGTCACAAATACAAATTATTGTGCAAAGCATCGAGCTAAAAAGGGATTCTTGTTTCTGAAAGCACCAAATATTGTTTTTTATCCTTGATTATTTAGAAAACTTTATGACATCAAACTCCATAGTGCTTATGTAGGAAATGCAGAAAATGTAGAGTGTGTTGTATTGTATAGGCAGCACTACCCCATTAATCACAGCAATAACAAAGAAAGAAGTGAGGACACTGGAAAGTGCAATGTATCAGCAATCGCCATTTCTTTTTAAGGTGTAAGAGTTGTCCAATGTTCACACAGGCTCCTGGGCACAAACCTAATCAGCCTGGCTCTTGAATTATAAATGACTGTAATCTCTAGTCTGATCACTGCAAGGTGTCTACTCTTGTAAACAAAACTCAATTACATTTTTGGATAAATACTCATTTAGGGTTTGGTGTATGTTTCGCCCATACCACAACAAGAAGGTGATGCTTGTTAGTAGCAGAACCTCTGTATGAGCTGACTTTACATTCCTTATGGAAAAGTCAATCAAACTACAAAGAGATGCATCATGACCACAAAGAGATACAAAACTACCATGAAGAGATGCAAAAATAATGCTAAGAGACACACAACGACAACAAAGAAATGTGACCACAATATGATGCAAGACAATTACAGAGACAAAAATCAACTACAAACAACGGAAAATGGGTTGTGAACAAAGAGTCACAAAGAGATACAAGACAATGCACTGCTGACCAAAAAGCAATGCAAAACATTGACAAAGAGACAAAAGTTAGATGGATGCAACCACAGGGAGACACAAAACAACCACACCACGATGAAAAACAAAACACCCACAAAGACACAAAATGACTACTGTGTGTGTTGTGTCTCTTTCAGTCAGGTATTGCTCCTGTATAGAAGACGTGGGGGGCTTTTACAAGGCTTTTTCTAGGGACCAGTCTCCTAAATGTCCATTATTACAATTAGCAGCTAATCAATTACATTATTCCAAGCCCCCCCCCCCCCCCCCCCCCCCCCCACACACTTTGAGTCTACCCCCCTATCAAAAGTTCCTAATCCCACCCCTGCTCCTCCCAAGCTTGGCTGGGTTTCCTCCTGTCACTCACACATTACATCATCACCCACTGATCATCAGGTGCCAGGATGATGCATGGACACACACACACACACACACACACACACACACACACACACACACACACACACACACACATCCCACGCAGCATAACATCATGCCAGCCTGCCTCTGTATCCCCTGCATTACTGTTCATCAGTCATGATCACTCAGTGTGTGTGTGTGTGTGTGTGTGTGTGTGTGTGTGTGTGTGTTTATAAAGCCTACCTTTCATCCAGTCCACCACCTGGCTCGTGCTCCATTTGCTCACCGGCTCCATCACGAGCGCCATCGAGGAAACTTTGCGCCGACTCTCCGTCGCGCGCAAGCGGTGTCGTTAACCCAAAACAAAGCTCTGACCGGCGGGCACAGCTCCAAAAAAAAAACTCCCGCCCTCCTTCCTCTCCCTACCTCGCTACTTCCCTCCGCAGCCAGGTGACTCCCTTTTCACGCTCTCCCGGTCCGGTGCTCGTGCCCCCGGCTCAGCCCGGTGTCGTGTCCCGTTAACGCCGCGCAGCCTTCAGTGCTTGTGTGCAGCGGAATCCGATACATTCCCCTGCTCGGTCCGGTCTGACATGTGTCCCCTTCCCTCCCCTCTTCCCAGTGCGCCAGTCCGGTCCTCCCGGTGTGTGCGCGTGTGTGTGTGTCTGTGGCAGAGAGAGGTGTGTAGGTGTGTGCGCAGCCGGTCCGTTACCGACAGCAACAGAGTAGATAGACTAAGTCACACCGGACTCAACACCCGACAGCATCTCTCTCTCTCTCTCTCTCTCTCTCTCTCTCTCTCTCTCTCTCTCTCTCTCTCTCTCTCTCTCCAGATATGATTAAACCGCGCACGCGCCCCGTGGGTGTCTCCGCGTGCACGTATTGGCGAATTTCCCTCTGGAGCGATAGAATCATGCAGATATGATGGGGAAAATATATTCCCAGAAGATGTTTAATCAGGCCGAATGCAATGTGTGTGTGTGTGTGTGTGTGTGTGTGTGTGTGTGTGTGTGTGTGTGTGTGTGTGTGTGTGGCATCAGGACACATGGGGTAGGCCTACCTACACACACTCTGCTGCTTTGTGAGGAAACTTAATGAATCCTCAGCCAACCTCTGCACCTCCACTCCACATGTAACTCCTCCGTGCCCTCACACCACTGCTTTCTTTCTTAATGAAAGATGTTAAGGGTTCCCCTGTTTGCACATACTCAAATTGGCTTTTATTACACTTTCCTATTTGGACATCCAGTGGTTAAGGAGCAACATTTTAGGTGTTAGTGTTTTTTTGTGACCTGATAAAAGTCCAATATTTAGCCTCTTTTATCTCTGTTTTGTTCTCCACCAACTCCAGCTTTAGATGCTAAATGCACTGTGTTGGCAGACAGCTAAACAATGAGCTGGAATATGCTTATGAAGCTGAGAGGCATGAATGTGGGTAGCGTGCATAAAAATCTCACGAGCCGGATTTGGACCAGATATGTTGCATGCAATTGCATGGGATTCCCTAAAAACCCACCGGCTCACAAAACAAATTGTTTACTGACCTCATCATTGCCTTTGTCCCAAGATTTAACCGACAGGAGACCTCATGCCTATTGGTAACTTCAAACAGAGATAAAACTTTTTTGTAATCATGTAAATTAATGATAATTACTGGATCTGGATCCATCCATCCACCCATCCATTGTCTACCGCTTATCTTGTATTCAGGGTCGCGGGGGGGGCTGGAGCCGATCCCAGCTATCATTGAGCGAAGGCAGGGTACACCCAGGACAGGACGCCAGTCTATCACAGGGCTCTGGATGAGGTTCTGATATCAAAATAGTATCTTGCATCTAGATGCCATGCTGAAATGACAACATTTCAGACAAGTAGACTATCGATTTCCATGTACCTGTTATACAAATTATAGAGGAAAAGAATATTCCATTCATAATTGACATGCATCAACTCAACATATGCTTGTATTTTGACTCATTTTTCAAGCATTAGAAATAAAACTTGTCCATACTCAGAGCAACATCTCATTTTCATCAAACCCAAATAATTCAGGTTATCATATTAATTTCACAGAGCGATGCTGCGTTCTGCCGAACCATTGGGTGGAAATCCAAGTTTGTAGGCGATCCGTCCCACAGGTACATGGCAACACCTCTACTGCACCCATTTACATTTTAAACTCATTTTGCCGTTGGCACAGTGCAGCTGTTCATGTGCAACATTGTGTTGTTTTTCTTTCTTTTTTCTCTCTCCTTTGGCCTCATTCGTGCCAATGAATAAACTGGGATCCAAGCCGTAGAAGTGAGTCACATTTACATTGTCTACAGAGAAAATATATATCTCCCTCAACTATCTTGTGTCTTGAGACAGAATTCTGAAAAAATTGACATTCAAGGGCAATGTCCGATCAATGCAACAGGACTTTTTGACAGTCTACATTTGGATTGTCATTATAGAAAAGGCACAGGTGTCCCCGATACGCTGAGACAGTGATGTTTACACCACAGCTTTTACTACTGCGATGTCTCAATGTCCTGCATGAAAAGAGCCTGGTTTTCTCTCACACACCCTTTGGGAAAATGACAGTCACAGGAAAAATACCTTATTAAATTGTTCCTTCACCTTATTCCAACCGTGAGATTTTTCTCCTCCACAATTAAAAAAAATCTACTTTCATCAACACCTTTTTTCCCCAGAAATGTCTCATTGATTCGAGGTATTTTGTTGAATCAACCCTTTGAGAACGTTTCCCTGACTAAACACCCCAAATCTTCAACAGTTTAATCTTTAATGTTTCACATTAGCAAAATCACAATGCTGTTGAATCATATTTATGAAGATTCCCACAATGAAAGATGCATTTTCCTTTTTGCTGCCTTTTCCTGTATTCATGAGTAAAGCTGTTCCTCATCCCACTAAATTAATTCTTAATCATATTAATGTTTATCAGTGTAAAGCTAACACATTGTAGTAATTTCGAGTCGGTGGGATCACATAATGAAAGTATGATTAGAACATTATTCAATTTAATCAAATCATTAAAGATTCATTGCTGAGCTACATTAGTTTGTGTGTGTGTGAGAGAGAGTCTGCTCACCTTCAAGTATTTCACACACACATATTCCATTACAGTGCATTGCACATCCAGTTCATGATAGTGAATAATGAAGGGAAAAGATACAGAACATGGCACTGGAGATAAAATAAGATCTGGTTTGTTTTGATTCATTGCAGCATCTCCTCCTCTGCAGGTGGATGTGTACACCAACAGCATAGAGTCAGGAGCTACACGTTCCTTTACCAACTGAGCCCTCTGCTGGTGACAAGTGGCGTAGGTGATGGTCACATAGAGAGAAACGACACTTTAAACTCAGAAGCTATTGCTGAAACATTGAGAAATGTTGTGTGTCATCAATCTTTTTGACTTTACCCGAGAGGGGAAGAACCTGCAATAATAATCATGTGTAGGCTACTTTGTGTTGAGTACTAATTATCAAATGAAAACCCAGTGTACTAAGAACAGGCTAGCTCTTAGCTCAAAGAAGAGCGTCGCAGCGCTGCTAGCATGGCTGTAGACTAGGGTGAAGCACTATGAAGTTAGCGCTTTAATGAATCTTGGGAGACAAAACACACATTTATGTGTACTGTGTTTCATGTACTTATAACATTCGGTGTGATTAGCTCTTAAATTAAGTGTATCCTGATGAAAACACCATACATACGTGCACAAACATGTGGTACTCTTAAGGGTCCCGGGTTTGAGGTTTAGTAAATATCATCACCCTAACCTACCAGCATCTCAGCTTCCTAATTAGCTTGTTATATCGTTTGTTTAATCTGTAGAACAGCCAAAGAGTAAAAAGTCCAATTTTAGCTTTACGCAGATGAGAAAATCATACCACTGTCTATCGGTCTGTTAAATATGAAGCTACAAGCAGTAGCCGATTAGCTTTAGCTTCGCACAGGCCAAACAGATGTAGAAATCTGGAGTTAGCCTACATGTGAAATACATCCATACAAACAGATGAATTCACTGGCCTGGAGTTCAAGTAAGCTTGCCTACATGTCACTTTGCATGTTCACGTTGCAGTCTTTTGAGAGAACTAGTCCCTTCCTGTTGCTTGTGACCTACTGTAACTGTTCACATTACTCTTCTCTTTACAGGGATGGTCTTAAGTGTTGATTAGGAAGTGAAAAGGGGATTAGAACATGAAAGATAATCTTCTCTGAGGTGAAACTGTCACCACGGTTATAACTAGATATGATTTGCATTCATATTAAAGAAAACACCAATAGTGAAGAGATACGGATCTAACAAGAAGCACCAGATTCAAGTTGAATCCAAAAACATTTCACTAATGGTGCAATACTGTAAAATTGGCAAAGGGAAAGTTTTCTATCTGAACCAAGAAGTTGAGTCACTGTCACATCAGCCAGACACGTTATTTTAACCCTTAACAACCCAGACTGTTTTTATGTTTGTATTTGCTCGAATGTGCTTTGAATTCAACAACAAAAAAAGAAATAAAAAATAATTGAACCAGCTAAATTTATTGAAGTTTAAACATAATACGTGTTATCAAAGCATTAGAGTTGTTAAATGAGTCAAAACTACCTTTAGTCACAAAAAAAATAGCATTTTAAAATGATATAATTATTATATATATTTATAATGAGTTAAAGTCAAGGGTGAAGCTGTAGAAGCAACTGTGAAAACTGTGTCACCATGGGTTTCTTAGGGTTAACAATCGGTATTTTGTAAGGCCATGAGACTGTAAATCTACATTGTAAAGTGACTCAGTTTTCTGTCTTTTAAAATGTTTTCCAGCTCAAATAATAAAGTGAGATTTTCATGTTTATAGTGTGAATACGTTTTATTCTATGCATATCTTTTATGTCCGAAACCAGTCTGCTTGAGTGCTTCTCAGAAACTGAAAGGCAGCAGAGAAGAGGAAGTGTCAGTTCTTCATTGGACACTCTCACACTTGATTCGTCATGTGTTAACTGTGTTTAAAAGGAAGCGACTAAAAAAACACAACTCCCTGTACGACCCTTAAAAAAGAAGTAAAAGTAGGAAGTGGACAGCTTTCTCGTTTGAATAAATTAACACTGACTTTTGTTAGAGGCCTTTCCAATTTCTCTCAAAAATGGGTTTAGATGTTGTTACATGTACTCAGAGACAAAGAGGTTTTTGATGATCTTATCAATTTAATAAAGTTATATTACGTATATGTAATATAACATCAATTCGGATATGCATTCAGCATCTTGAAAAGGAAAAACTAGATTGAGACAAATATTTTCATTGCTACTGATGACAAAAAAACAAACCAAATAAATAGCCAGCACTTCCTTCTGCTCTCACTTCCTCACTTGATTGGCATACAAAAGGAGAGAGATGATGGGCAGAGGAATCAGTGTTTCAGCTTGAGCCAAACACATCGCTTAAGGGGAACTTTCTTGTACGTGCTGAGAGATCTTTTCTATCATTTTCATCCAAGAGGAGCATTTTATCACACCTCCTGTGGATACAACATCAGTGATGAATCAGCTCTTCTTTGTGTGACACAGTGAGTATCACAAACCATTATTGAGTCCCGATCGTTGATAATACGGTTTTATAAACCGTCCTTAATGGTCTTTGATTTTTGTTTTATTGGATTTTCAGGATCATCAGGTGGACTATACGTTGAGAAATTTAATTTGTCGATGTGACGAAGAGCTATATGGGTCCCATAGTGAAAGACAAGCACAGCAAAACAATGCCAAAAGGAGGACCTCAATCTTTTTATTTCTGTTTCATTTTTCTCTTGGTGCATATCAGCAGTTTTGCTGTTCCAGTCAGAGGATTTTCTCTGAAGTCCTGCCGAATCAGTTATGACAACGCCATATGTACAAAGACTCAACTCACAGCAGTTCCTCACGACATTCCCTCAACCGTGAAAGGTTTCTACTTGTCTGAGAACAAAATTCAAAATATAAAAGAAAATGATTTCAAAACTCTATCTGGTTTGACGCAGTTAGACCTGAAACGCAACCGTATTTCAACAATAGACACGGGCGCCTTTGCCAATCTGATTTCCCTCAAGATATTCAGTCTAAATAATAACAAGCTTGAAGAGCTTGGAGATGATATATTTGGCGGTTTGAGCAACCTCACAGAGCTCAGAATTGGAAGTAATCACATCAAGCGGGTGGCGTCCACGTCTTTTAAGTCCTTGACAAGCTTGACGTTTTTGGACATCTCCAAAAACCAACTTCACCACGTGACAAAAGTTCATTCTATATTGCAGCAACTGCCAAATCTTAAGACGCTGATAGTCAAAAATAACTGGTTGACCACTTTTGAGTCATGGCAACTGACAAACAACTCAATAAAACTCGCTGCCCTTGATTTGTCTCAAAATCCCATTGCGGTCTTTCGGATCACTGAAGATGTTTTTCCAAATCTCACCTGGCTAAGCATCGGTGCCTCTCCCAAAAAGCTTAAGATGAAATGGGACATTCATAACAAGACATTTCTCAGTCGAGTGTCCACTCTTGATATTAGTGGGCTTCAAATGGATCATGACGACATGAAAACACTGCGAGAGAACTTCAACCCCTCGCTGACTGCTCTGCGGATGAATGACATGAGACATACACGCCTTACAGCACTGATCAACGTTTCCTGCACCATCCCAACAGTGTCCAAACTCCAACTCAGACAAAACAACCTCCTTTACGTCAGTTCCAATTTGTTTGAGTTGTGTATTAACGTGAAAGAGTTAGATTTATCCAAAAATCATATAAATAATATCGAAGAAAAGGCATTCAGTTCTCTTAAAAGTTTAAGGATCTTGAGTCTGAGTCAAAACAAACTTCCATCCATCCCAGCTGCCACGAGGAATCTGCCAACCCTTGAAGAGCTCAACCTCAGCCACAATGAAATACAAACACTTAAGTGCAATGATTTCGCCAACCTAACAAAGCTCAAAGAGCTCAGCCTTAATCAAAATTCAATCTCAGCAATAGACAAATTCGTTTTCAAGGGTTTGATACGACTGCAAGTTTTAAAGCTACATAACAACAGCATCTCCAAATTAGGAGATGCTTTTAAAACGCACTTGCCACAACTAATACAACTCCGTTTGAATCTGAATAAACTTAACGCCATTAAACCTGGGGAATTATCAGGCTTGCAGTCACTCCAGAACTTGTCATTAAATGAAAATAAAATAAAGAAACTTGAAAAGGGATGCTTTCTTGGATTGACGAATCTTACCTACATACAGCTGAACTCAAATACAATAAGAGAACACCAACTGAAAGGTGTTTTCGATGATCTAATCAATTTAATAAGTTTGGATTTAAGGGATAATAAAATTAAATACACTGACTCTACAGCTTTGTCTGATCCACCATTTTCTAAGCTGTCCCATCTGGAGTCACTGGTTATTCGTGGAAATAGCCGTAGGGAGAAGTCCCTGCTACCTAGGAACTTCCTTCAAGGTTTGACTAATCTCCTGGAATTTAATGCCAGGAACACTCAACTTCTATCCTTGCACAAAGACACATTTACTTACACGCCTCGACTGCTAAGACTTGACATTAGCTCGAACGACCTGTCGGATCTCTCTCCAGAGTTGTTTTACCCAATTCCAAGCCTCGAAGCTCTCTACATATCAAGAACAAGCCTTCAGTCTCTAGATTTCCTCATAGATGCAAACCTTACAAAGCTTGTGTTCCTGCAGGGGAGAAGGAATCAATATTCAGTTTTCAGTGAGGAATTAATTAAGTCCCTTCCGGCTCTCGTTTACATCGATATTCAAGGCAATAGTTTCACCTGCGACTGCAGCAACGCCTGGTTCCGCGATTGGGTAGTAAACGACAAGCAAACACAAGTTTTTGACGCCTATAACTTTAAGTGCAACTATCCTCCAGACCTTAAAGGTACGAAACTGTTTGACCTCGACGTCCAGTCCTGCACAGTGGACAATGAGTTCATTTGCTATATCTCCACCACATGTACCATCCTCATGTTTATGGTGGCGTCCTTCACCTACCATTTCCTGAGATGGCAGCTGGTGTATGCCTACTACCTCTTCCTGGCTTTGCTCTTTGACAAAAAGCATAAAAACAAGCAAGCTCCCAGGCAGTACGACGCCTTCATCTCTTACAACACCCATGATGAGCCGTGGGTCACTGAGGTGCTGTTGCCAGAACTGGAAGGAGTGCAGGGCTGGAAATTGTGTCTACACCATCGAGACTTTGAGCCAGGTAAGACACCTGGTGTTGGACAAAAAAACATTTTAGCCATGCTAGTTGGTGGATCCAGAATCAGTTGCAAGCTTTGTTATCAGGGGCACGAAGCAGCAGTAACAATCTGGCAATTGACTGGGGTAAAGGGGCCAGTATATGTACTGCAATGGTGATTGGGAAATGAGGCAGTCACATGAACATTATGAGCAAAGTATGGGAACACATCAAATATCTGCAGTGCATTATGGATTTTTTTAAGTCAACTGACTTAAACTAAAGTCTAAAAAACAACTAAACTACTACAACTACTACTACTACTACTACTACTACAACTAAAAAACAAAGAATGATGATATTTTTCTTTTATACGCAATGTACAAGCAAATGCCATGTGATTTCAGTGTGTATACCAGGCAAAGCTATCATTTGAGAAGCAATAAGTTGAAGTGCATGTTACTTCGATAGATCAGCCAAAACAGTGATTCTGTAGTTTCATCTATACGCCAGACGGTGTCACCATATTACTTTCTGTACTGCACCATCAGAAGAACCGGTTTTCCTTTTCTCTTCCTCAGGCAAACCAATCATAGACAACATCACAGATGCCATCTATGGAAGCAAGAAGACCATCTGTGTGATCAGCCGCAGATACCTGGAGAGTGAGTGGTGCTCCAGAGAGATCCAGGTGGCCAGGTAACGCCGCCATCGGCTGACTTTAAACTTCTCTGAGCTGAGACACACAGCAGTATAATGCCTCACTAAGTCACTAAGTGAAACAAGTTTGTGTGATTAATCCCTCACTGCCTATCATTTATATTAATCTCAATAGCAATGCTATTGAAATGAACTGTTGTGTTAAATCTCCATTTAGTCTTTCAATACAAAGTCACCCGCAAAAAAAAGGTCTTATTTATCCCACAAACAAAAATCTGATATCCCCATTTAGTCATACGAACTTCTCTTTAAGGCTACAAGTTTTGGATATTGAAGTCAAATTTTTCAGAAATTAAACCTAATGTTAGGAATTGTCTTGACTAATAGTGAGGTTTGCTGAGAAGATATAAAGATAAGTAAAACAGAATAAACCATTGTAGATTTATAGGGTCCACATATAGTATTTATTAGAGAGTAAAGGCCTTTGCACATTTAGTTTTTTTGTTCACTTTGTTTCCATTTCTTTGCAGATACTGAACCAAAATTACAGCATTCTAAGTGTTTTCCGACAAACTTGTTAAAGGACATTAAAGTTTTTGTAAGATGAAAACTTGCAATATTACTCACGAATACTTAATTAATGCTGATATCAAGTCTTAAACTTGAAGACACAAAAACAATTTCCATAACTTCTTGGCTTAAATTTTGTTCTCCTTTGTTCTCTTTTGATAGTTCCTGTCCATGAAATGTATTGAAAAGAGATGTGGTGAGTGTTGTCTCCCTCTTTCCATCCCCTCATCCTTTTCCTCGGTTTAGCTTCCGTCTGTTCGATGAGCAGAAGGACGTCCTGATCCTGGTGTTCCTGGAGGAGATTCCCATCACTCAGCTGTCGCCTTACTACCGCATGAGGAAGCTGCTAAAGAGGCGGACCTTCCTGAGCTGGCCTCGCGCCGGGGAGCATCCAGAGCTGTTCTGGGAGAAACTCCGCCAGGCTCTGAAGACCAAAGATGATCTCAACGGGGACAAATTCCTCCTCACAGTGGTGGACAGACCGTGAGAGACGAATTTATGATTAAGCGTGTGTAAAATTAGTTTTTCCCATAATCAGATTCTCAAACGGGGAAGTGAAATTATGGCAGATACAATTGTAAATATTGTATAAGATAGAAACAGAACAAGAAAACGAAGAACTTAACAGAAGGATTGACCACAATCCATGGTTTGACATGTGTACAGTTCCAGGTTTCCAAAGCAGCACGAGCGTAGAAAACATGTTGGAAGAAAACATGTTTACTGGCTGAAAATTAGTAAAGACGTTGCTTGGGAGCCCGTCTACAAGCACTTTGTAAAAATGAAAATTCTGAAAAAAGATCACACATTCTGTCTTATTGTGTAACCACTGGATATAGTTATAGTTACTGAAAGTATTTCATCTTAAAAGCAGCACACACATTTTTTTAAAGCACTTACTTGTATTATTAATGTTATATGTTAATGTGATGTTTGTTCAACCCTTAAATCTCATAACAAACTCATGCTTTACAGACAAGATTTGTTCAAAGACTTTATTTTTCCCAAAGATATCAAATCTGTAGAGTTGTGTGTATGAAATGACTCAAAAACATGCAGAATCTTGTTGATTTGATATCATCAATGAAGAAATGGAACACGGCGATACAGAACATATACAATCAGACTAGCAATAAGATGATTTTAACAACTATAAAGCTATTTATAGTGAAAGAATGATGAAACTCTGTTGACATGTATAATTATCTCATCTAACATGCTTTTGTGAATCTGCTATAATTGTTATTTTAATTGCAACTTCATTACATTGTTCATTATCAGCCAGACAACATTGTCTTCTTTTGGGTAAAAATATAGTTTCTATATAACTTCTAGAATAGACAACTATAACTGGTATTCTTGAATTTAATTTGAAATTCTGACCTTTTATCGACCGACTCAGTAAAGTGGCGAATCTGTTTTAATAAATTATTTAGAATAAAGACACTTCTTGAAAACAATGTTTTCATTATTTTGTTGTTGGTGCTCTGTAGCTACAGCGTACAGTTTACGTATAAGATGTATGTATTAATGTATGTATTAAGAATACTACACTTCCCTGTTTATAAAACAGAACAAATAATAACGTAATTTAACCAAAATCACATGATAGTTCCTATCTTGGGAGCACAAGTGCATAAGTCCTATGCTGCACATAGGAACTGGTGTTCGGAGCACATGCTACCCGCTGATCTGAACGTTCTTCCTCTTCCTTTCACTGCAAAGACAAAAAGAAATGTTTTAGTATTTGGTTACAGTACAACATGAATTGATAATAATATACAGAAAGATGACACAAAGAGCGGACTCACTCAATGCACTTCATTCCTCGCTGAGTCCACTTGGCGGAAGGGTCGGCGCACACGAACCTCCCCGGAAGATGAAATCTGTGGGAAAACAGGAAGAAATGATCAAAGACGAGCCACGTGAATAGGCTTCATTACACCGGAGACAGGAGGGTATATATTTACAACAGCTTCAGAGTCCAGAAAGTCCTGTAGTGCTTCATGATTGATGATTTTGGGTCACACTTTAAATGTTGTGCAACTTAGATGCTTTGTTATGTTATACTGATACCTGCTTTGGAAAAGTTTGACCTCGAAACGTCTGGATATAAAACCCAACTCTCCTGTGTTCATTTTTTGTTCCACCTCATGTTTGTGTCTATTTTCTTTCAGTCACCCAAATTTTAATAGATTCAGTGCACTGCCACATTTCTATTTCTGGTACATTTAGTGGTTGTTTAAGTTGTAAGCAAGTCTGCAACTGCTTCACAGAACAGAATCTTGCAGTACTATTACTGTAATAAATATATATAAATATAAATATAAAATACTATTTTGATAATAAATGTACAGTTTAAGTCATTTTGAGGTAAAAAAAAGAAAAACATTTTTTTTGTCTTTTCAACTTTTGTTGGACAAAGCAAGACATTTGATCACACGTTCTCCAGAATAAAATTATGTAAATTTTTCAATGTTTCAGTCAAGAAAATAATCAATAATTGGTCATCACATTTGCAGAATTGCTGTCTAAAATTAGATGAAATCGTTTAACTCACATAACGGCATTGATGTCGCAGGAAGTGAATATGGTCTGGATGGTGTAGCCCAGCAGGCGTTGGCATGGAAACCGATTTACGGTGTACCTCATGCAGCAGCTCGCTGCAAAGATGATTGTAAAAACAAATTGTAATAAAATAAAAATACAAATACACAACCTTTTTTTAACACATCAAGTCAATTTTGCTGCATACTGCACATTATTTATCAGTAACAGCTGGAGGACTCACCTGACTGTGTGTTGTCGATAAACATCGTGAGGAAGACAAGGCACAGAGCTGTCAGGAGAGACACTTTGCTGCTTGCCATGGTTTCTCGGTTCTGCCGGTGGTGGTATGTGGCTGTAGTAGTTCACTGGTAGCAGTGTAAAGTGCCTGAAGGGATTCAGTGAGAGTGTGGCAGAGTCAGCAACGTGCACTCCTTAAATAGAGCTAACTGGGATTTTCCAGCGTTCGGCAGCATTGTTGCATAATGCGGAAACAACCCAGGTAATAGTACACCATGGTTAGTCTGACTCAGGGAGGTGTATTAGGAAGAATAATGTGTAATTTGCTGTCGGACTTGTACAGCACTTTGGTCAACTTTGTTATTTTTAGATGTGCTCTATAAATAAAAGTGGATTTGATTTGATTGGATTATTGAAACTAGAGCCACCACTTTAACAGCAGAATAAAAGCTTATGTAAAATAATTATTTAAAATACTCAAAAAGTACAAATACACCCAACACGACTCCGTTAAAGAGTTTAAAGGACAGTAAATAATGTTTGTTCCATGCCAAGGGATTGTTACCGAACAGGTTTTAATACCAAATAGTGCAACATTAAAAGTTTGTTTTTCGCCTTTTTTTTAAAAGACAGAATAAACTGGAAATGATTTACATATCATGGATATGGTCAAATATGAGAACATATTGCAAAAGTTCACTTTGATCAATTTTAATTTTTCACAAAAAGTCAGACAAAAGCAGCCAGAAAGTTAAGTTCTCACAGCAGGAATATCTTTTTTTCTCTTTACTTCCCCTTACAAGTTATTCAATAACTGCCTCCCTTGCAGAAACGTGAAAGGGATGTCATCATCGTGTGTGTGTGTGTGTGTGTGTGTGTGTGTGTGCGTGTATGTGTGTGTGTGTCTGTGAATGTGAGGGTGTGTGTGTGTGTGTGAGGGTGTGTGTGTCAGTTGCAATTTGTACTTTCCATGATAGAAAAGAAAGACAGGATGCCAGTTAAGTGTCAGATAACATCAAGGTAGTGACGACTCCTGTGTAAATACGTGGGGAATGGACCGTGTAGGACGGTGAAAGCATGATAAGTGGTGAGAAGATTTAGAAAGTGACAAAGTGTATCTCGGGAACAGATAGTTTAGATAGCGATGCATGACAAGGATTCGGAAAGACAAAGAGGGGCCTGTTGAGTAGAAAGTCCCTCATCAGATGATTTCACTCTGACGCGTGTCTCTTCATTTTGCTACTTTGAGACAAAACACTCCTGTTGGCTTTGTGTAAAACAATCACTTACCAAGTGACGTGTTTTGAAGTGACACAGAGATCCAAAGTGGCTGTGAATATCAGTGGTATGCTGCCTTGACTAGAGGCACTTGCTAACTTGCTGGTAGGCTGGTAGGCAGGTTCCAGGTGAGTGGGAGGACACACACCTACATACGCACAAATGTGCAAACCGGGGACATGATAGACACAAGAGGAATGGGACTGACGAAAGAGAAATTGTTTACCAGTTTAAATTGCTTTGTATCCAGGACCAATTAGAATACCCCGCATGTCATCAGGGCGGATTCCCCTTTGTTGTTGAAATATCAAATGATGTAGTACATAATAGTTTTACTACTGCAGGAAAAAAAGGCTTTGATACAGTATCATAAATTGACAGGCAGGGAACTTTAATGACGATGGCGGAGGATATAATAAGAGTCACATTATCTGTGGACTTTAGCCTTTTTAGAGTGTTTTCATACTTGTTTGCTTTGCAGCCTGTGCATATAATGCAGTTCAAGAGTTGATCAGGAAGTAATTTGAAATTAATCAATTCTTGACACCTCTTTAAAAACACACACACAATCCACATTTAACATAGTTTACCAGTTATCACACATGTGGACAGAATCAACCTGTTCAATGTAAGGAACTAAATAAAAAATTGTCAGATTTGCCTTCCAAACATTAAGAACAATGTAGATGCATCACCATACACGTTAAGAAACTTTGGCATCGTCACAAGGTTAAGAACAATACAGACTTAAAGGAGCAGCTCACAGTGTCACACTTATTGTGCAAACTTCCTCAGCTGATAACATTCATTGCCACCGTAACAAAATCTAAGGTTACAGCCACTGTTGAATGAAAACCTTGAGGGTGCAATGTGTGATCTTAGTGGGGAATTAGTATAAATGTACTTGTTTTAAGGAATTTGTTCGAACCTTAAATAACCCAATTAAAGCTTACAATGACATAAACTCCTCGATAACTTGCACTGCGGGGGTGTTTTTACAACGGTTGCCATGCAAAACTGTAATCTCTTTATTTTGGAAGCAAAGAAATCTTAGCTCTTATCTCAGCATTGTTAACACAAGTTCACATTCCTGGACATTACCAATTGCAGTCTTGTTGCTATTTTTAGCTCCTCAAAGGCTTTGATCTAAAAATAGATCGCCAACTCTGTGTAACCCTGCAGGAAAACTTACGTCATAATGGATGTACGTGCTTTTCTTATTCATTCGGATCAAAGCTGTATTTGGGATATCAAAAAAATAAAAGTAAAATGTTTTGTCCTGCATGTACAGTACTTATTTTGTACACATATCTACAGTAGGTGCAGGACCATGCGCTTATACTAGTATACTGTACTGTATATATAATTCTTATCAATATTTATGTTGTGTGGACAAATTGTATTTTGATGCTTTGGCAACATTGTTATTGAAACTTTCATGCCAATAAAGCTGGTTAAGAACCCCAAAATATTTGAGGTTGAATTTTTCGGTAAAAGCATATCAAATGATTCTGAAGACATTTCAAGATACATTTGCGAGAATTTGTTGACTAAGAATAAATCAAGTCACTCTTTTCATGTACAAGTTAGCATCAAGGAAAAAGAAATTCAGCTCGGGTTCACTTTTTTCCATTTCCGTTTATCACCAGATCAGATTACATAGCTGTAAACCACACCATGTGCCAAGAATGGAGAAATGAACTTTGATCATGCATGTTTGCTCGGGCGACAGAGAATTAAGGTCAGCTGAAAGTTAATTGCAACCCATACAATGCGGTCTGGTATCTAGTGTTTGCCAAAACAACGGTTCTATACAGTGAAAAACAATGCGGCCAAATACAGAAAGCGCCTGCTGTGTAAGTGAATACACACTTCTGACCTCCCTCCAAGGTCTCTTTTCCAGGCAGTGAATCCCACAAACGCTCCGATCAATACTCTCCACTTCAACTTCACACCCATTCCTGTAGCGACATTCACAACTCCTCGTCTAGCAAAATGAGGCTGCTTTCTATTCTAACACTGGCTCTTCTTTGGGTGACCATTCAGTCAGCAGGTAAGTTATGTTAAATGATGACATGAAGGATAATTAACTAATTCATTGTTAGTTATCAGCTTTGTATGCCAATATTTGCTATTTGCTACTCTGCCCTCAAGTAGTGAAAAAAAAAAGTGCAGGCTTGAAGTAAAGAGGCTCCTCCGAACTTCTACAAAAGTACATTGTAAAAAGTATCCCATGTGGCGAATCATGCTTTATATTGTATGATCATCAGCAATGTTTTTGTAGTGTTTATGGGATGATTGGTCCAAAGTGTTGGACAGCATAAATTCTTATCGGAGACTTTCTGAGACGTGAATCTTGTTGTCAAAACTACCGTGCAAGATGTAGTCTGTCTTTATGACAATCAAAACACAGGAATGTAAACAACAAACTAAACCCCACAAAAACATTCAAGATGTCTTAAGTATTTGATGTTGCCTGCCAAAAAAATGGTTTCATTCAAAAAGCATGTGACTATTCTGCCTGCTTGTATGTGTTTGTGCAGGGCATCTTGGCTGCTGCACGTCTTTTTCTGAGCTCAATGCTGTGAAATCCATTGTAAAAAGAGGAGGAGCGGTTCAGTGCCGGCGGCAGGGCATCACAGAAGGGTGCAGCATTAATGCAGTGTAAGACATTTCACATTTTTACATTTCCTGCTTTGTTCGTTCTTTGTGTAAGTGACACAAAGTACAACTCCCTGAACTCCTTCTGGCTATGTTTTCTTTCCCTCCATTTCCTCAGTTTCCCATTTGTAGCAGACTCTCACAATCATCTTTCCCAGTTTATACAACTTTGACAACTTTTCTCTTGTGTCTGTCTCTCCAAGTGTCATCAAGTGGAAACAGCACCAAGTATGCGTGACTTCGACACCTAACAAGATGCGAAATCTTCTTGCGATTCTGTGGTAACGTACACACACAGCTGCCACAACCAAATACATTTCTAAAAAAAGAGACCAAAACTGCTTTATAAATCCCAACACTGCTACCAAAAACACAGATTGTCCAATCATAGATTAGCAACCATAACTCGGCACAACCGGCCTGTCAAGGTTTGACTGTGCATGAGGCTGTATAAGAGCAATAATCCCTACCTAAAGAGGTTGGCACACAAAATCCTGGGAAAACATCTACAAAAGACCCCCATGCTGGTAATCACAGTCATCAATCAACCTGCATGTCTTTGGACTGTGGGAGGAACCCTTACTGATAAAAAGAACAGATTCATCCAATTTTCTCTTGCTGCGAGATGACAATGATAACCACTACCCCACCATGCCACCATTAGTGATTTAACTGATTTGACTCAAATGCAAGACTGTAGCTCATCCATCCAGGGCCTGGACAGTGAAACTACCACAGTGGTTGCGATACTGATCTGACAACGAGTGGGAGTAGAGCTAAATTCCTGGGGCTCAAGTGTGTTGCAAGAGCAGGGAGAGTGATAGAGGTGAGTCTCAGCATGAAGGCAGACGTTTCGGTTGAGGAGGAATCCCCATTAGAGAGTGAGAGAGAGCACGCACACATTCAGCTAAAATTCCTGGAGCGAAAATGTGTTGCAAGAGCAGGGAGAGTGATAGAGGTGAGTCTCAGCATGAAGGCAGACATTTCGGTTGAGAAGGAATCCCCATATAAGAAAGTGAGAAAGCACACACACGTTCATACAGAGAGACAAACCGGGGACATGGAGAACACATGAGGAGTGGGGACCACAGGGTACCCCAAGGGGAAAACAGAGGCATGGCCATGGGCTGTGACCTATTACGTTGTAGGATTACAGGTTAATTTAGAAAAAAGACCAACAGGACTGTGTATTTCTACCACTGTGAAGAATGCTGCTCAACGTTAGCAGTTCTGTCCTTCTCTAATTGGATTGAAGCTACAACCCCTAGCCAACGTTAAATAGCTTTTTGCTAAACACATGCCTAAGTCCTCCTCCCTGAAGCCTTATCATACTTAAAATCTGAGCTAACTATACAAGAACAATGCTGTGACTTAATGGTTGAATGCTAACCTGAGAACTGTTAGCTTGGGCCTCAGAGTTAAGTACAATAGGCTATGTAAGATTTTTACTGGAACTGTAAGCATTAAAAAGTCAGAATCAATGCTGCATATGCAATCCATCCCTTCATGCCCTTGCCATTTGAAATGCCTAGATAGCCTGGTTTAATATCATTAACATCAAAACCCCTTTTCAAATGGCTCATGGGGCTAAGGTTAGCTAAAATAAGCTAGCTAAACTGTGCTACTGAAGGAAAATTCTGCTTTTGTCTGCCTCTGATTTTTTTTTTAAAGTAGTCGAGTTCAGAGTAAAACCAGAATACTGAAAATAAGAAAATTGATTTACTATCACTATACAGAATAGAAATACAATTACATAAATGAAAACATTTCAATTTCAGATGGCTTTTCCTTAAATCTATCTGCAACTTTGAGCAACAAGGGAGGGTGGAGCCTCAGTCCTCTGCTCAAATTCCATTTCACTGGGGAATATTACTTACAGAAACTAAATACACTTGCCTTTTGTGTTGTGTCTACAACCACATGAAGGGATTTTATCTCCTAGGTATGTACAAAATCTATGAAAACATAAACTGTACAGTGTGCCAAAACTCGCCCTGTTAGTGTGAAGTAATGCAGGCCTACCTGTTTTATGTTGCAGCAACAGAAAAGCACGTAAGGGAGTGAGGAAGCCCAGCCGCCCACACAGGAGGAAGACCGTCTAAATATCCCAAACTACAACTGTCATTAACGAATAAATAGTGACAACTCTGCCACTAATACTTCTAATCTTCTGTTATCAAATTTACCCTCAATATGTCATTCATCAACCTGTCCTGCTTCTTAACATCTTGCAAGTTGCTCTAGAGAAAGATATCAGCTCATGGTGTAAAAGTACAGTGGGGAAAGAGGTACTATCCTTTTCTAATGCCTCAAATACTTTGAGTACTAACATACATGAAGAACTCATTATGCAAAATGGTCCAATCCAGAAAAATGTCTGTTATTGGTAGTGGTAGTATTATGCATTATGATGCATTATTGTGTACTTCATCACTTCATAGTGCTCTGCTCAAGGACAGAGTAATTGAAATCACTTTATTTAAACAATAAATTCTTCTATTAAAATACAGTTTCAAAGCATTATTTATGATGTTTGTATCACGTTTAAAACAGCCTTACTTTAAAAACATTAGCTAGCCAGTCACTGTAGTAATAGATGGGTTTCCGAGCCTGCACCCGCAACTGGAATATACTGTATATCTAGCTATATTTTGATGGAAACTTTATACATGCTTACATTATTAATATCCAGAATGAGATATGCTCTAAATATTTACATAGCAAAACCTTAAAACCACATCTAAATTTGTGACTGTTTATTTCTTGGTCACCTTAACATGCAGTATACCTACAATTAACCTCAGATGTTGTCATCCAGGAGAACATTACTGTAACAATCAAAGTCACTTCAAATACCAAAGCAATGCATCATGACTGAAAGAAATACTATGCAGACGTTTGACGTACAAACCTAATGACCTGAGAGCCGAGCTTTAATTAATGAAATGTCTTCAGGCAGCAATTAAGAGAACAGAATGTCTTTGGCAT
The DNA here is from genome assembly GCA_029853015.1 of Chelidonichthys spinosus. Taxonomy (NCBI): domain Eukaryota; kingdom Metazoa; phylum Chordata; class Actinopteri; order Perciformes; family Triglidae; genus Chelidonichthys; species Chelidonichthys spinosus. The sequence continues at coordinate 14,617,803 of CM056837.1, forward strand.
GGAAAAGACGTATGATTTAATGGCCACGTAGAGCAGGATTTTAATAAGGATGTTTCTTTGTTTGTATCATGTTCTTCTATCATGCGTTCATGCGACAGACAGAAATGCATATCATTTTGTGAAGTAAATGATATGATGCACTGCGATGAAACACACTAATCCATCGCCATCAAAAGAAACTCTGCAAGCTTTATTATGTGTGTTTCAAATCTTTGTATCTAATTTTGCAAACTATGAATGTAACAATGACTTACATTTCTGCAAAGTATCTTTATGGCTTATATTCAAGTAAAAACGCCTTTATTTTATATTTGAAATTTGAATCTTGCTTGGAGTACTGTTTTTAATGTTTCCTCAATGTTACTCATTATTTTCACCTGGTTCTATAAAAAGACACTCCCAGTAGAGCAGGCAATCAAAGTAAAAAAAAACAAAAACAATGACTTGGATTCCCCCAGAATGTTATTGATTGGTAGAGGGAGAGAGGTGTGCCCACCGAGCCATGTAAATTAGATCTATACTTACTTGAATGCAGATGAAATGGTTAAATCGTGCAGCTTTTCCAAAGATTTTTCAAATCAAATCAGATTGTGAAATGAGTCATTTCTCACAGTTGGCTATGGAGAATATGACTCATAAATTGCACTGGAACACACATGCAGTAGACACAAACAAAATGATGGGCACAAAGATAGAGTTCACAGGGAGACGGATCGGGCCTGATGCCTAGTCAAATTTTGTTGGATTTTTTTCACGGCTCACTGGCCCTCCATTCTTGTATCCGAGATACCAGTACACCACTGCTAGCTAGTACACTCTAGGCTGTGGTAAGTAAGTGTTGTAACTGTAATAAACCATCTAACTCCACAATCCAGTATGATGTACTACAGTCTATCACTTTTTCAGCATATAATGTATTTAGGAACAAATCTCAGATTTTATTCAATCCAGACTATAAAACTTGCAAAGCAAACTCTCCTCTACAGAAAAGAAACACTGAAGAAGTAAACTTGTTGGGTTGGAAAAAGTGAACCTGCTCCATGATGTCACTAAACCAGTGATCTCTGCATTCCTTGGAATACCTATTGTTGAGCAAAGTTTCCAGGTGGAGCTTTAAAGAAATGCAAATGACACCAAATTTTAAGTTTGTAGACATTTTCAATATAATAATAGCTTTGCTGTTCAACTTGATGATAGTTTAATGATGTAATGAGCTTTAATAAGGGTTTGGCTAACATTCAAGTAACAGTTGGTCACTGTATGTTAGCGGGACCTTGTCAAGAAGCATTGTGCCTTAATATAGATCAAAGAGCCGCTAGCATGGCTGTAGACTCCAAGTCTCCATTCAATCAATAATAAACCCAGTACTGGAATAAGTTATCTGAAATCTGTCACAGATTGAGATATCAAAGTTATTTGGCTCTAAAAGCATTTCAAAATCAGGCTTACAGCCACAAGTGGCAGTCAGTCAGATGACGTAATAAAATACAAAGAGTTTAAAGATTAAATGACAGGAACATAGCTTTCAGGCAGGTGGCAACTTCCAGTTTTGAAAAGTAAAGCCAAATCTGAAGTGCCTTAAATTTGTCTCGACTGGCCATCAGGGGGAGACTCCTCTGGTTGCAAAAGAAGTCTGATTGAAGTCTAACACTAACACTTTTTGAATTGAATTACGAAGCTGACTCTGTTAACAGCTTTGCACCAGAAGCAAGATCGTTCCAGATGCAGTGCGGTTGCGCAGGTCGCTGCTGTCCTAAAGAGTACTATAAGGCCAAAATGAAAAGAAATGGCAGATTTTGTGTATATTGGATTAGTTAAAGAGTTGACATTGAAATAAAGTAGGCAACAATGTCATTATTTCCAGGTTTATTGCAGTTTTAAAGCAATCAATGAAACAGGCAAGCACGTACATATAATAGTAGGAATAAAAAAAACATTTAAATAAAAAGTACACAGAGAGGAAAAAAGAAGAGTTACTTCATTAAGAATCCCGAGGAAATTTTAATAAAAAGTGAAAATGTAAAGGCAGTGTTGTGATGTGTGTGCATGTTTCAGTAATTTATCTCATTGTGGCAACATTTAAGGCATTTAGCTGAAAGTTGTTTTCAACGATACTTATAACATTTCTGCATTTCAACCTGAAATTAGGCCTTTTTCTTGTGATATTAAAAAATAAAAACAACAGATCCGAGTGCTGGATCACTTGTCTTTCATGTTTTCTAGGGTGCATTTGTCTTTCAAAATCCTCAAGCACAAACACATTGTAGCCTTAAAATCCTCGTACAGATGTGTACAGTAAACCGCTTTAGTCTGGTCAAGTCTGACCCTGTATAGTCAAACAACATAACATGGCACTGCAGAGAGAGAGAGGTGGGAGAGAGAGAGACAGACGCGGGGCTGGTGGAGTGCAGACGTGTGCGTGTTTTCTGGGAAATAAGAGTTTCTCCCGAGTTGTAGTCCTTATATCCCGTCATGCGTCATCTTCCGAGTGTTCGCCGCCCCTCAGCCTCTCTCTCTCTCGGTGCCGCTGGATGGCCCGCCAGATGCGGCAGCGGACTCCACCCCTGAAGGGAACTCGGGTTAATCATGATAGATGGATGTACGATGATGCTGTCAAAATTAGTGTTTCAGAGAGGAACACCTACTTTATTCCTATAACTATCTTCATTTATTTGCATTTAATTTCATTCACACCCTGTCATCATTTCCTGTTTAACTACATTACAATATGATGAGTAGATACCGTAGACGTAGACAGTGGAGGTCATCTTTGGTAACGTCATTGAGAATGTCAGTCAGTGTGTATTCCTCCAGCACAAACTACAACACAAAAACGTCAGCCGACGGTTTAAAAATCACACCAAACATAATGTGCTGTGGTGATGCTTATAGATAGATGTTCAAAATCTAACATATACCCAACCTTGTCTATGGTGTCGGCGTCTGACCCCTGCTCTTTCAGCCAATCAGTGAGCTGCCGGTCTGGTTCGTGGTCTGCCGGGATGTGGAAGATGGAGGGAGGTGAAACGTCTATAAAGCAGAAACTGAGAGTTAGAGACAAAAAGAGACGCACAAAGAGAGGAATAATCAATGGATTGTGTTTACCGGGTGGCCGATGTCGGACTCTAACCAGTTCCAGGTCGTGTGTTCTCTGCTGCAGTGTTGCCTTCAGGACCTGCTGGTACTCCTTCTCCTTTTGCAGCAGCTCATCCAGAAGCCTGCAGCAACAGCAACATCTGTTATCCAATAAATCTCACAGGCTCGGAGCATGGTGGGCCGGGAGAGATGGCGTAGATGAATACTTAATTCCATAATTGGTTACAATTGCCAAGATTCAAAAACTGGCACAGTTGTTGAAATCACTATCTATTGACCAGGAATGCTAAAGTTTGAAATTCTTAAACACACTTCCGACAACCTGCCTGTTTGCTATGTTTGCTAAACACTGCCATAAAAATACCACACTCGTTTATGAATTACCTTCACCCAGAATGCACCTGTGAAAACACCTGTAACTAATCTGATCAGTTACAAATCAGAGCTTGAAGACTATAAAAAGGATTGGGGTTTGCTCTTGGTGTGCACAACAACCAAGCCGATTTTGGAGAGATAGAAGACTGGAATTTTAATATACTTTATTCTATTTATAGTACAATACACAGTCACTATGTTCATGTCATCGTCAGTTAAAGACATTTCTACAAAGGAAAATGCTACAGATTCTAGATCAAAGCCTAGAATAGTGTTTAAACTTAACACATCAGGGAGAAGTTAAAGCTTCAAAACTGTTGCAACCGGGTAATAAAAACTGAACTGTTCACGGTACAGACAGAATAGAAACTATGAGGTATGCAAACACAAAGTAACAATTAACAGAAACGCACGTGGTGTTGCAAAGGAGCAAAGTCCTTTGCAAGGCTTGAAAGCAAGAAAGAAAAAGCCGAGGTTTGAAATTTGAAATCGGGGAACATTCTGAAATGTTTAAATTGGCCTCATGTTGTCTTAAACTGAAGGCAACAGATGGCAGCTATCTGCTTTTTTCTAAAATAATTTCAATAATTAAAGACTTTCTCTTCTGCAGGGCATTAACATCACCTTTTCTGTATCACTGTCTTTATTGCAACAACCTTACCCTGTTTTTTTTATATTATATTAGTGCTTAAATAGGTTTAAAAAATCAGGTAAGGTTCTGCTGTGGAGGTTTTACCCATTCACTTCTACCGTTTTGGCCCTGCTGTATCATCCCCCTGTGGGGTTTCGTGACAAATCTATCACACGCAGCCCTTCAGATATTGTACTCATGACACGCATGTGTGTGTGTGTTTGTTTGAACGCTACGGGTTGTTGTATTTGGCTACAGGCCACACTCTCTCCAACTCCTCCACTACCTATCACGTTTTCTTCAAGTGGAATTTAATTATTGTGACGTCTATTGAACGTGCCTGCAGCAGTTTTCCCGTGTGTGTGTGTGTGTGTGTGTGCGTGTGGGAAAGTACTGTGTTAGAAATCTTTGAATGGCACTCCCTTGCCGCATGTAATCTGGGTTTCATTGCTTTTTGATTGTGTCTATAATAAGACAGCTCATGTGATTTCACACATCTCTGACCTAATGTTCGGTCTGAATGCGTGTGTTTGCATGTACCTGTTGGTCTCTTGTTTGAGTCGCCCCAGCTGTGCACCCAGTTGATGATGCGAGCGCTGATGCTCCTGTGGGGGGGCGGAGTTTATCGTGCTGACCACCGAGGGGGTGGGCTCAGCTGTCGTCCCGGGGTCGTCGGCGTGCGGCGCTAAAACAGGACCAAACTCTGCTTCCTCTTCGTCCACTTCGTCTTCCTTCTCCGCTCCCTCACACTCTGACGCTGGGCCGAAGTGGGTCTGCAGCTCTGTCAAAGGCATGTGTGGCACTTTAAACTCATTTCCTGCAACACCATATTCAACATGCAGAGGAAGGGCAGATGATAATTAATGTGCCCACTAGATGGCAGTAAAAACTCGGGCCTGTCTTCTGACCTGGTATGAGGATGGTAATTGCAGCCTGCACAGCTCGGCGGATGATGTTATCCATAGCAAACATCCAGTGGGGTTTGATGTGATGGTTCCTCAGGACTTTGTTCACCTGAGAACATCAGAAATACAATATTATTTAAATATTTTTTATTTTTTAATTGATATAAAAAAAAGTTACAAGATAAATTTGATGTATCAATGAGTTTTAGTATTATTTACACTTGATAGTGATTCATTCCATGGTCTTGAAAAATAAATCATTTCTGCTGTGAAAACAGAACAAAATTCAACACAGTTTCTATCATATTCTTATTTTTATGACATATTGCCTTGCTACAGTGAAAAAGGTGGATGTTTAACAATGTTGTTCTTGATTACAGATAATCACATCAGTGTGCGCGTGTGTTCTGACCGAGTCCTGGAAGCCAAAGAGCACCAGCTGTATCTGGTTGATGGAGGTGGAGTCAAAGTCCAGGTCCAGCTTGAGCTTGGAGATGGTGGCCGCCATGACGCGCCTCTCTGGGGAATGGATGAAGTCTCGGAGGATGCAGATGATCTGCTTGATATGATCGACAGACAGCTGGAGCTCTTCGCTGCCCTGCACATGCACATACATACATACATTTGATATAACTGGATGGGTTTACATCTTTGTATATCAGAAATCAAACTACTAAGCTAAATACTCATCAAGCATAAAGATAAACTTGCGGTCAAACTAATTCTACAAATTTAAAAGCCTCTTTCATGAGAATTTTTCATCAAAGTGCTCATTTGAAGGATACATTAAGTATAATTCATAAACATGCAAAATTAGACCAGACTTTGGTTTGGTCTTTATGTGTCTTTGCAATTAAAGATTTGATGCCGGTCATCAACATTCATCAAAAATGAAAAAGGCCTTGTGTGACTTTAACAGTTGTAGAATGCGCAAAGCATGCAGGCAGGAGGCAGGCAGGTGAAAGAGAACAAAAAATGCAACTTTTAATGATAAGGCTGATTCAAAACCAACAGGGAACCAAAAAAACAACAACTGAGGAAGCAGGCAGGGGTAATAAAAAACACAGTACAAAGAAAGAAATATCAAAAGGGACAGAAATGCAAGTCAAACCAGACTGCAAAGAGGACCACACAAACACACTGGCGCATGGACTAAAGCAGCAGACGAAAAAACAGGGAAAGACACTGCTTAAATACAAAAACTAATGAAACAACGAGACACAGGTGGGAAGACATGCGGGCAAGCTGAAAACTGATTGGTGGAAACTGATTGTGTCTGAAATTCACCCTTCCTACTCACTATCCAGGCATTTCTATGTAGAGGATTACGTTGTGAGCTCACATGTAAAATAACAACTTGCAAATACCATAGGAAGTACTAAAAGTAGACAGAGGAACCTGAATATCTGTCTCATGAACTACTGCCAGGATATAGTGACAGTTTGACAGTTTAACACACCTGGATGTGGTTCTCCCTGAGGTTGGAGATGACCTTTGCCTGGTCGTCATTGAGGACCTTGAACAGAATGGCCCGTCTCTCGCTGTCCTTCTTCAGCAGGAACAGACCGCCGTCCCTGTCCTCAGGCGAGGGAGGGGCACTGCGGTCCTCCGACACCGAACCCTCATCTGGAACACTGCGACACACATACACACACACACACACACACGGAGTGATCTCACTGCAATATAAAATAACACATAAAGCGCACAACTGATTTACAACAGCGTGATGCACCGTCCACTTAATTTACAGATACAAGCCTCTCCTGGCTACTATGTGTGCCCAGGAAAGTGCAGAGGCAGCATGAGTCAGTGGGGCAGGTTGTGCACATACGTACGCACATGAGTGTGTCTGTGCACGTGCACAGACGCGCGTGTGTGCTCAGCTGCCGGCTGAAGCTCGTAAAAATGATCAGACCTCATTATATCAATGTTGTAAAAGGCAGTGGAGCACACTCTGGGCCCAGTAAGGCCACCTGCCACCAAAACACACACACACACACACACACACTCATGCACATTCATTCACATGTTCTCACATGGTTTGTACTGTCCCAGCAGGATTGTATCTACAGTAACACATGGCTATATAATTTTTAATAGATATAGTATTTTATATATTTTGCATTCAGAATAAACACGATTACATAAAAGGCTATTCTGATGCCTTAAATTTGCCAGGATAACATCAGTGTTGTGCCAGCAAAGCTATTTTTATTATGCATATTCAGCAAAATATTGAGGAAATCTGAGCCTCACCTACAGAAGACCTGAAAAACCTGTTCAATTAATCCGGCTAAGCTGAAACCCACATACACACCTCAAGTAGTTGGAGTTGGGAGGTTTGAGCAGGTTCTCAGAGCCAGAGCTCTTCTTCTTCTGGAAGAAAACATCGTGTTTGGAGTCACAGTCTGGACTCATGGAGCCGTGTTCACTGCTGCTGCTCCCGGTGGCCTCGCACTGCAACTGCACTGGCAGCGAAACGTTGTGGATGTAATCTGCAAAAGCACGAAAAGTTTAGCTAGTATTTGTGTCCTGAGAAATTTTCCTACAACGCGCCCAAGTCACACTTTTCCTGCGAACCAATCAGATTTTGCCACGACCTCACAAAGCCAATCATCTTCTTGCTGTCAAACGTTTAAATCTGTTGCCTTCTCTGGTGCTGTGAGCTGTAATGTTTAGTGTCTGATTGATTAATTCTACTACAGAACACATGCAGCTAGTCGTTATTTACTATCATGCAAATAAATTAATTTCTGAAGAACAATCTAAGCTCTCTCCTTACTCCTTATTACCCTCATTTTCTTTTATAATATGTTAGTTTGACTGTTGTCGACACAGTAAGGCTCTCTTATGCGGCTTGTTATGTCTAACTTTTCAAGTTTCTCCTCTAAATAAAGATCTAATATGCATGTAGTATAATAATAATAATAATAATAATAATAATAATAATAATAATAATAATAATAGTAATAGTAATACATTTTATTTCAAATTAACCTGACAGAATGAAGGGTATTTTACTCAGAGCCTGTCAATTGATGTGTGTATGAGTTAACCTGATGGTTTGAAGGCAATCTTGCTCTTCTTGCCCTTGGGGTTGTGTCTGACAAAAGTGTCTCTGAGGAGGTCCGAGGTGATGGCTCTCTTGTGAGGATCCGGCTCAAAGCAGCGCAAAATGAACGACTTGGCCTCCAAAGACAAGGACTCAGGAATCTCTGGGTGGATCTTAAACATCCCCACCTGAAATTACAAAATTACAGTTACACAAAATAATCATGGCCCATTTGTTTAAAGACATATAAAAGATATGTACGCATCTCTGTGTTTTATTCATATGGACAACCCCTCATGTGAAGGCAGATACATGTACCAGAGTCAAATACCTACCTTAAACATGGCCGCCTGTGGTTCTCCCAGTTCATGAAATGGTGGTTTCCCAGTGGCCATTTCTATAATGGTGCATCCTAGGGACCAGATGTCAGCTGGGGCTCCGTACCCTCGAGGGCCCTTGTCAATGATTTCTGGAGCCATGTACTGCAGAGTGCCTGCAGACAGAGAGGCAGATGATGAACTGAAACAACTATTTCTCAAAGATAAGGAAAGGCAACAAAGTCCTTTAGAGCCAGTGTCAACAAGTCAACTCACAAAATGAAGATGAGATTTCCATACGTGAATATTATTCAAAAGTTTGTTACGAACCTAAAGGGAGGTCTCGTTCCAAAAAAGAACAAATGTAATTGCATTGCATCACACACTCCTTGTACTTCCCATTTGCATTTGACATACAAAGTGGCTTTGTACCCAGTGGGAAAAGAAAGTTGAATTTCAGTAGAATTTCTTACTTGTGTTTTTATTGTATATCTGAGTAATTTGTGCTCAGTCAGTAATTCTGGGCAGATTTGGCATTTGGGGTCTGATCCTAATGCTGATGAGACAGAGAGAGCTATAAAAAGAAAGAGCCAGAGGTGAGCTAGATAAGGACACAGACACACACCTGCTAATGAAAGGTAAACACCCTTCTGCCTCTGCTTGATTAGCTAATCTATTTACACACCTCGCTGGCTGCCCGAGAAGGCCAGATGGCCGATGAATGTGTATGCTCGTACGCGTGCGCACGCATGTTTGTACACGCCCGTGTGTCTGAGTGTTTCCATAGAGGCTGATAGTGGCTCTTGACATTTTGAGGGTCATTTGATATTTATACTCATAGACTGGAGCATTTCTAGGACTCCATTTGTGCAGTCCAGACTGAATTACTGTCTTTGATGTGTGCGGTTTCTTGCTCTCTACTATTACTACTATTATTATTTGTAATATATAATATTACACAAAGATATATTTGATAGTATAATGTGTTATGTTTGTGATATTTTAGTTGATAGCATCTTTTGTGTTAAATTATGTGTAGATTTCAATGTTAATGATTTGAATAAAAAACAGATTTATTGGATGATCACACCTTATTTCTACACATTATCTTTATTTATTTGTACCTTATCACTACTGTAGAATATTTATTTTATGTATATTTTATACTGTCTTTCTATGTTTAAACTTCTGCACATTTTTTAAAATTTCATTTTATGTCTAGATTCCCATTTTTACTTTTCATTTTTGTTTTATACATATTATATGAGCTTTGCTGGAGGGAACATGAGAGCAAAGAATTTCACTGCCATTGTTGAAAACATGAACGATAAAGAACTTTAACTTTTTAACGTCAACGTTAATTTAAAGGAATACTTTCACCACAAAATGACCATTTGTATATCAGTTACTTGCCCTGTGTTACTTTTAATTCTTGAAGAAAACTTTGTTTTTGTCAAGCTTGAGAAAACACGAGACTGTACATGCAGACGTGTTTTAAATAGTTTTAGCGAAGATGCATGTGTTTGAGGAGTTCTGAGCATACCAGTTTCAAATAAAAGTAAATGTATGTTTGTGTGATGTTAGTGATACAACAAAAGGTTTTGTAGAGGAAGAAGAAGTTACCGGTGAATGTCTCTGTGCAGGGGTTGACTCCTGCCAACCGCTTTGAGGTACCAAAGTCTGAGATCTTCAAGACACCACTGTAGGTGTTCACCAACACATTATCACCCTAATGGAGAAACAGCAGCTGTTTACTATCAAACCACCACCACACCAGTGCTGTTACCAGGGTGCGATTTGTGAAAGAAATCAGGGGGGTGGGAAATGTTTTAAAAATGTTTTTATTCATGAAAATAATGGTGAACCACAGTGGGCCTAAATAGACTATGAAGCCTGGTAGGATCTCTTCTTGCAGCTGTTAAAGTGACATTTAAGGAATAATTGCGAACTTTAAGAAAAACAATTTTGGAGCTTGAATTTCCCTGTATTTACAGAAAATAGTAGTGAATTTAATGAATCAAGTAGCTCAATATTTTCACTTTCTTGCTTTGTCCTTTTGCGACAGAAGGTTCATTTAATTAATATAATTTATTAATCTGAGACGAACAGCTGTTCAGTAAATCTATGGTAACACGAGCACAAGGGCTGACAGTGGAAGACCATTTGTGATTTTATTGTTGTTTGCACCTTGATGCATTCACATTAATCACTATGAGGAGGGGGTAAATTTAGTCACCACCGAGGATAAAAATAATTCAGCAGAGACAGGGACGTATAGACCAGATCTCCCCGAGCAAATGGCACCCTGGATGTCACACTTGGTGGAACCACAGACTTGAGTTGTACGAAGGTCGAAGGTTGGACGCGCTGCCTTTGACCTTGATATCTCGGTGGACGATCTGGTTCTCGTGCAGGTAGCGGAGCCCCTCCAGAATCTGTCTGGTGTAGAAGATTATAGTCGCTTCCTTCAGCGGGCCCCATTTGGACCGCAGCAACGCAGACAGGCTTCCTGGAGAAAGGAAGAGAGTGTCCAAAACCTATCATGAAATGGGAAGATGACCAAGCAGTTAGAGAGACCGCCCAGTAACCGAGAGGTCACAAGCGTCGATCTCTGAAATAGACAGTTTGTCCATCCTGAATCAAAAATTATTATTACAAAATTATCAGTTAAGCACAAAGAAGAAATAGTATTTTAATTTTTGTGTTTTCGAATTTTATGTCCTTCTATTTGGGAACAACTACATAAATAGTTTGCGTCCAAAAACCAGGCTAACATTTAGTACAATATAGTGCATCGTAGCAGCAGAGTTTCCAAGGTTCTAGTCCTAGTTCACAAAATGTGTAATTGTTTTATCCTTTCTCTCTCATACAAACACACCTCCAGGGACTTGTTCCATGAAGATCTTGATGTACCCGTTCTCTGAAACAGAGCCCAAATACTGAACTATGTTCCTGTGCTTCAGGTACTTGTGTAGGGCAATCTCTTCATGAAGGGGCTGGGAGTACCTAATTCACACAGGGAGAGAGAAACAGAACCAATGTCATGTTTCCCCTGTATTTATCCACATTTTTGAAATTGCATATCTGGTTACAGCATCAACCTGCTTCTTATATTTTCACACAACAAAATAGGGCAAACAACTTGGTATTGTAAGAATAAGACATTAAGACTATATCATTTTTATTTTTCTCATAATGGGACTCTGACATGCTGCTTTTATTCCTTATATGAATATTAAGCTTAGTGAAGAGAAAACTGACACATCTGAAGTTAGCTAATGTTAGAAAATTGCTAGCTAACATCAGTATAAATCTTCGAAAAAAATGTTTTGGAAAAGGACAGATAGGTTGGTTGCTGATTTTTAAGATGACATGATGCCTAGCCTAAAAGATCAAGGCTAACATTCCTTCGTTTATATTATCTCTGTAAGGCTATGTCCCGCCCCAAAGTTACATTTGGTGTTATTTATTTGGATATACATGACATATATCCTGACGTATATATAGATGAAAAGTTACTTGAGTAAATTTTGTCATTGTGAATATATCCTAGCATCACATAACGTCTTAAAGCCATATTGCCTTGCCTTGTGCCTTGCCACCCTAGCAACAGTAACTAAGGGGGGTAAGACTCAGGAAGGGTCAATTATCAACTCTGTGACAATAAAACTCATGTGACTTTATATTATTGTTTTTTATTTCCATATTTGAATTATTGTAATATTGTCTGGTCTGCAACTTATCCAACCTACCTGAACAAACTACTGTTTGATTTCTAAGAACGATCTCTCGCTCCAGAAGACTAGAACCATCTGCACCCCTATGTATGAAATATTCAATATTGCCCATTCATAAACTTAATGTCTTCCATTCATGCTTGTTTGTGCATAAGTTTATCAACGCTAAACGAAATCTTCCTGACACTTTTCAACATTTTTTTACTTTTTCATCTGACCTCCATTCATATTCAACTAGGCATAGTGGCAATCTTCATTTACCCTTCTGCCGAACATCTGGGCATCAATCTAATATTACTTTTAGAGGTCCAAAACTTTGGAATGGTTTGGAGGTGGTTCTGAGGTCAACAACATCTTATACATCCTTTAGAAAGTTACTGAAAAAACACCTCATGTCATAATCTTCAGTGTTATTTTTCTGTTAATGTTAATTATGCATCCTTTTTCTTTTTCTTTTGTTTGTTTGTGTTTCATAGTTTTTCTGTGTTGCACTGTACATTTTATTGTTTCATTTCTAATTTTATTTCTCTGTATTTCTCATTGTCTATCTTGAATTAATGTAATTTATGATGAAGGGAGTGGAACTTTGTACAAGCCTTCTATGCTTCGTTCCCTCCTTGCACTGTTTTAAAATTGTGCTAAATAAATAAATCAAATCAAATCAAATCAAATCAAAACAACATTTTAAAAACAATCTCGACAAGTTTTTGAATGTCCAACATGGTAAACTAATCTTTCTACACAAACACACCTACCTGCTGTCTCTCTCAGGGATCTCTTTGATGGCGATTCGGACCTGGTTGCTGAGGTCTCTCCCAGCATACACCACTCCATAGGTGCCCCGCCCCAACACCACCCTATCCTCTGTCTCATTGGTGTCATACTCATACTGTAACACACACATATCCTTAATCATAATCATAAACTAGAGAAATATGTATTTACTGTAAAATAATGGCTATATTTATTACCTCCAGTGTATCTCCGTCTCCTTCTCCCTCCAGCTCCACAGAGTTGCCTGTACCATCTGATATCATTTCTTTCACCATTGAGCAGAACCTGAAACAATCACAACATTCATCGTCATTTCCAATTCATGGCCCTCGGGTGATGTTGCAATTCAATCGCACATAGTCTACATACTGTACGAACACAAACGCAGACAAACAACACACCTACACAGACACATCTAGAGGTGTGTGTCCTCACCGACCGCACTGTTCCTCAGTGGAGAAGTAGATCTGGAAATCATCGGAGTTATCGTGGACATAGAGGAAGCAGCACCGCTCATCAAACTTACTGATGCTGCAGACAGGAGAGTAAGAGAAGATAAAAGCTTATTACATTCTTTGACACGATTATAGAAAAAAATATACAATCTACTCTTAAAACATCCATTAAAACAATATATTTTCACAGTGTTTTGGCTAAAATTTTGATCATGAGATCAGTTATTTTGAAATGCAGCAAAGCAGTGAATCCAGTCTTGCACATAACATGTTTTATTATAAACATGTGGGACTTTTCAACAAAAACTTTTGTCCTCTCATAGTGATAAACCAATTGAAACATTGTTTTGCTATTTCTGTATAATGTCCATTATGCCAATCAGTTTTGGAACATTTTATTCACCTCCAACTTAACATTCATACCTAATGCCTTTGATGGACATTGCATTGAAGTTCCACTCATGGATCCCTTTCTGTAATGAAAGTGAATTATGTTTTCAATTTTCATTGTTCAAATTTGCACAGAATGGGCACATATTCAACCACAACTCATTTAATGTGCAATCTTAAAAATAGATTTGGAAGAGATGTAGATAGCACATGTGAGATGTTCCTTCTTGATAAGAGTAGCCAGGTTTCAATCCAAAAGGGAGTGCAAATTTTCACTGAATTACCAGAAAATCAACAAAAGAAAATGTTAATCAACGCAGGTTTCCATTCAGCTGGTGGTGCTTATTCTCCAGTCAATTCAAACCAACAAGAAAAAGCATATTGAAAATGTACATGGACGGCTGGATGTTAACATACAGTCAAATGTCAATGGTGCGATGCAATAAAATGCTGCCATAAAAAGGAAGATGGACATATTGTTCTTACCGTTTCGGGAGGAGAAACATGCCAGATGGAGACGTTCTTCTCTTCGGCCTCGTTGTTAATGGACACATAGGAGGGCTGGTAAATTTTAGTTGGCTCCAGAATCAACACCTGCAACACAAAGAGAAAAAGAAAGATTGACAGACATGTTTACATGAGTCTCTGAATATCTGATGGAGCGTTTTTGGGTATGTGTGTTTGTACCGGAAACCGCAGCCGATTGGTGGTGCCCTGCGTGGCCTCAACAATGATGTCCATCCAGAAATTGAGTCTCTCCCGCTGAGGAGAATGTTCCACCGTCTGCTTCTTAAACCTCTGGATCAGCTGCAAGTTTTGTACCACCGACCGTAAATACCTGGAAGAGAATACGCATAAAACAAATCACTGGTAAATAATGTATGAATGGCTTTAAAGGAGCAAAATAATAAATGGACCAGCAACAAAGGTCAAGGAACATTCAATATATTTATCTGTTAAGTTCATCAAATTTAATTGGATCAAGCAAACATATCATTTGGTTAATTTAACAAAAATATTATTACATTGCAAAAACTGTGGTGTACTTTTATACTTTCAGAGTCAGGAAGCGAGAGGCCCAATAGCACCCTGTGGTATTTACACCTGACAGACACTTATATATAGCATCCTGCTTAACAATAGCATTCGGTGGCTTTCTCGTCCTCACTATACGCTTTGGTATCAGCAACTGGCTGATAGCTACACAAAAGTCAGTTTTCAAAAAGTCCAAAACATGTGAGATCTTAAAGTTAACAGTTGTATATGCCATCATGTATTCACGTATCACGTATTTTAATTATTTTCCTTTGTATTGACTGAAGAGTAACTTAAAATAGGACATAATCTTCAATTACAATTTTTGATTTCCTAAATGTTTCTGTGCATTAAATATTGTTGACTTGTGTGATTTATAATGATTGACCATCTGTGCTTTTACACATTCATGAATAGGAAGCTCTGTTTGAGACGTTTTGTTCAACCAACACACACCTGGTCATCGTCAAAGATGGTGCAGGAAACAGATTGTAGGTCACATTGCAACAACAGGAAATGAGGGGCCATCATTTAAGGCCAGATGGGGCCCTCGGAGGAGGGTCCCAAATTCAATGTAATCCAAAAGAACAGAAGTGTCATGAATGTTAAGAAGCTGTTATCCAAAAGCATATTTATGTCTGTAAACCTTATATGGCCTTAAGATGAAGATGTGAATGAGGAAGGAGATATAACAAACTAGGAGGACAAAAGATTGGGGCTTCTGGCTTTTTGGCCTTCTTTAGACTTGTTTGGCTTTTTGGGCATCAATTTTACTGTTAACATATAACTACTAATACTGTACCATTAACAGTGCTACATCATAAACGTTGTTGTGTGACTATCTTTACCAGACCGGCGGCTTGAGTTTGAAGAGCTTTTCGGCAGCCTGAGTAGCCTTTGGGATGTCGTTAGCTAGCATGCTAACAGTGAAGAACTGGCCCACGTCCCAGTAGTTATTCATTTTCTCCAGGGAACCTTTGCGGCCCAACAGACTGTTCAGCCTCACACCTAAACACATCAGATTATACGTGTGAAAATATTGTACCTTAATTGTTAACCAAACAACAATTGAGCTTAATTTAAACAGCAAATTTAGTAGCCTAGCTAGCAATATGTTTTGTACATTTACTTTGGCTGCTATTAACTGCTTAGTGTGCATTTACTGTATCAGTTTTATTCACACATATCTTAAATATCTCTACTGAACCCAAAAGACACAGTTTCACCAGCGTTAACCTACGCTTAAAGTGAACTAATTTTGGCACAGCAACTATTTGAAAATATTCGTATTCGATGGTTCTAGCTTGACTTACCGATTTTCCTCAGTTCAATGGAGCTCTCAAACTGTTGGCCAGCAACTATGAGGAGGACAGCCAGGTTGATACCAGAGTAGAGAGTTGGCTGCAGCTCAAAACCCTTTCTGTACCTGAACAAAATACATATGTTTGAAAATAGCATGTGGAAGGGATTCTCGGCATTTACAGCGTGCATAAAAAAGCATGTGTTCTCACCACTGTATAGCTTTGTCCCTGTTTATGGTGTCTTTACAGTCTGAGTCCAAGAAGATGTCCTTGTATATCCGTCCACAGAGGCAGAACATGTCCGGCGCTGGATGTTCACACGACTGCAACACCTGCAGCATCACAGTGAGTGCCTGCTCCCTGTCACCAGGACTGTTCCTCCTGCATACAAACAGATGTATGAATCAATGCAAAATTAAACCCGCAATTCAATACAAAAATATCACATATGATTTAAAGATAGCTTAACAACAAACTCAAGAGTCAAAAAACAAAAAAACAGTTATTCTGCTAGATAGTTACCGTTAGCTGGAGTTAAATGTTAGCCTTTTTTTTTGTTTTTCATGACTGGATTTAGCCACACCTGATTTAGTTATTTGGAATAATAAAGTTCATCAAAATGTAAATTTTTTTCAATAACAGTAACAGCTTGGAAAAATAACACTAGATTTGGCTTAACTTTAGCAAAGGGCTAGCTGCCCTCCCTGTAGCACACACAACAACACATGGATTCTTCTCGAGGCCTGAAGTTTGAATCCCGCAACTGTCTACCTGTTGAGGGCGAAGGCGTAGTGGAACTGGATCATGGGCTGCGTGGCCAGATCACAAGTCGGCAGCATCTCCAGAGTCTGCACAAGCTTCACCATGGCATCGTAGTCCTGATCAGATGAGGGGAAATTATTTCCTGACTTTCACTTTAAAACAATGCACATATTCGTTTCCCCCAAAATAACGTTCTCGTACCTGTATGTCTCTGTAAGAAAACAGCAGGTTCATGACGATGTCCTGGGTGAGGACTTCCGTGTTATCGATTCGGAGTTTGATGCGGGAAAGCTCCTTGGCCAGCTCCTCTCCCTGGTACTTCTCTCTGGCTCTCCTGATGTCATTCAGAAGGGTGTCCTTAAAGGAAGCGCTGCAGAAAACGGACAGTAAAGGAGACAGACAGGACACAGTTGTTCTCTTTCTTTAGAGTTCTTCATCCTAAATATTAGTTTTCACCAAATCTATCCTAGTTTTTTGCACGGATTAATAAAATGTTACTTTAGTATCAGAACACGTCCTCTTGGAGTCAGGTCAGAAAATGTTTAATACAAGGTGAAAAGAAAAAAACATAGAAGAAAAGAAATCCAGGGCATCCAACAGGGCATCTCTGTAATTAGTTATGGGCACCATGGAAACATTGCCAATGGAAAGTCAAATAGGAACACACAAATTAAATTCACCCACATGAATATACAACAATCAGTGCTAGTTGCGTATATTAACAGTGAGCGGCTTATGGTTGGTGGGAGATAGGTCAAGCAAACACAGGACTTTCAACCATGAGACTGAGGTTCGCGTCCCAAAGTGTTGTGGAGTTAATGTGAAGTTACGTTTTATAGAGTTAATTGTCTCATAATGGGCATGTGTCGATTTTAGAAACATTTTGAAGTAACTTTAATTGCTAATTCATTTTTAATTAGTTCCATTCATGTTTTGCCATCCAAGTCCATGTTGCATACATTTAATTCATTATCATTGGGAATTAATGTTATGTCCTGCCAGGAGAAAAAGGGCTTCTACGTCATATTTTCCCTACTGATTTCCCATTCCCCAATTCAATTTAACTTGGTTAACCCTGCAGTAACCCTGTTGCAAAGCATTTATTTCTATACATTTTAATCTTCAATTGGATGTTCACGCCACAAAATAAATCTGTCAATGTTTTAAATGTGTCTCACGAGGATGTGACGTGGATGTCCTTCAGCAGGCTGGTGAAGCGGTCGGTCAGGGGGACACAGAGCGGCCCCAGCAGGTTGTCCCAGCTGGGCTGCATGTACTCACTGGCCCTGCGCTGGGCGTCACTCTCACAGCACATGTACTCGTGGTTTGGAGTCACTATGTAAGGGATGAAGTAGTAATTACCGCTGGAGGCCTGGAAGAAGAAAATAAAATGAAAAAAAGTGAGTCCGGAAAGAGTAAGAGGTGGAGAGATTTGGGGATTATAGAGTGATTAATGAGAAAGTTGAGTACGGGCAGAGGATCAGTACACTACAATTGTTTGGTAGCATCATGACGATATCAGAAAAGGTTAGCTTGAGTCATGAGGCTCGAACGAATAGCAGTTATATATCCGGAACAGCCAGAACTAATGCAAAAAATAAAACCCATGCGTGTTTTTTTGGTTTGTCATTTTTCCTTTTCCTTTGTTTTTGCATCTCTTTCTCTCTCTAAGCACAAAATGCTTCGCATGTGTACAACATGGCTGAGCAACTACTGGGTTGTGCTGGGATTTAACTGATAGTCGCACTGAGATCATTGCACAACAGCAATGTGGCACAATCTGTTGTCAGTTATTTCCCAGGTCTGTTTTCAGATTACATTGTTTTTAAAAGATATCAACAACATCCTTCACTTTGAGCTGATGTAATAAAGGGACAATGATCCTCCATTGGTTGCGTGAGTTACACGCTGTTGTTAAGCCATTTCATTTGTTATTCACACAACATCCCATGGCGAGGTCAGTGTTTTTTAGCTTGTATTATTATTAGCCTGTGATGCCTTGGTGCAGCACGGTACCTACTTTATTACGCATTCCAGAGCCTCTGTATTCTGGAGGCAACTGAACCCAGGGAAAACCTAACACTGGAAGACGAGTGGTCTTCTCCACACACACAACAACATACAACACATTACGTTAAAAAGCCGGTACTTAAACGTGTGTGTGCACACATGCTTACTTACTGTGTTTTTCTGTGCCACCATGTCCTGTAAGGAGATACAAGATATGAGAACAGATTAAAAGACTGGACAGCAGAGCTATAAAGTGTGTATTCTTGAATTGAGTTGTATGGCCTCCTTCCCTCTGGCAGCACACGCACTGACTGATACACACACACACACACACACACACACACACACACACACACAGTAGTCTGTAAATAACACAGTGGATCACTTTGTTCTAAGGAGTTGCCAAGGAATGGCATCCCTGACCTCTAAATGCACCGGCAGGATATTCAAAGAGGTGTACATGTCAGCTAAAGGAAATGAAATGTGGTGTGTGGGAGTACCTTCAGTGACTGGGCAGTGTCAGGGTCAGTGTCGTGGTACAGGATGACGTTGTTGGCCATGTCAAAGCTCTCCCTCACGCCCAGATGGTAAAACAAGGAGGGCTGCCGAAACACATCGCTCATGTCCACAACTGCAATGTCTGGAAGGAGGGAGAAGAGACAGTCGACTACCGTGAGGAGTGCGCCCTGAGACACTCTGAAGAACTACAAACTTGAATAGCTGACCCATGACCTCTGACCTTATCAAAAGATAGCAGTTGTAGAAGAAGTACTCAGATCCTTCAATTAAGTAAAAGTACCAATAGTCACTAACTCACTCATCCCCATTGCACCGATTGGCACATAGGGCAGCAACATAGTCCCTCTACCCCCTTCTGTCTTTGGACAGTTTCTCTTAGGTGCCCTAGGTCTGTTGGTGATGTTGGAGTTTGATCTCTACCATCACGCGCCATGTTATTTTGGGCCTCCCTTTCCTTCTTTTGCCTCCTGCAGTCCAGTGTAATGTGACTCTTGGGATTTGCTCTGATGTTCATTCTGACTACATGGCCAATCCAGGTCCACTCTTGAGTATGGAGTGTTTCTCATCTTGCTGAAGGATTTTGTAGATCGTCATTTGGCCAGATTAGATGCAAGATCCTACATAGGCATGATGTTTTGAAGGTGGATTTAAGAGTTCAATGAAGGTTGTGGTCTACTGATCCGGTTTTCAATATTTTGGCATGCACCCTCATTGTGTAAAATTTCTAGCCAAGACATGTTCCTCTATTGTTGTTGTTGATGAACATGGTTGTACTCCCATTGGTCATCAGTTCTACTTGCTGTGCATAGGACTGGATTGAGTTTTTCTCTTCTTGTAAATGCTTATGCACATATGGGAGGAGGGCTACATCATCCGTGAAAAGTCTTCAATTATGTAATAGGGTGTCCATCGAATTCCTTTCTTCTTCTTTTGTTGACATCAAGACCCAGACAAGGGTGAGGTTGACATCATGCATCCTTGGCAGACTCCAGATCCTACAACAAAGCTGGTACTGTTTTTGTGTCATGGTAGAACTGTTGGACGATTTTCCAGAGGCTATCATGGTGGATTCTGGACGTTGATGATAAACAGTTGTCACAGCCATTCACTGTTCAAGATCCGGTCAGATCAAGTATTGAGGGCCTTACAACAAAACTTAATACATTCAACAAGGTCAATCAATAATGCAAGTCGAGTCTACATAGTCTATTCCTAATTGTGCTGACTAGGTTGCAATGAATTGGAGCTCCAACACTCCTACCGCAGAGCAGATAATACTAATACATCCAATCACGTTACTCCAATCAAGCCATCAATCTGTCAAAATGTCATGTAGCCAACCATGTATTAGGCCTATGCCTCATCAATTAATGTTTACATTGATTAATCAAATTCTACACCAAACAAAGACAAGGAATAGGAAATTTGAAAATGTATTGAACTTTGCAATATAGTTCGATGATCACTTATGGGTATTTAACTTTTCAAGTGGTAAAATTAAAACCTCCTGTTTTCCCTTCCAACAAATCTGCCTTTTGATGTTGTAGGTTTTCTTCTACAAGGTGAATTGTTGCATTTTCTTGAAAATATTTTTGCAGAGATTTAGCAACTACTATGTACAACAATGCTATGAAGCAGGAGGCTTTTATACCTTTATTTGAATACGATTGAGTAATCTAATTATCACGTGAAGCCGAGTAAAGGTGAATATCAAACAGCTTAACAGAAAGGGTAAATGGTGATGTGCTTGGATTTTAACTCCTTTGTGGTTGGAGTGTGCTGTATGTTGGATACACTGAGCCCACCGTTTGGCATACATGTTCCAGGCAGAACAGCAAGGACCCCGCACCCTGACAGGAGCCCGATACTTTGTCAACTCCTAATGGAGCCTGCAGTCAGATGATGTGCCTTTCGTTACTACTTTAACAATGACTTCTTTATCTTATGTGGTATCTGCCCTTCCAACCCAATGACAGTGTATGAAAAGGTCAATCAAACACTTCAATCATCAAATCTTCTCCACCACACTGTAACTCTTTCTATCCTCAATAAAAGAAGGTTCATTGTCAATTGTCACTCAAACACCCCACAAATTAATTAAATTACATTCTGTCTAACACACTAGAAGGTAGAATAGTGAAATATGTAGAAATCATAGACTTACTCCACATGTTACAACGTGTACATTCCAAGCACTTTGGTGACTTACTGGTAAAAAAAAAAAACTTTTAGGTTGCACACAGTTAATATATATCCGTTGTTTCAACAGCGTTTCGGTGACTATTTCAACATGCAAAAACACTTAATTACTACTGCTTTTTAAAAATCTCAACTAGTCTTTACCAAATTAAATCAACGTAATTCATCAATGAACACACACCTGCATCGTAGAAACTGTCCAGCACGGATGTTTCTCCAAAGTCCAGCCGTCCGAAGGTGACGGTGGTGAGCAGCGCGCTCTCCGAGTCGCAGGCTCTCTGCAGACACTGCAGCGCTCCGGACTCCGGGCTGCTGGCCATCACCGACTTCAGCCCGTCGTTCAGGACGTACACCACCCGCAGGGAGCGTTGCTTAGCCGGCGGACACGGGCTGGCCACCTCGAGCCTCTCTCGGTCCCGGTCCCGCTCCACGGCGCACACCCCGGCGGAGTGCTCTCCTCCCATGTCGGCGACCTGCGCGCTCTGCCCCGTATCCATAGCGAGGACCTAGGAAGTATTTCAGCTTTATCTCCCCTCTGCTCTCCGCCTCGCCCTCCCGTTACTTCCTTTATTCTCTCCGTCTCCTCCGTCTCGTCCTCCTCGCGCTCACTTGTCGCGCACCTGTCGCCGCTGCAGAGGAGCGCGTCTGAGTTTGTCCTCCCGCATCTCCGCCTCATTAACTCCAATCATCTGCCGATTATCTCGCACCAAGAAGCCCGCTTCACCCAGACTGGATCCGACTAGATCCGTGAAGGAGAGACATGGACACGTGGAGAGAGAGAGAGAGAGAGAGAGAGAGAGAGAGAGAGAGAGAGAGAGAGAGAGAGAGAGAGAGAGAGAGAGAGAGAGAGAGAGAGAGAGTATAGTCTTCTGGATCTTGGTGTGATACAATCAGGACCGTTCTGTCCAGCATGAAATGTTATCGCGTCTCTCCGGTTGTCTAAATATAGTCCAAAACGTGTATCTCTGGTCGCCTCACTGCAGCCAAGTCTCACATTCATCCCAATCAGCACATCCGCTCGTGTGGTTTAAGTTGCTCCTCGTGAGGTATTTATTGTTGTTGGTCATGTGTTTCATTGTTTTCCAGCGGAAAATGACAACCCAAGTCCTTGAGACTGGATCCGTTACGCACCGGTGGCACGCGTAAATACCGGACAGTCCTGACAGCCAGAGTCCAATATATCACACTCTGACGGAGGGGACACAAGGTCCATGTGTTCCCACAAGTATCATTGCCACTGAACCTTCCCTGGATGTCTATTCTGATGGTATTAAAGCTTTATATATACATATACCGGTATATCCTGATATTTTATAAGTAAATGGACTGGAGTATGGGCAGCTCTGTAGTTCAAATGCTGAAAACTTACTGTAAGGGTCACCAGTTACCTTGGTGAATCTGAAATCTGACAGGAACGTGGCTCTATTTGGATGCTCAGTGCTCCACATTCAAAATGATGATGACATGAGTTTAGAAAGAAAACATATCCTCACAGTCTCCCCTCCTGCTTTGGTTTTTCACAAATTAATAATCTTATCGTCTTTTTGTAATTTAAAACGTAAAACGTATTTGTTGTTGTACACTCTTATTCCTGCTGGGTTGCATTCAAATTTTAAAAGGTTTTAATTGCATTTTAAAAATTGTCTGCTTCAATATTTAGAGTGTAATAACGTACCTTTTACACATTTTCAGGGATTTTATTTGTTTTCGATTACATGTTGCCGAAATGAAGTGGTGGTTTCCGTTTGTAGGCTATACTTATATACTGTATTGATAGTTTCTATTTTATTGCAACATCAAAATCGTCTGCCTAAATATTGATCAGATATTTTCAGGAACAAACTTTCTGAATATGTCTAAAAATTATACTGCGATAGTTGATTGACATTCAGTTGCATCCAAATAAATGCAGTTATTGCAGAAATTGTGCGGTGACTTCGGTGCCCGTTAAGGCTGAATCAGGAATTTCACTTCTCGTTTAGTTCACTCAGATTTCCATTGTCCATCTGTTGAGCAACAATTGCTTGAATAAACAGTGTAAAGAGCAACAGAATGGAACAAAATGCTTCATTTGTACAGTAAAGTACAAATTTTACCAGCAGACAAATCAAACATACTTAGTATTTAAAAAGAAACATCAACTTCCACATGTACAGTACATAATAGCATCTTTATTACACTGAAATATAAAAGTATATATATTTATCACTATCCTGGAGAGAAAGAGCCAAGTCAAGAAAACCATTTGTAGACTCAGTTGTAGCAGTTTTCTCGTTGTCATACGGAAGAAAGAAAGAAAGAAAGAAAGAAAGAAAGAAAGAAAGAAAGAAAGAAAAAGAAAGATTTGGAGTCAAAAACAGGAAGGCCACAGTGACGGGTTGCCACAGATTCTGTGCACATACAGTATAAGGGAGGGAGGCAAACAGCCGTACATGCTACCACATACACTCACACTTTTATCTTCTTTAACTGGTGAGGTCCTTTCACTACATTCCTCAAACCCTGTCTTTTCCTGTCTTTCACCTGATGCCACAAGAGCACCAGAAACATCAGATCCACATGGATCTCGGTTGTGACTCGGGGGGATGCGACCAGCACAGCTCTTTCTTGAGGTTTCTGGAGTCGTGGCACAAAAGTGCCAAAGCAAAACAAGGTATAATAATCGATTTTGGTCCAGAAGGCAATACTTCACATGATAACTATCATAGATAGGCGTGATCATGCAGTGACGTGTGCTTTTCTTCTCGTTCATTTGCAGCCATATATCACAGGGCAGTTTGGGATTTTGTCCAGGAAATTGTTTGTCATTGTTGGAAATATGCTTCTGTGCTTTCTTGCTGAGTTAGATGGGAAGATTGTTAACACTCACACTCACACATTTGTATGATAAGTATGAAGCCACAGCCAGGAGACTGTTAGCTTAGCTTAGCATAGAAATAAGGCCAATAGATTGGCTCTACCGCATAAGCGTAGCTCCCCAAATGTCCAACTATTCCTTTAAATAGCACCTACAGGATCAGAACATGTTGGTTTGACTTCATTAATACTGACGGGGGAAGAATCATGATTCGCTTATCATTTTAGCCTCTCAACAGGTGGAATATCTGACTGCAAATTTAAAAAAAAAAAATGTGAAACTAAAAAGATAAGGGACAGAGAAATATGTCCAAATGACTGATGCTTCAAAAATCCTCCGCCTGCAGTGTACCAAAGAAACATCAAGCTCAGTGTGTCAAACGATGCAACCTTAATGTTAATGATGTGCCTCTAAGTAAAGGCTTCCATCAACCCAAATCCTAAACTTAATCTCTCCCAATGAATAAATTAAGATCTGGCTGAATAAAAAACCCTCACTTTACAAAAATGTCTCTCATGTGACGGTCTAAAACTGTAGTCCTCACATGGATGGAAAACAAACCATTCACACACACACACACACACACACACACACACACACACACAGATAAGAGGTGAAGGCCGCAGAGTGGACACAGACAAGCACACAGGTCGTCTGAACCAACCGGGCTACGAAGGTTGAGTTCCAAGTTTCCTTTTTACACTGAGAGAACAAAAAAAGTACCAGCGAGTTCGCCACGGCAACCTCTGTGTCATTGTTCCGTAACCCGTGGCAACACACCGCCAGTCAGTACCGGGTGGCACAGCAAGCTTCGGCGAGAGAGCAGTAAACTTAGCAAGACAAGCCTCTTTAACAGAAAAATAAAGAAGTAAACACAGGATAAGGCGACGTCAGAGGGGGGAAGGTGGCCGATTCCATGGTTCTGTATTGTTGCTGATGTGGATGGTGGCGATCCTTTGGCACCAACTTTGTTTTGGCTGAAGTATCTCATCCAACAGTGAGTATGTTTTCAAATGTTGGCATCTGATGTGGTGATAAGAGGACGCTTTAGTCATCATTTCGACAGGCTCTTCTTTATGTGCTCTACTTCCATCTGTCGAACAAAGGCAGACATATTGCAATTTAGTTTCTTGGTTAGTCAAAGACATTTGGCTGCTGCTCTTAAAATCCTTTCTTGATGAGATTACAGTAGCGTTATTAGAAAATTAATTATTTTCATATTCATTCTGTTGATTATTTTTTTACAACAGTGTACAATATTTCTTTTCGAGACCAAAAGCAGAACATATTCAACTAAAACTGATACATTACAGAACATCTGATAGATGACTTTAACATTCAATTATCAAAATTATTATATTGATTTAGGTAATCGATAATAATTGCTTTTTTAAAGGATCTTTTTAATAGTAATATTTATGAATGTTATACACACACAAGTGATTTTCAACTGTTACCTCCATACTGGTCTGCATTTTACTGTGCTTTGGTGATGGTTTATATGCCCACATGATTTCTATTCATAACTTATGTGTGTTGATATTGTATATTCTGTATTAACATTATTTTGATAGGTATTTATTGGGTACTAAGTCACATATTTAGTGTAATTTTATGCACATCTGGGGCATTTCTGCTAAAAAGCTAAATAATTTAAACACTAAACAAAGTAATGTAAACCCAACAAATACAGCAAATACATATAAATAACATATACTTAGATTGCTATTTACATTGTAACCATTCAGAACCTGTTTTGCTCTCCTCATGAGTCTCACCTGTAAACTAACACGTATCTTCTTCTCGTCATCCAGCGCGTTGGTCAACTGCTTCATCTCCTGCCTGAAATACACACACAACTTTATTTACACTGCACTTTTCAAAGCAGAACAAAACAGAGCAAAATTCCCACCATAACATAAGATAAAAACAAGACATGTTTGAAATTATGAGCGAGCATTAATGAAAAGCTTTTGTAAAAAAAGAAGTTTTGAGAAGTGATTTAAAAGATATCACTTCTAGGTCTGACGTACCTGTGCTGGCTCTTCAGCAGTTCTACGGAGGACCTCAGGTCCCTCAGCTGGTTCCTGAGTTCCTCCAGTGTCGGGGGGGTCACAGGTGAATGTCGGAGCTCGGGGGAGGGGCTCAGAGCCGAGGAGGAAGATGGGGACGAGGGGCGATGGCCGGGGTTTGGCGGGGTCAGGACAGAGGGCTTGGCGGGCAGTGGAGCTTTTACTGTCAGGTACCTGAAGGCAAATTAAAACACAGAATTTAGCAATCATTCCATTTTCCCCATACATCTCAAATATAACCTGGTTATTCTGCTTCAGCTTTAAAATTATTTTTTTTTAAAATACCATTTTCAGATTTCTAAAGTCCCTAAAGTGCTGAGGAAATCTTCTGAGATTATTTTGCCAATTGAAAAATATCCACTTTTTAAAACTTAAATTGTTAAAATTGTAACACAAATCAAGGAGAAACATGGAGTATATAGTCTACACATGCATTGTTGACTCTGCTCAGAAACATGAAAATCTATTGCATGGCGCCCTCTGCTGGACAGAATAAATTGTGAACTGGGTGGTCATACAGAGATGGTGGGGACTCCTTTTTTCATGGAAACGTCTACAGGTCTTGATGGGACGGACTCCGGCTCCTCCTTCTCCTTCCTGTCCTCCACTGCAGGGACCTCCAGGTCGATGCTGGACAGGGAAGCCTGCAGGAGAGACAGCGATGGTCTTATTTATTCAGTGCAAGATCTGTGGCTTTCTGACGTGATACTGATATCAGAAATATGTCATATAAATACAGTTGTAATCCATTCAAACCTCAAATTCACACTGCTCAAAAGGAAAATAAAACACATAATTTTCTGTTGCTCCAAAACTCAACACTAATTTGCATATTATTCAGTACAATATGATTTGACAGATGCTATGAATACTCATTATACTGAATGTGAAAACACACTCCAGACAGAGTTATAGCTGTGTCCCAGTTTCATGCTGCAAAAAGTATATCTTATATCTTATCTTATTATCACACTCTAGTCATTTTAGTGATTAGAATACAAGAAATGTATTGACTTTACTTTTGCACTAAAAGGAATTGATTCTATCAATATTTCACAATATTTATTTATTACTGTTTTCTTGTTTTTGGAAATTGATAATCTAAGTAATTTATTAAATGCCAGAACAATTGTTTATTTAATACCTTTATTGACTTTGCAGATTCAGATAAATAATGCAAAACATAATCAACAAATACATCATCAAGTATTATTATTGATCAAGAAAGCATGTATTGGTCCCTTGTGGAAATTCCCAAGCTACCCATCACAATTTGTTAAGATGACTCATAATATAATATACATTCTGCCTGATGGGTAGTTTTACTTTTGCTCCAAACACTCACTGGTGTGATGATCTGCGAGCGAGGCCGGCGGTCTGTCACTCTCGGCCGCGATGCCGTCGGATGACTCAGCTTCTCCGTTGACGCCACGACCACGTCAGGTCCACATCTGCACAAACGCAAAACACAAACACACAAGAGCATGAGAGAGAGAGGGAGACAGAGACAGAGAGAGATAGAGAGAGAGAGCGCTCTGGCACCACATCTTGATCTCATTGAGGTCGATGCTCCTGTCAAGTCAAACTCACCAGTGTCATGTGACCTGTCAGGGGCAGAATCTGGTGTCGAAGCCCCGCCCTCAGACTTGGGGCTTTCACACCTGAGCAGGTAAACCATACAACAACATTAGGCTGTATACGCTTTGGAGTGTATGGGGGTGTTTTTCTTCATAAGAGCCTGTGTGTGTGTGTTTGTGTGTGTGTGTACTGACGCTAGAGTGGGCGGTCTCTCAGGACGCCGTGGGGGTTGGGAGGAAGAGGAGGTGCTTGTCTTTGGGGGGAGGGGTTTCTTGGGAAGGATAGATGGGAGGGAGGGCTTGGGGATGTCGCCAAGCTTCACCTCTTCACCTACACACACACAAAATCAAACAGCACACATGGAGGTTCAAAGGGAAAACAGACATATTGTGCAACATAAAAACACACATGTAGAGGTGAACATGCGACTCAAACATGCATAATAAAGTAGGACTACAAGTGATGAACTGCATCTGACCCAGGAGGACCAAAGCAAAAGGAGGATGTTCAAGAATAAAAGAAGGAGAAAGGTCTGGAGTCGCCCAAGGCTGGGAGGGAAAAACCAAACAAGAAGCAAAGAAGAAAAAATCTGGAAGATCAAGTCAAAGTGGTGGCAGTATTTTCATGTAGGTGGTTTTTAGTTGATGAGTATGTATGAGATTTAGTGAGGGATAAATTTGATTAAACAAATACGTTGAGGAGAAAGAAATCCTGTAAACCTGTTTCATCTTTGACTAAACAGGCAACACAATCTCACCCCATCGGCAGTTTTTACAAGGAGCAGGGACGGAAACATGTTCAACTACTTCTTGGGGTGGGGATTATGTTGTACTTTATTTATATTTTAATTGAGTATTTCCATTGTAAGCCCTGCGATGGACTGGCGACCTGTCCAGGGTGTACCCTGCTTTCGCCCAATGATAGCTGGGATCGGCTCCAGCCCCCCCGTGACCCTAAAATACAGGATAAGCGGTAGACAATGGATGGATATTTCCATTGTATGCTACTCTATACTTCTAATCCACTAAATTTCAGAGGCAGATATTGTTGCGATGCTAACGGCTGTGTACAACAGCTATGAAGACCAAGATTTTACATTAAAAAACCTGATAAATGTATGAAATAGTTTCTACTCGAGGCCCCTTATTGTCACATGCTTCAGATATTGCGTGCGCCAGAGTTGCAGTAGTACAAAAGATCAGTGATTTCCTCATCTAAAGTTGAGCTGACTATAGCTTCCGTATGATGACGTATTGTTTTCCACGATTAATTCTCCTGCTTTTGTATTAATAGAATATAACGAGACAACTGGAAGCTTGTGTTTGTCAACAACAGGGTGCTGAAAGCTTCCTGTTTCACACAGAATGTTGTTGACAGCGTTTCTTCAATCAAAGCTTTGTTCCTCCGCTTTACAACGCAGGACAAACATACTGCGAGTGATTTTTCAACAGAATCCTTTCTGTCCATTTGCAACTGAAAAACATCCACATTGTCTTTTTTCACGGCGGTATCGTATGTCTGTTTTATGCTGTAAAGCAAGTCAAACGCTGGATTATTAATATTAAGCACGCTAGTTAGTGATCCGTCACCAGCTGAAGAGATTAGTAGAAAGTTGCAGGCTGAAGTGGGCCTAGCAGGGCCAAAGCGGTCTAGACTCTACCTCGATCCTGGTCTCTCTGTGGCAGATGTTCAGGTCGCTCAGGAGGAACCTTCTTGACATCAGACTTTCTCTCTACAGGTCAGAGTTTTAACAGGTTTTTTTTTTTTTTTTTCTCTCTCAGAGAATAAAAAAAACGGTAGCGAGGTAAGGAATAAGATGTTACTGTACCTGTGGTGTGTTTAGCTGAAGGTGCACTGGGAGGAGGCGGCTTCTTTGGTCTCTGGAAACACAAACACACCCGAAAACACGTTAATAATGTGTTTTAGGGACTTTTTAGGCTTCTGTTATCGCGGTTTACAGCCAAGTTAAAAATTACCTCTTTATCCACTTCTAGCAGCTTGACAAAGTTATCTGGGAAAACACCTTGCCTTCCCCCGATCTCCCCCTTCCACCAGCCTGCATCAGCACACTCCTGGACAAAAGACAGCAACGCGTTTGGTCTGAGCTGCACTTTAAATGCCTGGTAAGTTTATTTTATGTGCACCTGGATGCAAATTGTTCTGACCTGGCTAAACAAATTAAAGCAACCGCATGATGTAAGAATCAAAGCAGACACACCCACACACACACACACACACACACACACAACACACACAGAGTGACTCACCTTGCTGATGATGTTGATGATTTCTCCCTCTTTGAGTGACAGCTCGTCTTCATTTTGTGCTTCGTATGGGAAGAGGACTTTACACAGCTCCCGCCCTGCAGAACAGAGTCAGATAAGAAAACTAAAGAGCTGAAAACCAAGAGAGTGGACGAGGTTTTCATAACAAGCAGGAAATTGAAGAATGCTTGTGTTGCAAAAAACAGTATACATATATAATATTTTATATACTTTTTAGACCCACTTTTCATATGTTGTTCTATTTAATTTCCTGTTTTATTCTTTTCTGGTATAAATTTTTTTTAACATACTGTCTGTGTTTGAATCATGGAGGGGGCTACAACTTCCATTAAATAATTTATTTAAATAATCAATTAAATAAAAATGTGTTTATCACCCACACTGATTTTATCAAACCAGCTTTCTCAAAAGAAAAACATATTTGTACCCATACTGTGTAATCCTTTGGTTACTTTGACTTAAATATAATAGTTAACTCTTTGTATGTTTAATAAATACAAACATGGAATTGAGAATTTTTATTTAATAATTTCCTGATCATACACTTACGACATCTGATGAAGATAAAACAAGTTTTAACAAGAATGTGGTCCATTTGAGCTCAAATCATTTACATGCAAAAGAAGTTTGAAATTCATTCTCACAACATTCATGTATGCTTATTTTTTTTTCATCTGGATTTGAGTTTCCTTTAATACAGCTTGTTAATGCAATACTCTTCACATCCGACTCCCAAAACTTGGATGTCGGAGCTTTCCACCATGACCTGAACACACCATCATTGAGACATTTTCAAAGTGGTGGCTTGGCACAACAACATTATAATACTGTGACAAAGGAAAGCTCTTGCATGAAAGATAGGAAGTGATCTAAGAACGTAAGTATGCTTTGGAAAATAAACCAATGTGTACACATTTCTTCATCTAATGAAGCTGCTTAACTGAAACCTATGTCATTTATATTGTTGTTTCAGTTAGAATTATCTTTATTACAGGGAAGCTGCAACTTCTCACCTTTGGCTTTACCATCAGGTTCAGTCTTCATGGTTTCCGGGGCAACACTCGCTGCTTTCCCCTCGTTTGCCTGAGTGACAGACAGATGAACGAAACCCTTTAGTTTCACATACAAATCTTATCATTACATCTGCAGCAGAGATCATCATGTTGTAACCACCTAGGGGTTTTTATCTGTGTGTAACCACTGTATTCTGGTTTGGACTTCCTGTGCTTGCCGGCAGTTTCACCGACGTCTCTAGAAAATGTTGTGACTTGGTTTCAGCTGTAGGTGTGATAGTAACAGAGCAGACTTCACTAGCATTGGTGCAGCAAAACTGAAAACTCCTCCAAAATGTGTTGCGTTAATCAACAAAGTTACAAATGATCAAACTAAACATATCAATACAAATAAAGGGCCATTATTTAACAAAAAAACGAGCCACGTTGGTCGTTTTGTGTAGCTGTTTGAGCTAACAATGACTATGCTAAAATGCTGATGCTAGCAGGTGTAATGTGTACCACAGTCACGATCTTAGTTAAGCCTATTAGCATGCTAACATTAACCAATTAAACGCTAACAATGTAAGACAGAACTTTAAACATCCAGAGGTTAGTTGTTGTGCAGTAGTTGCAGGACACAAGAGAGCAAATATAAAGTGCACACACATGAAATATCAATTAAATTTGCATGTTTAAAAACATCAATGAAAAGATATGCAGAATGCCAACAACAAGGATCGTTGCTCATATCTCAAATAAAAAACATTTCTCATATCTTTGATCTGATGGTGGCACTAGATGATCACCTTAAGTTCCCCGAAGTTCGTATAATTAATACTGAGGGTTCGGGTTGGACCCAAATCTGAACCAAATTGGTAGTTGGTAGGGTTCCTCCTCTGGGATGATGAATGTCTGTACAAAAAAGAATCTGATAGATGTTGAGACATCTTAAACCAACTTGTCAAACTTGTGGTGGCTCTATAGGAACGACCTAAGGAAGGTTCATCCTCTGCGGAGCAGGAATGTACAGAATTTCATGGTAATAGTTGTTGAGGTATTTCACTCTCGCTCAAAGTGGTGGACCAACAGACTGACAGCACTGCAGTAATAACTTGAAGTCACACATTGCAAAGAAAAAAACAGAAACAAAAATCACGTAAAAATGAACGCTTCACAAATTCATGTGGAAAAAAATACACTGAAAGACAAAAACTGAATTCAATCCTTCAGTGAACAACACTGTCCTGCAGCTCCGTACTAACTGGCTAATTAGAGAGGATGAGATCGGATTTAGCACAAAAGCCACCAAGCTGACTTCATGATGCATTATGTGTGTCTGTGTGTGTGTGTGTGTGGGTGTGTGAGGGGGGTAGGCTGTTAAAAGGAGCCGTTGTTGTCCGGCTGGAGTGGATCCCTAAACAGTGTTTGTGGAACCAGGGTGGCTCTTCCACAGGAAAACACACACACTCACACACACACACACACACACACTCACAGACTCACAAGACCAGGTCTGTGCTGAACACACACGCCGCTCTGTTCTGTTCGGCCCGAGAGAAAAAAAGAACACGCCACCTCCCCCGCCAGCGTCTCTCCTCTCTCTACAACCTCCCCCTTCTCCCCCACCCCTCTCTAATGAGACCCATGTGGTGCCACAAGCATCGAGACATCATTACAACATCACAGACACTCTTCCATGTCCAAGTATCACATGTCAAAGGGCCTCTCATAGGCAGCAGAGGAAGTATTCAGATCCCTTACTTGTACTTACTTGTACTCAAAGTAGTAAAAGGTAAAAGGTAAAATACTGAGAAATGGCTAGTATATCGTAACAATGATGATATATGGTACATATAGTATTTTATGATATTATTTTTACACATTAATGTTCGTTTGTAACCATTTTATATTGGGCTTTGTGAATTAAAACATAAATGAGTGTTGTGCATTGTGTTTTACATGTGTATGTAACATATTGATTTGCAAAGTAAAGTCAAGAGTACAAGATTGCACTCTGAAATGTAGTGGAAGTGTAATGACATGGAAATTTACAAGTAAAGTATAAAAACGTCCAATTTGTACACAAGTACAGTAGATATAATTGTTACGTTCAACCACTGCTGATAAACAATAGAGATTCACCAATAAGAAATTGACGCCTCTATTTTTGGAAGCTACTCAGAGATTTTAACTTTCACTGGGTTTGGTTTAAAAAAGAAAAGGGAACTATTTTCTCATTTAGTGCAAGGAAACCTCACATGAACCTACAGCTGCATGTACCGTACATCTGGCATGGTAAACCCAAGCGTGACGAGAGGCAGGAAGAGTTGAAAGCCACTGAAATTTACTCTGCTGTTGCCTTCACAAGGAAAAGTACAAGCAAACATTATCAACCTTGATGTTAGTGGCCTTGCTGCACCGCGTGGCCTTGAGCGATCGAGTGAGTCCAATAAAACGGCACACAAAAGGCGTCATTCATGACGGTGCATGTGAGTTTTCATACGCCGATGTTTTCAAGAGTATGCAGCCAATGGGCGACGTTTTATGACCCAAATGAACGTTCTTGTACTCACATTGAGGCAACAAAACAGCCTGTAAACACGTCAACATACTTTCACCTTAGAAAGTTGCAATGGAGAATATGTTAGCAAACAGCTGCCCGAAACATGAAACAACATGAAAGAGTATAGTCAAAAGGCCTCCAAACCAAAACATCTTGAGCTGAAGAGTGATAATTATTGGACTGTGTTACAAAACATTTACCATTTTAAACACTCGATTCATCCACTCATAATATAAAAATTCAATTTATTATAGCAGTTTTAAGTTTTCTTTTTTTCCAGTATGACACTAAATCACAAAAGTGAGTCACCTCTCTACAGTATTAAGCATAGACAGTATATATTCTGTAAGCACTGCGTCACGTACCATGACTACAAACAAACATTTCTACACACTTTATGGCCGTGCTCTCCTCTGCCTGACTTGATTGGGTGCAGCCCTCCACTGCTCTGCTTTTCAAATCCACAGTTTGATAAATCCACAACAGATTTTTTGGTCCACTTGATCCATATATTCAATCGCCCATTGACTCGAACCAGAGAGTGATTTGAAGGAAAGTGCTGACGTCTCTCCCGAAGGGCAGGAGAGTTCAGACTAAATATAAACTCACCATCAATAAAAAAAAAAAGAGTTGTGGAAGTAAAATAGTGTCGACACTACAGAGGCTGATAGGTTGTGTATTTAAAATAAGGAGTAACCCGGCATGATTTAAATTACTCTTTGTCCACAGTCGCTTCAAAAACTAGGAAAACCTTTAACAAAGGCTGCATTATTTTATCTTTTTAATCAGTATGTCAGCAGGTCTTCAGGGAAATTCCTCATTTGGTTCCAGTGTGGTGGATGAACGTTATCTATCTGTTTGTGTTTCACACTGAAACTCATCCGATCACAAGGTTGAGTGACTTTGACTCACTGCAAAGGAAAAGAAACTGGAGGAAACACTGAAAACGTCCCCTTTGGCCAGAATGAAAGCTTAAAGATGTTCTATACGGGTACCAAAATAATCCAAATGATCATCATCAGCTGGTAGGGGGGGACACTAATTCTATGTTACTTGCTGCACATTATTCACTTCATAAGCAGCTGAGCTTCCAGTTTGTTATAAAGTTGACATGGCTTTGCATGAGTCAGCGTCCCGGATGGAGACGCTGCGCTGTCACCTCCTCCAGAGCCACATTAGAGAGCAGGGAGTCTCGTCTCACCATAAAGCAACTTAACAGCCTCCCGCTCAGCAGGACAGGCTGACCAACATCCTTCAGAACACACACACACACACACACACATTCGTTTAATGTCTACGACCAGCAGCCTTTTTACATTTCATTTATTTTTTCTGTCTCTCCCTTCCTTCATCTATTAGCCTTATGCTGTGTTCACACTGCGAAGCAACACATCAACACTCTTTATGTCATTTTCAATGAAAGCCAGTGTCATGAAGCTACAAACTGACGCCCAACACGTGTGACGCATTTGTCACTCGTGGTGTGAATGCAGCATTTGGCCACACAGAGGTGACATGAGAGAGTCAGGTTAAGTAGATTTGGTGAGCTTAGATTTGACATTAACTGATTTATCAAGCAGAATGCTGGTTTTTGTAAAGGTTTCTTACTTAGATTACATATTAATTAAAAGACTGGGTTATTATGATGAGTTTTAGGCCTCTTGTTGGTTAAAATGTCCTTTTAAAAGCTACTCAGACTAATGTTTTGAGGGAAACCCAAAATACCTTTTAATATCTTTACTCATTAAAATAGTCAAGTTCATGAATATGGATTAAAGGCTCAGTTCACCACAATTACAAAACCACATTTTCCTCCTCCTCGCGGTGTCTGGTAGATGCAGATACTTTTGGTTTTCATTTGCAGAGCTTTAAAGTATTTTAAATGTCTAAAAGATTGGATAAACTCACCCATTTCTTTGCCTGCAAATAAAACCAAAAGAATCTTCACCGACAGAAACCACTATGATTTGTTCTTTGTAATTCTAAACTGACCATTTCATTCCATATCCATAAAGATTTGAAACCATATTGAGCGTGTATTCTTGGCCCATTTCTTCCAAAGCTGAAACTGTCGAGTCACCTTCTCGGTAACTTAACAGCAACGAGGCAAAACCCCAACACTTGAAAACGCTGCTTAATTCCACGTGAAACAGTGCAGAGAGCCGGGAGGATAAGAGAAGAAGAACGCCAGAGACAAATAAAACGAATCGACCGGGTGAAGGAAACAAGAGAGGACAGAAATAGAGAAAGCGTCACCCTACCGTCCTCTCCTCTGGTTCCAGTTAAACACAGACAGACGGAGCTTTGCTACATCAGCGCCGGCAGCAGCAGCAGCAGCAGGAGACAGTGTGTGTGAATATGTAAACGTCAGTGAAAAACTGACTCTCTCTCCCTCTGTCTCTGCCCTGTGGAGCTCTCACTTCTGCATTGCTTGTCAAATCCCTGCAGGATGCATGTGTGTGTGTGTGTGTATGTGTGTGTCAACATTAAACCACTTCCTGTGCTGTTAAATTGAACCAAAGGAAGGGGAGGAGTCAAGGCTGGGTACTTCCTTCCTTCACTTTACACAATACAATGATCACAGCATTAAAAAATGTATGAAGTAAGTGTGTGTGTGTGTGTGTGTGTGTGTGTGACTCACCTTGTCCCCCTCCGAGTCCACATCCATAGAGCGTGGTCTGAGCTTGATGGGCTGGTCTTTGAAGATGTCACCAAAGCCAAACCCTCGGACCTACAGGAAGGGAACACAGACGGGAATTTAACCCAATATTTAAAAAGGGACACTTCGGCAAAAATCTGTAGTTTGAGTTTCAAAGACTGACCCCTGGTGGTCAGGTGTAGCTTTGCGGGTGACAGGAGCTGGTTTTTCTTTGTTTGTTTGTTTTTTAATTTATTGATTTGTGTACGAAACCTAATTGAGGAATAAAGTAGACATGGGTAAAAAAAAATCACAGAGCAGCAAAAGTGGAGATTAACCTTCAAAAACATTTATACACAAAATGGCAAATAATAAGAACACTATACAGAGAAAAGGTATGAAAAGGTATGAATGGAGCCTGAATTCAAAGTTTTGGTGGATTTAATGGGATCTAGAGTCAACACAACTGCATAACCCACTTCTCCACTGTCTGCCTGTTTGCT
Organism: Chelidonichthys spinosus; assembly: GCA_029853015.1. Taxonomy (NCBI): domain Eukaryota; kingdom Metazoa; phylum Chordata; class Actinopteri; order Perciformes; family Triglidae; genus Chelidonichthys; species Chelidonichthys spinosus. The sequence continues at coordinate 14,654,855 of CM056837.1, forward strand.
CATAGTTCCCAAAGTATGGCTGAATACACAGCTTCCGTCTGTCCCTAGCTCTGTTAGCAGCTAGCTGCCCTGTCGACCAAACCCCACCCACTACGGTCTGATTGGTCGACTAGTTCTCTAACTAGCAAAAATAGCAGCTAGTGAACAAATCTGAGATGTGGGCATACAAGTTGTTTGTTAAACCCACTTCATACCAACGTACCACTGTCTCAGTATTTTCTCAACATTTTTGCCAGTATTTGTCTTAACACAGCTTTGATTTGTCACAAGCAGAGTATGCTGTTTTCCTACCTCACACGCAACTATATTTACTCGTGTTCAGGTTTGGAATAACACACTTAAGTTGCCTTAAAGGGCCAACTCAGCCCAAAATCAAAAATACATTTTTTCCTCTTCCTTTTTTCAGCCACAGACGTTGTTGTGAGCTTTTTCAAGTAGGAACTAAATTTCCTTCCTACATGAAACTGCTCACAACAACGTCTGTGGGTAATCTTTAGAAACTGGGTCATGATTTCTGGAGAGAGTATTTTTAAAGTCTTTTCTGGCACTTTGAGTGCTATATAGTTCCGTAATACCTCCAAAAGTCATTAAAAAGTTGTGCAGAATTTGTGTATTTAGACATATTTTGGCATGTGTGTATTTGGAAAAACAGAGCATACGGATGGCTCGCGGAGAGGAGCTGCAGGAGTGTGTTGTGTTTAAATTTAATTTCAATATTTCTATTTTCACTGTAAGACGCTGTTAGAACTGCTTTGAAGCAAGATGACAACATTCGCTGTCCTCCAACGTTCAAGCTTACAAATGTTTAGTGTTTGATGCTCAAAATATTGATTTTGATATTATTCCTTCAAAACAAAATCACCCAGGAGCCTGTGAGATGGGATCTTCCTTCCAACCTAACGTGACCACATGTGAGGCCGCAGGGCATTGAGATCTTGCTTTTTATTGCAGTTGTGGATCTTGGGCAGGATAATTCTTGTCTGCTGATAGTCCTAAGACCAGTGTGAAGAATTGGATAGTTTGGTGTTTACACAAAATGTGGTGCAGAGACATGTAGAAGAGATGTCTCACACGTAACCTCTGTACTGTTCATCATGTATTACCTTCTTGGGCTGGATTTCTCCTGACCCCGTTTCTGACCGGCTGTCGCCTCCATCACTTTCACTGCCTGGACTGTCCTTACCTACACACGCACACACAGAAAAGACTACACATATTAACTGCAGCACTCTTGCCAAGCTAGGTCCTCATTATTTATAAGAACATTTCACGGAAACTCAAACATCTACAGTCATCAATATTGCAACCGGAGCAAGTTGCTCATGTTTTTTTCATATGTGGGTGCCTTCCCACCATGTGACTCACTGGAACGAGTGCTGCGCAGCTCCTCCTGCGAGGTGTCTAAGGAGGGCGTCTCCGACTCGGTCAGGACAACTTTGGTGAAATTGGAGGGAAACATCCCAGTCTTCCCATTTAGGAATCCCTCCCACCAGCCCTCCTCGACCTGAACACACAGACAACGCAGACAAAGATGAACACAGCTGTGTGATGCCTCTCCAAAGACCACGACTTTATGTTCAGGGTAATAGAGAGGCTAAGTCACGCCCCTTCCGGTGGACCACCATGGGACCTTATTTTGAAGATCTTCTAAAGTGCCAAACATATGTTTTTTACAAAATAAAGTCCAATGGGGAACACCAGAAGGGCGGGACTTAGCATATCTAAGCACAGGTGAAACTAAATTTGTTAACAATGGTACCAGGATGTCCCACTGCATCCGGCATCCGGTTGCATTTAGCAGGATGCAAGCCAACATGCTTTTCTTGCTATTCTGACCCACAATGCTCTGCACAGCGGATATATGACCAATAGTATGACTCGGTAGTAGGTCCGAATTGGTTTCTACAGACTTTATGCTGCTTATTTAAACTGAAAAGCTCCATTATGAGTGCAGTCAAATGTGATCAGCCTTACCTCTGCTATGATCTCAATGACGTCTCCTATTTTCAACTCTAGCTCGTCTTCATGCTGAGGCACATAGCTGAACGCCGCTTTACATCTCCGCTTTCGGATTTGCTCTGCTGCAAACACACACACACACACACACACACACACACAAATAACAAGAGCACATACACACAAATATTAGGCGATCATGTGACATAATTGGCTCCCGCACTTATCCATAATCCATGACTTAAAGTGAGCGAGCAGGTGTTCACTGATGTATTAAAGGCTCCCATGGCTGAAGACTGACGCCGACCTTTGACCTTTTGACTGGAGGACAGCCTTACTAACCATCTCCGACACCCCACTCTTACTACTGGCCTTGCAGTCGTTTGTCTTACACTCATTAGCCTGCTCATTACTGTTGACTTCATTCCACACCAGCTGGGCCATTAAGATGTAGCCCTGCACTTCTCCATTTGCCCACAAGGTGTCACTCCTCATGTTAAATGGAAGGGTGTGTATGCATGTGGTGGAGGAAGTAATAAGTAAGTAGAATCAGGGGAAATGTACTTGTAGTATTAAAGGTTAGTAGTACTCAATGCAGAGAAATGTGTCAATGTCACAGTGACTTGAAGTGTTTTATATTTTATCATATATTATTATTCATGCATTCATGTAAAAGCAGGATTTTACTGTTTTAGTCAGTGGAGCATATATTTGAATATTTTATATATGGCTGCAATCAATGATTATTTTCAGTAAAGATTATAAACTCATGATTCTTTCAATTAATTGACTGAACTGTTTGGCTCGTAAACATTCAGAAAAAAGTTGGGAATGCCGTCGATTACCCGGAGTCCTGAGTGACCTTCACAATGCTTTTTTTGGTCCAATCAACAGTAAAAACATCACATTTATCTTCTTTTATATGCTAATAATCCTTTTATAATGGTAATTCCACTCAGAATGTTGTATTTAAAGGTATATTTACTCAAGTACTGTACTCACATTCCACCACTGTGTGTGTATGTTTGTATGTGTGTACGAGTTACGCTTGACCCAAATCCTTCCTCACGCTAATAGGATCCATGATTGAAGACTTAAACCTGCCTTATGATTAACATGTATGAATGTGTGTGTGTGTGTGTGTGTGTGTGTGGTGAGCACCTTTCCTGCCCTGCCGTACGCTGGGGTCAGACACAGGGCTGGCCCTTCCATTGGCAAGCTCAGATCTGATCATGCTTGCCTGTCCTCCATCCCTCTTTCCTTCTTTCTTTATCTCCTACAAGACGAGAGGGACAGGAGATGTTTAGCGGAGGAGGAAGAGGAGGTGAGGAAGGACAAAAACAAAAAGTTATGTTCAGGTGAGGCAATATAAGATACAGAAACCAAAATAAGGAGAGATAGGACGGGAAAGGAAAAAAAAAGCAGCAAATATAAAAATACTTGTTTGTCTAAACTACAATAATATGACAAGGATAACAACAGATCACGAATATGACATAAAAACAGCGTTCAAGACGATCATTAAAACAAATGGACATGCTCAATGTGGGCAATGTCATGTTTACTCGTGAAAATGCTAATATTGGATTATGCTTGGAATATTGGACCACTAATACAATGCAGAAACAAAAAGTGATGGAATTTTCTGGTCGCATTTGAACAAAAAACTAAGAACTTGTCAACAATTATTTTGTTTTTGACAAAAGTAAATGTCATGAGTGAAATACGTCTTTGAATGTCCTGTAGTTGAATAAGCACGGTTGCATATAAACCTGGTTATTAGTTATGCAACACATTTTCTCATGGATTCACTAAATGCAGATAACGTTTATCAAACTGCATATCAGCCACTCAGCTCTGACCGCACTGCTGCAGAGTTAAATGTCAAGTGAGCCTCACTGTTCACCTGCAGACGCCCGGCCACAACGGTTGACGTCTGGACAAACGCAAACACAGGAGCGGAGCGCCGCCCTCTCCTTCACTGCTGCAACCCTTCCCCTCTCCTTCCGCATGACTTTCCCTTGCATAAAGAATCACAAGACGGCATGCGAGACCGATCCAGAGAGCTGGCAAACAAATGCGACGGGAAGAATCAACAAGAGGGCAGATGGGGAGACGACAAACGGGGAGGCGCTCACACACAGGGACCCAGAAGCACCACACATGGCGGTTCACATCTCCCCACCACATTCATCATGACACTGTTTCATAAGGCCGGGCCCTGTGGCGAACGCGGCTCAGTGAAGCATACTGGTGGACTGACTCACAGAAGCTAACCCATCACACACACACACACACACACGGGTTGTGTATGGCCTGGTGTGGCGTGAAAGCCTTAACGAGCACCCGAGATCCAAAAATATCATGAAGAGAAGACGTTTCCTAGACAACAGCCGATGCTCATCTTAGGGTAAGAGCCATTTAGGAGACTGGACATGAGGCTGAAGGAAGATTTTTGAAAAAGCAAACTAGTTTGGCTCTTGGCAGAGAAGATGTTCACATTCTCCAAAGTGGAGTGTGCACTCTCCAACAGGAAATGATGGCTTGAAACAAAAAGGCGAAGGAGCAGGGTTTTCCTTAAAAGAAGACTCTCTTAATCATCACTTATGACCCATGTCTGTATGTGCAGAGACCCTGCCCTGTGCATGTCTGGGCTTTGTGCTCGGTCAACAGCAGTTGTTCAAGAGGAAGCTAAGGACACAACACTGAACAAACTAAAACAATATAGGGAGCAGAAATGTCAAGCAGATAACAAACCTTTTAATAACGACAAACCATCGCGACCCAATACATCGTGAGATGAGGGAATGTATGCGGAAATGAACATACCTGACCTTTTCTGCTGCCATTTTTACATTAACTTATATCATCTTGACCAGGTAAACCAGACATTTTGAATAGATATGTAAATCACAACTTTGTTTTATTCATGTGATATAAAGAGATCAAATCTCCTGCACTGTTAATGGATGGATGGGTTGAACGAACACAGGACTTTCACCAAGGAGATAGCTGCTCATGCCCCATGTGAAACTTGGTCAGTGTTATCTTGTTTTTAATATATGTCTATAGCTTAAAGTATGGAACAAACTTGTTAATTTTAAGCCAAACCATGATGTTTTTTAATAAATCTAATTGAGGTGTATGGATGTGTTTTCTGTTTTGGTTTGTTTCAATTCACAACATTGACCATTGGTGTAAAACTGTGACCGTAAAATATTATTTCTGTTCAAGTCATTTTGAATGCAGTATTTTGCCAGAGACACCATTGACATAAGAGCAATTTCAATCTTCTCATTTTATTACTGGCAAGAAAAACATGAGCGCAGTTAACTGGAGCCTTGTCATTGAACCAAGAGAGCTGTGAGACTCAACCAAAACTGTTAAATAAAAACAGGCTGATTTCCTGTTGTTGTTGTTTTTAACACCCAATGTTTTATTATTTCTGGCCACGGAGGTCAGTCACAGAGATATCTATCCATGCCAGTGTTTGTTATGTAGACTAATGCAGTGTTAATGTAAAACCTGGTGGGCATTGATTCTGCAGTCAGAGTGCAGATGGACTGACACACACACACACACACACACACACACACACACATTCATTCAGAAACGGACATGCACAGGCCCACGGTCTGACTGGTAAGAACCAAAATCGCTTCGAAGTTGGAGACATAAGCCAACCTACGCATAAACCCACAGCGGCCCATTTGTTAGCCTACGGCTTTCCTTTTTACTTTTTACGAGTGGTAAGGGAGAGGCGGTGTTTACTAGCTGTTTGGCTTTCATGGAAAGCAACATAAAATCTGAAATCCATCTGTTATCCATTAAGGCTGCGTGTTTCAGACAATTAATATATTTGAACTTGAAACTGGAGAATAATGACTGCGTGGTTTGGAAGAGAAATCAAGGACAAGGCCAACTGTACTCTTCTCGGAGGCCTTTGTTACTACTTGGATCGCATTCATGCACTGCTGCAATTCCTCCTGTGGGATACGGAGGCAGCCCAGAGTTAAAGGAAACCCAGCTGAAAAGAGGAGAGGAAGACAACGTGATTCATCACATCTGAGCAGGAAACACCTGCATGATATACGCCGCACTGCTGGTTGTGTTTGTCTGCGTGATGTGCAAAAAGCCTGACAAGCAAGTATGTAGCTTACAGCGCTTTAATGCTAAACGCCGCTTTGTGCATCCCCTCTCACCAGACCTTTAACCCCTCCCCGCCCACTCTCTCCCAGTCACAGACAATGCAAAACAATACAGTGAAGCAGCCATCATCCACTTTGTTAAACACTACAATGGAAGCTGTATCTCATAGAGAGCCATAAAGAGAGAAGAAGTATGGGGAACCAGATAGAGCTTCACTTGTAAAAATCATTGTGTAATGCAGAGGAACTGTTGTGCAAATGACTTTTCATTACCCTCATCCTTGATGCACAAACTTTATTCACTGGTCATGCTGGCACAGGAACAAAGCTTTTACACAAGCTGCTGTAAGTTATTCCATAGAGAGAGTAAGGGTGGCTTTTTGACCATATTTGGTCACTCATGTTTCAAATGTTTAATGAGATAATAAATCAAGTGAGAAGTTCTCATATACTTCCATGCAATTGGACTTATTTTTGCAACCAGAGAAGTCAAGAATGAAAGTATAAGGCGCTTCCGCTTTGGCTTCACTTTTCAGAACTGGAGGTTGCCGTCTGGGCTGGCTCCAAAAGGGGGTCCAAAAATGCTGAACTTTACACCAGAAATAAACAGCTAGTACAGAAAGGTTTTGGTCACTGTAGCTTATAATCCCAAACTGAATTTTTCCACCGGTGATCCACCTGTTTGCCGTTCAGAGTCGTTCAAAGCAGTAAATAAAGTAAAAATAAACTGTCAAGCCCTTTCAGCATCTTACATTCAACCATTTACCAGGTGACATCAGTTAAGTCCCTAAGGGTTCAGGTTTAGGGTCTTAGGGGGGGGACATTGGGACTAGACCTTAGACTGTGTTGTCACTGCCGCGACGGCCTGAGCTTACTGAAGTGGAACTGAATATCTCTGAGTTTCAGTCAGACAAAACAAGGTCTTTGAAGACATTAACTTGGACTCTGGAAAAGAACAAGAAGACGCTTTTTCTGACATTTTATAGAATAAGCGACTTGTGGATTTAATAACAGAACTGTTAATGTCAACTGGGAGCCACCCACTTCTATTTTTTGCACTGTCAAATAAAAAGAATGTCAATTTCAGCACGTTGTTTGCTAAAGGCTGCAACTTCCCAGACATCCGCAGTGACTTTACTTCTTAAAAAGTGACTGCAAGGAAAACCCAGCTGCTCTTTCTGCAGCCTGAAGGACAAAGTTGAGCATCTCATGTCAAATCAGAGCATGTGATTGTGATTTGCAACACCTGCTTGTCTAATCCACAGAGGTCAGATGATGACAGCACTTCCCATAAACATATACCCCAGAGTATTTTCAGACGGATGGAGTGCAGCCCTAATATTGTCAGGAGTCTTTGAAATTGATGCGTGCAAAATCGGACAGCCCTTGATCTTGAGAAACAAACAGTTGGGAGGATTATGTTTCTAAATGCAGATATAATTAATGTTAAGAACTGAGCATTTTCCCCCATTAGCACTTTGGTTTTTAGATAAAAATCAGTTTGGCTAGTTGCTGATAACTATATATATCTGCCCTCTGGCAGATGCGTCTTTAACGATGGATCATTACTAGCTTGCAGTCTTATGATATCCGTCCACAAGTAGCAGTTTGTTAACCTGAGCTGACCTTCAAATTACAACACCCAGTGGTCGAACATTTGGAAACAAAAAACGCCTTTCAACATATCTTTTGGTGGAAAAGAAAACTTAATCCCGTGACCTTCACCTTAATCATCTTAAATTGTGCCGGTCGTCAGCCGTGGCGTCACCACAGGGGGGTTGCCTGCATACCATCACTTCCTGTCCCCTTTTCAACCTGTCTGACCACATCCCCCACTTCCTACATGCACACACACACACACACACACACACACACACACACGCACACGCACACACACACACACACACACACACACACATTCATCAGCATTGCAAAGCTTAATGTCACTGATTCCCATAACTGCAGTCTTGTGACACGCCAGTCTGGTATTACTGCATTACTCATAGCCTCTCTCTCCACAGCTCTCCCACACACACACACACACACACACTGATGAATGCACATACACTCCAACACAGTGGGGACCTCACAGGTCCATTGTCCTCCTCCCTGACAGTTAATGAGAGCGGTGACATTCAGTCAGCACAAATAAAATCCGGCTGCACGGCAAACCACCTGACAGCAGGCCGACTCCTTCAGTAGTGCTGTCAGTCAGTAGTGTGAACGCTGATCTCTGCCCTTTGCTTGCAGCACTTTTAGACTTCCCCTCGTGGTACAGTGAAAGAGATGCTTCCCCCTTCTCATTACCACAAAGCACATTGTTTTTTTACGAGTCCTCACTCTCACACCTACATGTCTAATTTACTCTTCGACTGTGCCACCGATACGTCGACCTGTCTACCCGAGGACAAATGAATTAGAGCTGTTATTATTTCCTTTCATCACTTTGTCTGTTGGCTATTTTCTCGGGTTAATCGGTTAATTGTTCAGCCTAAAAAACGTAACAAAATGGTGCAATCTGTTTCCGTGTCTCGTTCTGTCCCATCAATTAAAGTGTATTCAGTTTTCTCTCATAGAAGACAAAGGAAACCAGCATATATTCACATTTGGAAACCAATCTGAGAGGTCGGTTTAAAAAAAGTACAGTCAAATTGGAGTAGAGAGGAAGAGGAAATCATTTTAACCACACATTTGTAGCTTTTTTTTTTTTTAAATGTCAGTGTTGCTTGACACTACCAGCAAAGGAGAGACTTCTAACCAATGGAGCCTCTCAGTGTTCTAACTTCATTAGAAGTGCTTGTGGGATGGTCAAACATGTTCTGGAGCCTCCCTCCCCACCAACCTTTCAGACTTCCGTTAACTAAACGGCAATCTGACATTACATCATATCAGGATGTTGAATCTTAACCTTAATCAAAGATCAAATCACAAAGATCAAATCACACGAAATTCAACCTGTACCTTTTTTTCTGATCTAAATATAATCCTAATTTCAACCTCAAACTCCTGCGAATGAGGTGAGAGTTTCACAGCGCTGCAGTGACACTCTGCATGTTTGCTCTGCTGCTATTTACGGAGGGCCTCTTGTGGGTTTATGGAGCGTGTAAGAGGCTGAGAATTAGGCGAGAAAACAAATTGTGATCACTCACCCTGACAAAGTTATCCGGGAACAGACCCCGGCGTCCTCCCAGCTCGCCCTCCCACCATCCTCCATCGTCCCGCCGTATGTTCACGATGATGTCGCCCACCGTCAGGCTCAACTCATCGTCCTGCTGAGCCTCATAGTCGAACTCCACCACGGCCTCCACTGGGCGACACAGAGGACGAGAAAGACAGAGTTAAAGGTGAAGCCGCCTGGAATTTTATATTCATGTTGCATGCAATTGACTCAACACTGTATTGATAAATTAAGCATCATCCTCTGACAGCATCAGTGGCTTCAGACGGCGGATTGTATAAAACAGGGTTCCCCTTTTTCCATCATTCACATGATGGGAGCAACCAATGAGACGTCGGTAGTGAGTGGAAAAAGTCCAGACGTTTGTTTCCTCTTTCCAGTCAACATCGGTTTCTTTGAACCATGACCACGATAACCCCATAACCTTCGTCACTGTCACGGTTACAAAGATAACACATCTGGTGTGTTTATCACTGTAACCATGATGACGGTGCTACCCCTAACCTTCACAAAGTTGTCGTTTAAACCCAAAAATGCGATGTGAGCGATGTGTGAAAGGAACAAACAAATGGTGTCATCGTGCCGATAGCGTATCAGATCAGAAAACTAGCACAAATTCGCTCTCTTCTAATTCGGACTAGTTGCATAAATCAAATGCAAATGCAAATGTCATTTTTTGCAATGTTTACCAACTTGCAGTTTTCTTCTTTGCCTATCAAATTACTGACGATGAGCGTAATAACAAAGCAAAGACAGCAAAGACTACTTTCACATAGTCACTAATCTTATTTTCTTTCAATCGCCTACTATCAGCTATACTGAACACTTCCTGCAGATGACTTGCAATAAAATGTCAACGTAAACAGAAAACTATAGTATGCCGAATTAAATCTTTATGTACTTAAAAATGTACTTAAGTAAAAGCAAAAGTAGGTATATGTGTACATTTGTGCAGATACATACATAAGCACAAACACACACAAAACCACCTCGTGAGCGCTCCTTCAGTTGCTATAGTTCAAAAATGTACTGAATGTGTCATATCACATAGCTTTGTTAACTCTTACCCTTTACACACACACACACACACACACACACTGGCCACAGAGGCTTGATCCTTGTCTAAACTGTGTGGGAAGCTAAAGGGAGGGTGTAGTGGGGGGGTTTGGGGGGGGGTAACCATGGGAACAACACTATAAAAGGGGTAGCTATGACTCAGACACTGGCTTCCTCCCCACACTCATACACGTATAATATAATATGTGTGAAAAAAGTTGCGTTGCTTCACAGCAATGCACCAACAGGCAAACACCCAAAATGAGGAGCAGAAGTGACCACAAGACCACACTTCTAGGGAAAACAGTTGTGTCAAAGTGGAAGGTCAGGACGTCACAGAGAGTGTAGATCATGGTAAAGGAGGAGGACTTCCAACAAGACGTCAATACTAAGCAGACAGAGCAGGCGACTGTCGTCCAAATTGGCCTGGTGCGCAGATGGCGAGGATGTGATCCTGGCGGGTGACATCAAAGAGAGATTAGCCACAGATGAGACGGCGACGTGGCGCAAATGTCATTTTTCTTCTTTTGCTCTGTGATGTTTGTGGGGAAGTGGCACTTGTAGAAGGGGGGGCAGCTTCTTCAAGGGGAAGTATGTGCAGTGAATTGATAGCTCATGGCAGGCGTCTCGCAAAGCCACATCACGGTGCGTCTGAGTGGCAGAACGGGGCAACGCGCAGCAGTCCACCCACCCGTCCGCGTCAGTCAGACACCAGCGAAGTAGACGACAGCTTGTGGCTCTGAAGGCACTTGTGTGCAAAGACGGGTGCAAGTTAAAAGTGACACAAGGCTAATGCCAAAGAGGCTCGAGAGTGGAGCTCAGTCTGGTGTGAAGCTCTGCAGAAGGAGTGGATCTGAACCCTGTGACAGATGTAAGCCTACACTGGATATGATTTTACAAAGCAAAGATTTTTTGTTGTTTGTCATTGATATTCTTAGTTCTACAATAAATGCTGATTTCTAGTTTTCTTCAAAAGGCCAAAAGCATCAATGAAGGAATCCTTAAAACAGCTTTTATCTGTGCATCCAACGCCTGACATCCTCTGTTCTCGTTAACAGTGAGACAAGCTGTTGCACCGGGTGACATGTTCCTTCACTTTCATGAACACACGCTGTAGTTTATCTCGACTCAATCATCAGCCTGCTGCTTTGAATGCACACTCGAGAAGCAAATTCACAGGCAAAATTAGCAACAAATACATTATTTCCTCCCCAAAACAAACGGGGTCACTCAAATTTACAGCTGGCATAAACTTGCAATGCACAAGAAATTGATTGCATATCAAAATCCGATCACAACGCGTCCAGACTCAAGATAAGGAAAATGCTTAAACATCACCATCAGATAACACATCCACATATAGACTGCATGTTAATGCCAAATGGAGTAACAGTGGCAAACCAACGGAGAATAGACCCAAGGCTGAGGCTCTATGAAGCTAATTAGCCGCTTTTAGCTCATTGTTGTGATTTTATGGCCTGCTCATTCACTGTGGCTACATGGTTCAGTCTCATTAGCTATAATATCCCCCAAGGTATGTGTTTCAAGCTCCATAATGACAAAGTGAGTGAGCTGGTGAAGAAAGTTGAATACTTAGCAGATAACAAAAAAAAAAAACAGACATTTTTTGGAGGAGCTAATTAACTCTGAGCCACCGGCTAATGGGAAAATTGGATTTTTTTTTCATTCTTCAGACAGACACAATAAAAGACTAAAAATGAATGGTTAACAACTGCATAAGTAAATAAAATAGGTCTATTTGGATAAAACGTGGATAATAAGCATGTGGATAAAAGAAAAATTAACTTAATGTTAGCTCACCTACCAACTTTGGACCGACACATTCAACTGTAACAAGCTAGCTAGCAAGCTAACTAGCTTACTGGTAGTTTGTCTTTGTCAAGTGTGGTCTACAAATATTCACACTTTTTTGAATAAAATAGTTTTATAGCATTTACAACTTACGTCGAACAAACGTCTTCCTTGCATTTAGAGCTGCAACGAATAGTCGATAAATCAGTTAGTCAATCGAACATCAGATCTGCTATTATTTTGCTAATTGATTAATTGTTTGAGTCAACAGGTTCCAGCTTCTCAAATATGATTATTTGCCGCTTTGGTGTACCATACATGATAGTAAATGAGTTTAAAACCCCACTTTCAAGTTGTCATCTACATGTTTTTCCACTACTTTATACCGTTTCATAGACTAAATGATTAATTATTCATTAAATGTTAAATGTTGGTGGCATTCGGATATTGCTTGTACGTGAAAGGCTACAGACAGCGACAGACAGGAGGCCTTGAGAATCGACGGAATATCTGAAAGCCTGCAGACAAAACAAAACTCCCACTCAAGTGGACAAGAAGTGCGCACATACAAGAACCGGGATGGTCCTGTATAGCGTAGCAGCTGCAGTCAGTTTAGATAAGAGGAAACTACACATACAAACACTGTGAACTCTGCAGAGCCACGCTGACATATCACTGCTCTACAGCGGACCCATGTTTAGTTGTGGGTGTCAAGAGCAGCTGTGTGTCTTCTGTCTGTGAAACATCCACGTTGGACTGAAGCCCACTGGGAGCCGAAGCCACCCACTCCAACTGTGGATCAGATCACTGACTTCAGCAAATTCTCCCACATTAAAAAAAAGGAAAATCCAAACTATTCTCTGCTCAACTCATCATTCCGTGGCAAGCTACTTTCTGGCGAAGTGTTTGAACTCCCTCAACCTGCGTTGAATATTTCCAATTCCCAGCACTCAAATTTCCCAGAATGCCTTTTGGCAACCCCCAGATAAGAACTTTGTGAATTCATCTTTGTGTTTTCAATGTCGGTGGAGAGAGACACGGTGACAGCGGCAGCACAGCTAAAGTCATGAAAATGTGGGGATATTTCAAGTGTCTTTTTGTCACATGTATTTATTTCCGTTAATTAAGATGAATTATAAAACTATTATCCTTTAACAAACGTGTCTAACGGGATAAATGTTGATTTTTTGACTTCAGCTAACAAACACAGTACAGCAAAATGATATTAAAATACTGCAAGTATTATGTTTGTCTTCGTACATTATCTATAGCAACAAAGAAATTAAAATAATTCAATTGAAGTTCTTTATTTGATACAATAATGGGGATTTGTTAATGGGGATGACAAAATATAATGCAGTCCAGCACAATGTCACCTTTAACTATGATCTCGCCGGTAATGAAGATATGATTGAATCATTCTCTGAGGATACATGTTGACATTGAAGGTTTCTGCAAGCCGGGGGGGGGGGATACACTGAATGTCAACGATTCCGCATTCGGTCAGAAAAAGTGACGTATAACAATGAGCAGCACGCAGAGCTAGTAACGCAATACATCAAGAGACCGTTATTGAAAGTTATGTGGTATAATATTTGGTAGTACAAGCAAGTGGGTGGTGGTGGATGGATTAAACAAACACAGGACTTTAAACCAGCAGGCAGCTGTTTGTGTCCCATGTGAAACTAAAAGTAACATTTCCGGTTTGCAACATAACATTTTTTCGCTTCTAATGTAATATTAGAAAGCCCATAAAGGCGGTTGTTATTTATTTGCGGTAGTGACATATTACGAAACTGTGCTTCAGAAACGACAATATTTTTTATTTGGTGACTGGTTTGCATGTATTTTACATATTACAAACAACTTCTCCTAAAACTGAGCGTGAATATCTTGTACTAGGGGTTAAAAACAACACACAGACAGGAGACAACTTGGAAACTTTTCTTACAAATAGATGGATTACTCAGGGCCCCGTTGACACCCCCACCACCATGCTTCTGTGCTTTGTATTACCTTTTTAGATGAGATATACACCGTGTCAATACAACACATGAAGATATAAAAACTCAGACACAGGACTTCTTTGAAGTTTAGCTAAGGACCCGTTTAAAGGCCCTTTTAATTTCCACGTCAGCTGATTCTGTAATTAGTGGTGCATATTACAGCCAATTTTGCAATAAATTAAACAGCCACAGTCCACACATACACACACAGTGGATGTGGTGTATGCCCATGGGGTAAACTGCCTGCTTTTCCCAGTTGGTCATCCAGCCTTGACGGTTGAGTATAACTGTGAGTGTTTCCCTGGAGGCTATGCGTTGTTTGTTTACATCCAGTCCAATAGAAAGAATGCATGCAAAGGGAATAGAAAATAAGATCTGGGATAGATTTAACGACTTAAAGAATTAACTCTTTACTTTACAAATTGTCAAGTTATCTGAAGGAATGTCTTGTATATGTATATTAAACAATAAACGTGAAAAGGAAGTTCCACCTCCAGGCTTGGACGGCATCTGTGAAATAATTAGCGTCACCATGCACTTAATTGATTGATTAATGGCCCACCAATCCTGCTGCAATCAGGTCATTTCAATGCATGTGGAGAAGCGCAGCAGTGTGTGAAATAATGGCGATGGTGAGCAGAATGTCACAGTCCGGCCTGTTTCATCCACATGAGACGCGGAGAATGGGGAGACCCCCCCCCCCCCCCAAAAAAAAAAAAAACGCCGCGCAACACAATGTGCAAACAGACAGAGAGTGAATGTAAACGTGTCAACATCTGCAACTCATCAATGTCACCCGCTTTGCCTTCCCGAAATCGCACCCGCGCGGTCGCGCTGCACACCCACGCGCAGCTTTCCAATCGGGAATAATAAAAAAAAATAAGCATCGAGAGACGCAACAAGAAACACTTCCTAACGGCTCGGCTATGTACGAAGCGACGTCAGAGTGGAGGTGAGGTGAGGCAGGGTGGAGAGGAGAGGAGCGGGGGGGAGGAAGGAAGGAGAGAGGCTGAACCCTGCGCGCATCTGGACCGGGCGTTTATTCCTGCTCATCCAGATGCGCAGAGGCACTGGAGGCTATTTTTGGGGCATTCTCTGAATTAGAAGCCAAATAAAGCGCTGCGTCTCACCCATTTATGTGTCCCGGTGTGCTGTTAGTGCTCCTGCCGGCTGGTTGGTAACGGGGAAGGTGGTTGTGTGAGGTCTGTGCCGGACCGAGCCCAACCTCCTGCTCGTAGTATAGATCCGCTACAGCAGCGCCGAAACGGGAGGAGCGTCTGTTGAAACCATATTCCTTCCTCTTTTTTTCTCTCTCGCTCTCTCTCCGGTGACACGGCAGAGGAGGCAGAGCGAGGAGCCAGAAAACGGAAAAGCGCTGATGAACAAATCTCTCTCTATCTTTCCCCCTCTCTCTCTCTCTCTCTCTCTCTCTCTCTCTCTCTCTCTCTCTCTCTCTCTCTCTCTCTCTCTCTCTCTCTCCCTCTCTACTGTTGCCTTCAGCTGCACCGCGTAAATTCTGACTTCCCAGTCTGTGTTTTTCCTAAAGTCAGAAATGGGAGCGATATGACCAATTTGTTTCGCCCAATAGATGGTGGTGATAGTTACATGATGATCTCTAGATCCAAAATGAGCTGTTTTATTAGGGAATCAGTGATTTCATTCAACAATATGGTCATTTTATATTATATATATTTATTTTTATAGTTATAGTTTACACTGTGCATTGATGGCATGTCATGGAAATGAATAATTGTTTGTATCTTTGAGGTCCTGTAGTATCAGGAAGGAAGATCGATTATTGAGACAGCAGATTAAAATAATAGTTGTAGACAATAATGTAAGCAAAAACAAAAAACTGGAAGCAAAATAAGTTCTAAACAACCTTGGTAAGAAATAATGAAAACATCTTGAAGAGTTCGATAATAAGGCAAAAGTAGCCTCATTATGTCTAACTCAAACATATTTATATAAATATAAGTACTGTATGTTGTCTTTTATTCTGCCCTATATATTTGGAATGCCTGTGATAAACAAGTAAATTCAATATCTTCAAACTTCACTGTGTTTCATTGAGAACATCGATATTTCCAACAGCCTTTGAAGGCAGCATCCTTCCAAGCTCAAAGCCTCGCACCTGTGTAGCCCAAATCTCGCGATAAAACAGTCTTCACATACAGTATAAACCCCCAATGTTGCACTGTGAAGGGACTGTAGCTCAAATTGACTGACTGTGTAATCAGTGTAATCTAATAGTCTCATAAAAAAAGAAAGTCTTAATTAAAAGACACTTTATACAACACAGATAAACACACACACACACTCACACTCTCTCTCTCTCTCTCTCTCTCTCTCTCTGTCTCTCTCTGTCTCAAACACACACACACACACACACACACACACACACCACGCTACGCCCTGCAGTGTTATTGTCCCCTCTGGATCTAACTACATGCAGGGGAGAATGAATGTGCTTGCAGCAGCAGAAAGAGGGCGATAAAATGATGCAGCGATAGAGAGAGAGAAAGAGATGAGGCATTTAGATTATTCCTCACAATCAGCTGTCTCTTGGGTGGAGTGCAGTGACAGCACAAGCTACAGACAAGGAGCTCTGATAAGATAAACAAATGGCATTCAAATGACCCACCAGAGATGGCCTATAGCATATATGTGTGAACGCATTTCAGGTTTCCGTGACGCAAATCAGAGGTGCATGCCTGACCTGGACTTGAACGAGAAGATGGTTTTACTGCATGTTTATATCTACCAAGATTAGTTGTTGTTTAATATCAAATTAATTTTGTTATTATTGTTGCAGCATTTGGTTACACAGTGAGAAAACATCCTGTCACTAAAATGCCCCAGGTCCTGCAACAAGCAAACATATACACCACCTCTTCAGTCACATTAACTCACTTTGAAATGTAAATAAAAAGGCTAAAATGTTAAAAAAAGAAAAGAAAAGATGTGGTATATCTAACATCTGTGATGCTGTACATCAGCTTGCCATAAGAGAGAAGAATTGTTCCCTCATCCATGCATGGAGATCAATGTCTCTAGAGATGGGAGGCAATTTATATCACAAAGCACAGAGGTGACACCCTCTGGGACAGTGTTGCTATTGCATGATGTGCTCAGGCCCAATTACAGTTTGCCACCTACTGTACATGTGGAAACACACAGGCACACATGCTGAGAAGTCTCAACAGGAATGGCTGTTTCTAGCACCTCGCCTACCCTGGACATATTCATCATTTGATGGCATTTGAAGTGTTGCATTTAGGGACTGTATGAAAATGTTTGGGCTACATTACAGATTATTTTCTTCAGTAAACCTTGCAAGAAAAGGACAAAATCAAATATACATCTGGGGGGGTTAAAATATTTAAAAACACCTTCCTGCTTTCCGTAAAGGAAGAAGAAACAAAACATTATCTCATAACAATTTTCATGCAGTCCCTTCACAGTAACTGACTCAAAGGCCCACATTTCCCTCATTTTAAAGTGTTACGTCGACATCCTCCTCTGCACCGACCTGAAACCACCTTTAATGACACGGCAGGGTGAGATCACATTACTGTAAATGTCTTAGTCTGCGGTTACAGTGAATCTTTTGCCATCAGAGGGGATTCTTGAGAAAAAATGACTGCAGCAACTAAAAACAGTTGATTGTTGGTGGTGCTGATACCAATGTGTTCTCCTGCTTGTTTGTCTAGGTAAAAGGTGCAAAGCCAAACAGGATTACACTCTGTGTACCAACAAATTCAGACTCATCCTACCGTGAGGAATTAAAGCCATAAGAAGGTCAGCGGCATCAAGAGCTCATGTGATTGTTGTCGGTAACTCCTTCCACCGAACACTGTTCAGTGCTTCTCAGTAACTCAGGAAACCAAAGCCAGCAATGTCAAGTATTTGTCATGGATAAAAAGTTTCTTTTGATGCAGGAAGTGGACATTTGTATAAACTGGTTTGACTTAACATAGTTTGTTGATTTTCCCATCAGTTTTTGTTAGTCATTTCAAATGAAATAAATATTTTAAGTATGTTTTATCATAAACCCGTCAAGCACTCCGAATTAGCAAGGATTGCTGGAGACACACAATCATCCATTGAATGAATGCGTCAGTGATGCACGTCAGTGATGCCCAATTTCAGGTATGTAGTTCCTGGTGCTATGTATGCAGTTCGGCCAGTTCAGTGCGGATCTTCATGTGAAAAAACCATTGTGTTAGTGTGGTGTAAGCTGCAATAGAAAAGGCTTAAAGTGACCAGCAATATACAGTATATATACCACAATATCATTTAATTATTAAAATAGCAGCAAGGAAATGTTCTTTATTATGTATGTCTTACTATTATTAATTATTTGTTTAATTATGGTTATGATTATGATTATTGTTGTTGTTATTGTTATTATTGTTATTATTATTCCGTTTACATTTAAATATTGTTCTTCAAATTAGAAATGATGAGGCAGTTGTTGCCCTGGAATTTGAAAAAATATTTTAAACAAATTACTTCGCATGAAAACAGGTTGGGATATTCTAACAGCACTGGCAATGTATTTTTAAAGGTTTGTGCATTAAACAACACATTATATTCGTAAAAGTAATTATAGTTTTGGCTGCCACTCTTCCTTTAAGAAGAGCGTACGTGACCGATCGTGAGATGACGTAAGGCGGAAATGCCACGACCCTATAAGGACACACGACGAGGAACCAGCTCTCACTAGCAAGAAGACGCGGCGTGTCTGGGCGGCAATAAGGTGAGAAACCACTCACATTGACAGACATTGTATTGATATATATATATATTATAATAACATCTAGTTATTAAGCTGCATTGCCCCTTACGCGAGTCTTCCGCTCAACTGAAAATGTATGAAGGACACCAAACCAAACGGCTAACTAACTAGCTTAAATCAAATTATGCTACAAATGTCACCTGTCCTCTTCCTGTCCACGAGGCTTCGTTCGTTAATCCATGTTGCAGTTATTGAAGTGTGATGGAGAACTATGGGTATTCTTGCTCCCTTTCCTCTCAAAACCTATTAAACTGTCTCCTCTGACAGTGGGGGGAAATGGATCTGGACAGAAATGCAAAACTAAATCTTCCTAAAAACCTTCCTTCCTGCAAAGGGAGAGTGTATCTCCATGTGGCCTTATGTGACCGCTCCCCAATGGCCTACAACACTGTTTACGTTTTAATGCATTATCATGTAGCTGATGCTCTAATGAGTGGTCGTTGGACAGGCCTGCAAGATGACCTTACACATTAGTAATAACCTAAGAGCTTGACTGATTCCTCAATATGCCTGTTAAACGTGTATGCCTGGAGCTGATCATTTGCATAATTTGCAACAATTTTGATAGTAGATTAATAGGGTAAGGTTTTACTGGCATTCTAATTTAACTGAATATTTTAGGGGTTTGGGCTGTTGGTCTGAGTCAAACATGAAATTTGATTGATCTTTATTTGTGTCCAAAACGTGCATCATCGTGAGACATTCATCCAACTCCTCTTTCCAAACCAGTATCTTAAGTTTTTGCATAGGAGGGAATTGTTTTACACAAACTGTTTTTTTTTTTATATATATATAAAAAAACCCTATCATATCATTCGTAAAATGGTACACTAAATATTATCTCTTGATGATCAAACAGTAGCTGGTAATTCCTGTTTCAGCTTAGTTACAAGGAAGTGGTTTGAGTAACTGGTAAGCGCGGCACATATTGCGCCAATTTCCACCTATAAAGGAGGAGGGGAAACGCAGGAGGAGTTTGTCAGTTGGAACAGACACTTCGTAAGCTCTGAATGACGTGTCAGTGTCGTCTGCATGTGACGTGTGTAATGTGAAAACAATACACGAAGGTCACTTTCTCCAAATAGTATCTGTCTTGTTTTTGTAAGTATGTGTGTGTCAAGTGAAGGCCAACCCTGTTCATGGAAGTAATTTGAGACGTTTGAAATCTTAGACAGGATCTGCAATGAATATAGCATTCATCAACTCATTATTTGTCTTTACAGTGTGGAGAACTAAAAACACTTTATGGTTATGATGGAGACAGCAAGCCAGAAACACGGTTAAAACAGTGTATATATAATTATGTTGCTGTTCCTATGCATGTTTCAGTGAATAACACTCAGCCTGTTTACAGAGAAAACATTCCCCACCCTGAACTACAGCAATCCCCACCGGTTTTATAATCTGGCAACTCTGTTGGAAAGCTACTCACCACACATCCGCTCTCCTGCTCCTTCTCAGTTACCTGTCCACCTTTGCATTTATGTTTTGTATATTTCCTCTCACAACCTCATAATCTCCATCTCACTCTCTGTCTATAGAACAACAGCAACAATGGATCGGGTGAGGTCTGCCTTCAACAACATGGTGAGTGTTTGTAACTTGTAATTGTTTTTACATATTTTTATTATATAGTATCTTTTATTTTCATTATTTATTTGTATTTTTTATTTTTCATCTTTTACATTAAGTATAAAGGTAAGAGTAAAGGTTAAATACAAATATTGTATTTGTTAGATAATTTGACCTTTTTTGTAAGCCCTAGGCCCGCTGTCCTCCCTGTGCAGCTGTGGGAGCAAAATCTCATTGCATTCATAGTTTTCACTCTTTTTTCCCCCCTGTCTCTAGATTAAAAGTGAGCGGTACAGCAGGTTCACTCTGCAGCCGGCGGAAGATGGCGAAAGCCATGTAGAGGTCAAACTGTCAGATGAGACCGAGGACCAGGCCCAGGGATCCCCAAGCTTCAGGCCAGCACCTCGGCATCAAAGCAGAAGTACCATTTGTTACCTGGCCCTGGGGATCCTGCTGATATTTGTCACTGGTAGGCCCCTCTTCTTTAGCTATTGGCTAAATGATCAAATATATGACATGACATGTTAGGGCTGAAACTATTTCATATTTTCATTTTTAATCGAAAACAGTAGTATATCATACAATTTTTAAATACATGCAGAAACTTTGGAAGAATAAATCTTTATAGAGACAAAGAGGATGATTGTTTATATGTCTCTGTGTTTATTTATAGTTTGCATTGCAACAAAAACAGGATAACTAATGTGTTTAGCATTAGAATTAGAAAGCTGCTCTACTTTAAACTTTTATGTGTATGCATATTTTAAAATCCAGTTCTCACGTCTCCGTACTGTTTGTCTTCCAGGCTACGTGCTCGGTTACCTCAGCCACCGTGAAACTCGGGTGGAGCAAGTAAACTGTAACCAAGAGCTGAAAACGGATAATACAGTGGATGATATGCCAGTTGCTGTTGCCCCAGCGACAAACGTTCAGATGGACTGGAGCGACGTCACCAAACTCCTGACGCAGAAGCTCACCAGCCAGGCCTTTGAAAAAACCCTGAGGTACACTGTTAATGTGCAGGCCTTCTTTTTATTCAATTGTAAGTCTTTGAGGATGAAGCCTAAAGGGAACACACCCTACAATCAAACAAATCTACTGGCAATTCTTGAATACATTAATAATCCCAGTTAAAAAATTCATGTGTCATTTTTATGAAAAGCACATTATTTTGTATATTATGTACAACATGTGTTCTATAAATTACTTTGCTTGATTTCTCATTATGTGTACATGTGAAACAAGGGCTGACATTTTATAATAAAGCACAGCACGTGTTATGAGTCATCTGCTGGCATTTCCCCCCCTCAACAGTCCTACTATGATATACATGTAATGTTAATTTCAGGTCATTTCTTTCTCTGCAGCAACTTTGATTTGCCGACACATTCAGCTGGAAGTGGTCAAGACAACAGCATGGGAAACAACATCTTTGATGAATTCAAGAAACTGGAGATGGATCCCTGGACGGACATCCACTATGTTCAGCTGCAGACGCCAGACAGGTTAACACACATTATTTACTGTATTTGGATTATATTATTTGAGGGATATTTATTTAACATTGTCTGAGGCAACCTCAATTCTTGTTGGCCTCTTGGGGGCGCTGTAATTCAAAATGAAAGTGGAGATTTAAGCATATTCCTGATTTGCTGATTGGTTACTTTTACTTTTTTCTTCTCATTCAAACGTGTTTATAATATGATTTATCCTATCAAACATCACACCACCTAATCAAATCAGTCTGTGTAAATCAGGAAGCGTGTAGAAAAGTAACTCCTGGAAACGCAGTTAACTTCCAAGAAGTACAAAATACAAATAAATGAATGATATCATTACCAACTTTTGTCCTCTTATCTGCAGTGAGCGTCCAAACCGTGTCCTCTTTGGTTCAGATGTCTTCAAGCCTACAGGATATCTGGCCTACAGTGCTCCTAGGAGAGTTGAGGTGAGTTGATAGTCAGTTTTTTTTTAATTCGTAAAGGCCCATTAAACTGTGATTTGTTGCTTTCAGCTGTTAAATGTATGCTTGTGTTCGTAGGGCAAGCTGGTGTACGGCAACTACGGTCGTCAGGAGGATTTGGATGTTCTGCAGAAGAACTCCATCGAACTGAAAGACAGTGTGTTGCTGCTCCGAGCTGGAAAGATCAGTTTTGCAGAAAAGGTAACTACTGATTTTGACTCCTTCGTATGTCTCGTGTAATTATTATTTTTTTTATTTAAGGAACTTCGCTATAATGTTGTTTCTCCAGGTGGATAATGCTGCTACAAAGGGGGCGTCTGCTGTTCTGATCTACCCTGACCCTCAAGATTACAATTATGAACCAGAGACGGCGCTCTATGGACATGTACGTTTGGACTTAATAGTTTTGTAGAATGAGGCCAACGAACCAAGTAGCAAGTCTCGATTGAAAACCACTTGGTACAGTGTGTTTTTTGCATTGGTTTTTTTGTGTGTGTCCACTTTCAGGTCCATCTTGGTTCAGGTGACCCATACACCCCTGGATTCCCCTCCTTCAACCACACCCAGTTCCCCCCAACGAAGTCGTCTGGCCTTCCCAAAATCCCAGCCCAGACTATCACCGCCACCATGGCTTCAGCCCTTCTACAGTAAGGACACACATCCACACACAGACGCAATAAGGTCTATCACTTATCTGCTGGTTTATTATAGGTCGTATTAGGTCGTATGTCGCCAATGATGCAAAATCTACTTAACACAATAAATCTGTACATTCATTTTTAAGTTTTAGTACCATATAGCATAATTAATGCAAAGATTTATTGTGTTGAGTAGATTTTGCGTCATTGGTGACATACAACCTATAATAAACCAGCAGACAAGTGATTTTTTTTTTTTAATCAGGGAGACCATATGGTTCATGATTTTCTTATTAAAGATTGTTTTATTTTTCACTAAAATCAACTAAATGTTGTTTTTCTTCTGTGATGCTATACAAATATTATAGTGACTATACATGTATAGTGATTCCTGTATGTAGTGCCATTTAAGTGTTTAAATCCCATTTTGATGATGATCGGGATGATATCGTGAATCCCAATATTTTGGCTGGGATAGTCTTGATATGAAATTTAATATATTGTCCCGTTCCGAACAGTAACTGCAGCGAAATCTCCATCCCCTCTATAGGAAAATTGCTGGTCCTGAATCATCTGACATCAGTGGTTTTAATGGTAGCCTCCAGTCTGTGGATTACAGACTTGGAGGCAGCAAGAACATCACTGTTGAGGTGAACAACGTGGAGGTCAACAGGGAGATCCACAACGTGTTCGGAGTCATCAAAGGATTCACTGATCCTGGTACCTTTCTCTCCCCTCTCATTCTCTATAGTGGGATTAATTTATCTTCAGCATACATGTAAGATAATGTTTCCGTGCTTTTATGTGAATCTGCAGATCGCTACATTGTACTGGGAGCTCACAGAGACGCCTGGGGTAAAGGCTACGCCAAAGCCGCTGTTGGCACCTCCATATTGGTGGAGCTGGCCAAGGCTGTCCACGAGATGGTGGAGAACGGTAACAGTCATAACCCTTACTAGACACAATACACAAGGGATTCATTAATGGGAGGCTTCAGCAGTCTGAGTCAGTCAAATCATGTGGATATCTTTTTAATTTCAGTACAAAATTTTCCTTTTTCGTTATTATACAAAGTGGAGCTCAGCACAGAAACACTGTCCCTGGAAAAAAAAAAGTTAATAGTAAAATAAAAGCTTAGACTAAAGTATGAAACCCCATATTAACTTCAGGTACATTTTGGAATACATTTTTTGCAACAAACAATGACTTTGGATTTTGTCACCCATTACTTGTATTGGAAGAATGTTAGTAAGGGACCTTAAAAAAGCCAGTATGAACGGGATGTATCATCCCTGCAAACAAAGCCTGTTTCAGAGCCTTTATAGATGCTGGATCTTGTTTTGACTCTCAACAATGTCCACCAGTATCGGAAACATGTAGGAGGAATAAATAAGCAGCAAATGCTGACAAATCGGTTCTTGCTGTCCTCACATGGCATCTTTGTAGCTGCTGTATACCCAATATGTAGTTACATTTTTAAGGAGGCAAACAACAGCTAAGGTGTTACCTCAGGGCCAAGGCCTAACACATAACCGGGACAGTGTGTCAGCTTTTGTAGCATCTAGCGGTGTGGTTGCAAAGAGAAATCAACTGAATACCCCTCCGCTCACTCCTCCCTTCCCAAGACTGCATATAAAGAGTATAAAGCTGTGGTAACGTCATTGGCTTCACTCAGGGGCCATCTTTTACATAATCGCACTTCTTTTTACTATAAAGGTAAAACAGTATGGTTGAGAGTTATGCTTCAATTCCTTTTTAATGCAGAAGTATAAATGAACATTTATTATCACTCCTCATTTGGACTCTGCTGGAGATTCTGTTATATCGACAATATTGTAGAATCTCTATAACGAAGCTTCTTCACTTGCATAACATCAATGATGTTTTCTTTATTCCAGATGGGTTTAGGCCCAGGAGAAGCCTGGTGTTTGCAAGCTGGAGCGCTGGAGAGTACGGAAACGTTGGCGCCACCGAGTGGTTGGAGGTAAGAACTAAATGAACTTGATCTGAATGGACAAAAGAAACTCTCCTGTCCTAGAAATGTTCTTTAATATGTCTGTATTGTTTTTAGGGTTACATGTCCTCTATTGACAAACATGTTTTCACCTACATAAGCCTGGATGGAGTGCTCATGGGTAAGTACAGGACACACCTGCAGTTCATTTTAAATGTTTAAGTTTCCCAGGGATTGTCAGCTGACTGTCTTGTCTCCACGCAAGGTCGTGGGAGCTTTATAGCCTCAGCAAGTCCGCTGCTCCACAGCCTCCTTGAGAACACGATGAAAGAGGTAACGGCACAACAACAACACCCCACTTAATGCTGATCCAGTTCTGTACAAGCAAGTGTTTGCATTCACTTTTAATTTGCCCCGTCATGCAGGTGAAGAGCCCTCTTGGTTCTGGCACTGTGTACGATATGGTGGGAGCAAGTAACTGGGAGACCAAAACGTAAGTAGATAGCCAGTATGTAAAGCCAGGTGTTTCCTTTTTGTCAGGACAGTTTTGCAGTCTTTTGATATTAAACACAGTCATTAAGAGCACAGTTTAAAGCAGCAGAAGTTTATCTTGTCAAGTTTTGATACCAAAACCGATGCCTTAAGTTGAGAAATGTAAACTTGTTTTTCTTATTTGTTAATTTTGTCTAAAAACAAGCAGCCAGACAAGAGCTTTGCTTAAAAAAACATGTCTAAAATGACACATTTTGATGTAAATCAGGAACTATCTGATGTCAGAGTAAGTTTGACCCTTTTCAGTAGATAACGCATAATATAATCCCAACCCTACAACCATTAGCTTGCTGTAGAGGGAAGAAGTGGATGTACTCTCTGTTGATAATACCCGTGTACAGTAGAATAACTTAACGTCACTGTGTGCAGACTGAGGCCGATGTCGATGGATGACCCCGCCTATCCTTTCCTGGCCATCTCTGGAATTCCCTCCATCTCTTTCCACTTCGTCTCTACCAATGTGAGTCTAGATGTTACTTCTAACAGTGTGTGTTTCCATTTACCCACAAGGAATAATGGGATACGTATATGACTTAAAACAAAACGCATCAAATATGTACTTTTGTATTGAAATTTCCTCCAAAGACTGAGACCTACGGTTACTATGGCACCAACCTGGACAACAAGGATCACCTCGATTACCAAACAAACCATCAAACGAGTGAAATGGTGGCGGTGGCGGCCCAGTTTGCCGGCTCCATGGCTCTGCGACTGGTCCACGACCACCTGCTCCGTCTGGATGTGAACCGCTACAGCGGCGTCCTCACCAAAGATGTGGTCCGAGTCTACAAACGCATCAACCAGCTCACGCAGGTCGGTCTCACATCTTTGTACGCTATCGTTTGATTCCTTTCTTTAAGGAGGCTATTATGTATGACATGACGTTTTTCTGAGAAATATGTTGATGTTTATTTGACTCTTTGTGCCGTAGTCTGGTCAGCTGAAAGGAGTGAGTCCCAGCTGGCTGAATCGTGCACGCGGCTCCTTCCAACGTGCGGCGAGGGGCATCGGCGAAGACATCATCAACACTGACGTTAATGACAAGGAGGCCTGTCGGATCCTCAACGACAGGATCATGAGTGTAAGATGCACACTGAGACACCTGTGTAGACACGATTAGGGCTGGGCGTTGGTCAATTTCTGGGATATTTAAACATCACAACACCTCAGAGATGTATTGTGGTCTTCGTTTATCGTTCCAGGTTGAGCACAGCCTCCTCTCTCCGTACGTGTCCCCCATCGAGACTCCCTTCCGTCACCTCCTGCTGGGTCGAGGCTCCCACACTTTGGCATCCATCGCTGAGACCAGCAACATGGAGGAGCTCCACACCCAGCTGGCCCTGGCCACCTGGAACCTGCAGGGGTGTGCCAACGGCATGGTGGGAAACATCTGGGACATTGATGAGGAAATCTAAAGCTAGCTGGGGAGTTGTGTGCGTGGGTGTCATTGAAAATCAATTTGAGGTAGAGCAGAAGGAGGAGCACCAATATTAGCACTTAAGCACAAGCTGTCAATTAGAGGTCTAAGCCCCAACCTTTAAAAACAGGCTTGATCCAACAAAGATTCAGGAAGAGGTAGAAAATGCATTCCTAACTGTGAACCAACATCAAACCCTTGAAGAAGTATCTAAGCTACTGACAAATCTGAATCCGCATAGAACCAGTCAAAGCCTTTGCTGTGACCTCTCGCCATCAAAACACTCGGAAACCTTATTTATACTTTATATATACGTTTTTTATCAGTGGCAGTGTCCACTATAAAGTTATTGTTTGTCTTTTTTATACAACGTTATCGGAAGCAGTGCCTTCCATAATTATGACGGTTATACCGTCTAAAACTCCAGCAGCATCTGCTACAGAAATGACTCCCAACTGTTGCTGACAAAATGGAGCCCTAAAAGTCAATTTCTATGGCCTTCATTTTTTCCTTATGTGAAGAGATGATGGCGCTGAAATGACCTCATGAGAAAGTGGTCTGTTCGAGAAGTGCTTCAGTCTGTCATCAAAATGGTTATTTAAAACTCATTAAAAGGGAGAAATGAAGGGTAGACACATTTTTTTTTTCCTGATATATAGTCTCAGTAAAGTGTTTTAATTTGTCAAAAACTAGATTATGAGCAGAGAGAGAACTGTATTCTCCGGATATTTGGGAATTTTCAACAACACCAGAAATGTATTCAGACTGGGTTTTTCTGTGCTTGGCAGCAAGATTAATGCTAAATTTAAAAAAGCAAATGAATAGAATGCACAAGCAGCCGGAACGTTATCGACCCCCTCGTAATTTGCAAGAAAGCCATTTATGTTGCACAGTCTACTTTGGAGCAGTTAATAATACGATGAAGTTATCGGGAGCAGTGTCTTCCATAATGACGAGCACTGATGGTAGTTTTTGCCTACCAGTGTGTGTGTTTGTGCGTGTGTGTGTGTATTTATCGGGAGCAGTGTCTTCCATAACGATGAGGTGTGTGTGTGTGTGTGTGTGTGTGTGTGTGTGTGTGTGTGTGTGTGTGTGTGTGTGTGTGTGTGTGTGTGTGTGTGTGTGTGTGTGTGTGTGTGTGTGTGTGTGTGTGTGTGTGTGTGTGTGTGTGTGTGTGTGTGTGTGTGTGTGTGTGTGTGTGTGTGTGTGTGTGTGTGTGTGTGTGTGTGTGTGTGTGTGTGTGTGTGTGTGTGTCGGGAGCAGTGTCTTCCATAACAATGAGGTGTGTGTGTGTATTTATCGGGAGCAGTGTCTCTCATATTTCACTTGAAGGGTGGAACAACTTATCGGGGACAGTGTTTCCCAGAGTTTTATATTTGACATAGTTTGTCTTTATTTTTGGATTATGTGTGTATGTACTTCTAGATTGTCTGTTTGGGTTTTTTGGGGGGCGGGCTCATATGTCTGCATCATGTTAAGACTTTCCTGCATTTATTAGATTATAGTGTTGTTTTCCGTAAAAGCACCTGAACACACAAACACAGTAAAATATTTAAATGCACTATATTTATTGTAGTTTGCACCAAATGGTCTGTGTGGCTTGTTACCTCCCAACATCTCTTGTGTTTCTTTGCATTTGTGAATTTTAATAATTCAACAAATGCTGCACTTACATGTGAATTAACTCCACAACACACTCTGCATGCATTTTAATGACATATTTCCTGTACTGCACGTTACTGTAAAGCTTTGAGGATTTATTGGATACAATTTTGTATCCAAGCAGCTGATTGATGATATTTGTTTGACTTTTTTGTTCCCATAAAAGTTAGTTAATTGGTTTTCCCAGAATGCTGTCTGGCAATAATAGGAATATGAAACAGAAAAAAATATGAATTGCACCAGAATACCATTGTTAGTAAGTAAATATGTCAAAAAGAATGTTATCCCTGACATTAATATCCACTTTCTTTATGTTAACATACACTCAAGCAAACAAAACATTGATGTTTCATTATCAGATTACATGTTTGAATAGCTGTTATATCCTGTTTTAGTTCCCTACAGGAAGTTACAAGAATTAAACGTTAAGTTACTTAATCCAGAGGGGGAACTGGGCACTTGGGAACTGGATTTTCGCTGACTCTGTCACTTAAAAATAATACTGTAGCATTTCAAAACCTGTTCTTGAAATCCTGCTTCTGTGATCTCCATGTGCAGCAGAAAAGTGGAATAAAAACTTTTTGGCTTAGCTTCCTGTAAATCTATGTCTGATCTTGGTTTCTGTCGTGGCAAATAACATAAATTCACCACAGGTTAAGGTAGTCTTTTTGTGATTCAGATCCCTTTTTTAAATCATTATTAGCGTTTTTGTCTGAAAGTCATCCTGTTTTTTATCTTGCAGCAAATGTCCAGTGCCAGTTAAGGAGAATGACATTCTTAAGAAATATAATTGAATTCTTCACGTACTTTGCTTTTCAGATTAAAAGCAAAATTTGCACCACGTGATTACAACTGGTCAGATATATGTGGTTGTGGTACCACATTTTTCCATCAGATAAATTGTGGTTTTGATAAAGTCCACAAGTACTAGGCTAAATCAGGAATATCAGAAACCCTGTGTGCCCTCTTTTATGTCCATCTTGTTGCTGCTTCATTGTTGCTTTATTCCATCAATACAAATGCAATACAAATAGCACGGTATTTATAGTTATCAAAACGTAAAATTTGAAAATAATTTCACTTTAAAATAAAACACTAAAGCTGCACTTTTATTTTGAAGTCTGATACTCTAAACAGGAAGTGCAATTATTTTGGTGATTCTCGGCCAGTTCTATCGGTGCTCCGATGTTGCTGGTGTTGCCAGATTGGGCTGGTTTCCTCCCAAATGAAATTCGGGCTGCTTTATCAACATTTGGCGGGTTTTTGAAAATATTTCCAAAGAAGTTATCATGTATTGGTCAACAACACAAATACGCACAATTCAGTAAACGTCGTAGTGTCGACTCACTCAAAATATTGACTTATTCATTTAAGAAATGGCTTGAACCTGGCAGTCTGATCTGGCAACACTGGGTGTTGCGGACGGTGACGCTCTGACATCCCGACTGGATCACCGAGGAGCGTCCCGGAATTAACGGAGCACAGAGAGAGAGAGAAGCGCGATAACGGACCCGCAGAATTCAACCGATTCCCGGACAAACGGCGCGGCTTCCCGCCGGGCCGCGGCAGCTGAGAGCGGCGGACGGAGCGAGGACTGACCGGGCGAAGTATCACTGGTCTCCCGCAGAGCCTTCACAGTACGGTACGGCGGGGTTCGTTTGTTGTTGTTTGTTTTTCTGTGGAAGACACGACATGTTGCACCGAACCCAAATGAAACAGTTCAATGAATAGACAGAAAGTTGTCATTTTGTGGAGTGACACTGTTAACGGATAATGTTTACCGGCAGACAGACAGGCAGGTGGAGTCTTCACGTGGCTGAGGCTAATCAGCTTTAGCAGCCTGATCGATTACAAATCCATTCTCTATTCAGTACTGATGAATCCATAGGTCGATAGCACTGATGCTTATTGCTAGGTTCTGATATTTAGTTTAAAAAAAAAAATGAAATCGCATGTTGCAGTTACTACTCAGCTGGAGTCAAATCTGAATCATATGATTTAATACCAGATTACAGAAAATTTAAATTTACACACTAAAATGAAGTGTCTGGATTTGTTCACATTCATTCAGTTAACTGTTCAATTAAAATGCATTTTATTGTGTTTTATTTACACAAAGCTCCCAACGTTTTGAAAAGACTATAAAATAATACGTTGTGGGCACACAATTAAAAAAAATCCTTTGTACAATCTTATTTTTTTCTGTTGGTCTAAAAGTAGTACATTTTAAGTATCTTTACTTTACCTGTTGGTGAAAAGACTCCAGTTAGAAACAGAGGACACAATAGATGACTGGAAAGAAAGAAAGAAATCTTTCTGTTCCTTCAGTTGCAGCTACGACCCTGATTGACTTGGATCTGACTGATAACGTTGAGACGCCACCTCCTCCACTCTTTTGGTTTGACGACCACGTGCTTGAGTGGAAATAAGACAGCATCTTGCAGGGCCCACGTAGCAAAAACGCAGACTCCAAACAAAAAGATATTTAAATGACAGTTTGTCATCTTTATATGGTCAGCATTCATGCAGCGTGACAGACTTGACTTCCTTGGACTTTTCCCTGAAGGACTGGAGACTCGACAGCTTGTTCTTGTGTCATGTGTGTGAAGCACTCTGCTGTTAACAGACAGATGGAGCTCTGTTTTATTCAAGTATTTTGTCAGAGCAGTGTACTTTTGCTTCATTAGTCATGAATAATTCCGGCTCAGTTCATCTTATTTAATGACTCTTTCTTCATGTGCATATGTAGATGTGGGGTGTCTCCATCCATGGCCTCCCCCAGGTGACCTCCAGTGACCTCAGTCACTCCTGACTGCAGACTCCTGATCAACCAGAAGACTTCTGCAGGGTGAGAACAGTGAAACAAACTTGGATTACATTACTACAGAGACTGGCTGCCTGCCTCTTCTATTTTAGCAGGCACACAAGTGCACTCAGACATTTTTAAATGTATTTATTTACCTGCACATTATAATTGTATTATACAGACGAATACATCTCAACAAATAACAAGATATATACGAGAATATTCTTCTTTTAGTGACTGATGTATCGGCTTAACGTTAGAGACGCAAAGATCAAATCAACTAGTCAGTTGACAGATAATTAATTGGCTACTAATTTCATAATCTATTAATCTTTCCATTCATTTTTCAACCAGAAATGCTGAACTTAATCTGCCTCCAGCTTCTCAAATGTGACACTTTGACGCCACATTTAATATCTTAAGGTTTATTTCAATAAATTCCACATTCTCCCATCTAATTAATCAGCAAGTTGCTGTTGAATGCTCCTTCTCCACTTCATTCTCTGCATCATCATCGGTGTATCTGACTGAACCTCAGGTATCTGATGCTGCGATGAGAGCAAAGTACAGCAGCTCTGCTCCACTCTCCCAACACTGAATGGAAGCTAAATTTAGCTTTCCTATATTTAGAGCATCGACCTAAATAAAAAAACCAGCGCACAGAGAGACGAAAGCTGTGATTTTTTTTATTTTGCTCATTTGGGGGTAAGTGTTAGGGTTTGTTAATTCAGGTTAAGGGAGGAAAAGGGCGTACCGGCTGTTGCCCGAGATGAGAATAAGATAAAAATTAGGAATTTTGTTAAAATATTTAAAAAAACAAATAAATAAAAATAAAAAAGTACAATAAATACAATAAAATAAATAAAGAAATACAAATTTAAAAAATGTTTTGTCTGTTTTAATAAAAATAATAATAATTAATTAAATTTAATAGCGCCTTTTAGGTCACTCAAGGACACTTTACAAAACAGACTGGGTTAAAATCATACAATTAGTTCAACAAAAGTAGATAAAAAAAACGTAGATAAAAAACACAAAAATCTTTTATATTTAAATATCTAAAGCAAGTCACCATAGTGACAAACATCCTGTGTATCTGATATTGGTTTGACCACATAGAACCAGGCAATAAGGGTTAGGTTTAGGGTTTATTAAAATGGGCAGGCGTTTATTGTAGGCACCAACCTGCGTTTGCCATCAAATGTTGCTCAGAATCTACACAGAGAATACAAACAGGATATATTGATCATATTATGTAATATTATATTATATTATATATTATATTGTATTTAGATGGGAAAGAGCCTGTAGAGAGAGATGTCAATAATTTGTGAAAATGAAATAAGAAAAATAAATATATATATTGTGGTGAAAATGAATTCTTATTATTTTCATGACAGACGAATCATTTATTATTGTTCAATAAATTGTTTATTTTTAGAAAAAGGAAAAAGTCCAGAAAATTGAGGAAAACAGCAATCTTATTTCTCTGTTTTTCTTTATAAATGTTCCTGAAATCAGTTAAAATATCTTATTTGAATTCACCACATCACATATATATATATATATATATATATATATATATATATACACATATATATATATATATATATATATATATATATATATATATATATATATATACACATATATATATATATATCTTTTATTTCTCTTTGGCCCCGGCCATTCATCCATTCACTCATCCGCCGGCCCACCTCTTTGCATCGACGTTCTCTCCCCTGCTTCCTCCCCTTCTCGTTAGAGCTGCTGAAATATTTATCAGCAGACAGTGGGCTCGGCTGCCACTGAAGAGGAGAGATGGAGAGCGAGCGCCAGTGAAAAGATGGGGGAGAGAAAGGGAAGTATGGAGGTGTCCGATGCTGCAGGAAGCTGTGAGTCAGCAGGGAGAGAAAGATCCAGTGGGAGGGAAGACGGGGGGAGTTTATAGATAGCTTAATGTGATACGGCTGGAGAGAGTGGCGTCAAATGCCTCCCGCTGCGTTTGGGAACGTGTGTGTGCATGCGCCTATCGATTGAAAGGGAAGGTCATGGAGCTGAGAGGAGATTAGCAAAACCGGACTGGGAGCACGGCGGCAGAGCTGACGCCTCCTCTGTATAGCAGCTAGACAGGAGAAAAGGAGAGGGAGAGAGGGGGAGAGGCGAAGGACGAGAGGAGCTATGGGGGAGAGCTATATGTACCAGCGACTCCCCTTCACCAGAGGAGAGGAGGAGGGGGAGGATGAGGACGAAGAGGAGAGAGACGGGAGGATCAGAGAGAGTGCTGGGGGACAAATGGTAAAATATGAATCCATGCAGTGATTCTTCTTCTTCCTCTCTCTCTCTCTCTCTCTCTCTCTCTCTCTCTCTCTCTCTCTCTCTCTCTCTCTCTCTCTCTCTCTCTCTGATTGCTGTGTGTTTGTGAGATAAAGAGTGTGTGTGTGTGTGTGTGATCGTGTGTGTGTTGATGGTGATTGTTGGGCTGCAGCTACAGACTGGACTCCATTGGATTTTGAATGTAGTGCAGCAGTCTCACAACCTGCTGGGTCCTGATCTCCCAATGCGGCTTAATTGATTCAGGCTAGCTTCCTGCTATCCGGCTAAAATACGCCTGTTTTATTCTCATCTCATATAATTTGGTTCTTTTGAAAGCAGTGTGATTTGTTCGTCCCAGATGAAGTTATCTTGAGGAGCCTTGCGCTCTTATTTTGAATGAAAGGCTGAAACGCGTGAGAGAGTTGAAACCACAAACAGTGTTAATATGATTGGTTGAGTGCTGATCATGTGATTGCAGCCACATGAGGTAGGTGTTTGGGGAACCCTCCCAGCATGCACAGGGGCAGCAGATTGATGGACATATGTGTTGCTTTATGTATGAGCCTGCATTGTTACGGGTTGTCAACTATCCCGTTCTGTACGTATTTTTCTTTAAAAATCAGTGACAGTATTTGCCTCAGAAATCTCAATGTAATTACATCACATGTTTTTGAAAAACAAAATCTTCCAAAGTGAGAATAATACTCCCTCCGATATTGACACTCTGATGTTTTGTTTTTCTCATTCACACTTAAAACTAGCACACAGTAGATGACGTGACATCATGTTGAGATCCACATAAAAAGTATTTAAAAATTTGACACAAATTAATTGCTTAATTGCTTTTTTGCAGGCGTTAGCTTAGCATAAATAGTAGAAACGGGTGGAAACGCATTGCCTCCGTTCAAATGTTGAAAAGATATGTTCTCTCTACTAATCTACTAATCTAGTAATCTAATTGATTTTGTTATTGAGTCCTCCATGCCCACTGCATCTGTGTCCATTAACATCACACTCAATGACTGAATAATTCATGCAGCCATGTTTTTGCTACGTAGTAAACAGTTAGAATCAGTGAGTTAGTGAGGAATGCGTCCTAACAAAGTAAACGTGTGTGTGTGTGTGTGTGTGTGTGTGTGTGTGTGTGTGTGTGTGTGTGTGTGTGTGCAGATGCAGTGTGAGGAGGGGACAGAGTGGCTGCTGGAGCTGCTGACAGATGTGCAGCTGCAGCAGTACTTCCTGCGGCTCCGCGATGAGCTCAACGTCACGCGACTCTCCCACTTCGACTACGTTAAGAATGAAGACCTGGAGAAGGTCGGCATGGGACGCCCCGGTACGTTGCTGTCGCGTGTCCCCATGTTGCTCCAGGCGGCTGTTTGATGGTTTTACAAATAATCAATCATATACAAATGATGGGTTTGTGCTCACTGTGAATCCGATCTGTGTATGACACGTGTTTGTGTCGCTGCAGGTCAGAGGAGGCTTTGGGAGGCAGTCAAAAGGAGAAGAGCCCTTTATAAACGCAAGTCCTGGATGAGCAAGGTGCATACACACATGTTTTGCTCAACTTTGCAAAGGCAACCCAGCCTTTCACGTTGCTTTTAGTGCACAGATATAGTGTTGTAATCATTCGGAAACAGTATAATTGAATGCAGAGATTTTAATATCAATAACATAACAATAAACTTTTGTCTCTTTTTTCATCCACCATTTTGGAAAAAAAATGATAATAAATCAAAAGTCAATTTATGAGCATAAAAAAACCCGTCACCGTGTTTCTGCTTCCGGGTTGTAGGTGTTTCCGGTTAAACGACCCGACGCCGACCCCCAGCAGCCCCTCCCTCAGGGGGCGTCGTCCAGCGTGGCACCAGCCAATAGCGAGCCGGCAGCCTCGCTCACCTGCCTGATCAGAGAGTCGGAGCTGCAGCTGTTTGAGCGGCTGGGAGACGGCACGTTTGGCGTGGTGCGGAGGGGAGAGTGGACCGGACCGAACGGCCGAGTGGTGAGACGCAGTAGACGTGTGTGCAGGACGTGTGAAACGAACGCTGTTGATTGGCTGACGTTGACTCCCCCTCTCTGCCTTCCCAGTTGTCGGTGGCGGTGAAGTGTCTGAAGGCCGGTATGTTGGACTCTGATGGTCTGGATGATTTCATCAGAGAGGTGAACGCCATGCATTCACTGAGCCACCAGAACCTCATCCGGCTGTATGGCATCGTCCTCACACAGCCAATGAAGATGGTAAATCACAGACACACACACACACACACACACACACACACACACACACACAAATCATGCATTTATAATGGGTGTTTTCTTTCCATATGGTGTGTGTCTGTAGGTGGTGGAGCTGGCCCCTCTGGGGTCCCTGTTGGATCGTCTGAGAAAGCGTCAGGGTCACATCCTCATCTCCTCTCTGTGTAACTACGCTGTGCAGGTGAATTCAACACCATCTCATCCAATAATATACCCATTAAAGTAAAGTACAAGTATCATGTTCCATCCCGCGCGGTCTCTCTCTGACTCTGTGGGTGTGTAGGTGGCGTGCGGCATGGCCTACCTGGAGCAGAGGCGTTTCCTCCACAGGGACCTGGCCGCTCGCAACGTCCTGCTGTCCACCAATGAAACGGTGAAGATCGGAGACTTCGGCCTGATGAGAGCGCTGCCAACGCACACCGACCAATACATCATGGAGGAGGGCCACAAAATCCCTTTCCCGTGGTGAGAAGAGCAACATGGTCTCAATGATGCGTCAGCTTCGTAGCGTTGCTCTCCACAGCTTTGCTTCCTCTCTGACCTCTCCTCTGCGTCTCGGCGTCCTCGTCTCTCTGCAGGTGTGCTCCGGAGTCTCTGAAGTCTCGTACTTTCTCTCATTCGTCTGATACCTGGATGTTTGGGGTCACTCTGTGGGAGATGTTCACCCACGGACAGGAGCCGTGGCTGGGACTTAATGGGAGCCAGGTGCATTGATATGCACACACACACACACACACACACACACCTTTTCTTGTTAAAAATCACCAGCTAATCCTTCAGCGTTCTGTTCTTCATGTGTTTTCAGATTCTCCACAAGGTGGACGTGGACGCCGAGAGGCTGAGTAAACCAGACGATTGTCCGCAGGATATTTACAATGTCATGCTGCAGTGCTGGAGCCCCAAACCCGAGGACAGACCGACTTTCATCGCCCTCAGAGACTTCCTGCTCGAGGTAGCGCAGGAGTTTTAGTACAAACTGGTACATGTGATGCAGAAATGTGGTCAGATCTCTTAGTTACAAAAAAGTAGTCAATCTGTCATTTAAAAATGCCATATAAGTCAAATTAAGAATTAGCAACAAAACACACAAATAAATGTAGCGATCCACTACGCATGTGTGGAACGCAGCACTAAATGTGCTCGTGTGGCTCTGAAAGTAGTTTGGCACAAAGCAAAGCACAATGAAACGAATAAATCACCATTAGACAAATCTACATTATGATCCTGCTGTAATAAATCATGATGCCCTTTGCTCAAACACGAAAGTGTGTGTGTGTGTGTGTGTGTGTGTGTGTGTGTGTGTGTGTGTGTGTGTGTGTGTGTGTGTGTGTGTGTGTGTGTGTGTGTGTGTGTGTGTGTGTGTGTGTGTGTGTGTGTGTGTGTGTTCTGCAGACCATGCCGACGGATATGAAGGCGCTGCAGGACTTTGAGGAGGAAGACAAGCTCCAGATTAAAATGAACGACGTCATCACCATCATAGAGGGAAGGTCAGTTTCTAATGCAACGCATGCGGGTGCCCAAAAAAAAAAAGAGTTAATTGAATTATTTTCACACAAAAAAGGCATTTTAACAAAATTACATCCTTTTGAAAGTCGTGCTTGTGTATGTCGGCGCAGAGCGAAGGTCATTCCTGCTAGACAACAAATGCATCTATTGTGGACATTACATTCCTTGCTTTGTGGATAATTAGAGGAATTTCTGTCCTGTTACTGGCTCATTATAGAAATATCATGATGTGTGTGTGTGTATCACTGCCCAAATGAAAACCCACAGGTTAGCAATTATTATTGTATTCATGTAACAGAGCTCTGGGAAGTCCCATCGGTGGGAAACAGAGTAGAAGGCAGCTTCTTTATTATCTTCACGTGCCTGTGTGTGTGTGTTTTCAGGGCAGAGCACTACTGGTGGCGAGGTCAGAACCGGGGGACGCTGCGTGTCGCTCAGTTTCCTCGTCACGTGGTGACGTCCGTCGCCGGTCTGTCCGCCCACGACATCAGCCGACCGCTCAAACACTCCTTCATTCACACTGGGCACGGAGACACGGACCCTCACAGGAGCTGGGGACATGCCGATCGCATAGACAGGTTAATAACACTCACCGAATGAAGTCGTAAGACCTAAAGTTTTGGTCATATAATGGGAAATTAAACAGTAAATGAAGGGCTTTATTAGAGGCTTCAACACTAGAAGAGAAAAACACTGGTAACAGCATTTCCTAATAATAAGAATCTTAATATTCCTCCCTCCCTCTATAATGTCCAACTCAAATCACTGTATTAACTGTGGAGAACATATTTGAGGTCAATATACTTCCCACATTTTCATGCTGCTTGTTGGTAATAACCTGCTGCTCCTCCACCATCCAAATATGGTCATTTCCTTTCACTGGTAGAAAAATTCCCAAGATGGCGACGGCAAAAAAACCCCCAAAAAACTTGAGGCTTCATGACTGCATCCACTTCTTCTATACAGTCTGTGGTTGTTGGTCATAAACTCTCAGCTTCTCACGTGAAATAATCCAATATTTTAAAAGTCACAATAAATGAACACATCCTTTCATCAGGTTTTGAGCCCTCAGATCTATTTCAAACCACAGATTTCTCTTTGATAAAATGAAGAATATTACATTTCATACAGTATTAGATTAGATTGACTTCATTGTCCTCAGTGGAAATGTATTTTTGGCTTCTCCGAAGTCCAACAAGTGTACTGAACACAACACACCATGAAACGTGTACAAATACACAGTATAGAATATACAAATGTGCAAATGGGCAGCCAATTAATAGCCCGTGGTATAAACTATATCCTATCATTATGAAGCTTGGGCCATGTGCTTTTATGCACAGCTCGTACTGTAACTCTCCACCAGGGTGCAGCAGTGCATCAGTTCGCCTACAGATGAGCTACTTGTTAAACTTTTATTAGAAGACGCTCAAATCCAGAGGAAGGACAAAACATGCCTCAATGCTTGAAACAGCGTGTTCACTGTGCAGTGATTGCAGCACAAAGTATGTCCAACCCTGTCAAATGTACTGGCTTTATCAAATATAAAGGGGATGTGCTAAGGAGATAAGAAGTCCACTTGTTACTTTGTAGCCTTTAGACAGAAACTGATGCTGAATTAATTCACCTCCACATCTTTCTTCAAATCTGATTTACTTGTCGTCTCCCTTTTCAGTCTGTATCTGGGGAACCCCATGGACCCTCCAGATGTCCTTGGGGTGGACTCGGGGACCGCAAGGCCGACCAAACTCCCCAACCGCTCCAAAAGTAAATTTATTCCAAAATTTAAACGCATTTACTCAGTGGTGGAATGTAACTAAAAACATTTACTCAAGTATTTCCAAGATTTGAACTTTTTACTCATAGTGGAATATTGTAAAGTAAATGATCTGAAATACTTCCTCCACCACTGTATGTACTCAGTATATATGGATATTATTTACATGTGCTTCTCTTCTCATCACGGTGATCATGTGTAAAACTGAGCTCTTTGTTGGAAGAAACTGAGCGAATGTAAACTAAACACCTTAAACTCTCTTCATTAGAGCAACCTCCTCCTCGTCCGCCTCAACCTGCCATTCTACTGAAGAGTAAGTGTTTGCCGTCCCAAATTGTGCTTAAAAAAAAGCTTCTGTTTCCTCAGTCTGGTGGTTTGATTTCCCCGTGTGTGTTTGTGTGCAGAGCCGTTCTACGATTCCGTGATGGACGATTACGACGATGACGCCGACGACTCCAGCGCTTCATCGGGCCTGAAGAAGCTGGGCGTGTCCCTGGGGCTGAAGCTCCGCCCGTGGGAGGGGTCCGGCGTGCGTTCGGCCAAAAGCGAGGTGTCGCTGATCGATTTCACCGACGACAGCTTCAGCTCGACTACGCCCTCGCCGCTCACCGAGACGCGGCAGCCAGACGAGGACACACTGAAGGTGCAGTGACTGAGTGGAAGCAGCTGGATGCGACTTTTTAGTGACTCATGTGATGGAGGTGGAAGGGCATATGAAAGTTAATTTAGTGGTGATTCAAATTGTATTTATTTATTGTTTATTTAACAGGGATAGTGCACATTAATAGACATGGCTATGAGTTCATCAAAAGGCATCTGTGCTCCCTAGACAGAAAATAATTTTAATATTAGTTAAAAAAAACATCTTTTAGGGCCGCTTTACTGCAATGGCAGGTACTAATTAGCATAAAGAGCACAGACACGAAAGACAATGGGATGATGAATTCTAATGTTAATAGAATATCAAAAATAAAATAATAAAACAAAAATATAAATATTATAATTAGCTTCAAATTTGTCATTGCATAGTTAAAAAAATACAAAAATAAAGTACATTTTAAATGCATTTTAGCATTTAACAAGAAATGCAGAAAAGCAGAGTATGAACAGTAGAATAAATAGAATGTAGAATAAATAGTAAGAGTAGGCAAATATATAGCTTTGCAACACAGCTGTTAGGACACACGCTAGCAGGTTAGCTTGCTGCTGTAGCTGTAGTTCCAGCTCCGTCCGCCCCGTTTGTCACATGACAGTTTGTTTAATATGTATCTAGCTGAGGTCGATGATATCCATTTTCTGGAGCGGTACATTCTGTTTCACAGCCATTCATTAGTTTGTCCTTGGATGAGCCCAGGGTGAGTGCAATGTGATGGATTTGTGCTCATTGATTGATCATGTGCACATTCATGCTGTATTTACGAAGGACTTTTCCCCCTGTTGCTTTCTTATCTTCTGACTCCCTTTGATCATCCCAACTGAGCTAGAGTTTGTGTGGAGCTTTAATATTTTTATCCATGTTAAATTGACGCCATCTAGAGAAGGCGTCTTCTCTGAACTGCTGATATTACACACATCTATGAACTCAACTAAAAAGAAACAGAGAAATATTAAGTGAGCCACATGACCTACTGTTGAGAGGCCCTGTTCTAAGGCTGGATTTTTAGTTATCAGCATTGTTACAAAAGTCATTGGGAGTTTTTCTTACTTTCTTTCTCCTTTCGCTAAGATCACCTAAACTAACTGATAAGACATTTTTGATCTCTGATGTCCATCATTCTCATCCTCAGGACACGCCGTCCATCCTGGACTGGCCTCTCCCTCAACCAGCTTACGACGAGGTTTCTACGGATCTTGAGGACCAATCCGAGGACCAGGAGGTGCGGTCCATCAACAAGGGATTTACTGAGGAGGCCGCGACCACGCCCGGCGGTGCTATGGGGGGCAGGAGCGAATCACAGTCAGCTGACCTCTTCCAGGAACTACAGAGAGAGGTAGAAAAAGTCCTCTGTGTCTGAGGAGAAACACAAACGGACACATGATAATATTTCTGTCTGTCTTCCTGCGTGTAGGTGA
The DNA here is from genome assembly GCA_029853015.1 of Chelidonichthys spinosus. Lineage (NCBI taxonomy): Eukaryota > Metazoa > Chordata > Actinopteri > Perciformes > Triglidae > Chelidonichthys > Chelidonichthys spinosus. The sequence goes on from CM056837.1 coordinate 14,696,304, forward strand.
TGGTGAAATTGAAGGTTCCCGTGGCAACGGGCCGCTCCCTCCCCTCCTCCCCGCTCCCTATGGCTCTGGCTCCAATGGGTCCCCACCGGCAGATCTACCTGCCTCCTCCCTCCCCCACCTCCACCTCCTCCTTCGCCTGCTGCTTCGAGGACCGGCCGGTGCTGCCTCCCCGCAGCCCCGTCCCCCCGCTGCGTCCCTCCAAGCGCAACATCTCCATACGCACCACCCACCCGCAGGCGCGCTCCAGCTCCATCTCCCTGGGCAATGACGAAGACACGCCTCCTCAGATCCCACCCAGAGACCACGCTTTCTCTCAGCCAGGCTCCCGCTCCTCCTCTCCCCTCCCACTGGTGCCGCCGCTGTCCTCCTACCCTGTGGCCCTGCCTCCTCCCCCACTCTCTGTCTCCCCACGCCGGGCATCCGGGCTCCTGGGTCCCCTTCTGTCCTCCAACAACTCCTCCATGGCTCAAGCAACATCACATTCCTCACGGCTCTCAGCTCGTGGTTCCTCCTACTCATCCAGCTCCTTACTGGATCCTCTCGCCTTTAGTGAGGGGCGTGGCCTGTCCACACTGATCGACAGCTCCCAGAGCTCCGCCCCCGCCCCGCTGCCAGAGCGACCAGCTTTTCTGGAAAGGTGTGTTGCTGATATCAAACAGTGTCCAGTAGCTTCATTACAATAGCTAATTCGTGGGGGCTTCTTTCTGAGTTCACTTTCATTTAGATTTAAAGGAACAGTGTGTAGAATTTAGGAGGATCTATTTGAGGAAATGGAATATAGTAGTTAAATGTATTTTTTCTTTATATAATTATCAGAAAATACAAATCGTTACATTTGGGCCATTTGCATTTTCACGTTTTGGCATCGGCCACCGTAGTTCTCTCCCACACATGGGAGAAGTTTTAGTTGGTTGCAGTTTACAACATCACCGCTAGATGGCGCCAAATCCAACAAACTGTTAAGAGACAAATGTTTGTAAGTAAAATATCTTAAATTCATATGGTTATCTTTAAGAGCAGTGAGCTGCTTGCTCCTTTAGTTGTTTGTTGAATAAATCTTAATTTAAAAAAATACTGTAGGATAAAAACATTGATTAGAGGTCTTGAAATATATGCCACATTAATTACTTCCACCATCACTCAGTCAAAGTCGAGATGAGAAATTGTTTTGTCAGCTGTCGGCAAACTTCCCACAAGTTTCCTGCATGTTATACAATAAAACAGCTCTCCCAGCTCATTCGTATTGTTCCTAAAATACTATAAACACTAAAAGATCATGAGGTATAACAACAGTTTCAAAGGGAATGCTCACATAACACCCATAGAGAGCAGCTGTCACTCAATACAGAATGAGAAAGTGCTGTTTGAGTGACAGCATGACTGAGCTGGATTTGTCTCCTGAAGTGTTGTTCACTCAGGCAAAAAAAAAAAAAAAAAAGCACAGGTTTGATCCAGTTCAGGTAACATCTCCTGGAGGTGTTTTCTGTGGATGTTTCTACAATTGCCCTTTTTTTTAATTTCAGCAATTTCTATTGTTTGTGTGATGCTCACAGTAAAATAATATAATTCACATTAGCTTTTTAGACAATAGGAGGTTAATCAAACTAATTTGTGACCCAAACTATTTTCTTTTGCAGTCTTTGTGTGAATTAAAACATACTGAATCTTTTTCACTTATAGACCACTAATGGTTTTAAAACCATTTCAATATCTTATATATATATAAGATATTGAATAAGATGTTGAAATGGTGTATATATATATATTGTTGTACAAGATTTGATTCCGCATATAAAAGTGCAGTTTTCAATTAAAGATATTGTTATGTCTGAAACATTGATTCATACTGAAACTGAAAAACTCTCATCATATTTGTTTTATCAGATATGGAGCAGCCAATATGGCAGCAGTCAAACCCATGATTCAGCATCCCGGCGGAGCCAAACCAAACTCCTCCTACAACAACAACAACGGGCGAACTGCAGCTCCCAGCATGCAACAGGAGCAGAGCATCAAACAGGTAAGGGAGAAGAAAAGGAAATTAACACATTTTTTTTTTTCAGTTTTCCTCCGTATTTGAATATTGTTTAATTTAATCTAATACATTAAAAACAAATCAATTAAATCTTAGTGTTATGGAATTATTCTGGATATTTTTACCATTTAATTATTTGTAGAAATTTTGAACATGGAGTATTTCTAGTTTTTTCTAGGCTTCGTATTGTATAATACTATAGAGTATTGTGATTTAGAGGCAGTCATCCATTCATTATATATTTATGGCGTGATTGACAGGTTCAAGGAGCTGTTCATGGCATCACGCTGGAGGAGTGTCAGGCAGCTCTGCAGAGTCACAACTGGAGCATCTCTCAGGCCATAAATCATTTAAAGGTACACGGATCTGTCTACACACCTGTTGTGTCCTTCAGTAGATGTTTTTACCAGGTACCCTAAAACAAAAAAGTATAATAACCTTTGCTACAAAGTTTATATATAAAATGAGCAGAACTTTTTCTTGTGATTTGAATTCATGCAATTCAGACAAGACACTGACCAGGACATAAATGGTCAAAAACATGTTGTATGTAATGCCTTTTTTTCTTTGTTTGTGTTGTAGGTGGAGCAGTTGTTTCGTCTGGGCCTCCGGTCAAGAGCCGAGTGTGAGGAGCTTCTGCAGCGCTGCCAGCTGAACCTGGAACAGGCCAGCAAACTAATGCTGGACACATACGGACCACATTGAAACAGGTAAGACAAACTAACTTTTTTTTAATTAGAGTAAGTCTGCAAATGATAGCTATTCTAGTCCAAATTATGTGTCGCAGCTGATGTCTCTCCCAAATGTGATTTTGATACTGCGATGCTACAAAAAAACCTCCCGGTGTGTCGCTCCATCTGCTCTTCTGCTCCATCTGTTTGGCGCTCTTGTCAGAGTTAAGAAACCCAGTCTGAGCGCCCACATGCTGTTAGAGCAGCCCAAACCCTAAACCTCTGAGATTTTTTAAATTTTGATTAAACATTTTATCAAATATCTTTTAGTTTAGTCATTGTCAAATTTTTAAGTCTTGATTGTCGTTTGAAACTGTGCCATTTTAATTTTTTTCAACAACTATGGTGTGCCCCAGGGGTCAATTTTGGGGTTACTTTTATTTTCTTTACACTTATTATTTTGTTGCTTGGTGGCTTTTGTTTTACCCTAATTTATTAACGTTTCATCCACCTTAAAGAAGTCACTCAACAGATTGGGAAATGCGCTCAAGATCGATATCACTCATGTCTTAGTGCTGAGTGTGCTCTGGTTGGCGTACAGACATGACAGTGCTACCGATCTCCTCATGTAACTCTAAGCAAGGAAGCAAATAAGTGTATTTTCCAAAATGTCTAACAAGTTCTTTATAGCCTTTTCCCCCATAATTTACCTCGAAGTTTTAACATTTGCTCTTATTTGTGACAGTATGTTGCGTCACGTAAAAGACTGTGATATCGTTTTTGAAACTGTGCCCCACAAAATTTTGAAAAATGTATTATTAAAGCTGAATTAGCTGATTTCTGGTTTTGATCACGTGATGAATGTAAGTGTAGCATCCACTCTCCTTTTAGCTCTGCTTTTGGTCCTCACCAAAACTTCTCGCTCTTTAGCTGCTAAATGCTAAACACTGTGTTCGTTGGCTAGTTGCTAACCTTTTCTGCTTTGGTGCTTGTCGTAACTGGTTTTGGTGCAGAAAACCAAAAGTTTGAGCTGAATTTAAAAAAAAAATAAATAAAACGTTGCTATACAAATAGTTCCAGTTGGCTAGTTAGCTTAAGTTTCCTCTTACTACTAGTATACTAAATTTGGGCGGAATTTTCACTTTTCTCAGGAGAAGATTTGCAGTGATATCACAGATTGTGTACACATATAATGACATCACTCTCTTTGTGTCTCTCACAGGAATTGACAGCGGGAGGACAAACTTAGCAGTAATCAGCTACTTACGAGCTCCTGATGTAATTCGGACCAACATGCCATTACTCATCGCTCCGGGCACTCGAGACGCGGCGATGCATTTTAATGAACGGAGGGACATAAAGCAGTATCTGTGCCTCACTTGACCTACTGTGAATACCTGCTACTACATGTGTCATACACACTCATGCTCATTATAAGCTAACAGAGCAGCTTCTTTAATGAGTCGCATTTACTTGAACAGTTGCTATTTATGTTTTCGTGTATTATTACCTGAAGAAGAAGGTTTCTGCTTGTAGCCGCTGAAAAACTTTTACTGTGTGTGTGTCTGCTGTGAATGCGAGCATGTTCAGGTGTGTGTGTCTGTGTGATAAGTAAGCTTACATTTACACTGCAAATGCCCATGCCTTTCTGCTGTTAATGAAGTGATCCAAAAAAAAAAAAAAAAAAAATCAGGGAAATGTCAGCAAACGATATAGTTGGATGTTTTTATGAAAATGTACTAATAAGATGCTTTATTGTATATTGCACTTTACGGAGTGTGTGGACACACGAGTGGGGATTTTTGAGGACACATTAACTGCTGGTCAGAACAAGATTTATCTAGTTAGCGAAGTGAATAAGATACTGGATATGTACTGATTAGAATATCGGGTATTAATGTATAAAAGCTTCATTATAAGCTTTATAAAAAGGCGTGAATTTTTTTGATCTTATTGTACGCAATAAGATGCCAAAACAGAAATGTGAAGATTTCTAACATCTCGTAATGAACACAGGGTATTAGGGACTGAGTGGAACGTCCGCTAGTTACATGTTTAATCAGCCTGAAATTGATGTTTAGTATTTCTTCCTATGAAAATGACTGCTGCCTGATCATCGTGAGCTCTTGCAGAAGCTCTTAAGCGTCATCCACTTGAATAAGTAGGCAGCTGCTGTGCGTGTGTGCATGTGTGCTTAGTGCTGCAGGTAGCGACATCCAGCTTCAGAGCATGTATCTGCGCAGTTATCAATCATAAATGTGATCATTTGCTTATTATAAGCAGCTAAATAAAGATAGGATTGGATAACAAATTGTCCATTCTTTCAGCTACACTTTTGCATATGAGAGGGCATCACTTATGTCAGTCGCTCTCTTCTTCAAGAAACAACTGAAACAAGAAGATGAAAAATGTTGAAAACACTTGTTTTTGTGTATATGTGTGTCTGTCCGTCTGTTATGCTCAACTTTAAGCTCTTGTTCTCTGCTGTATGTTATGCTGAGTGCATTATACTGTAATAATAGAGCAGCTTGAAAAATGCAAATATGGCCTCCAAAATGTTTTTTTAATAAAGTGAAATTTGAGTCTCTCTTTTCAAAACAGTTAGTGTTCTCTCTCTATCTCAGAACTTTTTTGTCGACTTGTTTTGAGTTCTGTGTTGATTAGTGGGTTTTCTTTCCTGCCTTTCCCTCCTCTGCTCTTCTACACAACACCTCTGAATCAGCCTCGTTTGTTCTTCCCAGACGATCACCTCATTTTCTGCTCCCGGTGGTTTCCAATCAGCTCCCCTTCCTAATCATCCCTGCTCCCCCCGTTTCCTCACCTGTGCTGCATCCTCTCGTCAGAAAAGATTGTTTTTCAAACCCGCAAATCTTCAGTTGAGTTTTTGTTGGCTCCTTGATATTGTTAAGAGAGGCTGAGTTCTGCCTTGCCATGCACTGAACCTTGAATTTGTTATTTTCTCCAAGATTCTGTTGCCTGTAGTTTCCTGTGTTTGGGTCCATCTGCTCCTCTCTTCACGACAAACAGCTAATATTTAAGTCTCCTCTCTAGCCCATTCGATACATAAGCATAAGGATAATGCAATACAGTCACCCGACTGTGAGGAAGTGAAGAAAAAAACACAATAATAACATTTGCTTTGATCTGTGCTTGATTGCAGAGACAAATAGTGCTTGATGTGCTCACTGGTATTGTGTAATTCCTCCTGAGGAAATAAGTCCCAAAAGTTAAAGTCCAAACATGTTTTCTAGAAAATCCTGTTAGTCACCAAACAGCTGTGAGCAGAGTGATGGGTTCAAACAGTGCAGGATTCCTTTCTCTAATGGAAGTCTTGTCTCTGCTTCCTTAGGGATCAAACCTGTGACCTTTCCATTATGAGACCTACAGGACACTGCATCCCCCTCACCCCCACCCCCACCTCCTATCTCAGTCACTCACTCATCCCCTCACTCACTTACTCACTCACTCTCGCTTCCTAAATTGATTGCAGCTGCAGTGCATTGTGGTCCGATTGCTCAGTGTGATCCCTGGACAGCCCTGGACTCCCCCTGACACCCGCTCTGCACTTATTTGCTACAGCAGTAAGCACTCTTTCACATTCACTGATGATCTGGCACACATACCGCACTCTCACACACACATGCACACACACACACACACACACCCCTTTTGTTTCTTGCACGCACAAAATAGGTGTCACAATGTCCCTGCTTTCAAAAATCTTTCATATAATGGGTGTACAAGGTGTTCTTGTGTGTATGTCTTTAATGCTTGTGCGTTCAAAGTTTATAGTTGTAATTTTCATTTTTAAATCAAGCTAATTGTAGCAACTGTTGCAATTATCTACTTGAGCATCAAGTCCTTGCATCAAGAGGGAATTTTTGTCCTTTCAGAATGTGTTTTATTTTGCATGCAATCAAACCACCATTTTCATTGTTTTCAGACGACTTGAACATTGCAAGAACTGAAAGCTTAGCAACTGTAACTAAGGACAGCAGGACACAGCGTCAGCGATCAGTTCAGTTTTTTAAATCCTAAATGAAGTTAGAGCATAAAAATCAGCTGTGGATTTATGGTATTTTTTGACTGATGGGTGGTTGTCAGGATTTGTACTTGTATTTTATTGATCATATTCTCATGCCATGTTGCTTTTTGCAGAATAATGTAAAACACATATGATACAAATCTGACTGAGATTTCTATCTAACGACTAAATCAAAAATGAAAGAGATGAACACAGTTATGATCACATACTTATCAGTTCTCATAACATACATGTTATTTCACATACTACAGCACAGAATTAATATTATCCTATTTTAATAGTCTCAGTGGACACATTCAAGGCCTTTGACACGATCGAACCCACCATTCTCTATGAGCCCATCAAAGGAATCCATCCATTTTTCTACCGCTTATCCTGTATTCAGGGGGGGGGGCTGGAGCCGATCCCAGCTGTCATTGGGCGAAGGCAGGGTACACCCTGGACAGGTCGCCAGTCCATCACAAGGCCAACATATAGAGACAAACAACCATTCACGCTCACATTCACACCTGCGGGCAATTTAGAGTCATCATCAATTAACCTATCCCCATCCTGCATGTCTTTGGACTGTGGGAGGAAGCCGGAGAACCCGGAGAGAACCCACGCTTACACGGGGAGAACATGCAAACTCCACACAGAAGGAACCCAGGACGACCCCATCGAAGAAATTAACTTTGGAATTAACTTATCTAAATTTAAACAATTGCTCCAAATGCTAGAATCCTGACAAATGCTATGTTTGTCCAACTGTATCTCGAGATCACCCTTCTTTTCAGCCGACAAACCCTTGGCCTGTGTTGCTAAATCTAACCCTGTTACATTTAAATTAAATTTGGCTTTGCTGAACATAAGGTGTCTTTCTATGCGGACGACCTCTTATTGTTCATTAAGGAACCACTAACTTAATTTCCACCACTAGTAGAATGTATGATAAGCCAAAGTTTACTAAAAGCAACATACTGCCATTTAATTTGCATAATACCCCCCAGGGCAATCACCTCACCATTTAAATGGTCTTGCGATGGATTTAAGTATCTGGGAATCTAGGTTGGGAAATCATTTGATAACATATACAAAAAAAAAAAAAAAAAATACTGGAACAAACCCAACTATCATAAAAGATGGATGGACTTACCCATGTCTTTAATTGGGAAAAATAAACTCAATAAAATATCTTACCCAAATTAATATACTTTTTCCACTGCATTCCTTTTATAGCTCCTGTCATTTAAAAAGACCTAAACAATGCAGTGACATCCTTTTTCTGGCGCAAGAAAAATTCAAGAGTCAAATTTACTTTGCTTTAGAGCTCATATGCAAAAGGTGGTTTCAATCTCCCCATTCAGCGTAAATATCTAACATCTCATATCACTGTTTAGACCCATTTGAACTTACAATCGGAAGACAAATGAAAAACAAAAAGTAATCATTCAGGGTGAATAAAGGGTTTTCGCCAATAGAAAATATCATTACAAAAAAGAAACTGTTAAATCTGGGAGATCTACAGAAATGTCCTGGAACATAAGTGTCTGCCTTTGAAGAGATGACATAGAGGTGTGCATCGATTCTGCCCCTTATAGACACCGCGCTCAATCAGGCTTGCTCGGCCCATAGACTATCAGACGGACGCCGGACCTGTGATTGGAGACTGATCACTCTGGCATCACCGCATCTCAAAAGGACGTGAGGTTGAAAAGTCATAAAATAACTGACGTGCGTTGGTTGCTGAATGACATGTCTGAGTTCAGAACACGACTTTTCAACGCCGCAGAGTGGTCCTCTTCAGATATGGTCTTTTTCTTCTCCACTTGTGTTTGACTTCATGTGCGCCCTTGAATAACACAAAAGGACTTCATCATTCAAACCATTATTGGCAAGCCTGTCTGTAAAGATGTTCTCATTGCTGCAGCCGTGGACAAGCGCGCTGGAAAAGATTACTTTCATTATGTGATTTTCAATTTGTGCTATCAGACATTTTTTGAAATAATGTGTGAGTGGGAAGAGAAAGAAACAATTATCTGGAGGGTTAACAGAATTTGACTTACAACAACTAACCTTTGCTCGTGCTGCACCTTAAGAACCCACCTCTTCATATTTTCCAACCTCTTTATTGGGATCAGTGATATTCTATATTTTATTTTATTTTGAGAGGGAAATTGCAAATTGATTATCAGAAATTTCCAAAAGGCAACCTTTGAAACTCATTGAATATACTTTAACCTCCAGCCATATTTGTGTGTATTTTTACCTAATTAATATTGATATCCTTTGACTGGCTAATCTGCTATCTCTTAAGCTTCTGCCAGTAAACGTGTTGATCATTTTAATTCAAATGTTACAAATATTTGTATTTGTGGTCTGTAAGAGACCAGGTCTCTTTCATTTTTACTGTCCTATTTTTCGGTTCATAGTTTTTTGTATGATGTATTTTTATTCATCTCATCCCTGCACTGTATTTCTATAGCACGTTAACTGTAAATAGCTTTACCTTGACTGTATTATTTTGAATTGCCTTGGTGTGTGAAGGATGCTATACAAATAGAGCTGCCTTGCCTTTCTAAGAGTAGTCAGTGTTGCTTATCGAGTATGACAGAGTCCTTATTCATGATCTGTTGAAATGTTTCGTCTGTTAGTCTTGTGTGTTCCTAGGACTTATCTTCTATCTCAGAAAGACACTGCATCCCCGCAAGCAAGTCTGACCTTTGAACATATGATTGGCTGACTTTCTGTGTTCTCCGAGCGGGTTTCCTCTCAGTTCTCACAGCTGATGTCCTTCGGCCTTTGCCTCAGAACAAGAGTTGGTTTAAGGAGGATGGGTCTCATGCTTGGGGACATTGCCTTCTGTTTTCTTCTCCTTTGGGTTCAATCCAGTCAATCACATAAATGTAAGCGATTGAAAGAGATACAAACTGAATCCAGCGCTCATTATACAAAAATCACAAGCTTCAGTGACGCAGGTCTGGGCCTGAAACCAAGCCATCATCTCATTGTTTTTGATGCTGTTTTGTTGTTGTTCTTGTTGCTTTTGAACTGTGACTTAGAGAGCAGACAGCTTGGAGACAAACAGGGCTGCCAGTTGGCTGGTGCTCCTTCAAAGCTGACCGAACATCGGCGGCCATGCCTCACTAGGGCTCTAACGAGTGTACTAGGGAAAATCAGTGAGCCGGACACAAAACACACACACACACCCTCATAACTTCAATTAAACTGAGTAATTGCACATTTTTGGGGAAGAGACAGATCACCACTCCCTAAGTGACTAAATCAGTCTGTGCATGAGAGGATGAGATACCCTCTGCAGGCCAGGAAGGTGGCTTTGTTCACTCATCTGCATAGAAACTTTTCCAACTATCATCAACCAGCCTGTTCCCGCTCCCAACTCGTCAAATATAGCAGCTCGACCATTGGCCCTACGTCTACGTGGCTGTAGTGATGGCGGGAGCTGAGGGCAAAGTCATGTAGGGTGTGGTTTTGAGGGTGGATCGATACACACGACTTTCACCCAGGAGGAGGTGTTTGTGTTGTGTGAAACTAAAGTTGCAGTTGTCAGGGATGGTAGGGTCCTTATTCATGAGTTGGTAAGTCGATTCATTCGGCCACAACATGTTTGACTTATTTCTATTTAAGTTGCACTGCTTTCCTGGGTGACAGTCCCGTATTTCTGGTCTTACACGTCAACGTCCTGGGTGAATGTCTGGTGTAACAATTACATGGATTACATAAAAATAGATTGCGTGGAAAAGGCACGAATTATAGAGCTTTACTTTTCGTAGGTTTAGCTACGAACATCGCAGTTACAGTTACAATGCTAACGTGGTGGAAATGTCTCCTAGTCAGTGAACTGAAAAGCTCGCTTTTTAAAATCCTGCTCTCGTTTGATTGCCTCAAATTATTACCGTACTTTAGTTCTAGCCTTACAATGGTGAAAAGCATAGAGCAGCATCAGGCTGGCCACTCAGCGCACCTAAAATACCGTGCACGGTCAGATGGATGGAATTTTGAAATGTTTTACAGAGTCATTTTGATAATGTTCTCCCATTGTGAAAAAGTTTCACCACTGTCTTTGTGTAACCACCGTACATTGTGAAGAAGGGACTACTTCTGTAACTACAGTGATTTGAATTTTTTTTCTGGCACTTTTCTCAAGGCTACATGGGGTGACTGACCTTTCATACTTTCCTTGATCAAAACACTTCTCCCACTCAAAGGAAAGTGTGACTCCAAGCAATCACCATAGGAGTCCTCTCGGAGCACGATGGATTATTGGGAGTGTAGATGCAGGGCATAACTGGCACCGGAAGGAAGGGCACCTTTTTTTGAAGTTATACAAAACTGTGCGTGCAGGTTAAAGAGTGCAGTTAAAGAGCCCATGCATCCTTGATATAACAGGAACATTTGATTCGTCTTGATGTTGTTTTATCAAGATGGTTGCACCTCCTGACAGATGGTGAAACGTTCCGTCTCTTGCCGAGGACAGAGGGTGTTCTGTTGTATGAATTGTAAAAACCCCTTTCAGACAAATTCATGGTTTGGGATAATGATTTGACAGAAAGAGGATGGTATTACATTAGCGTAAGAAAGATTCATGGTAAAAAAAAAAAAGAAGAGCTACAGTGTTCAAGACTTTCACCTGCTCCGCTTTAATCTCATTAGCATTATAATGCTAACAGTGTCGGCCCTTCCATTTTAATTTGCCTCACGAGCCAATGTCTGCGTGTAGGACATAAGCACGGTGCAATATAATTTGATTCAATTTGATCCGATTGAATTGAATCGAAGGAAGGAAGTAATTGGATACTTATATAAATGTTTACAGTGAAAGAGAGAGGAGAGGCAGACGAAAATGACTCATCCTTGAACTGGGTCGAAATCGATTGTGTCAAACCGAGAGGAAAATGTGTTCTCCCCGAGGAAAGGCGAAAGGAGCAAAGGACAGAGTCGAGGCAGGAAGTGCAAGAAGAGGAAAATCGGAAAGGCTTCTCCATAAACAAAACAAAAATCCCCAAAAAAGCAGAGACACACTGGTATATGGTAACCTTTGTGGCACATACTGTCTCTCTTTTTTTTTTTTTTTTTTTACACACTTTCTGTACACCATTAGAGTGCAGCTTTCCTTGAGGGAATAAATCACAATTATGCATGGCATAAATGAAGACGCTTGACATCATCAAAATTACACAGTGCTTAGTGTATGTTCAAAGAGCTGGAACAAAAGGAAGTATGGGAATTTCAGCGCGTATCAGGAAAGTAATCTTCCTCTAATCTCATCTCATTGTCCTCCTTGAGCAGCCACCAATGTGCCCCACCTGACCTGAATTACCTGGCCAGCTGCTCCCTATTACTCATTGGCTTCAGTATACATAAAGGCTGTGCACCAGTTGGCCATATCAGATGCTGGCTTCTAATCTCATGTCAGCCGATACGTCAAGCAGCAGCACCAGCAGCAGCAGGAAGTGAAGCTGTTGCTGTAAACTCTAATTTAAGCTTTTGAGCATTGCATTTTAATTTGGAGTCAGTCACAACAATTAATGGGAAATATGTGTATGTATCTGTGTCACTTAGAATGGTGTCTGTGGTCCACACAGAGTCATCCTTATAAGATGGGATGAGCAGCATGTGCCTAATTTATTTTTAAGGATTATGTTCTTGATTCATTCTTTGGCTTGAAAAAAGGATATTAAAAAAAAAAAAGATATTTGAAAAATAAATAATTGAAACTACCAAAATAATTTGATAAACAATTAATTCAATAACGAATTAGCCTTAAAATGGAGTGAAAATCATGAGAACAAAAACCAGAACTTTGTCGGTCTGATTTGGAGTCTGTTTCATATAGATTTCTAAATATTCATACTCATATTCACAGGGAATCAGAAATCAGGCTATAATAATATAGACTGACCCCTCTGATATGAACCTTCAGAATATGTAAAACTGTAATATTTGGTGTAAGTATGTGCTACTGAATTGGAGATTTCTGGCTCGGAGTATGAGATAAAAAGAAAAATGTTTTTGAGAAAACGGCCTTTAAAAAATGTTATTATAAAATGCCATCCAAGACACTACAGGTAAATATGCTAACAAAAACAAAACAAAATAACCTAATAAATAAATAAATATCACCACTACACATTAAATTGATTATTTACATGAAGAAAATATTGTTTTGTTTCAGTTTTTTAAAAGTCTGTTTAAATATGCAGTGTGTGGGGGAAAAAACATGATATTAACACAAAATAGCCCAAAATCAAAATTGTGTCTCCCCTAGGGAGCTGTTATTAGTTTATGATGCTGCGACAGATTGTCCTTTTGTTTTCCTCCTGCAGTAAAGCTTCCCTTTACAGAGGCCAACTGTTACAAAACAACTTTGTGGAAACCCTCTGGGTTTTGCCAAGGTCAAACCTGTGACCTTTCACTAATGAAGCATTGTGTCTTGACACTGCTTCCTACTGTAATAACCTCCAGAGTGCAGCAGTTATAAAGAGAGATAACTTCAGGCCTAGTGTTAACGATTGGCAGAGTGAGCACCTGGCTAATGCTGTTTGTATCTGATGCTCCTTATCCGTTTGCTTATTTACATGAGGATCCTATTGATCCAGTCATTGGCGGTGCTGAGTGGGAATGCCAATATCACTAATCCGCGGCTCAAACACATTGCTGATGATTTTCCTCCGATAACAAATTACACGGAAGTCGGGTCAAGTGAGAAATCACAGTGGAGGCCCCGTTTCCACTGGATGTGATTGCTGTGAACGTGGCTCATCAAGTTTTATGAATGCCTAAATAAAATATGAATTCACTTGAAGAAAGGCAATCTTCTTAGTGACTTATCAAGTGGAAAATATCGGGGGGAAAAGCAATCATCTGCTGTAAAACATGACTTTCTAGGAGAAGGTGATCAAAGATGGCACAGGATTTATTCCATATTTGCAACTGGATTGCAATTGATGGTAAAAAAAAAAAATGGTGCATAAATTAGTCAATTTGGCTCCAAAATGAATAAACCAAAAACATGAATAAAGAATAATAGAAAAAGCACAGGAGTTCACAAACATTTGTAACCTACACTTTTGATTGTGTAAACAGTTCTAAATGACCTTCTTCATAAATAAATCTCACCTCACCTATGGTCATGAACTTTGGGTCATGACCGAAAGAATAAGATCCCGGATACAAGCGGCCGAAATGAGCTTCCTCCGCAGGGTGGCGGGGCGCTCCCTTAGAGATAGGGTGAGGAGCTCCGTCACACGGGGGGAGCTCGGAGTAGAGGAGCTCCGTCACACGGGGGGAGCTCGGAGTAGAGCCGCTGCTCCTCCACATTGAGAGGAGCCAGTTGAGGTGGCTCGGGCATCTGCATCGGATGCCCCCTGGACGCCTCCCTCGGGAGGTGTTCCAGGCATGCCCCACCGGGAGGAGACCCCGAGGAAGACCCAGGACACGCTGGAGTGACTATTGTCACCCGGCTGGCCTGGGAACGCCTTGGGGTCCTCCCGGAGGAGCTGGGGGAAGTGTCCGGGGAGAGGGAAGTCTGGGCGTCCCTGCTCAGGCAGCTGCCCCCGCGACCCGGTACCGGATAAGCGGAAGAAAATGGATGGATGGATGGATAAATAAATCTGAAAAAAAAAAAAAAAAATAAAATGTATTACCGGTATGCCACTGTCATCTATAATGACCTTAATAGAAATTCTGCTCACTCGTCACTGTCTGCCATTATGAATCCAAATGTTATGTATTCAGGGTCATATTTCCTCACCACGCACTTGGAGCTTTCACTGGCACAGGGTCGTCTTCTACATCAGTTTTTTAAAATCCAAAACAATCAATCTTTTGTCACAGCGGCTGAGGCGACGTTAGCTAAGTAACAGCGACAACACGATCTCTACCTGATGAACGTAGCGGGCCATTCAAATGATGGAGATTCTTTTTAAATTTCTTTTTCCACATTTATATGTATAAATAACTAGCTTTGTATATTACGAAAAAAGTGAAGCAATCTAACCATTTGTCACTAACTCCATGGTCCACTAGATGGCACTCTGAGGCTTGACAGTGGTCTTTTCAAAATAAACTTCCATTTACACAAGCAACAAAACCACTCAGTTACGTTTTGGGAAAAGAGTGTGGTTGACTGCTGACTCATAAGACTAGCCAGTGACAAATTAGTCCCAATAAACCAACGGATCACCTACAAGTTGCTCCTGGTATTCAAGGCCACAAATGGTACTGGTCCAGGATCAGCTCAGCCCATACATTCAGGTCTTACAGCTCAAACCTCCACGTGCTTGTACATCGGGAAAAAATGAACAAAAGTGGGAGATTGTGCCTTCCCGCCCCTAGGGTGTGATTGTGGAAGCGTCTCCTAGCAATAATAGGGCCTCAGAGCCGCTCGCTGTTCTAAAATCGACTCTAAAGTCCCACCTGCCTTCCCCGCGGGTCCTGGCTCACATGGGTTTTCCTTCTTAAAATCGTTAAGTCCTGTCTGAGTCTCGTCTCTACTTCTATTTACTTTGAAACTTGAGTCTTTAAAACGTTTTGTTTATCCTATTTTAAACCTTAGAATTGCGTCTTTTTGCGGAAATTGTTCAGTTTCACTTTAAACCTGGATGTGAAGCACCTTGAGATTGTTATTTAATGACTATCAACACTAACAATTCACGTTAAAAACAAGTGACGTGACAAAATGTTCACTTTGCTTTTAGATCTTTGCACAAACAGCAGTGTCCTGGACAGAAGTACTGTGTACTCCCCTTCCACTCACCTGAACTCAGCTATGTTGCTTCTATATATTAATACACTGGATGGGTGCATGACATACATGCACTATTTGAGCATCGGTGTCAAGCTGCATTATTTGAGGCCTCGGGAGTGAGATCGGGTTGGTTTTAACAGTTTTGATGGACGAGAAAGACGAAGTTCATCCAGAACAATTTGAAATCCAAGGTGCTCTATGGATTAAACTGCCCATGGCCTGACATCTTTATTTTTAACATCATTATAACATTGAATAAAAAAAGGGGACAAGGCCAAATATAATGAACACGACAACCTAATATTGTCAACATGAAGGAATAAATTCAGAATTTGAAGGTACCTCAATACCAAAATACAGCTGCAGAAGCTACAAAAGCAGTTTCTGCTGAAGCAGTAATGTTTAGAGTCAACTGTATTACATTCAGTGCTGCAACTAGAAGCTGGAAGCTGCACCGCAATGAGCCGACATAATGGACAACTTCTCCTGATTAATCCCCAAGAAGAGAATTCTTGTTGGAAAGGTCACAGCTTTGTTGTGACACTGGCTGAATGCTAGGCTCATTTTAGATAGATATTATGATACATATTCACGACGTATACGAGGGTACAAAAAGTTCTGGATCAGAGCAACTGAAATGTTTTGCAACTGCTTTGCAACCATCAGCAAATTGCCCTTTTATTATGTAAATGTACATCACATCAGGCACGTATAGAGACTTAAATGTTGCTGACAGATCAAGGCTACCAATGGGTTGTACATACAAGGCTGCTTCTATTCTGACAATAATGCATGTCAGTCAGAAAGAGGGCACCTGTGGGTTGTTGACATTTCTCAATATAAAACTGCTGATCTTTCAACTTTAACCTTCAATTTTCCGCTCATTCCACAAGGTCACATTCATATGGCCACAATCCAATGTGAGAAAATTATTTAATGTCTTTTGGATGAGAAAGTAGCAAAACTGGAAGAAAAGACTGCATAGAAATACCAGCTAACTCATTCGTTAGTCAGAAAATAACAGAATGGGGGTAAAAAACTCCCTATGGATCCAATTTTTCATAACCTGAGGGAAAAGTCCTGTTAACAAATAAAAAAAAGTATGAATGGAGTGAAATTGAAAAAAAAGAAAAAGAAATGAAGGGACCCAAAAGTATTTCCCCAGCTCATTATTACGTTCAGGGCCTGGGGCAAAAGTCCATATTATTTTATGACCCTGATATTAACCCTCAATAAAATGTAATTGGCTCTGAGAGGAAGAGCAAGTAATTTTTTTCCACATCTTCCACATCGAAAACACTGTTGTGGAAATTTTAACAACTAATGAGTATTTGTCATGAAGACAACCCACTTTTGACCTGGATGCAGTTAGAATGAATGGATTTACTTAATTTGCTAATTTGAGTTCTTGAGGAAATAAAAAATAAAAATGTTATAAATGCAGTTTGTTTTGTGATTTCTATAACAAGTTTTGGTGACTCTCGACAACAATAAAGTGTTGATTTAAAAAGGCTCTGTCCCCGTTTGTCTGTATAGCACATTTCACCCACCAACATTGAACTGTGGCTCCGTCCATCTCCTCTTCTGCTCTCTTGTAATCACATGCCAGCACTCTGCCAGAGGTCATAGTGTCACCTTGTGGAGTGGAGATTGGAGGCTGAACTCTGTGTGGTGATGGTTGATGTGGGTAATGGTGTGGATAAATGGATCCTGATGCTTTTCCCAACTCAGCCTCTCAGAAACGGCCAAACAAGTCCCCTGCCAGAGTTAGAGAAAGAGCCCGAGAAGGACGGAAACAAAACACCAGTAAACACAACTGCCTTTCATCCCCGTCAGTCAGTTGCTCTCATCTTCTTCAAGGAGAATTAATAATAATCCAAGCGAAAAACTTTGATCGAAGGATAGTTAGTTGATACATGTATCCTTTCCCTCGCTGCCCTTCGTTTGCTTTCTTGTTCAGGCATCGATTTCTTGGCCCGACAGCAAGAAAATCCAAGAAAACCAAAAGCATTTAGCTTAGATTTCTGTGGTAGAAAAATGTCTTTGGTCATCCTCAGTTTGATGGTAGCAGCTTTGTGATGACGGGATACGTACCCTAAGGATGTGTTTTTTATGTTTTTGAGTTTTGAATTGTTTCATTATTGCTCTAAATGTTATCTTTTATCATTGCTTTTCCAATGATTGGTCCACTAGCATGATCAATGTGATAATGAATTAAACCCCAACTGGATCGGACTGGGAAAAAGACCATTCATCTTTATGTTCTAAGAATTTTGTATAACCACATGATTTTAGTGTCTTCTGTCTTAGGAGGCCCCATGCCTTAAAGCATATATTGAACTGTCCATGACTTTGGTACATATGCGCTGAACTGATACTGCTAGTATTTCCCCTAATGACCAGAACAGGGCCTCCTGCAGAACAGCTAACCGTTATCAGGGGCCCTGGGCACATGATGTCTTGTATTACATGTTTTCAATGACGCGTTATCTCCTGTGCCTTTAAAAGACTCAAGTGAAAACATTGATTTGAGCACTTCCTCTGTAGCATCCTCACACGTTGTTGCACTGTAACTGCTCCTCTTGGCCAAGATTAAAAGTCAGACTTCGACTTTACTTTTGTCTCCGATCTCCTCCTTGGGTGAATTTATTCGTTCACGAGAAAATTCTTTTAACACTTTTGGTTATTGTGTTTTATCTTTTCTATGTGTGACTACAAACTAAAAGTTTAAGGTCTCAGCATGCTAATATAGTGAGGTAGTTACCCTCTTCCCTCTTCACACCCTTGTTCTTCTTCCACCTACACCATGGTTTGGTTAATTGGTAACAGGAGATATAGGAGTTTAAGGGAAAACTGTGGCCTGACTGGGACGTGCGGTGAGGGGCTGGACTCCCTGCAGGAGCTGCTGTTTTGCTCTTAGATTATTTTGTATAATCTACATAGTTTCGGTTTAATTGTTGTTTATTGCATCAGGCATTGGGCTGTCCACTAGGGGTTATTTTACTAACCTTGTGTTGAGTCTTCCTAGGCTACCCATCCATGCAAACGCTTGTTTTTTCAGCTCTCTTTCTTACATTCATCTAATAAATCATAATTTATGGTATCCACATCTCTTGTGTATTAACTGGTGAGGCTTACTGGCGCAGTACTCTCTGGGTGAAGTACAGCTAGCTGAGGCGAGTGTGGCAAGAGACGGAGGACTTTATTGATTTTGAGGTACCTACAATGAGTAAAAAAATGGTGTCTGTCTGTATGTATGTATGTATTTTTTTTTTTTTTACAGCGCACATCATCACTTATAGATGAAAGTCAAAACTGTAATCAAGTTATTTTTAGATATTGACCTGTAGGTGTGACAACAGCGGTGGCTGCAACAGACAGAAAATCAATAGGCAATCACAGCAAAGATTTAACTGAGAATAAAAATATATATATTTTTAGGTTTTAAAATATATATACTCTTCTTTTTATATTTATGAAGTCTTACTTATATTAATGTTTTATTATGTTATGCAGCCATACACCAAAAGAAAATCCCTTGCATGTGAAAACCTGGCAACAAATGGGTATTGGTAATGCTGTGGGGGGGGGGGGCTTAACACTGCTTTAGGGTCAAAGAAGAAGAGAAGTTAAGGTTGGACTTGGTCACGTTTGCCATCCGTGTCCACTAATTGATCAAAGCGACCTTTTTCACCTTGAGGCAGGAAGTATTAATTCCTCCTTCCTGCCCAACACTTGCCACTCATCTTGATGTTCCTAAGATGACATTTTGCCCGAGGCCGAGGTGTCACGGTGGCACAAGGACACGGCAGCGGCCGAAACAGGGGGAGCAGATAATTGGGTCTGGCACACAGAGAGCTGCAGAGATTTTTGTAGGCCAGCATGAGTTTTATCATTTTTTTAATGCAATTCATGGACGATAAAAAGCCAACGGACTGCACCGCGGTTGCATGTGGCTACAGAGTCGGCGTGATGATGTTTAATAGTCTCATTTAGCTGCTTGTTAGCAACCGTAAAAGCTTCACAATTCACGAGAGGTATTTACAAGACGTTAAATTATCTTACGCTTGTGTGAACCACAGACCTTATTTAAAAAAAAACATTGAGTTTGAGACGAGGGAACAGGAAGTGGAAAAATGCTGACTTTTGGGTTTAAAGACTGATTCCTGCATTTATTTCAAATTGCTCGGTTCTTGCTGTGAGCCTCAACATAAAACTCTTCAGTGAACACACATTGCATACATGTCATTTTCAGCTCTGTACCTGAACTCGTGCCAGAGAACCAAAACCTTTCTAAATGGCACAGTTTTCTTCACTTTTCAGCTCAAGTAGCACTCAGCAGAAGATTTTACAATAAAAACCAACACTGGGTTGAATGAATGAATCCTCTCAAGGGCAACCTCCTACTTTGCCACGTTCACCTCTTTCAGTCTCCATCTGCAATACGTTTCTTTCCCCCTCTTGAGCTTGTTTATTACACGTGTTTATTTCCTGTTTCACGCACCTTAATGCTCCTCCTGTTAATGGACGTGAATGACAAAATGTTCAAATGCCACTGGAAATAATCACAGCAATTAACTATCCAAGACAAAACGATGTCCCTCTGTATCCCACTGTGAGCACATCCGCATGTTACCAATGTGTCAAATTGGAGAAAAATCTCCATTTTCCAGCCGTATACATCATTGGAGCGTTTCCTTTTTTGTCAAAAAATGTGTTACAAGACATGTTGAGGTGATATTTCATGTGTTTCAAGTGATTCAGGAGCTTGGATTTCATGAATTCACTTCATGTCCCCACTTGACCTAAAACGCCAGTGACGAGTCTCACGTAGCTGAACTCGCGTTTTTTTTTTTTTTTTTTTTTTATCTCCTTCTGTTTGCATTTTAGCACTTTGTGCCTTGTGACCAAGTCAATCTTTGGTTTTTACCGACTGTTGTAAGACAAATCGTTGTGGCTTTGTCTTTTTTGTGGCCTGAAGCCTCTAAGAGCTTTCTTCCAGGAAGTCAATATCATAGTTTTGTTTCATGTATATGTTTCATGTCAGTATAACTAAAAGCCTATCACTTATCATACATTGATGTGTCTACTCAAAAATAATTGGATTGCAAGAATTGAAGGACATTTTTGTTCGTTTTTTAAATCTGTGTCCCGATTTTCTCCTGATTTATTTATTTGTTACAATAAGTATAGAACATGACCATAAAGTTGTAGAAAATGATATTATCAGGGAATTAAGCTTTTGTAAAGCCCCGAATGTGAGTGTGAGTGTTTGTTCGTGTGTGTATGTGGTGTAAGTGCATCTGCTTCAGTACATTATCTGCATAACAAGTATGTGAGGACTGTTATTTTATCTGACTGCCCTCATCAGGAGAATGACATAACAGGAGCTTTATTTAAATCCCTTAAAGTCTTACGTTCATGCTTTCCCGATGGGTGACTCATGAATAATAACTTTATGTCCAAAGTGAACCATTTCCCATGATTTACATGAATGGAGGCGTAGCAGTTGTGACTGTATTGCAGGAGACTAGAGTCACATCACAGACCTTTTGTATAACCGTCTTTCCCAGACCATACTTTAGGTGCTATATGCAGATATTGTAGAAAAAAGAGAGGACAAACAAAGAGAAGTTTCTTGGCTTTTGCCGGATCACGCAATACTTTTCTTTCTTGTTGGGAAACCGGGTTGTGACACTTTGCTGCTTTTTCTTGTCTGTCACACTGCAGTGAACAAAATATCTTTTTGCTTTGGATTAAAAAATAAATAATTGATATATGTCACATTGTGCTCCGGGACACAGTGCTGGATCCTTCATTCTACTGAGAAGTGGACGTAGTCCTCGTGGCTTCACCTACTGGTTTGTGGCTTGTGGGTTTGAAGCCTCAAGTTGGCATTTTGGCTCTCACCACCTTGGATTGTGGCCGTCGTCATCTTTGAATTACCTGTGGACAAAAGTGCCCATTGTGAAGAATATGAATCTGAAAACTAAATGCACAGAAATTGATTCCATAACTAATTTAGAGGATCGATTTATGCCGCCATGCAATTACAATTTAAATTGATTTCGGTTGAATAAAATCAATGAGTTAAGTGGAGAGACTAGTCAAAGTACATTCTCCAATAAATTGCATCTTCCAATCACTTGTATTATAAATATCAACAGGATCTAAGGCCTATGTCTCAAAGCTAGATTATGTTGTTAGCCAGTTATCTTGGTGGCTTTGTTTACACTGATTCTTTACTTCCCTCCTCCTAAAAATCTCCAAAGTCTCCATGCTTCTCGGGGAGAAAACATGTCAAACCAAGAAATTTGATTCAGTTTTTTTCTATTCAACTCTAAATGGGACCATAATTTACTCAATGAACATAATATCGAGGAAGACTTGAAACTGGAGATTGAGACCATAAACTCATGTTTGTACTGAGGTATTAGGCATTCAGAGCAGCACATATTTGCTGTGTAAAGACATAGAGGAGTAATGTCTTGAGCAGAGAATGAAGTCACTCTCCCTCTGTGTCTGTTGTAATCCAAACTTCTATGTGCTTTATTTACATTTCCGGGCCGGGCCATGTCCTGTACGGCTGCCATGATTTACACTGATAACACCCGTCTGACCCAAATTGTTGTCTGGCTGACACTGTTAACTCTATCAACACTCTGGCCCTTGATTACAATGTTAGCGCTGTTAGCTGCGAGCCGCCGGCTCAGTCGTCGACAACTTAAGACCCTTGTGGAGGCGCTCTGAATTCTCACTCCCAATTTTTTAAACTTAAAGGAAAACAGTCACATCGTTTTTGGAAGACACTGCCTCACAACATTATTTGTCATTTTGCTGACGACTTGTACCGACATTAAAGTACAAAATAAGTCTTTTATTTAGCCTATGCAACATGTGCCCCTTTTCTGCTGGTTAAAGACTGCAAAACAACTCAATGGTCAAATGTTTCGGTATCTGTGTGTAAGATGGGGCCGGGGTGAAGCCAATACCATTGATTCCCACGCTCTTCACTCTTAATTATATATTTTGACCCCTAATCAAGCTGTCAGCCGATAAATCAATCCCTCACTGCAGACTACATGTCTCGACTTACTTAGTTTGAAATAAAGATTGGGTATTTCAAATGAGCCACGAAGACATTGAGTCTGGGTCCCCGCCTCTGGCTGTTCAGGCACCTTATTCTCTTCTGCCATCTTGACGTCACGGATCTGATTCTTTTAATTAGACGCATGCAGTCGTGCAGCTTAGTGTTTAGATCGATAAGTGTTTAGATCGATCCTGAAGGTTTTCCACAGGTAAACGTGAATGGAAGTGGAGTCTCGCACCTGTCACGCAGTCTTGCAATCAATTACTTTCTTTTGCGGTGGGGTTTAACCCTGAGATAATGGCACGCGCGGCTTTGATTAAAGGTGCGGGTCTGATGGTGGTCTGAGACACGCATGCACGCGCACCAGCCGCCGTCTTGTGTTGAGGGGCTTTGTCCCCGCAGCCCGTTAAAAGGTGGGAGTGATAAAAGCTCAGGCGCACTTAGCGCCCGACCGGTGTGCTCGCAAGGAAAGGGAGCGCTCCTCTCTGGACCCGGAGCGCACGCCAGAAGGGCGGATCTAACGTGACACCGGTTATAACGCTCTCTGGAGCGTCACCATATTCGCCAAGTAGCCGTCTTGGACTGGGTAGCCCAGCGTTTTACAAACCCCTTCTCCCTCTTTTATCCAAACCTGCCACATGTGCGCGCGGTGCAACAGAGGACTCACCCGCGCGCCATCGCTACTCCAGATGGGTTAAGAGAGTCGACGGGACCGAGACCGGATGGTTCCGTCCTGTGGCGCAAACTTCGGGCTCGTGCAAACTTCGCGGCTCGGCCCGGTATGATCGTTTGCAACGTGAGCCTGAACTGTGCGCACTGTCCCGAGGGAGGAGCCGGCGGCACCGCGGCGGACGCGTACGAGGAGCTGTCCGGTTCTCTCCCTCCGACCCTGAGCCCGAGGGGGCACCTGGTGGTGGCGGTGTGCCTCGGCTTCATCGGCACCTTCGGGTCCCTCAGTAACTTCCTGGTGCTCGCGCTGTTCTGCCGGTACCGGGTTCTGCGCACGCCCATGAACCTCCTGCTCGTGAGCATCTCCGCGAGCGACCTGCTGGTCAGCGTGCTGGGCACCCCGTTCAGCTTCGCGGCCAGCACCCAGGGGCGGTGGCTGATCGGACGCGCTGGGTGCGTTTGGTACGGGTTCGTTAACGCGTGTTTGGGTAAGCGAGCTGTTTTACACTTTGTGTGACGTGCGTCAGTCTCACATCTACATTTGGGGTTATTTATGAACTAATTACACATTTGAATGTAATATTTCCACTCTTATATGTGCAGTAGGTCTTTATAACAACAGTTGCAAAAAAGACGAAATGTGTATTTTCGGATATTGCCTTCTTTTCTAGTCGCTGAAAGTGTGAAAACATTTTCCTGCCATTTCATTGTGAGCATTCTGCACAGCATGCGATTTAAACAAACAGCAAAAAAAAGTCACAGCATTTCATCATTTCCTCAACATCAAAAAGGAAATTCAACATAAAACAACTGCCACGATTCACGCTTTTCATTTATAGCAGCTGCATTCTCCGGAGGCTACATCTAATTACGTTGCTGTGGATTTGCTCCGCTGTAACATATTTTTTTCTGGCTGTCAGCTTGCAGGAGCATGAAGAACATAACGCCTCCAACCAACGTTCAACAGAAAACTAACCCAACACATTAACAACATTATTAAAATCCTGTTAATCACTTTCATTCTGCAGTTCAACTTCATTCCTATTAAGCTGTTCATTCAATCCAGTACCTCCAGCAAGCTGAATTCCCTACAGACATGAAAAAGTAATATGATACAATCATTATTCAGATTCTGTCCCAGAGCTCACTTGACATAACAAAAAAAGCATTTCTGATTGTGTTACGTAATCAATCCTTGGTCTGGCTCTTATCTTGACCCTCTTCTGGTGTTTAAATGTGTGCATACGGGTCGGTTGCGGCGCTGGGGTCAGAGTCACTCCAATTACCGCCATGGTTCAATTAATGTCAACCGTGTTCTCAGAAACCAGGAGACTCATTTTTCTAGCCGTTGGAGCGAAGACAGAGGAGAGAGATGATGATTGGGGGCGTCACTGTTCTCATGCACAAACTGAATTTAGACTTCTTCTTTCTTCTCTTCCGGCTTCACTTAAGGGACTCTGAATGAATTCATGTCACTGAACCGTCAATCGGTTCAGTAAAGGCACTCTTCTCCTTCTTCTTCACCTCATCCGTATGTGTTACTGGCGCTGCTCACTGGGTGGTGTTGTTTTTAAATGACTTGCTTTCTCTTTGGGGTCTGGCATTTAAGTGCTGTGAGGTGCAGTGAAGTGTTGCTGCTCCTAAATCAGTTGTATTCTCTGCAGAGTCTCGGCATGCATCAAGGTGTTGTTGCTCTCAAATAAGACGTTTCCTCTTTGGAATCCAGACTTTAAGGGAAAAAAGCAGTTAGGTGTAGTTGCTCTTCGATCTTAGTTTTCTCCCGGGAGTGTGGACTTACAGGGAGGTGTTGTTGTTCTTGCTGTGGAGTCTGGACTTGTAAGGTGGAGTAAAGTGTTTTTGCTCTTAAATCGTTTTGTTTTCTCCTTCGGGAGTTTGGACTTGCAGAAAGGTTTTGTTGCTCTTCAAGAAGTTGTTCTCGCCGTAGTCGGGACTCGAGCCGCCTTCTCTCAGATGTCTGACTCTGTAATGAGATATGCTGACTCAGCAGTTTATCCATCACCTGAGATCTTTTACGTTGCAGATACGTTAATACAAAAGAATCTCCAAGAAGGACCAACTGCAAAAAGCAATCTCACCAGGAACACACAGTCAGTAGAAACATGATCACTTACAGGCTTCACAAAACACAAATGGATCCATGGTTGGCAGGATTGAGGGGAAATAAAATGTAAAGAAAAACGCCATCCTGCAACCTCCTCAGGTCACTCTCTTGGTCATTACCACAGATGATGCATCCGCCTCCCCTCCTCTCTCTCTTTGTAAGGCTGTGTTTTTAAACTGCAGTGTATTGAGTCATATGAAGCAAGTGTATTAGTGACACAAGAAACACAATTTCCTGGCAGCATGAATATGCCTGATATGTTTTATAAATAGTCAGCTGCTCAGCTGGAAATGCTGTTACTCACACTTTGAATTCAATAATTTTGAATACAAGAATGCATCGCCCGGTGTAGAGTTGAAACGCTGATATTGATCAGTACATCAACAGCGTGACTCCAATTTCTCTGTTACGTCATCGCAGAGTCTGAAACACAAAGATAATCCGCCCTTAGGACATTCTTTGCTAATCTTTGACGTTTTATGAATCACGTGATTACACTTTTTTACTTTTTGCGATTGCTTAGTCTTTTATTGTGGAATTTTTCCTCATTGAGTCAAGACTCTACACACATCTTCATTTTATGTTGCGAAAAATAATTCAAAATGTCTCTTGTAGAGCAGAAACATCACACTGATGTACATTATGCCAAACACCGCTGCTTTTAGTGCTTTGTATGCTATAGTATATTTTGAATTTTCTCATACTTATTCCAGTACTACATCGACTCACATTTCAGTCAAGTTTTTACAATAACCAAAAATACAAGGTATGTGGAATCACAGGACAGTAATCATATCTTACCATTAAACTAATGGAAACAATACAAATTACATAGCAATGGTATAGAATGTATAGGTGTGAAGGTTGCCATTTCAAAGGTTTTGCAACAGCGTGTAATGCTTTGTAAGAAGTTACTTTTATTGTGTAAGAAATCACAAAAAAGGAACACATTAATGAAATGCTACACTTCTTGTGCTGGCAGTTTTTTGCTGAGTGTGCACCAACTCATGAGAAGAGGTCTGATTTGGCACGACTGTTCTTGCTTTGCCATTAGTTGGATCCAACAAAAGAAAAACGAAAAGAAACAAGCCAAGAGGGAGACAGATGTGAGGTAAAAAAGTAACGGAGGTAGGAAGAGGGTTATGCAGGGAAAAGTGGGAGACAATGAAAGATGATTAGCTCCCGTGCTGACTCAGGCGTAGGACATTGGGTCATTCATTTTACCATAAATCTATTCTGCACCGCTGGGTGAAGAAGAATCAAGCCGCAGGGGGAAAACGCATTCAAATGCATGGTGGAGAATCAAAGCGGGGCATGTTTGGATGAAAGCCAACGTTAGGGACTGATGCGTTCCCTCTGAATCTCCACCATGGCTCGGAGGAGAGAGATTGTCCGATCATTACAGCAAATGAATGGGAAAATGGTCGCCCTGTTGCTGAGGTAGCAGAGATCACTCATATCCACTAAACCAGGCCGGCGAAGCCAAGGGTGTCGTACCTACCTTTTTAGGATTGATTATCTGTGATTATGTTATCACTTTGTAACTTCAACACAGATGTGGTTTTCTGCTCCATTTCATAATCTTACAGATGATTAGCAGCTGATTAAACCCAATCACACACTCACGCGAAAAACCGTGATTGTGGGGAAGGTGGTTGTTGTAGGGATCACAAGACAACAAAGACATGACCACAAGAGGAGAACGCTAGGTCAGTTTAAAAAAAGATGATCTGCATGATCAGGAGAGAACAAATATTAAAGTTGCATTCATCAATTTTTTGTATCAAATTATTATGTGTTATGTGAAAGCTTGTTTCTGGTAGCCGTAACTGACGTAGTGGTGGTATAAAAACGCAGGTAATACACAATCCAGTCCTAAACATGTGTTCAACCAGAATAATTTGAAATATACTATTATTATATATATAATAATACAAAGTCATTTTTTATTTCTCCCTAGATATTTCTCTGTAACTCAGTTGAATATTTAAATAAAAAGAATATATAATTGTTAAATGTTTATAAATAAAACATTATATAAATAATATTTGATTACACAGTATGCTAATGAGGAAGAATCTCTCAACCCAACAGGGTACTTGTGAAGTCCATATGATTGATTAAACCAGAGAGCATCAGTAGTGAATGCTTGTTCCCTTTCCACCTGCAAACCTACACACTCACATAAAATCTCATTCACTCACTTCATTGGTGCTGTGATTGTCTGTAATCAAAGCCCGTGTCCCTGAGACTCTATGTAATGGAGGTGAAGTGGACCAGCATCGTAGCACATATGTGCTGATTGGCTCGGATTTAAGACTGAGGCGGTTCAGCAACACATAAAACACATCCATCGGTTAGTAATTCAGACGTTAAAGGCTGCCTCCGCTCCCATTCAAATCACAGTTTCTGTGCATATATCCCTTTCAACGTGAGCAACTACTCAATGTGTAATTAGCGACATAATAAGCAACGCACAATTTTCATAATGGGTGATGGCACATTATATAAAAGATGTTATTTTAGTTTTTTGGTTTCACATTTCATGAGAGCAACGGCTGAAATTGTCAATGATATTGATAATCTTTTCATCATTTAAGTTATTTTTAAGTATATTTTCCAGGTTTTTTAAGTTTAGAATGTATTGCTTTACTTTCCCTTATTTTGTATTAATGGTTTCTCTTTGGCTTTCAAACTGATGAACAGACAACCGAAGAGGTGTTTTATTGCCTAAAGCTCAAGGACATTGTGATATTTCATGAATGAATCAAGAAAACGACTGCAGAGTTCTTAGTGATGAAAATAATAGAAGCCTGATTTTGTTTGGTTTTTCAATTAGGTTGTTGTTCAAAATGCAAATAAATGACACAGTAAATTAACGGCGTAATAAAACTGATTCGTGTACATTTTCCATTCTTTTCATGTCCGTCAGCACTAAAACATTTGTTTGTGTATTTTGTTACACATCTACTGACCACGTTGTCTACTTCCCCTTCCTCAGGCATCGTCTCCCTGATCTCCCTGGCTGTCCTGTCCTACGAGCGTTACTGCACCATGGTGAAGTCCACCATAGCCGACGGCAGAGACTTCAGCGCGGCACTGGGAGGGATCTGCTTCTCCTGGCTCTACTCCATGGCCTGGACTGTACCTCCGCTGCTGGGCTGGAGCAAATACGGGCCCGAAGGTCCCGGAACCACCTGCTCAGTGGACTGGAGGAC
The DNA here is from genome assembly GCA_029853015.1 of Chelidonichthys spinosus. Taxonomy (NCBI): domain Eukaryota; kingdom Metazoa; phylum Chordata; class Actinopteri; order Perciformes; family Triglidae; genus Chelidonichthys; species Chelidonichthys spinosus. The sequence continues at coordinate 14,724,903 of CM056837.1, forward strand.
CCAGACGCCAAACAACATTTCCTACATCATCTGCCTGTTCACCTTCTGCCTGGTCCTCCCATTCGTCGTCATCCTCTACTCCTACGGCAAGCTGCTGCACGCCATCAGACAGGTGCAATTCTGCAAATGTAAATGAGGGTTTGTTCCGAAGTGAGATGATTATGCTTTGGTTGAAAACATCACACCGACTTTGCCATGGTTGTAAATCTCAGAGGGAGAGTGTCTGCGAGGCGGTGAAAGATTTGAGGAATGATGGATGAGTAGCTGATCCACTGCTATATCAAACGCCTGCTGCCAGTCTGAATATTCAATCAGAAGCTGGGACGCCATGCATCATCTGATCTTAACAATCAGGTCGGACACCTCAACAGAGTTGTCTCTTAGTGACTGACAGAGATGCCTCTGATATTTCCGAAGTGTTTTGAAGCTTATTTTCCGAGTGCAAATAAAACCTTGATGCTAGAACACAGTAACAGTCACACTCTCTCCTCCTCGCTCATTTTCGTCTGCCATAATTTTTCTCTCTTCAGTGACCAATAGGCCCTTTTCATTACAGTCTTTGTTGACATGTCATTGCAGGGTAGCCACTTGTTGATGGGGCATAGTGTTAAGGCGTGTACACACTACACCTTTCCATTGACGGATGTCATTGACTTTGCATGGGCTTGCGTCATATTATGCCGAAATGAATTCTGGGTGCGCTGCATCGCTATCGTCGCTTGTGTCGCTTGAGTGGGACAAAAAAAAGTTGAGAAAAGTTCAACTTTTCAGGTGCTGACGCACCCGTCACCCAATCAGATCGCATTATGCAAATAAATGCAAATAAACTACTCTGACTCTGGCTAATAAAATCGCTATATTGGGCAAATCCCATGTAAAAAGCTAATGTAAACAAAACATCGAGGAAAGGTAAATAATCGCGGTTGGGAACAGGTTGATTCTTTGTGGTTAGTTCCTGTGTTATACAGGGACTGAATGATGAAAACATGTAGCAGCGCTCTTCTGGCTATAACGGGATCCATTTCGCTCTATAATAATAAAGAAGCCGGAAGTAACCTGAATAAGCCAGCTAGCGGGAAGCGATTTCAACGGCTGCTGGCTGCGTCCACAAAGGCATCTCCCCCAGACAAGCCTTCCCTCCCCTCCGCATTAGAGTTTCTATTAGCCAACTGAAGGAAACCTCCTGGTCAAAGCTAAAACTCTGACCTGTAAATCAGCCATAAAAGCAGGAAACACATGCTTGACTTTTGTCGTTTTGTTTCACATTTCAATACAAATGAATGGGAATATTCGTAGTCCAACAATATGCGAAGGTACCTTTACTGCAGAACATCTCATGCAAGCGGTTTGCTTTGTCTTTCTTTCTTGTTAAGCTTTTGTTGACTATGTTCGTTGAGGGGAATTCTCAGAAAAATTCTTGTTGCTTAGTCTACAATGGTTTGGCTTGCTTTTGTTGAATTGAAACATGGTGGAGAAACTAGGAAGGATGATTGGTTAGGATGTAAGGATTGGTAGTGCATCAGAGATGTTTTGTCTTCAGACTGGTGTTAATGACATTGATCTTCACATTCACTGTTATCTCATTTAGCTGTCAGCTGTTTGACTGTGCATCTTCTCCTAACTTTGTGTGGCTAAATGTGTTTGTTTGAGGCCATGAACCATACTTGTACTGTACGTCTCCGGGAGCCCTGGGAGTCCATGCTGTTTGCACAAGAATTTAATTTGCCACCCCATTTGCTGGTTCATGTGGCCATGTCTCTGTGGGTCTCTGCAATGCCTGCAAGGAAACTGAACCTTCTTTAAAAAAAAATGTTATACTTTTTGGACCAGGGTCTCCATTTAAAGTGTATTTATATTAAATGATTTGAAATTGAACAGAAAGTATGTACTTTGACAAACTTTAAGTTTTAAGTAAAATAGACACAACTGGTTGCTGCAGTTGTACGTATGGTCTCTAATTAATGCACTGTCATGATTGTGTGAACATTTCAATGATGCATTTCTAGTATTCTTAAGATAAATGCAGCAGCTGTGAAAACACAACAATATTAATTATTTTCATTTGCAGCAATGTCAGTCAGTCCATCATTTTGATCCAGACCGAAATATCACAACAACTATCAATTGCAACCAAATTTGACATTCATGGTCCCCAGAGGAGGAAACCTAACTAACTTTCTATTCGGTGCCACAGGGTATAGTTTTCAGTTATCCTGAGAAATATCTCAACATTTACAGGATGGATTGATACTAAATTTGGTACGGATATTTATGGTTCCCAGAAGATGAATCCTTATGACTTTTCCTCTGGTGCCACCATGACGTTGACGTTAGTGTTTCTCCAATACTTTGGTTTATCATGAAATGCCTGTAGAATGTATGACTTTCCCACCAGATTCCGCTGTATTTTGTGTTTTCTGCTATATAGCAATTTCTTAGAAAATATGACCATGCTCAGCATGCCTGCTTTGTTATTGTGAAGATACTGCATTTCATTCAACGTTCCATACTGCTTAAGTACGATGACGGTTACGAAACAGGAGCACAGCCTCACAGAGCTGGTAGCATGGCTGCAGACTCTTAAAATCGCAATTATCTAGTGCAGTGTTATGGGCTAATTTAATTCGCAGAATTTCTTCCATATTTTATCTAACTGCATTATATCTGCAGTACACGTTTGGACCATAAGAGGGAGCTGCATGTTCTTCTTGTTCTAATTGTAGCCTGCTTATAATGTTGACTCTAATATAAAAGGCTAGCATACAGCTGTTTATTTAACCGATGAGAAGACATTTTTAAAAATTAGCCTGTTACTTTGTCTTCATCAATTTGGTCTTATTTATAATTGTGACTTATCAACCTTTGAAATGGCTGAAGGGTTTAACGGAGGGGTTGTTCATATATCATTCATAGCCTGATTTATAGAACAATTTATTCTTCAAATTATGGCCATCGTAATACATTTTTTATGCCAGTTGTCAGTATTTTCTGATTCATTGAATGAGAAAAACTGTAAGAAGGCACAGAGACATAGCAATGTTATAGAAGCACTGATTCCTGCAGTGTAGGAGAACATTTGCACTTAAGTTCCTAATGAACAAGGTGGTTTCTCCATCAGTGATCATACCAGACTCCTGAAATGAATTTGAACCGATGGTACTCACTGGGGATGGGATGTTAGGAATTTGCCCTTTTAGACTCATAAGATTTTTTCCTCATTTGGTCCAGTTTTCAGCTGAAAGTCAAATGTCAAATACGTAAAAATGGAGGGACTCTGAGGGAAATTGACTCCTCAGATGCCGATGACGCCTTCTGAATAAATTAAAGTGAGGTAAACAGAGCCAGATGTAGTGATGAGTAGAGGTGTTGATGGGTCCTCGTGGGCAGATTCAAACCTTTTAGATAATTACTTTTTAAAGTTTTTGGTGGGTAATTCTCTGATGCTTAGATTCAAAGTTGATAAGCCGTAACTGAAGAGAACTTTAGGATTGTCAGATGTAAAAATCTCTCTGGCTAATATTTCCTGCACATTTGCTTTGTCTTTTCTTGCTGCATCGCATCTGATTCCAGGCACAGCAGGCAGCTGTTATCAGCAACAACAACAACAACAGATAAGCTACATTCCCTGCCCTTAATGGCAGATCTAGCTGGAGCATTTAACTGCTAAAAAGCCAGATATTCCCAGGAAACTGAAAGGTGAATGAATGTTGGGCTTACGTACACACAATGGAAACAATCACAACTCTGAATGAATGGCGTTCAATGAACTGTTGAGGAAAAGCAAATTAAATCCCAGTCAATGTGCACTTCTGGTGTGAATGCCTTGTGGGAAAATTGAGGAGGCTGTTGGTTGATAGAGTGATTTTTGCAGAATTGCCAGCAAGCCTGAAGGCAGACGGATAACTGTCTTTCATCTCACTCAGTACAAGTGCTTTGTGTTGCTTGTAGCTGCATGTAGCACCGTACGCACCACGCTGATTTAAATCTTAAATTCATAGCTGCCGGCGATCCACTGCAGGTTATTAACCGTCATCCTAATTACCAAACTGATAATTGATTCGGCTTCGTGAAAACAAACATCATGCTAGAATCTGGAACAAGAAAGGAGTGCTTGGGTTAATGACCTGATAACAACCCTAATCATTGCTTTGTTATGATGTGATGATTTTGTGTCTAATGTTGTGTGAAGATCTTTGGCAGAGTTAAGTAAACACAATGAAATATTAATTTACACAGACGAGAGAAAATGCTCAAGGTGATTTAGATTAGCAACACATTTTTGCAGTCTGCATTGTGTGTGTGTGTGTGTGTGTGTGTGTGTGGGTGTGCGTGCGTGTGTGTGTGTGTGTGTGCACTGTTCTGAGCAGCTTTGTTGTGAGGTTACCTGGGTGGAAGATAATCCCCCACGCCAACACGGCATGCATTTTTCTCAATTCCAGGGCACAAACACACACACACACACACACACACACACGCATGCACGCACACAATCTCACATAGTCATTCCCAGAGATTTTGCAGAATGTGATCTTGTTTGTATTCTATGTTGAAACCTGAAACACTACAGAAAAAAGAGAGAAAGAAACTTAAGGTGTGTTCACACCAAATGCAAAGCAAAGTTTAGCCTCACGTTACTTAAAATCCTATGTGTAAATAACCACTACTGCTGCTTTGTATGTGTGGAAGTTTCAGATATGCCGGGTAAAGAAACGGCGTCCTGTCTGAGTTCATGACATCACCCAGAGGTCCTCCGTGCAGCTGTATGAACCCCAAAATCTCTGCAATAAACAGATATAAAATGATACAAAAGTAACTACATAATGACACCAATTTGGGGAAATATAAACTTCTTAAAGTACAACTTTTTTATTTTTCATCGTAGTTTACAATGATAGCGCCATGCTTCACATCTTTTAAAGACCCTGAAGACTTGTTTGAAATCTTGAGTCTGCCCTTTTTTTTCCAAAACAGTAACACATTTTTAGGTAACACTTATTTAGAGTTTGAAACTAAAAAATTCTGCTTCATCAGGATGGATTAGGTGAGGTTTGATCAGATTTGATCGACAATATGCAAGGTACTAACCCCAAATATTGATGAATTTCTAGTAGTGTTGTCACGATACCAACATTTTGGTACCGTACCGGTACCAACATGTGTTTCGGTACTTTTCGATACTTTTTCAAATAAAAAGTGAATCCAAAAAATGTCATTACTGACTTTATTTTAATAGAAAATCTTAGAACAATAACATATTAATCAGCAAACAAAATAAAACACCACAAAGACAAGCTTTTCTAATGCACACAAAAATGTTAAAATATAAATACAATAATATAATATAAAATATAATAATATAAATAAACCAGATCTTTTTTTTTCTTCCAGAGCTACTTTTGTTAAGAGTGAAGGACGGTGGCGCTTGCTTTTAGCACTGAATGTGACTTTTTTTCCTGAGTAAATGACCTGTCGTTCCCTGAGCTCAGTGTGCAGGTCTGGGTTCTTGTCCTTAAGTGTTTGGCTAAGTCGGAGGTGTTTCCGCCGTTAGCCATGCATTTTTTAAACACCGTTTACACAGTGGTGCATCGGCGTTAACTGCCTCGCTTTGCGCATTTATTTTTAGCTAAAGTACGGCCATATCGCACGTCGCAGCGCTGGTTTGTCCGCAAGTTGCGGCGTGATGACGGTTGCAGCAGCCGTTCTCCTCTCTCTCTCTCTCTCTCGTCTCTCTCTCTCTCGCGCTCTCTCTCTCTCTCTCGCGCTCTCTCTCTCTCTCGCGCTCTCTCCAAGCTTTCCTCCTGCTCCGTTTGTTGCTCCAGTCCACGCTGCTAGCTAACTTGCTAGCGGTTCCCTCCGGCTTGCTTGCTTTTTCTTTTTATCTCCCCAAGCTGCGGCTCGCTCCTCGTCCTCTCAGCTGTAGTTACAACGCGGTGACGTCACGCGGCGAGTTCGCCGCGCTGTTGCGGGCGCTGCCGGCGGCGCTGCAAGTACCGGTCCCGTCCAAATGCAATATAGTACCGTTTTAAATGCCTCAGTACCCCGGTACCAAATTAGTACCGGTATACCGTGCAACCCTAATTTCTAGTCATGCACTTAAATATCCATCCATCATCTACTGCTTATCCTGTATTCAGGGTTGCAGGGGGGCTGGAGCCGATTCCAGCTGTTATTGGGCGAAGGCAGGGTAAATCCTGGACAAGTCGCCAGTCCATCGCAGGGCCAACATGTAGATTATTACACAAGAAAAGCACAGAGACATCAAGAAATGTGGACCAAAACCAAAACATCCAAAACTCTTCCAACTTTGGAAGAAAATGTTTTGTTGCTATAGGAACTCGGCACTTAATTAAGTAAGTTCAGTTGTTTTTTAATCGTTTTCTAATTATTGTAGTAACAGATGTTTTCCCCTCCTTGCTGCCCACACACCCATGTGTCTATGTGGGAAAAAAAGTGAAAGGAGTTGTTTCCGTTCTTTCACATTCCTTGATCGTATTTGATGACGAAAGCAAAAGAATAGTACGATTATGGGGGACATTTACTGTCAAGCTTTGCAGTTTGGGTGGATATCTTTAATCTACAAAAAACAAAATGTAAAAAGTCTTTGTGCTAAGCTAATTGGCTGCCATCTCCACCTATTATATTTACTGCAAGGACATGATGGTGGCTTCAATCTTCTCATCTAACTCTTGGCAAGAAAGCAAAACAGGATCTTTACCTTTTCCAATATTTGTACTATGAAAAGGTAGAGGTAATACTAATTGTATTAAAGTCCATCCATTGTCTACCGCTTATCCTGTATTCAGGGTCGTGGGGGCGCCGATCCCAACTGACATTGGGTGAAGGCAGGGGACACCCTGGATAGGATGCCAGTCTATCACAGAGCCAGACAGGTAACCAGTGTATCACAGGGCTGACATGTAGAGACAGACCTGAACCTATCCCCATCCTGCATGTCTTTGGACTGTGGGAGGAAGCCGGAGAACCTGGAGAGAACCCACGCTGACACGGGGAGAACGCACAGGAACCCGAACCGGGTATCAAACTCGGGACCCTCTCGCTGTGAGGCGACAGTGCTACCCACTTCACCACCTTACAGGCTTTTTGTAATACCTTTCCTTATAAGTAACATCACTGATGTTTTGAAAGATGATGGAGCATGTCCTTGATCATGTGACAGTGTTTGGTCCATTAGTGACCTGACACTGTCACATGTAACATATTGGGTTGTTTGACACATCCTCTGAACCGTGCCATTGAGAATGAGTCCAGGCGGTCCGTGCAGAGGTCTGAAATATTCTTATGACGTCCTCGACAAGCCGATCGGCTGACGCAGCTCCTGTCGCCAGGATTGAGAGAGCGCCGTTTGCTCAGAGTAACATGGACGGATGATTTAGGGTGGCAGCTCAGATATTGAGACCTTGTGGAAACATTGGCATATTTAAGCTTCTATGTTCTAAGGTAGGACACTCAGGACATATTTGGGGTCATACATTAATGCATTTGCTGGAAGTTTCCTTTTAACTCCACAGATAATATCACATTGATCCACAATATAACAAACACCAGTAAAGGTTTTAACCTAACAAATACTACATTTTTGGATTTATTTCAAGGCCACTTTGTAATGTATTTCATTGTGGTATGAGACTTGAATGCTTTTCCATATATTAATCCATGACAGCATTTTTGACACCTTGCATTTTGGTCATTTACTTGTGGTAAAACTCAACAATACTAACACATCTTAGAATTGTGAGCAAGATGTCCCTTCAAAGTATCTGTATGTTATTAAATAATGAATGGAAACTATCTAAGTCATGCTATTCTTTGAGAAGTTGTTAACAGTAATGTGAAGTTGGATTCATAGTGCAAGAGCTAAATCAAAACCATCATTCTGACCTTTTCAAATACCGGCTATATACTGTATAGCTTTTAGTTATCAAGTCTTATGAATGCCAAATTGAGAGATGAGCCATGAAATTTCCTTAAGAAATGACACGTGACATTTGGCACCAAACACATGTGAATCTTTGTTTGATTTTTTATTATTGTCGTGTTTAATGAATATACAGTTTCTTAATGCATTATTGATGTTGGCAGAGAAGGATGGGATTGTTGTGATTTAAATGTCACTTGAGCATTTGCAGCTCCTGTAAATTCAGAACTGAATAGATCCACTGTTGTTGTTGCTGTTGTTGTTGGGGCTCCTTCGTCTATTGATTGAATGATGGGTTGATTGTGTGTGTTTCGGCTCTCTGTTGGGTATGTTTTGTTCGAACAAGCATCTGTTTCAACAGAAGGAGACATTAGCAATAATCCCTCCCTGGGAGTCCGTGGCATTTTATGCAAATTAGTTTCACTGCTGTGTAAGGCCAATAAATTAGAAGTACTCCTCAGACCGTTTCTTAATCCGGGTTTTGCAGGCTGGACTAGTTAGAGCGAACAAATCGAGAGCAAGATAATAAGGGAACACGGGGTGGGGGGCAGTATCATGCCTGGTGGCCCCCTTTGGGAGTGTTGGATCGACTACATCACCTAAAGAGTGTCCCCTTTCTATCCAGCATTATAGAAGAACCAGGCACCTGCCATTGACTTTAAGTCTTGACAGCAAGATCCAGTTTAGATTCATCAGTTGAAGTAGTTGTTGTAGAGACGATATGGAAGGAAATCTCAATAAGTGACATAAATGGTGGTTGTAAATCCCCGAACAACAAGCCTTTTTGACATGTCATTGCAGGGTAAACTAAGGTGTAATTAATAATGTGAATTTTGGCCCTGTTCCTTTTCGATGTGGCCCGATTATTAAACACACACAGGACTTTCACCCAGGAGACCAGTGTTCCAGACTGATGTTGTGTTTATGACGTGTTTACATATTTTCCTCATAGTGCGTCAAAAACTCTACACTTTCATGGTATTTAGTATGCTCAAGTCATATTAATTACACTATTATTTGTATTTTGGCATAAAATATACATTTTGAACAAGTGGGAGCAGGCTATAATCAGGTGATTTTTTGCATGTTTTGTGTGTATTTTTGAATTTGTGAACCCGAGAGCGGCCTTAATACTGCCTCATGTGATTCAGCTGTATGTGGGCTTTGTTTTCTGCTGCTGGTGTTTTTGGTCACAACACTAGCTGGAGAACTGTTTGTAGTGTGAGACTTGTACATGAACTGCCCCTGAACTTTCAGGCTGAGTCAAGTAGAGTTCAAGCTGTTGAACTTGTAACCAATAAAGTTTTTTTTCCGGCGAGTCGCAGGTCGGCAATGCGAGCTCAGTGGTCAGCCGCCACAGGGAGCAGCGGGTGTTGGTGATGGTTGTCGTAATGGTGGTGTGCTACCTGGTCTGCTGGCTTCCCTACGGAGTGGTAGCTCTGATCTCGACCTTCGGCCCCCATGACCTTTTGAGCCCAGAGGCCAGCATCACGCCGTCACTGCTGGCCAAGTTCTCCACCGTCATCAACCCTGTTATCTATATATTCATGAACAAACAGGTGAGTTATCCCTCTGTCATCTTGGCTGTTGTTGTGTCTTGCTTCTCGCTCAATCACTCAGTGTCCTGATTTCTTATTGTTAAACAGTTGACGTTTTCTTTTAAAAAAATGTTATATTATACTATGAGGTGGGCAGACAACTCCTACAGCTGCTTGCTCCCGAAGGAACCTCTTTTTGTTGTTGTGGTGTGTGTTTTTGGTTGTAATGCATCTCTTGTGTCTTTTATTTTGTGTCACTTTGTAATTGTTCATCTTTGTGGATTTTTCCCCTGCAGCGGTTTTGCCTCCGTTTTATAGTCGTTGTGTCTCATTGTGATAATTTTGAATCTCTTTGCAGCTGAGTTCTTTCTTTGTGTTTTTTTATTTTGAGTTGTTTGGAGTTTCTTTGCATCTCTTTGTAGTGGTTTTGTCTTTTTTTTAGGCTCATCTTGTGTCTATTTGTAGTCATTTCGTGTCTCTTTGTCATCATTTTGTGTGTTTTTGTCGTAATTTCGTTTTGTATCTCTCTTTGCAGCGGATTTGTGTTTCTCTGTGTTTGTCCCATTTAGTCTCATTGCAGCTGTTTTGCATCTCTTTGTAATGTTTATGTGTCTTTATGTTGATTTTAAGTCTCTTCCGAGTATGTGTCTCTGTAAGGTTTGTGGGTGATGGGGGAGGGACTGACACTTTGGGCCCCTGGGTCCGTTCAGTAATCCACCAAAAGTCTGCTTCAGTCAGTGTGTGTTGTTTGATGATTAAAGTCTGACCTTTTTTTTGGGGGGGGGGGGGAGTGAAATTTAATCTAAACTGTAGATCAGAGTGAACAGCAGGTGGCCTCTAATTATAATTAATTATAATAATTAATAATTAATAATTATCTGCTCAGTTTGGGCAGAATGAGACACCAAGGCCAGGGAAGGTTTATGAGATTCACAGCCAGGGGAGGTTAATGCAGGTCTAAGCAGACCTCAAATCTGCATCTGCTGGCTCCTCATTTACACCTGCAGGTGGAATCACACACATCCCACATTAACCTTTGAGCAAAGACACGCGTGCAAACAAACAGATAAAAGCACAGTCCCCCCCCCCCCCCCCCCACTCCCCACCCCCAACGACCGCCTGTGAGGTTGACATCAGTGACATTCAGGCACACAGCGTAGGAGAAAACATGAAAAATACAGCGGAAGTAATCCGGTTGATGCCACCGGCTGGATTTGACAGCAGCGCAGACATCAAGGTGCTTTGGGTATCATTTCACCTTCAGTGCAACGTTTCCACAGTTATTAGATTCTTAGTTTGATTACGAACTGTAAACATATATAAGCAGCAGTAAGGGAGAATGAATAAATCAAGAATCAAAGAAAGAGAAAGGGATGAATGTAGAAGGAAGGAGCAAAGGGAAAAAAATGTGAGGATAGAATGAGTTAAAACAGACAGAGTTGTGTTGGAAGGATGGTGACGGGAAAAAATATGAAGGTTGAAGGGATGATGATGGAGCGAGGAAAGTAAACAGAAAGAAAAAAGAGGGAGAACGAAGAATCAGAAAAGGAAGGAAGAAGAGAGAAATAAAATACAAGGGAATAAGAAAAGGAGTGAAAAAGAGAAAGGAGGATGACAGAAAAAAGGATGAAAGAAAGAAAATCTATAACGGAGGAGGAAAGATAAAACGGAAAGGAAAGGAAGGAGGAAGAAATAGGAGGAGTGAGTTGAGGACAGAGCAGTGATGAAAGCCAGAAAGACAGCCGAGAAGGAAAGGGGGGAAGAAAGGATGGCCCATTAAAAAAAGAGCATAGAAACGTAAAGAAAGGAAATTGGAAGTAAAAAAAATTAAAAGCACGGCAGAGAAACAAAGTTAACAGATGGGACGAGAAAGAATAGGAAATAGAAAATTATTTTTAATCTCCAAAGGGTAGGCTAATGATGTTGCGATCGGGGGAACGACACACTGCAGCGATGACCTTTCCTTCTTCTCACACTCTTTTATCCGTCTCCGTCTTTTTTTATCTGCTTCTACTGCGTCTCCCGTGTTGGACCGCATCTTTGTCACTTTTGAGCTCGGGAGACATTTAACTTTCTTTGATGGTTACGGTCTTGTTCCGACAGTCTGATTTGGGGACTGTTTCCCGCTGAATGTGCGTGTTGGTGACGATGGAGCTGCTAACTGGATTTCCAAGGCCCTGGATAAACGTAGAGGAGGCCGCGCTGTGTGGCACTTTCAGTCTTCAGTTCCTCCCAGCCCATAACTATGGCAGCAGTGTGTTGAGGCGAGTTGAAGACTTCAAGCGCTGCGCAGATTCATGCCCCGCATCTGAGCTGTCCTCACATCGCCTCCACTGTCTTAAGGTGCCATGGCTGATACATTCAAATTTATCACATTGATTTTTTATTTTTTTATTTTATTTTTTTTTCAGCAGCAGTTGAAACTAAGTACATTTACTGAAGGACTGTTTCAATTGTATGTTAATACTTCCACTCCATGACATTTCAAAGGGACATATTGTACCTTTTACTAGACTACATGATTTCAGTGTATAAAGTAGTTGAAATGTGCACCACCGGGTGTAACGTTAAAATATGTGTTAAAGTACCAGTAATAATCAAATAATATGATTAAAGAAAAAAAACTTGCTGAAAGAGACCATTCTGCCCAAAAAGTACAACTACCTGCTGTTTAGTAGTTGGACACGTTGTAAAAACTTTTTCGGTAATTGTTCTCTTATAATTCAGATGGCCTCAGATGACTTGCTGGCTCCAAAAACGAGTCGATCCCCATAGTTCCCCAAGTTAAACATAAATAAACATGTTATAATAAACATATTTAAAGGCACAGCCACTAGCACCTAGCCAACAACTCATTTGAATCACTAGGCTCAAATAAACATGAAAATCAATATTTTCTGGTTTCTCTCCTGTTAATCATGTTATTGTATCCATTTTTTTCTGCCTTATTCGAGTGGATAAAAAATATAGGTTTGAGCCTTTAATAATGCAAATGACCAGCCCAAAATACATCACAGCATTTCATTGCTGCTTTTGCTTTATTGGGAGACGTTTTGCACAAAATGCAAACATTACGCAGAAAAAAAAAACTTTTTTTGAAACAGGGTTGATTTTTCGTAGCTGTCAAATTAAGATGTAACACATATATCACCAGTTAAATTTTTTCATCTTTAAATAGTATTTTTTACTACAGATACACAAGAACATATCATATATGCCTTCAAAACACAGATTTAGAGTGGCAGGTGAGGATTTAGTCACTCCACGGGTTTAAGATCCCAAGGTGGGCCTGGTTTTACCTGTAATCCCTCATGACGCCTGCTTGTCCTCTTGTTCCTCCACTCCTGTTTTATTCACCTCAGACATCCCTTTCTCCTTCATACTTCCCACCTGCTCTTCACACATCTACTCCTTTTCTTTCCCATCAGATTTCACTTTTTTTAAAAACTAAATAAACAAGCCTTTTCCCCCCTTCTGAGCACAGCTCTCAAGTAGATTAATACATTGGGATTTGAGGGACTGGAAGATGTAAAACTAAGTGCTAATATTGAAAGCTGTGTAATTTCCTTAGGGTAACAAAAATTAATTGGCTCATATATGATGAATTGTCAGCCAACTGCTTAAGTATCTCAGTTTAAAAGTGCCACAAACTGGTCTGATTTGTCATATCAGTCTATGGAAACATGCTGGAGGAAACACTGGTGATGTAATAGGATGTACTGTGGTGTCATGTTTTTTGCGGCACGTCCGTTTGATCTGCGGCGTCCTGGGGAAATGTAGTAGACTTAAAGTATACGTATGGAACCAGAGAGTATACTAAGTACACTACGTTTATCCAGGGGAGCGCGCTGCCTGCTGGACTCCCAACACGGTGGAAGGAAGAAGGAAGTCAGTGGACTCCTCCTATATCATCATAATCATTTAGATGATAATTCATGTTCAATTCAATGTGTTGCACTGCCACCACTATAACCACAAGACTACATGCATTAAGGCACTGCACACGTCATGTGCTGGTCAATTTTACACATTTAGATTTTTTTTACTCCTTTGTCTATTTGCAACTCCAAAAACTCACCAAAGACTAGCGTTGGATAATGCCGAATTTGTATATTTAAATATAAAACTTAAAAAAAAGTGTAACAGAAAAAATATTGTCTTAAAGTATGTCCTCAAAACATGGTGAGAATTTGTTGTTTTTGTTTTCTCATGGCTTTGACTCTGATGTCAACAAAATGAAACAACTATTCTTCACCTGTATTTATCAAATGTTCAGATTTCTGTTCTGGAACATATTTAATATAATTGTCGCCCTTTACTATGACATCTATGACTTATACTCACATACACAATGGTTTTTACTACCACTTATATGTACTTCTACTGCTACCAACATTTTTGTATTGCTGCTACCCCTACTTTTACTTTTACAAATACCATGACTATTCTATTATGTACTACAGTACTACTTTCACTACTATGTCATGTACTGCTATTTCACTATTGTCACGAAAGAAAGTTGAACTCATCTGTCAATTATCTCCTTTTTAATTATTATTTGCATGGAATCTGTTGGAAGGCTTGACCGACCAATGAGCCTCTTATCAGAGGGATATTATACTGTACCATGTTTTTGTGCGTTGCCCCTCCAGGATTGGTTGGCTGCTCTTTATAGGATTCTACTTCTTTACATTGATCTAATTCACTGGGTTAATTACTGGGTCTTATTTTTCAGAAAAAGCATTTGTGTTCATGTCGCCGTACGTTTCCTGGTATTAATCACATGGCAGCCACTTTGACTTCTGTGTACTACTCGTAATAATGCCAGTACTCTTGCATGTGTCTGTTTGTGTGTAGTTCTACAGGTGTTTCAGGGCGTTCCTCAGCTGCTCCATGCCCGAGAGAGGCTCCACCATAAAGACATTTTCGCGGCCGACGCTCCGCAATGCCCGCCACGAGAACGGACGCCACGTGTCGGCCCGCGCCCCCTCCTCCGCCTTGCCCACGCCTAACTCCATCCACGAGTCCTCGAAGGGAGCCGATCACACGTCTCAGTCGAGTCAACGCTGCGCCGCCGCACACGTTCCTGCCGCCGAAACCCCCAAACCCAAACTGATTCTGGTGGTCCGCTACAGAGAATAAACACAACAACAACAACAGCTGAAGGTTTACAGAAATAAAGTGAGGGGAAGGGTGAAGGGCGATGAACCACCGTCGTAGGACTGAAACCCCAGAGATAACCCTGAAGTTAACTCGCTAACCCCAAATCCTGCTTTGTAGTACAGGCCTCAGGTCTCCAATTAACATCAAATCCTCTTAATAGTAGAAAAGACAGCCGCAGAGGGAGTCTTAAAGCTGGGATATTTTAATCCCAGGTCATCATTGCTCCGCTAAGTCGACAAACAGGGATACGCACAAAACACGTCCCCCAATTTTACCAGAGGTACTGTATATACACAGCATGAGAATAGGGCTCCATGTCAAGATTACACATGAAGAAAAATCCACATAAATAGGTCAAGCTTTTTCCAGCTATTTGCTTGTATTGTAAGTGTCTTTGTTACATAACGAAATAATGTTCTTTCTTAATCGGAAAAAACTATTCAGGAACAATTTGGAGAAGCACAGCGTTCTTTGGCGGAGATTTTCATAAATTGTTTTTTTTTTTTTTTTGTAAACGGGGCAATGAGATATTTCGGCGGCTCAAGCGTGTAGCTACTGTTAGCAGGATTATTCTTTCCTTTTTTCGGCGATAATTCGGTTGAAGTGCCGGGTAAGAATTTGTTTTATTTCCCGACCCCATTTCCATGCCTGATATGTGAGGATTTGATACAGAGTATTAAAGATTTAACAATTTTGTGTGATTTAGAAGTGATGAGGTTTTTATTGTGCCTCTAGTTACACTTTGTTGAATACAGGCCCTCTGTCGTCGATGCTGGGACTGTTTCATTAAAAAAGGGACATTCCACCGCGTTATAAAGGGACATGTAAAGAGATTTAATTGTTTTGAATTATCTTGATGTATTGGAGTCTGCTGCTTCTCTTTTATTTTGTGTAAAATGTGGTTTCGTGTAGTCTCCCAATGTATTTTCATTTGCTTATGCAACATAAATGACGCCATGCCACAAACAGATTGCCGCTGTCTCTGTCTTTTTCTATTTACTTTAACCCAAAGTGTGCATCAGTGTGTCTTCCTTCGGAAAACTGGGGCGCAGTGTCATTTTCTCTCTCGCTCCTTTCCTTCCATACATGTTGATTAATCCATGAATTATTAACAGGCGTTATTTACAGGGAGGGAAGCAGATTAACGTTCTACATTACAGCCTTCGTCTCGGTGAAAAACAAACAGCATTTGGAGCGCTGCGAGTAGAATATTACAACTGATGGCAATGAATGAATAATGAGCAAAACGCACACGAACGGTGGCGAGAAAAGTCAATAACACACAGCCTCGCTGCTCACAGTAAACTTTGGGGGTTTGGGGAAATGTATTTATCTCCTGGGTGTTCAAGTCCCATATAGGATTTAAAAATGGAGCAGTAAAAAAGGGTATCAACTTGTTTGTTTCTTGGCTGTGCCACAGATGAGATCAACTTTATTGATCCCTCAAATAAAAACGAGGTAAAAAGAGCAAGTAAGATGCAAAATAAAAGTGAGATTAGACGATTAAATTAAAACACAAATGTGAGATCAATCTAATAATCTATACCTATATGCAACAGAGATCAATGTCGGAGATTCCATCTTAAGTATATTTGATTATAACAATACAAACCTGTGTAGAATATATACTGACTTTCAATCGGTGATGCAGAAAGAGAGCTGTGGAGAACAGCAGGAAGTGGAGGTCAAGACGAGACCTCTGGGATTTGGCTCTGCACTGGACCCCCCCGAGGCTGGATGGAGACCTCGTAGATCATGAACCAGAAACAAAGGCACAACGGTTGGCATCTCTGAGCCAAAGACGTGAAGGTTATGCAGCTGATTTCAGAGGTCAATGGCCCTCCTGATCAACTAGAGAGGAGCCTGATTTTCATCAACACAGGAGCTTCAACACGTCTACTCATGAATCTCACAAGCGTTACGAGCTTCACATTAACCCACGACCTGCTCCGTACAATTTATTTTTAGATTTCTGTCAACTGCTTATATAAGGATATTACAGACCAAAACTCTGAAAAACGTACATCAACATTTACTTGGTTTTTAGTTGCTTGTGTTGGGTAAAGATGATAGTAATGCCACACCACAAAAAATAAAAACTGATCCGTAGTCATTTCTCATTGATCAGCTGGAAGGACACGGGGAAAACCTCTGTCCAAGGCCATTATTAATCATGTTATAGCATGATTACTTCCAGCTTATTTCATAATACGGATCACGATATAATGCGATACAGATACGTTTTATTTTTTCAGGTGTGGCAGCAATACACTTAGTAAAAGATCAAAGACTAAAATTTGAGACACGATTTTCAAGATTTTCCCGCAGTGATAAAGTTTGTGTACCAAACTATATTTCATATTTCATATATTTTACTCTTTGATGGCATTTCTTTTATGTGTTATACAAAAGGGCCTCTCTCGCCATTGCTTTAATTTTGTGCGTGAATATTGGTGTGTGTGTGTGTGTGTGTGTGTGTGTGTGTGTGTGTATGCATGAGCCTGTCTAATTATAATAAATCAGAAATATGGACTGATTATCAGTTCCAGACATCCAAACTAACAGCAGTACCCTTTATGTGATATTGTAAAATAAATTGTTGTGATGGGAGACAGTGATGACATTTTAATCTAATCATACTGAGCAGTCCCAGGCCCAACACTGGTCAGCTCCACCTGGTTATGTAAGTTTTGTATTTTAAGTGAAGTCATCAATCTTTATTAAGTGGTTTTTAATCAATATTTTGTGTACATTTTATAAAATTACTTCACGTCTGGGTCCTGCTCCCCCTGTCGAGTTTCATTTTGCAATAATAACCAACTTGCTATTCATTATCTCTTACTTCACTGATTGAAAATGACATTTATTTTTAATCGTCATATTGGCATTTTCAATTTAAGCATTTTAAATCTGATCTGACCTTAAAGCAAAAGTAAAAAGAGTTCCCACTTCAGTTGTCATTTATTGTATTTGAACGAGAGCTTTTGGATCCTTTTGTGTTTTTGCTTATTTTAAACCACCTCATTCCCTTGTGGTCCAC
This sequence comes from Chelidonichthys spinosus, assembly GCA_029853015.1. Taxonomy (NCBI): domain Eukaryota; kingdom Metazoa; phylum Chordata; class Actinopteri; order Perciformes; family Triglidae; genus Chelidonichthys; species Chelidonichthys spinosus. The sequence goes on from CM056837.1 coordinate 14,742,580, forward strand.
GCCTCCCTAATTGAGGCCAGGTGAGCTGCAGTGGAATCAGCCAGGTGCTCACTCTGTGGCAGCTGCAGAGTGTGTGACTGATTGGACTCCACCAAGTGGGTTCAATTGGAAGGCAAGTGTTTTATTTAGCACTTGAATATACTTTCTCCTATCATGATGAATTCTAAAATATATGTAGACACTGAAAAGACTCATGAAGTCAGCTGTAATTGAAAATATTATTTACATATATCTTTTTGTTGATTGATTCTTCCCTGTAGCTGATGTTAATGGTACGCTCCAAAATGTATTTAACTCGGGGTTTAGGCAGTGCTGTGATGATGGCTGTGGGCAGGGGAAGTCTAAGGTGTTGCTTTAAAGAGGTTTTTTTTGCTCTCTCTCTTTGAATGAAAGTATGGTCTCTCGACCAGATATGACTTTCATATAAACCAAATCTACTTTGGAAGCCAAACTGTTGAATTACACTACAGCCTGAAATGAAACCAGCATTTAAACCCCTTCGTTTTCCCTGCAATGCCAATTCAGTTCTAAGATTACAGAATATCTGCAGAGGTCTGTTTTGAAATTGATCTTTATAGGTGTGTTCTATTTCATGGGGTGGCTCGTTTTCCTTTTTATTTACAGCTCCGATCTGGCAGCAACTTTTGCATAATTATCCTCTTAGGGTATGGTGTCCACACTATGAATCCAAATGAACAAATGAATTATTTCTGAAGGCTCTCCGTGATAACTGACCACTAAAAAAATGAATAAGGAGATGTGACTGCCTCGTTCTAGACCCAGATTTCAATTTGGTGGAGCATAAAGGAGGCATCTACAGATTCACTTGAGCACATTGAATTCCACATAAGCTCCACTGCCTGCAAATTAAATAAATAAATTATCACTTTCTTACTTTATTTTTTTTATTGTAGTCTAAATTAATTTTGTTAATGTTTGTGTGCTTCTTTTGCACTTTCTCAAGATGATTAATGTTTGTATATCATGCTTTGGAGTTGTCGTGTTACTGAATTGTCCAATATAATAAATTCACTTGTGTGCTGGAGTGGCTGCCTGTCGGCGAAGACCAGCCAACTTTCAGATCCCACTGAGGTTATACAGCGTAATAGATCGATCCATAGTACCACCTCTCACACAGAGATGGACCTTCCTGATGAATTCTCGTCGTTAAGCACAGCACTCCTTTCAACTCCTCCTGGTCAATACGGAGAGGCTGTGATGGAAACGTCACCTGAGACAAGTCAAGCAAAACACTGCGAGTACACTGATCACACACCCCACTGGCTGCCAATGGGGAATCCATCTCAAAAGCCGCCGCTTAAAGCCTTAACTGTAATTAAAATGTGTGTTTTCAAGGTAGATAATTGATTCCTCAACTCTGAGCACATTAGCTCTTGATAGGGAAGTGGGATTACAGATGCTTTAAATCTTCCAAAAGTGAGGGATTTTGGGCTATTTATGGTAAAAAAATAATCATAAAAGAAATAGTATATTATTTTAAAAACAAATTAATACACATTAACATGCATATATGCCAGAGGGAGAGAAAGGGAAGTGTTGAGTGAGAGATGTTAAGAAAAGGAGGGAGGCCAAAGATGGGAAAAACAGGAATAGTAAGCTTTAATTATTTACTCAAGCTTTAATTATTCAGGGATATCTATTAAGCAAAAGAGACCTGGGAGAAAATTACATTAATTTCAGACTGCGATAATGGTCTTGAGTCATTATTTAAATGGCATCTTTTGGTTTTCAGTGGGTGGAAGCAGCATGAGCTTACAGGATAAAGCTCCAGTGCACATAATATAGTGGATTGCGTTATTTATTCATTTTAAGTGAGAATCACCTGTTCAAGAGCCACATTTTAAATTTTATTTTAACAAGTGGTTCTTTAAATTCCAAGTATTTCTACAGCGTACCTATAGCAATTAGCTCTCCTTTTTAGGACATAAGTTTAAAGATCTTGGGAAATGCAGACAAGTTTGTGTTGTTGTAAAGTTTACTACAACAAAAGTTAATAATACAGATATGGACGTTGTCAGTAACCCACGGTAACCTGGAACTGGTTTGCAGGAGAGATTGCGATGGTATCATCAACATAAACTAGAACATTGTGGTTGTAAATATGTATGTAAACTAAAAATAAGACAGTTAACAACAGCACAGTTATGATACACTTTTGGGAAGACTTGCCCTTAGTAAAAAAATATATATACAAATTAAAAAGGTGACAAATTCTGATAACTTCCACATCGAAGCTAACTGTGCTAGCAACGCTAACAATGCAAACAACCACTTCTTATTTAAACACGATTGTCTTATTTGATTTATTTAAAAAAATCTCAAAGAAATAATTACTTTCAACCCTTCGTTTCTGCTCGTTACTGTCTTTTTTCCCCAATGGGCAACTTGTTGATGACTAAGGACAAGACCACAAATACCATCTACGTGCTCGTCTACCTTTTTCTTTTTCTTTGTGTTCCTGTTCTCATCAGCAGCTCACACCAGGCATCTTTGAAAACACCATTATTAATAGACTATTGTACGCTGTCCAACACGTCAAGATCAACTTCAAACAGATGTTCACTCTTGCCCACTATTGATTTCTTACTGTCTTGATCCATCATTGTTTCTTTTGACAACAAACTTTAATTATTGTTTAGTTTGATGCTTTTCTTTCACTGTTCACTTTTTTGAGGAAAACCCAATATTGTCATAGAAATGTTGCCGAACAAACTTATCAAAAATTCAATCATTTTCTCATAGCGGTCCACCAAATGACTCATCCTCATGTCTTCTCTGATAAGACTTTTGCGTTTGCCTATTGCTTTCAACATGCTTAATGGCACACTTTTCGCAAACATTTCCTCAGAGGCATGTTTTTCAATCTACACACTGCCTCTAAAGCATGAATACCTCTGTTGTGTAGATAAACACTCTTTTGTGTAAATAATCCTTGACATTGCCATGTTTGCTTGCTTCACTATTCCCTAACATTAATCTCCATCTCCTGTCTTGTTGTATTGATTAATTCACACTTCATCAATCTGTTTCTATTAATACATGTCTTTTTTTCTGCCAATCCATTTGTATGCAGCCTCTAAGGTCGCTCGGTCTATCTCTAAACTATGAAATTGCTCCACACTGCTATACCTAGCATTCCCATTCCACAGAGCCAATATAATGGCTTTCATAATATTTACTGCCCGGTCCATTTCCTTCATTGTATCAGCTAAACTCTGTCCTTGCTTTACACACAAACTGTGTTAAATCACTGCATCATTGACAACGTGTAAAGACATTTTTTCAACACATGCCTCTTCAGTACGTATAAATGCTTGAGCTTTTTCCTGTAAAATGAAAGTGAAAGTAGTACATCCTTTCAACAAACTACGCCATCTCATATTAAACATTCTTGCTCCAGTGGAAGGATTATGCTGCAACTCTCCACACCTGTCCGTCCATTCTGTTCCTTTTCTGCAATGAAAACGATGCAGCAACCACTTTCTTAACCTCCTTCTTGTAGAGAAGAGAATGCTCATAAGTCGTATCAGACTTAACTGATGCGCTTTACTATTCAAATAATCAAATAACTTAAAAAAAGAAGTTTAGTAGAAAATAATAAAATCAGACCATCAAAAATAAAAGCAGTCACAGAGATTGTCTTGCAAATTTGGAATCTGTACATTTTGATGTATGTCAGCGCTAATTTCCAATTCCACCATAATACACCTCCTCACAGATACAATCTAGGAATCTACCGAGGATGTTTACAACAATAAAAGTGGGTTATTCTTAATTATTATCCACCTTTATGGTGGGACATTATGCTATTATAACTCTTATAAAGTGGGAGAATTCATATATCTGAGGGATTAGGCAATAATCTCAAAGGTGATTTTGTATTGCGCCATTCATACACAACGTAATTCAAAGTACTTTACAGAGGCAGAGAATTACAATAATAGCAAAGACAGACAGACATTAACCAACACCCTACGTGCAACAACAACTTTCATGTTATAAGCGTATTATTAAGCAGGCTAGATCTCCGAGGCAACAGCAAGACTCTCTGCTCGCAACTTTTGACAGTTCAAACATGGAGCTGTGCCAACAGGGATTCGTCTCTCATCTGGAGATTTTACCCGGTAGCTCCAAAATCTGTACAGGAGTGGCAAATCAGCGTGTATTACAGTCATGTAGTGCGAATGAGGGATACACCTTATTAACTGTGGCGTTTAGAGATTGCTTTGAGACCATTTATCAAAATGTTTGTGAAAATAAAGACAAAAAGATGGGATGGCTTAATCAGCCGAAGCCTGCAGTGCGAGCATCCTGTAGGTTTATATTGCATGTCACAGATTGTGAGCTCCAATCTTGTCAGAAACTTTTCCAAGTCAGTTTAAACTGCCTGGTATGGTATCTGACTTGTCCTCGGTTTGATGGAAGAGCAGCTCCTAATCTTAGAAGTTGGCTGCTCTCGCTCCTTCCTTGGAGGCAGACCGTTGAATTAGCCAATTACAATGACAAAAATCGCCCCAAATACGCTCTGCTGGTGTTGGTTGTCTTTCCTTGCTTTTCGGGATCCTGAAGAGGGTCTGCAGCATGATTGAGGAGGAAAACGTTCATGCATGTTAATGTACACATCTCACTATCTCCCGGTTGTTGTTGGCGATGACATTCATAACAGCAGAAGGACAGATTCAGTCAATTAGTAAAAGGACTATCCCTGAGATGCACAGTACATTTGCATGTAAAAGTTGTTTTCTCTATTTATTTAAACATAAACTTGAGAATGACATTTTCTTAAATATAAGGTATATATTTGAAGACTGTTAATACAAAAATATAGCAGAGTGGACAGGTTGCAGCACATGACTTGACATTAATTGTATGACGTTATGGGCAATGCTTGCAATTTCATGAATTCATTTTCCCTGCATATGTGGGGGGAAAAAATCCACATTTGAATTGATTTGTCTTCGGGTATTTGTGTAGTGGAGAGAAAAAGATCAATATCATCTATAAATAAAATATAGCGTTGGACACTGCTGCACAGATTGTGTAGCCTGTAATGCATAGCCTATGAGAAACAATATGAGTCCAAAAATGGAACCATGTGGGACCCCACACTGTATGAATTCCTCCACCATTGATGTTAACATAATGCTCTCTTTTACAAATATAATTCAAAAGCCGATTCAAGACATGACCATGAATTCCATATTTCTACAATTTTGCAAGTACAATGTCAAGAGAGAATGATCCAGGAAAAAAATACTCTGAGTAAACTATTTCCCAAGACTATATGAATCGTGTCCACTAGTCCTTTAAAAAGCCATATGAACTATGTTTTATACGTGAGTGCCGGGGTTACTCATTAGTAAAAACACACAAAATCATTACAAAATGCCAAAAATATAAATTGAGAGACTGGAATAAATATAAACTAAGAAATGTCTTCATAGATAAGTTTATTATCTCCGGGGGATGCATTAATTCCATCATGACCCAGAGCAGATTTTATTTTGTTTACCATTTTAATATAATGTTTCTCTTTTGTTGACAGAAGAATCAAAACAGCAAACAGATGGAAAGCAAGCACAAATAAAATCAGTTGGACTATTATTTTCAATCTTAAGAAATGGAAACTCCCACAATCACAAAGAATTAATTGAACGTGCAAAGAATATCAAAAGGGATTTGTGACGGATGATTTGTCATACAGAGCAAGAAACAAGAACAAGGAGGAACTATTGAGTGTTTGTTCTCTTTTGTATTAAATTGATTTATTATTTTAGCTTTGATATCACTGGCAGACTTTTGAATTCTGTGAAAGTTTTTTTAAGGGAGATGATTATTTATTGATAATTTATTTTTTTAAGTTTGTTTTGTAATTATCTATGACTTTTGCAAGGCAGTAGTAAATCAAGCATAATCCTCTTCATCCAATCTATTGGAAAAGGTTACTGAGGGGAAGCTTAGAAAATGGTGATTAATTTCATAAATGTGTGAGCTGCAATTGCATCAACTCCATTTAGACATTTTCAAAAGATTTCTCAGACATGGTCTTAATTACGTTGGATAGTTTTATCGTGGTTCGTTGGTTGACAAGTGATCTGAACTATGTGTGTATAAAATTTGACATACTCTGAACAGAATCTATCAGTATATTAATTAAAGTTGCACATTTTTTTATTATGAAGATTTTTTTAAAGGTTAGTACCCCAAGAATATTGCATGTTGGTTCGTCCTTATTGGTCTTTTGTTCAAGTCATCATTAAAACTATTTATGCATGTCTGGTGGTTTGTATAGACAGCCTATAATTACATTTTCCCCAGTGTTGCAACAGGAAATTTCCTGTATTCATTTAATCAGAATTGAAGCAAACATCTATTCACAAAGTGATGTCTTTTTCACACACACACACACACACACACACACACACACACACACACACATACACACACCTGAAACACCAGCTCCGATTGAAGGTGAACATGATTATACAATGGCCTTCCATACAATTTCTTAATTTCTTCAGTAAGCGGCATTTCTGTTGAAGCCACTACTGACAAGTAGTAGTTTTGTACTCTATAATTATTTTAGTCTTACTAATCTACCTTGCTGCTCGTCTGTAATCGCAGCTGTGAGACGATACTTTGCTGTAAACAAGCCTTTTAAAACACATGTACATGCATATTCATGCACATTCACTCAGTTTGTGTTTGTCTTCTCAGCACTGAATGAGCTCCCAAAGGAAAATGTCAAAGGGCTTGTTGAGTATTGAGAGCATTCATCACAGCAAATTATACTCAAATCATGCACGTGCACACACACACATGCGCCTACACCTGGGTGCAAAGAGAAAGATGGTGCATGTTTATTGTCCTGCCATTCGCTTTCTTCATCATCCTCACCTTTTTGTCCTTCCCGACGCTGATCATGACAACCAACCACCTCAATCCTCACCTCGTAAACATCCTCGATGACGTCCTTGACCTCTCTGCGTCCTGGCCTGATGCAGCTTTTTTTTCTCTATTTGCCCTTTTGCGCCCTCTTTTTACTTACGTAGGAGTTGTGCAAGAACGTGTGGTCTGGATACACAAAGATTTGTGGAAACAAAAGAGATGTGTTTTGAATTGCTGGAAGTATAAGTGAGAGGGTTGGGAAATACAAAAGCTCCAGTGTTGCTAGAAAAATGAAAAATAGGCTTTCACAAATGAAAAAGGTATAAATATTTTTTGGCTCCCTGGACAGCTCTGTACCTGTGTGGCCTCTCACAGCTGAGTGTCTTGCATTTTGCATGTTTGTGTCTCATGTGTTTGTTTGTTTGATGAACAGCTCTTTTAGGGGCCACCGACAGTGCCGCCGCGTGAATTTGTTCATTTCACAGAAAATGACACAATTGAGAATGAGTGCGTGTTGATGGTTAGATGCTTACCAGCTGTGAACATCTTGGCAAAACAAACCTTGGAACAATGCAAGACGAGCTCAGCTGGACTGTGACTGATCCTGTGGGGAACATTGTCAGGGACTAATTGTGCCCCTTCTCACGTAGGTTCTAGAAGATTCTTACCCGCTGCTCTAAAACAGCTATATATTGTTTTGTTTAGACTATGGCGTGACCTCACTGTGGATGACTTGCAGTCATTTTTGTGGAAGAACTTATAACTTGTGCAGTGCACGTACTGCCAACTGTTAAAAATGCATCACATGACCCATAGAAGTCCTGTTGAAGCAACTTAAGTCATTTATTCACAGTCAGTATATGATTTCACAAGTTCCGATTTATAATTCATCTTCCCTGCAAATATCATTAAATTGTATATTTTTTTCCCCACATGAAATGCCAAATTATATGTCCAAAAAAATGTTTTTGTCCAGTGTGTACTCCATTAATGGATAATTAAAGAGAAACGATGAGCGTCATCTTCAATTAATATTGTATATACAGTGTTAAACACTGCTAGAAGATTTTAATCCGTAAGGGCTTGTTGTGGAAAAATGAATCTGCCCAATAAAGATCAACAACCAGGATCAGCTTTTTCTCCGAGGTTTATTCCACTAAGTATTCTCATCTGCAGAAGAAAGTACTGTTCACCCCTGCCTTCTGATGCAAAGGTTCAGAATCAGCAGGAACGACCCTGAGTCCAACAGCAATCTCCCTTTTAAGGAGGAGGAACCAAAGGACGGATCATGTCCTATCTTACAAAGACAAGATGTACAGGCAAGGTCAAGATTTACAGAACACAGGCGTCATAGTCCTGAAATTATCTTATGTCAATGTGGCACTCATGTTCATATCATCTACAAACAGGCATTCATTTTAGCATAACAGTCAGAAAGGAGATGCGGATCGACGTCTGACCTGACAAATATTCTGATAATAAATTACAGACATCCAAAATTCCCATTACAGGCCCTAAGAAGGATTCTTGTGGTACTCCAAACTGGATAGCTCTCAAATTCTATACCATTTTGTGTTAACATTTCTCTCAAATACAATACCTGAATATGAAATATGCATGACATAAGCAATTCCCTTTATCGGAGGGAACAATCCCAGTTTCCACTAATTCTATCATTATTATTATTATTATTATTATTCTATCACTATCATTATTTAGCTCCATTATATTATCATCTACATCTTTGTTGTCAGGAGGATCAGTCCAGCTGATATAAATTCTTGATAAAGAGGTTGCTTTCCATCTGTTTGCTATCCTTACCAATCTGTTTAGAAATGGAAACTCCAAAAATTAACCGCTTGGAAGTTCAATGAATTCTTTGCAACACAATTCATTGAACTTAGAAGCGATTATAAAGGGATTTGTGATGGATGATTTCCCATCTGATAAAAAGGCCATTTTGATGCTTTTGTAGGACTAGATTAGTACTTTTTTTTATGTATATAGCGATGATATTTCTCGACGATTGTATTTATTTTTATCTTCATGATTCTTATCATTTGCAATATTCATTGGTGTCAGACATGAAGTTTGTTTTTTATTTTGGATAGATTTTGCACAGCAGTAAACCAAGCATTATCTTTAGCCAATCATTAAACGCCCTTTTGTCAAACCCGCTCAGTCAGAATGATCTCTGTAATCAAGTTGCAGATTCTTAAGCGTTACTCTTTCATGATTCGTTTGCAAAACACATTAAAAAACCATTTCGACTGGTGTCCAACCTTGTAAGCTTACCGTTGTGACTTTACACTGATGAGTTTGAAAATGACTTGACTGATCGTCCTCCGAATACAACAACAATCTCTGCGGCACTTCTCAGTAAACAGCAATGACAGCTCTTCTGATTCGTCCAATTCAATGAAACAGAAAAATGATTTGTATGACTTTGTCCCGATACCAACGCTTCATCTGACAAAAAACAGGTCTCTGATCTGGATAATAAAACATCTTGAGGTGTGTGTGTGTGTGTGTGTGTGTGCGTGTGTTAGAGAGATCATGCACTAAATGGTGTTTCCATTTCAGGATGACCTAAAGACCATTATCATTCCCAGGTCATCAAATACAGACGCTTTGTCACAACCCTCCGTGTTTGATAAGACGACCTTAGACCGATGTCATCCATGTGCTTTATGGAATACGGTTTAGAAGCCTCGAGTTCGGCATTTTGGCCGTGGCCATCTTGGTTGTTTTGCAAGTAGTGAAGGAAGTGACCATATTTGGACTGCAGAGCTGTGAACAAAGTTAACTTGGTTAAAAAGGAGAGAGAAATTAAATCAAATTAGAATGGGTGATGTCACCTGTAACTCTGCACCTATTCACCTACCCAAATGAACACTGATGCTCTGAGTAGTCTTAAGTGAAGTTTTAAATAACACTTTATTTTTGCTGTGATTTCCTCCACTCTATCTTTCCAACAAGGGTTAAATGTGAAGGGCCCCAGGAGAGAGGATGAGGAGCCATCTGTTGCGGTTTTAAACAGCTGCTGTTCAGATGTGGTTACACACACACACACACACGCACACACACACAAACACACACATTAACTGGAGGCATCGTAACTCCAGATGGCACACACTCATGGCCAAACATGCAAGGTTTGGAAAGCAAACATAGAATGAGACACACGCTTTAATATTCAGACACATTTTATTAGAATGGACTTTGTCACGCCGAGCAAACGGCTGCTCCACTATCACGGCCCTTCAGATTAAATTTTCAGAGCATTCCATTACTGTGCTTTAATTAAATATGGAAAGGGAGCCTTGCAGAGAAGAAGGCCGAGCAAATCTGTGTGCAAAAGTAGAAAGTAAAATTATAACCGAACTGAACTTGAAAGAGTAAAAAGAAAAGAAAAAAAACCCACACCCGTCTGGCATTGTTTTAAATAGCGCTTCATATTTAATGGGATGCGCTGTTGTTGCAAAGGATGTTGCCTGTTGGATGATCAATGAGGGCTCCAGAGGAAGGATGGCAAGATAAACACCAGAGCGTCGCCAAGAAGACAGCAGGGAGGTGGGGACATCTATCACACCAAGGTTGCCGCGACAACCTGTCGGCGAATGTCGCCAGGCAACGGCTCCTTGCCGCTCACCTCAGAGAGCCGTGGCCCTCAAGCAACAAGCAAACATCCAATCACCAAGTTACACAAAAGCAGGAGGAAAACAAAAAGGATAGATTTTAGAATGGGAACAAAACAGTGAGTGTGAGTGTGTGTGTGTGTGTGTGTGTGTGTGTGTGTGTGTGTGTGTGTGTGTGTGTGTGTAAAAGTTTTTCAAGGCCAGATGTTAAACACTTCCTCGGTTTGTTTTTGGAGCCCCAACAACCAGATGAACCGTGCATGTACAATTTATACAATATTACATTTGCATAATAAAGTCTGCATGTGGATCGTATAATTGTTTCCAACATACCTAATATCTCTGTGTAATTAATAGTAATTTTCATGTAAATTTGGTATGAAATTAGTTCATGGGATTTTGTCTCTGGGCGCCCCTGCTTCAGAATGATAAGACAACGCCATCCCACCTCTCTTTCTGCCTCACAGTTCTCTCATTTGTTCTTGTTAGAACAGTTTCTGTTTCCCTGGGGAAAAAGAAGAACCTTAATGACTGACCTAGAGAGAAAAGATGTTCTGTCTTCAGTGAGGAAAGCCTGCTCTGCAAGAAAAACCCCTTCCACAAACAGTAGAAGTCAAAAAGTCTGTAAATGTGTGTAGTAGATATTCTTGTCCAAAGTCACTTTTAAGTGATGCATTCAAATGCAGTAGATAAACTGTAATTGCACCCATTCGAAAAACAACAAGTTCATTGCTCAAAAATTTGCTTTAAATGAGAGAATAGTAAGTGTCGGGGAAATAAGCTGAGTTTGGGGAAATATTTAATCACAATTATTATTATTATAAAGCAGACCAAACTATTCCTCCACTCATAATTCTATAACCTCAGTGTAACCCGAATAATAATTCTAATAAACAGTTTCTCTCGGTGATCAATCACAAAAATGTGCTGTGGAAATCTCAAGAAGAGCCAACAAAAAGGAATAGGATTTATGTAAAGTTGATTCATTGAGGTCGAGGTTACACAGAGACAGTTTTTTTTTTTTTTAATCCCCCAAATTTGCATTTGTCTTTTATAGGTAAAGTTTTGTCTGAATGTTGTGGGAAACATTTAACCAATCACCAAACCCATTCTTATTCCCAACTTCAGGGAACGCCTTGGCATCACTTTCTAACATCCATTAAAGGTTATGGACCAAAATATTATCATTGGTCAGCGCAACACTCTCACTCTCTGAGTTGAAAGTCCTGTGTGTATCCGACCCCTCCCACCTGCCATAGTTTCTTTGGTCTTTATACGTCGAAACAATCCCTGAATATTTTCTTTGAGAATTGTTTAATTGTTGGGCATTATAAAGGAATTATGCTTCAGGCACCAAAATGCCTAGCAGCGGTACTACTCCAGGCCTTCACAGCAGGGCTTTGATTGTCTTTAATGAAAATATCAGTCTTGGTCTGGTATCTGGTAAGAACCGCCCCAAAGAAGGACAATTCATGTGTAGCTTTCCTCCAGTCTACAATCACAACTTCAAGACTACAAAGCACAGGGAAGATATGTTGAAAGCAACAGATCATATGGATCAATAAAATGGAAAACAGGCAGCAGGGAGTACAATTCTCCAGTTAGCTTTAGTTCAAATAAACCAAGGTTAAGAGAGGAATGTAACAGTCACTTAAAGACTGCATCATCGACATATGTGCATGTTGCCTCAGGCTTCCTGCTGTCAGTGTCGGCATGGGGCTTTCATACACAGAAGTTTCATTGTTCATATGGACATTTAGATACATAACAGCCGTGCCTTTTATCTCAATAGGTGTTTCTTTCTTACAGGAGTAACCTGTTGAAGCTCTTTGCCATCAAATTGTATCAAACAAAGGTTCACATTGTGCTCCCTTGCAGAGGCAGCAGTGTCTTGTGATAACCAAACAAACTGCAAATTAGACCCATGCCAGTCAATCCTAAGATGATATACTTAGATAAGAGCTAACGGTCACATAAAACTCAACTTTAGTAACACAATTTCACTACAACTATGTTGAAGTAAAAATTACAAAAAAAGAGAAAAATAGTGCTCAAAGGCTGCTGTCTTTGATCAAGAGCAAAAGCAAAGTCAGGCACCAGGGAAGATGAATAGGTACAAGTTTCCCTCAAATCCCCTCATATTTATTTTGGAAACTCTCAGTCTAATCCTGCAGATCTAGAGCTGGTGTGAATCTGCTGACGCTGTGTTCTTCTGACCTCTCTTTTGATTTTGATTTTTTATTTTTTTATTGAAGATCTTTGGCATTGTTTGCCAGTGTAGAGATGGAGACTGGACATGGGGGAAGAGAGAGAGGTATGACATGCATTAATTGTCCCAAGGCTGGAATCGAACTGTGAGCATTTGTGGTGATGTGGCATGCAAAGAAATGCTACCCTTTGATCCAGCCAGAAACACTTATTTAATATTATAATATCAAATATAAATATCATATTGTATCATTTTTAACATAAGCATCTTTTACAGAACCTTGATATCATACCTGGGGGGGAATGCTCGTAAAATGCAGATACAGTTTGAAAACACAGATATGGGAAGTCATTTCTAAATCACATGAGGTCCCCTGGTAATCCTTGTCCTGTGCATATCAATCGGATTTTAAACCCCAAATCTATTTTGTATTTAGCAACTTGTCTTTCATTAAAAACTTTGAATGTGAATAATATCTGGATCTTCGCAATAAACAAATGTGTCCATATAACATACCTGTGTGACATACGATGAAGGGGAGGGAGTGATAATTCAATGCTGATACGTTTATTCTTCACATCATTACATCTCATAACTGGTGACATGCTCTAGAATATTTCTGCATCCACACACTCTGTGAACATAATACTTTTTTTTTTTTTTACTTTTTTTTTTCTGTACTGGTAACACATTGTGTATCGAAACAGTATTTGCAATATTTGTATTGATTTATGAGATCAGAGATTTTTATGAAAAAAACAATCAAATAATCTTAAATAAGATAATGGAAAATCATAAGGTCTCCCTGCATTTATAAAGTATGAATAGATGATGCAATAAAATCCTATATTGTCCCATCTTAATGGTGACATTGGTATTCTATCATGACAGCAAACAGCATCAGCAGCAAAGTATGATCAAATTTGTTAAAAGACCTGGTAGATGATTCTGTCTGTATTTGAGGAAAATCAGGGCCACTATATTAAACGTGGTCTTTGATGATTGTGTGTGTAAATAAACTGTGTGACAGACGTGTGAAGAATGTGCAGCAATTAGTTTGACAGCATGATCTATTGTTAGACTTCAGCAAATATCAGCCTTGACAGCAGTGACCGACTTCCACCTTGTCTTCTTCTGTACATCGGCAGCCACAAGAGGGCGTCCTGACTGTGTGTGTGTGTGTGTGTGTGTGTGTGTGTGTGTGTGGGGCCAAGCAGGAGGTATGACTTTGTCAGCAGCTGGAGGCAAGGGTCCAGGAGTGACTGATTAAGAGTGACACTCTCTCCCCATCACACACACACACACACACACACACACACACACTCACCTCCACATACACGAGTCCCACACAGACAGACAGACTTTGAGTCGGTGCGAGGGGGGAATTCCTTCATCTTCATGCCCCTCCAAGCTGCACATGTGCACACACACACACACACACACACACACACAAAACACACACACAAGATTGAGAGGGAGACGAGATGATGATAAACGCTGATCAAGAACTGAGTGGGAATCTACCTGGCTCTATAGACGAGCACAAACAGGCAGTGTGTGTGTGTGTGTGTGTGTGTGTGTGTGTGTGTTGAGGTGTGTTCTGTTCTCTTAGCAGTTGCAGTTGAAACAAAAGCACATCGTGGGCCCGAGCATGTAACTGCAGTGAAGGATGTAAATGTGATTGAGAACATTAGAGGATTAATTAGCTGCAGTGGGAGAGCATGTCATACATAGAAGATATAATTGGGTGTTTTCTTCTCAGACGATGACGCGGGTTCTGCGGCGGGAGTTGTGAGGTCATACTCACGTCTTCTCTTCTGCAGGATGTTGGAGTACTCCCTCATCCAGCCTCTCAGCATATTGGTGAGGTCACACAATGTTGGACTGAAAGGCATATATGATTGGCTGTTTGTTTGGAGCGCTCTCACCTAAATACTGTGCTTTGCAGATTTTCAAAAAGAGAATTACTATCAGACCCGGTTCTTGTGTGACAAACTCCTTTTGGATATCAAAGAGTAAATATGTCAACATGAATTTGAGGATGAAGCCGATCTCGCCAAATTACAAATTACCAACAAGTCTTGCTTCTCGTGATTAATCTGGCTCGGTAGCAGGAGATATCTGTACGACGTCATCTCCGTTGCACTTCCTCCTCCCCTGTCATGTTACATGTTACTAGCTCTGTCTGGTGATGGTGGCGGTTCAGGTGGAGTGAAGTTCTACAGCAGCAGTGGAATGTAGGTCAGAGACGAGCCGCTCCACTCTTACTATGCTGCCTCTCTCTGTGTTGTGGTTTCCCTCAGTCAGCCAGCTTTGGGATTCAGACAGATTTATACAATTTCCCAACTCACCAAGTTTTATTAAAGGACTGAAGTTCATAGCAACACACACACACACACACACACACACACACACAGAGTTTTGTCCTTTTGTGATTTATAATCGTGTTCTTGTAAACAATTTAATGATAAACACATTGGTTGCATAAATATGAAATGGGTCTTTGCCAGCTCTGAAATATATATATGAGAAACAGTCACCCATTGGTTTGTGGATGGCCCTTTTGAAGCCTCGATTTCAAATATTTTGACCATCGCCATCTTGGTTTTTTGCAACCAGCAGTGACAGAAAAGGGTGGAGCTAAGTACGCTAACAGAACGGCGACCGGATGACACTGAAGTAGTGACCTGTCAGTCACAAGGTAGCCACAAAAAATTAAATGTTTCAGCTTCATTATGAATAAATCAACACATTTTGGTAAAAGCCTCTATTTTCTTTCCTCAGATTTATACTTTTTCACATTTTTTTCCCTCTGAGAAGCTTTTTTTTTTGAGTGCAGAACACAAGTTAACACTTTCAAAACTTTGAATTCAAAACATACTGCCAATTTAACTTGAACAAAAGTCACAGAAGGAACATTAGATTTAAACAGTAAGTGACGTCAGTTACGTTATGCCAGTGATGTTTTTGATATAAGTCACTGGATCATAAAAACATTCTTTTCCAGTTTAAGTTGGAAATTGAATCTGCTGTAATGAAACTGACTGAACACAGATTTTTTTTGTCCACAGTCACGGTCTTACATTACATTTTGTAGATACTATCAGGAAGTAAATTTCATAAAGACACTATTGTCCTTTAGATAGAAATCAGGAAGGGAAGAACACAGACAAAAAGCAGAACTGCGGACAGAAAGGAGGCATCAATAATGTGCAGGCACGACTTTGTTCATGACAAATTTCTTTCCAGTAAAAATTTACGGTACCTTGGAGGGGTTACACAAATCAAACAGGGCAACAATAAAATTTTCAAGGTGAGGATGGAAACGGACACGATGACGAACCTCGGGTTTAGTTGGCAGGCAGGTGTTAAGAGTGGGGGAGGGGAAGGATGGAGCTTCAGTGGATAAGCCGTTCAACCAGTGGTGGAAGAAGTACCAACATCTGGTAGTTCAGTAACCATTCACTACTATCTTCCTGCTCACATATAAATCACTACATGGTCTACGGTCAAAGTAAATCACTGATATGATCCCACTACATAAGCCTTCTAGACCACTAAGATCTTCTGAGACCAATCTGTTAATGATTCCCAGAGTAAAGTCAAATCACGGGAGAGCATCATTTAGTCACTATGCAACAAATAGCTAGAAGAAACTTCCTGAAGATGTAAGACTTGCCCCAGCTCCGACCACTTTTAAAACCATAGCACCCATAGCTTTCTGCTAAATCTTTTAATGTCTGCACTGTTTTTTTATTAATATTGCAAATATGGTTTTATTCTCCTTGTCTTTCTGTAATGCATTTTAATTTTGCCTTCATTTTCTTTTAATTCTTCTATTTTTTCACTTTATTGTATGACATGTTATGATGCGAAGCACTTTGAGTCTGCCTTGTGTATAAAATGTGCTATACAAATAAAGTTGCCTTGCCTTGCCTCGAAGAAAAGTTGCCTCGCAAGTTCAAAATGTTTTTAATCTTTAGTTGTTCAGAAGTTGTTTTTGTTGTTGTTGTTGTTGCAGATTTGACTTGTGGACGTCTATATCTCAACTGCCTGAAAGGTCGGGTTGGCATTTCCAGAACTGCACAGCTTTTATCTCGGAATGATTGAATTAAAGACTTAACTTCTAATTAACGACTTAACGTTTCATTCTGTTTGCAATTTTGTGTTTGTTTTTATAAATCTAGACTCAATTTTATAGACTGATGGCAAAATAAATCTGTTTGAAATCTATTTGCAGCTGCTAACATATTTTACAATTGAAACTGAGCTGATCAAAGTCGACATAGAGTAGTTTGATCTGATGAATACTTTGATTTAATCAGGTAAATACTGATACATGTGTTGCAGTTAACGGCAGCACATAGCAAATTATATTTCCAGCAACAAAAGAGCACCTTTCCTTATATCCAAACCAATCCTAATCCTTGTGTTTTTGTCTCGGTTACATCTCTGCCTGGAGGACCGACAGTGATGCTGATAACTGTGGTGAAACCTTCTGAAGGTAGATAGAGTCTCAGCAGCACTACAAGACCTCTGCATGGCTGCCGCTGCTGTCGATGTGTTTGACAGCTCTCGGATCAATGAAGTCAAGCCTCTACACCAGGAGGGTCACAGCAGTGTTACTGGGGGAGAAAAACCAGCACTGCAAATCATGAAGTCAGAGAAGCAAAGGAGCGGAGAGCTGTAGGCTCGCCTCTGGAAGTTCAAGTGACTGAAAAACTGAAAAATCTGCTCACTATGAAAGCAACCTTAGAACTGAATGGAGAGTCCTGGTTTGTCTCAAAATCGACCTGCTGTTGAGGAGCTACCGACCAATAGATCCCCCGAACTCCTACACAATAAGTGAAAATGATGACATACTAAATGATTACAAACAGCTCCCAAAACTCTGGCAGCAACAATTGTCGTCCTACGAGGCTGACATTTGGCATGGAGTTCAAGCGGGTGTGTGTGTGTGTGTGTGTGTGTGTGTGTGTGTGTGTGTGTGTGTGTGTGTGTTCATACCAGTTGGCAGAAAGGTGGAGTGGCAGTGAGACTGGCCTTAAACAAAAAGACGCTTAACTTCTAAGCGGATTAACGTGTCGTGGCCAAACAGTTTGCTGTTGTGGGAGCGATGCCGTGTATGTTGTTGCAGCTGTTGCCAATTCTCGCTTGTAAGTGCAAAACTGAATTCATTATATTCTTAAAAGTGTTGAATCTGCATGCAACATACATACAGTATGTAAACAACCAAATCTTGTTGTAAGTCAGTTGTCAAGTTGAGGTTCAGTGAATGAAATGCAAAAAAAACAGCTTTTTAGAGCTTTTTATTAGAACATTCAAAATGAAAAAAATCTTTACATAATCCATCGCTGACAAAAATAGTAACGAACAAATAATAAAAAAAAAAGGTGAAATGCATAGATACAGAAGCAAAGCTGAGCATTGAGAATCATTACACATTTGAGTGGTTTGAGGAGGTGGAAACTGGAAAGCAAAAGGCCAAAGCAACAAGTCTAAAGCAGCTAAACAGATGAAAACATCCTCAGCTTTCTGAGCGTGCTCCTGCAGCTGGAAGGTACCTGGATACTGGATGTACCTGCGTGTATTCGTTCACTGGGTCCATAGACTTCTCTCGTGTCCCATATCCGGGTCCAGGTAGGACTTACTGCGTGCTGCGTGATGCGGTCAATGGCTAAGCTACAAGAACGCAAGGGACTGTGTATTCATGTCCATCTGCATGCATGTGTGTGTGTTTATTTCTTGCGGTAGTCGTCTCCATAGGCTCTGCGATCCTCCTGCTCGGGGAACTGGTCTCCGTAGCGCCTCAGTATGTCCTGGAGGCTGGGCATGCCCTGTGAGAGTGACTGGTAGGACATATGAGGCTCGTCCTGGCCGCTCTGGTAGGGCTCCGCCTCAAACTGCTCCTGTTCTTGCTGCTCTGGCTGCAGCTCGCTGTCTGCTGCCCTCTGGTGGTGGTCCTCCTCGGCGTACTGCTCAGGCTGGGCCTCGGGCTGGGCCTCGTGGCGCCGCAGGCGGCAGTCGCGGTCATACTCGGGGTCGCAGTGTGGGTTGGTAGGCTCCAGGACTCCGTTGCGGGTGCCGTCGGCGTTCAGGTGGGGCTCGTAGGCCTCGGCGGGGTAGGGGATGTGGCGGTGGACCCCAGCGCGAGGCTCAACGGGCTTCACGGGGAAGCACTCACGATCATAGCCGATGAAGCAGTCATAGCCCTCCTTGGTTTTACCTGGGGGGCCCAGAGGGTTGCGCTCCTCCTGGGCAGGCTCCTCATGAGTGGGACTGGAGAAAGGGTACTGCTGCCTGGAGGTGGGGGGACCGCGGCGATGCATAGCAGCCGCCGCTTCACGGATTGCAGAGAAAGGATCATTGGGGTTGGACTCTGGAGCAGCCTCCATGCGTGGAGCATATGGGTCATTACCCTGAACTTGGGCCATGAACTGGCGCAGAATGGCATATGGGTCATTAGCTGGAGGAGAAGCTGGGGCACTAGCCTGGCGGTACATAGCATAGGGATCAGTGACTCTGTTCACACTAGCAGAGGCATCCCTAAACATGGCATAGGGGTCGTTCTGCACGGCAGGAGGAGCAACACGAATGGCAGCAGCCTCGTCTTTTTCCTGTGTTTTGTATGCCTCAGGGGCGCTGGCAAATCTGGTGGCAGTAAGAGGGTTGCAGCCATCCTCGTAAAGAGGGTTGCAGGAGCCAGGGCCAGCAGCAGCAGGGGGGTTAGGAGCACGAGGTGCCTGGAGGAACACATCACAGTAGAAACACAATCAGTTAGAATCGATACATTGATGCCAATGAAAACACACACAGAAACCATCTTTTCAAATCTGTTGACTATGATAAAATGAAGCCTACCACGAGGGACGCAGCGTGGGCACAAAGGGGATCCCGGAGTGGATCACAGTTGGGGTACTGCAGGTAGACACCAGAGGGGGCTTTCTGCACCAGTTTGGGTTTGCAGTTGGGGTCTTTGCTGGGGTCACAGCCCAGGTGGGCATAGGAAGGCAGGGGTCCGGCAGAGGGTGAATACCCGTAGGCCGCTCTCAAGTGGTACTGCATGCACTCCACATCCTCAGAGGAGCAGATACGCAGCAGCTCAGCCTTCTGCTCCTAAAGCAGAAAAGACAGAAATGGCATTGAGGCTAGAGAAGCAAATTATTTGTTATTTCATATATCATGTTTCAACCTATTTTGATTGAATGCATTTTTGATTTTGCTAAAATTATTATGGTAGGTTGTTGTTTTCAGCACTACGCCCTCAGTATTCCCATATTGGATCATTTGGAGCAGGAACACTGCCATTGTCAACTACCACAAGGGGGCACCAAAGTTACACTTTTTCCTACAGGATTTTAGGTAATCAATCTACTAATTATTAAATATACTGAAATACCTCAAATCTAAATGGGGATATCATTTTTTGGCGGTAAACACTGAATCGATTAGCATAGCCTAACAATACAGACCTTGCAATATTATGTGATATACTGTATTTGCGGTACAATTGCAATGTACCAAACATATTTGGTGCATACACGTTTTCTTGTGTGTGGACCCCAGGAAGAGTAGCTACTACCTGAACGGCAGTTACAGGAAGCAATAGAGAATACATCTATCCTTCTAAAAGGTATAAGACTGAATTCTTTAATACATGGGAGTATGGCATGAACACTGCCTGGAAGCATACCTTGGAAAGGAAAGGCGTTGAGGATGGAGCGTAGTAGTAATAGCCTGACTGCGGGTCCTTCGCTGGAGCAGCAGAGCGGACATACTGAGGAGCGGGGGCTTTCACTGGTGCCGGGGCAGCAGCCGGGAGCACCAGGGGCTGGTAGGGGCTCTTGCCCTGGACCAAAGCAGCATACAGGCAGTAGGCGTCCTTGGTGGGGTCACAGGTTCTCACAGGTGCAGGTTTGGGGGCCTCTGGTTTAGGTTTGGGCCTGCTGGTTGAGGAAGCCACACAGTTGGGGTCATCGGAATCGGCGCAGGACTTGTAGATATCCCCCAGGTGACTCAAGTAGGCTTTGTAGGAGCGACGTCCCTCGGCGCGGTTCTTGTTCTGGAGGTAGGCCAGGTAGATGCGGTCCATCTCCTGAACCTGAGACCAGGAGGAGTTAATTGTCGAGCTGATTCAAGTAATGCATGTGATGTGTAAACGTGATTCCTTAAATTCTGTTCGGTATCAAATAAAGTGTAGGCAACAACAGCTGTAGTGAGCTTGAATTCATGATTTTACAATAACGCTAAGTTAAGTTTTAACAGCAAAAAAGCACAGACAGAAAACACATGACAGTACAGATGGACAGCAGAGGCATTTTATTCTGCAGGAATGCTTTAAAGCTTCAAAGACTCTTGAGTGGGTGCGTGTACTTACTGCCTCCTGGTTGCCGTTGTCAGTAAAGTACTTGTACCAGCCCCAGAAGTCAGAGTTCTGTTTGTACCAGCTGATGTTCCTGCGGTTGCGGATCAGCTTCCTGTGTAACGCTGCAGCATCCGCCTTCTCCTGGATACTTTCTCCCTCTGAGGACAGAGAAGAAAACAGAAGGCACCGCTGATCCCAAGGCTTCTGGTACTCACTTGCATCAAATACAAGAAGTTTCTGGCGAATTTGAAAGTTTCCAATAAGATATTTAAGACTTCAACATGTTATATTTGGGAATTAAACATCTTAGGGCATTATACATAGGTCGTTTCATATCTCAATAACTATATATCATGATATATAAATAAATAATCTTCTCAAAATGTTCTCAAAACGAACAGTGATTAGATTATAGATAAAAAAGTTTGATGTAACTACACTTAGGATTCAGATTTTTTGAGAAATGCAAATGAGTATGTCTTGGTTGTTATTCATTTAGACAAGTAGAAGCTAAATCACATTAGATATTGATCACAGGGATAAAGGTTACTCTTAAATCACTCTAATGGTTTCACACCTGGCAAATAGCCACAGTTCGCTCTATAGAAACAAACACCAATGTGTAAGTATATGCAAGTATTTACCATCTCCTTTAGACTTCTTCACAATCGGCCCAGCAGACAAGAATGCTACCAAAAAAAACAGAGAAAAGCAAAAACAGATGTCAAATGCAGAAGTTGCTGAATTTTAAAACAAACTGCTTACTCGTTCTATTCTGGCACATTTGAAATGCATATGAGGGGATGTGACATTAAACCTCAAACGTTTACAGGCAGATATTATTCATTAAATAGACTGAGGGTAATTGGCTGGGCCCCGAAGCGCCGGCGAACGCAGCTCTTTGTAGATTTTATAGGTGAGCCTGTAACATCACACCCCACGCTGCGCTTTCGAAGAGCTGTGTGCACATTTGCGTGTGTGTGTGCACTGTTTGACCACATGGAGCTGAAAGAACAGCAGATTCAGCTCTGCTCCAGGTTGCTTTCATCTCCACAGGGAAAAGGTGTTAATACCTTACAGAAGATGAGGAGGAGGAGGAGGTGAAGGAGGAGGAGGAGGTGGTGGAAAGAGAAACAACAAGAGGGGAGCAGATGATGGGCTTAAAAGAGAGATCCAGAGGGGATAATTCAGGGTTATTTGACGCATGTCGGAAATGGGAAAAAAACATCAATCTCCTGCTTGAAAAAGATTCGATGAGCTTTGATGGGCATAATCAGTGAGATGTGATGCACGCTGTAGTGTGAAAGGTCAAACATGAAGGTAGCAAGCAAAGGTATGGGAGAGATATGGAATAAAAACATAGACAGAGGGGTGAAGGTGACCCGAGGTGATGATAGAGGAGGAGGAGGAGGAGGAGGAGGAGGAGGAGGGGGGAGGCTAAATGATGCTGTCTCAGTGTATCCGCTGTTTAGTTTTTTACGAGCCTGTAAAAAAGTGGCTGGCACATCTGGAAACAGCACAGCTTTAAGGGGGCAGAGGAGGAGGTGATGCTGACAGGTACTAATTTTTTACAGGAGCAGGAACGCTGAAAGAAAAACACCTTTTTTCGCCCTTTTAAACCAGTGCATTAAAAAAAAAACACATTTTGAAAGCAAATAAATATGCCAATCATGCCGAGAGCAAACTGGGACCAGGTGGCGGAGGAGCAACCTGTTTTTGATGTTGAAACATTATAGATGTGAGCCACGCTGAGACATACATGAAGCACATTTGAGTTACAAGCGCCGTTAGCCAGCGCGGTGATGACACGCATCCACGTCCCTGAACTAGTGACGGGCAGAAACCCAACGTCAAATTGATTTGTTAGGCGTTTTAAAGAAGCAAGGCAGCAAAGCAAACAGGAATACAGACTGTAAAACCAGATACAACATGAATATCAAGGATTTAGCGTATGATGGCAAAGAAAATCTAAAAGTCGAGTACATAAGTACAATTTTGACTTTCGACTCTGCACTGTACTTTTTACTCCACTGCATTTATATAAGAGCTATAGTGACATTAAGGTCAAGGTTTTACATATCTGCTTATAAAATATTATACCGTTTATAGATGAAACCACCAAGTAATATATAAAGCATATTTATTTACATGCAGCTGCAATATAAAGCATACATTATACAATGATATATCACACTGACAGAGTGGGATTCCACTTCCTTGAAATACATTGTGCAAGTCCTAAAATAAGAATGTCATGTGCCATATTTCTTTATTTAGAAAATCTGAAAATTTAAGAAGTTTAAGGTTTCTTGGACTTCCAAGTCTGTACGGTGCAGCTTTGAGAAGGACACTGATTATAACATCCATGGTGGGAGTCGCTCCATCAATCACCACACACACACTACATAAACTGATTATTCAGTGCCTGCAGAATTAATAACCGTCATTTAGATATTTTATCAAATTGTGGCTTTGTTGTCTTGAAGAAACGGGACCAATTACCGCTGTCTCTGCTACTAACGAGATATGATAGCTGACATTTTACGCCAACGCATCCTTGTAATAATCAGGACTAGAATAATACAGACTTGGACATAATAGAGGGAGGTCATTTGAAATACTCCTCATCTAATTAGTCATTCTCCGAACCATTCATCCAATACTATAATCAGTCAAACCTGAAAGGTGCTTCTCTTCGTATTCTACTGTTTTTGGAGGCTTGAAATGTTATTTTTGTTGTTTGTTTAGTGCGCTTTCATATAGTCGGTTTGAGATTACTAGTGGAACGTAAGTATTTTCCATTTCCTGCAACTTTATACATTTACTTTACTCCACCACATTTCTTTAACAGCTAATTAAACTTCATAAAAATGATCTGCATGAATGAAATAATTAGAATGAGCTCCATCTCTGCAACAGTTACACTCGCAAGAGTGTATCTGCAGTGAGAACTTTACATAATCAACTCTTAGTCTGTAGACATACTCAGTAAGAGAGTTCAACCCGTTATGATGCTGTCTGTAACGCTTCATCCCCACCACGTACTCACCGGGCAGCAGGATCACCGCCAGCACTGATGCGATGAACATGCCGGAGAAACTGGATCTCCTCCTCCCAGCCATGGCTTGACCTCCTCCTCTCCTGCCAAAGACATTCAAAATGATGCTCTTCTCAAACTCCATTGCTTTGACATCAATTCTGACGGCAACTATTTTCCAATGTAATATGCAAAAACGATTGCAGAAATTAAAGGTTTCAAAGATATATATATATATATATATATATATATATATATGTGCACATATTTTGGATTAGAGGTCAGCTGAGGTATACAGTTGTATCCACTAGTCAAACTGTTTGTTACCTGCAAGAGTGCAGAGAATCCTAGAAACCTTTGGGGTTTGTTAAAATGCCCACTGAGAGCCCAGCCCTGCCGATGTTCTCCTGAAGAGTTCTCCTGACCTCCACGCCTTGGAAGTGAACTCTGATTTGGAGGCTTTTAAACAAACATCCTGTCCTCTCCTGGCTGGAATGAAACTGCTGGTTTTTGCCGTCGTAAAACAGAACCAGGTGTCGCTCTGCAGCCACACTTTAACCTGAACTTGAATCCCACGCTAAGTACTTTTTTTAAACTAAAGAGCAGAATCCCCGGTGTTTGTTTTTGAGTCTCTTACCTGTGATTATTTTATCTTCTGTCTGCGGATCCCGATGTGGACTCAAGCGAAGCTGACGGATCAGGTGACTCGGTCCACCGGGGCTCAAACACTAAAGGATGTGTGTTTGTGTGTTTGTGGGGGTGGGGGGGTATGATAGAGGATCCTGGTGCACCCTGTCCCTGCGGCCCGGCTCACAGACTGCCCTGACGAGGAAATCTGGCACGGTTTTAAACCGAGCCCGTTCATTAAGGAAAACCCACGCAGGGAAACACCTGAGGGGGGTCAAGGGACACCTCCACAACATGCCTGATTGGTTGGAACTTTCACAAAGTTTCAGCCAATTGGAGGCACCGTAATTAAAGACAGGAAAAGAGAGGGGGTGGGAGGGCTCGGAGCAGAGATGGAGACGTGGAGAGATGGGGTAGGAGACGCTGCCAAAAAGTGATTTTTTAATTTGACATGATCTATAATTAACTCTATTATCATTTAAGGTAATAAATTAGATGCTGGATCCTTTTGTTTGATGCAACAATGACTGCAAAGCAAGAAAAACAAAAGAGAGAAAGGGATAGGAGAAAGAGGACATCAGGAACTAATGAAGGGGAGCTGAGGTGCCACATAAGCACTTCTCAGAGACCCTCAATAAGGGCCAAACCACAGCTTCTGTCTAAACCTGAACACACACACACACATGCAGGGACAGCTGGTCTACACATGAGGAATTTGATAATCTACAGTTTCCCCCCTAAGTTTAACTGTGTTCAGGCATGCCAGCCTTGTAACACACACACACAAACAGACACACACACACTGAATTGAGTGGGTTTCTGGGCTGGGATGTGTGATGCAATATCAGCACATCTGACTGCATTATTCAGTAATTTCTTTTTAACACTCAGTGGTCGTATGAGGTTTGTGTCCAGGCCGGCTTCTGACGAGGTTTAGTCGAGTTTACGGAGGAATTGCAATCTGCTTTTTTGGCACCAAATGTGATTTAAACCCACATAAATCAGGTTTGTTGAGAACAAAATTACTTTATAAACGTTGAGTCTTAGTATGCTGTAGAGAGGATACTTTTTTTCCTATTGTTTTGGGACGTACTGAAATTGGCCGCCGAACAAGACATGTTATGTACACTGAGATACAGGGTTTGGGTACAGTCAAAGTACTTTGCTTAATATTTGGGACGTTTCTTTAAAGTTTGGGCTCAGCCTCGATAATTGCAATTAAGGGAAATATTGGTTTCAAATAAAAATGGTTTTGTTTTTCTCTGTAATGTTGAATATGAATGGCAGCTATTGGAGTTTATATAAATAGAGTTAACACTCAAAAACTCATCTTCATCAGGACTTTAATCACATTTGGCTAAATTCTAATGTGGTGTAAACAAGCCCCGCCCAATTCAAACATGCTCCAGGAGCAAAGGGGAAAGACAAAAACTACAGAAATCCCTCACATGAAATGACCAAAGCTGTCATGAGTTTTTGGGGAAAATGACTGTGTTCATTAAGGAATGCGTTGCTAATAGTAAGACGAGTGTGAAAATGTTCTTTTAGGCCCTTTATGTTCTGAGCCCCACAGCATTCAGTGTGCTTCCAGTGTTTTGGCACCAGTTTGGGGAAGGCCTTTTTCTGATTTAACAAGACAGAAACCAAGTGCACAAAGTCGGGTCCATAGAGACAGTTTTCCCAGTTCGGTGTGGAAAAACATGACTTGCTTGCACAGAACCCTGACCACAAGATCATCCAACACCTTGGGACTGGCACGCACACGACTGTGAGCCGGGCCAACTTCACTAATGCTCCTGTGGCTAAACGGGACCAAGTCCCTGCAGCCCGGCTCCCACGTTGTGTGCAGTATAATGTGTGTAATGTTGTGGCGTCCACACACTTTACCTTTTACCGTAACGTCTTTAAACTGTAATCCCCTGCCCTGAACAGCCCTTTTTCTCTCCCTGTGGTAAATGCTGCAGTATCTCTACCATTCTGATGTGCAGAGGTGTAA
The DNA here is from genome assembly GCA_029853015.1 of Chelidonichthys spinosus. Classification (NCBI taxonomy): domain Eukaryota; kingdom Metazoa; phylum Chordata; class Actinopteri; order Perciformes; family Triglidae; genus Chelidonichthys; species Chelidonichthys spinosus. Next base: position 14,769,361 of record CM056837.1, read on the forward strand.
ACACATTTAAATTAAGTTGTATATTTTCTTATCTGAAAGCCTTCACATGCAGCCGGTTCATGTGTGCATGCATCGCCTGGGGGAAAGTCAAAAATGATTACATTAAAACGTTATTTGAACAGCAAAGTTCACACAACAGTCAATGCAAATAGTTTAAGGCACATATAAAGTGATTATTATCTGAGGTTTAAAGTCAAATCCCAGCTTTTCCATTTCCTTCCCTATTTCTGATACCTGCAGTCTACACCTGAAAGCTTTATCGCTGTGTTTTTTTTCCACATTTTTGGCACTCTGTCCCATCATGCCCCAACTGAACATTTAGTGGTCATGTTAACACTGTATCTTGTATGTAATTAAGTTTGCTAACAGGTGTTTCTCAGAGCCCACAAACCTACAATCCAGCCAGGAGCAGATTCAAACACGACAACACCAAAACCATACTCATAATTTTCTCTAAAGCTGGAATGTAAGAATTCACAGACACCTGGTTTACCATGACAGCTTGCTTCTTTTTTTTTTAAAACAAAAGGTCTTTATTTCAGTGTGTTGGTGAGTGAAAAGGAAGAGGAGGGGGCTGTACAATTAAGGGAGAACTTGCAGTCAGAATAACTCCATTTTCCCAATTTTCTTTACTTATGTACACATTCACAGAAACACACAGGCGGCCAGATGATGCTGTCGTCACTGCAGGTCATCGTCGTCAAACAGATCCTCGAAGTCTGCAGGCAGTCGGAGAGCAAGAATACAAGAAGGAAAGAAAAGAGACGAGACAAGAGCAGGATTATAATTACTCCAGCTGTTTCCACAACACTCCTACATTCTCAGCTAATTACGCAACGTGTCATGTTTTTTTTACATTCTAGCCTCCTTCTACGATTAAAAACTAAAACTTCTTGTATGTTGATTGATAGACACTTCCCTCGGTGTGTCTTTTACTTGTATTTAAAGTGGTACTGACCATCCATCCACATAATGTTACCATTCACTTATAAGAAAAAAATCTACCTGAGAACAATATCTATTGCGAAATGCGACTAGATATCATATTAGATTCTGGATATTGCATTCAGCACAAGTGTTGTCTTTTCTTGCTTTCAAAGCCTGCATTACAGTAAATTGGTGTAATTTATGAACTCGCCATTTTATCCACATTACGAAATTGTTACACTTTGACCAATAATATCCTCACAAAAGCTGGTTGATGTAAATTGTAGTCCATTTTTAATTATATAGCCCATTATCACAGATCACAAATGTGCCTTTCTGGCTTCCAGCTGTCAGCTTCAGAATGAAGTATAGAAGTAGTTTGCAGTCATTCATAGGCTGTGTCGCAAAATGTTATACATTTTACATTCATTTGCCAGAATGTCCATAGGCTGAAAGTGATTTAGCGCAACAGGCTCCAGATCTTTCTTTCATGTCCGTGGTTTCCAGGAACAGGACATTCCTGTTTTGCCTAATAAGGAACATGCAACGAGTCAAATAGCTCGCCCCTTGGCTACCCATACCCCCTTACGACTTTTAACACAAGCCACGTCTTCTTATAGATACGTATTTTCAGAACATGGTGTAAAAACAAAAAAAAACATGCCCATGTTCCTCACTGTTCAGTCATGTCACATCGACATGACATGACAGCCTGAGCTCAGAGAAACCAATTAAAGGGTTTCTTGAAATCAAACAATGGTTTTAATTATCCCCCTCCTTCTATAATCAGACCAAACACTTTAACAAGTCCAGCTTTTCTATTCCTCGCTCACCTCCAATCCTGATTCTGATTAGCAAAAGTGTTTGGTGAGCAAATATGAAACGAGGCTTTAAAGTCCCATTAGTGCTAATGTGCGTTCACTAAAAAAAGCATTCCAGGTAAATTATAAGCCATTAAATTGCATAATTTTGGAGGCTGTACATCCATCTTGTAATGTGCGTCTATTTCCAAATGAAACATGTAAATTACATTACTTTTGAGTGCACACATTAATAGCATGAAGGGCCCTTAGGGGACTCAAACTCCTGTTGTTGCCACAAGCATAGAATTCACCGAATGGCAGTTTTAGCAGCGTTAACAACCGAAGTGATGTAAAGGATTGTGTATGAATGCGTGTGTGTGTGTGTGTTGTTTTAAAGCAGCTGACTGGCGAGGTGTCCCGCTGAGTTTCAGTCTGACACCAACTATAAAACTCATTTTACCATCCTCCTCTTCGCTTCCCTTTTTCTTTTTTTTCATTCTCTCCTTTTTAACAATCAGCTCGTTTCTTTCTAGGTCATGTGCTGCTGAGGCCAAATTGTTTAGCCTGCAGCCAACGCTGCAAGACGGAAAAGATTAGCGTAATGTATTTGAGAATCCTCTGTGTTCGTGTGTGTTTACAGGAGAGTAACAGGATTTTAAATGGGTTAATTTGAGAAGGTAATGTTGTTTAGGCAAGAAACTGGATAAAGTGCTTACACTAAAACTCCAGTTCCCATGTAGCTTCTTAATAATCTTGTTTCTCACTTTCACCCCTTTTATATTCTTTCTGACACAATGTTTTTAATTGCGTTTAAGTTATGTGTTCCATTAGAAACATTCATAGTAAGATGTTGCCACCATTTGTACGATATTTTGTGTTAAATATAATGTGTGTTTTAACATGTACAAAGGGGGTATTCTGCTGTCTTTTTGTGGAGTCATATGATGTGCCTTTGATCATTTTCTTTCAGTTGTGATACAAATTTGGACTGGCTGCCACACTGGATAAAAGTGCCAGGTGAAAGAAGATTTTGGTTTAATTTCTGTTCAAATCTGCAAGCTTCCTCTTTATTGAATTCCCTCCTGCTGACTAATTTTCTGCTTCTGGTTTTAAAGAACAGAATACTTAAATTGTACACACATAATCACACACATCCAGCGTGTGCAAATAGTTAGTATTATAAGTAATTAGACGGACTAAGGGGAGAAAGATGTGACTTTAGACTTACCATTAAAAAAATCAGAGTGCACTGCTTTTTCATTGGCTGCCAGGTCCATTAGCAGCCCGCTGCTGCCCCCTGCCTGTGAAGACACAGCAGTACAACCAGTTCATGGGGTTGTATAAAACAGATACACGTCTGGCGGTGGGGTATTATCTGTGCATTATAGAGGGGTTACGTTTTTAGGCAGGCTGAACATGCAGTCTGTTTAGCTGCATAATGTGTAGCCCACTGTAGTAGAATAATAATACTGTGCTGCAAAAACGTAAACATCGATATTCACCAATAGTGTTATCGACTAAATAAAATACTATCCGTGATACTTGACGTTAAGCTACGTAGGTAGCGTTTGGCAAGACCGAATAACTTATTCAGTTTTGTTAAGAAAAGCGCTGTATAAATGCATTGCATTACAATCATGATGATTACTGTGATAATTATTATTATTTATCCGAAAGGCTGCAAATCTACTGTACATTAACATACAACCCTACCGTTACTAAGCTAGCTAGCATTAGCCCGCTATTTTGGACGACAATATTTGCTACTTTTCGCTCCAAATCTGTTCCCCCACCTCGTCCAGGTCCACATACGGCCCGGCTCCTTCGGGAAACATCTCGTCCACTGCGGGTTTCATTGTCTGTAAGTATCTGTTCAACGGCACTTGCAGCTAAACATATGCTGTAGCTGTGAGTTTGTTTGTGGCTAGCTAGGCTAGCTTCGGCACACGTAAACAAAACAAACGCGTGCAACACTCAATTGTGCTCGGCTGACTCGAGTAGCTTGGTTCAATGGTTCCGCTCTTCAGTTGAAGACCGTTACTACAGTAACAAAACGCAATTCTAGTAGAAATAAATTATATATTATTATATATTATAGGCTACTCATGTCATGGGGAGTGAAGCAGTTATTTCTGGAATAATGCAGACAATTTGGAACAAAGGTTAATATTATTATATTACCAAATTGTAGTATGAAGTTCATGTACGGAAAAGAGCATGGGTGCTTATAAATTATATTATCAACAAAAAATGTTTTGAAATATTCCTCACAAAATAGATCCCTGTAACAGTATAGTTGGCAGATACAGCTGCATTGATCATGGCTGTCTTGCTAAATTATGTCATTTACATACTTCTGTATTTTTGTATTTTCATTAGATTTTTTGGAAATATTTTTGTGGTAAAAACACTGCTATTTACTTTGTTTTGATAAAAGATTTATTGAAAGTGGGTCATGAGTTCTGAAATATAAGAGGGAAGAAGAAAAAAAATAAATGACAGAAAAGTGAAATTGTTGGTTGAGAATAATTTAAGTAAAATAAGAAAAACAAATCATATTTTTTTTAGATATTACACATCTTGAAAATGTTTTATTTTTTTGTGACACATTACATGAAGATAATACAATCCTACGAAAGGTCTACATACTCTACATATTCTATGCCTACGCTACGAAAGGTGATATAGTTTGGAAAAGAAAACAATCACAAACTATTCACTTAATTTCATTTCTTACATGTTATTTTTTCTACTCTGTTTTAATTTCCATACCATCATTTCCATAATCTTTCCTCTCTCAGAAATGCATTCCTCTTTCTCTTCCTTCCTTTCAGTGTTCATGTCCCGCATTGGTCTCATAACCTAGGGTGTCTCCGAGGTGCTGGTGGGCGAAGAAGGCCCGGGCCATCTCGTTGATGTGGTTGTACGCCCCGATGGATCGGAAGTATTCAATGTAGTTCCAGAAGTCAGAGGTGGAGTAGGGCCAGTATGGAACAGCTGGTCGTTCTTCATATGGCCCTAAAGAGGAAAACAGCAGGTCCAGGATGCCAGGTATCAACTTAAAGGATGAATCCTCTCTCATACTGCTGTACATCACATTTCACTGGTTATTGAAAATGTCTAATGTTCAGGTTCAGTCAGTACACTGAAACATTCCCAGAATGCCTTTACACAACCGTCAGAGAAGGTATGCACACTTGTACTTATATAGGTGAAAAGAGATGAAGCACTACAAATTGGAAGCCAATATTTTAGATTTTTACTCCATTACATTCACTTAATCATTCATTGAATATTCAAATCAACAAATAATTAAGCTCAACAGTATATGAAGTAATTAAAACAAGCTCCACCTTTCTGCAACATTAGAATGATAAACACATTAATGCAACAATAATAAAATAGAATGTTATTCTGATTGGCCCATTCTGTAGAACAAGGGTTCCCAAAGTGGGGGTCGGGACCCCCCAGGGGGTCGCGAGATGCCGCTGGGGGGTCGCAAAATGATTTTCATGACTTTGACTGAGATGTTCTGCTGCTAACATGGAAATGAAAGGATTGTGTCAAAATGAAGTTTGCACATGACAGCAACGATGTTCACTCCTAAGTTCCATGGAGATGACTTTGACTGAGATATTCTGCTTTTATCTGATAGTAAACTGTTTATGTAAAATCATATCATGGTTGTCAAGGTTCTGTTCTTTTGTATTGTTGTTATGCCCGTGTTTGGATACGCCTATTAGTGGCGTGTTTCAGTCTCCTCCAGTGATATTGGGGGTCTCCAGTCTCTGGCACTGTTATTTTGGGGGTCGCGGGCTGAATAGTTTGGGAACCCCTGCTGTAGAACAAGTATTTTTTACATATTATGTATGTATAGTCTTAGGTTAATTATTTACTTTATATGAAAATATTCTACTTTTAAATAGAGTACATTTTTTAATGCAGAGTTTTTCTACACTGTTGTATTTCTACTTCTACTTAAGTACAAGATCTGAGAACTTCTTCCACCTGGCGGTTGTGACTGCAATGCATTCTGGTTTACTGATCCTTCTCTTGTTGAAGTATCTCTTAAATGTATTTAACAATAACTTTTTTACGATTGCAGTTCATCCCTGCTTTATTTGTTTATATTTATTTACTACTACTCCATGTCTGTTCATTACTCACTCTGATCACTATTACAGTTAAAAAACACTATTCCTTTTTTGCAAGTGCAAGAGATGGAAAACTATCTGAGGCATTTTGTATTTATGTCCAAATATGAAGGCAACCTGAAAGAAGATATGTTATTTATGTATAATACCTCCTTCTGGGATGACTCTGGCCACTGTGAGGAGAGAGAGAGGAGAGAGAGAGAGAGAGAGAGAGAGAGTTAAAAAAATTAACATTCCCTAACATTCCAATGCTTCTCGTGCACAAAGACCTGATTCAAGTTAGAAAAAACTGAGCTTCCTCCCAGAGGAGTGCAAGATACCTGCTCCCTCTTCAAATATTAGTGCTGACCATACACACACACACACACACACACACACACACACACATACAGACACACACACACACAGTCTGAAGAATTCCTCCAGACAGAGTCGTCTTTGTATACATGCAGTCACCAAAAACAAATGCTCTCCTGATGCAGCCGTGTCACATCTGGGAGAATCATACATGATTCATACCCTATACACTTTTATGCTATCAAATAGTTTTACTAAACCTAAAAATCTCATCTTGAGAAAAAGAAAAACTCACCACTGAGATGACAAGCAAAGAGGCAGAAGACACCGAGCCACACCAACAACTTCATCTTTCGCTCCTAAATGAAACAAAAAGATGATGCTCTTGGCGTTAATCCACTGGTCAGTCAACAAAACACGTAATGAGTCCTAATGTTTCCCATAGTTTTGTGAGAGAGTGAAATTCTATTAAGACGTTTACCTGCAAATTGTTTGTGAAGCCGCTCTGAGAAATGCTGCTGCTCATCTGCTGGTTGGCTGTGGTGTGAGGAGCTCAGCGGACGGAGAGCTGGTGGATCTGCACACACACACACACACACACACACACACACACACACACACACACATGCACAGCCAAGCCTTGCCCACTGTATAGAAGTCCTTGATATTTCCAGGTGATTTGTTCATGCATTTTGTTTGTTTTTAGGTGTACATAAGTTCCTCTCACTAATGAAGAAACATAGAGTAACACATAACTGAGGATTAATGTATTTGTCCATATGTGCCAGTATCAGCATAAAACATATTTATTTCATTTATGTCATTAAAAATAAGATTTATTTATGGTGTCCAGAGAATGCAATGCAAATATTTTGCAACTATGTGTTGCATTAAAACATGCAGCGAAATTAATAGAAAATAGAATGTTTATTAGCTGATATTGTCACTTTAAAATCACAAACTAGTAGATTGTTATAATTAGATCATGCAGTCAGAGTGTTAGTTTTTATTATTGGAAAAACTTTACCAAAAATGAGACATCATTTGAGAAAATCACCAACTTTTAGCAAAAAAACTAAACATTCAAGCCAGAAAAGAAATTGATGTCACCAAATGATCTGCTTCATGAATATAGCTTTAATATACATAGAACGGACATCACCACAAATATGCTTATTACATTGCTTTTACACATAAGGTAACATGTCCTACTAAAATATACGATATATCCACAATGAGTACGCTTGAAATTCCATTTTCTCCAACATTTAAAGCAGTTTCACAACTAAAATATAAAAATATGTTTTACCGTTATCTTTAAATGTTTTTCAACTTTTTGTCGGAGATATGAGGAATAGTTGCAAAGAAAACCATACTGAGATGTGTTTGCCTCATACAAGGTACACAATCCAGCCCTGGATCCTGAACCGGGACCGGTTACAGGTGAATCCCTAGTTATCCTTGCAGCCCGTCTGATCCGTGTCCATCATCCTGAACAGGTCGATCCCTTCACCGATCATTAGGTCTTGGGCGTACCTCACGGTCTCCGGGGGCAGGAAGCGAGACCGTCCGAGGATCCATGCGTAGTCGATGTGGAAAATGTTGAGGATGGTTGTGCAGGAGTACACCACGGACAAGCTGGTATAGTCCGTGGTCAGGATCCAGTAAGGGCCGTAGGGCGTAACTGGGACATGAGAGAGACAGGTGATGATTTGTAAAACAGAGTTTATTCATTGGTTTACAATATAAAGGCATATGAACAAGATTAGCATTAGGATTTGGAAGAATTAAATGGAGATTTAAATTAAAGAAAAAAAAGCTCATGCACGCTATCCGATACATCATACTGCTTTGATTAACTTGATCTTGATCCTGTTGATCTAAAAGGAAAATCCACCTTGAATGGATTAAACAGTTAAATAAAGTCTTGAGAATTTTCTCCGAGTTTTTAGGGGAAAACACTTTTTCATCATTCAGTGGAACTGTTTAAGATTTAACCGAGTCTGGGTAAACTGTTTAGACATGCGTACCCAGACCTAATGGGAATGGGAGATTTTTATAGTGCTAGACACGTATTTAGGATAAAGGTCCAACGTGTTTTTTCGAAGCATTTTCTTTAAGATCACATCTTAAATAAATGCAAGTATCATCTGCATATTGATGATACAGAACAGCATATAAATACAAAGATGTGTCTATAATGCCCGATTGGTCAGATTTAAACCATGTCAGCCAGTGATGTCGTGCTCAATTTGGCTGAAAAGGGACATAAACATTTAGTGATAAATGAATAGATGATGACATGTTACACAGACAGACTTGTTGTCATTGTCATTAAAAATGTAGTGAGGCTGCTGCATCATGAATCAGCAGATGTCTCATCATTCATGAGCTCCTTAATCATGATGAGTGGATCATTCTCGTTGAGGGTTTTTTTCTGTTGGACGTTGTCTTTTTCTACAAGAAACTCTATATGTGTGCTACATATAATTATAATAAGAAAGAGATCAACACCAAAGACGTGGGACACAAAAAAGATGGAGACGAGTGCTCACAGTAGGAGAAGCTGACTCCAAGTCTTGCAGGATCTTTCACGTCTTGAACCACTGCCGTCCCTTCTATCACTCTCACCTTACCTTTACTGAGAGAGAGGAAATATTCTATTCAACAAATATGAGGGATGCACTTAATCAACAGAAGAACATGGTAAATATTAAAGTGAGGAACAAACAAGATGAATAAAAAGCAAAGTAAATTAATACTCCAGCGTCATCACAAGGCCTTCAGTCAGCTGCTCCGGGGCCAACAATAAATAATAACTCAGAATTCATTATATTATATCATTATTACTCAGTGTGTCAGTCTTGGCTCTTTGACCTGTGTGGAAAAGTATATTCCTGTGACAGTAACAATAAAAAGACATTTAAACCCTGATATTTTCAGGCAAATATACAAACTTAAGTTTTTTTTGTGCAACAAGATGTACTTATGTAGTCCGAGGTTCACCCACGCTACCATCAATGATATTGTTATATTTACTCGGGGGTTTCAGGCCTGTTAAACTTTGAAAGTCTAGTCTTTTCCATAATGATCCCTCGATACTCACTAGAACTGGGAGTTCAGCACCTGAATGGTACCGTCTTTCCTCAAGGCGTAGTTGGCCTCGATGCACTTTCCTCTCTCGAAGGAAGCGGGGAGCTTCTCGATCTCATACCACTTGCCCAGATACTGTCAGCAGAGACGTTGGGTTACTTCTGTGTCGTCGAGTGTACAGTGAGTGCACAGGTGCGTGTTTTTATGTGCGTTTACCTGTTGGAGGTTGAAGTTGGGCTGCACCTTGGGAGTAGGACAAGGACCCCAGTGATAGGTCTGTGCCGACACCAGAGGGACCAGCAGGAGGACGAGGGCGGCGAGGTCGACTGCAGACATTCTTCCTAAGTGCAAATGTATTTGCATCAATATATTTTAAGTACTCATTTGTTGGTTGTATTAATGTAATGCAGCAAAATGTTATGTTTCCATCTGAATTGTAGTGAAGTATAAAGTAGAAGAAAATGGATAATACTCATGTGAAATACAAATTCTTCAGTACAATACTGAAGTTAATGTACTCTGCCATTCTGAATGTCTGACTGAACAGTTGCATCGTGGGTAATGTAGGCACAAGTTTTTGACGAGGATGAAGAATGCGTGGATTTTTTTTTTTAAGCATGACATATCTGGTTCTGCTACATTGATTTTGATCTTTTTGTTTTAAAAACTATCCGTCGTGGGTCTGATGATGTTATAGGAATGTAATAATCTTTAGAGAAATAACGTACCAAATCTAACAACCTCTAATTTTTCTTTGTTATTTTCTGAGTTTTTATGTCAGAAAAAAACAAATAGTATTAATATGGCTTTAAATAAAGCAAGAAGCATCACTGAGGATGATTCTTCTATTTCCGTTTTATTCAATAACTTTGACTCTGAATTTAGCCGACTGAAATTTTAAGTTTTTATGGTCTAAATTTGTGTTATCTGCATTTTTTAAAATTTTGGATTAATATCAAATTGTGTCTGTAGACAAGCTTTCAAAAAAGAAAAATCTGAATGTGTTTGTGTCAGTTTAGACCAAACGGTTAAAGCTACTGAACCCAAAGGCCCATCCAGTCTGCCTGCAGTCTGTGGAGGGTGTTGGCGCTTCTTCCTCTATTGTTCCCTATAGAGATGTTAAATGGTTGACTTGGATTTCACGATTTTTGTGAGATAATAAACACGTGCCAGATAAGTCTATAGGCCTACGGGTCTCAGTGCTGCAGCTGATATCTTCTTTTCTTTTGTCTCTCCACAACAATCCATGTCGCCTCACCGGTTATTCTGGTTTCACGTAACACTTTTATTTTCCACACAGGCCAACGTGCCACTTGTTTTTAGTAGATTAACTACTGTATAACAATAACAACAAACATATCAAATACCTCCTCAGGGATTTCAGCTTCATGTTAAGTAAAATCAGAGGATGAAAGCAAGCAGGAAAGGAGTTCTCATTCATTACAGAAAATAATCAGTGTTAAAAGTGTTAGTGTGTGTTAAGTGTATTAAAACTTTACCATATTTAAAATAAACAATGAATCCTATTAATTCTACATTCTAGTATAAATCGACCATGGAATTAAACCTTCTTACCTCAGGTGTATGAGGGTTAAAGATGTCAGGTGGAGATCTGCTGCTGCTGCTGACAACACGCTGTCTGGAGGTCTCAGGACAGACTGGGAGTGTGTTCTAGTTCACATCACGTCACTCCCACAGCACGAGGCAGCTCGTTACCTAAATTGTCATCATGCGCACATTCTTTACATTGTGAAAAAAAAATGCAGACATTGTGTGATGAGGGTGGAATATTTTAATCTTTCAATTCCCTGAACATTCTTATTTACATCCCCAACATGATGGAGTTTCATCAAATTCATATTCATATTTTTATTTACGATAAATAATATATATTTTCTCAAAGTTATGAGGATTTTTATATCACCTTTTAAATTAGGCCAAATTCATTGCAAATGTTTTACTTTGTTTTATGTCCCCAATGCAAAGCATTTCGAAATGTATTTGTATTTTGTTTATATTTATTTTAGACTTTTTACATGTTTACAAGATTGTTATACGTATACAGTAGCCTACATTGCTGTCGACAAGGGTGTTATTATTGATGTAACCACAAGATAGCGCCAAAGTAAAATGTAATGTTTGTTGTACAATAACGTTTGTATTACTGAATATGAAGCACAGATTGCTGTGTTTGTAATCCCAACAGGTTAGTAAAATGTATAATATATACATAATATATTATCCAAGTCCCAAAATTGACAACTTAATGTCTACCCAACAAACAAACAAAGATCTAATTTGATACAAAGCTGAACACTGTTGTTTCGCTTCAACCACGCGGGGAATTGCTTATTTGGATGTAATTCATTTGTTTGTGTGCTGGCTGGCAGTCACCGATCAATGTGACTCTCTTTATAGAGGATGGTTCAGTACGGCCAGGAGTGTTGCTGCCGGCCAGGAGAGGAGACCGTTTTCAACATACTATACTATGCCTTTTTTTTTCATGACTTTTTTCGACATACTATGCCTTTTTTTCCATGACTTTTTTCGACATTCTATGCCTTTTTTTCATGACTGTTTTCGACATAATTTACTAACTTTTTTTTATCAACATACTATACTATGACTTTTTTTTATCAACATACTATGCTATGACTTTTTTTATCAACATACTATACTATGACTTTTTTTTATCAACATACTATACTATGACTTTTTTTCATGACTTTTTTCAACATGCTATAATATGACTTTTTTCATGACTTTTTCCAACATACTATACTATGACTTTTTTTTATCAATATACTATACTATGAATTTTTTTTATGACTTTTTTCAACATGCTATAATATGACTTTTTTCATTACTTTTTTCAACATACTATACTATGACTTTTTTTTTATCAACATACTATACTATGCCTTTTTTTCATGACTTTTTTCAACATGCTATAATATGACTTTTTTCATGACTTTTTTCAACATACTATACTATGACTTTTTTTCATTACTTTTTTCAACATACTATACTATGACCTTTTTTATCAACATACTATACTATGACTTTTTTTCATGACTTTTTTCAACATGCTATAATATGACTTTTTTTCATGACTTTTTTCGACATACTATACTATGACTTTTTTTCATTACTTTTTTCAACATACCATACTATGACTTTTTTTTATCAACATACTATACTATGACTTTTTTTCATGACTTTTTTCAACAAGCTACAATATGACTTTTTTCATGACTTTTTTCAACATACTATACTATGACTTTTTTTCATGACTTTTTTCAACAAGCTACAATATGACTTTTTTTCATGACTTTTTTCAACATGCTATAATATGACTTTTTTCATGACTTTTTTCAACATACTATACGATGACTTTTTTTATCAACATACTATACTATGACTTTTTTTCATGACTTTTTTCAACATGATATAATATGACTTTTTTCATGACTTTTTTCAACATACTATACTATGACTTTTTTTATCAACATACTATACTATGACTTTTTTATCAACATACTATACTATGACTTTTTTATCAACATACTATACTATGACTTTTTTTCATGACTTTTTTCGACATACTATACTATGACTTTTTTTATCAACATACTATACTATGACTTTTTTTCATGACTTTTTTCAACATGCTATAATATGACTTTTTTCACGATTTTTTTCAACATACTATACTATGACTTTTTTTATCAATATACTATACTATGACTTTTTTTCATGACTTTTTTCAACATGCTATAATATGACTTTTTTCATGACTTTTTTCAACATACTATACTATGACTTTTTTTATCAACATACTATACTATGACTTTTTTTATCAACATACTATACTATTACTTTTTTTCATGACTTTTTTCGACATACTATACTATGACTTTTTTTCATGACTTTTTTCAACATACTATACTATGACTTTTTTTCCATGACTTTTTTCGACATACCATACTATGACTTTTTTTCATGACTTTTTTCGACATGCTATGATGACTTTTTTCATTACTTTTTTCGACATACCATACTATGACTTTTTTTCATTACTTTTTTCAACATGCTATAATATGACTTTTTTCATGACTTTTTTCAACATACTATACTATGACTTTTTTTCATGACTTTTTTCAACATACCATACTATGACTTTTTTTCATGAATTTTTTCAACATACCATACTATGACTTTTTTTCGTGACTTTTTTTCGACATACTATACTATGACTTTTTTTCATGACTTTTTTCGACATACCATACTATGACTTTTTTTCATTACTTTTTTCAACATGCTATACTATGACTTTTTTTTTATCAACATACTATACTATGACTTTTTTTCATGACTTTTTTTAACATGCCACAATATGACTTTTTTCATGACTTTTTATCAACATACTATACTATGACTTTTTTTCATGACTTTTTTCGACATGCTATGATGACTTTTTTCATTACTTTTTTCGACATACCATATTATGACTTTTTTTCATGACTTTTTTTCGACATGCTATAATATGACTTTTTTTCATGACTTTTTTCGACATACTATACTATGACTTTTTTCGACATACTATACTATGACTTTTTTTCATTACTTTTTTCGACATACTATACTATGACTTTTTTTCATTACTTTTTTCGACATACCATACTATGACTTTTTTCGACATGCTATAATGACTTTTTTTATTACTTTTTTCAACATACCATACTATGACTTTTTTTCATGACTTTTTTTCGACATGCTATATGACTTTTTTTCGTGACTTTTTTTCGACATACTATACTATGACTTTTTTTATCAACATACTATACTATGACTTTTTTTCATGACTTTTTTCAACATGCTATAATATGACTTTTTTTCATGACTTTTTTCGACATACTATACTATGACTTTTTTTTATCAACATACTATGCTATGACTTTTTTTATCAACATACTATACTATGACTTTTTTTATCAACATACTATACTATGACTTTTTTTCATGACTTTTTTCAACATGCTATAATATGACTTTTTTCATGACTTTTTCCAACATACTATACTATGACTTTTTTTATCAATATACTATACTATGACTTTTTTTTATCAACATACTATGCTATGACTTTTTTTATCAACATACTATACTATGACTTTTTTTATCAACATACTATACTATGACTTTTTTTCATGACTTTTTTCAACATACTATACTATGACTTTTTTTCATTACTTTTTCCAACATACTATACTATGACTTTTTTTATCAATATACTATACTATGACTTTTTTTCATGACTTTTTTCAACATGCTATAATATGACTTTTTTCATGACTTTTTTCAACATACTATACTATGACTTTTTTTTATCAACATACTATACTATGACTTTTTTTCATGACTTTTTTCAACATACTATACTATGACTTTTTTTCATTACTTTTTTCAACATACTATACTATGACTTTTTTTATCAACATACTATACTATGACTTTTTTTCATGACTTTTTTCAACATGCTATAATATGACTTTTTTTCATGACTTTTTTCGACATACTATACTATGACTTTTTTTCATTACTTTTTTCAACATACCATACTATGACTTTTTTTTTATCAACATACTATACTATGACTTTTTTTTATCAACATACTATACTATGACTTTTTTCATGACTTTTTTCAACATGCTACAATATGACTTTTTTCATGACTTTTTTCAACATACTATACTATGACTTTTTTTCATGACTTTTTTCAACAAGCTACAATATGACTTTTTTTCATTACTTTTTTCAACATGCTATAATATGACTTTTTTCATGACTTTTTTCAACATACTATACTATGACTTTTTTTTATCAACATACTATACTATGACTTTTTTTCATGACTTTTTTCAACATGCTATAATATTACTTTTTTCATGACTTTTTTCAACATACTATACTATGACTTTTTTTTATCAACATACTATACTATGACTTTTTTTCATGACTTTTTCAACATGCTACAATATGACTTTTTTCATGACTTTTTTCAACATACTATGACTTTTTTTCGACATGCTATAATATGACTTTTTTCGACATACTATACTATGACTTTTTTCAACATACTATACTATGACTTTTTTTCATGACTTTTTTCGACATACTATACTATGACTTTTTTTCATGACTTTTTTCGACATACCATACTACGACTTTTTTCGACATGCTATAATGACTTTTTTTTATTACTTTTTTCAACATACCATACTATGACTTTTTTTCATGACTTTTTTTCGACATGCTATATGACTTTTTTTCGTGACTTTTTTTCGACATACTATACTATGACTTTTTTTCATGACTTTTTTCGACATACCATACTAAGACTTTTTTTCATGACTTTTTTCGACATACCATACTATGACTTTTTTTCATTACTTTTTTCAACATGCTATACTATGACTTTTTTTATCAACATACTATACTGTGACTTTTTTTCATGACTTTTTTCAACATGCTACAATATGACTTTTTTCATGACTTTTTTCAACATACTATGACTTTTTTTCGACATGCTATAATATGACTTTTTTTCGACATACTATACTATGACTTTTTTCAACATACTATACTATGACTTTTTTTCATGACTTTTTCGACATACTATACTATGACTTTTTTTCATTACTTTTTTCGACATACCATACTACGACTTTTTTCGACATGCTATAATGACTTTTTTTTATTACTTTTTTCAACATACCATACTATGACTTTTTTTCATGACTTTTTTTCGACATGCTATATGACTTTTTTTCATGACTTTTTTCGACATACTATACTATGACTTTTTTTCATTACTTTTTTCGACATACTATACTATGACTTTTTTTCATTACTTTTTTCGACATACTATACTATGACTTTTTTTCATGACTTTTTTCGACATACTATACTATGACTTTTTTCATGACTTTTTTCGACATACCATACTATGACTTTTTTCGACAGACTTTTTTTCTGACTTTTTTCGACCTGCTATACTATGACATTTTTTCGACATAGCCTTTTTTCTGACTTTTTTTGACCTGCTATACTATGACATTTTTTCGACATGGACTTTTTTTTGACCTGCTATACTATGATATAGATGGTGCACCTGCCCGGTTTTAAGCACCCCCAGTCGGACTCGTGGCGGAGTGAGTGCGAGATAATAACTCATGTGCGATTTACTATATCGCACATGTGAGATAATAACTCGCACGTGCGAGATAGTAAGTCGCACGCGCGATTTAAAAAAAAACCCACCCATGTCACCTCCAGGGCTCCATAGTTATGTCATAAAAATACAATGAAATGTAATAGTATCTAATGTCATAAAATAGTATAGTATGTTATGAAGAAAACATCATAAGTTCATACTGTGTTTTACCTGTGAAATATGTCAAAAAGGTCATATGTTATAATGTATTTTATTTAATATGCATTGTATGAAACTGATCAACATTCTTCTTTCACTAAATCAATGGGACTTTTTAAGTAAAGCTATAAAGATTGAACAGATAAAGAAAAGTAATATGTGTATACCCTAAAGATAACCAATAAAAGACAACGAGACCAGACGAGAATTGAATAAAGATGATTTATTTCCAGTGTTTGTTGAAGGAGGGCATTGCACCCATGTTTTCGCTGCACACAGGCGAGATGTCCACTGTTCAGAAAACATCGTCTCATGCGGTTTTAAAGATACATTTGTTGTTTTCTCCCAGGTTTTAAGCGCCCATGCATTTTACTGCATTTTAAAAATACAGAGAGAGGGAAAAAATGAAGTAAACTATAATGGAACAAAGACACCGACGTACATTTGAATGCTCTGATGTTGTAGTGAGTTTAACTAAAAACAGGAAAGACCCACGACAACAAAACACATCTCTGGAATGCCTGTGAGATTATTTTCTCCTAAAAATCTTTTGTCTTGTCAACTGTTGGAAAAAACAATCTTAAAAAAGGGATAAAAGAGGCACTTTTCTTTTTGAGATAAAAACAATGTGTAAAAACAAACTGTTTGCACTGTAACTGGACAAAGTTTGGAAATAAAAACTACTGTACCAAGCATTACATACTATAGTATCAGCATTTCAGTATTGTTTTTTCAGTTTTTATTTGATAAAACTATAATAATCATCCAGTCCATCAAGCTAATAATCTGGCTGTTGTTCTGTACTGTGAAAAAACAAACTTCCCACAGCACCCAGCTCAGAAAGCAGCCCTCTGTTACATCCACATACTTCAAGTACAGGCAAAAAAAACACCATACATGTTGTTTTGAAAATGACAATATTGTCACAAGCATCTAGTGTTAGTCCAAAGAGAGTAATACATTCTTCATACCGCTTATAATAGGAAGAACTGAACCATGATTCCATGAAAAAAAGCTTCCTCCTGCATTCAGCAATAGTCAAGTTGACCCTGTTACTTCTTGTTAGTGCTGTTTAACAATCCAGAGTCCATTTCTGTCCCATTAACACGACAGATTAACAGCGAAGTCACATTCTTGCATTAGTAGGGTCCGATCTTGAAGGAAGAAGTCCGAGTTCTATCCACATCTGTTCCAGTATGGCCAACAAGTCAGTTGAATAAACACATAAACATCTCTTCAGCATTATTCCAGTAACAATCACGTAAGCCTATACACAGTATGTACAGTAGATACATAAAGTATACTTTGTAGAAAAAATATTGTGCAGTAACCTTAGCTAAAAGACCCACATTCGTACATTCACGCAATCATTCCGTTTCTTTTTTTATTATCCTCACAAACACGCTAGACAAGACCGCTCTTGCCGTTTCACAGATACTGGTAGAACCGTGAGCGGACAACTTGTGCTCCAGACAGTTTGTGTGGGTGAGCGTCCGCCCCGAGACCGGCTTTGTTTTTGCCTTGCAGCCCGCTACCGTTAACATGCTCCCCCGTCAGCGGCTGTGCGCCCGGGGACGCAGAAGGGGAAGGTCTCTCAGGAGCAACGTCCCCGGCTGCTGGATGCTCATCCTCGGGAACGGCTTTAGGTGCAACCTCGACGCTTGAATCCGAGCCTCTACACCGCTCCCTGGTGATCCAGTCCCGGATGGAGAAGTCCTGAGAGGAACATCTGGGCTTGAGGCGGTCCAGAGTGGACAGTTCGGCCGTCTGGTCCACCCCGCCTTGCTCCCTCCAGTCGTTGATGACCGCCAGCTCTGCGAAGTCTCTCTGCCCGGCCATGGTGTGCCTCCGGCGGATGTTCTTCTTCTTCCCTCGGGCGTCTGGAGCTCGATTCTTCTGGGTCAACATATCGTCGGCAGACGTGCGCAGCCTGAATTTAAGCCGCTCTGTGATCTTAAGGTGCCAGGCTGGCTCGGGACGCTCCGACTCGCTGCGTGAAGACGAGCTGAGGCTGCTTGTGGACCTCCCTTTCTTCATCACCTCCAGGACTCGAGAGAGCCGCGTGGAAGACTCCGCTCTACCCTCACTACGCTCCCCGCTCCCAGCAAAGCCCTCCACTGATGACTCACTGTCTGTTTTCTGTCTTAGGGACCACCTTCTGGAGAGGGTGTCACACTCGATCATCCTGTGTGACGGGAAAAGGCGCCGCGCCTCCAGCTTCGGTGTGGTGCTGCTCTCCGCTGCTCCGCCTCCTCTTAGTTCAGTCTTGTTCAGACTCTGGTCTGGGCAGGGTGTAGACTGGCTGCTGCCGCCGCCCGGGGCAAAAACCGGGAAGTCGCTTTCACTGTCCGTCTCCATGGGTCGTCCCTCGCTAATGAGCTCGCTGCGTTCGTCATCGGCCTCCTCCCCGCCCTGCAGCTCTGGACTGAGCGCGCTGGACTCGGCTCCAGTCAAGAATGTGATGGAAGAAGTGGTGGAGTAGTCGGAGGTGATGGAGCTCACCTCTGCACCGGCGGACGCCCCCGGACCTACTGCCAGTCCGACACACGCTCCTGCAGGAAGATCAGGGGACGTTCCGCTCCACTTTTTCGGTCTTGACCGTGGCACGGACGCTCCGGAGCTCATGGTCCCGAGGTCCGAGGTGTTCTCATCGAGCGTGGAAGGGGGATCCGACAAGGAGGATTTCGCCTGAGAAGCAGAGATGTTTGGGGATGGAGAGGGGGAAGGTGAGGGGTGTCTGGGCGGAGTCTTCTCCTTCAGGAAGATGTTTCTGTGCTCTCTCTTGGCTTTAGGCGTGAGCTCCACAGGTCTCCCGTTCTCCTTCCTCTCGTCTGCACGTACCAGTTGCTTGGCGTTGGGTTTAGCGTTGGGGCTGGGACGCGCCTCGCTTTGCACCTCAGTCTGGAGGCCGTGGTGGTTTGACTTCTGGCTGGGGATTTCCTTCTTGGGGAACACAGCATCCAGATCGTCATCTGAGCTGCTAGGCTGCTGCTTCTCCTTTGATTTCTTTCTTTTGCGGCTGGCTGCAGCAAAGATGGAGGAGACCAGGAGCTCTCGGCTGCACTGGTCCTTCCCTGAGCCCCAGGAACCCTACGGAGAGGGATAGACGGGGGAGGAGGATAACAAAATGAGCATTTGTGATACTGCGAAACACAGGAGGGGGGCACGTCAAAGACAACAAAAAACCCTTCACCACCGGCTGGAAACTTAAACCTGTACTCCACCTGCTCCCGTGAAGCACCACAAACCAGAGAAGTGGACAGAGAGAGGAACATTAACAGGCGTCATTAACAGGGAGCACTGTATTTCCATGCTTGCCTTGAAGCTGAAGCAGGAGAAGCAGTAGCACAGCATGAACTCAGCTGAAGAAAAGCAGCCACATAACAGCAGTGCAGCGATGAAACACACCTGCTATAGCTAATAACACAATCTCATTTTGTTTTTTCCTATCTCATAAAGAGAAACAGATGATCCTGAGCTTCTCAGCCGTGAGTGCGATGTGTCATGAAGCAGAGAAGAAGCTGTGGCTACTGACCGACAACTCATTGCATGAAATTAAAGGGCCAGTGCACCCACATTACAAAATGTTTATTAATCAGCCCTTATGGTATCTACCCATGCTGTTAATGGTAGTTTGGTTTTAATATGCATCCCTGATTTTTTTCTACTTCTACCAAATAACAGGGATGTGAATAAGAATTTAACATATTTAACATAAATATTTTTTTAACAGAAACAGCATCTTGGTTGGTGTTGATGTTCTACACAACAGGTTTCACTGGGACTATTTCTTCAGCAGACAAGCCATGTCAAATTGTGTGATAGATGTCTGATGAACTACAGCATTATGATAAAACAACTATATCTACTGTCCTGTCATGATTTTAAATGTACAAAATCACGCTTAAAACGTCATTTCATGCCGCATTTCAATGAAGATGAGGTTTGAAACAGCAGCAATGGCATTGTGAGAATGTATTTGGTCTTTAGGAAAAAAATTAATAGATTTGATATAATTGTTTTGATGAAGAGATATTGATGCTGAATTTCTTAAATGTACTTTTTCTACCACCTGTGTGCACCACAAATTAATCTTTATTGCATTCTATAAGGGTGGACAAAGAAAAGTGGAATATCTATATTAGCTCAGTTTATTTTTGGGGGGATAATGGGGATGAAACAACCCTGTGGCTTGTGGTACGTTTATTTGATGCTGATCCTGACTGGAAGTGGAGGCTCGTCACCTACCTCCTGTCATCCTACACTAGCAGTGGCCTGAGAGGGTTAACACTGGGCACACACACACTCACCTTTGATTTAGCTGAGTCACTAGTCGGTGAATCTGTGGGTAAAAAGAGAAGAGAAGGGACGCCTTAGATCATTTTACAACACAGACAAACACATCGATGAGGTGCAAAAATGGGAAAATGAATCGGAGAGGGGGAGAAAAAAAAAAGAGAAGAGAACAATGTTGATGAGGAGGATCATGAGACAAAGACGAGACAAGTGAGCACAAACATGAGCAGACAACAGGCCATGCTTCACACAGACAGATGAGCTCTACGTTACACTCAGCTCCACGTCTACGTGGCGCCCGGCGTTCTTCCCCAACGAAGCATCGAGAGGACAGTTGTAATCTTTCCACACGTTTCTTAGTGATACTGAGTGCAACCATAGCAACGAATACAACGAGTAAGTGTCAACAGCAGCTGAACAGTGAGGCAGATAATGTGCCATGCAACAGATGGGTGGCGAGGGATATCGAGAGTGAGGTATGCAGACGTGAACCCTATCGTAATATTTATTTATCTATTAACAACTTAAACAGAACCAAAAAGGGCCGGGTATTTTTTTTCCATGTCTTACTTTGAAAGTTTGCCCTACAGAATAAGATTATTCCTGTAACAAGATGTTAAACGTGGTCTAAACCAGTGGTTCCTAACTTCTTATACTAATACAAATATCTACTTTCGTCATCGCTGTCCTGTGAAAACCATATCAAAGATTTATGTAGGTCGAATTTGCTCAACATGAAATCCATCAACTCAGACCAAATCCATGAGCTGTGAGAAGTTTAATCAAAGAACGTTTCATTTGAATATATTTAGAGGTAAAACAAGAAAAATCAAAAAGCAATGATCAGAGAAGAGTAGAAGTAAAAATAGCTATGCAGACTAAAGTTATTTTTTCCTAGTTACCATCTCCCTGACCTCTTCCATTCATCCTGCAACTCAGGTTGGGATCCACTGGTTTAAACACAAGCAGCCTAAGTTCTAAAAATGATCATTTTCTGAAATCTGAAAATCCAAACAACGTATGTGTCTGTACATTCAAGAGCAGCTTGAAGTTCTCGCTACAGACACATTTTGATTGATATTAACCATGTTTCATACCCAACTTCCCCGATAGACAGAGACCTTTTAGCTGAACTGACACAGCGACGTGAGGTGACATGAGTAACAGTGACATGGCGATGACGGAGACGGCCATGGAAGAAAACCAAAACATAACAGAGAAGTGACAGGGGGGTCACAGAGGGGCTAGCTATATGAGAAGAGGGGACGCTACATGAGAGAAGGAATCCCTTATATCATCCTACTAGCTTCAAATTTGTGTGTGTTTGTTGGTGTGACATAGCCAAGCCCCCCTATACACCCCTTACAATAACAGATGATGGCACAATATGCAAGTGCACACTGACTGGTGACGTAGAAACCATACCATGCTATCTCTCCTGTTGGCAAGCTTGCGAGACAGTGAGGAGAGACAGCGGAGAGCCTTTCAGACAGTAGCACCAGCCTGCGTTAGGTATACTCTTTTCTTTCTTTAATGCTGTTTATCCCCTCTCTTTTTTGCTCTTTGGCATTTCTTAACAGAACTGTGGGTTCCTGCAGACCAGGCAGCTACACTGGGGGCAACAATCCTCCTTCTTCCTACAGTTCCAGCTGTCCATCACGGACATTATAGAGTCCATCAGTGTCATCATGGTGTGATAGACTCCTCCCACTTGGCCTGTGTCAAGATCAGTATGTGTGAATGCTGGGAAAGCCTTTAGGACACCCGACAGAGCCTCACTAGAGACAGAGGAATCAGAGGTTGCCTTTCACTGTAAAAACATCTATTTCTGACGTGGGAAACAACACACCTTATTAGTGTAACAGTAGGCGGGATAAAGGGAGGGAGAAACACAGCCCAGGTGAGGGGTTTGACTAAAAGGAGGAGGTTAAAAAAAGGAAATCTACTAAGTACCAAGGAGGGGTTAAATCTCTTAAAGCAGATGAAGAAGCGGGACAATTTATTGTATCCTGATGCAAATAAATTGCCCACTGAAACCCACACAGGGTGTTGGACTCATGGTTAGCCATAGACATTTCTATCTAGTGGCAACAGCCAAGGAAGCAAAAAGGGGGGAAGCTGAGCCTACGTAGGGAGGAAGCAGCATTATCATCAACATTTCTCACTAGTTCACACACACCGGTCCGTCTTTGACCACAGTGCTCAGCAGAGAAAAGGGTAGTGAAAGATTAACCCACCAAAGAGTTGGCCTGCCAGAGGCAGCGTGTTACCTGATACTTCACCCTGCGACGTGCCCGTACGGCCGATGTTGGTGAGCAGGTGGTCGATGTTGGGGATGGGCTGAGACTCCACCGCGCTCTCCTCCCGGGACACGGTCTGAAAGAAACCAATGTTATGCAATTCAATGAATTCAGGACGTTTTAGAGAAATATGCAGCCCTAAAAGCTAAATCTTCCATTGTGTTGCACTGTAAACATCTGCAATGTACCCACCACTGGATCTCCGTTTCCATCTTCAGTGAAAAACCAGTCATACTAGAGGAAGGAAAAAAACGTTAAATGTGAAAATTATGTTTAATACTTTATATCTTTAACAGCGGTTAAAGATCTGGCACTCACATTTTGAATGAGGGCCTCGACTATCCTGTACTGGTCCGGCATGTGTGTCACCATGTGGGTCATGTTGTCCTCGGTGGTGCGCACCAGAGTGGGACCAAACACGATGGCCAGGTTCCTTGGTTCCATCTGAAAAACAAGAAACCCAGATTTAATCTTACATCTTTCATTTCTCTCACCACTAACTGAAAGGAAGGTGTAAGTTACACACCTTATTCTTCTCTGAGTTATCAGCCACAGTCTTGAGATGAGCCGAGAGGAACTTGAGGGTCTCGTAATGATGATCTGGCAACTCATGAAGCTGTGAGCAAAAAAAGAAAAGAAACAGAGACATCATAAAGGTGAAAATGGAAAGGATTTTATAAGATGAAAGCACTCAAACACATGATGTGCACAGGTTGTAAAAATTAAAAGCCAAACACTTAAGAAACAACAGGTTCAATAAGTCGATAAATAAATGATTAAATAACAATAAAAAAGAAAAATACAACAAAAGGGATGACATTAATTGTCAAAGCAACTCACCAGCCTCTTGAGCACTTTCAGTCTCTCCACTGGGTCCTCTGTTCTGTTGGCTTCTATAAAATCTCCGTACCTATCTTCACGCAGAAATGAAAAATTAGGCAAAGGCTGCAGGGGAACTATTACTGGGTGTTACATCTCATTTTTGGCCACTAGATGGCAACCTTTGAACAAAGCCACTTACCATTGGTGAACAACGGCTCTGGAAGTTTACGGAAGAAGGATTTCAGTAGACTGCTGATCACATTGAGGTCCCTCCATTTCTGTATAACAGGAGAATAGAATAAAGAAAAGAAGGAATGAGTTTAATCAACATGCAGGATGATGCTTGGCTCTCAGAAAGACTCCCATTCACTATCAGGGTGCTGAAGCTCTGACAACTGCACCCTAATCAGCAATCTAGAAATTCTAAATTCTGACAAATCACGAGCAAGTAACGTTCTGTGCACACACACACATAGAACATCCCAAACACACAATGTGAAACTCCGAGGAGAGTTTAATTAAAGCAGCATCGATCGATAAGTGCTCCACTCACATCATCCTGAACATCGATATCATTCATGCCCTTGTTGTTGAGCTCCTCCTGCATGTTGGAGATTGCAGCATTGTTTCCCGGGACTCTGTAGATCCCCGTGTACTCCAACCCTCTCTCCTCCACCAGCTTACAACAGACCTCCACAATCAGAGGCACAAACTGGAACAGAGAGAAATGCAGGAAATGTTGGACATGCAGTTTGTTCCCACTGAGCAACTTGACATCTAAAATAAGTTTAATAGAAGTACATTAGACGTCTATCCGTCTGTAGACGTCTAATATACGACTTTTCAACATTTATGCATTCCTAAAGATGTTTTTAAAACGGGTTCCACTTCCATCATAGTACATGAGTACAGACCTTGTTGGTTTGTGCAGGAGGACAGTCGTCCAGCC
Source organism: Chelidonichthys spinosus (assembly GCA_029853015.1). Taxonomy (NCBI): domain Eukaryota; kingdom Metazoa; phylum Chordata; class Actinopteri; order Perciformes; family Triglidae; genus Chelidonichthys; species Chelidonichthys spinosus. The sequence continues at coordinate 14,794,437 of CM056837.1, forward strand.
TCACTCCAAATGTGACCCCCGGAGACGGCTTCTTCTCGAAAGGTTTCCTCATCAGCCCCGGGATGCCCTTCCTCCACGTCCCTTTATCCTTGGGAGGGCTGGTGTCATCTGCAAGCACAGTGAAACATGCAGCACAATGAGTGTCACATGTCTCTTTGATTGGCTGCAGAATTTTTTTTTTCCCCTTGCAAAAGACATCAAATGCAAAGGAAAAACCTTTCCCCCCCCACCTTTGTGCATGTTCTTCCTCTCCTGCTCAGGTTTGGGTGCGAGTGGACTTGTTGCTTTGACCTCTCCTTTACCTCCCAGCAGCGTCTGTCTGATGCTCAGCGACTGGCGTGAGGGTTTGGGCGACGGCTCCGTCTTGCTGCCTGTCGGGCTGGGTAACACACGAACACAGAATGAGCTTTGCAATCAGAGCTAACTCATCGGGCACCGTGTGAAGTTTCTCGTGAAGTGTGAGGACCTCCCTTCCCCTCTCACCTCATCAAGGTGTTATACTCCTTGATCTTCCTGCTGATGAGGTCATGGCTGGTGAAGGCCGCGTTCTAAAAAAAGAAAGAAAAAAAGGAAGGAAGGAAAGGGGAGTAGAGCAGATCAGACAGAGGACACAATAGGTTAAGGCATCAGGTGCGACAGTCCCCTTCACAACCCCACCCTTAGCAGGACATAGCGGATCTTTATATGACCTGCTGCTATCAGGTGACACAGGTAAGACCATTGGAATGTCATAGTATGGACAGTGTGGTTACGTCCTAAAGAGACGGGAAAGACGGGGTTACATTTCTAATGGGGGGAGAGCCGCCCAGTTCAAGACAAAATATCATATTCTCATTACATGCTCAATAATGCAGTAACTGCTAAGCAACAGCAGAGTATCTAATGAATAAAAACAATGGGCCTTTTGCAAGAACATTTTCGTATCCTTACCCATGACTTTTTGACCACGGGGCTTTTATGAGTCAGATTCACCAGACTCTCTTTTAAGAGTTCATTTAAGCCGATGAACTAATCTACGTTAAGTCTATAAAATGGAAGGAAATTATGGGAAAATGCTGATCACAATTGTGAAAAAAACATAAATTCACTTATTTAAATGTCCAACCAGCAGTCCAAAAACACAAAGGTATTTAATTCACTGTCATATAAGACGAAGAAAACCAGCAAATATTCACATTTGAGTAGATGATCGATTAACCGAGCTCTAAAGATCCAGCTCATTTTGTGTTACATTCACAAAAATGTCACCCGAAATAAAAAAAAAAATTGTCAGTTGTATTATTATGGAACCAGAAACAATTTAACAGTATCGACTGACATAAAGAGGGAATGGTTTGACATAAAGTTAGATAATAGTGAAGAAAATTGGGTCATGACTGAGATGGGAGGAGGCCCAGAGGATGTGACAGCTATTGTAGGGCAATAGGACAATTATACAGTAGGTGATGTCACACTGTCAGGTGTGCTGTAACAGAGGGCGTTCGACTCGACAGCGCCCTGCATAGAGACCCTAGGCAGTGACCTCGTGAGAACGACTCCAACGAATCCCAAAGTAGGCCAAGAAAAATCACTAAAAATGTTCTGTTTGGCGGTAAAGGTTTGTCCCAAAATAATCATGGGTTGCAGCCAGAGCCTCAGGCCAACGCTGGGCTGAGTATAACTTAGAGTTTCTTTATTTACGCACCTTATATTTATGCACTTCACAACCGCAAAGAATGTTATTTCCAGTCCGCAGGCATATTTTCTCAGCTGCTAAAACCCACTATCTTTGTGCTAAATACTGCAACATACAACAACAGAGGAAGTTCTCCATCTTCTGCCACTTACAATCCTTACAACACATCCAGAAACAGTTTACTCATGTACTCATACAGTGTAGACATGTGTGCACCATATGTGTTTTTATGCCTACTTTTGATATAAAGTTTATATAATGAATACTGAAACTAATGTATATGTGGCACAAAAAGGCAATTTATTATTTTGGCTGGAAAAAAATATGCGTATCTGTGGATTTTTTCACTTTTCATTCACTGCTTGTGCATAATAACAACTCTCACCTCCTCGTCCAGGTTGCTGTTCTCCTGTATGACTCGGATCCAGGCCAGCATGTCCTCCCGGTCCTCAGCCTGGAACAGGTATTCACAGTCCGACGTGGTCAGCCGCAGCACGTTCTTACGCTTTGTGTCGCTGTATGAGATGTCGATCAGACAGGACTTGATGCTGATGGGCACTGGCTCCTCTACTGTTTGACAGTTGGCATGAGCCTGCCCCTCTTTTTTGTCTTTGTATAGGCAAAGGTAGTGGCCTCTCAGCACGGCGTACATCTGTTTCCACGGGCGCATCCCTCCTCCGACACGCTGCAGAAATGGGTCGGGAGAAGGAGATGAGTTTTACGAAGCAAAATGGGGAGAATTACTCTGTAAACTTTCCTATTGTTGGCATTAGAACACATTATCACTGCCTTATATGTTTGCCTTTTGTACTCCATACAAAAGGCAAATATATATACACTCTGGAAACGAGGGAGCGGCACCGCTAGTGTTGATAAACAAAGTTATACAGTAGGTCATGCTTGACGATTACGTGAAAGCTTTCTGTGTCGGTGTGTGAGTTATATGACGGGATGGCCTTGTATGTCGAGACGATCCACACCTTGCCCTTATCTGTGTTCAGCTGCTTGAAGTGCAGCAAACCCTCCTTGGTCGCGTCGCAGAAGACGTCAGACGAAGAGTCCCTCCTGGAGCCTGAATCCTCGGATGACCTGTCCACCGCCTGTGATGGATACACACATAACATGAAGCTTAGAAAACACCAAGACTGAGGTTGCTTTGTGTTGAAGACATTTTTTTTAAAGAGGGAGAGATGTTTTTACGTCCAGGCAAAATGTCCACATTTCAACAGGAGAACTTTTATCTTTTGGGTGTGAACTAATGAGCTGATAAACCTGCAATCAGGATATAATCAGTCATATGGCAACTCAGCACAGCTGGCACTGAACAAACTCATGCTGGATAAAAAAAAAAAATGGGGATTGAACTCACCTTCCTAAGACTTTTCAGGCCAGGTATTAAGGACCTCCTAAATGGAAGAGATTTTTAGTGTTTGACGGTGTTTTTACCCATCAAAATATACACAATGGGTATTATCCTTTACTCTTGTTAGTAAGGACACTGTTGTGGGTGTAACTTACCCTCTGCTCTCTTCCCGGTAGTTATCCAGGCCTTCATCACACGACTTGGATCGCTCCGTTTTAGTACCAGAATCGGACTCGATAATTGTGAGACGGAGAGAATCTATTAAAGAGAATGTGAAACAATTATGTGTAACCTCTCATAACCTGCAATGAGACGAATCACCATAGCCGTCCTTTTGCTGCGTTTGACATGAACGTACCTTGGTCATGTGACAGCTGACGTCGAATGAGAGGGGAGGGAGAGGGGGGGCTGGGAGGGATGGTGTTGATGACGGGCGTTCCAGATATAACGGCCGATGCAGCGATGTGTGTGCTGTCCTGGTCAGTACTTGGACTAGATGGTTCGTCTGAGGACAGGAAGAGAAGCATTAATGTTGCATTTGTGTGGCGTCAGAATAATTTGTTCCTGACTGGGGAAAATTCATGTGAATGGCCGCCTCAAGTCGGAACTCGGAGGGTTTGCAGACATTTTGGCGCCTGACTTGATGAATTAATGTCACACAAAAACATGACTAAATGTCGGGTTGATGGTAAAGGAAAAACACTTCATTAATTTCCATATTGGGTGTACATTTTTTGCTCACATTTGTAATATGATATTAGGTTAGTAACCCGCTAGTTGCTGTCCATGAAGAGTGACCTACATTATATATAGGAAGTTATTCATAAGCATTAACAAGTCAAGTAAAGCAACATCTAAGTGGTTTGAGAGAACAGCGTACTTCTTCTTTGTTTGCATTATTTTTCTTTTGTTCCATCCGTAGCCAGTTACACGTCTTAGCTACCTAACTACATTAGTTGGTGGTGTTACATACAGTACATAAAAAAGTTCCACAGTTTAGTATTCCTCCAATGTGTGGAAACCAGTTTTTGCTGAACTCCTATACATCTTTGGTATAAACTCAGATGAACTTTGAAACAGGAAATTGAAAATTAAATCACCCGAGAACAAAGTCTAATTCATCTCTGCTATCTCCACTTTAATAAACATTTCAGCGGACGGCAATAAAGCAAGCAGAGGTGAAGCAAAGCGACGCAGACAGAGACGCAGTCAGCGGCAGATAAGTGTTTCTGTTCCGATAGCCGACACACCTTTGAATAAACACATGCGGGGTAGTCAGCGAACATTAAATCATCACAGACGCGGCTGTGTCATAATGTCTGATATGCAATATCAGCAACATGGCAAGCCCTAAAAACAAATAAAGAGACGCGACCAATGAATCATATCTGGGGTGATGCAGGAAGGGCAGGTGAAACCCAACATAGCACAACCAACATGATCGCTCTTTGGAGAATTAAGTAGAGAGCTTCACATGTTATTTCACTTTATAAAAAACATTACAGTCTTCTGAATAAAAAAAAGAGCATCTAATTGCCCTGCCAATGCACTGGTGCAAATCTTAAACTTGCAACAGCACAACTTTAATGCGAAACATCTGATCTGCTTGTGTTAGTTGTGTACAGATTACAGCTGTGAAATCTCCCTCAAACCTCAAAGACATCTCCCATGACAATGCAAACCTAATTTCTACCAGGCCCATTTCATTTAATCGCTTGTTTGTATACCAATCCTGTTTCTGGGAATACGGTTGTGGAGCTTAAAACGGAATTGGATTGAAAGAGAAGATGCAGATCTTCCAACAAATGGTTAAGCAAATATAAGACTTCAACATAACATGATCAATGTGAAAAGTTTTAATATTTTCCCCTACAAATTCCTGAAAAAGTGCCCATCGTTGGTGTTAAACTGAGAACACCAGGAAGGGTTTGTAATCTTATCTAGATCTCAATGTAAAAAATTAAAAGGTGCGTTTGTGTAGGGGGAAAATGCTGCTGGATGAGGATATGATTAACACCTGCAGCTTCTGGGGGCACGAAGAAACACAAGAGCGGCTCTCATTGGCTGGTGATGAGTCACAATGATGACACAACTGAGGATGCAAGGGTCGAGTTCAAGCTTGTTCACTTATTGCATTCAGTTTCTGAGGAAAAACACGAAAAAAAGCAAGGATCTCTTCTCATCAGGGAAGGACGTGACCGTTTGCATGTACTTTAGCAGCACAAGTTCCCAGTTCAAATGTTGGCAGACACCTAATGAAGAGCACTTGTTCCACTTTTTGGAACTGTATGACATCTAACTGGAGATGCAGGAATGCTTTTATTTCTCCCTTATGTCACAGCACATTAGGACAACGTTCTCTGGTTTCTCTTACTGTACAGCACAGGGGAAAGATGAGACATTTCAGGGAGCGGGTCGGGGTTGTATTGAGTGTGTGTGTGTGTGTGTGTGTGTGTGTGCGCGCTGCCCTACTCGGATTCCAAACAGTGGTTTGATTACGTCATATTTGCCCGCAGGAGAGTGTCACACAGTCACATAATCACACAGCTGACTTGATGTCACCCTGAGTTCAAAATGCCACAAGGAACCAATTTATTTTCACATTTAAATACCTATATTGCATGCAATGCTATGCAGCAACTAGAGAAGAAGTACAGTAAGCCTTAAAGAAATGACAGTGCCGTCATGATCTGAGACGTTTCACTGGCAACACATTAAAGAAGTCATTCTCAAAGCCTGGGTCGGGACCCGCCAGTGGATCATGGGAGATTTCATATGGTTCGCCAAATCAATTTGCAGAATTTTTTCCATAGTCTTTTCTTTGAGATTTGAGGAGGGAGCCTGAATGTTTTCGTAATGTTCCGATAGCATTTCCTAAATGATGTATATATTACATCATTACTTAACCAAGATCTGGCCAAGCATGTGATTTTCTATACTTGATGCTCTCAACATATTTGGTCTGTCGTCAAAGATTAGTCACAGATTGGACAGGCATTCATATTCATATCATATCATTTACCTTCACTATCCTTTCACTGCTGTTGCTATAGAAACAGGAAGAGTTTAAACGGGAGGTGGTCTTACCTATGAAGGGGATTGAATCCAGGGAGTCGTCCAAGTTGTTGGAACCAGACTTTTGTCGTGTGTCTCCAAGTCGTCTTAGATGCATATCCCTAAAGCTGTCATTAGATGTCCAGCACATAGCTCCGTCTGCAGAGCCTGCCTTCACCAATGGTGGTGACTTGCGAGTCACTCCTCCCTGGTTGTCATTAACAGCTAGTACATAGGACGGAGGGCGGATGTGGGGTGGTCCAGAGTTTTTGTCCCTTCTCAGGACAACGACTGTCGCATCGGGCCCTTCTACGCCCTCTGCGAGACCGCCATTAGTCCGTACAAGAGCGCTGGAAGAACTGGAGAGTTCTCTGACTTTTGGCTTTTGGGTCACAGCTCCATTAGCGGTGGAGGAGCCAGAAGAAGAGGCAGCAGCTACATATTGTAGTTGTCTCTGCAAGGGCAGTTTAGAGGAGGTTCCAGAGCAAGAAGAAGACCTGACCGCCAACCCAGCCTCTGACCTGCTCTCCATTTTCAGACTGTCCGACCTGCCTCTGAGCAGCAGGTGAAGAGGGGACGAGTAGCCCAGGTGGTTTCCTACAATGTTAGCTCTTTGGTCTTTAAGAGGGTCTGTGGTTTTAGCGGTGGATAAGGCAGATGAAGGGTCGAAGATGGAGTTTTTGACAGGCAGACGCGATGGTCTCATTATCACGCTGTCCGTCCTTGATGTTAGCACAGAATCTGTCGTACCTTTCGTAAACACAGGAGCAGAGTTAGATAATCCACTTGCTCGCCCCTCTCCCCCCTGTCCAGTGAGACTCCTGTTCAGATGAGGTAAAGCTCTCAGGCCTGTTCCCTGCCTGCTAGATCTGGCTTCCTCTCCCCGACACAGCAGTAGCCGGTCCTCCAACACTCCCCTATCTCCAAAGATAGCCAACCCAGTTGGTTCTCCAGGCTGCTGCGCCAGGTAGTCACAAGACCGCGCCCGAAGTTTCGGGATTCCTGTGGGGCTGGAGAAAGGCAGAGCATCCTCTGAAGAACTCCGAGGCCAATTCCGGTTTGGTATTGTCCTTTCTGGTCCACTTCCAAGCCTCTCTTGGGAGACGCTACGTAATGGAGTCAGAGTACTGCCCTGGCTACTTGCATCCACACCGCGGTCATTGGAGGCGCTTCTCCGTCTGACCTGGGAGCCCAGTGCCCCCCTTTGACTGGTGCTAGGAGGAGGCGGTGTACGTTGCTGGGCGTACGCAGGAGCTGGAATTGGCAGCCGCGCGCAAGCTGTCCAAGCGTTCCTGGATGGTGCGGCAGCCGTACGTGTGCAGCCTCTTGGCATCTATATAGTCCTTATAGGTGGTGTAGGTTTTCCAGTCAATGTTCTGGTGCGGCGAGGTGGAAGGGGCTGTGGGAGAGGGCGAGTAGTGGTTGGCGCTGGGTGAGATGGCAGCGGAGAACGTGTCCGGTGAGGCAGCGGTTGCCCGTACAGGTGGAGATGATGATTCAGAATAGACTGGACCAGGTCTTGAGGAAGGGGAGTAGACTGGGCTGTCTGTGGGGCGGGGAGATGAGAACTGCAACTGTGCACCGCCAGGTACTGAGGGAATAAGGGGTCTGGGTCTAGCTGAGCCGGAATCTGCTGAAGGACTGTACCGGTTTTCCTCTGTCCTGTGGCTGGGTCCAGCCCGAGCCACCCAGGACCCCCTGTCAACCGGATCAGGGGGCATGGCCACTGTCCTCACGTTCTCATTACAGACACACACCACTGTCTGAGACTTTGACGTCTGCTGGGGCGGAGGAGATGGCGGAACGGGGATTTCAACCCGGTAGCTTTTCTCCGCAGCCCCCCCTCTTCTCCCTGGTCCCTGAGCCGGCCCTCGGGGGCTCTCGCTGACTGTGGCGGGCTCTGATGTCTGAGCCATGCCGGCGGTCTTAACTTCTATCCGAGGGTAGCATATGGGAGGGGGCTCGGGGATGTTCTGGGCATTTCCGCTGTACGCATCGTTTCCTTTGAGGTATGCATCCTGGGAATACGCCTGCAAGAGATTATAGGACATTATGTCACTTTGGCTGCTGAGGGTTTGGAAAGCTAAAATAGATCACGTTTAAATCACACCAAACAGGATACATTAGACTTTCCTCAAAGACATGTATGAAACAGGGAGTGATGCAGACCTGCTAGTGAATCTCTTCTGCAATACAAACAAATCCAAATCCAAGAACACAAAGACTGGTCTAGTTAGAAGATCTGATAAATTAGCTGCCGTATGTTACCTATCACTTCATCTGTCCTCACCGTATCTTACAGTATCAACACCGATGTGGTCGCTCCCATCTTGAAAGTGGAGAATGAATGGTAATCCACTAGTGTCATTTATTGACAAGAGTCTCTGTGTGAGCTGATGAGATTATCAAGACAAGCACTGTTACTGCATTCCCTCTAGAGGACTGTAAGACAGTTAAGACAACTGAATTCAGCCGGTCTTTAACAATAAAACAGCACGCTAAAAGTAGACACAGCGCCCCAGTGCTACTCCTCCAAATCAAACACACACTCCGTCTCAGTTACAGTTTCTCAATCTTTTCCTTGGAGACTGCAAACAAATGTTACAGCATGCCACAATACAAATTAACTGCCCTGAGAAGGAACAGATGTGAACGAGTGGGGAAAAAAGGGGGAAAGCCAGAAAAGGCACATCGGGAGAGAAAGGAGGCTGGAAAGTCCAGAATGAACCCGCGGTGCCGCAGGGTGAGGATTAAACTGGCAGGGGCTTACCCACCTTCGGGACGGGAGAGTGTGCCCTGAGGCACGAGGAGAGAATGAACGGGGGACGCCTCTGCCTGCGGTTGGCAGCTAACGCCACTTCTGTCAGCATGGCTCCACGACTCTACTGTCACTGTAGCAACTAGGGTTCTTTCCTTAATTAAAACCTGAATGAAAAACTCTCACATTTAGCTAGTTATAAATCCCTAAAACGCTCTCCAGTGAGTGATGGGCGGCTTCCGAGAAAACTCCGGTTGCATATCGAATGCGCTATATTTCCTCATCCCTTCATCGCTCGAGCTCTTGAGAAAATGAAAGGGAGAGAGTCGTGCCGTTGGACTTTAATCGATAGCACTCTACCTGAGGTGTCAGGTTACAATTGCACTAACAGCAGCAGTAAATCTGCTGCTCGGTGCCTCCCTCAGGCTCTACATAAGTCATAGAGTTAAACAGAAACCAATTTCCTCAATAGGGAAAGTACAGAGCAAGTGTTTGAGGTTTGCTGACATGAGCTCACATCATTTGTTTTTTCAGTTCACGCATCTTTCTTTCAACCAGCTATTCAGGATAATACCGTAAATTAATAGCAATTAATAAAACACAGTGTGCATGCTGCAAAGAGGGGAAATGTATTTAGGGTTTTAGGGGTTTGCCAGTTTGTGCAAATAAGTATTTGGGGGTTTTAGTGGTTTGCCATGTCATAAGAGGCCTGGATCACCAGGAAAGAATTAAAAGGAAAGTCATTAGTTAGTATAGTTTCCCTTCTTACCAGAGCAGTGATATCCCTGGAAAACTGCAGTCCACAGGTTAGAGAAGGGCAAGCAGACAGAAAAAAAGGGAATAAAGAGAAGTACACAGGTGAGCATAAAGAAATGAGAGGTACAACGCCATCGACGGAGGTGAGACAGGCAACTTCAGTGACTTCGGCGCAGGCTAAAAATACACCGGCCGAGCAGCGGCATCACAGTCGGAGTGAAAGAAGAAGAAAGAAGAATAGAGGTGAACTTCAGCGGTGTCGGTGTCCTTCTCAGACCTGAATATCCTCCGTGTTGCTCTTCATCCCCATCATTTCCTCCTCTTGACCCACATCTTCCTCCACCCACGACACGGCTGCACCCAAAATACACCGGCGAATGCTTTCTGCCGTCTCCCTCCCTCTCAACATACTCAGCATTTCTTCCCTTTGCTCTGTCACTCTCACCTGCTCGCTGTGGTACCTCCCCTCCCCCCCTCCTCCGGCTTCAACTACGAGCCTCTTTCATCCTCTCCCTCGTCTGTTAGACTCTGCTCTAGCTGTCATATGTTCACTTTTGGGTGAGCATAACAGCACGCTTGCCTGATCTTCCTTCTCTCCCTCAGTCACTCCTGTAAACAGTGAGCTGAGAGGAGTCAGCTGACTGCAGCTGCACTCCCACTGCTGGTGAGGGAAAAACACACACAACACACAAACATGAACACATTTAAAAACATAGACACAGATACGTCTACAGATACCACCATGTGTGTCCTCTTTTCTCCTTCTCCTTCCAGGAGAAAAAGGTCAAACGCAGTATTTAGGATTTATATTTATATGTATTCAGACATTTTTAAGAAATGACTTGTGACTCTTACAGAGAACTAAATCATACACACACAGAACATTTGCCTGTTAAATCTTTATCTACAATCCTCTATTGTACTGTAGCTTCATAGCACATGCAACAGTTCAAACCCATAAAAACTGTCCGATGGCAGCCAGATTTTAACGAACTGTAAATTAAAAACAATCCCTAGTTAACGTTGCATTTAATTTGGACTGAAGTAAAGAGCCAATTGCTTCACTCAAATCCCTCAGCCTTGTGAGAGCTCAGACTCATTCCAAAACGCCAAATGCAAGTTTCTGTGGCTTTTGGTAAGCTGCGGCCAAGCTAACAAGCTATGTGTGGAATTTAGCAGCACAGTGGGATCTGACTCCGTTCTCTGCTCCAAGAGAGAGACGTTCCCAAACAGAGGCGAATAACGTGTGGCGACTGGGTCTGACGTGGCCTGGCGCTGGTTTATCGTCTGTGGGGCTCTGGACCCTGACTGATGCCGTGGGCCGGCTGTTTGAATCACTAGAGCCCATCAGTGTGATGGCTAGAGGGGGTGAGGAGTCGAAATATGCTCTCAAAAACAACCTTTTTGGAAAATATAATTTGCATTGTGACGATGTTGCAAATCTTTCATCTATTTTTACCCGTCTGGAATTCAGAGTCCAATAAAATCTTTATGGTTCACTTGTAGCAACTAGAAGCTAATCTGCTACGGTGTGGCCAGCCTGTCTACACTCCCTCTCAATGTTCTTGAGGGAGTCAAACATGACGAGGTGAGCATCGCTTCATAGAGTTTATTATATGGAAGAAGAAGAGGATCAATATCATGTTTGTGTGTTAAACATAGCGCTAACATCAGGGCGTGTATAGCTTAGCTTAGCATAGGAACTCACACAAAAACAATTAAATAAAACTACATTTTAAAAAGGCCACTGGTCTGGTTTGCTTCTGTCAAATAAAATACCATTTTCAAGCGGACTTGCAATATTTACTGATGAATGCTTACCAGCTGCAAAATGTCCTCATCCTTTGGCATCACACAGAGTTCCAGTGAGACATCGCTGATGGGGGTAAGGGTGTGGTGGGACGAGAGACAATGAGAGTGACCGTGAGAGAAAGAGAGAGAGGAACTGTTATAACAAAGGGCTCAAACTGTCAAAAGTCAAATCGCTTCCCAAGAGTGTAAGTTCAACTTGTAAAATCGAAACTTTAATAGCTGCAGTTTATTGAAGTGTGAATGAAAGTCACACGCATCAGCGATAAAGAAATCATTCTCTCCGGGAAACCAAACGTGTTTTTCCCAAAGACGTTTCACAATGGCCCAGTTTCATTTTCTGTCTCGGTCCACAGGTATGCAGGGGAGTGTTGGCACTGAAGGGATTCTCGATTATCAGGATCAGCCGCTTTCTGTGCATATTTTCCCTTAATAAACCATAATAATTGAATGTGGAATCATGTATATCCTACCTGTTCTGGATCAAGGCTATGACTTGCGAGTAGGTCTTCCCAATGATGCTCTCTCCATTCACCTTCACTATCCGGTCCCCTGGAAAGAATCAAGGAATCGGTTACAAACCTGCAACATAAATAAACTCTGCTTCTGCTTCGGCTACTCGGGGGGGAAATGACCAGGAATCCAAGTCAATATGGTTATTGACCAAAGGAAACCACTGTGGAGCTCCTTCCAGCACAAACACACATCTGTGTTTAGATCAAACGGAGAACACCAATACTTGTTTATTTGAAGGCGCCCATATGAAGATCCATGTCCATTCAAGGTTTCTGAAGATGTCCATCTTACAGGAAGAGAGGCGAGGTGAGTTTAGGAGAGAAACTAGATAATTGTGGGAAAACATTACACTCCCTCATCCCAAGAGAGGAGAGCGGACAGATTAAAGCAGACCGTTTAGAGGGCTTGTCCCGGCCACTTAACATTTCCTGTAATACAGAGTGCTAATCTGGCAATAATGCTGACAGAGCTTCAGCTGTCACCTCCTTTTCAAGCGAGCTGAAATGGGCTGCTGTTCACCAGAAGGGAGTTTGCACGAGAATTTTATTGATCCTTGCTGCTCGAATGTAGAAGTGATTCACAAAACAATGAGAGATGAAGCAAAGTGGGGGGGACCGAATCAAGGAAAGGTTGGAATAACAGAGTGCATATTGCACTTTGCTCAACCTCCCACGAAGGAGCCATCTGTTATTTTGTAACTCGTATCTGTTTTGCCTGGCAGGTTACGAGGAAGAGGAATTACCTACAGTACAAATGTGAAGAAATCCTGGCATCGAAAGGCGCTCTGAGGTCAAATGTGAGACATGCAGAGTTAATCATAAGATCAGCCGGTTATCAGACAATGAGAGAGTGCAATAGAGTGCAATGATCTCCATAGAGACTGTGTGTGTGTGTGTGTGTGTGTGTACCTGTACAGAGTCCAGCTCCGTGGGCGGGGCCTCCCTCCTTCACTTGCTTGACGAAAATGGTGTCCATTGGCTCCAGACGGTTCCGCTGTCTCCCTGGCAACAAGAGAGCACATGCACCGAGGAGGTTGGTCACACACAGCGAGGAAGCGTTGCGGCAGCGGCATCAGAACTAGGCCACATATCACTGGAACGAGATCTTCAGCTGCTGAAACCTTGTGGCATCATGTTTTCTGCAGCTTCCACTTGTGTCATGAATTCATATTTATAGTGAATTTATCATATCTGCAAAATGTTATTCTCAATTCTGATCTGCATCATTTCCAGATTTCTAAATAAGAAAAAACAGTCTTCCTCAGTTGCATTGGTAGTCTGAGATAAATGAGCTCCAAGGTTTTTATGAAACAAAACACGGGGCCGAAAACTAATTCTTCTAAAAATATCTCTTTACATCTCAAGCGCTGTGTTGGCCTCCTGATGCTATCTTCCTCGTGCTATCACATGCTCCGTCCCTTGAATCATTCGTCCGTTGACTCTACACTGCTGTCAGATGCGTCCTGAGCTGCAGAATGGGACGGCGAAGGAGAGGTCAGATCAAACGTGCCACAAGAGAGTTCATATGGCAGAGGAAGGGGCAGCACGCCATGTTGTGTAGTGTGCATGGCGGAGGTATAGCTCATTAAGACCCAGTAAAATAACTTCTTGATTAACGCTTGAATTATGTGCATTCAATAAAGAGGGAGTGACTATATTTGTACGTCCGATCAAGACAGCAAAAGATGGTGAAATCTTCTTTCCCTGAGCCATAAGCCTCAATCTCAGTTGCCGTCAGCTGCTTCTTAGAGCCTAGAGGCTTTGAGGAAGTGCAACATCAGAGCATCCCACTGTTCTTTCCTCAGGGAGCGCCGACTGAGTGCGCATGCTCTTTCCACAAACGGCCCGTTTCACATTTACACAGATGAATATATGATCCAGTGCAAACAGCTGGAAGGGAGCAGATGTGGGTTCAAAGGTTTCTGAGGAGGTGAGAGTTGTTTAATCAGATAATCCAGGAATTCAAACATGTAAGATGATAGTCTGACAGCCCTTTTCCTTAAAACCCTGACTATTGCATCACTATTTTTGGATTCCTGTTGGCAGAAAACATGCCAGCGTTTACAGTATGGGCTGCAGGCATGTAATCACGTCTCCTTAGATGCCCTTTTGTGATGATGGCATGACAGTTATTTCAAATGCATTTGCAGTTCATGCTGCTGCCTCCCTCTTCTGGCTGAAAATGTTACTGCAAGCCATTTAAATAGGTGGTGTTTAATGTTCTGATACAGAGATTACTTGTCCAAAAACATCGAAGAGCAACATCAACAAAGTGAGTTTTAACAGACATTTTGATCTATTTACACATTACAAAAAAAATATATCATCACCAAAAACCTTTGCTTGGAAGATATTTTTTCAAAGTAAAAGATCTCAGGTTTGACACCCATTATAGCAAATGTGCCTCACTGAAGTTTCATTGTCTAACCTGCTCATTCATTGTAAAGTCACTATTAACACACTCAGTTTGACTGAGAGGTTGCAGGTTTGTTTTTCCTCCAGTAGAAGGCAGCGCAGCACATACAATGATGTTGCTTAGCGATGAACAGTGTACAGTTGTTAAGGGCAACACTGTGTTTCATGTTCTTCCTGGATGAGCCGGAGGCAGAGTGCATGACAAAAACACACACACACACATAAAAAGAAGACTAGCAGTGTTAAGCAAAGTAAAGACATGATAAAAATGCGCACTGATGCATTTATGTGTAACATCACAGTCACAATGTAGGACATGACTGACCCAAGGTGAAGGTACAGATGTTAACAAATGCTCTCTCTGCCTCCCCCCCTCCTCACCCCCTCCTCCCCCCCTCCTCTCTGTGTACTTGGCAAACTCCCAATCCCAAGCGAATCTCACCGGGCTCCAACTCTGCAGCACAAATTGGATTTCTGGAAGTTTCCATGCCATGCAGTTGGATGAACTGGATTAAATGTGGAAATCTAAAGCTCGGGATATATTTTTTTTAATGCTCCCAACTGTCTTACCAAAGCATCAACTACTGTGTGGATTAATGAAATACATCAGCCTGCCTTAACATGAATCTGGCTGTTCCCAAAACTCCAAATGACAGTTGAGTAACCTCCGCTTCTCTACCTGGGACGAATGTTTGACTAGTGGCCAAGGGGATTATTTTACAAATCACAGCATCGTTTTACACAGCGGAAAGCAGGTGCATGTTTGAATCATCAATATGCATCTCACATAATTTCACAAATTGAATCAAAACCAAATAACAATATTGATATCTGCAAATTAAAGAATTTGAAGTTTGATACATCTACTTATTGCAGACTATTGTGGAGAAACTTTGAATGTAAGATACAATTTGAACTCTTTGTTGGCTTCTTCCATATTTCTTTTTAGTTTCATACCCCAGGCAAGCATTAAAAATGTCTCTTTGTGAAACACACCTCACGTTTCAATTATATATGAAGCAAAATAAATGTCTTTTCCTCACTGTAAGTTTTATACAACCCTATCTGCTCCAATCTAGCCGTGCACAGTCAACGGCTGCTCTCTGGCCTCCACAAGCTCTGGCTTGGCCGCCGTCCCTCCCTGCACAGCTGGGCCCGGTTGTGTCGGCCAGCTCTCCGCTCCCCCGTTGTTTTGGGTTAGATAATGTTATTCTTCAGAGGGCTGGGCCTGCTGCCCGCTCACTGCATTAACCCGGGTGAAATACCTCTCGGTCGCTGCTCTTTACCATTTGTGTCACTCGTACCAACACAAATGTACAGGTACAAAAATACACAAAAACGAGTGCCTCGCTCGTTCTTCGCTTTGATACCAAGAAGAGATGTTTTTCATCAACTTTCCCAAGACTTCAAACACTGAGTAGGAGGAGGACTGTGTATGTGTTTAGATGACTATCTGTGTTGGGTCTCCTCCAGCAGAGGAATATGAAAATGGGAGGCACATAATCCTGGCGTGGCGAATTCCCCCATAGTGCAGGAAGGTCAAAGCACAAGTACACTTTACATAAATCCATAAACTCCGACTCCCTTCAAAAGGACAGCGTGTTTCGATGTCGAATTCCTGCTTGAAGAAAGTGCTTTGAGACAGCAGATGAAGCCATCATGGAAATAAATACTGTAATTATGTCTCTCGTTTCTCACATTCCCATGAAGAAAAACACTCTGTGCAGTCCACAGACAAACCCGTCCAAACACAACTCGTTTGAAAGCTTAAACTCTGCTAAAACAACCTGCGTACCCCACTCGTGACCTCGCTGAAATACATTACAAACCCACATCCTTGCAAACTGTGTCAATAGACTTTGTCACATGGCGAAAACGACTTGCAGGTGCCATTCTCGGATGGACCGGTCTGGTTTCACTACTGCACTTTGTAAACAGCAACAGCTTTATGTCAGAAACGTCAGCAGCACACACCGGGGGGGTGGACACGTCAACACACCTTAAAGTCCCCCGTCATCACAGACACCGTCCGTATGTAAGTAAATACGCATTGTTTCTTTATAATAATGATATAAACAAGCATTCGTAGTAAGGATCCTTTACATTTGCTTATTAAATACTTTTCACCAAAGACAATTTAAGTCATCACTGACTCAAATTCAAGGTCAAGAATGTCATATTTGATGCCAAAGACCATCTTTAAACAAAGACAACTGAGTTATCTCCTTGACAACCAGAGCAGACATCACAGGCAGAGGTTGGTGGTGGATGCAAGCACTGGAAAAAGCTAGTAAGTGGACCTTGAGGTAAGATTTTTTTGTCACTATGACTATAAATACAATATATTACGTAGTGGCTGCTTTATGCGTTGCTATAGATATTATACTCTATATATGTATATATGTCATAAGATATTGTGGACACAAAAATGTAATGTCATAACTGTACATCTAAAAAAGGTAATCAAACACTCCCTTAACTGTAGCGTTAACTGGGAAAGGCATGTCGATGTCGAAACACATGCCTGGCACCAGCACACACACACACACACACACACACACACACTGGTGATTTTTCCAGCGCAGACAGGAAGGTGGTGGAGTACTTTCCATCATTTTTTTTCTAGGAATTCCAAATACCAAAATCCACCCAGGGGAAAGAGGATATACTGACCACACAGCAAAAAAAAAAAAAAAACCTTGATTCAGCCTTTGTTTTCTTTCTGTAAAACAAGCCAAACTATCTACCATGGGAGTTGAAGTTCAACTGCAGGAACAAGTGACAAACATCTGGAAATGGATGATTTTAGCCTAAAATACTGTCTCTTGCTATGAGCCAACTGGCCGTGAATAAAGAGGGTGGTGTCGGGTTTTTTTCTAACCTTTCCAAAACCAAAAATACATAAGCAAAAGTTAAATGAATGGATTAAACTGTGTGTTTATCTGCTCTAACATCAGCTCCAAACTTTAGCATGACCAGCTAACAAACGACACAAACTATATTCATTTAGTCCTGGATGCTATTTTATCAGAGTTCAGCCTGAGGTTAGTGGATTTAGAGAAGTTACACCCCAACAAACCAAGCCAACTTTTGAAAGATTACATTTGCCAAACACATCTGTCAGTCCTCTTCCTTAAAGCCTTTTCTTTTATAGCCCCCAAACAGCAGTATAATGAAATAACCGACCTTGCATTGCTCCTCATCCTACTGTACTTATTTTACAAGAAGCAAGAGCGAGAATAATCCTCTTTCCTAACTGAAACAACAAGTGGCAAAGACAATTTATCTTTAAGATGCAGCTTTAGCCTCCGTCTTCTTGTCGTCAAATTAAATAACAGAAACAAATCTAGATTTGGGGAGTTCAGGGTCAGGCCTCATGCTAACAAACTCAAACTGGAAAAAGTCAAGAAGTCACCGAGGGCAGAAAGAGAACCAGATAGACAAAGCAAGACAGGAGGGTTAGAGGGTTGACTTGGAAGCAGAGAGGAGGGGAAAAGAAGAGAAAACTTTGGACGCCGCTTTGTTAAAGAAGGTGGGGCATTAAAAAGCCCACTGGAGAATACTGGGGAATTCTGTTTGCTTGTGCTGCATTACAATCCCTCTGCAGGCTTTATGGGAACGAACTCAAATCTGGAACCAAAAAATGGAAATAAAGCTGGTATCTGCAGAGAAAAGTGTTTCACGTTGAACGAAAAACAAATATTTGAACAGATGGAGATCTTTTTCTTTTTTTTTTTTTTTTTTTATGTTGCTGAGGTACCGCAGCTTCATAAGCACAGAACGCCTCATTTGGATTTTACCCTTCAACAAGTTGTTAAAATATGCAGCTGAAGAGAAAGAGATACATGAAAGGCTGAGAGGGAGGAAGAGAGGAAATGAGATAGAGGGGAAGATTTGGTATGTAGACAACAGCTGTGAAAGGAAATAAACAGATAGATACTAGATACACACACATCAATCCTCCATTTGTATGCCTCCACTATGCAGCTGCAGTACACAGTGTACATCGATGTTTACCTTTGTTTATATGCGTATCTACGTCAGCATGTGTGTGTGTGTGTGGGTCTGTCTGTGTATGTGTTTTCTGGAGGTTTGAAGTGTTTCCAGCGGCAACACCCAGCTAGTCAACATGCAGTCAGAAGGCACCCTACACACACACACACACACACACACACACACACACACTCTCCAAACACCCTCATCACACACTGGCCCAGAGTCAAGTAAATAAACTGCACTGCAGAGCGCTGCAGAGGAACATCACAGACCCCGACTCGGGCACAGAAAACTGGAGAAAGCTGCGGAATGCAACTTTGTTTTAAATGCAAAAACAACCAAAAACGTCGGATGCATCATCGTCTCTCTGGGTCCGTGTCTGGTCACTGCTGTGTAGGTTGCCACACATAGCAACAACAACCATTTTTAGGCGTCGGAAATGACACCAAAGCTTAAATTGAAAACAGAAGTTCAAAACTTCTCTTTTTCATTCCCTCTGGCTACATGTCGTTACATAGCAGAAAGCGAATCAAGTTGAGACTGAAAAACTGGAGGCTGAATGTATGTTTTAAAATCATGATCACTATGATGGGGAATCAGAAAAAAAGCCCTTTTTGTCATTAAGCTTCTTCAGAAGCCCTAACTTCATAAAACCTTTGTATGTTATGTTTTCCTACCTCTCCATGATGTAGGAAAACATCCCTGTTTTGATATTTTAACAATGCATTTTTCAGATCGCCATGACAGCAATGGTATTATAACATTTACAAGAATGTCCCATAATGAATGCTTATTCTTGATTTATTGCGCTGCCCTTCTTGCTATCAGCTATGGCCCTCCTACCTGTCAGCATCGCCACCACTGCCGAGCCTGCTGAGAGGCTACGAAGGATTTATGAGAGGCTGGAAGTAAGCCAAGTGACTTCCTGTGGCAGCGGGGGGGCTCTCCAGGACAGGGCCATTACTCACCATCTATTGAGCTTCTCATGCACTTACATACTTCTTAATGACACGGGCGCACACACAATCGCACGTGGGTTTTTACACGACTTCTTTCAGGTAGAGTCACGGAGAGGAATTCAAGTTCAAAGAATGTGCAGCCACACAAGTTCCCTGCAGGGTTTTCTTCTCACCGCAGCAGGGCCCTTGTGTGTGTGTGTGTGTGTGTGTGTGTGTGTGTGTGTGTGTGTGTGTGTGTGTGCGCGAGTCGTTTCTGCTTTTGAGGCCGGCGTTGAATGAGGCGGGAGGACGCGGAAGGGTTAAAGAGGGTGGGGAGGGGGTTAGTGTGAGGAATGTGACACCAAGGGCCAAGAGGGATGATGAGGGACACTTACAGGAATCTCTCAATTTCCCGTCGAGAGGCGTTTAAGAGTCAGAATTATCACAAAGTGCTGCGCTCACCTTCCTCCCACTCTGGATTCTTCACTTTCACTGTCCGCTCATGCCATAACAGTCCACTAAATCACACCTGCTAGGGCTCTGGGTTCATCACAAGCCAAACAAACAGCTAATGATGATAATCTACTTCCCACTTATTGCAGACAGAAAACACTGCTGCTTCTGCCAGGAAGGTCTCGGTTTGTTTTTAAAAAGAAAGATCAGGACATAAACGGGGGTTGGGGAAACTTCCCTTATTTCAGAGGTGGCTATTTATTTAAAGACAAGTACAACAGATTGTTTCTCTAAGACCACACTGTTGTTGTTCAGTCCTCAAGTTTGTTTTTGGGGAGCAAATGTACACGTTGCTTTGTGTCTCTATACGCTGGCAGACGTGCGATGCAGGGCCGTTTGCGAAGGCGTCTGATGAAGCGCAGCGGAGCAGCTCTCCTGCTTCATGCTGGGCTGCAGACGTGAGCAGAATACTGAGGGGCTGGGATGATGAGCCGGATGCTCTCAGGAATGCCGAGGCCTTGCCAAGCTGACAGCAAAGCCACTCTGAAGAGCAAAGCTTTAAACACCAAAGTGCAGCACGACAACGCCCGTCTGTCTGCAGAGAGGACGGCTTCACCTGCAACGCGGTGTTTACACTGGCTTTACTACCATTTCCGGGTCAAATCTGTGCTTTTATAAAGCTATTTATTCCACTGCCAAAGCTATTGAAGTGTTTAAACTATAAGGAGTGAGAATACATTAAAGTAATGGACTGTCAATCCTAATTTGATCCCTATTCTGGGGAGTTACTGACGAATAGCTGAGAGTTAATGGTGTCTGTGCCATTTGTAATGCAACACCTGAGGCCCTGGGATCACAGATTTGATTTGAATGTATTTAAAAAGAAAAAAAAAGGTTGTTTTTCAACACTTACCTCGGCTGCCATTGTCTTCATCCTAGAGGAAACAAAAAGACAGAAGGTACATTTCAGATGATTTCTGATTTTATTCAAGATGTTCTAATAAAAAAGGAAAAATCGCTGCTAGACTAGGAGACAATAAATAACTCTCATTTTAAATGACAATATGAAAACAATATGAAAGAGGTCCCTCATGAATAATCAGCTGAATCTGCAGCTCCTCACAGCATTATGGACCTTCATAGTGGGTTTTAGCTCGTTGTTTTGCTGTCAGACCCACAAATGTACTGTTTTGGTTCACTCTAGACACAGATAGCGAACACAGGGAGGACGTGGTGAACAAAGCGGAGCAATTAGCAGCCAAAGAGACAGATATTTCACTCAGAAGTTGGAAGAGACCAAAAACAGAGCTAAAAGAGTGTTAATATTTGACTTCTGGCGATACAGAGCGATGCAAAGGCCACTTCATAGCTACGTTGTTATTTTTTTTTTTTTTTTAATCCACTAACTCCTGCTTTAATCCACCTCTCCCCAGTGACACATACGTTCTCCACACATCCTTACAGACTCCCTGTTCTCCCAAGGCTTTCCTTAAGACGGCCTGACCCTCTTCAAGCTAACCCCAATATCCTCAACGGCGATTAATCAAGCGCTCCAATCCAAGAGCCTAAAAGTAATTACAATAAAATGTGATGAATGTACAAGGATGAGTTTTTTTTTTTTACCCTCCCCTTGTTGGTTTGGGTTATGCAATGGGAGAACTGGTACGGGTTTACAGTGACCTGACGGATTGAAATTTAAAGCATCAGGAAACTAAAAGCGGAATTCTGTTTCCTCAGGAGCTGCCAGTGTTTGTAGGATTAATTTATTGCCTTGATTTAAACCACCAGACTCCAGATTTCCAGTTTTTACGAGAACACACGTGTCCGCTCTATTTAAGTCCACAAAACGTTCATATCTTCTAATTAAGTTAGAACAATATCACAAAGCACGCAGCGGCCCACGCTGAACTCCGAAGTGACCGAAACAACATTGTGATACCCAAGAAGGCCTCTGGGAAGAAACGTCATATTGGTTACACAAATGTCTGAAAAGCTGCACCGTCGTGCCACGGCTTCTCTTTCAACATGCAGAACAGAAGCCAACAGCTATAAACAGAAAGCGCTATGCTAACTTTGTAGGAAATCCTTCTGTGCAAACTGAAGAGGTTGTCAAAATACACTTCAGAGAAAAGTAAACCCAACTTATCCTGAATTATCACTTCTAAAAACTAATAGGCGGGAGGCCATGATAAGCTTTGAGAAAGCTGATTCAACACACCGGCACATTTTATCATGAAAGAAGCCCCGGCGTATTCGGCCAAAGCCCTTTAGTGTGTGCTGGTCCGTGCCCATTAGGAGCCGGAAGTGCCGTAACGTCAGGATTAATAGCAAAGGGCAGATTGGTGCTGATGTTATCCAGCGGACAGCTGGCAGACTTCCCAGGTAGGATGACACAAGTCAGGGAGGCTCTGAAAAAAAACCCTGGCTGCATTACTGACACGACATGTGCACATTAACATTAGCACTTCGACAGGAACACTGCAAGCCTCTTTAGTCTGTGTCAGTGTGTCTACAATTACAGAAATGAATGTCTCAAATGAAACATCTTGAACAGATTAAGTATTTATGGTCATTTCAAGTGCTTATGTTGAATAGATTCCATTTAAATAATGTAAGCTATATGGGTTCCAGTATGTCACATGTCCACAATGGAAATGTGACAAAATTTAATATCAAAATGCAGATAAAATCTGCCTTTTAATCGATAAATTCATTTCTATATTATATTATATTATTATTATTTTAAATCGCAACAAAAAATAAAAAGGAAAAAACACGTTCCTTAAACCCAACATGAAGTCTGAAAATATGTTCATTTATCCGATGAATAAATAAAAGCAGCAAATTCTCACAGTTGGAACTTGATAATTACTATTATCAATTGATCAACCGTTCATTGCAGCTCTACAACAATCTTCTTAATGGTGAGAACCTATTTCTGGCGCCATTGCACAAAAGAGACACTATATTATACGTATAACTCACGGCATGGAATTCTCCCGTTTGAATCATCCAGACAAAAGAAGAGAAACCATCACCAATATCAGACAGCACTAAATACTGAGGTGTTTGTCTCGGACTGTTCAAACAGCAGCTAAAAGTCATGATTCTGGGTCTGTTTTCCCAAAGTGTCACACAAATCAGGTGTTTCCTAAGAACTGCAGACATTAAAAAGCTAAATAGAGTCACATTTCATGATTACATTTTCAAGCCCTTGACAGCGAGGCCAGAGTTAGCACAGAGGGCAAGAGACAATAAAGGGATTTGGCGAGACACCCTCATTTAGATGAAACAACCTCTTGTACTTTATGATGTAGTTGAAAGGGTTCGCATCCTAGAGTCCATTTGATGAGCAAATTCATGTTGTAAAGTTGTGACTTAGGTCATTTATTTCCCCCAAAAAAATTCAAGTCAAGTTACATTTCTGTAAAACCGCCTGACATTATTCCATCTGTTTCCGATATAACGTCGCTTTTAGCAAAGATTTTTATGACAGCCAACTTAAGTCAGATGCTTCTACTGGCGGCCTACGGCTTTACATCACTTCATTCAACAAATGTTCATTTACTTTGGAAACATGAGTGTGTTTTCTCACCTCAACTGTAATGATTGATTACTTATTTTAAACAATTACTCAGCCATGAATTGCATTAAATGATATGAAGGTTGATATGAAGTAAGAGATGGCGCTCCGTCACCTTCAGAGAGTTGTGGACGGCAGACTCCGGCGGGTAGACGATGAAGTGGCGCAGCGTGAAGCCGAAGCCCTGGGAGGTTCGGTGCAGGTGGAGAGTCTTGGGCCCCGGCCAGGAAAAAAGCTCCTCCTCTGTGCCGGGAGTAGCCACGGCCGACGCCTCGCTCTGATCGCGTCCATCCTTCTGCTTGGCCTGAAAGGGGGACAAACACACAGGTAGGTGAGTGCTGATCTTCAGGATCACGGAGCCCAGTTATTTATTGTGCTTGCAAAATAGCAATGTGAAACCATGTATACGATGCAACAAAGTATGACCGTTGGCTTTCAGGTATGAAAAGGCGTGAAATATTTCCAGACCCTAATGCCATCGCCTGTTAAAAAACAGCAAGCCGATCTCGCCAACTGCTGCTATCCGTCTAGACTGTGAGAACAGATATATAATACAAAATATTCACTAGAAACTGTTGATTAAGACATGAGTTTCAGCTTGCAAATACAGAAAAAAAAACATTTCTCCCAGCATCCTCAGATGAAAACTGCTAAAAGTGTTGGTGACAGAAGTCAAAAATGACGTCAGATTATTGTGTTAGTTGTGGTTCATGTCAGTGATCTCAATATCTGTCAAGATAATCAGGAGTGTCATTTAAGCCACATTTGTCCTGCCACAAGCTCCACACAACCATACATATGGCTTCAGTTATTGCACGTTTGGGGCTTTGTGGGTCTATTTGGCGTATTTGCACGATGACAGACTTATCTTCTACATTCCTACTGCGACTAACACGGGATAAAAACAACGCTTAAACGCTGGCAGCTCTCATCTTGCACATGCTACAGATGTTTACGCCCACTGGGTCTCCAATGGCAGCTGTAGCTAAGCTGAAAACACAGTGAGTCACGGCAGTTTATATTTGTGACCCTCTTTTCCTGAAGATGACGTTACAAAACAGAAAAACATCCAAACTAAAAGATGCGATGAAAGGCTCGAAAATGGTCGATTCATCAATTAAACAGAAGATTATTTGGCAACTTTTTTTCAATTAACTGCTGCAGTCATTTTTCAAGCAATGTTACAATCTGCTGCTTTTCCTTCTCATGTTCAATGTGACTTGAATATCTTTGATATTTGCACAGTTGGTTGGAAAATCAATCAATTTGAACATGTTTCAATGAACTCTGGGACATTGTGATGGTTATTTTATGAATGATTTAAGTGATCTATTGACTCCACATGGTTCTCAACATGGCGGCGGCTTGCAGCTAACGGTGCTTACAGTGCAAACAACGACAACAGTGCTGCTGACAGAGCTAACAGTGATCGATCAGATCACTAGCTATCAGATTTATCGCTACAATAATCATACAGCAGGAAATATTCTATAACTCTAAACCAAGACGTCTCTATAAAGTTGTGGCATCGCTGTGAAACACCCTGACCTGCGATTCGTCTGAGCAGCGAGACTTCTGTCACATCCATCATCAAATTAACGATGGATCTGAACCACCGCACCACAGGGCGTGTGTTAGCGGTTATTGCTAACACTACCATAGTGACTTCAGGCTACGAGAGCCTGCCAAGAGTTCCAGCCTCAACCCTCCGCAGGCTCTTCTCCTACCAAAATACATCCTCGGTGTGGATCCAAAACAAAGACGTTCTCCCCACCATCCCTCTGGCTCCCCTATCCACATCTCTCCTCGGCCTGTCTGGGAGCAGCAGATGTAGAGGCCTCCAGAGAACGGGAAGGGTGTGGGCTTAATGGTATGACTGGTGAAATCACCACCAATACCCAGTGGCGTGGAGCTGGAAGCGAGCCACAGTCCACATTGTAACGGAGAGGAGAGGAGAGCTGACAGTCCAACTACGCTGTTTGTTTTCATTTCATGCTGAAAATGTAATGTCGTATTATGCAATAGCTAAGCCATTTGGCTCAAATGCCCCATGGAAGAGGTCCACACACACACACATTTTCCATCTCTCTCTAAAATATGTTGAATAATACAACAATAGAGGCAGCATAGTGCACAATGTGGAGGGAAACTACGGCCCCCTTCAGTAAAATACTGTAAATCTGCTCCAAACAAGCTCACACAATTGCTAATGAATACAACTCAATTATGCATGCAATCTGTTCATCAAAACAGTCATCGTTATGTGCACACGAAGGTTCGATCTGCAGGCTGCCATATGGTGCATTGGCCTGCGGGATGTTGCATTAGCATGCCTTTCCTGCGGCTTTATATATATGGAATTAATTTGAATAGCACTGCTTGTGAACTCAGCTATTCTTTTCTTTACACCATTTCTTTTTTTTTTAAGGGTGTGAGTCACCCCTGAGTCATCATGGATCTATCTCTTTCACTCCCGCTCGCCTTTTTCCCCCCAAACCTCTCTCTCTGACCACAGACTTTAACATTAGTCACCCTTATTCACTATACAATGGGAAAATATGGCTTCAGTTCCCTACTTCGGTCCACCGCTGCACACTGACTTCACTCAATTAAGCTTCAGTCCGTGCTATATTAAAAAAAAAGAAAGAAATTCTAAAATACACGCAGCTGGAAAATAAACATCATCTTCCTCTGAAAGCAAAGTGTCACTCCCAAAGGGTGCAACAATAAATGAAACCTTAAACCCAAACACACACACTCACTCACATTACGAAAGATATCGGTCAGTGAAAGAGGACTACCCCGCAGCTGGAGAGCAGGATGACGCACACAAAATTCCTCAGACAGCACAACAAAGTGTAGCCGCCCCTAACCTCTCCTCCACTATCAAATGCCTCCTATGTAAACCTATACGTCTCTGCCAGACACTGATATCGCCTCGACACATATTTCATTTCCCCAAATGCCTCAAAACCTGGAGCTCATCTGGCCTCCTCAAAATGTCAATCCACAAGGATGCTCTGCAGCTCTCCCATGCGTTACTGTCCTTACCCGAGATCGGACACAGTTCTTCCTGGAGGCTTCTCTGAGCCGAGCCCAGGACACGCTGCGATTGGGACTGGTGAGTCCCAGTTCCACCTCTCCCCAGTAGGCTCTGGCCAAAAGCTGGAACCAAAGACAGTAGGGCTCCGACAGGCAGCCGTCAACCCCGGCAAGCCGAGCCCAGGGACAACCTCCAGAAGACGGGGAAGGAGCGAGGGAGCAGCACCCTTCGGCTTTCACGTCCACATCCCGAAGGTCTGGGTGATCCTTTAGAGGAACCGGCTTACAGCCCGGTGGTAGCCCGTTCCTCTGGGCCAGCATGGCATAGCCAGGTTTGAGGTGGTAAGATCAAATGATAGAATAGATGAAAACTATCCCAAAAAGAAAAAATCTCTTTTAGTTCCCCTTTTCTGTGTAGTCTAATCCAAAGTTTTGGTGAATTGGATCCATTTTGCAGCCTCTTCCTCCCCTCTGTCCGTCTTTAACGGTCTGTTCTGGTCTCAGTTCGGAGAAACAGGACTGTTCTTCTGGGCGTCCCAGAGACACATGATGTTTCCACTCAGCCGAGAGGAGAGCGGCACTGCGGAGAGCCCAGGACGACTGAGTGACGCACCCACCCACTCACCACACAAAACTCTGTGAAGTATGCACACACACACACACACACACACACAAGGCGGCCTGAAGTGAATTCTCTTCCTTTCCTTTCTCCTCCATCTCTCTCTCTCTAACTCACCTCTTGCGCTGCCAACCTTTTTATCTGCAGCGCGCCCGCCAACAGACTTGCGTGTCGAGGCTAATCAATAAATCACGAGAACAAATAAAAAAAAGGAGGAGAAGACGAGACGCACACGTGAGTCAGAGGTAAGTTATAATATGAGGAACGCTCAGAGGAGTTTGTTATTGTAGGAAACACAAGCTGCACAAAGTTGCTATCAGTCCGGAGGAGACGGGAATAACTTTTTTTGTTTTCACAGCCTGTGGAAGAAGTCAAGTGGGGCTAATACAGATAAGGGAGCATATGGGTTCTTTGAAATCTATAAGGCACAACAATCCACAGCAGACCCACCCGCCTGCAGCTCATCTGGCAACTACAAAGGACTGACGCCTGGGTGGCAGGCTTTGTGGTCAGAGAGACTACCAGGAGTTACATAAACACACAGTAACTTCTGTATATTTGTTTATTTGTTGACTTAACAGGGAACATATGGATAAACTACATAAGGGTAAGCCATGCAACAGATGAAATGTAAATAGGGCGTCGATTTGGAAGCGAACTTGCTCCTGGTTCAGCTTTTAACAGTGTGGAATTCAAGTTTAATTAACTGACAAAAAGACAGATGTCGGAATAAAGGTGATAAAGATTAGGGATTTCAGTGATTATGCCTGGGAACATTGTGTGCAAGGTGATTGGTAATAAAACACAGTGCAACACAATGCATCCTGTAGACTGAAAACAGTGATTGGATTTTTGTATCCAAGTGATTTTCCATGTATTTCATGCACTAGATTAATGGAAAACAGACATTTCAATCTGACTTTCCAACTGAATTTACAGAAAGTATAATACATCACCATATATTCTGAATTTACATATAGAATCTGACACACACACACACACACACACACACACGCCTCTGGTTTCCACCACATTTCATCTGAAGTGTGTCATGCAGAGTGGGACCCGCAGTGGTGTCTGTCCCTGCCTGGGTCTTAACTTGGTGTCAAAGTCTTGGTCCTGGTCTCCGTCTCGATACACTCTGGTCTTGGTCATTACTTGGTCTCGGTTTAGGGTGTCTTGACTATACCGATGGCTGTCACAAACCCAAAGATTACATGTTCAATCCCTAGAAATGCCCTATAATGGCTAAAATCACCTTGGCCGTGGCAGTGAAACCCTAGCTTCTCACTCAGAACAATCTGCTGTGAATTACAGCCTCAGTTAACATGTAAATCGAAACTCCACCACCTGCAACCACCAAATCTCCCTCCACACTCGCCTCGTAGTATTACATAAGAGGCCAGTCATGCCACATGGGAATAGCTCCGCAATCCTTGAAGGTAAACAAAACTGCACACAGGCTTGGCAACCACCTTTATTTCAGGAGCAGTGAGAGGGTTGGGAGCAGGATGGACTCAAAGCCCTGATGCCTTTTAGTAAATCTCTCTGGTCGAGAGTCAGGCTAAAACATCAATTTAATATTTAATCACATTTTCATGTCAGAGCTCTCCAGAGCTTTCTTGCTGCTCCACCAGCGACATCAGGACTCTGTGCTGTAACGAAACGTCACTTCAGGACAAGGGGTTTGCCTTTGCTCCATTTTGAATTTCAATACCTCACTATTATCTCCAGGGCGAGTGATTTGTTTGTTCCATAATCGTTCGTTTACTGCCCCACGCCCAACAACAGCTAACGCGTGTCCATCAACAGCCGCCGCGCTTTGGGAAGTCGCTGCAGACGGGAGCGCCTGCTAAACGGCGAAAAAACGTAAACACCGGGCTATTTTCATTGTGGATATTTGCCATCCGAGACGGTGGCGGCCACGAAAACAACATCATGAACACAGCGGTGGAATGTTCCCTCTCTGCGTTTCGTCGAGAGCATCTTGTTACCACATTCAGCGGGCTCAGTATAGCGTGTGGTATTCCGTATGGAAAACACGGGCAGAAATAGACGTCGCCAAACACAGCGAGTTGAGACATTTGACTTGTTGAAGCCAAAACAAGGATCAAGTCTCACAAGAGTGGTTGTATATTAGAACCGTACCGTTTACTGCATGCATAGAAGTGAATTTGTGAAAATGCCATTTTTACATACGCATTACAAGCCCACATCACCATTAGAGGTACGTTTTCCAGCCAAACAAAACTTCTTACCTCCACTAATACATTTCAGACTCTTATAGGGTTTCAAGCCACATCATATACGTCTCTAAGTTGCTGTAAATCTAAAACACATGATAAGACATGAATTCCTTGTTGGCTAGGAAATGGATTTGGCGCCATGCAGACACAAAAACTAGACATTCCGTCCAGAAATATTGTGCCGTTGTCGTGGCAACGTACCACACCACAACAATGTCGGCCACCGGACTAGGGTGTCCGCCCTGGTCGATCACGTGATTTCTTGTTTATCAGTGTCTCGTGACGACTGAGGAGCTGATGGAGACGAGGATGATTTCTACAGCAAACAGGAAAAAGTGAAAGGAAGGATTTATGTGTGTGATCTGGATTTAGCTGTGCTCCGTCTCTCCGGCTTGTGGGTAAAATGGATGTTGGTTTAATGTCTGGGCCGGACTGACGCAGCCATAAGGCAGGGCTGGGCCATATGGAAAAAGCAAATGTCAAAATATGTTTGACCGCATATGTCGCTTACGATATTAACACGATATTGCAGGGTTGCCCATTGGGGCTTTCAAAAAAGAATTACACAATGACACTTTTGATAAATAAGTATTGGTGGATGTGGATAGAATGACTATATGGGTAGCGGCAAATAATAGAACGGCTAGAACAGTTCCTTTTACTGAATGCAGCCTTTTAAACCAAGAAAAGACACTATTACCATATCTAAAATAAAAGACCATAATAGTCTCTTAACATATATCGATACAAGGGTGATATGTTTGGGTATTTGGCTATTTTAACGACAATTCAGGTCAAAACTGAACACAACAGAAAAATCAGAAAAATGCTGATTGCCGAGAAAGCAATATAGTGAATAACGGTGTAACCTTGATGCTTTCAAAATAGCTATCATAGATTTTTTTTAAAAAGTGAAGGATTGAAATTCGACTGTTGTAAAGCGTTGAAAAGGTGTTAACAGATACACATAAATATGTGGAAATAGCCACTTGTATCCAGTTCTCCATGTCCTGCCCCTCTTTCATTAAAGCAACTGAAACCTCACCATTTCAACACATTGGCCACACAGAAGTGTTTATCCGATCCCTGATTAGTAGAGAATTTGAACGTTGAACGTAAAGAGACACATGTACGATATGAGTGTGAGGGGAAAATGGCGACACAATTTCCCAGTGCCCAAAGGGATGTCCTCAAATTGCTTATTGTGTATATAGTACTGTGTATTGTGTATAGTATTATACTTTGATAATGAAAACAGAGAAAAGCAGCAATGGGTTACTGGAATGGCGGCCATGTTCAAACACAATAAACTAGCCACATCTCTTTAACACCAGCTGGGGAAATGCTTTGAAGGAATGTATGAGATCACACAAAGGTGTTAATTGTAAGCAGCGCTTTTCATCCCATAAAAAAAACAAAAATAACAAATAAAACCAGCATAGGCCAGATGATAAGATCGACTTGAGCGTGGCCACAGACGCCTGTGAAATTCTACGGGCAGGTTTGGAGGACGCTGCTATGAATAACTGCCCAACAGACAGAGGGTTTACTGATATATGTGTTGTAACATTTAGAGGTCTGCATCGTTACCACCGGAGGCTGCTGGATCCGACACAGTGCAATTCGGTCTTGGAGTCCCCCTGCTGATACTTCTGCAAATGGCCTTGCGGCTTCACACAACATGACATTACATGCCAAAGACAACATCCAGACTGCGGCTGTGGTGAAATAAAGACAAGGATGGAGAAATCGGCAAGCTTTTAGAGACTGGCGTGGAGTTTTTAGGCTGAAATTACATTAGCGGTGTGCTGAAACATCAGGGGAGACAGGTCCTGTCCAGTAGCATAGCTGGCTGGAGGAAAAGTTGCCGTTCATTTAAAGAGCAGTATGCCAACGCTCGCCACGGAAAAATCCTTCAAACAAACCCTGACAGCCAAAGTTGCGTTCCCTGAGATGCGAAACCTGTTTCAAATGTTTACATTTCTGGAGAACGCAATGAGATCCAGGTTGTTTTCAAGACGCCGTTTCATTTTAATCCCCTCAAATCTGAGTCTAGGATTTATTAGATGATTATCTGCAGCTCTGATTTGTGTAACAAAGGGGGAAAGGCCCGTGGTCTGTAAGCAGCTGACAGGATCTCTAGATGGGGATTAAAGACATAAGGTACCAACAGGGCTCTAAAAACTACAATAAGTTATTTGGAAGTTTCCAGTTGGTGCTTGTGTGTGACCAACATTATATATTTGCGTGTGTGTGTGTGTGTATGTGTGTGTGTGTGTGTGTGTGTGTGAGAGAGCGAGAAGAAAAGAGAAAGTCTTGCAGGAGGATTAGGCTCGATTCGGAGTGGCTTTTCAGGACTCCTGGCGGGTGCAAGATCTAATCTGGACATGCTGCATCTGGGCTCCGCGAGGTATGGCTTACTGTAACAAAGGACTGGCTAATGAGGGCCCGGGAACAGACTGCTACCACTATGTGCCACACCACTGCACACCCATAATGCCCTTCTTCATACGGCCCCCAGGGAGTACAGAGGGGTACGAACCCCACAGTCGACTACCCTGGAGAGGTAGCAGGCTCATCAGGCGGATACTGGGGCCTCAATCTTGAAGCAACAGTGGAGTCCGGTACTGCATATGAGGGGCCAGTAATATCATTTTGACATGCCAGTACATTAGGAGGAGGGCAGGGCTTGGTGGTTGGACACATAAGCCAAACTTTGTTTCCTGGAGGGAAGAGCGAGAATCTGTTTGCAAGTTGGTGTTGGCTGCATGGCTTTTCCAGTTGGTCGGTTGAATTTTAGCAGCAGTACTATTTATCGAGGAAATAATCACCAGATTAATGGATAATAAAAAATAATTTGTTGCAGCTCAAGTTTCATGTAGATGTAGTGTGCACTAGCTGCTGCTCTCATTCAATTATCCTGCCTCTAACATACAGTATATCAGCATTATTATGCATCCCTTAAAATGGGTAAAATGGGTAAATTCACATTTTAATTTCAAGGAGGAACCAATGTTCCCCTTTCCAACAAAATCCACTAGCAACACAATGGCTGCCTCCTCTCATGCTTTTGTTATGAGGAGGAAGTTGGCACCAGCTCTCCGTTCATTTCAGAAAGAATCCAACTCAAACACAAGTCCTGATGCAACGGCTGGAAATGCTACCATTCCATCTCCCCGTGAGTCATGCCTACCAATATATTTATGAGCCAGTGCATCGCTTCTCTTCCAATGGCAAAAACAACTATCAAAATTCACAGTTTCCTATGGAGACCATCTGCGTAGAGCAAAGAAGAAACACACGGCAGCATAAAAAAAAAAAAAAATACAGGGGGATTTCCTTCAAGACGGAGCAGTGCAGTGAGGAGAGGTGGTGGGTTGGACCCAAAAACTAACTAGGGAAGACAAAAGCCCAGAGCAGAGCACGGGGGGGGTGGACGTATTAGCGGGCTCCACGGTGAAGGAGCCCTGCTTGATCTGGACAATTGTCTCCAGAGGTCCCTCGACACTTCTACACAAATGCCTCTGCCAATCAGGCATTCAGCAGCTCGCTCATTCACTCCTCAGCAGCTGCTCTCAGACAGCGGAAAAAAAGGGGCAAATATGTTTGTGATGACAGCCGTAACCCTGTCCCATCTCAAACACCTCTCGAATGATAATTTCTGGAGAAAAACAAAAAAACTCACTCCCTGCCGCCGGTATAATTATTGAATCGCTCAGACGGTTTCCCCTCGGGGAGATACGGCACAATTGAAAAGAGGTGAGGCCAGAGAGGGCCTCAGATCATCAGGAAGCGCTAATGAAGACACAGTCGTCCTCCTGTCAGACAGGACACAGCCGGGTGAGAGACAGAAGCTTGTGTTTGAGGTCAACATGCATCATATGAGCCGCTTTTGAAACCTCCCTTCTGTGCAATGCCACCTTTCATTGTTCGGCTAAAGTATGAAGGAGTCAAAGTGCATTGTACGATTATTACACTGCTCAGTGAAGCGTAGGTTTGTTTGTCGAAAATATTCAGAATAAAAGTTGGGCATCAGACAGGATGATAGCCATAGTGACTGTGTCACATTGTCTATTCCACAATTTATTGATTGACATTTCAATCTGGCTTGAATCTTCGTCAGGTCAAAATGTGAATAAATCTATCTAATAAAATACCTCCCATTTAATCCACACTATCCGCTATGTGCTATTAAAGTCTAAGCTCTGCAGCAGCTACTTAAATAAACATATTAAACATATCAGTTTAGCAAACGTGTTTACATCAGGCCTGAAAGTAAAGCAGTAGCAGGTGTTGCATGAGAGACCGGGGATTAACCTGTGAGAGCAGTCTTTGTCAACTTTAACACGTCAGACACTGGGGTTTATGTGCTGAAGTGACTCTGGAGGTAAAGCAGGATTCTCACTACATAAGACACCACTATTCCATCCAGGACCAAGCCGCCACCATTAACCGCCCACGTCTGGAAACTCCACATAGACATCATCAATCAGACGCGCAGACAAACACCTAATTCAAGACGCGAGGCCGCTAAAACACGAGAATAGGACGTATAGACTTACCTGTCCACCCTGAATGTAAACTAAGTCACTCACGACTGAAAGGGCTCCTTTGAGAGAAAAGTGCGACACTGCCGTTAGCCAACGTGTGCTCCATAAAGAGCCCATATAGCAGCGGTGTAAGGTGATCTTGGAATTCCCATGGCTGAGGTTTGAGGTTGGACTGGTGTAGACTCAGAGGGAGGCTAAAGGGTGGAGGGGTCCAATCATTCCAGAAAACACGCATAATTAGGGTGACAGCACACACGGTGGGAGAGCAGCACTCATCACCGTCAAACCTCATTCATGAAGGTGTTGTTCCTTTAAAAAAATAAATAAATACAATTTAAAATTCACAATTTTTGATTTGGAACGATTTTGAAAATAGTCAAATAAAATTATTCTTTTGCCACAATGATGCTCTCCTTTTGTATTTTGAATTATAAATGCATGTTTCCAAAGTCAGTGTGTAATAGTGTTAAAAAAATCTGATCTCAATATTAACCAAAATAATCGAGATTATGATTTATGCCGTAATCGTTCTGCACTAAATTCATGGTATGAAAACCACTGAAGCTAACATTGAGTAGGCTCCTCTGCTGTAATTGCACCGTTTAAAATCTGGATTAAAACTGGGAGGAGATTACAGGGATTTTTTGGGGCTGTTTTACATGTTAGAATATTTAAATTTAATCTACGAGATTTATCCTGGCACCAAAGCATATTTAAGTACAATCTAATACCATGTTTAACTAAAATGGGTGGGAATCTCACAGTTGGATTCAAAGGTGTAAAGCCTTTTGATATGAATAAAGTTTCATCACATTTGAAAGCATGCAACCTTCTCAGTTCAGAACATTATGATTATCCGAATGACTATCAGATAATACAAGCAATTTTGGAGATATCACCTTTCTTCTGGGAGCTGGCAAAGGACATTTTACAAACTTTTTTGAACATTTTATCCAGTTAACAACTAATGCATTAATTGAAAAAAAAATCTGCAGATGAATAAATTATAAAAAATAATCCTCATCAGGCCTACAGACATACAAACGCTAGTAAAGAGCAATGAGAAAACACTTTTGAACGCATCCACCCAGGAAACAGCAAACGCGTCATCCAGCCCAACTGCTCTGGTCCACTGATGCAATATTCACAACTTTCCATTTAAAATTCATAAGCGACTGGAGAGATGCTCCCAAACTCTAAAAATACACCTTACAACATGATGGAACGTGAAATATTAATGTTGATATGAACCCTGCTGCCATGACAGGGGATCTCATGTTTACCTCGCTCACGTGCTCAACATGTGTTCCTGCTCCCGTATGCTGCTGGAGTCAGCAGCCAAAACAGCAGCAGCTATTCCCTTGATTGTAATTATTACAGTAGAAACACGGCTCCACAGACAAAGGTCTGCACCCAAGATTGCCTCGATAACTTTCAGGCTAATGTAACTTTTTCATGTGTTCTAAAATGATGAGTCGATTGGTCAAATGCTGGAAAATTGGTATGTTATTTGTTAAGCTAAAATGACAATATTTGCTCGTTCCAGCTTCTCAAAAGTGAGGTTTTGCTGCCTTTTATATCCTTAGAAATGAAATTGTTTGGATTTATCACAATTGGTGGGACGAAATGAGCCATTTAAAGGCATCACTTTTGGTTCCCGGGAATTGTAATGTCTATTTCTTTAATCCGTTTCTGACCCTCTATTTCTCTTGTTGACACATTTATGGATACGCTGTTTATATTCTCGAAGCTTAAAGGTGTATAAAATACATTTCATCAGCACTACTAATGTCATTGCCTAATTGTAAAGGCATTCAGTGACTGTAACAGATTTAGTATGAGACAGATCTCGTATTGTTATGAAGACAGGAGCTCTGCACTGAAGCCAACACTGATGAGAGCTGCGTGACACGCCCTTTAAACAACACACACACACACACACACACACACGAGAAGGAGTGTGAGTGAGAATAGGGGGAGAGACAATGAGAGAAACAGACAGAAGAAGTGAGAGGAAGAGTTCAAGAAAAAAGTCCTCTGACTGAGAGAGGAATGACGGTGTTTGGAAAACATCATGCTTTCCTTTGGATACATATGGCCTGACTTAGAGCATCTGCAGTACTGTAGCTTTGCCCTCCCCTCCCTCCTTCCTCCACTTCCTTCCATCCTTCATTTTCCTGCCAATGGGTGTGTCTTCTCAACTCCCCCCATTTGCAGACGCCCTCCGCTGCACTTCACCAGACCTCCAACTTTGTCAATTAAGACCCTGACGTGCACGCCCGGGAACTGACTTAGTGACATCACAATGCTCATCACCACAATGGTGCACTTGACTGCAAAGCCACAGTCTAACAGATAAGTCAAAGATGCGCTGGTGAAACAGGCGAGCTGAAAGGAGAAATCGCTAAAATATTTCGACAGAAGTTAATCTGCAGCTATTCCGATAATCCAGCAATCATTTTAGTCATTTTCAAGCAAAAAACGTGAAAAATGGCATTCATTTTATGGATGTAGATTCTCTTCTCATTGAAGATGTGCTACCTTTCTCTATTTTATATTGGTGTAGACCAGATATCTTTGGGTTTTAGCCTCTTAAAGGGCATCAACTTTGACCCTGGGAAACTAGAATGGATTATTTTTACTATTTTCTGATCAACAAAATTGGGAGTGAATGTAGATAATGAAAATCAAAAATGGATATAATCATTAGTTGCAGGTCTACTTATCAGTTTTGATGTGGCAAGTAAAAAACAAAAATATCACAATGTAATAAAACCCAACATAAACCTTGAGATAGTATCGCACTGTTTAATTTCATCTTTAAGGGAAAACATTTATTGACATGTCAGTCAGCAGCTTTAGTGCTGCTGCAGGGAGAGGCGTTCCTTCTCAGTTCATTTGGCAGCATCTCAGAGAGGATGCAGCTCTGATTTATGGCCCAAGTAATTCTGTGGATCAGCACGTCTGGAATCAGAGAGGTTTGGGTTGCTGTCTAATGTCAGCTGGTACTTCTCACTGAAGTCATTGCAAAGGTCTGGGGCCGGAGGCTGGGGTTTACGAGAACAAAGATGGGGATAAGAACTTGGTGTTAGAAGCTGGGAATATTAAAGGGGAATGGAGAAGAACATTGAAAGGGTCAGTGTCCTCGGAAGAAAGGGGGCGCCAGGAGCAGTTGATGAGATAAGGCCTGGATTCAGGGTGAAATATGGGAATAGTGATAATCTGAAAGCCCCAGGAGATACTGGACTTGAAAAATAGTTTGGGAGGTGTGTAGCTGTTGCTAACGTCAGCGGGGACCGCCGTTCAGGGTGGGGTTCAGGAGAGTTCATGTGCAGACATTCAGACAGACGTGGGATTTATACAGGGCGGGGCAGGTGTGACCATCAGTAATGTCCTGTATTGGCTGAGGATGGAAGAATGTCAGCTGAGCGCTAACGTCACTTGGTGGAGAGTAGTTCACGAGCCGCCTGGTGTCTGATGTCTGTTAACAGGTAGCCAGACATGCGACTGACAACTTACAGCCCGTCATGTTTCATTCAAATACACCACTAATATCAAATTGGATCAAAGCATTCTTCCAGCGCCGACTGTTTACGCCAGCAGCATCTCCTTTTAACCACTGACATCAGAGGCTCGTTACAGCTACAACAGTCCCTGATTGTCTTAAGCCGGTTCTCCGTGCGTCTGTACAACAAAACCCAGTTATGTAATGAGGACCTGGGCCAGATGAGCTGAAGAAAAGACTATTTAGCTCTCCAGCTCTCTCCCCGCAGCGTGGAGCAGCTCAGCCATTATTCACTGGAATGTTTTCCTCCCATGTTTGTCCAGGGGGGACTGAGACCCCGAAGCCACAGGGCTGACCAATCAGGACTCTGTATGAGTGTTTGTCTTTCCGTCTGTATTTTCTTAATCTATGGTATGCATCCAACTTGACTGAACACTTAATAATAAAGAGTTTTAGGTGTTCTGATGTCTGAACATTTGCATAAAGTTAACTTTCTCCCGTGGCATTTTCTATCGTGCTTCATCTCCAAGAACTCATTTGAAATTAATGAGTCCTTCTTGCTTATATTCGGGGTTTTTTTTTGTTTTTTTTGCCATGCTGGTGTGAAGGCATGTTTGTGTACATTTGCTCTGATATGACTTGGGTGGTAATGTGCAAAAAGGTCTGTATCTGAACAATTAATGAGGCCGTGTCAACCAACCACGCTCGAGAGGAAACCAGTTAGAGATGAAGACAGAATCAACAGAGAGGGAAATATTGCATGCGCTGCTGCACGGCTGCAACCAATGCAGACTTTTTATTTTGAGAACTATCATCTCAGCAGTGCTGGAAACAAAATGTCTTACATCAACATCCTTAAATAATTATACCTGCTGCAGGCACCAAAGTGAAATATTTAAAATAGCCATGGTAATTAATTGATTCAAAGTGGATCCTTGAAGGAAAACAAATAAAAATGAAGCATATCACATGCAGCACATACATATTGTATAACAGAATATCCACAAATAAACCCCATCTGTCTCCTAAAGAAACAACGACTATTACACACAAACTGAAGACCTGGAGGCATGAGGCCCAAACTTTATGACTCTTACCAAGAATATTAAATAATGGCCTAAAAATACAGAATCACATGCACTAGTTGAACAAGTCCAAAACTGTGACTCAGGAGGGTTTTTTAGTGTTGATGTGTGTGCTTAGGTCTTACTGTTAAAAGCAAAGAGAAAAAGGGCTGCTGGTGGTCCAGCTAGCCCAGATTGAAGGCCAGATGGCTTAACCGGCATACAGAGCTTTGGGGCACACCCTTTGCCTCTCTGCCAGTTTGAGATCGTGATTGGCCCTAAACCAAGTGATCATAAAACCCGCCCATCGATGAGCAGGTGCCCCATTGGCTGATTTATGATTGGTTGTCTTTTATGACTCATATTTTCTTTGCTTTATACCCATCTTATGTATACGTAAATGTTAAATGATCCAGATGAAGAATGCAAGCCATTCTTCATACTACAAATGTTGATGGAGGGTTGACCTCTTCGGCAGCAGACGCCATCAACTGCCACTTGCGAATGCGAATGGGAGGTGTGTTATGTAGAAGAAGAAGTCAGTGATGGTGGTGGGGCTGAGCTAGAGCAATTCTAATCTAATCTGTAGGCAGAAGAGAGGATTTTGCACCAACACATTAATTCTATTGGTAGAAAACCCTGACGTGCATGTACACACATGCTGAGCTTTCACCACCAAGTTAAATAGAATTAGGTTTCAGGGTTAGGGCTAAAGGTGAAAGGTTACGAGTGAGTAACACCAGACAAGACACTTTGCCTTAATGGAGACCTTGAACAGTGAATGTTGCACTGACTTGGACCAGCTGGATCTATGAATCTGCAGGCTCATCAAACACACCCTTTTATTTCAGGAACCAGCAACATTTCTGATACTAGTTCGGCAACTTGGCCAGAAAAGAAATACTGCAGATCATAAATCTGTGACCGCGAATGATTTTTGTAAAATTATGCCTGGCTTTCCATGACTTTGAAGGCTTATCAGGTCTATCCTGAAAATCCAACATATTTCTAGCTATAAATGCATCCACCTATAAAAAGGAGTATTACATCACAGTAAAGAGCTTTTCTGCCTTTAACCTGTTTGACTCTCCGGTCAAGAAAAAGTCAGTGATAGCAGAGTGGGAAAGTAGTTGGAGAGCTCAAACAGGTTCACTAATGGTACGTGGATTTTCTTTGAAATGGCCAATCAACCTTCTAAGGGTGCTGGGGATTATTGACGGGGCAACAGTCATGTTTAAATGGCTAGCAAAGAGAGAAAGGAGACACAGATAGAAAGCAGCAGGGCTTAGCTAACCCCAGAGGTCATCAGTTTGTCACCATGCCAATCTAAATTGGGAAGGACAGATCAAGTATGTTGACGAGAGCACAGGTAAGTGCAGGGCAGCTTGGCAATCGTACAGTCACAGAAATCTTTAAGCTACAGTAGCAACCATCAAAAGGAAGCCCAATGTTTACCCAATAGGTGTAACAACTCTAATCCTTTAAGGAGAGCTGAGATCAGCTGCTAAACTGAGCAAACCGTACTCAGTCAATCTCATTGACAAGATTGTTGCATCAGTGTCAGGAATAGTGACAGATCACTCTACATCTCTGCTCTGCTGCATGAAGCGCCTGCAAGACCTAATGATGGTGAAAAAAGCAAAAAAGTTCTCTAAATTACACAAGAAGAAGCCATTTCTGATCTGACGTCCCTATCAGCAGGATTACATAATTTATCTGTAGGATGTAACAGTACACGTATTCGTACAGAGAAAAAAGTTGGTACAGGATGTTCGGTATGGGACATCCTGTGGGTACACCCTGTAACCCAAACAGCTGTTTTTACTACATGCACTCACTGAAAAGAAATTCTGGAGTTTTACCCGGAAAGGTTGAGCTCAAAGGACCCCGAAACTGTGTGCCGACTGTTAAACTGAAGTTGGGTTCATGTGAGGATAAATTCATACTAAACTTTCAATAAATAAAATAACCTGAACGAGTCGATTAGCGGAGCGAAACGAAAAAAAGGAGCTTCTCCCTACAGCGTTTAGGCTCCTCCCACTGCAGATTCACAATGAGCCAAAGTAACTAATGTTAGTGTTTATCGCTGCGTATATGTGACCACACAATATTGCAGAGAATACAGAATTAAAGCATATTCAAGCATTTCTATGATTCATATTTGTTATTTTTTTTATTGGCAAAATGCCAGTATACAAGTGTTTTAACTGTTAAAGTAAGAATTATGGCCAGTAAGCAACTGTTGAATGTTACTAATTTTCAAAATAAAATGAAAAAAGTACTCCACTATTTTTCTGTCTTTCAAAACGGTTAGAAACGGTCAAAAATGTTAACATTGTTAGGTTTATGACTTGAGGGAAAGATCATGGTTTGGGTTAAAATTACTATTTCTTTAACAATTAATAATCATGTGTGATGGACACTTGCTGAGATGACTGTATCCACTTCTTCCTCTCGTCTGCCTGCCAGATAAATAAATAAAATGGATTGACAAAGAGCTGTGATACTGTTTTCAAGTTAAGGTGTTTACTTCTCAGCTGGTTGTGCCTCCTACACATAGGCACAAGACAAAGACTAAGAATTTGTGATGCTTTTGCCTCTTTTTTTGTTGCTTTGCATCTTTTTGTAGTGGTTTGCATCTTTTTTTCAGGTTTGTGTCTCTTTGTGGTCCCGTCGAGCGGGGCCCCTGACACTTTGGACCCTGGGCCTGTGCCTGGTAGGCCTGTTCAGTAATCCACCCATGGTCATGTCACATTTTGGCACTGAACAACATTTCCAGTTTGGGGACAGGAACCACTCTGCTGGGGATGAACTTTCAGGAACAACTCAGAACTATGTGAGATCCCATTCCGCTCAAAATATGCGAGACCATCCCAGACGTTTCCTGCGGTGCGGATGTGTGGTGACCTTCACCCAGGGCGTGCGCCCTGTGAGTATTAACCCAACAGGCCTGTGCTGAGAACGAGGCGACGTCAGCCCCTGTAATGTGAGACATCAGCAGTAAGTGGGTGAGGTGACGAGGGGAGAGAGGAGAGGGGAGAGAGGAAAGGGGAGATTAGTACTACGGTATCCAGGTAACGGTCCTAAACACTGTCAAAGCAAGACTGAACACGTAGCGAATCAAAGCACGAGATTTTATAATGACATACCGACAAAGACCAGCTTTTGTGGCGTTTTAACAAATGAAGGGATGAATTTACTCCACTTGTTTATGTGCATGTAGTGTGTTGTTTTGGGTACTATGCTAGAAAGATGGTGAATATTACACCATCATAGTCGATGTTTGACTGCTGATCTTTTGGACTGGATGCACATTCAGGATTCCTTGACAGTATCTCGCTCTTCTGCAACTTCCTCCTCTTTCCCAACGTTGCTAGATAGGGACGTGTGGGATGCTGACCCAAATGATCTGGTACATCCGTTATTGCTACCCTGATTAGGCCATTACATTCCATTTGCATTCAGCGCATACAAGAGCAAGACATTCTGTATGGAGTGAATTCAATATCGGACATTTGAGAGAACTAAATTGCAATGTACAGGCATCCTCCAAAAGCACACAGTGCTCTTTTCAAAACACTCCGAGCATGCAGTCTGGCGATGGAAAATGTTAGCTAGTAAAATATTGGAAAGGCGAGAGGCTTAGAAATGCATGCGCTGAATATGGCAGCGTAGCTCAAGCTGTCCAGCACGGGTCTCTAAGGAGGGTGACGCAATACAGGACGGGAGGGGATGTTGAGGATTGAGGAGAGGGGGCACAAATATGTCGACTATTACGAGCTCAAGCCCCCGCTCCACCACCTCCACCTCGTCCGCGGTAGTCCCACCCAACGCTGAGGCCCATCTGGAGCGCCTCGTGACCCAAC
Organism: Chelidonichthys spinosus; assembly: GCA_029853015.1. NCBI lineage: Eukaryota > Metazoa > Chordata > Actinopteri > Perciformes > Triglidae > Chelidonichthys > Chelidonichthys spinosus. The sequence goes on from CM056837.1 coordinate 14,836,644, forward strand.
TGATTAAAAGCAGTTGGGGCCTTCGGTGAGATACGGCCAGTGGAATGTGAAGACTGTGGAAAGGCCCAGAATAAGTGTGTCTAAGAGGAGTGCGTATTTCTACAATGTGTATGCGATACTATGCACCACTGATGCGTTTGCATGCAGCCATTTGTGTGCATCGTGTCACGTGTGTGTGTGTGTGTGTACACAGCCGCATGTCCATTAGTGTCAGTCATTAGCAATCAATCAAATCAATTCAAAAGAAGGAAAGGAGCTCAGTTGATGGACGACCCCACTGGGACTGGTGGGGTGACTGGATGGGAGCATCTCTGCACCTGAATCACAGCTCCATACCCCGCTGTTTCTTGACCCCATTAGCCTCTTCACACAAACACACAAGGCTAATAGAGTTTACGTGGTAGCCATCAGCTTCTACAGTTATCAAAACTAGTAGAAACCAAATGTCTCCTCCACTTAGGCTAAAATGTCTCTTCCTGGCTCTTCTTCCCGACCATCTGTGCCTCATCCACCCCAGTCCTGGCAACCTGGCTCTCCGCAGTCTCTCCCTCCAAACCAGAAGGTATTTACTAGGTGTGCCCGTCGTGCGGCATCACCTTTTTCCAAATGAAAACCAGGCGGAGAGCCTCATCACCGCTCATAGAGCATGATACAAGACTCCCCAATAGGGGATCCTCCGTGCGGTTAATGTTAAGCTTAACATGTGTTTTACTGCTTAATTGAATAATGAAGCGATGAGAGAAGAGGAAAAACCACACGGTTGAGGGCCGCACCAAAAGGCTGCCAGAGGGGGATTGTGCGGCACAGGCTGAATACTTTGGTTTTAAAGCGGCCCTTTTTATAAGCGCTGTGGCTACATATCTGGCAGTGACATTTTCATTATCTTTCATACATGCCAAAACAAAAAACCTGCCAGTATTTTATTTTTTTAAATGACCACATCCTTTTGTAACACTCCATCCATCAAGGTAATCAGGAAAGCAACTGTTGAAGTGTAGCATCTTGTTATGTAATTCGATCTTTGCTTCATAATATTGTTTGGCTAATATAAGCAAATCCAAGTTAAATGGCGTTTTCACTAATAGAGCCTTTTCAAAGTCCATCTGGCAGCCTGTTTTCTTCCCGTAACTGTTTGGATGTTTTGAACCCGTTTGTTGATTTTTCCATCCTACAATCAAATTCAAACTGTGGTGCAACACAATAACAGTTAATGCTTCCTTCTAAATTAGCACTGATTACTTTGCAGATGTTTGTTTGCAGGTGTTACGACTCATTCAAATACTAAGTGACAAAAAATGTATTAGCAGTTAGTCTTCCAGTCAAAGAAAGAGAAGACACTGCTGACAATGTGGGTATATGCCAGCCTGGACAGGAAGTGCTGACTAAGTTATAGCCTTGTCACTACCTCAACTGACCCCCAACAGAGAATACAACACGTCAAAATCTCATGGTAGTCACAGCAAACAATAAAAGAAAATATGAGCAGACGTCCAATTCGATTTACAACGTCGAGACACATATTCCACTTGCTGCGTTTCCTACTATTTCAATAGATCATCCTGCACTGGGAACGGTTTGATTCCTGTAGCAGCTGATGTGCATCCTGCCAGAGAAATTTAAATATCTCAACGCAAAATAAAGGCAAGATGAAATCACAATTAAATCAAACACAGGACCATAAGCAGACTCAGAATCAACGTAGAAGAGAAGTCATTTGGCAGATTGGTCGGAGACCGTGAAGGAGGACTCGGAGCAGAACTGAACACAGCAGGTCTCCGGGCCATGGTGACCACACCCAGGCCCAGCTGGTAACAATAAAAAACCTCATAGTCCTCATCTCTTCTTCATTCACTCCATCTCCTCTCCCTGATTGTTGCTGCTCCTCGGTGCACCTCGCAGCACTTTAAACCCTCACCTTTAAGCACCTCAATCTTTCTCTCTTTCCCTCTTCACCCCTCTTTCGTTCATCTGCCATTATCGGACTGTTCTCTAATCACCCTTGGGTGCCATTTAACAAAGAGGAGAGGGAGTGTCCACTGCATTCTCCATCACCACAGTAAACACTCAGTCAACTGAGTGAGCCATTCTCTCTGGCATGCAGGCACAGGCCCCTTTAAAAAGTAAAAAGCCCAAGGAACACGGCGAGGGAGAAACAGATGGATGTCATTTGTGTTATACACACAGACAATGGCAATGGAATAGCTTTTCCTAGAGCAGGCGGAGAGGTATTCAGTTTTGCAAAAAAATAGCAAATTTGGCACCAATCTTTCTCCGGTGACCTCCGGTGTGACATCGTCAGAGTGGTTTAGCTTGCAATTCATCACTGTCGATTAGTAAATCAGGGCTCAGCCTATCGTTCTCGGTGTGTAGGTGCTCTGAATGCAAATGCGTCAGGACAAAGCGCTGCGTGCACGCTGACCGACGCAGGACAGAGCGCATCATTATCACTGTCTGGATCGCTGTGAAGCCTGCACCGCCTGGCCAATCGCGTGCCCTGGCGCTGAGCAGGCAGCCAATTAACGCCTCTTTTACTGGGATGCCTCCGGGTGGTGTGAGGGAAACAGGAAAATATGCCGGGTGCATGGTTTTTATAGAAGGGCTGGGAGCATGGGAAGAGGACACGGAGGTGAATGAGTTTTTTTGGGGGAATTCAGATATGTTAAAAAACACACTGCAGGCAAACGCTTCCCGTAAAGTTATTGATCCATCCGTGTCAGCTAAATGAGATTGTGAAGGACAAGCTCTGATTGCAGTAGTAGAGAGGGTTAGAGTATAGAGAGGGTGACCGACACACACCAGCGATCTATGGATTCTCTGTCAGCGCTCTGCAGAGGGATTATTCATTCCCTCTGCTCCACCCTCTGACTGTCTTGCATGACGTAACGGCTCTTAGTAGGCTGATCGAGTTTAGATGTAGCATGCAACACAGTGGCATTCAAAACACATACAGCAAAAAAAAAAAATATATATATATATATATGTATCTCCATGGCAACAACCATCTTCTCGTCCAGATTGCCGGTGATATTTACAACCTCATCATGAGAGAGCCCTGGGGGTTGGGCAAAGTGTGTAATCACGTATAGATAAAAAAAAAAAAAAACAACACCTTCTAATAAACACAGTCACACACACTCTTGTGCGTGCACACATAGCTCCGCCCACTGGCGAGGCTCCTCCCAGCCCTGTCTGCATTGCACCAAAGAGAGCTGCATCTTTTCCAAGCCAGTTTTTCATCATGCGGGTCAAAAACACTCCGCATCCAGCTACTTCTCAATCTCACCTTTTCTTTCCCCTGGCTTTATTAGAATGACATATTTGAACATTTTATAGATGAAAGGCGTCTTTTATGAGTCATTCCTATTCTGCGTAACCAAGGTTACACCCCAAGGACAAGGTGTTTCTTGGTTTTGCCGAGCCTCCAGGGACACTTTCTTTCCAGCTTGTTTTCTATAATTCTACCACACACAGACAAACCTTTACAAACAGCATCCCTGTGCGTTTGCCGCAGCAGCACTGTGCACATACGTTGTGGGGATTATGTGTCCGTGTGCAGGCGTGGGGCGGGGGGAGTGAGCGGTTACTATGGCAGTTTGAGGTGAATCAGCATTCTGTTCATGCCTGCGTTTCACTACAAACGCAGCCAAACTGCTGAGGACTACAGCGCAGCCTCAAATGTACGAGCACAAGCAGAAACGTGAAGACGGCCCCATAATCTGCAGCTGTATGGAGGGACAATGACGCACTGCTTGGGGGTACATTTCTTGGCATCAAATGACCTATTTTATTAGTGTAAAAAAAAGCATGGTGATTAATTAAAAGGACTTAAAACTTGACATTAATATGTTTGTGTAAGCCCTCTTTGTATCACACACACATAACTTTGACTGCTATACATTATTCTAAAGTGGGAGGCATTACTTCATTGTTTACCAACTAACTCCATTAATTTCCAAAATGCATCCTTTCCTCTAGAGGGAGGCTTCACACTTTGAAAGAATGCCTGAAATGCACTCAGGGAATAAATGAGAATAGGCACTGCAGTGTGGGAAAATAACACTCCTTTCACAGACATGATGAGTGTGTGCTGTGCTGCAATATATAGGATATGCAGTATAACACCGACCATGCAGAACAGGGGGGTGGAGCAGAGGTTTAAACTGCTGAGTCCCACTTTTAACCAAATGATGAAAGTAATCCACTGAAAAATGACCAGCAAACACTTGTCATATTAAAATACACAGCATTTTCTGATTTATCCACCTTACAATGCCACGTGGCTTCATTTGGGACCACATTAAGATCTCAAGGGAGCGAAGCAAATCCTTCAGATTGATTGATTTTATGCTTGAGAGAAGTGTATAAGGAGCAGGCAATGTCACATCTTGTGTTTGAAGGCTCAAGTCTTGCTGCCATGCTGTAAACTGTCAGGCGAAACACTTCAGCAAAGAACAATGCGGATGAATTAAACCACAGGGATGAAACTGAAATAGCAGACTCGCTGGTCTTTTTGCATGAGGATAAAGGACTTCCCTGAGGGAAATGTGTGCCACATAGGCACATGTGCTACCATGAGGCTGATTAAAAGTTGTCTGCTTGGGACTGATTTGAAAGTTTTATGACTCCCCTTCCCTCCCTTTTTCCCGCCTCATTCGCTGCCCCTCGGCAGCTTTCATATGCTAATGGGAGGGCAATTGTGCGGGCCAACAGCCTGGAATTCCTCTCCACAAAAGGACAAATGTAGATGGAAGGAGACAGGAGAGAAAGGGACAGACAGACAGAGGGAGAGAGACCATCGGAAAATGGGCTGATGCACATCAGAGGCCTAAATAGCTGTCCAAAGAAGGGTTCGTTACAATGAGCCCAATTATTAGTATTTCTAGTGTTTGTTAGATAGTATTTCCATTTACTTTTCTTAGGGCTACAACAAACAATGATTTAAATGATTGATTAATTTGCTTATTTTCTCTAATTATGGACAATGTCAGAAAGTGGACAATATATACAATTATCTTCCGGTTATACCATTTAAATGTTGGGGTTAACTAGCATCCCTTGTATTTGTCTCTTAGTCCAAAAGACAGCATTGAAAGGCACATGGGAAGCCCTCTCTGCTGCGTTGGGTGTGGTCCATCGCTATAAGGATGTCAGGCGAGGTGCTAACCAATGCACCACTGAGGAAGCCATCCCCCCACGTTGAAGGCTCAGAGCCAGGGGCATCCAGACAAAGAGAGGACATCACACGCACCACCCTCGCATCCAGCCAGCCACCTCAGCCCAGCCCTTCGGAGACAGAGAGCAGGTGGGCCAATTAGGATCCCCAGGGTCCCCCCCACCCCACCCAGATGCGAGCAAAGCCCTGTATAATTGGTTTCCTCATCTATGAATTATTAATCCTGGTTGCTCTTTGAGGTTTTTGACAGGGTGGGGTCATGGCAGTGTGCCCCCTGACACATAGACTCTCCTGTTTAACCCCCCCAGTGCCATGTTAGAACTTCTTAGTCCTCACATAACAAGAAGAAGTGGACTAGGAAAAACCTACATCGTCTGATCCAAAGTCACAACTTTCAAAAGGTCAAGGTCAAATGTCTTGTGTTAGACCTGAAGTCGAAAACCAAAATATATTCAATTTACAATGATGTATGGCAAAGACAAAAGTCAGCTGCTGTCATTTGAGAAGTTAGAGCCAGAGAATGTTTGTCATCGTTTCATATTTTTGCTAAGAAAACAAACTAAACAATTAATACGATTATCTTTCTGTTGATCAATGAACTCGTTGACTGACTAACCGCTGCAGCCGAATAGTTTTGTGACCGTTATTATTATTTGTTTTCAGCGAGACCTAAATGGATGCTATTGTTCAAGTGAGTGCTAAAGAACAAACGATAACAAATCAAATATTTCTGGCGGGCCAACGTATTAATAGAGCTGAGGCCTTGCTGTTATTGGTGGCAGAGTTGTTGCTTCCCTGGCTCCTCTCGCTCTGTCTCACACCAGGTGTCAGCCTGTAAATATTTCATGAGGCCTCTGTGCTGTGCTGCTGGCGCACAAAGGCCGTTTTCAGCGCCTCGGACAGCAGAGGCTCTCTGGAAACAGAAGCCTATCAGTTCGGCCTGGGACGCAAACAATTTTCAGCACTGCTAAAATTAAATTAGGGGATGGGGGCATACCAGAGAGCAGCTCTGCCCCGAAACGCTTGACACGGCAATACTTTTTTTTTTTACTCCTCACATCAGGCATTCCATGGCAAAATGAAAAAAGGTGAAGGGTGAAAACATGCACGGAACAATGAGCTGTCTGTGTGCGTTTCCAGTGAAAACGCAGGAAAGGCCATGTATGAGATATGAAGTGTTAGTAAGGGTGCCAAGTTGACTTCTGTGCAGGAAAAATGGATGCATACATCACAGCACAACAAAGAGCGCTGTATGATAGAGAGAACATCCACATTCATATGATCAGAGTCACAGTCGAATACGTCATTCTCTGAACACAGACGGGGTTGCGGCCTTTGCACCCTTGCACTTAACATCCCATCTCATTAGAAGTGAACATCTTCCACTTGATTTTACCAGTCTTTGACCTAAGATTGCATCAAAGAAAAATGTTCCCCAACTGTCAATGGGAGGAATCATTTTGATGTAGTATTACATTAAAAGTGTCAAATGACTAAATGCCATTTGCTACAGAAAATATCATGCCGAGCCAAGAGAAAGTGAGATTCAAGTCAAAGAATCACTTGTTAAATAACTTGATAAGATTGATTTCCTAAAATCAAGTTTAGTCCCGAGCCACCCGAGGCTGCACGAGGCCGGGACACCCAGAGGTCAGCATGCCAAGCAGTCCAGAGTCTCCAGTTCCACGTTGCACTACTGAATGAAATCTGGCTATTAATACATGACATGTCAGGGACGCCTTTCCTGGAGAACTCCAGGGAGTAATATAGGACAGAGAGGAAGGCATAAAAAATCTACACACGGAAAAAAAACCTGCTGCACATCCATCTGCAGCAAGAATGACTCGTACGAATGCAGCACAATACATTATGACGACCTCTTTAAGGGGTGTAGGGTCACCTATACAGAAGATGTTTGATGCCTCAAGTTTGACACTTCATAACAAATGAGTGAGGCATTGATGTGGCCTAGTGGTTAGGATGAATACTACATAGAGTAACCGCAACGTCGCTAGCTCGTCTACCTCGTCCACCTCTACTGACACTATCAATAAGAAATGCAAAAGTCACATGCTTACAGCCTGAAGTGAAACCTGACCTGATTGCTCCAGGCGCAGTACAAATCGCAGATCAGGCTCCAGTTGTTGTTAAGCATACAGTCGAGAACTTTAAGATGAGCCATTTCACGTTTCCCGGAAGAAAATCCCAGCTGCCCAGACACCTCAGCACCCCTCAGCTGTTTGCACCGAACCCTGCTGTTCCCAGCGGCGCCCTGCTGGCAGCGGCGTTCCTCGGTGCCACCTTGACGGAGACGAGAGTGCGAGGAGGCGGGAGGGGATCATCAGCAGACGGCAAAGGGTGCATCTCCGTGCCCATCTGCGGACCCAGCAGGCGCCCCTACCCGCCGTGGCTGTCGCGCTTCATTAGCAATATGTTAATAATTCACGCTGCGCAACAAAAAACACAGGGGATTATCTTATATTTCACGTAAAACAGCCTTCCTGAGAGAGAGGTGCAGCAGGGAAGAGTTGTCAGCAGTACAGAGCGAAGATGTCCGCCTGGGTATCGCTGAGCGGGAGATGCATCACCATGGTTACGCAGCAGACTGACCGGTGCAGGAGAAAGCTAAAAGACGGCGGAGCAGACGGCACTTTTTCTTGTCATCTGCCTCTGCGTTTTGGCAATCCACCCTCTCTTAGAGTCTCTCTTGCGGTGATGGCGTCTCTTCCCAGCTGACTGTGCCTCCCCGTGCTCGTCTCCGCAGTCGTACCAGGCTGAGGCAGCGCGAGGATCAGAGCAGCAAAACCCTCACTCTAAATCATCAAGCATCAGGCCGCAATGCAGGACATGAACAGGGAGAGAATGGTTTCCCCTCTCCTCCCTCTGACTCTCCTGGGCACAGCGAAGGAAGCCAGAGGTCTCTGTCAGGGACTCTCTCTCTCTCGTTAAAGCGAAAATACACCTCGAGACGGTTTAAGTTGTCTGTGTGATCCTGTGAAAACGTACAGACTGTGCAAGCCCTCTGCGTCTTACGCCAAACCTGAATGATTCTGCACTTTGCAGGTGATGCAGGACCGTATCCCGCCAGAGTTATTTATCACATTACTCTGCAAAAAAGAAACGTCACACTACGTTGCAGAGGGAAGACTCCCCCGGCAAAAGGCAAGAGGAGTGCCGCAGCCCCCACCACTGCAAAGCAGGAGCTCAACATGGCTCTCTAAAGTAAGTGAACGTCGAGTTAAAGACTTCCTGTCACTGTGGGATGTCAAAGAAATCAAGGTTTGGAGGGAGGGGAAAATGTGCCGGAAATGCATGAAGCTAGAATTAGGGAACTACTGGATGCCAGTAAATAGTTGTCGGGGGCTGTTTATGTTCCTTCCTCCCTTTGATGCTCTATGACGTCCAGATGGTTGTGATTGTGACATTAGCTGTAAGGCGGCTTCATCAGTGAGATGCTCTAAGCTCACTTCAAATGGGAAACGCCATAACCACTTAGGCGGCAGGAATAGCCCGAGGAGGAGGGGTTTAAGATATTCATAATAACCCCCCTTAAAACTAAGTGTCACATTAGCCTTGGACTTTTTTCCCCTCTTTCTCTCAATTACAGGGACCCCCAGGACGCCAACTGACCACAAAAGTGCCATATCTACTTCGGGTGAGGTCATCTAATACCAACACTGGCAAGGTGTAGATGTAAGCCTCGGTTGGATTTGTTTTCCTTATTGTACCGAACCATGAATTTTGTGTACCATTACCCCCTAGTGATGAGAAATATTGTTTACTTGAGTAACAACTGTATACCAGAGGTGTATCACAAAAAGATGACTTGAGTGATAATACAGACATAAGAGTCTGTTAGGTCATGAGGCTACACACAGTCTGGTCAGAGAGGTCAGCCAAGTCCCACTGGCCAGACTCATATTGACCAGACATGGCAACCCTGGGCCCCAAAACACACGACCAACGGACCAATCAGGGAGGTGATCACTCACTGCCATAACTCTTAAACCACAGAGGGTTCCCCATTATCAACACAAACTCTTTGCTTTCCTTAACCTGGGAGACCAGAACCCCGGTGGGAATGATTCACTGGAAAAGTCGATTTTTCTTTTTCTCATGTTATAAGCAGGGCTGTCGTCAGACAAACACAGCAAACCAAAAAAAACACTTTTTTTTAAACATCAATCACACAGAGGGGAAAATATGCAAGACGTGACCAAGACAAATTGTGACGTCAGAACAGACCCTGGTGCTTCCAGATTTGCCAGATTTCTCTTGGCAAAATTAAACACATTAAAGTCCCTGTTTGGCCATCGCATGCGTAAAAAAAAAAAAACATTACAAACGCTTAAGAAGTCGAAGGGATTAGTCAAATATGAGCAAAACAGTGCAACAGTGTAGGCGTGCTGTTTTCGCAGAATATCTAGGCCAACGCAGGGCAACGCTCCAAAATAATAAACTCTACCATTTAAAGTGACATGATGAATCGTGCTGAGACGCTTATTATTAAATGTGTAAAATATTCACAATGCAGTGTAGTCTTGCATCGCTCTCTGCCTTTTAATGATTAAAAATAAAATGCTACAAATTGTGCAGCTTTGTGGAAATTGTGAACATCCCTTTAGTCCAAATTAAAGTAAATAACATCACCACAGCAAACCGCGGTGACATCATGCAGCAACATGTGTATGAGCTGCGGCTGCAAACCCCCCCCCCCCCTTTACAAGCCGGCAGCAGGCCAGTAAGAGTAAGAGCATCTGCCCTACACCCACGCTGAAGCCAATATAATCCAATCAATTCTGAGTTATGGATCTCACACACCCTCCTCCAGTATTCAAAACAACAGGGAGCGCATGCGTGTTCAAGGATGCTGAGGTCATTTCACTGAGAGACGCCGGGCAGAGAAATCTAACCCCATGACAGTCATGCAGGCGACCTGAAGTCCGTTGACGGATGATTTATGAAATTCTGTGAATTCTACATTTCAGCCAACAGTTGATTTTGAATTCATTAAGACTACAAGAGATAATTTAGTGTCCATCAGCTGTTGATGGAGTCCAACCTCCCACTTTTAGAGCTTGAGTGTAATACTGTCATCATTGTTTATTAATCTGCTGATTTATTTATTTCTAAATAATTGATTGGTCTATAAAAAGTCAGAAAATAGTAAAACATGTTTTCAGATCCCAATGACATTAACACAGTGGTTTTTCTAGCAATAACTGCCAGTCTACAATCAAGCAGCGGTGCTCAATTTAGGGGGAATTATATTAACCGTCATGGACGACTTGCTATAAGTTCAGTCTCGAGTTCAAGAGGTTTCCACCGCCAATGCAAGCCGACTGGAGCTCCAAAATGTCTCTGCCATTCTGTGGCTTCTCTTCTATCCATTCATGAAATCATTCCTTCATCAGGGTGCCCTTGTTCATTTCCACTGCTGACACTGACAGGAAATAATGTGGTTTCCTGCCAAGACCTCAAAGCCCTCACCAATACAGCGGGTTAAGATATGTCCTGATAACACTCCGTTACATAAGGGATGATAAAAAACAAATACCGCTCATACACACGTGGTTGAATGCGGTTTTACTTACAATTTTTTTTTTTTTTAAGTCACTTCCTTGCAGGAAAGAAAATGCTCCGTCTACTTGAACTGAAACATATGTTCTTTGCCGTGTTAAAATGCTACATGGCTATTATCACCACACCACAGCATTAGTGGCTTACGAAGACTGTAGGGTGTAAAATATGACTACATACAACAGAGCGCAAAATGCTCTTCACACACAAATCCTGACTAGTGTATGTCATGTCTATCTACATAGAGTCAGATAGGGAGCCAGTGTTTTGACGGAGATGCCTTGGGCATGTGTAATGGATAGCGTCTCGGCCTCACTGAGCATTAGACTGGTTGTGTTCTGCCTGTCTGCCTGCCTGCGTCTGCAACCCCCCACCCCCCCAAACTCCTACGTCCCACCATCTTCCTTCTGCCCCGCCTTTATCTCATGGAGGGACGGAGGGCATCCAGGCAGAAGAGGCCCTGAAATCGAGCCAATTGGCAAAAGAGAGAATAAAAAAAAAAAAGACACATCCATCCATCAATCATCCATCAATGCCTGTGGCCAGCGGAATAAGTGCATCTATTGTGATTGTGGCCAGTCTGGGCTTTCAGCAGACCGCAGGATGACATGTCGAGCATGAATGTCGACATGTCAAAGATAAGGGGGCCGGCCGACCCATATAGATTTGGTTAACCCTAGTCTAACGCAGCACATACACATCCCTTTTTGCCATTTCCAGTAAATAAAATAGCTACAATAGCTGGTACGTTTGATCATGCTAGGAGATGTCAAACCACAGTATTCCCTTTGATGACAAGGCCGACCTGGTGGTTCCAAACCCGGGGGAAAACCTTCAGAGAGTGTGCTCCCGGTTATTCCCGAGACACGTTCTCTCTGTGAGCGCCTGTGCTAAGACCGGAGCCGGGTCATGTCCAGGTCAGTGTCTTGTTTGCTGAATAGGAAAGAACCCTGACGTGCTGCACGAGACACATTTGGTTTTCAAATGTATGCAAATCAAAAATCGTTTTGTCCCTGCTCTGATTGATGAACTGCCACGCCTAGAAACACTGATAACAGTGTAGGCTGTTTCCTTTAGGAGACACTGTAATCTCTTCTCTGACTTTTTTTATTTCTTCCTTGCAGTGACTAAAATGTACCATCATTTTAAGTGAGCTTAATTAAGGCTGGGATGCGACACTGGAAATGTAAGTTGTTACCAGCTGGGTGTGTATGTGGAAAGGAAAAAAAATCGAGACAGTCTTCCTAGTTTCCGCAGAAAAAACAAGCTCTCACATGGCACAAACCGACCACTATCGCATTCCCAGACCCCTAAAATGACACTGTCCTGACCAACATATTTCATTGCTTGTAAGTACCAGCATTCAGGAAAACACAGACTGCGATTCCAGGACAGTGATTCCATTTTTCCCTCTGTGGCATTCATCTTTCCACGGGTTAAATATAGCATCACTAAAAACACAAGGGAATAGAGGACGGGTGAAAGACAAGCATGTGGACGGGAGAGGGGGGGGGGGGGAAAGAGCAGGGGTTTATAGAGTTGGGAGGGCTATATTTAGAGCAAAGCACAGAGCATCACCAGCACTCAGAGCACCACTATTGGTTTCATCCTCCCCGACATGAATGAGGGATGTGATCAATATGCTACAGTGTTCCACCATTGTGTGTGCTTATATTTTTTCCACTACTCTTCTTTTCAAGGCAACATCTATTTTTTTTAAGTGTTTTTAAGCGTAAAAATGGTGGAAAATAGAATGAGAAATGCAGAAAATCTACATATGCAAGAAGCTGTAAACTGGGATTATTCTCTCATCCATACCTTAGGATCGAATTGAATATCCATTTTCACAGACACGAACAGCTATTTAGTTCTGAATATTATTTTAGGTCCATCCTTAATGAATCAGCAATTACTTAACAGTTAACATCCCATTCAAAGCACACACAACAGCAGGTCTCAATGGACTAAGATGCATTTCCTCCAGTTGTTTTTCTGTAAAATAGCTCTGACTGGGACAATATAAAAATGAAATGTCAAGATTATCCTGGCAAAAATAATTTGTGATTCACAATATTACCCCAAACTCTTAAAATGACACTAAAACATACTGGACACTGTGAGGGTTAGAGGTTCTGAGCCTCAGCTGCTTCATAACAACGCCGTTGGTACAATGTGACAGCAGGCCGAGTAAGGTAGGGAATGTGAATGAGGCCAAGAGAGAAGCAGACGTTGTACACATGGGGTGTTTTTCCCTTAACGATCGGGGCAGCTGGGTCTAGATCAGCGCAGCGTTGCGAGCATCGCTTTGGCGGGTGTCTGCATATGTGCGTGTGCGTTGGGGGAGAAAATACCCCTTGCAGTCGCTCTCATTAGTGAGCCAAGATGATGCAGCCGAGTGGTTGGAGGAGAGGGCAGAGGGGGGGAGAGGGGAGAGGTTCATCCCGCCTCAACTTTCATTAGACCCCATGGGGAGGGGGGGCAGCAGTTTATAAGCAGCGGAGTTGGGTGAGGATTGTGTTTGCGTTGTGGAGGCATCAGGTAGATAAAAAAAGACCTGCATCAGCACCATGTCAAGCTGCGGGGCTGCAAACAATCAGGATAAACATCGGTACCGAGTGACTCACAGGTGATTCACATCTTCTGCAGAGGTGTAGAGCGTGTGCCAAAAACCCTCTGGTCCTCGGGCTATTAAGAAACTGATTGAATCAAATTTCACTCTTATCAGGGCGTCCTGGTGATTCAGTGGGCAGCTGTGCACCTGCAGAGTCCTCTTCTTTTATTTATTTTATTCTGCTTTCCATCTGCGCACAGCATCCTGATCTTTGTTGTGCTGAATTTTCAACAATGAAGCAACACAAATCTTTACAAATCTGTGGTTAAGGCCTATTTAAAGCTATCCAAAACTTGATAGCATCAGAGCCAAAGCTTGTTGTGATGCTTCTGCTCAACAGCTGGAAGTTCGGTAGGCTGTTTTGCAGTTTGAGTTCAGCAAAATTACTGGAAATATTTATTCGATAGGAGAAACAGATGTGAGGAAAACAACACCGCGGTGACACCTGAAGGAGCCAGTAGAGATGAAAGCTCTTTCATGTTAACTACTCTCTCCTGTCTCTTTCTGTGCCATTTCCAAACCACTTTTAATGAAGCCAAAGTCCTGCTCAAACATCCGCCCTCAAACATCTCATCAAGACATTTTTAAACAAACATCTGTGCGCCGCGCTCCTGCTTCACTCCATCAACCGTCTCCAAAACTCTGGCACTGTGAGGTCGCCGCTTTACCCCATTTCTAACCATTTATGTCATCCATCCTCAGCTAGTTCTGACACAGTAAGAGGATTACTGCCACACACACACACAGAAACACACACACACAGCGCTGTTGCCATTTTCTGATGGATTAATCCAAAACATACCACCGCTGCAATGCTGTTACGACATGCCTCGAGTCTAGCTGGACTATGACGACGATTATAATGATGTAACCACTGAAGCTACCGTGCATAAGAGGGAAAAGGATGAGCTATACAATGTGCCATTTAGCAATTGGGCATGCAGATTCACAAAAAGACCCAATAAGATTAGCGCCGCAAGTATGAAACTCTCTTTGTGCACTTAGGCTGTTGTCGGAGTGAGAAAGAAATGAACTCAGTCACCCTGAATGCTGGCAGATGTGATGGGCCGCGCGCTGCAACACTTAGCTCACACTCGCGCTCTGTCTCTTGCTGAGCGCACACACACACACACACACACACAACAACTTCTGCAGCATGTCACGAGGTTTCTGAAAGTGGGGACACCTTTGAAGCAGCGCTGATGAAGTTACAGTCACTAAGCAGTCTGATGGCTTTTCATAGAGAATCCACATGCATGTTTTCCACTCAAGTCAAGTAGTATAAAGCTTCTATTGTGTCAGAAATAGATGTTCCAAAAGGAATCTGGCAAAAATGCAAACCATCTCAGGATTATAATTCCTCTCTGCCACACTGCCGAAGGTCACACACACACACACAGTCTACATATTTAATGTCAGCACACACTGAATGCAACACAATAGCTAAAGAATCGACAGCAGTGTGCACACTTATTTAAAAGACAAAAACAGGCTGCACATCGAAGAGTAACAACCTGGGATGCAGACACATCTCTATCCAGAGTCTTACCTCGCAAGATGGAGTTACGGGTGTTTGTTTACTCTCTTCATTGTCCTGTGGTGTATCACTCCGACGTGCTGCCATCATTTCATTTCAAAGCGCAGAGGAGGAAGAAGTCCTTTTACAGACCACATTGAGGTGAAGAGGATGAAGCAAAAAAAAAAAAAATAGAAATAAAAAGGAAGAGGAAAAAGATCCTAATCCACGCCGTCCTCCTTCCTCATATCCATCAGTGGCTGAAAGCTAAACACAAAAACACACAAAGAACACAAGTCAATGCCAAAAGGAGGCACATTGGCACACTGTCCATGTCCTGTTCATCCAAGTATAGCCACACATCATCAGCACCATGAAGTACAAGATAACCTGAAATGCAGTTTTGAAAATTACTATAGCCTTTAAATGCCACATGAAACTCCCTATAACCAGCCTTAACATCTAAATCTATGAAGAATCCCATTCAACAACCTCAAATGTTGATATTACAGCATGTTTAAAATTTTAAATCAATGTATGGACAACAAAAAATTAATATTATGGTAATTTTCGAGATGGTATAGCCTGACTTTGGGGCTTGACCGAGATCCAATTAATGGGCGTCTAATGGAGGATGGCTGAAAGCGGGTAATAGCAGGTGGATAGTCGAGCCTTTTTTTTTTTTTTTTTTTGGCAAACCTTTTTTAAAATAAATATGTGACGGGTGACACCTCTGTGATATTATTTGCATACATGTAGAGGGAAAAGATCCGAAACGTGCACGTCAAATAACAGCGGAATCCACGGCTCTCTGTTAAAAGGGTCGCGGTGTTAAAAGCCAGCCATCACGAATTAAGCCCCACGCTAAATATAAACCGCTAGGATAAAAACTCTCTCTTATGACATGACACACATACACCAAAACCGACCCAGTATTCCCCCCCAGTCGCTTTGAGCGAGAAACTCCCCTCGTCGCTGTTACTACGGGTTGCCAAATCCTGGCAAACCAGGGCGGACGACAGGTTGTTGCCGTGGCTGTAATTGTAAACAACACCAAAACACCTACCTGTTACAAATCCAGAAAACTACTCGGAGAACAAAAAACGTCCATATCCATGTTTCTGAGGTGTTCGTTAAAAGCGTCGGTCGCTCCAAAGACGGGTTAAAAAGGGCTGTCGGGAGATTACAAAGCGGGATATTCAGTCTCCTTTTAGAGCTACACTGACTGACCGCTGAGGCTCACTACCTGTTAGGAAAAACACACTGGAAAAAACACGGTAGACGCCCTCCGGTGTGCATTTCTTCGTCGGGGAGACCCCGTGAAAAATAACCGACTGGTGCTCATTCATTTCCCATCATTTCCGAGCTTCAATTCGGTGCTAAAACAGTCCAAATTGACACAAAAAGTAACGTGTACTCCTACGTGGTCCCCAGTTGGCGGCGCGACAATCTGTACATAGCTTGACGAATCTCCCGACTCTGCAAAGGCCCCGCCCCTCTGCTCGCCCGCAAGCAGCGCGTTGTCCAATCAGAAGAGCAGATTAAATTTGGAATTTTGAAGCGGGCCAATTGGAGACGTTGTGACATAACAATTTCAATAAAGAGGAGAAGCTGGTCCATTCTGGTCAGGAACTTTGTCTTTTATGTTATTCAGTGCTGGAGAGTAATTACCGTACATGTACTCTTTTGAGCTACTTGTTATTTTTGACGTTTCCATGTTATGCTACTACATCTCAGAGAGAAGTATTGTACTTTCTGCTTCATGTATTTATTTTATTGCTGCTTTACAGACTACACGTTTTTCTTTGTATTAAAAAAATATGACCCATTGTACAAAATGAAATTTCCCCGACACTCTATAAATTTGCTCAAGTTGGACCAGCTGCAACATTAAAATGCTGCTTACATAATGATAATATTCCAGCAAGACAATATGACAATATAAACCTCTTGAGTGGATTATTCTAGCATTTTGAGTGCATGAATCCAGGAAAACTGCAGCAAAAGTATAAGGTTTGTGTACTAATTCTGTTATCAAAGTACATGGACTAAAGTACTGTACACATTTGGGATAGTATTACTTATTACTATGTTGTGCCATTTCTACATGCATTTGAGAGAGAACACTATTTCTTTACTCTTCTATGTAATAATAATACTTCATAAGAAGCAAATTAGAACTTTTACTTTTGATACTTTAAAATGTAGCTTTTAATACTAATAATGTATTTTTACTTAAGTACAATGTTTAATATGGAAATTTGGGAATTTAAACAATCTGAATACTTCTTCACCAATGACCAGTATCAATCAAGTTGTCACTGACAGTAATGAGTTAGCCATGAGCTGATAAACACTTTATTCCCACACGCTGGCATTAAGCCTCTCAGGCCTTTAAAGTGAGCAAATGAAATCACAGGGACGTCATTGTGAGGGACGAGGAAAAGCCCCGAGGCCCAACACATATGCGGAACTCTCTAATTTCCTAACGTTCAACTGGCGAAACATATTTGCCTATCCATTATCAACTGTAACAGCAGTGTCTTTAACTTTATTATGGTGACATGTAGGGCATGGCAGCCACATTGGGACTCTGGAGCATGAAGAAAAAAAAAAGGGGGGGTCTGCACAGCTGATCCGGACAAAGACAAAGGCTGACAGTGTTCTGTTTGCAGGCTACTCCAGCAGCACAATAGAAGATAGGACAATAGGAGTCTTTTGACCCGCACTGTGTCGAGGTTTCCCTGGTTTCAGAGAGGAGCTATTGTCTAAAGGGCTGGTGCGCTCCTCATCCAGACAATGGAGAACTTAAACTGATGTGAGTGGGACTCTGCAGTATGTGATGGTAGACATGAGGTTCATACTCATTTAATGCAATTTGTTTATTAAACGCATACCAAATTATTAATGCCGCAAGAAGATCTTATTGATTTGGCATAAACACGATTGTGCATCACAAACAGAATGTTTCCCTGCCAAGCAACTTCCACTAAAAACAACTCACAATATGAATATTCCTGGCTTACGTGTGTATAGAAATTCACAAGCGAACTATTACAAAATATTACTGTTTCTACAGCCTAAGAGTCAGCAGTTATTGTGGGATTTGTGTGGTACATCCCCCTGCAATTATTGCTGTCAGAAGTGAGTTTGTAACTATATTTGACTGTTTTCTTGTACAGATGTTTTTGAATAATTAAACAGTAATAATAAAGTTTTGTTGAAGCATTTGTATTGACTGTTAAATCCTTTCCACCAAACGTGTAGCGGTGTAGTGGAAGAGAGATTACAAGCTTTCAAAATGTTTGGCTGGATTAGCAAATCACAGGAAGATCAAAGCTGCGGCAGCGTTTGGATTAGGACAGGTGGAAATGACTCTGCAGCGCCGAGGGCTCAGGGTTTTAAACACCTCCTCCATGCAAAACGCCCGTCAGGCAGGACGACGTATACTTCATTCATAAAGGATTGTGTAGCTGAGAGTTTAAGAGGATGAGGATCTCTCCCCCACTCCAGGTTCTATAAGTGGATCTGGCAGCGAGTTTGATGACTGGATGAAACCCAGCAGCAGTCAATCTATCAAGCCCTCTGGCCAGCCATTCCCCAACTGGAACACAATGAACACTGGAGAGGATGTTCTTTCCATTTGTGGATCAAGATGCGTCAGTGAAGCAGTATTTATTAACTTCCAAACTGGGAATGTAATTGTTCAGCATCTGCTTGTTAAATTATGGTCAAATAAATGTTGTCCGGTTCATTTATTTCACAAATGTGGCACAAGTGCACGTAAAATGTGTCAATTGATATAGCTTTGACACTGAAGAGGTCAAATCTTCTCCAAAAGGTCAACACTTTGGGAAATGCTTGTGTTCTTGTGTGAGAGTTAGATGAGATCGACTATCCAACAGCCAGGAGATGGTTAGCTTAGCCTAGCATTAAGGCTTTAAGCAGGGGGAAACAGCAAACTTGAATCTGTTCAATTTGTCTGTGTAAAAGTGAACGACGAGTAAAATAAACTCTACTTTCGGGTTCACATGCCGTTGTAGTTTTGGCGCGATAGGGCTAATCTTATTTTCTACGCTTATTTAAGACTTCACACTACCGCCAACGCCGCTGTCGTACACGTCATACATGTCTATAGGAGACTACACTTGATACTCATGGCAAAGAACCACGTTGTTTTCATTGCTTGCCAAGCCCTCTCAACAGTTCTAGAGCCACCTAGTGGACAGTTAAAGAGTAGAAGTGTGGCGCCAAAAGTTGCAACAGCCTGCCGGAGGACCTGAGGATGATGGAGGCCCGGGAGGCTCAGAGAGACCAGGACCTGGACCACAGACGATGTCACCCTGTTTCTGAGCTCGGCTCGGGCCATGAGAAGACTTCCTCACGAGGGTCAGAACCAAGATTCAGCAGAGAGTTTGGCACTAGTTTTCAGTGATCCCAACAGTGTTCCACATTTTTATGACTTAATTATGCATCAAATATTCAAACAGCGAAATACATATGAGACATTATGTCCAATTTGTCTTTGTTTAACGTCACACCATGGTACATTTCTTTCTTTGTTGAGAACAAATCAATAGTTTGTTGGATCAGCAGCCATGAGAATGATATAACAGGCGTCACCCAGCCACAAACATCACATCTGTTCTCTCTTCACAGCCAATATATTTATGTTTTTTCCTCTGTGTCCATGACATGTTTATAATACATTTTGTATTTCAATATTTACTGTTAGTATTCCCTGCTGTCTGTCCCATAGGAGAACTCGACACCCAAACCCCACCGCTCTGTGTCCAACCACATGCTTCATATGTCAAACGGATAAATGTGCGGCCATTCAAGAGGAACAATCCCCGTTTTGTTCCTTTTGTGCCGAGTGCAGTTTACCTGTAGCCTACTTTCGGCGGTCAGCCCCATCCTCGGTCCCCCCCCTGACGGAGCACCACAAAGCCGCAGCATGTGAAACCTGCAGGGCTTTTTGTCCCACCTCGCCGTCACCAAACCCTGCACCAAGGTGAAAGCACAAAGGCCTCTGGGTTCCCAGGGCAGAGCAGGGGGGCACCAGTGCTGGGATAAGTGAACACTGCCGCCAAGTGCTGATATTTTATGATAAGGACACACAGGGTTGCAGCTGGAGGTTACAAATGGGGGTCTTTGTGGATGAGGCTGCGTAGATATAGCACTCTCTCTCTCTCCCGTATCGCCCTCCTCTGCCCCTTAGGGGTCAAAGACGTGTAATAAAACCTGACTGGATTTAGGGTTCCTCTAGATGTATTGGTGTCAAGGTGTTGAAAGCACAACACTGAACCCCAGTGCTCTGAACCTCCCAGAACTCTCTTCTGTTTGCAGTCACTCCTATTATCCAAATAGCAACTCATTAATCAGCTCATTTCACTTGGAGAGGCCTCGTAGCTGGAGCTGGACCATTACCTTTGGCTTAGCAACGTGTTTGGAAAAAGAGCGTAAAACACACGGTTTGTATTTGATATTTGAACACATATCGAGGGCAATATACTTTTAAAAAAAATAGTCATAAGCCCACCGCAGTCTGCACTTGGAGAAGTGAGCGGGCTTTTGAGTTAAGAGGCGAACACTGATTGTTGCATCTTTCAGTCGGGGATGTTGTTTCCCACCAAAATGACAAATGATCTGAAATCTTTACACTGTTATAATAATACGTGTGTGTGTGTGTGTGTTCCTGTCATGTGATGTGATGGCTGTTTGGAGTTTCAGGTGATTAACAGTCAAGAGTGCGTAGCCACCTGATAACACTCCCCGAGTGCTGGCTGTGTGAGGTGAAGCGTGTTCTGGTCTGTCGACATGCACAATTGACTCTCTTAGTCACCCAAACGATGGCAACAGAACATACAAAATACCTCTGTGTGTGTGTGTGTGTGTGTGTGTGTGTGTGTTTGAGGCTGCTTTTAAGTGATACCCCCCCCCCCCCCATCAAAATTCTAGCTTCCATTTATTTGTTCTCAATGGAGCTGTAGTGACTCATGGGTGGGTCAGTCAGTTTCATTTTCAGCATGAATTATACAATTTACCCAAAGTCTAAACGCCTGTTTCTGCTCTACAACAGTCTTTGCATGTAACACGAGTTGTTTACAATAAACAGACTCACAGTTTGATTCACATGTCAGATTCTGATTTCCAGGAAGGTCTAATTAAAGTTGGGAACAAACAGATAGAGCGTGGCGAGGAGACGCCGTTGGCCTGCCCGCTTTGTGTTTTCCATGAGTCAGAGCGGGCGTTATCCGGGCACCGGGATGCCAACGTCCATAAGCTCTCTCCATCTGTCACCAACAGTCCTCTCCCAGTGGCCAAGCATTTCCTTCTTTTATCCAGCCATCTCTTTGTTCCCGAGTGCATCACAACAACAACCAAAGCGAGGATGAGGCAACGATAACAATTTGATTTTTTATTTAAACATATTATAAAAAGGGCTGCCAACAGGAAACATCTTCCTTCAATTTAAAGCAAAAGTTACAAAGTTAAAGTTATATATACATATTTTTGCTGAAAAACAAGCCACATTTGAACAAATCAGTGCACCGACTGAGTGTTACAGATATGGAAAAACAAACAGTTAACCTTTACTTATTGCTGAAGAAGGCTGACAGGATGACAAACGGGTTTGTGCTGCTAATGTTCTCAAACCTTGTACTTCATCTTCCCAGTCTTGCTGATGACACAGACATGCTGAAAGAGGAAGAACAATTAGCACGTGTAATGTGAATGTTAGATAACACTCTGTTTCAATCTTGTCCAAAACAAACCTCTGATGAAGGATAAATATTGGTTTTAGCAGAGACACTAAAGGAAAAAGTGATGATTTTTTAGATTTTGGGCTTATTTAAAACATCCAAAATGCAATCTGTCTGTTTACATTCACGTGTCTTAATAAATATCTTTAAAGGTTGATCCCCAAAATGAGTTTTTCCTCATAGTTTAATTCTTATCTATATTCTGAAGGATTATACACAGGGGTTTGTTCATATATTATCCAAAGCCTGATTTATTAGAACTTTTTATTCCTAAAAGATTTTTTTTTTTCTGATTTATAGAGACATAAAAAGAGATATCCAACATTCTCTCTGTCACAACCTTTGCCTCCAATACACAATCAAACAAGAATGTTCCGATTTATGTTCTGGGAATTTATGCAAATGAGCATACATTTAGTAAGGGAACCCACCCGATTTTAGAAAACAGTCTTAATGTAAGGAAGTTTCGTGGCGATATCGATGATATGATATGAAAAGATAAAGCTTTTAAGAATTGGAAAGCAGGGGAGCTAATCAAAGATATGATACGTCCATTAATCTAACTTTGGGCGTCTCAGGGGTTCAAGTCATATTTCTTCTGGAGGATAAAGACAGATAAGAGGGGAAGCTTTAACTCTGCCTGATAATGAGATCCTAACCTCCACATTCCACGGGTCACCCCCTTTCAGACTTTCGTAATGAATACCAACCCCCTCCACACACACACACACACACACACACACACACACACGTACAGTACATACAGTACATGTGGCACACACAAAGCTATGGGAGCCGGTCTTGGCTTAGTGTTTCACGTGAGTCAGAGGTAAATTGGAGGCCACGTCTCTGCAGATACATAAATGACAAAGTTCACATAAGTTTGCACTTACTAATTTCAGACTGAGAAATGTGGTTTGAAATAAGGTGTCAAGGGTGCAACAAAGAAAACAGGGGATAGGTTGCATTCCCGACTCAAAAGAGGTGTGAGATGGGTTTAAGGCAGAAATGCCAGAGATGCTTTTCAGACGCAAGAGGGGTTGAATATATATCACAAAAATATATATATATACAATTATAAAGGATAAATATGAGGTCAGATGTACAGATATTTGGTCATAAAGCAAAGAAACAGTCACTGGCGGTGATTTGAGCTGCTTTGCCTCCGTGAACAGTCTCCTCAGGCAGTGAGGATACCTGTTGGGTGAGTTCAGGTTTCAGGTAGAGGAGGGCAGCTCTTTGATTTACTGCGTTTACCCCCCGGCCCCCTCCCACCACCGCCTCTTTCATCTCTTTCTCTTAGCTCGTTCATGTGGTCACGTGCCGCGTGCGGCGGCAGACTTACATTCAGGTCACGGAAGTGCTCGTTGTAGTCCAACGCATAACCCACGACGAAGCGGTTGGGGATCTCAAACCCGACGTCTGCAAGAGCAAACGTGAAGGTTAAAAAGCAACAGGATGTGTATTTTTGAAGAATATAATTTCTCATGACTCATGATCCACTGTAATTGACCGGCAAACATCAGATGTAGGACGATGAAAGCTCATTATTGTAATAATAAGAGATGACTAGATGCCATAAAAACCAAAAGATACTTACAGTCTGTCAGACTGTCAGTCATGTTAGGGACCCTCTTCACCAACAGACTGAAACACATGAAATGCAGAATTCATTTCCAACATGCTACAGTGCTGTAGCACAGTAACTATAATCATAAACGTATTGAAAAGTAACATGAATTGTCTTGCTTTGCTGTTGACTTTCATTTGAAAAAATCCACAAATACCAAAGACACAACTTATACATACAATATGTGAACACTTAAAAAGCTTTGCAGTAAAAGAAGAGATGAACTTTCAACAGGAAAGATGTTGATCTTGTTTGTGTGCATATAGGAGCGGCCCAAGGACACGAGGCGGCGACTGCATGGGACAGTGATGTCTTCTTCTGCTCGTCACACGCTTGGCATTTCCCCTGCTGGGGGAAAACACAGATGACTGAAACACTGGCTCACCCCGCGACCTTGACCATCTTGGGTTCAAAGGTCTCCACATGCTTCAGAAGGGCCTTCATGGTCTTTCCTGTGTCAACTATGGCCTGAGGGAAGGGAAGAGCAAAGGGAAAGAGGGAGATAAAGAGGGAGTGCTTTGAAAGAGGAGAAACATCAGAACGTGCAGATTGTCAGATTAAAAATGCTTTTATGTTTATAAAGAACTCACAATACATGCGGTGCTGATTCACACATTTGATTTTCCATATGGAAACTGAAATTCTCAGTGATTTCATTGTAATATTGAACTGAAACGTGATCTGAAAGACTCTTTGTTCTTTTTGTCCTTTTGTAGAGCAAACACAAAAGAGGCTCTCACAAGCACAATGG
Organism: Chelidonichthys spinosus; assembly: GCA_029853015.1. Lineage (NCBI taxonomy): Eukaryota > Metazoa > Chordata > Actinopteri > Perciformes > Triglidae > Chelidonichthys > Chelidonichthys spinosus. The sequence continues at coordinate 14,860,672 of CM056837.1, forward strand.
CTTCTCACTAAACAAGACACTCAAAGACGTGCAAACATGTCAAAGGCATCAACCAAGGTGGAAACTTAAAAGAAACGCTTCGTAAAATAAAATTAGTTTAAAAATAAAGTCAGAGTTGAGAATGGGAGGATGACACTCACCTCGACAATCAGCACACTCTTGGTAACATGTAGAAAAAGAAAAAAAACATAAGTAAAACAACACCTTTGAATTTTGTCACAGTTCAGAGAATAAAGGCCAGTTTATCGCTGTGAAATTTACATATCTTACACATGGTATCTATGGCAACGATGTTGGCAGCATCATCAGAGCAAAAACACAGAATTTATCTCCTCTCCTCCTTCCCTGCTGCAGGGTTTCACATGACTCCTTGTTCCCTCGGCTGGCTGTGTGGCTCTTTGGGAGACCAGTGGAGAGTATCTATGGTTTGGGCAGAGTGATCGGAGAGAATGCAGGCGCCCGGCCAATGTTCTCTTGGTCTACACCTGAACGCAGGGGAAGTCGACTGGGACGTGTAAAAAAACATGCTGCAGACTGTAAACACACGATCCAGCCAGATGGGCAGGAACTGTGGATTGGCAGGATTCTTTGACCATGTGGGAATTTATAGTCCTCCCCGGATTCCTGCAGCTCAATTACTCCTGATTCCTGAGGGGAACCTGAATGTGCGCACCGAATTTCATGGTAATCCATTCAATCATTGTTGTGTCATTTCAATAAAAACAAAAAAAAATTCAACATTCAGAGTCATTAGATCGATGAAAGGGATTGGGATTCATCCTCTGGGGAACAGGAACAAAAATGAGAGCCAGTTGTGACTCAACAGCGTCAGGTTTTCTGTTTTATATTTCCATCAAGGTGAAGGAATGCAACAAGAGCGTGGACTTACGTAACACAAACTTGGAGTGATTCATGTTTTCCGTGCATGGTGGTGGTCAGCCTTTTCTGTTTTTACACCCGCTGACCTTTTCACCCACAGTGAACATGCATCTCAACGCATGCCGACGTCTCGGTGAAAGGAATTCAACCCGTTCTGCTGAGCGATGGACTGTATGCCTATCTCAGAGGATAATGCAGTGAGGAGGAGGGAGCGTTGCAACCGACCCCCAGAGCTCAACAGGGATGAATAATCAGTAAATCGGATCTTTCATTTTCCTGAATTTGTGATTCATGGCGGAAGGCGAACCGTAAAACAGCGTGACGCTCATGAGGTGTGTGGACACATAGAGGACGATTGTGAGTGGAAAGCTTCAAACGTTGAAGTACGGAGCTGCATTTGGGTCCAAGTTCAAGTTCAAGGCAATGAAACATATTTGAATTTTTGCCGGTTAATCTTAAAATACATTTAAATGCTCACAAAGAATAATTCCACATTATTTCCTGAATGGGGAAACTTATTTACACACACCTTCCCACGTAGGAATGACAGATCTCGGCTCCCGATGATGTGCAGCTCCTCTGTTGATTGGTCGTTCTGGGGAGAAGGAGACAAAAACCGGAAGGATGATTTGTATCAAGTCCTCAACAGTTTGTTTGCAGGGACTCAAGATTTATTCTTTTCAGCCATCATAAATGACAATAAAAGTTCTCTCGAGGACGTGCAGCTCTAGTGTTTCTCAGTAATTTGGCTCTCCTGTACACAAAGAATTGTCTGCAGCATTAATGCAAGACATGCACAAAGGGAGATTTACTGTACGAGGCCCACGAGTGTCAAATATTATCCCATAAACAAAGCCTGCGGGAGGCACAGGGGAAGCACGGCTTTGAAGGACGACAGCTTTGAAGTGAGAGTTGGTCGGCGATGGATGCATCACTTAAATAAAGAGGAGCAGTGACATGGACACATCCCGTCCCTGGGGGCGGGTCACATGACTCCATCATGACCCGGGAGATTGACTAACAGCATCGGACACTGACCTTTAGCATAGTAAGAACAGCTGCTGGTGATGACATCAAAATGTTATCACGATGCTTTATGTTTGTTTTTATTCTTACAGCCTTATGACTTTGATATTTCCATTTATTTATTAATGTATTTTATCACAGCCAATTCTAACAATATAAATGGTGAAATCCTCCCCTGTGCTGTAAAGGGAGAGAAGGAATGTGACCACATGCAGAGAAATGTAAATCACATCATTTCTGGATGTGCTCTGTGCCAACATACACCAACGAATAATAAGCGACATCATTGTAAACATTCCTATATCATCCCTCGGTTTATACATTCCAGCTGTTCGACATAGTTATTGGCTGTTTCTCTTGGCAGCAGCAGCAGCAGCAGCACCGCCAATTAGCAGGGTGCTATTTTCATGACCTGAGCACTGCAGTGGCTCCACCATCAATCGTCCTTGAGGTGTCCTGCCTGAATGCTCTTTTCCTCATTAAACATGAGCAACAGTGACATCTGGTGGTGGAGATTTCAAATCAGGCGCAGCACTCTCCATCACATATGGGATGTTAAAAATGTGTTAGAAATTCCAATTTGTCATCCTCTAATTGATTGTTTTTTGTCCATCCAACGGTCCAAAACACAAACTGATTTAACTCACCATGATAGAGAACCTAGAAATGCAGGAAATCCTCACGAAGCAGTGAAGATTTGGATATTTTACTCAATAAATGACATAGACAATTGATAAATTCTCAAAATTATTGATTTGATGGCCAACTAATCAACTAATAGTTTCAGCAAATTAAAAACCTGCAAATTAAAGTATATTTAAGTTTGAGAAAAAATGTCAAATAACTTGCAACAAAGGTTCCTGGAAGGATCCTAACAAGAGACACTGCAGATCATGACAAGACACTAAAAAGCCATGATCATGCAATCGGTCACATTTCATTGGGAGTCAGGTGCTTGACATCAGATCTGCCATAACATCTCAGAAACATTCAAACTCAAACAAGGAGCAGAATACCAAGCCTGCCTCGCTGTATGTTGTGTTTAAGTTCACCGTGCCGGTTTCACCCACTTGGTAACTTTTCAGACGGATGAACTCCACCCGGGTCTCACGGTACTTGTTGGAGTTGCGGCCGAGCACCTTGATGAACTCCACCAGGTCTGCACAGAACTTGTAGCCTCCCTTTAAGACGCACAGCACCATTATGTTGTCGTTCGAAGTCGTCCACGACGTAGCCGGCCAGACGCTCGACCCTGCCGGAGAAATCACATCGTGAAGAGACAAATAACCTGGATATCCCTTTGGAGGCGTGTTTGTGTCCATCCTTACCTGTTCATGATCACTCCGTGTGGTATGTAAACGTTCTCTATGTCTTCTTGGTAGTGTTCAGGGTAAGTGAACAGCTCCAGATTGTATCCCGGCCAGTCGTCTTTTATCTGGGATATAGACAGCAGACTGTGAGGTGTGGAAGTACAGACCTTCAGGTGTTTAAACTACTCAGTCACACAATAATAGAAAAGGGAACCGTTCTGGCAAACCAGACCTGCTTAAGGACCAAAAAGACCAGTGGAAGATGTGAGAGAATTCAGAATTATTAGCAAAGCAGCAGAATTTAACAGCTTGGGATTCTAATTTGACTGTTTGTCTGTTTTAGAAGATACAAAAGAGGATTTGATTCTAGTTAAATTGCCTTGGAAATAAAGAAATAGCCCATAGCATCTATAATCAGGGTAATTTCTGACTTGAGTCTCATCATCTTCTTCCGGGTTTGGATAAAACAAAAAACCTTAAAAGCTGCTTGGTTCTTTCAAACTGTCGAATGAATCGAATAATGACTTTGAAGAATTCATTCGGAGAACAAACAAACATGTTATCTACTTACAACAGCTCCTCAGCGAATAATTACACCCGAGTGAGTCATTATTCTCTGTTAATAAAAATGTGACTGAAGGGTCTTTGTGTTGAACGTACCACAATTCCTCTGTTTGTGGCGGCGTTGTCCATTTGCGGTTGTGTGGAGACGGTCTTTGCCGGCATAAAGCTCCAGGGTCCGATAGAGAGAGTAGCGACCTTCAGTGGACAGACACGGAAAGAGTTTACTGCACACACACACTGGACCAAACAATGACAAGCTTCCCATCTTCCTATGAAATGTGACATGACAGAAGAAGAGAAACTATTAGGTCTGATATTCATCTAAGAGGAGCATCTCCTGGAAGTCAGAACCACAATAAATAACCACATTAAAACAGCGACATCAATAAAGCTTTACTTACAGTTTTGTTGTCTTCTTTTCAGCGGCCCTTCACATAACCAAGAGTGGGAAAAAGTCAAAAGTGATTCAAAAGAGACGTCCTGTTCAGCCACATGGGCTCTGGGATCACGCTTTAGTCATTTACGTAAAAGGACAGCGTTGTTGCAGTCGTGAAGAATTACAGGGATAATCAGCTGCATGTGATGCTATGCAGGCTCGTGGCCACATCACGGGCCACTGCAGGAGAATGAAGAAAGAAAAACACAGAACTGCTCACTTCAATTGTATTCATTTTAGGACACTGGTAGAGTTACACACAAGACACTTTTCCTTTTGAAAGTAGGAAATAAAGAAACAATTGTTTTTCATTATCTGCTTGTCCTTTTATTTGAGAGAGAGAATGTCCATGAAATAGTCCACTGTGAAATATCTCAACTCTCACCAGACTGCTTGTTAAAAGTCCCAAGAAGGTGATTCTGAATGTTCCTTATTTGTAGGTATAATGCTTTATTTCATCGCTCATATGACAGAGAGGATATACAAATACACAGGATTCCATGGAACTCAAGCCCTAGTTATTGGCGATGTAGATGGTTTTGTGCTTCTCAATGCGGTCGATGTATTTCTCAAGCTCATTCAGCTCCTTTTCCAGACGCTCCTTACGGGACTTCCTGAAAGGAATGTCTATGACGAGCGGGAGGCACTGGTAGTCTTGGTACAGCTTCTGCCATTTTTTCTTCAGGCACTGCATGGAAGAACCCAAAAAGGAATACATGATCTCTATATATAATCTTATTATAATAAGTTTGTAACTGTCAGGAGTCAAGGCTTTTAGATAGCCATTGAATTGGGATAGCTGAAGGGCAAATTCTCCCATGGTTATTCAATTATCTGTTGTTACATGTTGATAGGAGAGTTGTTTGTGCAATGATGAAGCTCCTATAGTGCTTCTGAAATACAGTTTGGTATTAATTCTGCTGGCTGTGGCAAAAACCTATTCATAAAATTAAAAATGAAAAGACATCAAATCAAAATTAATTTCCTATTCCCCTCCAGTTGTATGATCCCCTGCTATTTTAGGGAAATAAATGGTATTGTGCATTGTGAGTACCTCAAGAGTGGCTTGTCGCTCCTCCTCAGACTGCAGTTTCATTGCTCCCTGCTCCCTCCGTTCTTTCACATACTTGTCATACTCCTCCTGAGCTCTTTGCTCATCTTCCTTGCGCTGCTGCAGGTACTCGGGTACTTTTCCAAAATCCTGCCAAATGGAAATGGATACTTCAGACAGATTCTGTTTCTCCAAACGTATCCCCGTGTTGTAGCTGACGTAAGCAAACAATGTCTTTTTCTCAAAATGCTCCTGTTTCTAGTGATGTGGAAAGAAAAACCTTTTTCTTGGTATATTTGGGGACGAGTCCGGATTTATCAAGGAGCTGCTTGTGTCCCTTGCTGCTGTCCACGCAGGCAGGCTCGGGCTTCATTGGCACCGCTGTTGTTGTCTTTATAAAGTCTCTTTTGGTGTGAATGCCCATGAGTGGGTTGTCTGTCCTGGCAGGAACGGGCGGTTTCCTCACAGTGTGGATGGGACGATGCTCGTTTGAACACTGTATCTCTGAAAGAAAGAAGAGAATAAAGGTGAATAACCTAATCGCTGTTCAGAGACGCACCCACACATCGTTCAAACATATCTGGAGGAGAACTCACTCTCAGGTAACTTGGGCTCTTTTCGAATGCTTCTTGAGGAATTTCTCCGGGGATGGTGGCTCTACTTTTGCTGGTCCCATCGTCCTCATCGCCTCCTTGGTCGACTTATTCTCAAGAACAACGGTCGGCCTAAACTTGGACATGTACCTTCAGATGCAGAAAAGGGCAGAAATGAATGATTAACTTTCAATTCAACGTATTTATCCAGTGCCAAATCATAACAGAAATGTTTCGCTGTACTCTTTATAGTAATATTTACAGACTCCCAACAATTCCCTTTATTTACTTACTTAACTTTATTTACATACCAAAATGCAATAAAATAAAATAAAGTGGATCCACACTTTAAAGGAAGGCTAACCACAGGTAACAATAATTTGCTAGGTTTGTTAAACTGTAATATTTGAAGCCAAAGCCCAACTTGAGCTCATTCTTATCTTTCTACTTACTTCTTCTACTTACTTATACTTTTAGCAACACTATTATCAAGCTAGCTAGTTTGTGCTAAACGTAGCTAAAGGTCAATTTGACGTCCCACACAGTCACACTAACGTTACCTTTCTTGTGGTTTTTGAGTCTCTCTCTCTGGGTTCTCAGCGTCAGACATGTTGAAGGTCTTTAAAACAGGCAAAGTATTAAAAAGTATTAAAAAGACACCGTGAATGAAGTTCCCCTAACAAGCTGGAGATAACATTAGCTAACGTTAAAATGTATTCGGCTGACAACAAGGGTCTCGTTCCTAGGCAACTGTGGGAGCAAATGTTGCGTTCAGGTACAGTTGTAAAGTGTTGAATTCGAGGTGTCCGAGCTGTCCTTATGTAAAGTTCACGTACTGTGTCTTGTTTATAGTAACCAGTTTTAATGTACAAATATTTTCATGTGCTCAACTAAAAACATGTTCTTTATTTCAGTCGTACTTTCACAATTTGACTCTCTGATGACCAACATTACGAGGTGCAAGTGAACGCAGCACACGGACCACTCGTACGAGCAGATGCCGATAAGTAAAACCTTCGGTTTGGAGTTGTTTGGCCGTTATATTTGTCCGTTCTTGGTCATATTACATAACATTACATAAAGTAACCCATAGGGAGAAATGTGATGTTTTTTTCCAAATCACAATTCACGGGAAATCGGTGCGCCTTCGACTTTTCCCTGAAGCTTCGTCAGTTTTGTCCCTCCGGGCTGACCGTAGATGTTTTTGTGCATAGTTGTAGTGGTGCTCGGGTCAACTACGTAGTACTACACGCTGCTTTTCCCGTTAAAGCAAATCATTCTTTCCACAAACTCCACCCAAAGATGAATTATCGAGCTTGAGGGACGTAAAGACACCGTTTCACGTGAGTTTCTTGCTCAATAACGTGTCCTATGATGACACGTTCTGCTGCGAAACGTGCAAAAGTTGTCGCAGCCGCTTGCAGCATGTGTCAAAACACGAGGTGCCGTCTACGTACGATAATACACATTTGTTTAAAAGTGTAACAGCAGTAAATCCCTTTTTTCCACAGGAATAAAGGCACTGACGTCATTTGCTGTTTCCTGAATGGGTATGCTGAAAACACTAAGAGCTGTCAGATGCGTCCTGAGTCCCCTTGCAACATCAAAATCATGGCTCTCCACCAAAGCTCCCCGCTGGGGGACAAGAACATCATCCTCATGGGTGCTCCTGGAGCAGGGAAGACCACCGTGGGGAGGATAGTGGCCCACAGACTGGGACTACCTGTCGTTGATGTTGACGACGATGTCTTGGAGACGACATGGAAGATGCCCGTGGCCGCCAAGCTGGCATCAGTCGGCGGAGAGCGTTTCCTGGAGGAAGAAGGCCAGGCTCTGTGTAACTTCTCCTCCTCTGGGTGTGTCATTTCCCTGACAGGCTCCAATCCCCTTCACCCCGCGGCGATGCAGCACGTCAGGGAGTCCGGAGTGGTCGTGTACCTGGACGTGGACAGTGAAGACATCGTGCAGAGGCTTGGCAGGATGAAGGTGGACAGGATAGTGGGCCAGGAGACGGGGGCGTCCGTGAGGGACATCCTGCGTCACAGGAAGCGGATCTATGAGAAATGGCTTGACGTGCGGGTGCTGTGTGGGAAGGGGGACACGGTGGAGGATGTGGCTGAGAAGGTGCTGAAGGCCGTGGGGAGATATCAGAACCACGCTGGGGAAACCTACGTGTCAACGAGGTGTGACAGCGAGGCGTCGTCCAATCAGAAAACGTACTTCAGCGATGTGGTAGTGGAGGGTCTGGCCACTATGTTCCCAGAAACGGCTTCCCAAACGTTGAAGCTCGTGAATGGCTGAGACTGGCTGACATGTCGTACCCAGAGCGAGCATTAGTTTTGCTCGAAAAGTGCATACACCCGCTGGATGTCCCTGCGTTGGACCTCAGAGAAATGGTTTTCAAGGCATATGGGTCTAACTTTTCTAGCGAGGCAGTAGCACCCGTAAAACACCTCATCAACAATCAGTACGTCCAGGAGCTTTTTCACGGCCCCACCGCCTCATTTAAAGACCTTGCCTTGCAGCTGATGCCCCAGCTCTTCGCCTACTGCCTCCCACCGATGTGCAACTACCTCGTCCTGGTCGCCACCTCCGGGGACACGGGAAGCGCAGTGCTCAGCGGCTTCGGCAGCCTCCGCGGCGGCTCTGACATACACAGGACCGGCGTGCTGGTGTTCTTCCCAGAGGATGGCGTGAGCGAGATTCAGAAGCTTCAGATGACGAGCTACAGGGAGGGCAACGCCAGGGCCGTCGGCGTGCTGTCGGACTTTGACTTCTGTCAGAGGTCCATAAAGAGGATGTTCGGAGAGTCCGGGCTGAGCGGGCACCTGGCTGTAGAGTACAGCACGGTCCTCAGCACCGCCAACTCCATCAACTGGGCAAGGCTGCTGCCACAGGTGTGTTGATCCCTGGGTAAAAGCTAAGTTTAGTATACTTTCTTTTTTGCAACATATAGTGTAACACACGTTTTCATCTCTTCCTCCTCTTGCAGGTGGTGTACCATTCCTCAGCCTATCTCGATCTATGCAGAGACGGCGTTATCAAGTTCGGGGAGCCCGTCGATGTTTGCGTCCCTTCCGGAAACTTCGGCAACGCCATGTCAGCTGTGTACGCCAAGCAAATGGGCGTCCCGATAAGAAAAGTCATCTGTGCGTCCAACCACAACCGCATCATCACAGACTTTATCACCACGGGCGAGCACGATCTCCGGGGACGACCTCTGATGCCCTCCCACTCCCCGGCCATAGATATCCTGAAATCCTCCAACCTGGAGAGGTTTATCTACCACGTCTCAGATGGAGACGGCCGCCTCGTCAAGGAGCTGTTCACACGCTTAGACGGACAGCGGCGCTTTCAGGTTGCTGAGCCTCTTCTTGGCAGGATGCAGCAGGAAGTGCTGGCTGGCTGGTGCTCCGAAGACGACTGCTTGGCCGCCGTCCAGGGCGTTCACGGGCAGACGGGCTACCTTATGGACACGCACACGGCCGTGGCGAAAGTCGTGGCCGACAGGCTGCAGGATGGTTCGTGCCCCGTGGTGCTTTGTTCCACCGCTCACTACGGGAAATTTGCTCCCGCTGTGTTCAAAGCCTTGCAAATCCAGAATGTTCCAGAGGATCCTGTCGCGCAGCTGAGGAAGCTCGGCTCGACCGCGTCCAGACCCGAAACACACAGAGATGTGATGGAGTGCCTGGAGGGAGGTGGCGCGGGGGGACACGCCGTTTGTCAGGCGGATTACACTGCTTTGGTAGAGGAGGTGGAGAACACGATACAGGAATCTTTCTTGAAAGTTGTGTAGGATTATGTCCTGTTTGCATCATCTATTCCTCATTCTTCAGATGACAATAACAGACCTAAGTCATGTGAAAGTGTAGTTAAACAAAATAAAAAGGTGCAAGATATATAAATTATTATTACCAGGTAGTTTTCTTCACCTCTATTTAATTTATTCTTTTTTTATTTTGTCGTACCACCCAGCTATAAGCAGACGAGGTCATAAAATTGATTTTAAAGATAATTTAAAAGGCCAATTCCTGTCCGAGTCTGCAGGATTGAGGAAAAAAAAAACAACATTCAGTGTGATTATACTGTGATAGAGCTCTAAACTCTATACAAGCCTATTGATTATGCAACATTTCTTTACATCGTTATCCAGAGCCGCGGCCCACTAGATGGGGATGTCTACCTCCTGGCTGCTGCAGTAACAGCGTATGTGTGCTGCTGTAGGGAGAATTAATTACTGGCAGAAGTCAGAAGGTCAAATAAACTAGTAAATAATGATGTAAAATCAATATGTGCAGCCGGGGAGATAATCAAGTGCCTTCTTGTACATTTTATTGTGACAACACATATTTGCTGTGCGTTTCTTGTCTGATTATATAACGAATCTTTTATACTCCTCATCCTCGTTCTTATTACTGGAACGTCTCCGCTGATGTGAGGACAGATGAGGGACTGGGTCTTACAGTGTTATTAAAATACAGCTAATGAATTGATCTCCACAGTCCACTAATTGCCAGGGAAAGCTAAAGCAGCGCTCATACTCATCCAATCAGTGTCCACGGACTCATTAATACCTTCCTAAAGGTAGACAGGGTTGTGTTATTCATTAAAAAAAAACAACCTTTTGAACCGTTCCGTACTCTTTCATGTTCTTCTCTGCTGCATTCAGGTGCATGTTCTTTAATGAGGTGGTTTTATTTTCATCTCTTGACAATAACACAATTAAAGCACAATAATGCTTGACTGGAGGAAGTGGCTCAACTTCAAACTTCAACAACTAGATCAGGCATTGAAGTTTTCTGAAAATAAATATATAAACCAAGAAATACCTGTCCTGTATTTTGACTGATTTATTAAAAGCTGTTTTAATTGGTCAATGTTGTGCTTTCCTGTGGCTATCAGTCCAGTCAATCCAGGCGCTGCCTCAGCAGAGAGGAGGGGGAGAAGTTTCATAGATCTCCTGGATTGCTTATGACTGCAGTTGTTAAAATAGATGGAAAGTCGGGCCAGATTTGACAAAGCACTTTGCCAGCATGCCCTCTGCTCTGGATCGCTGTCTCTGAGAGTCTTTGCCAGAACTGAGAAGGAAAGTGTTTTCTTCACTTTATTTTTAGCTTGTAGCATATGCACTTATATGGTTTTTGTGGCAGAAAAGGAACTGACACATTTACATTTAGGTCATTTAGCAGACGCTTTTGTCCAAAGCGACTTACAATAAGTACATTTGTCAAAAGAAGGAAACAAAGAAACCACGACGTATCATTGCCGATCAAGTAAGAGCTAAAAATAGAACAAGTGTTAGGTCCTCATCTGAGTAAAGTAGTACTTCAAGAGCAACAGTGCTAAGATCAGAGTGCCATAGGTAAGGTTTTTTTTTTTTTTTTTTGGGGGGGGGGGGGGGGGTGTCGAGGGAGGGTGCTAGTGGGTCATGCTATGTAGAGTCAAGGTGAAGTCTGAACAGGTGAGTCTTGAGCCTTTTTCGGAAGATCTCACATACTCTCTTGCCATTGGCTCTTGATCCGTTGCCACAAAGTTGCCAACAAGGGGCTGCACAATTAGTGATGAAGACTTAACAGGTTATAAAAGAGGAAAAAACATAGTTTTCCTACACAAAATGATGGACATTATATATATATATATATATATATATATATAATGTCCATCATTTTGTGTAGGAAAACTATGTTTTTTAAATGATGAAGGAAGGCAGAAAGAAGGAGCATATATATATATATATATATATATATATATATATATATATATATATATATATATATATATATATATATATGCTCCTTCTTTCTGCCTTCCTTCCCTCTGTGTCTGTGGTTTGCTTCTCTGGGAGCATTGGCCATATTAATCAAGCTGCTTGGCAGGTGAATGTGAGGAAGGGGTGAGTAAAGTGTCTGAGGGGGGAGGAGGATCGTGTGTGTGTGTGTGTGTGTGTGTGTGTGGCGAGGGGAAAGAGAACCAGCTGTTGCTCAGCAGCACCTAGTGGCCCACGGCTGGGTGAGCAGGGATAATTGCAGGTAGCAGCCTGTTTCCATCTCCTTAATGTGAACCTGTGGCATAATGGAAACTGCTCTTTCACTGTGGAAGGAAATAGAAAGGAGAGAGGAGGAAATGAACGCATCGGTAGCAGTTTGGAAAGAAGGTCCGGTGTCTTTCTCTTGCACTCTACAATACTGAAGGCATGTTGAGCTAGTGATAAACTCGGCATCACTTTGGTTTACAAATGTGGTCTCTTGATGGATGAAAAGAAAACTTGAAATAGCTTGATTTCATATGATTTTTTTTGCCTACTTTAATTTATTTTAAATGACGAATGACAGAAAGCAGATCTCCTACAGGTGTGTGACCTTTGCTGTAACTTTGAACAGTTTAGGGGAAGTGTCTTATAGAAAATATAAAATAAGATAATAGTCGTATTATCCTCTGTTTGTATATTTGAGGTCCTCATCAATTATGTTAAATACTATGTGAAAATGTCTTTAACGCACCATAATGTGTTTTGTAAGCGACTTTTCTAAACGTCCCCATTGAGAAAGTGAATTGGATGAAAGCGTCCTCAAAGAGACTCATTAGCATCGGTTTCAGTGGACTTGTTCTGTTCCTTGGTGGTTTCAAAACATTCTATTTCAGAGGCTTTCCCCCTCCTGCCAAGAATAAAAACCCACGAGGGGAACTCGGAATCTTTGTCCGTGTTGGCACCAGAAATCGCCACTTTTTTATAAACGCTGGCATGAAACGCTGGCAACCAAACTTCGCTTCTGAAGTGGAGGTAAAACACTCGCCCACCACCGCAGAGACCTGAGTTAAAGTCTTGGCAGCATCGCGTCTGTCTTGGCTGAGGCGCTTTGACACGCACGAATGGGAGTTTTTGAGTGGGAAGCCAGTGAGGGTTCATGTCCTGGTCCAAGTTATCTTATATACAACCAAAAGGGTTAAACGTACACTCTAAATCTATTTACTTTCATTTGTAATGAATAACTCTTGAACTGACCTTCACAAATGGTTTAACATCTAATAATTTGTTTAATTTATTGCATTGTCATTCGATTTTACTACAGTTGCCATAAAAGGTCTGCCTCCTGCTATCTTCAATCTGCACTTTGGTATGTTCGTGATTTCTGTTAAGACCCCATATACACATCACAGATAACTTGCTAGATTATTAACACGACCTGAAGCGTGGCGACAGCGCATAACTTATCGGGTGGAGAGGTGGGGTTCCTCCTCAAGTCCCACTGACATCTCCACAGTTAAAGGCGGGGGAAAAAAACATTTCAGATCACTGATAAACTGGACATCATGCTCATTTAAAATGACCCAGAAATTGAAGGCATTTCTATGTCCATTTCCTTTCCCAGCATCTTGAATCTGCACTCATTCCTGGCTGATTCGGGTACTTATGTAACATAAAGTATGTTTAAACACGGTCTTGCAGAGAGATTGTGTCTTGCACAGTTATTGTGACCTTACAACCTTTTGCTATGAAAGGATGCTTGTTCCTGTTCCCGAAAAAATAAAATAATAATCGGATTGGATTTGCCAACTCGTTGAGAACAGTGTGGGTGTGTGTGTGTGCCTCTTTCTGTGTTATTGCATAGCCAAGTGTTTTTCTCTGTGATTTCTTTCTGGAAGCAGGCGCCAACACATCTCAACGCTGTGTTCACCCGAGGCTTCCCCGCTAATTACCTAGGATATTGATTCGCACCCCGCCGTACCCCTGTGAGGAAGAGGAGTAGGAGAGAAAATGGAGGGAGCTTGCCACCGCCCGATGATTGTCATTGGATTGAAGTCATTTGCATTTTGATGCAAACTCAGCGCAGGCACAATAAACTCCGCCGCTGCCTATCTGGTGTTAACAGGCTTTGATAAGCGACACGACAAGACAGAAAGCAGTGATTCGATTCAAGGTGAACTAAATAACTGAAGGGTCCTGAAACAGATTACATTTAACTGATGCCCCCATCAGAGCTTCTAGCAACGGCGTGCCGGGATCTTCTCCCCGGCGTGATGAAGGAATCCATTTCTCACTCGGAGAATGAGAAATCAATGACCCCCGAGATGGATCTGTGTGAAATGAGATGTGAGCGTGGTCTCGGGGGACTCGCCGGGGCTCGGATTGACGTCTGAGTGACGGTGGGTTAACTGGCAGGGAAGGCCGAGTGACTCAGAGGCGTGAAACTGACCTTCCCGGACCCCGTGTTGAGGGTGGGGTTGATACATGTAGGCCGGATGTTGCTGGATTCCCAAGGTATCCCTGTAATTGACCATCTGCTGAGTCCCAGACCCCTAATGGAGAGCTTGCAGGAAGGCCTGCCCAGAAGTCAGCAACGCATTGGCTCCCTCGATAAAAAGCCAATGGGATTTTTCTATTGGATTTTAAATTTTATTGCAGAAAAAAAGCTATTTATAAAACGAACGTGTCTTTTTTGGGTCATAGCAACCTTCGAAAGCTTTATCGTAGGCAGCTGGACTTGCTTTAGGTTCATGAACCAGAGTTTTTTATGACACGTAATACTTAAAGAAAACCATTGAACCGAAAGTGGAAAAATGCTGACTCATTTACTCATTCCTGCTGTGGAGTTGGCTAATAATGTCTGCCACTTACGGTTCACAGTAGCTGAACTTGTGAAACACAGACCAGAAGATTCTCCATGTTATTTACCTTCTTTTGATGGCAGTATTTAAGCAAAGTTACCTTGTTTTCACTCTGATTTAGTTATATAGTTAATTATTGATGGCAAGCCAGTGAATTCTTGCGTCATAAAGTGATAAAAAGCTTCACCGTAGGTCACGTTTTCGCCTGGGAAATCTTATCATTTCTTGGTTTCTCTGACCTAAATGGTCTGTGAAGGGTTATCTCATTCCTCCCGTATCATTTTACGGCCTTAAGAAGCAGATTTCCAGTAACATTCTTCCCCTGTTTTACCTTCCTGGTAGAAGATTTATTGGCTGAAGAAACTCCCTCCGAACTTTACAAAAATAGGTGTGTAAGGAGCTATAATCTGCACAGCCTTTATAAGGATGGGATTCCTCCACATCTGAGCTAAATGTGCTTTAAGCCTGAAGATGGGCTGCAGACGCACAGACTGCCTGGCGAAGCCTCTGTCGGGCCTTTTTGAAAAACTGGGCTCTCTCGTGGGCTCCTGTCCTTTTTATTTCTTTGTGATTCCTCTCATACTCTCAGCGGCGCTCAGCGGAGGCTTCTCTTTCCTCAAAGACAGGGAGGACAATGACTTTGAGCGGCAGTTCACGCCCAGGAAGGGACCCTCGAAGGCGACGCGGGCTTTTGTCAGGGAACACTTCCCCTACAACGACTCCATGTTTTCACAGGACAGGTTGTACGACAAGGGCAACTTCGCATCCGTCATTGCTGCGTCAACCAACTCCAATATACTCGCCAACCCTGCCTTTGAGGACATCCTCAGACTCAATGATAAGATCCTCAACATCACTGTGCACAACGGGGGGCTGGGATTCAAGGAGCTGTGTGCAAAAGCCAACGGAGGATGCGTCTCAAACGTCCACCTGGAAATGCTTGGCGCTGATGGAACCGATCACACGGGCCTCAGCTTCCCCGTCCACACGCTCGGATCCGGTTCAGTGTTCCTGGGCAGCGTGCTCGGCGGGGTGATCACAGACGCCAACAGCTCAGTCACAAGTGCTCAGGCTATAAAACTCTTGTACTACTTAGATAACGACGAAGACACCGCTAACGCCTCCAAATTATGGCTCAGAGCATTTAAAAGACTGTTATCAGAAGAGACGGGCAGTGAGCACATCGACGTACGTATCACACCATTTTCTCACACACTCTTTGGTATTTGCTAGTGAGCGTGTCTTTGTTTTAATTAGTGTGCAACAATCATTATTTGATTAGCATTCATTGATTAACAACTACAGCTCCCATGAGGCTTTGTTTAAGATTCTCAGTGAGAACTATTTTGTTGCACAATAGTATGTTGAGGAAGAGCTTCTTTCTAGATAGTTGTGTTTTAGGGCGAACATCAAAGTGGAACTATGCCAGTTTTCAGCCTCGCCGGACCACAATGCAATGCGTCGACAACACTTGTGAACAGCCGCTTTGACTGAATGCTTTGTTTGATGGCTTTTGTTCTCTGCACCCACACATGTACAATACAAATACAAATACAATGCATTTCGGTGAAAGTCATTCTGGGAGTTGTAGTTCACACACTTTTGAGCTTTCGAGGCATGGATTGAAACACTTGCTACACACATTTGACAAAATAAAAGCAGATTCCTTTGCTCATAGCTGAACAAGAAGTCGATGCGTTTTCTCAACATATTAGTTACAGCCTGCCTTCCTTTTCAGATAATGTGCTTGGCAAGGTGACTGACACACTGCTTCCATTGTGTTGAAATCCAAGCTGCGTCGCCACGCTGGCTGTCGTGACGTCTGTGTGTTAACAGCGTTTTCCGATGTACTCTAGGTGGCTTACTACACCTCCAAATCCAAGCAGGAGGAGATTGACAGTCACACAACAGATGGCTTCCCTTTATTCCTCATCACTTATGCCTTGGCCATTACCTTCTCTGTGATATCCTGCCTGAGGTAAGAAGTGATCAGAGACCGTCACACTGTGAGTGATTTCCTGACTGCAGGCCCGATCCGGGACAGAGAGAGCTGTTGTTTATCAAAGTGACTGATATAAGAAAGCCACATGCAGGTCACATGACTCCAGCATTGCTGCGCCCATAGCAGATTTATTGCAATTTAAGAATGCTAATTTTGACTTAAAAGTAGGTATTGCTAACATGTCTGTGCCAGCTCCATTGTGATCACACGCCTGATAATTTAATACAATACATTCAAAAAGATTACACAATCATTCCGCCTTTGAACAATATTTAAACATGAAGCTTTTTCTTTTTATTACACCATTAAAGTTGATTGCAGGGCTCAACTGTTTTGTTTTTCCCAGTTTTTATTGCTGTGAATCAAAATTTGATGACTGTGTAACTTTTGAAAGAGGAAATGACACGTTCAACCTCTTAAAAAATAAAATAAAACACGGAGCCAGGGGGAGGTGGCAATAGTGAAAGGGAAAAGTGACAGTCGGGGTGTGTAACTATGGTAACCGGGCAACGGTTAGTGTTAGCTGTGCTGAAATAAATTATAAACATCTTTGTGTAGACAGAGATCTTGTTTTCTCTACAATATTAGTTCATATTCATAAAAGAACACAGAATTAACAGAGTTTCTCTACCTTTCAATATCCTTATATCCTTCTTAAAATGTTTGCGACGCTGATTTTCCTTTAAAGTTAAAAACATCAGAGAACCTTTTACCTTTAGTTTCATTGCTTATCTTGCTGCGGTTATATACAGGTGGAGTGCTGGGTGTGACAGCATAGCATAGTGACATCACCGCTGTTATTTGTCAATGTCTCGCTACAAGATTTACTGTCAAACATTTCCCACTACATGTGCACATGTTAGCGCTTGTTGCTATTGTGAGGCTACTCAAGTTGTTCAAGAGGAAGTGTGGTAAAAAATGGACCTTGCTTTCAGTGTATTTGTATTTTAATAACTGCAAGATTTTGATTGCTACACCAACAACACTCTCCCTGTACCTCCTTGACAGATTGGACAATGTGAGGAACAAGGTGTGGGTGGCCGTCTTCGGCGTCTTCTCCTCGAGCCTGGCTGTTCTCTCTTCCTTTGGCTTGCTGCTTTACATCGGAGTGCCATTTGTTATTACAGTCGCAAACTCTCCTTTCCTGATACTCGGTGAGAGAAAAAGCACAAAAAGCAATGTCAAATTGAGCTCTATGATTTTAATCGCTTCATATATGTTAAGGTGTATTAGCAGTTCATGTTTTGCAACTATTTTATGTTTTATGGTAAAAATCAAATGTTTCAAGCCTTTGTCATCATTTCTGCAGGAATCGGCCTCAACAACATGTTCATAATGGTGTCTGACTGGCAGCACACCAACGTGAACGACCCCGTGCCGAAGCGGATGGCTCACTCTTACAAAGAAGCCATCATGTCCATCACCATCACCGCCCTGACCGACATCCTCAAGTTCTCCATCGGCGTCGTGTCCGACTTCCCGTCGGTGCAGTCGTTCTGCCTCTACACCATCGCCTCCATCGTCTTCAGTTACATCTACACCATCACCTTCTTCGGAGCCTTCCTGGCTCTGAATGGGAGGCGAGAAGCCAGCAACAGGCACTGGCTGACCTGCAGGAAAATCCCATCAGACAATGGGGATCATCATTCTGACATATATAACATCTGCTGCGTGGGAGGCGACTATGATAAGAACACTGGAGCAGAGAAAAAACAACCGGCGAGTAATTTCTTTCAGGATTACTACGGCCCGTTTTTGATCAAACCCTTTGTCAAGGGAGCTGTAATCTGCCTTTATGTGGCGTATTTAGGCTTGAGTATTTATGGATGTTTCCACGTACAACAAGGGATTGAGCTCTATGATCTGGCAGCTGATAACTCTCACGTTACCAGATTCAATACGAAGGACAGGCAGTATTTCTCTGATTACGGTCCATCTGTGATGGTCATTGTGGGTGAGGAGTTCCCATATTGGGATGAAACCAAAAGGCACCAGCTTCAGGGATGCATAGAAGACTTTAAAAAGCTCCAGTTTGTAGACGAAGATGTGTCTACATCCTGGCTGGACTCGTATTTGTCATACGGACAAGAAAGACACTTGAATCTTAACGATAAAGATGTTTTTCTCAAAAATCTATCTCCCTTTTTTAATGTATTTCCTTTTTTCAAGCAAGACGTGAGCCTGGCCGGGGATGCCATCCCTGCATCCCGGATCTTCATCCAGACCGTCCAAATCGCCAATGCCAGCATGGAGATCCACATGCTCGCAGGTCTTAAAGCCACCGCAGGCAGATGCCACGTGGCGTCTTTATTGGCCTATAACCAGGTGTTCATCTTCTACGACCAGTACAGCGTTGTCGTCAGCAGCACGCTCAAGAACGTCGGCGTGATCACAGCTGTGATGCTGGTCGTCTCTCTCCTGCTGATCCCAGACCCCCTCTGCTCATTATGGGTGACTGCTTCCATTGGCTCAGTGACGGCGGGGGTGACGGGTTTCATGGCGCTGTGGGACGTCAGCCTCGACTCCATATCCATGATCATTTTCACCGTCTGCATCGGCTTCACCGTCGACTTCTCAGCTCACGTGTCGTACGCCTTCGTCTCCAGCAAGAAGGCGAGTCCCGACGACAAGGCCGTGGATGCTCTCTCCTGTTTAGGCTACCCCATACTACAGGGAGCCCTGTCCACCATTTTAGGGGTGTCAGTGTTGGCACTGTCTGAGTTTCACACGTTCAGAACCTTTTTTAAGATCTTCTTCCTGGTCATGTTCATCGGGATGCTTCACGGCCTCATTTTCATTCCAGTAGTTCTGACACTGATGACGTGCAGATCTGGAAAAAAACAAAGTAAAGACAAAAGTTTGAAAGCCAGCAAACTATGACCGCAGTTACACTGTGATATGGTAAGTATATTTTATTGTAGATAAAAGGCATCCCAAACAATTTGCTTTGAAAGTGATTGTGAAAAATAACTGAATGTATCTATACTACCTATAAATAGCAAATAACATCTCTCGTTAAGTGAGACAAAAGAATATAATATAGAATATGAAGTTAATGTGTGCATTATTTGCTGTATTTTTTATTTTGTTGTCTTTTTCTTTATGAATGAGCTTTTTCAGTGATTTTCTAAAAAGCTACTGTTGTATTTTTGCTGTAATGTAATCATAGTTAATTGTGGTTTGTGTTTCAATAAACCAAATTTTCTCTGTTTACTATTTTACCATTTGTAAATGACAATAAAATCTTCTGTCAATGGAAACCAGCTGTTTAATACAATCACTCTAGCGATAAATGAATTCATTTATATGCCGGGCTGCAAGTTCATCAACATCACGGCATTGATTAAAATTCAATGCACCTTCCCAGACGTTTCAGAATGGATCATTAGAAGAGCACATTAAAAAACATTTTGTTTTCATGCATCAATTTTGAGATTTTGGACTATTTTGCTTCCATAACATCTCAAGAAAACACATTTAGGTGTTTATTTTACTACATTTTGTCGATTTGTCCATTTTGTCTGTAGATTTTTCATACATTTGTGGATAATGCATCCTTTGCATATTATAACATACATTTTCACAAAGGTTTTAATGCAAATGGTATTAGATTAATGTAAGTAATCAGCTGGGGAAGTTTCATAACTGTGAGTTAAATATTCTTCCCTTAAGGCTAAAAACACTGCTAATGCCTCAACTAGTCTCTAAAAGACTATATAATATAAAAGGTTCCATTTTATTTGGGACAATTTTATAGTGGCTTTTCTTCCATTGGCAGCAGCGGGAACAATTGATCATCGTCCAGTGATTTGTTTTTTGCGATGGAATGAAACACTTCAATGTCACAATGATGACTGACATGGGTATTATAAATAAAACTGACAACGGATTACAGTTGGGTTCCAATTTAGAGGTGAATCGCTGATCTCGGAGATGTGTGACAGCTTTGGTTCTCCTCGAAGAACACACATACAAAGGTCATTTTAACATGTCATTTCAACATATTACAGTGATGTAACTCAATAATGGCTGCAATCGGTGCCCTGAAGCAGTAGGACATTGAACACGTTACAGCTCACATCTTCACCAATAACCCTGTAAAACGTGTTCTGGAGGGCAGGAGAAAAGACTTCCCCCTTTAGGTAGGTCCTATTTTTCAAATGTTGCATTGATCAAAACAGCATGTAATTAAGCTGAACCACCATTTCTCAGGAAGCGGTGATGATGACATTTCATAAGTCTCCAAGTGGCAGCACATTAACATTAAGAACCCACCGCCCATGCAGATGGTTCACACCTCCTATGAAGGTGCTATGTCCACCTTCGTCACTGTCATCGTCACCATGACTGAAGTAGGATTTTCTTTTTTTTTTTTTTTTTCTGTACTGCTTCAATTTGCCTCTCTGCAGCATTATGGTAGTAAGAGAGGGACAAGATGTTTCTCTTAGAGTTAGGAAACGATAGAGGATGATGTCGGATTGGGAATTTTTAAATTTCATTTTATACATCCTATTTCAACCCTTAAAATTGTACCGTTATTTTGTGAAAATTTAAATTTTGACACTTTCCCCCCCTGTGTGTGAAGCATCTTGATATTTTGTTTGTATCTTAAAGTGTGCTATATAAATTAAATGTATTATTATTATGATTATTAAGTTGAAGGTATAGGCTGTAGCAAAAGGATCTATGGGAAGAATATAATGTTAATAATTATATTTTCTTTAGTGATAATCACCTGAAAAAACAAATCGTTGGCATGAATGAGCTTTTTACATCTACAGACAGAGTCCACCATGTTTCTACGGTAGCCCTGAACGGACAAACCAATCACTGGCTCTAGGGGAGGGCCACACACTTTTTTGCTTTGACCATTTCATGCTTGGCACACGGGAGGAGTTTCAGCTGTTCACATTCTGCAACCTCACCTATAGATGACCCCAAATCCTGCACACTGCACCTTTAACAAGGAAGTTGACACTATACATTCATGCTGGCATCTAATCACTTAACCCAGATGATTAAATACATTCAAACTGATATGAATGTGGAGCACAGCTCAAGGACAAAGACTGTTCTGACAAACCGACCAAAAGCTGCACAGGATCACGCAAAATTATTCTCTGTCTAGTTGCACATTAAAGGCAGCTGCTAGATTTCCCAGAATTTGCTTGAAGATACCCAGATTTCGAGTTAGGACAAGCAACTCTCGGATGAAGCTGTATGTAGGTTGGGCATGAAAATCCAGGAGGTCTTCAGGTACCAACTCCCAGCATCCCCGGTGGCCCACGCCGCACACAGGTTGGCTCCCAGCTCTGTCACCTTCCGTCACGCCTGTCTTCCTCCCCCTCCTTCCGGGACGAGATGCCTCAAGCCCACACAGCGTGACGTGACATGCCCCTACACCCAGGAGGGAGAGAGAGAGAGGGAGCGGCTTGAACTGATAAGAAAGAGAGAGGCTGATAGATTGGTGACAAGGTAAAGAAATGGATCGGACCCCTTATCAAAACTTTAAAACTTCATCTTGCATATTATGGCCAAATGTATGTGGACACATATGGCTTTTCACAATATTTTGGAGCCAGTGCTGCAGGGATGTATTCCCATTTAGCCACAAGAACACTGGTGAAGTTGACCTGGTCATTATGGTGAAATATTCCTTTAAAGGCCCCAATAAAGTTGTTTTCTTTTAGCTCCTTCCCAAGTGTAATGAGATATGACATGAACTCAAGATCTTTTTGACAAAGTTACAACAGATTTGTGTTTTAGATAAGATATTTCTATTTCCTGTGTTTTGGGTTAACTTCATTGTCTTGCAGTGGATGGAGCTCATTGGGGGAAAAACATTTGATTCATGCTTATTATATAATTAATATTAATGATTCATAAATATTTCCATTTGATAGGTTTAGCCTTTCCCAAGAAGTAAGGGCAGGGGTTTCCACAGATCGTTGGCGATTCAGTGTATTACCTTTCATCCATCTTCCCAACTTACTTTTATTTCCCGTTTTGTATTTCCCATTTGTTTGGGCTAGTGTATGTTTGTAGTCAAACATTGAGATTTGGAGGTATTTATATTTGAAAAAGAAGAAGACAAAAAGAATGAATGTTCATTATTTAAACTGAAATGAAAGCTGACAGAATTAAGCATTCATTTTTATTTTTTTATTTTTTTTTTACACTGATCATCAATAAAAACTGCCAAAGTGAAAACAAATCTATCGATCTGTGTTTAACGTATTTAATTTCGACAAATGAAGTGCCTCATGTGTTTCAGCACCGGACAGCTCCCTCACCTCTCCACCGAACACCGCGCCGTGATTGACGGAAGAGGCGACCATACGCCGATCACTGGCGCTTCTGGAGCCCAGCGAGATGATGAGGCAGACGGGCTTTAAGGGCGCGCGGCTCCCCGTGTGTCTCTCCGCGGCTTTGGCAGGCCTACTTAATGCATGTTGTGGTCGGAAGAGGGCGGAGTGCGTTTGTCATCCAAGTGAGGAGCTCCCTGACTCGGCGCCTCCTCAAAAAAAATATATAAATATAATAATAACCTGCCCACTTTTTTTTTTTTACCCCTCCCTCCCTCCTCGTTTTGATTCAGTCTGTGTAGCCTGCACGCAGAGGGAGAACGTTCGCCGCACAGCGAAGCAAGACAGTCTTGTCTACAGTGTGAGAAGGAGAGAGAGAGGTGGGGGGGCAACAGCTGCAAGCGGATACTCAACATCAACAAGCTGTATGAGGCATCTGTAAAAGAAGAAGAAGGGATTCAGCGAGGGGATTCCTCCCGTTTCCCCCCCGCTTCTGCGTTTGTGATTTGAACATCAGAGGCGAGGAAGATCGCAAGAATACTACAATTTGGTAAAGCGATGGTTTAGCGGACCAATTTTGGTAGATTTTTTTTTTTTTTTTTTAACTGCACGCCCGCCCAGCGACCCTGTTATTCCGAGCAGAAAACATCTGTGGACGCTTTTTCTGGAGGGGAGATGGCTGTTTTCCGGCTGTCGCTGCTGCTGCAAGTGGGCTTTGTGATCGGATCGAACCATAAATACGCGGAATGGTCCGCGCGCGGGGACGATGTCGGAGCACGGGGGGCGATTCACGGCGCTCAGACGCACCGTCGGCAGCTGGCGCATCTCCGCGCGCCTCAGCATCCTCGCGCGGAGACGGCGGGGCTGCCGCAGAAAATAGAGGAGCATCTCCCCAGGGTGGTCACGGCGTTTCTTCACACGGGGGACTCGACCACCCTGAAGCACGCCAACTGCTCGCGGAGGTACGAGCTCACCTCTCTGCGGGGAAGGTCACGCGCCACCCCGCACCACTCCATGAGCGGCGTGCTGGACACCGTGCTGCACGCCACAAACTTCCTCAACATGATCTTGCAAGCCAACAGGTCCAGGGAGCAGAGTCTCCGGCGAGACATCGAGTGGTACCATGCCTTGGTGCGGAGTATACTGGAGGGAGACGCGAAGATCCACCGGGCGCTCGTCACTTTTAGCGCGGACTCGTCCGCGGCGGGGCCCTCGGTGCTTCTCCAAGCCACCAGGACCGGCGGAGAGATAGTTCTCCAAGACCTCTCCGGCGTGGCGCATCACCATCTGCACAACCGCACGGTAGACACAGAGTGGTACCACGATGTCAAAGACAGGAAGAAGCCCAGTTTCCATAAGAGGGTGCTGAGCCAAGATTTTAAATCGCTCGACAATTCTTTGAGGAGAGGAGAGAGTTTTATCCCGGACAAGACGCATGTCAAATGGTCTGCGCCCTACCTGGAGTGTGAAAATGGGAATTTTGTTCCCCGTTGGCTTCTGACCTTATCAGCTGCTTTCTATGGCCTGAAGCCCAACCTGGCTCCCGAATTCAGGTAGGCACATAGATGGTTGACACCTGATCAGTGGTGCTGGTAACGAATAGAAAAGCTGCTAAACAACAGCACACTTGTCCTTAAAAGTATCCATTAAGCTTGTATTATAAGATTTATGTGGAAACCTGCAGGTGAATTCAGGATTCAAACATACCGCAGCTTCCTACTGGCCTGCCTCCTGTTATACCAAGGGGGGTTTCTCTTCTCCTCCAGTCTGACAAGGCAGTGGGATGCTAAAAATAACTCTGGATGTTACTGGATGTAGCAGTGGTGGAAACCTCTGGCTACAGGCCCTAATTCATTTTTCAAAAAAACTTGCTGCATGCTTTTACTACTCAGGAAATGTCGTTTTCTTTTGGGAGGGGGCAACGCTGCTGAATCTGAGTCAGAACCTTTCTGAGATGAGAGACAGATGATTAGCAGATGAAGAAATGTCTGACGTTTGGGTGCTTTGTACAAGCCATGTCCTGAGGCCACCTCTGCTGCAGCCTGCTTGTGTAATGTGCCATGTTTATGCCACCGGTCCCTGATATGTAGTGGATTAATCAAGTGTTACGGCTCCATTATGATCCTGACCAACATCTTCCCAATGAATATTTAATCCAGATCACTAGTTGTGTGTACGGCCTTCGATGCATCCTTAATTGATACACTGGAGTCGCTCACAGGCAGATTGCAAATGAGTCGAAACCTGCAGTGATTATAGGCTGCTAAAAGAGGCTATAAGCTACCTGGTGGAGACTAAAGCCGCTCAGAGCAGCTTCACACTTCTACTGAAGCTATCTGATAACAGCTCGTACACTCAGCTGATGCACAGTCAGAACTCCGGTTTATTTGTGAAGCCAAATGCTTTCAGATGTTGTTGGATAGTCACAGATTTGACCAAAGAAATGTGTTAAAAAATGGAATTTGTCCTCCCATGGCCAAGGGGGCTGTTGTGTTGGCCATTTTTCCACCTTTCAAGGCCTGCTCCATGAGATGGAAGGTGTGACATGCGTGGGTGTTTGGTATTGTTTAATGTCCCTGGAGAATGGTCTGTTCAGCTGCACTGAAAGTAACCCCCCGCTGTGCTTCAAGGAGCAGCAGAGCGACATCCATTCATGAATTTATTTTCCTTACACGGGGGGAATTTGTGTGCAGCACCAATCCAGGAAAAGGACATTTCCACATGATTGCACTTTATGATCATTCTTAGTAACCTCACTGTAATTATGCAGTTGGATGTGCTTAAAGATCTGCTTGTAGAACTATTAGCGCACATAAATGAGATATTGACCTTCTCATTTCATTCTCAGCAATTAAGAGAATAAGGTCCCAAAGTGTTGAAATATTTCTTAAATTATAAAGACAAGCTGTCAGTCACAAGTCCGTCATCAGGACAAACGTTTGACAAAAGGGAATCTCAAATGTTATCATGATATCAAATTGTGCATGCCAATGGTTTTTAATGCAAGGGCACATGGGATATGCAGTTCACAATCACAGTTCCTGAATTGGAAATACATGGGACAGATAGAGAAGGCAATAAGGGGAAACAAATGATTAGAAATACATTTAATGTAAAAATAAAAGATAAGGGAGTGATACTCATAATCTGGAAAGTTCGTATGAAGTGCAATTTCTATCTATCTGAATATATCTATAGATATCTATATAATATCTTATATCAAAAGAACCCTCTCATGTGTTAAATATGAAGCTACCATTAGCAGTCGGTTAGCTTAGCTTAGCATTAGGACTGGAAACAGGAGGGAAACAGTTTGGTTTTGAAAGTCCCTGCTCCTCGCCAAGATAGTTTGCTACAATAATCTTCCTTTAATCCACAATTTGTCATTTTTATACTTTGGTTTATATGGATTTAACATAATCCCAGCCGTTTCCAGTCTTTTTGCCTCGTGCAGACTACAGAGAGGAGAGTGGTATTGATTTCTAGGTTAACTCTTTACAGGACAGCAAATAAGTTGATTTCCGAAAATGTTGAACTATCCCATTAAATGTCTAGTGTGTAGGAATTGGCGGCATCTAGTGGTGAGGTTGCAGAATGGAACAAACTGAAACTTCTAGCACGTGCCGAGCATGTGGGAAATATGGTGCATTGGAGCTATCTACATACTCAATAATATTGTATTCCAGCTGTGCCTGTAGATTCCCCTAAATGCTGCACACTGTACCTTTAATGACCGACACGCCGCCTTCACATCTGATGACGCCATTTATTTCTGTCTTATTGATGCTCTGTGAAAATTCAAGAACAAAAATGTTGTGTCTCTATGGGCATTTATTGGAGAATCCTCCCATGCAGTTGTACTGCCATGTAATTGAAAAAATCCCTTAAAATCTCACTTATCATAGCTTGATTTCTTTGCAATCCATCAGTCAGTCAGCTTTCCTCCTAATAAATAATCAAAAGACTTAATATTGCATAATTTGAGGGTACAAAAAAAAGGTCATTCTCATGTCATTTTTGCCATGCATCATCCCTCTCTGAGTATGTTTCTTAACAGCCATCCTTCAGGCGCTCATATCAAAGAAGCAGGCGACTCATCTTGCATCCTCCCTCTACCTCAGCACCCTGCCAGATAAGAATGGAGGGGATACTATAACCGCCTCAGACATCAGCTCTCCTCCGCTTCCCCTCCAGATGAATACGCAATCAATACAACAATGAATTAATAATGAAATATGTAGAACAACAACCCAGGGCCATCTTGATTCCAGCCTTTTTAAGGCTTCAGTCACTTCCTGTGTGGCATGATGATGTTGCAAGTCGCAAGGTGACTTATTTTGGCATATGGATGTAATAAAAAATGTTTGGCTGTTGTTTTCCTCTCCTCCCGTCTGATTGGTGAATGCGCAGGTGCTAAACAACTAACACGACTTGTTAGCGCAGGAGTGTGTGGACATGTGTTTCGACCTGTTGTTTCTGCGAAGGTGTAAGAAGTCACACCTCTCACACTTCATCTCTTCTCTTCCCGTCTGTCTGTTAAGCTGCACTCGGAGGCACAGGGGAGGCAGCTTAGACCACACAGAACAGGACTGGCTGTTTCCAAGCGTGCAGTGTGCAAACTCTCCCCTCTGTGTACGCGTGCACGCCATTGTTAGAGGCTGAGACATTCCTCAGGATGATACGAACCGTCCTAATTGGCAGATCACTCTCGCTTCAGACACAAACGCGTAACTACGCAGACACACACATGCAAAAGCTAGCTTGAACAAACACAGAGAAGGGGAAGAGAGGGAGGCGGTGGGTGTGTTAGGTGAACACACTCTTCAAACTCACCTTTCACAACACAGACCTTAATTGCTTTGAGTCTGAAGCTCAAGCAGCAGCTCTATAATCAGGCAAACTAGCTGGAACTATCTAAGAAGTCAAACTAAACTGTGAAGAAATGTGTTTTTTTTCCCCCCCAGCACATTTCTCCAAAGGCCAAATAGGTTCTAATTAGATGACAGGATCATCTTCGTTTACGCTTGGCTTAGCACCCCATTTTTGCTGTACAAGCAGCTAAAGTCTGGGTAGCCTGTGAGTGCTGTGGGACGCCCACCGGTCTGACAGAGTGGGAGGCCTCAAGCTCCAGGAGGAGCTGGCAGCATCTGCTTAGGTGGACACTGTCCAGAAACAATGAGGAAGGATACCCCACAATACCTGGGAACACACAATAATGCAATACATGATGGTTAGCTGAGATGAAAGAGACAAAATGCACCCAAGGCAAAAATGAGTGGAGACTCTGAGCTAAGTATTTCAGAGCAGGAAGCTTTCTTTGCCGATAAAGATGTAAGAACGTTGAAAGTGCACCTGAGTCTAACCTTGTAGACAACCTGAAGCAAGCGGGGGTTAAAGATCCTAAGGTGCTCTGTCTCCCACTGCTGACGTCACTGGGACTCCGCTGCTCAGTAAGGCGACCTGTCAATACGATGCCCTCAGCCAGTAAATGTCAACGTTTCAGAAAATCCAACTACCAGGCCTTTCTGGCTTGCTCTAAGGAGATATTGTATCCCTAATAATACTGCTAATCATGGGAATGATCCCATTACGGTGATGGAATTTGGTTGCCTCTCAAAGGATTTAAATCTGTAATATCATTACTGTAGGTTTATTCTTTACTAATCTGGAGCACAGATTATAGAGGCCTCAGAATGGGCAAGGAAGCGCTTCGTGGGGCCAGAAAAAAACATTCGTGAAATTTGGAAAAAGGACGTTTAGCTACTTTCAGTATTTTGTTTTGTGGAGAAAATGTCTCTGCGAAATTTAGGAAATTCACTGCTAAAAATAGAGTGTTTACAGCTTTAAGACATTTGATATTGAGTAAAAACAGTGCTGTAACCTTGCAGATATCTCTTTGTACTTGTACTTTGTACTTTTTCATTTAGTGTATCTTAATATAATATTGCTAGAGGGGTCATAAGAGTTTCTACTTGTTCTATCCTGCAGCTGTCGGAAATATTGAATGATTTTAAATTCAAGAATTTAAATGAAAAGTTTTTTCATTCAGAATTAAAGTGTTTGATTCGGGTGTAGCTTCTCACCAACTAGGTTACAGTCAGACTCTCATCATCTAACACTCCTTACAACTGTCATGTTTCCTTTGTCAGCAGTGACTTGGTGTTCGGTTGTCATAGGATTGCTTTTAATGACAAGAGTGTCATGAGTCCAGAAGTGCCAGCTCTCTCAAAAAAAAAGAAAAAATGTCCGTATTCGCTTTCTGCGACATTCGCTCCGCCACAGGCGCTGTGTCTTTTTTTGATTACCGGTGACAGAACTCAACAAAATGACCCAGGTCACACTCAAACGCTGGTAGACAAGCAGAATCCTGCCCAGCGGCTACACTCACATTAGCCTCTGCTCGTCCTGTCAGCTTAATGCATTTCCATCACATAAGAGACATTTTCCTTGGGCTGCACGGTTCATTGTGATTGTTCCATGACATAATGCACGAACTGTGCCCTTATAAAAGGCCAGCAATGTGTTCTTGTCAAGTTCATCTGAGCGTGCAAGTCATGTGGCTACATGAATAAGCTAAAGTATAATGTTTAAGTTTGTGCCAGTCTTCCATTCTCTGCTCCTTTATGTTATTCTTGATTTATCTGCACACAGTAACTGGAGACGTCAGAGCTCATTTATCTCGCTTCAGAAGAAACATCCGGATGCTCTTCATTCTTGTGCAAATATAGACAATAGAGAAAAAAAACTCCTCCAGTATACAGATTAGAAATTTCCACATGAAGTCTTAAAATAGCTTTGCAGCCAGATCTGTATTTATATTTATATCCCTTTATTTACACTTATTTAAACTGTCATTCATCGATATTATATAATATTATTATTTCATTATATTATTGTATATTATATGCTGCTGTAGATATGGTCAATTATTGTACACCCGCATTAATTATAAAGACATTTATTTTAAAGATGTAACATTACAAATGGGACATTTTAGTTGTTTCCTCTTCCATGCAGTTAGTTACAGTAAGCAGGACTTTAATGTCATGTTTACACTGCAAAACTGACATAAATTAATACATTCAGAGCGCATCACGCAGGTTATGTTGGACTATTATGCTAATAATAATGACATTTTTGACCCCCAATGCAATTGACAAAAGTAAATATAGAGAAACCTCATAGCTGTAAAAACATTTGGTATGGTTTCCATCAATTAAAACGTTAGAGTACATTAAATCTTCTAATAGTTATAGGCCTACATTTGATTCAGAACGAAAGGGCACCAAGTCTGGTAATCATAGCTCTGTTGGCAATGATCAATAACTGATGACTGTCAAAACCAAATGTCATTCCAGATTATTACAACTGGGCTTGATATTTTCCTATTCCCATTATTATTCAGTCATAGCTCTGTGATGAAAGATTTATAAACGCTTCTGTGCTGGGTCCATATGAGCTGCTGTAGTCGTTTATTGACCTAATATTACTTTTTTATCAAGTCCAATCTGGCAACACTGCCAACAGTTTGGAGCTAGCTTAGCTTTAGCCTAGCCAGGAGTCCTGTGACCATAGCCTGTGACAGGGTTCACACAGCTGAGGAAACGAACTTAATTTCTACAGTGTAATGTTACTACTAGCTAGCAGATAAGTACACAGAATAGTATTGTAACGATTGTGTATTCTTCCTGTTTTGGATGCGGCTAGCTGCCTCAGCTCATCTTTAACGCTAGCTTCTGTGCTAAGCTAATATGTCGCCACTGAGCCCGCAGAGAAGGAATTATAACCGGCCATCTGTCAAACGCTTGGTAAGACAGCAAACAAGCTGACCTGTTAATACTTCACTGCTGAGTATGTATAAGTGACTGTTACGAGAAAAGTGTCTTGTGGCGCCTAGCTGCCTCAGCTCAGTGTTAGCTTCAATCCGACGTTAAACTAGCAACAGGCCTCTGTCAAACTGGCTAAGACCGCAAACAAGCTAGCCTTTTAGTACATTAGTAATGAAAGTACTTCAAAAGTACTGGCCAGTACCTTTTTGGGGGGTAGAAAAATCACATTTATTTTTTACCTAACCCCTAACTCCAATTTCAACCTAACTCTACCAGGACATAGTCCCATTTATGTAACGTTACTATGTTGTGGAATGAAATAAGGCTAATTTGCTATCGTTGCTAATCATTTCTAGAATCAGAAACAGCTTCATTGTATTAGCGTGAATTCATTTTCTTGGCGTTTTGCTGCATAATGATAGCTGCAGTGCAAAAGTCAAGAGACATAATATAGTAAAAACCATAGAATATATATATATATATATATAAGCAATACATAATAATATGTTTGCAGGAATGTGCAGAGCAGTTAACCATGCTAAATTGTACCATATACTTTTTTTTTTTATGCAAGTGATATTGCATATGGAAGGCTCTAAATATGATTAGCTACATTGAACAGCATCATGTTACCACACTGCAGTCTCTGCTGAGATATAGCTAATAATAGCTGTTAATAGAATAGATTCGTATGCAGCGCTTGATCTGGTATTAGTCTTAATCCATTCACTGCACTGTTTACCACATCTCTAGTGAAGAGCAGTGGGTTTATTATGAAATTAACGATCCCCGTGCATACGTGTCGTTTCTCCTCTGTGCTACGATTACTTTCAAGTCAGACTTTACCACAGCCTCCTGTTCTGCACAGAGCGACTAAATGGGCTAATGAATTTCAGAGAACATTTTCTGGGCCTGAATAAAGACATACTGCTCAAAGCCTATAGGCCTGACATTCAGCATTCATTCATGAATACATCAAAGACTGACTTGTAAGAAAGAGGGCACACGGAGGCCTTCATCGCCAGAATGTTTCGGTGAATATCCTTTTGTAGTCCATAAGCAATTACCAGATATATATCGACAGTCAACTTCATAATGCCGGGGCTTACATTAGCACACTCTGACTGTTCTGTCAGAAAGACCAGAGCCCCTGTTGGTGGGATGCTCCTCTCTTTAGTGTCCTGCCCTTTAGACCCAAAAAGAATGGAGGATGAAAGGAGAGAGCACTCTGTTTCCTGGGGCACCTCTATCTCCTGCTCTCTGTGATAACCCTGTCTTTATGCCCGAGGGCCTCCATGGCCACTGTGGTGCTTCTGTTTCACGTTACTCGTTGCCACTCTAAAAATTATGACCCCCTCCTCTTTGTGCTGCCTGAACACATTTTCAGTTGACGTCTATATATCAGACCCAGCCCCACTCAGTTTTTTTTCTCAAGCAATTTTATAAGCTAGATGTCCACTTTGGCTAGGAAGTGGAAGATTGTGGGGGTAAAATAAGAGAAGACAGGCTATTTTATTCTGTATATAGACTCTCAGTTTTAAACCCAAGTAAATATAAATGCTAGAGCTGCCAGTGAAACCTACTTTTTGATGAATCCTACATCCTGTATTTCGCGTGCGATTCAGTGGACCTTATTAAATACAGGAGTATTGAAACGGAGGTAATTTCTCAGCAAAACATCTAGCAACTGCAGGGAGGAGGTCAGTTGGCCCCAAGGCAGGAACGGAGCCGCAGTTATTAATAACAGAAGTACGAGAACGTTGCACTCGCCCGGTATCCACTGGGAGCTGCTTGTAGTAAACCAGCTCCTACACCTGGAGAACATGCCACACTGGTAATATTTAAGCCTTGGACAAAGAGGGAAATGTGAGGCAACCGCCCTGGATTGATCATCAGCTTATGGTTATTTGATTAGTTGCAAATTTGTTTAGGAATATGAAATCACTAACCATGGTATCAAATTAAATGACCAGGGCCTTAATATCAGTGCTGTCTTTTCTACTTGTGTTGCTTATCTTCTGACAAATATTTTCACAATAATATATATATGTGACGATCGCCGGCGATCGATTCTGCGCAGGCCATCTTGACGAGCCTATTCATACACACGAGTCTGTGCTGTTTTAACAGCTTGTCACAGTTTGCAGTTTGAAGTGCTTTCTGCCATCTCTTCTTTAATTACAGAAAACTGGAACCCTTTCTTCCCAAAAGTGACAAATCAACGTTGACAGCATGCTCTGCCACTTTCTGCTTTTTTGCTATGTTAAGCCAAGTCACCACAAGAGATGGTTTGACTGAGGCGTTACTACGGAAACCAAAACTGAGCAGTAGATGGGGCAAGGTGTTATCCTGCTTTGGTGTAATATCAGCAGTTCTTTCCCCTAATACAGTACTTGGGCTCTATTTTTTAACTCCTCTTTCATGTTAGTGAGCTCGACAGCTATTTTAAGTCACTCATGAAGTTATTTATGATTATCCCAATAATGAAATGAAATTCATGTGTTTTTTTATCCTGACGCGTTGATATCTTATATGGTCCCGTCCCTAACTGTAACTCACGGCAGGGATCAGAAGACCAAGTATATATTGACTGCACCGTGCTCTTCTCTTTGCTTTCTGTTAATCCTGTAACAAAATAAAACCCATGTGAATGTCAATGATCAAACAAGCATCACAACAGTTAAAGGTTATGACAAAGTCAGTCAGTGGTTTATTGCTGGTGAAGCAGCTCCAGGTTTTTCCTGATTAAACAGATTACAGCACGGATTTGGGTGTTCGCTTTGCAGGATACCTGAGTATGGATATGGAGCAAAGACTCCAGCCTTTCCAAGCTAGAAGTGTTTTGTTGTGTTAAGTGATCGTCTCTCTGTCAGGTTGAGTTTCAGAGGAGCAAGAAGAAAGGGGATTCAAATTTGGACATTTTTTTCTGTTTCCCAAAAGCACGTTGGTTTTACAGTTTACAGTCACTCAGCACAATACATACTCTGTTCTGAATTTGGTTCATTGGCTCGTATGTGTGTAGTTTGAACATTTCAGTCAATAATTGACTGTACATTTGTGTACATTCTGTACATGAATAATTCTGAACTTCTCCAAATCTGACACTGCCCCTGCAAAATGCCCATTCTCTTGTGGGCAATATTAACAGGAAGTGCAATGCAGCCATGAAGTCAGTTAGGCAACAGCATGAGCCCTGTATTTTACCATTAAATATATACTGAATGAGCTATTAGCAGCTATTACTGGATACATTTGATACT
Source organism: Chelidonichthys spinosus (assembly GCA_029853015.1). NCBI lineage: Eukaryota > Metazoa > Chordata > Actinopteri > Perciformes > Triglidae > Chelidonichthys > Chelidonichthys spinosus. Next base: position 14,894,534 of record CM056837.1, read on the forward strand.
AAGAAAACTTAAAAACGTGATGATTCTCAAGTTCTGGATTTTCTCTGATTTCTACACTATTTATGGGCCTTTTATTTGATATAATCATGTCCTTGCAAAGTGTAATTGTAAACACTGAATCTAAAACTATGTAAAACCATGTGTTTCTCTTTTTGTCGATCTGGTTTATTGACCTTTGACCCCGCTTGGTTTATTGACTATACAACTAGGTCATCCTAGTTCTATTAGTAATTATTGTTTGTATAAGAACTAATGCTAGGAATGGTAGAAGGGGGGGATATTATTGTTGACTTGGTGTGGGCCCAGGATGTGATGCAACATCTTACTGAACCTCCATCCATTAATTGTTTACCGCTTATCCTGTATTGAGGGTTGCAGGGTCTTACTGAACCTGAACATTCTAATTGTCCGAAACATTCAGATGACAACCTGCATATTTGCAGTATCCCTCACGTTACACTGCCATTCTAAAGTCTTCAGCAGGCAGGTAATGGTGTCCTTCTGTCTTGCAGGGGCGTGGTGAGAGTGGACATTAATCTGCAGGATGTTGATATCGACCAGTGCTCCACTGACGGCTGGTTTGCTGGAAGCCATCGATGCAACCTGACTACTATGGAGGTGAGTGTGCCGAACATGCGGATTAGACAGAAGATTGATTTGCTCTGTAAAACTGAACTGTAACGTACGCGCATTCAGTCACATCTCAGCAAGGACACTAAAAGGAAAAGCACTAAATCAGTACATCTCTGGATAAGGCTGGTAATCTGATTCCTCTTTAATGATGTTTCAACTTACAACCAGTTAACTTAACACTATAGGCGATGTTTAAAATGATGTACGTAAAAATGTCCAAAACATCAGTGTTCTGCACCCTGTTATTACCTCTATCAAGGTTATGTAATGAAGTATGATGTGTGTATTTGTTGGAACTGAATGCACAGCTTTCCGTGGAACATTACTTGACCAATTATCTCTTAGACAACTAAACAGAGATAAAGTGTAAGATCCTGTTTCCAAATAATAAGAGTATATTTAGCCGGTCGAGGAAAAAATCTAATCTAACATTTAAGTGATGATGGAGATGGAGAGTTGGAAACAAGCTCAGCCCTGGCAGAGGAGAAAATAGCTCTGGCCATTTTTATACTGATGAAAAATAGCCTGTCTCAAGGCCTAGGAACATGTGGGCAGAGCCGTGCTCTGCTTTTTTTTAAGAGGTTGTCAAATATCCACATACTCCATTTAGCATTGGAGAACCATCATTTATCTTTATTCTCATCACTGCTAGCTGGAATAGATGGTAACTAATTAGCAACATATATAAGTTGTAGTAAGTTTTAGCAAGTGATATAAAGTCATGTCTTCCATTGGAAGTCTTGATGTTTCAGCAGTGAGCCTTGCAACCATTAACATTATTGTGTTATCTGCCAATTAACAGCAAGCTTGACTAAAACATTTCTTTATTTGTGCTGCCAGCAAGCTAGCAGCTAGCCTTGTGCTTCTGGTCGATGCTTCTTACCTGCCGGTTCGGTCTCATCATTAAGAGCGATAGATTTTGAAGAGGTGCTGTAGATCAGACTCCTTCATAATGCATGTGATGTAATGGATTGCAGTGAGCCTCTTTGAATAATTAATCACTCTCTTTGTCTGAGCACTTCCACCTTTTCCGTGGACAGTCAATGCCAGAGACATTTGACATAGTGTATCGGCGTATGTGTGTGTGTGTGTGTGTGTGTGTGTGTGTGTGTGTGTGTAGTGGCTAGTAGGAGAGAAATACATTGTTACTGGTATAGATTCCTGCTGGGTTTGCAAAATAATGATCTCTGTGTGCTTACAGTGCAGGAGTTTGTTAGAAGCTTACTTACAGTGTTCATGGCGTGTACTTATTATTGTCATATGTGTGTGATAAACAACATGGATACAGAGAGGGAAGAGAATCGGTCATGAATTCAGAATATATCTAGAATATATTCAGAATATATCTAGTGCTCCGATAGTGCTACATTCTTATGTGAGGGCTCTTATCAACATGTTGTTTGTGTATGATGACTGATCCGACTGTGAGATTGGCAGTTGAGTCAGGCTACTTAAGGTGTGTTCGACCCAAACGGCAAGTCATTTTTCACCTGTTTATGTGTGAACAGTGTGATTTCAACCTGGGTGCAGTACCACACAAAAAAATAGCTTTGCACTTGATGTGAATGCACCTTTGGATTGTCGAATAGTGGGCTATTCAGGCTCACCCCTAATATGTATTGGTCAATTTCACAAGAGCCACAGAGATCTAATGCGTATCGCAGAGGTTATATCATAATAATAGTAGTCTTTTTCAAGTAGGAATTACAGTGTGCTATCTTTGTATTTGTTCAAACTTACCTTCTAGGTCCTGAAGTGCATTCGTGACCAGGTTACTCAGTGGTGACGTGGGAGGCTGATGTCTTTCCAGCTATGAATAGAAAGCAGTGTAATCAAGCCTTGTGTGTGTGTGTGTGTGTGTGTGTGTGGTTATGTGATAAAAACAGCTTTGGGAGGGATGCCCCATATTTGTGAACAGGGACTAATTTTGTATATTTTTTATTTCCTTGTGCAGGTATTCCCTCTGCATGTGCAGCAATTTGTTGTTAAATGGGTTTCTTTGGGGCCATTTGACTAGAAAAGACAATTACTTCAGGCTGCTATAGATCCACAAGTAGGACTATTTTCTTTGTTTTATTGGCAACATTAGTTGGCTTTGTTCTTGTTGGAGCCGTTTATTTACTTAAGTGTTTCATTGACGTTGTCACAATTCCATTCCACCCTCGGATGCTCTTAATAACAGCATTTGCAGCAACACTGCACATCCGCTCACACGTCAACCCCACAACTCGGGATTCATCCAACGTCTTTGAATTTCTTTCATCACATATCCACTGTTGTTCGTTTGCTTCTTAGCAGCGTTTTTTTAAGTGCCACCATTCCAGCAATTGAATTTGACAAAATGCCGTGGTTCCAGCCAGCCAGCCAGCCAGCCAGCCTGCCGGCCCCCTGGCCTCCTCTCACATCCTGCCTCTCAAGCTGCTGTTTGCCCATCCAAGCATGCAGGCAGCCCAAACTCAGATGGAGGCAGATGCTATGGATGACTGATTCACCAGCCAAGCAGAGAGAGGCAAAACAAGCAAAAATACAATAACCCAACAGCGTCAGAATCCTACGGTTATTTGAAGGCAAAGCGCTATTTTAAAACCCAACAATTGTTTACAGTTTCCCTCAATTCTTTTCTCACTGATGAATTTTACAAAACCCTTACTTTAGTCAAGCTCAACTGTGACCACCTAAGCTACGGGCTTTGCAGCAACAATAACCCCCAATTCCGTGTCTGTAACTTTTCATGCAGAACAGCAAGGCGGCGTAACGGTTTAACAGTCCCGCCTTGAAGAGGATAAAAGTGACTTTTGAGACGTAACTAGCGTTCTATTTTTGCGTGTTTTTGCGCCATCTTCTTATCGCCTTTGTAGAGACTACCAAAAAAAATGTCGAAAGTATATAATATAATATGTGTATGGGTTATTACAAGCTTGGAAAGGAGATAGAAAGATGGAAAGATCGATAGACGAAAAGACAAACATGACTTGATAAAATACCGCAGTGTAGATAACTGAACTTGATCAGAAGGAAAACAATATACCATTTCCTTGTCGTTGTAAATCAGTTGTTTTTGCAAACAGGCACTGCATATATCACTATCGAATTACAGGAACTTGCATGCGACAGAAAATCAACCAGAATATGCCAAAATATATAATATGTAGTATAGCAATCAATTTGATCATAAACAGCGACTGCTGACCAGTCACTGCATGTATTATGCCAAGAGCAAACATTGTATTTTCTTTGATTAACGATACAGATCTGATTTATGCCAATCATGGTGATGCTAGATGAATCATAACATAAGCAAGCATGGAGCCCAAAGATTATCAACTACAATCTCGACTTAATTTCCTGTGGAAAAAGTGTGGACCTGCTGTTTGAGGCTGACGTTTTTCCCCACCTCTTCTCCTTCACTAATGGCACTTCCATTAGTGCGTTTCACCGTTCTTCAAAAGTCTAGGACTTTGCCGCCCTGGGGCAACCTTTCATACGAGAACGCGTCTGTGGATGATGATGAATGTTTCAATCAATTAGCTTATTGCTGAGAACAAGTGGTGGGGCCCCCGGGGGACCGTGGGCTGTTGAGGCAGTGACACACAATCTGAATGATTACTTCAGCCAGTGCGACAAGGACTCCCGTCTCTGCGCTGTTTCTTGTTGAGTTTTGCTGAGTGAGAAGAGAAAGGGCCAGTCATCTCATATGAACATTTATATAAACTGAATTTGATCATACAGGAAAGCATTGCACATCTATGGATAGCAATGTTAGTCCACCACTTTGGTCCTTACTGAAATATACCAGCAACCATTTAAAGGTTTGCCATAAACACATTTGACATTCGTGCTTTTGAGCAAGATGGAGATGAAGGTATGGTTGCAAAGAACTGACTTTCCACACCAAAACACTATGCATATCCATGAAATCACACATCCCCCACAAACACAAAATAGGTGCCAAACCACCGCGTGGCAGGGGACGTTTGATACTTTTGGTGTTGTTGTACACTCAGCAGCATATGTGGCTTATTTTTGCCCTGCTGTAGTGCTCTTTTTGTCAAATCACCGTTACATCTTGACCTTGGTTCACAAGTTTGTCCTGGCCCAGCCGGCTATCATCTCAATCACACGCTGATTTCTCTGCTGTGTACCTTGTGCTGCTGAATTAATAACACCATCAGCGTTAACACAACTGCTGCTACCCTCCTGCTTCGTCCGCTATCACCTTCTGTCTCGCTTTCTCACATTTTTTTGCACACAATACACATTTGTAGTACACTTGTATCATTTGTTTTTTAGCCGACCCCAACCATGCCCACTTCAACCCTAATCCCTTATTGATAGAGAATGATTGCAATTTTTTTTGGCCCATTCCGATCCATCCGAGAACTATATTTGAGAGCAAGGCTCCAGACTTTTTTTGAACTACAATCCTTGAACAGACCGTCCTGAAGTCAGTGTGAACACTCCAAAACATTTAATGCTTTTACTTTGTCATTTCCATCTATAATAGTAATTCACTGGAACAACACAGGATTGGTGCACAGGCTGTGTCAGTTGTGTTGCACCTGACCCCCCCTCAGGGCTTGATGCGCCTACATGTCCTCGTGCTCCTTGATGACCTGGTGTAATGTAGCATGAAGGGTGTATACCGCTTGTCTTTTTGACCCTTGCAGGGTTAGGTCATGGCTCTACACAGTTCAGTTACTGGACAGGGCCTTGCTGTGTGGACTTTCGCTTCACCTTTGTGCTCCGGTTTTCTGCCACCACATGCTATGAATGGCGATTGTGCATCAGGAGAAGCCTATGCCGCATTAAATATCCTCAAAAATGCTGTGATCGTAGAATCGTATTTCCATATTGGATTATGCCTGGGTTACAAACTGGATGGAAATAGATGATCCACTGAACTTGAACTGGAATCAAAAAACCTCTCTCTATTCTTGTTGAAGTCTAGGGAAGGTAGTTAAGTCGTTGTAGTTGGATTTAGAACCCCAGTGGTGACCCACAATCCAAGCCATTCATGTCATGTATTGTTTCTGTGATTTACCTCTCATTCTCTCATGTCCTTTAATCTTTATGTGCAGCTGCAACTCACAAAGACAAGACAAAGGCCATGCATTGCATTGGCAGCTATTATAACAAGCCCTTAATCTGCATGGGAACGGCTACAAAAAAAACATTAATTTCCAGGATCACAGCACAAGGGTGTAATGTACACATTTGGATTACTTGAGTGCACAAGAGCCAGTTATTTTGGTTGGTTCATTCCTTCAGCCTGAGAATGATTTATGGCAGGTTGAATTGATGGGATTCATTTCAAAACCCTTTGAAAACCGATTGCCAACTGATATTCATTAATCAGTGTGTGTCATAAAAATAGATTGATTTGGCCATCAAAAATGTTGCTTCATTTCATTTCAAACGTTTCATGCCTCATTCTGCCCCATAATGAGTTGTATTTTGTAGAGGTCAAACGATTGGCCTTTTCCAAATGTTTTATGTTTAGTGATCCAGATTTATTCCATTATTACTTTGTAGATAGTCTAGTTTTTTTGTGGGGTAGGGGAATCTGCTTTGTTCTGATCCAAACAATCATTATTACACCAGTCTTTATCGTTCGGCCTCTAGTCTTTTGTGTCAAGAAAAATGATCTACTAGAATATGATACATGGAAATTAAACTGTGGGGTTTAGCCAGTATTCCACGGCTGAAGTGAACTCTTAGTGCAATGTAAAAAACAATTAAGTGAGCAACCAAATAGCTGTTCCTTACAATTTATAACCAGTGGCTCATGTAAGGGTATTGTATCCCAGAAGACTGGGAATCAATTTGAAACATGCGCTTGAAGGTATTTAGCCCACCTTCTCTGATACAATGATTTCTGGCTTGAAAATTGTTAAGATGCCTCCTAATACCTTTGCTTGTAAAACAGAGAATCAAAGTTTAACCCTGATAAATAATAATAAATACTAGGAATCATACCCCAATCCCTAATATTGCACACGCTTTTATATCACATCCACATATGTCACTATTCACTGGGACTTGATTGCTCAGTCGACATGCCGTATACTCTGTAAACTCCCCAAACCCCTTTGTGAATGTGATACACGTCAGTTGAGTAACGCTTATCTGCTTGTTTCTCTGACAGCTTCCCCGTCCAAGTGTTCCCTCTACACTCATTCAACAAAAGTGCTTACCCCTTCATCTGCAGACCCGGCCGTGTATTGTAAGATAAAAATAGACTTTTGGCATCTTGGGAATTCCCCTGCTGCTAGATACACGGCATCGTAGTGGGGCGGGGATTCCCACAAGGGATCTGTATCGAGAGTAGATTCACACCAGGCCATGGCCCTTTCAACCCTTGATCTCATTTAAGCAATTTCAGTGAAGAAAAAAGGCACGAGGCATCCCAATTTACTACATGCCTTGCTATGTTGCCTGTATGTTTAGAAGCTTATAAATAGGGTAATTGCTAATTATCTAGAGTGATCTCACCAAAGCTGTGATTATGCTTTGGAGTTGATAAGGGGGTTTGATAAGAAGGAAATAGAAATACTGCTCTGCACCAGCAGATTTAAATTCACCCTTCAATTTTCTGAATCCTGTTGTGCTGGGTGAATTATGCAGCATTGTAGTAAAGTAAGTAGGTTAAAATGTACGTGTATTATACCTTTCAAAACATAAATTGAAGAAGTGCCTTAAAAAGCATATATGATGTTTTTAAACAAAGATTACAACAGGCAAACATAAGCTAAAAAAAAAGATAGGTCTTCAGTTTTGACTAAAAAAATCTAACAGAGTCCCATCTGTTTTTTTAGTCCTGGTTCAGAGGACCGTAAGGGTCGAACAGAGGTAACACCATTAGTAATCCACTCATATCTTCTGGGGCAAGACTATTCAAAGCCTTCTAGATGAGGCAGAGGATCTTGAATTGGATCATAAAATCCAGTGAAGGCCAGTGAAATGACGTCAGCTCTGGGGTAACATGAGAGTGATATGAGGTCTTTAGTGAGTAGTCTTGCTGCAGAGGTTTGGTCCACTGGACTGGAAACAGGTGACAGCATCTTGACTTAGCCAGGAATAAAGAGTATTACAGTAGCCTAAGTGGGAAGACACATAAGCATGGATGACCATTTCCAACAGCTGGAAACTATAAACAGTGGTTGTATATGTTTGCAGTATTCCTAAGGTGAAAGCAGCAGGAGATAATAATTGCCAGTTTATAAAATTTCAGCTGGTAGTAAAAAGTGACACCCACGTTTTTGGCAAAGGATTTTCTATTTGTGGCCTATGAACCTGGGTGTTAGGGGGTGTTTAGAGCCCTGGTCTGGGGTGAAAACCAGAACCTCAGTTTTAGATAGAAAAGAAAGTTCTACTTAAGAAAGTTTAAAAGAGGCCAGCATATTAAGTTCTACTCAAGACTACTGAAGAAAAAAGGCAATAAATGTGAGTTTCGTTTGTTTTGGGATAAACAGATATCTGCAGCTCGGCAGATGGATGGAGTGCTACATCTTGGAAACACTTTATAAAAGTTTCTCAGTGCTGGAGAAAGAAAAACAAACTTCTTTCTAATGATTTTATAGCAGCACGGAAATGAGATTGTCCGATGGCATGTCCTGCCAACACAGCCTGGGTCAGAATACTTGACCATAATTTGAATATTTTCTGTAACATTGCCTAGATTTCATCACTCAACTCCCCAAAAATACACAGGATTCAGTGCGATTCAAATGCGCTATCTTGTCATCCAAGGACATTTTTTTGTTACCAATACATAAAACCGCTGATATACATAATCCAAATCCCACATTGGACAGTAGTGAGATGCTCTGTCTCCTCGGGGGTATTGGAGTTGAAAACATCAAGGTTGAGGACTGTTGGCCATAACACAGTGGGACGAGAGATCACAGGACACTTCTGGTTTTAACTCTGGCTCCCGGCATTCAGCAGTGCAGCCCTTCTTTAACCACTGTACCTCTAATTGGCTCTGTGTATAATGCTGGAACTCTGAATTTACATGGAAACACTTTGAAGGCTTGAGTACACTTGCCCCAGGGCACAGTCTTAGATTCGATGTGCCCAGCCTCGGCAGCGCACCGCAAACCGAGTCAAAAAGCAAACACTCAGTCTGGGGAGGATTGGAGAAAAAAAAGTGGAGGAGAGTAGAGGTAACATTTGTCTAGGGACCCATGAGATTGGATGTGAAATGAGTACAGCTGTATGCTTACAAAGGATAGAACTAGACTGAGAAAGAGTGGAGAATACAGACAAAAAGATGTCGAGTGATGGTAACTTACGCAAAAGTAACCCCTAAACTGAGCCTCCGCAATGCCACAAATAAAGGCAACTCTCCACAGATCTAAAAATCCAACAAATATATATATTTTTGGACCATCTATCACTGATCAAATTCCATGGATGCTAAGCAAGAAACCCCAGAAGTCCTTCTCCTCCGCTGCATGTCGCACTCCTCCTGAGAGATCCTGAGGCGTCCCCCATACCAGTAGGGATAAATAATCCCTCCAGTGTGTTCTGGTTCTGTCACACGGTTTCCTCCCAGTTGGACCTGCTGAGGAATACCTCCACAGGGAGGCATCCAGGAGGCTCTTTTCATCTGGGTCCTTTTCAACGTGAGAGAGCAGGGTTTTCTAGTCCAAGCTTCTGGCTGCTGCAGTGAGATATATGGGCCAAAAGCTGCATTTTACAAGGTCAGCAAACCTCTTTATCCAGGGTCTTTCCATCTGTAGGGTTCATTTTGCAGATGCTTTGATGTCATGATTATCTGTGCAGCTATTTTGTGTTAACGATGATACCATTAGAGGCACGTCAGACATGCAGTGAATTTAATTGCCTGTGGTGCAAATACACTGAATTTGGGATTCAAACGGGTCATTAAAGGAAATTAATTACCTGTAGTTAAATGTTTATTTTTTGGTGCATCATTTTTGGCAACTTAAAACTGAAAAAATGAGCCTCACTTGGATCACTTTCAAGTTACTGATTTTGATGACGGGTTTAAGTAAGGGAGAACTGTTGCAGTTACCGTATGTGCCGGGAAGTTCAAGCATCGGTTAGTTGACAACAGCGATTTGTTCCCATTGGAGGGTGCTTTGAGGATGTCAGAAAACTTTGTATAAGCCTGATCCCATAGTACTCTCTGTCCTTATTTTGAGTGACCATGATGGGCACATGTATGTGGGTGTGGCATGTCTATTTGCAGCACTGCCCGTTAGCCTTAGTGTGCATTTTAAAATGTGAACACGGAATAAATAAGTAACCGGACGGGCTCACTTTGACACTTACATAAGCTGTGAACGTGATTGTGACAGCAATACCCCAGTGGTGTCCCCAGCCTGATTCCAGGGTTAAGCTCCCTCTAGGCCACAGTGTTTATCTCACTGGTTTTTAGGCTTTGCTCTTTGGATTGCACCCAAAGCGAGGCCCCGCTGTCCGGGCAGCTCAGCGCTCAGCTCCGGCTAACTCCTGCAAGTTGACCTCGTTTAAAGGCCTGGCTGGCTTTCTAGTTGTCCCTGTGAGCACAGAGCCACAGCCGTCCAGCTCTCAGCAGTGTCCCTTTGTGTGTCTGAGTAAGAGTAATGTACAGGCCTGAAATTGTCGTCCGAGCCAGACCCAGCGCCAGTTTATTTAGCCCAGTGCATGCCCAACAGCTAAACATTTATTTTTCAGAATGTAGCAAAGATATTGACGTCAAAACTCATTCCTCGTTCCTGTCTCTATCTTTTGCTCTCTCATATACAGAGCTACACACAACCACGAGTTTGCAGGCTTGATACTCTAACTTAAAATGGACCGTTTCATCATGAAGCATTAAGCGACTAGTGAGCCAAATGTATTTTGTGCCCTTTATATTCCTAATGACAGACACTTAGCCAGAGGGTAGGGTTAGTGAGGATACTATTAGACTCGGTGCTTGCAAGAGTTCTCTGTGAGACTATGGTAGGTGGACCTCGCACACCCAAAGGGTACTTAACCAGTTAAAGTTGAAGCAGAAAAATACCTATGCAATCAACTCCCATCAGAGAAGAGAGTGGTTATTTTTAAAATCTAAACTTCAATTTTGGACACATTTTTTCTGTGTTGTGACAGACTCATTACACATTTATTTGTGCTTTCCCAGGCTTGAACAGGGCAGGTACAAACCTCAGTGTCTTTTATTCTTCCTTAAGAACAAACACTTTCTAATTTCCCCGGTGCCTTCGTACACATTCTGAGCTGGCAGTTTACAGCATGCTGCACGTACATGCAAACACAGACACAATTCGACTGCATGAGCCAAGTAAATTGCCCTCTGGCTGAATCTTCTCCTTCTCACCTCCTTTCTACTGTTCAATCTGTAAATATTGGATGATGAGCTTTCCTCTGGGTTTATGTTGTACTCTGTAGGATCATTACAAATACCTACAGAGGCCTATTAGTGGTTGATGAGGCACTATGCTGGACCGGATGAGCGTGGGCTCGTTTCAAAGAGTGGGAGAGTCCTCGCCAGGCCTTAATTAGCCAGCCAAATCGAGCTAGTTCCTGGTTTCCTGGTCAGGTGGAAGACAACTGGCCTTCACATTAATTAGTGCTATAGAGTTGTTTTTTTATTCCCCTGCTTCATGTTACAGAAAGGTGGAGGAGGATAACTGCTGAGCTTGATGTCAGGAGGAAGACTATGTTGTATGTGTGCACATTTGTATGCAGTGCACAGATTAATGCAGTGATGTACAGTAGATATGCAATTATAGTGCATTTATAGTGAAGTTATTTTGAAAGGTATTGAGGTCTTCATTGTCTTGCTTACATCCATATTTATCATGCAGTGTTATGCTTAAAATTAGACGTACGTTTGTGCTCTTTTTTTCTCCATCTTGTCACATATTTAAAACATAACTGCTCAGGCATAAAACACAGTGGGGCTCACACAACAGTACGTACACTCAAATCTGTGTGTATGAACGTTTAAATCCTCATCACTCACATGGAAACACATGGAAGTGTGAATTTTCTATCTGTTCTTCATTATCTCACTCTTTTACATCACTGCTTTCTCCATAATACATCTCTAAGCAAACTTATTTCCTAATATAGATAAATGGGGGCATGGCACTATGTCGTTAACAAATAATAAAGATTAATAAATATTTCTCCCATTCAGCCACAAGATTATCAGGCCAGTCAAGTTCGTCGAAAACATTAAAATGGGACCTCGCCTTGTGTAGCGGTGCAATGTCAAGTTGAAACAGAATTTGAGTTTGGCTCACAAGATGAAATCTCAGAAGTCATGAAGGGATTCAAAGGATAGAAAAGAAGAAGAAAAAAAACTGTATTTCTTTTTTATCGGTTACTTTTTCAGATTTTTCTCCCTTTAGTTAAACAAGCTCATAAACGTGCTACGGGATTTCAACAAGATTGGTATAAGGGACCCACGATAATTCGCTTCAGTATCGACGTTGCAATGTGTGCACACTTCTCAGGGGATGGAGGTCCGCGTCTGCCTGGGTGATTCAACTCAGCAGATCAGAGATGGCCCCTCGGTGGGGGATACAAACAAATACATAGAAAAATATTGCAATGCAACTTTTTTCCAATATCGTGCAGGCCTAAATGGTAACCACTAGTATGAAATACAATTTTATGATATAGTGTTAAGGGTCCAGTTTAAATCATGACAAATAGCCCCGGACCAAAATTAAACTGGGACTCCGGTGTTTTGGCCATTTAGTATTCAAGCATCTTCGTTTGGGTATGGTTTTTGCTTATTGCTTCATATATTAATTTATAGCAGAACACTATTAATCTATCACACCACTGATTGAAATATATTGCAAACAAGCCAGAGAGCGAGAAGGAGAAATAAAGGGAGACTGAGTGCGTGTTGTGTCTATTTTTGAGTCCTGCAGCCCTTTTTCTAAGTGCTCTGTCGCAGGCAGACCATGCTGGCCTGACAGCGTGACGCACTCCGATAAAAAGGCTCTCGCTTGCGGTCACACACATGTCACCATGGCAATTAGTATGTCAGAGTGTGTGTGATGACAGCTGCCACAGCTGGCATGTAAATAACAACGAGTGGTGCTTGTGGGGCCACCTGGGGCGCTGGAGACACTCAATACAAGCTCTTACATGTGATTATCATAAAGAAATATAACATTCCTAGTTTATTTCTCATTAGATTTAAAATTATAACTCGGTTTTAAAGAAAAAATATATTTTTTAACCATGTCAGATTTGATCAGAAACAAAAGTTAGAAATTATGTTCGTATCTCTCTCTCTCTCTCTCTCTCTCTCTCTCTCTCTCTCTCTCTCTCTCTCTTCATATATAAGTTGCTCTCATGCAGCATAGTTGATGCCTTCTTCAGCTCATTATGGAAAGAACTATTTCACCAAACATAATTAACAACATATGCCATGCATACAGAAGCAGGTCACTGCTAATGTGTGTGTTTGAAATGGTGCATTATGCTTTATAATAGCTATAGAGCTGCAGTTATCAGTTATTCTAACTTGGCAGGTAAAAATAATTTTGCTTTATGAAGGTGCTATAAATATACAATATAATCATGTCAACATATATTTTACTTAAATTGCATACAATAAGCAGCTCCTGTTGGCTCCTGTTGGCTCCTGGCTGGACCGTCTAGGCTGCCCTGTCTTGGCCGCTTTTTCCTGTTCGACTTACTCGACATCCGAGCCCCCGCATCAATCACCGCAGCAAGCAGGAGTGGGATGCAGTGCTATTCCTGGCTCTACCTGTCACACACATACACAAATACTCACACACACTCACCTGTCTCTGGCTCTTTCTTCTAGTGTCTCCATGAGGTGGGCATATTAATAGTGGCAGACAGTAGCTGCAGCACACTCCACCTGTCCAGAGGAGACAAATGTTGGGGAATCAGAAATGAACTCACGTTGCACCACAGACCTAGGGGAGGGCAGAAGGGACACACAACTCAGCAGTCTGAATCGTAAAAACAGGCACCAATATGGTGGAAATAGAATGAAACTGTTGTCGTCCAAACTTTCCGAAGAAGTGAGCGAGCATGTTAGAGGCTGAATTACCACTTTATTCTTTAAAATCTATGTAATCTTTCTTACTCTGATCTACTTGAATGAAAATTATTTTTAATGTTAATATTTTGTATTATTTTGTATCACTGTATTCATTGCGACAGTCTTGTTTTATCATACCCCCGACCTAATAACTCCAATGTTTGCCACAGGACTTTGTGAGACTATTGGGGGTGGACCACGGATCTGCTCCTCCAAAGATTTTGTACATTTTGAAAGTAAAATGCATCAGTCTGGTGCACTTTGACAGTAGATTAAGAGGCTAGAACTATGAAGAACTTAGTAGTTTTGTTCAAGCACTTAATTTAATGAAGAAAAAGAAACATTCATGGTTTCTAGGACATTTGTCTACCATTAAAAATCAATAGCATTCATGATGGTGATCATCCGGGACCTAATTTTTTAATTTTATTAAACACATTCAGTTAAAGAGAAGAAATATGTAAATATTTTAACTCTTGTGGGTAAAATATACTGTTGAAGTCTAACCATGTAGCAGCAAAATACTGTACACATGTTTACGATTTTAAGATGAGAAAGGCCTTTTTTCCCCGAGCCTGTCACCACTGAAAACGAGGTGCGTTTACTGTAGTGCCACTTTAAATGCTTTGGTCTGTTCAGTGGAGTTTGTTTGAAGAACTCGCTGAATTGTAAGCGAGTAATTACCTCGTGATTTTTGAGCTCCGGCCGGCCTTTTCGAGGCTTCGACGGAGGGGCCTGCGCTCTCAGCATTCATACCTCACCAAGGACCTTGAGAGACCGTCAGAAATAGCTGCCTCTTAAGACGCGCAGTCAGAGTCCAGTCCGCCGTGAAGTGCATCGCCGTGACTGATGCTTCATTTAGACGCCGCCACTGGCCTCGCCTCTCGACTTCACAGTCAGGTCACAAACACTTCATAGCGTGTCAAGTGTCAGCCGAAGTACCGTTGCTATTCTGGGCCCCTCGCCGTTTCTTGGGGAATCAAAAGTCCTCATCGTCTGTTTGAAAATAAGGCTGTTATGTGGTTTTATGGAGAGAGCGAGAAAAAAGAATTAGTCCTTTTAGGTCTATGACCCAAATGTGTTCACATGGAAGTGAAGATAAAAATCTCATCCCCCGCAAGTAAAATTATTTAATGGTTCTCCTTTAATCATGCAAATAAGTCTGTTCTTAATTTAGATATTAATTATTTCTTGTAATTTGGCAAACAGCACACTGAGTCTGCCAAGAATGCCCCCTGACACCCCTCGTGTTTTTCTCAGCAGCCCTCGGTCTGTTTGCTATCAGACTTTAAATCAAATGGAAGAGGCTTTTAATATTGAGCGACGAGAAGGCACAGTTAGACGGAGAAAGGAATCTCACAACTTCAATAATTAGACCCTTGGCCCTCCCCACAACACTTTTGATCCCATTTCGCCTTGCTGATTCCCAGCTACATGCTTTCCTTTTGGTTTAATATTAACATATCGTAATCGTTTTCATGTCGGCATCCTATTATCAGTATGTATTACAAGGTGTTTGAAATTCTTTCAACAAAATGATTATCAAGGAAATACGAGTTCAAATTGCATCCACTGTCTTCTGTGTGTGGCTGATGGATATGTTTTTGTCTCTTTGCAGTGTTTGCCGATCCATGGTCATGGATTTGTATTAGACAAGTACACGTGCCATTGCAAGAGAGGTTTCTACCACCCCAACAGAGTGGCTGTCAACGGCTTCACAAGTAAGTCAGTGAGAACTCAATCAGCTGTTAAAAAAAACGTTTATGAGGTCACTTTTAAGGATAAACCATCAGAGGAATTTGTTTTATTTTGACAAATTAGCTAAATTCTGTATCTCAGTACTTTTTTGGTGAAGGTACAGTTGATACACAGTAGGCACATTTTTTATATAATCAATTTGAGGCTTGAAAGCAGATAAGCTAATTATTGCTCAGAAATCACATGACTTTTTGGAAATTTTAAGTTACCAACAAGAGTTACCAACCAGAACCAGATATTTTTTATGTTGTTTTGTCCACGAAGGATAATTCTTGACCTTCAAAATAGACGTTTGACAAATTTGCAAATTAGAACTAACAATTTCACATAAATTACATATTTTTCACATAAATGTATTTTTACAGAATGTAATTTGACCTCCCAGCTTGGATTTGACATTTAATACATAATATTGTCCTGTCATATCAAAATAATTTGGGGAATTTTAGAACCAAAAATGGTGACAAGAGTCAGAAAAGGAAAACAGAAAATTTTATTATTTATTTCACGTGTTTCCACATTTTATATGCACAAAGAACTAGTAGAGTAAAGAACATGTAGGCAGTTGCCCGTCATAAACATATTGCTGAAATCACTGGAACCTACTGTTTGAGTTTTTCAAGGTCTATCAGGGTTAAACACACTCATTAATACCTTTGGAAATCATGTCACAAAGGTGCTCCATGCCAAGCAAAGAGAACTATTTTATCAAATAGACGGAGAAACTGGTAAAACGGGTTTATTCCAATACAATAATAAGGAAACAACTAAAAAGTCTGTTACTGCGTCCAATGTTAATTATCAGCTACTAGACACCCTGTTCTGTGTCCTTTACCCAGAACAACCTTGAGGTGCATTTAAGACTTTTATGAGATCACATTTTTTACAAGCCGTTTGCCAGCAAAGGTTGAAAAACATCATTTTATTAGTTCCTGACTTCCTGCTCAAAATATGTAGATTAGCATGGCCAGCAGCTGTTATCAACAAAACCATAAGTTCACCTTTACATGTTATGCATATACAACATCTTCATTTTATAAGTATGGTAATGAAAGGGGCACGTGTTACTGCCCTGTCTGAAACCTAAAGTAGCCCCGGCACCCGGGAACTAATCAGGTTCAAGATGGGAAATATCTTTTTAATGGTGGTTACTTTTCTCAGTTTCTCCTGTCTGCTGTGAGTTAATTAAAAACGGGACACAGAGCCCAAGCGGTTCACCTGCCCTCCATCGCTCTCATACTTTCATTTCGATCCACTTTCCCTCCCGTCTCATCCCACACACACCTCATACAGCTTGTTCCTCTGTGTCTATCTCAGCTTTACCCCTTTTCGCACCCATTTCCTCACTCCCTCCTTCATCTTATTGCACCCATTTTTTTTATCCTAAAATATTTTTCCTTCATACGCAGTAAAGTAAAAAAAAAGAGAGAAAGGGCTTCACAAATTCTCTCTCAGAGGGCTGGATATCTGTGCTGCTTGCCTGTTTGTGCTCTTTGCTGTGTACACAAACATGCGTGTGCATGTCTGCATGAAAGTTGTGTGTGTGTGTGTGTGTGTGTGTGTGTGTGTGTTTGAGAACACAATAGTAGAGGAGAGGCAAGCCTGTTAGCGAGGCGTAGTGCTGCAGTCTGGCCCACCATGGGGCCAATAACAAGCCTGTAAATCCACAAGGGGACATCCTTGACACTCCTTTGCAGAGAAAGCCAGCGCAACTCACTTTCCTTTGTCTCCCAGTGATCTTCCATTGTGGATCTTGCATATAAATATAAAGGAGAGGCTGAGGCTAATGTTGCTTCGACCGTCAGTCAGCTGTAAGAGCAACAAACAAATGAGAATGAAGCTGAAGGATATGACTCATTTCTACAGAGATAAGTAGTCCTTTTGAAGGGATCAATGATGTGCAGAGTCATAGCTTTGAAAAATAGGCCAGTTTCTTTTTAAAGGCAAAATCCCTGCAAATCTCTGAGACAATGGCTTTTTCCAATAAAGCCTCCATAAAAGCTCTATATAAGTCCACCATTCGTTATCTATCCAACCATATGGGCATCTCTTGGGGGATTTACCAATAACAAGTCTACTTGTTTCTTGTCCCAGTTTTTTTTTTTTTTTTTTACCGTAGTTAACCCTGGGAGGGGTTTTTCACTCCTGCATACACCGCTGTCCATTTTTTTGCAACAGAGCAGCTGTTTTTCAAGCTAGTAGTAGTTTAGTGGATGGTTTATACCTCAAACTCAGTGGCAATTCTTGAAAATATTTAATTCCCCCACCTAGATCTTGCGCCATGCTTCAAGAGGCATAGATTTGTTTTATGGTTTCGGCCAAGCTGCCCTGTCGTTGGATTCCCCCGTCGTCCCTGTCCTTGTCAGGATAAAAATGACTAAGTCCTGGCATGTCTCTGTGTGCTTTTTTTCCGAGGAAGCCGCAGTTATCAGCCTTGAATGATATGCCAGTGACTGAACAAGGTGCTGCAGTGTTGACTTTTCATGTTCACACATATAGATCCATCTCCCTTGTGTTGACACAATGTCGATGAATCCTTGTAAGGTCAGAGAGGGATAAGAATATATATACTCAGGACGCTTCAGTCTGTCAAAGACGCACTTCATCTCCTGTATCTTTTCATACTATTCTCATATCCAGTGAAAAATTCAATATCAAGGAAACTTGAGAAAAGCAGCCTTTTGAAGGATGCAGCCACTGACTTGAGACTAAAGATAAAGCTAAAGTATCTGAGACAGGAGCACTAACGTTTGCTAAACATGAGCTAAAGGTGAGCTAATACAAATCTTTCTGTATACGTACCCCTGGTTAGCAATCAAGTAATGATAACTGCAGAAGGTTGATCAACGCCAGTGACAGGAAGACTACCGGGTCAGTTACTGAACCTCTCATTTTGGAATCAAGCACCTTCATTTGTTATTCTTGTCTTTAACAGGGATTGGCAAAAAGGGTAAGGCTGCAGACAGCGGCCCCAATGCGGACGAGGGCTCTTCCAGCGACTGCCTGCCGTGCCAGCAGGACTGCGCCTACTGCAAGGACGACACCCCCTGCGTGGCACTAGAGGACGGCGCTCTCCGCATGGCCGTGCTCTCCTTCCAGTGCCTCTGCATGCTGATCGTCTTCGTGAGCATGGTACTCATCTACCACTTTCGCAGGAATAAGGTATGTAGCGTTATGTGTTCAAAAGAGTTGGATCCAATTTTTATAATTAAACTGATGGTTTGTTAGTGAATAATGAGCCTTCAAGCTCTGTTTTTCTTTCTCCACAATAACGGCCTTCAGCTTGTAGTGAATCTGTTCTGTCTTCATAAAAACGAAAGTTTGAATAACGCAGCAGTGCACAAGAGATTCAATTCACAATTACAACATCATCAGTTACATGTTTGATGTTTTCCGGGCCGTATGGTCATCAAAGGCCTTTGGATCTATAAACCAGTGAATCGGTATGTGGGTGGTGACAATAAAGCTTTGAAATCATTTCAAACAGCTCGGGCATCACAGATCAACTCGGCATCGGCAACTTGGACGGCGACCAGTGTGTGCAAACGAGACCGCTGAGTTCAGAATTGGATCTGATTTATTTATCTGGCTACTGACCGCTTCATGACATGATTGATATGACCACACAAATTTCCACAGATTAAATGTGCCAGTATTTAATTCATTTCATACATTTTATCAATGCTTTCTCTAGCTTGAAATGTTGCAGTGAGAAATGTGGCTGGACATATCATTGAGATATATAGATAAACATATACAATAAGAAGAATAATACATACAAAATGAAACCAGTTGAAACCAAAACACATGTACGCTGTCTCCCCAGTGTTTTCTCGGATGATTAGCTGGTTTAAAGTCTCTATGATGTTGTTCTCTGACTCATCCACGCGACACATGAAATCGCACATCAGACGTCTTTAGAAGTGCCTCACATGTAGGAGCACCAGGGAACACAAACCTTTGACTGGCACTATTCCATCTGGGAAAGCTGATGCAACAACCTCGTCGCTTCATTGTGAGCCGCCATGAGCCTCTGTATACTTCTCCACACCAAAGATGGCTGGATGCATGGGTGTACAGAAAGAAAAACATTTGACTATTTTTATATTGCCTTATATTAATATAAAATCATAGGATTTCATATCATACAATTTCTATAGATGTTTTACTTTTAATTTACATAAGGTGCCAAAGTGCACAAAAAAGTGGGAGTTACTGTTTGTGCCAAGTTAATTTAGTCAAGTTAATTTATTTTAACCTAAAGAAATTCAAGGTAATAATGGGCCTTTTAATGTGTATTCATTTTATCTGGTAAATATTGTTTATTTAACTGGCCTCCTGTCATTATGCAAAAGCTTTGTGTTGTGTCACGGAACGGCTGAGGTCAGCTTAAATGAAAGTTGCTTACTTACTGAGTTCACTTTCTACCCTTAGTAAACTTTTGACCGAACTTATGAAATCCTCTGAGCCTCTAGTTGCTACTGTCAATTAATTGGCTTAATTAAAGGCTTTGTCTTTGTGAGGATTAGCCTGAAGATTCACCGCATTCCTGACGGGGGAACATCTAGCTGCTCTATCTCCCACACACCTGAAGCCTCCCGGCATTATATCAACCAGAGTTCAACAAAGGATCCCTCCCATTAATAATGCAGATAAAAGTTTGAGATACTCCAGGGCTTTGTCATCATTTAAACACCACTTATATAATCCTGATTCATCTCATCAAACTAAGTTTAAGGGCTTAATTCCAGAGCTCCTCGCAGACTTTGTGATAAATTAAAAATTTTTATAAACAAATGAGTTAATTTGGGTTGCAGTCTTGTGTCGTCTTTTGGATGTATTCTTAAATGAGTGCCACAGTTGTCTTCTGCTCTTTGAAAGCCCCCTCAAGCATTTTGTCAGTTAGAGGACAATATTTTGTTAAAAATCTTCGACAGGGATCCCAGAAAGAGCTTGAATCGGTGAACCCTTGTATAGAAAGTCCTTGAGGCAGAAGCTTTCACTGTGCTTTGTTGTCATTCAACCACCAAAGAAGAAAGCTCCATTACATCCTCCTGGAATATTATGATTCCCTGCTGCTTACTTATTGAGACCATTTTTCGTATATCCATTTTTATAGAAAGAAAAAAAAACATTATCACTGTGAACATAATTCTCTTGTAGTAAAATTATTTAAAAAGTATTATAATTTCTTGCATTTTAAAATTAAAGCAGCTGTAATTCATATTTTTATATCAACAATGGATCAAATGACTACATATCATGTAAAGGCACTGTTCATAGTGTACAGTATTACCACTGGATTCAGCAGCTTCTCACAGCTTTATAAGGCATTTTAGCCTCTTTTAGCCTGTTGTTTTGGTTTGACTATAAGGTGTGCAACTATTATAATTAATATTTATTTATTAATGTTTTCATTCACTTTCACAGCTCTCATTAGTGTTGTTTCCAGGAGCAGTCAGTTGTTTTCAGTGAAAAGGCTTGAACAAATGGGCTCTACACAACATTTCCTGCATCAAACAGCAGACAGCAAAGATAGCAAATAGCTGGTGAACGTACAGTACTTTAGCATTTAGCAGCTAAAGAGACAAATATTTCCATCAGGAGTTGGTAGAGACCAAAACAGAGAGTTTATATCAGACTTACATTTACCGGGTCGCCAAAAATACAACTCCTAAAAGCTTGTTGCCGCAGACACACTTGGCCAAAAGTTGCTTAATGCAGGTTGAAGGTGCATAAATTATATGATTTGTAATTGGTATATCCTTCTTTTTTTGGCAGAGTATCAGAGCGTCAGGTTTAGTGCTGCTGGAGGCCATCCTGTGTGGAGCTCTGCTTCTCTACTTTCCGGTAAGCTTGAGACACTTGTGTGTGTGCGTGTTTGTGTGTGTGTGTGTGTGTGTGTCTGTGTCTGTGTGTGTGTGTATGTTTGTGCGCACATCCTTTCATGTGCTCATTTTTTGACGTGTCTGTTGATAATCCTCATGCCATGCTCCTTTGAGCTGAAAACAAGAAAATCTGCTCCCTGGCTGAAGGTTGGTATTCAGTTTGACCTTCGCTCATTCATCTAAAACTGAACAAAGTTTCATATCTGCGGCAGCGGCACAGAGCAGAGACGGTTTGCCTCGTCAGATTGTACAAACCTCAGTTCATAAATCATACCTGGTGTGTGTGTTTTTTGACAGACGCACAGAGCTGTGACAAGCAGGGTTTTCACAGTGTTTGATAAAACTAGACTGGCAGAGACAAACATCCGAGGGCTTGTTGGTGACCCCCTGCTAACTGTGCACAGAGCTGGCCAATGAACACAGCAGCCTGTCAACTCTACCATCTGTTGACCAGCCACTCACATTGCTTCATACCACTGAGCTTATTCGGACCTTAACACAGAATAAAATCCAATAACATGGTATTTATATTAGGCTTGGGCCGGTTTAAACATTTTCAAACCGGTGTGATACTAAGCTAAAGACCTGGACCTGAACCGGTTATACCGACCTTTACTACAAGGCGTCGCACTTTTCCACAGCAGACCCTCCCGAGTGATACATTCTGTATTTCCGCGTCGCCTTTTTGCGTCATCAAAACATTGATGTAAACAAACACAACGGCGTGCACATCTTCCCACCTCTACTGAAATGTGATCTCTGTCATCGCCTCCGCACAGCAGGGCGGCTGCAATTTGCGCACCAGCCGAACACTCGCCGATACGTTTATAAATAAACACTATTATTTTAATCACGTGTCATTATTGCTGCTTATTACTGATGAAAGACACGTTGGATTTAGTGCTGTGACCGGAACAGGTCGCTAATGTTTTTAATGTTAAAGAACGTGTCATAAGGACAAATGCCGGTTCAACCAAGTTTGTGCATACATTAAACCGGTTTAATGTACTGGAAATCTGCCCAATCCTATTGACCATAACCTTTTCAATTCCCACTGAAACATAAGAGTTTCTAAGCATCTTTAGCTTCTGTGATGTATTTCACAGTCAAATGGAATATTTGTTAACAGTTACAAGAGGGATTTAATTAAAATCCTTAGCATTTGATTGAGCCTGCAAAACGCCAGCGAGTTGCCCAAAGTCTCTTTTAGTTGAATTATTTCTTGTAAACGTGCAACAGTGCTGGACGAGTAATCAAACATTTGAAACCGCTTTACAGAAGAGAAAAGATGATGCACATGACATTTATTTGGCAGATAACAAGAGATGAATGAACAATTAACACATTTAAAACTGAAAAATGTATTTTCTTTTCACTGGAATTTTCATATAAGTAGTCTTTAAAAGTTTTACATTGTGCAGGCAGAACTGTGAAGGTCAAAATGTAAGCAAAGTAGTATAAACGTATTGGCCAAAGCTGAATATAGATTTACCAATCAATGAAAACCACATTCTTCGACTTCAAATTTTGGCATTGGTTTCAGATTGTTTCTTTTTGGCCCAATATGACTTCTTAGTATCGCTAGGAATAAAATGTCCAACAACTGAAAATTCCTTCCTCTTTCCTATAGCGTGCCAACAGTTTGGATGAATATACAGTGTAATTGAGCTGTTTGCCAATTTCTGAAGCACCTCATTATTCATCCAGATGTATTGCAGCAGATGACCAGTCTCTGTCCAACACCCACATACCATTGATTTACATGAATCTACCATTATGTTTTCCTCTTGGGTGCTTGGGGCATTGGCTAATTGCAATTTAGTTGCAATCATGTGGAGCTATATGCTTAGCGAAGCAATGCGGGCTGAATGTAATTAACGGCAAGCGGCTAATCAATGCAATTTGCTGCGACAAGGTCCTGGAAAGTAATAATGTTTGAAATGTGCAGACTGAAAGCAAGCTGGGAGTCAGGTTATTGGTGAGTGAATTGATGATAATCCTGTATCCAGCTGGTGTAGTGATGGCTCCAAATGCTAAAAATAGATTGCTTGTTAAAAAAAAAAAAAAAGGTAGTACAAAGGGATTTTTATTTTGCAGCTATAAATCCTGCCTTGTTTAGATATTAGATTACTCTATTAGATTATTCTGTTCTCTGATGCTGAAAAGGTCACTGTGAACCCGGCCGATGCTAGTCTTGATCAAATATCTCATGTGAGAACAGCATCTTTCTGCATGACTCTGCGCGGCACGCTAGATTGATCTCCACCCTGATGCGTTTCCATGTGTCCCCTGCGAATCCCACACGAGCCGTGAGGGCGAGACGCATCGCTCTCAATCTAAATATAGATTCAGAAATATTCTGCCGTTGCTGCTGCTCCTATTTTAAATAATTCCACTGTTATTAAGCAGCTGGAGATGCATCTTTTTCCTGCTCCCGTTGGCATTTGGCTTTGTGGAGTAATGCAATTTTTTTCCCCGCTTGCTTTTCTCTCCTGAGTGTGTCACATGCAATAACTTCAGCCCCTCCACACACACACACACGACCCTGCTTTGGAGGAGGGAGGAACAGGGGGTGAAGATGGAGAGAGGCAAAATTATGGCAGTGCCAAAGCTGGCTATTTCTGTCTGGCTGTGGAGATGAGAGAGGGGGAGATCGGACACGCATTTGCGATTCACAATGTGATCCCTGGATTAGCTTGCCAGCCCTGCGTTTGTCTCTTTGCAGCTTCTTATTGACGCTGCTGGGGAGGCTTATATGGCAGCAGAGTGACAGAGTTTGGATTGCTATTGCTATTTGTGTTTCTTTTTGTTTTTCTCCTCCAGTAACGCCATGAATAAATGCAGAATAATGAATCAGAAGTGTTGCATTGTGGTGCCACCTGGCCTCAACTCGTCAAAAGACATTGATAGAAAAAAAAAAGCAGATTAATTGAACATTTTGATTTTATTTTTAACCATTTTAGCAGCTCGTGTGTCACACAATTGATTGCTCAGATAACACCTTTTGCAGAAGGAGTGGTGCAAACTTTTTGTATACAATGTTCATATGTGTGCCGTGTATCAACATTGGCTTCTGGCTGCTTGAGCCTCGGCCTGACACTCCGTCCCTTGTGCTTCCAGGCTTTTCCTACCCTCTTCCTTTAATTGAGTATCGATATAAAAAAAATTATTGGGCAGGAAATTGGAAAAGGAAACTTTTATTGTCCCATGGACTACAATAACAGCTAAAATATAACATATCTGACTGATGAAACCTATTTTCCCTTTGCCACTTCCCACCCATCTGTGTGCGCACCGGTGAAGGCTGCCGCAGAGATGGCGCCAGTTGTCGTTCCCTGCATGCGCTCCCCCGTGAGCCACGTCACACCTCTTGCTCTGCTGCTTGTGCATTCATGAATGTTAACTCGTATGTAAAAGTGGTAATCTGCAAGTTTCTATATTTATTATTGATGACACATTTTTACTAAGCAGCCGCCGCTGCTGTGGTGTTTTTGCTGTGCACTTCCCAGAGATGATTTGTTGATCAGACATTCGCTTAAAGTCGCTTATGATTTATTAAAAAAAAGGTCAGTCGATGAATTTCTGTGTTTCTTCAGCTGTGTGTACTTTCACAGCTCATGTTAACTACCAGACTTCTTCTGTTCTGTTTATTGTTATCTTGATTGGTGCTTTTAACAAGATAGGAATACATTTAGTTCACTAACCAAACACACTACTGAAAATGCAGCAGCTCCATTGCATTCTGGTCTATTGGGGTTACTGTTGAGTGGAGACACCCCAGGTGAATAGCTATCTGAAATGTTAAATATGCAAATGAGCCACTGCATTATTTAAAAATGTGCCAAATTCATGTTTCATTTTGTTGACATATAAGAGTCAAAAGTTATTACTGAGGGAATTTTGGATTACTCCATTTATCACTCCATAAATCAGAAAATGCAGATACTCTCCAAAGTTTAATAGGCTTTTCCTTGGCCCATGCTACAGTTTAAAGTTTAATGAAAAGCATGCCAGTAGTTCCTCTGCGACCCTGCTGGCAAGCAGACAAACAAACTGAACTGAGACATAAACCTCCCTGGCGGAGATAATTACGTGACAAAAGAAATAAAAAGATGTCTGTGACCTTTTTTTTTTTGCCTGCCACTTGACCTGACTTCAGGTTAGAGGAAAATTGTGACCCAAGTCAACTTCTGGTAGGAAGGAGGACGTAAACATCTGTGTCGCAGTGTCAAGGTCAAAGGCTTTGCTCAACCTAGTTATCCACCTGACCTTCATACTGAGAGGTTATGTGGTTCTGTACCCGTAACAGCATCACACCACATCTTCCTTATTCATTTCACACAAGAGGTCATTTTGACCTTAAAACTTACGGTAGTAGATTGTTTAGTGTTGACCAAAAGATGAAAAGATGCCTATGATGATGAAAATATAATTCTACTTTCCTTTGTTAACGCAATCATGCTCAATAAAACCTTTGCGGTTTTGAAAACCAGTGACCCTTGATTATTATCCCCCCCTCGTCCTTCGTTCCTTCTCCTTCCACCTGTCCAATCTCAGCATCATCTTAGTGCCAAGCTGGGCCAAGGTGCCACCTCAGCCCAACTTGGGGCTTGACCGTGCTTGGCAGGCAGGCAGGGCTTCACAGCACATCAGGGGGCTAATGAGAAACAGTATGGCCAGGGGCTAATGTATCCTGACCTGACAGGCCATGAAACACAGTCTGCCAGCCAGCTCTCTGCTCTGCCTTCCATCCAAGCTGTTCTGACACTTTCAATCTGACTTAAGTGGATTTGGAGGGTTGCTGTTTGCATTTCCAGCCCTGCATTCATCCCCTGCTTCCCTTCTTCCCTCTGCAGAGTGCTGTGGCGTCCCCCCGAAATATACAAAGTTGAAGTTAAGGATAGGCTGCTGCGGCTGGAGTGTTTCTTCTATCTGCTCGAGCAGACGAATGGAAATGATGAGAGCTTAGAACAGAGAGATAACATCGCCACATGTAGGCAGGTTATTCCCTGTCTGATATGTCCCTTTGTGCCCAAGCAAGATGGGAATTTCTCAGGATCTAACTGGTGATGAGGAGGGCAGGGAATTGTGGGAGGCGAGCAGCAGCCAGCTCCGGTCTTGACTGTGCAGAGTGTGAGCTGGATGTAATTTACACTCGGCCCACCTCAGGGAGCAGCAGGAGCAAAAGAAAGCATTACCTCCCTCCAGAAAAATGCCCTTCCCATGTGGCAGTGGGTGTCGGCTTTCATATAAAAATGGATCCATTGCTATTACAACACCCCACCTCTCCTCTGCCCCCTCCTCCCACTCGCTCATACTGAAGGTGTTTTGTTGATAAGAAGAAAAAGAAAAAGAAGGAGAGACGGGTAATGAGCAGGAGATGATGACCAGAAAAAGTGGGGCATGGGCGGACCGGATGGCTGTCATTATTTCATGTCAAAACATTAAAAGTAGCATGAGAGCTTTGTTATGACAGAGTGATTCCCGAGGCTGCACCATCCTATTCTCTACTCAGATGGAGACAGACACACTAAATGGCTGAAAGTCATTTTTCTCCCCTTTAGCTGGCAGCAGTTTCCAAAGAAACTGTGAAAACAAAAAGGCTGAAATTCAGCGTCGTCTGTACTTTTGACTGAAACTGACTAACTGTTTTAGTTTTAGTCATTTTCAAATACTCCATCATTGACAGATGACTAATACATAATATTTTATTTTGGCATTCTCATTTCAGTAAGTGCTCCATTAGTATGAGGTTGCACTTTGAGCAGTCGAAGCTGCCAACCGACAACAATAATAATTCAGCATTCAAACCATAATTTAAAATTTCTATTAAATCTGACAGATGCACAATTTAGAGGCATTAAAACCATTTGGGTTACGCCATCGGCATCCTCACTTTATCAAATTCTGACCACACTGACTGAGTCGACACTGCAATTCCCTGTTGTCCATCAGGAGTCAATCAATCAATTAATGCAGGTTAAAGTATAACACTTAAGACCGAGTGAAATAAAATAAAAAATCCCAGTTTCAATCCTCCGTCCCTGAGTTAATTGTTTATTTATCTGAGGTTATATGCAAAATATATGTCAATAATATATGGGGCGTTTGCAAAAAGTCATCCAAACAATGAATGAAGGTTTGAGACTTTAATACACCGGTAATATAAAACCTGTATGTAGATGTAATATACAAAGAAGTGGCTGTTCCTTTACATGTAAGTTGGTGTATAATGTCCCTACTCATATGTAGATGGTCATTGTCTGCAGTACATATACAGCCGGCTCTGTGTGAAGTACACATTTGGAGTATATGGGCAAACAGACAGGTATTTTTTACTCCCTATAAGTGCAGTAAACTAATTTCACGGCATTGTGGGAGAGGTCTGACATCCTATGTGATCGATACCCTGTGGGACACTGACCTTCACGCAAAGGAGGATCAATCCCTGAAGCTTTCCCCCTCTCCATCGACCCCCCCACCCCCCACCCCTCTCCCAGTGTGCACACACACACATTTGCATTTTTATTTTCTGCACATTACAAGTTAATTACACACTGCTGCTTCTTCGTGGTGCTCTTTTGCTAACTGCATTAGTCCAATACAAGAATCCACCCACTTTCTTTTTTTAAGTGTTGTTTGCTGAATGTCTCCTGTTTGCCCTATAAGCGAGAGCTAATTATCGAAAGCGGTCTAGCACAAAATTATTTGTGTATGCTGTGCGGTGCATCCAGTCGGGCGTCATATTTCCGTCGTGGGTGTGTTACCATTCTCACGTGAAGCAGAGTTTGTGTTTTCATGATATTTAAGTTAGGTGCTAACACCAGCGTAGTGTTTATGGGGTGAACCTGGCTATTTTCTGTACTCCAGTTAAGGTCATATTTAAGGTTGCAGTACGCCTCAATCAAACTGGGTCGGCCTGCGTCTTATACCTGTTCTGAGTGGCCGTAATCAAAGGCAGGGTGAAAAACCTGCGGTCAGGAGGAGATGTGAGACCATGGGATTTGTGCAACATCCTCCCTGTAAAGCTGCAGTCGCACCACAGCTGGCTGTCTTGCGTCACCGTCGCATCAACAGGGACACTCTCTAGCGGGCAACCAAACCACTGAATCTGTGTGTGTGTGTGTGTGTGTGTGAGTGAGTGTGTGTGTGTGTGGAGCCAGCTGGTGGGTGCTGAAATGACAGATGATTAGGAATGAAAGAACTGCAAATTAAGTGGCCGAGTGTTGATTGAATGAGTAAGTGGGTGAGCATGTGAATCTTCCTCTTGTTGTGTTTGCCTGTTCTTTTAGAGTCCTGTCACTCTAAATTCCACCAGTGATTATTGTTGAATGTACCAATAGATAGATGGATCATGCTGGTTACTAAGGTAAATCTACTGGGATTGGGAAACCACACACACACACACACACACATACACACATTATATTAACATCCAGAAAGCAGTTTTTGCTAAAACTCTGACAAAAGAGAGTGAATTCGACTCAGAGTTCAGGGTTAGGTTCAGTGTTGGTTGTGTCTGCTTTGTTGAATACACCCCAGGTCACGTTCCCATCAACAGTCATCAAAAACAAAGCGGTAATGACGCACCATGCTTAGTCGTTGTCTTACAAGTCGTTGTTGATAAGAGTGTGAGCAACATCTGCTGTCAGGTTAATACATCTTTCACAACAGGTCATGTGCATCCTCAATAAAACACCAACCAATGCATTATGTAATGCCAGTTTATAGAACTTCCAACTGTGTGGTAATTTGAGGATTTACTGTTGAATTGTTTCACATTACTCGAAAAAGAATTATGACTAAATTTAGATTCAAATCAACTTTTTATTTTACAAAGATAAAATAGATGGAAGCATCAGCGACAGATGGAAAATACAGTAATATATGAACCTACAGGTGCATGTTTCTAAGCGTATTTTTTAGCAATTTCTGATACAATTGAAAATCCTGTACCCGCAACGTCAGCTGCAGGCACATCATTTTGTAATTGTTTCCGAGGAAGTTTCCTTCAAAGACTGTGCCATTGTGCAACTTAAAGAAAGTTTCATCTGCCTATGGAAGCTAAATATAACTCTTCTATGGTCTACATCTGTAGAACACACTGTTCGGTTTTGTAGTTTCCACATGACAAGGCTCTGCTTTGGAGGGCAGATTCAGAACAGGGTTGTGTTTAGTCAGGAGTCTGGGGAGCCTGGAGAACCGGTCCGCAGATGTACATAATGGTCAGAGCAGCATCCAGCTGGGATGTGTTCACCTGAAACCTGAGATATTTCCTACAATTTCTCCTCAGAACCACTTATGAGATACTTAAAAGAACTGTTATAACATATTGTAGAAGTTCTCATCTCTTCCACTGATATGAAACATAAAATAAGCAGCAAATTTAAAATGGTGGGTGCAAGGAGGGCAGCTGGATGTTGGCAAGGCTCGATCTGCATTTCCAGAAGCCTTTACTCATGCTGTAACTGAGATGACAGCAACGTCGGGGAGGCAGGCTGAAGAGTAGTAAGTGCGTTGATAATTGTTTCCTTGATATTGATGTCCATTAGATAGGTATACAGCACCCTGCTCCTCTGAATCCCCCCCCACACATAACACCCGATCCTTTTCCCTTCCCACAACGCTGAATGTAAGATTCCCAGCACTTAGCATTGATTATTAATGGAAGGTTTGAAAAGAAAAAAGAGGGGGCAGAAACTGATCTTGCTCTTTATGCACACTGGCGTTAAGAGAAACCTGTCGGGGGGTTCACAGCCGGTCTCTTCCCAGAAACCTCACTGATGGAAAGTGCAGGGCCTGCGTAATGAATGTCCACTCAGCAGTGTGCATTCTGAGGGTCATGGCAGTGTTTGAGGACAATGACTATTACCTTTGCCCTAGAATATGTGTGTTGACGTTGGTCTGAGCAGTACGAGGACACTGGGTTGTGGGATGTACCAAGTTGTATCAGAGAATCTGAGAATCCAGGAGAAATGGGTTGATTGTTTCAGTGAGCACTGCAACTAGGGATTTGAACCTCCTCATATTCTGTACTATTTTAGTGTTGGTGTCAAAAAGTTTTGCATGTAAAAAAAAGATGACCAGTGAAAACAGACAGCGGGTGAGATCACACCATTAAAAGAGAAGCCAAATGTGTTAAAAAAAAAAACTTTTTATGACGACAAATAACACCTCCCCTGTCTCAATCTCATCACAAACATAAACAGCCTTAAAACTGACACGTAAGGGAGATCCAGATGCCATTTTACAGTAGTGAGCTGGGTTTTACCTCGGTGCATCTTCCGGTGTCCTGTTCTGTCTCCGCGGGCTTAGATGTGCATCAGCAAGTTGCTCAGCGCCGGCCCAGTCTGCTATCTCTTTATCGACTCTGTCCCTCGATATGAAACGAGAAGAGTGCGCCGAGGAGCAGACGCACATTGTTATTTAGATATTTTCTCTGACATCTGTACGTTTTGTCGTCCATAGATAGTCTAAAACGTACTTCCAAAGGCATTTCCATCCTGCTTAAAGTAAAATTCCGCACAAAACGCCCTGTATGCATTTAAGATTAACAACTGAGCCCTCATCTATTCATTATTTGCTCTGTGCCACATTCCCTTTGCAAAGCTGAGTCAACTGGAGCGAGCTCTGTTTGAATCAGGAGTTTCTGTGTTTGGACGGCCGGCGTGTGTGCGCAGATGAGGATGTGGGCCACCCTTCCTCCCGTGGGGTGCCTCCGTGTCCCTTGACTGACTCAAACCTAGCGAGCAAAAATATATCCACACGCCTGCGTCTTCTCCACAGCCTGAGGGAACGTAATAATGCCTCTGCTAATCCGATTAACATTAACAATCCCACAGGGGAAATCGCTACACATCTGCAATGGACAGATAATTATGTTGCCTCAGATGTTTGTTTTTGTGTGTGTGTGTGTGTGTGTGTGTGTGTTTATTTTGGCACATATTATGTCTTTGGAAGACCATCAGCGTTTTTTTTTTCTCGACTTGGATGGGCACCCTTTCAGCGTGTTTCCAGGTCTTTATAGCAAACATGGTGGATGCCCTCCGCTTGTCTCAAGGGCAAGCTTTGTATGATGTTAGCAGGCTCAGATGGATTTGTTGTTTTGAGTAATGCTTTGGATGTTTAGAAAATGACACTGCACTTTGCTCTTCTATCTTGTTTTAGCTACTACAGCCTAAGCAATTCATACATTTTCTTTTGAATTAGGGCTTTGACTCTGAACTTCGTTATTCGAATATAATTCAAATATCATAAAATATATATATATATTCTAACGAATATTAGGCAGCCCTTAATATTCGAACCTGTTATGGGCATTATTTTTTGTAAATGTCTTTGCTTGAACGTTGTTTTCAATTCAGATTCCGAGGCTTTTTCACGCCTGGTGAAATTGTGTGAATCGCGAGCTCATTAGCAAGGCTATCATTGGTCATCTGGGCTCCTATACGTGACGTTAGCGTCCTGGTTTGCGCCAATTTTGCAGAACAATGGCCACGTCAACATCGACAACAGCCCGCACTCGCGCTCCGTCCCGAGAACCGTAAACTCTAAAACGCGCCGCCCGGAATACTGCCCGTAAATGGGCGACATTTGAATCACCTGGTATTTTTGGCGAATAACTTTAAAAAGTCTGTAGCCAAATAAACTGCAGCCAGGCAGATCTTTATGTGAGCGAAACAATTTGTTAATGGGCCGTTAATGGCTGGTAGGATGGGGTTTTGTTTTTAGTCCATCTTTATTTTGTCTTTTCAGTTTAGCCTGACTGGCTTTATTTTTGATGGCTCATTTATCTTTATTTTGATGAAACCGAATGCATACACAGTTTGTGTCTGACCAACAACCTACAACTTAAGTACCATACCATACCATATAGGTCTTCCTGAAGGCATTTAATGGTCAAAATATTATTAATAAATATTCAAATATATTTGAATATTAATATTAATAAACAAACAAACTTCGAATATGATTTTTGGGCAAAAATCAAAGCCCTATTTTGAATGCATCGCGTGTGAATATCTTGAGGAAACAGCTCTACCAGTAGGGTTTCACCACTCTTAAGATTAGCAATAATCATCGTTTTATAGCAGGATCTGTAGTTGCAATCCTCATAATAATGAGAAACGGGTTGCTAATCATGCTAATGTTGAAATCACCTGACTTTTTCTCTCTCCTATCTGTTAAAATACATAAAATGTTACATCTGGGATGACATTTTGTACACAGTATGCCAAAACGCTTAATTGCTGTATTATGCAATGATTGCACTTGTTTACTTGACTTGAAAGGATATTACAGCACCGGTTGCACCATTGCAATGTATGTGAGGCAGTTATTGCGAGGATATCTCACCCGGTCTGATTTCAAGCTGCTGAGCTGATGAAGACCATGTGACAGCGAGTAAAGCCCTGGGTGGGGAAAAAAGCTAATAAGTTGTGTTGGATTTATTTTGTCAAAATCCTGTTTCCAAGTGTAACGTTTTACCTTTAAAGTGTCACTCCACTGTCAGAGAGCCATCCACAGTCAACGTGTTTGCTCAGCCTACGTTATGTTGTCCTCTTTGCAGGTTGGGATTATCTTTTTCCAGCCGAGTGTTTTCCGCTGCATCCTGCTGCGATGGGTCCGACTGCTGGGTTTCGCTACCGTCTATGGGACACTGACTCTAAAGCTGTACAGGTAACACACACACACACACGCGTGCATCTGCACAAGTCCATTTGTCCAACGTCATTATCCATCCCAGGAAATGCTTATCGGATTACATTGACCTCTTTAAGTGCAATTACACTACATCTTAACTCCTTGTAAAAGTAAGAGCCTTGTGAAGTGTCGAGGCAGCATGTTCGGCGGCTAATTTATCACCGGAGTACACCGCTGTACATGTTTAGGGGTGGATTCACTGCCTCATTAAGTGGAAGAGGGAAATGCCTCGTAAAAGTAATTAAGAAAACACCGGGTGCTTTGGCCCCAAATGATCTCCATATATACGTAGTATTGAATGATGGTTGGCAAGAGACACGAGCGAGATCAGAGGAAGGGAAAGGACAGCTGGAGGATATAGTGAGGGGAGAGACAAGAGGAGTTATCCAGCACTGAATAGTTGATAATGAGACAGGGGGTCTGCTGTATTTAAAAGTAATGCACTTGAAATTGTTCATCTGAGGGGGGTTTTGTCAAGTGAACCTGTCAAAAAGACCTAATGGAGATGTTGATTAAGAGGATGTGGCCAAAGCGAGCAGGAGCTGAGTAAACCCTTAGAGGTGCAAGTTAACATATTGCACAGATCAATTTTTGATGGGGGGCTCATTAGTGGGGAGTGCAGTGGACAGTTCATCAATGTGCGTGAAGGGCACAGCCTAAGAATAGCAATGGCTGGTCATATGTCTGAGTTTAATTCCAGTTAATACGGTCTTTGTGTTGGTCTGTGAACATAAAGCATACTGTCATGTAGAAATGCACAGTGAAGCCATTATTTGTGACTTCATAACGTCACCTAGAGGTGCTTGGTGAATTCAACTGAGCTGCATTCACTCTTCCAAATGTCGGCTGGTTTACTACAGCGGTGTGAACCCAAAATAACCAATATTGTTGTGATTTAATTGCAATAAACCGATAAAAAGGATGCCGAAATAACTACACAACGATGACAGTTTGTAAAATCCCTAATTGATGCCGGCTTTACAGCTGGCAATGATTGTGTTTTTCTTTTCATGTTCTTAAAATGAGCGTCTCATCTCCAACCCCCACAGGGTGCTGAAGGTGTTCCTGTCCCGTACAGCCCAGAGGATCCCGTACATGACCAGCTGGCGAGTGATGCGTCTGCTGGGCATCATCCTGCTCATCGTCTGCTGGTTCCTGGTGGCTTGGACATCTGCCGTCTGTCAGAACCCGGACAGGAAGTTGGCTCTCATCGACGTGGGCTACACGCCCGACGGGCTGCAGTTCAGCATGTGCCTGCTGGATCGCTGGGACTACATGATGGCTGTTGGTAAGCTCTGCTTCTGCCCTCTGCCTCCGTAGGGGATTGTGAATTGATTTATATACACTGAACTCTGCGTGTGAGTACCTCAGTAAGAGGGTTATTCGAGGTGTTCACGGCATAAAATCAGGAAGTAATTTGTTTGCTGCGATAGCATTTGGAGTTCAAAGCGAGTGAGTGACAAGAAAGGAGAAGTTGGATGAGTAAAACAGTTTGCCTCCATCTACATTTGGCACTGATCTTATGCTTCGCAAAAGTAGACATTAATCCACTCCAACGGGTGCTGCGTTTTTGGATATTTTGCCTGTGTTTTGCATGGAGGAGAGGGGCAAGCAGCAGCTGACGAAGGCAGATGAGATATCAAAGATGCTCAGAAGGGAAGCAGCATCGCTTGTTCAGGAAAGCTGCATGCTGTTTTACGTCTGCTGACTCAGGCTTAAAAAGAGAGAGAACCGTGGTCCTTTTTGACTTCTTGGAAAGCAGATGGACCCCCAGCAGAGCTGACATGCTGTGATACTGTATATTGAAGGCACATTTTTCTGTTTCTGTTTATTAGCAGGTAAAAATAGCTTGGTAATAGGGATGTGCAAGTTGGCTCTGACGTCATACATGCAGCTCATAAATTACACACACACACACACACACACACCAAGACGCAATAAATCGTTACGATGTTTTTTATAAATCTGCACCTGCAAACACTCACACATTATTAAGCCCAAGT
This sequence comes from Chelidonichthys spinosus, assembly GCA_029853015.1. Classification (NCBI taxonomy): domain Eukaryota; kingdom Metazoa; phylum Chordata; class Actinopteri; order Perciformes; family Triglidae; genus Chelidonichthys; species Chelidonichthys spinosus. Next base: position 14,929,570 of record CM056837.1, read on the forward strand.
ATGCACAACAAAAATGCAGCTTCAGCATTGTCATGTGTTAATTTAATCTTAAAAATTCCATTCTATTTAATTGCATTTCTTTTGCAGACCCGACCAGAATTCATGCCATTTATTCCTTACACATTTTTTAATCACCATTTATAAAGGGTTCATAAACTGACTGTTTGATAGATTGTTTAATGAAATGTTAAATATACCTGGGCTATACTGAAATCCTTTTTATTTTTTTTATATTTGAAGCTTATATTTAAGGTTTTTGAATGAAGCTTTGAATGCCTGTCGTCATATTTTATGACATCCACCTAAAAAATGTAAAATCTTCAAACAAAACCCTCAATTGCAATAACATGATTCATTGGATTAAATGAGCTGGTCTTTCTTTTTTATTAAATATATTTTCTTTAATGAATATACATAACATGCTTCCCTTTGTAGCAAGTGGGAGAACAGTTTATACCATAGTGATAATGTGGTTTTCGAAAGGCTAAACGGCAACAAATACGGGTTGAAGCAGAATATTTAGCATGTTGTGACATTTTCGGAAATGATTCCCTTCATCCCTTTTCAATAGATTTGGCAGTTGGACTGAACACTGAGGAGTTATTAGAAAAGTTGGAGGTGGTGGAGGTGGTTTTAGTTTTTAAATATAACCAGAAATGTATCTGCAAGATGTGGATTTTTCTTTTTGCTTTCATTCATTTTAGGTATTTTGACCTTCACATGCCCTCACACGTCCTTGACAAATAACACGTCTATGAGTGGCCTGTTGCATCTCATGTTCACTGCTGTTTCTGTTGTGAGGAACACGTGTGATCCACCCCCCCACAGTTCAAGCCGACCGCACTATAAATGTGAAAATAATGGCAACAGGATTTCATGGGAAAAAAGCAATGTGTTTATTGCTGTGGAGTCGGCTACCGAGGAGACATTATGTGGGGTTGCCATGGCGGTGCACGGGGACTCATTTAATGCCCAGAGAATACAACCACAGCTGTTACAAATGAGTTTGATAGCCTGTGTACTCGTGTTGTACGACAGTTTGCATCTCCATGAGAGCACTGAACTGTGATGTGGCTGGTTGGAAGGTGCACGTCCCTTTTTTTTTGTTGGTTTTGGAAAGCCTGTGCAGTGCATATAAATAATTTCTTGTCCCGTATGTTCGTTGTGTTCACCTCCTCCTTCATATTCTCGCTCCACAGCTGAGTTCCTCTTCCTGCTGTGGGCGGTGTATCTGTGTTACGCCGTGAGGACGGTGCCCTCGGCGTTCCACGAGCCCCGCTACATGGCCATCGCTGTTCACAACGAACTCGTCCTGACGGCGATATTCTATGTCATCAGGTGAGAACTCCTCCCATTCATCTGGATTCCTTAGTGCGTATATGTGAAGTACGATAACAACAAAGATTTCTATGGAAGCCCTGAGAGGCAAGTGATGTTTTCCCCCTGGTGATCCATATTCTAACTGTATATTAATTAAGAAAAGGTGAAGAAAAGATAAGTGTCTTAAAAATATTTTTCCAAAATCAGAATCTAATCAGATTTGCCTCTCAGGGCTTCCATAGATGCCTCAAAACCTCTGCTAAAAAAGCTAAATGATCCACATGCCCAGACACTAATCGTTATATGGACAGAAAAGTGTGAATTGATCCCTTAAAATCCACTATCTTATGAGTCTTGTTATGGTAACACCCACCAATCTGGGGCTCCACAGAGGATTAAACAAACAAAATCAATGGAAATGATGTCACTAACATGTTCCACATTTACTCCATTATTTAATATTATAGTCTTTGATTGCCCTCCGCTGTTGTCATTTTGACATTTGTGTCCTCCAGTAGATCGCCTCATTTCCATCGCATATAGGCCACTGCTCAACCCCTCCGTTCATCGGGGAGTTGTTTTTTATTGATGTAGATGTTGATATGAAGTCGTCCCTCTCCCTCCAGTGTATGTGTCAAACAGCTGAAGCGTGCAGTTTATAAATGAGGAGTTTTTCAGCTGACAACGTCACAGCCGAGCTGGACTCCCCCCCCCCCCCCTAATTGAGAGCTCAGCTCCATCACATTATTTACTAATGAACAATGTCAGAATAATTGATATTTTCCAGGATAAATAGCTTGAATTATTGGCAGCATATTTCATTTTAAAATGAAAAAAAAAAAACAGTTATGGTGGTATTTGAACATCTGGCTCTTCAGCAATGTTCTGATGCTTTTCTCTGCAGAAAAAGGGCCAAACCAGAGAAATTGGAAAAATGCCTGGTGTGGCTAGTTATTCTGACTGCCTGCCACTGGAGACCACAGTGTACACCGGGGCTTGTTATAGGCATCCGGCATCCATTTATGTTCCTCACAGAACGGGCTATTTGATCCCACAGTGGCCAGTTAAAGCCTCCTCGCTTGCTGTGATAGTCGTCAGGTTTTGTCCAGGTGCGAGCGTCGCTGAGAGAAGATGAAGGGTGGTCGTATAGCTGGATAGCTGGTGGTTGGAGGCTGAGTGATGGGGGGGTGTTACAGTGATACGCTGCTGGCTGAGGGGAGACAGCATGCCAAGGTTATTAAATCTTCATCTGCACAGACATTCCTCACAAAACACAAATGAGCTTTGCGACATTTCATATGATGGACCTTTTGGATTCATTCATGCCTCTAAGCGATTACCGCATAACTGTTCGTTAATTAGCCATTTGCCAACTTCAACAACGTAATGAGCCTGCTAGATGACACTTGCTTGGATAGAGACTCTCTGGTGGTTGAATTAGCATCTGACAGGTCATACTTTCATATCTTTAGTGCACATGAGGGCTCGCTGTGCCGAAAGCCTGTTAGCTCATTTTAAATAAAAGGCCAGTAATCATCTCATTTTCCAACTAACTGCAGCACCACAGTCAGCCCAGTGTTTTATTGTCTGATGTATAAATAGGCCGAATCTTGTGGCCATATCAAGGTCACTCCCCTTCATTGTGAATCCAATTGCTGGGGGAAAAAATGAGGAAAATATTGTATCCTTGCCGGCAAAAGGATCACCCAAGTGGAACATTATATGAGGCAGTGGAATTGACGCCTAGACAGACAGTGTATAAATCTACTTTTGCTGAAAACCCATTTAGTCCACTGGTCTCCGTCTCTTTCAGCTCCGTGTGCATCTAAAAGGTTTACAGCAGACGGAGCAGCGTGTGTGAATATCACAGCATCATTTAGTCGTACTTCACTGCATTTACTGTACCTACATTTGGACTTTGACAAGCCGCTATCATAATGATGTTTAGGATGTGTTTACTAACAAAACTGTGGGGGGAAATAGATGTGAGCACGGAGATTAAACTGTTCATGAACACTTTGAGGTTGAGCATCTTGATTAATGGCTGCAATATTATTCTGTAGTGTAACTAAAGCTATGTGTAGCCAGTAAATATTGGATTAACATTAGCTAAACATCCAGATATCCCTGCTTGTGTTTTCCTGCTAGGTTTGATTTCATTTAACCTTTTTAAACCTGGATAATCCAATTTGAGTTTTTGAATTTCTTTCACAAGAGGGTTTTGGCCAAGATGGTGGCATCATCACATAAAAGAAAAACGTGCAGGTTCAAGGGGCCACGTCCCTAATTCGTCTGCATGATCGGAGGTATTTAGGGGTAAATATACAAATTAAATTTCTCACATCTCTATCTCTTTCCTCTTTGTTTTCTCTTAATGTCCCCGACAGGTTCACGCTTGCTCCGGAGCTCCATCCCGATTGGATGTTGCTTCTGTTCTTCACCCACACCCACTTAACTGTAACAGTAACACTGGGTCTCCTTCTCATCCCTAAGGTAAATAAACACAACAAACAACAAAAATGTTTGGTTTTTATGACAAAAGTACATTCCTGCAATTTAACAAATGCTCAATTGAGTTCTATTTCAAATTTTCAATTGTCCATATGTTTTATTTTATTTTAAGAATAAAGCATTTTATACTTTTCTTATTGACAATAAATCACACAAACAGTCCAGAACCACCACTTTGATCCTACTCGTTGTAAATCCCCAGCCTGTTATATCTTATTCCTCTGTCGCATAGAGGTTCATTGTCAAAAAACAATTAAAAACACATCAGTGAGCTGCATCATTGCACAGGGGGTTCTTCATTACGATAGACTTGGGAACTGTAGTTTATTTGGAGGCCGCCCTGCTGTTAATACTCAAGCAACCCTGCTACTTTGAGTGACGTTGGTTAAAAACTACAGCGCCCAGCTGTTTCAGTGAATCACTTTTACCTCATTTTAAAGAGTGAAGCTGTATATTTGTGACGATTTATATTTCCAGTAGGAACCATTGGGTACTTAGACAGCCACACACAGGTTGGGGAAAGTATTTAAAGGAGGACTGTGGCTCTTTTCATTTCTCTAGTTTGCGCCTCCTCTTCCCACCTCCATCTTTTGGGCACCAGCGGCATATAAAAGAGGCGAAAGATGCAGCTGTGCCTCAAGTCCTATTTAATTGACGTCACTTTAAAATGAATGCTCCGAAGCACGCATGCGACATTCTGTAAAATGCCTCGACTCCTCACTGCGTCCTTCACTCATATCTCAGGTGGGAGGGACTAAGGCAGGAGCTGAGGAAGCGAGGGAAGGACTTGATTGATCTTTTCATGAGATTTGTTGAAAATTTGAATGTTATAACATAGGGGTGTAACGGTACACAAAAATCTCGGTTCGGTACGTACCTCGGTTTTGAGGTCACGGTTAGGTTCATTTTCGGTACAGTAAGAAAACAAAATGCAAAATATAAATGTGCTAGTTGTTTATTACTTTTGTGCTTTTAACAGTAGGAACATGCACTGGAGCTAGAATGCTGCTCAAAAATATAAATACAAGTATTTAAATTATTATTTAAAAAATAAAAATAAATAAAAATAACAGACTGTTTCTTTAAAAAATCTATTTTCTCCATCTGATGTGCAAAATTGAACAGGGCAGGGAGAGGCGGTGTAAACGCGGTGGGGAGCTATGTTTGCACTAACATTACGCTCGTCTTTCTCCTCGTTGTAGCGATGTTCACGTGGGGGTGGTGCCGTTTCACATGCGTCAACAGGTTTGACGTGTTGCCAGAAATATACCCGACCTCACATGAACAATGTCGGCAAACCGCTTTGGTTTTATCAACCTCACTTTGTCCCTGTTTGTATCTCACCGGGAAGCCGAAGTGTTCCCAAACGGGAGACCTTAATGTCTGGCTTGTTGCCAACGCTAGCGGCATTAAGGTACGTGTCCACAGGGGCGATTTTAAACGCGAGTGGACGCGCCGTTTCCCAGTATTGCACGCTTGCTGGGCTGCCACTAGAGGATGATTGACAGGCGCTCTCCTTCAAACAACAGATTTTTGCGAGCGTTCGCGAGCGTTCCCGAGGCGGCGAGTCGAGCCCGGCGCCTCTGATTAGCATAAAGTAGCTGCATGTGCGGCTGCAGCATCCTCCACACATGCGGTCCTCTACTTAATATGTCCATGGAAACTCGTTCGGTACGCCTCCGTTCCGAACCGAGCACCCCGTACCGAAACGGTTCAATACAAATACATGTACCGTTACACCCCTATTATAACATATATATTACAATAGAATCACAATTTTTTTGCAAAAAAAAAAAACTAATCTGATTTTTTGTTTATGCCACCCCACCCAGTTCTTGTTTGCTGGCACCCACATAAGAGACGATATTGCCTCGGAGGCCTATGAGGACGAGCTGGACATGGGTCGTTCTGGGTCATATCTCAATAGCAGCATCACATCAGCATGGAGCGAACACAGCCTGGATCCCGAGGACATTCGGGTGAGCAGCGTTTCCTTTAACCTTTCATTCTCCATTGTATAACCCCAAGTCAACTTTTGAATCTGCCAAAAATACTGAGCCATGGCAGTTTTCATTGCAGACACCAGACGAAACGGGCAACCTCAGTTCTGTTAATGGCTGTGGCGTAAGGTCTTGCAACAGTCTTTGGGAAAAACGTACCAACGTGAGCAGAGATTTCTGTTTGTCTGTTAGAGCTGAAGAAGTCTCTCGACCAAAAGATTGGGGCAAAGCCTATTTACCAGCATTTTGCATCAGATGTGCATAGAGACAGAAATACGCTAAACGAAAGACCTGAGCTTCGAGGCTGTTTCAGACCTAACATTAAAACGCACTCCGTTTCCTTATTTAATGCTGTCCAAGACTGTCCTGTCTTTGCTTTTTTTCAGCACGCATGTGATATTCCGTAGTGCATCATTTAACAACCGTTTGAAGTCACGTGTCATGAATTTGTACTGCATGTTCTCTGTGCAGTAGAATGTCTTGCTTTTTTCTGTACGTGTTTTGATCAGAAATACCTTTTTTAAGCAGTGTAAATGCTATGAATTGTTCCGGGCAACTGATCGCTTCACATCTGTCTTTCCCCCTTGATTCATTCATGAATATGTAGGAGGAGCTGAAGAAACTCTACTCCCAGCTGGAGATTTACAAGAGGAAGAAGATGCTGGCAAACAACCCCCATCTCCAGAAGAAGCGGAGCTCCAAGAAAGGACTGGGTCGCTCGCTGATGAGGCGCATAACTGAGATTCCAGAATCAGTGCACCGGCAATGCAGCCGCGAAGACAAAGATGCTGGAGAACATGGAAGCAACCGTAATAGCATCTGCATGTTGAAGAAGAATCCTTTCGATCCAACACACCCAGGAAAGCCGGCAAAGGAGGAGACCCTTAAGAACAAGGTTTTCTCCCTCAAGAAGTCCCACAGCAGCTACGACCACGTCCGCGACCAGAGTGAAGACTCCAACAGCTCAGCAACGGACAAGATGGAGGTGAACCCGGCTGAAGGCTCCCTCCTGGATACACTGATGGGCAAGAAGCTGGTCAGGAAGCAGTCCAGTGAGAATATGAGTGTCCCAAGTGAATCTACAGAATCAGTTCCTTTGGTCTGCAAGTCAGCCAGTGCCCATAACCTCACTGCAGACAAGAAACCAATTCATCCTAGAGCCTCCATGCTGCAGAAGTCCCTCAGTGTCATTGCCAGCGCCAAAGAGAAGACTTTGGGCTTGACAGGAAAGACCCAGAGCCCCGAGGACAGCAATAAGAAGAGTCAGCCAAAGAGCAAAGATACAAGGGCCAATGCAGAGTCGGAAAATGATTGCCAACCCAAGATGATTATTAGCCAGTCGGTTGAGTACAAACCGACTGCGGCAGTTGGCAGGATCATCAAACAGCCGGTGAGCAGCAGCCAGCCTTCGATCTGTACCGATCCAGTCAAGGGAAAAGACCTCTACGATCTCTCTGAAGTGTGTCCCTGGGAAGTGGAGGATCTCCCAACTCCGTCTGAAAACAAGGTCCAAAAGCATGTATCTATTGCGCCAAAGGAAACAACGACGGTTCACGGAGGAAGCACCACAAAGGGAGGCAAATCTCAGCAGCAGAAACAGAAAGCTCCTGATCAATCTTCATCTAGCGGCAGGCCTTCAAAGGAACCTCAGAAGACGACCGCTGTACGAGCAGAGGTTTGTCCGTGGGAAGACGGAGGCGAAAGTCAAGGCAGTCAAGTGGAAGGCTCGAAGCAACAAACATACAGTCAGGCTAGCAAACCCGCTAAAACCCCACAGCCTCATTCTGCAACAGAGAGCTCCAAAACACATCGGGTAGAAGTTTGTCCATGGGACGTCGAAGAGGCTCAAAAGACGACAGAGTTAACTCGTTCACCAGATATGAAGACACAAAGAAAAGGCACCTCTCCTGTAGATGGGAAAGGGAGAAGTACCCTTTCAGATCCATCCCAAACAGGAGATTCACTCCAGGCACCATCTTCAAAAGCTGATGTATGCCCCTGGGACCACGACAGCACTGCCACTTCTCCACGTTCAGAGAGGACACCTAGTCCCTCTCGAGCATCCCAATCCAAGGTATCCCCGTCAAAAAAGAAGGGTACTCCTTCCACAAGAACGGTTGAGAAAGAGAAATCAAAAGACGCTGATGATGAGAAAAGTAGAACAAAAGCGAAGGACAAGAGTAAATCTTCAGAGAAACCACAAAAAATGGCTGAGGTATGCCCGTGGGACGTAGAGAGTCATCAGGAAGTGCAGGTTGTAGAAAAAAGGAAAAGCACGAATGTTGGAGCAGCCAAACCAAAGCCGGCTGAAGTCTGTCCGTGGGATTTTGAGGATACATCAGATAAAAAAGGTACAGACAAAAGTGCTTCTGTAGTGAAACAGAGCAATCCCAATCCTAAAGGTGGAGCTGCAAGTGCTGCTAAAAAGGCAGATGTTTGTCCCTGGGACTTTGAGGATAGCACATCGAGCAAGAAGGCATGACACTCAACCTTAATGGACCACTGAAGTTATAGTTATTGATGTATACTTTTTTTTTTTTTTTCGACTTTGAAATCGTTAAATATTACCTTTTACTATTAGTACGGTGACTTGGAAGAAAAGTTGATCAAGTTCCACAAGTTGCCTTCCTTTCCGAGGTTTTGTTCCTGTTTTACCTATTTTGAAAATAAGTAAAATGTGAAAAAAAACAACAGTCATGATGAGCATTCCAGATTATTACAGGAAAATCCTGAATACAAATCTTAGACTAATTATGCAACTTTTGATTCAGCCTTTTCCCTTCATGAGCAATGTTGGAAAATCTGCATTTATCACGTTCCACATTCAGTCGAGAGTTCACTAGCGATTCTTTTTCGTGCATTGACATCATCGATTAATGGACTTGAGAGATGACTAGACGATAGGATTTGTCAGGGACAAGAAGTGTGAAAGTTGTACAAAACAGCAGAAAACGAAAGCCAAAGAATAAGGGAACATCTGCAAAGTGAGACATTGGTCTTAAATCGGTAACTTTCATTAGTTTGTGTCCAACTCTCTTCACAAAGGGAAGGACTCTGTGAGGAAATCAGTCTACAGCACTTTAGCCAACTCCATAAATTAAGAACTAAGGACAGACCCTGTCCTCTTCCCGTTTTTGTCTTCATATTTTCAACTTCATGGCATGGTACCACACAGGATATCACACACCGACCAAACTTAGACGTTTATTGTTTGGATCTATTTAATTGTAGTTCTCAGCAGATTAAAATGCTTCCAAGTCTGCAGAGATGTACTGTATGTGCCTAACTAACTAGCATTGTCTTGTATCGGTCTGAAGTGAAGCAAGTGGCTTCTCCTTCAGCACTTTGTGACGGTGAATTATATAAACAGCATGCACAGCCAGGTGTCGAGAGTAGTTGGACCCTACCGGTTTGTCAACTAAAGCAGTTATCGTCTTGACAAATTTACGATGTTTTTTTATTTAATACCGGAGGCATTCCTTTTTCCTGCTTTCATATTTCCAAAAAGCTCATTCGGTGAAGATTAAACGAGAGCAGCATCGACATGAATGTGTGTCGACATGGCTCATATGTACACTGTAAAAAGTAGAGATAGAACAATACTGAGGAAATAAGTCGCACCAGCTTTGTTTATGAATCCAGCATGGGTCTTTATGTTGGCTTGCACCATGCGTGTGTGTGCGAGTGTGTGTGTGTGTGTGTCAGTGGACACGATATCATGAATTTAAAGTCAAAATTTAAATCTGTAGTTGAAGCTCTGGAGTCTCGTACGTGATCATGTCCCAGCAGCGCTGTCTGTCCTCACACTCCCAAAACTAACATTTAATTCAAGCCTTTTAGAAAACAGCTGCTGCTTAAAGGGACGATATTAGTTTAGTGTAACTTGTGTATTATTTATGAGTTTTGGCCATCATTTAAATGGGTTACATAACACATTGTACTTGCTGCGACGGGAACCTCGCAACATCACTACAACTTAGTCCAGGAGACACGAGCAGTCAGATGAGCACACACACCGCTTTACTATGAATCCAAAACAAACCATTTTAGGGATAAAAAAGGACGCCGAAGTTACACCATTACATGGTGATGATAATTTATTAAAAAAAACTCCTAGGTCAAGGTTTGTTTGGTCCGTCCACAAGACGATAAACAACAATAAAATCACTTTTAAACACCCCATCAGACAGCTCCATCAGCACTTAAAATAACATTAAAAAAAAAGAATAAAAAGTGCAGTTTCCAACCTGCCTGATCATGTGACCGGTCGTGTTTCCTGATTTGTTGTGATGTCGCCTTGTTTCCTGATCTTAGCAATCAGTTTGGGGAGTACAATGTAAAAAGTTATTATAAATCTATCCTGATGATAATATTACTACACAGCCATTATACAGTGGCAGTATGAGCACAACACTGCCATCAGTTTTTTTCTTTGCATCTCTGTGAAAGTTCACAAGTAGCGTAATGCATGTTGTTCCCAGTTTAATGCAAGTACACTAAAGCCACATCGATTGAGATGGTTAGGATGATCCTTTTAGAATTAGGAATGTGGTTATCAATTAATAATCTGACTAAACCTTTTGAGGGTTTTGATTTGTTCGGTGTTTTGTATCAAAATGTCTCAATATTCATCACGCACTATATAAGTGAGAAAAAAAAAGGAAATCTCCCACCAACATATAAAACAATAACCGCAGTCGTGAGGAAACCTCTGTATCAATATAGCATCTACGGTACTTTATGGTATCTTGTGGGAATTACATGGGATCACTGAATGTTGTCACTGATAACGTAATTATCTGTAATTGCTGTCAAATTCCTCAATATCCGAGCTCTGTAGGAGTGTTGCTAACGGTCAAATGAATTTAAAAGAAAAAAAAACAGTGCTTGTCAGTGAGAACTTTGCAAAGTCCTATTTAATTAAACATATTTCTTCAATTGCTAAATTTCTGTGGCACAAACTGAAAACAATCCAGCCGCTAAAATATTTATAGCCTTGCTTATCCGATTTTGTTTAATTCCACAGCTAGCCTCTATAAACGTGATTTACATGCTACGTCTTTATATATCTCGGAGACATGACCTCCGCCGCTGACCTGTCGGGGGCGCCAGCTTTTCCAATGTGGAGTGTTTTGCCTTACAGCGTGAGATTTGTCATCGGCTGTGCTTTACGAGCTCCTCGAGGAGCGCTGTCTGAGAAGAACTGTCAACGTGCATGGATTGATTGTAATGATTCGATGGGTCTATGTGATATTTATGAACCACGTGTTAGGCGTCCTCCATCATATGCACTGTGGTCGCGAATGCAGGATCATACCAGGGGACAACAATGGTATGACAACAATGACATTTCAAAACCTTTTTTTCTTTTTAAAGCTTTGGAATCACTGCTGCATTGGATTTACTGCCCTAGGTGATGAATAATGTGCTGTATTTCTTCTCTTTTTTTGTCCTGTGGGAAAGCTATTTAAAATGAGATCTGTTTATTTCACGATAATTATTTTTAAAAATCTACACAAGCATAGACTGAGCTCATACAGGCTCTGAAACAAGTATGATTTTGGTCAAATTCAACCCATTTGTTATAAAAAAAAAATGTTTAAAAGCCATAACCAGCAATATATTATGACAAGCAAAGACGATATTTTTTTTTCTGGCATCAAAACTTGATTTTATTTATTCCCTTCTTCACTCTTGGCGCATGGGATTTCCAGATCATAGAAAAATAATAACAATGCAATATCCCACTATGGAATAAGTCACATTCTCAGTTCAAACTGTGGTTTCTTTTGCAGGATTTTGATAGCATGCTTGCTGTAGCATCCCTCAGTTCAGTCAGTCCATAGCTGTCATTGTGCTAACGTGTGTAAACATAACCGGTGCCTGTTTCCCCGGAGATTATCATTGTGCTTTTAGCCGTAGCATCAATGAATCAGTGACAGTTTGAACCTCAAAGAGACCTTTGTCCTTGTACCATCTCGACATAGACCACACTGTGTCCTGTAACTCTTTGTCCACCAATCTTTCACCGTCATGGTGCGTCCTGTTGGCTTCTCATTTACACCCGACTCCTCTTCTCTCGTGACCAAACCGAGTCACCCAACAGGCGAACACAACTACTACTGTTGCTACTACTATTCAACGCTGTAACGTCGTAAATCTTGCTCTTGTGGCTTCTGCATGAATTCAAGAAGAAGAAAAAAAGAAAAAAATTATAGGACCGATGTTTCACTGCCCTTGATAGAACAAAAAAAGAAAAAAATGGATCTTTTATGGACTGTTACAAGTTGTATAGTGAGTGATACTGTCCCTAACCCACTGTATTATGTGCTTGTTATGACTATTGCTCTATGACAAGCTTATAGCATCAATATATGGGAATATTTGGTAGATTTATATTGTGTTATATTGTGATAGCATGTACATAAAAGATACCTCCTCTGCAATAAATATTTATATGAAAATGAAGCGCCTACTCGGTGTGTTTCATTCACATTCAAAATGCTCTGATTCCGCAGGAAGTTGACGCGAGACACTCCCATGATGCATTTGTGCTTGGTTAGCATCCCCGTCTCAGGTCCGCCTGCTTATTCCTCCCGTCGACACGCAGTTGGAGAAACCCCCGGCCTTTAAAAGCCTCGTGCATCATGACCACTTTAGGATATGTGCGTCTTGGCGACTGTCCTGAAATGCTTTTATGGCTTGATGTGGTCTTTTGGATGGAGATCAATGGAGGCTCTGTAGGGAGCGAGAGATACAAGATGCTATCAAACGCTGACTCCAGACCCCTGCGGAAAAACGGAGCGCTGCTATTTTCCAATCCCCAAATAATTATTGGCCAAGCTGAAATTATTTATTCCCTGAGCCAACGGGGAAAGTCATTTCTTGCTCTATTAATACATTTTCAACCCTATAAATTCTGCATAATGAGCAAGTACTTGTGCCCATGAATATGGCAGTGATGCAGCCAAAATAACATTGCAAAAGGGTATCGAGTAAAGCAAACATGTTAGCATTGATTCCTGTTAAGAAGAGGACTCTCAGAGCCTTTCTAATAAATAGAAGATCAATACAGGCTGCTGCAGAGGAGCTGAAATAGAGAAACGTCAGAGAGGAACATGGTTAACTATGAGAAATAACCTGTGAAGGGGATGGATACGTTAATGAACTTCATATTTTGATTTTGATATTAAAAAAAAAACAATGAAATTGATTTTATTTTTGTATTTTTTTGGCTTATTTTTTTAAATTGGTGCACGAATGACTGGGAATGAGATTTAAAAGGAATCTAATGTCAATTTTCAAGGGAAAAGGTTTTTAGGAATGAAATCAAACATTTCGTAATTTGTAAATTTGGGACCACGCTGATCCAACATGTATCCAACATACCTTTAAATCTCATAAAAACAGCACTCTTTTGGAGGGGATTGAGTTCTCATTCACTCAAACCAGACCGTCACTCCTCGCTGCTGGAGTCTGCAGATAAACTGTAACCAAAGGAATCTTATTGAGTTTAATTTTTACAAAAATAAAATTGATATGTTCTGTCGACAGAAATAATCTCTTTGTTCCAGTGAAACCTCGATAAGAGAACAGCCACCTCGTGTCAGAAACTTATCTCTGGTCCCGTGGACCCCCTGTGGTGCCTGTGAGAATGGGCGTTTGTGTGCCTCTTCCTTGTCTCTTCAGGTACAGCGGGACACATCCTCCAGCGTGGCAGGACATATTTTTAAACCTCAGACGCTGATCGCTGAATCACAGCACTTTTTTTTTTTTTGTGGCAGGGGAAGGAGGACGGACAGGAGATGAGAGGAAGCTGATCCCTTTGGCAGAAGCCAGCATGCTCCGGCGCTGACTCATCACGTCTTTCAGATGCAGGGACGGTCAGGAGGGAGGCGGCGGTGGTGGTGGTGGTGGGATGTGGAGGACATGGCATGTGTCGTGTCGGACTCGTGACTCACAAATGAGGGCTGTGTGCGTGGGGGGCACCTAGTGGGAGGCGGACACACGTGGAAACACACACATACATAATTACAAGGAAAGAAATCTCCTCTTTTTTTCTTGTAGCTGGTACCTGACAGCTCCGAGGACTTCAATACCCAGAAAGCATGTTGTTTGTTTTACACCAAAGCTCAGTTTGTCACAATGTGTTTTTTTAACTTTAGGTGAACTTACCCTGACGCAAAATCCGTGTGCATGCTGTTTTCATAGTATTTGCCTAAATTGCCTCCCCTGCTGATTTGGAGAGAACATAGCCTCCCGTGATGCCTGATGCATTGTGGTCTTGTAATGAGTGACCTCAGCCAGTAGGCAGGTAGCCACCCACAAGGTTCCTCCTTCCCTCCGGAGCCACACTCTGGTCTGGACTCCCACACACGCTCTCTCCCTGCCTCTGTGGTGGCTTCATCGCTGGAGGAGCCCCCGGTGATGTGAGCATCCATGACTCACAGAGAGCCTCTGCTACGCTCCTCCACCACCAACACCAACACACCACCACCTCCACCTCCACCACCGGCAGATAATCCACACATGAACACACGCATGTACTCGCAGGTACGTGCTCACAGTTCAATTACGTACGCACGAATAGGTCTTCCAGTGAGTAATTCTTTGCCCCCGTACGGAAAAATGTCCTCATTTGACTGCTGCAGAGACAAACAACTGGAAACGTCAACAGCATGACAGTATGATGTAGGTAGATCAGCTATTAGCATCTACTGACGCATGTGTGGAGGCCTGACGAGCTAACATTGTATGAAACATCCATAAAACAGAAACAAATTATTCAGATCTGTTACTTCAGCAACAAGCAGCAAGTCATCCTGTATAAATTGTGGCATGAATTACACTCATGTTTGTCAATTTAAAAGATATTTTAAATGTCAAAAAAAGTTGCGTTTTGAAGTGTAACTGTTTAAGGATGAGACTGAAAATCGGAAATTTGAAAACCACACATACAATAGTTGCGTAAGTGACGTTTCTCGTTGAAGTTACGATGTTTGTGTGTTTCGTAATGTGATGTACTCACACTAACAACAGGTCCGGCTCAGTCTTTCACTAAAGAGTCACTGTATAAAATGAATCAGGTAAGATAACATTACATTCATGCAGGGAAACTAAAGCAAGTTGGCGAGCTAGCAAGCTAAGCTAACGGCTGTGTTGTTGATGTGCACAAAACAAATTATATTTTAAATTTACAAACAATATATGCGTAACTCATGGTACAATTCAAACGGGATCAAGTACTGATTTGTCACTATTTTTACCAAAATAAAGTTCCATGGAAAACAGCGGAAAGAGCGGGAGTTACTGAAAGAGGGGTTTCCCTACATCCAGTCCAGGGGCTGATAAATAGCTTCACAAAAGGAGGTTATGTATTACAATAGATATTTGAATAAACTCATTACATTGATTTGAAAAGTTACCCTTAATTTTATATGCAATACCTGAATAAACGCATAAGGTTTAGGAGTTCAATCAATTTATTAACTTAATCTAATTCATTTTTCAAATTACTTTAATCAGACAAATGTATCCACACTGGTTCAACATGACAGAAAAACTGCGTTTAATGTGGGCCTTTACATTGAATTTATATGATTAAATTAGATGGAAAATGTGCATGTAATTGAAATATTTAAAGTCAACATTTTGGTCTAATTATCTATTTGGATGTATTTTCTGACATTTTATAGACTACAAATTAATAAAAGGACAAAAAAAGACACATCATTAATGGATGATGAAAACAGTCGCAGACCTTTACAAATACTACGGATGCAAATGGCCCTCATGGATGCAGACTCTTTATGAATAAGGACGTTTTTGTCATTCTAAAATAAGATGAGCCTCCATTTGAAACCTATTCCTACAAATCATCCAGCATGATTGATTGCACAAAATGATCATGAGCTCAAAAGGCTAATAGGCAATTTATCCGCCACGGTTGAGGGGATGAGGCCAGCTTTGGCTCCTCTCCGACGGTGAATGACTATCTTCGGGTAATGACTTTGGCCCAGACCGATGAGTTTTTGGAGATTAGCTCCTCAAATATCGGCAATCGATGCGGTTATTAGCGTTGCTGAAACTAGAGATGTCATAAATTTCCGGGCTCCTCCTCCACAACCGGGAATTCATAAGATATTTACGAGGGCAATTCATATCTAAACTGCTCATCCAAGTCAAACGATACCAGTAACAGAGACGCTCGACCCGATAGAACACGGGTTTGAGCTCATCTTTGTGCGTTACTAATCTCTTTCAATGTCACTTTATATGGATGTCCTCCTTCTCCCAAATGTCTGGATGTCAAGGAGCACCTCCCCCCCCCTCACCAGGAGGGGATACTATCAGGAAAGACATGAGCAAATGGAGAAAGAAGGAATATAAAATGGTATATTATAAAATATGACCCTAAAAAGAAAATGCTCAAATATAAGCATAATCGACTTCAGTGAATCCAGTGTAATTTCTTCACGAATGTTACTATTTTTGTGTCATTTCTACATATAAACTCATTTAAACTGTTTTTTTTTTTATCTACCAACTTTATTAAAGGCAGGATAACGTTTTGACAAATTTAAGAAAAATGTACAAAAAAAAACATGAAAACGGAATAACTAAACAATTTATATATATAAACAAATCCGTTTTATTTTGACATTTACAAATTAAATATTTGCCAATCTTGTCCATAAGATTCCTGAAAAAAAAATCTCCTTTTAACATTACTATAACTTTCTTTTTTGTTTTTTAAATGAGTCGAACTGCACAGACAACAAACTTAATCTGAACTCAAACTGGTTCCGGGCCAGTTGTGAGTCACAGCTCCTGCTGCGCTCTGATTGGTCGGCACACACACATCTGATTGGTGGATTTAACTTCCTTAAACAACGTTTACACCTCTGGTTCGTGTGCAGGCGTTCAGGGACAGTCGGGATCAGACTCCGTGTGCTCCGGTCTGAGCTGGATCAGTTTCTGGATGCGGTCCAGGATGATCTGGTTGGGACCGCAGCAGTCCTCAGGTCCGTACGGTGCCGTGATGGTCAGGACCCCCGCCACCCTCAGATCGTGCCCCTCCTCCTGCACCGGGATCCGGTTCTTCTCCAGCCACCTGCGGACGCGCCCCCTCCTCCTCCTCAGCTCCTCCGGGTCCAGTCTGCGGGTCTCCGGGGGAAGGAAGGAGGTCTGGAGCCGCTCTGTGATCTCGTCATCGGCCTCCTGCAGGACCTCCACCTCCTCCACGGCGTGACCCATCACGACCTGCACCGACGCGCCCCCTTCCTCCCTGAAGTTCACCAGGACCAGACTGGCGGACACCGGGTCCACGGTGAGCAGCCAGCCGCGGTGCTCTTCATCTTTTCCCGCCTTCACCTTCACCTGCGTGTTGACGTAACGGAACCACTGCAGCGGACCTAACTGAGGCCAGCCGCACTGCATCACGGTCCAAATAACAGAGCGATATGAAGATGATACAGCCACCGTTCTATCTGTAAAACTATCCACCGTCCTCTGACTGCGGCACGAGCTTTAAAATCCTCCGGCGGAAACACGAAGCCGGAATGAAAGGTTCCGCTTCCGCCCAGCTGCAATACGCGACTGTTTTTAAACTTACAAATACATAAATAAAATAAAATAATTGATAGAAGAAGAAAACGACCTCACTAAAAACACAACATTAAATTAAATCAATTAGAAAACAATACAAAATCAACGAGGAAAAGTGTTTTTAATGTAAATGTGTTTATTAAAGTTTATTTTAAATAATACAATGGAATGTGGCAAAATAGACCAGGAAACACAATATATATATATATATATATATATATATATATATATATATATATATATATATATTAGGAAAATAAAACGGGAATAAAAATGACACATACTGCACCCAAGGGAGCTTTACTTTTAGTTTTAGTTATAGTATATTCTCCATCAGTAGTATTATTCCAGGTTTCAAATGCAAAAGTGCATGATATTTAGCAAAATCCTGCTGTTTTAAATGTGAAATAAGATTATTCAAGATTTTTATTTTCTGAAATATAAAATGTGTATAAGCAAAGTGACATATAGGCTTGTTAATCGCTGGGGAACATGCAGGGTTGTCGATTAGTAATGAGAAATTAATTTCTTACCAAAATATGCTTTAAGATCCAGCTGAAAATCAGTACATGGTGAAAACAAATGTTTCCACCATATATCTAATTAGATATGTAAATAGAGTTACTAGTAGGAGAGGTGACGCTCGGCTCTGCCCCGCCCCCTAGCGGCGGGAGAACGCTACGTCCTGAGATGTTGAAAAACATGATCGACTCAACGCAGGAAAACGTCAGAACAAGTTCGATTGATCGTGTAGACCTGTAACTGCCATCGATGCAGAACATCTATTTTTCTGGTTGTCTATGTAAGGAAATCCATATCATGTAATTAGAAGACACCATCACATTCGCCTCAGTGGCCGGATCACCAATCTGGGATTTACTGAAAAAAAACACGAACAACAAATTTATATTCTGAGTTATTATGCTTAAACCAGACAAGTCACAATGTATGTTTATGGTTAAATCCAGTTTCAAGTATCTGAGAATCTATGTCAAGGATGCTCAACTTGCTTTGCCTGAGGGCCACTTTTGCAGTTAAACAAACATTAATACTGTTTATCTGATAAAACAATTCAAACATTATCCTAACTGATCTTTCTTTGAATTTTTTTTCAAAATAACTGTCTTTTTAACAATTAACTTGACACAAGGATTTCCACTGTGACTTTATGACAGATAAATCAGATAATTTATTGCATTTAGTTGCACTTTGATGCCTTTTGAATGCACTTTGGCTACAAAAGAAATTACCATTTTGAAGCACTTTATTTTAAATTAGTTCAGTGGGCCATCCAGGATCCTACCTGGCTGTAAGTCCAGCAGTGAGAGGGTCGAGTTAACAGTGAGGCCAGCGTGTGAGTGCCATACATAATAACTAAGTTATTTAACACGTAAAAGAGAACTCAGTAAACACGTGATTATTTCAAGGCTCATCATCGTCACATTGATGATGAACATGAGGATGAGTATGGCCCCAGCACTGTTTTTTTTTGGGGGGGGGGGGAGAGAAGTGTCACAAAAAATAAAGGCACATCCACTCATCTGAAAATGCAAATTGTTTTGATTTTAGTGAAAACGTGTCCGCTTTGAGTCCCCGTCACCACCCTGCCTTTCACCAGCCGCCACACAGATGCTGAGCACAAAGCCCAAGGCCAGGACGCTGGTGAGTCACAGCCTTCACACACACACACACACACACACATACACACACACACGTCGGTGTGACTAAGTGAACGTTCATTCATTAAAATGAAAAAATAAAACACCAAGCGCACTTTCACTTGACGTCATCGGTCTTAATCACTCAATTATAGCAATTTCTAGAAGGTAAGCTTTATCTTCACCACGTGGGCCTCTGGTTGGCATTCAGGCAGCTGAGCCACGACGAGGTGGCCTCAGGGATCAATGTGAATCATTCACACGTCATTCAGTCTCCGTTGTATATATGAATCATACTCTGCGTGTGTGTGTGTGTGTGTGTGTGCGTTTACAATACACATACGATAGGACGACACTATTGCCAGCCTGAAGCCTCAGAAAGCAGAAACATGAGTACGATTTGAGCAAGAAAAGAACATGAACCAGGACTTCAACCAGTAGTGGTTCTTCTTCTGGGGAACCCTCCATGAGCAAGTGGAGACCCTGAAACCAGAAGAGTGGAGGATGGTATAGCACCATAATAACTTAGAATGAGATGTTACAACCACATATAGGTGTAATGTCTATTTTGTGAAAATGATGGTTCATTTAGTAGCTCCTTGTGCTTTCGTCACATCGCATGAGCTTCATCAGCATCAAGATCATGCAATATGATTGAAAGCCAATTACACTGAAACTTGTGTTAAGATCATTTCCTCAACATGTGCATTAATATGAGCTGGCATCACACTTAACAGATGCAGCTGCTTTGCTGGTGTGCAACCGATATGCACAATGGCTGTAGATAATACTTAACATCACATGATGAAAATGACACTCTCAGTGTGGATAAAAGGGTGAGAAGACGATGAATATGCAGCCGATCCTCTGCAGAATACAACAAACGGATGATCGCCTGTGTTTTGAATTTAAATAAAGAAGAGGGAGGACAGAGATGGGATCAAATCCACGTTACAGAAGCAGTGAAGTCGTTGTATCGGGAGGCTGAGACTCCTTATTGTTGTGATAACTTGCTTTCATGATGGTACAGCACTCACACACACACACACACACACACACACACACACACACAGTGATGGTGAGTCAGCCTGATAGTACTTCTTGTGAGTGGGCTTCACTACAGTGGGAACTGAATGGATGACTCATAGAAGGGCTTTTTGTAGGAGACTGTCTGGGTTAGAGCAAAATAGATTTTATTGATTCATGTTATGCGAGGGGCAGATTACTCCGGGCCAGGCTATTAAGGTTGGGAATTTAAAACATCTTTCACCGAAGAGGAATTTAGGTTCAAATCATGTCTGTTCAGAAAGAGCTTGAATTACACGGTTGTACCACGAAATAATCACAAAATAAAATGAAATATTGGCAGAGCTTGAATCTGATCTAATGCTGTATTTTAAACTGGAGAGCTCTGATTTACACTTAGTTTATAAATTAATCTATATGCTAATTTGTCCATAAAATGTCAGGAAAAAATCAAATCGAGTGCCGGGGCCCAACATGACAACGTCAGATTCATTGTTTTGTCCACGTACAATAAAAAAAAGCAGCACATTCTCACATATGAGCTCTTTACCAGAGAGGCTTTATTTCTTTGCTCAAAGGTTATCGTTAACAAAACCACCTCTCAACTATTTCCTCAGCCAGTCTATCAGACCCTAACCCATTGGCTCCTAGAAGAATAGATAAAAAGATTTGTATAGTTCTTTGACAACAATGGCGTTGCTGCATATAATACAGAGAAATATGATAAATCAACGTGGGCAAACTTGGATAAATGGATGATTAAATGATACAAAATCAAGGACTGTAGTTGGTGAATATGACCACTAGGTGGAGGTGTTGGTGCATGTATAACCTGAGAGCAACACATTTTCACATTTCTGTTCTGGAAATGTGTGCAAATGATCACATATTTAATAAGATACATTGCAATTAATTTTAGGAAACTTGTAATCCCCCAAAATAATTGGCTTAATGTTCGTCTTGATAATTCTTTTCCTCCATTCACCTGTGTGTTCAAAGCAAAGTAATCATCAGGGCCTCTGTTTGTTCATTATATGAGTAGAATACTTGTATGTTTAATATTCGTGTCATAACTCTCCCACCATCTGCAGCACAGTGGCACCATGCAGCACGCCATCTGGGGGATGCCAGGAAGTGGAGCACCACACTGCCACCTGGGCCCAGTGAAGCGGACCGAGAGCTTCCACGCCGCCGGGATTTGACCACGGGAGCAGGTAAACAATGCACCGTTTATTAGCCGAGCATTGTTCCACACAACAAAAGCCCAGTGTTCTCAGAAGGTCTCCTGATTGCACGGAAAAGAACCGGAAAGGGAGTCAGCAGACACATCCTTTTGTAACTAGCAAAGTTTGTGCACAGCAACGCCTCTGTAGTCATTTTAGATCCCAGCAGAAGGACAGTGACAACAAAAAGCAGACGAGTTCTCTTACTTTTACCTCCTGCAGAGCTCTGCTGCACCAAAATGTTTTTGTGTTTGAGGTCTAAACTTGAGTCTGGGTCCCGGGTCTGCATCACATTACAGCCTGTTTCTATGGCAGGCGCTTCTGAATGCGGTCTTTGTTTCCAGGTCCGTGATAAAGGCTTCAGTGGGACCCCCTTCCACTGCCTGTGAAATGAAGACCGTGACATCCCAAAAAATAGACCACGGGGGGGCCACGGAGCAGCCAGACCAAAAGGACTTCCATCTTCATGTGATGTTCGTTTTGCAGCCATCGAGATATTTGGGATGAGGCCAGCAGACCAAGGAACAAAAATGAAAAGGGCATGAACAAGTGGAGCCCTCTTTAGTTTAGCAGTTTACAAGTGCATGGGTTGCTGCATGAACAGGTGCATCCAACATTTCCCACTTTGCATACCTTCAGTAGAATTCATTAGACTTCACTGATTCTTCTTGAGGAAATTGTGTTTAGAACCACATTAGAGACTTTCTCTAATGTGGTTCAAGCCTCAAATGCACTGGATCCTACACTTCCCATAATGCAGTGGGGCAGCAATGAAGTCAGCAGTCGAGTTCAAGTCAAGTCTTAAAGGGGTAATTGGACATTTTGGGAGAAGTGCACCAGGCAATTAAAAAGGGAATTTAAAGATAGATGGTGGCCGGTGATTCCAGATCAGCTTGGACTCACAAAAAAAGAACGGCTGTAACGTCACGATAAGACAGAAGTGATCATCTTAGTAGCTAAACGACGGCTTCCTGCTAATGGCTCGTTCATAGCCCATAACCCATATTAGGACATATCTGTGTTTAATCAATCCATTTTTTATTTTGCTTTTTGAATTTCCCTGATGTGAGATCACTAAAGTTCTTATCGCATCTTGTACCACACACACATACACACCAGATTGATTCTACTTTTATGGTTTGAGATCAAATCAGCCTCCGCAGGTCAGAAAAACAATGTTGCCCTCCTGCTGATGAGCTGAATATCTCGTCGTGGTAATTGAGTCACCTCTTGGTAGTATATTCTACAAACATTGTTTGAATAACCACCTTTTAGATGTCCAAAAAAGTTTCCCCTATTGATCCACCAGGTAATTTCCAGATAATGACACGGCGAAGACAGATGACTCATCCTCGTCTAATTGCACGCCTGTGCTCAAGCCGTTAACTGGAACGGGCCACTCAGACACAGTGTGTTCATAGGGGCCTTATTGTGGAGGGCAACAGCTGTGTAATTACTCCTTGGTGGCTGAGTAATTACACAGCTATAAGGGACGGTTAATTACCAATGGTTGGAGCGTAGGCTGGCACGGTTTCTAATTATACGGTGGAGCACCAAATTCACCTTTTGAGTCACTGTCTCATGCAAACTTTATACGCCAATACTTTTGTACTTTTATTTATATAAAAATAAAAGTACAAGTGTATATTTATAGTACAAACGTGTGTGTGTGTGTGTGTGTGTGTGTATACACACAAAAAGTTCTATACATAAATATGTATTGTTAATTCACATACTATTGGTGTCATACTAGGGTTTTGGACACTAAAGTCTTTTAGCGTACTAGACAGCATGCTAGTGGGGAACAAGTGCATGCTGGGATACTACAGTGGTGGTGCATGTAAACGGTTAACCCCGGTGTGTGACGTCACACACGCTGGTTTCTGCTGCTCCGGGCCGCAGCTCCTTTCAAGAGGACAAGTAACACAAACTACCGAGGTTTTCTTCGGACAAATCAGCAGCTTTGGCCGGAAAACTACGTCGTTAAAATGGGCAACTGTCAAGTAGGTACCGATGTCTGGACGTGTGTGTGTGTTATATGTATTATTTACGAGTTGACGACTGGCTTTCATCCAACAGTTACTTTCCAATAAAATGTATTTATATTATTAGATTATACATCACTGTCTCTGTTCGCCTTCAATCGCACAAATCGCGATCAATCTCTTTTTTTAATTTCCGCTGACGTCATTGCGAGTGATCGTGTGAGATTCGCGATATTCGGCGTGTCTTTTAAAGAGTAAACGTCGCCAACGACGCCGTGTGACGGACGACCGTGTCTGGGTTTACGCAGAGGGAAGGGCCGCTCCTCCTGCGGAACTCCTCAGATCCGTTACATGGGTGTGTGAGGATGAATGACTGGCTTCTTATGGGATAAAAATAAAACACCGAATATCGGTGGAAAAGCTGTTATAATACTCGACACGTCGGTTTAAAAAGTACACCATGTAATAAAATACATTCCCACACGTTGCCATTGAAAAAAAAGTATATATTTTTCATATATTACCATATTGTTGAAGTATTTGTTTTGAACTCAAATTGATATGAGAATTTCATGTCACAAATAATTACGATTTTATCATCAACATGCTTAAAACTGTTGAAATGGCACTGAAACAGCTTAGTGAGGTGTTGGGAAAGGGGTCCGTAAGTTCAAAGATGGGGGAGGGTTTCTGTTATTTGTCAGATTTATCCATCTTTTTTAGTGCTTTGTTGTCAATTACACCGATGGACTATGAAAAAATCTTTAAATAACTAACAGCATTTTTATGGTACAAAAAGCAGTAAAAGGATACTTTAAAGTGCTTTAAAATGAAAACGATCCAACTTCATATTCAGAGAATACACAAAATTGGTTTTCCGACAAAATAAGATGATCACACGTTAAAATAGAAAGTCTACTCTGCTCTGATGGTTCCTCTCATTCCCTTGTTGGCCCCTGGACCGCACTTTGGTGTCTGCCAGTTACTCACACGGCCCCCACCAAGTTTGTTTAAAGACTTCTGGCCCTGAATTCCTCAACTGAAGCATTGTGTCATGCCTCCCCTCCCCCACTTCCCAGCTGCTGTAGCATCGCCATCATGAACCCGCCTGAACTTAATTCACGGAAACAATGAGCAGTATGATACAACCGTGTTATTACAGGAAGCTTTTTTCGGTTCATAACACCCATCTTCCGTTTTTCCCTCAGCCAACAATTGTGCCTTATGAAGATTTTGATGTCGTTGCCGACATTAAGGCCATCCGCAAAGCCTGCAAAGGGTTTGGTAAGTTAAATTAAATTCTACAAACTTCCCTGTAAGGATATCTTGCATTATTTTAATCATAGGTGTTGTGGGTTGTCTCCTCTCCAGGAACTGATGAGCAGGCCATCATTGACATCCTGGCAAACCGCTGCGCAGGTCAACGCCAGGAAATCAAAAACGCTTATTTTGAAAAGTATGACGATGTGAGTGTCATTCGCCAACCATCTTGATTATTATTCTAACTTCCACGTTCAGTTGCCGCCCCGATTTCACAATCAAATTCTGTTTGTCTGTGACAGGAGTTGGTGGACGTGTTGAAGAAAGAGCTGTCGGGGAACTTTGAAAACGCCATCCTCGCCATGCTGGACCCACCGGTCATCTTCGCCGTGAAGGAGCTGAGGAAGGCCATGAAGGGAGCGGGCACCGACGAAGATGTCCTGGTGGAGATCCTCTGCACCGCCACCAACGCTGTCAGTCACAAATTAATTTCATACAATCTGTGTAAAAAATAGAAATCATGTTAAATATTCCAACTTTTTCATAATTATATAATATTGTTTCCCCCAGGACATCGCCATGTTCAAAGAATGCTACTTTCAAGGTAAGCCACTTGCAAAATTACTGTAATTACCTGACATCCATAATGTAGTTATTACGTGGCATTAAAGTCACACTATACAGTTGTCAAACCTTTCCCCTACTGTGTGGATAAATGTCACAGTTTCCGTTCGTTGTATTATGAACCCTGGAAATGGAGGAAACGGGTGATTCATTAGGATACATGCAGGCTTCTGTACTATTCTTGTCCCTTTAGTTGTGTAATGTACAGTCCCACGTTTTTATGCCAAAGCCCATCCTGCCAGCTTCCTGTTAGTTGATTAGAAGTACCCACATCTTCTTTGATTACTTGAGTTTCCTAGCCGTTAGCCGCGTGTGGAAGGAATGCTAATTCTTCCTAATATATTCCAAATGTACTAGCTTCTCACTGTCACTTCAATTAAAGTATTCTGGCGGGGAAAACTATTCAATTTTGATTGTGAGAGAGAGTGGGAAAGATGCTGCAGGTGCCTGTGCTAAGCTAGTTAGCTTATCGGGTTGACGTTAGCTAGCACGTTTGTGGCCTGCTAGCATGAAGTAGCTCAAGAGGCTTGATTAGTTGTACTGATCTACTTTTCTATTTTTTTCTGATTTGTAAACTATATAATTGAATTTGTCGAAACACGGAGTGCAATTCCTTCCAGTAAAATCATCCAAAGCAACGCAAGCTAGCTTCAACCTTTTACTGGAAGTGGGCTTAGCTCACTGCATAGCTTTGCACCCGAACACATAGGGAGGGCAGAAGAACAATAGAATTTGTTTGCAGGACATTCTCAGTTATGTAATAATAGTAGGTTTTACTTTCTTGACTCAAACTTTTTAGTGATACCGGCAGGAAGCCCTTCTTTACAGGGCTAACATGCAAACCAGTGGGGTAATAAAAGTAAAAACACACTGCAGGCACAGGACTTGAGTTGTTTATGGAAACAGACTGTCAGAGTGGAACATGTTGGATAATTGTTAACTTTAGTTAACAAGGCCGGTTATGGAAAAGCAGTTACACCAAAAAACTTCCAGAACATAACCAAGTGTCTCTTGACTTCCCCTTTAAATACTGAGACGTAAAATAAACAGTGCCACGTGTCCTTTTATTTGACCCCGTTGTGTCCCGTTTCCATTCTAGTGCATGAGCGTGATCTTGAAGCGGATATCGAGGGAGACACAAGCGGGGATGTAAGAAACCTGCTCATGGCTCTGATGGAGGTACGTGGCCTTGAGTTTCTACTCCACTCTTGTAACTGAATTCCTCCCGTCCTGCTGTGGGACTGAAATTGAGCTCGCTCTTACTGCGCCTGGTCATTCCCTACGAACACACACACACACAGGACACAATCCAGACACCCTCTCATTAGCAAATCAGATGCCAGATACAGTTGCTTCAGACAGAAAGGCCTCACTACACAGCAAAAGTCATCTACCTCTTTGTCCTGCAGGGCAACAGAGATGAGAGCTACGAGGTGGACGAGGAACTGGCAGAGCAGGACGCCACCTCACTGTTTGAGGTACTGTTTCCATGTTAAATTCATCACAGCAGATTCATTAACCCTGAACAGTATTAATAACGTGCTGTATCTGATGCAGGCTGGTGAGGGTTCTTTTGGGACAGACGAGTCCACATTCAGCTACATCCTGGCCTCCAGAAATTACCTGCAGCTCCAGGCCACCTTCAAGATGTACGAGCAGGTAGGTTTCGGTGTCACAGATAGCTGTGATGATATGATATATCGGCAAATATGAGCTGATACTTCAGCTTCAGCAAGCACGTGGGTTCTCGTGCACAGACAGGCAGACTCTCATGGGGCTTTAAAATATTCTGAACATCTTCAATTATAGGATTAGGAGGAAAGTGTTGACCTAGAAAATGAAACGTTACCACTTTAAGACATTGCCAGCACTCTGATTCAACTAGTCATTTTCTCCCCATAGCTCTCTGGAACCGAAATCTTGGATGCCATCGAGAATGAGACTTCTGGGACGCTGAAGAAATGCTACATCGCTCTCGGTTAGTATGGAAAACAGAGTGCTGAATATAAAAATACAGTACGAGTCTTAAATTCAGACCTCATGTTTTTCACATGAACTCATAACGATGGTAAAACATGTTTGTTTCTGCCCAATGATGTGTTGTGATTAGTATGGTACTATTCTGAAGTGACTGAATACATGCATCTTCATTGTGAGCACATTTAGATTAAAAAAAAAAACATCTGGCTTACTAAATGAGAAAAAACATATATTCTTTTTATTTTAAACAAACCACTACAGACCAGTAGATGGCGCTCTGATGCCAGGTGAATAAACAGGCCTTGTAGAAGAAACACACAAGGTGAACAGCAGTGGAGTTTCATGAAAGCCTTTCTTTCCTTCCCCCAGTGAGAGTTGCTAAGAACCCTCAGCTCTACTTCGCCCGACGCCTGAACGACGCGATGAAAGGAGCGGGCACTGATGAGGACACCCTCATCCGCATCATTGTTTGCCGATCCGAGGTAATTGCATGGAAAGTTCCATGTGTGGAGCCAAATGTTACAATTATCACATTCATTCAATTTTGACATAATGTTTTCTTTTCTTTTTTTTGTCGTCAACAGTACGATTTGGAGACCATCAAAGACATGTACCTGGATAAGTACGACGTGTCTCTGAAGGACGCCCTGAAGGACGAATGCGGCGGCGACTTTAAACGCCTCCTCCTGGCTATCTGCCACTGAAAGTCTGAGAGTTGAGCAGGACTGTATGGAGGGAGGAACCTGCCAAAAGGGGGGAAAAGAAAGCTCAAAAAATAGATTAATATTCCATTAAATGTACCAAAAATAATATTACAAATAAACCTATGCATTAATTAATTGATTCAAATGTGGCAGATATAGCTTTTTTAATTTGCTTCTTTAATTATTTATCCTTTATAACACATAAATAAATGCATACATTTAATAATTAATACAAAAATTCAAATTCATGAAAAAATAAGAAACCATTTCAATGTTAAAAAGATCGATACATACGGGAATGAATACAACAGTAAATAAAGAAGCAAATTAAAGCAGAAATATCTATTTATGTCACATTTGATCAATTAATCTGTACGTTTATTTTTATATATAATTTTTGGCACATTTCCTGGCATATTAATATTTGTTTCGGGTCATTTCTTTTTTTAGATTTTGGCAGGTTCATTCCTCCATATGACGGACATTGACAACAGCAGTGTGTTCAGTCTAGCATGTCTTGACATTATATAGGGAGCAGGAGGATGGAAGTGATAGAATAATTAACCTGGCTCATGTCTTGTCCAAACCCACAGTTACTGAGAATTTAAGTGGCTCTGTTTTTAAACTTTTTCAACAGACATTGATAACTAAATTCCCACTGATCTGGATTGACTCATCTGTCTGTGTCGGTCACTTACTGCCCATTTCGTAGTCCATTTGTAGCTCCAGTTCTTAACACCCATACCAGCATTTATACGAGGAAATTTAGTCACTGTAAGCAAGCATCAAGATTTAGACTGTAGTCACACTGATGCAATTACACTGATTTGGATGATCTGATTGGATAATCACACAGTAAACATGTTTGCACACTGGGGGAAAACACATTTATGGCCTCAGTATGTCTCTCTGCTGCTGCATTTACTGATGTAATAAGTGTTACATTATTACCACTGTGTAAGTATTAATCTGATTTAGATCAAATATTCATGTTTGATTTTTTTCTACATCTTTCATCCTCCATGCCCCAAACACAGCGACTGTTAAAACTAATGCAATCAGTCCACGTGGCTTGAAATTTGTGCTTTTGAACGGAGAAATGTGAACGTTGGAAATGAAGGAATCTTAGCTGGTGTCATGAAGGATATGCAATGTTATGTGAATGGATTTTTATGAATTTTTGGATTTTCAGAAGAGAATATATATTTCATCAGTTGCTTATTGAAACACACTATACGTTGATTTACAGTATGTTGAATATTTTATCCATTACCACAACTAGAAAGACTTGACAAATCCAAATACACCTCACCTTGTTTATATATATTTTTTTGTATTATACGACTAACACAGTAGAGTTTTTAATATATATAATTTAGGTAGACCAGAGGGTAATTGAGAAGAAACCTGGAACACTTAACATCTGGATGGCCTGATGTCATTTGCTCTATAAGGCAGCTGAGATTTGGTAAAAGTACCACTGTTGTAGTAGATACTCAAGTGAACTGCAGTACATGAGATAGTTGTTGTTTGTCTCTCTATAGCCAAATAATTTTAGTCTAACTACAAATAAAGTTCCCTGTAGCATCCTAATGTCTGGTTTTATTTGACCTTTGACTGTCTCCAATGAAGAAATGCACATTTAAGAAACCCTATTATCCGAATATATATAAATAGAATTAACAATTTTATAATAAGTAAACATCTAATATAATTGTTCACTGTGTAGAAAAGTATTTTTTTGTTGAAGGTTGTAGGCTCAATATTCATTCACAACAGCTGTCACGGAATTGTTTATGCAGAATGATGCAGTTGTCGTGACAACCCATGAGGGCAATATGGTTTCCATGACGACCTTATCAAGCGTTCAGTGGCTGTCATGCGTGTAGTCCAAACAACCACTGAAGAACCGTCGATGCGAATGGGAATGATCTTTCCATCACTTCACGTCCTCTGAAAAGACACGCCCCCTTCAAGCCTGTCACTGCTGCACTGCTACATTTACGTACTGTCAGAAATATGACAATTTTAAAAATGTTACACATAAACACAAAAAATGTGGGAGAGATTAACCTGAATTTCCAGAGTACACAGCTGGTGAGTATTAGAAGTAGCCGTGAGCCTCGTTTATACATATTTCAAAGCACAATTGTGATGTTTTTAGAAGACAGTTCAGACCTTATGTCAGGTCTCAATGTCATGTTATGTCTGCATCATTCAATTAAATATACATTATTTATATTCATCATTACATATTTATATATTTGAGAATAATTGTGCACAAACCTCCCCATATTTGGTCTTTGAAAATGTAAGGATTTCTAGAGTGCAAGAGTTTCTAATGACTGATCGTTTTTTATGTGGTTTTGGTTCGTAATTCCTTAATTTTCATCGATTTTGTAATGAAATCACACGTTTTTACACAGGCGTACTTTGTTATATTTCATTATGCAAGAATCCGGTGTAGTACGCCAATAATAAATCATTATATCATGATCAATCATTCAGTTAAATATGAGGATTACGACTTTCTGTGGAGCTCCTGAAGGCAGCGTAATGTTACAGTCCCGTCGGTGCTCTCTGGCGCCGCCCCTCCCTCAGACGTGCACGTTGTACTGTAGTCTCGCATTCTCTCACTCGTCTCTGTTTGTATTTTTTGGAAAAACTGGGCATTTTTACACGAAGTGAGACTTCAGCGTTCAGCGAAAAACCTCCAACACCAGTGTCCTTCACTGGAGTCTCTCACAGGTACGTTTTTCTGAGTGTTTCAGCGGCTTTGTTGCTCCTTTTCCCATTTTTTTAAGCTGGTAATTACAGTCATTAGCATCCATCTTGGTGGAAGCTAATTAAAACCACTGCATGAAGAAATGGTTGTCCCTTAAGCCTACTAAATGTTATACCTTTGAGGTGTGTTTTATGAGGTTTAGAACTTATATCACGCCAAATATGCTGATTTCAAATTATTGGCAATTAAAACACCTGCGATAAATCAACAGGGGTTACATTAATAGGCTTGCGGAGTTTGTCGTTGCATTATTTATTTATTTGTGATGTTTTTGAGTATGCGAAC
Source organism: Chelidonichthys spinosus (assembly GCA_029853015.1). Lineage (NCBI taxonomy): Eukaryota > Metazoa > Chordata > Actinopteri > Perciformes > Triglidae > Chelidonichthys > Chelidonichthys spinosus. The sequence continues at coordinate 14,960,538 of CM056837.1, forward strand.
ACTGAACATGTTAAATTCCTTCATAGGGTGCCTGTGTTCACTTCCGTGAGAGTAATAATTGCCAGTTACATTGGGCCAGGTGTTGAGGCCCGTTTAATGACTGCAACATGATGTGTTTACGTGCCGCAGTTTGCACATGTTAAAGAATAGCGGAGTCCAATCGTCATCTCTATGGAGACGTGGGGTTAAAAACGTGCGGAGTCCACTTCCTGCAACAAAAACAAGCCGTTAAACGACTCTTATTCCGCGATTCGAAATGTCACCGTGCAGGTGTCGAGCACCTGAAGGCACCACCTGTGTCACTAGTGCAGGAGCTCTGCAGCCATGTGACCAGTTTAGGGAACAACGTATGATGTGGTTAGAAATACACGTGCATCATTAATGCATGACATGCATCATCATCATTATGCTTCAGGAATTCACGTTGCTCACCATTAAGACATGATAAAGCTATGAGTTGCATTATGGGGAATGTAGGAAACTGTATTTGGAGGTTTGAGGTACTAAAAGTTAGGATATCTCAGTATCCGCTGCTATGATTTCGACCTGGAAACAATCTCTAGTCATGTTGACCAGTCAGAAGCAGATTTCTGGCTTCCTCACATTATAAACTGTCTAGTCTCCCCCGACTGGCAACTGGTGCCCACTAGACGTTCACTTCTTAAACGAGGTGACGGGTTGCACTTTATCTTGACCTGGAACAAAACTGCATCTTAGAAGATCTCATCTTGCCCTTGATCACTGAGTGAGGCAGGAACAGCTTGCTATTTGTCGAGGCATCACATGTATATACAGAGATAATGAAATATAAGGTGAATGGGGGTCAGGGGAAGAACAGTGACCAGTGTTGGCCTGTGGTCTGGAAGATTCCACTACAACGTAGGCACAAAATAGTTTTCGAAAGTAAGAATGCTTAAAGTTTACACATTTCAATACTTTTAAGTTGGATGTAAAATAACCCCTTCCTTTGGTTTCCTAAAAAATATTGTCATTTTTCCCATCATGAAGGCTTTTTTTTAGCCAAATAAACGTGAAACTTTGACTTAAGTTACTAGTAACATCATCTAATCTACCAGACTGCATAGGTTTTAAAATAAAATAAATAATATAAGGCAAACAGTATGGCTCCCGGCTCAATAATTAACCACTAATCTATCACCGTAAATGAATGCTTAACTAATGCATGACTCTTCATGTTCTAATGCTTCATGAATCATAAATCATGTGGCTCAGGATTAATAAATGATTCGCTCACTATCAGTTCTGTCGTCCATTATTAAGTTATTAAGTGCAAAGGTCCGTACTTAATAAAAGGAGTGTTTGTCGGTCATTGATAAGCAGTTCACCACTTTGCAGGAGGACATGGTGATTTTAATGATGAAAACATCTCCTTGCATTGATTGGTGTATTTTTATTGTAGCCAGATATATGCATGAGCTCATAGTACATATGCATTTCTCATAACTCAAGTTTCACATGCATACATTAATGCTTTTTTTTCCATACAATATATCATACACAAATTAATGCCAAATAATTTTACCTCCTTAAGGCTTTAACTAGAACCTTAATTATCTAAATCATTTGCATTTTTTTTGTGAGTATACATTTTGCAGATTAGTAGTGATGGACTGATGTTTTTTTCATTAATTATAAAATCTCTTTTATTAGAAGCTTTCTACATCACAGCCATAAAACAAATGCTTTATGCAAAAAAACATGTTTGCATCACTACATCTGCAAAACCGAGGGTTTTACAAACACAGAAGCTAATTGAAAAGTGTTCCAAATAAAGGCCTTATCTCATATTTATGACTTATGTCTCTATTAATTTAGACTGTTCTGTCCTGAAGTCAGTGGGTTCATTTTGGGAGCAATAAAATCACTTGTAAACACAATAAATCCAGAATGCAGTGTAACACCTGCTCTTGTAACTATAAGAAAAGTACAGTTTTTAGACGTGCTTCCATATGAAACTACCTTCTTATACAAGTCACTGATCATGTGATCACTTAAAGAATCATTGATGCATGATGGTTATTTCACGTCATCACAAAAACAACCCTTCCTCTACCAGCGGATCTGAAAACAACAGCAGAACAACATCTTAAAGTATCAGCTCTATATTCATGACTTGATGGTCCGCAGCACGATGAATAATCCTATGAAGTCATGCTGCCTCCATTATTTTATTATACAGTCAGGGCAGCTCATGTAACATGATGCACTTCACTCGTGGTAGTTCAAGCGTTAAATACATTCGTACATGGGCATGACTCGTGCATTAAAGCTTGATGAGTCATGTTTAAGTTTTGTGTCTAGAATTCCGATGCAGCATCTAATTACAAGATCCATGTTTCATAATTATGAGATCTTTATCTCTTAATTATAAGATTCAGATCTGTGTGTCTGCAAATGCTTTTCCACGTGATGTCTGGCTATAACAGCGTGTTGTTTGCTTTCTGAATATTACCAATGAGTCATTTTAGTCCGTTTTTTATACATTATTAAACAAGTATTTCTCAACCAATGTGATTACACTTTAAATGAGCTGTTAGTTGTTATCCTATCATAAGTATCACCAGAGATAGTGTGTATGAGTGTGAGTGTATTTAGCAAAGAGACATAAAGTCCTACAAGTTGTAAAATGCACTGATAGCTGAATCCAGAGTTATTTTCCTCCCTCCGTTGATGTGAATGAGCCTGAGACCACGGCTGATTTAAATTTTTTTCCGAGGCTGGGAGGCGGCGTTCAAGGAAACGCAATAAATGGAAATGGAAAGAAACATGTCCTCATTTCTGACCTGAATGGGAATCTCTATCTGCTCTATATAAATTATAAATATATAAAATGCAGTTTATACACGTAGTAAAAGGACTATCGACTGCATTTTGTCAATGGCTTCGACTTTTTGTCGAACAGCATTCCTATATTACAGAACCCGTACTAACGGCCCTCTGGTCCGCTCCCAGGTCTGAAGCGATGGCGTCCGTGTGGCAGCAGGAGCCGTCAGGTTATTCCTCCTGCTTAGAGATCGACTCCAGCTCCGTGAGGTGCAAAGACCGGCTCACCTCTCCGCTCTGGTTGAAGCAGGAACAGGACGACCTCCGCATCATCAAGTGGGAGAACTTTCAAACGGGAGCCTCGGCCGATGCTGTTCAGGACAACACGCCCAGCAGTGCCATGTCGGGTTAGAGCACGTTATCTGCTGCCTAATGCAGACATTTTATCAGTTGGTGCAATGACACAGTGAGGGAGTGATTGTGTGGCCTCAGCCTTAGTCGGGGTGTAAACTTCAGTAGATGGTCGGCACACGCACAGTTTGGTGAAAGTTACTACAAGTAATGTACTTCTGTGGAGCAGCAAAACACATTTTAGACACCTCAACCCATGTATTTAGAATATTTTAACCCGTCTCTTTGGTATTGCATTTGTGATTTATTCACGTTTTAATAGGTTGTAGGTTTTCTTTTCATTAACCACCAGATCTTAAACTGATAGCAGTGTAATTAAAGGTTATTCTTCACATAGTTCTGTTTTAATGTCTTCTCTCTAGCTGCCTCGCATGCAGAGAACCTGCCCCCGCGGGTGCTGCTGACCATCACCAAGCTGCAGTGCATGCTGGAGAGCAAACAGGAGCGCATCACTGCACTGGAGAGGCAGGTGGAGGACCTGATGCAGGACCGCAAGTTCCTGAGGAGCCAGATCGAAAACCTCACGAGTAACCGCTCCATGCCGACCTTTGCATCACCCAGTCCTCCAACGGAAGGTCAGAGTCTGAAGTAGGGCTTCTCCCTCTTAGTTGATTAGTCTACTAATGGGTCGCTGTGGTCTGAAGGTTCTTTACTTAAACTTTTCTAATTAGTCGACAAAGTAAAGTGTCAAGGAAGAATCTCCGCCCCTCAGCTGTGTTCGATTCATAATAATTACACATGGTATTTTGTTGTTCCTACGCAGCTCCTAAACCCAGCAAAGTGCAGCACTCGGAGAACAAATCTCGGAAGAGAGAAAGAGGGTCCTCTTGTTCGTCCGACAGCAGTGACAGCGGCTCCGAAGCGTCCGAATCGTCAGAAGTGTCGGCGGCCTCGAGTGAACACAGAAGGAAGAAACACCACAAGGACAAGAAGAGGTCGAAGAAAGGGAAGGACTACAGCAGGAAGAGAGGTAATGATCATGTGCTGTATTATGAAGGGGCTAAATGTTTGTTTAATGCTCACTGACCGTCTGTAATACATTCATGGTAATTCAAGTCAAGTCAGTTGTTATTACCTCTTCAAAATGTGGAAGTAAGAAATACAGACAGTGAATTAGAGCAGGAAATTAGAATAAACTAAATTTCTATTTATATATTCACATCAATATGTTCATTTTTAAAAGGTTTTTCTGACCTTTTGCTTATTTTATATGCATTTCGTCATATGTATTCTACATTATAAACGGTGGAAAAGTGAGTTGCTGGTGTTGTGTTTGTTGTGTTGAGTACAGGAAGCGTATCTCAGCGTCATCTTAAAGATTTCTGTAACAACATGCCTTGTCATTCATTCCACCAGCCACAGGCGTCCAGTACGTCATCCACCGCTACAAGCAAGTCCTGTCGGCCTTCATCAAGAAGAAGAGCATGAGCGAAGCCTTCCGTCACCTGGGAATCGACCGGAACACCATCGCCAACACCGCTTCCATTGCAGAGCTCCACCTAGCCGGCAAAGACATGGTCCCCCTGGTGGGCTTGTTCCGCCAGGGGGAGGAGACTCTGGTCAGCTACGCCCACAGGTGCACCCTGGTCATCGACAGCGACGCCGACCTGTCCCGGAAAATAGACCATATGAAAGCTAGTGGCGAGCTTCTGCCCATCTCAGGGAAAAGGCAGAGGGTGCTGCATTCTCACCTGCAGCAGCTGGGGGGCGCTGCGGAGAGCATTTTAATAGGTTGATGATTATTTTTATTGCATGGAGCAGGGTAAAACATAATGCCTTCAAAAAAGATTTTGCTTTGTTTTTATCTGAACTGCTGGGTTTTTTAATTTTTGATTTATGTCCCAAAGGGAACAAAATGTTTATTATTATTGTTATTATTATTATTATTATTATTATTATTTCCTGTATATATGAATACACATTGAGGACATATATTTTCTACTTGATTATAGACATAAAAAGGGTGTTATGATGCTGCTGTCACTGATTTGTTTGAATTGTTTCAGAGCAGAAGTGGGTGTAGTGTTCATTACAACCACAAGATGGCAGTGCATTCATATTGGATTATTTACAACACCTCTTGTCATTCACTCCAAAATGGTGGATAGTCAATTTTACATTTTCCAGCAGCATATTTTTGTTGGTGCTGTGAAGTTCCTGTTCATAGAAAATCATTTTGTTGACATGATCCTGTGTTTTTTTTATGCTGTAAATGTTTCTGAACAAATGAAGACACTGTTTGATCACAGAGGTTCCAGTGAGTTATGTTGCATTTGTTTTTTAGAACAGCTGCATCGCATCAACAACCAATCATATCACATCATAATGCAATTCAGCATAACTGCTCTGGGAGGCATGTGCTTACTCCGTCTCTCGACCAGAGGAGTGGGCCGCACCAGTTGTGCAGACAGATGGAAACGCTTGCCAAGACATCCTTGGGCGATGGTAAGTGTCAGCGCAAAGTGTTGCCATTGCCTACCCTGCTGTTTGCTTTCCACATGGAGTGACAAATTACTCGTGCAAAGCCATTACAGGGGGCTGCACCCGGGCTGTTTGTCTTTGCATGGGACTCTGTCACTGTCACTCCCATTCACAGGCTGGCTATCTGCTATCACTATAACATCCCAATCTGTCCGTCCATAACCCCCGCCCTCTCCTCAGTTATTTCTCGTCTCCCATCACTTCTCCGTCATTCTTTTTCTTTCTGTCTCATCAACCCACCCCAAACTAACAAACCCCCCCCCCCCCCAAAAAGCTGGGTTTCATGCCAGCAGAAGCTACCTCAAGTTCCCCTCAGCCTGTGTGCAGCCTGAGGGGGCAGGTGCATGCTGGTCCGCACAGCTGCATGAGGTAGAAAAGGGCGGGGTGCATAGCTCTCTGCTAGCACTCACGTCTTCCCGCCTCCTCAGGCATGAAAACGTCAGTTCGGTTCACATCGTCTCCAGCACGAAAGCTTTTCTGCAAATCTAAAACGGAAAATGGATACTGGAGTAATACAGGATGTTATCGAGGTATATAAGTAAAAAAAAAAGGGCAGCAAAAAGCAGTCCACTTGCTAATACTCAGCGGCAGCTGTGGATTTGGTGTTAATGACTCAGGGTGATGGAGCTCAGAGCTGAGGATGGAGATAGGATGAGGGCCTAATCGAGCCTGAAGCATTCTCTCCTCCTCCCCCGGCCTTTTGACTCACACTGGTTTGGGGCCAGCTGGGACTCCATTTTGGATGGTTGCTGGGTGCAGGTGACACGTCATTGCAGAGGCTCCAAGTGCCTGACTGGTACAAAATCAGCCCCCTCCTCCTCCTCCACCCTCCTCCTCCTCCCCTCTGTCCAGCTTTGATCCCGACCTTGACAAAAAGAGCATCTGGATGTTCTCACAGAGAGGAGCTTGTAATAACCACCAATCAGCCTCTTAATGATGCAAGTCAAATGAGCTTGAACTGGGGAGGCAAATGGGCCGGGGTCACGTTTTGTTACACTACCTGCTGCCTCAGACACATTATATAAAGGATTACAAGGCCGGCAATGGAGCAAAAGACCTCCGACTTGAGCTACTGATTGTATGCTCTCTGCGGGAAAATAGTTGGCTTGAAAAAGTGTAATGTCACTTTTTCCCACAATTAATTATTGATGAGGAACCAGTTTCGTTGGCATTTCTTTGGGCTTGTTAGTCCTGCAGATTTGTATTTTAGTGCTGTATCATTTGGCATTTCTGTTGATGTGACTTCACCTTTCTTTCGCCCTTGGTCTTCCAGCTAATGAAATCTTAAAATAACCTGCTCGCTGCTGGGGGGGGGGGGGGGGGGGGGAAGTGGGTCAGAGCACTGGTCACAGCACACCAGTTCAGTACAAAAGCATCAAGTAGTGCATTATGGGTATTTCCCCCTGTGGTAGAATTGAGGCGGGGGGCTGGCATCTGCGTACTGGTGGGCATTTATTCTTGTCCTTTTTTTCTCTGCAGATGACAGCCTTTGTGTACGCGGCATCGTGGTTTGGTACTCTGGCAATGAAAACACACTCTGACATGTTTTTGGTCTGATCCACGTGCTCATCTACTGCACGAGACCGCTGGATGACAGCAGGGCTGCGTCTGCGTGGAGCTGCCCTGAGCTGCTGGCGGTGAGCGGCACTAGAGGACAGTGTTGCATCCAGTTCCCTCTCGTCGTGTACTATTGTTTGTGGCCAGACGCATCATGCACCCCCCCCCTCGGATGCACAGTGTGCTGATTAGATCCGGTCTGATGGGTTAACAGGCTTCCACTCCAGTGTAAGTCTTAACATAGATGTTTAAACAAAATGTTTGTCTTTTTTTTCCACACAGCCAATTAAATAATACTCATTGATGAGACTTTTTTCCTGGCAATTATAAAAAATGGAGTCGATGCTAATCTGGAACCACAGAACCTCACTACAATGACAGCGTTTCTGCCAGCACAGCTCGATCAACAAGTCTTGAGGTATTGCTGGTGTGCTCTCCATCTGGCTGCCACTGATAAGAACTTACTGGGGGGCTGCTGGATAATAGTCTCAAGCTTAAATGTAGGAGGGAGGGGAGGAGGGGGGGCATAATGTATTCTGGTGGGGGAATCCAGCAAACAGGACCCTATAAACCAAACCTCATCTTGAGCACAAACCCGGCAAAGACGGCGAGAGCCAGCGGGGGTTTAGGGGACATCATGTCGTCCATAGTCATGATTTGCCGTCATGGTGATTTAGTTCTTGGAAAGACAAGATGGCCGCACTTCGGCCACGACGCATGAGCCACATCCCCCGAGCAAGTGCTATCACGTTCACAGCGTCTGCACCTGCATGGCCTCGTCTCTCTGCAGGTTGGAAATATGTAAAGCTGGTACAACCTCTATTTTCAGGGTCAGAGGAACTGGCTGGGTTTTTTTGGTTTGTGCCCCCCAGGTGTCCTCAGACTGACAGTGGTGTCTCATGGGAGATGAAAAAGAAATGATGAATGGTTCTATGTTGTAGGCTGGTAAATGTTGTATATATATATATCTGACCAACTTGTATTGTATATATTTTGTCGTAATATTCCAAATCTTAATATTTTCTGACAACCTCCAAGGCAACCAGTGGAGAGGGAGAAAAAAAAAGAAAAATAACGCCATCTGTGAAAACGTGTCTTTGTCTGTCTCCTCCCCAGAAACGAGCAAACTCATGTGACAGCTACGTCCATGAACGCAGCATTTGGTCACAGAGGAGATGATGGGATGTGACGAGGAAGGATACGCAAGATGACAGCATGAAGCACCCTCCCCAACCTCCCCAACCCCCCCAAACCCCCCCGAACCCACCCTCAAATCCTGTTGGTTAGCCAGTTGGTGACGCAGGACAAATCAGACATCTTTGGCACAAAAAAAGGAAAAAATCATTTGAAGGGGACTGGAGGTAGAAGTCGGCATGTAAACGCCTCACAATGTGTTCCAGAGTATTCGCCAACAACCAGGGATGAATTGTTTAATTGTGACCCAAACACCTAAGTATTTATGCGTATGCATCATCACAGCGGTGGTGTCTATTTCCTGATTCAGTCATGAAAGTATAGAGGGGGGAAATTGGGAGAGTGGAGGAGCGAAATGACTAAAATGCTACATTAACAGATAATGTGACAACAGAGCTGATGGGAGGTTTGGCAGAAGGGGAAATGCATTTACTGTCTGCCATAATAATAATAATAATCTAGGAGTCAGAGCTTATGCTTTAGAAAATGATGATTTTATACCACAGTCTGTTTCTAAAAATTATCTGAGGTCTGGTCTGGTTGTATTTCTGTGTAATTCTGGGAAGGAGGGATTCTGGGAGATTAAGGGATGCTGGGGTTTTCTGTGTACTCTCTTCTATGACCTCTATTACGATAACCGATGTTAATTACACCGTGCTGGGTTTCCCAATGACTCTGTCAGTCCTCACGCTTTGCCCGTCCCTCCTCCTTTAGCTCAACTTGGCAAACCATGTACTGCAGCCATATGGAGCCAAAGCCGATTCAGTTTAATCAGAGTGTTCAATATGGGAATTCCAGCACGACAGACTAAAGCCGAGGAAAGGGAAACTCAAGAGGAAGCACTTGAAGTCAACACGTATTTAAGTATTTTGCATCGGTTGTTGATCCAGCACAAGCTGAGGTAGTCTACAGTTTTTGACTGTGAACTCTCCTATTTTAAGCCCCTGAAAAACACCATTCTTTTTCAGGGACGAGGCTGAAAACACACGGACATACTGTACTCATAAAATCCGGCAGAGAAATTAATACTGAAGAGCAACAGAGGGCATTTCGAGCAGGACGTTATACAACTCCTCTCCACTGGGGGGGGAGGACAAACTCTTTGATGGTGAGTCACTGTTGGGACGGTTCGGTCTCATGTGATGAGTCGTGATTGTACTTGATGTGGGACGGCAGGGGCGGAGGCGGGAAAAGGTCAAAAGCAATTGTTCATGTGTTCATGTGTTTAATGCACTTACTGACTGGATTACCTGTGCAAGAGGTATTCTTTAAAAACAATCTCCAGGCACTACTTTGGGCCAGATGCAAATATTTATCTTTGCCATGAAACTTTATCATTATCACGGTTCCCAGATGATGCATCCTAATGATGTAAGGTTAACATGTCCTCTGCTCAAAAGAAGAAAAAAAAGGGAAAATAGACGAGAATACTCCTCCACCAAAGCAGCAGTAAAATGCAGCGTAAAAATGTCCAAAATGCTCTTATAAACGTGGAGAAAAAAAAGGTTGGCCAAATTCAAAATGGAGTGTTGTGCATGCATACGGTCGAGCCACTGATATCCTAATGACCCTTCTATCAGCTGCACAATCCCAACGCTCATTTAAGTGGCTCGTGATATGCTACACAACCCAGCTTGGGAAGTCACGGCCCAGCGGATCGCCACAATGGCAGCCAGTCATTGACGACGGCCGCAGTCCTGTCAGGCATTCACGCCACGTACCTACAGCCACAATAGCCTCATCAGTAGCCTTATTCAATCAGTCGGGTGCTGCAGGGGCTCAGCCAGCCGTCCGCAGATCTGCATCACGGAGGCGTCAACAATCAGTCAAAATCTCCTTGAAGTGATCTCTGATTTGTCCTGATTGTGCCCCCACACTTTGCTGTTATTCCATTCTCCAGTACGAGGACACACATGGATTGTTTTAACAGCGTTGAGGGTTGTGATTGACAACATTCAGCCCACGTAGGTCAGTCTAGGACATGCATGGTATTTACATGTGGTTGGAAGACTGCAGGATAAGATGAGGAAGATAGAACCACAGTGAAGTAATTCAGGCTAGAATTAACCTTGTGATGGCGGTAAGGGCAGAGCGGCGTCCAGTCGGTTGGGGCTGATTGGAGGCGGGGTATCGATTCCCACATGTGCACACACTCACAGATGACAGAGACTGTGTGAATCAATTCCCTTATCAATCAAATCAATCAACCTTCATGAACTGCCGCTTGGCCTTCAAAGCCAGTGTGTCACCACTGCAGCAGATGTTCATCCGCTTTCTAAAGCGAACCGGCTCGGCCTGAAGGAATACAGGAAGTGCCGCCCTGCTAATCTGTCTCTCTCTGCAGTGTGAAGCCAATTCCGCCAAGAAAATTGATTCTCGAGCGTACGTTTCGTAGCCTTTTGATGAAACGTAACGCAATTATACCACCCGGGTTTATGCTTTTCATGTGGATTGTTAATTACTTTTCTCCAAATTCCAAGAGGATTTACTTAGTTTATGACACAATGCAGAGATGTTGATAATAACAACACAGGCTGGGCATCAGCGAGTGGGCGAGAAGAGGCTGAATGACTTGTCATTCCAGTGCCACTTAATTTTCAACAACATAATTGTCCTTCAACCACTTACATTGTTCTGAATCCTCACACATTTTTCACAAATGAGTTGTCGGTGGAGTTGCGTCTGAAAACGGCCACTTTAATTCCAGGTAAGACGGCTAAAGGTAACCTTTTATATTTCAGCATTTTGATTTGATGTCTTTGAGTCGCTTTGATGTTCATCTGAGAAATTATTATTATTATTATTATTATTATTATTAACAACAAAATCCGTGCCATTCCGATAGATATGTTGCCAAAAGGAAAGGAAATCAGCTTCTATGTTCCCAGATTGTATTTGTTTTTGTGTTTGACCAAAGTTTGTTTGTTTTTAAGAGATTTCCATCATAATTATCACCAACAAAAACGTATTCTTTTATTTATACTCTATGCAAATAGATAACATTATCCAGCCGCAAAGTCACTGCTCTTGATTCGGTGGAAAATGCTATGACTTATTGTGCTTTTATTCTGTCAACATGCATGAAATGGGAAGACTAAAAAAAGCACATCAAAGCAGGAGGATGTACGGAATGGGAGAAGGATTATTCGATCACGCAGCCATCTCATGCGGTTCATAAGATGAGATATCTCATGGGTAGTGTCAGTCGGAGAGGATGATTCTTCAGTGTTGAGACTGTAGCGGCTGATCGGTGCGGTGCAGCACTATGTAGGTTACCTGTCAGGAAATTAAGCCTATTAACTGCTTATGGAACACGTCACACATTTTACACGTGGGGGTTCTCATGCAGTATTTCATATGTGGCAAAGAGAGGCAGACTTTTCTCAATTGTGTGCAGGAAGCAGCAAGGCCAAGAGGCTACAGTTTGCAAGGCCAAGAGGCTACAGTTTGCAAGGCCAAGAGGCTACAGTTTGCATGAAGTTTGAGCAATTTTGAGAATGAAAGAGGACAAAAAAAGCAATCATTTTGAAAATGATCATTTTGTTTTTACAGACATCTTCCATTATTTGTATTTTTCTGTTCACAATCTGGTCTAAATAGCGAGGCAGGGAGTGGGGAGGTGTGTCCAGTCTGCACGCTGAGCTGGACCTTTGCCCGCTCTAATCATACGGCTATTATGGCCATCAGTGCATCCCCCCCCCCTCCACGGTCTTGGTTCAGCTTCCACGAGCCATTTGTAAAGCAGCGGAGCAGGAAATGAGGTTGGTTTGCCGCCGCCGTTTCAAGCCTGGAGGACGAGCTCGAGGGAGCCACACTTAAGTCTCCACGTTGACCACGCAGGGTCCCTCCCAGATGGAGAGCGAGGGGGGGTTATTGGTAGGAGGCGGGGGTGAAGAGAGAGCGGAGATTCACAGGGTGTCTGTAATGGACAGAGACATCAATGGCCCCCAGATTTATTATTGAATAACACCAGGGGCCCAAAAGCCAGCTGATTGATGAGGCTGTATACGGCCAAAGCTACTGGAACTATTGCAGTTCCTATTTTATAAATTAAAAATGACATTCTTCTACTCTTTCTTCTTCTTTTCATCGAAAATAAAACTCATTCTGAGTTTAAAAAAAATAGACAAACACAATAAAACAACTGTGTGTTAGCTCTTCCTGTCACAGTCTGATGGTAAAGGGCAAAAAGCACAGCAGGGGCAGTCATATTAGTTATCCTGAGCTGATAATCAAGCAGCTGCCATCAATATTTCAGCTGAGTTCTCCATAAGAGTTCAACTTGCTACCCTTTCTGGCAAATTGGAGTCATGTTCCACCGTACTGTACAGACCTGAAAGGTGACTTCAACAGACTGACCAACTGGGGTGGGGTTGGCTTTCAGTGGAAGGGACTGGACTGTCTCAGCAAGAGAGATCTGAGAGGTTCAGTGCATGTCTGACAATAATCACTGCACATTAATACAACAGAAAATGACAAAATGTACCTTTTCATTTTTAATTCTGAAGAATAACATCAAGTACCCTGAGTTTTGTTATTATTATACATATATTAATAGTTTTTACTGCTTTTTAGACAATCTCTCTCTCTCTCTCTCTCTCTCTCTCTCTCTCTCTGATGGATACATGCCTCTGAATATTTAGGGGAAAACAATCACTGCGCCATCTGTTCCTTTGCATGATAAAATTAACAGCTTCACTGCTTGAGCAATTCGTTTCTGACAGTTTGAGTAGAATCAATAATGTGCAGTAAATTACAGCAGCATAAAATATCACTTTTCAACATGAAGAGGTTGATAGAGATAAGTATTAATGAACTTAAAATTATACACAACATCCCTTACTTACATTATAGATTATATTTTTTTTAGTTAAATGCACCGTTTTTTCACTTAACTTGTATAGAAACATTTTATTCATGTAATAATTGTCATTAGTAAATGCATAGTACAAGGTGTTGAAACGCAGTTAAACTGGTGGTGAAATAATGCTAGTGGTTTAGCTAGCAGGTTAGCATGCTAACGGCTCGCGCGAAGCTAAACTGGTGCGGAAACAGCGGTTTGTCTCGCTAATAGCTCGTGTGTTAGCATGTGGATGTAGTTCAGATTAACAACAGCTCGTTTGTTAGCATGCTAAACGGATGTAGATGTAGTTCAGATTAACAACAGCTCGTTTGTTAGCATGCTAAACGGATGTGGATGTAGTTCAGATTAACAACAGCTCGTTTGTTAGCATGCTAAACAGGTGTATTATGGTGGTTTTAGAGCGCGTTTAGCTTGCTAACAGCTCTTATGTGTGGATATAGTGGTTAGCTTGTCAATAGTTTTCCATGTTAGCAAGCTAAACAGATGTGGAAATAGTATCTCTTGGGGAAATGCAACATGTTTTTTTTGGATGTAGGGATGACATTTCATCCAATCATCAGATATTGTTCTTTAGGGAGATTGTCAGGCTTGTTTACAAATACCTCAAAGCTAGTGGCAATGATTTATTGATGTAAAAAAATAAATAATGAATAATTTGAGCCGAGCTTCGGACGCCATCATACGGGCCTCTGAACTGAACTCTCAGTCGAGCTCTGGCTCCGGCCCCACAGCGTCTCTCTCTCCCGGCCGTGGCCGTGTAATGGGACACCGCTGAAAGATGCTGAGAGCCGCCGAGCACTCCGGCGCAGTCACGGCCTGTTGCACATGATCGCTCCTCGCTGCGCCCGCCGCCCGCTGTTAGCTCGTCTTCTGCGGGCGAATTCATGACACCATCAGTCTCTCTCTCAAACTAGTTACTCGAACAAGTTATCTGAGCACATCAACTTTTGGTTTGCTCTGCAACATAGCGCTGCTTATGCTTGATGTATAACACATAGCAGAGAGGGGGGGTTACTTGGAGGAACTACACTTTGCTCCTGCTCGCTAATGCTGTCACCCACGACTGATCCCCCAGCATGTCAATGCACACAGTAAGTATGATGGCGACTATTGGTTGACCTATTAATGTGCATTTTCTACTGGCTTCTCTGGGTTAAAGCATGGCTGCTTCATTTGGATTCGTTATTTGCACACGTTGGGAGTGGCTCTTTGCAAGTGTGTGTTTACCTGTGCATACAGCACGTGTGTGTGTGTGGTGTGTGTGTGTGTGTGTGTGTGTGTGTGTGTGTGGCTGTCATGTCTGTCCATGTTTCTGTGTCTGAGTCTATGCTTTGTACCATCCATGTTTCTCTGTTCGTTCACGTCCCTCTCACCATCATCCATCAAAGGTCAGTACATATAAACAATCAAATAATTATTGAGCATTGCAATCATTTGCCAAGATTTAAATCCATACAGAGCGGTGTGGTTTATGGTTATGTTATTATTACTTGTTTGGCAGTAGTAAAATCCTAACCAGATTTGTCCAGTGAGGTTTGTTCTTGCCTTTTAAGGTATTTTTTAAAATATGAAATATGACATTTCCTAGAAGTGCGAACAGATTGCGTGTCAAGGATGTTGTAGAAATACTTAAATTATTGTTTTTAACAAAACAATAGATAGAATTTTGTGCTTGAGGTATTTTTATCTTCTATTAGAAACCAACATTTTTTGTTGTTGTTGTTGTTTTTTTTTTTTTTTTTACAAAAGTCATGCACTCAAAGTGAAAGTATTTTTCACTCTGCTGTGTCCAGCGAGCCAGATTATCCTGGCTTGTAGACCAGCAGCCTTGTTGTGCCAAGGTTAAGCCGAAACCTTAACCCACTCATCAGCGTCACAGATTAGTCCACGCCGGTGTCCCCTTTTGCGAAAAGGATCTTCTGTTTCCTCAAAGAGCTTCAAGTGGCCAAACCTCCACTTACACGTCACTCAAATCAGAGAGTACATTTCCAGTTTTGCATGTAATTCTTTGCTTGTTTTCAAAGGTTAACAATGACATTTTTTTCACAGATTCATATGTAGTTCAGTAACTACATAAAAAGATACATCTACATCATTCTACCTCTGTTAACGCCACATCCCTAAACAGCTAACAGAAAGTGACAAGCAGCCGGTGCTCCCGGCTGGACAAGGTTACATAACCCAGCGCAGGCAGGCACACACTGTCTGTCCGCCGGGGTCACTTCCTTGTAGCCTACGCTCACGTTGGAGGTGTCCAATGTGAGTCCTTAGGTTTCGCCCTCCCGTCTCAGGTGTCACAGTCTGTTTTCACATATAGAGGCAGCGAATGTTTTATTGAAGATGTCTGCAGGTTACTTAGGCGCCGTACATTAGGCGAACACGAGTGCAATTACCTACACATCGATGCACATGTAGAGGAGTCTAATTGCTCTGCATGGATAATGACTAATAATATCTCTGCAAAAATACTGTACGTGTGCCGGTTTTATGTTCCTCTACTGTGATTTTCCTTCACATGACTCAAACAGATTTATATCATGACAGTAAGCACAACTAATTTAAATAAATAAAACAACTGGGAATTAATATAACAGGAATTCTCTCTTGAAAATAAATAAAGTGACAACTGCTAATAATAAAAGGAGTGGCCCGCTGCAGCTCTGTGCACTTAGGCCCTCTAACCAGCTTTCCTTGTGTATGAATGGGCGTCTATTTGGAGAAAGGCTCACGCTGCAACAGTGGCTAATTCCTGCTAATCCCATCGTATCTCCGATCACTTAGAGATGGTTTCCAATGGCAGGCCCTGGTGCAGGGGGGGGGGGAATTGCTAGTGAGATTAGCTCGCGTTAGCTCCTCCTCTGTGGTTTACACTCACAGTCCAGGCCAGGCTGGCCCAACACTGCTTCCATGCTAACCTTTTGCACAGATATGGATCAGCTATTTCCCCCCCAAATGCTTCAGGTCTTATTTAGAGAGCAATGTAAGTTTGTTTCAATTTATTCTGCTTTTATTGTGGTTTTAGTTTTCTGTGTTTTCAGTTTTAATGTACAATTGTGAGCAAAGGGCAACCCTTATGTTGTTCATGAACTGTGTGTTTAGAGGTGTTTTTATGTAGGATATAGCAGTACTTTCCTTTACTTGAAAGGTTTGTTGGCTTTGACTACCTTTACTTTGCACATTTCCATGCAAAGATACAATCTTGCTTCATCTAATTGCATTTAATAACCCCTAAATACAATTCTCATGGATTTATATGCCAGATATAGAAAGCTATTGGTTACTATATACACCATAATGCGTCAGTGATTAGTATCCTTTTTAAATATCCCAATAATGAAACCACATGTCACCCATGACATCAAGTCCTGCTCCAAAAAGTTCAAATCCAGCACCTCGTTCCAGTGTGTTAAATCCAAATGATCCATCCCAAAAATAACTATTTACCCAGTCTTTTGAGCCGCAGATGAGCTCTTTCACATAAAGCCATTGCTGAGAGTTGGTTGTGTCTTTTGTTGTCAAGAATACAGTGCAACATAACACTCTCTGTCAGCGATTTATTGACATTGAGCTCAAACCAGCCTTTGAAATGTACATAATATCCGGTTACACGTCTGTTCAGTGTAACCAAGGTTGTTTATTTCATTGAGAATCCAAAGAAAGGTAGGTTTTTGTGTCCTGACAGATGTTACTGTTTCAGGTAATGCTGCAGGTTCTCCACCAGCTCTTTTCTAACAGTGACCCGTGTGCTTTTCCTTCATAGGAGAACCCTCCTGAAGATGTTTCCACAATCAGGGAAATCGCTGGTCTTTGACAACTTTCCAGATCCCACTGACTCCTGGGACATCATCGAGACGATCGGGAAAGGGACCTACGGAAAAGTCTACAAGGTCCTCAACAAACTTGACGGGAGTAAAGCGGCTGTAAAAATACTGGATCCCATCCATGTGAGTTGACTTTTCTTATCTGGGACTTGAATGTATTAGTTAAAATGAGTTATGCTGCCCCCTCCATATATGGGTGTAGTCTATCACTGCATGCCTGCGCTTCTTATAGCAAAGACTTGTGTTTATGCCTTTGGTGGAGGAACGGGGCCGACAAGTTACTGTCTTGTGGCCCCTCTGTCACATTTATAGCATCTGTATATTAGAGACGGAGACACCGACACAGATTAGATCCTCCCCAGATTAGCTGTTTGTTAACTTAACGGTTTGCTTTCAGTTGCTACGTCAGGATATTTTTGCACTGAGAAGATTTATTTTGTATTAATTATAAACTAGACATGCTGTTTTGACATGTCGTGAACGCGATATCTCTGGTAGTTCTGATAGAGCCGACATCATCAGCTCAGTGAGTGACTCATTAGCTCAGTCATTCACAAGATTATCATCATGCTGCTGTTCTTTATTCCTGCACAGGATATTTAGAAAGTGTCTCAGAAAAGGGCCTCTGATGAATTTACATTATATTTGGCCTAAAGTAAGAACTTTTTGACACGTAGGGATACATGACGGCATGCCGTGCCATGTGGGTCTCATCCGTCCTACAAAGCAGAGATTATTTTGTACAGTGACAGAATTTGACCATTAGGAAAGGTCATTATTTTCAGATAAAAGCAAAAATAACAGAGACTAATGAACGGTTTTTAGAAAGGATCACTGAGTTCATGTTGTGGCACCATTATAACTCCTCTGGGGTTCCTTTTAGGTACAGTGAACTATATGGCTTATTTAGCAGCTGTAATGAGCAGCCATTTTCTATTACATCCAGCCTTCATGCTAATAAAAGTTTCATTAGTCTTTTGTGAATTTGTTGCCCTTTCTCATTATTGAGAAATGATTATCCTCGGTCCGCCAGCCTGTGAGCAACATCTTTACCATCATTTTAATCACTGGAAAAACATATTTCTTTACACGCATTTATATATATAGTGTACACACACTAATACTTCCCCTGAAATACTGGAGGATTTTATGGTGTCAACAAAACTATTTGAGAAGCGAAAAATCACTTGGGACTCAGGTATTTAAAGGTGTGATGAAAGGTGACACGTAGACATCGCTTTGTTTTAAGGGAATGGAATAAAAATCGATGCAGCAGAGTACCCGACGTGATGTCACTGCTGATATTTTATGTTTTTACTCGACCCTTGCAAATACCCAAACTCCTAAAAATCTCATACAACCTTATAATGCTGTGTTATCATGTTCCCTTTGCATAGTTCCTATAAAATGAATGTAAAAGTGCTAAATAATATCAAACAAGTGTCTTTTAGCTCCTCTTTGTGCTTTCAGGATATCGATGAGGAAATCGAGGCAGAGTACAACATCCTCAAAGCTCTCTCTGACCACGCCAATGTCGTCAAATTCTACGGGATGTACTACAAGAAGGATGTGAAATGTGGAGACCAGCTGTGGCTCGTACTGGAGGTAGGAACACGTATTTTTATTTGAATAGAAAAGCCACTATGGGTTTTGCCACATGCTGTATATTTGACTGAGACCTGAAATAGCATTCACCTGTGTGCATGCGGCTGACCCGTGCAGACAAACAGAGTATACGTGCAGATTAAAGGTCTGGCTGTACATCACGCAGCGTGTCTCGCCAGGTAAATGCAGCGGTCACCAAATATGGTCAGGGATTATGTAACACTTTTAGCCATCCAGGGCAGTCTAGGAGTTTACTTATAGGCCACCTGGGGGATTTGGACGCAGCCGAACAACATGGATGTGTGGTGGGGGTGGAGGTGAGCCTGCGTGTCGTGGGCTCCCTGCTGAGAGCTGTAGAGCAGGGATTTCTGTTCACTAGGGCAGCTGAAGTGCATTAGTTTGTACGTCTACTGTAGCAGGTGGAAACACAGCCACAAGCATCTTCTCTGGATCATTTCTGTTGTTTATATTCTGGGCAAATTCTGCTGAATGTAAAAAAATGAATTTTCAGTTCAGGATGAAACTGAGGCACACTGCATTTGGCTGTTATTGTGGTCTGAATCGTTACTGAAACCCATGCCAATGGATTTTCAGATGGCCAGAGAGTCTGTATGGGAATAAAAAGATCCCCAAAAAAATCCAGTTCCCGGGTTAACTCTACATTTGTGGAAAGTCAAGGGGACCTTGCTGCTGCCAGCTCCCCGCCTCTCTGCCTTTAACATCTCATTGCCTGCTGTAGCCCTTTCAAATGTCAAACTGCAGACAGAGATGTAATGGAGGTCAACCTGGAGGAAAAGCATCTACGGGGCCCAACATGGTGGTGCGTGTGGGGTTTTCTTTGCCTTTTGATTTTC
Organism: Chelidonichthys spinosus; assembly: GCA_029853015.1. Taxonomy (NCBI): domain Eukaryota; kingdom Metazoa; phylum Chordata; class Actinopteri; order Perciformes; family Triglidae; genus Chelidonichthys; species Chelidonichthys spinosus. The sequence goes on from CM056837.1 coordinate 14,980,109, forward strand.
TGACCATGTCGTCTGTGTCCCTGCTCTGATAGAGAGCAAACCTGGCAACCATGGTGGACAAACATGAGGAGGGTTGATAAGACAGAACGCTGGTAAAGTGTCAAAGCTGTGATGCTAATGTGAGAGCTGTTGGTTGATCCGCCACGCTAGTCTAACAGCTGTTTTCATGAGACGTTGAACAGACAATCAGTCCCCATTCTTTTTTAAGAATTGAAAGTTCATTGCTTTTTTTAATAGGGTGTATTTGTATTATTATTATTTTATTATTATTATTATTTTTTATTATCATTATATCAGGGATATAAAATGGCCCTAAAATGACGATAATATCCTTTTATCCCAATTATTTCTGGGACAGTGTACCATCTAACACAAGTAGATGCTGTGACAGGTCTACACTTGCACCATCATGTAGTTGGCCTTTTGGATTTAAGTTTAATGTCTGGCAACAGTTATTGCCATGAACTTTGGTACAGATCCTGTATCCATGGTGACCGGAGGTCAAATTGCTGATGCCCTGACTTTGCTTTTGTTACAACCATCTGATTGTGTCTATTATAAATTCACATTTCACACTTGACACATTGAGAACTTTCGTCACTTGACCTTTCCTTTAGCCTCGTCGTGTTTGTGTTTACTGCTACTTAATTTTACTCAATTTTAAACGATGAACATTCGCTGCTGAAAATTAGCATGTTAGCTTGCTGATGAAAGTATTTGGTTAAAAGCACAGCTTTGCCTAAGTATTAAATTTGCACCACTGCTTTGGATATATAAAACTTTAATGGAGTAATTTAAAAAGAATATAAAAAAATCAATGACCTGTGCTGTTCCTTGCTAAAACAGTGTCCATATTTCTGTAATCCAAGCTCTTTGCATCAACAGCAGCAGTGTTACGCTAACCCAGTAGATAGCTTTCACCCCTCCAGCTTGTGTTTCTTTCCCTTTTCATCGCTGTCCTCCCACCTGACCTTTGCAGAGGACCCTGCAATTACTCTGCACGGCTATCAAGTACAATCTAAGATGTTGAATAATCAGGAAAATAAAGACCATTATCTGATAACACAGTTCTTCATTTTTTATTAAAATGATTGTTGGTTTTGATCTGTTGGGACTCATTTCCTTTGAGTAAAAAGTACAAACCTGGTTAGAGGAGTTCACTCAGCTTTGCTCCTTTGTTTACTCCTCGGGTGGTTTGCATAACCATATTGAGAATTTCCCTTGCAAAAATCTGCAACCGGCAGTACAAATCTGTGGGCTAATCCTGAGGCTGAAATCACTGCCTGACAGTTTAGTGTGTGTCTGTGTGTGTCTGTGTGTGTGTGTGTGTGTGTGTGTGTGTGTGTGTGTGTGTGTGTGTGTGTGTGTGTGTGTACACTCTGAAGTAGATGCACATGGGGTTTTAGCAGTGAAGGGACAGGAAAGCAGGCAGTGAGGTGGTCATTCACCATGGTTACTGCCCTCTTTTTTCCCTCAACTGTAATTTTCCATCCTTTAGCTCTGCTGAGAGGAGCCTTTCTCTGCCCCGCGCTGACTGCCGACTGCTCATTATGAACAGAATACATACAAATTGCATCCTTTACTTTATTAGCCTCTCATTAGGGTCTGGAGCTCTTGGCTTCGCCTCTGTAGTGCAGCTCCTTTATGACGGCGGATGTGGGCCGAGACGAGCGAGCTTTCATGTGTGTCGGTCTAATTTTGCTGCCGCAGAGCCCAAACGTACTTCAAAGAATAGCGACGACGGAGCGACTTTTATTCTCTAACTGGAAATAAAAAACCTGATTTGGATGTGCATGTCATTTGCGACCTCCAGTGTTTCATCCAACGGCCCCGTTAAATTAAGGCTAACGATAAGTGCAACTTTTAAAAGCCCATCTTAAAGATGCATCCCAGCTTCCATAATGCAAAAATAACATAATAATACATTGAAATTGCATTTGTCTGAAAAGAGTTGTTTGCAGAATTAAACTGCTAATTCTTCGGCTTCGATTTGTTGCTACCATTTCTAAAAAAATAACGCATGGAAACATGGAAAAGCTGATGTTTATATTTGGCCAAAAGCTGCTGATCTCTACTGTGACTTATCGTAATAACTCCACATAATGATAATAATTAATCAGGACTCATATATCATCTTTTTCTGTATTTTATCACACCTCACATCAGCTTCATCACCATTTTTAACAAATCCTTTGTAAATATATATATCACTATTTTATTTTTAAAACGTGTGCATCAGAGTTATAGAGACAGCATATATGTGTGAGTGTGTGTGTGTGTGTGTGTGTGTGTGTGAGAGAGAAACTGGGGCTCAGTCATTGGAAATGGAGGAAGTAACTGGGCATGAAGGGCTTTTATCAGGGCCAAAATTGCATCTTTAGGAGTTTCCGTTTCCCTGCAGAGATGGAAGCACTTGTTAAACGGCCTCCGTAGCACTACATTAAACATGGCTTTATGGAAGAGTGGCTGTAAAGAATCGTTCCCGAATAACAAGCCATATGACAGCACACTCAGAGTTTGTCAAATGGCACTTAAAGCTCAAGTGCGGAACTTTTGTCTCCCCCTCTGGCAGTGCGAGTAATTATGGGAGAGGCCATAGGAGTATGGTGGAAGATAAGTTTGTGCAGTGGTTGCTCCAGATAAAAAAGACTTCAAAAAGAGCACTCCCGGGGGGGCGGGGAGATGCAGCGAGCTCACCCGCCGCGTACGTTCTGTGGAGTTAGTTTTACAGGTCGCCGCCTCGGTTGGTGCACGCGTGAGAACGTCCGCTCGGGTCCCGGCCTTGCATCCTCATGTCGCTCTGTCCCTGTTGCACATGTGGATAATCTATTTGGCCGTGTCGTCCAGCAGTATTTCACCATGACAGTGATTGAAGGTTGCAAAGCTGGTAGAGTAGACGTCAACATATTATCTATATTGTTTTTCCTTCAATCCCCATCTAAACCAGAGACATTGGTTCTTTTTTAATCCTGATCCACATTGATTTTTGACGTTTTTGAAGTGAAACATTAACCACAGCGGCCTTCATTAGTCTCTGTCCTGACTCGTCTCGCACTCGCACCCCAACCTTTACACTACATTAATTGACAATGAGGTTTAAATTGTTATTCAGTGTTGGGACTTTTCAATGAACGGTGTCGGAAAGTAGACACCTCAGCTATTGTGTCTGTGAAAACGATAACCCCACACTAACAAAAGGAGTGTCTTCCTCTGGAGATGATCCAGTGTGTAACACACACACACACAGAGGGACACACACACACACCATTGTTCAGTGCTGCAGACATGATGCAACCACATCCGTCCAACACTCTGCCAATAACTAAGAAAGACAATTTATATTTCCATTAAGGAAACGTGCATCAAAGGTAGTTGACTAAAAAGTCAGCACCTGTGTGTATTAACGGCCGCGGTGGTTTCTCTTTACTGAGGCAGTTTGTTTCATCTTTGCATTTGTTTCATCCGCTTCTTTTTCCCTTCTTTGATCGACTACTTTCATTTCCATCACTAAACAAGCACCTGACCTCATTTGTAATGGAGAGTATCTCACTCAGTTATCGGTCTGTTCAGTTGTTTTTCTTTGAAAATTAATATTTATTGTGGAAGTTCAAGATTAAGATGTAAGACATGGATCTTAAAGTCCAGCTGAAATAGAAAAATGTCTAATCACCAGACATATTGTGCACCAGCTTAACAATATCTGCCGTAAAAATGACAAAGAATCTTAAGATTTTAAGTAGATTGGTGGTGGGAAATAGAAATTAAGCAGCTCTAAGAATCATGTTGAGCAACAGTCAGTTATTTGAGTGATTTGTTGCATTGTACAGGTTTTTAGCAACAATTTTGCAGCCTATATTTGGAATATTATCTAATAGTTTCCATATTTGACGTTACTGTGTTTACTGCTACCAGATTTAAATCAATCTGAAGTTTAATTTATCGTTTTCACTCTGCAGAGGTTTGAGTCTTCACCACATCTCAAATAATTAATGCTGACGTTGAGCATCACTTTCCTGAAGTGGGCACTGTGGCTGAGGTGAGGGCGCTAGCGTTTAGCTCTGCTAAATCTAGGACGCTGCACATCTCATTAATATGCATTTGTCTGTCTGCCCCGTGTAATTTAATGATGACAGGTGATATGGCAGCAGTGATGTGGACTGACGTCAGGGGCGGCTCGTTGTCAGAACGCCGTGCTGTCTGTGGGAGCCTCGGCGGTATTCTCTACTTAACTGCAGTTTGTCTGCACGTCTGACAGTGGGGAGAAGGAGTGATTAAGCTTCCGCGTGGCAGCTGAGATACCTGCCATCCATCCTGCACCAGCCCTCTGGCCTCCTGATGGACTGTAGATTGATAGGCAGCTCGAGATCACATACAAAGCATGGCAGTGGAAACTTATGCAATTGCTTAGTCAAGGTCAAAGACTTGCTTCACTCCGGTTGCCGAATGGGTCTACAGGTCTACGCCGGACCCGAGTGCTCATGGGGCCCTGGGGCAATGGTGTTTCAAGTGACTGTAAATATTTCTTGTTGGGAAGTCAAAGTAATGACAAGAGAAAAAAAACAACACAACCACACACAGATGGAAAACTACTACAACAATAGACAAAACTACTTCTACTAGCCATAAAACAAGATACAAAACAAGCATGAAGAGATACAGACATCCACGAAGACATACAAAGCAACCACGAAGAGATACAAAACAAGCACGAAGAGATACAAAACAAGCACGAAGAGATACAAAGCAACCACGAAGAGATACAAAACAAGCACGAAGAGATACAAAACAAGCACGAAGAGATACAAAGCAACCACGAAGACATACAAAGCAACCACGAAGAGATACAAAGCAACCACGAAGATACAAAACAAGCACGAAGAGATACAAAACAAGCACGAAGAGATACAAAGCAACCACGAAGAGATACAAAGCAACCATGAAGAGATACAGAGCAAGCACGAAGACATACAAAGCAACCACGAAGAGATACAGAGCAAGCACGAAGAGATACAGAGCAACCACGAAGAGATACAGAGCAAGCACGAAGAGATACAAAACAACCACGAAGACATACCAGAGGGGGAGACAAAAGTTCCGCACTTGAGCTTTAAGTGCCATTTGACAAACTCTGAGTGTGCTGTCATATGGCTTGTTATTCGGGAACGATTCTTTACAGCCACTCTTCCATAAAGCCATGTTTAATGTAGTGCTACGGAGGCCGTTTAACAAGTGCTTCCATCTCTGCAGGGAACCAGAAACTCCTAAAGATGCAATTTTGGCCCTGATAAAAGCCCTTCCTGCCCAGTTACTTCCTCCATTTCCAATGACTGAGCCCCAGTTTCTCTCTTTGTATGTCTTCGTGGTTGTTTTGTATCTCTTCGTGCTTGCTCTGTATCTCTTCGTGGTTGCTCTGTATCTCTTCGTGCTTGCTCTGTATCTCTTCGTGGTTGCTTTGTATGTCTTCGTGCTTGCTCTGTATCTCTTCATGGTTGCTTTGTATCTCTTCGTGGTTGCTTTGTATCTCTTCGTGCTTGTTTTGTATCTCTTCGTGCTTGTTTTGTATCTTCGTGGTTGCTTTGTATCTCTTCGTGGTTGCTTTGTATGTCTTCGTGGTTGCTTTGTATCTCTTCGTGCTTGTTTTGTATCTTGCCAAGAGATACAAAGCAACCACGAAGAGATACAAAACATCCATGAAGAGATACAAAGCAACCATGAAGAGATACAAAGCAACCACGAAGAGATACAAAGCAACCACGAAGAGATACAAAACATCCACAAAGAGATACAAAACATCCTCAGAGATACAAAACATCCACAAAGAGATACAAAACATCCTCAGAGATACAAAACAACCATGAAGAGATACAGAGCAAGCACGAAGAGATACAAAACAACCACGAAGAGATACAAAACAACCACGAAGACATACAAAGCAACCACGAAGAGAAACAAAACATCCATGAAGAGATACAAAGCAACCACGAAGAGATACAAAGCAACCATGAAGAGATACAAAACATCCACAAAGAGATACAAAACATCCTCAAAGAGATACAAAACATCCACAAAGAGATACAAAACAACCACAAAGAGATACAAAACAACCACAAAGAGATACAAAACATCCACAAAGAGATACAAAACATCCACAAAGAGATACAAAACAACCACAATACTACTACAAGGAGGGACAAAATGACTACCAAAAGACATAAATCAATCACAATGAGATGTAAGACTGCTGCGAATAGACACACTACAAAGAAAAAAAGGGGTGTTGGTCTTTTTCATATTTGTGCATGTAAAAGGGGCCTCATAATCCATCTATGATCTAATGTTGAATATTTTAGTATTTTCTGATGAAGAAAATAAATCATTAGTGCCTTTCTAAAATCAATTACAGCTGAAAAAAGTCACATAGTAGAGTACACATAATATAATTCTACATATTTCTTTGTAGTTTTTTAAGTAGAAATGCCTATTAGTTTCTCATTCCAGCTTGTCAAACATGAGGATGTGCTGCTTTGATGTGTTTATAAGTGTTGTAAATGAAATCTGTGATATTTTTCATGATTTAGATGGAACAAACAATCCAAGGACGTCACATTGGGCTCTGAGAATTGTGATGTATTTATTTATTTATTTTTTACTATTTTCTGATCAAGAGTTCACTGTTAGGGGGAAGAAGCCATGCTGTAGCTTCCCGTGGTCAGCTCACTTAGCTACAGTGAGTAGCATAGAAACACTTGATGTTCAAGGCAATCAAGCCCTGTTGGTGGAAGTATAATGAAATGATAAAATGGTTCCCTAACTGAAGATTTAGCCACACAGCCGCAAGTATTGCAGGATGTGCATTTTATGATGCTGCTATTGTCCCAGTCAGCACGTTTTTTTCCCTAGGATTGCAGTGAAAGATATTGATAAATGTCATAACGCATCGTTTATCAGTCTAGCGCCACGATACGACATTTTTGTCAAAATGTACTGCCCTGTTTCCCTTACAATCTTAGGGAAATAAATATTGCATCATTATCTTGTACCCTGTCATTTCGAAGGCACGTTGCAAAAATCGTACAGATTTCTTAATGACGTTTATTATTCACAAACCTTTTTCTGATACATGCTCTCTTTAGTGCGATCGCTGCAGGGGACTGATTCTTATCCCAAATAACCACACACCACCGAATGTCTACTGCCTAATTAAGCCTTCATTTTACAAGTGTGGGGAAATTAGTGTAATCATACAAGAACACGAGTTCAATACACAAAAGGAATACGATGGAAACTTCCTGTCGATGGGAATTAAAATGCTAAATATTCACTAGTTATGATGAATGAAAAAAAATGTGTTTTTGTGTTTAATGCATGTGTAGATGATATCTTTTACCACAAAGACGTCCATGTTTACAAACAGAATCTACCATTTCTGTTCCCTAGCAGAACCCCCGCCCCCCCTAGCGCTGCAATCTTAGAGCGTCTCATTTTCTGTGTACCTCCGGCCTCTACCTCTGGCATCTCCCAAAGAAAGCCCCAAATTAAGGGTTATTATTGTTGCCAAGGCAACCCACTGGGCTGTAATCTTGTGTAATTTTCCAAGAGGGACTGCTATTGAAGTTGGAGTCCACACATAGACGCAGTATACCATAAGAAGACGCATACAAACATGTTTTTTTTTCCGCTATGAGAAGGAGAAAGCTGATTTTAATCTTGTTCCGTTTCCAGTGTGAAATTCTCTGCTATGGTGGCATTTCATTTTTAATATAAATGTTGGCATTGTCTGAAAACATAAGAGGATGTACTTCATTTGAAGATAATGTGTGCATGTTAAATGTTTACCCTGCTTAGTCATCGCAGCGTAGATTAAACCCTGCACACATTCTCCTCGTGGGCACGATTTCTTTTCTTTTTTTTTTTTCATGTCTCACTAAGCTGCTTCAGAAAGATAAGCTGCTACAGATTGACAGAATTACTTCCAAGCATCTCTTTTCTCACAGTGAAATCTCAGGATCGAAACTTTTTCATCCTCTGAAACTGTGAATATCATCAGATGTCGCAGATTTGGACGCATTATATAAGCTCAGCTATAAGTGCTGACTCATGTTGAGTTTTTCCTCTTCTTCTTTGTCTGCTGCAGCTCTGCAATGGCGGCTCTGTGACAGATCTGGCGAAGGGCATGCTGAAGAGAGGGGACAGAATGGATGAAGCCATTATTGCCTACATCTTGCATGAGGCTCTCATGGTAAGTCAGGCCTCTTGAATGAGCAGGAAGGGAGACAATGATGTACTATAGAGCTTAATAGGACAACCTCCCCCTGAATACGTCGCTTCAGTTAAAGGAGCAAATACAGGATCATTTTCAAGGCAGGTGCTTGCCAGAAAAAGCTGTTAACCATCTTTCCCCCCCTCCCCATCCACAGGGCCTCCAGCACCTGCACATCAACAAGACCATCCACCGTGACGTCAAAGGCAACAACATCCTGTTGACGACGTATGCAGGGGTCAAACTCGTGGACTTTGGTAAGCATCTTTTTGGGAGCTTTAGCACCACGTTGTGTTGTTTTTTTTTTTTGTCCCGTCCAATCAATGAAAATCATGTTATGGCTTTAACACAAGGGGGTCAAATCCATTACCCGCGGACGCTTGCCAGATAAATTGTACCACTAATTTATTTCCTCGAGAGGTTGGAATACGTTTACAAACCCACCGACAAGGCGGCAGACGATTATACTTTTCCATTACCGCCCCGGCGTTTGCGCTCTCCGGCAGACGGAGACGGACAATGTGGCCATTCACTCTGTTTGCACGGATTTCGACCGTGTGGGTTTTTCTTAACCAAATGAGAGCAGCACAACTATAGTTCTGGGATTGGTGGCTCACAATAGGCAAAGTGATTCTGACTATTTCCAGGGGATGACTCACCCCTGCTGGAAAAAAAATACTGGCTGCGTGTTTTCATTACAAATAAAATCCCCACTCAACACGTGTGTAGGTTTGCATTAAGTCTGCTAATTGTGGGGCTTCTCTTAAAAGCCTTTTCCTAACCATGAAGCACAAAGTGCACAGCTCTTATGTGAGGAGGAGGAGGAGGAGTGGATGAGGGCTGTATTAATGGAAGCATCGGTTTGCCTTCAGAGCAGCTTCTTCATCCTCCACGAGGCTGTGAGAGATTCTCAACACCTGTTTGTTGCACCTGTTTTGAAGAATCCTCAAACCTGGAGGACTTTGGGAATTAAAAAGTTAGAGATGCAATTCAAACTGTGCTTTCCAAATCGTCCTATGAATATTTAGTGATGTCTACATTAGAGGTTGGAGAAATAATCGATTCTATGATGCATCTGATGCTTTGTTGAACAATTCTACATCGATGCAGTAAAGTCTACAAAAAAAATATATATATATATATATATATCTATATATATATATATATATATCAAATTTGGAGGTGACTGATGATTCCCTACACTAGTCTACATATGATAGTAGTACCATTGTAGGTTAAAAAAAGAGAAAAAAAATAACAGATCCCACTCCATAAAAGTTCCTAAAAGTGTGTTAGAAGGAATTCAATTAACTAATTACGAAATAAAATCAATCTTTCAAACATTTTGATGGATCTTTTTTTCTGACCTTGCTATCTAAAATCTCAAATAGAATTGGTAACATCTATTTTTTTTAAAAGCATTTATATAATGTCTAATTTTGTGGCTGCGATGCTCAGTGTTAAACATTAGCATGTTAGCATTGTCATTGTGAACATTAGCATTTAGCTCAAAGTGGAGAGAAAAAAGTTCTTACAATGGTCAAATACAAGAGATATGTGTGTGAAATTTGAGCTCTTAACTCTCTCTCAGCGTTTTGGGCTGCAGTGAAGTAAGATGTTAGATAGCTTTTGTGGGGAAATTGGAACATCAAGCATGCAACACATGTATGACTTGCATTTAAGTGGAAAAATCTGAATGACTTTCTGCGACTCCGAGTAAATGCCATGTCATCCACCTGAGACCAAGCTGGCAGCGAACTGAGCAGATAAGACTCGGACGTCTGTCCTGTTATCATCTACCCAATTAAGTATTTGCCGACTCAAGAATATGAACAATCTGACGCCCATAGTGGAATCTCTCCTCGTACAAACAACTTCTTTTGTTACAGCTTGTTCGCAAACGCTGACAGCTGAGATTTCTATCAGATACCGGTTTGTGACGCCATCCGAAAAAAGGAAGAGCAAAGCAGGAGCAGCGGTTTAGAAATAGCCTGACGTGTACACACAAAAAAATATAAACTTGCAGAGTGACGAAAACGGCGACTCGTTCTCGCCTCGGTGCTCGGCGCAGGCACTGCGTCACGCTGGGATTAATGGTTTTTCATGTGGAGGGGTGCACGCCACACTAAGCAGCTGAAGAGATGAAGCCCCCGCAGTGACTCATCACCGACGAGGAAACAAAATAGCAAAGAGATGGCCCCCTCCCACCCCCCCCAAAAAAGCAGCGGAAGAACGAGCGGCGCTGTTCGTTCATGGGTCTCTCATGAATATTCTAATTGATGGCGTTATCTTTGTGATGATTATTAAGTGTGGCCCACCAGGCTCCTCTCCGGGCTAATGTAGTGGAAAGAGAGCGGCTGTGAAAGCTTTAATAGGGGTCCCTTTGTGTTTCTGTATCCGCACACGTTCATATACCTTATATATACTGTAGCACACGTGTGTGTCTGATTGGACGACGGCTTTGTTCTCCCTAACGTGGAGTGAAGTGTCACCGTGTGGTGGTTTGGTGACAGCATGTGACGGTCCCTGTGTGTGATGCATATATCCCCTCCTGCACATGTTTCTAATCCCTTTTGATGTTTGCAACAGAACTGTTTTTTTCCCCCGCTGCATCGCTGATCTCCGCCTTCTGGCTTCAACCTACCAGCAGCACTGTATCACTCTACTACACACGGCGTAAAACGTGCACACGTGTCACGATTTGAACAGCCGTGGGTATTTGAGCGCGTCCTGAAAGCTCACGTTCTGCAGACTGATTTTTTGCAGAAACGTTCACGTGAAATAATGCAGATGCTGTTCTGCAGCAGTACGTCGTGCATCGGTAGATCCCTCGGTAGCCGCTTTTGTCTTGGGGCTCTTGCTTTTTGGTCCCGTTTGCTGCTTCAGCTGAGCCAGCCCTGGGATACATTACAGTGAGGCGTAACGTTGATTTGTCTGGACTGGACTGAAGTCACGATTGTGGGTCAGCGTGTTCCTTGTCAGGCTTCGTGCCGCACATTAACAGACAAACATGCCCTCTCGTTCTCTACAGTCTTTATGCTGAATTTATCCACCTCTGACTCGGTTGTCACATTGCATTTGTCCTATTTTGTCTTTGCGTGTAGATAAAGTGAACACATTGCTACAGTTTGCTCACTAAAAAGGCAATTAGTTAGCCTAACATTGCTCAAATGGACTCGTGAGACGTTCTAATTTCTTCTCCTTTAGGAAAAATCGAATTAATGGAGTTAAAAGAGATGTACTTTTATTTTCTTCTGTCTTCAAACTTGTTTATAAGTCGTTTTAGTTAAAAAAAAGCATTGGTATTGTAATATCTTGTCCTGACTAAGACAGTGTAATGTCTCCAGCTGCCGAAGCCAGTTTACAGCCGAGTTGTATTCAAATGTTGTTCTTGAGAAGCCTGGCAAAACATCACCTGCAGTCACATAAGAATTTGTAATTCAAAGCAATCTATCATTTGAGGCGGAAAGAAATATGTTGCAGTGTGATGCGTGTGTGTGTGTGTGTGTGTGTTGTTTTCCCTTGTTGTCACTATAGTGACAGCTCTATCAGCGCGATACGAGAGAGATCCATTCAGGCCGGTATCAGCTGTGCAGCCCCCCCGCTGTTCACTGTTCGGCGTCTCCCTCTTCACAGATCATCTCTTCCACCAGCCGGGGTCGACATCACCGAGATTGTCTCCACTGAGTGCTGGTCCTGGTTAAAGTGTGTATTCTCCTCCCCGCAGGTGTTTCAGCCCAGCTGACAAATACCCGTCTGAGGAGGAACACCTCTGTGGGAACTCCCTTCTGGATGGCTCCAGAGGTACAGTAAAAGTAGCCCATAAACGCTCCCGCAGCCTCGTCTCTTTACGCTACATTAGCCTGGAGCAGGTCCCAGTGGGCCACAGTTAATAATCATCAAAGAGATAACTCTGTCAAATACAATGTGCATGAATAAAAGGGAATGGCTGGCCTCCATCACGGCGTCTGATCAGAGCTCAGATCTCCTCCACGCAGACACCAGGAAGTCATACAATAGTGGAAGTAGCTGCCGTGTTGTTTAACATCTTTTGTTTTTCAAAAGGTTCATTGCTACATTTTCTGCTAGTAGCATAACACACCAAGAGTTGGCTGCATTGTGGGTAATGTAGGCACTTGGGTTTGACAAGAAGAATGTGTAGAATAAAGACGAAAAAACAAAGCATGGGGTCAACAAAACAATGTTAACAATTGTTTGCTAAGCGTTTTGTCACATTTTTCCCCCTTTTTGGGCTGTAATAATATGCAATTTTTAAAATTATTTTTGGTGCCTTTTATGCCTTTTAATTGATAGTGATTGTGGGGAGAGAAAGAAATGTGGGGTCAGAGTCCGAACCACTCAGCTATCACTTCCCCGTATCTCACAAGCATCTGCTAATTGAAGAAAGGTGTGCTAGAGAAGTTAAAGGACTTCAGGTGACTCCTTGACTGTGAAGAAGGTCCAGCAGCATCTTGTAACGGTAACAACACACGGCTGAGAGCTGACTTGAAGGTTAGGGCAGAGTGTTCAGCAGGAGCAGAGGTGTTGTCTCACAGGTGGCTTTCATTTATATTTCATTGAGAAGAACCCAAAACAGTGCAGGAAAACCTCGACACGTAACTGGCATCCCGTAACCACTCATCTGCACACTTAACCTCAGCGCCGATCAAGATGTGATCAGATGAACCATTAGCAGCCTCTGATAAGATGCGTAAGGCTATCCTCTCCTACAACCACTGAACCTGCTTCCTCCCGGTGTGGATGCTGCCCCCCCGATCTGCAGATTCACTTGTCAAATCAAAATGGACATTTCTTTACATGAGGTTTGCATGCCGTGCAAATTGTGCATTAGAGTATGCATGACGTGTTCTGGCAGGATTTTAATCTCATTTGTGTAAAAAGTTCGTCAGGTGGACTCTCTAGACTGCAAAGTCTTTGCTCGAAAGGTTTATTGGTGCCAGCGGAGAGATTTGTAAACGAGGATCGAACTTCTTTTCACCAGAACCAAAGATTTTTCTGACGTTTTTAAAGGGTTATTTTATAATATACGGTATCACATTAACACAAACGCTGTGTTACCTACGTTCTGGAGGAGATCTGGTTTTGTCACTTTGAGTTGTGGGGTAAGTTGTGACTTATTTTGATCATTTAAAGTAATGTATTTTACTAATTAATCTTCATTAGGATTGATTTATCATATTTTTCCCCATGTTTTTCTCTTGTGATTATGTGTGCAAAGACAAATTTGTTGTTAAGGATGTGTTATAATTGGTGATCTGGTAAAGATTTGTCTGTGTACGTAGGTACATGCCTGTTGGGGGGGATTGGCAATACAAATGATATGGATTTCAGACAATTGACAATAAGTGTGTGTGTGTGTGTGTGTGTGCGCACGCATTAGGTTTACACATGCCTCCCACTCAGAGATGATTCATATTGTTGATTGGGTGCCATGTTGCCCTAAGGACATAGATGATTGTGTGTGTGTGTGTGTGTGTGTGTGTGTGTGTGTGTGTGTGTGTATTGCCATAGCACAAGATGATTGGACTGCAGCTTTGTCTCTGTTACACTCTATTCGTTTCCTTGGTTATTTATGTATTTTATTTATGTATTTTGCTTACTGGCTTATTAAATTTGAATTTCTGTAATTCTGTTGCAATATGTTTGTGCGTCTCTTATGTTTCCACTGTTGTAGGTAATAGCATGTGAGCAGCAGCTGGACTCGACCTACGATGCTCGTTGTGACGTCTGGTCGCTCGGCATCACCGCCATAGAGCTGGGAGATGGAGACCCACCCCTCTCCGAACTCCACCCAATGAGAGCCCTTTTCAAAATACCCAGGTGGGCCTCCAACACGCCGACACGGCAATTTATTATTATCAGAAGGCTGTGAGGTGTTTTACCCCGCCACGATCAATTTAGGCATGTTCTACTGCTAAATTGATCGTGGCTGGTCGGGTTCTAGCTTTAAAGCTACTATAAGGAACTTTAATTTTGTGGCATGACCACGCCTTCTTAGACAGAGGGAGCATGCCATTGGTGGATCTTGTAATGCAACGTCATTGCTATGAATATTAGTAATATTCCACCACTGTTCCCCCCCCAAAAATAGCGCTTTAAACTTTCACGTTTTTTCAACAGCAAAAAGAGCTTAAAGGTAGATTTTTTTAATCACCTCACTGATGGAGAATTTAAAGAATTTAAAGAAGAATCCTGCAGAGAAGCCATCTCCTGCTCACCAAAGCAGTGCTTTTATTTTCTATACAGACCGTCACCAGACAAAGTATAGTCTTTTCATTTCAAATGGCTTTTTTTCCCCTCTTCTGCTCGGAGGGGCTTATCCATAAACCGCTATTCTCATGCATCCTGTGGGTGGAGGCTAAGAGCACAGCCGCCCTTTTTCTCATCTGTGTGTTTTGTGGGCTGAAGGTAAAAAAGTAATTGTTTATCGTCTCCTGATTCTAGCGTGAGAGCTGCATAAGCACTTACCGTCATCGTCATCTTACCGCCACAGCACTTTGTCCGTCACTGCCCCTGAAACGGTGTCCCCCCTTTGTCCCTTTGTCCTCCCACACACACACACACACACACACCAGGCAGCTCCTGTGACATGGCTGTCCTGTGTGTTTGCTCTGGGGGTCATGCTCCACGGGAGACATCACACAGCTTCCCCACATTCTAAGTGACTGCTGTAGCCGGAGCTGCAGGCTGTCTGTTCACACTCCTCACTTCCCGCCTCTCACTGGTCTGGGTTTCATTCGACAGGCAGGTCTTGGAAAAAGCCTCGCTGAGGGCATTGATTCCTACACACCCTGTCTTATTTAATTTATTGTAACACCACCAAATGGAAGCAGAGGATCATCAAGGACGACCCTCATTTCGATGTTTTCTACAGAGCTTGAATGCATCTCGCGTTGCTGCTGAATTTGCAAAGTATTAAAATAAATCTGCATATTTATATCCAGGGAATTAAACGAGTAAATAATCATTTCTTCAGTGTGATCCTCCCTAAGTCTTTGGGATAAGAAAAACCCTTTTATAGTCACCGCATTAGCAGGACAGACTCCAAATAAATAGTGCATTTGCCGTCTATATTGGGTGTGCTGTGTGATAAACAGGAGATGCATGTCCTCTCATTAAACCAATTTATCGCCGTCGGAGCCGACGTGAAAGAGGAGTCCGCGCATTAGCAGCATTAGTGACAGCGACGTCCCCGCCGTTCGCCAGGAGCCCTCTTGTAAAAAGGTACTCGAAGCAGAATTACAGCAATTAGCTCAGTTGTTTGCCAGCTGCGAGGCTCGACCCCTGAACGACGTGCGTCTGGCTATATATATATATATATATATATATGTGATGCCGAGTGTGACGGACTATTGCTTTTATATCATCAAATCAGCTGAATCAATACAGCCCAGCTGCACAGGTGGCAGCGTCATTTGTCAGAAACGCCTCTGGACGTCCTCGATGATGAATAGTTAAGATTTCACTCCGCCGCGCCACTTTTTTGTTCTCCGGCCCGCCTGCGTAAATCCCATCTCATCTTATCTTTCCATTTATCTTTTTCATTCCCTCCCCTGAGCAGAAATCCTCCGCCTACCCTGCACCAGCCGGAGCTCTGGTCAGACGACTTTAATAACTTCATCTGCAAGTGAGTGTGTTTCTCTCGCCTGGGTGAAGACTAAATATTTACTCTGATGCTACATAACCACGCTCAATATCATTCCCCTCCTCCTCCTTTACCTTTTCTTCTTCCTCCCCCCCCCCCCCCCCCCTCAGATGTCTGATTAAGGACTTTGAGCTGAGACCAAACGTGCTCGACCTTCTCCAGCATGTCTTCATCAAACAGATGGTCGGCCGGGAGAAAATACTGCAGAAACAATTGATTGAACTCATTGATCTCAACCAACAAATAGGAGTCGTTGATAAAACCAGGTACTGTCTTAACTGTAGTTGCATATTTCATTCCTTTCCAAAATGTCCGTGTGTGTTAGTGATTGCACACTCGCACACCATCAAGCGTTTGGTAGATTTTGCTATAAAACCAGGGAAAGAAAACTTTAAAAAGTCCTCCTGTCAGTGAGTTTTATATGGTAGGCTGCAGCTCAGCTTTTGCAGACAGTATAATCCAAATTACCCTCGTTGCTGGATGTTTTACAAGCCCTGTCACTCCAGCATAAACAACGGCTCTATCCGGCTCCGCTCTGCAGGCTGCACCGTGTGTCTCACATGAGTCAAACGCTGGCCCAGAAAGTGTGTATTGCCCGTGCGGTTCATGACATGTTAATCCCGTTTATGTCATTTAAGCCATCATGGAAAGACAGACAGAAGCGCAGACAGTAATGACAGGTAACAAATGCCTATATGACCTTCTATGCCGCAGTAGGAGTAGATGATAATTGGCTTTGTTTTTTCCCTTTTTTGTTCAGTCAGCTTTTCGTAGTTGTGATCGCGCATGTATTTTGCAGTCAAGTACATGGGCTGATTTCAGAGTGGTTACATGCTGCCCACCTGAATTGTGTTGTTGTTGTTGCTTTTTCTGCCTTTTCGTTTTGTGTCATCCTGTCATTTGATGCTGTAGTAGTGGAACCGAGGGTGTGATCTTTGCTGTAAAGCGGCGACAGGAATTGATGAGCTCCACAACCTCATCGACAACCATCAGAATAGGTTTTAGTACTTATTCAGGCATCACATTATGTGACAAAACAAAAGACTATGATCAGGTATTCCTAGACACCTTTTTTCTAAAAAGGTGCTGCTTAGCTAGTGAAGCTAAAACTATAATTAGATTTTTTTTTTTTAGCTAGTAAAGATTAAATATTTAGAGGGAGAATAATTCACCACTTATGTGGATGAATCAGTGTTGATGGTAAATGTAGGCGATTGTATAGAATGTATTGCTTCAATGGACTACATTTACCATCACTGACACATATAGACATCCACATAAAAAGCACATTTTCCCTTTCATTGCTTAAAATGACAAAAGTCGAAAACACGACTCCCACACCGGTTCATCTTCTCCAGAATGAGGGAATAAATTCCTTCCATAAAATGCTTCTTAATAAAAGAAAAATAGATATTTATGTAACTGTACACCTAATCTATACAGCATAAAGACAGGGAGAAGGAAGAAGGGAAATTATCCCCAGATCTCCAGAAATAAGGTTGATTCTGGCTCCTAGCACCCATATCCCACCAACGCACCCTCCACGGTACAATTCCCCTGTAAGGTTTGTCAATGAGGACATACATCAGCTTGTGGGGAGGTAGGGCACTTGTGGCTCTGAGGCGGCTGTAAAAAGATGAAGATGTGGTTCAAGGTTTATTTTAGTCTGCTTCTAGCTTCCTACACCTGGTAAAACCACCAGTCAGTCTCTCGGTTTAAAGTGAAGAGGTGTACCACCATCGTGCACTATGTGCTACTGCATTGAATTTGAATTCAGATGACGTCTAGTGTCATGTGTACGTTGCATACATAGCTCAGTGAAAGTGGGCTGCGGGTTCTGTGAGTTCTAGGCATGAACGCATCCACACTAAAAGAGGAGGCCACATGAAGACGCAGACCGACCCAGATGAGGTGGACGACCTCGCCACCCTGGAAGTTCTGGATGAGGTGAGAGAGTCGACAACCTGACCGTTGATTTATCTGTACTATACACCACAATAACACAACAATAATACTTGTTATCCATGTTATAAACGCAGCGTCTGAATTGGACCAACAAATGTGCCTTTGAAAGCTGAGGCTCAAAGTGAATTCCTGATCTTGAATACAGAATTATCTTTCAGTCTCAGAGTTTAAGTACGGAAGCTGTGAGAGGCTAGTGACAAAAAATTTGCTCTTCCATTTGCTAAGTCTGAAAAAAATGTTTTCTCTACTGTGTTTCTGTAGAAGAGGTTTTGCCAGGATACTTTTTTTTTTTTCATTGTGTGAAACAGCTGATTCCAGCAAGAGTTTGTTGTTGTAATACTCAATTTGGCCACAATAGGCCGTAGAACAAACCCCATCTCATAATTATTTACACTAAAGGGAGATTTGCATCAATTGAAAAAATGTCCAACTTAAGGAACGACATGATGGTAATGTTAAATTGTTGAATTTGCTTCAATGATTATATTTACGTTTGTGGTATACTTTGAAAAATGTGTATTTTCATGCATTTTACAAATATATTCAGTGATAGTTTAATACATTTATATAGATACAATCTGTTTTTTCCCCCTCCCCATTGTCAACCCAAACATTCAGCATATTTCCCCCCTGATGCTGCGAGTGAGAAATGTACAGCAGCAGCTTTTGCACAAATAACATTCGGTGCAATTCATCACATCTGAGCGCTGCATTGACATATTGAATGATACAATCAGTCTCAGTTGCCAGCGGATATTTCCACCCATCCCTCAAGACGAGGTGCTCTGCTGGTATGAGGGAGGCAGTGTCGCCCTGCTGATGTTGATGTACCTGTCCTGGAAGTGTAAATACAGGAGAATAAATCATTGCGTGACACCAAGATAATACGTCGGCGTCACAGTCGTCACAGGCCTTGACTCGAGTCAGGACGCTAAAGTGCTGCTTGTTATCTATCATATCACCACTCTGACTATGAATTTGCTCAGAAAACCTTTTTGTACTTGAATTCTTTTTGCAGAACACGGTCACAGAGCAGCTCCAGAATCGCTACGGGCGAGATCAAATCTACACGTATGTGGGAGACATCCTCATCGCAGTCAATCCTTTCCACGCCATGGAGATATACACTCCTCAGGTCCGTGCTTATAGGCCTCTTACGCTGGTACATGTGGTCAATAATGCACTGATTGTAGTCGAGCGTTTCCCTCAGTCAGTCTGATGCATCCTATTTAACCTCACTGGCTGTATTTTCCTTCTCCTTATAGTACACCAAGATGTACATAGGCGCTAAGCGTACGGCTAACCCACCACACATCTTCGCCGTGGCTGATGTCGCCTACCAGTCCATGGTGTCGTACAATACAGACCAGGTAATGTAGCAGTTGTTAGTTAACCAGCTCCCTGCACAAATGGAGTCAGATGTATTAGCACGTGGAGGTGTAGGTAGATCAATATGGAGTAGCATCATTGGGGATATTATTTTACAACTTGTATTTTTAATGTCAGTTAGAGGTTGTGAATATTTCTTTAACAGTCTTTGTAACTTCCTGTGTCCAGTGTGTTGTGATCAGTGGAGAAAGTGGAGCCGGGAAAACGGAGAGCGCTCATCTGTTGGTACAGCAGCTGACTGTTCTTGGAAAGGTCGGTCATAGCAGAGCTTATATACAACGTTTGAACGTTTGAAAAGGAAGATCCCTTTCAGTTCACTGTTCACAGAATTAACTAAGCAGTCGATTTTGATGGAAATAGCATGAACAGAAAGGCACGTGGCAGAAACCTAAGCATCATTTCTTGACAATATGATTATTACTTTCACTATATTGATTCCCCCGTCACTAATGTGTGATTCAGGCCAATAACCGGACGCTCCAGGAGAAGATCCTGCTGGTCAACAGCCTGGTGGAAGCATTTGGAAACGCCTGCACCGTCATCAATGACAACTCCAGTCGCTTCGGCAAGTACCTGGAGATGAAGTTCACCTGCGGCGGGACGGTGGTGGGAGCGCAGATATCCGAGTACCTGCTGGAGAAGTCCAGGGTCATCCACCAGGCAGTGTAAATATCACTTACTTACCCTTTCCTCTCTCTGTCTGCAAGCAGCCTCATGTTTTTCCCTTCACTCGACAGCGACGTTCACAGAAATGTTAATCACGTTGGCTGGACGTTTTCTGAGAGAACATTTCCAAGGTTATTTTTCTGCCTGCTGACCAGGGATTAATGTGTAATAGACTCCGTCACTCTTCCTCTCACCTCTGCTTCTCCATCTGAAACCGCTGGCATTTGCCTCCAACCGGCACTTCAGTCAATCCATCTTTCCTTCTTATCGTGTGTCTGGGGAGCGGACCGGGTCAAGTGGAGGGGCTAGCTTATTTCCTGTTTGATCAAAGATTGTGGTCTTGCAAGTTACCTTTAGTGGAGCTTCAAAGGCAGACCTGAGTATTTCATTAGAAAACAGACACGCGGTTCGGAGGGTTTGATTTGGCTGCCAGCATTGTGTGCAGCCGGGGATTGGATGCTAATTCTGGGGGGAAATAGAAACCGAGGTGAATTCATGTTGGTGAACAAAGCAGAGCTAAAGGAGACATTATAGTTCTGTAATAACTGGCAATACAGTTAAAGATTAAAAACATAGCTGAAGTTTTTTAATGTCCTCTTTAGAGCTGTGCATACGGTCTGTGCTTTTTAAGCTTTTTGCATGGTTTGTTCCATCTTCCTATATTTGCAAAACAGAGTGACATCGACAATGAGCTTTTAAAACCTGAATTTTGAAGCTATGTCTTTGTTTTTTTCCTCTACAGTGGTGAGAGGAACTTCCACATCTTCTACTACATTTACGCCGGCCTGGCTGACAGGAAGAAACTAGCCCACTACCGGCTCTCAGACAGCAAAACGCCTAAGTAGGTTTGACATTTCCTTCCTCAGCCCATCTCTCAAACATTCGTCATTTTCTTTGTCACGCTGCCAACTTCCTACTACTCCAACTGCAGGTATCTGTGTAACGAGCACGTTAAATTAGGGCCCGACATCGTGAGCAACACCTTCTACAAGGAGCAGTTTGATGCAGTGGAGCAGTGTTTCAAAGTCATTGGATTCACCCTGGAGGTAAAAGACTACTGCATTCATCACCGGGCCCAAAAAGGTTTCACGGCATAACCTTGATCCTGACATCCACACCGACTCCCTGTATTAGATATGTAATGTATGAATCAGTGTAGTGACTAAAAGACATACTTACCACTGAAAATAACGCACATTTAAAATGCATGGGATGGAGCATGAAGAGGCTAATGAGGCCCCAAACAACTGATTGCCTCTGGGATCCGCACGTCAATAGTACTTATCCTGTAATCACTCGGCAGCAGCGGAGGAACAACCTTCTCTCCTACAGTACGTCTTGCATGAACTCTCAAAGTGTGTATGAAGACGACCTTTGAGGAAATGTTATCTACTTTAAGATAGATAGAGACCTTTTCCCCCCCTCATACAACGTGAGGTTTCTTTTTAATAATATACATGAGTTTGCACCTGACCTTATTTGATATCAAGGTAACATCATACCGACTCCGACCCTCTGGGACGGTTTTCTGCATTAAATCACATCTCATTTCTGCAGGAGCTAGGCAGCGTTTACAGCACTCTCGCTGCGATCCTCAACTCCGGCGATATCGAGTTTTCTCCCGTCGCCTCGGAGCACCAGACGGACAAAAGCAACATCTCCAACATTTCTGTGCTGGAGAACGGTGAGAGGAAATTAGAACAGGCAAGGTGTAGGATGACGGCAAACCAAACATGTGTCTGAATATCCTCCACTTCTCACCCTCCCTCGACTCGTCTCCAGCAAACTGTTCTGAAATAAATTAGCAGCGCAGACAATCATTACCAGACACGTCTGCATTGTTGCCCTTCAGTAATATATTTTCTAAATTTAGACATCAGTGCTGACTGGTGATTTACAGAGCTGTCTAGATGAGGTTTATTCATTCGGTGTGATTGATGATCAAGAGGATATGAGAGGTCTTCATCACATCACTGCATGTATTTTCCATGCACTCATTCCACTTCAGAAATGTTCATCCTGTTCCTCACCTCATGTCCCTTTAGTGGCGTCGCTGCTGTGCATCCGCTCAGACGAGCTCCAGGAAGCGCTGACCTCCCACTGCGTGGTGGCCCGGGGCGAGACCATCGTCAGGCCCAACACGGTGGAGAAGGCGGCGGAGGTGAGGGACGCCATGGGCAAGGCTCTCTACGGCCGCCTCTTCAGCTGGATTGTCAACCGCATCAACGCGCTGCTGCGGCCCGACAGCCACCCGGGGTGAGATCAGGAGCAGAAAATGGGATGTGTTTGGCTGTCATGAAAGCAGAAGGAGGTCATCTCGGAAAGTTTTTTTATTGAACGCACAGTGAATTCATCATTGCCCGCCCTTGAAAGTGGTGGAATTTGCTGGAAAACCGTGTTGCTAGCAGCTCTGGGGATGGCAATGTCAGTGGATTCCCCTTTGGTCCTGAAATATCTTAACAGCCTTGACGTGTTGTACAGATCTTCATGGTCCCCAGAAGATTAACCTTAATGACTTTTGTGATCCTTTTGTGATTTTCTCCACCACCGCCAACTGAAATGTATAGTTTTGAGTTAAATGTATTGACAGCTGTGTCTCTTGGCATGAATATAAATGTGTCTGATACCTTTAGCCTGAACTTTACTGTGTGTTAAGAGCTAATTAGTAACATATTAGCATGCTAATGTGCTAATGTGGTGACAGATTGGCATATTAGCATTTTTGATTGTGAGCATGCTAGCAAGCTGACGTTAGCATTCAGCTCAAAGTTTTTTTTTAGCCTTAGCTACGGACTGAATTTTGACATAGAAATTCTTTATAGTAGGGGATGGACAAAATAGTTGTATTGTTGCATCTGTGTTATGTTCAGCCACTTTCTTTATTGATAATATATATTGATATGTAATTTTTGACTTAAATGACCAAAAACAGACTTTTTAAATGCAGCTAAATGACTTTTCAGAGAGGAGGAGAAGGGCTTGAACATCGGCATCCTGGACATCTTCGGTTTTGAGAACTTCAAGAAGAACTCTTTCGAGCAGCTCTGCATCAACATCGCCAACGAGCAGATCCAGTTTTACTTCAACCAACACATATTCGCTTGGGAACAGGTAACGCCTTTCGACATCCGCCCTAAACTATCACTGGAGCTTTGGGAGTGCTCTGTCGCCTCCTGGGAAGCACTTTGTATGCATTCTTCACCTTGGTACCTCATTTCCATCTAAATTGTGATAACATGCCGTCATTTGTCACTCTGCGCTGCAAGAGAGATGGCAAGGGTAAAATGTGCTGCGTCTTTATTTACGGGAGGATGAGGTTCGCCATTCTCCCTTTGTGCACTCTCGTGGGTGCGTTTTGCCTTGAGGGTGTGCTGAATGGCTCGCTAATGTTAAATGATTTGGTCTCACCCATGGAGAGGAGCTATTAATCATCCCCAACGAGGGTCAATTAGGAGTTGAAGACAGTTAGCATTTGACTTAATCTCACTCTCGGGGCATTGTTGGCGGCGGGCCCAGTAATACATTTGTCCTATACCGCCACAGTATATACAGAGCATAGGGGGACGTAACGGGCTGTGGCATTAATAAGCATCACCTCACCGATTCAGCAGATTCACCTCAGTGTTACATAATGTCCCAATCTGTCCCCCCCCGCGGGTCTCCTGATTGGTTTAGCTCAAAGTGTGAACGTCAAGGCAGAATGAGCACGCTGATTTCATGATGTTTGTTCCTATTTTGTCCTCTCCTCCTTTGAATAAAGTCTCCAGTAATGTTGAGTCATACCAGGAGCTCTGAGAGTCAGTCAACCTGATGTGATCGGGTTAGCAGAATATAAAGTGGCGGAGGCCTGAGCTCACTTTGCCCCGCGGACCAGATTTATCTGAAGGCGAGGGGGGGTACAATACGACGACACTGCAACACATTTTGGGATTTATTTTGGTTTGTTACTGTTTGGCTGAGGTAGTTCATGATGTCAAATTTCTCTGACTAACTCTTGAATTTAGGCTTTCTGAAGATTCAAACATGACGTGAATAAATTCCACAGATTGACTGATTTAGGATAGAAAATGCAAACTCTAATGCGGTTCAATTCCTTTTGTTTGTATAGCATCAAATAAAGCAGGTGTAGTCTATACTGTACAGAGACCCAACATTCCCCCACGAGTGAGCACAGTGTCAACAGTAGTAATAAAAGACTCCCCTACCAGCACCGGGCTCAAGCTGGGGAGCTAACAACTATAATAATATAATAATCATAGAAAAATAACTATTAACAGTAATGATAGTAGTGGGGGATTATAGAATGGGAATAATAGCAGGAGTATGACTACTACTAATAACTGCAGTGGATATAATAAACACTGGCGGTTCATTTGGGCTGAGAACTTAATTTGACCCAGGAAGTGAACCAATGGATGCAGGTAAAACAGGAGAAAAGAACAACAACATGCAAAATAACGCCCACAAAAATAGTTTTGAGCGAACAACGTTTCTGAAGTTATTTGAGATGAACTAGAAGAAGGGATTTGTGTGCACTGTAGATCTGTATCGTGTTGGCTCTCCAGACGAAAAAAGATAATTTTGATCCGCTTTAGTTTGTGCAATGAGAAACCAAAACCAGACATAATAGAAAACGAACCCAAAGAATTAATTTCACGCTGGTTCGGCCGAGCCAAACAGACTATGGCTTGTAATAAAAGTCCTTTGTATTCCTGCATCTGACATTAACAATAAGTCCAAACAAAGCTTGTAGAATTCCCTCTTAAAATACATCCTGAGAACGCTCAACTATTCACGGCATTTCTGTCCAGGATGAGTACCTGAACGAGGAGGTGGACGCTCGGATGATCGAGTACGAGGACAACCGGCCCCTCCTGGACCTGTTCTTGCAGAAGCCCATGGGGATGCTGTCCCTCCTGGACGAGGAGAGTCGCTTCCCGCAGGCCACCGACCAGACCCTCGTAGGTGAGTCATCGTCAGCTGATCGGAGGACATCTGTCTTAGGGTGGATTCACTGTTTACAACCTCTACATATCTTTTAATGTTTAGCACTTATCTCGTTATTTTGGAGCTTTTATTGAAGCAATTAAGCACCGGAGGGAACGGGGTGTTTAATTTAATTAATAAGAGGTTTAATTTGCTCATAAACTTCAGAGAACATACTGTTTAGGTGAGATTGTTAACCCACGTTTCTTTGGACATTTTTAGAGAAATTTGATGATAACCTGAAGACCAAAAGCTTCTGGAGACCAAAGAGGGTCGACCTCGGCTTTGGTATTCACCACTACGCCGGAAAGGTAATTGATAAATACTTTTTATTTCAACCTGAAGCTACTCCACGGCCTTCGCATAAGTATTCCTCCCTCTGTGCCCCGACTCTAAAAGGTGATTTACAGCGCTGCAGGCTTCCTGTCCAAGAACAGGGACATGCTGCCGGCCGACATCGTCCTGCTGCTGAGGTCGTCGGAGAACGAGCTCACTCGCAAACTTGTCACCCATCCCCTCACCAAAACGGGTAAAGAGGAGAGAAACTCCCTCTTAGAAGGAAGTTTTGTTGGCTTTAACTTTTCTAATTAAACAGTTCAGCAGCACTAAATAGGTACTTAAAGTAAAACAACAGGCTGTTGTTGATTATTTTAGCAAGGCTTTCCTCTTGTCTGCCAGACTTTTGTTGTAATAAGCTTGACTTGGCAGTGGGAGTACCCTTTGTTGGTTCTGGCTCTGTCACAATCGAATCCCAAAGCCAATAATCACATAATCACTCTTAAAGTAGTCTTAAAGCTGTCCTGTTTCTCTCCTACAACTCGGTATCTGCTCCGTTGAGTTCATTTATTCAACTGTATTGTTATGTTTCAGTATAACACTACTGTAATAACTGATCCCAAGCGATAGGGAGCATGCAGCCCTGCTCCTGTGGACGATTCCTGCATGAACGACTCACTCTCCGGCTCCCGTCCTCTTTGTTTATTCCACAGGCAACCTTGCCCACACCAAGGGTAAAGGCATAAACACAATGCGCAGCCCGCGGACCCCGACACGCACCATCACCTTTGCTAAGGTACTTACAGCGCCGTCTACATTATCGCTGCTTTATCGTCTTCATCATGAACTTCCCTGGAGAGTTAACTTACTGTCACGACCAGAGCCAGAAACCCAATTACAGCTTCCTCTATTCTAACCTGTTTTTTTCTTCTTTCCTCCACATCTCTGTCTCTATCGTTAAAAGATGGGCGTGTTAACCTTATACAGTTCTTTTTCTGTCAGTGAGGTAAAAGTATTTACGTATATATTTATATTTGAGTTTTATTTTACCAGTGCAGTTCACCCTTCCTCAGTCTAGATCTCCCTAAATGTGCAACTAGATGTGTGTGTTGTATTTCTATTAGTCACAGCTTAATCATGTGTAGAATATATATATTATATATTTTTTACCGAAGGGCATTATGAGCAAGATCTAATTGCATTTCAGAATAAAGTTGAACTGTGAATTAAGAAAAAATACATTTCAGCATATGCTCTTTTTTTCCTCATAAGTTTAATAATTCTTGACATTTTGTCATTAATTCTAAACGTTTTGACTTCATTCTCAAAAAGCATAAAAAAATCCTGCCCTTGCCCTTTTACTCTTCTGTAAACATGCATACAGTCTTGTGTGCATGTCACTGTGTTTATGCACGTGTTCAACCTGTAGAATGCTAAATGCATAAACGCCATCCCCATTAAATCCTCTGAATATGCGAGTTAGAACCCGCTGGCTTCCATATCCATTGCTGCAGTTGATTGCCTGTTTATAGCACCAGCCCGATGCTGATAACTACATGGAGTAGAATGACATGGAATAAAAAGGTTTAAGGGGAAACACTGCAGTTGAACAGGATAAAAATAAAAGCTTACAGAGATCACCATTAACCCTCCTCAGGTGATTGCTTCCATTTCAAGACACTACAGGTATAACTATAATAATAAACATTATAAATAATAATATAATTATAATTTTTCTATTACATGGGTTTTTTATTGTGTGTGATTATGCAAACGTGGCATTATCTATTTGCTAACCTGCATATGCAAAGGGACTAAGTTATAAAAATAAACAGTAAAATGTGTATTTTGGATGTTCTTCTTCCACTTTCCTGAAAGAAGACACTCCTGGAAAAAAAGCACAAAATTGATCAGTGCAGTTTTTGCCTGGGTTGTCTCATGAAAATATTCCATCAGAAAGTATTTAAATAATAATAGTAAAAGTTAGCATTCGGCAAATAAAAACTTGGGTTATTTGTTCAAACTGTGTTAGTACATGATGGCGGTTCCTCAAGCGATTCACACCTAAAAGCAATCGACAGTAGCCTCATTTAAATGAACTGTGTTTGATGAGTTCCTGAATCCATTTCCATTCATCTGCATAAGTTAAAGAAAAAGCTCATCAAAGGCCTCACTCTTAACAGGCACAATGAGCATTCACAATGCCACACACAGTATCAGGCTGATGGCTCGCTATAAACCGGTTTCCCCCGAGGTCATAGTGTTGAGCATTCGATGTGGGAATTTAAAGCACTGTAAGTTTAGTGCATAGTTAATTAGTTTAATTTAAAATGTGTCTGATTTAATAAGACTTTTTGAAGTAATAGCTTCAGCAGAGATGTATTTGTGCAGACAGCACAAGTGTTTTTTTTAATACATTTTTGGATCTCTTTTGCAGCCTTCTCGGGGATTAAAGCCCGCCCCTGAAAAAAAATGCTTGCTTCCTGTGCCTCTCGATGACACAGTGCAAATGCAAACGGTGATTTGGCGATTTTTCAAAGGAAGCTTAAAATATGAGCTCATTCCACTTTAAAAAGACTAGTGAATCACCTGCAGGTGCATTGACTTAGTCAGAGTCCTCATTTTCTTTTATGCTCAAGCACTACCTGCTGGGCTTCTG
The DNA here is from genome assembly GCA_029853015.1 of Chelidonichthys spinosus. Taxonomy (NCBI): domain Eukaryota; kingdom Metazoa; phylum Chordata; class Actinopteri; order Perciformes; family Triglidae; genus Chelidonichthys; species Chelidonichthys spinosus. The sequence goes on from CM056837.1 coordinate 15,007,976, forward strand.
TGCTGAAATGCCCCCTCGCATCACGCGTATATAAAAGCATCAGTCTGTAGAGAGACCAATAGTATGTCATGGATTATTTTGACCAGCTTTATGTGTGTGTGTCCAGCCGGGTGAACCCACAGACACACCTTACCACCCGAGAGAAACCACCAACATGAGAACACAGACAGTGGCCTCCTACTTCAGAGTAAGATTGTTCTTCTCTTTTCATTGCTGATATTCAAATTTGGGTTTCAGATCCTTTAATTTATATAACAATTGTTATCTGAAAAGAAATGCTGTCAAAGAAAGTAGTGAAAACTACAAAATGTACGGAGTATAAAGTATAAAGTTACAGAAATGGAAACACTAAAGTAAAAGTAAAGTATGTCAAATTTGTCCTTTTTTTTTACCTGCCCTCTTCTTAAACTCTTTCTAGTACTCTCTAATGGATCTGCTGTCCAAGATGGTGGCAGGGCAGCCTCACTTTGTGCGCTGCATCAAGCCAAACAACGATCGGCAAGCCAACAAGTTCGACCGGGAGAAGGTCCTGGTCCAGCTGCGGTACACTGGGGTTCTGGAGACCGCCAAGATCAGGCGGCAGGGCTACTCCCACCGCATCCTGTTTGCCAACTTCATCAAGAGGTCAGCAGGCTTCACTTCACAAATCAGGAGGGAACAGATTATCTAAGTAATGGATTGTTCTCCTGCTGATTACACTGACTGGTCACAGGTACTACATCTTGGCTTTCCACGCTCACGAGGAGCCGGCAGTGACTCAAGGAACATGTGCTGCAATACTGGAAAAGGCCAAGCTGGAGAACTGGGCAATGGGGAAGACCAAGGTCAGTGAGTGGATGTCATGTTCAAAATCATTAACACTCTACAACTCGGACATATTGATTCACATTGTTTCTTATGATGAAGGTTCAAACCTTTATCCAAAAACACAGAGAGGGAAAAAGAATGCAATTTGCTGTTCCAATGCAGATTTGATATGTTAGTCTTTTCTGTGTGCTTATTCTCAGGTGTTCCTGAAGTACTACCACGTGGAGCACCTGAACCTGATGGTGCAGCAGGCCACGCAGCGGATCATCCTGCTCCAGGCTTACGTCCGAGGCTGGCTGGGAGCCAAACGATACCGGCGGATATTAAAAGGCCGAGAGCAGAGCGCTCTGGTGCTGCAGTCAGGTAAATAAACTGTACACCTCTGTCGAGGAGAACACGAAGCAGGTGTCATATAGCATGATTTGATTTTACAGCGTACAGAGGTCATAAAGTTCGGAAAAGGGTGGCCGACGACAAGAGCAAAGCAAAGTTTGAGGCCTTCGTCGTCCAGTTTCAGGCTGGTAAGAACAATCGGAGATGATATCCATTATCCAACGCAATCTGAGGCTTCTGTCACATTGGTTTACATTTTGCCTTCAGTTTGCAGGGGCTATCTGGCAAAAAAGAAATACAAGGCATTGGTGGATGAGAAGAACAAAGCTGCAACCAAGATTCAGGCTCGCTACAGAGGACACAAGGAAAGAAAAAGCTTCAAAAGGAAACGGTATGAGAGAGAGGTCATTTACATAATAAAGCATTGAAAATATATATATTTAGTTTTTACAAAGATGCTTTTTGCTTGTAGGGAAGCCAAAGAGAAAGAGAAAGCAGAGAAGGACCTTCAAGAAAAAGAAGCAGAGAAGCTCGCCAATGAAGAGAGTCTCCCACCTCCCGTCCAGGAAGCAGATAACGAGGAAAATGAAGCCAAGGCTGCTGTGGTTCTGCAAAGCAACTTCAGGGGCTACAAAGAGAGGAAAAAGTTCAGGGAGAGAAAAAAGACGATGGCCGGAGCTGACTTAGAGATACCGCCAAATGCAGAGGCCGAACAAGGAGATGAAGCAATAAAAAAAGAGGACAATACAACTAATAAACAAGGGGAAAATTACGAGGATGACGATGAGAGCACGTATGAGGCAGAAGAGAACGATGACAGCGATCACACGCAGGTGCCGGAAGACGACGAGCACATAGAAGTCGCAGACGAGGCAGTGATCGAGGATGCGCTGGTGGCAGATGCTGGAAAAGAAGGGCAGGAGGAGAATGTGCAAGACGAGGCTGCAGGGGAAGAGGTTGTTAACGTGGAAGAGGAAACCAAGGCTGCCACCGTGCTACAGAGCAATTTCCGAGGTCACAAAGAGAGGAAGAGGTTGCAGGATGAAGGCAAGATCCCCGCAAAGAAACCCAAAGCCGAAAGTCCTCCTGGTGAAGACGAGGTGAGGAGCCCGATGCAAGAAGAACAAATCCCAGCAGAGGAAGTGACAGAAAAGGTAGAACAACCGACAGAGGCTCAGACTGCTGAAGACCCAGACGAGGCCAAAGCAGCCGTGGTGCTGCAGAGCAACTTTCGCGGCCACAAAGAGCGCAAACGACTCGAGGAGGAAGGAAAGATCCCCAAGAAGAAGAAGAAGGAAAAAGAACCTCCAAGAAAAGAAGAGGAAGAGGAATCGGTAACACAGACGGAAGAATCGGTTTCAGGATCCGAATGCGTCTACGGAGAACTCTGGCCTGGACGAGGAAAAAGCCGCCACTGTCCTTCAGAGCAACTTCCGAGGCCACCGGGACCGAAAGAAGCTGAAAGCAGAGAGAGAAACCCAAATAAAGGAGGTGGAAGCTGAAGAGGAGGCAGAGGAGGAGGCCCTGGATGTGACCGACGTGACGATAGAATATAAAGAGACGGATGATGAAAGGGAGAGGATGGAGGAGGAGCAGGCTGCGGTGAAGATCCAGAGCAACTTCCGGGGTTACAAGGACAGGAAGAACCTCAAGGCTAACAAGCAAACGGCACAGACGGAAGCCGCACAGCTAGAGAGCTTCTCCCGACAGGTAATATCATTAAACACATTTTATTTTGTTCCCAATAACATCCTTTGTTTTTATAGCTCATATTGTTTTTTCACAGATCACAGAGACGTCCCAGGACTTTGTGGCCCTGCAGCAGAAGTTGAATGAGATCATCCAGGCCCATCAATCAAACCCCGAGGACCACGGCATGTTCGTGAGAGGAAAAGCAATCAATGGCTACGCTCCTCAGAATCACCAATCAGGTGAGATCATTTCAGATGGAAATACATAGAATTCATAATGTTGGCACGGATTGACCGGAGGTTAATCTAAGGAGGACATGTATCCATTATTCTGGTCTGTCCATCCTTCACTCGGCTGCTTTTTTGTTTTGGCTTTGCTGCACTGAGGTTATCGCTCACAGACACAAACATCCTCCCAAATAAGTCAGAGTGGGACTGTCATTTCCTGCCACGCTGAACAGAAAACAAAGGATTATTCTCAAGCCTTGATTGCAAATATCCAGGACTTGATGCATGAATTGCTGCTTTATTATTCTAAAAAGTATGTGTGGGTTTTTTTCCTCACTGTTCTCGTTTTCTTTACGTAACCAAAATGAAAGACGCAGATTTTTATTACCGCAGAAGGTGACGTTATCAACGCTGACGCTCGATTAGATCGATAAACCTGGGAAAGTCAAGTGTCACCACAGGAAGCGCTTCTCTCAACGTGTCATCAAAAATAACATTTGATTTGCACAGGTGATAGGCGTAATTGCTTTCGGGGGGGGGGGGGGGGGGGGCAAATTAAAAGTTCACAGTCTGAGCAAAGTGGAGCTGGCAGCTGAAATGTCACCGTCGTCATGGTGATGATGATGATGATGATGATGTAATAATACCAGTGATCGCCTTTTCTTAGCTGGCATTAGGATTATGCTGCCATTCTTTTGCTCTTTGGTGGACTTTTGTGTTTTGTAACAACATATGTTGAAGTTGTGTCCCTGCTGATCCTGGTCAGCCGTCACCATGTTGAGAGCCGTGTAGAAGCAACCCCTCAATCAATAGATATGGTCAGAATTTCATATTAAAGCACTTTTAAAACGTACTGTAATTAACAGTATTTTCACAGATAATGTCTAAAAGAAATGTTGATCTTTTATTGTACACCATTAATTTGGGAATTTGCAGAAAAATGTAGATTTCCCAAACTTTGAACAGGACCTAATTAGCTGTTCCCCCTGTTTCCAGTCTTTATGTTAATCTAAGCCAATCAGCTGCTGGCTATAACTCATCCAACAATAATGACGCTTCCTAAACTGTCTTTACAAATTCATCTACATGCCGTGGCAGGTGTTCTTTCACCTCTTTTTTATTTTGGCGGTAAATAAAGATGTCGAAGTGAAACATTATATGCACATTTCTCCACAGAGAGTTTCCAGTTAGACTCCCGTGTTCCTTTAATCCAGGCATGTTTGCCCTTTACAGGCTTTTCTCAGCACAGCATGATGCCTGAGGTACAGCAAAATAAATTAGCTGTGTTATTTCCTATGGCTACTGCAACTCTCTATTAAGTTCTGCTTTTTTTTTTTAGATAATTTCTCCATCAATGCTATGACAGTCCCAAGCTGTAAAATTGATTGCTAATAAACGTCATCAGAGTCATAAATGACACACACACACACATATTGAAAGTCACGTTGTTCTTCATGGGAAATGATCGTCAAATGTCAGGCGCGTTTTGCGAGCGGGCGTTTCCGACAAATTACGGCGGGAATTAATAAGAGGCCGTGTGAAATCGGCTTAAGTTGTCTGAGCAATACGGAATGACCTTTCGAGGAAGTTGTTTAATAATATTACAAACTTTTCACCTCCACTACCTTGGAGCTGCTGCGTGTGATGGATTGCCGTGTGTTCTCGCCTCGCATGAGCAGCAATTAATAACCAGCAACAAGCAAAGGTCGTTGTAATATGTTAATAATTGCAATTACAATCACATGCCCAGAGAGGAATATTGTTACAGTCGTGACAAATATGATAGATTGCCAACGCGCCCACTACAGTACGGAAGATGTTATGCATGAAATGCCACCCAGCTGTTCTGGATCTCTCTCTCTCTCTCTCTCTCTCTTCAATACGGCGCCGGGAATCAACGATGGATCGTTACAAAGTTGTTTGTTTGTGTCAAAGGATGATCTCTGTTGGAAAATTCCAACGGGTCAAAGGCCTTGGGGTTAAATTGCAGCATGTGTGGAGGGCAGTTCAATAAGCGCTCCAGTCAAAGGTCAGCATCGGTGCCACATCGCACTCGATGGTCTCTCTCTGACCAACCATGGATGTGATTCATCATGATGCTCAGCCACAAGTGTGATGACAAAGAGGGAACGCTCTTTACAACTCCCAATTTGCTTCTTTTTCAAGATCGGCACTTGTTTTTCGAAGTTTCAGCGTCCTTTTCTCTGTTTGTTCGCCCACAGTAACAGTTTAGAGAGTTGAAGATCTAGTCTGTTGCTTTAACTGACGTCTTTTTGAACACGAGTATGTGTATTTCTACTCGAGTATAGAATGTCTATACTTTTGACGCCTCTGCTTACCTCATTTGGTGAAACTAAGCTACTCAACAGACATCTCTTTCAATGAAAATCTTTGAAATTATTACTTGAAGGTCACAGCTTTCTGCAGACCTCATTACCGCTTTTACTGAAATTCAAACTGGTATCGATGGATGGACTGTCAAAAAAAAGGAGCAAAAAGGAGTTTAACACAGAGAAATAGAAGAAAATTATTTTTGCTCAAACTTGAAAAGACAAAAGGCTGTTTTTCTTTCAAGAATCAATGTTTTTAAGATGAATCTTTGGGGTTTAAGGCATTGATGAATGCAAACATAAATGCAGATGTACATGTTACCTGAATGTTGTAGTGCAGCTTTAGTTGAGTTTATAAAGAGAATGTGACATCATGAATAATCTCTTACTGGGAGAAATCCATTGCAGAAAAGGTGGAAAAACATTTTACCCTCCTTAACATAAACAAGTACGGTAATGCAGTACAGATACAGGCCAATCAGAAAGTCATAGACTCGTTTTGTCTAGTTTAAATTGCTCAGTTCAAATCAATGCTTTTCTTGCTTTCCAGCTGACAAGAGACAGTCGAGGACCCCCCGCAGGACCCAGCAGCCAAAGACCCTGAACACACCGGAGGACTCCACCTATTACAACCTGATCCATGTAAGTCACAAAGAGAGGACGGGCCATTTCACATACTCGCTACAACAAAGCTTTGCTGTCTACTGTCTACTACTTCCCCAGCTATCGGCTTCCACAATGCTTTATTGATCGGCAATTTTCGTTTTCTTTCTGTCGTACTCTTTACTCCATATGTTCGCCAGGCAAGAAATATAGAAGTATCAGCCTTTTGCAAAAGTCATTTCAGAGTTTCTTCATCAATCAATGGAACTTTTTATTTGTATAGCACCTTTCATAAATGTAAGTGCAGTTCATAGTGCTTCACAGATGAGTGAGTACAGTACATTTGACAAGTAGTTTTCTTCAGCTGTATTTGTTTTTTTTTTTATAATTTTTGTTGAATCTTTTCCTTGTGTAATTATTTTTAATGTTTCATGATTTCAGCGAGCAATAGCTCTGCGCAAAGTAGCTCTTTTTGCAGCAATTAAGGTTTGTTTATAACGTTGTCGTGCTATTTAGACCTAGATATATTCTGTATGATGCATCTAATCAGTAATTTAATCAATAAACAGTGACGACTAGACAGTCAACATTTGATAAACAGTAACAAACATAAGCAAAAAACTTGCCAATTTAAAAAAAAAATGTAAGCGCTATAGTTTAAATGTATGATTGAGCAGATTATAACTCGATTACTCGCTTCCAAGTTAGATCACATGCATTAAGGCAATGAAATTGAATATGAAAAAATGCTTTTATTGATTGAAAATGTACCAAAAGATCCAAAGCAGAGGTTCCCAACATGGGCTCATAACCCTCCAAGGCATGAAAAACATCAGACTGGGTCAAACAGGATATGACTAAAACATATATGCAGTATCTGTAAGACAAAATCACATGTGTTCTAGACTTATATCTAGAAAAAGCTCAAATTTCACCAACTAAAAGCAAGAGAGCTGTGTTTCGTGGTGTCAGGAGATGAAGACAAGCCTCGATGCGTGACAGCAGAAACAGCAAATCAGTCATGTGAGTTAATTTTCGCTCCATACTGACCGTTGCCATCTCCCATAAGCATGTCAACTCTTTTTTGGCAAAAGACCAGATCACCTGATCCAAGCGTAAAAGAAGTTTTATCAAACTTTTGCTTCGTATTCAAGGGTTACAAGCCAAAAGGTTGGGAACCGCTGCTCTAAAACCACTTTATTTTGCCTGAACCCAAAGTGGGAGTGTTTGATTGACATGTTATTATCTCTGCTCTGTTTCTCTCCACCCAGCGGTCTGTCCAGGATGATAAACGCAAGCCCAGGAAAGAGGAGTAAGTGTGGAAGTTCTCATTTCAACCTGCTTTTAACAAGCTAGCGTTTTAAGAGGTTGGCCCGCTGCCCGCTTGCTTGGCACGCCGGGGTCAGGAGCGATGATTGTAGCCGAGCACCGACATAAGGACGCTGTCTGGGTCCAAACTTCACCTATCATTAGCTTCATCACCTTGGTTACATTCACTAAACACACTGATATTTTCACTCAGGCACCAGAAATACATACTATATAGTGGTATGTAAGCTGTTTGATATGTATCTCCTTTAAAAAAAGTGTTCATGCATATGTATGTGTCATATAGGCCACAAGGTGAGCGTACCACCCAGTTTTGGGGGGGGGGGGTGAAGATGAACAAGAAAGAAGGCCGGGTGCTTTATCACAGCAGTCTGAAGACACACACACACACACAGCACGACACAGAGCTAAACATCAAGGCTAATAATTTGTTGGCAGATAAATAAAGCCGGCGATGGACAGGAGCAGTTTACATGCATCATTAAGGATGAGAAGGTCAGCAGGAGAGATAGCATCTCTGGCTGAAGCTGACAGCAGAGGAGGATGGGAGGTGGGGGAGAGCGTGGGCGGTGAGAGGAGCTCACACTGAAGAGAGTAAATGGGAGTGAAGAGAAATAGGGAGGCAGAGTAAATCAGAAACAGCGATGGCAAACAACAGATATCTGTAATTCATTGCCAATAGTGAAGCGATGATCTATACGGCGTTGGACACTTCATCTAAAGATGTGACATAATAGTGATTCAACCTATTGCTAGCTCATAAAAGGGTTGATCTGGTTCCCCGGTGGATGAACCAGGTGAAACTACAGATGACAAAACCCAGATTTCATCAACTGAAATGCAGAAATAATGCTACGTTCAAGACAAATCTCTGACCTCCTACTTGAAAAGGTATGATGGAACGCCACTCAAAGTCCCAGTTCCTACTTGTAAACTGTCCATGGAAGTTGTCCGAAATGGAAGCACACATTGTAAATGGTAAACTATCAACTAAAAGACAACGTATATTTAAGGTAAATAATATATATAATTCCAGTAGCGATACCTGTGATTTGGGTATCGGCCGATACAGAGAACCGATCCTTTCCCGCTGTTGAATTAATACGATTTATGCCTCACTGTATGGAAGTGCCTGCAATCATTCTTTTACATAAAGGCAACATCAGACCTGCCTTTAATAGATAATTGAGTTATTATCTATATATCAGCACTTCAATTAGTGTACCAGCCCATCAAAATATGGCATTTTATTGTCCAAAACTTGTAATGTCACTTATCAAAAGATCAATTTTTGGCCCACTTTACCCTACCAGCTTTACTTCAATGTCCCTTAGTACAACGTTTACAGTATTAATGTATAGATCTGGCTAGAGCTCTTTAAATCAAATCATTCAGCCAGAGAACGTGGAGGAAATCACAGGGTTAGAATGAGAGCATGAAGAGTTTGCTGGAAAGCAAAGTTTGCAGCAGTGTAGTCATGGAGACACCGATTTCCAATAGCGGCCATCACGTATGTTAATAATGTGAGACTTATTGATCCGTGCATGGAAACTCTTTTTCTCACTTCTGCTCATATGTAGGTCAGACTGAAGGTTCATGACACTGTGTCCTAAAGATTTCCTATCTGGCCACCTCCTCACATCCATGCAATCCCTTCTGTTTGTGCATCCAGCCCAGGGAAGCTGCTGGATGTGGATGACCACTACTACCGGACCCTGTCCACCAGCAGGTCTGAGCCCTGCGTGTCCACAATGGAAACGTCGGCCAGCAGCACGCCTGAGAGGAGGCGGTCGATAGAGAGGAGAGGGTCCATGGACCGGAGGCAGTCAGCGGAGCAGACGCCAGCTGCCGCCAGTAGACAGACCAGAGAGAGGGCCGTCACTGAACCGGAGCCTCCCAAACCTGTCGGTGACAACAGGTTTGTCCTTGAGAGAATCGGCTTCATAACTGATAGCTCATAGAGTTGACCTCCCTGTTGGTGCGTCTGGCAACGGCCATAAATCCTGTCCAAATGTCAAAGTCCAGAAAAGAGCAACTATTCAGAGCTCTACTGTGCAGCTAAGCTAACTTAAGCTAACGGTTGCAAAGTGCCATTTGGTCGTCACAAGAGAAACCTGACCTTCCAGGGCAATATAGCCAATCATAGGAGCTCCTCTAATTATAAAAGCAGCAGAGAGTGAACTTCCTGTTTAAGAAGAACACTGTTCAGGACCCAGAATAAATCTACATACAGTATAAAAGCAGACGCTCCATTTCCCATTATTGTGTTTTCCATTTGAATGATTTTTAAAGCATGTTTACTTTAAAGTTAGTAGATTTTTGGGACCTTTTTTTAAATAAAAAAAAAACAGTAATGGTTAAGGTTGTGAATGGCCTCCTTGATGTATTATCTGTGTACACTGAATATATGAAACAACATACTTTTAAACCTCCACTCCACTTCAGAGATTGAGACCATAAACTCATGTTAACGATGTTTACTGAGATAATAAGTCAAGTGAGAAGTAATTTCCTCATAGACTCTCATGCTATCAGATGTATTTTTGCAACCAGAGGAGTCGCCCCCTGATGGCCAGCAGGGAGAATGCAACCTTAAGGCACTTCAGCTTCACATTTGCAAAAGCAGAGATTGACGCCTCGCTAAAAAGAAGAATTTCAATTACTTAAGAAAATACTACAGCTCACGCTGAGTTATACCCAAGATAATCCAGTTAGCATAATAGAAAATGAATATTTAAATAAAATCATTTGAAAATACTGACTTGAAAGACCGCAGCTTGAGAAAACAAACCTGCTGTCAAATGATGGCAACAGAGGGAAGGATCTCAGACTTCCTACAAATCGAATTTCAGCTGGTTAGCAGTTGTGTGTGGCAACCTCGATGTATTTTAACCTGACAGGGTCAGACTTTACCGATGGGCTTATTTTTCTCCCCAGAAAACACCACACTTCCACGTAAAAACCTCCCCTGTTTTACAGTCCTGCCAGGCCGCTGCCTCAGACAGCCCACGCAAAAGATAAATGAACGCTGGAGATGATAAACAATATGAAACGTTTTCTCCTGGACGGGAATCTTTTCATCTCCGTTCTGCATTTTTGCTTTAAATCTCTCAAACCATCTCTTGTTGTTTTTCCATTTCTTTCTATTTTTGTCTTTATGGTTCACCGTCGTCTCTTGTGTTGCGTCGACAGGCGCTCGGTTCCCAGAATGGCCTCCACAGACAGTCGGGGTGACGACAACCCATTTGACTTCAGACATCTACTGAGGAAGACCTCCCAGAGACGAAGGCTCATCAAACAGTACTGAACACACGACTGGACTTTTTTTTTTTTTAACCGTTTGGCACATAATCTCTCAAAAATCCAACGTGGCAATGTATTTTATATATATCATGCTTTACGATACATGAGGGTTTTACTCATAACATCTTCATAAAAGACATAAGTTATTAAATATTCACCACCAGTCTTATTAATAAATGCACAGGATGGAGGAACATGTACATAATACAATACTACACTCTTAAAACCTGCTGTGATTAACATTTTATTCATGTCATTTGTAAACTAGACATTATTGCTTGTATCAATTTCCCGGCTGGTTGGTCAAATATTGAGATTGTTCGAACCCTTCTTAAAAAGCAAATAGAATTGTATAAAACATATCTATACATCATGTAAATACAAAAGCCATGCTGTTACAATCTGTTTCGGAAGGATGCATCTTTTTAAAGTATGTCACGTTGAAGGAAATGTACATCGTCTGCTCTGCTGTTATATGTTTTGTTCATTTAAACGTTAAATATATCCAACTCCTTGTGATGTTCAGTTCATCTCACATTTGACATTTGGATGGATAACTTAGCTCTTTTTTATTACTGTTCATACCTGCAGATATTTGGTGGTTTACAAAAAAAAAAGTATAAGATATCAGATATCTTCCGTGTCGTCTCCATATTGGATTGAGTGTTTCTTTAGGATTTAACCACTGACCTTTTCTGTGACATTTTAAAGGAGGAAACCCCCACAGGGAGTGTTAGTGAATCCCCAACAACATGCTGACTGAACACGCACTGGTACAACACACTATACAGCCAGAACAACAAAAACCAGACACACCTGTCCCACATGTGGATCATCAGATGGAAAGAAGACTGAATATATTATTTGAAAATAAAATATACACTTTAAGAATCTAACTTTCAAGGAAGCTAAAAAAAATAATCTAATTATTTTTTTTAAATCAGTGTAAGATCCACATACTTCCATACACAAATATAACATGTCTTTGCCAAAGGGTTACGTTTATTTTAATGAGTCTTTTGTGGCATTAAATGGTTGTTGGTGATTTGCATTCATAAATCATAACAGATGTGGCTCAGGCTCTATAGGTTTGATGCCCGGAGGCTCCGTTTGCTCGTGTTTAAACGGTGCAGCTTGTTATTTGTAATAGATAATGTGTGGAATTAGGCTTTTATGTTCTTTCTGTTTTACTCAAGCCTAACCAGGAATCTACAAATCAGTGCTCATTCCTTTTTAAATCTTATTTTAGGGTGACAAAAGTTTAGATGTTTATCATGCTTCCCTCTAAGATTTAGATATGTGCAGATAATAAAAAAAAAGATAATAAAATAAAGCGAAATTCATTAAGTAAATGAATACTTTTTGAGTAACGAGCCCCGACACTGACGGGAGAAAGGAGGGACCCACGTGCACGCTCGTGTATGGGAAGAAGGCTCCTCGCCGCCCCGCTGCTTCCTCCGCCGGAGGCGCGCAATTAGGCCAGCCGGTCTCCGAGAAATAGGTCCGCGGTCGCCGGGCGGATGAATTAGTTGGCATTCACTGTGTGGAGGGTAAGTTGAGCGCGCTGAGGGGGGGTGGATGAGATGTTGGAGTCAAAACGCGACGCCCGTTCGTCATGACTTGAAGCGAGTGACGACGGGATTTCGTTTCAGTGACGTGAAACTGAGGTTGGACGCAATTAGGCATGGCTCGCACGCGCCGCATATGTACCCGCAGCAGTGGCGCGTGAGTGCTGAGCGACGCCGCAGTTTCGTTTCTGAAACTCGCGCTACCACATTAAACGCATGTGTTTCCTATGAAGTTATAGCGGCGTGCTGCGCTGAGTGAAGCCGAGCGTTTTTGCGGATTTCTCCGGGAGGACGCCGCTCTTTATCCTTCGTTCACCTGTGGACACAAAAAAAAAAAAAAAAAAAAGCACCGTGGACGGGTTTTAAACAAAATATTTTTTATACCACACGCTTTTTCTTTTTTCTTTTTTTATGAGAGGCTTTCTTGCAGCGTAGCGCGTCTATCGGATGCACGGCTGGGTCCCCAGCAGTCGGAGAGGTGTGCTCAGATTCAGCGCCACATCAGCTCCGGGTGGTCGCGTGTGGATGGGCTCCGTCGGTCTCCGCGTCTCCAGCAGCTCCTAACGACCGGCAACGATGGCATCGCAGGGTTTCTGGTCCCTCGGCGCGGATAATGCGGGGGCCAACCCCGGGAGTCAGAGCCCCAGTACGCGTGAGTGGCTTTTTTTGTTGTCTCCCAGCCGCCTCCGATGGACGAGGGGTGCAGCTCCTAATCCCAATGCGATGCATCACACATTGCCCCATTTTATCTTTATTTTATTTTAACTTAAAGTTGGAGATTATCCTCTTTCCCCTCCTTATTTGATGTTTTCTTGTGTGTCTTCCAGCCAGGGCTTGGTGCCAAGCGGCGGCCCAGAAATTATCCGGAGGAATTGGATCGAAATTATGTGGTATGTTAGTGGAGGAGGGAGGGAGGGAGAGGGACGCTAGCCTATTTCTCTCGTTATTAACGGCCTGGCCTCGTCGTCTGGGTAATAAAAGACACGCCGATGTTGTTTTTCTGGTGTCCAAAAGCGCTGCTGAACGTCGGGGAGGTGGAGAAACCCGCCGAGGCGGCCGCCAAGCAGCCGCCGGGGACCGAGGCTGCAGGCACCTGCGGCTGCAACAAATCCTGCAACTGCACCAAAGGCTCCGTGGTCTTCTCCGACCTCTATTCAACAGGTAGGCTACAGCAGGCTGGAAACCTGGATATTAAACACCGTCGGACTCCCGATGTGTCTCATTGAGTCGCAGCTTGGCCTCGCTTTGGATTATCCCCGTTTAATCAGTGTCGTTATTTCCATTCTTTATTATAAAATGAATAGAAAAACATCCAGGAATATATATATTGGCATTTTTTGCTAATCGACTTTATTTAAATGATGATTAATTGCCATTTATTGATCTTCAAAGAGGTGATCAGTTGTTCTTTGTTCCCATCGTCATTTAAAAAAAAGGCTGCACATGAAAATTAAAATGAAAACAAAAGGTAAAACATGTTTATTTCGATTCAATATATCATCCTCTTGTCATATACATCTATATTTCATAGTGGGTTATGGTGGGCATTCTTTTTGCAGTTTTTCGGAGAGGTCACCTTCAACACGATCAGCTGTTTTGAGGTGTCGCAGAAACTTGCAACTCACATTTTTCGAAAAATATTACGATTTGTGGTTTTTGTGTGTGTTTTTCCCCTTTGCAGATCTGCAGGACCGTTTAACAGCAAAACGGCCTCCACATCTTAATGTTGCATGAGGGGAAAAAAATAAAAAATATCACAAAATGTCTCCCCTGCTGCTGCTCATCCTCTCTTCTCAGATCTGCTTCCCGCCCTGGACGGCGACGCCAAAACCTTGACCTTCCTGCAGGAAGTCGTGGATATTTTAATGGCTTACATCGTGGAGTCTTTCGACCGGGAAACGAAAGTTATTGATTTCCATTATCCAAACGAGCTGCTTCAGATGAACAACTGGGAGCTGCAGGGCGAGCCGGCCACGCTGGATGATATCTTGATCAGCTGTCGCGCCACTCTCAAATACGCCATCAAAACAGGTCAGGCCTGCTCTGAACGTCGGACACCTGCTCGATGAATAGCCTGCTTTATTTCTGACCCTTTCACTTTGGCATTTGAGATAATAACCCCCGCTTTAAAGCTGCACTTTTTTTTTTTTTTTTTTTTTTTTACATTTATCTAGGCCTAAAATCCGGCCTGCAGTGCGCCTATCTGTTAGAGATGTCACAATATACATTTAATAAATAATGCAATGAACAGGATTATAAAATGGAAATAGAAATAGAGGGATGTACAAAAAGATTGAAATAAGAAAGAACATAAATAATCTGTTTAAAATAAATAAATAAATGATGTCTATTAACCTACAAATAAATAAATAAACCTGGAAGTTCTCCTCCTCCTCCTCCTCCTCCTCCTCCTCCTCCTGGCCCACCAGACCGATAAATGCAGTGACGCAGTAAATCTGGTTCAGCAAGTAGGAGATAATAGGCTAATAACCGGACTTCATGGGCCAAGTCCATTATTCTGTCCTCACTGACATACACAGGGGAACGTTTACAGCACAAGACAGGTTTCACCCCCCTCCCCCCCCAAAAATAGAGCTTATATTTTACAACCCTTTACATTGAGCCCAATTTAAGCAGCTGGTAAGCATCTAAACATTTGCATATAATTGAAATAAGGACATTTTGTGTTTTTTGATAATAATAATGGATATAATAATAATGATGTAAGGCCTTTTTCTCTGAGACTACAGTTTATCATGTGTTTTAAACCCCTTTATCGTATTAAATGTATATTCCCTTATATAAATGCAAAATCAGAACTATTAAAGTGAAGTGTTACATCACATGATCATAATACAGAATAAACGGTGTGTTTAACCTCATCACAAATCAGACTTTTACATCACCTTGTTTAGTATTTCTTGTTTAGAAAATCTCATGTTTAATTAGCATGTGTGATGTGACCTGTATAATAAAACATAAGTCGGTTTGGATTTCCACTAAACTCCCACACGACACCAAATGCTTTCATCCCTCCTCAAGATGATTTAAAAAAACATCACACAGCTGCATTTCCAACCTGCAATTAAAGCATTTAGAAGACGACAGCTCCTGCTTTTTTTTTTTACACAAACTCAGCATAAAACGCACATATTTACATTTTCCTGACAGATAAAATGCTAAACTTGCATCCACCTCACACCCTTCCCTTCTCTCTCTGCTGCTGTTCCCCTCAGCTCATCCCAGGTACTTCAATCAGCTCTCCACAGGATTAGACATGGTTGGGCTGGCAGCCGATTGGCTAACGTCCACCGCCAACACCAACATGTGAGTATGTGGCCCACGCTCCATCGTGATTTTAAATGGCGATAATGATAATGACAATGAATTCCATTTCCGCTCCATCTGTATGCCGTCTGCACGGGCTGATAGCGGCCTCTTCTCTTTTTTTTCCCCCTCCACTCAATCACGGCAAATGAAAAGGGTGAAATGAAAGGCAGACCCCCCCCCTCCCTCCCCATCCTCCTCCTACACCCCTCCCACCTCTGCCTTTTTATCCCTCCCCCTCACCCCTGATCTCCATGGGGGATTCAAGGGGAGAAAATTAGCCCTGAAATTAAATTCAGACTAATCTGGAGCTAATTTTGGTGTGTTTTTGGGGTGATAAACTCTAACTAAAAAAACCCCTGCTGTTGACATGGAGGGGGGTTAAAATGAGCAGCTAATGCATTTATTAGTAGAAAAATAGGATACTGGTAGTTTTAGTGCGGCAATAAAACAGACGTGGATGTTGTGGAAAAATGGATGCTCGTACATTTTGTTCTAAAAGCATCAGTGCAAATTAATTTAGCCTCTTCAGAAAGCCTGTACAATCAGAAATAAATCAACATGTTTACTGGACAAAATATAGATTTCTACCCTTCAACAATGTGAAGGATTTAGTGATTTATCCACCTCTGCAGGAGCCCTCTGTTCCACCTCTAAATATGTCCTGAAACACCCAAACTGCAGGGAGGGAGGAGAAAAATGTCCGCTTACTGGCTATTTTTTTCAGGGGGGTGAGTCATGGCACGTTTTGTGGAACCAACCGGCACCGTGTGATGTCACCTTGTGTAACACAGGTTCACCTATGAGGTGGCGCCTGTCTTTGTGCTGCTCGAGTACGTCACTCTGAAGAAGATGAGGGAGATCATTGGCTGGTCGGATGGGCGAGGAGATGGCATTTTCTCTCCTGGTATGTACATGTGTGAGGCCACGCCAAATCCCACCACCCCTCTGTTTCCCTGAAGGTGGAACCGCCTGTGTGTGTTAGTGTGTGTGTGTGTGTGTGTGGGCGCCGACATGTGACAATTTGCATTTTGATGATATAAATGGAACTCGTTTCAAAGCCAATTAGCATAAAATGACTTTTCCAATTTAAGCCCCCACGTCGTCGCCCTCCAATCTGTCTCCCAAGCGTTTCTGTTTGACACGTGACGAGGAGCAAGAATGTGATTGACTTTGTGGACAGCCATGTTGTTTCATCCATCGAAACGCTGTAAACAAAGGGTTTTTGTTGTTTGAGGTTTGTTTTTGAGTATTTGTTTATGTTTTTTTGAACTCTGTTCTGAAAAACCCTGCATCATTCCCAGGAGACTATTGGCTGTAAATCACAGAGCCCTTTCTGTCCTCTAGGTGGTGCTATTTCCAACATGTATGCCATGCTGCTGGCCCGCTTCAAGATGTTCCCTGAAGTGAAGGAGAAAGGAATGTCATCCGTTCCCAGACTGGTGGCCTTCACATCTGAACATGTAGGCATTTATGTTTCCATTCAAATGATAAATTGGATCAAAAAAGGAGACTTGATTAATATTTCAATTTCCCCACTGTGGGATTAATACAATCTTATTTTCTTTATTGAATCATAAGTCAAAGACCTTCCCCTCTGATGTGGGAATAACTTCAAATAAATGTTTTTGCTGCGTCTGTGCTTGATGTGTTCATAAAAGGGACTGTGTGTGGCGCTGGTATAAAGGTGACATTATAACACGCAGTACACACGGCCATTTTATATGTCACCTCTTTAAAAGACATTTGAAAGATGCTGCAAGCAAAAAAACACACACAAACTAGCCATCTGACCATTTTTATCAGATATATTTCCAGATGTTCTTTACATAAACATCTTTCTTTCATTTTTCCCTCCTGTTATCCTTCAGAGCCATTTCTCAATCAAAAAAGGTGCAGCAGCTCTCGGCATCGGGACGGAGAGTGTGATCTGCATCAAAGCAGATCAAAGGTAAAGTCGGCCTCTGGTTTCAGCCGTACAGCTGAAAGGAAGTAAATTAGAAGTTAGCGTTTCAATTCCACTGGTGGAAATAACTACAGTTACTCAAGGACATGCACACTTTGAAGTACTTTGTTAAAGTTTTTGAGTATTCACAAACAACTCCAGCAACTGAAGCTTGTTTTTCCTCTGCAGTGGTAAAATGATCCCGGCTGACCTTGAGAGGAGAATACTGGAGGCCAAACAGAAGGTAATGTGACGCACACTCACACAGCTATAGATGATGTCGACATTACTTCACACAGCGACCGTTTTCTGCTCCGCGGTCGACTGAAACCGCGATGGCGAAACGCGTTGTTACGTTTGCGTCAGCTGCGTTTTTGTGCAACAGTTTCCTGTTTGTGCCTCCGCAGGGCTTCGTTCCTTTCTTTGTGAGCGCCACTGCTGGAACGACAGTCTACGGAGCCTTTGACCCTCTCATCGCCATCTCTGACGTCTGCAAAAAGTACAACGTCTGGATGCATGTGGATGTGAGTGACCTTTTTGCACAGAAATCTGTATAAAATGCTCCTGTAGCCTAAAACGTCTACGACGCACAAAATCTCTCCGGAGCGGTGACTCCAGTGAAGGAAAACACGGAGAATACCGAGCTCACCGGTGGCTTTGACAAATCTATTATGTCTGTCTTGCCTCTAACTGCCTGCCGTTGACCCAGATAGGAGCCAGCCATTTCCTATCTAACACTGGGGATTAGAAAAACTGGAACAGAGGCTGTAAATCATCTCCTCCCCTGACTTTGCCATCATGGGCCCTCTCACTGAAGGAACTCTATCTATTAATGAAGGTGATTTAGTCCTGACAGGGGGACGCCTCTATTAAGAGACATAAATGGCCTTATCTATCATTCTCCGACTGGCTGAGATTGGGGGGAAAAACAACATCCTGTTTTGTAGCTGGCGCTTTTTGTCGGGATGTGTGCTGTTGTGGATGCAGCTCCTTGTGGAATGAGTGTGTTTGGAGGCCGTTTTAACTCTCAGGAGTAGGATGCTTGAAACATGTATGATGTCCTTCCTGCAGGGCGCGTGGGGAGGAAGTCTCCTCATGTCCCGGAGACACAGGTGGAAGCTGGATGGAGTTGATCGGCAAGTGAAACATTTACATTTTTTGTCGAGGGTGACACAAACTGACAAGAAGCTAATGAGCATTTGAAGTCACACGGCGGTTGTTTCCGTTAACTGCAGGGCCAATTCGGTAACATGGAACCCACACAAGATGATGTCGGTCCCTCTGCAGTGTTCGGCCCTGCTGGTCAGAGAGGAGGTAAAACATAAATACAGTGACAGTGCATGGGAGTATTTGCTTTTCGTTTTCTTGCAATCAGATTGCATGTTGGGTGTGATTTCACAGGGTCTGATGCAGAACTGCAACCAGATGCACGCCTGCTACCTGTTCCAGCAGGACAAACACTACGACCTTTCCTACGACACCGGGGACAAAGCGCTGCAGTGCGGACGCCACGTGGACATCTTCAAGCTGTGGCTCATGTGGAGAGCTAAGGTGATTTGCTCTCTCGCTGTTACTGGCATGCAATACACGTCCTTAAGTGTGAAAAATACCAGAGGGTTTGGGGATTTTATACCCTAACTTTATTCATCGTTTAACCAAAGAAATTCCCAGGAAAGAGTTTGGAAAACTCCATATGACTGAAAACTATTAAGCCATAATGTAAAAGTTTAACTAAGTTTGGTTCAAAGCAGCTTGAAATAAATCCTTATTTTAGGTTCTTATCAGCGCTTGAATGCTTATTTCATAGATGACATTTAAGTGTCAAGAAACTGGATTAAAAATGCAAATTTTCCAACTTTAAACTTTAAACTCTCTGAATGGATTATTCTTTTCTTATTTGCCCAAATCCCTTCAGTTGTACAATAACATTGTAATATCCATTCATTTAAATCAGGGCTGCCCACAGGCCACAGTTGACCCATCAAAAGATAGAAAGTGGGAAAAAATGTGACTATAAATGATTGTATAGGCTGTTTTATGTTGTTTTTATGATTTAAATTTGTTGAAATGTCTATTTTTTTATTACTGAGTATGGGTAGGAGGTCAGTTTGGTGCAAGTGAGGTAAAAATAAAAATTCAGAGAGGCAGAGACAGACAAAAGGCATCTTCACAATACAACACAATACGATGTGTGCTTCGACCCATTGCCCACCATTAAATGTAATTTTCAGCTCTCCAAGGGAAAAGGTTTGTCCACCCCTGGTCTACATAAAGGTTGTTAAAGCTAACGGACGTTTTCTTCGACAGGGCACCATCGGGTTCGAGGCTCAGATTGACAAGTGTCTGGAGCTGTCGGAGTACCTCTACAACAAGATCAAAGACCGAGAAGGATACGAGATGGTCTTCGACGGGAAAGTACGTCCACATTTCATTTTGGCCCCACGTTGCCTCTTTTTTATCTCCGTGGGCTCCTCGTCATTATGGGCGACTCGACTGCGTGCTCTTCCATTGTGTTGGATGAATGCCATTTTTACCTCTGGCTGCCAGTATAATGTGCCGCTATTATGTCTAATGAATGGCACGGCGGCCTGTAATTGCTCATATGCATATGAATGGCGGCGTCTGATGTATCCTCGAAGAAAGCCACAACATATGCCAGTATGATGGGCTCATTTAGCTAAAAGTCAGATTTATAGTGAAACGTCTTTGATACTTTAGGCGTATTGTTTTCCCCGCTGAGCCACAGAAAGACTATAAGACATCATAACCTGGAGAGTGGTGGTGGTGGTGGGAGGGGCAAGTCATCTGGGCATCGGCCCAGGTGTTCACTTGTCTGTCTGCTCCCATTGAGCAATTACATCAATCTGATGCTGAATGTATGGCTGAAGCAGCCGGGGCTGTATAAATAAGGCTGGTGTGTGCATGGACTAGTCTGTTGGTAATGAATGCATCCCCACTCGCAGGCAGGAAGGCCGCTCAGATGCCAAAAAAATAGAGCCGTGTGTGGCTTTCAGACGTATAGAGAGTATCTGAGGGGTTACCTGTCTGATGCTTTCAAAATGTGTATTTATATACACAAAATCTGCAATATTGAGTCATTTCTCAGCCCTACGTGTGCTTGTTGTCATTCCTCTAATGGTGTGTCGGCTCTGTGTGTCCCCACAGCCTCAGCACACCAACGTGTGCTTCTGGTACCTCCCTCCCGGGATCCGCTACATGGAGGACAAAGAGGAGAGGAAGAAACACTTGCACAAGGTGGGCGAGCGGAGATAAGAAGCCCTCCTAGGATATCTACCAAAAACACCTTTTTCCTTTTGCCCTACAAGCCTGTCATTCGTATCCAGCTTGGTCATCACATGTCCTCCTCATTAGGGTCCACTTATACACGGGATTAAAAAGAAAAACTACTTCGCCATGCGCATGAGCTATACTTAGTAAATTGTGACATTCGTACTCACAGAGGGAGGATATAGAGGGCCTGACTTAGAGGGAGTGAGGCTATTCAGTTAACTAAAGTGGCGGCAATTCAGAGGGTCCCCCAGCAGCAGGGGTCTACTAATTGACAATTAGGACAAACAGATGGCGTACGTGCCCGCCATACAAAGAGCCCTCTTTCCCTGTAAAACCATCCGGCGTGAAATCGTTTATCACAGCACATCAAAGGGAGTGATTTCCTTTTTTTGTTTTCCAAAGTTTGATTTAAAAAAAAACAACATAAAAAAAAAAGCGGCGTGGTTGTGCCCCGCTGAAGCCGAGTGTTTGGACAGCTCGTTCTTTTCCACAGGCTCCGAGGCTGAGATTGAGGGATGATGTAATGTTGAGGTAAACGTCCGAAAGTGGAGGAGCTCTCCTCGTTTTTTGGGTAAACGACCACTTCTGAAGGACAACTGGAACGTTGTCAAGAGACTGATTTGAGTGAAAACTGCGGCTGCTGATTGAGTGTTTTTACAGGAATTGCAACGGGACACCTGCAAGAGATTTAGAGGGAACGATGTGATGAGAGCTACATTAAAGCACTGGCACCAGTACTGCAGCCTTTATATACTGCAAGTCTAGTGGTAGGAGAAGTATTCCGAAGTAACAATACTCTAAAATTTGGAGGTCCCATAAAACGACTTTATGTGGGGCCTTTAATCCAAAGGTATGCTTTATATTTAATGAGTTGATCATGTGATCTGTATGTAAAATAACTAGTAACTAAAGTAGGTAAATACATGTAGTATATGTTCCTCTAAAATGTGTAGTAGAAGTACCATAAGTTGGGTATAATTGTTGTAAATTACAGTAGGCAATTCAAGTAAATCACGGATTAAGTGGTTGATTATGATTGATTGATTTAACTTGAGTAAATCTACTAATATAAATTATGTAAATATACTAAGCCTCTGCACAAATTGAACTGCTCTCACATATTAAAATTGCACGATAGTGAAACCAAATTGCTTAATAAGTTGGTAAAAGTTTTAAAAATCCTCAAGTAATTTCAAGTCCCAATATCAGTTCTCAAAATCTGCTCTCGAAACTTATTTTTACGTCTAAAATTCGACTCTATGAGCTAATTTCATAAGCGATGTAGTTTATACAGAGTTTATTATAATGTACTGTATTTACCGGCTCCTCCAGGTGGCTCCGGTGATAAAAGCCAGGATGATGGAGTACGGGACCACCATGGTCAGCTACCAACCACAAGGTGACAAGGTCAACTTTTTCCGCATGGTGATCTCGAACCCCGCCGCGACCTTCGAGGACATCGACTTTCTTATCGAGGAGATCGAACGACTCGGCCAGGATCTATAAGACTCATCTCACCAAACCCTCCCGTACTTTTCCCCTTGACGGATGAATTGTTTGTCGTGAATGTACTGGTAAACTTTTTTTTTTTCTTTTCTCCTCTCTTTCCTCCGAAGTCATATATTTAGAGTATAAAAAAAAATCTACAGATATATCCATATATTATGTATTGTAGCTTTGCCGTAGACTAACTTGGTCCAAAGCTATGTAAAAGTGCTTCTGTCCGCCTTTCCTATAGTGTCGTAGAGCCCAGTAAGTGACGTAACTTTATATGTACTTTTTGTGATATGAAACGCTTGTGCAATAGGTCGATGAGGAAGGAGTTTTATTTTTTTGGAATCATTTCTCATTTGCTGAGTATGTTGTTAAGTGCCAAATGTGATTGTGTTTTATCGTGACTCTATATTTTAAACTTCTGGTTTAAAAACAAAATAACAAAAAAAAAAAAGCACTTCACCTTACCTCAGCTTAATCAACTGCCTTTTACATCTACACATAGTACTCCGAGTGGCGATTTTGGACAGTTTTGACTGGTGATGTAAAGCAGCACCAGCAAACGTTAGATGAATATCCCAACAACAGCAGGCGGAAATCTATATAGAAGGCGTTTCCATCAAAATCGCACAACAGCAATCACAGCAACCTCCGACAGTCCGCAGCTTATGATGCTCATTTAATATCGCAGCTTACGCTTTCTACTCTTTTTACGCACAAACTTCTTTGTAGTGTATTTAACGTGGTGAAGGCTTGTTAAACCCATTTCGTGTGATGTCACCAGCTACATGCATATATGAAGCCAACCAGGCTGTAAACCTGGCTGCGCTTTACATGTAATGATCTCAAATTTGTCATTTTGATAATCAACATTTATCAGTTTTTTGGACGTGCTGGTTTAAAAAAAAAAAAAACACGATACGTGCGTTTATTACGTAACACGTACGTTTGTTATGTAGCTGGTGTTAGTTAATTATGCAAGTAACGTAACAAACCTACGGAAAGTTAAGACTTGCTTTCACACAGGACATGAACAGCTGTCTCCTGGGTAAAAGTCCCGTGTTTGTTTTTTAAAAAGCGAGCGGTGAGCATCACATGACCTGCAGTACCAACTGTGGCCACACGTGTCCTCGCAGTCCAGTATTGTTCCCGGCAGCTTCGTTCTGTTTATCACAATGACATTTTGAGGACTAGAACTTTAAAGAAAGCAGGACGAGAGGAGATGTTTGTTGGTGGCTGAGCACTTAAGAAAGATTGAGAATCTTATAAAAAATGTAGGAACGGGGCAATAATGGTATTTTGTCTGAATAAAGGAACTTCACCAGACGTGCAGCTACTGCATGCCTGACATCACTTGCACTAAATCATCTGGGGGAGGAGGAGCCCCACCTTTGCATTGCAACTGAGATTTCTTCGTTAGTCGTCACAAGCAATATTCGAGAGTGGGTCCAATCTATATACCCTGCAAAGAAAATTCAAAAGAAACGTCAAATTCAATAGATAATCAAGTGTGCTTCTAGTGAGCAAAATGTAAGCTGGGTTAGTTAAATGAACGTGGACCCTGATTTGAGGTTCTGTAGCATTTTCATTAGAACACGTTAGAAAAGCACAATTTGCTCAACACGGTCGCTCAGTGTACAATCACTTTTGATCATAATTTGTAAATAGTATTTCAAGATGTCCTAAGTACATATCTTTGTGTATACATAAGTGTATATAAGACATATAACCAGAGACTATTTGTGAGGTAAAGCTATTCATATTTTCTCTATTTCCAATATAGATAACCTGTATTTTCATCCTGTTTGTCCAGAACGCTTTTTCTGTGTGTGTGTGTGAGTGTGTATGTGTGTGTGTGTGTGTGTGTGAGATACTTGGTTTGTGACTCTTCTAGCTATTTCAAAGAAAAACGCGTTTCAGGGACTTGGCTTTAAAGAAAACCGACAGATTTCACCTCGAAAAATACTTCCGAGTCTTGCTCGGCGACTCCGGCGTTGGGATTTTAAAATGAATATGCAAAGCCATTTTTGACTCTGAAGCCCTGTGTTTTTTCGTGCACAAGTGAATACTTGACGGCATGTGCCGACGTGTACCTTAGTGTGTTTGTAACTGTGTTGCCTTAGTATAAATTTTGCCAGTATTGTCTAGTTTTCCCTCCGCGGTGGAGGTCGTGCACTTTAGAGTATACACCTGATAACGTGCGATGTCCGATGCTTGTTCATAAGTTGATGTTTAAAAGAAATACTGAAAAATGTAACGAATGTGACACGAATCAAGGGTCGGGTTGGAAATGATTCTGCTTTTTGTTTGTCCTGGAAGTTTTACTGTGTTACATCCCAACAGAGCTCAGCCTTGACTTTAACATTTATTTTCGATTTTT
The DNA here is from genome assembly GCA_029853015.1 of Chelidonichthys spinosus. Classification (NCBI taxonomy): domain Eukaryota; kingdom Metazoa; phylum Chordata; class Actinopteri; order Perciformes; family Triglidae; genus Chelidonichthys; species Chelidonichthys spinosus. The sequence continues at coordinate 15,032,605 of CM056837.1, forward strand.
TAAAAAAATCCAGATTCTGACCCCAGATTTAACAAAAAAACACTTGGCGTACACACTGTGACACAGACAACATCGGATTTATTACAGCGACACAAGACTCTCACTGTGGCGGTCTTGGGAAGCCAGACATTTTCCTCTCTTGCTGCTGCTGCTGCTGCTAGACTTGCTTCCTTTGCACGTGCATGCAATGCCTTGCCTATCCAGCTTGTTTGATATCTCCTATCTATTTCTATATACATATATATATACATATATCCAGTATTTGTACCTCCTGTAATTAGCTCTAGTGTCTGACGTATAGCTTTAGCCTGTAGATTAGTGCACTGTCGCTCTAGCCTTTACGTGTGACTCTCTGTGTCTTGGGCTTCCTGTAGTTTCTCCGTGCCGCCAAAAGCATGCTAAACCTCGCCTAGCATTGTAATCCTCTCCGCGCTTGATCTGACTATCTCTATCCTCCATCTTTCTTCTTCTTCTTCTGCTTGAAGACTGTCGCAGCTCACAACGTAGCGTGTTCTATATCTATATCTATATCTGTATGTGTGTAGTCCCTAAGCATGTCTCTCAGAAAGCTCTTCTCTGCTCTGTACGACCTTTTTCCTCTCTTTCTCTCACGCTTCCGTCCCCCCTAGCAGTGACATCGTACCCTTTTGCGCTTTCCCTCCGACGTTTCTCGGCTGCCCCCCCCCCGCTGTCTTTCTGTCTTGTGCGTCTGAGACAGGCGTGTTGACTCGTGTCACGGTGTCACCGCGTCATCGTTTTTCTGATTTTATTTAGTTTCGCCGGAAAAGGCCCCCTTGACTCTATGGGATGTATGAGGAACAGAATCAGTAGGATTTAGACTTGATTGTCCAAAAACTTGTCCGATGCAAGTGTTGTTAGCCTTTAACACAGAAGTGTAGAAAAAAAAAAATATATATATATATATACCCTGGTTTCTTGCTTGCAGGAATACATTGTTTGTTTATGAGAACAATTACAATCCCTAGTAGTCCGAGTGCAGTTCACTTTCATGTATGGTTTTCGATCATATATTCGGCAAACTGCTGTGCTAGCGTCTCTCTCAAGCATCCATTAGTCCTGAACTATATGTTACTGTTGGGAAAATAGAAATAAATATTGTCAAATCAAAGATTATTGCGATCTTCTTTTCTCCTTTCTCCTATTTTTTAAGTCGCATTATCAAGGTGAACGTTGTTGTGCTTCAGTTTAATTACACACGTGTATGATTTCATACGATACAATACAATCACTTTTTGAAAACTATATATTTATTGAGAAAATATTACCTTAAAAATGTGATGCATAATGTAATGTAATGTAATCATGCAGCACCGTCCATTAAGTATGGAATTGAACACTTTTCTCACACAAAATACCAAAAATAATAATTATGATAACACAAGCGTCACAGTTTTATGCTATTCGTGCAACTCCAGTAAAAATATTCCACATGTATATTTTTTACTCTGGTTACACAAGTACAACTCTGTGAAAAGCCATAAATAGTAAATATAATAATTCATAGAAAATATAATATAACCATTTTAAGAAAAAGCTATTTTTTTAATTAGCATCAACACTCTCTAGATGGCACTGCTGCCCCACAATTTAGTCATGAGTGAGCACCAGGGAGTGTAGTTAATAATGGAGACATTTACTGCAAATGTAGCTGCAGATGTTTGGCGAATAAAAATGATTTTCCGTAAGTCTCAATGAGCTGCTATTTTTACATTTTCCTCTCAATCATTTTGCATTACAACATCCTCTGATGTCTAAACAAAAGAAGACCAGACATCCCAAACCATGTGAAAGGCTCCCAGATGGTTTACCTCATCTTTCCCTCTTATACACGGACCCACACGAAGGAGATAAAGGGGGGGAAACGACCACATGGGAATAATCGCCGTCTCATTTACAAAGACTCATAACCGGACGCAGAATTACCCTATTTGTTTATTTAAGTGATAAGATAAGAAAGTGAGATACACAGTATGTTTTACACGGAACATCTGGGCTGCACACTATCAGCTGGCGCTCACAGGAAGCGGATGGCTTCAGTTAACTGTTTCCACACGGTTTTGCATGATGAGGTCCAAGATAGTTCAATGGAGTCATTGATTGATTTTCAACACCTCCAGCTCCGGCTTCAGATGTTAATATTGTAATCTAATGTGTTTGTCTACTACTACCTGTTCTACAGCTAAATTAATAATTACATGTGTGGATATAAATGTCATTTATATGTATTTCTTGACTTATTATAGTCTCCCATAATGGAACAGGTGAAGAGATGCTGGTGATTATGTATGCATGATTGTCCTGATGCCCGTATTTAAGGGAAAGGTTCATCCCCTTGGAAGCATGAATGTGTCCCGAAAGTTTTGATTGTTGTATTTGTGACGCTGCTGAATTGTTTTACATTTTTACAGAGGGTATTCACTCAATCCTTCATTATATAAATTGGGGCTGAAACATGCGTGTCCAAGTGGGAATGGTTCATCTTCTGGGGATGGCAGTCTGACCATTCGATTTTTATATTTGCTGCACATTTATGAGTCCAAGTAGTAATGTTGGCCTAATGCTGGAAGTGAAGGAAAGCCTGATGATCAGGTTTCTAGAAACATTATGATTCTTCCTCTGGGAACAATGCATTTGCCCCCTTTTTTGTCTCAGTTATTTGTATATACCTTCTGTACATATTTAGATGATGGCTTAAGAGAAAAGGTCTTGAGTCTCGGGAATCTCAGAGGATTCATCCTTTGGGGATCATGATGAACTACACAAGTTGTCACAAAAATTCAGCTTGTAGTTTTTGAAGATCGTGTATTTTTAAGATGTATTCAATGTTGGTGGAGGGGAAACACTGAAAGGATGGGAATGTCATTACATTTCATTTATTTGTTTAGCAACAAAATGCTAAACACCAGGCAGCAAACTAAAATCATTAAATTAAATATAAAACCTAAAGAAGTAGATTATTGGAGGGAATCATAGCTAATTCGCCTAAATTGAACTCTGGTCAAAACAAAGATAAATAGCATGGTGGCTGTAATGACTTCAGGTCTTTGACATGTGTTGAATATGACATATAAATGAATGGACAGATGAAGTCATTATGTGAGCTCCTACAGCTCACATTGGGAGTTTTATGATTGACCCTTCCTGCTGCAGAGCCACAGATACAAAATGACTTGTCAGCTCGTCCCCCATTAATTATCATCAAGGAATACCCTATATGTACTCTTGACATCACATTTTGGATTCCGCTGGTGTCACGAGACAAAATTAATTCCAATCAACCCTCGACATGCTGCCTCTGCGGACTCTGTTATCTTCCTGACAGGCGAGTCGAGCAAACATTTTCCCCGCCGCCTATACAGATTAATAATTAACCCGAGGAATAATAAGAATGACTAAATGACCAGCGCCTGACATTTTCTCAGAGATTCCTTTCCTCTCGGTGATCAGACGTGTTCCCACGCGAGCTGTTCATCACCTGCGTCACCTGGATGATCTGCACAGTGTTTTGCAGCAAACCCGGACCATGTGGAGTGCATCGCTCTAATCTTACACGCGATTACACAAAGAAGAGAAGGAGCAGCAGCAGCTCCATCCAAACACGCAGCTTGCAGATAGCAGAAATGTAGCAAACATCTCGTAAAGTTCAGGTCGGAGGAGATACTCTTCTCTCAAACGTTTGGGGGTGATTTATGAGCCAACCGACAGATGTTAAAGTCAGGATGGCGGGCTTGAAAGAAGGCTTACCTAAGCATTTTGACAGAAAGGCCAAAAGGATTCTCAAGCGCCGATAAACGACTGAAGTCTTTCCTGCAAACAGTCCGTGTGTGTGTGTGTGTGTGTGTCGGTTAAGCCGAGCCAGATGTCGGTATCTGTTGGAATTGGTGGCGCTCACCTCGCAGCCTTCTGAGCCCGTATACGCTGCCCTGAACCCTAATGTTAGCCCAGAAGCTGCTGGGTCATCTGTTAGTGTTTGGTTTCACTCCGAGACTGCTCAGCTAACACATGAAAGGCTGGTCACCTTAGGGGAGAGGGTGCATGCTTGGTTGACAGCAGATGAAGTTGCAAAGACCTCCTTGGGTTTATTTATCAGCTGTCCAGCCAGGATTCTTGCCTCCAGGCGTGGATTTGTTGGTCTGGAGGTCAAAGAAGGCGTCAGTTTGTTCCACCTCAGTACTTTTGGTTTGACGCGCCTATTGTAGCCATCGTTTCCAGACACAGAAGGCAGCAGTTTTCAGTGAAAACGCTAATAAACCCACGGCATGCTACCTGCTCAGCACCAAGCAGATGATGTTAGCGACTAGCCTCTGATGCTAATGAGGCAGCTAGCCACCTAAGAGCCATATATGGTCTTCGGGATTTGGTAGAGAGTTAAGACAGGAGTAATTGGTGGATGTTCATTCATAAGTCCAATCAGTTGGAAGGTCAGACACGTTTGAAACAAACTTCCAAGTTACACTGAAAGATCTTGGGTATGCTTGGGCCGATGCATATTACATGAAAAGTAATGCGTTTGTGTCAAATGCAGAGCACGGACCAATCAGCTTTGAGGAGCTGACTTACGAAAGGTGACTCAACAATGGCGGAGGTCAGAAGTGAATAGTATTCCTTCATTGAGAGAGGAGCAAAGAACGACACTGAAGACTCTTTTACATGGGGATGTTTCCGCTCTCCTGTCGACTGACTAAGGTAAGAGTTTGACAGATGTTTCATCCAATCACCTGCCAAGTAAATATATGTTTTTAAGTACCTGCCCCTTTTCAGTTTCAGAGAACCATCTGGTGCTTCAAGTTACAACTTCCTGGTCTCCTGAATAAAAGGCTGACATGATACATGACTTCCACCACACTCGCCACTTTAGGGCCACAGCTCTTCCTGCACTAACAATGAACGTTGGCATTGGATGCAAATCCCTGGTTGCGTAATTCTTCTGGTTACTGGTGGGTGTTTTTTTATGCTCGTAGAAATGTCCCCTTGCTCCCAGATATTTGCAATTATTTCATCATATATCATCATGACCAAAATGAATGACGGTCAAATGTAAGACTTAAAAACTTAAAAACGTTCAGTTTTCAAGCGACTTTAGACAAGACGATAGATCTTTTCACCTGCAAACCATCAAATCTGTGCCTGCTTGCTGCATCTGCCTTGGAAATATAAATGCTCAAACATTACACTTTTGTTGAAGACTTAAACCAAAGATGCACCGTTACGCCCACTCCGTTAGTCAAAGTCAGTCGTACTCATTAGCTCCTCTGACCTCGCCGTGCACCCTCCCTGCTACCTTAGCATACACTATGTTCTGCTGCAAAGCGATGCACACACACACACACACACCCACATACACACACACACTCTGCTCAACTTATTGCGGTATATGCAGAGTCATTTGTATGGATGCATTCAGTGAGTTAATCTGTAAGCGCCTGCCGGAGAAAGCAATTAACCTCGCGGACCATCGGGGGAGTTGATATGAGTGAGAGAGCATCTCTCCACCATTTAAATATACACCAGAGGGACTCGCTCGCTCACATCCAGCCAACCCTATTTTTCATCATCAGCGCTTTAAATGGCCTCTTCATGAAGACAGCAAGACAGGACCTCACTCCCTGTTGCACACACATGCATATATTGAACAAACGCACACATACACACCGGTATTTATTTCCACACCCGCACTGACTGATCCCCGCGGCTCGGGAGTTTCGGATTGTCCTTGACGCAGACGTGATTAAGGTCAGCTAAGGAACAAGGAAATGAAATGCTGCATTCCTGGTGATTTACCAGACACTGAAGGCAACCATGCAGGGCCCTTTCCAAGCCTGGAACAGGGAGATACAGCACGTCCAGTGTGATTATTTTCAGTGCCAGTATAGGTTTCAGCTTTCCAAAATTATCCAACAGAAAGCAACTACCGCCTGTGTAAAAGGTTTTTCTTGATGGACGTTTCCCTGCTCAGCGACTTAGAAAATCTCCGGACTTTAAAGCGCTCGACGGTCAACTTTTTTGTGTGTTTGTTAGACCGGGAAACCTTTCACAGGCTGTTCAATATGAATCCCACTTCTGTGTTTGTGGCTACTGACCTGTCAGCCCATTCCCTCATGCATCAGTTAGTTCTCTAATGAGGAGAACAACACCGGCACAGACACAGACAAAGGAGGAGGGAGGAGATGGCGACAGATGAGCAGATGCGCAATAAAGGGAGGATGATGGAGAACACCCAGAGATATGGATGAAGTAGTTTGGCACTTACAGTAAAGCACATATTGGACTTTATAGTTCAACAAACTTCTCTCAGAGGCAGAGGAGGAAGTGATTAAAAGAAACTCCATTTTTAGCCACACTATCTGCTAACAGATGGATATGAATGTAGAGTGAAATATCTCAACTACTATTTAATGGATTTGCAATGAGATTTTGACCATTTAGAGTCGAATAGACCATAAAGGAGGGTATGCTTTAGGGTGTGGCTACGCTATGATGGACAGGTCGCTACCACAGTGTTGCTACCGTTGCTACCACACTACCAATGCAATTAGCTGGAAGCTAGCTTTGTTAACAGCTTTGCACCAGGAGCCAGATGGAGCCAGATCCAGTAAGGGTGCTCCACAGTCCAGATATGGTCACATTCTGTTCACTGGTTGTTACAACTCCAAGATGGTGAACTCAATGCTTCAAAATGGTAGGACTCCACAACCCAATGGGTAAAAGGGATGACTACGTTGACTTACGTTATTAGGTGGAATCTATGATAATGTATCAGCAAAGGGCCTGCTACTCTTATTAGGACAGCATAACCCCAGTGGACAATAGGTATAAAAGTGCATCTTATTGAAAAGTTTGAATGAATGACTTCAGTGGGCTGCTTTGGACCCTTTGGCGGGCCAGCTCTGACCCTTGGGCTGTGCGGTTAATACCCCCGTCTTAGAGCAAACGTCATCTTTAATCTCTCCAGCTGGATGATGTAGCCTCATACTTTTGACTTCAAATCAGGCATAAATGAGATCCATTCAGTTTCCTGTCTGATGGAAAGAATCCACTTGGTGTCATCCATCTAGTTTGTGCACATGATTTAAAGTTTGTGGCAAAAAAGTGAAACGGCTAGATGAAAGATTTGTTTCAAATAAGTCCAAACCTATATATAAAGTCAGCGATTCTTGGCAGTTTAGACTACAGGATTTGGTACCAAAGTTTAAGATAAGTAGGTTTCAGCTGTCTCTCAATCCAGTAATGAAGACATTTCAAATAAAAATTCTTTTTCATATTTACACTATTTATATAAGCTTGGTAAAATATCAACGGCATCATTAAAGACTTTCTTCACACCCCAAAAATCCACTGTCGAGCACCAGCGTAACACTGCAGAGTGAAGCATCAGAACTGACCACATGATCTAAACTTGCCCCTGTAGGCATGAGGCTTTGGCTTGTACTGTAACATCCGCTTCTGATTAAAGCACGTCTGTCTTCTGGATTTAGGTCAACATCGGAGCAGACTGGGGCGAGGTCTGGTTAAGGAGGGTGTTCAACAAATGATGCAGATGCACATTAAGAGTATTGTGTTAAATATGTTCTGAACATAACAATGCGTCATAATAGATGTATTTGATAGCTAAGTAGTGGAAACAGAGACTTGCGTTGTGTTAAAGTCATTTCCTTGCATGCCATTGACTGTTTGAGGGAAATCCAAACACAAAAAAACCCTCAGAAAGCAAATAAACTCACAACAGATGCATTGCGGTGATGAATGATGTCTTTTCTGTTTTGCCACAGATAAAATGGCATGCAAGTCTGGAGCCCGTCGAACTGCATGGCACCTTTTTGTGTTTCCACATCGCAGCGTTGATTAATTGAATTTCCGAAATCTTTGGTTGATGAATTTATCCTGACTGAGGCATCAGCCAAACTTTTACTACCTCTTGGTTTTATGTGTGTGAGGTGTATTGTTACCCTGCATTATAAAATGTGGAATGCATCTCATTTAAAGCTGCTTCAATCAATCTTTTGTTATATAAATAATGGATCGCATGACTACTTATGGAACTATGTTCCCTTCAGCTCTACGGTGCTATATTTGAATTTCAGCTCATCATTTTGTTTTTTTATAGCTTCATTTTGGCTTCACCAGACAGCTGCTTTTAGCTATAAAGATTTTAAAAACTACCAGCTCAGCACAAATCAACAGCAAGCCACAATTAGTTGGTAAAATGGAGCATATTGCAGCTAAATAGCCAGATATTTCCATTAGGAGGTGGTGGGGACCAAAAACCGAGCTAAAAGAAAGTGAAGACTGAACTTAAATTCTACAGTTGGCCAGAAACATGAAACCAAATTATTGAGAATTTCTCTCTGTGTCCTCTGAGTGGGTAGAATTCTGCTAAAAAGTCCATCAAACCAACTTAAAAGGTGATAATGTATCCGTGTTGTGTGTTCACAACTTGTTTCCCCCAAGTCACTATAAATCTGTTGCTGAAGTATTTAAATTGTTAATTATAAAATGCAGAGGTTTTTCCACCAAACATTGGTTAAAGCTGTTGCCATTGTTTTTTGTTGTTGTTTCTATCACCCAATGAAAATGCGTTCTGCACAGTGTAGGAGTACATTTTCAGTCGTGCATAGTGTTCCCAGATTGGACTGGTAGCTTTCTGGTAGCTAAGTTGAGATAGGAAAAATAGCATTGGGTTGGTAGATGATATTTGGGCTGTTTTTGTCAACATAAAGCAGGTTTTTGAAAATATTGTAAAATAATATGACCAAAGAAGCTGTCATTTTATGCTCAAAAATATACAGAATTCAGTTAACTTCAACTCTCAGTCATAATTGACTTGTTTAATTTGAGAGATAACATTTACAGAACCTTGACATCATCATTGACATTGACATGGGGATTGTGTTTTTGGTATGATATGTTATGTTTGTTATGTTTTTGGTTTTCTGCCTGCCCTGTTTGTGGGTTGCAAGTCTTTATATAACTTTATATTCTTGGCTAGTTGAGTCAGATATGACTGTATTCTTATAATGTGTTTTCTATTGAGAATGTTGTGGTTTTATGGTTTCACACAGGTGTCTTGCGAGGTCTGTGCTGGGGTTTCTTTTTTTTTTTTTTAGTTGGCAGGGTTTTAAGTTGTAATTGGGCTGAAAACTGGCAATCTGCCCTTGCAACACTAGATCCTAATGTCCCAGATAGCAATAAACATTTTAAGGTGAAATTTTCAGAGATGTTTTGCTGGAAATGATGATGAAAGTTCAACTAACTAGCTACAATAAAGGCTAAGAGGTTATAAGAAGCATCGTAGAGCTAAGGGGGGAACTCAGGTTGGAGGATAACTATTTGTGACGACAAGCGAACCCTTTCACATTACGTGTGTTCATCTGATCCCTCGTTAATATGGAAAATATTGATTAAAGGTGCTTTAAAGTTTTCAATGCGCACTCACACACACACACACACACACACACACACACACACAGTTTTTTTCCTCCTTCCTGCTGTTTCTCTGTCCCTGTCTCTCTCTTTCTCTGATGTCTCTGAAACTCCTCAAGTGCTGTGGGTCTCATTTGATCTACGGCGTCAGACATCTGGAGCGCTGCTCCAACGAAACACCTGTTTTCAATTCAGGCAGCCGACAGAAACATTTGATTGTTTCTCACAACCAGACGTTTTTTTTCCGCCCTCCTCTCCCTCTCATTGACTCACAGGCTATTTGTTATGTTAAAGCTGAAGAACAGATCTCCTATAGGTAATAGATGGAAGAATAATTTGACCTTGATTAAGACCAATTGAGAGGAAAACACAGTGTATTATTTTTCCAGGTATGCCTGTGATTTTGGCACCTATAGCTTTTGAATAAAGTTACTTTCAAATCGGTTCAGCATGTTAGAGATTACATAGAATGAGTAATGTCTGAATGTAATGAAGTAAAGAAGTCCACCTTACAATAAATGTCAAGATATTTGAATTAAGGCCACTTGAGATGTCCAATGATGTGGCTGGAAAGGAATGCTTTAGCATTATGCTAAATGAAATATAATCTGTAATCATCAAACTAAACTGTGAAATATCTTTCATCTGTGATGTGAATTAACAAGCTGGAGTGAAAGTCATGTTCTGGCAAAAAAACGTATGTACATTTTATTTGGTGTTGAACAAGAATGCATGCATTGACGTGTGCAGGAAGCCCAACCGCAGGACAAAAAAAAAAAAATCACTAAACATAATGAAGTGAGAATAAAGCTGAAGAAATTTCCATGGCGGCTTCCCTGCCAAACTCCCTGAAACACTTAATTATGCCTAATTGTTTAGAGGACAGAACCCACACAGAGGCAATTAGGAGCGATACGCATGGGCAACTGTTCACAGGGAAACAGTACTAGGCAAAAAAACCCAACAGAGTATGATGTTTGCACATTCCATAATACTATGTTAAACTGCACGTGTGAAAATTAAACATATTATAGAAGCTCTTATGGCATGAATACCAACACTGCCTCCTCAACGCTTTACCATATACACGACATATTTCTGTTTTTCTGACAAATATATGTATTCTATAGTGTAAATACAAAAGTCCTGTTTTATAAAAGGCAAATAAATATCATCAAAAACATCATCAAATACCAACTCCTGTTGATGAGAGTTTACATAGCACATGTGTATATTGTTTCATCATTCTTCAGAGCATTAAAGGGATAGTTTGACATTTTGGAAAAATACAGTAAAGGCCTTTACACATAGATTAATTTGCTCAATATATCATTATTTTTGTTGTTTCAGGTTTTTTTTTGTTGTTGTATGTTTTATCAGAGAATGTTCACACAGAACATGAAGATTACACTTTTTTTTTTTTTTAGCTTTTTCTCCCGGAATACAGGCATCAACTAATCACATAGTGTATAACGAACATATAAAAATGTTTTACTTTTGTCTTTGACCACAAATATTCGTAGGTGAGTATTTCACATTTTCCTGTCATTTTCTTGTCATTCTACCGATATTTTAAGGCCTTAAGGCTAGATGAGATGGTCGATACCACTCTTATATGAGTAAATATGAAGCTAGCAAGAGCAGCCACCTAGCTTAGCTTAGCACAAAAACTGGAAACAGAAAAACAGCTAGCCACGAACCAGCACCAAATTTTACCTCTTTGTTTGACCGGTATAAAAAATGCCTCACTGTTCTCAATAACAAACAGTTTTTTTTTGTTACAGATTAAACAAACATGATGCTACTGAGCTTTAAAGGAGCTGCTAGGCATATTTTGTTATGCTGTTTTCCGTTGTGTCCGGTCCTTGTGCTAGGCTAAGCTAATCAGCAGAGGTATCTATCTCCTCATCTAACTCATTGAGAAAGTGTAAAAGTGTATCTCCCAAAATGTTAAACTACTGTTTTAAATGCCTAATGATATAATACAGAAAGGTTTGTTACATAAAGTACGCAAGTTAAATATGTGCAGGAACCGAAGGGTATACATAACGGCTCATACAAAAGTAGGCATGCCAATGTGTACACACACACACACACACACACACATATAAGTACCACTGCACATGAATCTACACAAACTCATACATACTGTACAAACACACACACACACACACACACACACACACACACACACATCCCGTGAAGAATTGGTCGCTGCTCAACCAGCCGTAGTACTTCAAGCAAAAGCAGTACTTAGTTATTCCTACCCAAAAGAGATTTCACAATAAAAGTCTAAACAGGTGATAAAACATACATTAATAACAATATGACAAAATATGTGTAACAGATGAATAACATTTATATAACGTTTTTTTTTTCATCTACCAGTATTCTCTCTTAATTTGGTAAATTGTTGAATCTGCTCTGCAATTCAATATTGTGCAAAACTGTCTCTTTTTTTTCCTTCCTCAGAAAATGTGTTAATAACGAAGGATTCATCCCGTCCCGGATCACACTGCAACCCAGAGGATGGAAATGTTAGTGCCGCCCTCGTGTGTTATTTGGTTCACTCGCCCGCGGATGCAGTCCAGAGTAACGTAGACCGCCGTACCGTTCTGGACCGGAAACGAGGCCCTCAGCCCGATGCTGGCCCACTCACTCCCTTCAGGCATATATCCAGACACCTGCTGAGCCACAGGACCCGCCTGCCCGCCCTGACCCCCCACCCGCTGTAAAGTAAGTTTTACAATATTGCAAGAGTGTATCAGCTTCAGGTTGAGGGCTATGTTCACCGTCCCTTTCTCGTGGAACATAAAGTTCTTCCGGCTGCCTGGCTCGCCAGAACGGGCCAAGTGGACCTGCGGCGTGTCCGCGCTGATCTGCTGGAAGAACAGCGGCTTATTCCTGACGGCTCCGGAGGGCAGACCGGTCCTGGACACGGTAGCAGTCAGGGCTGATGACACCGCTGAGGGAATCCAGATGAGGCTCAGCATGCTGATCCCGGTGCTGTCCCCAAAGTAGCGGACGTTGCACTGGGACGGCGAGGTGATCTCAAAGCTCAGCGTGTCCCCGCCCGCTACGCTCATGGTGCCTGAGAGCGTGATGGAGGTGTCCCTGTAGTTGACGCCCGTCTTGAAGGCCTGCATCGCCTCCTGGCCCGTCCCGTTGCGGTTGGAGTAGGCAATCAGGGAGAAACCCTCTCGGATGCAGGTGTGGCCCATCGAGTAAAGCGCCTGTTGGAGGACGAACTTCACGATGCCGCTTTCCGTGAAGCGCACGCCGCGGTTGTCGTGCGTTAGAATGACCATGTACGGGTCGGACACGGAGGTCATGCGGAAAGTTGGGCGGTAGCTGGACTGGTAGTGCGTCAACAGGGACATCTGAGCCGTCATGGCGACGGCACCGGTGTCGTGCGACAACCAGAGCAGGCTGAAAGAGGGCGTGGCCACGTCGTAGACGTTAAGATCCTTGCTCTGGTTGCAGTGTTGGTTCGGGCTCTTCAGCAGCAGGGTGAAGGTGTGGTTGGGCTCCACCTCCACTCCACTGCTGGTGCTGACACCCTGGAAGTACTTCCCATCCGGCTGTTCGATGCGCATGCCGCTGAGGTCACGGCCCTCCTCCTCCTGGCTCCCGTTGAGCCTCATCCCCACCTGAAGGAAGTTCCTGCAGCTGTGCTTTATCGCAAAGTTATGATCCAACCACACCAGGCCGTGCTGCAGGAACGTCACCTGCCCCGCCTCGTTGGACAGCAGGTCGACACGCTCTTTGCCTCGGATGTTTAGTTGGAGCCCGGAGGAGATGTGGGCGACAGACGTCCTGGCGGGGGGGACTCCCACACTGGCACCCCAAGACTGGGAGAGCCGGGTCTCTGAAGCCTGACCGCAGACAGAGTCACTGACGGCTGTGCAGCGAGCGGAAACAGGCTCTCCGTCACAGTCGGAACAAGCCTGGCACTCCTGCAGCTCCTGGTTGTAGAAGTAGTCGTGACCACACAAGCCCGTCACTGCTTCTCTATCAGAAACTCCCAGACACCTGAACCCCCCTGTGCAGTTAAAGAGAGAGAAGAGAGAAACCAAGGAGGAAATATTATGTTTTGCCTACATATCGGGAGATGAATTGCTTTCATTATCCCAAAAGATAAGCAATGTGTTACCTGGAGTATTAAGGCACTTCACTCGCTCACCACAAATGTTTGGTACTTCGAGGCATTCGTCTCTGTCCTGCAATCCATACAAATTGTCATTGCGAATACAGTTTTAAAAGTTTTTTAAATGGAAACCATAAACAGCTGAGTTTAGCTTTATTCTAATCAGGGATGATTTTCCCCTTCCAAATCAGAGTTTATTGCCATGTAAAACAAAAAATTCACACTTTTCTGTGCAGTGATGAAGACAGATGAAAACAGCAGTGTATCAGCTGTTTAAAAAGGACAATACCTGACACATCCTGTCTGCCGAAGGAGAACACTGTGAGATCAGAAAGAAGCCCGGTGGACACATGGTGCACTTCTCACACTGAGCCGGGTCCCTCTGAAAATCGCAGTACTCCTCCTTCCCACAAGGTGAAGGGCATCCCAGCAGAGGTTGAGGAATGTGAGCCTCCCCCACGACATCCACCACCTTGGAGTCGATGTCCATCTTGTGCACGGCGTAGGACTTCTGCAGGTGGCTGCGGGCCTGGCTCTGCAGACCCGCCAGGTGGCTCTCGAAGTAGCTCTGCAGATCCCCCTGCAGACTCTGGAAGGAGACCTGCTTGACGGTGTCCGAGAGGAGGCCGTACTGGGCCTTCACCACGTCCATCTGCTCGTACATGCGCCGCTGCTGGTCCAGGATCTCCCTCTGCTGGGAGAGCAGCGCCTCCTGTTGGTCGGCGAGCTTCTGCTGCAGGTCGCGGATGACCATCTGCTGGGTTCGAAGGGCCTCCACCAGCTTCTCCTGCCCTTTTGCAAGCTGAAGGTGCAAGATGAGGGCATCTTCCGAGGGCACTTCATTCTCCCCTGAGGGGGAAAATCATGCAAAATGAAATATTTGATCAGACAAGCTCTTACTGTTGAACACTGCAGTGGAGGAAGTGATTAGATGAGATTAGGACAGAATCGGGAGCCTGATTTCTGCAAATACTGCTGGAACAAAGTGTGAACACCCAGTGACCCCAATTTATTTGCCGAGCTGGCAAGTGCAGTGCAAGTTTCCTTTATGGACAAACATCAAAGGGCTCCACATTTTCTAGACAACTGACTTGGAGACATTTTTCCAGTTCAGCTGCTGTGCTTGGGGCTGAAGGTCAACAAAGTCTTCCTATTTCTTTTAGACCATAATCCCATTTTGCAGATCGCTGGTTGGAAGACGGGGGGTTAAGTCAATAAAGGGTTGCATGCATGGTTGAATTATAGGCATTCTATTTCCTAGAGCACGATAATAATTCATCCTCTTCTTGTGATGCTCAACCAGAAATGTCTCACTGGTGCACAAAGAAGTTAATCGTCCAACAATCACCTGAACGCAACAGTTAAATGATCACAAATGATGACGGTAGCAGACCTGGCTTGATGTCACATGTGAGCTGGACACCCAGAGGCGCGCCGCCAAGTTCCGGCGACGGATATCCAGGCTCCGGGAAATCTCCCAGGAACTGCGCGGCTCTGTCGGACAGATGGACGGGAGGAAGCTGGCTCGCGCCGTCCTCCGGACCACATCCCTCACCCACACACGGCTTCGCTCGAGCCCTTGGCCGTATCCTCAGCGGCAGTCTGCACTCGATCCCTCTACAGTCTCGGGTGTCGTTAGTGGGCTGAAATTGTTTCACAAGAGCGGCGCAGTCCGCGTCGGTGCATCCTGCAGGTGAAACTTCGGGCGCTCTCAACCGCGCGCCGTCGCCGCCGCCGCCGCCGCTGTGCCGCACGCGGAGCGGCTGGGCGGCCGCGTGCGCATCTCTGGGGGAGCTCGGGTATGCGTGGTGTTGGCTGGCGACTATCTGCGCCGCTCTCCCCTGCGTTGTCGGGTTGAACTGCCGCGGCGGTCTGGAGGATCTGCTCCCCGGGCAGTGCGCTCCGGTGCACGGTCTTGGGTCGCCGGTTTCCGCGCCGTAGCAGTGCGTCCCACGGCAGATCTCTGCGACAGCGCGCAGTGATACCCAAGGCAGCAGCAGCAACAGCACCGGTGGTACTGAAACCATTTTTTCGCGTCAGCTATATGCCACTCTCTCTCTCTCTCTCTCTCTCTCTCTCTCTCTCTCTCTCTCTCTCTCTCTCTCTCTCTCTCTCTCTCTCTCTCTGCCTGCAAAAGAAGAAAAATGCGCGTTAAGCTTTTACATTCATCTCCAAAGAATGAAGTCCATCACTCAGCTTCCCTTTTCAGATGAAAGTGAGAGCGAAAAAAAAAACTATGATTCTGGGCACAGAGCGCGCACACAGATCTCCACTTCTTGCCACAACATTACCTTCAGCTCCGTGGTTCGGTGAGTCTGGCTTTCCCGACTGTCAATACGGAATAAAAACATCAGACACACGCATTACAGCCGGCTCCGTCCACGCCTGACCCACTCTGAGGGCTTTCTGCGCTACAATGTCAGTATGTGGCATTCCAAAGACTTAATTAGCATCAGGTTTCCCCGGCCACACATTAACCCTTCATCTCCCCTGTTCCCATGCAGCAATCCCCCCACTGAGGTCAAAGAAGTATGAAAGATTCTCTAAAATGAAATATTTGCTCCCATTTCCATGCTCGAAGAATAAAACAATGGGAGATTTTCTGTTGCTGAATTGTTCTCAGGTCTAGTCATCTTTTCCCCCCGCCCTGATGACTGTCACTTTTCATTTTGCTCACTGTTGACTTCCCTGTGACCTTATGACCATCCAAGTAGCAAAACCAGGCTCCGTGTTGAGACAGCTGCTGGTCCTCAACCCAGCGTCCTTCAGGTTATACTGGCCTTGTCAACAGCGAGCTCCCCTCCTTTATAGACCAGAGCCAACAGAGGTCAAACTTTTGTTGGAGGGGACCTATGGCACAGGTCAGGAATGTGAAAATGCACAGCTGCTTTTTTCACCCTCTCACTTTTTAGTGCTTCGGCTCAGCCGCAGATCCAGCTGGAGGTTATCTGAGGTTGATGTGTGGTGGGATGTTTGTAGTTTGTTCTGATGTCCTTTTTTTGTTTGTTTGTTTGATTGATTATTTCAAGGTCAAGCATATGGAAGCCGGTTTCTGCCAAGAAAAAAGAAAAGAAAACCACAAAAGAAAACATCTTCTTTGATGTACTTTATCTCTTAATATTGGCTTAATTATAACGTAACATAATAGTTCAAATTGTTGAAAAATTGTTAATTTTGATTTACTATTTAATAATGTTGAGTTCATATGTCGAACGCTTGACTTAATATCTGACCTATTATCTCATTATTTTTGTGATGGCTATTTGTCAGAAAAGATTTTCTAATAAAACTTAAGAAGGCTGGTTTCCAGGTGATATCGATTTTAATGTAGATTCTACTTTTTATTTATTTTTTTAAACAAACGTGAACACATGTTCATTTTGATGCAAGAATACGTGTTCATGCCTCATCCATAACCTGACTATACCCTATCACTCAACAGTAATGCCCCTCACTACAAAAAAGAATGCAAAAATAATAATAATAACCAAACTAATGAAATAGCTCCTTCAATTTGATTGAGTATATTTTTCATCTCGTCAACCCTTTTTTAACGTGGCAGAAATGAGCTTCCATACAGAAAGCAAGTTTGACTCATATTAATAAAAACAAAGGTCAGTTTCATTGTTTGTTGGATGCTGTTGGCATATAAATCCGACCAAACAGAGCAGAGGAGGAGCTGATAGGGAATTTAAATCAGCTGCTATACATAAAAATAAAAAAAACAGCAATCTATTGGTTGTTTTCCTGGTGTAAACAGGCCTCAGAGCTCCACATAGACAACAAGCGCTGCAAGTAACTGCTCTCCACCACCCGCTGGCATGTACAGCAGAGTACAAACAGAGGGCACTACAACACTCCTCCTGCATCATTTTTCACATCATCATCATGACAGTTGGACCTCCGTAGTGCTATATTTGACAAATGCTTCATCGTTTTTGAAAGGTGCCCACTGGCTTTCATTATCACCCCATTTACCCGTGGTGTATGAAAGCCCAATAAAGGGTTCCAGAGCACTCTGATTTAATATGATGGAGACTAATAGCTTTAAAGTACGCCCTCTCTTACTCACGCTTTACCATCTGGGGTCTCCATCTGCAGTACTTTAAAACCAAAATAAGTAGCTCTTTGTTTTGCAACCTGTAAAACATTCAAATGGCAGTCCTTCTGTTTGAAATGCACGGAACCTGCACTAAAAAAAACAAAACAACAATCATCTGCAGCCACTTGACTCCATGGCGTGATGTATGAGCTGCAGCATGCATTGGCAAAGGGCTTTATCAGTATCCACTCTGTCGGACCACCCTCAGTGATGGAAGAGTGGCTGCAGGAGCAGAACAAAGCAAGAAAAAAAATCACCCCTCTCTTGTGCTGCCGAGCTCCACAACAGTTAATCAGCGTATCTACTTGAGAAATGTTCTCCGAGGCACCGCCGTGTTCGTGCCTAGGAGATGCATGGAGCTAATGGGAGGCTGCCGGCGGTGTCCATCTGTTTGTCAACCCCTGACACATGCCTGTACCCGGCGCGTTGGTTTAATACATCACGAGTCATGAAAGGCTCTTGGAAGCGTTCAAGGTTATTTGGTTTCACCCCGTGGTGTCGGGATCTCGCCACAGAGAGGGTGGTCCGCCTTTACAAGTGGAACTGAGGCTCGTCTTGGAGGAAAATAGCACACAAAATTGCTAATAGAAGCAAAATAATGCAAATGTAAAGCAATATTTGCGTTTATAAACAGATTAAGGAGTTGAAAATGATTCTCCGAAGCATAATTTAGCATCATGATCTTCACTCCTTGCTACTTTGTGACCTCTTCCAAATATGTTGACGCCTCTGCAAGCTGAAGAGGGATTAATAAAAGATGTGAGATTTTTTTTTTCTCTTTGGCCTCCCAGGTAGACTCAAGGAGAAATGCAAATAAATAGAGCTATCTGTGTCTGCCTGGTCAGATAAGAGCCCCCCCACCACCACCACCCCACTCCCGAAATAGCAGACCTCGTTGCACCACACCACTGTCTGAAGAAATCCTTCCTGATTTTTAGTGAAGAAAAAAACAAACCAACAGGGTGTAAGTGAAAAGCAGCGTATGCCTCAGACCCTTTAGTCAGAAGCTGCACAGCATGTGATTCATATTTTTCAGAGGAATTCGGAGCTCAGCGTGAAGTCTGGTGTTGTGACGTGCCATATCACCACTCCTGTCAAAGGTCCTGCTGTAAATCCGTTTCCGTGGGGTGAATTATTAACCATCGCATTCCTCGTGCTGAATCAGCCGTTCTCCCGATCCCACTGTGACCTCGCTTTTGTTGTTTTATTTCTTACAAATGCTTCACTGTCTACTCAATTGCTTGTCAATCAGCAGGGCGGCAGTAGTGCTCTCCATGCTCTGTCCACGTACATACAGTTGTGTTGGGGGGGGGGGGGGCAGCGTTGCCCAGACAAGATTGTTGTGAAAGTGTTGAGCTCTCAGAAGGAATGCCGTGACAGGTCTCGACCTGAACTTCCGCATTAAGCAGGAAGAAGTCAACAGTCAAGAGTCAGATGCAATCCACACACCCTAATCTGCCTGTTTTGTGTGAGCGGCTGCTTTCTGGTGTTGAGCTTCATTAGAGAACAATAAGTCCAGGTGGAACTGATGTCCGTGAGGCTTGAGACTAACTGGTGATACGAGGATTAACACAGTCGAAGAGGTGAGTTGCATCTTTGTGGCTTCAGATCATGGTGAACACCCTGCCTTCCTCTTAGTGTCTAACTGTGTGTGTCTTTGTGGATTTTTGTCGACGGGGCCGACTAGCCAAAACATTTTTCTCCTCCAGCTGGAAAGACAATGCAGATAACAGGCAAAAAATCTCATCCTGCCAAATTTTGTGATTTTAAAGCCCCCTCCTCGATAAAAAGACGACGCGAAACGACCATTGTAACCCAAGATGTTTTCCTACTCACGAGATAAGTCTTAATGAGCTTTCTGTATGTTGATAAGTCCATCATTAGGGCTATTCTAATATAATGAAAAGGGTGTTAGTTCATATATTCTCTTGTCTGCTTTCCATCTGGGTGGACCCGGCTCTCATTTCAGACTGCTGTATGACTCAATAACCACATGAAACCGATAGGCTTGGCCTCTTATTTTAAAGCTAATAGTGCTGTCACCAGTGATAGGAAAATTTTGTACATTTGGGAGTTTTGATATGAGATTAAATCACTAAAAAGTGGACTTAATTACTTATAAACTGTACATCATTTCAAGCGTCTCTCTGGACTGCTGGAGTAAAAAACTTTGAGTTGACAGTTTTTCTGTATTTGACTGCTGTCAAGCCAGAAAACGCTGCAGCGTGCAGTATGTTTAGACAGACTGTCGAGTGACTCGTGCAGCCAAAAAAAAAAGGTTGAGGGATTATTTTTTCCACATGTAAATACAACCTTAGTGGAAATTTGTGTCAATATTTGATATCCACAAAAGCACAAAGTCCCTCCGGCACACACACGTACCGCCGTGTGTATTGTTAAATGTCAGTTAAGGTTGTTTTTTATGCCCTTCGGTGCTTTGTTTCCGCTGCCGAAACCCTAATTTGCCTTCTTTACAGTAGAGAACATCCACTTCTGTAAACACATCTGCCGAAGTGAAGATATTCAAGCCGAGTAAGAGAGGGAGTTTCTGTACATTATGGTAAACATGCTGGGCTTCGATACGGCCACTCAGAGTGTTTGTCTGGTTTCCATTTGCTCGTCTGAAACTTGAGATAACATGTGCGTAGATTTATAGAAAAATGTTGTTTTTTGAAAAAAAAAAAGCCAAATTGAGATTCAGGATTTGTTTTCTGGAGGAATGTCGAAGTGCATGCTATATTTTTTCATTTTTAATTTCTTTGGACACTAGAAGTAGACTAGTGTGTTTTTACAAGGCGCCAGACGCCGAGCCCCGAGCATTCCCAATAATATCTATAGATGCTGACAAATCGCATATTTTTCAGAGCGGTTTCTGGAAAGAACACAGAAACGATGCAACGAGACGGCGACATACTTTTGTGATTGTCTCCCTTCAGGCTGCCACATCGTCCAAAGTATCGCGTGAAAGTTCACCAACTCTCTGTTTTCCCTTAAAATGCAGATATTGACGGGAAGTGAAATCATCCCATTATTCTATCCATCTCACTTTACGGGACAATCTACACTTGTCATCAGTGAGTTCGATTAAAATGGAAAAAATCGGCTCACATCACAGCATTTTATGCATCAGTAATGCTTCTTTCAAATAGCATTAGTCAGCCCAACCGTTCTCTGCCAACTATGAAGCTTCTCCAATATCGCTGATAGAAATCTTTTGCATGATTTCACAACAGATCCATGTCATATCTAATATCTCCAGACAGTTTTTTAAAAATCCATGGGCTTCTTTTTTCAATGAAGGACTGGACATGTGAGGAAATCAGCTTATTCGCTTTCTTGCTGAAGGTTAGATGAGGAGATTGATGCCGATCAAAGTAACTTACAGTAACAGTAACTTATTAACATCTAGCCTAAATAAAATCAGCCTTAAACTTTAGAGGTGCTGGTAGATATAATTATTTTATCTTTGGACAGAGCCAGGCTAGCTGTTTCCCCCTGTTTCCAGTCTTAATGCTAAGCTAAGCTAATCACCTGCTGGATCTATCAAGCTAATACAGTTAATTCTCAAGATTTCGATTGCATGCATCCAATATGGTCGTAATGATGCGGTTTAAAGTTAACACCTCTTCTCCTCTGTGTTGTGTTTGCAAGGTCACACCTACAAATGTAAAAAAAAAAAAAGAAGTGTAATAGGCCTCCTTGCTTAAGTCTGATGTTGACGTGTCGAGTGAAACACGCCTACGACCACGAGTTACATGTGTGGAAGAAGAGAAAAAAGAAGGGGGAGGTTAGCAACGTTTGCCTCCATCAGCAGACGCCTGTTTGTTTTCAAGGTCTGACAAATGCTACGCTCACCCTCTCTGATTTCTCCGCTGTCTAAGACTTGGGAGCGCTCCATTTAACGCTCTGCGAGCAGCTGTCGGGAGTGACCTGACTTGGCGCTAATTCTTTCCTTGTGTGACTTTTTTTTAAAAATGCACATTGAAAGTGGCATCAGTGTTTACGTGAGTCCGTGTGGTTGTTGAGCAAAGGGGTGGACTTGGACCCGAAATCAAAATGTGGTCATTGCGGCGAGATCTGTTGCATTACGGTCGTCATAACACCAAATAAAATGTGGAACAACAAGAAGAGGAGGGGAATGGAAATGATTAAGAAGTGGCTCTTAATAGATTTTTCTTTTAAAATAATGAGGCTTTTATATCAAGTTTTGCATTTTTGAGGCTACAATCGCAGTTTTGTGTTGAAAGTAGATCAGGATATTTGTTATCAGTGTGCCATGCTTTGTTTCGTCACATTTTTCGTGACAAAATGTGAGTGAAGGAAACTGGAGCACTGAAGTCGCAGGTGGCTGCTCGTGTCACCATTTCCTATTCGATTTCGACACGGCAAGTGGCAGGAAGTTCACCGTTTACCACTTCCTCCTAGGGGCAAACCATTCTTGTGAGGGGGATGGAGGAGTGGGCCCACACTCTGCAGCAGTCAGAAAGACCTACGCACACACGTCATGTGGAAATGATTGTGTGTCACTCAGTGACGTTCATTCAAAATACTTGTTGCGATAGCATCAAGTCTTTATCTGTAATCTGCACAAACCCATTTATGAATTCAGAACAGTTTCTCTTCCTCAAACTTCAGACCATACACACACCATCTGTTAGATGTTTGGAACAATATTGATCCATTTCGCATTCAAATGAGAAACATCATGTCACAGCACTGTATGAACTTTTGCCTGGAACACAATCAGACACTGAGGGTTTACTCCGGCTGTTGTACTTTGCTTTTGATTAAATCAATTGCACATTTTTTCTTTCTTCTTTTTTTTTTAAGTTTGCTACACAGATTCCAACTTGTGATGAATGAAAACACTTTGTTAGAGATAATATTTTCACATCTAATCTACCATAACAGCAGAACAAGTGAAGACTGGAGATTTATTTTGTTTCTCTGAGGAAGAGAAAATCTCATTGGTTGAGTTTAACCAATGAGATTAAAGAATGGGTGTTTTTTTTTTTTTTAAGATGAACCACTAATGGTACACTAACAGGGAAGCCAATAAAACACAAAATGTATAGCTACTCTGAGGTCTGTTTGGATCACAAGCATTTGGGTACGTCATCTGGGAACCATGAATGTTTTCAACAAAATGTTGTTGTTGAGATAGATTTATTGGATATGAATTGTCGACGTCATGGAGGCACAAGAGGGAAAGTCAGGGGGTCACCAAAATCTGGGGGGTGTCTCCTCTGGGGATCATGAATGCCGGTGCAAAATTTGAAGGCAATCCATCCAATAGCTGCAACTGATACAATATTAAGAGTCAAAACACCAAAAAGGATACTGAAAGGTGTGGTTTACATTTTAAGTGTTAACTAAAAAACTTTAATTTCCTATTTCCAATTACTTTAGCAGCGTTGGCAAGACTGACAGGAAGGGCCACTCATTAGCAGAACCACAGAGCCGCAGTGGGCCTTTGATGATCACCAGACTGCTTCAGCAGTTACACCAGCAATACTTAGTATGTGTAGAAATGTCCTTAATGGGAATATTGAACTCCTTTAAGGCTCAGGGTTTACTGGACCATTGACATGCAATGGAGCTGTGCAGCAGCAAATATAGCACGGTACATTTCTGGAAATGGCAAAGTGAAAACCCATCAAAGCACCATTGAAACTGACCTAGTGCAGGTTCCACTTCAAGAAAACAGGGAGTCAGCTTTGACTGCACATTCTAGCCCATCAGAACTCTGTGTACATATTTATAGATCTAAAGTGAAGTTTTCCATGTCAGAGTTCAACGACATAAATCTGAGACTTGATCAGTAATTTATAGCTACGTGAAATTCAGCATGCATATTTTTTATTATTGTAGATAGTTTCTTATTCTGTATGATATTTTGCAACCATGCAGTGTTCTCATTTTCTTTTAGCATCTGTGAAATTATTTGGTGTTATCATAATTAATGACTGAGAGAAACATTGTTTATTGTATTCATATAATGTAAGTGCATCATTTTGTTTTTAAAGACATTATAGGACTGATTACAGTGGTGAGCTGGAGGATCGTATGTCTAAAAAACAACACATTTAACCGAATCTGACAGAAAATACAAAACTGAATTCCTGCTGCTCTCTCAAGTTCAACATGTGCAACAAGACACAACAAGTTCTGAAGAAAAACCAATGCCTGGAAGTTATGCATTCATACTTTTCTTCGCTCAGTCTGGGAGGAGATGATAACGTAGCCTCAGGGAGCATATTCCATCTGTGCACTCTTCAAAGTTGAGTAGCAGTACCGCGTCTCACCACTGGCTGGGCAACATGCATGTGTATTTAACAGTCCTGTCACATTGTATTCACCTCATTCCACACATTCCTTCGCTGTCATTCACACGACAACCAAAAGGACAGTCAGTTTTTGTCAATAGTTTCTTTTTGTGTGTCTGACACTTTTTTTGTTACTTTTAACAGATGGATGACATTGACGCCATGTTCAGTGACCTGCTGGGGGAGATGGACCTCCTCACTCAGGTGAGCTTTACAGTTGTCATGACAACTATGGTCATACAGCTTTATTCTTGCATTTCACTCCCCATCTTCAGGCTTTTGCTTCCAGCTATTTCTTAGGTGCTTTTGTTCTTATATATTATTTTTTGTTAATTATTTTTTACTTTCGGGACAGAAATAAATATCCAATACTCGTCTTAATAATGTGATGTAAAATACGTATTGCAAAGGATTTAAATTTTTTTCCAACATATTTTACAGTGTGTATCCACTGCTGGGTTCAGTTTGCAAAAGTGAACTTACAAATGAAGTTGCAGGAATAAAAGCAGGCTCAACTAAACTAAAGAAAGGAGTGGGAGGAAAGTCAAACAGTTAAAAAAGAAATTACATTAAAAAAGAACTGAAAAAAGTAAGTACGAAATTAAGGGAGGAACAACATTAACCTTTTGGTTTCACTTCATTTTATAGGCCTCTTTTTTATTATATCATTTAATTGTATTTGTTATATAAAGTCCAACTGGCCCGTTCTAAAATTTCCCATATGCTATCAGAACTTATCTTTTTTTGTCGTCACGGTAAAGTGCATCAAATCCTTTTTTGCTTTTGCAACCAAATCTCATTTTGAATGACATGTTGAAGCCAACAACACATTTTCTCCAGGCTGCATGGTTAATTCCCTCACCTTATTAAATAGACTTTTCTTCTTTAGAGGCACGACACACTCACTAAAACCCACCATCGATCACCGAGACACTCTAGACCGGCAAACACAACAGACGCAGCGGGGGAAACACTCTTTGTGGTCATCTAACAACCATCAATTACACTCTCCTTTGGAGGCGAGGTCAAATGGCATGAGTCGGCTAGAGATTACACATTTTTTTGGTCTTAGTGTAAAACCCTACTGATCACTTTGATGTTTTATTTTCTCAGCCCACCATTTTAAATCACTTCCCTTTTTTTTGTGCCCGGAGGAGCTTAATGTAACACATAGGAGCTCTGTTGGACGTCTAAAAACAGATGTAACGTTAGACGTGTAAACATTAAACCTCCTTACATAATGTTTGTGGACAGTTTGTGTTTCAGAATGTGTTGTGGATTAACTCGCTGAGCCTCTGGGGGTCTTGTGGCTGCACAGATATTATATCCAGCCTCTTATAAACACGCCCGTCTTGTTCATTCTTCCCTGCAGAGTCTCGGACAGGAAACGGTACCTCCTGCGTCTCCCCCCAGCACCGACAACAAAGTCAACTTATCCTTCGGCTTCACTGACCTGAATGGTGACTTAACATTTTGTCTGTTGTGTGTGTATGACTACTACAAAGAGCTGGTGTTCACCACGACTTACTTACAGCAGAGCCGTTGTGCAAGGGCAGGATATTTATCGCATGTTTCATCTGTTATCTAAATTATCTGGATTACCTGTAGTGACGTTGGGGGTGGGGAGAAAAACAACATTCGGTAGCCCTCCAGTGGATCTGGCTACTGTTCACTGTTGGCTCAAGGGGTGATCATTTATAAGACTGAGGTCATTGTACGTGCTAATTACTCAGTGTTTGCCTTTGGTTTTTATGGGCTGTATAACAAGCAGGTTAATGTTGAAGCAAGGTTGCAGCATCTGGTGTCATTAACGCTGTAATTTAAGTCGTCCTTTCCCTGTTGCCTTTTTAGTAGTATGGTATCTCATTAAAGTCTGAGAGGTTTTTCTGAATCAGGACACGCAGGCGGGACAAAACGTTGGGAGGAATTTGATTTGATTCTTCCAAAAGATTAGCTCACGACCTTCTCTATCTCAGAGGGAGTCGTTGTTGCAGGGTGATTGATGATGGATGTCGTAATGGTATTGGTGGAAATTGGTTGGTTGTAGCTGATGGAAGCACACATCAAATTTTTGTTTTCCAGGAGTAAAAAAAAAAATTGGATTTTGATATAAAAATATGAAGAAATACATTTTCTTAACTATATAGGTGTACAATATGACCGGGGATTTGATCTAAAGGCTTAAAAACTTGTAAAAAAGAAAAAAAGATCTTAAGGTTAAGGAGAAAAAGCACATGTCATAACTATTCATTGAGTGGTCAAATATTTTTGACCTCAGATCTTAAACTGTTTATCGTACGTTTTCCTGTAGTTCTTAATGAATAAACGGATTCTCTTCAAACATCAGAGTCCCTCCATGAACTGGAAGACACCGACTTGGATGCGCTCATGGCCGACTTGGTGGCTGATCTCAATGCGTCGGAAGAGAAACTTGCGGCGCAGATTGAAGACCTGAAGGTGACATCACCGCCCTCGCCTGACTTGCCGCTGCCTCCGCCCAAGGGTCCGAGCACCCGCCCTGACTACTCGCTCGCTTCCCCTGCATCACCAGTGAGCAGCACCGGCAGCAATGTTAGCACCCCGGCCTCCTCCGCCGCCTCCCCTTTACCACCTCCGCCTCCTCAGAATGCAAAGCCCACGAAGGTGAGTCAGCTGGTGTGCAGTTTCTAAGAAGGCAGTAGCATCTCTGCAATGACCTTTTAACCTCCCTGCTACTGGAAACTAAAAAAGTGTTATCAATAAGTAAATGCAAGAGCAGACACATGATGCAGAGAGAGGCAATAATGTCATAATCTCTGTTTTTTATTGGTGCCGTGTCACTAGTTCCCAGAATATATATTTCTAGTGATTTCTTTTGGTCGTTGGGGAACTTGGGAAGAGTGGTATTGCTCTTATAACAGTTGGGCGGTGAGATCACGGCAAAGTTGTTCCTGGACGGAGGCATCTGTTACAAAGCCTCGTGAGGCGAAACAGCCGTGAGTCTGTCTGGAACGGATCAAACACATACAGCCATGAGGCAGGAAAGAGTAACAGGATCAATACCATAGGTTGGAGAGGTAAGATGTAGCAGTGGTGGTGGTGGTGGTGGTGGGGGGGGGGGGGGGGGGGCATGTCCAGACGGGAGCTTATTGCTTTAGCAGGGCTTGTTACCTCATCCTTCAGAGGTAAAAACACCAGCTGTGCTGAGGCAGAGAATGTGTCATTGTTAGGTGGAGGTGTGCAAGTTCATTAAAACTGCACCGTGGGCAGGATTTTTTCAAACAAGAACACACCCGAGTTATAAGCTGATGTAAAGGGTATCCTATCCCTGCTAATTGAGATTTAGTAGATTGGATCTAATGTCCCTAAATGAAATTCCTCAATGCACGCTCCACACATGGGGAGTCATGAAATTTAAATTAAACACTCCACCGACCGAGCAGAACATCTACAGAAATGAACTCGGCTGTTACATCTTTTCCTCTCATTTACCACTAGCACCCTTATTAAGCAATGCCTGAGAGTTAGATGAGAACAGATACCATACTATCACGTATAATACGCCGTAAACACTTAGCATAAAGGCTGACAATGGCTCCGATTTTTATGTAGGTGTAACACAATGACACTGTGGTAGTATGTATTCTATTCTACTCCATTATAACTTCACATAACATATTATTTTTGTCCTATATAGGAGGAAATCGAGGCGCAGATGAAAGCAGACAAAATCAAGCTCGCTCTTGAGAAACTCAAGGAAGCTAAAGTGAAAAAGGTAATGCAACCGAACACCGAGGAGTCCTCGTCTGATCTCACGTCCATTGGCAACAGTGGACTTTAAAAGCATGGTGAATTACGGCTACATAGACGTCACCTTAAAAAGACGTGATGTTCAAAGATAAGCACGGCTCTTTCTTTTCCTTTGGAGGAGCCATCAATCACAGTGATGGATGTCTGACTTTCATCCAGCCAACGTCCTGCAGGACAGCACGGTTTCCCCTCTCGGGGTGCCGTGTGGACACGTTCTCATCTTCAAAGCAGTCAACAAGAGCGCTGACATGTGGACTTGCACGCAACCTTCTCCTCCAAAGAAGTCATTTTACATAGAAGCGTACGGTGCCAATTGCATAAACTTTTATCATAGGTGACGTGGCTGATGATACAACTGCCAGCTTCTACACCTCTACTCGTGGCTTGGCAGAGAAGTCTTATGATTTGGGTGCAGTTGCATTAATTCTAACCCTAATTTTGAGAATAATCTAAAGGGAAGCAGCAAAAACAAATTGTGTGTGTGTGTGTGTGTGTGTGTGTGTGTGTGAGGAAACACCACCGGCCACTTTCACAGGAACATCTGTCCAAGTGTTGTTAGGCCCAGAAAAGCAAGGTGCACTTCTCAGTTTCAGTGCAACCGTCAGAGGCCCCCAGGGTTCATGAGGCTATCAACGTGGATCATGTATTTTGAAGATACCTGCACTGCATCAGGAATTGCTCCAAAAGGAAAAATAATTTGATATCCAGTGACGTTTCATTCAACCGCATGCCAAACCCATATTGTTTTCCACGGGTCGAGACCGGGGAACATGTGATTTAACACTCTAAATCCTCTTGCGATAACATCTCCGAAAAACCCTGCATTTTATGACACAAGCTGGCTGACCTTGGTGAAACTCCTCAGTTTCCCAAAGCTGGATTTGTTACAGATGAAAGAGGAAGTGTGAGGCCATACGAGCCTGTGAGCAAAGTGCTGCTCCGCACCAGAGCAAAATTAATCTCAGCCAATTTGGGAAAAAGGAGGCGCTTCGACAAAAAGAGACAAATACAATGGGGAGGAAACAGAATGGAGAGACAGAAGTGCTGATGCTCCGAGTAAAACTAACATTAGGAAACTGAAACAACCAATTACTGGACATAGCCTGCAATTATACTGGATAATAAACAAGCTGCATGTGCTTCGAGGATTGATTTGATGTCAGCCTTTAGAGACACCTGCTGCTGTCCACAACCTTTTTTTCAACTTCAATCTGTCATTTAGATGATACAGAAAACCTCATCCTAGAACCAAAAACCCTTCAATAAATAGGCTGACGTTTTGGTAAATAAGTTTTCTTGGTGGGAGTTGGATGAAAAGATCAATATCACTCTAATATCAGACACGAAGCTACAGCTAGGAGACTGTTTGCTTGTGAAAAGTCTGGAAACAGAGGTATAAGGGTTGGGAGGAGGGGCAACAAACAGCAGCCAGAGTAATCTTCACTTTGGTGTGTATTTTATTTACACACCATAACAATTTTGTAAAAAAATAAAGAACAAAATAACTTTTTAAAAAGTATTTCCAGAAGAATTGGTATTATGTTATTGTATATTTAGCAATTTGGCTGATGACAGTGACCAGAATGACTTAGGTTAGCATGCTATGTTAGCATGTGCGTACGGCGCTAACGTAATGGCTTTTTCCTGACAGTTGGTGGTGAAGGTGCTGATGAATGACGGCAGCTCCAAGACTCTGATGGTCGATGAGAGGCAGAATGTGAGGGAAGTTCTGGACAACCTGTTTGAGAAGACCCACTGTGACTGCAATGTGGACTGGAGCCTGTGTGAGACCAACCCAGACCTGCAACTCGGTGAGTTCCCGCAGTGTAGCATAGCATTGTCATGAGATGAATTAATTTGTATAAATTAGTGACGGCTATAAAACATTCTTACTGAAAACCCAGGGTCAAAAGTTTATTTTCAGTTGCTTTATTGCTGAATTGGAGATTCATGGTCCCCAAAAATGACAGGAAACCATCTCACTTAGGCAGAAAACTTTTTAATAAAAGTTTTTCAAATCAGGCCTCAATATGATGATTTTATCTTTCAGTGGAATCATATATCAAGATATTGTGATATGCAAGTATGTTATGCAGATGCAGATGTGGAAGTGTTGTAACCTGGGTGGGGCTGATGGGAAATGTAGGCCGTACTCACAGGAGTAAACAATCCCCATTGCTTTCAATGCATTGTCACTAGTTGATGTAGCACCATTGTGGTTCAATCTGTGGTCATTTTATGAGAGATTTGCCTCACTTTTTTGAAAAATTTAAAATCCTTTAGGACACATTTTCGTCATAGTATAGCATGTCGAAAATTCATGAAAAAATCAGTCGGAAAAAAATAATAAATTGGTGAAAAAATAATAAAAAGTCATAAAAATCCCTTGTATCGTATGTCAAGCAAAGTCTGAGTGTATTGAGTAAACACCCCTGCAATAGGAGGGAGCTGGGTGGCAAATATATCAACAGAACCAGAAAAACGCAGCAGTGGTAATATAGACTCTGACAACATAAGCCTTCGGTGTGTTTTTGTATGAATTGTCAACTAAAGACACAATGTGCAGGGATATTTCATTCTGGTCCAGATGATGAACTGTGTTTTTATTGGCTCGATGGCAGCCGTACTGCAGCGAGCTCACAATGAAACATTGGTCTTACTTCTATCCATCTCCCTCCTCCTCCTCTTTCCTATACTCTCTCTATCCCGCTCTCTCTCAGACACACACACAGTGTAGACAGGTGGGTTTAATTTGCTGTATCGGACACTGTCAGTCATCCTCTCCGTCATACGGAAATAGGAGCCTTATGATCTCAATCCTCTGACTGGGCCGTCTGTGCTATATTTACTTCAGCTGCCGGACTTCGCCGTCATCAGATTCTTGGTCCGCTCATTACCATCTGTTTTCTTTGTTTTCTAACATCTTCATCAGATTGTTCCGGAGATAATTCATATTTTTAAAGAACCAGTCGTATCATGAACAGGGGAGTCATTTTACGCCGCCCTGAAACTCTTTGACGAGTTCCTGGTGTTAAAGTCATTAACCTCTGAGCACTGCGTTGCAAGTCAATATTATTTTGCTCAAGAATTATATTGAAGTAATTTTATATGCAGCAAGCTGCGCTGTGAAACACTAAATTAAAGGATAAGCCTGGATTTATTAGTCTGTATTTTCAATAAATTCCATTAGAAGTCAATTTTGCAGGACTTCCTGGCCCTTTCTGTGGCTCAGCAACCAAGTCAAGTGGTAAATCTCTCAAAATGAATCATAAATATATATAATTCTCAAAAAAATAATAAGTAATATCTGCTGGGCACTGTCGTAGGTTGTGGGGACTATTTTCAGCAGCGGATTGATACACATGGGTCATGTTACAACAGTAGAATGGTGTATATGGGATTTACTCACAATAAACTACAGTCTCATTCATGTGTTTTTAATAGTTTTTCAACAATAACAGGGGTCTTTAGCACACAGAAACAAGATACACAACCCGTTATTAGTCGCTAAATTAATTGTTGTTTTTTGTTGGCTTTAATTGTCAATAAGAAAATGATATATCCAGACATATCCTTTGATTGTTAACTACAAATACCTTGTGACGGAAGAACATTTACAGAAATCTTTCCGAGAATTGTAGCTTGGCTCTGAAATGCTGACAACTTCTTCTCAAAAACACAAATTTGAAGATTTTATTATTTTTTTTTAATGGCTATGGCTGAGGTTGTAAGACTGTATGTCACACTGGGCTCTTTAACCTTTTACAAATACAATCATTACTGTAAATACCATTTAGAAGAGGAAATCACTCTTTTAATTTCTGGGTGTTACATTCTTCTTTTTTCAAAAAATTGCCTGCCAGCCTACAAGAAATGAGGAAATGTGTCTTTTCCTTTGGTCAACATAGTTTATTTTGACCAAATGATAGCCGATGTTTAAATTAGCTGTCTGACACACTGATTTATTTAAAGCATGTCGCCCACACAAAACGTATGAGCCTAGGGGGTGCACAGGGTCATGTGTCATCTCTGACGAACTCGGCACTACGACAGCCTGACAATGGAAACTGTTTGTGTTAGTTCATTTTTAAACGCCCGTAAACCCACAATGTGTTGTTCCAACAGTAGTTGCAGACCTTTAATGTTCTCCAACAAAAAGCCCCGGCAGGTCATGCCCAAACACCCACAGAGCTCGACAGCAACACTATCTTCAAACAAATCTTCCCTGTTAAACTAACCCATGTGCACACCATGCACACTTTTGAAACATACCATGTGGTTAGCGCAGTTCAAAGGGGTTTCTACTCCGAATAACTCACTCTAGCTGCAAAGTCACACTATCCACTTTAATGATCGTAATAGTCAAACTATAGACTGGAACCCTGGCAGCAATTTATTTAATGCCTACCTCTGCCTTGGATGGTAACCTGTAATTTGGGACCATGGCTAAACTACAGTCAAATGCCCAGTGCATTCTGGGGATCTATGGATGTCAGTGTGTGGGTGGGCAGTGAGGAGGAGGAGGAGGGGGGGGGGGGGAGAGTGCCCTTAATGCGTTTTCGAGGTTTAGTGCCATTTAAAGTCCTTCCAGCAAAATGGGGAGGCTTGTGTTTTATTGAGCCCTTCCTTAATTCCTCCCATTTGAAAAAGACAATTGTACAGCTGTGAAATTGACTTGAACCGAAGTCAGCTGATTTCACGACAGAGCCGACTTCTGTCCATATGGTGAAGCATTTGTTTCCATATGTTGAAACGCTGAAACAGAGAGGACGTGGAGAACATTCAGGACTGTTGCAGATTCTGGTTTACGCAATGTGAGAGAGTAAATTTAGAAGATTAAAAATGTCTCCAGAGTGTTGGCATTAGTGTTTTAAATGTATTTTTATGGCTGTGTTTACTGCAGTGGCGGGAATTCAGAAGTATAATTTTAAAAGTAAATGATGCATCACAACCACCCAGAACTATATATAGTAGTTTTATACTGCACCACATGCATAAAATGCAGCAGACACATCAACTGATAAACAACAAATGCAATACTCTTAATGAAAATGATTCGACGGTTTGCTCCCATCAACTGAAATCCCCTCTGGTCTGGAGACCTAAATCCTGACTTTTTGGGACCCTTTTGCCACTGGGTCTGTGCCGTGTAGACCCATGTACTAATCTATCTTTGACCTTTTAATGGAGAATTTTAACATTGTGATACTTTTATGTGACACGTTTGAAAATGTCAGGCTTTAGCAGCCTTTAATAGCACCGGAAAAAAACAAGAATGTGGACTTTTTCTACAAATAACGAAGTAAAAAAGTAAAAAAAAAAATACACACAAATACTTTAACGAGATAATCTGCCACTAGCAGTTTGCTCACATCCGAGTTTGCTTTTTTTTGACAGAACGGACGTTTGAAGACCACGAGAACCTCGTGGAGCCTCTCTTAGCGTGGATGAGAGACAGCGAGAACAAAGTCCTCTTTCAGGAGCGCAGCGAAAAATACGAGGTTTTCAAGAACCCACAGGTTGGTCCCCTCATTGAATGCACCTTTACATACCTCTCTTAAGCATTAATTATCAAAGTTGATGTGCATGTGATATCTCAAAAGTCCAGCACTGGCCGGCCCATACATTCCTGGTCTTGGTTCGTGCAAATCTATCTCCGTATTGTTTCAGTTCAGCGCCATCTGGCTACTTTCCCTGAATTATGAGATGTCTTTCCTCCATGCAGGATGATCTCTTACATGTATGTCCTCACTGTAATATATCAGACAAAACAGCTTCAGGCAAAAGACATGGAGATCTTGGCATGTTTGTTGATATAATGGGACCCTTTATAATCTCTTTAATGGATTCGGTCTGTTGGCAGACACAAATAGTCAGGTTGGAAAACTGGTGAGATATTCTCATTCTTAAGTATTCCATCATGTCTTCCGAATCCCCCAACAAAAGGCCGAACTGTTTTATGCAGTATGTCCTGATCAATATGCAGTTTTAACTTTTGACAAGAGCTACAAAAATAGAACTCGCCTCTGGGCTTCCTCTCACCGCAGTGAAAACATACACCCACTATGATATGAAATCAAACTAGCCCAGTCACACGGGGACAAAGTGGAGGGTTCAAGGTTTTTGTTTCTTCAAACCTGATGTTTTTTATGCTGATGATGCGGTTTTGTTCTGATATTTAATATGTTGTGACTGAATTTGACTTTCATTTTTCAAGAAAAAGTACAGCAGGGTTTTTACCTCCTTGTCAAATATTTAGCAGGTTCACTATCTAAAGTACGGGGGAATGTCATAAGTTAAAGTAAAGTCACTTAAAACCACAAATGTCAAGTCAGAAGATTAATTTCTCCACTTTGTTTTATTCCTGCAGAACTTTTATCTATGGAAGAAGGATAAGAAAGCTCTCAAAGAAATAAATGACAAAGACAAGGAGATACTAATACAGGTAAATTGGACTCGTGCACACACACTATAAGTGAATATTTTCTTAAAGTGATAGTTGTCCCGGTGGGAGTTCCTCGCTGTGACCCCTTTCATCACTTCCTCACCTTTGCAGGAGAACTTCTGCGGGACCTCCATCATCGTGCCTGATCTCGAGGGGGTGATGCACCTCAAAGAAGACGGCAAGAAGTCCTGGAGACCACGGCTCTTCCATCTGAGGGCCTCGGGAATTTATTACGTGCCCAAAGGGAAATCCAAGGTCAGGGGTAAAAAAGAGGACATCTTTTTGTGGCGAAGAACAGGCCATAAACACACATCCAGCAGCTAATACCCTAGTCCAGGATCCCTTTAGTAGTGAAAGATGAAAGTCCAGCAGATAGAGAGATTTTTTTTAAATGTCAACTGAACACTTAAGGAATATACTGTTCTTCCACAAAGTCTTTCTGCTTCATCAACCACACGCATGGCTGAATATAACTACATCTTTAATCCTCTTCACTGGATGTATATCTTAGATTTCTTAGAAACCACACATAATATTCATACATATGGGTATTATGCATATTATGCATATACATACGGGTATACTAATGGGTGGAGGAATGGCAGAGAAATACTCTTCACATCAGTTTGTAATGCAATCCCTTCATTTCTTTTTCAGTCATCCCGTGACCTCGTCTGTTTTGTCCAGTTTGACAACGTAAACGTCTACTACGGCAAAGACTTTAAGGGCAAATACAAAGCCCCGACTGACTTCTGCTTTTTTCTGAAGGTAAGGTCGTTTTAAATTTGGCGTCCTATCACAACAGTTTGCGACAAATTCACACACCCTTAACAAACCAAGCAGCTGCTACTTCCTCTAACCGAGCAAAACCTTTTACAGTACGTTTTTGACTCATCAGTTTTGCTGTTTTACGAGTAAGAGGCATCACACTGCACGGCGCAAGACATATGCAGAATTGAATATTGCATGGAGGTTTCTGAATGTATGATCAGCCACACAACTGCTTACTTTCCTGAAAATAAGGAATGTCAATAAATTGTTTAGTTTGAAGAAGTGAGAGGAGGCGAGCTGAAAAAAGGGTGAGAAAGAAAGATACGTTTTTTTTAAGCAGTTCCTAATATTTCTTTGAAATAAACGACAGTAAAAGCACCCGAAATCAAAAGTACTCGTTTAGGACCAAACAATGCTGACTTAGATGAGCTGTTGTGGCATCATCTTAAAGGGATGTGAAAGTCTGCTTTCTTTCTTTTCCCCTATCTTCTCTGTGAAATACTTGAATCAGCAGATACTGTAAGGCCACATGTTTGAGGATCAAAGCGAAAAGAGCTTAGAGAGGCAAAGAATCTGAATTACATACCAGTGAAAGACAGAGTCTTCAAGGCTTGAGCTAAAGGTGTTGCTGGCCAAGGGCGAAGGGAAAGAAGCTGTCCGAGTAGACATGGTCACCTGACCTTGCTGTGCCTGGATTGTGGTAGATGGTGATGAAGATGATATGATAATAACTTTTTTTTTTTTCGGCTGCCAAAGTGTTCAATTAGGGTGTGTTTTGACAGATTGGCGGGGTGATGTTTATGTGCTGCCAAAAATTGCTGCAATTCAAGGGCGAGAGCAAAACAAATTAGCTTCATGATTTAG
This sequence comes from Chelidonichthys spinosus, assembly GCA_029853015.1. Classification (NCBI taxonomy): domain Eukaryota; kingdom Metazoa; phylum Chordata; class Actinopteri; order Perciformes; family Triglidae; genus Chelidonichthys; species Chelidonichthys spinosus. The sequence continues at coordinate 15,068,490 of CM056837.1, forward strand.
CTGTTTGATATTCAGAGGAGCCGCCCGAGGTGATCTCTGAAACCATCCCCATTATGTATTGCTGATATCATGACATTATGTGAGAAGTCAAAATGATCTTCAGGGGAAAACAGTTTACTGATATTAATGTTAGACCCATTGAGTTAACGGTGTAAAGCAAAACGTTTGCTGTACACTTACTTATTTCCTATCGGTGGCACACGTTCATGTTCATAAATGCTGACTGGACTATTATTAACAGAAATACCAGTAAAGCATCCATTCTACTGGAGTTTCCTGCTAATGCTCTGATTCTTGATCGACTCTGCCCCCTTGTGGTACCCTTAAAATGGATCAAACTATGTTTACAGAACTGTTGAGTATCACTACATGTGAATAAAGGTTGTGTAACTGCCTCAATTTATTAATAATTTAATAAAAAATCTGTAGCTAACTCCTCATCTCTGCTTGAGGCTTGACATAAGCTGCTACTAGCATCGCATATCTATGTAGCATATCTTAGTCTATGAGTGAGCTGTCAGCAATGTAGTTGCATTGTGGGTAATGGAGGCCCCAGGTTTTGAAAAGGAAGTAGGTTAGGAATCACTTTCACTGGGACTTTACTGTTTGTGCTTTGAAACGTGTCGGCTCTTTACCAACCTTTACCATTTGGATTTGTCTCTACAGCATCCTCAAATCCAAAAAGAGTCTCAGTACATCAAGTATCTCTGCTGTGATGACGAGTGGTCCATGAACCTTTGGGTAACCGGAATACGGATTGCAAAGGTAAATTTACCCTCCTCTGCATGTAATAATACTGTTGGGATAAAATCTTGATTTGAACAGAACTCGTAAACTCACGTGGTTTGTTTCTTGCACTTCCAGTACGGTAAGGCGCTGTATGACAACTATAAAACTGCAGAGAAGAAGGCTGTCGTCAGCTCTGTGTGGACGAACCGCAGCACTCCATCCAGCTCCAATCCATCGACGCCCTCACCCACCATCAAAGGTAGCATGACACATGTGAAATCACCCAGATGTAGTGATGCCAGTTCAAACCTTTTGACTGTACAGTAAGTAACGCTGAGTGTTCTTCTATTTCTCTGCCAGCCAAATCACCAAGCCAGGCCAACGGTCACGCTCCCAAGCCCAAACCAAGACCTGTTTCTCAGGTACAACACTCCTCACTGAGGGAGACATTTTTCACACTTTTTCAGGAATGTAGTCATAGTATACAATGTCATGAAAAGTCAGAATTCTTAGTATAGTTTGTCAGTCAAAAAATCTTATATAGTATGCCATGAAAATGTAATTAAAATGATTATAATTGGTGTGTCATAAAAAGGTAATGTAGTGGTTTGGTTACAAAACATAAATGTCTACATGTACTAAACATATCTTGATGTTATATTCTTTTCTCTCAGGACATTGGAAATGTCCCACTTCCACCTCCACCTCTTGCCGACTTCCTCCCCCCACCACCTCCAGACCCAGTCCTCCCTCCTCCGCCACCTCCTTTGGCTGCAAAGGGTTCCTTAAGATCTGCTCTCCCCCAGCGACACCTGCCAACCAACTTCCCTCCTCCTCCACCTGCAATGGACAACCTTCCTCCTCCACCGCTGCCGCCGCCCATGGATGATGGCTCAGAGGCCCCGCCAGACTTCCTTCCACCCCCTCCTCCGGCCGCTGGCTTTGGTTCAATGCTACCCCCTCCTCCGCCGTTGAACTCCCTACCACCACCACCTCCCCCAGTGAGTTTCAGGGGTATGGACCAGTCTCTGCCACCACCACCACCGGATCCAGGGTTTTTACCTCCGCCTCCACCTCAGTCTATGGTTACAGGGAGTGGACCTCCACCTCCCCCTCCGCCTCCCCCTGCTGCTGCCCCAAGAGCAGCAGCACGGCCTCCTGGCTCGGTGAGGAAGGTACCTCCTGCACCGCCAAAGAGGACAACACCATCACTGCAAGGAGGGGGTGGGGGAGGAGGTGGAGGTGGGGACTTCATGTCAGAACTGATGCTGGCCATGAACAAGAAGCGTTAGCGATCAATAGCCTGAGCAAGAAATTTGTAGAATTGAAAAATAGTACAAACCACACCTGCACAACTGTTTAGCCAGCCACTCTTTACATTTCCAACATGAAGCCAACGGACTCCTATGCAGACTTCATCTCCTCCAGAAAACATGGTTATCCAAACAGCTTATCCAAGACATATTGCATGAATCAAATGTTCATTATTTTGAAGATAATAGTTTATAGAAAATGTTGTATATGAACCATTTTGTACAGTGTTAAAAATGTTTGAAAGAAAACATTGTGTACCTTGTTTTTTTGTATGACAAAGTTGAATTCAATCATACATTTTTGCAAGATTCGTGGGCCGGCCTACACGCGTTTATGGGGGTTGCTAAAAAAGAAATCCCTTATACAGACAACCTGATTAGTATTCAAATGACAAAAAAACGATGAAATACTTGCTTTATTTTGGTGTCAATACGGCATTACAGAATGTTTAATATGTACTGTATCCACAAATGGTGGATCTCAGTGGAAAGCAACATTTAACTGTCATGGACCAAATATATATATTTTTTTACCAGCATCAAGGAATTATTTAAATATACAACAAAAGCTCAGTTATGCTTTAATTTGTCTTTGCTGGACTATTTTTCCTCCATCCATGAATCTCTCAAGAGGAACAGCTGACCTTTAACCTCTTAGCCCACAGGGGAGGTCTTGCTGCATAGCCCGCCTCCTCTGCAGTCTCTTGTGTAACACAAGGAAATGACAGGATATGGTGCAGCAGCTCCACCTAGTGGGGGAAAAAATGGGACAAAAAATTAAAATCAATCATACAAATTCTAACTGAAGTACAGCAGAAAATTACTTTGATTTAAGAAAAAAATGTCAATTTAATAGAGTATAAGCAGAAATACTGAAATTAAAGATAAGTGTTTGTATTAAAAATAACAAAAAGTCAGAATACAAGAATGTCATACTAAATCATAATAGTATCCTGTTGTAAAAATACTGTAATTAAAAAAAGGGAAACTTTCCAAACAACAGTCGACACTTTCGACTTTTTTTTTTTTACAAAAGTCGACACTTTCATGAGAAACTTTCCCGCAAAAAATAGAAAATCTCATAAGAAACTTTTCCGAAAAAAAGGGAAACTTTAAAAAAAAGGTTGACACTTTCATGAGAAAAAATTATCATTATTTTGAGAAAGAAAGACTTTCATGAGAACCCCCCCAAAAAAGAGAAATTTGCCGCCAAAAAAGAGAAACTTGCCCCCAAAAAAGAGAAACTTTCCCCCCAAAAAGAAAAAACGTTCTCCAAAAAAAGAGAAACTTTAATGAGAACCTTTTCTCAAAAAAAGGGAAACTTTCCAAAAAAAGTTGACACTTTCATGAGAAACTTTCCCAAAAAACAAAAAATCTCATGAGAAACTTCTGAGCAAGTTTCTCATTATTATATATTATATTTATTTTGAGATAATCATTTTTATTTTGAGAAAGTTTCTCTTTATTTTTTAGAAGGTTTCTCGTTATTTTGAGAAGGAAAGACTGTCATGAGAACCCCCCCCCCCCCCAAAAAAGAGAACATTTACAAGAAATCTTGCCCCCAAAAAAGAGAAACTTTCATGAGAAAGTATATATTTTGAAATAATAAGTTATTATTTTGAGAAAGTTTCTCTGTTAGATATCAGAGACATACCTCAGAAAAATCATTCTCCTCCGCTTTCCTTATAGCAGACTCTGCCATCCAGTTCCTCAACACATATCTAGGATTTACTTCTGTGGGATATTTTTTAAATCAGACAAAGTTGTGGTCAAAACATCATCACATTACAGAAATCACATTCCTTCTAATTTCCTGTTTCAAAGCACAATGCCATGATTTACTGTGAAATGTAGAATAATCCCATATTGATCATGTTCAAACCAACACTTACTTTTCATCCTGTGCTGACGATCCACATCACTATCATTTTCTTGTCTGAATGAAGGAAACACATTAGGTAAGAAAAGTAAGTTGAGCGAGGTGTGGCATTGACATCTTTGTGCTTACCTGTTGAGCCGTGGCAGGTACATGCTGAGCCAATCAGAGAAGAGTTTGTGGGACGACAAGTCTTCAAGAGCCCACATCTAATACCAAAAACAAAATCAATAAAATAAAAACATTGCATTAAAATCAAAATTGAACTTTCGTGCGGTGCACCTGCATACTTAAAACTCTAATTAATTTTTCAGATGGACTGACATAATCTGCAACGCTGTCATATACAAACATGTTTCTTTATTTAGTCACATTCATCACCATTTATTCATCCTATATTTATATACTTCTGAAACATAATCGAACAGGAATGCAACACGTCGCTGCTTCAGCTCTACCTGTGTGACGTTCCTGCTGTGAAGCTGCTGGGCTGAAACTTCACTGAGCTGCCTGAAGGTCATGGTGAAGTCTGATTGGGTGTCCTCCATCATCTGGGGAGACAAACACAAATTAGATTGGGATTGAAAGAAATAACAAACAAGATTGATTTAGTAGAATGAGATGAATAATGTGAATGTGTCTACTACGGCTCGCCTTAAGCAGGAAGGCAATGAGGTAGTCATCCTCCTCCTCATCACCTAGAAGCCCCAGTTTGGCTTTAAATAGCTGATGAAACCTGAAATTCATGCATGAATAAGGCTAGAAAATAATATATCATTCAGGACAATATAAAGGATCATCATTACACATGGAGCTCACCTTATGTGGTAAATATCAAAATATCCTTTTAAAATAATTTCAGCCCTGAAAAAGATAAGAAGTTCAGTGAATCCCAAATGATAAAATCTTGGTAAACAAGTCAATGCAAGTCACATATTACTTAAAGGTCATGACCGTTGTCATGGTGTTCTTACTCGTTCTGCTGTTTTTTCAAAAGCACAGGACTGAGAGCCGCCAGGAGCATCTCAAGGTTAAACAGTCCCACGTTGGCCTGAGCTCCGATGCTGTATCGGCCCTCATCGTCAGATGTGTTGGGGACAAAATCTGTAACATTGAAAGCTGTGTTTGGCATTTGACGAGAGCAGAAAAAAACATTATTTCAGTGAAACACACAGATGTGTGTCATTGCACACACTGGGATTATACGACTCCATGAAGCCAAATGGGCCATAGTCGATGGTGATAGACAGGAGGCTGAAGTTGTCCGTGTTGCACACACCTGTCGTGATAAAACACAAAATAGATCAGCAGATGTTGGTGGACATTTTAGGATGAAATGTTCAGGCACAACTAGGTTCTCACCGTGTGCAAACCCAACCGACATCCACTGGGCGATCAGATGTGCCGTTTCATTTACAACGGTGGAATAAAACACCTAGAAAAATGTAAATACGACAAAATGGAAAGCGTGAAACAAGGAAGTTCCTTCAAGAAAGAAATAAATACACAGTAATGTTTCAAAAAAGTAAAAAAAATGTATTAATTCACGGAGGTTAGGTTTTACCAGTTTAATTACTATAATCAATGGCATACAGATTTTAAATTAAAACATTTAATTCATTGAGCAAATTAATGATTACATTTTTTTTTACCTAACTTACCAAATATTTATTTGAGTCATCTGAACTGATTGAAGAAAAATGTTCATCAATCACAAAGTTCAACAGCTTTCTGTAACAGAACAATAACGTTATGCTTCATGCTACTCGAATGAGAAGGTCTGAAAGATGAATAAGATGATGTGACCAGAATCACCTCAGGAGATCAATCTCTCCACTTTTAGACAGGATTTCTAAAGATCCAATCCGAAACCATGACTTGGCTAACCGGAGAACCACAGCTCCTGTAAAAGAATGAACACGATCCAATAAAAGACAGAATGTGATGAAACCGTAGATGCAGATGACAATGAGTCATATCTGTGTTTTTATGTATTTTTTTTTACATGAACCATCATACCTCGCTCCTTCTTCACATTGCCATTGTAAAACTGATCCCTCGTCACCGGCTCGTCACTTACAATTAGACTAAAACAAATAACCAGATCAGTAACAGATGTTTCAAGTGTCAAAAACAAATAAAGAACAGGTCTCGTGTTCAATCTTAATGACAAATAATATTGCGGTATACATGTTAATGCAGTTACTGGCCTTCTGAATGAAAGCCATATGGTTTAGCTAATAGACATATTGAAAAGTTATCAGTATATTATAGACACAACTGTAAAAAAGATGTGAATCCTATACAAAATATTAAGGCCTAAGCAAGCATAGCCTTTGTTACATAAACCCTGTTTGTGTCCTTCCGTCCACCCTCTGTCCCTCTCACCTGGCGGCCCTGCTGGTTGGAACACCCAGGAAATGCATGGCTTCGCTGCACAGGAACTCCCTTACAGAAGAGCGGATCACAGCTCGACCATCGCCTGACCTGCATTAAACATTTCAAATTCATACTGACATGGGAGTATATGAAGATTACATGTCATGACTATCCTGGCCAAAATGATTGGGATTCATGATATTATCTCCATAATCATCAAAATATTAAAACTCTTAGAATGGCAGCAAAATAGTGGAACCACTTCACCTCACTTTTTTGTCAAGAAATATGTTCGATTGCACACAGTCAAGATAGAACACATATTTCTTTAAGAAATCTTTCTTTCTGATCAATTCTGGAACCTAATTTGTAAAATCAGGCTCTATTTTTCTCTTATTAAGATGATAATGATATTTCCAATTATTCTGATAATGGATATTCACTGCAATCTACTTAAAGTGCTTTTACCACGATCTGATATCAAATCCTATCCTATATTACCAGGTGCAAATGTAATCAGGTTGAGTCATATCTGGACATATCAACACATTTTAATGCAAAGTGTAAACGATGTCCAACATACCGTGAATAAGGGGTTTTCCCAGAACCTTTAAGCTGCAGTTCCCACACTTCTCCTTTCCTGTGATACATTTAAAAGGAATATAAGTTAAAGCTTTAGCACCTTGAATTCACTGTTCTTTGAATACACGAGGAAACCAACTGAAAAACATCCTCACCTGTTGGTATACTGACCAAGGGAGTGTGCTCGACCATCACCCAGCTGACCTGCCCAGTAGCCAAACTGATGGAGGAGTAATTTAGATGTAATCATCTTAGAGGAAATTAACAGAGACTTACACATTTCTATGACTTTGTAAATTGTATTTGGCTTATTTATTCCTAAACTGATGACTTAATGGTACCAGTACAACAAAAAGAAAACAAATCAATCATTACCTGATGGCCTCCGTATCTGTGAACGAGTGGTACTGATCCTGATGGCAGTCTGCCTCCGCTGGCATATTGCAGAAAATCCTCTAACTGGGTTACAGCCACATCTAAGTCTAAAATCCCCTGGATGACTTCCTGTAGAGACACATCCAGCTATGATGAAGTCTACCCATTTCACTGTAAAGACTCTGTGATGCTGCTCACATTGTAACATCACCTTAGAAACCGCTGCCAGTCTTAACGGGCCTTTCAGAGGGGTTGGAATGGATTTGGAGAATATGCAGTTTTTCACTGAGCGAGCAAAGTTTCCATCGACCTCATCGATCGGGAAGGCTTCTGCAAAGACAGAAAGGATTGTGTTGTGACATTATCGCTGTCACTGACTGTGAACACTTCTTGGATTGACCTGAAGAGACACACAAATCACTGTTTACCCATCAGCTTCTTGCAGGACACTCTGAACTGGCCCAGGTCCAGCATGAAGCTTGAAACGCTCACGTTCCACCTGGATTTGAAGCTGTGCTGGGACGTCTGGCTGCTCGATGCCACATCGTCATGACTGTCACTGTGGCATTCATGGTTAGTGCAGAACTCCAGAGTATGCACATGTGTGAAACTGGATGCCGTCACCAGAGTAAAGACCAACACCTTGTAGGGGCTCCACATGTCAGCTGCCTCAGAGCTAGTCAACTGTAAGCACTGATGGAGTTGTAGATTTAAAGACTAGTTAATTCAAATTTCCAACTGGTAATCATAACGCACATTGGTGAAAGAAGTACTCTGGTCTGCATTCATGCATCCTGCATTTACTCACTTAGGAGTAATCATACTATATGTGCAGTTAATATATACAGCCTTGTGATTGTTTATGAATGGATCATGTTCAGTATGCAAAATATGGAGCTACATAGCATACCTGAAGTTGTTAATATAGTGGATCAGAAGTGTAAGGTAGGAGATACTCACGCAAAGTGCAGCACCTCAAATAACACTTTAGTATCATGCACCGAAAACAGCCTTCAATGTCATGAACATAAAATAACCTAAATCCAGGAAACGTTTATCATTTGAAAGTACTAACTACAATGACTGTGACTTAACCTTAATGTGGTTTGTGTAAATAAAACGCTTGTTCGGCATCAACACATTCCCCATGGATGAATAAACTGTTAGAAAACCCCAAGTTAAATGAGCTAAATATCGGCTATCCAGCTGTTAGCAATACAGCTACTTACGTTAGCCCCAAATACCGCAATACTTTTTTTTTTAATATTCAGTTTAAAGAGAAACAGTCGTTTTCATCTACCGCTGCATTCCCGAACCAAAAGTAACTTTAAAGGCATTTTATTAAAAATGTTTGTCTCAACTCAACAACCATAAAAGTCTAGCGTAACTCCTTTTCACGGAACAACGTCACAAGCCGTCACCGGGGTTTCTCACTTCCGGTTCCGGTGAAACGTAACACCAGTCCGAGGCGTTCTGACGCCCAGGAACATGGCGTGCCCCTGGCTGAGGCAGTGCCGGAGGTGGAGTGAGACTTGTACGCGCACGAGTCTACTAGAAACCGTGTGTTTTCTTAACGGCAGGTCCATGTCGTCCTCCGCGTCCTCTCTGGGGCGGCGGACTTCCCGGAGCTCCGGGCCGGGGAGCGAGGTGAGTTTTGCCGCTGAGAGCACTGGAAGGTCACCGCCGTGCTGTCAGACAGAACATGAATGGTAGTCGTTTTAAGCTAAAGGGTATCGTAACGTGACTTCACTGGCCGTCATATGTAACACTATCTATTTTATATTTCGCAAATGTCTCGCGAGAGTTTTCGTAAATGAGTGTAGACTTAATTTCTGAGGTTGTTCTCGTCTCCTCACAACTTCCTCAGCACACTTAAAGGTCAACCTGCTTGTGATATAACAGATAAATTCATCTGCTTCGTCCTTTACTGAGCTAACTGTCCACCCTTAAGTCCAACCAACGTCCTGTCAGGTTCCCTCCATTTACATGAGGGTTTTCATTCATTCATCTTCCGTTGACTCACCTGTGTTACTCCACATGCATTTGTGTTTATCCATCTTTGTTGAGCTTGTTGTGCTTTTATCTGTATGTGTATTTCTATCTGCGTGTTAGGTAGATCTTGGAACTTGTGCAGGTACAGTGAGAGAAAACGTCCTTGTATGTGCAACACAATCTCCCATAAAGCTGATTCAGATTTCCAATAGTAACTTTTATGGATGCATAAATGCGTAAAAAACTATAAGCCGCCACCAGCCTCAAATAATTGTAAACCAGAAACCAAAATCAGGAGCTCGATTTTATTTTTCATCTTGATTATTTGCATTTTATTACAAATTTTGTTTCTTTAAAATTGACGCATGTAATGTACTAACAAGAGGTCCTATACATTCCATATATTCTATATATTCCAAGCCTAAAAGTATTTAAATATAGAAAGTGTAAAATCCTTTGGTGTCTTGTCCTTTTGTTCTTTCAGGGGCGGCCATCAGCACAGATTCACCCAAATACTTTAAACCATACCACATCTCTCCCCAGGTGAGTTGTCTTTGACTATCAACAGTATTTTTTCCATATAATTATAATTGTCACCAAACACCAACAGACAATTTTTAGCATGAAATAGTTGTAGTACTTTTTTGTGTGTGTGTTTTACCCCAGGAAAAGTAGCAGTTGTAGTGGTAACAGTTGGTTATCCAGCATATTTCCTGTGGTTCTGTGTTTGACAGCTACCGTTTGTGGTCTCTCTCTCTCTCCAGAACCCATTCACGGTGGCTGAATCCCACACTACAGTCTCGCTGTTGCAGAAAGAGCGTACACAGTGATGTGAAGCTAAAGGACCCCTTCACATTAGCCCAGAGAGATTTGACAAACTTCTATGACGACATCAGAAAGGTACGTTTACAAGACAGAGCATGTGTGTGCTGCCATTGTCATCTCAAAAAGATAGAGATTGATTTTGATTGAAATAAAATGCATGAATTCCTATCACTCTGCCTCACAGGAGCTGTTGTCCAAAGAGGAGCTGAAGTCTCTATGTGACTACTACTTCGATGGAAAGGGCAAGGCCATCCGACCGCTGATAGTTATCCTGATGGCCCGGGCACTCAACATGCATAGCAACAGATCTGGGTACACAGTTTTTACTGTTTACTGCTACCATTTACAAGATGCACCACACCCTGTGATAACATAATCCAGGGTTTTATTTCATCTCACTTCCTGCAATCTGTCTTTGACCTCTGTAGCGATTTGCTCCCGGGGCAGAGGACCATAGCTATGATCACAGAAATGATCCACACCGCCAGCCTGGTGCACGATGACGTCATAGACGGATCAGATAAACGTAGGGGAAAGAGAACCATCAACGAAGTTTGGGGTGAAAAAAAGGCAAGGGACATTAAATTGGCAAAAAAAAAAAGAAAATACTTATTTACAGTTGTACCACTTCATTATTACTCTTTTAAATAAATGAATATCATTTTTTCCCCCCCTCATCCAGGCCATCTTGGCTGGAGATTTCATCCTTTCGACTGCCTCTATAGCCATGGCTCGCATCGGTAACAACACGGTTGTAAAAGTGATGTCCCAGGTGATGGAGGATCTGGTGCGAGGTACAGCAATCAAGCTGTTCATGTGATTTTGCCATATCGGTCAGTAATAGTCCATGTCGCATCGGCTAACACAGACGGGGTGCGATTTATGACCTATAATGCAGCCAGCCACCAGGGGGAGATAAAGATGTTTCAGCAACACCTCTGGGGAGCTGTCATGTCATCCTTTATATACAGTCTATGGTAGGACGTCCATTAACAAGCTCCCTACTCTCTGTGCTTCCAGGTGAATTCATGCAGCTGGGCTCCAAAGAGAACGAGAACGAGCGCTTCAAACACTACCTGGAGAAAACCTTCAAGAAGACGGCGAGTCTTATTGCAAACAGTTGTAAAGCAGTATGTACGTTCTATTTCACACAAATATCCCAGAGTTGAAGGAAAGCGGCGGTTTCTAGACTTAACGTGTTTTTGTTCGACTGCGTCTTCCCTTTTTATTCAAGGTATGCGTCCTGGTAAGTTCTGATCCTGAAGTCCACGAAATAGCCTACAAGTATGGGAAGAATGTTGGCATTGCATTTCAGGTAATTTCTATAGTTTTTATCTCCTTACCAGCTAAAGCATGTCGGCCATCTGTAGTTTATTTGATACCAAAACAACTGATTTAAAATGTGTATGCGTGTTAATTTGACTGCCTTGCAGCTGGTGGATGATGTCTTGGACTTCACATCAGGAGCCAGTCACCTGGGGAAGCCCTCGGCTGCCGATCTCAAACTGGGCTTGGCCACGGGGCCCGTCCTGTTTGCTTGTCAACAGGTGAGATCAACATGCGCATTAAACTGTGCATCAAAACGAAGTCACCGAAGCCACACCATGCAACGCCGTCTGCTGCCAGTCTTTACCCTGATGTCTTTGTCTTTCCAGTTTCCTGAGCTCCATGCAATGATCATGAGACGTTTCAGCGTTAAAGGAGACGTAGAGCGAGCCTGGCAGTACGTCCTTCAGGTATGACTGATGACTAACTGTAAATCAAATTCAAATGTACAGATTAAAATTGGTTAAATGTGACAACTCCTCCTTGTTCTAGAGCGACGGCGTACAGCAGACCAAATACCTGGCCCAACGCTACTGTGAAGAAGCCATCCGACAGATCAGTATGCTGAGGCCGTCGGCAGAGAGAGACGCCCTCATCAGGATCACAGAGATGGTGCTTACCAGAGACAAATGATCCAGACTTCCCTTCAAGGAAGCAACCTGTGGAAGAGCAACTGGCTCTGCCTTCCTGCGTTGACCTCCCGCTGAGAGAAGCGAGGGGAGGTTGGTACGGGAGGAACCCCTGGTGCTGCTGAACTTCCAAACACACTTGGTTCTTAAGTGCAAATCCTTTCGGTTCAGATTTCCCTGAATGCCATCAACGGTGATCGTTTGGAAATAATATATGAACTTGCATGAATGGGTGACGCTGGAAACGGCAGCTCCAACCCTTCACTTCATTCTGTACTGTACTGGACTGCAACATCCTTCCACGCTTGAAACTAGCCAACGTTGACTGAGTTTGTTACGCACTGGTGTTGTGCCGTCACGACACTGTAATGTCTGTTTAATTCCAAACCCAATGGAAGTGAAACATTATCATTGGTTTTGTCTGGATCTTCTATTACATTTCAAGATCCGTCCACACCTCAGAGGCCAACAGTCATGTCTTTTTGACTCGTGAAATGTTATACGGTTACTTATTTAATGCAAAGTGCCCTGTAACGAAGGCCTTAACATATTTAACAACCATGTGCTCAATAAATCTACAATCATCTTTTTTTTAAAGCCAAGTCTTCTCCTTTTTGAGTCCCTCCAAGTGACCACACCATACATGTTGTACATAGAATTGTTTATTATAAAAGACTGTACATTAATTTTTCAATCAACATATTATATGTACAAATGAAGGGCAGACAGAGATAAATTTCAATATTTCTACCCACGAAATTAAGCCGGAAGAGGATTTTGTTTTTTTATTTTGAAATGTCTAAAGCAAGCGGGCAAAAAAAAAAAGGCATAAGCTGCAGTATCCTGAAATGGTAAAAAAAATTAGTCATTAGGTCATATTAGGTTGTATGTTTGAGGGCCAAAGACAATGTTATCAAGATGATTACTAGACCTGAGTGACAGCTGATTTGACTGGAGTTAAAATATGTACACCTGTGCAGCCCAGAGGATTTCATGTTCAGAGCGTTGGACATGGTCCTTGAACCCAGAGAGCAGGTCACGGTTGCTTTGTGAAGGCTGAGGAGGTATTTTAGTTGTTTATTGGTCTACATTACATCTGGATTGTGACATGGCAGTGTGAGGCACGACGATCCCAGCACGGTTACCACTGCACACTTACTGCTGTCTATCGGAAGCATAGTCCCATTATTGCCGGTTACCAATGGATCCTACAGATTTGATGTGGATTAGTATAAAGTTAATAACAGTGATGTGACACAATCTTAAAATGCTTCGATAATAAGCCCCAGAAAAAAAATGGAATGTGTTCTCTCTCGAAACTAATTCAAATGCATGAAAAAGCACTTAATTTTTTTATGATTTTTAAGTCCACATGCAAATTGGCATTTAGGAGGGTGAGACCACGGGGAAGCCTGGAATTCAAAGTTCAGTGATTTCAACAGTGTAACAAAAAATTAAAAAAGGTGAATACATTTACAACATAATGGAAGCATAATGGCAATAAACTTAAGATTACATTATATCTCAAAATTTGCATGCTTTAACGCCAAGACTGTTTTTTTAAAGGAGTCTTTGAAATATCATATACATTACTTAAATTTGTAAATTATCGTCTTATTTAACGAATAATCCTCGCGGAGTCGAGTAGGGCGCCACTTAATTAAAACTATCATAGAATCGACATTCACTGAATTCACATTACAGAAACCCAAGTGGCTGCAGCTCACATTATATACAACGGACAGTACAAACGCTTCAACTGAAGGTGTTTAACGTGACGTTAACAATTTATTTGTTCCATCTAACCTAATACTCTTTGTTCACAAAAAGGATTCAGCTCTGAATCATGAATACATTATTTTTTTTTTTGTCCAGGCAAGATGATGTCGTACATCCTTCAGCTGTGTGACCATCGTCTTTGAGTTCAACCGGCGTGAGCGTGTGCAGTCCGATTCTTTAGAAGGTTTTTACATGTTCCATAAATGTCCCCCACCCCGCCCATATAACACCAAAATAAACTAAATAGATATTACTTTTCATTTTATTTGCAATCGGTAAGGGAAATAACATTCTGTCATATCAAAAAAGGGGATCATACGGTTATGTCTCATGAGTGGAGACTGCGGCGGTCAGTCTCAGTGGATTATGATATGACTGAATAAATAGACTTTACTGTTACTGCGAGGTTTCCTGTCAGTCCACGTAGTGCATGATGGACTCCACGTAGTTGCCAGGGAACAGTCCCGTGACGCCGCCGGAGACGCCCTCATACCAGCCGTCGTCGTTCTTCTTGATGACGTAGATGATCGCCCCCTCCATGAAGCTCAACTCGTCGTCCTTGTCCTTGCTGTAGTCGTAGATGGCCACCACTGAAAACACAATTCAGATTATTAGTGAGCATTCCACGTGGAGACTTTATCCCCAAGATTGGTTGTGCTCACACCTTTCTCCACGTAGTTCTTGGGCGCCCACTGTGGGTCTCCGTCGGCGTAGGGGTCGCTGTACTGCACGACGGCAGCGTCCTCCTCCTCGTAATCAACTGGAGGAGGCGGCGGAGGCGGAGGGGAGTCGTCGAACAGGGGCAGGTCATCTGGAGGCGGAGGGGGAGGTGGAGTAGGAGTGTCTGCAACTGTTGGGACGGACGCGGACAGTGAGATTTCCCAGGTTCAAAAAGGTCAAAGATCGGTTCTGTGTGAGTGTGGTGCTGGAGAGGGCGGCGGCGGATTCATGCAGAATTAATGAGACTGTGTGTGTGTGTGTGTGTGAGGACGGTGTTTGAATATTAAATTCACCAAGCAGGCTGCATCACTGTTAGGATTTCCCAAGCATCACTTAATACTGTGCACAGGATTTATAAACACGTGAAAGATCTGATTATTACATGCCGTGTCATGCTATTAAGTAGGTTAGAGGTTTTTGTGACAGCATCCATATTGGTAGATTTGTACTGTGGTATCAAACACTATACTTCATAATCCACCTATTCACCACAGAAATCTAAATTAGAAATAAAATGTGTCCTCAGCTATAATATTTGACTGTAATGCAGGTTTTGTTCCAGCAGGGGGCAGCAAAGAGACCCATCGTCTCCAGTTCTGTTCTGCAGAAACCTTAAGGCGCTTTCCCCCCCTAAACATTATCATTCACCTCAGCTCAACCCTGCAGTGCTACATTCAGCATACCAATACCGAGCTGCACGAATATAAATCCCTAAAAACAGTAGGTGGCGGCCTCAACTATCTCATTCACTTCCCCGCTGCACATATTTCAGAGAGCTAATACTTCTGCCAAGAAAGCGAGCTATGTATCACACCTCTGTTGCTACTAAGAAATGGCAACCGTGTAGTTTAATGGCTGACGAATCAGTCTCCAGATACAGCTACTTAAAAAGTTACCCTAACCATGACGGACTCTAATGAGACAAAAAAGGATGGTATTAATTGGTCTAAAACAGACAGACGGGAGGAAGAGGATGAACAAGCACAATGCATGCTGGGTGTTCTGGGAATGGGGTTAGCTGGGAGGAAAGTATCTCTTAGCCTCTTCACTTACTGCTCTCCTGCATCCTGGCCACAAAGCCAGTCAGAGGTATCTGTGGAGTCAGCTGTGGCATGGGAGGAGGAGGAGGAGCGATAGACACTGAAAGCACAGCAGAGGGAAGACAGAAAGGCGCACATATTTAAGAGAGGGTGGAAAAAAAGACAAAGAAGAAAAAGAGAAAAGCCCATCAGTCACCGAGAATGTATAGAAGTCTATCCCAAGCGAACAACACGGACACAAACACACTGCAAGGATTGTGAGCTCGTACACGTCGGATGGAAACAGAGTGGTGTGCAGCAGAAACAGAGAGCTGAAGGGCTTCGTCAAATTAATTAACCTGCCGACTCAGAGGAACTTTACTACTTCCAAATTATTTATATAGATATATATATTAGAGAAGGTTTTAAAAATGATCGAAACAGATTAATTAATTCATCTGTCCATAGCTGCAGCGTCTCCACAGATTTCCTGTGGTATCTGGGGGGGGGATGACCTCTGGATTAGGTTTGATTTTTTGTCAATCTGACAGCTCCCACTCCTGGCTTTAAAGTGAGGGCTGCAGATGGCCAGGAGGAGGCGCTGTTTAAGCCTGAACTCAAATCCCAGGCTAGCCTGCTGAACTCCCCACAGATCTGTAGGAGTTATGTGGAGTACTTAGATTTAGGGCTGCAGAAATAATCTAAATGTGCACCCAGCTAAAGAGAACACTTTAACGCCAGGTGTAAACGCACGCCGAGCAGCTTTGTGACCGGATCGGCCACATCTGGAAGTGGTCTGACTCGCCTTGTCACCTGATCTCAGCCAGGTGTGAATGCAATCCATAGTAAGAGCACATTCTAAGGTGACCTTTGAACTTCCTGGGAGGATCACCCTCCCTAGTTGCTCTTCTTCCCGCTATCTCAAGCTGCATGTTGTGGCAGAAGATAGCAAGTCTTCCCTTTAAAAAGGCGATGGAGAAATAAACTCCCATCCAGACGGTAATCACGGTTATTAATAAGATGCCATAATCCGAAGAGAATCAACAGAGAAATACATCTACGGGTTAACTTCTGACCATGCTTTTAACATCGATCATCTGGCTTGTATCTGCCATAAAATCCAAGGACGCTGCATTCTCCATCAATACTCAAGACATCCCACAGCAAGATAAAAAGGCTCAGGCTGCACTATCAGACTCAGAAGGAATACTTCGCCCACAAAATGACAAGCATCTAAGACGAATCCTTTCCCTTGAAAACACGTTCAGACTCCAACGAGCAGAGCATCGGCATGAAACCCTCTATGCAAGTAAGGTTTTAGTGAAGATGCATCATTGAGTCTTCATTTACTGTGCATGAGAAACCACGTCTTCTTCAAGAGGTCAAAGTAACACAAAATCGATGGTCAAATACTCTTTTCAGGAAATAAATTGGATTATTCCTATAAATCATGGCATTCAGACAGCAGTGAGTCACCTGCAAATATAAAAAAAACAGAGGTTTGTGACTATAAAGGTTAGCTTTCTTTAGTTGGTGACTGTGCATGATTTGGGAAAATGTGACGTTTTGTGCTTCAGTGACAGTTACAGGTCGATAAAGCAGGCTGGGACTGGAGACAGAAGGGCCTTACTTGAGTTCTGGCCATAGCCAGGAGTGCCTCCATTAAGATGGGGCTGCTGTTGCTGCTGCTGCTGTTGTTGTTGTTGTTGTTGCTGCTGCTGTTGCTGCTGCTGCTGCTGCTGCTGTAGTTGTTGCTGCTGCTGTAGTTGCTGCTGCTGCTGCAAGGAGAACTGGGAAGTGACCGACGGCGCCCGGCGGTAGGTGCCCGTAGCCGAAACCATAGAGACAGAGGAGTTGGAGGGGTTGTGCCGCGAAATCTGCCGCGAGATGGTTCCAAACTGGGACATTGGAGCGGGGCCCAGACCAGGCCCAGGGGCCACCACTAGAAACACCCACAGACAGGGAAGGAAGAGAGGAAAGAGAGGCGGGACCAAAGAAGGGGGGTGGGGTTAGACAGAGGAGATGGAAATGGGAAGAGGAGGGGGGGGGGAAAGCACCCAAAATATGAATCATCAAGTTTGTAAAAGATGACGTGAGCTTTTAAATACTGATCAGAGTCCCACACCTTAAAAAAGAACATCAGTAAGCCATTTAAGGAAGCGGGTGAAACACAGATTGTAAAATGATAATACAGTTAACACAGAGATATTTCGTCAGGGGAAAATGAAACACAAGAGTCCCAAAGAGGTCATCCGAATAAATCCTGCACCTGAAGGTTCTTCAGAAACACAGGAAAAGACTCAAGCAAAGTCAAGAGAAGCAGCAACGGAACCGACGGTTCCGTTGCTGCTTCAGCGGATCTGACGGGGGGAAATAACTTGCACTATTGCAAGGAGGGCGCGTGTAAAACACTGATTGTCTCGGAATAACCCAATAATCCAACAGCAGCAGCATCGTTACCACGACATTAAACACGTTCAGATGTTTATAGATGCGGTATGTGAGGAGACAGAAGAGGGAGGGCACAGAGATTTTGTTTTGCTCTGCTCGACTATTTCCTGTTCACATTTCTAGATAACGTGCGGTCTCTCAGGAGAGGCTCTCAGATAGGGATGGGTGGAACCAGAGGAAGTACCGATTCACAGGAACACAAGGGGGGGGGGGGGGCAAACAAACTTTGCTCTGCTGTCTGCCGCAGCAGTAAATATAGCTGACAGCGTGTGCTCGATGTTCTGAAGGATGAAATGTGCATGTCTCAAGTGATCATTTTGCTGGAGATTACTGCAGTCAATCAGACAGAAGCAGACACACACACACACACACACACACACACACACACACACACACACACACACACACACACACACACACACACACACACACACACACACACACACACACACACACACACACACGCTCTCTGACAATAAATCAAAAGGAGCTTTCCGTGATTCAGTGTCAATATCCCACTTACCAGTAACTTAAAGCTACATTAGGCAATATTGAATGTTTGCAGCACTATGTCTGAAATCATTCACCATGTAGAGAGGGAGCTCATCCGCAACAGAAAAAAAATAAATAATAAAAAACACTTTCAGACACGACTCAAGTCTTTTCTCTGCAACATGATCACGTCACTGCTGACGCATGATTAAAACACGCCAGATTAATGGCAGCTGCTGGAACATCTGTAATAAATAAACATATTTTTGGGAAACAATGTCTATCGAGTGCTTAATTATTGTAATTTAAGGCAAACTCACTATATGTTGAACTATATAGTGAGTAGTGAGATTTACAGCCTCGTTACAGAACTGAATGCTCTCACTGCTTTGTATTTTAGTATCCATTACTTTTAAGTTCTTAGTTACTACTTGCTAATACTGAAAGACATTTTGCATGATGAAGCTTTAACCACAATTACTTTTCTGGTTTAAAAAAGAAGAAAAAGAGAAGGAACTCAAATAAACAACTGTTCTCATCTACTTTGTCAATGTGGATAGCCTCTCTAGATATACAGCAACTTGAGGTCAATTATAGTGATCAGTGAAGAATCAGGAAGCATCACCATCATCATCATCATCATCATCATCATCATCACCATCATCACCACCACCACCGAAGATAGAAAACAGCTTTCTCACATAGCATGTAACCTGTTGTGTCTCCAACCCGAAGCATATATTTGTCCACAATCTGTCCACAGTGCAAGCAAGACAATCAGCAAGTCGTTTCCTACAACCTGCACAAGGTCAAAATACTTCCTCATTTCATAAATAATGTTATTTCAGCTGCATCTATTATTAAACTTTCACGTTAAGAATCAAGTTTCCCATCCGACTAGTGGTCTAGTGGTGTACTCGTCAGCTATTTAATATAAAAACAATGTACACAATGCTTCAGCCTCAGCACGTTGACATAATTTAACAAAAATAGTCCGATCCTCTTGCTTGCAGTGTGTACAAATAGTGAAGACACCCATCCACACCCTTATTTGTCCATCTCCACCATCATTAGATCCCAGTAGACGTGCTGATTATCCACCGTCCGGGCTGAAGAGGCGACAGGATCGGCCTCGGAGGCCGAGGTGTCTCACCTATAGGTGGGGGTGGAGGTGGTGGTGGCGGCGGTGGTGGTGGGGGGCCGAGCCCGGCCATGGAAGGAGGAGGGGGTGGGGGAGGCGGAGGGGCTCCCAGGGGAGCAAACATGGGCGGGACTGAAAGGAGTATTCACATTAGTAACCATCGAAAGCAGAGGCAGAGTCCATCCTGCACCTCGACGGGACCGCTTAGAGCCGGAGGAGCGCTTCGACTTCATCAAGAGGCTGCACACACTTGGACACACTTTCTCTGTGGTGTAACCGAGTGTTGCCATGGCGACCGGCTTAAAAAGGGGAGAGCCGTAGTGAGTTCTGTGCTGCTGGTTTGATCCTGGCGCTGAGGTAGAAGAGCTGCTACATGAAATATTTCTTGTACGGCCCAAACTGTATTGTCAAAGCTAAACGCCGAAGTAGCAAAGGCTTGAGCGTGGTGTGACGCAGTACTATGTGCAGCTTGTGCGCGGCGTTATGTGGGCCTTACTGTTCCACTATAAAGCAGCGTGGCCTATTTACACAGGAGAATAGAGAATCAGCTGTACTTAGAACACAATGGGCCTGCATAATCCCCATCTGGTAAACATAGGCTTTGTGTGTAGCGTCGTCTCAATATCTGCAAATACATGTTACATGTAACACCTATTATAGGTGCATATTTAATATAGAAATATTATATTTAATAATAACATTTTTGCATTTTTCAGCAAATATTTTGGTAAATTCATAAATTGTTTTTATTTCAAAATAAATTAATATAACATGACTTAGACTTGCATGTAGCAGTTACTCTGTTTAATCTATGCACAATCTGCAAACAGCACAGCCTGTTTTCTCATCATTGGCTGTCAATGTTTAAAGAGTGTTATCTCATGTCACACAGGTTAAACACACAAGTGCAAAAAAACAGATTTTTCTCGGGACGGACTATAAATAGATGTGCTCTTTTTATTCACTCAAACCAGTTTTTGGAGCTTGGGAACTAGTAACTAAACTCCTAACACTGTAAGGCAGGGTGGGGCAGAATTTATTGCTGGATTTTAAAAAAGCCTGAAGCTAGTTGAGTACAATCCTGCCTTCACTTCATGTAAGGAAGGACAACGCCTGAGTTAACAGCTGGTAAAGCTCACCTGATCCAGGGTTGGGGATGGAGGGTGTAGGCACGGCGATGGGAATGCCAATACCGCTGCTGCCGCTGTTCTCCCTGCTGCTGCTCCCCCCGCTGCTTCCACTGAGGGAGGAGAGAGACGGAAGAGAAAGAGGACGTTGTTTTATTCAGGGTTTCCTGCTCAGACCGTTCCTCAGAATCAGTAAAGTGAAGTAAAGTCCAGGATTTCAAAAAGAATGATATAAACTACGTAAACGCATCTCTTTTTCCCCTGAATGACAAATATGTTTTAAAGGTCACAAATGTGCTTGATCTGTTTGATGGTTAGTTTATCAGTGAAATCTCCTCTTCTCAGTTTCACATCATTATTAACTGAGCATCTTTAGGCTTTGAGTTATTAAAACAACCAAAAAATAAATCATGCCAACGTGTCAGTTTGTCAATTTTCTGGGAACTTGTGATTTATTCATTTTTTACTATAATTTTGTATTTATTTAGTATTTTTTCTATATTTATAAAAATAGAATGATGAATCAATAAGGGAAATAATTAGTATATCATATGAGAGCTTTAGGTTATAATATACTTTTATATACATGATTTCTTGTCTAAAAAGTTGAGTCAGCTTGGCCATCTATTAAATGTATACAATAACATTTTGATCACTGCTGCCTGGCCCTATAAGCTCGGAGGATATAGGAGTGGGCGTGTAGAATGTATGTCAGCTCTGCAGTGGCCTGTATAAGCGCCGGTTCACCCTGTGTTTGACCCCAGGGTTTGTAGATCAATGCCCTGGGCAACTAAATCCCCCTCTCATGCTCTCACTCACAGACTGTCCTTGATCCTCATTTCTGCTCCGGACCTTTACGTCCTACCTCACCCTTTTCCAGCTCTTTCATCCCCTCACCCCCACCGTCTCCCCAACTCTCACCCCTAACCATCGCTCACCTCTTCCTCTCACCACCTGCGATTCCCCAAACCCCTAAACCCAGTCTCCTGATTCCTTCCACCCCCCTGAACCCGCTCCCACCTCACCTCCCCCCACATCCCTTTATCCCCATCATCCCCCTCTCTGATCCATGTCAGTCGAGGCCCGGGGCTCTCCAGGCACAAGCAGCAGGGGTTACCCCCCCCGTAGGATGTTTGTGTCAGTGGGAGCTCAGTGTCTCTGGTGATAAAGGCCAAACAATGTCACGTCATCCCTCTTTTGAAGTGAACGTCGCACTCGACTCCCCCCACGCGCGTGTTTTGGATTCATCCATTTTCTAATCCCTCCATAACTTAGCAGGTTCCTTCGCTAACCCATTTATCTCTTCCCCGGCTTTTGCTTTTGTTTCAAAAGCGCTCGCTGTGAAATAAAATCACCCGGCTCCATCTCTCCACCTTCCTGCCTGCCTGCACGCCTGGCTCATTCAGCCTCCACTCGACACAGTGAGCTGTTTATAAATCAACCGTTTGTAACACGCTGCAAGGCTTTCACAAGTTCCAGCTCACTCGCTCACAGCAGGCCAAAAAAATAATCTGCGGAGCCAAAGAAGTTAAATATACTATTCTCGGTGTAAGGAACAAAAAGTAAAAAAAACATATGTAATGAGATGACATAAGTGCTTATAAAAGTAGCCAATCTTAGATGAACGAGATTGAAAGCTTCCTACAAAGATGCATACATAATCTGGAGCGTGTAATCAATCTTATAATCTAATGCAACAAATCTGTGTGTAAAAAGGTCTTGCAAAAACATCTTGAGACTGACCATCTGAGACGACATGCTCAGCTCTGGCTAAGTTTAGGGATGTTCTTTACTGCAGTCATTCCCAAAGACTGGGTCGGGATTCACAAGTGGGTCGCAGAAGATTTTTTTTCCACTTTGCCTTTACTCGAGAGAGACTGCAGTACGGAGACGTGTAGAGTCCTAAAACGGGGGACGATGTAGTCCCTTAGCCACCACGATGACCCCGATTACTTTTAATTTGGTTTTACATAATATGACCGTAATAAGCACATTTTCTACGTGCACATGACGGTTTAATTTCCCACAAAAAGATCTAAGATGATAACAGCAGGAACCAGCAGACGCCGATATTGAATTTAGACCTCAGTTGAGGACGGCAGAGACCGATGAGCTGAATAAGCAAAGCCGACTTTAAGCCGGCGTAATCAAATAGTGATGCCACAGCTATACAAGCAGAGCGGGGCGGGTACGGGGCGGCATCGGTTTGGTCAAAAGGGACATCAGGGTGATCTTTAACAGCGATGCTGATGCTGCTTTAAGCATTATTGATAAAGCAGAAGAAGAGCTTCTGTGTGAACGAGCGGCTTTTTTTTGCATACATGCAAGAGAAGAGGAGAAGCTGGATTCGAGGGAAGGGAAAATAAAATAATTATGTAATTTTTAAGCGTCACAGTTAGCGTAACAGGCTTTTTAGCTAATGAGTCGACTTCACTCGCTCGTAACTCAAATTTGATGAAAGCGTCTCCCGCTAACGATCCTTGAGAGCCACGTTCAAGTTTTTCCCATGCTGCAGTTGACTTAGGGGTTTTTGAAATGTCACCTCATAGGAGAGGCTTTTACAGATATTAATATCAAGAGTGATTCAGGCTGCAGTAACACACCCTCTGACAAAAAAAAAATATGCAGGATTTAGTGTCGAGGAGAGCAGGAAGAGGTGCAAAGTGGTCCAAACAGCTGAACTAGGAGGAGAGATTACAACTCTATGACAAGGAGGGGACCAGTGGGTTTTTTGGAGAGATGCTTTTACTGAACACACATTTAGCGCTCAATTTCAAAGTGGAGCTGGAGCACTAAGTCCACTCATATCTATCAAAAAATGGTAGAAAAACAGAAAGTACTGGTCTCGCTCGCTTTTAAAAGCTGTGCAAAGTTGATTATTTTCAACTGCAGATTTGAGAGACTTTCATCCATCAAGTTGGTTTTTCTACGTTTGGATCCATCGGTCCATCTTCCTGGCAGGGGGCAACAACGTCCGGCGGCCATCCGTTTGATAATATGAGGCCCAAACCGACAACTTTATGTGCAACTTGCTCCAGATCTTTTTAAAGCTTTTTTAACTTTAAAGTTGCTTCTTAAAGCTGTTGCACACTGTGGGGTATATCGGTTATTGTGTATTCTTTTGGAGTGTTTTTCATCATGGAATTATTTTAAATCAACAAATCATTTATTGCTTATTTTTCCTGATTGATCAATTAACTGTTTAGTCTGTAATTTGTTTGAAAATAGTGGTAGATTACATCAAGGAGCCCAAACCCATGATGGCAGCTTGTAATTGTTATCAATGATATAAAACACACAAAATGTCTGTCTTATCTACCTGTGTGTGCGTTGCCTCTGGTTGAGCGACGCCATGCGTCCCGGGCTGTGCTGCTGGCCGTGCTGGCTGCTTATTCGGGCGGGGCTGGTCATGTAGTCGTTGGGCACCGTGGGCGGCTTCACCGGCTCCAGGGTCTTGTAGGACGTGTTGCGTCTGCAGCGGTCCAAGACGGGAAAAGGCAAATAAACAACAAATCAAGGACAGGAATGATCATGATTCAGGGCAAATCCCGATATCATTCCCGCGAGGCCGTGATCTCTGGAGCGTTTTAAATCCCATCAGTTTACCCAGCTGGACGCGACAGGCAAGTACATCACACTTTACCCCTGGAATTAATATCTGATTAGTGTCGCCGGATGCTGCTGTGCATCAGATGACGATGCTTCTCTGACACTGACAGATAAAAGATCCCAGACTTTTCTTTTTTTGGCTTAATTTATGTATATAAGCCCAAACCAACAAGACTCATCCATCACGACCACACTTGAGTTAAAGAATAATGTCATCCTGGGTTTGTTCACTGTGTTTCTCTTCAGCAAATGTATTAATACATAAAGCCAAAATAATCCAAGAAATAAATAGATGAGAAATGTTCTTTAACAGCATGTTCTTGTATCCACAAGAGCTGTTTTTTTCATTCAGTGTTTCATAATTAGAGGATTAGTTTGCCTTTCATGGAGACTGAAATGGAAATCTTTACCCGAGCGTGCCGCGCCCCGACATGGGAGGGCTCGGCGGCTTCTGCGTCGGCGGATTGGTCCTCGATAACGTCCCTCCTCTGATTGACTGATTGTTTCCATGTTGCTGTGGTTGGAAGACGAAAAAAAACACGGTTTTTCACAAATCATTTCACACACAAACACACACTTGTGTGACCAAATCAAAACGTTACAGGCTTCCCCGAAGACAACTCTTCATCATAGATGTTTCTGTTGGTAATATTTGAACAGTTATGTAATGTCACCACCGGCTTGTGTTTAACTCCGTCACAGGGTGTTTGCTGCTGATTGCAGGTTAGAGAACTCTGGGTTCTTCCAACCGAGCCTCTTGCAAAACACTTGTCTTGAGAAGCTTTGAATTTAGTAACATCTGGATTTACAGTATTGCAAAATCCAAACAACTGTTAAAAAAAAAACAAAGATATGAAGTGTATGCCTCGTCTGGGGAGCCTATAAGGATTTAAAATGAACTGCAGAATATGTATGGACAACTACACAACATGCTAAGTAAATGACAACATACAGAGTTGGTAAAGTGACATGGAGGGTGTTAAAGAGCCTCAGACTGTATGTGCTGGGCTAAAAAGAACTACAGGACTACAAGTCTGTTAATGGGGATGACAATAAGAATGACATGTATAGGGGTTTGCTGTGAAAGGGATTTGGACTGGAATCTATCAATAATACATTCAAGTAAAATGTGTCACGTGACCGACCAGACTTACCTTGGCTTTTAGCCACTTATGAAGGCGAAGGGGAAAAAGGACACAGAAGAGAGAGAGACAGAAAGAGGGCATGTCAAAATGGCCATGTCTAAACGGATATGTAGAAGTCAAATTACAAGCGAGCAGGAGAGAGAAAAAAAAATGATTCCTGGTTCTATTTACACTGAGTAAACATTTAGCAAGACCCGGGCAGGTCAGCGGTTACAAGTCATACTACCAGAGGAAAACACTGTGGCTCCAGACCTACAGCACCACACCCAGTGCCACAGTCGGGCTGGGGGGAAATCCCGGGGATCTGCCGGCAGAGGTGTTGTGCACGAGTACGAGTTCTACCTTAACAGGGTGTCTGCGATGGACGGATATACCTTTGTACATCAAAAAGCTCTCATGAATATGGATTTTGAGCATCTTTTTCATTCATATTTTTTCATCCAGGTTTTGGACTCCGATGATCACATTAGCGGCAGTGATAAACACCACCTTTGTACTCCTGTGGGCTGATGTCAATGAGAATATAGAGCCAACAGAGCAGCTGGGGTTCGACAACTGCAGAGTCAAGTGGCTCATCTATAATGCAGCTTCCCCAGTGGCCTCCGCAAAAAGCATTGTAGCTTCTCACAAGACCACGAGAGAAAGGGAGAAGATGAAACCCAAAAAGATAATTCACTCTGGAGGTCAGCGCGAAGTGCTCTCCGTCTCTTTAAAAAGCAGAAAAACACCTTTCAGTGCAGCCCGGCAATGGTGAATTTCACATTCAAATGTCACTCTCCCCGTCACTCTCCCCGGGTTATCAGAGCTAGACGAGATTCACTTCGCAATCTAGGTCACGCAAAGGCCTCCTCCCGCCTTCCCCTTATCTTCACGGCTAATGCCCTATCTCTGTTTTCGCCACACAAACCGGACTGTCAGTGCGTAAATACTTTAAAAACGTCCCAAGTCGAATTATGGGATGGACAGGTTCAGATTAAGGTCATTATCAAGTCCAAAAAGGCTTAGCATGTCGCGCTGGGTTGGAAAAAGTAGAGCAAGTCTGTCAGGGTTGGGCGAGTCTGTCGCTGGGTATGAAGGAGACAAACACTTCCCGAGGTTAGGGCAGTCGCCAAGGATACATCCCAAAAATACATATAGTCCAAACGAGATGACATGTGGCAAACTATTATAACTGGTGTGACATCACAGCTCATGTATATTTGCATTTATGTTAAAATACAAAAAAGCACGTACATTTCATGACTATTGCTGAAAAAAAGGCCTAACTTCTATACTTATTTCTCTCTGTCTTCATTTTTATTCATCAGTGACAAATAAAAACAGATGCAGGCGACAGGCTGCACACCTCAAAATCCTCAGAAAAGCAGCCAAGTCTCGATACAGTGGTATTAAATGGAAATGTACACCGTTTGCATGAAATCTGATTGTGGTTGCAACAATCAGGATGTAAAACTTCAGAGAATGGCGAGAATGGATGAGCAGACCCTTAAACAAAGGCAGTCCTGGCTTTATCGACTCAAATTCCCCAAAAAACTCAAACCATCCTTTTAAGATAATCTTGTAAACTCATTACTGTCACAAGACAAACTATCAAAAGAAATGCAAACTAACTTCAAACACCTGACATCATCCCTGCAGACTAGATCAAACATCAGCTGACTGGAAGAATAAATATCACCTGTGGTATTAAATGTAAAAAAGCTGTGAGGACGCCTTGAGATACAAGAACATCCTGATCGGTCAGCTCCACTTATTATTAATACGACGTTCAGAGAAGAATCAGATTATCCACCAGATGAATTTCACCTTCTCTTTTCTCTCATTTCACCCTATTTTTTTACCGTATTGCTCGTTTGGATCCACGACATTCTCCATTGAATAATGCATGCGAGCGCTACACGGTGTCTCTTCTCTGCATTACGGCTCACACTTTGTGTTTGTACAGCTAAACACTGTGTGAGGCCATAAAACCAATTTAGGCCAGTGCAAACACTCTGGCACACGCAGCGACTTTCACAGTTAACTGCAGGCAATAGACATAATTTAAACTCCCATTTAAGTATTGATCCTGGTCAGTAAGTAAACCACGGCGATAGATATTCCATACAAGCCGGGCATCTGACAGCAGCCATCACAGGATACTATATGAATGAATATGGAATATTGACGGTGAGTATCGATTGGCTCTTCGGGCTGTGACATGCATGGATGAAAGGAGGTGAGTGATGCGGGGCGGCTGCAGGAGTGTGTGTGTTTGAGTGTATGTGTTCAAGTGTGTGTGTGTGTGTTCATTAGGCCCAGAGTAATATGTAATGTTCTTCAAATAGAAACATTTTGGGAAGCAAAGTAGAGTCAGAAGGGCGGATGATTCACACGGACCTCACTGTGATTTTGTTAGAATGTTGCCCTGTGATTACATAAAATATTATTATTATAAAACATGTGGACATTATTCAATCACATGTATTCTTGACCTTGAAAAAGCACCAGAGTAGCTGCTGAATGGAAAGAGATTGTTTTGTCAAGGATATAATCTGTTGATGCAAGTTTTTGTAAAAAAATGTATGTATATTAATTATTATAATAATTATTAGTTAAGTATCTAATATAACGTATCACTAAATGAATAGTATGATATTCCATGATTCATTTCCTTGCTGGGAGTTAGAGGTCTGTATGTTAGCGTAGCCTAGCACAGTGACTGAGAGCAGGGGGAAACAACTAGCCGGACTCTCTCCAAAATTTTCCAAATCTGCCGGCCATTTCCGTCTACTTAAATGGTAAATGGCCTCTTTGAACTAGGCTAAGCTAGCTCTAGGTTCATATTTAGCATAAAGACATAAGAGCTGTCTCATTTGTATCACTTTGACTTTAGCTCAGGAGGTAGAGCGGGTTGGCTGGTAACCGCAACCACCTCATCCTAATTGCTCCTGACGAGCTGCGTGGCTGACTCCGCCCTCGGTGTGTGAATGTGTGAATGAATGGGTGAATGTCAGTCATTTCCTGTAAAGCGCTTTGGACAAAAGCCCTATATAAATGAGGCCATTTACCATTTACTTCACTTTTGGAAAGAGAGCAAACTGGTGAAGTTCCAAAAATGTCCAACATAATGCAGCAGTGGAAAGCTGCTCCCCGTGGGAAAACACACCCAAATAAAATCTTTCACTCCCCATCAGCCGTCACACCCTTCCATCATGACTGAAGGGTCCGACGTAATTCCCTCCACACTAAATTGAGAGTGACACCAAGGCTTTTACCCTGCCTTATAAATGCCGGTAACGCTACAGGACGGTAATGGTGGGCCTCTAATCCAATCTCTCCGAAGGCTGCAATTGATTGGCTGATTGATGAGGCGGAGGAGGCCAATACGCCTCCAGACATCAGGAAATGATGTCATTACCGCCACTGTCGGGACGACCCAGTGACCCCTAAAGCGAGCCCTAATGGCAGAGCGGCAGTGAAAATGTCACAATGGGATCATAGGAGTTTTATCACATCAGAATCAGCTTCTCTCCTCCCTTTCAGATCGTACCGATGTGAATATAAACTACAAATCTAATTGTGACAACATCATTCCTCCGCGGAGGATTGCAGAAACAGGAGAAGGAGATTACGAGGGTGGTCCGAGGCCTAAGTGCCTTTAAAAACGTCCCACAAATGTGTCCTTTTCACGACGCTCCAAGAATAGAGCTGTTTTCTGAAAGCCATATGATGTAATCACTTTTTTAGTTCATCTCCACCCCCCAACCCGTTCCCATCAACCCACACTGAAAGATATTCCTGTAGGGTCAGAAGTGGTGATTTCTGAAGATGAAAGAGAAAACACGAGAGATAGAATGTGAGCCAGAAAAGGAGTCAAAGAGCGGGAGGGAGATAGGAAAACCTCTGGCAAGAAGGAGAGGAGGGGGAAGGGAAGAGAATGAGATATAGTGGAGGAACAGAAGCAGTAAAAGACGAATTGACTGAGGAAGATATTAAGAGAGAAAATCAGAGAGCAGATCTAAACATTAGAGTCTGCTCACCTTAACGCCATGGCCGACGTCATCCAGCACAGTGTAGTCAACAGGCTTCCTGATGTACCGGACAGGCCGCTCCATATTAGCTGGCGCTATGATCTTATGCGTCCTCGCAGTGTTCTTGTTGGTGGTCAGGATCCCGATCTCCCGCCTGGCCACCTTCTCTTTATGGATGTCCACCGTCTGTAAAAGGACAGGAGAGGGGACGTGAAACACAGAGGCTTACACTGCAAAAACAAGGACCTCTGGGATTCAATGAACCCGTCATACAGCAGCTTAAGACGGTTTAATTAAATCACGAGGCCATCCTTTTCATCGCGGAGGTCGTAATCTTTTTACAACAGCCAGTGCACACTAATAAAATCGATTGCGGTGGAGACGAGGGCCTGAACAGAATAATGACAGAGGCGTGCGCATCTCAACATTTCAACACGGAATTCTAGTGACCAGTTACTGCAGCAAATTATTAGGATTAAAACACACAAATAAAAGATAGAAATGCATTAGAATTAAGAGTGATGAAATGTGATTGAAGTGATGCAATCGAGGGACCACTGCATTCGTCTTTTAGAGGAATGAAATTAAGACTATTGTGTATTTAACTCAAATCCTCACGGATTTCTATTATCAGGAAAACATCTCTTTCATCTTCCCTTTCCGACATTCTTGGGCCAAATTGTGATGCATTATTTATGCTCCTCGGGACCAAGAGTGTTTTCCTACTGAAATTGCACCGCTGTTCCATTAATTAGCCAGTCCCCTTTCTCAAAAGTAATTACTTTAAAAGATGCATTTGGAAAACCTTGCACACCGCTGGCTCCAAACGACAAAAAGATAAACTGAAAGTGAATATCAGACGAGGCTTTTTTCGAAAAAGGTTGGCTGCATAGTGCATGTTTTCAGCCAGGCTTTCATCAGAAAGATTACTATATTATGGCTCAGGCTGATACAAATACAGATCAGGCTGTACAACCATTATTTTCATTATGAAGAAGATGGAGAAACATCTCTATCAGGCCAAGGTGGCATCTTCATATTGCTTGTTTTGTCAGAAGGGCAATCCCAGATCCTGAGATATTGAATTCACACCGTTATAAAAACAGAGAAAAGTCATAAATCCTCACGTTTGAGAAGGTAGAAACCAATAGATATCACATTTTTGCTTAAGAAGAGTAGTCGATTATCCAAATCGACTGCCATCAACGGGCACATTGACGGTCACGTTCCAACGCCACCGTCTGCCTTTCAACACATCTAAACGCCAACACACACCACTGCATTCCCATTCCCCTCTCTGCATCCACGCTCCCTCCGAGCCCAGAGGAGCACAGGAGCAGCTGCCCTTCCTCCGAGAGATGAAAGGCTGCAATGTCTGCTGAGGGCAGACCAGTAAAACGACGGTCTCTCACAGGGGGGGGGGGGGACAGAGGATTCCTTTCATGCCACAGGGATCTGGAGCTAGACTGAACTCCGTCTCTGTTCCACTGTATGACTTTGACTTCAAGTATCACTCATCCCGGAGTTGAGGGAAATCACCAACACTGGTGGACTTATGCCTACTCCAGATTCGGCGCGGTGATCTCTGGACAATATCGAGGCTAATTTTAGAGCTGAGAAGCTGAGGAGCTGGTGCAAAATGATGCAAAGCAGATTTGACTTCTGACAGAACACACAGGGTATACACGGAAAGTGGACTGTTCAAAATGACAGAAGAAAGAATCAATATTTCATAACAGGCAAAGTTGCTCATACATAATTGCCCCCACAGAGACTTCCCATACCGAGGGGGGAACATCCGTTCTGTTTCAATGCCCTGTTGTGTCTGTTTGAATTAAGAGGGATGGCAGAGTGTGGAATACAGTCATATTTTTTAACCTGACCTGGGATTAGAGGCTCTTTATATGAAAGAAACAACTGCAGTGACAAAGTCTTCCCAATGAGGTGACATTGCACAAATTTTCCATTGTAGCAGCACTTCTAGCTCCCGTGTTTAAGGCCCCCACTGCGGTTGGATTTGAGCTAATAATTTGACGCCCACGCACAGCTCGGAGATAATGTCCAAGCTCCATAAATCACGATCGTCTGGATGCGACGGGGCCACAATCTAATCATCAATCAAAATCAATTCATTTGCAGGGGAGCAATTGGCTATGAGTGACTCAGGCAGAATTACAGGAGAAGTAGGGAATAGCTCAGTCACTCTCGGTCTGGTTATTCTTCCAAAAACATAGCTTTAACCTCATTTAACCTCACTGCGACTCCAACACACCAACCTCTCCTTAAGCCCCCTTTCGCACTGGACAAAAAAATTCACAAAACACCCACCAACATCTGGCTTTTGTCTTTAGTTGGAGGTTACAGTTGGCTTTGATTCCTGGGAAAAATAACTGCAGTAGTTACGGGTATTTATTGACTCCAGCCCTGATCATCATGATACTCGGGTAGACACACTCATTTTTCCCCTTAATAGACAATTGTTGCGATTGATTAACGTACAAAACATACGTACAATTCTTCTGTCCTCAAAGTCAAACACAAATTGTACCTCGCTGATCATAGAAGCACACTTTATTCAAATTGGACAGAAACAAAATAAAACTAATCAAAACCACCTTGGTTAGTCTTTCCACTGTTCTGACGATTACCATCCCTGGTTTGGTGCATTTATTCACATAGAAACAGTAATTTGGGTTCCATTGAGAAAAACAGAAAGAGAGACTGAGTAAGTAAAAAAAGAAGAAACCACCACTGTTCTATTTTCACAATTTCCTACCCTTTTTTCCGGTGCAGTTGTAACATTGACAGTAACAAACGTAGAAAGGGATACTTGCAACTGGCAATGGGAGACTATTTTAGCAAGTTGTGCCGTGTTAAAACACCCACATGTACATGCTAATTTTGATGGAAAAGGGATGCTTGAGGCCTTGTAATGTCACGGGACATTGTCATAATAAGATGTTACGGTGAAAAGTCTCACTACAAAACCACTGAGAGAAGCTCCACCTAAACAACAGAGTTGTTGTTGAAATATCGTATCTAAATTGGGAACGCATCTGGCCGTGGCTGAACGCGCTCCCCTTATCAGAGAGCAGCTTGTGGACCAGCATCATCGCAGCTGGCCAAGGGGGGGAAGTGAGAATTCAGCATGGTGTGAGTTCATCTCCTTCCTGTATGCAGAGAAAATAGCCCCTGCTGTAACAGTCCGTGGTGGTGATACAACTGTTCTCAGAAGGTTCAATTCAAAACCGCAGCGAGCAGTTGAACCATGTCGAGAGCACTTTGCAAATCCAACCGGTAACCCAAAACTCATTGAACGGATCAAAAAACGCGAAAGGTCTAAGTAGAACAGCGTATTCTGGCTCGACTCCTTTGGTCTGACCCAGCATGGAGCTCCAATAGCTACTAAATAGACTAGTTTTCCCTTGAGTCCTTCCCCTGACTTTTCAACAGGCACTAAAAAGTGTTTACTTGCTCCCAATGGTCCATCTGTTTGGAGAAAAGAGACTGAACTCAAATAAATGTTGCCAAACTGAAAGGTGGATAATTCACATGTGCTTTCAACCACTGTCACCCATATGTTTGGGGCCTGTGGGTATCGTTCCCAGAACACTGAGCAGTTTTGGCTACTTTAAGTATTTAAAAAGAACCATTTATTCTGGCTGCTTTGTGTGTTTTCACTTCTCTTTTTACTCATTGTCAACTCTTCCCTTCCTCTCAATTCCTCTTCTCGGTCCTTTAAGTTTAATCTTTTCTCTGTCCGTCTAATTCCACCCATTTACAGCCACTTATGTGACTACTCTGAAGATCTAGGCCTTACTCTGGAGCTGCTAACAACACCGACATCGTCATCCTTGCCTTCCAGCCAGACAGACAAACTCCATCCAGTCCAGATCACGTTGACTGCTCTCCATGTTGGGATGCGGGTGAGTCAGCGTAGCTGTTGCCACAATGAGAGATTCGTGTTGTGTTGTTAGTAGCAACAACTGCCTAAATATTCATGATTCATTGCTTTTTCATTTCAGATCGTTGCCTTTCGGGTAATGTCCGCACTTGGAAAGTGTACAGCTCCAAAATGGGACAGAGAACTTCAACACCCAGGAGTCTTATGACTCAGCATCATGTCACTCAATGAAACGCTGAAGCGTTTTCCAGGTGCGGATACTGATGCCTGAGCTTTGGGTATGAACCGATAACAAATACCGATCCGATACCCCGTTCTCTTAGTGTGTTCTACAGTTTTTTCTGCATGTAAAAGGTCTCCAGAGTCTACGCCCAAAGGGAGTTACTCTCCCTCACTTGAAATCTTACCCTTTCTTCTGTAAAGTGGTGATGTCACCATTGGTTTAATATTTGCCCAACTGCTAGTTTGACACGCCCTCAAGAACAAGTGGCTGAAATTCATTTGTATCACTTTTCCTGAGTAGTACAACTCCTGATATCTGGTTGTGGTAAGGGGTGAGGCATTTCTGACAAACACACCTAGCGGTTGACCAATCACAACAGAGCGAGCCTCCTAACCAATCAGAGCAGACTGGCATGTAAACACGTTCTACTAATAACATGACATACATGCACACATCAGAAAAGGAGTGTAATGAGCTCTATGCATGTTAGTGTGATAAATCCATAAATGATAGATATCATTGATAGTGGATTGTCATCCAAAATCAAGGAGTTTGGTAAAATATGTAAAAAAAAAAGGTAAAACATACTAAAAAGGAAAATCTTCATAAATGAGTAATATTTCATGTTTGGTATTCTGAAAAACAAATGTGTGACCAGCAGGTGTTTTCCAAGTAATGACTCTTCCTCTATTATGCATTGTTCTCTTTGTGTTTGTTAAGTGTCGCTTGACTGAAAGCTTGGACAATAAACCAGGTGTAATGGAGACGAGAGTGCAGGCGTTTCTTTTTATTGATGCCCACTTTTGTATCCAGCCACTTTTTGGACTTATAGTAGTGAATGATAAGTAGATTTTTCCTACAGTGAACTCCCTCTCACTGATTAAATGACTGCTCAGACGAGGGGGGAAGAGTCAGGTCACGCATCGGCAGAATGCGTCCACACAACATCAGCAAAAGGGACATAAATCTCAGAGTCCGGTGGCTCAGCCAATCAAAAGCACCAGGAAAGGAATTCTGAAGCCTTCCCACCGGACACACACACACACACCACACACAACACACACACACACACACACACACACACACACACACACACACACACACACACACACACACACACACACACACACACACACACACACACACACACACACACACACACACACACACACAGTGTTTTGGAGGGTGAGGTAAGAAGAAAGAAAAAATAGACTTTGATATGGAATTGAGACAGATGGTTTCACTTCAACACATGTTGGAGAACGATTTTTTACAAAAAGAGCATTTTCAGCGCTTTGGCACACCGGCCGCGGGATGAAATCCCCAATAAAATGCCAGCTATGCACAAACACAGAAAAAAAAAGAAAAGAAGCTGCACAGCATGTTCTGTGGCATAGTAGGAAGCTAACCCTCAAGATGGGGGGGGGGAGGCTGCTACAAGACAAACACACCCTACATACCAATGTGTCTGTGTGCATGCGTGGGTAGCCAGACCAGACAAATGTGCCAATGGTTAATGATAGAGATAGAGCAAACTTGCAGCGAGGCATCTTCTTTCCTGCTCCTCTGATGTACCACACACACTGACACACACACACACACACGGAAAAGTACTTAGTTCCCATGGTTCGCTGTCCAACAACGTTAGGACATGGACTGTTATTGCTGGCGTGCAATATCATAAACCAGAACTACACATCATTATGAAATAAGACGTGCCACAAGGTCTTATTAAAGGCCATTCCTGGCTGAGTGCTAAGATAAGCTTGTCTTTACGGCAGTCCAGGAATTGGAAATCCTTGTTCTGTGGGATTACGAGGAGATAATAACTATGAAGCGCACGTCTGTTAAACACATTTGAACCTCAGTTTCAGGCTTACTGAGCAAGAGGATTTATCTGAACGGTCGGAGCGGCTAACAGGTGAAGACAACCTGACGGGGACGTGGACGTCTCTTCTTCTAGCCGTTACTTTTCCGGGGAAAAAGATGACTTGTCCTCGGCAAAGCCCCGAGAGAGAGAGAGAGAGAGAGAGAGAGAGAGAGAGAGAGAAGAGAGAGAGAGAGAGAGGAGATTTGAGCAATTTGTGATGCTCAATGTGTTCCAGCAGTTCGTTTATGATGAAGTGCTGCGAGTGCTGAAGTGTGCTTTTTTTTTCTGCTGCGCCCACTTTCTTTCAACCTGGCTGGTCGGCTCCTAGTTACTGCCTACGTTTTCCCTGAAATAGCTTCCTCGGAGAGGAGTCCTGTACAGGTTGCCTTTGGGGATGAAGATGCATAGAGATGAGAAATGTGGTTATTATCATTAAGACATCTTGGGGTTTTGTGTTTTTTGGACAGAACTGTTTGCCCTCGTTTCCAGCATTTGAGCTAAGCTACACTTGTGGGCTGTAGCTTCATATTTACCTGATATGAAAGTGGTATAATGCTTCTCAACTTCTTAACTTCCAGTTCATAGGGGGTTTATATCGTATAAGTTTGTGTTCTTTACTATTATATTTGTATTATTTCCTTCATCAGAGTAAGATGTAAAAAAAGTGTTGAACAATAACCAGCCTTACATTGCAGTATGTTTGAGATGATTGATCTATAGATTCTGCATCTCATTCATCCTCCATCATCTCATGACTCCTCAAGCGGATCTTGTGACCCACTGAGGATCCCATCCCCCAGAAACCATTGCTCTAGGGCCCCTACATTTGAACCAGTAAACTTCCTCTCACATGTCTGCTTCTTGTGCCTCGAGGCTGCCGAAGCTCCCAATCTTCTGTCTTCTCCCTGCGTCCGGCCTCATCTGTAGGAGCAGCGCAATCCAACACTCCCACCGCTGCACAGAGCCACAACGCCTGTCAGAGCCAAGCTAATGCCTCTTTGTCTGGTCTGCTTCTCAGCGTGATTACCGCCTGCACATCTGAAGCCCGTCATCTGCGAGAGTCAAACAGTCGTCCAAAAGGCCCTTCGGTGGGGCCGCTTCTCTGGGCGGTTCGTGCAACGTGGAGCATGACGGAGCTCCCATCCACACTCGGAGCCAAAAATGGGAGGTCAAACGCCCTGTGGGGAGTTCTGCGTTTGGCAGCTTCTTGTTAAACATCCCTCAAAAAAAAATCTGATTCCTCTGTTGCATCTAATGAGAGCCAGAAGAGGAGGTTGAATGAGGATTTTGAGTGTGAAACCTTGGAGGGATTGTCTCTCCCAGCAGAAGAGGGAAAAACTATAAAAAAAAAAAAAAGGAGTCAGGACGGCATGCCAAGGTCGACTCTTTGTTTGCTAACACAGCACATATGGAAACACCTCGGCTGTCTTTAGCAATCTAACTTTTGGGCTGCGGCCAAACGGCGTCCTGACTGAGCTGTGAAGTTTACATACAAGCTGAGAGCGAGGCTGCATAATGCCCAGACGCCGAGCCAGACAACAGTAGAGATAAACACCAAGAGCTGAATCCCTGCTACAGATCGTGTCCTCCGTATGGGGACGGTGGTATATCCTATAGAGCCTCGTCAAATAATTTGCAGACAGTATTCTAACACAGGGAGGATCTGCAGAACAGAGGTTTAATGAGTGGATGTAATTGCAGAGGGTTGTTAAGGGGGAAAGAATGCACCGGTGATAATGATGATGCTCTGCAGCGGGAAAAGAAGAGCAGGGGAGAGGAAGTTAATGATTCACTGAGCAACATCAGTCACCAGTCATTTCACATTTAACCTCGATGTCCTGCAGGACAGAGTCGTGATGCTAGTGCATTCGCTGCCATGCTTCACGTTTAGGGGCACGAACGCTTTTTATATTGAGTTATCTATACAGCTATTTAATCATGGTAAAAGAGTCTGCCACGCACACAGATTAATCACTATAATCGACTGAAGTAGTAAAGAGAAGGATGCATGAAGACTAAGTGTAAAAAAAACAACAGTGAAATACGAAATATGGATGCATAAAACTCTGCATGGCACAGAGATGGGAGGGACCACCAGGAGAGAAAGGAGAGGGAGCAAAATACATAGGCAAGCAGTGGGCTCAGCAGGAAAGACAGGGAGGGAGGGAGGCACACATACACGCACTGACAGACACACTCACACATACACACTGACAGAGACACACACAGACACAGGGAGACCTATAAGGCTTCATTTCCTGTTTGGATGAATGCCATTCTTCCTCGATGGGAGGTCAAAAAGCCACCACTGCAGCACAGACACAACCTAAAGCCATTGCATGAGCACACACACACACTCACACACACACAAGCAGCAGTATGTAACAGCATACAACTGTACATCCCAGGAAAGAGACCTGGAGTGAAAAATAACCAAAACAACGAAAACACGCCCCACTCCACAAATGTGAGCTGACTCATGTGATCAGATAAGAATATTGTGTAACTGTATTAACAGCATTTCTGTCAAGCATGCAGCTGTGGGAAGAGACTGTGCAGTGGACGGGGCAGCTGCTTTCTGCATCCAGCCTGCTGCTTCATCAAGGTGGTCATTGGGATCAATCAGGAAACTGGCCAGCTCCCAATGGATGTGCCAGCCTTTTAATGTCATTGCAAGCTGTACTGGCAAAGTTGAACAATGCATTTTCTACAAATCACATCCATACATCACATCCAATTTACAAATCACAGGTACATACTAAGTCAAATGTCAAGTTCTCCATTAAATAAATGAACAAATAAGAAACTTCTCAGTATGTTTTATTTGTCAAGTATTTAATTTAAAGACAGATTCGATAGGAACTTATGATATGAAATAACCCATATTACGCATGGAATATTGGTCACATCACTCAGCCATAGCCAGTATGGTCTTGCAAAGACTCCCACTTAAATGCTTCGCAGAGTTTGCAGAGTTCCCCAAAATTGTTGCCTGAGACTGACTCAGTATTTCCTCCCAGACTAACAGCCATGAGACAGATATGGAAAAACTGGTCATTTGTTCTCGCTAATAATGTTCCAAACAATTTAGAAGACTGAGAAATAAGCAGCAGCAATAAAAAACACTTTGATCACATCCATTAAAAAAAAGAAACAAACAAAAAAAAAAAAACCCATAGAAGAGCTCTCTTAGTTCTCAGCATGTGAATGGTGGCTATTTTGAGCTCACGTCTTCATGCTCAATTCTTCGGCAATGATTTGATCTTTGTTTTGCGTTTGTGTTCCTCCTCATGACGGCATGCAGGCACTCAGGAAGTCACTCTATCTGCTGCTATTTATTTTCATTCCAGGTGTGCTAGAAATGTGCATCAAACAGTGACCCCCTGCATCGTGTATCGTACTGAACTGTGTGCTGAATGTATTGTTAAACCCCTAGCACGGACAAAACATGAGTTTCTATTGTTGAACCTCTGAACTCCCTTCAGTCTCAGTATGTGCCAGAGTTTCTCCAAATAAAGTTGCTTTTCTCCCACTGTTATGTCTCATTCTCCACAATAACACTCAACAGAGCCAACACTACGACTCTCTCAGGTGAATGACAGATGGTGTACTTATTTTCTTGGCTACAACGGCAATTTCAGATTCGAACTTTTTAAATGCGGCTCAGCTTGTAGCTTAATAACTCACTTTTATAAAACAAAACGTACGTGGTGCAGATCAGATTTGAGAAATTAAAAGTCAGATCTATGTCAGGGGGGGAAACATATCATAATCAGGTCACGGACGCTGCAGCTTGAATGGCATGAACCTTATTATTCTCCCTCTTTTTCCCTTTCTATGTGGGTATCACACAGAGGTTCTCAATGCGAGGCATTTTCTCCGGACCAGACAAACAAAGCACTCCCTGTTCGCAGCCTCTTAGCAGCCACTTCACACACCGCACAAGGTGGAAGCCCTGCAGGCTCCTCTGTTTCACCATCAGCCCTTCCGCCTCATTACTGCACAGAGACGCCGGCTTGCGGATGGCAATGACAGCAGGGAGAGGTCACCAAATATTTGTGCATCTGTAACCGCACACATAGATTCAAGGGCACACACTTTTGAAGTCACACTGACATCCACTGAATATCAATAATAACATAAAACAAGATCAATCTGAAGGGTCGTAAAAAATAATTAACAGGAAAGGAAAGCAGAAAATATTTAATGGACGTCAGAAAAACACTTTATGGACCCCTCCACCCAAAAAATAATACACAGATGATGGTTGCAGCCTTACTATAATTTGAAAGCACTTTTTTTAATTGAAGATTACAGAGGCAGAAGTTGTTAAATTCACTACAATATATGAGAGATGTTAACTGCTCTTATGACTTACAACTGGACCAAACCATGCGAACACGCAAAATAATAATAATAATAATAAGTGCTGCATTACATTACAGCACAGTACAATTGGCATCCAGCTTAGAGGGATGTTCCAGTCGGGGAGATGTCACCGCTAAGCAGACACACCCTGACCAGAGTGAAGCCGAAGGAAAAGGCCCCGACGCCAGGCAACGTCTCACCACACACTGACAGACACGTTAATGTCAGAGAGTCTCGTCCCAGCCACGGATGGGTACAGGCTTAAATAAAAAAAAATTAAAATGAATGAATGGAGAGAAGCAGAAAAAGTTGGTATGATTAACTTTAGCCTAGCAAATTCTGTGGCATTTATCGTTTGAGTCTCGGAGATCATGCTCATGTTTCATTGGTATTCACCTGAGAAAACTTCCGTTCCACTGTTAAAACAAATATCCTTCAAGCTGCAGGCTTTTCTCTCCATTACACGCCGGCCTCGGGGGTCGCCGTGAATCTCATATCCATGAGCAGCGAAGGCGACATGATAATGATGCACCTCTGAACCGGACAGTGGAGAGCA
Organism: Chelidonichthys spinosus; assembly: GCA_029853015.1. Lineage (NCBI taxonomy): Eukaryota > Metazoa > Chordata > Actinopteri > Perciformes > Triglidae > Chelidonichthys > Chelidonichthys spinosus. The sequence continues at coordinate 15,108,933 of CM056837.1, forward strand.
ATAAAACACACCCACTTCCTTCAGATCTCCCCAGCCTCGCTTCTTTATTATTCACACACACACACACACACACACACACACACACACACACACACACACACACACACACACACACACACACACACACACACACACACACACACACACACACACACACACACACACACACACACACACACACACACACACACACACACACACACACACACACACACACACACACACACACACACACCTCCTCTTGCTGTTTAACCATAAAGAACAACTAGATGGAGATGGAGATGGAGAAGGACATTATGCATTCTGCATTTCCCAGTTTTAGAGTTAACCAGGCAAAGCTGCTAAATCATTCACATTTCTCAGGGACAAATTATGCAAATTAGAGAATAAGAAAAATCCGAGGTGCAGTGTGTTGTTCTCGCTGGAAGAAAATTAGCCCAATAGTTTAACATCACTTTTCTTTTGCATTTCTCAGAAACAAAAAAAGAAGAAGAAAGGGGGAAACATTTCAGCATCAGCTGACCGACCGAATGTGACACCGTCTACTTCATCTTCACAGTGGCTACACCCGAAGTTCACAAGCATGGGCATAAGTATGGTGCAGGAAGTTCCCATGCACAGGACGGTGATGAGCACTTGCAGGAGAGGCAGAGGTCAAATAATGTAAGCTATGCCTGGAGTTTACTGTTTGGCTTTCTTCGCCTGATCTATGACTGTCCTTCATGTGCTTTTCTGACGTGGTCCTAGGGGTTGTCATGGAGACAGAGGCAGGCTGTGACCTTGCTATGGGTTGAATGCCATTTGTCAGCATATTGACTCAAAACCTAAAAGGAGTGTAAATACGCCTTTTTTGGTCTCTCTCTCTCGCCTTTCTTCTCTTGTCATCATCCGTCTCCCATTTCCGTCTGCTTTCCCTCTGATTCGCCGGATCTCTCCCCTTCTCAAGCCCTCCACAATAGTGTGAAAATCTGACCTTCAGTGTATCGCGAAGGAATTTCTGGCACTCGTAGCAAAGTGCCGTCAGAGGGAAAGCACAGATAGGGAACATGGGAAAGACCAAACTAAAAAAGGAACTACTTCCTTCATTCCACCATGGCACAAACAATGTTTTCCACATTTTTTAAAACGAATTGTTCTATGAGTGTGTTGTACATGTGTTCCAGGTTGGTTGAATGCCACCCACTTCTAATCTACGAGATGGCACCTGGCTGTAGCTCTTTGTTCGATTCGTCTGAGCTGTTAATGCCTTCATTGGATGAGCGGATGGATTTACCTGCACATGGCAGAATCCTCATGCTAGACCAAGAAAAAGGTTAGCAGAGGAAAAACTCTGATGGTGTCCAAAAATACACAGGAATGACCCCATATATGGCTGAGCAATTCAGGCTAAAAAACTCATGGATCACAGTACATAAAACTGCAATCAATAGCCCAGGCTTTTATTGAAAAAAGTTAGTTCAGTAATTAGTACTGCAGACCAATATTTGCAAGTAAGACTGATTGTGGTGAATCTTTTACGATGTGTCTGTGCCTCTGAAGATGACGGGAGCATAGAAGAAAGACAAACAGACCACCAGTCATTAAGCCAAACACACAGCCAGTCAGACACTTGTGCAAGACTGATACCAAATACCAACCACTAAAAAGGAACCATGGAGACTACAGAAGGCCTCGTACTGTGTTTGAAAATAACGGAGTCTGTGTGAAAGTGAGAAGAGAAGTGGAAAGTGCGGGGTGCCATTCTTCACAGCTGTACGCTCTGTGGTGCGTTTGTGTCATCTGTGTGCATTTCTGACCTGGGAGATGTGGTTGATGGAGGACTCCATGCGTCGCAGCTGCGAGGCCTGGATGTCCAGCAGCTGCAGTACATTGTTGGCTAAGGCATTGATCTGGTAGGCCACGCTGGCCAGGGACTGGGTGGTGTAGGCTTTGGTCTCCTCCAGAGCTTTCCTCTTGTCCTGTGCCTGTGCAAGAAAAGGGATTAGAGAAGAAAAAATGGATGAATAAATGATGGAAGAGGAACCCGGCTACCGTTAAGATCTCATAACATTCATATCCATTTCTGGCCCCCGTATTCAGAGCAGGTTTGAGATGGATTTGGGCCAATAGAGCAGCCAGGGCATCCCTTTCCCACCCCGACTCTCACTCCCCAGATAGCAGACTCTCTCTGGGGGGATTGAGATGATGTAACCCATCCCGCAGCAGCCATATTGGAGGCTCTGAGAACAGAGGCTAACACTTATATCATGCAGCTACATTTCTGAATGTCACAAACTTGGCCAGCTTGATAAGACTTTGTGTCTGTTTAATGAGGAAAATACCATGTTTCCACTGACAACGTTGCTTCAATGTTTATGTTCATTGCTAATACACCAAACAGTTCAATATTGTAGCAGCTAGTTATGTTTGCTTGGTCAAAAATGGCAAACAGCTAACGGCAACCATCAACAAAAACCAGCTGTGTATTTATTTAGCAATAATGTGGCAAACATGTGTTGAGAATACATTGTGCATGTTAACAGACAGAAGGGAAGTGTATTATCCTTCAGATGTGGATTTGAGAAGTCAGAACAGCTGCAAAAATGTAAGCTAACGTAGCTACAACTGTTTAATACTAGTATTTAGTAGAAGCTCAGATGAAGGAAGCTAACTAGCCAGCAGGTTAACGCAACTACTTGGTGCTTCTGATGACAGACCATGAATGTTTGATACTTTAAACATTTGAGTGTATTATTTCTTAAATGTATTCAGTAGAAGAACATTCAAAGTTAACAAAAACACAGAGGCTGCTTTAATTAATTAGCATGCTAGCAAGTGAGCAGGCTAACAAGACCCAAAAAACAAGCTACAAGCTGACACAAGCTACAACAACTCATTACAAAACTAAGATACGATTTTGTTTTCCACGTTTCCCTTCTTCCATCAGATTATTTTGAAAAGTACAACACACTGACACCACAAAGTCTCAAAAAGTGCCTAAGCCAGAAAAACTGCGGTAATGACACACTCTTGAAAGCCACCTCACATCAAACAGGCTGAGGCAAAGCCAAGCTCCAAACTGAGCCATCACGTTTGATCTCTACAGTCTCTCTCTCTCTACCCCCCCCCCACACTGCTCACTCATAAAGTTTGAGTCCAAAGAGCGCTGCCTGGAGGGGCAACGCTGTGCTGTGATAGCAGGCTGCCGTAGCAGGGGGTCGGTGCTGGTGGAGGAGATGATTACTGGTAGTGGTGGTTAAAGGGCAAAAACAGAAGAAAAGGGAAGCTTTGGTCATATGAAGACGACAGACAGACAACGGAAAACTACCGTGTCACCGCGTGTCTTATTGTGGCTTCCCCGTGGCAACGCGTAGCTAATCCAGAAGCAATCCGTACGGCTAAAAGCTCCTGACCTGCAGAGCTCCTACGCTGGTTGGCCTCGGACTAGCAAAGAGAGCCTTTTGGATACGTTTCTTTTAGCGGCGATCACAGCAGCAGATGTGTTGTGCGATAGCGGCCTGAGGTAGGAGGAGAGATTCCTCCAGAGGGCTCGGAGCTAAAGGCCATCTGCCGAGAGCACATTCATTCATGTGCACACTCAGACACCTACTCCTGACACTGCGATGTGCAGTGTGGTAGATGGAATAACAGCTGCAGGGAAAAACATGAAACAAACAAACAAAAACAGCCATATATCCATGACTGGCCGTTTTCAAAATCCCAAGAGGAGACTCTTGAGACTCAAACAGACTGCATGTGCAGGACCGCTGTCTATCAAACTGCAAGTCAGAGATTGTGTTTATGTTGTTCACACCATGAGGATGTCTCAGGATTGGAATATTAGTCAAGCTGCTGAATCCATTTAAATAAAATTAGGAAATAAAATTGGCAATGTGCTGTATACAAATTCGATATTCACGGTGATTTTCAATCCAAAAAGCAGCAAAAAGAGCTTTCTGAAGTCTGAAGAAATAACCCTGGTGATGTCATCAGGGCGTATCTTAACTTTTGACTTCAAGTATAGAAGTGAAACTCTGTGTTACAAATTTGTGGTGTGTATCAGGCATGTAGGGTCTAGTGAAAACATGCATTAAGGGAAATGTAGGATCCGGGGTTCCTGATTCATTCAAAGCCCATGCTTCCACACAAAACAAAACATGTGATGTTCAGTCTTCGCCTTTCAATGAGTCCAATTGATTTTTTTTTAAATGTGTCCAATCCCTTTTCTCATACTGTTCATGCATTCTGCATTAACTTTACTTTATTATTCACCAAGTAACAGATAAACTCTCTTTACAGTCATCTTCTCCACTAAAAAGGTTGTCAGAGTTGTATTTCACACTGTAACTAAAGCCACAACATATCAGATTAATAGAAAGTGGGGACGATGAATGGAAAAAGGCTGACCATTCATGCCATTCCTGGTTTAGATGAGGTTGAATATTTAGCCTTGTGTTCATCAACTGTAATTCTTCAAATCCAGAGGTCAGTCCTCCCAGTGACTTCACAGTCAACATGTCAAAAACACACTCAATGGTGAAAACAGCTTCTTGGTTTTTAGTTTTTTGTATTTCTGAACAAACTGATCCAAACTGCATTATCTGCCAGAGCTGTGCAGTGATGTGAGGTCAGCGGTGGGCGTTGGGAGGACACTTGATTGCATCGCCACTGGCGGCATCTTAGTGCCGTCTGCTCTACTTAAAGCCCCCGTCATTCCTTCACTTGTTCACGCTTCAGAAGTTGGCCATGCACAAATCCTCAAACTATCCAGATTTGTTGTTGAATTACCCACAGACCTTTACTCCCTGTGACATCCATCTGCAGCAGATATAAAAAAACAAAAAACGTGAGACCAAGAGGGGGATAAAAATACGTCCTGGCTCCGTGTAAAAAGGGTAAATCATAGCACGGGAGAGCCTGAGTGTAGGATACTACAGCAGATGCAGAGAATGAGGTGTGCTCCCAGAGAGCTTCAGCACTCCTGGGGCACTTTATCTCATATTTCTACTCTGAGTAATGACTGAAAGACACTGCAGAATATCCAGGGAGTCGTAGACAGTCTGTCAGCACCTCAGCTGGGCTTAAAAAAAGGGAGCGCAGAGGAATGTACGGTCTGTGTACACAAAGTCAAACCGTAGCTTGGCACTGAGGCAAAGAAGATAATGAAACGTCCAATTGAATACAGCCCAAATACAGAGCCAATGCTGTATGGAAGCATGCATGTGGCGCGATTCATTTGGGAGCGAGAAGGGAGTGGCAGTCACAAGAGTGGCTCGGCTGCATGGGAGGTTTTGGAAGCGCTGAGCTGGATAAATACTTCCATTTTACTCTGTCACCCTTCCAGTCTGGCAAGATAACGGCCATCAACCGCCACTGAAGTGCAAATGTGTGTGTGTGTGTTTTTTTTTTAACAAGTGGGTCCATAGAGTGCTGCAGCTTTTTATCGTTTTGTTCTACCATATAAGATGAGTCAGCAGATGTCGGAATTTTGACGCTTTTGCGTGTCTAAAGAGACACAGCCTTAGCTAGAAACGAGTTCGCTTTGAGAATTTTGTTGTTGAGGGAACCAGGGGGATGCTAACTTCCGGAGTTGGCCAAGGAAGGAAAGGTCCAGACTTCCTCCCCCGAGGACAGAAAGCATTCAGAGGTTAAGAGGAGGTGTAGCTGGCCCTCCACCCAGAAGCCGGAGCACAAATAGGAAACCAACCAAATGCGTATTCCTCTCGACTCCCTGACATGACTAATGGAAGACCTGAGGAAGTGAGCCACAATATCCAAATCAAAACGCACTGAATCACCCCTCTGAAGCTTGGAACCGCAACAAAAATCCAACCTCCTCACATAGCAATTAAAAGAAAAAACGCAGTTCAAACATGTATGAACATTTGACACTATGACACCGCACCGTGTTTTCACTGTGCAATCGGCCCTGGGATTTGCACATCTGACGAGCATGTTTATGTGCTCCCACATGTCCGGAGGGGGGGCCAGGAAAAAAAAAAAAAAAATCAGGAATGTTTGGAATTCTCCAACATGTCATACGTCTCAAAACTTTCAAGGAGGTCCCCTTGAAAACACCTCAGAAGGATCAGTACCGAGTGTAGAGAGACTGGATACGGCGAGATACGTGAGACAGGAAGCAGCCGAGAGCTGCATGTGGGTTGTCGTATTGATATTCAGCAGCTGATTGGGATTACAGCTGAGCCCAATAAATATGAGATAACATGAAAGATATGTAGCCGACGTGAATGTAAACTCTTCTCGGTCATTAAGATCCCTCTGCTTCTCTAAACAGGATGACGTACCACAAAACAGATGGAGGGTAAAACCCAGCGGTGACTCTGCCAGTGTCGTGTCACATTCTGCTGCTGCTGCAATGTGAGGACGTAAATATGATCGGACATGATCACGTGAAGGACACAGTTCACGTCATGACAGAGAAGCTCCAGTATTTGTCAGACTGGGGCTCATTCCCTTTATTTTGTCCTTCACGACTTTTGAGCATGGGAACTCACTCACGCAGATTTCCTAAATATATACACAGATATTTTGTCAACCCAACAAGAAGTTTCTGTACAAAAATTCCAAATATTTGACAAATAATTTAACTTATATCTTGATATATGGGATCCTTATCAGAAATGTCCGTTAAAGTTATGCGTTTGTTAAAAATAATACCAATATAAAAAGTTAAATATTGGTTAAATGCTAACAAAAGATTAAAAATGCACTAAAATATGATGTGACAATAAAATCAATGTTGACAAATACCTGAATTTCTCTTTAACGCTACAGTCGCTGTGCTAGAACACATTTTCCTTAAAAATATGACGGATATCTCATAAACAAACTATCCAATAAGTTTATCACCAACACAAGCCACCTGAAGATACAGACAGTGTAGTGAATGTGACACTGGAACGTGTTAAGAATAAGGAAAACCTGCAGACTTAACAACTTCAACCCTTCCTTGAGCCGACCCTTAGCTCTTTAAAGAAAACTCAGCAGAACGCCGTGTGAATTCATAATTCCTCCGGGGCAGATGGAGGCTGACTGAAAGGCCAAAAGGTCTACGTGACCTTGAAGAACCGGCAGCGCACAATTAAAGATTCCTTCAGTATCTCAGGAAGGAGACACAAAGGAGAAGTCTGAGAAAACTCATTACCCTTTCTTAAATAACTCAAGTGGTTCATCCAGGCAGTTCTAAAACATACCCAACTGATAAATAAACGTTTCTTGCTGAGTCACATTGTCACTTGTAACAGTTTGTCTGGGTGGATTACTCACACTTTTCTACAGTGTGAATGATGCATAAAAAAGCTGACACTACTTCTGTATGAATCTAACGAGGCACGGAGCGATATGAAAATGTCATGTCATAATTATCCTCACTAAATTAATTGCTATTCACGATATCATCTTTGTGAAAAACTATCAAATTATCTTAAAACAGGATGATCATAAATCATAAATTCTGCATAAGGGATGATGAATACATTTATTGTGCAATAATTTGTGCTGGGCAGCTTTTTTTAAGTCACTCTTGAAGATATTTAGAATTATCCTGATAATGAAAATTCACCACGATCAACGTATTGTGTTTTTATTGCGATCCACGAAATGCTTTATCGTCCCATCCATAACTACAAACAGACAATGTTAGTGTGGATAAACGTCCGATATTCTCAAACTCCTACGCTCCAACCGGACTGTAACAGATCAGTCCAAGAGTCCGAACCAAACCAGCCCCAGTCAGCTGGGGGGAAGGAGTGACAGGTGGTCAGAAAGGATGAATGGGCCCGGCTGGTAGGCCGAGAGCCGCCAGGCCTCGGCATGCTGGGAGAAAAACCAGGACACTCCAGACAGAGAGAGAGGGAGGGACAGAGAGAGTGAGGGGGAAAGGACAGGAAACGAGGACTCAAGTAACCCAGAGAGACAGAAGTGTGTTAAAAAAAAAAAAAAAAAACACATTAGACTCATTCACATTAGAACTCGCATTAATTCACCTGGGACGGGTACACCAAGGTTACATGACCATGGTGTACCGGGTACCATCACTTCGATAGCCAGGATGCTACCTGCATTGATTACGACATATCGGATCACATTTCAAAACTGCTAATTTAGGAGCGGAACTAAAAACCCCGAGTGGGCATCATGCTGGCTCAGCAGAGTCACATGTCCTGAGCTTGCAACACTGCGTCTGATCTGGTGTATGACCTCTTGGTTTGCCATATAGCTTACTTCCATTTCCCTATTCCATGTTACTGTTTATTCAACCTTCCCCTCCATTATTCCTGGTAGTTACAGTGCAATCAATTTCAAAGACATGAATGTCCAACATGATGGTGTATTGTTGCACTCTCAAAATCATCAGCTATTTGCTCTGTAAAGATAGAGGATTGGACTGAGCAGAACATGAAGCCGCTCTCCCTCTGTGTGTGTTGTTATTCGAGCTTCTCCTTGCTTTTTTGACAAAGCCATGCTGTGCATTTCTTTTAGTGTATGTGAGCGAGTTCCAGCACCCATATGATGTTACAGCTGATTATGCCGCCCCAAGGTTTTTTTTTTTAAAAAAGTAAAAAATAAGGATGCTTTTCAGCGCCACAAGTGGAATGACTAGAGCTGGAACAATCAATTAATCTTCACATTATGTAAAGCAATTCATTGTTTTGTTAAATATGAAAAATAAATGGCCAAATATCAAAATTCTCTGAGCCCACAACGAATGCTTGTGGTGTCTTTATCACATGACAACGAAAGGCTGAAAATTCCCACAATCTGGAAGTAGCCACGGATAAATACAACTTCAATTCTTTATACAAGAATTCATGGATCAGTCAACGAATCAAACTCCGCCTTAGCACAACTGATATACCCTGATTTATAGCGTTGCTGTGTTCAACAAAGTAGTGAACAGCCGTGTTGGAGCGTGCTGCCAACATGGCCAGGTGGCCCACTTTGCATACAGTGTATGCGTCCTTGTCACAGAGGTTAAACAAACTGATTTGCATCCATTACAAAAAAAAAGGGAGTGAAAATACAGGGGGTAGCGAGGATTGTTTTTTTTTTTTTCTCCAGATAATGAAACAGAAATATTAAAAGACAAAAACTCCGGCTCATTTAAAAGGCATTTGGCTCCATTATGAAACCACTTCCTGACACAGAGAGAACGCATTTCCAGGGAGTCGGTGCTCGGAGTCGTTAGGGCAAACAGGAAACATAACTCTGACCTGTCAATGTGTCACGTACCACACACACACACGCGCACACACACTCCCTTGGACAAACAAAAGTCACTATCAAGTTGAGAAAGTGGGGCAGCGATTTGTCCTTGGTTCAACAGAGCTTTCACCATCTGCTTCAGGCTGCCGAGCCGCACTGACATTCACAACACCACGGACTCCATGACAACAACAGAGAGGAGGAGGAGGAGGAGGAGATGACGACGAGGAGCGGACGGAAACGTGAAGGACGAGCGCTGAAAAGGACGAGCCGAGTCAAGCTGAGGCATGTCGATGTGTGCGTGGTCTGCACGGTACTTGTTGTGTGTGTTTCTATCAGAGGGAGGGAGTATCTGCAGCAGACAGCCAGGGATTATGAAAAGTGCACCGTTAGTCCGACGCTCGCTTCACACAGAGCTTGCAACGTGTGCCGAAAAGCTTAAAATCCTCATTTTTTTTTTTTTTTTTACGTCAGCGCTTTAAAACAAGGACAGAATGGCAAATCGGTTGGACTCAGGAAGCAGAACAATAAAATTAAGCACCGTGAAACACCGTGTACCAAACACTACTTTATCCACAGCTACATTATAATGACATTTGATTTCCGTGCACTTCCTTTTGCATTTCATTAGTTTGGAGCTCTGGAGAGATTTTTAGTCCCTTGATGATCCAAATACTATTTTTGGAGACTCAAAACACACTCAATTAATACTAAAGTGGTCAAATTTAGAAGACCCTAAACCCACCTTACACTTGGACATCCAATGCTAGCCCTACTTGTACCCATTTTTTTTCTTTTTTTTCTGAAAAACAAGTAATGCAGTAATCTAAATGTTTTAGGTTCTTCATTTGACAGGGATGCACTTCTACTTTTGCTTCTAATCCTATTTTAGGAGCAATTAGGGATGGGACCATATAGGGTTCTATCATGGCTTTATTGTGAGATTTATTGTTATTATATATTGGGCAAACATGTGCGATTCAATTACATTATTTGCCTTCAAAATAAAAGCCGGGTATTGTTCTACATTTTAAAAACTACTCACGTTTGTAGAAAACAGTACCAAAACAATTCAAAGTTCTCAAATATTACCTCAAAGAACAACTTCATCACTTCTTCATGTCTGGCAAGAATGAAGAGAACTACAAACCTAAACAGACATTCAACGCCAACTTGTGGTAGCTTTTACACAATCTCTGTCACGGATATATTTCTTTCGGAATTCAATATCCATATCCTCAAAGGTTTCAAAAGACAGTTATGCTGCAAAAAGATTCGCTCCAAAGTAAAATCCCCCCAAAAACCCTCAAAATTCTGTTGTTTCTGCTTTAACATGAGATCTCAATGCTACACTTCCAGCTCATGTTACAGTTTGTTGTGGTAAACAAGTTCCACAACAAGGATATTCCCACAGTCATTTGTTTGGCTGCATGTGAGCTGTCACGATAACTGAGTGCACAAAAACACATGTACTTGCTTTTAAAAGCAGCGGGGGCACAAAAGTAAGCTTCATCCACTGAGCTGGAAGGCTCACGTGGGACAAAGATGGCAACCTTCTTGTCCCGTCGCGTTTGTGTGGGCTATAAGTGGCAGAGAGCTTGCAGAACTGTGCCTCACATCGCCCAAACCGTCTGGGAGGAGGAGGAGGACACGGAAGAAAACAAAATTACAGGGAGTCCTTGGGGAGTACAGCTGGAGTGGACACACCCTCTCTGGAGCTGATATGGTGGCTTGTCTTCCTGTTTGAAAAATGTTTTCTCACCAACTACTGTGACTGTTTGTTCTCTGGCTCAGATATATTGTTTAAAAAATAAAAATAAAAGCCATCTGTGGTCATGAGGATAGTTCCACAGTCATTCAAATGGCACGTGAAAATATTAAAACTGCTTTTTTTAAACAGAGGAGCTTTCACAACATTACAAAACTAGCAAAGAGCTGAATTAAAGCCCTATAGGCTGGCATAGGTTAAAGGAAGCTCTGTTCTCATGAATAAGTTGAGAAAAATCAATACCTCCAACCTTCATTGACCAACTAACAAAGACTTTACAGTCCTCCCTCGTTGCCAGCCAAATCATCATAAATAAGCTATTCTCTCCGTTAAGTCTGGCCAAAACAAGCTGCCTCCCATGCATATATTATTCTTTAATGTGGCATAATAAGTTGTTTATTGGTTAAAAAAAGAATAATTATGCAGCAACAATAAAAGCCATGCGCTGACATTACAGCACTTGCACTGAGTGCTCACAAGCCCATAATGTAGACAGTATACCTCCACTGTAGCATTACTGTTATATCCCAATGGGGACTTTTTGTGGTATTAAATGGTGAGTTTAATGACCTTATGGAATGCAATGGACTGCTACCCTACTATAATATGCATGTAGACTTAGTAGTGTGACATTCAGATTCCCGCAAATGTAGTTATGCAAACTCAGGTAACTTTCTCGTTGGTGACTTTAATTTTTTTTTTTTTTTACAGCTGTAAAACACAGGCCTTCCTATCGGCAGTGAGAGTGGAAGCAGTTTTTTTTAACCGACCCAGTGTAATAATTGAAAAAAAAAAAAGTAGACACACCCTCTGTGTAAACGGAATAACTAGGTCTGAACAGATACAAGGTGTATAAATGTCCCACAGTCTTTAAAAGCATCGAACTGTTATTACGGCTCCATGTTTCGGGTGAAGGGGATCGTTCCGGCTTCTTTATCCACATTTCCTGACCCAACAAGCCGATTCGATCCCGATATTTTCGCGACAAAAGGCGGTTGAGGGTAACGTGGTGGCTAACTCACTTACCTGGACATAATTGTTCTCGCAGTAGTCCGCTACTCTGGTAAGGTTTTGGTAACTCTCGACGAGCGCTCTTTTACCGGCCGGAATCTCTTCCTCTAGCAACATTTGTAGCTCTGCCATCTTACATCTCTCCGCAGAGCCTCCCTTCCCTCTGCCTTCCCTTTGATTGAAACAGCCACCAGCTCAGCTCTGCCTCGAAAAAAAAAAAAAACCCTCCGCCTGCTATTGTGGGATTCCTGCCTTCGCTTCGGTGTAACCTCAGTCCGAAGATCGTCTCTGCCGCGGAGGAGTACTCACTACAGCAGTCTTTTAAAAGCGAGACCATTTCGGGGGGTCTACAAGCAAAGCGTATTCATTGTACAAGTACATTTGTGCGAAATGCGTTACAGTAAATATGAAATATGAAAAGACAAAATATAAGAATCAATAAAATATTATAAATATACAAAGTATTGTACTGGATTGTGCAGAGTAACCACTCAAATACTGCACTTAAGTACAATTTTGAGGTGCTTGAGTATTTCCATTTATGCTACTTCATACTTCACCTCTAGTCAAATATTGTTATTATTATACTTTGCATGATCAGATTAATTGTACAAAATACAATCAACTAATATATTGTGATGTAATATTATAGACAGATATATTAAGATAACCCAGTATAAAGAGCTGCAACATTTAACGGATCTATAAATTAATGCATTGATAATTATAATCGAATATTAAAATGCACATTATTCTCAAATGTCTTTGTGGCCCAAATTAGAGGTATCTTTACATTGGCAACCATCAATTATTGTAGTTGTAGTAGTGGTAGTCACGGTAGTAGTAGTAGTAGTAGCAGTAGTAATAGTAGTAGTAATTGTAGTAGTAGTGTCATTGAATTGGTCAATTATTTCCCCAATTATGAATAATTAAAAAAATATATAAAAACGTCCAAGGCATTGCATTCAAATGTCTTATTTTCAGCGACCAACAGTGCAAAACCGAAAACATAAATACATAAGAACACTTTCACATTTGAGAACAGAACTGAAGAAAGGCATTGGGTGGAAACTTGGTCATGTTTGCCGTTCTTGCTTGAAAAAAAAAAAGCTACCCAACTAGTCGATTATCAAAATCATTGGTGATGAATCGACTAATGTCGTACAGAAATTTGTGCCACTCGGAAACAAAGACAGTGAGAGCTCTTCCTTTTCGCCCGGCTCCACCTACCATCCTTCCAACTGAAGAAAAAACATGGATCCCGGTTAGAGCGTTATGGTAAGTGTAGTTTTACTCAGAACTGTAACTTCGACATGACGTGTAACTATCCCAACATAACATTTATTATATTTCACATCTTGATAGTTTTCTGGTTTATTCAGTACACATTTTTAGTTCCGCCTCCAAAGCGTTATAGTGGATCCGCAGGATTGTGGAGTTTGTAGGAAGTATCTATATCCAGTATAAAACTACAACTCCCAGACTACACCTCAGCCTGGCTCTGTTAGACTGTTCATGGCGTCTGGTCGAAGGCTAAAGACAGGTCGCCTACTGACAAACAGATAGGCCGTTGACTTCAACGGTAAGTATCATCGGTTCGGAGCGTTTCCGTCGGCAGTTTGGAGCTATTTGTTGTTTGCGCACATATCGCGGCAGTTAAAGGTATGTCGCATAGCAGATGCCGTGTCCTACATACACAACCGACACAACCTCCTCCCACTGGTGGCCACAACATACTGTAAATACAGCAACTTGCAAGTGTAAGCTAGTCGAATTACCACCGCAAAAGTCTGGAATTGTAAACTAGCATAGTTATCAAGAGCTAGCATACATGGTATAGTGAATGTCAGCCTTATTTAGCATATTTTTGTACTAGTGTTATAGCGGTGTGTTTGTTTACTTCCCGTATTTAGGTTTTTTTGTTGTTGTTGACTGTCTCAGTGTGACACAATGGAGGTGGAGAGTGTCAAAGTGGAAGATGACGGGCGGTTGACCCTGCTGAGGTTTGAGGCTGCTGTCAAAGTGATCAAGAGTTTAGCCCCGGATGGTAAGTGAGCACACCAGTCGATTTAGAGTCATTTAGGCCAGTCAAACCAGTTCATGGCAACGGAATGGTGTCAGCCATAGTGTGTTTACAGCTTGGTCTGCTTCGGATCTCCTGCGATTTAAAAGGCATAATCCACTTTAGGAGCTGTGTGCAGAGATTTGCCTCCTTGCCACCAGTGTACAGCTTAGTGTCTTGTCTCAGAGCCGTCACAGATATGAGAGATCGAGTCAGAATAGTGCTTAGAATGCACATTTTCAGTATGAAATCTCCTTTCCCCCCCCTCAGGTCCTTTTCAGCCATCCAATGACATGATGCTCAAGTTCTACAGTTACTATAAACAAGCAACTGTGGGCGTCTGCAATATCCCCCGACCTGGCTTCTGGGATGCTGTTGGCAAAGCAAAATGGTAATGATAAAAGGACATAATACAGTCAGTATATTGTTTTTGTATTGTAAATATATAACATTCGTGCTTCACTGGTTAAGCTGTCTGGCACAGCTTTCCAAGGCATATCATTCAAGTTAACTTGAGTCGTGTTGTGTGGACACTGACTTGTTCACATTGCACAACATGGTGCTTTTGGCCCATTCTGACCTTACTGTGCAAAATGAGACGGAGTAAAACCTCTCCCCACAGGGGTTTTCTGACCTACATCTTCCCCCGTCTTTAGTCTCAAGTTGTGTTAGGTGATCTCTGGACTCTTGGAATGTAACCTCTTACCCACTTGGCTGCACAGTTTCCCTCATGTTCCCATTACATCGGGTTGGGGATTTGAAACTTTATCAGGAGAATGTCAAAGCATGGAGTTAAGGAGTAACCAGTGAATGGTTACATGTCTGTCGGCCTTTGGCCCTCAAACAAAGGACGTTGACCTCAAATAAACTGGCCTTGTTGACAGAGCTGAAAACCAGTCATTATGACATAGACGCCTTAGACTTTTTTACTCGCCATAATGTGATTTAATTATAATAATGTTGATAATCATAATAATATGTTTGTTACATTTAATGATTCAGGGATGCATGGAGTTCACTTGGAGATATGACTAAAGAAGAAGCAATGGCAGCCTATGTTGATGAAATGAAACTGGTATGTTATTTATACAGAAGATGTACTAGTTTATTGTGTAGGAATAGCAGGAATTAGATGTTGAAGTCCAACCTCTCTTTAACTGTTGTTGTATTTGATGCGTAGATCCTGGAGGGTATGCCCGTGACAGACGAGGTGGAGGAGTTCTTGCGAGTCCTCGGCCCGTTCTACGAGCTGATTGACGAGAAGAAAAAGATCACGCAGATATCAGACCTGAGCACAGGTAGGTTTTATTCACCACCTTCCACTTTTTATGAGGTGTCGAAAAACATCATGTGGAGCTTAACCTTTTTCTTTTTTTATAATTTGCCTCTTGTCATATGCTCAGCCCGTTTGACAATGTTTGCTAGGCAGCTGGAAGGCAAGTATGATATCATACCGTGTAAATATTGGAGTCTTGTGGTATAGTTTAGTATCTGTCTGGTGTTGTAGATCAGATGCTTTTGGCCCTTATTAGTCATGCTCACTTAGTGGCACAGAACATGTGGCTCAGCACATTGGGTGTCTTTCTCTATCAGGTAGCCTATTGACCCTTTAATTTGATACATATAAATCTAAGTTCCTACTGAAACCTGAAACAAAGGTACATGAGGATTTTATTCACCTCCAAACAATCATATATAACTTTAAATGTCTTCATGTCAACAGGTTGTTGTGATTTGTTGCTTATGTAGATGGAGTCCTTAAATGAAGCCGTGTCTTTTGGGATTTGTGGTATTAAGGTAAAGTTAATTATGTTGCGCAGGGATTGGCACAGTGTTGAATTCAATGCAATCGAAGAACGTCGCAAAAAGCATCGTCAGGACGATGGAAATGAACGGCACCTTGGAGACTCGTCCTGCCAAGCTCAAATCAAAGGAAGTGATAGAAGAGTCAGAGGAAGAGGAGGAAGAGGAGGAAGATGAGGAAGAGGAGGAGGAGGAGGAGGTAGAAGTGATACGGGAGGTCAGAAAAGGTAACGGTTGTAAACAATGTCAGAAAATGTTGCCAGACAAACATTCAGCTGATGTGCTTTTCTATGTTTCTTTGGTTTTATTCCAGATAAGAAATCAGCAGCTTCACAGCCAAAGAAGAAGGGTTCGACAAGGAGACACAAAGCGCCCCTGTCCAACGGTAAAGTGGCCAACGGGGTCACTCATCTCACCAATGGGAGTCATTCCAGGGCTGCCCCGAACAATGCCACCTCCCAGGAGGGATCAGTCGGCGAGCCTCTGCTCAATGGTCACCACACAGGTAAGGAACACCCAGTTCCAGGACGGCACATTGTGTCCCACTCCGTTACTGAGGACTCTGTACTCGCCTCGCCCACCGCCTGCGACTGCCTGTGTCAGTGCACCATGTGATCAGATAATCTGCTAAGCTTCATTTTACATCTTAACACTTCAGCTGCTCCCGGGACAGTTTTAATGGACTAAATGAGTGGCTCGTTGAAATGGTGCACAAAACTCGCAAATTAAGGGAACGCTGCCTTTTTTTCTGTGTCACTGTTAATGACGATGCTTTTTTTGTGCTGATCTCAGATCCCAGTGTAGACATGTCCGGTCCCAGCCACCTGGCCAGTGACTCAGACAGCGAAGTCTACTGTGACTCTGTGGACCAGTTCGGCCAGGAAGAGGCAAGTTAACAGCTCAAAACCACTTGTTTAGTGTGGCGCTTGTAGCTGTCGACCTGGTTCATTTTTAACATGCGTCTCCCCAGAGCTCAGAGCACAATCGGTCTTTGGACGACCTGGATGAAGAGGAGAACCACGTCCTGCCACCTCTAGAGGAGCCGCAGGAGCTCCAGGTGGATGTTCACGGTGCGCCGCAGGGCATCAGGTGTGGAGGAGAAGATGGAGAGAACGGTGGAACAATGTCACAGAGACAAAGACTGAATGCAAACACACAGGGTGGCTCTTTGGTCAGAAGAGGGAGGGGTATGTTTGTCTTTATAAGGCCAAGATCTTTGGGCAATATTGTACATTTTCTCTATTTTTTTTATTCATTCTAAATAATGTCTGTGTTTTTCAGGCTCCAGGTCTCCAGGTCGTGGCTCCAGATCTCTGATGCCCACGTACGGTGGTGGAGATGGGGACGGGGACCGCTGGGGAGGAGCCTCAACACCTGGAGGGAGCCTGAATGAACAGATAGTTGTGGCGTTGGCAAGACTGCAGGAGGACATGCAGAGCGTTCTGGAGAGGCTGCACACCCTGGAGGCTCTGACTGCCAGCCCGGTCAGCCTGAAAACATCTGAAATATTTTCTGGTTTTATTCCTCTTATATGACAGGGAATTTACTATCTTGATTTTTGGGCTGTTGCCCAACAAAACAAACATATTTTTGGGCTATCATCTCATATTTTAATGACCAAACACTCAAACAATGTGTTTTTAAATAAGTAAATGCATTCATAAAATGATCAACATTCATAGCACACAACCATTGACCAAAGTGCCAATCAGAAAAGTATCCTCATTCTGATAATATTGCCATATCTTTTAGTATTTTGTAAATTTTGTAATCAGGGTGTATTAGAAGTATCAGTTTGCTGGTGGAAAGAGTTTTGCTCCAGATGTAGATGACCTTTTTGAAACCTCTGAGGCACAGCTTCAGTAAATGTATGTCCCTCAAACAGACCATTCTAATGTAGTGTCAATAATCAAATTGTTACGTTAACATGTAATGGTAGACTGTCTAAAAATAGTAAATGAGACTTGTGAAAGGACAGGAGATAAGAGGTTTGTACTTTGGTATTGTAAACATCCTGAGGACAGATCATCACTAAAACATTAATAGTGTTTTCCTTTTTTTATTCCTCTCTCTCTGCAGGCAAGATCAATGTCTCTGTCTCCAACTTATGCATCAACTCTGGCGAATAAGGGGAGTCAGGTAAACCTTGTACAGTACTAAACTGTTTTATTTGCTTTTTTTAGACATTACTTTGGCGACATTTGAAATCATGCTTACTCTTTCCCCCCTAGAAACCATCCTGGTGGCCTTTTGACATTTCTCCGACCAGTTTGGCCTTCGCCGTTATCTGGCCATTTGTGGTTCAGTGGCTAATTCGTCTGTTCCTGCAGAGGAGGAGAAGGTATCTTTTTACAGAAAAATACAAGCTTGAATATGACTGCTGATTTGTAATTGCAATACCCAATTTAACTCCTCTTTTAACGTCCTCCTCCCCCAACAGACGAATCAACTGAACCCGCTCACCCCCATGGGCATAGACGATGAAGAGGAGTCCTCTAAATGTCTTTGGTTGGGTTGCTAATGGCTGTAACTCCCCCCTGCTTAAAACCCACAGCCCAGTAATTTGCTTTTGCACTATGGGGAAGGCACCTAGAGTAACGAGCGAGAGGAAGATATGTCTGAAGTGTGTTGTACTGTGGATGTGGAATCAAGTAGAATCATGAATGTATTGGCTCGCTGCCTGTGATCATACAAGCTTGACAAGATAATGCCACTGTACTGGAACCTTTGTTTTTTTCCCCTCTTTGTGTTGAGAGGTGGATCTGACAGGTGTTTTTATAAACCAACTGCAGCAGCTTCTCAATTACTTCCATAACCAAGGCTGCGTTGCACATAAAATGCACCTGATAATTTGTTGTTTTGAGCAAAACGCTTGATGTGGTTATACATTTAAACAATTTTTTCATGAGTTGCCCAGGCAATGCTGCTATAATAGAATGTGTCGTTTTAGAAGCGAGGATAATAATATATTGATATGTGAGATTCTTTTAAACTTCTGAGAATAAGTTCCTATTTATTGCTTTTAGCGAGTTAAGCGAGTTAAGCCACGCAAATGAGGTTTATGGCTAAAAGTGGCCGCTTTGTGTTGTGTACAGGTTAGACAACATTCTCGATGGGTTCTCATCACCTGTTCTGCTTGCATATCAGTCTGCTTTGCGTCCAAGAAGTGCTCTCCACTTCAAATTGTTTTTCCCAATAGAAGTGCCTCAACATCATAAGGCACATTCATACTGTAAGTGGCATTATGGTTTCTTACATTAACATATTGTAGCAGAACCGTTCTAGTGCTGGACCAAATCAACATTTAATCCTACTACCTATTGAGCCATGAGGTGGTGAGAATCTCCAAGCCGTCTGATTATTAATGCTTAACACTCGTCACTGTATCATTTACGCTGTCAAGTTTTTCTATACTGTATCATTTTAACGCGTGATGTTATATATTTGTACTAAGATTGTTGTGTGAGTGATAATCATTTATGATTTTGCAAAAGCAGTGAGATCTATGTAAATTGTATACAATAGCTGTACAGTTCAGATTTAAATGCAGTATTTTATTGCATTTCCATGTGTTAATATAGAATACTCTATAATTTAAAATGTGTGCATCTGAAGTAGCACTAATCTTTCCAGAGCTGTATGTTTTAATATAAAAAAAAAGTAATAGTTTACCTTTTTACTGAAATGTGCTAAGGCTTCCTCACCCTCTCTGCCTGTGGACAGAGCGGCGTTTGCATGTGATAATCCAAGCCGAATAAAATTTCCATAAAGAATATTCATTTGTCCAGATTATTCTTAAGAAATTCTCTATTTTTTGCACTCTTGAGTTGAATTAGATTGAAAATGCCATGATGTTTGTATGATTAATACATGCTATGCTAGCAGACATTTAGCTTAGCTTAGCTCAAAGCCGGAAACAGGAACGGCTAACGTTCAGCTGGCTGTGTTGAAAGGGAACAAAGTCTGCATGACTACATTATGAAACAGTACTGCATATAACCCCTGTAAAGTTACCACTTGTCATTTTTACATTATGTGTGGCTTTAAGTAAAACAAAGTAGAATTTCGGATCAGCTAAGCTAGTTAGCTAAACCCCCTTCTCAGCAAGAAAGCAAATAATTTGACTTGGACAAAGTGCATCATGTTACAAACAAGATTTTATTTGTATTTGACTGTTTTGTTCGAATGAACAAGATGATAAAATTCCACAATTGGCTGGGAGCCTCGTGAACTTATCTAAAAAAGAAAAAAAAAAACTAGTAGTGTTGAAAATGGCCAGAAGATCACTTCAAAATTAGTGACATAAAAACAGCAAAAACACAACACAAAGTACTCTCCTCTTAAAACAGTGACACTGAAGTTATTAATAAGATTTACATATAAAACACATTATTTATTTATGAATATATTATGTTTTTCTTCAGCAGTATTTTATAGAAATTCAGGGGGCCCGCCCACCCATTCTGCTAACAGCCGGGGAACATTACAGTGATGAACAGTGGAGCGGATCGGCATGACGACAGTTGCCACGTGATCTTACATCTGTAGTTATCTTGCATTTAATCAATAAAGCAACAATCAAAGCCTATTATAAAAGGAAAAGCAGTAGCAACTACTATTTTGCTAGTATAAGAGCCTAATTTAAGACAACTATCTATTATGTTAACACTAAGTTTGAAGAGAAGTTTACCTTCTGCAACATATATTCATAACTTACTGAGCAGTCAACACATTCAGCTTTTTGTCCGACTACTATGACCACCAAAATTATGATTTTTTTTTAATATTCAAACTTTGAACTGAAAAACAATCAGAATCTACATTATTATTGTGTATTTATTTGTATAATGGATCTAAATGTTGGAGATTTTCCTTACAATAAAGCATGAATACGTCACCAACAGCCAAAATGTGTTAAACGCTGCTTCTATAAAACTCTCTGCTGTTAAAGTTCGTAACTCTACAGACTGAAACCGGACACGGCGATGTGCTGAGCGTTGTTCCTCGCGTCAAAGTACGAGGTGTCGGTTTCGTCCTCTGGCTGAGGTATGAAAGCCATCGGCTGGTTCTGCAGGTTGCCCCAGTCCAAGCCCTCAAACAGGGGGTGGCACTTGAGTTCTGTTAGATGTTCAAGCAAAAATAAATACAAATCAGTGCACACCTCCCATTTAACTTCGTCACATTACTAAGGCCAATATGATGTGATAATTATCTGTTTATAGCTTCCTAAAAAGACAAAATCTTTCATTTTTTTAAACCACAGACATTAAAAAAAAAAAAAAAAAAGAAAGCATCAGAAACATCTGAGAACTTAGTTCTAACGTTCTAATTTCTAGCGAAATAACATTTTTAGCACAGCGCTCTTCTAATTTAGAAAAAAGAAAATGGTGCTCACCCTTTAGACCAGCCCGTTTTGTCATGTCCATGGTCAGGAGGATTTCAATCGCATTTCTTGCGTTGACAGACAGTTCCTCCTCTTCCTGAGGCCAGGGAATGTCTAAAATTGTTGACAAAGAGAAAGGAAAAGTAGCAACAAAAGCATTACCTCATCATTAAATATCTCATATACACATCTAAGAGCATTGTGTGGTATAAATTTGGATATTCATTGTCAAATAATACCAAACCCACCTCTGTTGAGGATGTTCTGGAAGACCAGCTGAGGCGTCTCGTCGTTGAAAGGTGGCACGCCGGTGAGGAACTCAAAAAGACAAACACCTAGCGCCCACCAGTCCACCATGAAGTCTGGGTGGAAGCAAAGCAAAGACATGTTTCATACAGCGGCTGGCTTCAAACACCACATGTCCCGCCCTGTGATTCCTGTTAGAGTGCACTGATTGTACTGCGATGGCAGAAGCAGAGACTAAGTTAGGTTGAGGAGTGAGGGATTGGAGTTGTGGGAATATACACTCTTTCCATTCACTCACAGGAAGCCTGAGATATGTAGTTATCAATCAATGACTGCGAGGATTTCCAATTGCATTCATCACTGTCTTATTGTTGTTTTCAGACAAATGCGCGACGGCTGATGAAGAAATACTGCCACACACTGACTGTTCATGATTTCAAATAGCAGCTCCAAAATGCCACGGTGCAACTGACAGGAAACGCTGCCCACAACGTGTTAACATCTGATTGAATAACAGTAGGTCAGATCAAAAGGTTATTATTAGATGACATTTTGCATGTCAGATGCTAAATGTTAAAAACATAAAGCCAGTGTTATAACACATTCACTATGTGCCACGATCACCCCAAAATCTGCAGATTTGAAGAGCAGAAGAACCCTTTCGTCCAGTTAAAAGCACATCAACTCCAACTGTCAACAGTGGTGTCAGCTTAATGTTAGAAGATTATCCCATTTCTTTAGTCTTTAATTTCCTTTTTAGAAGCATTTTAAATGTGTAAATCCCATTTAAAGTGCTGCCCCCTTCCCTCTGATCAAGCCCAAAGTTTGTTCACCAATCCAAGGGGCAGAAAGAGTACCAGCGGGGATGAGGAAACGGGGGAAGGATCAGCTCATTTCCTCTAGCGTATTAGCAGGCTGGGTGAACATGCAACCTTGCTTGCGCAAACAGCAACATCGTTAATGAACTTACCATACTGACAACTGCCTGAAACTTAAAGAGAATGCCCGTCACAAGGACTACAACATCAAGCATCCAAACAAACAATAACATAAAAAAAACTGTGTCGGGCAACTTTTGTGTGGTTTTGTCACGTGGGATTTAGGATTTCATTAGCCTACCATGTGGAATTGCCAGGAGAAGCTCTGGAGCCAAATAGTCAGGAGTTCCTAAAATCTGTGCACCCACGACAGGCAGCGCACCCCTTCTGACGCTCTTTGGGGTCCTGAAAGGGGTGTGAGAGGTCGACATTGGCTGAGGGGTCTGATGGGAGAAGGAAAATGAAACAGAAATGTAAAAATACATTTCAATAAATATATGGATATCCACCTATCTGTACCTTTTCCCCCCAAAGATTTTAAGCTTTTAACCAACTTTTTTATGCTGTGCTTGTATGCTAACCTGACAGAGTGAGCTGTTGGAGCTGGGTCTTTTCTGCACTGGTGTTGTGGTGCCAGATAGATGAGAAGCTGTTGTGGACAGGTCCATGTTCTCGACAGAACTGAGGCTGAATCGGGACACCCCGGACATGTTGGAGCGGTTGATGGAGCTACAGTAGCTACGGAACGCTACGATATTTCGTGGCTTGAGGAACGAGGGAGACTGAGCCACACCGCCGACCACATCGGGGAGCCGGTTCAGAAAGGAGCCCTGAGATCCTATCCGTCCAAATTTACCAAATTTAGGTGTTTCAGAAGTAACGGATGGAGTTTGTGGGAGTGAGTAGGTGATGGATGAGTCTTTATCGCCCTCTTGCTCCTCAAATGATGCTGAATTCCTGTTGCTTGGCTTCAGAGACAATCGGCTGTCAATGGTGAGAGACGTTTCATGCATGGACCCGTCAGAATCCAGGCTCAAGCTCCTGCAAACGTCAGTGTTCCCAGCAAGCGGTGAGGTGAAACTCGAGTGGGACAGGTCCTTGTCTCCGTCGTCAAACACGTCCTCTGTTGGCTCCTCCAGTTCACTTAACAGACTTTTGGCCACAGCAATGGGACTGGAGCGCTTTGGGATCCGGTCTTCGGCAAACCCGGTCCCCTCAGTGGAGGCCATGAAGTCATCCATTCGAATTGTGGAAAATGTTCCAGTCAGGCCAGTGTGAAACCTTGCGGTCTCTTCTGGAATCTCATAGCATCTCTTATAGGCTGAATTACTCTTCTTTGCTTGGATCTCCTCTAGCTCGGGGCTTCTCTCAACATCAGAAAAAGTTCTCTTTACGGACGAGGCTGACAGACTAAAGTCATGCGGAGCTGTGTTGGTGTGGGGCCTCTTTTTTATAGAATGGTCTGGATCTGACAGAACGTTGCTGGCCTTGGCAGAGAAGCAAGAAGTGGCCTTTTTTGTGACATGCTCGGGCCCTTTGGACTCAGAATGCCCTCTGCCCTTCTGTTCATTTGTATGTGCATTTTCTTTCTGAAAAATAAATATTAAAATGACTTAAATTAAGATCTGGGGGCAACATTAAGAGACATTGCTAATCAAACAAAACATTGTGTAATAGACAATGTAAATTACATAGCATTATAAGTTTACAATCGCTGACCTCTTCACACTCCCACAGTGGACT
Source organism: Chelidonichthys spinosus (assembly GCA_029853015.1). NCBI lineage: Eukaryota > Metazoa > Chordata > Actinopteri > Perciformes > Triglidae > Chelidonichthys > Chelidonichthys spinosus. Next base: position 15,132,971 of record CM056837.1, read on the forward strand.
GATGCCACCTTCAGTGTCGGTGGTGCTGCCTGCACTCATCGTCTCAAACCTCTTCCTGGTCTTCAGCAGTGAGGGGGTCAGATTTTTAGCCAGGTTATGAGAGCTGAACATAATATTACTGGGTCCTATGGAGACGATACAGATTAACTGTTAAAAACACATTTGAATTGCCAGGAAGCTGTACTGTGACGCAGCAGCCAGTTCTGGCGTAACCAGTCATTCCACTATGTAAATGAATGGGTCAGGCGAAAAAAGCCAAGATGTCTACCATGACATACCCATCTTCAAAGGAACCGGAGAGCACAGCTGATCTTTTTTCTTCAGCAAGGGAGAACCAAGAGAGCCATTCTTCCGTTTCATTTTGCCACAGGACATGGAGCTGGACATGGCAGATGCGCTGCAGTGACGCTTGCCTTCTCCTGCAGGTGAGTTCTGCATTTGATAAAAAAAATATAGTTGTTTCTCAACGCCAGGCGTGCAATAAGGCATTTCTCCACACAAATGATATAAATTCACTTACAAATCCAATGGCGCTGATTAACGAGAGGACTTGACCCGGGGTGCGGAAGTAATCTTTGCTTGGTTTGGCCAAGGATGGAGTAGTGAGGATATCCATAAGACTCAGCTCTAATAGATTAAATAAAGGAAATATTACTAAGATCACAAGTGGTGATGGGAAGACATTGTTCAAATGTCAAGCTGATGGGATTCGTACCTCTGTCAAGCTTGACTTTAGAAAGGCCAAAATCTGTTAATTTGATGTGACCTTCGTTGGATAGAAGCATGTTGTCCGGCTTCAAGTCCCTAAAAAGTTAGAATTCAGGTTAAGTTCCAGATCACGCAATAAAAATCAAATCAGTGTAAGTGACAGCTAAATAAATTGTACCTGTGGATTATACCATGACGGTGGAGGTAGTCCAAAGCCAATGCAACCTCTGAAATGTACTTTACAGACATATCCTGATCGAAATAGCCATAGATGTGAAGCAGAGATTTGACATCTCCACCAATGAGGTACTCCATTACCTGAAAACAAATGGAAATTAAGCTTTAATTTAAATATTTACTGTAAACGTGTTTATGCAAGTGTCACTATTTGGTTACCAGATAGATCTTGGTGGCTGTCTGAAGGGAGTAAAACAGGTGCACAATGAAGGGGCTTTTGCTCAAAGCAAGTGCGTCTCTCTCTGCCTTCATCTGGCTCGTCATATTTTTGTCGACCATGTCTGCTTTCTTCATCGCCTAAAGAAAAAAAGAGAGCGAATTTTCAACTCAAATGCGTCTCGTCCGATGATTCTAAGTTGTCAAATCCAAACCCACTCACCTTAATGGCATATAATCGCGCATTGCACTTTTTCCGCGCAAGGTAAACCTTGCCAAAAGCACCGCGGCTGATAGGCTTCAAAATGATGAAATCCTCGATAGAAGGCGCTTTATGAATATCCGCCGATTTATGATTCGTGCTGGAGTCGTGCTTTTCATCCGCGTCCATTTTAATACTTGTTTTTTGTCAAATGAGGAATTTGGTTGCGTCTGTAACAGCCGGCTAGCTCCGAGTAAACACTTGCTTGTTAAAACATCATTCTCGGGTTTGTTTTGAAAATTTGAATTCGCTGCTCCTTCGCGTGGTCCTCTGATGTCCGTTTTAGTTGCCCAATTGACCGCCTGTGTGGAAATCAAAAAAATGCTCTCGATGAGTGCTGTAATTAAGTGTGTTGGTTTTTAATATAGCTGTCAAATTAGAAAGTACTTGGTCCAGATCTTTATTGTGCATAAGAAGGGTCTTCACATTATATCTTTGTTTTGATCAGGCAGTGAGAAATATACTGTTCTGAAGTAAACTTGTGTAACAGTTTGGCCAAGGTTATTTCCCACGTAGAGCACACAATGGGCATATTCATATAAATACATTAATATTTGTTGGCATGCATTATTTTTTTATTGTCATCATATTTTAATAAATAATTTTGCTGTTTGGATCCACCGTGAATCCTTTAATGATGCAACCTGCACCCGGTAGTAATCCGACTTGACGTCATATTGTAGTCCATTTGACCTCAGAATAGCGAAGAATCCATTTGCTGTTTATTAGCTAAGCTGAAGGAAAGTTGTGTAACAAGGAAAACAAAAAGGGCATCGCTCTGCGGAGGACTCGTTCAATTGAGTGATATAGGGGTCTCTCCTCAAACATTGACCCCCAACTCCCAATTTTTTAATATCATTCGGCAAAAATGTTTTCGCTGTCATCGTCGTTTCAGCCACAGCAGGTAAGCCGACTGGATAGCAGCTTTTTGATTAAGCTAGCTAATGTGTACTCGCCTGACAACGTATAGCTTTTGCCTTTGCGTTATAAAAACTGGCGTTTCAAGCGAAACACTGTTATTGAAGCTTTTACATTAATAGGAAGCCCGGTCTGTCGTTGTATATTTGGTGTCTTCTCGTATGGTCAATGACAACTTAGCTCGGCTAACGTTAGCGGTAACGTCTCTTCATAGTCAACCCATGCGTACGTCACATTGTCCTAGCAAGCGAGCTGTGTACGTGCGGTTTCGTTCCTGACTTTCCATCTGTTCTGATATCTTTGAAAGAGCCGACGAGGCTTAGGGTAAATTGAAGGGTGTTTAATTTTTGAAGGTTTCAGGTTACATAACTGTCACACATCTGACGTAGCCAGGCCAAGCTCTCTGACTAGCAAAGAGCATAGGAGAGTCCGCTTGAAATAACATTGTTAGAACAGTATACTGTCTTGTCTAGAAGATTCGCATACAATCTAGCAAACCTGAAATACTTGTTTTATACAGGAAACGTATGTGTTTAATACATATAGTAAACCAAAGATCCCATAAGGTGTTGAAAGCCTGCTCCTTTCCCTCCTGTTTATCTCCCAGATGATAGTACCCCTCAGCCAGCTCATCAACGCTCTCCACTCTCTGAAGAACTCAGCCACAGTTTCAGTCCAGACCCTGCACAAAGACTTCACTCCAGAGCACAGTTCATACCTTAAAGAGGTGAGATACATGACATCACACGATGGTACAAAAAGTCAACAAGACATTAAAAAAAAAATCATACTTTTCTCTGAAAAAACTGATGTCTGATAAAGGCTCTTAAAAGCCACACACATGCAATGATGGTCTTAGATCCGTGTAGATAACCTGCTTTTGCTAACTTTTCTTCACAGCCCAGTGTGAGTCTGAGGGATCTCGGCCTGTCAGAGATCAGGGTGAGTCAGCTGGATGAGCTGGTCAGCAGGTTACTGCCTACTCCAGCACCAGAAGAAGCTCCCACCGTTTCTTCGCTATGGAGGTCGAGTCACGTTTCCGGAGACAGCTTCTTTCACAACAAACATGGTAAGCAGCTTAGACCAAGGACTTTATCAAAAGCTGTCATATCTGAGACAATTCAGTTTCGCGTATTTGCAATGATGTAAAGGTAAACGTACACTTTTTGTCCAACAGGATTTTCACACAAAAGGCTGGGGGGTTTTGGCTCCCAAATATTCCACAGACAATACCACAGTCCACTAAAAGAAGCCTGCGCGGAGCTACAGTTTTTGCCTGGTAAGAAACGGACCTTGAATACAAAACCAGCTGGATGTAAGTTATCTATGCGAATTAATGTCATTTTAGGATCATGTTTAATGTTTTTCCACGTGTGTCTCTGTATTTTTAGTATGGGTCCAGAGTCGAGGTTTCAAAACACTTAGAACAAAACCCAGACGAACAGAGTCTGGTTATGACGGTCCAGTGGAGTCAGAGGGCTACACACCAGCCTTCATGAAGGTCAGCAAAGATTAGTGGCACCTGCTGGAAGGCACTCTTTATTACCAAACTAATTATGGGTGGATAAGGAATTGAAACCAACTCACCCTCCTTCTCCCCGACAGGGATTGCTTCAGAGGGAGAAGGGACCAGAAGCACAGTCACTGGACCAACTGATGAAACAGAAGAACCTTCCAGATAACCACCAGGAAGCTTTCAAGACGGGTTTCACTGAGGGGTTCATGAGGTCTCAGGCCTTCACTCAGAGAACACAAGGCATGTGGCTCACTTACTTAGCATCAGGCACTACACTTATTAGTGAGGAGGCTCCTTGCCTTATATGATCAAAGGATTTCTGATAGTGTAACGGTTGCACCAGGTTCTCTTTGGGTGGCAGTGTGGAGTTAAAATACAGGCAGGTCCTATGACATAACAGATCATATAACTCTCATTTGTCTGCTCTGTTCAACAGACTCGTTGAGGAGAACCAGGTTGATCCTGTTGGTCCTTCTGCTCTTTGGTATTTATGGCTTGTCGAGAACCCCGTTTCTCTCGGGTAAAGGCTCCTTTTCTGATGCTGGTTTGTTTCAGTTTTTATTCTCTCCTATGCTTGCAAATCAACTCACAAACCCACATGCACACTGCAAATGCAACAAAGCGTGTCAGTGTCTCCCAAGGATGTGGATATGTGATACAATACCTTAACAATGTGTACCTTTTAAGTTAATACCTGACAGTAGAGCTGAGACATGATCTCTATCCTGTGGAGTGCATGTAGAGTTTGACTGATTACTCTGCTGCATATTACTGTGTAGTAATACTTTAGATATGTGTATTAATGTTTTTATCCCAGTGTGGATGTATTTTTAATATAAAATAGGATTCAATCGGATCTTCATACTATAATTTGTGCCACATATGGTCATTGTGGGACACTGTAAAGAAATGGAAGCTTTTTCTAGTGTTATTTTATTGAACAAGTTGTCTTTGGGTATTCACAGTGAGGTTCCGCACCACGTCTGGTCTTGACTCAGCAGTCGACCCCGTCCAGATGAAGAATGTGACATTCGATCATGTCAAAGGAGTGGAGGAGGCAAAGAATGAATTGCAAGAGGTTGTCAAGTTTCTCAAGAACCCCCAGAAATTTACTGTGCTGGGTGGAAAGCTGCCAAAAGGTATCTTACATTTCCTCCACATGTGTCATTTCCTCTGTTTTTATTATCCAGGAAATTAATGCACACAAGTTGCTTAATTTATATGTTTTGCTGTGTTGTTATCGTCTACTAATTTGTCTCCGTCGTTATCCCCTCAGGGATCCTCCTTGTTGGTCCACCAGGCACAGGGAAGACTCTTTTAGCTCGGGCTGTGGCTGGGGAGGCTGATGTGCCTTTCTACTATGCCTCCGGGTCAGAGTTTGATGAGATGTTTGTGGGCGTCGGTGCGAGTCGAATCAGGAACCTTTTCAGTAAGTTTGCGGGATGTGAGAAAATGTCAGTTGCCAGTTGAGGGTATATCCAAACAACTTCAACGTCTGTTTTTTTGTGGTTTGCAGAAGAGGCAAAAGCTAATGCTCCCTGTGTGATCTTCATTGATGAGTTGGACAGCGTCGGCGGAAAGAGGATCGAGTCTCCAATGCATCCCTATTCTAGACAAACCATCAACCAACTGCTGGCTGAAATGGATGGGTCAGTTTTCTGCCTTCGACATTTCAAAAACTGCATAGTGTAAAAATAAAAAACTTTAAAAATAACTTTAGCGTCTTACACTGTTTTCATGTTTTACAGGTTCAAACCAAATGAAGGTGTGATTGTTGTTGGAGCTACGAACTTTGCAGAGGCTTTGGATAAGTATGTTTACATTTCACATATTTATCTGGGTTTTAACCCATTTGAAATAAGGTCAATCCATACAGTTTGCAGATACAGTTCATCTATACAAAACTGCTCCAGTTTCTAACACTGTGAGCTTTACCCTCTGACAGATGCCTCGGGCTGTTTTTATCCTCGTGACCTTGTCCTAGTTTCCCTAAATATAACTAGGACATCTATACACTGTGTGAATGGAACCATTTAATATGAACAAATAACAAAACACTGTATGTTTAAATTAACCACTGATCTGTTTCATATCAAAGGTCATACTGTAATGTTTAGACATGTTGTGGGATGAATTACATTTGATTTTCCAATTTTGCAATGAAAGTGATTTAAAATCCCAGATTTAAATTTGACTCGTCTTAACATATTTCATACATCATGAGTATAAAATAAGAAAATTAAAGTAATATAGTTTGACAGTTATTAAAATTCTGTACTATGAATCCTAATGAATACTATACTTCTACAGCGCTCTGGTAAGGCCGGGAAGGTTCGACATGCAGGTGACCGTCCCCCGCCCCGATGTGAAAGGACGCACTGAAATTCTCAACTGGTACCTCGCTAAGATCAAAGTGGACCCTGGTAGGTCTAAAATAGTGTAAAATATAAAAAATATGAAGGATATTTTTGAATGAATATTGCAGAAAGAAAACCTTTTCAGGTTCCGTTTCTTACTGTACTCTTTGTCATTCTCATATTTTTGTAAGCATTTCAGAAACTATTTCGAATTGCGTGAGAAAATCGTGCACATTCTACAGAAACATTAGCTCTCCTCAATTAAAATCATCTAAAAAGCATTCAAACCTGTGAGAATACCTTTTTGTCTGCCATTTCCATCAAGGAGTTCATTGTCTCTTGAACTAAACCACCTCTTTTTTATAAAGGCCTTTTCTATTGTGTTGCTCTTTTCCAGCTGTGAATGCGGAGATTATTGCCCGGGGCACCGTGGGCTTCTCTGGGGCAGAGCTGGAGAACCTGGTCAACCAGGCCGCCCTGAAGGCAGCCGTGGACGAGAAAGAGATGGTCACAATGAAGGATCTGGAATTCGCCAAGGACAAGATCCTCATGGGTGAATGCACAGATCTGCTGTCTGTCCCTCACATCACATGAGGCGGATTACCTAGACGCCCTCTAGTTGGGAGATGGGAAGAATGTCACCACAACTGGGAGTTAATCACTTTTTTTTTGTCCTTTCCATGCCAGGCCCTGAGAGGAGGAGTGTTGAAATCGACATAAAGAATAAGACCATCACAGCCTACCATGAGTCCGGCCATGCCATTGTTGCCTACTACACCAAAGACGCGATGCCCATCAATAAGGCCACTATCATGCCTAGAGGCCCAACCCTTGGCCATGTGAGCTCTTGTTATGTCTCTTACTCCTGACCAGTAAAGTTTGTGTAACTTATTTTTTTAAATTTAAAGCAAAAACCCTCGAGCTAATCCGTGTTGTCCTCGTCCCTGTCCGTCAGGTGTCCATGCTCCCAGAGAACGACAGTTGGAGTGAGACGAGAGCACAGCTGCTGGCTCAGATGGATGTCAGCATGGGAGGTCGAGTAGCAGAGGAGCTCATCTTCGGAGACGACTACATCACCACTGGTACGGGAATAAAATAAGTGAATTTAATTGAATTAAATCGTCTGGGTGTAAGTGCTGTTGTGCTATCAGCATCAGAAGAAAATACTTCACTTGCGACCCTGTAGCACATTTGAAAAGTTCCTCGGATTGATTTGACAGATTGGTTTCCTGAAGATAAATACATTATTTTCATTATACAGCAATACTTTTGCTGGTATGAAACAAAGCCTTTAAATTAAAATTTTGAAGACATCACAACTGCAATACTTAATTTAAAAGAATAGCACATTTCTGACTATGTACTTTGGTCCTTTGTGATACAGCGGTAGTTCAAATCCAGCTATTGTGTTTTTTTAGGAGCCTCCAGTGACTTCGATGGAGCTACCAAAATAGCAAAAATGATGGTGACCAGGTTCGGCATGAGTGACAAGGTAACATTTTAATTTGTGTGTTTGACGAGGGAACGTTTTGATCCTTTATGCTATGCGTTTTTCCACTAAACATTGCTATCTTGGGGACTTTTATTGCTGCTGTGCTTGACCGTTTGTTTACTGTGTAATAAACAACAAAGTGTTTGCACAAAGCTGCATGGAAATGTTCATCTTAATGTTATCTGAGCATTTGTGACCCCATCAGACACTTGAACACTGATTTATTGTTCACTTGGAATGAGAACCTGCAGTCCTCTAAGATTGCTTACAATAACATATGATTATACCTAGACAATGAAAGTCTCTGTGAGTCTGGACTCTTCTCACTGCTTCTAATGATCAGTAACTACAAGTGGCTAATGCATGAGAAGGTCTATTGTTCATTCCACCTAAAGGATGTAATTTGTGTTTTGCTGCAGCTTGGTGTCATGACCTACGGTGATGTGACCAAACAGAGCCCCGAGACACAAGCCGCCATCGAGCAGGAAGTCAGGGCTTTGCTGAATGTGAGTTTTCCCACAGTGCTCCCAAATTGATTGTTTAATTATCAGATATATCAACACGCGTATTTACCCCTTTCTTAATTTCTAATCATCATCTTCCCCCAGGACTCATATGGACGTGCTAAAAACCTCCTGAAGACTTACAGCAAGGAGCACAAGAAGCTTGCGGATGCCCTGCTAGCACATGAAACCCTGGATGCCAAAGAGATCCAGAAGGTGCTGGAGGATAAATCACTGGACCACCAGATACCTCAGTAGAGATTTTAGACTCTTCTATCATGTATATATGAAGCTGTGCAATTGTGCACAGGCCTTTTGGAGGCCTTGTATTTCATTTGTTTGTGTTTCTCTTATTATCAATGTGAAGACGACTTTGAAATGGTCGAAATAGGTTTTTACCCCTCAAATGCATTTTTATTTCTCTTGCATTTCCCGTAGAGAAGACTTTTGGTTCCACAACGATTTTTAAAACACTCAATGTAATTGGATGGAAATAAATATTTGTTCTCAACAGGTTTGTCTACAGCTGTTCACAAAGATGTTTGAGGGGCTTGTTGTCCTCGACTCAATCATAGATTTGTACATTGGTGTCATTTTTGGTATCATGACAAGGTTCTCAGGCAAATGCATCCGACAAAGATCATGGTTAATTAAGGTGAGATGAATGATTTCATTTATGTCTGTCTCATTTTAAATTTGCACAAACTAGTGAACACCATAGGACCTTAAAGTACCTCAATAGAATGTACCATTTGGCTGTAGCAAGGTACAGGTGATACCGCTGTGAATATTAGTTGTTTTTTTCTCTCTAAATGATGTATTTCAGTTGCACCTATTGTTTGTTCTTATTTATTTAAGTGCCCAAAGGTGTGTTTCATTTTCTGAAATTAGTGATATACTCTCATGCCCTATTTTAAGCTAAAGTGAAGCTGATAAATGAGGGGAAATGTATATAAACACACACACACTATGTAAAAGTATTGGCTTTGTGCTTCTGCTTTGTTCCTTTTTGACAAAGGCCTTCTTGGAGCTCAAATAAAGGTTTCCCTTACTCATGAATGTGTTTGGTACATGACTCAAGTAAAACTTAAGCTTGTATTCATAGACTGGCCACCTGAGACAGCACAATGTTTATGTAGCTTATATTGCTAATGTGTCAGCAAACGGATAAATATTTACACATCCAGCTGACAGGGAAACTTGAGCATTAATTTGGAGACTAATAGAAGTCTAGATATTTACATTCCGTTTGGTCTTTGCCAACTTCTGAGTGAAATATCTGGCTTTTTACGTTAGTTGCTAAATGCTCCAGAATGTTCAGCTATAGTTTCTATACTATATACTATAGTTACAAATGGTAAAGTTGCAGGTCTTAAAAAACAAACACATAAATTGCTCTGTATAGCCGAGGGGGAAACTATTTCCGACATTTCATTCATAGTTGACAGTGTCGTTTTAACATTGCCTAGAGTTATCCAGGTCCTTTCCCTTTCAAATTTGGAAAATTAAATCAAATTTATTAAAAAGAAAAACATTGCAGCCTAAAGACTTTCAAGCTTTGTACACCTGGATTCAGTGATTTTTTTATTTTGCAGTTTTTAGGTCTCTCCAGAGATTTTCAATTGGGTTAAAGTCTGGCCTGTTTGTCAGACTGAGAGTTTCTATAGGTTCTTTTTGCAAGAGACAGGCTTTCATGTATCTCTCACTAAGGAAGCTTCCATCTGATCACTGTGCCTTAAAGCTCAAATTATAGTATTGCAATGTCATCCTACTAGTTTCTCCCATTTCCACACACAGGATCTCGAGAGCTCAGCCAGAGAGACCATCAGGTTCTTGCCAGGTTGCCAAGTCAGTTTGGCCAGGCAGCCAGCTCTTGAAAGAGTCCCAGTTGTTCTAAACTTCTTCCAATAAAGAATCATGGAGGTCACAGCATTCTTGGGAAAATTCAATGCAGTTCGTGGCCTTCCTAGATCTGTGCCTCGACACAATCCTGGAAATTCCTTCAACAGCACGGCTTGGCTTTTGCACTGAAATGACTTGGCTGTGAGTCATTATATAGACAGGTGTGTGCCTTTCCAAATCAGGTCCAATCAGTGGAATTCACCACAGCTGGACTCTAATCAAGGTGAAGAAACCTAAGCTCAATTTCAATCAGCTGTCGTAGCAAAGGGTCTGAATACTTGTATCAATGGTATATTTCTTTTCATTTTTTTTATAAGTGAGCAAAAAACAATCTAAAATCCTGTTTTCACATTATGGGGTATTGAGTTAAGAGCGATCAAAGCCAAAATGCATGTAAACAATGTTAGCATAAGGCTGCAACATAAAATAGGGAAAAGTTGGATGTTCTTAATATTTCATGTAAACACCTTTTATTATATTATCAATTGGATCATAAGCACTACTGATACAACTGTCAAGAGACGATAATTCATAAGCATGCATCATTCTGCAGTCTGTAGATGCAATTAGTATGTGATCATTTTCTACTTTTCTTTGTTTAAACATAGCATAGCAAGAATTAAAAAAAAAACGACCACAGGTTCCTGTGGAAATTACCACTCAGAGGACTTTGAAGTCTTAGTAGTGATAAGAAGACTAGAATACACTGTGTTCTTTTGTCAATCTGTAAACAGGAACAAAATCGTATTCACTGCTGCCTTTGAATGATCTTAAGTTACAATTAGTGCATTTAGTTCCAGATGGAGCCGAGTGAGATGCAACAAGGCAGGGCATTGTTGTGTCATTGTGTGCCTTCTCAGTGGCACAATGTTTATAAAGGGTGGGAGGTAGAGCTGCTCTAGTTCTGACCAAAGACAGCAACTGGGACTGAACCTTACCCTCCGCAATGGAGAGGCTGGAAATCCCACTTTGATATAGCTCTGTTCTTTGATGCTTTATTCTAAAAGCCAAAGAAACAATGGAAGATGCAGAGGATGACATAGCTGTTATCGGGATTGGATGCAACTTCCCCGGAGGTATGACGCAAGCATTTTTGAATTTTTGAGTTTTTTCAGTTGTCTTAAGAGGAATTCTAGGTTTTGTGGTCTGTTTTATTTTAGGTGAAGGGTTGGAAAACTTCTGGAGGGTTCTGTTGGATGGGGAAAACTGTGTCGTAGATATTCCAGCAGAGAGATTTGACACTACTTTTTGGTACGACGCCGATGACAGCAGACCTGGAAAGACACAGACGACCAAAGCAGCTCTTATAGAAGGGTAAGCATCATCTATTGAATATTTAAGTGTTAACCCTTCAATTGGGAAATGTTTGAATTGTGACAGGTCTGCTATTTTTAATATTCCAGATTTAATGAGTTTGATCACAAGTTTTTTGGCATTACTGAAGCGGAGGCTGAATTCATGGACCCTCAGCAGAAACTACTTCTGCAGTGTACATACAGGGCACTGGAAGATGCAGGGATGGCCATGGAAAGAATCAGTGGAAGCAGAACAGGAGTTTACATAGGTGACCACTATTATTATATGATACATTGAGAATAAGCATACATTCAGTTACATGTGACACATGGTTTTATAATAATGTTGCAGGTCTGATGAACAGAGATTACGAGATACTCCGAAGTAACAGTCCGATGATAACCCACTACAACGGCACTGGGACGGCGATGAGTGTGGCTGCCAACAGAATATCCTTCACCTTTAATCTCACTGGCCCTTCTTTTGCCATCGACAGTGCCTGCTCCTCATCTTCGGTGGCTCTACACTTAGCCTGTCAGGCTATAAAGCAAGGTATTTAGTTCCGTTTTACCCTGCAAATGACATGCTTGATGGTAAGCTAATCAACATTCAAATGTCCCATGTCATTTCGCTCTTTTTTAACTAGGAGACTGTGAGATGGCTCTGTGTGGAGGCGTCAGCTGTATCATAGAGCCAAGAGTGTTTGTTGCTCTGAGCAAGGCGAAGATGATCTCACCTGAGGGGACCAGCAAACCGTTCTCCAGCAGAGCAGATGGCTACGGTAGAGGGGAGGGCTGTGGTGTGGTTCTCCTGAAGCCTCTGAAAAATGTAAGCAAATCATTTTTCATGGTAATTTTAAACCATTAAGAAACCAGTAGAGGTAACCAGTAGATAGCCTGCTAACAGTGTGATTTTCCTTACAAAGGCCACAAAAGACTGCAACAAAATATGGGGAGTCATCAGCAAAACAGCGGTGAACCAAGATGGACACTCAGTCACTCCAATCACCAAACCCTCCATGACTCAACAACAGGAGCTGTTGCAAAGAGTCTACTCAGAGTCTGACCTTGCAAATGTCCAGTACATAGAAGCACATGGGACTGGAACCCCAGTTGGAGACCCAACAGAGGCAGGAAGCATCTCAAATGTCATCGCTAAAGTCAGACCTCCTGGTTCAGAGATGCTGCAGATTGGCTCTGTGAAGGGCAACATTGGACATACAGAATCTGCAGCTGGAGTGGCCGGACTCATTAAGGTTCTCCTAATGATGAAGCATGAGACCATTGTTCCCTCTGTTTCCTACTCAGAAGACAGTGCCAGCATAGATGCAAAATCTCTGAATATAAATATTCCGGTTGAAGCTGAAAGATGGGAGACCAAGGGGTCATTAGGAAGGGTCGCAGGAATCAACAGCTTTGGGTTTGGAGGCACAAATGCGCATGTGATTGTCAGAGAGTACAGAAGAACCACAGGTCCCACACGGCTCCCAAATGGCTGTCCACAAGTTTTTGTAATATCTGCAGCCTCTGAGAAATCATTTATCCTGTCCATCGCTGACACCCAACAGAAGCTTTCCAGCAATCACACAGTTGACATAAAGGAACTGTCATACACTTCAGCATGTGGAAGGAGTCACTCTAGACACAAATTTAGGAAGGCCTTCCAAACATCGTCCCTCTCAGATTTAGAACTTAAGCTAAAATCTGCCATGAAAACAAAGGTTGAGTCAATAACGTCCGAAATCCAGGTAGTCTTTGTGTTTTGTGGAAACGGGGTTGCTTACAGGGGTATGTGCAAGCAGCTCCTGAAAGAGGTTCCTGTTTTCCGAGATAAGGTCAAAGAAGTCGAGAATCTCTTTCAGAATCATAAAAGTATCAGCATCAGTCAGTGGCTGGCTGGTAATTACAATATCGATGATTTCAGCAAGCCAAATATCATCCAGCCTCTTGTTTTTGCCATTCAAGTTGGCATTGCCGCTGTCCTCAAGCACTGGGGTGTCAAACCGGATGCCGTGCTTGGACACTCCGTCGGCGAGGTCTCTGCTGCCCACTGTTCTGGACTCTTGTCTCTTGAGGATGCCGTGAAAGTGTTGCACCACCGCAGTAATCTTCAGAGTAAGGTAACAGGGGGGAAAATGCTTGTTGTTGGTAATGTGGCAGTAGGAAGGGTATTAAAAATCCTTCCAGAGTTTTCTGGTAAAATTTGTGTTGCAGCGTTCAACAGCCCGCAGTCCTGCACTCTATCAGGGGATGCAGATGCTATAGACATCCTCCATCAGAGGCTTAAGATTGTGTTCACGGAGACAAATCTCTTCCTCCATGAGTTAGACGTGCCAGCAGCATACCATAGTCACATAATGGATCCTATACTAGATGACATCGAGAAAAGTATTGAGACCTTGGATGCCAACAACAAAGAGTGCAAACTCTTTTCAACAGTGACTGGAGACAGTGATTCAGATGGCGACTTTAGAACAGGAAGCTACTGGGTGAGGAACATCCGAGAGCCTGTCTTATTTGAACAGACACTGCATGCTGTCACCAAAGACAAAGAATCAAGGACAAATGTGGTCTTTGTGGAGATTGGACCTCGTAGGGCTCTCCAAAGGAACATACATGAAACGCTGGGAAATAACGTTGTAGTTCTTCCATCTGTCCAGCCAGAGAAAGATTATGACACAATCTTGTCTACTGTGGCAAAACTTTTTGAACTGGGCGTCAGTGTGGACTGGCACCAGCTCTACAGAGGTTGTGAGACATTGCCCACAACTTTTCCGATCTATCATTTTGTCAACACAAAGAAAGAATTGGATTTTGAAGCTTTGAGAAAAGGTGGCGAATCATCTGCATTTTCCCCCAATATACCATCCCAAATAAAGCAGGATGACAACGAGTACACGTGCAATCTCTCATTAGAGACTGCACCGTATCTTTGGGAGCATAAAAACAATGGTGTTCACATTGTGCCAGGCGCGTTCTATGTCGAACTAGCCTATGCCTCAGTGATGGCAACTCTAAAGAAACCAGCATCACTGCTCCAGCTCAGTGTCAGATTCGAGAGTCTGTTTACACTCAACTCAAACTGTCATCAGCTGAAAGTGAAACTGGAACATGGAGAGAATGGGGCTTCATTTAAAATACAGTCTTCTGTTGCAACACATAGCTCCGGCACATACAGGTTCACAGATGGCCAACCACTGTTAGAAGAACCAACCATTTGTCTTGACACAATCTCCCAAAGGTGCAAATTGCTTATGAAGAGAAAAGAGATTTACTTCATTCTTTCTCAAGCAGGATTTGAATATGGTGCAATCTTCAAACAGCTTGATGATGTGCATTTCGGTGATGATTTCAAGGAAGCTGTGACAGCAATTCAAGTCCCCGGTGAACTTGTGAAACAACTTGATGAGTATTTCATTCACCCTGTGCTATTGGACTATTTCTTGCAAATGACTGCTGTAGTAGCTATCGGACGGCTTTCATGCAAGCAGGGATTCCCCTCGGCTATCGGTAGTGTAGCCATATCAGGACCACTACAAGAGCAAATGGTCATGTACTTAAGAGCCACTCAAGAGACTCCAAACTTCCTTGATGTATGTGGTTGCTTTTCCACAACAGAGGGTCGTGTACTGATTGAGCTTAAGGGGGTAAGGATCTCATTTTTGGGCAATTGCTCAAGTGTTCTTCAGTCATGTTTCTTCCACAATGAAATAATTGCAATTCCTGACAGGAGAGACTTACAAAATCGCAAGATAAAGGCATTAGTTTTTGAAGACAAACTTGGCATCGCTAAAGGGCTTAGGCCATACCTGCACCCAGGGTCAACACTTGTTCAGAGCAGAGAGCGTTGGATGGAACACCAAGTTCAAAATGTAGTGTTCAGCTCACTTGACACTCATTTGGATTTGGAAAATGTTCTCTTCATCTGGGGCATTGAGGACCTCACTCACATCTCATCTGAGAAGACACTGGGCTGCCTGGTGACTTGCTGTGAGCTTTTTCGGCAGGTTGTTTTAGCCTTGAAAGAGAGCAAACACTCTTGCACCATCCGCGTTATAGCCTATAGATCAACAGAAGTGAATGTGGACCATGTCAGTCCGGGTTTTGTGCTGTCTGGTATGACGAGGGCCCTTGCAGCAGAGATGTCGGGTCTCTCCTTTCAATTGATTGACCTGGCTTCTGTGACCAGTGAAGACATTCAAACGCTGGCTGGCGTGATAAACACCTGCCAACTGCAAGAGGTCATGATCAGCAATGGGCGAGCATCAACAACAAGTATAGCACGGACACCCATGAGGGACGGGGACTCATGTGAAGGTCTGCACTCGGAATATGTGAGCGACTTTGTTCTGCAGACAACTGATCCATACAGGATGGCTCACTTGTCTGCCATCCCCTATGACACAAATGCAAATCCTATCCAAGAGAAGTCAGTTGAGATTCAGCTAAACAACCTCTGCATGCATTCGTCTGATTACTTTCCTGTCACCACTTCACATTTGGACTTTGGCAAGACAATGTATTGGAACAAGCACGCGTCACAGAATCACAATCTTCTCGCTTTAGATTTTAGCGGCACTGTCACAGCTGTCGGGAAAGACGTTCGCAATCTAAGAGTGGGAGATCATATCGCTTCGTGTTACCCAGTTGCTGCCACTGCCAAGATTAGGATTCCTGAAGCCGCATGCTACAGCACAAAGGGACTCCCTTTTCTAAAAGAGACTCCATGTGTGTCTTACTTCATACTGGCGTGGGTGATCCTGCAGAGAATCCTGTCTAAAGTGAAACAACAGCACAGGAAATTGATCATAATCTCCTTCAGCTCAGCCTCTGCTCTGATGAAAGTTTTGGCTCTGACAGCAAACAGGTCGGGCTGGAATGTTTCTTCTCTGTCACACTTCAGAGGAGAATCTCTGCATTTTGATCAGAGTCATGCATTTGTTTTTCTGCCCCCGTTTGATCTTTTCTCTTGGCAGTGGATGCGTGACAGTGACAGTCCTGAAAGACACATTATTTTTGTATTTAGCAATGACATGTCACTCTCAGCAAACATGTTTTCAGTGAAGAGCGAACACATGCATGTACATAAACTTGATGTGGCCGATGTTCTCCAGAGATCCAATCTGCAAGAACATAACAGGAATATCTCTAATTGGCTATTATCATTAGGCTTTGATACTGTATCTCTACCTTTGCAAAGAGGGACTTTTCAGTTATCAAGCACTAAAGAGCCTCAGACCGATGCAGATGCTGAGTCCTACTTCAGAACAAAGACGGTGCAGCAAGTTGTTCTCAATCACAGACAATCTGATTGTCTAGTGTCAGATATTCCTTTGCTTACAAGGCCTGGGAAACTCTTTAAAAAAAGTTGTGTTTATATTGTCACCGGAGGGCTCTCTGGTTTGGGACTTGAGACGGTAAAGTTCATTGCCCATAATGGTGGAGGTTGCATTGCAACACTGTCCCGAAGTACTCCGACTGATGAAATGCAGTTTGAAATGGAACTCCTCCAGAGAAGATATGGGGTGATGATCGTGAACGTCCAATGTGATGTTTCTGTGTCGACGCAGGTGACGGATGCAATCTCAGAGATCGAACTAAGGTTGTCCTCTTGCCCAATCAAAGGAGTGTTTCACAGTGCTGCAGTATTGCATGACGCATTGGTCGAAAACCTTGACGAGTCCCTCTTACGAAAGGTGCTGCAGCCCAAAGTGAGCGGGGCTCTAAACCTTCACCATGCAACACTTCACAACCAACTGGATTTCTTTGTGTGCTACTCCTCCATCTCGTCGTTCATTGGCAATGCCTCCCAATGCAACTATGCTGCGGCCAATTCTTTCCTTGATGCATTCTGTCATTATCGGAGAAAACTTGGACTCGCTGGACAGTCCGTCAACTGGGGCCCTTTGAACCTTGGCCTCTTGTTGAATAAAGGCCATTTCCAAAAGTTCCTGGAGGCAAAGGGGATGATGATTATGGATGTGTGTGACATCCAAGAAGCACTCAAAAAGTGTCTTCTGATGAACAGACCACAACAAGTCATATGCAAGTTCAACTTCAGAAATCTTCATGTACACGTACTTTCACAAAATGCATCTCTCAGAGAGCGGCTGTCAGCTTTGGTGGAAATGGAGCTAAAAGATGAACTAAGCAATGAACCCAGGGTTCAGTACTTGTCTTCCACACATGAAAGTGTTAGAACAATTGTCAGTGACATAAGCAATGTTAGTATAGATGAGCTGAATGATGACTCAACTCTGATTTCACTGGGTATTGACTCAATGCTGGCCATGACTCTGCAGAATAAGATTTTCCAAGAGACAGGTGTTAATGTACATTTGGTTAGAATACTGGACCCCAATAGCACATCAGCCACTTTGGCAGCTATTGTAAAGAATAAGGAACAATGATAAAGAATACTTTATAAAACTAATTTGACCCAAAGATGCAGCATGGTGTGGCACAGTTTCATGTTAAGCATTAAAAATTAAATTGTCACGACTTTCTTCTCTTTTGAAGCTGTATATATATATATATATATATATACACATATATATATATACATACAGCTTCAATATAATAATAGGCAATAGTATTTGTTAAAAGATAAACCAACTTTATCAGGTGCATACAAAAATTGGCAGCGTGTTTTATTGGGTCATGAAGAGGCAAAACAAATAAAAACAAGGATTAATTGGTATCACATGCTTAAACTATAGGGATGGTCATTAAAGTTTGCTATGATGTCAAAAATGTTTGTATTATAGATACTTTCTTGGTTGATAGGAGGAATTTATTGTGATTTTGATCATAATAGTTTACTGTATCGCTTTTAATTGTATTTGCATGTTGTGGTTGCAAAGTCATTTCTGCACATGTGATAAATCTGTGGTTCAAACAGTAAAAGGTTTAGTCATCAGATATGCCCCCAATTGAACATTTATGGGACATCCCTGAATACTGTATCATGCATTTTTTCCATCATCATCATCATAAAGGTGATAGTCAATCAGAATCAATAAGATATCCATTGATAACTACTGGCCATGACCTGTGAGAGATGAGTGAATGTAAAACCGGAAGATAAAAGTTGATGTCAGTATTAGGCAGAACTAACCATGTGACTGAAAAACTACGGACAAGCTTTAAATATTGATGAAAATAAAGGAAACAATCAGAATGGCATTGCAGTAACATTTATTTACATGAATTATTGACTTTAAAAATAGTCATCTATTAACAATGACTATGTATTTAGTTGGAATGACAATGAATAGCACTAAACAGAATGAGTAAAACCGATACAAAATGTCTAATCAAAATTGAGCATGTCTCCAAAAAAGTGAGTTAAATAACAGTGTTGTTTATAACAATGTAAAACTATAATTCCAAAACAATAACCAGAGTCAGAAATGTACAAAAAAAAGGACAACATAATCAAAATACAGTATGAGCATATGGCATTAACACAAGAATCCTGTTGCATTGCAATGGCCATCATAAGACATCAGTTGAATCCAATTACAACATTATTTACTAGTCCAGTATTATATTATGCTGGTAACTGTTGTTTACATTTCTGTATCTGTATTTGTCATTTTTACAATCTGGTAGAAACAACAACCACAACTCCAACAGGACCCGACTCTTGGTTATCACTGACACTTTCACCTGCTTCACTCAATATAGCTACTATCGTTGATAGCGTGGCATTAGGATCCAAAAGTTTCACCAGAGGCACGTTCACACCTCTCCCCTGAAAGATAAGATTCTGCAAGGTCATGGCCTGCATGGAGTCAATGCCCAAGGACAAAAGAGGTGACTCGTCTTTCAGCTCACTTTTATCGATGCCAATGGTCTCACAAAGCAGAGAGACCAGATAATCTCTTGGTGATACAGGTTCAGCTTCTTTATTTTGAGAGTCTGTCTCTTTGGATTTTTGGAAAGCCTCCTCTACCAATGCGGACAGGCGCATGGTCAAGGCCGCATTTTGAGAGAGGATGTTGTACCTGATATTCCTGAAGTGGAACCTGCAAACAGCCTGTTGGGGTCGATTTATCGTGAGGCATTGCTCCAGGCTTTTATGAATCTCAGCCACATTCAGCACCATCATCCCCTTGGCCTCCAGAAACCGCTGGAAATGCTCCTTGTTCAAGAGTAGGCCGAGGTTTAGAGCTCCCCAGTTAATCGACTGTCCAGGCAGCCCGAGTTTGCGGCGGTACTGACAGAACGCATCGAGGAACGTGTTGGCTGCAGCGTAGTTTGTTTGTGTCGCGTTTCCCAGGAAAGCTGAGATCGAAGAGTAACACACAAAGTAATCCAGCTGACAGTGCTTCGTTGCGTGGTGCAAATTCAACGCGCCGTTTACTTTGGGTTTGAGAACTTTCTCATACAGAGATCTGTCAAGGGTCTCAATCAGACCATCGTGTAAGACAACTGCACTGTGAAACACGCCTCTGATTGGACAGCCTGGGAATGTTTGGCCGATGGTGCTGATAGCTTTGTGCACACACTCGGACACAGATATGTCACACTCCATAGTGGTGATGCAGTTTCCACACTGTCTCTCCACATTGCATATCTCTTGCTGCACGTCTGGCGTGGGGCTGCTCCTGGAGAGTATGACAATGTACTCACCCCCTCTTTGTGCGATGAATTTGACTGTTTCAAAGCCCAGACCCGAAAGACCACCCGCCACAATGTACACTGCTCTATTTCTGAAAAGACTTTTTTTTGTCTGTAGCAACGGGATGTCGGATAGTGTGCAGCTGACGTCTTTTTCCAGAGCCACCACAGCCAGCTTCTTTGAGTTGAAGTATGATTGTGAAGTCTCTGAATCCAGGCTCTCGATACTTTCAGAATTCACATTTTGAAAGATAAAACTTTCAAGAGCAAATTTCCTGCTCAAATTCAATGACTTCAGCCAGTGATAAATGTGTGGCCTTTGTGCACTCAAGGATCCTTTTTGCAAAATGACTGGCATCTGAATCGTCTGCACGTGTACACTTTCCCTTACATGTTGGAACATGTCCTGAGCAAGTGACCACTGCGTCTTAGATTCACAGATGATGATGATATGTCGGACACCCGGAAAGTTGCACATCTTTTTGATCAAAGATTCATCAAATGGTGGCAGGACGACAAATACATCCATTTGATTGACACAGACAAAAGAGCCATTACACTCTGTGCCAACAACCACGTTCCAACCTGACTTATAAGAAGTGAGTGCCAAGACTTTCACCAGAGCAGAATCAGGCACAGATGATATGATGCCCAGATTATGTTTGGCTTTGTGCAACGCTCGATGCAGGATCTCCCATGCTAGCACAAAGTAGGAAACGCAGGGTGTTTTTTGAAGGAAGGGGAACCGCTTGGTGCTGTAGCACACATCCTCTGGAACTCTGACTTTGCTAGCTGCAACCACAGGATAACAGGAAGCGACTTGGTCACCTACTTTCAATTTCCTGACGTCTTTTCCAACTGCCGTAATGGTGCCACTGAAATCAAGAGCCAGTAGTTTATGTTTCTGTGACGAGTGTTTGTTCCAGTACAGTGTTGGGCCAAATTTCAAATGTGAAGCGCTGACAGGGAAGTAATCGGACGAATGAACACATATCTTAGTGGGCCGAATTTCAACTGATGTTCCCCTGATTGGCTGGGCCTCCTCCTCAAAGCAAATGGCACTCAGTTGAGTCATCTTATGTGCTTCAGCTGTCTGAAGAATGCAGGGCTCAGACGTTGTTGAGGTAAAACTGCCCTCTGAAATCTCAACGATCTCAGGTAGAGTACGGACAATGGAGGGTTTCAGAATCAGCCCGTCCTTTACCACCAACTCTGGGTACTTGCTGCAAGGATGCGATCTCAGGACCTCAGATAAAGCAGCTATGTCTTGAGCAGAGACAGTGCCTATGTCAATCAGCTGAAAAGAAAGATCTGGTAACTCTGCGGCAAATGATCTCGTCATGCCGGCCAGAGCAAAACCAGGACTTATGTGGTCCACTGTGATGTCGGAGGCACAGTAGGTGACTGCTCTGATGGAGTTTGGGAAGCGAACTCGCTTTAGCTCAACGACTATTTGGCGGAATGTCTCACAGCAGCTGGAAAAATTCTGTAGGATGACATCGGCCGTCAGTGAAGTGAGGTCCTCTTTGCCCCACAGAAATAATACCTCGTCAAAGTTTATCTCAATGTCAGTTATATTGAGATTTGACAAGAGGGAAGGAAACCCATGGTTCAAGATGTCTTTTGCATGTGTGAATGAAACATATTTAGACTCTGAGTCCAAATATTGCTGCAGGCCGTCAGAGATCCCTATACGGTCACAGAAGACCAAGGCTGTCGGAGGAGGAGCAGGTGTGACGCTTTCAGGGATAACGCTAAAGGCATTATGGTAGAAATACTCCTCGACGACATGGGAGCGACTTCCAAGGTACTTGATTATCACATGCTTAACCTCAACCAACACTCTTCCGTCTTTATCTGCAAAGCATCCACAGATCTCAAAGTGATCAGCGCCCACGTCAATGGCTCTCAGATAAACAATCATCTCATCTTGCAAAGGTTCAAGCACTGTCAAACTTCCTATTTTGGCTGGAAATCCTGGTCTACCAGCAAAAATGTGCTCCACTGTAACTGGGAGAAGCTGCATCAGAAAATCCAGCACCACAGGATGAATGCAGTAGTCATGCAACTGAGATTGCAGTTTTTCTGGAATTGTGACATTTGCAAAAGCCTCCTTGAGATCTTCTCCATAATGCACATCCCCCTTGTTCTGAAAGACATCTCCATACTGAAAGCCACCCTGAGAGAGATAGCCATAGAACTCCTGAGAGGTCACTACAGATTTGCATCTTTTGGAGATGGAGCTCAGTGAAATGCAATGCTCTTCAACCAGCCTCTCTTTCTTTGAAACTACCGTGCCTGATGCATACTTTGCAGATGGGGAGAGTACCATGAACGTAGTTTCATTCTCTGTTTGTTCTAGTTGTACCTTCATTTCAGGTGAATTCTGGGTTAGAACAAAGGGACTGTGAAAATTGACACTGACCTGCAGTGAACTGAGCGGTACTTTTGGTTTGGCACTGGCCATGAATGCGGCCAAACCCATCTCAGCGTAGAAGGCACCGGGGATGATGGGTATGTCGTTGTGTGTGTGCTCTTTCAGATAGAAAGTAGAGTCGGATATCAGATCGCAGCTGAAAACATTGCTTTCACTTCCTGTCTGACGGAGCACAGGATGATTACTAGCTGTGTTATTCTGTGCCGCTCCAATGATAACATCTCTGTCTGAGCAATCAAACTGGTATTTTGGAAAAGGCAATGGCATAGTCTCATATCCTTTGTAGAAGGTGTTCCAATTCACGTGGACACCCAGTTCAAACAGCTTCGACACAACGGACAGTATCGTTTCATGATCTTTCTCTGGCTGCACTGAGGCAAGAACAGCCGTGTCGTTACCCAGAGATTCCATGATGTTTCTCTGTAGCGCCCTCCTTGGCCCGATCTCCACGAACACTGTGTTCTTCTTTTCTTTGCTTGCTGACCTAATGGCCTGCTCAAAAGCTACTGGCTCTCGAATGTTTCTAGCCCAGTATTCCCCTGTGCAGAAATCCCCCTGCTGGACTTCATTGCCTGTCACTGTTGAAAACAACTCTGTGTCGAGATTGCTCACCTGCAAGGAGCCTATTTTCTCCTCGATTTCTGGCAGAATCGGGTCCATCATGTGGCTGTGGTAAGCAGCAGGGACATCCAGCACACGAAGGAACAGGTTCTGGCCGTTGGCTGAGGTGCTTAGCTCCTTATAAAGGCTCTCGATTGCATCTGCATCACCTGAGAGGGTGCAGGACTGTGAGCTGTTGAAAGCAGCAAGGCAAATTCTACCAGAGTAACAGGGGAGAAGGGCAGTGACCTCCGATACAGCCATGTTGCTGATCACAAGCATCTTCCCCCCGGTGACTTTGCTCTGGAGAGTGCTGCGGAAATAGATCACTTTCACCGCATCATCCAGAGACAGCAGGCCAGAACAGTGAGCAGCTGCAACCTCGCCAACAGAGTGTCCGAGAATCGCATCGGGCGTGACGCCCCAGTGTCTGAGTAGGGTGCTGATGCCGACTTGGATAGCAAAGAGGAGCGGTTGGACAACATGTGGGCTGTTGAATTCACTACACTCAAACTCACTTTCAAGCATGTCCAAGATGTTCAGCATGCTCAGTCTTTGGAAAAGTTGTTCAATCTCTTTGATCTTGTCCCTGAATACCGGCTCACGTTTTAGTAGCTGTTTGCACATGCCGTGGTAAGTGACGCCATTTCCGCAAAAAACAAACACTAACCTTGGATCCGAGGTTGACGGACGAATGTTTTTGCCGACAATGGCACTTAATTTCTCTTTGAGATCAACTACAGATGAAACAACAATGGCCTTTCTATATTTATGCTTAAGATGGCTCCTTCTACAAGCTGATGTGTACAACAGAGAATGTAGATCAAGTTTGGAATCTGCTTCTAGCTGATTAATGGCGTCTTCTATCATTAGGGTAAAAGATTTTGGTGAATTTGCTGACAAGACAAAAAACTTTTCCTGTTTCTCACCATTCTTTTCCTCTATGCCTGACAGTTTGTGCTCTTTGACAATGACGTGTGCATTTGTACCCCCGAAACCAAAGTTGTTAACTCCTGCAATTCTTGCACCGGAGACAATCCACTTTTCTGCTTCCTCAGGAACTTTAATGTTCAGGGCTTTGGCATCTACAAGGGCAGACTCCTCAGAGTAGAAAACAGAAGGAACGATTGTCTCATGCTTCATCATTAGGAGAACCTTAATGAGTCCAGCTACTCCAGCTGCAGATTCTGTATGTCCAATGTTGCTCTTCACAGAGCCAATCCGCAGCATCTCTGAACCAGGAGGTCTGGCTTTCGCGATGACGTTGGAGATGCTTCCTGTCTCTGTTGGGTCTCCAACTGGGGTTCCGGTCCCATGTGCCTCTATGTACTGGACATTTGCGAGGTCGGACTCTGAGTAGATTCTGCGCAGAAGTTCCTCTTGTTGTGTCATAGAGGGTTTGGTAATGGGAGTGACCGAGCGTCCATCTTGGTTGACGGCTGTTTTGCTGATGATACCCCAAATATGGTCATGGTCTTGTACAGCCTGTAAAGTGACAAAAATACAGCATTATGTTTTAACATTGTAGAGTATGTCATATTGATATGTAATATATAATAATGGGAAATGAATAGTATGCAAGTTAGTGAGTGTAGAGAAACAGGGCTAACATGATGCAGGTACTCTTTAATCGGAATAAATTGCAGTCATCGGATGTCAATCACATTCATTAATATTGGATTAATATCTGATAAGGTCGCTTATGTTATAAAAAAAAGGAGAAATGAAATGGTAGCTTTTATCACTCTGCATGTTCTGACCTTTTTCAGCGGCTTGAGGAGAATGACCCCGCAGCCCTCGCCTCGACCGTAGCCATCTGCTCTGTTGGAGAAAGGCTTGCTGGTCCCTTCAGGTGAGATCATCTTGGCCTTACTGAGAGCAACAAACACTCTTGGCTCTATGATACAGTTGACTCCGCCACAAACAGCCATGTCGCAATCACCTGATATGATAAATCATTTTATTATCTCACATTGTAATCTTTTTTTTTAAAACAACATCCTTGTAAATGAAAGGAAAACACCGCACAAACCTTGTTTGATGGATTGACAGGCAAGATGAAGAGCCACGAGAGACGACGAGCAGGCACAGTCTATAGACAGTGAGGGTCCGGTGAAGTTGAAGATGTAGGAGACTCTGTTGGATGCGATGCTCATGGCAAGCCCCGTGCCGGTCCAGTGGTTGATCACACTTGGGTGCACGTGTGCAGCATTTGTCTCATAATCTCTGTTCATAAGGCCTAGAATAAAAGCAACAGAAGTACTGATAAGTAACCGGTGGTTATTGCAGATGAAGATTATTAAGAGATTTTTTCTAAGAACTGTAGTAAAAATCTGATGGAAATATTTTGCAAAACTATTCATTTATTACTGTTTTTACCAAAAAACACTCCTGTCCTGGTCCCACTGGCCTTCTCCATTGGAATCCCTGCGTTCTCCAGCGCCCTGTAGACGCACTGAAGGAGCTGTTTTTGTTGAGGGTCCATTTGTTCAACTTCACTGTCACTGATGCCGAAAAACTTATGGTCAAATTCATTGAACCTGAAACCATTCAAAACCATGAGATTAAGTTGAATTTTTGTTTTAATACTTAGAGAACAGTCAGATCATAATTGAGTGTCTCAAGTTGCTGCGGCTGGTGATGACTGCGGTTTAATTCGACAGGATGCTGGTTTTCAAAGGCAATAAGGCAGGATTAAGAAATGCACACCACTGTTTATATTAATACCAAAGTTTTAAAATGGACAATATAGAGAATATAGAGTAACATTGAAAGATTTCCTTAGTAGGGGAAAAGTGTAAAAGACTATCTATACACACTTATTTACCAAACATAAGTGGGTCTATCTAAAATTGTTTCTATAATGAGGTTACAAGAACATACCCGTCCATGAGAGCAGCCTTGGCCGTGCGGGATTTACCCGCTTTGCTGTCATCGGGGTCATACCAGCTGGCCAAGTCAAATCTCTCTTTGGGAATTGGCACTGAACAGTTTCTCCCATCCAACAGAACCTTCCAGAAATTATCAAGCCCTTCTCCTGTTTCAAAAGAGAAATGCCCACTGTTAAGGTAGTGAAAAGGGGGAAATACATAATGAACTTAATCGGAATAAAATACAATTGACATGCTACCTTTTTACAATTAGGAGGGATTCATTTTACCCTGATGCTTGTAAAGAGTTTGCATGGGTCAAGTAAACACATTTGAATTAGTTAATTTCAAAGGTGATCTAACAATCTTGCTCCTTTATCTCAACAACACACAAAAATTCAAACAGCTTACCCCCTGGAAAATTGCATCCGATGCCGACCACGGCAATAGCGTCTTCAGCTTCTTCCATTCTGCCTGAACATCACTCAGAAATCAAAATCAAAAATCTTTACTGCACCATGAAGTCAGCATCTCTCTTTCATCCAGGCAACATCCCGACTCGGAGTAAATGTGCATAGCATTCGTTAAAACTGTGTAATTAGTCCAGTTTTGTCATGCACCGGTGAATGCTTACATCCATTCCCTTTGCCTTTCCTCTGTGATGGTATCACCGTCGGACTTGTGCTTGATTCTTATAGCCAGCTTTCTTTCTTTATTAAACATTAATGATTCATTGTGTACGTGGCCATGGAGATGAAGGACTTCAGTGAACACATTTATGGCGCCTCGCAAATGATTAGACCAAGTTTAATGAGTGGATCAATACGTTATCTGATGATGGGGTGAGTCCAGGTCTTGTTTCATCGAAGGTTATCACAGTTATAGCATAACCAACAATCAACAAATCAATTGCAGAAATCAACTTTAAAAAAGGTACATATTATCAGGTTACTCTGATGTAATGTAAACAGCATGTTAAGGTGAGATTGTGGCCTTAATTTACCTTCCATTAACTTTATGTTTTGATTAGATACGTTGAGTTCAAGGTACGTTGAGTTCAAGGTACATAAAAAACAATGTATGCCCACATGAAATTAGCGATTTCACTTAAACCAATCAAAACAGCCAGAACAAGTTTTTGGTTTGATATTTTGACGGACAGATGGAGTTTCAGAGGCCGTTTAAAGCAGAGCTCTGGTCAGTTCCCAGTACATCTGAAGCCGTTATCTCTGCTTTATTGCCTTTATCAATCCACTGCAGTCACACAGAGATCACACGTATTAAAGTTATTAAATGTGATTATGTTTTTTTTTATTACTCTCTATCAAAACAGTTGACCAAGCCCTGAGTTTAGATCAGGGTGAATGTCAACATAACATCACATTTAAGTTGACATTTTTGTTTGTTTGCAGGGCCTGAGTAAAAGTGAAAACAACTTTTATTGTCTTTTTCTTTAAATCCTGTGAAAAATGAGCAATTTAGATAATAAGAACAGATTTTTAACCCAAATATGTGGAGAAGAGACACAGTAATATATTACAATGACAGTTACTGTACTGCTTTGTTACGTTGTGCCGCTATCTGTTCACTTTTTACAACATAAATAAGTTTGCATTTAGCTAAAAGTGTTTCTTTTTATCCAATTAATTGAAATGCAAGTAGGAACATAAAGAAAAAAAAAGGATTGAGTCTAAAACTGGATTTAATGCCACAAAATACAGGTAGAGAAAGACATTAACGGCCCTGTAGTCGGACCTATTATAAAGGATATCCACCACGAAGCTATTATAAAAACATTGACCATAGTTTTTGATTGTGATAATTTAGTGAAATGGATTGTAACTTTACACAATTTTCTCCATTAAAATGAAAAAAAAAAAAAAAAAAAGTTATATTGTGCAAATACTATGTTAGTATGTAAACAATCACACACAATAAGTGCTGGAAAAATATGGAGTTGTTAGATGTTTGGACAATGTGGAATTAGTGAAATATATTGCAAAGGAGTGTTTTAAGTCTGGGTCGCCTCATTCCCACGTTATCGACAGCATACGGCAGCTCAACTCCCACAACTTCTGCGCCAAGACGTCGTCTTTACCGGCCGCCGAGCAGCTGGCAGGAGCACAGTCGCTGTGCGCAAAGACATAATAGATGAGCAACGTAAAATTAGTCAGTGTAATCAATTCACGGTTCAGTTCCTCTTTGTATTTCATCAACAGGTTTCTATGCTCTTTTAGATGGGAAGTAGGGCTAGAAAGGTCAAAAGATCATTTTTAAATATCAGGCTTCTAAACATTAACATTTACTCAATATATATATCATTATAGAAACATGAATTAAGTAGAAATTTATCTGTGAAGGAAATATTTCTCTTAGTTTCCTTTTATGTTTTAAAAGGCATGACTGCTTGCAGATGTGCTTTTATTTTTTTAAGATTTTGTTTATAGTTTTTGTAGAATGTGTTGTTTGTTTAAGGTTGCAACAACTATATTACCCTCAAAAATTAAAACCATGATGGAGACGGGTTTGTTTTTTTGAGGGAACATATAAATGTACGGCAAACTCCTGCTTTCAGCTCAATAAATTGTTGTCGGGCCGCTCTCTCTATGGCAACTGGGTTCAACGGCGTGTAAAAA
This sequence comes from Chelidonichthys spinosus, assembly GCA_029853015.1. Taxonomy (NCBI): domain Eukaryota; kingdom Metazoa; phylum Chordata; class Actinopteri; order Perciformes; family Triglidae; genus Chelidonichthys; species Chelidonichthys spinosus. The sequence goes on from CM056837.1 coordinate 15,161,485, forward strand.
ACAAAGCGTACCTGTAGTATCCGCCGCTCTCGTTCTCCAGGGACTTTTCCACTGCGCAGTAGATGCTGGTCTGAGCCCCTTGGGAAGAGTTTTTAGTGAAAGGACTGACCATCTTCATGACAAACTGTTGAGGGCCACTCAGGTGACGCCATAGATCCGTCTGGACGACTCCAGGGTGGAGAGAATATGTCGTCACACCTGTGCCTAAGAAACGCATCCATACCTGATTACTTCAATGGCACAACATGAGTGAAACAGTATGAATATTAGGGGGAAAATTGCACACCTTCTAGTTTCTTAGCTAGCGAGCGGGTGAAGAGGATGTTGGCGAGCTTGCTCTGAGAGTAGGCTGCCTTCTTGTCGTAGCTCTTCTCGCTGTTGATATCCTCCAGTTTGATGGAGCCCCAGGTGTGAGCCATGGAGGACACCGTGACAATCCTGGCCGGCGCTGATCGTTTCATCAGGTCAATCACCAAATGTGTCAACAGGAAGTGACCTGGAGAACAAGGAAATGGCTTTTAATTCAGAGTTTGAGAACGCAGAAAGACTAATTGTATCTTGGGAAGCATTCTGAATTTCCAAGTGTGATAAACTGCACAGAATGGCTTTACAAGTGTTATATTGTTAAGTGTGAGGTGTTAATTCAATTGAATTCATTCAAGGTAATTTTGGAGGCTGCAGTTTATTGTGCTCTTCAGTTTTATTGCATTACACTGAGAGGTTTTTGTAATATTTTTCCTCATTGATGAGCAGTAAATAGACAAAATATATTAAAAAATATATAGATTTACAGGGTTTGAACCATTACACTTAACTTAGCTTGTCAGATGCTAGGTTAATTGATCATACATGTAAAGTTTTAGGTCTAACAGACACCCAGTAGTCATGACAGCTTGTGTTTGGTAGTGTGAGAAAGTGTTGATCCAACAGGTAGGGACCACATTTACAGACAAGGAAGTTATTAAAACTGTGGTCTATAAACTTAATCAGGGACAAATGTGCTGATGGCAGGGTCATAAACTTTATCTTACCCAGAAACTATTTGTCTTATCAGACACCAGCGCAAGAAGCTCAAATAATATCAACACCAATAAATAGTTAACAGCAAAAAGGAAGTTTCTGTTAATAAAAAAGGTGAAATGAAGATATAATATTAAATAAAAAAAATCTGGGGGATGAATCTACTAATTTATGTGGTGACAGTACCAATGAAACCGACCCAGTCTTTGAAAAATTATTGTGATAAATAATAACCCATAATAACATGGCTATATACTGGTGAGGGGTTTTAAAGTCACTCATCTTTGTCCCAAGTCTATGTAGGTATACATCATTTTATAATTTAATAAAGTAAGTCCAAGAAACCTATTAAAACATTTTTAAAAAGAAAAACCAAAGCACCATTAGAATATATCAGATTTAGTTAGCACACATATCTACCACCTAGTGGACATTACATGTAGGTACGGGGATTATTATGAAGGGGTGTCCACTAAAAGCAAAAGCTAGATTGCATATAACAGGCAGCATATGAGTAATACTTATTATTAAATTGTATTAAATCAGACAATAGGTGGTGTATTAAGCCAACAGTAGAGAGTAAGAGATGACATAGTTTTGTTTACCAAAGTGATTGACACCGATCTGCATCTCAAAGCCATCTGCCGTTTTCCCATAAGGACAAACCATCACACCGGCATTATTGATGAGGATGTTGAGCTTCGGCTCTCCTGTACAAAAAAAGGACATCAAAAAGTGAAATGGTTTTGTCTCTTCAAAGTAGTATTATGTGTACATTCCATCAATAAACCGTGTTAACCTTTGTTGAGGGCTTCAGCGAATTCCCGAATCGAATTGCCATCCGCCAAGTCAAGTTTCATGACAACGACGTTTTCGTTGCCTGACTTTTCAATGACTTCCGTCGTGGCAGCCTGACCTCGCTCCAGGTCTCTGCACGCCATGATGACCTTTGCCCCTAAACAGAAAAAATGAAATTTGAAATACAACAGAACAAGCAATGTCCATATGAACTGTCAATGCATGCACTGTAAATGCATGCACTGTGAGTGGAGAGCACCCCCTTGTGACGAAATGATGTGTACTGTATTCCCTAGAGAGAAAGCATAAACCTGGACAGCAGGAACATATTTCACTGAGAAGACCCTTTAAAAGGTAAATACCACTTCATTTACTGGGTTTCCACAAGGTTTAGCTCAAAATGTAGATTTGAAAACTGTGTGTGATGTCAGTGTGCTGTGTGAGCAGCTGCATGGAAGATGAATAGTTATATGAAATTGAATAAGTTATTAGATTTGTGTATTATGTTGATATGAAGCAGCTTTTTTCATTCGTAATTAAAGATGTGTATTGAACTCTAATACTGTTTTGAGTACAGACAGAAATGTGTCAAAATCTGTCCGGTACTCACCATCGCCATCACATGCTTGATCAGATATTTACGTCTTGTGAACCTATTCTTGAATTAGATATATCTTTAGTTGCATTTTTATTTAGATTGGACACCTACGTGGAGTGTCCTTTTGTACATGGAAGTCATTGCAAACACTTCTAAACTTTCAGTAACCACTTCAAAGTCAAAAACAAAGTCAAAACAAAAACAATTGAAGACAGAAAGCTAAAAAGTCTTACTGTTTTTCATCACATTGCATGATAAGAAAAACACAAATAAGATTTTTGTCATTCATTTAATGTTTATCGGGACAAAATCGTGAATGGCAGTAATTTTGTTCAGGATAATCATGTATATCATTTTTTATATTTCTCCATGTGATAAAAAACAAGTGTTTTGGTCGTGCCAGTACAAAAAGTTGGTACAGAAAATATCACATGATGCCCAATTAGTAACTGGCAAATCCACCACTAATATGTATGACGCAAGTAACCATGACAAAGCAAAAAAAAAAGTAGCTCAAAGGTGAAGGAAGCGTGAGGTGTCAGACCCACCTCTCTTCGCCAGGTCGATGGCTGTCTCTTTGCCAATACCAGTGTTAGCGCCGGTGATGACAACAGTCTTGTCATCCAGCCTTTCAGCAGAGGTCCAGGGACCCCGGAAGAGATTTCTGAACAATTGAGAAATCACTGTTACTTAACTTTGAGCAACATGGGTGTGACAGGAACAATGGCAAAGCACACATAGCTTCAAAAAAATAAAAATAAAGTTCGCTCTCCAATAAGGCAAATACATTTTGTAACAGCTACGCTATTATGTAGCCCTTTAATTGTTAATAAAGCTAGTTTACCGCCACCACCGAAAACACAACTATTATTACTTTATTTAGATAGCTGGAGTATTTTCATGGATAGAAAGAAGTCCTCACCTCATAGCCTGCATCTCACTTGGCCACAGCAGTCTGTTGGTTCTGTCGTAAACCTTAAAAGTTAAAAACCTAAAAAGAAAAAAAACAGAAAACGGAGCTTTAATCTCAGATTCAACGGCACCAGAAACACAGAAAAACTCCTCAAAACGCGTCAGGTTGAAATTTGGCAATGCGGAACTGTCATTAGAGCGTCACAGGTGATTGGCTGGGATTACAGCCAATCGGCGGCAGCTCGGTCGCTCTCAGACGACACTGATTGGCTGCGCTTCAAGTTTGAGTTCCGCCCCTTTGCGAGCGTCATCCTTCTTATTGTAAATATATTATTTTCTTAATTATAAGAGCATGCAACTGCGACACTTTTAAACATTGTTATACATTGTTATTTTTGTAATAATAATAATAATAATAATAATAATTATTATTATTATTATTATGGATAACAACAACAACACACATTTACAACAAAGTGTTTTTTTTTTTTAATAGTGATAAACGACAGTACAATTCATAGCAAAGTAAAAGTTATTGGATTATTATACGTACAAATAAGGAACTAAATGAAATCATAAAACAACTCTAAATTTGGCAGGTCATATTGTTTTAATCATATCAAGAAATAATCAATACTAATAGGATCCTGAGCAGGATTTTGTAGCTTGTAAGTGGATGTGACACTACTGTTTTTTACGTCTGTGTTTACACAGTGCTATGTATTAGTTCATAACGTCTTTTAAAACATCCAGTGTATTTTCGAGTCTTCTATAAAAACAAGTCACCGACCACTCACAAAACCCACTCACAAAAAGCATTGCACCATTGCTCTGTCTGCTTCTCTCCAGCAGGTGGCAGCTAATGACCATGGATAGACCACCAGGAATCAACTGAGGGAGCCTGTTTTACTTTGACACCAGCCCGTTGGCACTGTGTTATGTCTGTAGACAGATTAACAGCTTGGTATTCGGGTAAATCTTGTCCTTGGCTGACATGTCACTCTGCTGGCAAATAATTAGCTATAAACAGAAATGACCCAGTAAAGTTCACCAAAAACACTGTGAGTGGTTCATTCGTATGTTGCAGACATGATCACAGCATACAGAGAGATTACATGGTGGGCAGAAGGTCATTAGAACAGGAAACACTGTGGCGGTCATCAGCTGATTGTGGGTAAGCAAACATTTCCTTCCCTTTTCTCTGGCTGATCAAGTCAGCAAAGAGTGTATGTTATGTGTGCGTGCACGTGTGTAGTGCAAAGATGTGTTCATGTGAATGTAGAACAAAATTAGATTCACACTGATTGGAAAAATCCCGATATATCCTCCCGACCCACCCCCTCCCTGCTTTTACTTCCGTTTCCATGTTTACTAAAGCAACAAGTGGTGGTAAGTAGCACAGGAAGTGGTTGGAAGTGTATTAATTTATCATATACTGTAAAAGAACATGACTTACTGCGATCGCCTCTACGTAAATCATCTGGTCATGTAACAAGTGCTCTGTGGTTCAACAGATAACGAAACAAAAATACACATTAAGGTGAACAATTGACAATCCAGAATAGACTGTGGCTTTTAATTGAATTATTTCAATGACATTTAGTTCCTGCATGGTGGTGTAGTGGGTAGCACTGTCACCTCACAGTGGGAGGGTCTCGGGTTCGATTCCTTCTGTGTGGAGTTTGCATGTTCTCCCCGTGTAAGCGTGGGTTCTCTCCGGGTTCTCCGGCTTCCTCCCACAGTCCAAAGACATGCAGGATGGGGATAGGTCAGTTGATGACTCTAAATTGCCCGTTTGTGTGAATGGTTGTTTGTCTCTATATGTTGGCCCTGTGATAGACTGGCCTCCTGTTCAGGGTGTACACCGCCTTCGCCCAATGTCAGCTGGGGTCCAGCCCCTCGCGACCCTGAATACAGGATAAGTGGTAGACGATGGATGGAAATTTGGTTCCCTGCCCTTCTTATTCTTGCTGTTGTTGATCCACTATGGTTTTGTCATTAGTAGCACAAAAAGCATCAGACGTAACAGTTTGCCGAAGCTATTACTGGCGCCGCATTAGCGGCTTCCCCGAGGCCAAAGACAATGGAGAGGCAAGAGGATGCACTACATAAACTAGGAGAACAATCCATTAACTATAATGGGACTATTAACTTTACTTTGGCAGATGGAGAGAGAGAGGATGCAGTTTTTTATTTTTATACAGAGGGGACAAATAAATAAACGAGAGCAGAAGGAGAACATCACGTCCATGTGACTGCAGGTTGGTCATTTGGCTTAAAATTGATGGAGCTGTTGATTTTTTTTTTTTACAAAGTACATACAAGAAATGTGTAGCTTATCAAAAATACTGAGTCACTGTGCTGCTGTGGCTTGACGCATGGCATTTTGGAGAAATGATTAAAATTCAACTTCTTCATCATGTCATATTTGATATCAGAGCAATAATAAATACAGTTAAGTATGCCTTTATATGAAATATACCCAGACCCATTTCTCCTTGTGATATATTTAATTACTAATTTAATTAATTTGACATCCTTTGTATTTGCTTTGAATTCAACAACAGAAAATATATTGAATTAAAAAAAATAACTGAATCAGCTTAATTAATTGAGCAATATATTGTTTCCTTAATCTTAGGATAATATGAGGTCTGCTGTTTAATAAACTGTATAAACTAAGAGGCAGTTTCCATCTTTTAATATGACTTGCAAAACTCCAACACATAGTGAAGTGAAGAAACGCCTTTTCATGAAACCAGTTTAAAAGAGAGATATACTGAATTAAACTTCCAAAATAAACAATTCAAATTATAGTGATTTGGGGAATTCTTCTCTTGCCCTTCAAAACGGATCAGTGGCAAGGCTTGCAGAGCGAGCAGCACTATGTTTACATTAAAACAATAATGTTCTAAGATCACATCAGTCTCCTCCGGCACACAGGAGCCATCGTTCTGGCTTGTACGCTGACAAAATCTGAAGCTGTGGGACACGATAAACATCTCCCAGTGTCCACGTTTCACCTCTTCTTGGCCGTCCGTCGCTCTCATTCTGTTTAGTCTGGCTCCCATCATGCCTCTGTATTTAGTGTCCGCCCTCTTAGCCTCCCTCACCTCTTTGAGGGGTTATGTAACGCATAAACGTTGCCATTCACTTTGCTCAGCCCGTCCCTCTTTACTGATCCAATCTCAGACTTGTAATGGCTTTTTCAACAGCTGCACCGTTTCTCTGAGATATCAATCTATATTCATAATTACGGTTGACTTTGTGAACAGAGGTCTTGACAGACTCTCAACACTGCGCTGTTGACCAAATCGCACTGCGGTGTTCAGCTCCGCCACATCATTTCCCTTCATAATTCCCTTTTTTGTGTTCTCATGAACTGGAGGTTCGTCCTGTGAGATGCAGCGTTGATTTCCCTCGTGTATCTAAACATAAAACAAGCTTCATGTTGCATAACAGCGCAAAGATGCCATTTCGTATACATTTATAGTTTGTGTTCAACCTTATATGGAGAAAACTGAATCTTCCCATAATGACTCTCGAGCTAAGGGAATATTACAGATTGTATAATTTGTTCTTACTTCCCTTTAGTGAGCTTGGGCGTAATTATAAAGACTATAAAAGGTTAAAATTATACATAAAAGATAAGATAACAATCCTTTATTGGTGCCACAGTGGGGACATTTACAGCAGGTACAGGTTACAGCAGCCAAAAAGGATAGTGCAAATAACAAAAGCAGCCAATCACACATACATACATATAGTCATGTGGGTCAACTAACATCAAGAACTATTTCAGTTGTGCGATAATTTTCTTTATTTAAAAGGTGAACTGACCTTTAAACAGGGGCAGCATAGAAATTTAAATCGTACAAATTAAAAGCAAATTAAGTTGCATTTTTCCGTATCATCAAAAATTGATTGATAAATCCATCACAGTCAAAATTCATATGTTGTTAAAGAGTATCTTTATCAAAAATTCAATCAAAAAAGATCATCAGATTTTGATTCAAACGTTGCTAAATCCTGATTGGTGCGCAGACATACGTGACATCACTAAGTTCCACCCACTTTAAACCGGCAAGAAGAGCACAGAATACATAGAAAATACAGCAAATCTATCGTGTGAAATCACCAAAATGGTTAGATTTTTTGCAGAATATTGTGTGCTCACATAAGACCCCATCCCTCATAGTGAAAAGCCGATTGAGAAAATCTGTTTAAAGGCCCTTTAATCCTGAAATATACCAGAAAGGATGCACCAGAAACACCTTTCAGTTCCTCTCTTCATCTCACCTTTTGATCTTCGCTGTTTCTGGCAGCATGGATCATCTCAGCTCTACCTCTGTGGAAAATTGGGCGACGAAGACCAGCACCAGTGTCAAGGGTGAAGCAACCCTTCTGCTCTCGAAGATAATTCAACGTTGCCGCAAGATGGCACTGTGGCGGATTGAGGTTACGTTGCCCTTTGAGGGTGAGCAGACAGTGATTAGAGCCCCGCTATGAGCCCCGGGAAACTGGGTGCTATTTATAGAGCTTGTCCTAAGGAGTCAATACCGTAGTTCAGAGCTGTGCAAGTGTGCTCCTGAGGGAGACGAGGACAGCAGGAGATACAGAATCATACTTCAGTGTATGAAGTATCTAAAGTCATGGATTTGGGATGGCATTGAATGTATTTAGCGGACTGTACCAGGAGACTAAAATGCCAATGTGCCATGTGACATTTTTTTTAAGAAGCCTGCTTTTAAGGACATTTAGACTTTTGATGGCCTCTACATAACTAATACATTCACATGTTTGGCTTCACAACAAAATTGCTTGCACATGTCATGCCCTCCATCTGCTCAAACTGCAAATAGGTCAGAGAGCACTGGGAGGTTTTTTGTTTTCTGACAGGGTACCGAAACAACAAAACCACCCAGAAATATCAGCATTTCTCTTTCAAACGTATGCTCGTCTTAATATTTTATTATTACAGTTATGAAGGTCATCTAGTTTGCTCAAGCAAAATTTTAAGGAATCACCACCTCACCAAAAGGATATCAGTCGGAGGTTACAGCAGTTTTTGTTCCTTAATTGATTTATGTTTCTACGGTGGGTTCTTGTACTTTCTCACAGCATGTAGAGTAACTGAGCCTGCACTATCTTTACATGTCCTCTCCATATGACACATTTATTTCCTTTGTCCTCGCAGATGTTTATACTTTACATGGGAGCGGTACATTTATTATTTAACCTTCACAGAAATATATTTTACACAGATAACGGACCATTATCAATCAATATTCACTACTTTTATTGCTACCGAATGTGTGGTTGCTGTTAAAGTGTAACCTTCATAGCTGAATCCAGTGTTGGCTTCCTCTTCCAGCAGACATACAGGATCAGGTGCAGCTCCAGCAGGAAGAGTGAACTTTATCCAGCACTGAGAGTGAAGCGACCAATGGAAACCCATCAAACGTAACCCTCAGCATTTGAACAACTGGTGTCGTTGACAGGAGCCACAATGAAATGATCAGGCTGGCTGCAGAATCTGATCCTTGTGGTGAACCCATGACCTTGCCAGAATGTCCCATACTCTGTAGGCTCCTGTGACCTGCAGTATTTATAAGTAGGTATACATTATTAGTATGTATTATTAATATAATAATTATTAATTAAACTCCATAGAAGGGCTGTCAGAAACTAAAAATAACTACAAAAAGAAGACTGTAAAGTCTTGTTTGAACTGGGATTTCTTTATGATTTTTATTTATTTATTTAGAGCAGAATATCCGTCCCTCTCCCTTGTTTGTGCTGTCAAGAACCCTGACATGTTACATTAAAAACGTTACGCCCCTGTTTGTATAATACTGGCTTCCAAGAAAGTCATGTAAATGAGAAAGGAAGCAAGAGTCAAATCGAAAGCTCCTGATGCCCTGGGGAGAACTGGTAGTTCTCCAGTCAGTTGAATGAATAAATAAAGATGCATGAAAAGCATAGACTGAACCGGATTGTCTTTTTTTTTTTTTATCCATCAGCAGTTATGTTGCTGAAGCCATGGTTCAGTTACACCACTGGATCCCAACACCACTTATTTCTGAAGAATGAATGACTGTGAAGACAGGCAAAAAGAGTCATGCCATGATGATGACCACAATATCAAAATAAGCAAATCCTTATCTGTTGGTTTAGATGATTTTGCATGACCTGTATGTACTGAGGATGCTATTGTTGGTATGTTAATGAATAAAACCATGGTTCATCCTTGATCCTTGTTTTCTGTAGCGTCAGTCTGTCTGTATCTGTATGTTTGTTTTGCCATCCTATCTTACCATGTTTCCTATGGATTTTATATTTGTTATAGTGGGATTCAACAATTGGACACATAAAGAATCAGCCACAGGTGTCCTGAATTCAACCCGGAAGCTCTAAACACAACACTGACATATGATCTCCTTATGAAGTGCGTTAGCAAATAGATGCCTATTTATACATCCAGCGGCTATGAAGCAAGATCATATCATTCATTTGGAGTCATGTTTCGGCCACGTGGCGACTCCAAGTCCAATATTTAATCTCCTTTTAGCTCAGTTTCTGTTCTCCACCAGCTACTGATGAGAATATCAGGTTGTCCACAAGCTAGCTGCTGCTGATAGCAGTAAAACAAATCATTCCTGTAGAGCTTAAGAAGTCTCTCCACCCCGTTCTCACTCTCGTCAAATCATCACCCCTTTAGCGACTGCATGCAACACACACCAGGCTTTTAATGTAATGTAAACCCTCGTCTGGGAGGTTTAGGCAGCAAGACTACTTGGTTAGGTTAAGTAAAAGATCATGGTTTGGGTTGAAATCATGTATATTTACGAAGGGTGTATTAAATTGACGTGGCACAAGTTAAGTAATTTATGTAATGTACTAACAGAACTGCAAATAAGGCAACATTGAGTCTTTTTTTTGCACACGAAAATAAACAGTGGTCTCTTGGGTGAAAGTCCGGTGTTTGTTTGCCCCATCCTCCTTTATGCAGAAACTCTTTATACTCCGTCACCTGACTTCTGGAGCCCCGAGTGTCTAATATTTCTTCATGTGTTTACATTGGAGTTACTTGATAGCCGTCTCACACAGATGCAAAAGGGTTCCTTGTTTGTTGGTATCATGTCGGTGACAGATTGCAGGTGTCTGACGCCCTGGGAATGAGAGCAGGCTACTAAATTATTAGAAAACAGCTCAGTCATTTGATTTAAATCTGTATTTCCATTTTACAAACTATACAGAGTAATTGCCACCTCACGTTAATTATGTCATTACATAGGAACAAGTACATCCTGTGCTTTTTGAGGGAAAGGGTCATTTTGCAGTCACACATACAAACGACGGCAGGGGCTCATGATGGATGAGTGGCATGAAAAAACAAACATTTGATATGGGAAATTATAACTGGGAAGCTCCTTCCAACAACAGTAAACGTCTCTGACCTCTTCTGTCCTCCTACTGCGGCGGCCAGTAGACGTCTCTGACAGACGGGGTCCAAAATACACAGATGATTCATTTGGAGCAACTGGATTGGGGACAATGTTTTATGTAATGGGAGTGGGTTACATTACAAACACAAATGCAGACCAAGTACACATCTGTGTTACTTAATTGGGATGGTGCGTGGTGAAACTGTGCACTGTAATCGGCGGCACAGAGGAAGAACGATAAGAAGGATCTGGCAAATGTTCAAGTTGAGAGTTTTGTTTTGTTGGGTCCTCTTGTGTATACTTGAGGGAAAATGTCTGCAGGATACGGTGAGAAAACTCACGAAGGTAAAGGCAATACACATCTGGCCCAGTTGGCCGACAGCTCGTTAATTGCATAAATAATGATGGTGGTATGCACATGTTTCTTCAAACCTCTCTTTGGGAGTTCAATTCTCAAAGTGAAATTCCAATGAACTCCCCCAGGACAGCGATTAGATCTGTTTTCCTTACAGGGATTACATTATGTAAGGCTTCACGTAATCTCAATTTGTATTTAAACTAGATTTCAGTGGATTAAAACGCGCTCACAGGCTGAATATAAATCCACACTGAAGTGTGCTACTGAATTGGAGTGCCTTTCACTTATTGTTATTACTTTAAAACAGTATTAAATATGTTTTTTTAATAATCAATCTATGAATTTTGGTAACGTTTTACTGAAGATATGTAAGGCTCTAAATGCTCTGCAGCCTCGCTTACAAAAACCTGGAAATGTACCATAGTTCTCCAGTAAAATCACAACTGGGTGTTATGTTAAGCACTACAATGTATTATATACATACGTATATGCACCGCACATATGTTTATACACAGAATGTCTTTCTTCCCAGCTGCTCTGCAACATCTCGGAGGAAAATACTCGACCTCTTCCATGCAGAAGATGAAGAATGACTACTATGAATAGACTCAAAAGTTCCTCGGTGTTATCATGCAAAGCACGTCTCCTCTGCACTCTTTTGTCGTTGCTGTTGCAAAAGGAGCGCAAGGAGCGCGAGGAGCTCTTTGCTATTCACCCGGACACATTCAGAAAAAAATTGAGCTGCAGAGACTAGGGGCAGGGGGGGACAGAAAACTGGACTTTCAAAAGAAAACTGAGCCAGCACACATGGCTGAGAGAGGAGCTTGAGGGGTTCATATGCATCTAAATGAGCGGCTGACTCACCAGGCTTAAGCTGTGGTCCTTGACGCTTCTTTTCAGTCAGGCAGAAGAAAAGAAAATGGTCGAGCCATGGACTGTTGATATTCCATTCATGTCCTCGGGTGATTGTCCTGGAGGCGATTTCAGGTTTCAGCAGATGTTCAACACAAGTCGTCAACATGGAAGCCATTGTATATTAATTTTCTTTTTCAAGAGATTTCCCAAATACAAATGCGATTTCTGCATTTATCATTGGTGCTGAGCCAACACCGTGAAATCAACTTGCGATGTTGGATTATGGCCCTGACACCTCAGCCTTTTGGAGGTTCTCCACTGTGTTTGTTTCAACATATGAGTGAAGAAAGAAAGAAAAACAGGGATTGTGTTTGTTTTACTGTCAAAAACTATATTCACCATTTGTATACTGCATCTGGTGCATCTAAGCACTTTTCCAACCTTAGCTTTAAAAAAAAATAATTTGAAGTACATTTATTTCTCACACAAACAGGTGCCTCCTTATGTAGCCTAATAGGAAAATTGGCTAACTGGCTAGTAGGCTAACACTATGGTAAGTCATAGCTAGTTAGCAGGTAACATTAGCTATGACTAGCCAAGCCTTAAAAAGAGGTTCGTCATTCACGTTCTCTATGAAGTTACTTTACGGACAGGTATTTTTTGCCTCTAGTAATGACTTGGTATATGAAAGCAAATATAACAAACCTTTATTTAATTACACTGCTGAAGGAGATGAGCAGAAATGAATGCCTAAGTAAGTAAGCCTAATAAACTTAAGATAATAAGTTACATTTACATAAAACCAGTTTTCCGTTTTGCTGCAAAGACTTTGCAGCTGTGGATGTTTTAGTGTGTAGACAAAACAGTAACCCACTTGATTTTAAAGTGTCGAGACTGACTTCAATATCTTCATCTTGGTGAGTGTTGATTTCGTTATTATGAGAAGACTCTGAAAACTCATTCAAAACGCTAAAATGCTAATAGTTAATTCATTCAACTCATTATTTCAAGTTAAATGACTTCAAGGCAGAAGAACTAATGTTTGTAAGGCCTATAGAAAAATGTATAGATTTAGATCAGGTTAAATATCCGTTGATTCGACTACTTTGTGTTTTATATGAGGCTATGTAGGTGAATGGGTCTGTTGAAGATGTGTGTAGAATTTTAAAATCCTCTGTTTGCTGGTTTTGCCAGCGCTCACCCTCCTATCAGGAGATAAATGGGTGGCAGGTGGCGATGAAAAGCAAAAAAAAAAAAAGGGTGCTGAAATCATTATGTCAGTTAACAAGCATATACAAGGCTCTAGATTGCTTACCACAAACCATACACTGAAAATTGAGGGGAAATTGAGGGAATTGTGTGTCACCGAAGGCAACCTCTGCACTTTCAGTCACTCCCGCTTCAGCAGGGAAGCACACAATGGGGAGCTGGCCTCGTTTCTGCGCCTCCCAGTTATAGGACGTGCAACAATGTTATTTGAGCATAGACTTGGCACAGGCATCATTGAATCCCCCACAACTGTATATCTGGCTCCCAGCTACCCATCTGCCCCCGGTTCACTGGCAATAAAGCCTTCTTGTGCTATAAGAAGCCACACAAGACTGTGTATGTGTGCTTGAGCTGGACATCTTTGGAGACTAAATAGAGGAGAAATAGCAACTTGTTCTTTTCCCAAGCCCTTTTTTTAAATCTTATTTTATGTGAATATGTATAGCAGGCCATGTTTCGAACAGCTGGTCTTCCGTAGGTGAGGTGGGAGCACATCCATCTGCCAGGAAGTCCATCTGTTGAAAAAGGAAAATGTTGATGATACATTCCTTAGAAATACTTTGCAACTAAAGACCTGTTTATCTGATGCAATCTTGTGTTTTTTGAATTTGTATTACCCTGCAAAAATCTGTGGGATTTATTGTATTAATACATCATTATTTTCTATGTTAAAGTCTATGTATTCAGTAGTTTCCTCATTGCTGAATACTGACCCTTTACTGCTGCAATGACCTAATTTCTTGACAGATTGCTAATGTGTCACCATCTTATCTTCACATGGCTTTGTACTGTCCCTGCTAACAAGCACTAGTTACTCATCTGTGTGTAGTGGTAGCTGGTGTATGTTAATATTATCTTTAGCACGATGTGGCAAAAGATTGTGGTGAAAGGGCCTAACCTGTTGTTTAAAGGCAGGGGTGATTCAAGGTTAAAAAAAAAAAAAAGCAAGTCCAAACCAACCCTGCTGAACCCTGCAATACTTTAATATGCTAATCCTCTTTGTGTGTTTGGAAACAATCCATTAAAGCTTCCATCGCCATGGTAAGAAACGAGATGGAGAGAAAATAAAATATGGTAATAATTCATGTCATTAAAGGGGGCGTATCATTCTCACATCCAGGCTCATACTTGTATTGTGGGTTTCTACTAGATCATGTTTACATGTTTTAATGGAAAAAAATCCCCACACTATTTTTCCCATTCTGCCTGTCTGAAATGTTTAGTGCCTGTTTCTTTAAGCCCCCTATCCTGAAAAAGCTGATTTGATTGGTCAGCAGCTTCCTGTCTCCTAAGTGGGCGTGGTCACTTCCCTGTTGATTGAGTGTTTTGATAGTTTCACAGTATTTTTATAGCACCTAGATGTGTTTTATAATAAAAAAGGAACATGGAAATTACACTTATAGGACCTTTAAATTTCAACCAAAGTGAAAAACATGCATTGTTTGTCACATCTAAAAAACTCTTATAACATCCTCAATGGAAAGTTAACAAGAAAAATGAGCAAAATCAGTGCAGATGAACCAGAGGTAGTGCTTTTTTTAATTCCATGTGGACTTTTCTTTGTCAAAACCTGCCACCTAAATTACCCACAATGCAGCTTGACCACAGAGAGTTTGGTCTGGTAAACTCATTCATTTCTAACTCCACACCTCCAGATTTCTTGTAAATTTCCTAACTTTGTTTTGCAATGTTTTCCCCCATCTGACCAAGTAAGGTTCAGTCTGATACGCGTGCCTGCTGTAAAGATTGAGGTCTTTGGGAAACACAACGACCAGTTTGACTGATAGAATCGGGCTTAAGGCTGCGGTGAAAGTTGAAATCTTCTTAAATCTGTCTGCCTTAGGTATTTAATAGTCAGTGAGCACACAATCTCACATTACAACCAATGACTGTTAGTTTGAGGCCTTGGATTAAAGCTTTTGTCTGCTGTATTAAGATAATGAGATCTACTTTCTAAGGATCTTATGAACGACCTCGACACAGAATGAGACACGAGTTAGTTTTCATTGTTTCAGCAGCGAAGTGAGTGTTGGATCAGAACTGTAACTAAGCCGCAGGTGCAAACCACCGATGAATTAGCACAAGGAAAGCTGCCTTAATTATTGATAAATGTAGACCTTTGTTCATTCAATAATCATATTAAGAAAAATGCTGGAGCAGAAGAAAGTAACTGGAGTAATCCCGGGAAATCTGGATGTTGAGTTTTGCTGTGACTAAAAAAAAAGCCTCTTAAACATCTATTAAGTTTAAGTTCCCCTTTATTTATTGACATTCTGTCGAAAACAATGTTTGATTGATATTCACCAGATTTTAAGTTTGACTATATGAAAGTGACATGATGAATCTGGGATGTATGGCATCAAGACAGATAAAAGACAAATGCTAAACGTCAGACATAGCATGAGCTTTTTATCTTTTGTGGCCAAAACAGTGGCACAAATCCTGATCTGTTATATTGTTTTTATATTATATATTATGTATATTTTATACAGAGCTTCTTTCATTTGGTCCAACCCCCATACTGAGCATGCACAAATGTCACTGCATCCCTTGAACCTATAAACTCTGGCTGCCACTCCATGCACTGTGTGATGTACAAACAGATACGTGTGATTGTTATCCATCAGCACCTCTGTTTTATTTTTTGACAAACCTGTTTCCTCGTCTCTCTCTGTATTTGTACATCAGTTTCATTTGCGGGTGCCAGACAGACTGTGTCGTCGACCCCCCCCCCCTACCCCAAAGCTCACTGGGGAGGAAGTGTGATGGCAATCAGCTGGCCGATTACTCTCTGTTTTTACTTCAAATGACGGAGGCATTTGTGTTTGCTTTGCCAACACGGAGCCACAGTCAGTATCTGGTTCTGCAGCGGGGCAGATAAGGCTGTGGAGGCATAAGATGTGTAGGTCAGAGAAATGTCACGCGAAATAAGTCTGCTTTCCACTCGTGAATGTTAAATACACCCTCTAAAAATGTACCATTCAGCACCTTTTTTGAGCTGGATTATGAGCATGTGTTGCTGCTGAGATCCCCTGAGCACATAAATCTGATTACACAGTCACATTGCAGGGGACTCGCCTTCATTTTAGGAACAAAAATGGTGTGTTTGTGTGTCAAAAATGTTAACGACAATGAGCCAAAACACTGAATTCAGGAAGGAGATTTAGGCCCCCGTCAGCCTGATCTCACAGAAATACATGAAATGACCGCGAAACTCTTTACAGGCTGTGGCACATAATGTGTTTACGTGTGGAATTATGTGTCGGCATCACAGAAACAATGCCAGTGGAAACTCAATAAGGGTCCTTTAAATTTAATTATGCAACGCGTGGAGCTGACGTAGTATGAACAGAGAGAAACACTACTTATGGGGGAGGGGACTTTTGACAGGGAGGCTGATGTTGAAGACCAGTGTTCGTGTCCCAAAGTGTCTTTTTTTATTTTATTGTTGCTAGGCAACCACCTAACGAGTGCTGATGTTACCTTATTACAAACTATATAACAGTAGGATACCCAGTAGTTAATATCAAATAAATTAAATTACCCAAGACCTAGTTCAGCACTAGGTGCTCCTGCAAAAATGTGAGGCGATGGGATTGGGGTTAAATGTGCGGTGCTCAGTAATCATCTCACATGAAACACAGCGATCGAAAAGCCACACCCAGCCCAACGAGCTTCCTCATGCCTCTGTGTATCACAGCACGATAATTAACGGCAATCATCGTTATCTGCAAAGACATCAGAACATCTCATCAAGGCAGCGGAGGGAAATGCACACTTCTGCTGTAACATCATTTTTGATGAATCCATCTTCAAGCATCCCTTCTTGCTCTCTTTTTTTAAATTATCTAAATGAGATTGCTCATGAACGTGGTAATAACCTCATGACAGTCACCAAAAAATCATATCCTGAAAAAATATTCCATGTGAACGTAAATAGATCAGAGAAGAAAAAAATAACCTTAAAATCAACATTTCTTGTGAACTTACTAATTTATAATATTGCTAAATCTTTGATGTTTTACATTACATATTGAAGCATCAAAATATATTAAAGGTAGATTGTTTTGAATATTTTGAAGCCCAAATTGTTTAAATTCTGTGACAGTTTTCTTCCCCATTTTTTGCTGGTTCATTGCTACAGTTTTAGACGCACTGTTCCTTTTTGTTTGACATTTCATTTGACATGGCCAATCTTTTCAGTAAATTCCATTAAGCGATCTGATATGAAGTGATACGATGTTTCAAGCTGAGGTAACGCCCTAAAAACACAAGTTAACATTGGAATACCAACCGAGATGTAGTTGATTTGTTTGTGGTGACCTCTCGATGACTTGATGACTATAGCATTACTCCCTAGTGCCACTAGTGGTCTTAAACTTCACAGGGCACCTTTAATAAAATATGCCTGAATGGTAACAACACACCTGCTAAGATCAGCTGATTGCATGAGTCCCATCTCTGTTTGTGTGTCTCTCCTTCTGCCTCCCATCCACTCACACACATACGCACAAACTCGCTGGTGTAAACATCCCCCAGATTTAGCGACCCGGCCCCCCTCCAGGTCTCCCTCACGTCCAGTGATTTGTCGGATTTACAATGAAGCTGTCGCTTCGCATCCTCTCGTACAGCCGCCCGACCTGCAGGCGAGGGGCTGTGGTAGATGACACTTCAGCTGCGTTCAGCTTTTGCTACACTGCACAGACATGCTGCGACATCCTCAGCCACTGTTATACAACCAATGCAAGGGAATGGTTTTGAGCCTTGTAGAGTTTAAATATCGGCAATTCATAATGTATATACTGACAGTCAAGTACAATTGTGCTCAAAATGACACTCGACTGATTAAAAAGTGATAAAGAACGTATGGATTTAAGACTTAAGCCCTTTTTGCACCGGATTAATATTACTCATGCAATTTAGAAGTGACCCTCATGTGCACATGTCTGTGTTTCACATGGGAAAAATAAAGTCTGTGCTTTACTAGAATTTACTGACATTTTCCCCAGGGTAAGATGTCAATGTTCTGTGTAGCATCCGCTCCCTGAACAAAAAGAGCAAATGCTGCTTTATGGAAAAGCATGTATTGGATGCATGAAGAGATGAGTTGCTGAGCAGAATCACATTACCAAAAGCATTTTGGTCAAAAGGTGGCGCTCGCTCTTTC
This sequence comes from Chelidonichthys spinosus, assembly GCA_029853015.1. NCBI lineage: Eukaryota > Metazoa > Chordata > Actinopteri > Perciformes > Triglidae > Chelidonichthys > Chelidonichthys spinosus. The sequence goes on from CM056837.1 coordinate 15,179,910, forward strand.
TGTGAATGGGTCTCTATGCTGCATAGCGAGATAAGCGTTCTGAACTTTCTCCCAAAATCCTGTTAAAATGTTTATTTATAATTGCAAATCCATTCTCTGAAATCATTGCAATGGAAAGAGGCAGAAAAAATATGTGGAGAAAACTAAAACTTGTTAGTTGACAAATTACGGACACATGGGAATAAGATCACACATAATCTCAATAATTACGAGAAGTCCCAATATGTGTTTGGTGGTTTCCATGGAAACAGAATTTGACAAAACGTTCGCCTCATTTTGTAGATGTGTTGGATCATGATCATGTTAAATAAATAAAATACAACAATATCCAGCCTTGAACAGCTGACTTCTAGGTTACAGTACATTTGGGTGGTTTGGTCTCATGCTGTACGGTCGTCTCCTCCAAAAGAACGTACAGTATGTCATCAGACTAACAGTAAGTTATCAGAGAACCAACATATGGTGCCAGAAGTCTGGAGCAGACAAAGATAGCCGCACCCTGAAGCATCAGATACCAAGCATGTCATCACAGCATCAACACAGTGGATTCTAACTCATTTAAATAATACAACGGTAACTCATTTAAATACTATCAAATCCAAAATACAACTACTGATACACATTCACTCTCTGGGTACAAGGATACCTTGTAAACCAGCAGCCACCACACAACTAAACAGAAGCCGCTAGTCGTCAATAATTACAAGCTGATTCATCTCATGGAACAATATGCAGGGTTTTGGTACACAAGTGATAGTTTATTTGCTAGATTTGATCTGTAATTGCAAATTTCTTCGAAGCATTAATTGTGAAATCTCTTTCGATCCACTCAAATTTAATATAACACATATTTTAAAACATTTCCCAAGCATTTACAAAGCTCCATTCTGGTCCGTTATCTTGTGTCTGATGACGACAGTTTAAAAACTGTGCTTGTCACTATCCTCGGCAACACCCAGGAGTTATGCAAGAATTGAATACATTTTTCTTGGAATCAACACTTCGAATGTCACCTCAGTTCCTCCTTTTTGCTCATAATCTGATCAGTTTCAGTGCATTTTTCATGAGAACTTTATCTCTGCTGAGTCATATATAATGTCTAAGAACAAACAACCGGCTTCCTCAAATGTTCAGTGTTGATGACCACATGTGTATGGGTGAGAGATGGGGTAATAATGCTGTATCAGTGTCTTTCTAGACTTATTTCTCCAGGAACCCACTTTTAAAAAGAAAAACCACTGCGACCCAATTCACAGTCGGCAACTTGTGAGAAGAGCAAATTTGTGCTTAATTATCTTATTATTATCTTGAATGGTAAACCAGCTTTGTTTAAGGCGGAAATAAACAATTGGAAAATTCTTAATAAATGAGACCAAATAAATACATTCAGTTGGAGTTTACAGTGGGGCTGCACGGTGGTGTAGTGGGTAGCACTCTCGCCTCACAGCAAGAGGGTCCTGAGTTCGATTCCCGGGTCGGCCCGGGTTCCTTCTGTGTGGAGTTTGCATGTTCTCCCCGTGTAAGCGTGGGTTCTCTCCGGGTTCTCCGGCTTCCTCCCACATCCAAAGACATGCAAGATGGGGATAGGTTAATTGGTGACTCTAAATTGCCCGTAGGTGTGAATGTGAGCGTGATTGGTTGTTTGTCTCTACATGTCAGCCCTGCGATAGACTGGCGTCCTGTCCAGGGTGTACCCTGCCTTCGCCCAATGACAGCTGGGATTGGCTCCAGCCCCCCCGCGACCCTAAATACAGGATAAGTGGTAGAAAATGGATGGATGGATGGATGGAGTTTACAGTCTCATTATTTTAATTTCCTCTCAAACTAACAGAATGTAGCCTTTGATATTATATTCAATATTGTAAATAGGCGACTAATAGAGCAATACGAACATTCAGGCTCCCTTATCCCTCAAGTAACTCTACATATATAGAGTAATAAATGCAAATGTATTTGTATTTATTACTGTAATTAAAGAATAATAAAATACATGCAGGCCATGATGAGTCTATGAAATCCTACTCACTGTACCTTTAACAAAGGGCTGGTAGCCTCAACTCTACACCACACGAGATGCAGGTCACAAATCCTGGTCTTTGATGTGAAGGTCCTGTACTTTGTACACCCAAACATCCTCCCACGACCTTATCTCTGTGACGTCTGTGCCGTACACGGATGTCACACTCAGGCTACTGGATTGTAAGAAGAAATCCATGTGGTAATTACAGTGTGTTTCCTCCAGAAACCTAGTTTTAATCTGTATTTTGAGGTCGATACCCACTCGATTGAAAATGGTTTTATGTATGTTTTCCTTTAATTGGTAGGATAAGATATGATATTTAAATTTATAAGTGACATTTAGATTAATCCAGATTGTAAATAACTCTCCTCTCTATGAAAGGTTGTCATTACTCAAGCAGCCATGTTGTCATAGCGGACGCGTCGTTAGTCATGGCTGAATTTGGTTATACATTTGCATCGGGACTGTGAACATGCTACATGTTGGTGATGTGTGTCACCTGACCTCCAGAAGTTATCGCGTGCCCGTCCGATAGCTGTTGCACTTTATCACCTCATCACCTCGGGTTTCAGTGCATTTCCTCTGCATACATTGAAAGCTATTTAGGCTACGGCGGTCTATCAGAGACAATCTCTCTCCTCAATGCTGCTTACACTGAAGGAATTTCCTTCCTTATGCATTTACATGGTGCCAGACGAGCGTTCCTTTGAAGCTTTAAAGATATCGACAGATGTGGTGGTGTGATGACGGATGTTGTGTGATACAAGCAAATTTTTTTTCGCTGGTTGTTTTTTCTTTTTTTTGGAGGAGAACATGTAGTGTTTCAGTCACACAACTATAGAAATATAGAGCATTTTAAATGTGCAATCGAGGACAAAGGCTTCCAGGTAACAGCTCCTCTGTAGTTCAGCCTTTGACTGTTTCCCTCTAATGAAACATGTTATGTCACCATATTTAAACTGGTTTCTTAGGGCTGCCATTTTGCTTTTAGCTGTCTTTTTGTGAAAATTACATTCTATTTACATACATCATACATCAAGAGACTGAATGGAACGGCAGGTTTTGTAAAAACTCGGATCCAGTTTTCATTATGAACTTTTGACACATTGTGTGTATACTGTCGATAATGATTGCACTTTTGTTTGTCGTGTGTTTATGTGCCAATGTGGGTTAAATCCAACTTGTTCCAAATATACATTTCTTCTTGTTTAATACACCTTTCCACTATAAATCACTCTCTCATTCCATGGGCAGAGTTTGCCGTCAGTATTTTAGTTAACACTCACGTAACCTTTAAATGCAGCCAAATAATTAACAAAGAACTAAAAATAAGATTACGCTAATCTCCTGATAGCAAACCAAACATTTGAATTTTAATACATAATCTAATACAAACATATACTCCACCTTTAAATACCAATGACGGTCGTGGTCGGACCACTTAAATGAAAATGACTATCATGCAAATAACAAACAAAAAAAAAAGAAGAAAGAAATTACTGACCACTCCCTCTGTGATATAATTATGGATGATTTCTTTTTACAAAATAAAATGCACCGGGCTACTTTTTCTTTGAAACGAACAGCTGAGCCACAAATCGCCACCTCCTTGCTGCATTTATCTACCTTCAGGAGCGTCCAGCTAACAGGTGGTAATGTGAGAGACATTTGCAGACAGGAAACCCTACTCCCCGTGGGTAATGCTAGCCAACATGCCACCGAGGGAGCATGGACAAGAAATCCGGCCCACGGCTGGATAAATTTGACTGTGGTCAGGAACAATGAACGGGGGAAATCACTGGATTACACGTGAGGAAGAAGAGGAAGACGAGAGGAGAAACTGAATGACCGACTGTTGTTATCTATTCAGGCGAAGCGTCCCTCCACTTTAAAACATTTCTCTCCTTGTGTGTGTGTGAGGGACAAAACGTGAAAGGGCCAGAGTCAAGAAGTTAACAATCAAACGGACAAAGAAATGAATGGAGCTGGTTCAGGTTTGGTTCGCTCTCACTAAGCAAAGCCGCGGCCTGATAGCCGCGCTGAATGGACTCATTCTTCTTATCGGTGTGGCCAGCAGAGCAGGCGGAGGAGGAGGAGGGGAGGTTCTGTGTAGGTGACCTAGATAAGGTTATTCCTGAACTGTACGAGACAAGTGAGGGGGTGACACGCCCTTCCACTATCAACACCCCCTCCTCTCCGTAATCAGTAGAATATACTGACATGTTAGTCAGGAGATATTGGCATGAGGGACCTCACTACAAACAGTACAGTCAATACTTCATGTTATGTCACATGGCCCTTTTCCCACGAACTGTGGGCTCAAACTCAGCTTCTAGGCTCTCTGATTATGGTTTATTTTTCTGCCAAGAATGACAACTTGAAAATCAAGGCTTGAGATCATCGAGTTTGTTCTACCACAGGGAAACATTCACAATATTACCATTTCTAGCTATGCAATGCTCCAATTGAGTTTTAATCATCTGGTCTCATTCTCTCAAGTACTGCAGTTTGATCAGTGGCACCCTTTAACCTCCATAGAACGCACCAGGCTAACTAACTCCAATGCAAACCCATTGGTGTCATTATTCGTCAGAGGAACTGATGTAGTCAGAAAGGTTGAATATAAGAGGGAACAAACGCAGTACTTTCACCCAGGACACCGCTCCTCATGTCCTGTGTTTTTTTTTTTTTTTTTTTACATTTCAAACATGCAGCATATAGGTTTATAACCTTAGTGCTCCATGAATTCAAACCTTCATCTTCCCGTCTTAGCAAGCAATTCTCCAACGTGTGCTCATAACATGGCTCTAGAAAAAAATCACCATCACCACTTTGCCCGGTTATGTCATCAAAATGAATAAGCATCTTGGTGGATTATGGGTTTAAAAACAAACACGCAAACTGCACAGTCGTCATTATCTGTCCATGCAAGTAACGATTAATTAATAAAACATACACATATGCTGAAAACAGTGTGTCAGTGAATGCTCCATATGGCATGACGGTCTGTAAACCTTCAGTGCAACTGTTAGTTTGGTTCAGCAGGAAGACGGCCGTGCAGTTAACAGGGATTATCCCATGATCTCATTAATATTAGAGCTACAGTGGAGTATGTGGACTTGTTACAGTAATACAGAATACTGATGGTGTCATAGAGCTGCAGACTCGTCAGGTTTCTTTTTGGTCTATTTTTAATCCTGAAAAATCTGTGTCAAAGGTTTGTATGGCTGCTTCACACTCTGCTAGGTTTGTAATTTAAGATACTATTTTTTGAACAAAGCAGTGGATCTTCATGACAGTTAAATAAAGTGCGATAAGAGGGAGGAAATGAAGAGTTCACAATAGGACATGATTCATTCTGAGGCTTTCGGTTAATGGTGAGGATTAAGAATATGTTTGTCTTTATTTGCTTTTCCTCGTGGGAAACTAAATTCAGTGCTTCCACTTGAATTAATATTTGCATTTTTATTTTGTTTGTTGACATATTTTCTGGCCATGTAAAAACACTGCTGTTGATGTTTGAGGCAAATATCCTGTTGTCCCAACGTGTCTTGACTGCAACCACAGCAAATGACACTTTTTATTTATAGAATGCAATTTTGATTACACATTTTCAAGAATGTACACAATAAACAAAATAATTTTAGCTTTAGTTTCAACTTTGATTGATTCGATTGATTGAATCAGGCAGTGACTTTGCCTGTAGCGGTTTGAGAGTCACACACAGGGTCAGTGTTTGTTAATACTTGCATGTCTGGGGAATAAAGTGCACACTAACATGTGTATTATACAAAGGATTAGCCTGCGAGATATTGATGTGAAACATTTATTCCCTAATCAAACAGTAAAGGAGAATATAATGGATCACATAATGAGTCACATATGTCAGTCAAACAGTGAACTCGAGACGTGGATGTTTAGATGGAAAAGTCAATGAAGACAGTGGCTCAGGAAATGACAGAGGAAATTTGCTGTTGAAATGTTTACACAAGGCCATTCTTGCTCACAGTTAGAAAAATGTTTAGTGGTAAGTGGAGGGCTTCCTGTGCTATCTTTGAACTGATGACTTCTAGATTCTGAGGATGAGGCGCTTCGCTACAGGAGCAGAAACGAAATGAATGTCATTCATGTTGCTTGTTTTAAAAAGAATGCTTCAATAGTAACAGCAGTGAATAGGAGGAAGCAACGCAGACCGATTGGCCAAAGCATTCAGGTGAAGGAACAAAACTGGTATAGAACTCTAAAAACAATCTGTTCTTACATCCTGTTTAAACCAACTTAACTCTCCATCGCATCTCTTCTTCTTACAATGGAGTGCTGCACGGATGACGTATTTTGGAATAAAAATCTGATGGGATTGTTTTTGAATTAAACAAAATGTTCATGACGTTTACATTTTTTTTACTATTCACAATGATTTTTGAAGCATGAATGCGAGAAGTAAAGAGCTGGTAACACTGCGTCTCTACTGCAGATTTATTCATGCTGTCCTCTGTGCTCCACTGTCCTTAACTAGAGCTCAGATTTGTCAGTCAAACAGAAATGCGACATCAGATATATACAGTAGACTGCAGAGGTGTCCAGTTCCTGTCTCCTTAATACATGTCACTCGCCTGCCACGCTCGATTATGCACCAAGCTTCGAAGCCTGGGAGGGGAGGAAATACGTGACATGCTGACCGTGACTTGTTATGCACAGCCAATAAAAAATTAGCCCTGATTTGTTTGTCCTCACCTTGTATGATCAATAAACTCCATTCAAACAACAAAACGCCATCCACCCGCTCCATGTGGGGCTCAACCCAGTGTCACTAATATAAATCTGTTATGACACTGGAGCTTCTGACCTTGCTGCCAGACTGCAACCAGACCTTGTGCTGTATGCTCATCAGGTTATGAAAGCATGTTTTAAGGGAGACAAAACATGTAAGTAAGCGTGGGCCACATCTGCGTTAGATGAGGGTATACCCAGCAGGATCTTTCCTCTCAGCCCAGCTGTCACAACAGCAAGGGAGATGAAAAGATGCAACACAAAAAGGCAGCACTGGTGAGATAATAGGACTGTGGGAATAGGAAGCTGTACTGAGACGGCGACGGGGGATGAAAGGTGAAACAATCCAGCATGGAGGAGGTTAAAAGGACATCTTCGTTTTTATTTGCACCTTTAGTTCTGTCAGTTTGCCATTCAAAACAATTGGACATTTGTTAATTCCTTTTTTTCGAACCAAAATGAGGCCTGTCGGACTTGCTGAAGTGGTTTAAACAAGGCTATTTTTTTTATGGATTTGGGCTAGTTATCACTCACAATTCAGCTAACGTTACCCGATGTAATGTGGCGTCTATAGACTGTATAACGGAAGTGGCCATAGCCATTGTGGCGTCACCCATTGGTTTGTGGACTATGATTTCTATGAGCAATTAAAGTTATGGATAAAAAACCTAGGCACTATCATCACTGTGCAATTTTAAAAAAAATACAGTATTTTAAATTGGGACAGTCTTCACACATTTACAGACTTAAAACTGACCTATAAAGTACCTATAAAGTACATAAATTGGCTCCAGATCCTCTGGCAGAGTTCATCAGCCAAAGAAACAGCCTTGAGCGTGTCACTCGAGGCTCTGCCAGAGGTGACTGTTATATTCCTTTGCGTAGGAGCACTTTCAGTAAGTCGGCCTGGTCAGTAAGAAGTGCAAGTCTGTGGAACTCAGTACCTGAGGAGGTTAAACTGCTTACAACATACAAGGCCTTCACAAAAAAATGTATATTATCAACACCTATAGCTGCCAACACTAAAAGATAAGCCTGTTGTGATGTTTTGATGTTATGATAATGTGTTGTTGTATTTTTTCATAATTGTATAGTAAGTGTTTGCATATGTATTTTGTATTATCTTGTACATGTATTTTCTTTTCTTTTCTTCTTTTTTAATTGTAATTTTGTAGACTCAAGCTTGATCTATTTAAGACCCCTTTTAAAAGATTATAGTTTTAAAATGAGTCGGCAGGTAACATTGAATCAGTTAAAGATGGTCTTGAAGCCAACATTAGCTTAATTAGCTAGCTAGTTGATTTTATTTTATAAAAGGTTTGTGTTACCAGGATATTATCATTAAGATTTAAAATCGCTTTTTTCAAAGAAACCGATCCAAGAAGTATAAAAAGTAAAAAAAACAAAACAAACAAGCACAAAAAAAAAAAAAAAAAATCAACCTCATAATTTCCATAAGAAAGAAACAGACAAATAAAATCAAACAATATAGGAGTGGTGTTCAGGAGTCAGTAGAGACCATAGATAAGGAGGCGGTTTGTGTAATCGGTCCTTACTTACAGGATACCATTCCAAGGGAACAGTGCATCTGATAGGCAGATGTTCCTCATACTTGACTTCACAGCCTGTCACAACAGAGGGCTGATGCCCATCATTGATACGGGGGTTCATAACTCGTCCAACCAGAGATAAATCCACACATCACCGGTTTCATCTCCCGATGGCTCCTGTCAACACCACCGACTTGGCTGACCTGGGGTGACTGGTTATATAACTTCTCCTAATGCTGACACCAAATGTATTTATTTTTTTTTATATATTTTAGTAATTTATTATTGATTCTGGGTGAGATGGTCAGACAGACATTTCCACAGTCGATAAGTTTAATTTTTATTGATATTTTGTAGGACACATACGCTGGTGTGACTGAGGGGACACTGGGGACATATGGGGGGAAAAAATCCAGCTCTATTTCGAGCTTTTGTGTTCAAGGGGGGACATTTTCCCATACATAAGGGACAAGCACATTCCTCCACAGAGCCCAGCTGAAAAAACTAGTTGACACCAACCCTTAAGCAGAGGAGGTAGAAAAGATCTGTTTATTAAAATCCGCCTCATCATCTTCCCGTCGAAGGTTTACAAGAGAGGCGAGAAGTCAGGTGCCACTCACATTGCACGAAGGGTGAAAATGCCACTGCTGATTAAAACCACTGAGGTGTTAGCAGCTCGCTGCGTCTTCTGGCCCACACATAGGAGATCGTCTGATTGGTGTTGGCAATCATAATCCTTCATCACTTATTCCATTTTTTTTTAGGATTTTTACCCACTTAACCCCGTCTGCAGTTGAAGATTATTGCTTAGCTAAAATAATTACACATAGTTTAGGATTAGGCATCACCTTCTGAGTGTGCAGTTCTCTGGACTAAAGATTCTGAGAAAGTATTTTCACAAGTACTCACAAAATCTTAGACCTGGAGCTGCTGCTTCTGAAATAGCTGCACCACAGGCAACATATTATAGTTTTGATGTTTATTTTTATCATACTTTGTCTATTTGCATCTGTAGATTTCTGTAGAAATGTTAGCATTTCCATATTCATACTGACAATTTCATGACACTAGTAATACAAAAAAGGATTGCCTTAATTTTTTTGTGGAAACAACAACCACAAAATGTCACTTTTACACATTAAGTAGTGAGTATAGAGGTGCTGGAGGATTAGCTTAAATTTGGACAGGGCCAGGCTAGCTGTTTCCACCTGTTTCCAGTATTTATGCTAGGCTAAGCTAACCCTCTCCTGGCTTAACACTTCCTATCCCCAAGCAAGAAACGCTTACAGCCACATTTGTTGTGTTTTTCCTTGTCAAGGTTTACAGGAAGTGTGATAACATCTGATTTCTTTGTTAGTGGTGACATCTGTGACATCACAATGATACTGGAGGTAAACAGGTGACATGACTTTCTCCATTACTTTATCAGTCAATCTTTTCCTAATGTATTTATATAGTTGTTTTCTGTTTTAATTTTTAAAAATAACCCCAGTCAGAAGCACTCACATGCATTTCAAATAGAATAGATGGGTAACATGTTTGCCATGGAACCTAATTCAAAGTGCCACACACCATTAGAGGGGAAACTTATAGTAGTTTTTCTTTATCTTGAATATGTTGGTGAGATGAAGGTTAAAGGTGCATTTCCCTACCTTTGAGATAAGATAGGTAAATGTCAGCAGTCAGCATAACCTAAAATTTTAAAGCACATGTGGACACAGTGTACTGCAAATATGGTGCTCAACATCCGATTCACTCCTTCATTTTAAAATATATAGAGAAATACATTAAAAACAACCCTGAAGTGAAAATATTTGGATGTAGAATGCATAGAAAGGTAATTGTACACAGTGTTTGGTTAGCATGTTGGGTTTCAGGTGTTGGCATGTGAAAGGGGAATTTACAGAACAGCTGAGTCTGCATAAGAAGACTGATTGACTTGTAAAATGTATGGAACTCAAAAAGCTAATATACAGCTGATTTTGATTAGCTGCTGTATAGAAAGAAACAAAAACACTTGACACTTGTTAGTCGTAAAATATATTTATTCATCTAGTAAATGTCCACTTCCAAAATGACAACAACACACGAGACGGCCCTAAGAATTATCTGCATAAGGCATTTTTCCTTTTTTATGTTAATCCCAATCTTTCTTTAATGTTTCAGAAATACAAAATCCAGAGGTGGTCCTCTCATGGTCTTTTGTTAATTCTTTTCCTATTAGGGGCCCCAGCACCAGATCGACTCTGATATGCTGGCAGCTTCTTTTCTTCCTTGTCTTCTTGGCAAGGTAATTTATTCCTTGGCTTAGTGCATCAGCCACTATGGCATCGCCCACGAGGCGCTTGTGTGTTTTTAAGCTTTAGCACTTGACACGCTGGGATTTCAAAACAACACATGAAGGGAATTCCTTTACAGATTTCATTAAAAATAAAAAAAAAGGATTATCAATCCTTTCTATTGCTATATAATCTGGGCATCAAAAATGTCAGCTGAGCTTTTGGTTACAAAACATAATTTAGGAATCACTTAAGACTTATTTTGCATAAGCTGCTAAAAAAATAATCCCTAATACTAATAAAAACACATCACAGGGATGACAAACACACGATTTAAAAATGACAGACACAAGCCATCATGACGGTATCGAGGACTAGCAGCAGCCTGCCCTCATGCCCTTTGCTGCTGCCCACTGAATTCAAATCAATAAGCAGGTCAGTGCCATAGGCATCATGTCTGAGCGAGACTGTGCTTGCCACGTTTGTGGTTGTGTCTGTGTGTGTGTGTGTGTGTGTGTGTGTGCCAGAGGGGGATTTTCTGAGTCAATCAGTAGTGATGGAGGCGGCTGCAGCGTTTCATTAAGCTGCTGTGATGCAGAGGCTGGCAGTCCGTCAGCGATTACAGCCAGACTGGCAGCAGGAGTGTATGCCTGCGTGTGCGTGTGTTTTATCTGCACCACCCTCCTCACAGATGGTGATGTAGTTCCATCCTCCCCCCTGCCTACTGTGTCTATCCTACTGGCAACAAAGAAGCACCATTTTGACAAAAGCTCGTCTTCATTTGAAGACCTACACACACTAGTGTAATATCTCTGAAAACGTTGGCACCAGATGCTGAATCCTAGTAAATTTGTCTTATAGAATAAACGCTGACAGGGAAAATTTGCTGGTTTATAAATAACATTAAAACTCTTCAATCAAGCAAGTGCTTCATCTCATAGTTAGACTGTTCAGCATCAAAAATAAGCAATCGACTACGGGAATTTCATTTCTTTAAAAAAAAAAATTGGACGGAGAGAGATATGTGTGCTTCTAGGCTCACTTCAAGAGGAGGTAACTCCTGACTTAAAGGAGGGGGAGGGAGAAAGCAACAGGGCAGAAAGGGTAAAAAAGGGGGAAGGGGTATTACTGGAAGGAAGCACGGACACAGCGACCCTTGAGCGGCTGGGGGGGGCGGTAGTTGTCCTGCATGCAGCACTCGGCCTCTCCCTCAGCGGAGAAGAGCAGGCTGCGGAATTTGGCCATCTGTTAAAAAGGAAGAAGACAGCCACGTTAGTCATTCCTGTTGACCTCCTGTGACTGTCACTCAGCAAACACATCACTAGTCTCACTACAGAGCCACTGAATGGTTGTTTCGAGGAATAGTTTGACATTTTGGGAAATAGGTTTATTAGCTTTCTTGAGGAGAGTTAGATGAGTTGATTGATACCACGCATGCCATATGCTAAATATGAAGCTACAGCTAGCAGTCACTTAGCTTAGCTTAGCATATAGACTGGAAAGAGGAAGAAACTGCTAATGTGGATTCTCCAAAAAGGTAACAAAATCAGCTCCTCTAAAGCTGACCAATTATATATCTATTTAATCTAAAGAAATAAAAAGTGTAGCTAGTCTCCATGCTAAGCTTAAGGTGGCTGCCTCCTGGCTGCAGTGTCAAATTTAGTGCAAAGTAGTATCAGTCTTCACATCGAACCCTTCCCACATCCCTGTGTAATAAAGCTCAATTACATGTAAAAAATCTAGCATTCAATTCAATTTCACTGAATCTATTATAATGCATTCATATTGCATAAGTTCCTCTTTAGTACGAAAAATCTATATTCAGCAAAAGAACAGCTATTCATGCTAAGCTAACAAACTGCTAGTGTTATCTCATACAGACATGAGGGAGGTATTAATCATCTCACTTAACTCTCACCAATAAAGCAAATACCTAAGCTTATTGCCCAAAGACTCAATATATTTTTTTAAGGCAGGCAGGACAGGAAAAACCAGTCGGCTCCTACAGCATGGTGTCAGATGACATAAGGGATTTATTATTAACCCTAGCTAATGATTTGTTTAAGCCACATAAGTATGGAAATAATGATTCATTAATGTCTTATTACCTGATGAAAAATCTCTGACTAATGACATGCTTTACTTTATATGACTGGCTTCTTTGTCATTATCTGCTTGACGGGCCTTATATGGCACCCAGTCTAAAGGTTGTGTCAACAAATCTCACATGTTTACCCTTGAGACACCTACACGCTGCCATGAAATAAACATCTGAGCGGCCAGCGGTAATTCTCTGACTCCAACCACAAGGACAAACCTGCCCAGGGAGGCTGTTACTTTGGATTAATGGGCTGTTAGAAGTCAAATACACATTTCAGTGGAAGGATTTGGTCTGATTTTTGGCGTAAATATGGAGCAAATGCAAGTATGATGTCTGCTGTGGTAATACTGAGTAATGGATAAAATGAAGCAATGTCTCTCTCCAACTTCAATGCAGAATGAGTTGCTTGTGTGGGAAAGACATTTCCTGTTGCCTCCTGTATTCTGAAACCGAAACACTGTGGTAAGGCAGAGAGCATCTGTGTGAACTCCGGCTTGCCCCCGTTCTCTTGGTGTCTTTCCATTTTGAAAGTAAAATGGCCCGCTGTATTGCCTCTCCTCCCGTTACAGAGCTGTCTTCTTCTCGTTTCACCAGCGCGGCTAATCTGAACAATTAAGCCCTTGATTTAGACGGTGGCGTAATAGGGGATTTGCAGACAGGGCTATTCTAGACCGCAGGCACGCAGCCAACGCTCCTGCTGCATGCTGAATGGGCTCTATGAGTTAGCCATATACCTGCCCACAGCTGACACTGATTGGCTCTTTGCAGACAATCCAGGTAACGCTCTCCAGCAGAGGGGGGGTGGTCAGGGAGCCATCATACGTCCAGTAGTCTAGGCAACCAGGGAGCAAGGTAGTAGGGTCGAAGCCCTTGAAGGAGGTCTGCTGGCCCTGAACAGAGTAAAGAAAGTCAGTCAAATACTTACCAAATATTAAAAAAATGCATGAGAATATGTCTTTTATGGAAACATACTTTGGTCTTGATGGTGTTAAAGGTGTCAAGAATCTTCTGGAGAGAGGCATTTTCTGCCCCAATCTGAAAAAACAACACACAAAATGTTAATTATATGATCATCAACAGTGAACAACATGTACTTTATTACAGTAAAACTGTATAATATGGTTTAACTGTTGCTGCCGACCTTCAGGAATACTCCAACTACGGCGAGTCCATCAGGCTTGCTCGCCGCCTCTCCAAAACTGGGATATTTGGTGTTCCAGTGCACCAGATGGAGCTGGGAATAAATGAATAAATGAGACAGATAAATAAAAAATGCAAAGCTTTTCAAAAGTAATCTTATCAATTTTTAGAACTGTGGAAATCCTGTCATTTCTGATCCAGTTGCTGGAACTTCAGTGCAATTAATTTACGTAAAGAAACTTTTTTATGCTGTGGTAGATAATCAACCTGAAAGCAGATTGGATGAAGTTGATTTTACTAGATGTGGGGATACAAAACGACTGCTGTAAGACAACAACTTCCTGCAACATACCAACACATATGGTAAAATGTATTTATTTATTTCATTTAGGTTTAAATGTTTTAAATTAGAAGTAAATAAAAACAACAGATAAGAAAAGAAATGCTACTCTTTGAGTGGAAGTTAGTGAACAACTAAATATAAAAGGAATGAGTTCTCTACTTGGGCCTAACTCTGACCTGAGAGTTAATCAATCTGTCAGAAACTCTAGCTGTCTGAGAAGCTCGGAGCATCCGTACCTCAGCAGGATACTTGGTCCCGGCCACGGTATGTTCGGAGCCCTGCTCATCACAACATCCCCAGTGGAAATGAAACTGCTTGAGCCTGTAGGTCCCGGAGATGGGCCCGTCCTTCAGAGCTGCAGGACAGAGAAACACACATCCACCATCAGCTCATTACACTGAATGTGGGCAGTGCTGCAGTCAGAAATTACTAGTCCTCCTTGGAAAGAATTGTTCCTCTTAACAAGACGTGGTTACTTATAAAAACAGACTATTTCATGGGAACAGCCTCGGTTCCTGTTGTGTAATCTCTGCTCAAATTCAGCCCCAAACGATTTCCAGGTATGTTCAAAATCAAGCCTCCATCCAATGTTACATAATTATTTGTATTTGCAGTGTACAGGGAAGTAGATAATCCTGCACACACACACACACACACACACACACACACACACACACACAAACAGGATATTTGTTTCACAGTAGATCTTCCAGCTATGAGATTTTTTTGTGGGAGTTAAAATTATTTCTGGACAATGAAAAATACAGAGCCTGTGGTATTCAGTTTTTCCACTGTGCACACACACACACACACACACACACACACACACACACACACATGATGCATGACATGATGGATGACACGCCGACTGAGCCTGTCCTTTATTTAGCAGGGCATGTGGAGAATGAGTGTGACGACAAAGCCAGGGAGAATTAAGAGGCTCTAACTCATCGAGCATCATATTTTTTTAGCAAAACTGCTTTTGTGTTTTTCCATCTTGATGTATGTCCACTAGATTAAATCCATGATTGCAGTCAGTTATGTAACCATATTCTTCTTTATCCCTCACCAGATCAGCTAAAGGACAATGGATGCAAATTAAAACTCCTTCATGGTCTCTTTCTGAAGTTCATGCACGAATTAAAATACAATTAAAAATAATAGAAGAAAAACAAATAAGATCTTATAGCCCATTTGTATTTTATATCATGATCTTCTTTTCATGGTAACTCACTCCCACGCACAGTTGCCGCACTGACAATCAACCAAGCCTGGGTTTGTTTGCAGCGTAACCTTCGTTTTTTTGCGCTTTTGACCTCACTGGCAGCAGAAAGGAGTCGGCGTGGGAAAGGTTTACCAGGGTTACATTACCAATTCAATTAGAACCGGCCTGCATTGTGCTCGGCTTCTGAGCAAAGCCCCTGGAGTCTACTCACCAAAATGATATTTAATTAAAAAATGCTCGCAAAAAAGGCCCAAATAATCAAATACATTTAAATAAAGATGGATGTTCGTCTGTTTGATCACTATGGAAGCCCTTTAGGCGCTGCAGGGAAACTGGGGCGTATTACTCATGCATCCATATAAATATTAAAATAATAATATTTGCATGCTTGATTCCTATAGTCTTTGGGTGGAGACTGTGAGAGCTGCTGTTAACACAAAGGAGCGCATAAAACCCCGAATGCCGCATTTTTTACTCTGCTGCATCCTTCAAATCAACCCGAGGACATTGATTGCCTTTGTTCGCAAATCAATAATCCTCTATTCCACCTTCAACCATTGCAATACTGACTGAAATAGTAAAACACAGTGTTTTTACTGCAGATTTAGACAAAATATTACAAAAATGCGCATTTCTTAATCAGCTGCTGCGCTTTTATGGATTTTCTAGATTCATGCAATATTAATGTCACACTAACTTGAGCTGTCGGTGTCATCCACGAAGGTCACTTGGAAGGAATGTCCGTTGTTGAGGATCTCCAGGCAGGTGGATGGGTCGTACTTCAGGTTGAGCGGCTTCAGCTTCGTGTCGTACGATGATCCGCCAGGTACGATGTCAATGGGAGACTGGCGGGGTCCATTGGCGATAGGGAAGTTATCAGCCCATTTGTCGGGCCCTAAAAATGATAGAATAATACAATTGTAATCATGAGGATAAAATAAGAGCTTTAATCAAACACATTAGGGATGTTGATGTGATTAAAACGCGCGTAAAAAAGCCAAATTGTGCTAAATTAATTTAAAAAAAGAAAATCTCTGTCCTTCCATTCATTCCCCGCTGGTATGACTGGTTTTAACATTCCCAGTATGTCACCCCCCTGCATTTAGCGTGTATATGTGCAATGAGCGCCTCACCGTTGTTCGCTGCGTATCCCCAAGACATGGTTACAGTTCTATGAGAATCTGGAGCTGTAATTCCCTAAAGCGAGGTCGTTTTCCCAGTGCAAAAGCAGCCAGTGTCCTCCACCTGACAGCTGCGGACCTTATATAGGGTCCATCGTGAGCGCCGTGCGTGTGCGTGTGCGTCAGGCTGGTGTTAGCCACATGATGTCCGCGCAATGACCGGGAGGAGTTTAGATGCGCAGCGACGCTGCAACACTGTGGATCAATGAGATCCCCCCCTCCCCCCTCTCACTGTCTGCGCTGCGGTGGTGAAGTCCTCATCAAGCGACAGAAGGGTGGATAATATTCCTCGAACAACGTGCCGAGCGTATTTTCACCTCTCATATAACTTAAATGTCATGTCAGGAAGTAACGGGATTACGCGACGGCATGCAGCCTGCATGTGTGTGTGTGTGTGTGTTGTGTGTGTGTGTGTGTGTGTGTGTGTCACCTTCAAACAGCTCACATGAAGGCTGTGAATGAGACGCAACACGGAAAAGTAGGAGGAAGATATACAAACAGACACAGTTCTAACAAATACGCACAATGAGCATGATTTGAATACACGTGCAATACGACTGTAATAACCTGTATCTCATGGATTTTGAGCCATAAAAGATGGTGTTGGAGTTTGTTTAGCTTGTGTGCAGAGTTTAAGGTGGATTTAAGGACGCATAGCAACAAGCATTATTATTCCCCTATATGCTACACACACTTTTATTAAAACCCTGATTCTTGCATAGACAGATAAGAAAACTCGACTCAGTGTTATTATTGTTGTTAAAAATTGACTGGCACGTTTTAATGCCATATTAGAAACCTATATATGCTGGTATTATTTATCCATACGTATGGAGAAATAATGTATAAATAATTAATCCTGTTGAGGGATCGATTTATCCTTTTTATGCCTCACGTCTCTCTCCAAACCCTGCAGTAACGGTTTGATTGCCTCCTAGTGGTCAGTGCAGCTCAGTGCGCAACAAACAGCTCAGTTTCTCAAGAGAATCATGAATGAACACAGCTGTGGTGATAGTATGGTGCCACCTGCTGTTGGTCAATGATACTACAAGGCTTTTGGCTTTTTGTTGCAGCTTTGATAGAAAAACCAACTGAAGCTAAATTCAGTTTTAATCCAATTAGATTCATATATCTTTGATTGGCTATATTGTTTAAAATTGCAATCCTTTTCCAAATTGTTAAATATAATAAAATAATATAATAAAATATAATAAACTAAATATTTACACATATGTAAGTAAAGTTCTGAGGTGTGTTTTACTGTACTTCATTTGTCAACATCTACACCGCATCCCTGGTATACAGGAAGCAGTTTCCTTCAAAATAATGGCGTTAATGTTCGATCACTTTCAGTAGTCTATGATGAGTGATGACACAACAAGTCATATGAAGTTATGGAATGTCTTTAATAAAGAAACCGTGTCAAAGTCACAGGGGTGTTTGGTCAGTCCGGTCCGTAGGTCTGGACAGGTCGTATTCAGTCAGCACCCTGATTGGCTGGAGGCCTGGATCTGTGCCCTCATACAAAGTCCCCTGGTCTGTCATCTCCTTCCATACAGATGCCCTGCTTCTCAATGGTGTAGTTCAGCACGGCAAACGGAGCCACGGGGGACTTGGCCACCAGCATCTGCCTCTGGTGTGCGTCCACATACTGGACGATTAGACGCGTGTTCACACTGTGACTCCACGTGTTCCCCAGGGCTGCTGTCACGAACCCACAACCCGCCTCGGACCCGTGACCCCTCACGTGAGTCGTGATCTGGTTGGTGAGCAGCACGGGGATGTTGAACTGGTGGGCCAGGTACTTGAGGGTGGAGGCCTCGTGGCCCAGCAGGTTGCTGCGGTGGATCAGGTTCCCCGGCAGAGTCGTGTCGAACTCCTTCCTCACAACCGAGGCCACAGAGTCCAGGATGATGAGACCCGCTCCGGTTGAGATGATGTCCTCCTCCAGCTTGTCCAGTCTCTTGAGGACATTCTGACAGGTGAGCTCCCTGAAGAGGTGCACCCGCCCCGCCATGTGCAGGACTTTCTCCCTGCAGCTGAAGTAGTCCGGGAACCTGCTCTGAGCCATCTCCACCAGCCTCTCAGCGGAGAAGGCGCACTCTGTGTCGATGTAGATCACACCGCTGTCCAGGCCGCCCTCACTCTTTGGCAGGGTGGCCAAAACGCTCAGCATCAAACACATCTGGGTCTTCCCACAGCCAGATGGGCCCGCCACCTCCGTGATGGCCCCGCGGGGCAGCCCTCCCCTCAGCACCTTATCCAGAGGGGGCAACGACGTGGAGAAGCAGGAGTGCTGCTTCCACAGCTCCAGAGCCGTGGTGACCGGTGGCGCCACGGCTTTGCTCACGGACCGCAGCAGCACGGAGGCTTTCTGGTAGCTCAACCCCGCTGCGTGCATCACCTCGACGGGCGTCAGAGACAGCAGCTCCTTACAGTTTACTATCTGGTGCCGCTTCAGTTGTTCACACATGTCGCTTGAAACGCCGGCTCGCTTCAGAAGTCTGGTCGCCATGATGGCTTCTTTTCACCGTTTTCCTCTTCAGTTGTTTTAAGACAACAACAACAACAAAAACGGTCCCGCATTTTGCCCGCCCGCCCGCTGTCTTCTTCTTCTTCTTCTTCTTCTTTGACAACAACAGTCGTCGCACGTTGATGACGTAGCAGAGGGCTCTCGATAACACGTGAGGATATCAACACCAAGGAGCAGCTCCTTAAACACGGTCTGTTTATATATACGGTATATATTTTGTCGTTGAAATGTTTCGCTGTGAACACTCATCTTATTAGAAATGATGTCATTCAGTAAAATGAATAAACTAGGTTTAAACAATGACGAAAATAACTCGCACGCAGAGCGTCACATGTACAGTAAGGAAGCTAGCTGGCAGCCACATCTGGACGTTTGACAGTTATTTGAGTTGACTTACTGTTCATCCAGACGATATGGATACAGTTAAAAGTCATTTAAATATTTATCAAGAAGGCAGGCTACGTGCTTTACATCCAGATGTTAGTATGAATCACATTATACCCTGTGGATATTAACATGTCAATGCTAATGCTAGCTGATATGGACTCAAATAAAACGTACTGTCGAGATAAATAGGAAACAGAGATACACAGTAGATGATGATAACGCTGTCAGGTTGTCTCGTTGCCTTCACACGTGGCCAGTGGTCTAAGAATGACTCGGATCTTGTACTTAAGTAACAGTATTACCAAAGTGTATAAGTGCTGTCTTACAATTAGCATTCAAAATCTAAATTATTAGCATCAAAATATCCTTAAAGGTACCATACTGCAGAATGGCCCTTTTCACAATCACACATATATATATTTTGTAACTGGATTATAATTAGTGATGCATTAATGTGTAAGCATCACTGATCAACACCCATAAATAATACATGTTTACTTGTTTAATAATTGGCATGAATATTGTACAATATTGGCTTTCAGTAGAAAGTAGCGCTAAATTGAAATACTCGAGTAGCTCAAGTTTTTTTCCCCCCCTTTTTACATGGAAGAAGGCCAATTTGATTTTATGAAAATCACATTGAATTGCAGTTTAAAAATGAAAGTTTTATAAACGGTATTATCACTATTATTACTACTAGTGAATTGGACAAGTAACTGCCAGTAAAACATCTAGAGTGATTGTTTAGTTTTGATGCAACTCTTGATACTGTTGTGCATGAAATAGCAAGGAGGTCAGCTGAAAAACTGTGAAAAAAATGCCCAAATTGGTTTGTTTTCAAGCCATGTGGCATTAAGCATCAGCTTTATTCACATCATCTGAACCTCTTGACCCTCTTGAAGTTTTATGATTAACTGTCTGAAGTAGTGAACTTCTGGAACGTACTGTTTTGCTAATGAGGTGGTGACTGAGTGGAGAAACCGGAACAATCTCACATTCTGTCTCTTTTTTTCTAGAGAGTGAGGCTGTGTAATCAATATGTAATCTACCACTATAGATCAGGGAAATGCAGGACAAACCCCTGGTTATGATATAGAACTGAAATGCCTGACTGGTGTTCTCCCCTCAGGTAACATGGGGAAGAATAAACAAAAGGGGAAAAAACAGAAGAACGTCTTTCAAGTGACAAACAAGCACTCGAAGCACAAGAACAAAGCGAAACCTGTCACGACGACGCTCAAACACGTAAGATCTCTTTGCTGTTGCTTTCTGCATGTATTCCCGTATTCTCTTTTGTATGGTAGCGTTTGTTGCAGCCGCTCCAGCATGCTGTAATTTATGGCTTCACAGATCAATGCCGTGAAAAAAGAGAAAGTGGAGAACCTCAATCAGATCTTCACAGAGGTCCAGAGGGACGTCAAAAGCATTTCAAAGTCTGTCGCTCCCGAACCGAAGAAAAAAACACAGGTGTGGGGTGTAAATTGTTGAGATTTAAAACAACGGCATTTTGATCCTCTTGATGTAATTTATGCTAATTTTTTTTTTTTTTTATTTAGGTTGTCAGAGAGCCTCCAAAAGAATCTGTAAACGTCGACTCCGCTGCTCAACTCTTCTCTCAGTTATAATGGACTGTGAAAGTGTGACTGTCATCAAGTGTGAGGACAAACACAGGTGGCCAGCTGTTGGACTGTACGTGTCTCCGAGTTGGACATCAGTTTACTCCCAATGCAGTTTGACATTTCATGCCAAAATGAGGACTGCAGATGAAGTGGAATTTAGAGGTTTTGGGTAACATGATGGGAAAACCTTTAAGTGTAATTTAAGCCTTCAGTGTAAAAACATGTAATAGATTGACAGACTTCTGCCCTGTGTCGATAGTGATATTGTTATAGGAACAAAAGTGTTATTTTTATTGATGGATATTCCTTTGGTGTGCTATCATAACAATGAACATGAGAACAACTCCACATTATTACTCCACAGCTGGACTTTCTTTACTGTTAATATGAGTGTTCATCATCTTGAATCTGCACGCAATTAAAGGGAATTTATGAGGTTATTTTAAACTTTTTCAGAATCATTATATAACCCTGTGTGCACTTCATCATGCCCTCTGAGACAGATGAATGCTTCCACACCTTTATTGTTTTGCTTTTCATGACCTGGATTTAGGTGTAAATTAAGTCACAAAGGAGATCATTGTGACTGCAGTTTGTAATGATGAAAGTGTTTTGTTTCAAAGAGTTTGTCCTTATGGAAATCATTAAAACTTCATGTGCGAGTTCACAAAAACCTGAATTTAAATGAGAAATTCACATGCATAATTAAATGGTAAAATGTTCAGTGCAGTGTTTACTTAAGGGGAGAGTTGATTGAACTCTGTTTTTTGAGGCTGGGGTTGGTGGTGTTGCCCGGACTGACTCATCCCCTCAGGTGTGTCTGATATTCCATCCACCCGTATAGGCTATCTGTTTCAGGGCTTCACACTGTCATTTCTATTAGGTTTGCACCTGAAGATGGAAGTTAAGATTTTCCGGTTCCGCCTGTGAGCAGCGGGACGTTATCAGCATGCTGCTGCTGCATCCTGTTTGTAGCAACTTGACATCGGAGGTCATGTGTGTTTGCCGGTTCCCAACAGATTGCTTATCTCCATGGTGACCCCTTGGTCAGTAAATTTGGAGGAGCAAGGTGAAAACACAAGTGAGGCTGCTACACAAACCGAAACACAGCAAATAAATGTGGAGGTAGAGATACTGAACCTTTATTTTGACCACTTGGGGGCAGCAGGAAAAAGCTGTCGACATCATATCACCTTTTAAGACAATGAGATTAACTTGTTGGCAACCAGTTGCCTTTACACACCAACAGGGAGCAACATTATTGCTCATTTGGAGTGTTTTTTGTGTCCTCCTGGCCCAACTCCTGAAGGAAAAGACAGATCTTTAGCTGCTTTTTGCTCCGAATGTTCACCAGCTTGTCTCCAACAAAATCTGTGATTTGATGCTAAAACAGCTGCATGCTGTGCATGGAATCAAACGGCTGAACCAAAACATTAAAGTTGCAAACCATAAAAGCAAAACCATGAGCTGAAAGATGCTAAAATGCTATGTAAAGGGGAACTTGTCGTTATGAGCAACCCCTTTCACAGAAAGTAATATGATCTTTTAATATAAACATATTGCTGGGAGCAGATTTAAAAAGATATAAACTGTATGAAGAAGGATGCTGTCGAATATTGACAGCAGAATCACAGGAAATCAAGAAATATGAGAAGTCTGCGGTGCGTTTCGGGCACATGGAGAGGAAATGGTTTTCCGTTGGAAACTATTGGCGTGGAGATTGTAGCAGATGCAGTTCTAAGGTGTCAGGTGCTCCCCACTGGGATCCAGATGGCTGCACCAGAGCGCAGGCAGGCAGTGGGGTTGCACCGCTACACCCCCTGGAGAGGCAGATATCATGCCCACGCACACATTGCATTTTGAATGTGATGATCTCCATGAGCTGGTAGGGAGGGGGTGGTTGGATCAGTCGGGTGAGCTTGTGTTCCGGAGCCAAAGACTTCGTCATGTTTGGTGCAAATAAAAAGTCCTACAGAGTTCTGTTTGTTGCTTCAAAATGTATTTCTTTGATCCAAATCCAAACTTAAAAATGATCAATTATATAATGAATGTTCTAATTTATAACAGAGAAATTATTTCCAGGATTCAGATGCATAATTAAACGTGAGAGAGCGACAGAGAGAGAAAGAGAGAATTTTGATTGAATTTTATTAGTCAGTTGCTTAATTGGATTGTGATAAAAAGTGACATTTTCGACAACCACAGAGCTGGAAACGTCCACAAGATGGTGCTCTGGATGGGCTTATCAATATGCATGGTGATAAGCCGAGGAAGTGGACCTGTGTGAGTGTGTGTGTGTGTGTCTCCCTGAATGCCAATAAGAAGCTGAAGGCCTATTTGCAGTATGTCATTCCTAGCACACAGCTGGGTTTTCCACTCTGACAGGACTAGCAGCAAAAGGTTACAGCTCCTGCACTTCTGCCTCTGACAGAAATACGAATCAGTGTGTTTGTCCGTGCAAGAGAGAGACAGATGCAGCGTGTGTGTGTGTGTGTGTGTGTGTGTGTGTGTGTTGTCTGCTTGTGTTTGCACATGCAGAATTGCTTCTCACAGGCATTTCTGTTCTGCTGATAAACTCCTCTCTTAACGTCTTCCTATTTTGATTTGTTTTTAATAAACATGTATGCCATAGGCATAGGCATGGATGATCATCTTATTAATGTTCTTTTAAATGATTAATGCTTTTCTAAAGGCTTTGCTCTCGTCTAAAGAGAGCATGGTGAAGAATTAAAAACAAAAGCAGCGTGGGACGACGTTATCCGAAAGGTTAATATTAAAATATGAGTCATGATTAAATGTGAAAAGGCATCTTAAGATGGTGAATTAAAACACTCTTGTGTAGCTAAACATCTGATAAAGCTGCCGGGAAGGATTAATGAATATTTACTTTAATAAAATCTCTTGACAAATACATTTTGTCATTGAAATGTTATTGGAGGAAGAAAAAAAAAAAAAGTTCCCTTTCAAAAATTAATGTCTACAGTAGTCGTTTCAATCTCCCTTTAATGTCTTTGAAGGCATTTTGCCAACAAGTTGGACAGCCAAGATCCAAATTGTGATTAAAGTTTGCAGCTCAGACTGGAGTCCAGTTGAGAGACGCTCACAAATTCCCCTCACGCTCTCCCGCCTGCAGACTTATCTCATGTGAATCTGTATATTCTGCTCCCGTGTTGAAGTCAGGGATTTCTTGGCCGGCTACTGTGCCCTCAGTGTGATTCCCTGTTTGATGGATAGTCTGTCCCTCCGAAGGTCAGTTCAAAGCCGTGCTTGTGGTATTCTTCCACAGGAGCTCAGACAACATCGCTGGCTGCACATGACATGTTATTCATGTTGGATCTGAAAACTTTGAGAGAAGAACGGGACTTATTGTGTGCTGCGTTTACTGATATAGAGGTGTTAGGTGCGGATGGGAGTCTTTCCCTGATCTCAATCCTGATCCCGAGTCTGAATCCAATCCCAATCCCTTTGGCATCTTGGAACTTGAATTAATTGAGCTTATATTCTCCGACTGGTGTTTTAAGAATAGTTGCATTTGAGCCTGTTATAGTGTCGTATAGAAAAGTCTCGATAAAGAGGAGTTAAAGTATTTATGTGCAAGCCAAAAATGAATATAGTCGGAATTCTCTTAATGCCAGCATGGATAGCTGATTCACTGTTTTCTCCCCTCTGTCTACTTTATCCGTATAAACACAGGATCTCGACATTCTGCAGTCTTTGTATCAAGGTCGGAGAAGAAGCAGAATTTTAAAGACTGTACAGATCGAAACCCCAGAGTCTGCTAGATCTTTGCCTGTGAGGAAAAAAACAACTCAGGAATTAGATTTAGAGGATGTTCTGCTTTAAATTGGATGATACGTAATTTAACTTATAACACAGGACGTCCAAATTGGGCTAAATTGGTTGAAAGTAGATGTTTTCGAAATGTCTAGTTTACATCGTTTTACCAAGTCAACATATTTCTCCTACCTTATTCATTATCTTTATTCTCTACTCAGGTAGAAATGACTCCACTACATCTTAACATAGCAAACAGTTGTTTGCTGCCTCAACTTCAACAGCACTAATAAGACAAATCAGTGAATGCTTTTTTGAATGATTCATTCGTCATTTGAGGTTTATTAGTCTAGCAGCTGCATGGTGGAAGTTAGCATTGTTGTGGAAAAATGAATCTGCCCAATAAAGATCAACAACCAGGATCAGCTTTTTCTCCGAGGTTTACTCCACTAAGTATTCTCATCTGCAGAAGAGAGTACTGTTCATCCCTGCCTTCTGATGCAAAGGTTCAGAATCAGCAGGAACGACCCTGAGTCCACCAACAATCTCCCTTTTAAGGAGGAGGAACCATGGACAAAGGACGGATCATGTCCTATCTTACAAAGACAAGATGTACAGGCAAGGTCAAGATTTACAGAACACAGGCGTCATAGTCCTGAAATTATCTTATGTCAATGTGGCACTCATGTTCATATCATAGACAAACAGGCATTAATTTTCGTCATAGCATAACAGTCGGAAAGGAGATGCGGATCGACGTCTGACCTGACAAATATTCTGATAATAAATTACAGACATCCAAAATTCCCATTACAGCATCAAAGGAGGTTATGGGGGAGGTCGTGGTCTAAAACTAATGCTGACTTTGGGTACAATGCATAAAGCGTCGTCTCCTCTCTCACAGTGTCACACTACTTCTGAATCTCAAATTCAGGACCGAGACGGACCGCTAAGATCTCACAGCAACGATTCTCAGCCGAGTCGAGAAACCTGTCACCTCCCCCCCCCCCGGTACCTGGATCTGGATCACAACCAGAAGAAACAAACCCCAAGACTCTGCAGCTGTTTTCCATCTGCAACAAACCACCCGAGCGTCACGCCACTGCAAGCTGTTTGGCTTGTAGGGAATGAAATAGGCTTTACACTTGAGAGAACACAGCACGCAGAGCTGCCTTTTTTTTTTTTTTAAATGGGCTGGAGTCGCCCGTGAGGTCCCACCTGTGGGTGCCGTGGGCCGGTTTCTGTGGCTGAGGGACAGGAGAGGGAGGAAGGGAGGGATGTGTAAGGCTCGGGGGAGATCTGGAGGAGAGGGGAGAGAGCACGCTCACTTGTCAGAGGAAAAGGAGAGAGGAGAGAGCTTTCTAGTACACCTGTCAGACACATGAACAAAGTACATCTGTTCATCTCCTCCTCCTCCTCCTCCTCCTTCCTCTAAAAGCTCTTATTTCTGCCTCCGTGTCACTGTCTCTTTGTTTTTCACACACGTGTGAGCACAAACACAATGCACCCATATCACAATGCAAATACACAATGTGTTGACATTGTATAATAAATACGCACTGAGAGGGTAATGGTTGAGTTGCATCGAAATAAAAAGCCTGTGAATAAAATATGCAGAGATAAAGTGAAAATTAAATGTTGGTATTGTACATTTCTGCAAACAACCGACCTTTCTGAACCCAAACTACATTTCAAATCAACATTTCTACACGTGTGTATCAACATTAGCGTTTAACCATAGACTGTATATAAGAACCGGATGTAGTCGCTGTGACAGGTTGGTAGTACAACTCCCACTGTACAACTGTCAGAGTTTGTGTAGCCACTAACGCATCATCCAGCTTTCATCTCTATCATATCAATAATGTTATTGACTTTACTGTTTTGAACCAGGCCTTTCAACATTCAGATCAAGTTAAAGATTGGAGTGTATTAAAGTAAATATTGGACTGCCGGTTCTGCGGTGTGGCATTTCGAGTCTGGTGCCTGCAAAGCATCATGGGAGCATCAACTGATGCACTTCATTTATTGCTTTCAGGGCACTAAACACATGGCTCGACTGGGTTGATGGATGATCTAGTGAAATTGTATCTGGTGTTTGTTTTTCGCACAGCTTTTATGATGCACCAGGAAAAAGTTGTTCCGTCGCTTGAATGTCATATTCTGCAGAGATTTATATTTCAGATCTCATCAACTGATGTTTACGGTTTGGTCCAGGTTTGATGAGTTTCTCTTGGTGCTCGACCGCTGAACAAAGATGGTGGTCGCCGTGTTGAATTCCAAGATTCCTGTGAATAACTTATAGCCAACAAACTTTTGTTGTGATTTTTCCTTTTTCAAACAGCTGCTGTGGAAGTTCCCTTGAGCACGGCGAGTCCCAGTTGTTGGATCTCTTCAATGGCAGATGGTATAGCTTTAAATGAATGAAAACCGTGCTGAATAAGAGGATGCATGCTCAGCAAAAAACTCCCTGAATGTATGAAAAAGAAATATAAATTATTATCACACTGCAAATTTGTTATCATACAAAAGCCATGATTCAGTTCCAGGTCTGCAGCACATGTTTATGTTGGGATTTTAACCATAAAAAAGATGTTTTGTTCTTCACACTCCTTTGCTTAGCATGCCATTCTAAGCATATTTAGTCTAACTGGCCTATCGTGCTTATTGCCCTCTTTATATTTGCATTTTAATCAATGCCAACATTTTAAAAGCAACCAGCAGTTTAGAGATGATATGTCAGGACAAAGGGAAAATGTTATTCATAGATTTTTCATAAGAAGGCAGGAACATTTTCAGTGTTTGCAGAGGACAGCAATAAGGGAGCGACGTGTGTGATTCAGGAGAGAGAGGGCTGGACGTGATGCGCTTGTAGATTAGAGGAAGACTCGCTGGAAGAGAAGGAGACTCTGCTGTCCCGGCTGAGGTAAACAGGCCAGCGGAGCGTCGGGGATCCAGGATGTGGAGGAGCTGGAGGCTCCTCAGGAGCAGTGGGGGGAGGAGGGAGAGTGAGGAGCGAGGAAGGCAACGTGGAGGCTGGACTGTAGCCTGGAGGGAAAGTCATGCAGCTTCCTCACTAGCCGGGAGTGTTTGGCTTTTTTTTGTTCCAATATCCCGAAAAGACTTATGAGATGAAAGAATATGAGCAATTAACACATTTGCTGGCAGAATTTGCACACATTTAGTGACAGTGTGGGCTCCATGGTAGCAGCTGGGGGCGGGGCTTAGCAAAGGATCAATTTTTCCAAGACACAAATTAAATAAAATGACAATCAATCCTATTAATATATGTCAGGCCCATAGAAGCTTAGGTTTTTCCCTAGGAAATGTCCTCTAGCACAGACGTAAGGTTGTCTTTTCATATTATGAGGAGGCGGCAGCATTGTTTGTGTGGAATAAAGAGAAGAGGAGAACACTCATCCATCTACACAAACTCAGCTTTCATCAGGAGGAAAAACTGAGGGGAGATTGTCGAATATTGCACACATCATTTCATTTACAGGCGGTACTTGGGAAGTGATTGCTGCGTTGCAAATAGGATGTCACCGAAATACATTTTCAAAAAAACAGGAATTTGCTCTCTTTTAAAGGGTTTATGGCTAATGAGTGAAATAACAGATAAGGTCATGTGTACAATGGGTGGACACGCTCTGTTGGTTGATGTTTGCCTCATTGAGCAACATTTTAAAAACCGAACCGGTGTTGAAGAGAGAGACAAGCTGAGAGGAGATGATGACAGCAGGGCTCACCTCACCCCAGGGAGGTGAGGAGCCCAGAGCCGTTTGGAAGAAAACGATTTCAGCAGCTCCGCTGTGCACCGAGACGAATAAAATGATGAGTGGAAGGTGCACGAAAGGTTGAAGGCAAAGATATAAAAGGGAAGATTCAGATCAATAATCGTTATGAACAAAAGGGGGAAAAAGGAGAGAAACACCAATAAAGGTAGGAGATTCGCATTTAGACTCCAATCTTTAATCCATGATGGCGTTTTAGACCATTGTACAGAAAAGCCATGAATCTACACAAACCAAAAAACCCCAAAGATTCAAGATTGAAGTCATGCATTTTTTTTTTGGCGAATTTTAATGTCACCACACGACATCATTTTGCAAGATTGGTTAAAATTCATGACACCACAGGCAACACAGCTTGCCGTATTTTATGCCTGCAGTGGATGATCTAATCAATTATACTTTGCAGTTTGAGAAAAAAAAGGCTAAAATTCAGATTTTACCCCAGAACCACCATATTATCAAAATCATCTGCCGAAACATTGTCAACATACATTGTCTTTTTTTCCCCATTTTTCTTAATTTATGACGTTATATTTTTATTTGACCTACGACTCATGTCATATTAATCTGCCTCATCTTCATGATTAAAAAAAAAAAAAGATTTCCAAAAAGGAGTTTACATTACATTTCGATTCCTGTTTGATAAGTGAAAGTCCAACAATCACTTTCTCCTGAGGGACATTTCTGTCTCTTTAGATGCTACATGCTCCACTGTGTTCACATAGAGTCTGGTATTGTGGGCTTTCAGAGCCTTCTACTAATGAGAGCCTTGAGAGTGAACCAAAGCATTGAACTTGTGCACTGTGAAACCAAAACAATGAGCTGAAAGACAAATAATCTGCAGAGGGACCGCAGAATAAAACGACTAAACCCTTTTATGATATCTGCACTGTCATCATCTGAGCAATTGTTGTAATGAGTTACTTCTGTATGTGAATTAGGAAAGGAGAAAGGTGAAAGTTTCTTTGCTACACCTTTTCTATCAGCTGTGAATTGAACTAGAAACATGGAGTGTGCCTGCTGTAGCTGAAGGACAGGCCTCACAGTGCATAGTGGAGAACCAGAAAGACCCTATTCAGCTCAAAATGTAAAAGCTTGGAGTATCTTTGTCAACCAACACACTGTTTTTAGTGAGAGACAAGAATCTTTAGAGTGGACGGTAGGAAAACCTGCAACTTCCTGCGTCGGGCTCGATTAGAGAAACAACATAAATGACAGCGCTTTCCCTCCAGGAGGCAACTTTTATCACTTCGATTTTTACAGAGTAGCAAAACATAAAATGTGTGTGGATGACAAAACAGCTTTGGTTTCAGTGCTCTTTGCATCCATTTAGAAAGCTCAAAAGCTGCAACCCCTGTGGTTTGGATTTGTATTCAGACACATGCACTTCTTCCACATTCGGTGATGCTGCAGCCTTGTGCTAAACTGTCTAAATGAATGTTTTCTCTCATCAAGCCACGCTTGTATCCCTCCCACTTATATAGACAGGTGCGGGCCTTCCCATGTAATATCCAATTAATGGGATTCACCACAGGTGGACTCCAATCAAGGCGTACAAACGCCTCAACGGTCATCAGCACAAATGGGAGGCAGCTGAGCGGAATTTCAAGTTTCTTGAGAGGGTCTGAATTTCAACAGGATAGTTCAGTTTTTTCTTTTCGACTAACTTGCAAACAGTTTTAAAATCCCATTTTTGGTTCGTCATTATGATTTATTGAGCAAAGGTTGATGAAAAAGGTTGCAACATAATAAAATTCCTAAAAAAGTGAATACTTTCTGTATATCTTGCTCAATGTCCTCGGGTCCCTTGAAAGGTGCTTTATAAATTCCAGTTATTATTATTATTATGAGGAATAATGTTTAACATTTTTCTTTCCGACATAAATGTGTGTTATTTCAAATAGAGGTATCTGACCTTGCTTGTGAAAATTAAGAAATGGCATTTTTCATTTTCAGTATTGTAACTGAAATGCTGATATTTCATTTATAATATATTTTATGTTTACATTTTTTAATTGAGCTTTCTGGCTAAAAATATTGAAGGTGATGTCAGCTAACCCTTACCCTCATATCCATATCCCATAATATTGCATAGCTTAAATACGTGCAAGGGCTTTTAAAACACGACTGCCATAATAAGATCAAAGCAAATAACTTTAAGTTAGAAGAGAAATAATGAATAAAGAAGACAGCTAATTAGTTAGTTTTTAAATGTTTTACATGCAGGGAATCTTAGAAATCCACATTTGGTCTGGTGTTTTTAATAGTCATAGGATATTGAACCTTTCACTCTTCATTTCATGATGATACATTTAATACATGACTTCTTTACAGGGATTATACAGAGGTGATAAAGTGTGTCCATGAACATGTTTGCAGTGAATTAGAATTCCTCCTCTGCATTGAAGAGGTTGGTTTATGGCGTTATGCTGGTAAACACTCGTCGACTTCTTGCTTGTTCACAGATTTTTTTTGTTTGTACACTCTCTGGTGATTCGGAGAATACTGCCGCAAACGTGTTGAGCATAAATGCCTTTGTGTGTGTCGTACCTCGCCATCTGTGGAGACCTTTAAACTCCCTGTTAAAAGCCTCGACAAAAAAAACATCAAACAATGAACCCCTAAATTAACTATAATTTATGGCCAAAGGTGTGCTGGGGAGAAAATTCTAGACTGTGTACGTCCGCCTATTAAAATTGAGTCCTGCATCGATTGAATTATCATAAATATTCTCTATACAGGCCTTCCACATCTCATCAGATAATACAATTTTTATTGATGTTCTTCAGCAGGCTGTAGGTATCGATCAACCCTCCAATTAAAAAGCATCAACAGGACGTACGAACCCAGCAGCAGAGATGATTCCTTATTTAACTGTGTATATTCACTGTGCATGCAACAATAAGAGAACGAGCACTGGTTGATGTCTCACAACATGTGGAGGCGCCGTCTCTGCCTCACAGCGGACCATCTACGGTCCTCAGAGTCCCAGCAGACAGTTGTTGTCGCCTGTTGAGCGCGTGACTCATCAGCACACATGCTGTATTTCCACAACTGTGTTCTCGCAAAAGGCAATCTAAGTAATGAACTGTGCCAAAACCCATCTGTGCTCCATCTTCAATTTGGCACATCTTTGCAACGCGAGACACATTTGTATGCGATGTGATTTCGCAATGAGGCATCTTTTCACACCACACAGCAATATTGTGGACTCTCAAGATTGGATTTGGAATAAAGTAGACTGTGGTTTGATATCTTCATAATCAGGACATTAAGAAGCTATTTGAATTACTTGAAATACAATGAAAAAGTTCTGAAATTTCTAAAGAGCTACCTTCCTTAACAGAGAAAAAGAGGGTTGTATCGTCGTCATATGGGGGATCCGGTATTTAAAAGTGAGCGTAATATAATAATTGGTACGTATTACTAACATAAACAAATTAAATTTGATTCATATTTTCACAGTTGTGCTGGTGTCTTATAGGGAACTGTGGAGTTTAAGGGTGGTTTTTGGTAGTTTGGCATCAATAGCTAGTGACCCTGACAAAGCAACGCCCCGCCTCAATTCTCAATGATAAATCCAAGGGAAAAGACATTGGAGAGCTGGGCACACTGGGAAATGGAGTGCAAGAAAACAATTACAATGCAATTAAAACCTCATATAGCACACAATATAAAATGTGGCTGTGTGTGTTTCTTTCAGCTGCTGTTGGACACTGAAAATGAACCAAACATAGCCGCTTGGCATTGATTTGTTTATGTTGAGCTGGATCAAGTGGTGCAATACTTTATATTTAATGACGACAGAAAATCAATTCTTCATGCATCATTGCAAAAAATAAAAAAATAAAAAATAAAACCCAAACACATCATCAAAATGTTGTTTATACCACCGAGAAGCAGGGCTGTGGTTAAAGTTACCTATTCAATTTGCAGGAGAAATGATGAATTTTCCAATAGGTGATATATTTCTGCATCTATGAGGTCAAAGAGTTTGGTAGAAAATGCTACTTAAGAGTTGCCATGTAAACATCTGAGTATTACCAGCCAAAATATATTTTATATAAAGTTGTGGTGGTGAACATATTAGGAAACAGTTGCTTGTTTACTCATCCAGCAGAACAGAGGAGCATTAGCATTAATGTAGTCGTGTTTCTGCTCACAGTGAGTCAGGCTGTGTCCAAGCATTACATACCATCATGCATTGAAGGAAAGATGTCAGACAGACGAGAGTAGAGAGAACAGCAGAGGTTAGGGCAAATCCATGAGTTATGGATCAAAAATAATATATTTAATGTTAGTAAAGCAGCTGATCATAAAACAACGCACTTCTTATCTTCCCAGATGAATAAATAAATGCACTTATAATCTCAACGTTGACAACAGGAGCGTATACCGTTTCTTTTGTTCTTACCTTTCACAATAAAAGCCCTAGACAAATAGGCAGCATCACTGATTACCAACTTAAATTACAACATAATAGCTTATGGATGTCCGAAAATGTTATTTTCATATTGCCGATTTGTCTTCACTACATGGTGAATACTGAGTGATTTTGGGCAAAGTATAATATTTTATGCTTTAAAAGGCTAGAATGAATACAACCGTGCATTATAACCAAAACAATAAGCTGAAAGACGCTAAAAGGAGAGCTGAGGGAGAACTACAGAATGATAATTTATTAATACTCCATTCATATTACACATCATTTGACCCACTGTCAATATAAAAATATTGATTAGTTCCACTTTAAAGTAGTTGCTAAGTGTGCGTGTTCACAAATAGTCATCAATAAACTCAGCCAAAGTTGCACTGTTTTTCGCTACCAGGTGCTTTGCTAACATGGCGCCGCAGTGTTGGACGCTTGAAAACAAACCTCATTATCCCCCCCGTGACTCCGCAAAGCAATTGCAGCTGTGTTTGTTTTGAAATAGGAAAGGGGTAATGTGAGTATTTGACCCGCGGTATCCAGTTATTCCAACTACACCGGTTTAATCCCACCTCATTTAAAACAGCGGCCACTTCACACGTAGCGGTCCGCGGAATCGATCACGCCACATCCTTTAATTTAAAAAGTCATTAAATCAGACCAGCATTTCAGACATTTACGTCGGCTGTGTCCTGGATCCATCCTCCCCGGTTGGAGTCGGTGAAGCCCACTCCATCACCTTCCCATAAAGTCCTCCACATTACCCCGAGCAGCTGTTTTGCAAAATCAAATTATGCAGGGGAATAAAATTTAAATTCGGGAGCCACCCTCAGCGTAACTCATGATTTATTGATACTTTGGAGCAGGCATTAATATTGTCGTTACTATTAAGACTCATCTGACTCAATTTATGATCACCTCCATTCTGATGTCTTTATTATCTTTTCCGTCAGTTTGAGGTGGAGTTCATCTTGCGTTGGGGCCACAGTGACTCTTTTTTTGTGCAGTAGGGTTTCCCTCGTTATGCCTAACCTTTGGAAAGGTTGCACAGTTTCATTTGACATTTCAAAAACGACCCATTTGCTACGACAGACACACCATCAACGGGTGACACAAGGGCTTTCTTCGACATGCTGGAAAACCTGGATCTGGAGAAAACATTTGGGGGGAGATTAGTTTTGGTGATTGATGTTCTCCAATGAAAAAATATTAACCTAAATAACCCTCCTCTTCTTATTCTAATTTCAGTTGTTTGAACTGGTCAATGGTTTGGCACTCAATAGTGACTTGAGTCGTTGGAGTAGAGGTATCCTAAAATGGAACAAGGAAGGTACAAATAACTAAACCAGGCACTCTCCTCACAGGACTAATGTTGCATTAACCAGATAAAAAATACACATTACATTTTAATGGTGAGATGAAATTGAAGCTTGTTATTATCCAATATCGTTTGGAGTATCAAATTTCATGGTTCTGTATCCTGAGAATTAATAAAATACAAACCACAAAGGCCTATATGAATTAGAATTTTTTATTATTACTATTATTTTTTGCCAGGCTTATTTGAAAAATCAATGTGTTTTGTGACAAAAATTTTTTTTTGTAAAATCTCTGTTCTTCTCTGGTCTCTCACATGTCCAAATGTGTGGGATGGATTTGGACCCAGCTTCGAGTTCAGATGGATCATCTGAAAATCAATGAACTCTCATTCAAATCAGTGAGAGTCACAAGGCACAGTTGAAATCTCTTTCAGGGAAAAGCGACCGTTGTTCTCCCACTGGGTCGCAGTAGGGTGATTTCTGCTTTCTCCTGCTGCCTCGTACAATGCCACAGCCTGTCGCTGCACTGCCTAAGCCGCTGCTCCTCCATTCCACTCGGCCGGTATTGATTGCATCAAGCCCCTCCAAACGGATGAATGGAATAACCTTCCTCTCTGTGTCCGTTTCCTTTTCAACTGATGGCCGAAGCACAGAGGGTGGGGGGTGGAGCGGGGGAGTATACGGCGAGCCATAGAAACAAGGCAAAATGGTTTCACCCCATGCGGGTTCCTGCTCTACTGATCATGCGCATCGACTGCCAGGCTGACAGCGACCTCAGACAATCATCCTCATCCCCTCAGCCATCAACCTTGGCTCGGCCCGGGCCCGACCACAGCTTGCACGGAATCAATCAGCATTGAGATATGGGCAGCCGTCACGGCGGTGACCGATTTTGGCATGCAAGACTTTCCCTTAATAGACAAAGAGACGGAGATCAATAGCCAATTTGGACCCAGAATGAGGCTGGGATGGATCAAGGAAAATTCATTTTATTCTCCTCATCTTAGCCCGGACAAGTCAGGAAAAGTATGACGAACTCTTCTGACTTGTACAGTAAAGAGGTGAATCATTCATCCGCCGTATACGGCTGACCTTGGTAGACCAGATAAGACTGAGATTACTTTTTTGGTGATCTACAGATCTGCAGGGGATGGGTAATATATTTATGACATGCTCAGAAAAAAGTAATCCAAACCCTGCTAATTCTTTTAACTCTATACACCTATAACTAAATCACAGACAGTCTTCTGTGCTGTGATTGGCTAGTACTGGCTAGTGCTACTGCTGTGACAAGAGTGTCTCTAGTGTGGATGAAATTGTTGAGTAGCAGCTGGCTGGTCAGTTAGCTAGCCTGCTAATTCCACGATGCTTTCATGCTACAATGGTTGTAGAAAATAACCCAAAACTAAGTTGTCACTCGCCTAATGTGACACAAAGAGGCGACTTTTCATTTAAAGCAACAATCTATGAAGAGGTTAGCATCCGTTATTCCAGAACTGGAGAGCATTTTTTCACTGAAAGAAGAGCATTGATTGACAGATGGTTAATCCGATCACTTCACAGGTACTTTTTTAAATAGACAGCCTGATAGAGAGGACAGCCGAAGTGATGGCAAGGATGATTTCATATCAGAATCAGGTTGGAGTGGCAGAAAAATACCCCTGGGGTAATTACACGTACCGGTATAATGCTACAGCCTGATGATATCCGTCCCCAATTCAATACTTCAAGAAGTTCTTCTCAGATTTGATTTCAGAGTAATCAAATCTATATGCTACACAGGTGGATGCCAATAAGCCACTTCAACCTCCCGTACAATAAACCGGGGCAGTGCTGCACAAAATGTACGGACACTATCCTCTTTCAAAAAATAGACCCTTTTCTTCCTTTCTAAAATGAAAAAACATAATCTGGGGGGGTTAAAGTTTTGTCATAATGTGGATGATAATTATGACAGTTAGGACTGAAATGACAATAATTTGCGGCTGTGCATGAATGGACAGTGGCCTCTCGAGAACCTAATTGGAGCAGGAGCGGATTCAGTCACGAAACCTGAAGGTTTCCTTTTCTACCAATTCAGTGCTCGTAATTATAATGTGACAATTCCCTGTAATATGTTATCATATCTCCATTGAGATGCATAATACCTTTTTTTCCCCATTAGGAGCCTGTCTCCATGGAGAGTTGTCAGGTGGCGATGCTGCTCGCAGTGTTATCAGCGGGGCGAAACCTTGGCCTGTGGGCGCTGGAGATGTTCACGTCGCCGTCCTCAGGCTGCAGCGGCATAAAGGAAGGGATTCAATTATGAAGTGACACCTTGAGGCATATAGCAATGCCAGGCTGCTTCAAAAGAGATCACTCAAAATGGATCCTCTGCCTTCATCTCTTTTCGCCTGCGCCTGCCCGTCTCACCCTCTCTCCCCTCCCGAGTCAGTATGTGTTGCTCTAGAAGGCATCAAAAACAGAAACATGCGTCTCCTTTCTACTATATATACAGTAAGGGCCCCCAAAAGGCCATGACGCCCTGCATGTGACTTTACTTTTGGATGAAACAGTTTTATTGATTCAGAGCAATTAGTGCGGAGCTAACTTGCCCACACAGTCGCAGTGACGATTCCTTCCATCTCGTTTCCAACAGTCACATCTTCCAATGTGTGACATGTGTTTCATCTTCTCTTCTGGTTTTGTTCTGGCTGTTTAATTTTTAATGATTCCACTTTTTTTCTACAGTAAAACACAGTCATATTTTCTAGATTTATATTCTGCTTTGTTTAAATCTGCACAAATTTAAATGACTTTTATTAATTATGAATTTTTACTCTGGAGTTCCACTTTCAGCCTCTTTGGGTTCTTTGTTTTATTTCTGCAGCCTGTAACATAGTCGAGGTACACTCGGTGCTCTCATCAACCTTGTTTCCAGCTTAGTCATTGCTGCTATAAAGCTGAAGGTTTTTTATTAATGTTTTATTTTTTCAAGCAAATCCAAACCACACATACAGTCGGGCTGTCTACTTCTGATTTAGATATAAAAGGATGAACCTTTACGATCATTCTGCTCTTCACTCCACCTTCCACATGATAAATCAAAATTATATTTTAGAAATGATGTATGAAAAGAAAAATAGTTTTTTTCCCTTTCTTCAGTTTGAATGATGACCAAATATCCCTGAAGTTCACTAGGGGGCCTTCATTGTGCTATTAGCAGGAATTGTCTGCTTCGTACGATCACATTTTTCAGTGAAAGTTTTCAAGGCAACAAATATAAGGCATTACTTGAGATACAGAGACCAGACATTTTTTTTTCTTTGATTCCTGGAGCAGCATGCATTTACACACGGATTACTTTTGTGTAGAATAGATAAAAGTCTCATATTAACAGTGGCAAACTGCATAAGCAAACTTGAAAAGGTGCTCCATACGTAGCGCTACTGTATGGAGCACTCGTTGTGTGACACCCATCTTTTCATACAAAGCTACGATAGAAGACGGGTGCTAGCAAGTAAATATTGTGTGAACAATTAATGACTTGATATATTTAAATAATGGCGTACCAAATGAGAGTAGCAATGAATGGAAGTATACTTTTTGTTGTTTACAAGAACACGCCACAGGACACCTTTAAACTAATGTTATATTTGCTTTACAAAACCACAGTAAAAAAATGGTCATTTAGCATCACTGAGGGGCTGAAACGCTAACAAAGTGCTACAGCTAGCTGAAATCGTTAACTGTCAGCATGTCAAAGGGTAATTTTAGCACCTCATGTCTACTTTTGGTGCGGTCAATCACGAAAATTATGATAGGATGGGACAAGTTAGCAAGCTGTCCACGCAAGCTAACGTTATCTATGTGTTAGCAAACTACTTTAGCTAGCTAAGGCACTTGTAAACATAATACTGCATAGCTTTACGATTTATCATTTCACTTTCATACTGTCAAAATGTTAGCTTAATTTACAAGAACTATAGCTAGCCTAAAACTGACATTCCAACAAAATGCTTGCTTATTAGGTTACATTAGGACTACGGAGCGTCGGGATCACACGGTATTCTTCCTGCTGCACTTTTGTCTTCTTAAACGCTCCGTTTTTTACTTCATTATAAGTTAGGCCTACATCTCACCACCAAGCAGCAAAGGCAGACGGAAGTAACAAGGAGGCTCCTTCACCGGAGATTATATTCTAATTACTTGAACTTTCTAAGTCCAACTATCACTCTCCAGCTTTACAGGTTTTCAGTTTTGTGACATTTCGCTTCCGCTGAAACGGCAAACCCAAACCACACATTCAGTCTGGCTCTCTATTTCTCAAGTAAATATAACAGGATTAACCTTTAAAATCATCCCGCTCTAACTGGCGTACATCCTATATGTTTTCAGTCTTAAAATTACCCCTTGATGGATGTAATTTTAAGAACCCGGTGACTTTTGCAGCTCCGGGACGGGAGGAGCAATTGTTTTTCCTCATGCCTGAATCAATGTAATATATCCAATAGGCATACAACTGCACTGGCAATATAACAAATTAATGTTTGGGAATATGCACTGTAGCATTGGAAGACTCTGGTCTCTCCCCAATGAGGTGGATGTACTTACTGCATCAAAACTTTTGACTTTTTAATCACCCCGAAAATATATTAATCCGACTGATTAATCAACTGTATATGTCACACCATCTAGAGAGGCTGATATTATCCAGCATGATGAGCTGAAGGCTAACGTTAGCCTTCCGGCCTCTTACTGAAGCCTAATGACTTTGCAACACCTCATCCTTCACTGCAGCCATAAATTCTCGTGATTCCATTAAAGCCTCTGCAGAGATGAAAATCGGGACTCTTCATTCTAATTTTGCAACTTGACACTGAGGTTATTGGCAACACGTGTAGATTCATTTAAATATTTTTCAAATCAGACGTGGAAAATATGCTCATCTTGCACCCCTGAGCTAATATAATATAAATGTTAATTAAGATTTGTGCGGCGAGCTGGGGATTTGAATATTTGCAATAAAGCAAACTTGTGAAATGGAATACAGCATTAGGGATTTCTACTCTGCATGTATTTTTTTTAACACACACACACACCCACATACATATATACACACACATATATGAGATGGAGCTTGAGTTATGCAGGTGCTGCTTCTACTGCAAATTTGGCTCCACATGATGTTTATTTTCCTATTTTCATAACAGTGAGAGAGAATGAGATCATTTAAAGATAGAAATCTTCATGTGAACGTCGACTAATGACATTTCCCAACTGATGATTACATCCCAAATGGAGAGAGACGAGCAAAAAATGAGCAAATTCAAATGGGCTGGCCGATTTAAACACATACGAGCCGACCGTTGTGGGCCGGGCTGAGTAATACATTAATTTAAATTTAAAATATTTATGTTCACATTTTCAGAGATGTCCAACTGGCTAACAGCAGCAGCAGCAGCAGCAGTAATTTTTAATCTATTTTTTATTTCCACTGCTGTGAAAGTAAAAAAAAAAAGAAATCAATGTTGCAGAAGCTTAACAGCTCCAGCGGAAGTAAAATCATTGTAGACACTTTCATCCTGAGGCTCGCTATCATGGCTGAATGTCTTCACTTCAGAAGCTTCAGTCTTTTCTGTATATATGAATAAACCCCGGCGCATTAAGCAAAGGGCAAAACATGTTCTCATATATAGGTTAAACGGGAACAGCTGTGTGCAATCATGCCAGCCACTGGTGCTGCGGACTTGCTACTGCAGGCTAATTGTGTGTGGCATTATAGTTGGCCCTCATTAACCTTACTGCATTACCTTTTACTGTGGATGAATGGGGTTGGGCTTTAAATCAGCCATCTGTTGCCACGCAGCTCTTTTACAGTCCCTCACGGATGGAGGTGACATACTGAAACCTTTCAAGGACATTAAGCGCTGTAGCCTTTATTAACACACACAAAACCCCCTACAGAGCTCAGAGTCCTTACAAGTTGCTATAAACCCTCATTTATGAAAAGGATTTGCTTTAATGTTGGGAGCTTTATTGTTGCTTTTGGCTTGTAATAGTTCTGGCATTTGGTGTAGCAGCTGTTGATTTTTATGATTTTTGTTTTGTTTTTCTCTGCAAAGTACCTTCTGTTTCGAAAAAATCAAGCTAAAGTTCCTTTTATCGACTGCATGTGTTCATTTTAGATTGATGCCCTTTAAATGGACGTGTGGCAGCTCACAATGTGACACAATCAAAACAGAATAGTCCATATGGGCTAAAAGATTCATCCAGCTGTGAAAAGTCTGCACGTTTAACAACGGACATTGCAATTTTCCAGAAAACTGTCCGTCCCTGCTGCAACATTCACAGCTCTGAGGAGTGTCGGCTGGTCGTCCACGCTGCTCTGCTGAATTCTGCAGGCAAGTGAGACTCCACAGTCTTTTAAAACAAAGAATCAGGCTCATAATCAGCCTTTTGATCACGTTGCGTGCTCCCAAGTGAAGGCTGTTGGCTAATCTTATTGAGGGTAAGGGTGTAATGAGTTCAGAGACGGCTACTCGAGCAGAGGACAAGTCCCACATGTCCTGCCTAAGTGTCCGTAAGCAGGACAGTGATCCTCCAGCACTCAGTCTGTCATAGAGGTGACCCTGCAAACAAGTATTCCTGCACACACATCAAAATCTTA
This sequence comes from Chelidonichthys spinosus, assembly GCA_029853015.1. Classification (NCBI taxonomy): domain Eukaryota; kingdom Metazoa; phylum Chordata; class Actinopteri; order Perciformes; family Triglidae; genus Chelidonichthys; species Chelidonichthys spinosus. The sequence continues at coordinate 15,221,023 of CM056837.1, forward strand.
GCCTCATCGTTGCTACCTCTATTAAGTCTTTCTGCATGTTGTTTTGACTGTCAAAAACAGGCAAATTGAGTTTTTCACTCAGGCAGTTTTGATGTTATATATATATCTTCATTTACATATTAGACAATCATTATCATTACCCATAACTACTTCCAAGAGAAAGGAAAAATATCTTAGTACAAATCTTAGTGGAGGGTCAACAGATTGAAATATTACCAAATACTGATTGGTAAAAACAAGAATGTGACATCACCGTTTTCAAACGGAGCACCGCCCACTTCAAACCAATGAGAGGAGCAAAAAGATGCAACAAGAAACACAGAACCCTTTAATATACAATATATCAAACTGTTCCAACTTGGATATCTATGATTAATACATCATTGATTAAGTTGAGGGAAAGATAATGTTTTGGGTTAAAATAAAGTTACTTAACAAGTGAGTCAACAATCTCTTCTGGTTTCACACAGGATGATTTTGTGGCATATACGAATTACTGCACATTAATTAAGGATCCTATCACTCATAGTCAGAAGGTAACCGACCATAAAAAAATACATTAACTGATCCGTTAAGGGAAAAGCAACAACGTGAACGGGGAGAGTTATTTCATAAATTCTCACCGCCTTCGTAAATTAGTAGACATTGATTGGTGCCTTCTTATAATCCTCCATTAGTCAGGTGGACATGCTGCTGTGGTCAGATCGTATTTGGAGGAAGACCCAGATGAAGGTGCACAGTAACATCAACTGGTGCCAAAAACCAGCAAGCTGCTGTTACGGGGTCCAATTCCCCCCCGTCTGACGTTAATTTGACATGCATTCAAACGCGGCGCTGCGTAACTCGTCCGAGTGTCATTTTTGATGGCGACTGTGGCACACGCCGTCACATAATCAGCAATATAAATCCTGCTTAAATGAGCAGTCTTGGCTGACAGAAGATGCATGGTAATGAGAGGAGAGAATGGATTTTTAAGTGGCACGCCCGTAATGAAGCACCCAAATATTTACATAAAAACAACGTAAACAATCTGTAAGTAATTATCACGTCTGGATTCAGGAGGGGCACTTTACAATGAAGCCAAAAAGGTTTCTTTGTCCGTCAGTTGGTGTTTATTTGTAAAATAAAAGTGTTGATCGTTGAAACATTTGACGAGTTGACACAAACATTTTATTGACTGATAGGAACACAAATATTTATCTACAGTGACGATGGGTTTTCTTGCCTCACAACAGTTGGGATATACCGTGTTTTTTTTATACATGAACGGAAAATACAAAGTTACAGTAAACATGCCTTTTTGATAAAAATCTCTTTACAAAAAAATGTACATTTCTATACAACAGTTGTCAGTTACACTACTATTCTGGTTCAAACCTGCAACGACTCCAACAAACTGTCAGTATATTGTTTCAGCGTTATTTTAAACTTAATAAAATGTCTCTTTCTCTCTCTTTTTTTTTTAAATAAACACGACAAGGGTGTATTTACAGAGCAAACTAAGAGTGGGTGTTGAGCCAGAAATGTTTTAAAAGTGATCTGGATGAATTACAACAGTTGAAAGCAATTTTTTTTCTCTTTTTTTTTTTGTACTTTTGCAAAATATTTGACACATCACCTTACTGCGTATTAAATAACAGGCTACTAGCAAAAAAGATAAACATGTAGCAGAGCAATTTTCCCTTTGACATGTTTTTTGGATACAAAAATAGTGTTAACATTATCATCATTCACCAGATATTCATTTTTGAATAAGCTGCAGGACAGACTTGTCTGATACTGATATTTTTTGTTTTTATCAGGCAGCACTGCCGGGTTTGACTGTTGTGTTCATGAAATTGCAATCTTTCCTTTCACATTTAATCAATGCTCTGTTTGAAGAGTCAGTTCAACCAAATCACAAAACAATATCGTCTTATTTTGCCCCTGGTGGTTTGGTTTTATCTGCACAGGTTTTGTGCTAATAAGGGTGAATACAGTTGTGTTTATGGACGATCACATTATTAATCCAATATTAATCCAGTTATGATGGGAAACATTTTGTAGGGTCAAATTTCATGGGGCATGTGTGGATTTCCCAGAGTAATCAGGCAAACCCCGAAGCCAGGAAAGCAAAAAGAAAAATGTTGGCACATTTCTGCAAACTGTGTTGAATGTTGACATTTCTGAATGAAAAATGTGTTTCGTGTCAGTCTCGTGTCACACTTGCAGAAACCCACAATGCCACACAGTGAACATTGTGAAACGATTGGATTTAGGCAACAAAACTTCTTGATTAAGGTTAGAAAAAGTTGCAGAAACTTGCAATGCCAACATTTATTTCTGATGACTTGGCTAAATTAATACAATGTGTCAGAAAAGAAAATTGTTGAATTACTCAAAATATTCACAATTTTTAATGCTTCAAGCACCATAAAAATATGTATTTTACCCTTATTGCACTTGGGACTCAATCAAGGTCCCACATCTCGAAATCTGTGCAAAGAAAACCCCAACTATCTGCTCAGCTAGACACCGACAGTTTTTTTTTTTTTTTGGTGCATTAGGTGAAACGACACAAACTAATAATGGCTCTGAATCAGATTCAACTTCTGCATCAATTCAGGACTTTTCAAAATTAAGATTACTGCAGTGACAAGAGGCTTGTCTGCTTTCACACTTCAACCCTCAGGAGGAGTGAATGTGTGGGCTTCAGAGTGCAAACTCAAGTTCAACCCACGAGAGATGTAACTTGGCTGCAGTTAGAGCTGAGGACAATGACCAGGGTAAGCAAAGTGGTTCATAAGTAGCTGTGTAATTCACAGTTAGGATGAACACCGTTAGTCCACCAGGCTTTTAGCTCCCACAGTTAGTGCTGACGACCCCAACTGCAGCACATATATATACCATGAGAGCCAGCTGAAGCTCATCATTGTTGCTACTGACCAAATCAGTAGGAACACCTGGTGAGCTTTAGCTGCAGTTTCCAACACCTACCTCCTTCTGAGGCTTAAAGGCAACCTGAACAAACACACCTCCATCATTGTTTGCAGTAAATTTACTGAAATACACTAGGGGGAAATAAACATGAATAATTCACAGTATAACTGTGCTGACATCCAGCCACTCGTGTCGTAATTCACTTTGCAGATATCTATATTCATTAAGGGGTTCATTCAGCTGAAGCTCAAGCTGCATTTTTAATATTTGCACACTGTAACACATCTGAACCAGTAGAAATCATGTTCATCATCATGTTAGTAAAAATCCACCAAACGAGTGGACGGCCAATCCAGCTTCGTCTGTCCACTGCCTTTATTATGGACATGTTTATTAAAATATTGTCTCGCCACTTATTCAGGTCATTTCAAGGCAGCATAAGCTGTCGTTTCATGTTAAGATTATTCTAAATGTATTCAAAAAAAAATCTGAGTCACAGATTGCACTCTTCACATAGATATCAAGGCATCTCAATGTATAATAAAAAAAAAAAAAACTCTCGCCCTAGTGTACATAAGAAAAGCAGAATGCAGAGGGCTGGTAGAAGGAGAAAGGGCGTTGGCTCCTGCACAGCAGCAGCCCATGTTGGGATGCACAGGCTGAGCAGGGAGGAGTGCACTCAGACGTCGGGGCACTGTTCCCTGGCAGGAGGCCGGCGTTGGCTCTCTACCACAGGAAGCCCTTTCTGCTTCTGCAACTTGGCAGGAGTTGGATTATATGATGGAACAGCCCCACAGGGCATTTGTGTGATAAATGGATAAAGCTGGATAAAGTTATGCTCGCAGCTATTGGCTTATGCATGAGTCAAATCCGAACCGGGGCGTTTCATTTTGTGGATATCATACTGCGGTCGCAGGTTGTTCTGACTGAACTGGAGGAAAAAAAACAAACCGCTTTGTGAAATTACATTGCAAAACACATTTCAACACAACGGCGGCATCGGTTGATCAAAAAATGTCACGTTCCCTTTCTTTCCACGTAATATAATTTATAAGTTGGAGGAGGAAAAAAAAAAGCCTTTGTTTAATTCCCTTCAGTTTTATTTTCCCAGGGACAGGATTAGCACACGGTACTGTCAGCCTCTTGCAATGAAACATGAGATGCACAGAATATCCACGAGGCATTAAAATGAGTCTTGAATACATTTTTTTCTTCACGTTCGGTTTCGTGCTGCACAGTCGGGTCTAAATGTGATTCGGCATCTCTTGAACACAACTTACAGTCCAGAATGAGAGTCTTGATCCCTCAGAGATGCTTTATTTTTCTGTCTCTTGAAGGTGATGATGAATTCTAATCCCACCGACCGCGGTTGTCTGCTGCCTCCTCCTGAAGTGATGAAGGAGAAAAACTGATGTAAACACATTATGAGGACTCCCTCAAAAAAAAAAAAAAAAAAAAAATGCTGGCTATTTATAATGCTGTAAATCTGATGAGGATTAGGTTTAGAGTTTTAAAAGCTTGTCCATTTCGAATGGCCTTAGAAATATCTTGGGGAGTGCAGAAACATTTGCTGGTAGCTGGAGCTGCCTCCCTAATCCTTCTGGACATGACTCATTGAGGTTCTTCTCACTGTGATTTTCTAGCCTTGGTTGGCCTGCAAGCAAAGCATTCACATATTCTCCACGACCTCGAGTGGGATTGTCAGGTGTTTTTTTTCGATGTATGTGCTGTGAGGATAGAATTTTAAAAAAGGGGAAATGGGAAACCGAAGTGTAACATGGTTTCTTAAAGAGATAGATAGACCTGGGACACCAGAAGTCTGAACAGCCGTACGGGGGGAGAAAACGTTATGGGGATAGCTGTGGACATTTTTGCTGGTTTGGAAAGAAACACAAAAAACAACTTTAGAGTAGCATTACTTTGAAGGCAAAAAGGGACAGATTTATGGAATAAATGCAACCATAATCCCAATAGAAATTAAACAAGAAGCATCTCCATGATTTTGTAACAAGACAGATGTCTTGCATTGCAAATGATTGGCTCACAGCAGCCAATCATTTCTACGATTACAGAGCAGGACTACAGAAGGAAAGGAGGTGGCCGCTTCGACCGCACTCAACGACCAGACCTTCGCCGGGATCGTCTTCACCGCGCCGACAAGAAGACGAAAATGTTGTCTAAATCTGGCGCCAAAAAATTAACAGTTGCCAGTTTTTTGGATTTCCTTTGCTCGACGTTACATCAAAAGTGCCGCGACTCATAAACACAGCTAAGCACCCCCGCTACGAAGAGGCAGCCGGCGCCGAGCTAACTGATGATGCGGCCGCATCATTACCCTCACCCTGAGAGGTGGGAAACTCTTTACCTCGGGCCTCGCCGCTCATACCCCCTTCCACACAATTCAATTAGATGAATGTTGTTTATGGGCAGTTCTGGCCCATTGGAACACCATTATTGCTCCCTCCGTTGAATTTGGCATTAGCTGCCCTTCAGTGGAGCTACTCTTCTAAATGTCATAGAGTTTATGATTAAGGAGATGGCGAAGGGATGTTTAGAGATGCTCGAGATCCAGTTTAGCGGTTAAGGCTTTTAATGAGGGCCGGATGTAAGACCTTTAGCGGTCTTGTACAACAAACCTCACAGATGCTGTAATGGATTAAACCTTACCTGATCTCAGTTGTCAATATCCGATACGTGGTTCTCTATCTGAAAAAGGAGGGAGAGGACGTGAAAAAACACCGGTTACGATGTAGTGCTTTTAACTGAGCACACAGGTTTGGATTTCATCTTTTCTAAAAAAGGTCAGCGTCGATGTACGCCTCACAAGAGCAGCCGCGCCAACGGTCTTTGTGGTACATCATCACAATCAGTGATCAATGTGACCTTCAGGAAACAAATAAATCTCCTCCGCCGCGTCTCTGAGAAATAATGTCTTCCATTTGCGAGGGCACAACGCTTTCATCAAGGAAAAGCATGGTCACGCTCACCTGTATAATGGCTAATAAATATATACAGCATAATAGAGAGATCATGCTGAAAAGCAGGGCCACGCTGTACAAGCGAACCCTGATGAAGCCGAGGATAATTACTTTGATCTTGATGCGCAACTTGAAAAAGGAGTGGGCGTATGGTCTGCAATATGTTTCAGCTGCTATATAACATGGAGGTCTCAGCATGCAGATACGTAGAATTTAGCGAAAACATTGTTTCGTGAATTTGAAAGGAGACATTTGAACACAGCAGTGAAAAGAAGACAGTAATTTGATATTTTGGTTTCAACCCTTCATTTATATTCAGAGCACAAAACGAAAAGAAAAACTTTTCAATGGAAAAAAAAAAGATTTAATGAAAAAGAAAAAAGTCTAGTTTCACATCCCATTGAAACGTGTATCAAAGCCTTGGATGAAATATTGTTTTTTTTTTTTGTAACCTATGAGTGACTGCCTCTTTGAAGGTCAGAAAAAAATACATAATTTGTAGTCAAATATGGGCGACTTAAAACGACATTCTAAACATGTCTAATGTGACTCATCCAAAAGTCAAGATCATTATTTATTTTTACTAAGTGAATCTTTTTGACTGTATAGGCTCCAGTTGGCGTTTCTATACAGGTTTTTAATGACTTTGTGAAACCTATTCATGCTGTTCTATGCTCACGGCCTCTCTTAGACTCTCCTCTATGAGTCTTTATTCCTCTGCTTTAAATATAGTCTTGAAGTGCATGTGCGAGTCTGAGTGTGGGCTCGTGAAGAGCCTCGCTTCCCCTGCTTGAGCCGGGGTCGACGGGGACAAACCGTCAGTCCCGGCGCTCTCACCGTTCACTCAGGTGAAGCCCTGCTCGCTCAGATCTGTGGCCATGAATAATTCTGGGAAATTAACTTTCAGAAGGGAAGACAGTCTGCCCACTTGAGATCTCCCAAAGTGCATTCCTCTTCCTCTCCCTGTCAGGCCTGTCAGCCGTTTCTCTTACCAGATGGTGGTTGCCCTCCTCGTCGTAGTCGTCGTCGCCCCCGTCGGTCATCTCTCCCGCCTCCACGTCCAGAGCCCCCTCACCGGCATCCTCCCCGGAGTTTTCCGGCGTCTCCGACACGGACTCCTCATGCAGGGAGTCGCAGTTGTCCTCGTACTTTCTCTGAACTTCTGGGCGAGAAAAGAAGGGCACAGAGTTGGTTTACACTGCAGTAGAGGCGTTTAATTGGCTGCATTTTTTCTGCTTGTGTGTTGCCCCCCTCCACTAGCATTCCCTAGAGGCTGCACTGTTCCAAACAGGAAGTTGGACAGAAGTGGTTTGACCATAACAAGCAACCAAGTGATGCCCTGTCAACCAGACGCATTCTAGTTTATCATATTTATTATCCGTCCGGAGAGGAAGACAAGCATTCGTGGATTAAATATCCGGGAATATGGCAACCGCAGATGATCAGTCATGTGATATAAATCTTTGCTAAGTCGGAATTTATTTGGCAAAAACGGTGTTTCCCATAATCCATCAAGCTTATCAACTTGATGGGATAAAACACCTCAGGAGAGCAAAACTATTGAGGGCTTTCATCTCATTTTTCCAACGCAATGCTTCAAAATGTGCGATAAAATGTAGCTACATTTTTTAGCTTTGTAATTTAAAAAAAGGATACATTTTATATAAACACATGAAAACCTTATAATTTTGTTGAAGAATGCATACTGTCTCCTGAAGTTAATCATTTTGCAGATAAACACTTACAATTAAAGACAATTTTGTGGTAAATCTAACTAAAAGTTGACATTTTAAGCTGATAATTCTAAACAACCATCTGCATTTAACCAGAAAACCTTGGATCTGTGATGAAGGTTTCATTCTGACTTCGAACAAATCACACCAGTTTGCCTGAAGGACGACTTAGACGTGGAGTGATTTATTCTGTGTTCAACTGGGATCGGAGTTAAGAGGAAGAAAAGTTTGCGATTTAATAAACTGTGGCAAAACGTGGCTGGTGAAAAACCTGGAACGTGCCCAACGTGACGTGAAGTTTGAGTGACCTTCACAGCGAGCTGCACTCCGACGGCCCCGCGGTGCAGGGCATCTATAAAGACCTTCCATATAAACTGAGTCAGCGTGGCGTTGACACCTGTCCGCCGTTATGACGAAGAGCTCTATTGCTCTTATCTCCCACAATGTCACTAAGACTTATGACCAGCGTGTGCTCTTAATTTCCCTCCCTCAGCGGCGGGCGTCCTTTTCTCTTGCTCTCTCTATCTCCTCGTCTGTCGGCTTCTCACCAGAATCGGCTCTCTGCTGCTTCTCGATCTTCTCCAGGCGTCCCAGCAAGGAGTCGATCTTCAGCTTGATCTGAGTGAGCTCCCGTTTGATGGTCTGAAGCTGGTCCGTCTTCACCGCTGAGAAACAGAAACACAAAAAAAAACAAGCCTTTCAGTTTGTCTTCATTTTGATCTGTGCATTCGTTCCAAAGATTCAGTACAGTTTTATCACGGGCCGCATGCCGTCATCTCTTAATGCTCTTAGTTTTAGATATCCTGTCATCGCTCTGAGTCACACTTCCCTCGGGGCAGAACATCTCAATCTGGCCGACTGCAAAGTTACCCTGCTGTAAACGTGGAGCTGCTGCTTTCAATGTGGAGATTAGTGCACAGCTTACGCCCACCACGCTGTGCAGCGCTGCTCAACTTTTACTACTTAATATCTAAAAAAAAACTTAATTTCCTCCAATTACATGGAAATGTTGCTTTATTGCATCTCAACAGAACATACAAAAAAAAAAAGGTAAACTTATTCTACAGGCCATAAAAACACCCACAGAAAATAGGAACTGAAACTCCCATGTGAAATGGTAAATCAATTTAATTGCAGAGGAAAAGCAGCTTGTTCATTATTTTAAATACCCACTTATTGAAATATTATTAAATGTGAATAAGCAGCATGCATGTAAAGTAAAGCAAAACCGTGCTTTTGTCTGTTCGTTAAAGAAAGACTCTAATTTGCATGATTCTTGTGAGTCGGACACCAAACTGGAAACAACATTTTCAATGCATCTTCGTTGCATTTACAAAAAAAAAAAAAACCCTGCATGATCATTGCCTCACTAACGTTACCAGATGAGAAACGGGGCACAATTTGCCCTCCCACTGCTTCTGTTTACCTCCTCATGAATAATTGCTCTCCTCTTCCTGCCTTGCTTCCGATGTTATACCCGGTGTTCACGCTACAATACATATCTGAGCTTTGGCTAGATGAGGCGTGACTGTATCACACCAGTTTGAGTCTTAACCTTTATGTGTCACATGCAAATAACAAATAATGAAAAAAATAAAAAGTATCTGTAGGACGTCATCATTAATTCAATCTGGCCCCGTCTCTCGGTTGCTGAAGCGAGGGCGTACTCCTCGGCAGCTTGAACCGAGCAGATTAAAGAATTTAGACCATAAAAAGTAATGAGATAATCTTCGGCGGGCTCAAACATGTCATCTTTTGAGAGGAAGGAGGGGGAAAAAAAACAGACACCAAGAAGTTGAGAAGAAAACATGAAATGCGTTTTGACACCTATCAGATTCTGCGGGGCTGGAGAGAGGACGGATGAGCGCTCGGTAAACAAACCCACGAGTTCCTGTAAAGCTGCAGCCAGAAAAAAAAAAAATCAGAGGCTGGAGACACGCGTAGAATGACAACATTGCTTGTCTGGTATCGTGTCTACACGCCTCTCTCTAACGTAGTTGCTTTGATGTATATTTACACCCACAACACATCACAATGCAGATCCCCTCCTATGTATGTGCGCTGGAATACAGTATGCGTATGTATGAGCTAAACTGATGCATAAAACATTAACGCTCTACAGTTAGAGGAGATGTCAGTGTGGGATAAAGAAAAGTCTGATGTATTAGCTTGCTGTAATCCTTAAAAGGACACTTTAATCATTCACAAAAATGCATTCTGAATGTAGGGAAAGATGCAAGGCATGCATCCTGTGTGGTCTTTGCCAATACATTACTTTAAAACGGAGCGGGATGATGAATGTGTACAAGAGCGAGAGGGAGCAAGAGGGTATATAATGCCACACTGAAGGCAACACATAGTGTAGAAATCACAAGGATGGGTCTCCTGTTGTTTTATAAAGCAGCCATCAACCCCGGAAGCTACAGGGAAGCAGAGAAATGGAGGTTTCTGGAGGGCAAAAGGGAGAAAATAGTGGATATACAATGATATCTGGATGGTGGGACACACTGGAGTGTCTCTATCTCCTCCTCAGTGTCGTAACAACCAGCATCCATGAATGCATGCGCATCAACACTCACTTCCTTATTCCAACATTATCAGAGCTTGCTCTGGGCGGCTTACTTTGATGATAAGAAAGTGTGGAACAGTTTTTAATTTATCAGCGCCTCCAGGCTTTTTTTCACCCCCTCTTTTGTGCTATCAGTCACATGAGCTGCAGAGATACAACGTACACATCCTTATCCGACATTGTTTCATCAACACTGCGTCTTTAAATAGCTTGTGTTGAGGGAAACGAGGGGAAATGGCATTGTAATTTAATGAGCATTATTACATAAGATCTAGGGGATAAGTAATGGATCTAATTTTAGGACCTTGTGATGAACCGCAACATTTTATCTTGGGGGTAGTGAGGATCTGTTGTACCACTGGTCTATGATAATTAAAGGGGACAGGGAGTTTTTGGGGGCTGGAGATTCAGCTTGAACATTAGGAGATTTCTATGAGGCAGATTCTTATGACATAAAGCAGGAAAAATGTATTCTTTACAGCCTTTTTATGCACTAGAAAACTCAAAAGATATCTCTGCATTAAGTGTAAGTGTTTTACATCAATATGTGAATACGAGCACGGGGGTTCGTCACATGATTTAGGATGGCACTTTGACAGGATATAAATCGTCTGAAAGGACAAGGACGTCTCATGATTCTGTCGGTGTAAACCATTTTGAGATCCTCATATCGCTGCGGCAAAACGTGCTTATTTTGCAACAGGAGCACAAACAGAATAAAAGGCGAGAATAAACCTTGCTTTTTGCCATTTTTGTCCCTCTGTAAAAGGGTTTTTGTTTAAATTGGTCTATAAAATGTCAGCAAATTGTGATAAAAATGTACAAAACAAGTACTTAGTGCCCAGTTTGAGGCTTTCAAATGTCTCGAATGATCCTATCAGGGGACTTGATAAGACCAGCTGAAACCAGATTATTACATGAAACAAGGATTTAAATTATGCAGCAATTTAATTTCTGTGGACCAGCTAATGGATTATTTTACTAATCATTGCAGCTCTAAGTCAGTATCACTGAACAACAATCCTGACTTACATGATCATAACTTGACTTGAACCAACTTCATTTTGAGTATGTATTCTTGGGTGCTTATTAAATTTGAGATAAAATACCCTTTTAATGCTTTGAGATGATATCCTGCTCACATTGTGCCCCATTTTATCAAAATATGCACGTTTATATATTTATTTTTTTAATATAATCATAATAATAATAATAATAATCAAACTCTCCTCTTTTCTTCCTGTAAAAGAAAATATGACGCATGCTTATATAAGCTTGTACCAACCGATCATATCCGAACCAGTCCTTGATCGCGCGACACACTACGCCACGGCCACTTTCAGCGCTCCAGTCAAATGCAGAGGATTGGAGTTAAATCCCTCTTGTAATTGTAAACCGCTCAAATATTCCATTTCATGGGGAATATAAACAGTACAGAAGCTAAAGATGCTGGGGTTTTAAAAGGCTTTATTATTTTACTTAAATATTTCATATTTAACAGAAAGAACGGAAACATTGGGAGAGAAGGACGGCAATGAAATGTGAGTAATATTCAGAATACACCCACTGAATACTACGTACACTACTATTCAACATGAAGGTCTTGAGAAATCCGGTATTAAACACAGCTGCGTCCCATTCTCAATGACTTTATAATAAATCCTCCGTCATTCACATTCCTTCCTCGATAGACACAAATAAACCAAATCATCATCATAATCAATCAGGATTGTGTGTCAAAGTGGGTTTAATGTGGAAAACGCAAAATCAATCCGTCCTCTGATCCACCATCTGAAGGCTGGTTTTGTGAATTATTGCTTGCACAGCCCAAGTGGCACTAACCCACCATGCTTTTTTGGGCGAGCTAACCTGATTTTGCTGTCCAATCTATCTCGGCCAAAGTCAATACAAACAGCGATATTTCACGGGTCTGGCAGGGGCGAATTATAGTCTCCCAAACATACTGCAGCACCGCTTAGACAGAGGACAGAATTCATCGACTCCGTCCAAAAAGAGGATGGGAGATGAGATTTTCTTCTTCTTCTTCTCTATAAAACCAACTGGGTTGTCCTCACAGAGCTCACTAAGCTGCTCGCACTGATAACACTGGCCTAGGCAGGCAACAATGGAATAAACATTGTAGCCAATTACACAGGCTACGGATAGAGTCTGACGTTTAGCAAAACACAGCTGACCACAGCTCCACAGAGATGGCCCAATCTCACGTCTAATTACATGTGGGGCTGTTATAATGCATCACCAGTTAATCAGAGGAGCGGATGAGATCCAGATGGATCCCCGGTGACGGGAATAGCGCTGTCTGCTGAATAAGGGGGGGGTTGCTGCTCGCAAAGCTCGGATTATATTTGTGTTTGCGATTTGAGTGTTTTGCTCTACATTGCATGTGTGGCTGCTGGAGTGAATTAAAACCACTTTTTATAGTGGCGTAAGTAGCACAGCAGAATTATGCCGCCGCTTTCTCTCTTTCAGAGCCGCGGTTCTGAGATCTGCATTAAGCCTGGAGTTTCTTTGAAAGGGGCAGAACGCCATTAGTGCAATTAGGCAGTGTTTCTTTTGAAACATTTTGAAATAATTACGTTAAATCCGAGCGGCAGTCGTGTAAACACGAGATAAGTAAAAAAGGCACCTTCTTGTGTACTTACGTTTGAGCCCGGAGGAGGAGGATGTGGGAGGTCTGGAGGATGAGGAGGAGGAAGAGGAGGTGGTCTTGATGGGGAAGGAGGTCTTCCCGCGGCGGGAGGAGGGCGCGAGCACCCTGGAGCGCTTGACGGGGATCACGGCTCTTGGAGGGGGGGCCACTCTGCCATGGTAGTCAAAAAGCCTCAAGAATAGAAAAAAAACATATACAATACCACACTTCACTTCTAACACTTTGCTTTTTAACTGTCTATTATAAGAGGCCCTAAAGCGCTCAGAAACTTTCCATCTACAGCTAAAAGGCTTTTCCGTTTATTTCACCATCACCTCTTTCTAAAGCCTATTATCTGTTCCTCGTATTGCATTTCAAGATCTATTTTTTATGGGCTTCTCTTGGGTTCTTTCTTCAAAATGGCACACATAAAACAAAAGGCAGACGCTACAGATGAAGTCCCTCTTTCTGTACGACTGCCCGGGCCGTTACATGCATGCAAATAATCACTCCGCATATCTTTTGGAAGTGGAGAGGATGAAAAGGAGAGGGTACTAAATGTCAAATGAAGGTGGCAGCGTTGACGGTAGTCGTCTGTCACGGCTCTCAACAAGTTTGACATTTAGGAAATGTCTCTGCAGATAAGCAGTCGGATCACTGGCGGATAAATGACAGCGAAAAAAAAAAAAAAAGAGCTCCTTCATCAGCGTGTTTTCGAGGTTGCACGCTTGATCTGTTCAGCCATTTTGAAGTTGACTATTTGAAGCCGCCTCTGTGAGAAGGTTCATGACTTTTTTGACAAGGGAGACTTTTAATGAGGAAGAGTCGCCAATCTAGAGGGAAGACGTATTGATCGTTAGCGAGGCCTGAACAGTGATTGGCCAATCACAGCTAAGCGAACATGACGAGGCGGGTCACTTCTGTCAAGCTTTGGATTTCTCCAAATATCACAAAGTGTTAATCGGAAAAGTGGAAGTTGGTGTCTTTTTTTAAAATTATTGAAGCCTTTTGAAAACTAACAACAGAGGGAAAGTGTAAAGAATTGATTAAGCGGTGTGTTTATCAGCCTCGACTTAACCTGCAATCGTCAGCATGTCGAGCTAACAAGCTCATTAGAGTCCTAACCGTTACCTCCACGGCCAAGTAGCTCATCATTAACAGGCGACATGAGTTACAAGCTGTATAGTGGAAACTCTGTCCTGCTTTCTATTGAACCAAAAAGAACCCAAGCTAGAGATATAGCTTTATGTTTGCCAAAAACATCAGTAAATTTGCTCTTGTAATGTCAAAAGTCAGGCAAACGGGGCTATGTTGGAAATAAATTACAGCATAACGTTTCATATTTCCTCATTATAGTTACAACTGGGACTAGTTCTACACTACAACATAAGAGTAATGCTGTTTCTGGATCTTCAGCATGTATCAGCAACTGGTGAGGATGCCTTTTCTGGCCTGCAGCACTTTAAATAAATTCAGTTGAGATATTCAAAATCAGTCAGAAAGCCAACAAAATGTAGTAACAGGTTTGATATGCGAAGCCTGCTTTTGCCAATCTCAGTTTGAATTCACAAACTAACTTAGTCCGCCCACAGTCCAATTAAATGCATAGGATTTTATTTAAATGAGACGCTCCACTGGGATTTTAAGGGGGATGAGGTTTAGCCAACGGCCAATTGTTTCCGGGTTCAAACTCTAATTTGATAAAACAAGGTGAATGATACATACCTGCTGTAGAAATCATCCCTGTAGTACTCATAGTCAAATTCATAACCGCTATGAGAGAGACAGACAGAGAGACAGACAGACAGAGGGGGGCAGATGAAGAAAGAGATTGGTTTTATTAAGACCAGCTGTTTTTGGATCTGTCAAAAGTAAGCAGATCAAACTCATGCTGTTTTGAATTGAACGGACACGCTCTAGTTAATGCCTGAAAGTCACCGCAGTTTAAGCAGCGATGCCTGAGCCACACTGGCACGAACAGACCACACACATCAACAAAGACAAAACTAAAGTTTCCGAGGGGAAAAAAAAAAAATCTTTTTTCTGAGTCTCTGGAGAGAAAAATCCATGTTAAGTAGACTACACGCTCAGGACGGCATCTAATGTATAATTTAGGGGGAAGAGATAAAATAAAGAGAAGAGGAGAAAAGAAGGAGCCGTTTTGAAATGCTGCTATTCTCACAGGAGTTTTAATTAGGATTAATGCATTACTATTTCAATTTAGAGTGCAGTGTTGATTTTGGCCTCTCCTGTCCCTGTTCCATAATTACCGTATTACATCCTGGCAGTTTTCAGCTGCAGATATACGATGCAAATGAGGGTTTATTCTAACGCAAAGCACAACCTAATAATGCAACAAACCAACGATGGAGAAAGGAGTAAATTGGTTGGAATATACATACAGAAAAGTGTGTCCCAGCGAATAGAAAACAAAAAATCCATGTCTGCCCCCTCTGCCACATCAGACTGCAGTAAACAAGCACCGCTTTGATCTATTTGTGACCAGGAAGATGGGTACCAGGCAGAAAATCAGGGTCATGCTTAATGAAGCTTATACAACAGCCTCTCCTTTAAGCTTTACAAGTCCGCGCTCAACAAAGCCCAGTCATGGCTGAGGAATGTGGAGAGCGTGGAAAACTCAATTAGAAATTCAAGGTTCAAAGGAAAAGAAAAAAACAGGATGTGAAAGACATATTACAGCAATATGTGTGGCTGTACCGTTGCAGGTGAAGTCGGGAGATCTTACCTATAGACAGCCGAGAGCGGCCGTTTGGAGCCTGCTTTGGGCCTGTATGGCTTTGGCTCGCCAGCCATGTTTATGTCTGCAAAAACACAATGACAGACAAACCACCCGTCATTCCTGTTTTACAGTGCATTTTACATAAATTAAGATTAACTTCATGAAACATTTACAATCAGTAAATAGTATAAAAAAATGGGTTAAGACACATTATATTGTACTTGTAAGAACAAAGACATATTTATGTGTATATTAATGTATTTAAGGAAGATTTCGCCTCTGTATTGCTAATATTGTGGAAACAAAAATGGGCCATGATCATTCTTATTGTGTTTTTTTATTGCAGCTCTGTTAAAACATGTCCATTTATCAGCTTACAACATTATAGTGTTATAAACTATTAATTAAATGTTTATCTACTGCTTATAAATCCTCATTAGGGAGGTTATAACAAAGCATCAGTGTAAATGAATGAATACTCTCTACGGAACATTACCAAACAGTGAAAGGAGAATCGTTAATAAGATTTCATTCATCGCCCGTCTAATGCTAATGTGTCCCACCCTGCAGTGTAACCCCGATGTAAAAGCCGAGGACCGTGTCAATTAAAGTGAAACATCTCCCTTTCTCTAAAACACAGTGATGACTCATGATGGGTTTGAAGCTACTGACTTATAGCTCAAAGCCTTGTTTGAGCACAAGGGAGCATAAAAGCGCTACTCCATAATAAAAGAAGAGTAAAATATCAAGCTCTCTGAAAGCTGTGTTGTTTCCATTGTAAAAAAGTGAACTTTTCATGAGACATTTACAATAAGCAACACACAAAGCTGCAGCACTGCGGGACACGTTCTCTAATGTCAGGATGCACTGCGAGAGCCAATTTTCTGAGGCAAGACAGGAGACCTTGCTACTGTGCATTGAAAAGATTACAAAATGAAATGCCTCTTTCGAGGCACCAGAGGATCCTTGAGCACTAAAAATCAGCGAAAGAGAATGAGCACGTATAGAAAACCTCTCAAAGAAGCTGGATGTTCAGTGGAGCTTTTATAGCCGACTGTTCGTTCTTTGTTCAAAAAAGAAAAGGAAAAAAAAATCACCACCAGGTGTAGAGTTTAATGACCAGGCCAGTCAATGATTCAACATATTTCAAAATCGCTATCTGTGCGTTGCCAAGGGTGATGCAAGGTTTCTTCCGTTTCACGAACAGTCCTGAGTGGCTTCCTGGAGAGGAGCCAGGAGGTCACAACGAGCACCGGGTAAAAACACTCAAAAAAGGCAGAGAAAGGAGTCCAGAAACTTTATGAATGCGGACATGAAGCTATATCCACAAAGCCAAGGTGAGAATGGTGCAGAAGAAT
Organism: Chelidonichthys spinosus; assembly: GCA_029853015.1. Lineage (NCBI taxonomy): Eukaryota > Metazoa > Chordata > Actinopteri > Perciformes > Triglidae > Chelidonichthys > Chelidonichthys spinosus. The sequence continues at coordinate 15,237,970 of CM056837.1, forward strand.
CACTCTGTTAACTGAGCTTTAGTATGAAAGCACACACATCCTCACCCAATGTCAGGTAAGAGCCATACAAACAGACAGTCTCAAAAAAAAACGGCACTGCGTATTCTGAAGAATATGGATCGCTTGAAGTGAAGAAAAAGATTAAATACTTCATGACCGAAGGCGACAAATTCCCATCATGTCTTTTTTTTATATCGTCTTTGATACCACACATGCTTTTGCAAGCAAATCCATGCAGAGAGGTACTTAAAAAGGGTCATTTCATAGTCTAAGAACAATAGACCAATCGACAAGGTGCCCCTCAGGGACGAAGCACAAACGTGGTCTCGGCTAAGTGCCTCATAGGTACATATATCACTTTAAAAAGATACCTGCTGACAAATTGTTGGGGCTTTTTTTTGCCTGCGATCACGCTCTCGCTATCATTTTGTCCCTTTCAGCGATACAAATTTTCTTAAATAATGTATACGTCCGCTCTGCCCTCCGCCTTCCCCTCTTAATACCAAACAAGTCCCTGTGAGTGGAACTGGGGTGAAAATAAGCTTCAGGCAAACCCTGAAGAAATAGAATTAATCCCCGGTCTGTTTGGACACAACCTACACAGACATGCTAAAACCTTTTAATGCATGATCAAATGAGTGTATGACTGTGGGCGTGTGCATGTTGGGATTGACCACGATGCTGATTTAGGAGATGGTTTTGCTCATTAAACTGAAGGTTACATTTTTCGACAGTGGGCACGACTGCAGCCACATGTGCAAACCTCTAACCACATGCATCACCAACAGTCACCTGAGCTAAACGCATCACATCACCTGCAAAACCAGCAAATATACACCGATATACAAGTTACACACTTCACTTCATCTTTACAGAATAATGTGACTTCACACAAATCAATATTCTCTCCTTAAAAAAACAGTTTTTGAGACTATTTCAGATTGAATTCTATGAGCAGGAGTGGCAGGGTCCTTCCTTCAATTTGTGTGAAAGGCCTAAAATGAAGTAAATTACAAGACATGCTGTTTAGGATTATCTCCGTCGTAGCTTCTAGCAGAGAACGTTGTCTGTGCAGCACTGAGGACTAAGTTTGGCATAAAAGAAATGCACCCTGGGTCAGGGACAAAAATCGAGTGCTTTGTTCAGTTGTTATTCCCATCGGTTTGTAGCATCGGTGCGCCTGCTTGCTCAATATGCAGCTCGGTCAGATGCAGAGCTGTCTGTGGTGCTGAACGAAGGGGGGTTTTTCAGGTCTGTTGCTCTGCTCTGTCTGGGCAGCGAACTAAAACAAAAAGGGCACGACCTTGCCGCTGCGTGAGCATACACATGATGCAATTTGAATTTTTGCAGCCGTGAAATTATTTAGAGATATGTTTGAGCTCGACTGCTAGCTTTACTTTTCTTTATCTCGGGGGAGGGATGGTGTCTGTCTGTCTATAGATAGTGAAACAAACACTGAATAAATATTTTTAAAAGGCAATACTGTTATTGGCCCAGAAACCGGGAGGGAGAAAAGGTTCTGGAGGCAAATTGCCGTGGAAAGACAGAGGCACAGAGCGCGAGTAATCACTGTGGACAGACCTGTGTTCCTCTGTCAGGAAAACAAGGATCTGTGACTCCTCCAAGCAACCTGCCCGTGTGTTTTATTGGCCTCATTTGTTGCCTTACATCTCTGTCTCCCTCTGACTACTCTTGCTCCTGCTTCCTGTTCTGCCCTCAGCCTCACCCGATCCCTCAACGTCTCTTTCTTCCGTCTTCATTCCTCTCGCTTTCCACGCCTTTCGCTCGCACAAGACCGTATCTAATCCCACATCGCCATCTTTCACTCTCTCTCATGTCCCTCACTCCTTCCTGTGTCTCCATGTGCAGAGGAAGCTCATTATGAGACATTTCACTGCCGAGCATCACCTTTTTCGGCTTTTCCATTCGCCACCTGCGCCGACAGCGAAAGCTTTGCAAGTCCTTTTCCTCCGCTCCTTACATTAGTGAGGAATGAATAACAGCCGGGGGAAAAAAGTCGAGGTTTTGAATAAATCGCATAAACTAAGCCATATGGTAACATATTGCGGGGGGGAAATCACTGGAATGAGACGGGACTCCTGTGAAAATCAACAGGAACCGAAAAACATAAGGCGAGGCTGAGGCCTGTGAGAATGTAGGGAACAGGAAGACGCCTGATAGTCCTGGAAGGAATATGAATGAACTTGTGGAGCACGAAAACCGCTGCTCCTGCCTAACAGCTCAAACGAAATCGGTCTCTCTCGCTCGCCGCTTCTGCCTTCTACCTTTTCGTTTCCTCTCACAAACGGGGGGAAAGGAGCGAATAGCCCAAGGCTTCAGAGGTAAGCTAACAAGCATGGGGGTCGCCACAAGGTCAGAGCGAAGGAGAGGACTATACGCCTTTGTGTTAGCGTGGGCGGATTATTGATAGAAGGATAGATTCCTGGAAATCTATTTCTTCTGTCAACTCTCTGCTATTGGAATAACAACATATCCATCACTCAGCTTTAACTCATTCGACAGCCTTTCCTTTCAAATGTGGCATAGACTATATGGCAAGTCTCATCCATCAATCAAGATAAACCATTTAAACCACATCGCTCATTAATAAATACAGGCTCAATACCATTTACAACTAGGGCAGAAATCTGGTGCAAGCTCTCTCTCGCTTTCATGTTGAATTTCCTGAGCAGTTACAGAACAGCAACCAAGCTGCAAACGACCTGTGTGGACACCTGCTGGGGTGCAGCACAGCTATAATTGACAAAACAAGAATTTGAGTCCATTATCACCTTAAATATGTCTGGACTTTTTACAGAGAGCAAAAATAAGGATGTCTGGATTGAGCGAATACTTTGATAAAAAAGCAGGATTTTGACAATTGCTTCTACCCAGTTGCCATTCTCAGTTGAAAGACAGTTTGCCAACCAGGACTCCAGTTGATGTTTGGTCATTAGTTCTGCAGGAATTTTGCTTCCTAACAACTAGAAATAACTACCAACCCGATGCCCTTAGCATACATCATTGGTATAGTTACTAAAACTACTACGTTTGTGTTGATGATTTCATCAGAAGAACATTTTGCAAAAGAAATGTCACTTAAAGATGAGTCAAACAGCTATTTAAAAGGGTCGAAACGTGATATTTCCATTACAGGGCATTCTTGCTAACACAAAACACCCTGTCGCCATCAAAGTAGAAAAGTGCTGATTACCCCAAAAGCTTCGGTGACGCCCCCAGAGTCATATTGCAGACGTGCAACACAGCCAAGTGTTCTTTTCCTTCCCCCCCAAAAAACAGCAAAAGATTTCCCCGTGGACATTCGTTACATTTTCTTGTAGCGATGGCGGGAACGAAATGAAAGAACGTTCAAAAGCCAACTTGATGAGATAAACGGCAAGAGGAAGAGTAGGAAGGCTGGACGCAGAGGGAGCTGCCGATCATCTCCTGATGGAACCAGAAACTCTGGCGGCAATCTCCCCAACGTCTTAATTAATTGAACAAAGAAAGTAATCATGCAAATTGTTCCTCAGCGGGAGAGACGGAAGCAAAAAAAGGCACAAGAAGGGAGTGAAGGAGCTAAATCGAGGTGATGGACGTGCAGAAGGGAAAGGGTAGAGATGTGGGAATTTCGTCTCAGCTCCAGCTCCAGCTTGGTGGTGTTCAACAGAACTACTCGCTGAATTGCGAGGCTGAACCGCGTGCAGATACAGGTGAGTTGAGGTGATGGAATGGCTCCATCTAAAACCAAGCCCTGTGCATCGTGGCCCCGCCCGGTGTGGGCGTCGTATAACTCCACATACGCCTTTCATCTTTGCTTCTGGTATAGCTGATAAAGCCCACATTGCAAGTAGAAACTGACAACTTAATTGAAAGATTTTGCCGAAATCTGAGAGTGCATTACAAATCAGATATGCCGTTCACGGTGCATCTTCCTGTTGAATGAGACCTTCACTCTCAGACGTCAGCCTTGTTCTTTCGTCTCTGTGCCTGCAGAGCCCTCGATCAAAGTCACAAAGCACTGCGGTCCATTCAAACGGAAATAGTCGTTTACTTTTTCCTCTCTGCACCGACAGAAAAACAGCTTGTTTACCGGCACCTCTCAACAACAGGAGGCCGACGCTGTGGGCGGCTGTTGTCTAATTACATGGAGGGGGAGAAAAAGAAGAAGAAGAAAAAAAAAGGTGGCGAGGAGACAGAGGGGCCATCTGCATATCAAAGGTGCTCTTCTTGGAAGCTCTGAAGAGCAAACATCAAACGTGGCTCTTCGGGAGAACCGTGAAGTTCGAGGTGCGGCTCTCTGCATTTTTCTGTTTGAGTTAAAAATGTTTAGTTTAGACAAATTATTTGGATGCAAGTTCTGGCACAGTGTTGATGGTCATTACATGGGCCATTTCATTTAATTGACAACAGTGAGTCATGATGATGAACACCGTGAAACCAAAAACATTATGAATTGTATTGCAATTTACATACATTTTGTGACATAATATTACATCAGAGCTTTTAAAAAAAATTGAAAATGCTACATTGGGCATTTTTCACTATGCACATTTTCTGATATTTAGCTATAATGATTAATCAAAAGAATAGCCAAGAGATCAATTAATGACAATGATCATTATTTGCAGCTCTATAATACATAAACTGTGATCCACCCAGACTCTGACATGTTAGATCTGGTAGATCCATTAGCTTCTAGCCTAACCACACAAAACAATACATGTGAGCCCACTAACAACCTGTAATGGACGCAACCACTGGGCTGTAAAACACACTTCAATCAAACTGCACTAAAAGGCAACCGGTAATGAAAGGTGTTTTGAGAATTTCTCCCTGCGGAGATGATATTATAAAATCCGGGATGGGCAAGAAATATTTCATATTTCAGAGTATTTTTGCCTCTTCTTTGTTTCATTCTTTTATCTTCGCAAACGCCAACCGTCTCCTTGATGAGATAAACATTAAAGGCAGAAAAAGACAAAGAATGAGAAAGCGGGACGCAGAGGGAGCTGCCGATCATCTCACGGAACAAGAAACTCTGGCGACAATCTCCCCAATGTCTTAATTAATTGAACAAAGTAACTAATCATGCAAATTGTTCCACAGCGTGAGAGACGAAAGCAAAAAAGGGAGTGAAGGAGCAGGTGATGGACGTGCAGAAGTAAATGGTAAAAATGTGGGAAATTCGTCTCGAGCTCCAGCTCGGCCGTCTTCCACATGAACTACTCGCTGAATTGTGAGGCTGGACCGGTCTGTGGAAGGCAGGTGGTCTGAGATGAAGGAGATGCCACATCTAATACCTAGCTTTGTGCATCATGACCTGCGGGTGAGGCCCTGCCCGGTGTGGGTGTCATAAACCTCCACATACGCCTTTCATCTCTGCTTCTATGATATATTTCCTAGAGCTGATGGGAGGCCAGATTGCAGGTAAAACCCGACAAATAAATTGACAAGAGTTCCACAAAAACTCAAGGTGAATTAAAATCACGCATGCCGTTGAAAGTGGATCTTCCTGCTCCATGCCAAATCGGTTCACTCACAAGACCAACAATACATGACAACGTTTACAGGGCTCCAGACTAACTTTTTGCATTGGTAGCACTGGTGCGCCTAACTTTTTTTTTTAGGTGCACCAGCACAAAATTTAGGTGCACCCACATTTTTCATCGCGTCGCCTTTAACGCCAAAAAGTCACCTTTTTATTGCTCTCCTTTTACATAATGACACCCCTTATGGCCTAGGTTAACTGCAGCACCATCAGCACCCAGAGGAACCGTTTTCTGCAGCCAATCTGCACACTGATGCTGTTTGTGGCACAATAAAAAGATCATACAGGTCACGAGCCTATAGATTGCAAATGGAAAACTGTTTATGTGATCTTAGCCTAGCCTACTTATATTTTTACTTAGGCTATTCATTTTTAATAATAATATTAGGAATAGGCTACTATACAATTTCCTATTCATGATGTCTGATGCTGTAATGTGGGCCTTCAAACATGTCCGTGTCCATGCTCCACCTCGACATGTCCAATTAACATGTTGACCGGCCTCCCTTTACGCAAAATGCAGCAGTAGACAATAACGCACTCCTTCGTAGAGATGTCTGTGTCGCCGTCAGTCATGAATGACGTGTACGTGGCGTTTCCAACCTCCGCAGCTGTCTTGTTCTTCAGTGTGTCGGCATTTTTTTTCATCAGAATCATTTCGGACTTAAATTTAGTGAACGGCAACTCCTCCGTTGCAATATTGTATGCAACGTTTAATTTTATAATAATTTCAGATTCCTCAGCGGACCTGATCGATACAGCCTGACGCTGAAATGCAGCTGGATGAGGGGCCACTTTATTAACACACTTATCACGGCATGTAGTATGCTTTTTGGACATATTGCGCTTTTTCAGCGTCTCGATGCGAAATGTTGACTCTTCCACAAACGCACTATTACCGGACAAATTCTGACCGCACTCCCGACAATAAATGCAGTGCATTGAGTCCCTTTCTTTATCGTACATCAGCCAGGGAAATTGCTTCAACCAGTCCTGTCGGAAGGCATATTTTTGTGCTTTTTAATTAGTCTCGGGGCGAGGCTTTCTGCCTCTCGTTATTTTCAAAGAGAATCGATGCGCTCAGGAGTACCTGCTCAGCTCGCTCGCATTTTCGAACTGACACAATTTACAGCGGTGGAAAGGACCACAGCCAATCAGAGGCAAGGACCCGCCTGCGCTCTGTCTCTTATTGGTTTAGACCACGATACCGTCAGGAGAACACAAAGAGATGCTGCGCTTATGATTTTTTTTTTCACCCGAGCAGCGTTGGTTGCACCAGTGCGACCTACAATTTTTTTCAGTCGCACTCATAAAAATTTTGGTCGCATATGCGACCAAAATGGTCGCACTCTGGAGCCCTGAGTTTATAAAAGACTGAGGAGAAGAGATGGAGGCATAGAGTCACAAATGGCATTTACAAGGTCTCAAAGCCTTAAGGTAAATATAATAAAACAAATTATCATCAGTTCTCATTTGAGAACTCCGGAGCAGCAAATGTTTGGTATGTTTTTCTTGGTAAATTGGCTGCGTGATTAAAACTGGTGAAGACATTCTTTACACTAATTGCTTCTTCATCAATTGTTTCCAAACTAAAAAGTGAAACACATTAGAAATTATATTTCTTTGTGGCTTTAATGTCACATCTGTGTAGGGCGATTATTTTTTATTATTATTTGCTCATCACTTACTAATTAGGCTGTTATAAATAGGTTCATAAAATGTCAGGAAATAGATAATAAAAACCCAAGTTGACAACTATAAATGGCTTGTTTTGTTAAACTAATAGCCCAAATCCAAATATTTAGTTAAATATCGTGAGATGTATGCAACTCGGCTTTTTTGCAACAAATTACATGAATCAATTATAAAAAAAAAAAAGCCTAATTAATTGTCTGTATCATTTCTATGAAGAATTTTCCAAACTCATCAAACTCAACCAGGGTTTTCAAAATAAAGTACATCCCTCAACTCTATAACACAGACCAGTCTTCAATTAACAGCCATTGTACATCTCAGTGAACACCCCACTACAAAACTGGAGCATCTCCCCCTCTGTAAACACCCGAGTGTGACTTTCAGTCTGCAGCTCTGCTTCAGAGCCTCTCTGAGGCTTCATGCACCAAAGTCCGAGGGGATGAGCTCATAATCCCCCGGCCCCTTCAGGCACCGGCAGAACAGATTGAAGCATGGCATCGGTTTGAGATCACATCCCTCTGTGTGACCGGTAAAAACCCAGCGAGCCGTCTCCCGCCAGTCAACAATGATGCACTTCAGAAAGTGGAAGAATCAGGCGTCCGGATGAACATGTTTGAGAGGCTTAGCGGTGGGCAGCGAGTCAAGAAAAGCAAACACCTAGCAGCCAGTCGCATTTAGAACAAGTGTTTCCTCCAAGGAACAATCACGTCGATGAGTAGCTGTGTAAGGACACATCGATCTGGATCAATAGATTGATTCACAACCCGAGGTCTGACTGGCGGATTGTGGACAGATCGCAGAGCAGCATTTTACTATTAAAGGACCGGTCCGGTTCCTAATCAAAGAGCCTCCGATGACGCAAAATGACCAAATTTGTGTCATCGGAGGCTCCTTTTCGTAATAGAAAAAGGGGAAAATGAGGGAATAATGCATGACCATTCAAAATTACTACAAAGGGGTTTCAAATGGGTGAAGTATTCCTTTAACACGCTTGCTTTGTGAGCTTGTAAATGTATTCTTTTAAAGGCTCATTATTACGGGTTGGTATTTCTCTGTAATTTAGCACTGTGTTACTTATAGCATTCTGTCTCAGACAACTGAGGCCCATAATCGCCGATATCATAATCGTGCAACGACTAGTCAACTAATGGCTTGTACTAGACGAAAAGCAAAATCTTTGGTCGGGGGCAGCCCTAATCCCTGCAGAGATGAGCACGAGACAGCGAGACAGACCGAGATGTTCTCCAATTATTTCAGGGTGCTCGCCGTGACACTTGACAGACCTTAATTTCACCATCCTCAAACCGCTACACTGCTGCGGCCGTATCTGCCGACTGTGCACGAGATCCAATATTAATACACGACATTCACCAAAAGCCTTTTGCTCTAAATATTCTGCTTCTTGTCGATAACAATCTGCCATTTTGCCACCTTGTTTGCATTGTTATTGCACGCGGAAATGTGGATAATAAGGTGTCATTTGCTTGTGATCGCTTGCGCATTCTCTGAGCATCGGCTCTCGTACGTGTGTGTGTGTGTTTGTGTGTTTCACTGAATGCTTGTCTTTATGTCACACTGAATGGCGCTTCTCCTGGCAACAGTCCAACCGCTGGTGTGGGAGAGACGAGGACTCTGGGGAGCGACATCTTGTGACAAATCTGTCACATTATTTCATCATCGAGCATCGATTGAGGGGTCTCATTAGGTCCTTTCTGACAGAGAGAGTCACATTTTCAGGACAGGGCACAGTGTGATGGGGGTTTGCTTGTGCGGGAGCATCTTCTGTGGCAAACAAAGTATCTGGAACGGATTATATTCTTTGATTGCTTGTGATTTATTCAAAAAGGAGCAGAGCTGCAGAGACTCCAACACTTGGATTGGGGTGCGCATGATTTGTATTCAGTCCCATGGACATGCAAACGGAAATTTAGGGCAAAATGGAACTACGCTGAAAAGAAGTCTAGTCTGGAAGGGAGAAAAACATTTGCATGTTCACAACTGCCCTTGACACATGGCTTGAGATACATGGAGGACATCTGACAGAAGATGTAACAGCCTGCCCCTTGTGCCCCCCTGCTTTATCCCCCCCTCTTCATTTCAGCATCAGCAGCACACAAATGCAGCCACAAACGAACATCTGCAGCACAGAAAGACATTCATTTGTCATGTGCTGCAGCCTCCCTTCACGACGCAGATTGCAACTGAAACGAGAAAGCCCAGTAGAAAAAAAAAGAAGCAAGTCTAAAAAGCATGTGTCTAAAAAAAGGAAGTTTTAATTGTGCGTTTCAGCCTTCAAAACGCTTGAAGATGATATTGTGTACTACTGTATGCAGACGAATGACAAACATGCACAGAACAAATCCCAGTTGGTGCAGACGGCTGAAACCCCATTTGATCTCTAAAGATTCCTGAGCCACAAAATCTTAAAATATTTATGGACTTCAATTGAAATACTAAAAACTCATTCTCAGGCTCACAGGGAAAGAGGCTTAAATGAATCACAACAGGCAAGCCCATAAACACGCCCAGAGGCACAGAGTTCGCTTTTGATACACAAGCAAAGTGAACGGCATAAAAGATGAATGCCCCGATGGGTATTAACCCAACAGGGATGTGATTTACACGGCGCATTCATAACGACACATTTGTACTAGATTATTGCTTTCTAGTTAAGGAACAATCACATTTTGTAAAAAGCTTTTTATGTTGCATTAAAAAAAAAAATCTATGCAACACAGTTGGAGCAAAACCTACACCTCTTCACTTCTACTTGGCATCCACATATGGGTTTCCTCCCACCTTGTCTAAATGCGAAACTCAAGTCCTAGACCACCAACCAGCTCTCTATAACCTGCATCACACCCTACATGCAGGTATAACACCCTGACTGAGTGTGTGCACTTGTGGAATATTGCGTCAACAACCATTTAACCAACCTGTAATCAGTGAACTACATTAACCATATGCTTTAAATGTCAGAACGTGCATTAGATAGGACACATGCTGTGTGCTGCAATCCCTATTACACAGTTATAGAGCTGCTTCCAACAATTATTTTCATCATCAATTAATCCGCTGATTGTAATCTCAATCCATTCATTGATTGTAAATCAGAAAATATTGGGGGAAAAAAAGAATTGCCTCAAGACTCACCATCAATAACCTGAAGATGAGTCCGTTTACGATCACAAAACACAAACAATTGAGAAGCCTGAATGGGGTAATGATGACAATTGCCAATGAATTAATTCGTCAATTAAAAATAAATTGAGCGACTAACTCGTGGTGCATTCAGGGACATCATTGCTCCATGCGTTGGGAGTCATTAATGGAGACCAAACAGGAGAGTGTCCTGCTCATACCAATTTAAAATGTTAAGCATAAAGTGACAGAGCTGACTGTTATTAATAATACACATGATGTTAATAGCGTCCTTATAACCTCTACTGGTCGTCAGGATAACGATGTGCCGAGCAGAGTGAACACATTACAACGACCAACAAAGCAGCTGCCTGCGGACGCACACACTAATCAGCCAACGCGCCGCGGGTCACTTCCTGTTTTGTTAAGTTAGCCGTTGAACGACAAACAACGAGAAGAGCGTGACATCACGCAGCCCGAACATACAACGTGGTTTTACATTTAACTTTGGCTGAAACTCTAATAGACCTGCGCCCCGTTTGAACGCAACCGGAAGCATATAAACACAGACGAACAGAAAGGTAAATGCTTGCAACTTGCATTGAGCGACATTAGCGGAAAAACAAAAAATGTCCGTCGCGTGTCTCGTCGCCGTGGTGACGCCTCGTTAACACTCACATCGGTGGTTGCGACGCTTCCCCTTGTACATGGTCATCGTGTGGTACGGGTCCAGCTTGGCGCTCGTTCGGGTCCTCTTTCGGGTGCTAGAGGGGACTTCGGCGTGCTGCGAGACTTTCCGGACAGAAATAAATTAGCCGTTCGGAGAGAGGGGATGCTTGAGCGAGGATCATACCATTTCTGGGAGAGGGGCGGGGAAGGACGATGGTGCATCCCAAACTAACACACACACACACACGTCGGTGGAGTGCGAATCAACACATCAACAAAGATGCAAAAGTAAGGAAGGGATGGCCGTGACTCTGCAAAACAACTGTAGAGCAGCTGTGAGGATTTCTTCTGATAATATCGCCCCTCCGATTAAACGACGTTAGAAGATTCTGTTTGGATTCACCGAATATGTGATATTTTTTACATGTTTTTGTTATTGTGACCACATTATATGGTCATAAATCCTCCTTTAGAAGTTTTTTTTATTTATTTTAAGGGCTTTATTTGTCACTTCATCAATTAAAAATAAATAGCAAAAACGAAATAGAACTGTAGAATATGTAATAATCGAAATTAAAGAGTACAGCACAAAAGTGTCTCTGGATAACGTCTGTTATGAGTTGACACTATACAAATAAAATGTAATAATTAAAAACCCTTTTTATTGTTTTCTTTATGTCAGAAATTCCGTATCAATATTGTGTAATAAAAATATGTTTTATTATATTTATTATATCACTCAAAAGTGGCAAAAAGCAGGTATGATGTTTACCATGTTTGCATTTGCTATTCAGTACCAAACAAATCTAAGGTCGATCCTCATAGTACACACACACTCTTCACATTTTCACAATACGACCACAGTCTGATATCAAGTACTGTGACCTTGGATGTTTTCTGCCTGGTTTAATCTGTAAAACAGTGATAGGGTATTTCTGCAGTAAGATAATAAGGAGGTTGCAACCAGCAGTAAGTCATCCTATTTGTTGGGAAAGGTGCATCTCATCTTACTTGCAAAGGGGGTTTGTGTTGCTAGGGAGACGGGGATAAGGAAGTGGCCTGTATGTTGATTTTGTGCGATGCATTCCGCTGTATTACATTATTGTTGCGTCTGTTGAATAACAACCCCCTTTTCGCTCTTTTTGGCACCAAGATGAATTGTACAGCGGAAACAAACAACTGTGAAAGCCAACTGCATAGAAGAAGCAGGAATTCAATCAATACTGCTCTCCTCTATAACTGCTGGTGCTCTCAAAGGCTCCAGAATGGCAAACAAGCCTTTTTATTCTTTTACTTCGAAACTTTCAAAAAAAGATTTATATTCAGCAAAGGGGATTTGGAGAAAATCTAATCAACACAGTGGATATGATTCATGGTTCATGCATTGAGCTAAAAGGTCAAAGTCATTTATTATAGACATTTTTTTCTTCACATTTAAAATATATTTCTTTGGGTGAGGGAAACAAAATAAATACATGTTACTATCACCAGCAAGCAGGATGAGATAAAAAAAAATCTTTATTTAAAAAAAGGGCAGCAGGGACATCTGCTGTCCATGATGGATTAATACAACAGGCCGCCTTAAGAATGCAATAGGAAGCATATAATCAATAAGGGATAAGAGGAGGACATGTGAACCTCTCATTACAGTCATTCAAATCATTTCACATTTCCTTTGGGTTTTTTGGGGTCATATATGCAATGATGATTGTTGGGTAATATGTATGATGTTGTCCAGAACTACTTGCCAGCACCAAACAGCAGATAAAAGTTAGGTAGTAGCTAAACATAGCAGAGCATTTAGTAGCTAAGGAGCGAGGTATTCTCTTCAGGACTTGGTGGAGACAGAAGGGATCGAATGAGAGTGATAATAGATACTGGTGACCAGAAAAGAGTCACAAAAGAGCTGTTAATATATCAGTGTGTTTCTACTGCCCCCTAATGGCCCCAAATAAAACCATAAAAAACAGTTACTGCAGGTTTATACCATTAGTTTATACTCTTACTTTGGTTCGTGATCCTAAACCCCTAAAATGTATTTCAGAGAGACATTATAAACGTGATACATCTTCCTAAAGGACTACTGTCCATCTCTGGTCATAATATATTAATGCCTCTCTTAAGCAGCCACTGTCATTTCCTATGCTATACTGCACCACAGGGCTGGTTTAGCCCAGTTAGACTCCTTTCAATGAATAAGCCGACTGCTGAATTTAATTTAGTATTGAAGAGAAATTACATTAAATAATTCTCCAAGCCCTAAGTACATCGTTACCATTCTACTTCCTATAAGAAGTGCAATTCAACTTGATCCAAAGTGCTCAGACGATCTCCGCTGGCATGTGAAACACCCCGTTCACAAATAACCCTCATTTATAGCCGAGATGGAGGGATGCTGCGGATGTCCATGGGGAAGACTAACCACATAATGGATATAAATCTGCTCGAGCTAATCGCATATCATTGGCCTAAATGACTTACAGCCTCCCTTAGCAAATTATTTTTGAGCACTGAGTAATTGCAAACACTTAGCAGTCCGTGAATCGACTCTTTTTTGCCTATAAGGTCACAGAACCTGAACGACTCATTTATTTGGACTCGGTCCACCTCGACACATCGGCCTCAAGGTACAAAAACAACACTCAAAAAAAAAACCTCTCAAAGGCGCCAAGCTTTTTTTTTCCTGTAGTGAAACCACACATTAATTTCTGCATCCATAATGAAACCTCTGCCTGCATACTATTTGATGCCCCTCATTATAAACCTGTGCCACATTATTATAAATTACTTTTCCAGGTTTATGCATGCAAAGGGAACCATATACTGTAGGAAACCTCTCAACAGGTTTTCAACATTCCCGCAAGTCTAGTTTCCATTGCAAGCCACACCTGGGAAGGCCAACAGCACACTCTAGTGGCGAAAAACGGCAGGACAGCAACGGTTGCTTCCAACTGACCGATTTAAAGAGAACATCAACATCTACACTAAACATTTATGTCACATGTTATTTCTACATTGTTGGCTTAGTTTGTGGATTGTCTTTATGAACTGAACATCAGAGAGACAGATGCAGTGATGGTGTATGAATGTAGCCATGGTGATTTCATATGTACGGGTGCTTTATCCTCAGCTGACCCGTGAGTAAACCTTTCCCTGACACTGCCTCTTTAACGTAATCGAAATGTCTGTATTTTCATGGTTTATTGTATGAAATCGTAAGCACAGAACAATGTCAATTATGTTCTCGGGTGGATTCAGCTTTATTCCCAAAATGACCTGGCTGACTTTATTGGAGTGTAAAACACTGATCATCCATCCATGCGTTTTTCATTCTATTCAGGATCATATTGGCTATGCTGATGTCTATCCCAGCATGCTTTGGGCCAAAAGGCAGAGAGCCACCTGGCTGCCAGTCTGTTACAGAGCATAAAACACAGATAGGAAACTGGAAAAGTGGACTCGGTAGAGTTCAGATCTCTGCCAGGTGTGACCACTGCTGTAATGTTTGATTGAATGAATAAAAAGCACAACCCCCCCCCCCTATCAGAGGCTATTTTCCCTCTCATTTAGCTCCGTTAGCTGTTGGCTCTGATGGCTAAACACACAGCAGGACTCAACTCTCCTCCACCCAACATGAGATATGCTTCATTGTATTCAGTGCTCAGTTCAGTTTTTGTCACTTGCTGAGCAATGCTTATACATACATGCGTCCACGCCTTCATTCACACATACATAGATCAATCAATACGAATCATCTCAAAAATACAACACAAAATATTTCAAATATATACAGTTTGTTGCAAAATGTCTGTTTAAATAAAAATAATATATATATATATATATATATATATATATATATATATATATATACGCGTCATGTTCTGGAAAAAGTGGAAATCCCACACAAGGACTTTATTTTAATTATTTCTTTCACTAATTTGGAGAAATTGAGGGATCATTCTCCGAAGGCCAAGCAGGAAAAAAAAAAAAATATATTTTCACCCATCCTCTCATCTTCTAGCCCATCCAGCCTACATCCTCTCAATAAAACCTCATTTAGTTTTATTTAGGCCCTAATCTGCATTATCCCTCCCTCCTGCTTACTTTCTTTCCCTTATTTACCTTCCCCCTCCTCTCACTCTGTTCTCTCTCTCTCTCTCTCTCTCTCTCTCTCTCTCTCTCTCTCTCTCTCTCTCCATCTGTCAGGGTCAGCAGAGTGCAAAGAATCACATTAAGAAGTATTCAAATGTTGAACTAGTCACAATTGCTATTCATACAGGCAGTGAAGGCGGCCAAATCGAATTCAGCTCAGACGCTATCAGCACCTCGGCGGTGAGCACAAAGCTGATACATAGACAATAATGTCTCCTGGATGTAATGGAGCCACAAATGACCGAGCCATTGCTCATTCTACGAGTTGGATTTAAACTTCAGTCTTGATTCTACCTACTGAGTCTGAGATTAACGGTTTCTTTGCCACGAGTTGGAAAGAAGAGAGTGATTAGTGCACCAACGATGACAAATGGCCACTTCGGTTTGAAGTGAAAACCTTTATGAGACAAAGTGCGCTTCAGATACATGCTCTACATCTGTTACTGACTGTTAATGCAGTCTTCTGGAATCACTCGATTCCAATGTCTCCATCATTTCTATTAGAAATGATGGAGACATAATCAGAAACACTTTTCCAAAAATCTTGGCTGAAAAACATTTAGAATAGGAAATAGAAGCAAACACCACAGGCGTGTGAGTAAAACAGAAAAGACAGCTGGAAATACAGTTATTTTTCATCTCCATAATCCATGCATAATGCATGCAAAACACCAGGAGTAGAGTCTTTCTACCAGGTAAACACTAGGCAACATTATAGTTGATTCATATTTCTATGTCAAGCAGTGGCGCAGATGTCAGTATCATCTACAGTAATTACATGTAAAACGTATTAGAAACAGGATTTCTGATGCTCTATTGGAACAAAATGAAACACACTTTATTTCATACTCTACGTTATCAACTCATCTGGTCACATCAGCGTCACACCAACTGTATGTCTGAATAAATAATCACCTCTATGCTTCACTAATCTACAGCTGATATGTACAAGCATCTTCCCTTGTGCCCTGAAGGGGTCACTGTTGTAAAAAAGGATGTCCCCTTTTCATGGATTGTAATGAAACATGTGGGTCTCCAGTTGAGATGAAAATCACTAATAGTTCCTCTATCCTGCAGTTTTTGAATAAATTAGGCAAATATTCACAAAGCAGAAATTGCTCTCTTTTGGCAGATTTAATTTACGGTTCATTCAACGTTTAATTTAGAGAAAGAACATGTTTTTTTTTTCTTCACTCTTTTCTTTCTATTCTCACTTTAACAAATGCCTCATCCTAACCTTGAAGAAAACATCTCTCACAAACAGCCTTTTAAAATTGCTGCAAAATTGTTGTCGCTTCTCAAACGGTTCCTCACAAAGACATCCAGCAAAGCAACTCAAACCTGCGGCACTTTGTAAACAAGTAATAAATCTGAAAATACATTTGACTGTAATCACCTAAATCCACACAAACCACCACTTTTAGAAGGTCACGCATGAAAGAAAGCAAGAAACTGAAAACCAAGAAAGGAAAAACATGAAAAAAAAATGTTTTTTTTAAGGAAGAAACTGCAGTGAAGATAAATCTGTGAGACATGAAGGCAATTTAATGCACATTCAACGGGTTATGGCAGTCGCAAGTGGTAATAACTGCTGTGAACCACAGTGTGGTGCTCAGTGACACACACACACACACTTTTCTCACTCCATGATCTCCATCTACTCCATGTATGAGGAGACGAGTGACACTGTCGTGACCCATCATCTCAATCCGAAATGAACACTTGATGAATTTCCCCTTTTGTTATAACAAGCGCTCGTCTTCGCCGAAAGCCCAAATTTCATATGACAGCACGGCTCCCACAACTCACAGTAATGAAGGCAGCCCATCTTCCCCTGTTGGATGGGGTGCATAAATACAGACACAGCTCATTAATTATTCTGTCACACAGGTAGGCTACGGAGAAAAGGTGACACACTTTTTCAGCTCAAGCGCTTCGAGTCCCAGAAGCTGCGAAGCCCCACTTATATGTTCACATAGCTGGAAACCAAAGATGCTTGGCACAGACTATTGGTATACACAGGAATCCCGCCTTCAGTAACATCCATCATTCATGCATCCCATGTAAATGTGTGGATATTCTGTTTGAAAATGCTCCTCCGTCGATGTAACGACAAGTTGTTTTGCACTTTGTACGTCTCCACCAAGGCTACAGGCTAATAAGGACGCGTGAAGGAGCCAGGAGGCGTCGTCAAGGTCAGGCATGCACTTTGAGCCAGCTGCTATCTATTGAAGACAACCCCTCCCCGTGCATATAAAGCTTGCGTTTGTCAATTATTCCTCGGAGACACAGAGCAGGCAGCTGCGCGTCATGCTTTCTCTCCCTCAACAGCTGCAATAGACGTTTAGCCGTCCTGGCAGCTCGGCGCGGTGTGCATCTCGCCGCCGAGCATCTCCTCGGCTCTGGCGACTCAACTCTTATCCAAAGAGAATTTCACCCGGGCGAGCAGGCGCTTCACTTTTTTTAATCAAATCCTCACAGAGTCTGCAAAATATTCAAGAAACCTTTTTCTTTTCTTTTTTTACAAAGAGGTCAACTCAGGTAGAAGTCATTATGCCATACTGATTTCCCTAATTAAATCCATACTAGTCACAAAGGAGGAGACAGATAATACAAAAAAGAAGAAGAAGAAGCTGAGTTGAGTAAAAGGGTTTGGAGATAAGTGAGGTTATGAGAAGAAAAGGGCTGGCAAAATATCAGGATGTTTAATCTTGATATATATATATTCAATTAGACATGTATTTGCATGTGCGTGTTGGTCAGGAAGAAAACTGTGCCTCGTCAGTGGCGGAATAATCCTTGTATAGCTGCCCCTCCACTCCCTGAAATAGCACAGTAGCTGGAGGTCTAAGAAGGCCAAGTGGCCAGTTTTGTCATGCACCAGTGATCTAAACAGTGCTCCGAGTACCTAGGGATGGTTATGGCCTGACTGTAAACTGTGTCTGGATGGTGTCAGAGAGGTTACTCCTGGCTGCAGCTAATACAATGTGTTGACTGCAATAAACTCGAGGTAGTTAACCGCCATAACGCCCGGCGTGACCTTTTACCGGACAGTGGAGCCTAAGGCTGGAGTCCTTGAAAAAAAAAAAAAAAGTGCACGTGATGATTAAGCAGCCCTCATCATTCATAGCGTAATTGGCAAAGAGGCCTTTGTGAGTAAGAGGACGAACGGACGAGGAGGCAAAGTGGCGTGAGGGAGAGAGCGAGGAGACGGAGGGAGAATAAATGTGGAGTCAAATAAGGAAATGTAAGAGGAGAAGTAAACACTTGGGAGAGCATGAGATTGCTCCGGGCGAGGTTATGGGCTGTTTTTAATGTTATTTTGTTTGTACTGTCCATCTTCAATTGGGAAGGGGGGGGGGGGGGAGAACTCCCCAGTGAGTCTGTCATAGTGATTTTTAATTTGCACACAAAGCGGGGGGTTGTGGGGGAGATCCTCAGAAACCCTCCAGGGTCGTGGCAATTAATGCTGCATGTGTAATCACAAGTCACAAACCATTTCTCACACGATACGTCACCTTTTATCGCCCGGGTCTCATGTTCGTCGTTGCATATTTACAAATACGGCGTGAAGTAAGAGACAGGAATGACTGACTGGATCAATTATCATGTGTTTTCAAAAGGGATTACTCGGGGTCTGTGTGTTGTGAAGGTCTGAAGATCTGCGTAAAGGTCGCACTGCAGTGGTCTCTGTTATCCGCAAGACCGCACACCTGGCACGGGCACACGGCTTCCTTAGCGAAGTAGCGTCTCCCAGCATGCACCAGGAGAGCATCCGTAACAAACACTCATCCGACACTAAAGGCTGATTATACGTGACGCACGTTTGACGTCGGCACAAGAAAAGCCACGGCTCGGGGTTTGAAAAGCTGAAAGAAAAGGGGAGAGAATACTACTTTTCAGCTGTTTTTTATACAAAGCTGCAGATTATTTCTTTCTACAAGCCGTCCTGAAAATTCGTTCCAGCCACCTGAAAGTCAGTGTAAACTGTCCAAAAAGTGTTATTGTTTTACTCCGTAGCCTACGGCTCCAACATTATTCTCATTCCAACTCAACATATTGACACTTCTGTCTCTATACTACGTCGGCACACTCCCGGAGTTTTTTCTGCGAGCGCCTCTGGGAATGAGAATGGTCTGGATCAACTCCAGTCCGTTACACCACCACTGGGACGTGTGAAGCCTCCTCGTGCTTCTTCAAAATGTCTACACATCTAACCGTGGAATGTTTTTATGCTCTCAAACGTCAAACAATGCTCCATTCATTCAAAACCCATCCAGCATGCCCTAAACGTGAACCTATAAGCTCTCCGTGGTAAACAGGCATCTCTGATTATGCATGGGGAACAATTATCCAAACTCTGTTCTTCTTCAGTGGTCCAAAACCACTTCCTGTTGCATCCTGTGAGTCTCTGTAATATTAATAAAACAGATTTCAGCCAGGATGCTTGTTAGGCTTCAAGATAATCCTGTTTCTCAGTGTCCCCCCGCTGTTCACCTCAGACCTCAGCTTCCGTCAGTTCATTTTACAAACTGCGAAG
This sequence comes from Chelidonichthys spinosus, assembly GCA_029853015.1. Lineage (NCBI taxonomy): Eukaryota > Metazoa > Chordata > Actinopteri > Perciformes > Triglidae > Chelidonichthys > Chelidonichthys spinosus. The sequence continues at coordinate 15,257,718 of CM056837.1, forward strand.
ACGAGACAGGAGCTTGAGGGATCCTCCTCGGTCAGACGAAAGACGAGACACATGTAGCCTCGGAGTCCGAGGTGGCCGGTCGGTCAGACGGAAGACAGGAAGGAAGATGGATGCGTCCTTTGCTTACTGACGCATGTCGGTTATGTTTCACATCCCGTAATGACCACTGGTGATGTGGTGGGGGAAGTAATCACTTTTACTACCTTGAAAAAGACGAATTAGTGGCATTGCAGTGTTACTCTGAAAAATAAGGTGCGTTTCGTATATTGGATGGAGCTTCACACAGAAACCACCGCCGCATACATCTGACCTTATTAAAATTCAATATGTAGAAAAGTGCTGAAGTAATAACCACTCCTTTGCCACAAACTGGGCTTGCACTTGCACCCTTTCCTGAAGGTGATAAAATACAGAAATTACCATAACGCGTTGAAATACAGCCCAAGGATCTCCATAACACAACATTAGGGTTTGAGTAGCGTTACCCTTTTCAAAAATGGCTTGTCTGCATTCGGGGCTGTCAATCTTCTGTATTTCTACTCTTTTTCTTTTTACATGATGGAAAACTGTGTCACTCAGCTTTCAAATACCAACAGTCTTGTTTGCATCAAGGATACTTTGATTGTGTTTCATATTTTTGCTGCCTTTCAACTGTGATAGATTACATAAGACTTCCTATTTTGGCCTCTTTTTTTTTCTGTGATTTATGCCGACAGTAAGCAACACCATTTTAATTGTAATAGAGAAATCTAATTAAAATCAATGTATTCACAAGAAGTACTATGTAATGTATGAGTACAGCAATGCATCACAGAGGGCATTCATTCATTACTCTTAAACGCTCCAATCGTTTGTCCTTTTAGCAACATCAATTATACCAGTAAGAGATAGGAAATCTGTTTTCTGAGCATACATATATATGTTTTACAGCCACGAGCAATACCAATTTGAATATGTCTTTGTATGAACACTTGTCAGTCATTTGGAAGATATATGGTTTAAATCTTTTTGCCTGTTTGTTAGTCTACACTTGTGGATCATGTGAATCCCTGGATATAAACTGGAATATCCGGTGGCTACGGAGTGGATATTACATTTTTCATATTGGCTGTTTTGCTTGTGCTGAGGAAGCAGGTTGCTGTGTTTTGCTCATGGGCACTTTGACACATTGGCTTCTAAATGAGAATCCACGTTGCAACCAACACACCACGGCTGAGGTCTCTGGATGCGGGTTGATATCAGCTGGCTCTGTGGCAGGGATTAACCCATTTTTCTCATATTAATAAAGACACTATATTACATAATTTATCACCACAACTAAAGCACAAAAGCTCCTGCGGGCAAAATAAACTTGTTTGCTCCACACTGGGGTTCAAGTGTTTCGGTTATTGGGATAATCATGTTTATATTCACAATAAGCCTTTAAGAAAGCTGTCTAGCTCGCTATCGTGCTATAAAAGTTAAACTGTTTTTAACATGTAAGATGTTTTTTTATTTATTAATTTATCCTTTATTTTTGCCAAGGGACCTCATGATGTATGATGATCTCATTTAACATTTATAAATTGAAAATACATAAAATACAAAGTGATTCCAGTATGTTTTAGTGCTGTTTCAAGATTTGAATTTGTTTTGATGATTATCAGGATATTGTGAATCAGTTATTTTGGAGCGACTCACACACACACACACACACACACACACAGGTTTCTGGGGCTCACTGAGCCCTGCGCTGTGACTCTGATTCACAGCTCAGTGTTTCTCTGCCTTCTGAACCCAGGTTTCTAATCAGAGAATTAGCTTCAGTTTCCCCTGCCAAAACCCACACAGTAATCCATCTCACTTTGTCCACACTGTGGCTCATGACCCACTAAAGCATTTGTCAGCATGCTTGAGAGAGAGAAAGGGATGGCAAAAGAGAGACAGACCAGAGAGACAATATAAGATCCTGGCAGCCGCGGAAATGTGCTTTCCTGGTTTCCTGGGTGGCTTTATTAAAGCCTATTAGTTGCACAATGACAATCTTTAAATTTCGCCGGTATTGTTTCCACAAAAGAAACACGTTCTTATATTCCGAATACATTACAGCTCAGATAAATCCTCCGCTCGCCTCATGTTATTGTACGACTGGGATCCTGCACGCTGCTCTGTACCTGTTGTTATGGATGCTTTTGTGGAGTGCTGGGTCAGGCCGACTGTGCATTCAACGTCGGGCCTGGTCTCTCAGAGCGTGATTAATGAGGGAGGAGATGGACAAGCAGGGTGCATTCTAATCACCCGCAAGGACAAGGAGAGATATGAAACGGAGGGAAGAAAGGGAATACGAGAGCAAGGAGAGAGAACGGGATTATGTATTGATACAGTTTGTGTAACTTGCCGGGTTAAAATCCTTCTCCGAGTGAAGCGCGGACCTGAATTCTTTAACGTATCCCATCTGCAATCCCGCGTAGGCCACCACATACGAGCGCGCTCACACATGCCCGGGCACACTGAATGCTCTCAGAGCCTCAGAAGCAAACACAGGGACATGAAAGACACAGAGGGGGCCTTATGGGGTAAGCTTTGGCGAGGCTCAGACCGATGGATCTGGAGGAATTGGCCATCTAGTTGCATGCCAGAATACCCAGAAGGCCTCTCACTCATAACTGTCCATGCCTCTGAACGTGGCTCTCAAAATAAAGTTACTGAGCTGTGCAATTATTGTAGACATAGTTGGAATTATCTATGCAAATTTCAAAGTGAATGCCAGCCTGTGAATACTAATGGTGAATGAGGGAGAGAATTACAGCAGTCAGGTGGAGAAAATGCAGGAGGATTGGTTTGGATAGACATTAAAAGAAAAAGAAAATCCCCCTCGGGTGTTCACTCATAATGTTAAGGCTTTGATATTCATAGCAGCATTAAGGGAGTTGCATGTATTTTGTGAAAAAAGTGTTGCAATTTACGTTATTATTTTTCAAACTGGACCATATTTTACCATGTTTTTGTCCCTAAGTGACAAATCGGGACGCCAATTTTTAAATTGAGGGAAAGCGCTGCAGACGGCAGCTGCTAAAGATGCTGTGATGTAATCTCTCGGGGCGACTTCTCGACATATGTGTGACAACATTATGGAAGGGACCCTACACACTACGACTACTAAATCTACTGCCAAAAAGGGTTTCCTGAACCATTGCTAAACTAAGATTTTTAAGAACACGTTCACTACCCTTCACAATTGGGGTTCCTCAAGGCTCCATTCTTGGGCCGCTTTTGTTCAAAAATTAACATCCTGCGCCTAGCTCAGATTATGAAGTATTACTACATATCTTACACACAATTCTACATTACAGTGTCACCATATGATTACAGACCTTTACATTCACTGAAAAAGTGTATCCAACAAATGTATTTGTGGATTTCGATTCACTGAAAATACTGTTGATGACTGTGTAAGACACAGCGGGCTTCTGGGTCGGGCTTGGACTTGTGGTTTGAACGCTACCGGAGAGGAACCCAACCGGTCCTTTTATAATAAAATCGACGCTACGTGTCTCCATCCAAAATCCGCTCTGTTGGTTTGTGCTGTCCGCTCGTGATCATGAGTGTTTACTAAAAATATGTGCAGATGTGACTTGTCAGTTGTCTCTTTTGTGATGCCTTTGAGACGGCACTCTTTGAAAACAACATCAAGCCATGCATGTCATATTACGATGTAATGACGTATACAACAGGCATTCGGGCCGAGGCCCATTTGGGCTGGAGCAGTGTGAGTGCAAGCCGGCTGGGGACCCCCTGTGGGGGGGCAATTGTGCGAGGCACAGTACGGATCAAATGGCCCTGGTGTGAGTGCGCACTTAATGGTCTTGGGCCTAAATACATCTCAGAGACTTGATTGGTTTGAAGCATTCAGACCCCTCAGGTCATTTATTGACTAAAATCATGCTCTAGTCCTGCTCTATGCAAAAAGTGTCGTGAGGCAACCTTTGTTATGATATGACACTTTAAATAAAATTTAATTGAATCTGGGACAGGTTTACTCGGATCAGCACAAGCCGGTTGAAGCAGCATTTCGTTTTTATGCTCCCCACGTGTGGAACCAACTCCCTCGTGTTCATTCGAATCAGGGCTGAAAACATTATTGTTTACTGAAGCTTTCTCACAAATTTAAAAGATAGCTTATTTGAGTTGTTTTAATCCGTAGCTATTTCATCTGCTTGTTTTCACTCTTTGTGTTAAATATCTTTGCTATTAATGTATTTATCTGCTTCTGTAAATCACTTTGAATTGCCTGATGAATGAACGGTGCTAGACAAATAAACTTGCCTTTCCTTGACTTAGCAGTTCTCCCTGCCTCTACCTGTCCCTGTCTTCTCATTCTTCCCGGCATACTTCAGTTTCTGTGTCCTGTGCGCCTCGCTATGCATCATGTTGACCCAAAATGACGATTGATTGCAGTGCCACTGCCTTTGTAATCCGCTTAGGATGGATTTTGCATCTAAATCACTTTATTATTTATGTGCCTAACTCTTGCCAATGCCATTTGGAGGCAGTATGATTGGTGATCCATCACACATTATCCTTCACTGTGGTCATTAATATTGTAATGGGATGGACCTTCACCGTGAAACTTCCAGGTGGATGGGAATGCAGATGTCGTCGGGTCGGGCTACACAAAACAGGAGTCAAGAGGGGGAAGATTATTCAGGTGTGCTTGCTATCAGGACTGGAGAGAGAGATGCAGGTAGTTTACCCTCTCTCTTCCTCCCCCCTGCTCACAGGTTGCACAACAGCTTGTATCTTCATAGATGGCCTCTCTGAGAAATGCGGGATGTTATTGTTGCATTGTCCTATTCCATCAGGGTTTCAATCACCACCTGCCAATCACACACATCTGCTGCCTGCAGGCAGAGACACGCAAGCAACGGTGCCACTTCAAGACATATTCAATACAACCTGCAGATGTGAAAAAACAAGAAAAGAGAGATCTTCATATTCTTGCCACATAAAAGAGCAAGAGTGCTATGAATTTGGTGCAGATACATCAAAGGTGTCTTACAATCATAATTCTTCATAGAATCTCAGAACACTTCCAAATACCTGAGTTTGATTTGAGCTAGTAGTAGCTAGTAGGTTACTGTTAGTGTGTTACATGTAAATCTGGTCAGGTTTAGTGCATGCTGGGACAGCTTGGGGCGAAACAATCTGTCACTTTTTGACTCTTTGGCAGCCCACTAAGAGCCAGGCCGTAGAGATACGGCAGACAGAGCTCAGGAAAATTCCAACAATACATTTGAGTTTCATGGATGCCAGCAGTCATCATGTCACCGTTTAGCCAGAGGGAAGCCAGAGACAGCAACCGGCGAGAGGTGCAGATATTTGTACTGGGGCTCAGGATTTGGAGAGGGTCCAACACTAATCGGGAGATCAGAGGTTCACCCCTACCCTCCTCCATTCTGTGTGTTTAAAAGTGTCATTGGGCAAGATACTGAGTGGGGCTGTGCTCATGTGATTGAGATTAGATCCTGATGTATGGCTTTTCACTAGAGCAAGAAAGTATGGGTGAATGTTGAAGTGTAAAGTGCATTGAGTGGTTGGAGAGCTGCATAAATACAAGTCCATTAATGTAACATGCCTTGTGGTATGCCCTAGCAGAGCAGCTGACCTGCTTGTGTGATTGCTAAGTGATTTTGAGCATTTATATAGTCAGCCAGAACCACCATGTGACACATATTCAGGAACATCCCAAGAAAACAGAATTAAAGTATTAAATGTAGGAAGAACAGGATCCAACATTGTTTGAGTGATACCGGCATGTCCGGTATAATTTCTAGAAAGTGTATTTTCTGTATATTCACAGAAAGTCAGAAAAAATATGATGTTTCCTTAGTTTTTGGTGTTGATTTACACTCTTATCCCACATTTCAATGCGCATAGGAAAGGGAAGAGTTACTTTAAATAGTGGTTTCTGTCCAGGGACAGAAGTATGACTTTGATAACAGTGAGGCGCAACGTGGATGTCGCTCCACTTTCTCTGGTCCCCGAGTCCTGAAGAGACGCACTATTTTAAATTTGGCACAAATGTCAATTTGGAATCAAGGATGGACTGATTAGATGCTGGTGGTCAAATGGTCAAAGGTCAAGCAAACTGTGACCTCACATCCATTACACCCCATTTTCATGACATCTCAGGATCAATTTGGCACAAATGTCCACTTGCACTCAGGGTTGACCTAAATAGAATGGCAAAGGTCAAAGGTCACTGCGACCTTACAAAACACACTTTTGGCCATAACTCAAGAATTCCTATACTAACTATGACAATAACACACAAATCTCCAACAGGATGAAATGACGAAGTGATGACATTTTGGAAAGACGTTAACATGACTGGTTTCAGAGACAGACAATCGCTAGGTGGTAGCCTTTATACCCGTGGTATGTGGGTATTTCCTCACGGCTATGAACCAATCAGATTGCTTGATTTGAGCTACCCATTCTATAAAAATGTGCATACTTTATTCTATTAATTAGAACACCGTCTGGGCTTGAGTGTTTCAGCACCAGGGAGAAAGGAACACAAGAGAAAACGCTCCACGTGTCAGCTCTGCAAGACTTAATATTCAACATCTGTGCTCATATGAAGTGCTTGAGAGAAATTCCTTCATGCTCTTAACTCTGAATTGAATATACACTTATGCCATACCGAGTAGCATTGCATGCACTGCTATTTAGTAATGATTGCGCGCAATCCTATGATGTGATCTCTTGAACTCCTATTCAAATGTGATAGGGTAATGGAGGGTCCAGCTTTTAGACTGTCAGTTGTGCTGTGATTGAATTTTTTGCATTCGTTCATCAGCTGTTTTTCATCCATATGCACAGACACACACAGACATAGAGTGACGGTCTTCTGTGGCGGAGGCAGACTATGACCCTTGACATGGGGGTCACCAAGTGCAAAGATTAGTCATCATCAGTGCACCTGAGCAGCTGAGGTGGATCTGTGCAGTGGCAATACGGTGTGATCACTCCACTGGCTTCTTTTCCAGCAGAAAACCCCACTTTTGAAACCTCCACGACAAGTTCAGCTTCCTTTTATATGGGCTGTAATGATCTCAGTAGCCAACGGTGGTTGAAACACCAACGCGTCTGAAGGTTTTTCCTCCAGTTACGCAGAAATATTAAGTCACCTACAGATGTGATCTCTGGAATTCGAGGTGCAATCAACTTGAAGGTAATAAGCCCATAATTAAACATTTTCCAAAAGGAAGACAGATCTTGAGTCATTCATCAACCGCAAATCATTATGTGGCTGAGTCATTCCTCCGCCATGTTAATATAAAAAGGCATCGGCTCGAGAGGATGAGACTGAGGGTGTGTTTAATTGTCGATTAAAGATGCGTCTTCCAGTCATACTCCCGCAACATGGACTTGTAGATTGAATGATGACAAAGAGGGCTGCTGGGACAGTTTTAACTGGCCTCTCGTGTGATGAAAACATGTTCGATTATGTCTGCTTTCTCAAGCAAAAACAAGCAATCACAGAGTTAATGCAACAAAAGTAACAAATAAATCACTAACACCATTATTATGGATATGGTAGAGTGCTCAGTGACTGTTCACGGTCCTGGTTATGACTAGGTTTTAATAAGTGATGTGTTTTTCTGCTTCTCCCCTGATTGCAACATCCATAATGCCAAATACAAAACTAATGAAAGACTTAATGTGCAAAAACACATTAGCTGCCATTAATCAGGGAAATAGAGCTCATCATTTCTTGATGCTGATTTTTCTCTGCATGCATTGCTGCACCGAAATCAGATCAATTAATTTTACAGGGAACATCTTATATGTTGAGTGTGGATAGGTAACATGAAACACCTATGCAAACAGACAAAAACAGCAATCATCTTAACAATAGGAAGGCAAATTAAAGAATACGTTGCTCAGAAGGCAGATTGATTTTTAGAAGAGGCTGGGATTGTTGAGTCAGATTATTGGTTTGATGTTTAGGTTAATGAATGCAGTCTAATAATAACCAATAACCCATCCTGTTGATGCAGAGGAGATACAAGTACCTTTAAAGAGCTCCTTATTTGCTTTCACAGAATATTCAATTTTTATTCTGCACATCAGTTACAGCTTATGTTCATTAACACAGGAGTTCATAGGGGTTCACTTGGCCATGCCCTTGAACCGGGATAGTTAACCTCAGCTGTGTTCCTGAGGAAATTAATCTCTTTATGGATGGATGGAAATGCCACCGCAGACCTGGGAGATGAGTTAATGTTAATGAATATGCATATGGACCATTATCGACACAAAAACAGAACCAATAATGGCTGGAGACTAAAAAGGGAGGAGGTTGGCCTGCCAGACATGTGGCCAGTTCTGTGAAATATTACCTTAAATGCTTAAATGCTACCAATATTAGCTAAAAATGCATCAAACCTTTCGAATGTATAAATAGAGCAGTTTTAGATCAAAGATCCTCTATGACAAAAGATGATGCATTGCAAGCTCCACCAGTGGTTTGAAATGGTCATGGCATCTTTGCCTCCCCCTCCATCCCCACACCTCTTTTGAAAGTGTTTTAAACGTTGTGTGGACGGATGAAAGCACATTGGATTATATTTGAATAATGTTTATATTTTCTTTTGCCACATAAGATATTTACACAGCTAACAGCCGCTCTCAACATCACGGAAATTAGCTAGCTAGGGCATTGGCGGATGAAACACCAAACATGTTGCGCGGAGCCACACCTGTCCACCCCAGGGTCCACTTGTAGCTTCCAAATTCCCCGAAGGGAAACTTATTATCCTCACACTCCGATCTCTGAGGGATTAGCTTGGTGTTGGAGCCTAAATGCCAAATATCAACTCTGCACACATTCCACATCCACACAATAACACAATCCAGTTCCATTCTAAACCTCCATCAAGCACTGCTCCCTTTGATCATCTCATGCTGATATTTTTAACTGAGCAACACACCAAGAGTGATGCACTCTGGACCCCAGGTTCAGTTGAAACACCAAACACGTTTCAAATGCTTTAATCAAAAGGTCTGCTGCCTGCCTGCAGTATTATCTGCTTGGGATTATTTTAAAATCATGTTTTTAAAGCAGTCATGTCGAGGAACGAACTCTGTTGTATCTCTGCAATTCATCCCCAGGCTTCACAAAAGATGCTTTAACAGAATAACGATCACGACGATGATCCTCACAGACAAAACTAATTCGGAGCGAGCAACAACCAAATGGGAATTAAAGACGTACCAGGCCAACATCCACAAAACAACCCGCTTCAAAGTGCATTAACAGCGGTAAATCGATACTTGCACGGCATATTGCAGCTGCATCCTGTGCCACTTAATAACGGCTGCTCTAAAGTAGCGCATCAAGAATTTTCACATACTTTTTTTTCGCAAGCCGTTGCCTGGTAAATGTTGAAAATCAAATTGTGCTTACATTCACTAGTGGATCAGTTAGCTATTCCGCAGGGATTTTCTCCAAAACAGCGTGACAACAAACACACTGACACTTCAGCTTTTAGGAAGAGCCCAGGGAGCTTCTAAAACTAAAAGTCTCAGAGATGCCAGCGGCATTTGGTGTTCCCAAGAGACAATCCATTCCTCTAGCAAAGAACAGGCTTATTATTAAACATTCTGCATTTCAAGGGGAAAGTTTTTGTGAAGTGACGTATAGACTGTATCTTGCAGGCCCTTCATGAGTTTCTCCCATACAAGCTGTACAGTAAATCCTCACCAAAGAAAGAAAAAGAAGACTCACCGAGAGGCTGTCCAGCGATGATACGGGCATTCTCTCCTGCCACAGCGGCCCGGGCGTTCCTCTCGTTCAAATACTGTACGAAGGCGTAACCTTTGTGCACAGAACAACCCACTATCTTGCCGTACTTGGCGAAGATGACCTCTATGTCAGTCTTCTTGACGATGGCTGTGTTGAGGTTGCCGATAAAGACTCTGGAGTTCAGGGAGCGTGGGTCATTCTTGTTGGTCACGTTGCTGGTCTGGAGTTTACCAGTCATTCTCCTCCAGTTGCCCTCCTGGGACACAGACAGAGGGGGGATGGGAGGACATAGCTTTAGAGGTTTAGGGCAGGCTAACTCCGGTTAATTCTGCTGAACACTGAAACCCCAAAGGCTGCAATATTAAATAAATAATCTTATATTAACATATAGAAATGAACTACTAAACTGTCAAATTATTTAAGGAACCAAACATGTGTAATTTTATCATTCTCATTTTCATATTACATGCCCCTAGCCTCCCAGCAGGCCCACCAACCACCCGCTAGCTTACTAGCTAACTCCTGCTGGTTAGAGAAACCATGGAGAAACACTGTTTTTGCTCTTCGTTGTGTGCCTTTGATAACTATCTTTAAAATCACAACACTGCCATGAATTTTTCAGTTAACTGCTGCCATAAATTCTTTACTAGCTAGCTGCATTGACTCATTACTTTGAACTCACGTTAAGCTACTTAGCTAGTTAGCCGGGAGTTAGGTAGCTAGTGCAGAAAGCAACAACTTCGACCGTACAACACTTGGCATGTTAGCTCCTGTTAGCTAGAGCAACAACGATGTCAAAGTAATTCTGAATTCTGCTGCTGTAAATAAACACAATTTTCAACTAACTTCTCTCTTTTTTAAATTAAGTTAACAAGGTTTCCCATGCTAGTTAAACTGGTTTGTGAGCTTTGGGCTAACTGGTTGGGCATGTGATAGGTTGAGAAGTGAAATAAAAATTATGAAATGAATAAAAATAATTATGAAATACACAACAATAAAAATGTAATTGATAAAAAGTAGATGTATAATAGAAATGAAATAATAAAATAAAACAATATTTATATAATTAAATAAAAATAACTTGATAATAAGAATGATAATGACTGAAGTTTAAATAATTTCTTAAATAACTTTACAATTTACTGGTTGATTCATATGCTACATTTAACTCTATTTACCCGTGTGATTATTCATTTCACAATGTCTTTTTATTTAATACCGAACACTTTGGGGGTCCATAACAAGGTCATTACTTGAATTGGCTGTTGGAATCTAAAATCAATTTATTTTAAATAGAGACCTTTTTGTTGGATAAAGGCTTTTGTTGACGAAGGGTTACTTTAACTAATTTATATACAAGGTTATTGCCCAGTCAACTGCTTACCTAAGCAGCATTTTCTTCTTCATGGTTGAAATGCTACCACTGGATAGCTGAGTGGGAGAATTAACAATATGTGAATGCTGCAGCAGTTTCCTTGTGAGGAACCAAATATAGTAGCTGTCAGTGGGAAAGCTTTGCTATCTCAATACCCATATTGTTGCATCCCTAATGCTTTGTGTGCCGTTTCACTGATCACAGAATGCTGCAGCTGTAATTCATGTTAAAGTTTCATTCAGCCTTTTTTTGTTTGTGCTGTCAAGTTATCGACACACATTACCCTCCGCTTTTGTAGGCCTCGCCTGCAATTATTTCTGAGTGACCTTTTCATCACCTGCATGTTGGTTTTTACGAAAGATGATTTGGCTGCAGGATCAGGAAAATTATAACGCCCAAGGAAAGGATGCACTAGTGAACCAATCAAATTCTCTATCTAATTACAGCATAAAGCAGATGGCTTAAAAAAGTGCATATATCCCCCTGTATTTTATTGCCATTTCACATTGATTTGCATTTTTATGTGCACACATTATTTTGTTTTTATAGCTGTCTAAATCCACGTTTCCATTACAGTATACGTCCCAAAATGGTTTACACTTTGTGCATTACATACTGTGAAATATTGTGAAGGAAATATGATAATATTCAATATTTGCCTCCTCTGAGTCTCTCTCCCTGACACACAGTGATAACAACTATTCAGCTTTGAGACGAAGAACCTGAATAATGGATCCAGTCCTCAGTAAATAGGATTAGTAACCAAGGTAACTCTGATATTGTTGGAATACCCCCCCCCCCCCCACACACACACACACACACATACACGCACACACACACACACGCATGCTCTTTTGTCACAGTCAATCTTTTCTTTTTCCTTTATCCGACTTCATTTTCCATCGCAAGAGGCTGTAGATCCTTACAACTGAGCCTCGCCAACTCAACACCGCGTGGCCTCGGTATCTTCCCAATTACACAATGTACTTTTATTGTGAAGTGCTACACTATAATGGGTTTATCCAGGTAATTATAGCAGGGGCCCGGGATTATGTTGAAAAATGATGGTTAAATTCCACTGCAGGGTCGCTTGCTCTGTACCTACAGTGGATGATGAGGAAACTGACCAGTCATCCAGGAAATACGAGAGCAGCCATGTGATTTACAGAGAGAGATTTTCTGTCAGGCATCCATTACACCTGAGACCGAGATCATGCTAGACATTTCAGCTGCTCGTTCATGGATAAACACATATTATTTCACTTCGCAGAACAAATTTTCGGCATTACCTCACGTACAGCATTGCTAGTTGACTATTCCACATCTGCGTACCGGTCGTGTGATGATGCGCTGTGTACAGTGCTGCACTGGCGTGTGTTGTTTCTGCGCGTGGGTGGGTGCACGTGTGGGAATAAACTGCTGCTCACCGTCTCTCAAGTGGCCTTGACATTTATCAGCGGCAGGGATGGAAAATTAATGCGGCGTCGACACACACACGTGCTAACTCAAATGAGCTCCACAATGGCCACCTAACGGTAGTTTAAGCCCCGCGGCATGACACCCATCCCATATTGATGTCCGTGGACAGGTCACAGGGAGCATGACAAATCAGTGGAGAAGCTTTAGATTGCCTCTCTCATCAGATAAATCAGGAGTGGGCAGCGGTCACCGAGCCCTTTTACCGCTCCTTACTGTTATATTTCATGTTGTCTTCTCTGTTTTCTTTAGAGCAGGACACTAATTTATTCCATCAGTGGTTTTCCTGCTGACCTTGCGGTTTAGTTTATTTACAACCCTCTATTAAGCTTCTCATCCTTTGAGGTGATAGCGTCATGTGGAGAAACATGTTGAAAGAACACAGGAAGTGATAGGCACCGGGGGTATAATTGGCAAAATAATTGTTCAGACGATTGTTATCAAAAAAAGAAAATTTAAAAAAAGACCAGAAATGCATTCTACGTGGATTTTAGAGGGGAAAATGTGCCTGGCTTTTAAAGTTCGCTCTTTCAAAATGATTACAACTTCTACAGTACTGACGTTTTGTCATAAAGAGCAGGAAAAAAGTCTATATTTTTGCTTTTATGCCGGTGTGGTCTTGTCAGAACAGGTGGCACAGTTTTCAAAAGGTGGACGTCTACTGTTTGAATCAACCACTTGTCTCTTGTGGCATTACAGAAAAAACCTGGCATGCCTCACCTTTAGTAGTCTTTTTTTCTTAAAGCGAACCATTCTCATACAATTGATAAAGAAATACGGGTAAGGTCGGCAGAAAAAGCACCATGGTCATGTGGTTGACAGCACTGCTGTGTTGGGAAAGAGGTTGAGTGGGAAAAAAAGTAAAAGACAGGATTTAGTAGAAAAGTAGCCATATTACGGGATTGTACCTTGTAATGCAGTGTGCCTTGACAGGCTCTTAAAAAGGTTGTTGTTCGGATACGGTCACCTGCCTGATTCATAGGCATTTCTTCATAGCAGGGAGGGAACTCATTGAATTGATTCCTATTATAATTTCCTACCACTCCACCACTGTACATTTCTCTTCTCGCCATACCTCAGCCACTCTGCTCTGATTGTTGCCAAGGCAGCCGGACGGAGTGAGGAAAGCCTGGGGAAGCTGCTCAGTGAGACAGAACACAGAAAGGTAACCCGATACACCTTTTTTTTCAAATGGTGTTGCTGCCATGTACTGCAGAAGTTGAATAATTGCTTCATGGATTCCCTCCATTTATATCTTGTCTTAAAATGTGTCTCTCTGCCAGTGAAAGCAATGGCAACAACTGAGGAAATACCCCCCACCCCCCATTTGTAAATCAATGCTGCTGTGTATTGTAGCCGCAGAGCATTTCTGCAGTGCAACCGGCGGTAGATTTTTGCACTTTGTGAAAGTGTGGTTGGAGGGCAACATTTTGCAAAAATATTTAATATAACCAGGATGGTGGCCAATTGAGATCCATATCCAAAATTCTACCTCCACCTTGAAAAATGCATTTCATCTTCAAGATGGAGAGATTAATCTCATTTTCCTCTTCAATTTCCACAATCAGCTGCTCCTTGGCTTTATGAGTCAAGGTCCAGTGGCAGAGCTGGAATTCAACTCGGTAAGTAGACAGCTATGGCAACGAGGGTCTATAAAAGGAAGCGAAACAACTCCAATTTTCCCTGCCAAGGGTGCTTGAAGCGCTGCAAAAGCATGAATGAATTACAGTGATTGGGACATTTATACAGCATCACTATTTACGACTATCACAAGTCATAGCTTGGGGATTTTTTTCTTCTTTTTCTGAGCAACACTTGTATCGAGAAAAACAAGCAAAATCGGCTGTGTTTTTTCTTCTTTTAAACCTGTTATGGTGTGAGGGGACATCAAGGGTTGTGTGCTTTCCTAAACAAGTCTCAACCAGAGAAATTAATCTGTTTTAGTTAGAAACACCTTTGATAATCATCTTCTATGCTTGTTTTATCATTTATTGATTGTATTTCTTTTTCTGTATCATTACCTTTTACCTGTTAATGCTACTCTGCCATAGTAACACGGTGGTGCAAAATGGTAATGTCCTTGTAGAGGACCCTCTCATGGGTGATTCAGGCGATTATACACTCATGAAAACATGATGAATATTATATTTAATTAATGCAACAAGATCTTGCTAAATCTTACACATTGGCCCTTTAATAAAGCACTCCGGTAACGGAACAAGAATTGTAGGTTTCCGTTGTATCTTGGGCGAAAAATGCGTGGGCTTTTAATAACTTTAACATACATTCAAACAACACAAAAGGTATATATTTACTAAATTGTATATACTTGAGAATACTCCTAATCCTTGGGTGGTTTAGAAGGAAGGACTTCTTTATGACAGCCTCATACCAAACCTCATTTCACTACAAATAGCGTTTATGCAGCTCCAACATTTTTTGTTCCTCCCAAACTCTGTTTCAGAAAAAATAAATTAACCATCAGAAGGCCCGGAGCAAAAATACAATTAGCTGTGATGCAAATGGAGCCAGTTGGCCCTTGTTCACCTGCATCGGGGGAAATGGGTAAAATGAGGTTGTAGAAGCACGGCAGACACAGGGATGATGTACGAGTGGAATTTGTTTTAGTCCGGGGGGAGTCGGCTGTTTGTGATGGACAGGGGAACTCTTCAACTGCAATGAAAAGATTTCATTTCTTCCAATGGCGGTATACAGCTGCACAGAGTTGAAACTAATCTGGTCAAACACAGTGAGCTGTTGAGCGCAGAGCAGATCAATCTCTGTCTTCTCCTAATCCAATTTGAATGGCGAGGATAGCAACCGGGGTTGTTTTATGACACATTGTTTTTTCTTTTAAAGTTTCCTCTCCACTCAAAAACACGGCTCCACTGGATATTTAAAGTTTCTCTCGACACGGTGCGGTTTCTGAGTTACCAAACACAATCATGGTGCTGGAGTGTCGCAATCTTCCAGTTCAGTACAAATAAAACAACAAATGAAACGTACTTCATTCAGGTGGCAAAGGGTCTAACTACTCCGCATGGTACCGTTGGTTGCTATAGCAATGCCTTATGCTTTATGCACTTATCACACGCTCTGAATGCAACTGATTATCTCTGAGATTCGGTGGAGTGTAAATGAAGGATTGGAAAATAGAAACGGGAAACGTACCGGCGCAAAGTGAAGTGCACACTCCTGGGATTTAACCCGTAATTAAACCTGAACACTTTTTCAGCTCTGCACTTACACGTCTCCTCGCTAACCGCGTTCACGCTCAAACTCGATTCTCCTCAACTTTCATGCCTGTTGCGTTCACTTTAACACGCCATTGTGCAAAAGGTATTAGCTCTGTGACAGTTAATTCTTTTTATGAAGGGCTGCAGACTGATGTACGATAATATTCATTGACTGTACCACCCTACTATATCATAAATATTGAGACCAGCAGTAGAATTATAACCATAATAGTAACTAAAACTATGACTTGCATACTTTGCATGTTGTTTTGACAAACTGATCTCAGTCAAATGTAAAATTCTGTGTCTTTGTCGGCCCATTTTAGACCTGCATAACTCATTTCTCTCCACTTGTGGACAGTGGAAACAAGCTATAAACACCACAGTGACATTATTATTATCACTAAGCGCACACTGACGCTGTCTGTCTGCTGTCTAAACCAAAACAATTCCCTGGAAGGATGGTTCTCTGCGTGAGAGCTCCTCCACATATAAATAGTGGTGTGACCCGTTCATATGACATATAAACAGAATATGACGCATCATGACATCCATCCATCAATTCATCTGCACCTCTGGCTCTGCAAAGCTGGAGAACGTTGTGAGCTTCTCTTGAGCTGCGTATCCTGTTTCACTCAGAAATACTCGTTTCAGCTCGAGTTTAAAACAAAAAGAAAGCAAACACAACAGCTCATCTTTTTATGTGCATACAGTAAAAACACCAGTGTTTCATTAAATGTTAACAGGACACAGCGATTGGACACGTGGGACACTGCTGCCCTGATTGTTGCCTCTTGTTTACGACAACTTTTCTGCAAATTAGCATCCTATCTGGTGCAATCGCATTATAACAAATAATGATCCGCAAACTAGGCTAAAATTCAAACTCATCAGAAACAAATGAAAATGTTAAAAAGAAACGACTGAAAGCGAAGTGTTTAAATATGCTAAAATATTACATGCTTTGAGTTGGATGGGGGGTTGTAATGTATTTGGCCGCTGACCGTTCTGCTCTCCTCATTAAATCTGGATGTGTCATCATTAGCGCTCCAAGTTGCAGCTGCAGCTGGGACAAATTTTTAATGGGGGCAGATTAGCATTTATTAACATCTACTCTGCAGGAGACGTAAAACAAAGTCCCCAACTCTTACGAGTATTAAATCTACAAAAAAATGAAAAAAATAAATAAAATAATAATAACAAAGTAAAACAAACTGCAGCCCTGGCTTTAAAACAGCCACGTAGCCGAACAGCATGTTTTGTCAGGAGTAGGGGACGTTGCATTTAATCTTGTTTTCAGCTCACACAATTAACAGTTTGAGGAAGGATATTTATTATTTATGGGCGCCCCTGTGAGCCACGCTGTGCCCAATAGCCTGTATTGTAAGAGGATGACAGGCAATTTTTTGGCTTCAAAGGCTTGGCAACAGCTCAGTGGAATTTAAATGACCTTAAAATGCGCAGGTTCCGTTTATGGAGTTGCTATGCAGGAGGGTAGGGATATTATCGGTGTAGTGTCATCAAAATAAGCAATTTTTTGAAAAGTGTATGCTCGAATTATGTAAATGGTGTGTGATACAATTTCCAAGAGGTTATAGGGATGATATATTTGGCGGCGCCTCTTCTCTGGGGGTGTGGCTCACGGAGGCTTGTTGGCCGTCTGTAGCCGTGCTATGACCTGTGTGTCGGCGGAGGCCTCGCCCAGCGGCAGCTGCCCCTCGCCCGTCACGCCGCCGAACATTTAAAATCCGTTTCATGACAAGACGCCTGCCTGTCGACCTCGTCGGCTCGTGTACATATTTCTTGCCGGTGGTGAAGCAGCTGCCCCTCACACCTCCAGCAACACAATCAATTGAGTCACAGGAAATTCATTAATTTCATATGGAGAAAAGCGGCCAGGGAGAGCGGGAACACATGCACAGTTGGCCAGGAAAAATTTGGCCATGGCTGTCCTTTATGTGGCCATCAGGCTTCAATGAGCAGGTTTTTCCTGCTTTGCTGTCTCCAATGTCAATTTCATTTTTATTCATAATGATTTCGCCTGCCAAGAGCAAAATTGATGCAGAGTTTATTCTAGTCATTCGTCGCCAGGAATAAACATCTGAGAACCGATGGTGTTCAGGGCCATGGGTAAATCATATCACTAAATTAGGAGTTTCAAAACCCACGTGTTGCTCAAACAGGACAATTATTAAAATATATATGTGTGTGTGAACATGTGATATAATATGAGAATCAATCCATGTAGTTTGCTTTCTCCAAAAGAAGATGCTTATCACAGAAAAACAGCATTTACATTTCGGGACCAGCTTGTGGCGGAGACGTTTGAAACACCGATCGGATGGACTTTGATGATACAAATCTCCA
The DNA here is from genome assembly GCA_029853015.1 of Chelidonichthys spinosus. Lineage (NCBI taxonomy): Eukaryota > Metazoa > Chordata > Actinopteri > Perciformes > Triglidae > Chelidonichthys > Chelidonichthys spinosus. The sequence continues at coordinate 15,275,965 of CM056837.1, forward strand.
TCATGTTGCGTTTAAGCCTGTGACGGCTCCTTCCTCTCATTGCTAGGCTAAATGTTGGAAAAAAGGGCGAGAAGAAACTTTACGTAACACATTGACAAGGGGGGAAAAAATAACGCATGGATCACGAACTTCAAAAGAATCCCCAACACTTCAAAAGCTTCTTCATGGTTCGGTGACTAATCTTCAAAGTCACGCCGAGGATTGAACCGATAGTGCCGCTGTGTATGGCAGGTACAAACATCCTTGTCAGCGCCACTGAGGTGTGCGGTGTAGAGAAAGGGAGAGGAGATAAAACCGAAAGCTAATTGAGACAAAGTCTGTCCCTCGCCTGTGTGAAATACAAAGCCCTTGGCTGCAGACATTTGGTAATTACAACCGCCAGAGAACCAATCACTCAAATGAATACTTCATTAGAGGTTGCAGCCATGCATTAAGGTAAATTGGGGAATCATTGGTTGATCCTGGAGGTTTATCCGAGTTGCCGTGGTCCTTTAGGTCTATCTTACAATCTTTGCTGCCTTGTGCGTCACAGTAAGCAGGAAATTATCTGGAGAAAATATGAGATACTCGTTATAAACTTCATAACTTCTTTTTCTGCACCTGTTCAAACAATACAAAACAATAACTCACCACTACATTACTTTAACTGTTATTAGGACTTTTAATGGCTGTGCAGTAGAGTGGTATATCAAATCGAATCTTCTTATCACACGACGTATTCTCGTACAGCGCTTCATATGATTAATTATCGTTTATTTCGCCAACGAATGTCCACCAAGTCAATTCATGTTCATCACATGCACAGGGTCTTTTCAAAATAAACTTCCGTCTTCACAGGAAACAACTTTGTTAGGGTTAGGATTGTGTTTTGGGTTAAAATAACTACGGGAGCAGCTTTAATTAATTAATATTATATTATTATTAATTAATTTGTCTGCCACGGCTTCTCACCATCCATCCCTCCTCTCTACGGGGAAGTTGATGCTTTTTATTTTCCCCAGTTTACAATTATGTGGATTACATACAAGTGGGATACATGTGAATTACAGTGCACCACTTTTGGTATAGCTGGTGCGTATACAGTAGCTGCAAAAAACTGTACGAGGGCAGCCCGTATAATCATGTTGCTCCATTGAAATGAAAAATGCACTCAGAAAGTAAGACATTGATGTCCTAAAAAGGTTTTTCTTTCAGTGATCAGCCTTCCTCCATTCATCCCTCACAAACACAGCCCGAAAGAGTTCATATGAGCACCGTGCTGAGTATAAGTCCAGAAGGTCAATCACAGAACTCACTGTGCTTTTCAAGAATATATTTATTTATTTCCTTAGCTTTCATTAACCGAAGAATAACCAATGCACTTGCACTTTAGTTTTATAGATCTGAGAAATATAGGTATGTGCAATATCAAAGATTTTCTTGCAAGAGTGAAGACAAAGACAAAAGCAGAGCTGACTCTGTTCAATTCAATTGATTTCTCCACCATTTCAAATGTGCATATAAAAGCAGCCTCCAAAAAAAAAAAAAAAAAAGGAGATTTAGCAAGACCTGCATTTAAGGTCTGAATCTCAATAACCCTCAAGTTGTAGAAGAACTACAACACCTGCTACTAGAGAATATCTCATATTCGCACCAATGCACGGATGCAAATTTAAATCCAGAGTCCTAGGAAGAAATACAAATGTCTTTCTGAGAGGCAAATTGAATGTTCAACAGCGATATTTAATTGACTAGCTTCATATGCTGGTCTCCATTAAAACTGTCTCCCACCCTCTGCGTCTGTCTATTGACACATCATCCCGCCCCCTCATTTCACTTCCCTTTAATTGTGCACCATTTCATGTTTAACAGTAAAGTACAATTAAAAACAATCCCAATATTTGCCAGCCACGCGCTTAAACTCAGAGTTTGCTCGGGGTCTAAATTATTCAGTTAAGAAGAACTGCAGACAATAAGGTGAGCTTGATGAGGCTGATGGCGCCTCACTTTCTTTTTTGTGCCTCTAAAGGATGTGCAAACACAAGCGCAGCAGGTAGAAACGGCTGCTAATCCCACCTATTCTTAACTGGACGAACCACAGCTCGCTTACTCCAAGCGGGAATTGTGATGTACAGTTGCAGATATTTTAAAGTCATTTGGAGCCCAAGAGAAACCTCAAGGGCCCTCCCTGGGCAATGAAGCCTTCATCGTGCAGCAGTTTTTTTATTTTGTATTTCTTCTTCTTCTTCTTGCCCTGGCACATTTGCATTTATCTACCGATGCAGAGAGTGAGAGTCTTCAGTAAAGTGGATCAGAGTCTAATGTTTGTCAAAAAGAAGCAGACGTATTGAATATATACACACAGACAAACACGAGCAGGAACTCGTGTAGAACACACGCGCTTGTTCACAAACGCCGCCAAAAAAAAAAGCGATGGAGAACCTCACACGGCGGACCGATCACAACGCTTGAAGTAGAAGTTTTGACAGTTTGACAGCCTTTTGTGTATCACAAGAGGCTTATGGAGTCTGTCTGCTGGCCTCGACACTTCTTCTCCTCTTGGAGTATTAAAAACGCGGGAACCATATAGTTTCGTGTGTAACAATCGTGAGGAAGTTACCCGCGTGAGACAAAACACAATACAAAAATAGACATCAGCTCGGTGGCTCAGAAAGCGGCATTATTATATGCATTTGAAGGGTTTCCTTTTCAAAATAAGACATCAATCATTTGGGGAAAAAAATTAAAAAAACGTGACACCTACTCTCTCGGAATCTTTGCCGTCACAAATATAAGACTCAAAGGTTAGTAAAAACGCTTTGAAACATCATATCTGAACATTTATTTTGCGCATGTGTGTGTTTTAGAGGTCATAACTAAATATGGAAAAAAATGACTGAAAACTTTCGTTTCCTGGACGACACGTGAGCCTCGCAGGCAGAACACAAGGGAGTGCTAGCTATGGATGAATGAACGCACACATTCAAATGGCAAAAGTTCGAATGAGGGGAATGCTGCTTTGAGGGTGGCACCATAAAAAAAAGGTAAAACCATCGGGGCTGGTTATCTGTTGGCGTAACTATTTCTCACTCCCAAACCAACGTATCACATTTGGAATAAATTAGTCAAAATGACTCGTTAATAAAGGAAACAAACAAATAAAGGTGACGCGTGGATTATGGGCTCTATCTCTGTGAAATACCAAAATAACTTGGAGGTGAAGTGAACTGCTAAACCCTTGATCCTCCCCCTCCCCGTCTCCCTCTCAAGCCTTATCACATCATCCATTTCCCCCTCACTTGTTTGTTGCTCTGAGTGACACCTCATACTCAGCCTTATACAATATCTGTCACATTGCATTATTAATGCTGATAGAGTGCGGGATGAATCGTCATGTAATAAACCGGCAGAGGAGGAGGAAGGGGGAGGGAGGGTGCAGAGAGGTCACACAATGATCAAAGAAATGTGAGGAAATAGATGACAGACTGGGCGTGTTTTTCCCTTCCTTCCTCGCCACACCAACCCCAGGGAGTTTTAAATACATAGATAAACAGCTTTTTCATGGAAGAGTGAATCCTGTTAATTTGTCGTGCTGGTGGAGTAATAGCAAGTATTACACAATAATAAGCCTCCCTGGTGGATTCTTTCCCCCCCTTCCTGACAGCGTTTAACAATCCTGTAATCACCGCAAAAGGAATCACCTAAAAAAAAAAACACGCCCCTCCTTATCAAATGTTGTTATTTGCTTGGTTACAAAGTTATGGAATTGAATAAACTATAAACACCGTTATGTGATAATCGCTGCTTTGCCTGGCAGAGTTGAAGAGGATTAAGCTCGGGTTCCCTTCATCGCTAACCCAATAATATGTATGACAGAGCTGCAGGCGGCTTAGTGTTTACCGCCTCGCGTCTCTCCGAGGAGCTCGGACGTTTACTGCATAGATGTGCCCGATGTTTTTCCTCTCCATCACCTCGGCTTCTCCTCACACGACGACCGATACCCATACTGCACTGCAGCCCTCCTTCAGCCTCGACAATCAGGATCGCTACATCAACGCCTCCATCTGACTGCAGCTATTTTTATTTGCCTCATATGGCGTGTAATCAACATACAGTGGCGTGCCTTCACCGACACACACACACACACACACACACACACACACACACACACACATAGTGAAGAGTACTGTTATTAAAGGAATTGTGTTTTCGGGCAAGAAGTCAACTTTCCATGAACAAATAGAAACCAACGTTTTCTGCTGTGCTTAAATTGCATTTTCTCAGCTCATGAATAAACATGTACTCTAGTTTTAAAATAAAATAAATCATCAAATCCGGAGATTAATGGTGACACTCTTTGTCGTTCATTGTTTTACCAATTACAATCTTTATTTGGAAACCTTCAGTCACATCTCTAATGGCTCAAAATCATACCTAGCATTATGGTAGCACTTTTTATCTGTCTATGATAATGACATTATTGATATTGCATTATCTGTTTTAGGCACTCATAAATATTCATAATGCTTTCTAACAATCATGACACACTAACGTTTATAGTGGCTTTTAAGGTCAAGTAGCATAATAATATATGCTAGTCACTTACATTATTAAGTAATGTAGTGTGTTATCATTTCAGTTAACTTTGTAATGCATTATTATGTGATTATTCTGTAGATATAATATGTTAAAGCTGTTTATATTTCTCTATAAATTATCAAATTATCATTATTGCTTTAAAGAAAGTAAAAAAATATAAAATCTACACACAAAAAATGATAAAAATGCCACATGTTTGCAAACTGTTTCGTGATTGGTCAGAATTTTGTGGGACATTTGAATTAACTGAAACATCTCAGAGTCGTCACCGTGGTTACATTCTTGTTAAAATCCCCCCAAAAATAGAAAAATCTTATTCGCCAACACATCAAAGCAAATTCCTTGAATGTGAAAACCCACTTGGCATTTTAATCTGATTCTAAAAAAAGATTGGCCAAAAATCAACCAAAACCACGGGATGTTGTTTCCGTTCTTTGTCTATAGAAGCAGTATTATACACGCCAGCAAACCTACGCCCGCACCCGGATAAGCAGGCAAAGAAAAATAAGGGAAGTACTAAATGATATTACAGAAGTGCAGCACATTTCCCTTTGCTCCCTGGCTTTGGAAGTGTTTTGGTTGCTGTCTTCCAAGTTAGTCATCACATGTCTTTGGCTCCATGACATACATTTTCCAGTTTATCGCTCATGACAGCAGCACGATGGTTCTGTTTCTTAAAAAGGACAGTGACGGCACACAAACTGAAGCGGAGAGATTTTCCCTCTCCTGTGACAAAAATAAGATGCTTTCTGAGAAGAAAAAATTGTTTTATACTACATGCTTACACAGTGCAACAAATCTGACTGTCAACGAACATCAGGACATTTAATTCCTGCTTACCACAGATAGTTGCCACTTTTTTTTACAACAAAAATGGAGAGAACATGATTGCAGTTAAAACCAAATTTCCAGAAACAAGTGAGATAAGCTACAAAAACGAATGTGTAGTTTTGTTAATAATTGACTTTAACATTAGCAAATTTACAATTTTGGCACAGATACAGATCCACACACCTCACAGCTAATAACACAATTCCAATCAATTTAAATGTCTCTTTTTGGTTATTAAACAACAGCATCTCACAGCAAGTGAAGTGCTCTCCCCGAGTGTGTGGAGTATCCTGCTGAATCCATTTTGGTAATGTTGCAGCTTGGTTATGAACATTTTAATGACAAATACGACCAGCACCAGCTACATTATTCAGTATGCAAAAGACATGTAATGACTTTGCCCTCCTTCTAATGACTCACCCGGGAGCTTATTGATGAAAGTGTAATAGACGGAAAATGAAAGAGAATATGATGAAAACTGAAATTGAATGTCACTTTTGGAATAACATAACATAAAAGTGTTTTCTTTTTCAATTAATAGTGTAGTTTGCCCACTTCGGTTTGGATATGTGTATGCCCGTGTACATTTTCTCTGAAGAAAACCTGATATGGTGCCCAAACTGGATTGCCGAAACACCATTTACCAGTGATGATACTTGGGGGCTCAAGTCTTCCATTTGTAATTAATAGCTTAAAGATCCACAATGATGTGCCCAGTCATTCTTTACCCAACTCATGCCATTGTGAGGGAGTGATAAAAAGTTTAATCTCCTGACATTATTTTACCTTAAATCATCTTGTTCCACACTGTCTGATTGTTTTCTTCGTCTGCTTGTTCAAGCTCTTCGTAGGTAAGATGTGAGCTGTTTATACTCTTGTACAATATGTATATGTATTCATTTATACACTTGTAAATAAAATCATCCAGCAGTCAATTAGTACAGATGACGCAAGGTGAAAATCTGCTTGGCTTGCTGTCTGGAAACGCCTTTAAAGTCTAAACATAAAGAAATGCCAACAAAAGAACGCTCTGATTCAAGTATACTAACACTTGCTTTTAAGAATGTGATTAGTTTAGCAGGGATTTGTACTAATGTATGTTACAGATTTTGTCAGTGCCATCCATTAACTCCTAGCACGACTACAAATGCAAAAAGACCTCTCCATATTCACAACATAAACACTGAATTATTAAACATTTTTCATTGGGTCTGGGTCCAATCCTGTACCGCAATCTTCTAAATGGAATTTCAGTTTTATACAAAGACCTAGACTTTCCTATGAACCTCTACTGAATCGACGGTAAAGGACATGTGATGTGTTCACTGTAAGCACATTTCTCCCCACAACATATTCAACCCACATGTACTTGAGGAAATTAAATAAATAATAGTACATTTTATTCCCAGTGGGTGCAATAAAGTCGTATTCATTTGGAGAAACTAGTCAAAGAACCTGTTATTCACCACTTATACCGGCATAAAGTCCAATAAACAGTCATCCAGGTAGTAAGACATCAGAACAACACGTAGAAAACATTTCCTTCTAAACGACTTCATCTGACGTCGGCTGGGGAATCCTCTTTATTAGTGACCCATGACTGCTGCCGGATGGCAGGTGTCCCCTGCTTGTCACTTCCTGCATGTGATGTCACGTTTCCAGGACGTCCCTCAGACCAGGAAAGAGTTGGAAAAATGCCAAGGTATTGATTTTATGGCAGCTGTTGGAGTTGTACGTAGCAGACTGTTGTTGTAGCGACCAATTAGCCTTCAGCCGGACCTTCAGTACAGTACGGTACGTGGCCTCTTCAGCACTTCTACAATGTTTTCACCGTAATCCTTCAAATGGAATCCTTTTGTTTGTTGTCATTTAAAATGGAACCATTGAGTCTGTATCACAGATTTGTATTCCTCTCTGCAGTGAAACGATTGTACACACTCACAAAAGGACATGTTCCTTTGCTGTTAGGCGGTTTGTATTGTCTGTGTTTGAAAACCACCTCTCTTTTTGCTTACCTTTTTCGTTTTTCTTAAAACCTCCAGTCAAATAGGGATAGGAATTATGAAAAGATCGCAGTTGGCGCCAACTTGCATTGAAAATATGTCAACTTACTTTACTTTGTTTTACATGGGGCACAAACAGCTGTCTCCTGGACAAAAGTTCTGTGTTTTTTGATCCGGCCTCCCCTCAGACTCGCTTGAAACTCATTTGTGATACATCAAGAGCAAAACCTTAATCCACGACAAAATGTGTTTCCGTACAGGCAGATGAGAACATGACAATCAATGCAAGCAGATGAAAAAAACAGATGACTCTATGAAGACCATGCAAACATCATGTCCTGCGTATGATAAAATCAGGAATATACAGTGTAAAACTATTGCTTATTTGAGTACATTAAAAATGCATGTATGACTTGTGGCAGTATGAATTATTATTGGACTCTGACTGTGATTTGCTCCTGACCTTGAGAGCTATGCACTTTTTGGGAACAATGACAACAATTGTTACTTATCCCAATTGCACATTACATTGTAAACTAAACTACTTAACTCCTCTTACAAGGGCACAACATGGATAGAAACGGTTGGCAAGGTCATTGCGAAACATTTAATCTCATACGTCAAGCATATGAAAAGCTTTGCCCTAAAGAGCCATCAGCGCTCTAAAACCCGTCTGTGTCTCTGTTGAACTGGCAGCATCCCAGGATTTCATCATTGAGAGACAATGCGGTGGAAACGGAACATTTTAGCCATTTCAAAAAAAGCAGTGTTAATGGTTTTAATTGAAAATGCGTGAGCACTTCCCTTGGGAAATGAGATGCCACTATCGTGCTGTACAGTGCAGCAGCAGCAGAAAAAAGAAAAAGGAGGAGTGAATCTTAATGTTCATCTGAATTTACAAGCGAGTGTCCAAAGGGGGTATGTTCATCAAAACCCAACTGTGTCTCCAGATGCTACATTCTTTATCCCTGCGCCGGTAATCAATATGAGTGCTGAAGTCTGCTGGTTTGTGCCGCTGGGTCGTGTTTACTATGCGGTGTATATAGTCGAGACAAACCTCAAGTTGCCGGTGTAAAAAATTCTCTTTGAAGAGCGGAGCAGGCAGGAGCTGCCGCTACCATCCTGCAGTTCACCGTTTTGGCAAGTGCTGTATTTCTCCACTATATGGAAATGTTAGCGAGAGGCAGCATATGTTTGGGGGAACATGTGATAAATGATATGCAAATAGTTATTTTGACACCGCAGAATGCAAAATTACACAATCATTTTTCTATCTTTTTCACTGGATGCATTATGGATTCTGGTATAGTTTTCCTTTTTCCACAAATGATTATAAAACTTATATCCATCTTATTTTTGTCACCGTATCGTATTGAACATTGTGGTCCAGGCTTGTTTAAAAAAGTTGAGTTCAAACTTTTTCACTTTGTTCAGGTATATACAGTTTTATCCTTCTATTTTTCAATGGCAATTCAAAAGCTTCAGACATCTTTCAAAGGGGTTGGTATTTAAAGAGTTCTTTATAGTGGTACAGAAATTGTTTGGTTATTAAAAAAGAATATGTGATGTGATATTTTGGAAAATATGCTTAAAAAATTGCTCCATTGATGAGACTTACATGAGGGGATTGACGTCACTCTCATGTCTCCATTAACTATAGAGCTAGGACCAGGAGATCTTTACCGTAGCTTAGCATAAAGCCTGGAAGCAGGTGGAAACAGCTAGCCTAGATCCTTCCAAAGATCAAAAACATGTCTACCACTACCACTAAAGCCCCCTTTATCAAAAAATAAATAAACATGTTACTCATTTGATTAATCTGTGCTTAAAGCGAAATTTAAAAGTGTTAAATAACATGCTGTAATTATATTTTGTGACTTTTTTGAGTCACATAAAGGTTGCGAGCCTCTGGTCCCCAAGAAATAGTTGTCACGGCCAGTGTGTGTGAAGGGATGGGATCCAAAATCAGATAAAGCAGGCAGACCGCCAAAGATCAGGGATTTGTGCAAAGGTTTACAGAAACAAGAGTCAAGCAAGGGTAAAAACTTCGGAAGGCAGGCCAAACAAGCAAGCAAAATCAAAGAGGGCCTGCAGAAAGTTCTAAAACAGGCAGGTAATGGGTTTCAAACGACAGCGGCCACACGCTAAAAGCATGAGGCACAAAGGAACTGACGATCTGGCAGCGTGCTGCACCGAGTGCTGGTGGACATGAGCTGGTTTAAGTAGGCTGATCAGAGGGAATGGGAAGCAGGTGAGGAAGTGGGCGGGGAAAGTCAGAGGGACTGCAGTGCAGATGAGAGAAAGTGGAAACAGGTGAGGAGGTGGATAATGGAGTCCAAAGACCCTTTTAGACTGCCTTGTCGTTGCGGGAGTATTCCGCTGTTATTCCACCCCGTCGTCAGTCGAGGCAGAAAGGCGTAACAGAATATTACGCCTCTGAGATGGAATTGGAGGTCGTCACAGAGCCTCATCAGGCGATACAGCGTCCTATCTAAACGCTCCGCGGCGGAAAAGATGTCTCAGTCCTTCCACAAAGCCGGGTTGCTATCTAAAGTTCCATCTAAACGCTACAGTTTGCATATTTTGACTCACCTTTCCGCCATTACGGTGGGATCGTCTGTTCTCATTCCAACTCATCTTTTACTGACGTTGCGAATTCAAACCAAAATACTTTCGTAAGATTTAGGCAGCATAACCAATCAGTTATGTTGAGGAAAAAACCTCATGGTTAGCATTAAAATAGCAATGAAAAATGTAAATCCCCCGGGAATGAAAACGGGCCGAGGAGTCAGGTGACAAATCTAAGAGAATCTGGTGGACGGGTAGATAATGGCAATGAATGGATTAGTGAGCTTTAGAGATGCTGGTCACTCGGTTTTTAAAAAGATTTTTGGATTTAACTATGCTAGCTGCTTCCAGTCTTTATGCTAAGCTAAGCTAATCAACTTAAAGGCTCTAGCTTCTTAACTCTTTCTGATAAAGACTTTGAACTCCATGTGTAACAAAGAACATGCTACAGCAGCTACAGCAGTGAAGAGCAGGCTAGAAAGCCACATATGTGTGTGGGCCCCAGAACAAGCCATTAGTATTCTAAAAAGGAACCATAGCAGCACAATCGTTCTGATATATCGTAGCTATTTCTGCAATAGGATGGTGAAAAATCGTCCTTTTTCTAAATCCACAATAAGAGCTCATGAAATATTTATGAAACCGGGCAAACAACAAGATGTGTAATTATCATCAAACACAAGAGTATACAATGGCTGCAATCAAGACACTTCTGTCTGACTGTCAGTCAACCCAGGGAAAGGTTAAGTTTCACTCCTACTCCTACTAATTTCTGCTGACCTTTTCCGTGGTGATTTCTCCAACCCGGCAAAGTTTCACAACATTTCCCCCGCACTTATTAAATCATTCAAAATACAAGCAGCGTTTCGCGGGAGTCTAAACAGTCTTTAAGATATTCCTCCTGTAAAGTGTTGCCTGCATGAGACGCTGACACGTCCTGACACAACACTGCGACAGCCGAGATCCAAAGCGGGAGAAGGAGACACGAAAGCACAACAAGGCCACGGAAAAGCGGCTCGAGACTTGACATGGAGTATTTCTGTTGCTTTTAATGCGTTGATTTCCCATATGACACGACATGATTCAGCACTGCTTGAGCAGGTTTTGCATTCCCACCTTTCTTCGGAGACGGTTTGCCGGCAGAAACGGCTACACTGCTTTGGTTACAAATGTGGGCTGCAGAATTGTCATCTCTGACCGGAACTGTAACATATGCATCACCACACATACAATGACACTGTGTGTCTACAGAAAGTGGAAGTTATATAACGGATTGAAGCTTTTGTGTGTGTGTAGAGCACAAGCTCTGGTTACAGATTGAACAAGGGATGCACTCACAGATGTTGAGAGGGCAACTTTTTCGATTTAATTTCCCCCCCGTGGGCCAGGGCAAGATATAGATGGTATAATTCCACGATGCATTCCGATATCTTTATAATGCGCTCACCTGTTATGAGGCTACATTTCAACTTTATTGGCAAGCACATCCTATTTATGAAATCCTTTCAAAACACAAATGAAAGAAAGTGTCTTCTCACTGCTATAGGTTTGCTTTGAGCAATGACTTTATTCACCATTATTCTGCATCTGAATTATAATGTTCATCCTGACATGAAGTGTCTAGTTTCCGTTTGTGTCCTGGCTATCATGAAGCAGAAGTAGTCCTGCAGTGTGTCCAAATATATATATATATATATATATATATATATATATATATATATATATATATATATATGAAGAAAAAAATAAAAAAAATGGCATGAAGTCAAAATAAAACCTGTATTTTATTCAATTGCAGTATTTAAAAAGTTTAGCTCACACACACACACACACACACACACACACACACACTTCCATCTGCCAGTGTGGAGATTCCTGTTGAAATTGTTTGAAACAACTCAGTGTTGTTGGGTTTGTAGTTTATTTCCATCGCACTAACAGGCTGTATTCAGTACAAGTACTATTAAAGTGACCTCCACTTCCTCCCACTCATGCACTTTACATTAAGTGGCTCAACGGGGACACGCGTGAGCCAGAAATGATGATCATTAGTAGCAGCAGGAAAGTAATAACATGTTGGCAACAAATTAAGGCTGATTTTAAATCTATATGTATGTTGGGAGGGTTACTATTCTGATATCATACAATTATAAAATAATTTATGAAAATATGTCATCAGTAACCACATACGAGTACTTTTGGATTACATTGATATCAAACAGCCAAGAAAGATGAAAGAAAAATAGTGAAATCCCACCATTATTTTGAGCCGAAAAGCAGAACATCACAGTACCTCATGGGTAATCATTCCAGCTGTGGAAATGCTGTCGTCAGGCAAGCCATAGAATCATTTGGCACATAACATTTTAACTTGGAGCGGCAGCAGTAGCCATATGAATTAAATCAACCAGATTTCTCACACCACAACGACTCTCGGCAAAAAGAATCATCTGGATAAATCGGAAAGTGTGCAAACATCACCATAACCTTTGCAACTTGAACTACACTGAGATGTTGGTGTCCTTTCCTGCTGTGCATACAAACAAATTGGTGAAATTTCCACCTAGTGAAACTAATGTTGGAGTGCCATTGTGTGAGACCCTTGCCCTTAAGTGTCCCTGAGTATATATATAGAGTATATACTGTATATATAGACAGATCAATGCACTAATTGTCTGATAGAGGGCAGCTGTTGGATGTTCAAACTAGAATGGGAATAAACGAGTCAAATGAGGTTTTAGAAGCACAATCGACACCAGCTAATTGCACCATATGTTCTTCTCACATTGATATGGTCAATTTCTGCAGCATTACCTTCAACAATCCCTCCCTACCTGCCATTAACTTCTGGCGCTCCATCATGCTTGAACAGCATCTCAAGGCACTTTAAAAAATTCTTGCCAGCACCTCACTGTTCTCGCTTTTTGGACGGTAACAATCTCACTTGACAGGCTGAAGTCGGCGGATCTGTGTGTGTGTGCAAAAATCAAAGAGCGGCGAGACGGGGTTCTCCACAGAGAAGAGAGGAAGTGGATGAGACAGCTGATGGAGCCGGAAGGTGAGTGACAAAGGCGGCGACAGAAGAGACTATAGATCCTTGCGTGCTTGCATTGAATTGTGGAGAGTGAAACTGCTGCTATGAACCATCTGTAGTAACAGCTGGTGATGCTGTGATTTAAATGCAAAAACAAAGGCGAGAATTAAGCCAGAAGGTTTTTTCACCCCATTTTTCTAAGAACTAACTTCACGTTTTCACAGTAAACACGCTGTATTGTGATTGTATAGGCTGCATAAATTGATTAATTGCTTCCAACTCACCAACAAGCATCCTCCATATGGTCCTGTTTCGATTCTTCCCGTATTCACTTTAATAAATTCATCATGTTCAATGCCGTTTAAACACTTTGGATTTGTTTGTCAGTTCTGATAAAGCGATTATTGTTTGCTTCCACCCCCTCCATGAATGTGAGCTAAAATAAACCTAAACCTGGCAGGTCGTTCCCTTTCAACTCTTTTCATTGTTCAACGCAGTCAGGATGATGTTACTGGATGCGAGTCTTATCTGTGAATGTGCCCGAATCAGAGCTAACACGGAAGAAGTGGCTTGCCAACAGATAAAGAGAAGGAGACAGACAGCTAATGTTATTACTGGATGAATGGACAAAGCACCTGTCTCTGTGGAGGCTTCTGGTGGGATCTCTCCGGGTGGATAAATGGGCAGCGCTGTGGGAAGGTGGAAGGTGAGAATGGAGATAACGTCTAGGGAAAAGGGTGAAGGGACGAAGAGCAGAAGAGTGCCGAGGGCGAGTCTCATAATGTAGTCTCATCGGGGCAAAGTCGGCTACAACAGATGAAAACATCATGATTGGGCTTTAAATAAGTATGGAAACTACATCAAATATGTACGGAAACAAGGTAACATGTCACAAATACCACTGCTTTTACATCGCTTGTTCAGAATGTAGCTTTGCAGTCAGTTCAGTACGTGCTGTACATTCACATTTAGGTCATTTAGGTCATTTAGCAGACGCTTTTACAACGCTTGTACGAATGACATCCAGTTCTTTTCAGCCCGCTGTCAACAGTATGAATGGCATGATAAGTTGTAAGTCATTCCACATGCAATAACAGCATCTTTCTTGCTTTTTGGGTGTAAGAATAGTAGTTTTTCCATATTGCCTGATCGTCTGCCTGGTTTTGTACAGGAGAATGCCTAGATTAATGTAGTTGAATTGTCTGATCTACTAAAGAAAAAGTTGATTTTAACAGACCGATTTAAAGCCCAAGATCGCACAAGATGTAGCAAAAATCACAATTCAAATCTTGTTCGAATGATTCTAAGCCATGATCTGAAGTCATCTTTTCTTCTATGATTTTCAAACGGACTCATGAACATTCATTTCAATCGTCAACAAAGATCCTGATGTGTTTCAACGCAACGTGACTCTGTGAAGAAGTGGTTTCTCTGTTGTGTCAGTCAGAGGGGACAAATATCAATGTGTTTCATATCTGTATATATGTATACCTTCTGCATGTGGAGTGAAAATTAAGAAGAATGTTACTCTTATTTTGAAATCCTGATGTTTTAAAAACCCAGAGCTACTGTGTGTCTTTCCCTCTTAATTTGACCTTAATTGCCACCTTTATTGTCTCTGTTCAGATTTAGCTAAAATAATACATCATATTACTGGAATGCATCTCAGTATCACCAACATATAAGCAGAGGTCTATTAGTCTTGTGTGTTTTCTGAACAAGGTCTCTCGGAGGGTTATGAGTTCTCCCAAGTGGTTTGTTTTGTTTCCCAAATATGGAACAGCACTTTGCTTTCATCCAACACAACACAACACTGAACCGAGCCACTGAGACACAAGGGCACATTCTGACCCGACACATCTTGAAAAATATTAATGGGATTCAAGTATGGAGGTGAAATTTCCCTCGGTCTTCCTGCCCGTTTCCGCCGGTCTGCTCATGGCGGTGTGTTGATCGTCTTGCTATTTCTGCACATATTTGTGGCCCTTATCACCCTCATTCTCTCAGTCAAGAATTAATTGGAAACCGAAATTGCTTTTCAAATTGTTTCAACTTGCATTGACTGACCTAATTAGTTCAATGATTACACTCGCTGGGAAGAGATCCCTGCCTAAAAGATGTGACTAATTTGAATGAATATTTCAAACCCATGTCTGCAATTAATGTCATTTACATATGTAATGTGTCGGCTTGATTACTTAATTATGTTTGTACTCCCTGATGATGTCACTGACAGGTGTCTTTTAGAGTATCCTAAAATGAGAAGAGACTAAAGCAGATGTCCCGTTCATTCATCTCGTACGGAGGTTGCGGGGCAAACACAAACTGCGGCGCCACCAGCATTACAGAGTCGTCACTTCACATCTTCCCCTGACAAATAAATTCGCCGCCATTCCACTGGCTCGTCAGCAACCGACAGAAATAGTTTTGCCTTGTAATCCAATTTCGATTGCCTCTCAGTGGCTCTCACCAAGGCAACGGCTGAGCCGGTGGCTTGCTGCTAACAGCGCTAACAGTGCAAACAACGTTGCTGACGTGCACGAACATGCTATCGAAACATGCGGCCTGGCTATGTCAACACACCAAGGAGAAGCGCATAGAATAGCAGTTTTGCTGATATATTCATGTTCTGGATGTAAAGAGAACCTTTAAGTGACACTATGTTACATTCAAATAGAAACTGTACTCTATGGGGAGCAGAAATGCAGAGCTCGGCTTCTCACGCTTTACACAATCTAGTTTTATTATGTGCTGCTTCTACATCCTTTCATTTTCTTTAACAAATGAGCATTTAATCAATTTCAACATAATAGGGAAAGGGGTACCCAGGTCCCACCAGTGGGTTTTCCCGTTCTTGTCTGTGTTCCTGGTTGTGGTTCCTAACCAGAGACCTGCCAAAGTGGTCACAAGAAAAGTCTCCGAAGTCGTGAGATGATTGATAAGGTGTCACAAAGGCAAAAATGTTGGGAAACCACTGGTGTAAATACAAAATCTGGAGAAAAAGCATTACTATGAGGCAGGGGGAATTTGTGAGAAAGAAAAATCGATATCCGCTAATAATGCCAGACCGGGCTACGTGAGTGATACAGGCGTTCCAATCCAAACCGTGTTTCTCTGTGTTGAGTTCAGGCTGATGATGTTTATTAGAGAAAGTGGATGGAAACAGAAGTAGAAGTCGTAATAGCCGCCGGTGTCTGCCGGGAACGCGCGGCAATGAGCGCCATGATTTCCTCTGATGTCAAAACCACGGAGGAAAAATCAATATGAGGAATGAAGCCTTATTTACACACTTCACCTGATTGACTGTGGCTCACTGTGAGATGTCAACAGGCTGCTAATGTTTCAGGAGAAGTTTTGCTTTTTGAGGCTAAGTGGGGAATTAAATGATGGGACGTCTATTTTTACACACACAACACAGCGGTGAGTAGGGATACGTTTTAGAGAGACAGATGTTTCGGGGTTTTTTTACTCAGAGAGCCTCCGTAGACTCTAATGAGACAGAAATTTGCCATCCTTAATCTCAATCCGGTGAGCGTGCAATCCTGTCGGGGATGCATAATTGCAGGGATGTGTGTGCACTCATACTCACCGCACACAATTGGGATTACCGCGTGATTAACACTGATAAACCAAGAGTGGAGAACGAGGCTTTCATTTCTCCCAGAGAGGAAAAGTTGTGCCGAACAAAGGCAACTCCGCAAAGGCGGACAACATTTGAATAACCAAAGCCCTGAGTCCCTCCATATGCTGGAGTCGCTTAAGGATTCCCTGTCAGGCTCAATCAAAGTTTGAATGTGGAGCAGAATACATTCTCACCATCACCATCGGTCCCTCGCTACCCCTGAGTGAACCGTTTGTTGGGAGAAACATAAAAGGTTTGCTCGGTGGACATGTTTTTGCCCTCAGGGGTACACAAACTCAATAGCTAGCCAGCTAGCTAGCCGTGTCTCCTCGAGTGCACTTGTGCTTTCCTAGTGGCAGACACTGAAAATTGAGGTCACGATCCTTGTGAGTGTGTGAGCCAAGATGCCTCTGTGTTGGAATATCTTCCTCTTCGTCTCCCTCTGTTTCTGCTTCAAACATCTACCCTGGGTCTTTCTACATGTAGACCTTCTCCCTGTTACTGAGTACACAATATATTTAAAAGGGGATTTTCCTTTTAGAATTTGCAGATCTTTTTGGCCAATTCACAATATGTATCTGATGCGTTGTCTTCATCTCTTGTGTAATATAAATGTTAAACTGTAGTATTGCACAAATTATTAATATATATGCTATTTTAGCTGCAAATACTTACTATTTACTACACATACGGGGTTTAAATTAGCATTCATTGAAACATTTTTGCACAAAAAAAAGATATGAATGCATTTTAAATTAAATATATAACATTATTAAGTGTAAAAGGTGAAGGGGTTCAACTACTTACAGAAGACACTTTAATTTCCTTTTAGTTGAGTGTAAAACCACTTGACTTATCAGCTTAACTCCCCTTAAAAACATGTCTTGCATTAAGGAGAACCATCTTACCTCCCTCAGGTCAAATTATATTAGTATGTTCAGGTTTGGTTATGCAAAATTCAAACTGAGCATCGAAATCCCAGCCGCCTCTTTCACATTAGTAACAAGCCACCGCTCTGTCTAGACACAGAAAACCAGCATTACATATCTTCTACTCTTCTCAACCCTTTGGCAGCTATTTGCTATAAAGTAACCCCAGACTGCATAACATTAATTTGTACGGAGACGTGATGTGACTCTATTCAAGGATGTAAACTTCAAAGTTTTTTAACCTATGACTCTGGTTTCAGGTTGCCTCATGAACGCGGTCAGATAATGAGCGATGGGCCTCCGGGCACAGACTTGTTAGATACCTCACACACCGGCGTACATGAGCAAGAACACCCAGACTGGAAGAGACGCAGAACTGCCCCCGGTTCAGTCACACTGATTCAAGAGAAACATACATCACCAACTTTTGTGTCTCATTGTGTTTTGTACGTGGCTTGGTTTGTTTGTCTTTTTGGTAATTTTGCATCTCTTTATGGTCATTTGGTGTCTCTTTTGCAGTCGTTTGCGACTCTTTGTGGTCAGTTTTGTGGTTCTTTTACATCTCTTTATGGTCATTTTGCGTCCCTCTTGTCAGTAAATGTCTTTTCACGGTTGTCTTTCTAGTCTTTACGTCTCTTTGTAGTCCTTTTGTGTCCTTTGCAGTCATTTTGCATGTCTTTCGATTGACTTTCCAAGACATGTTCAGTTAAGTAGTGTCTCTAAGTGTCTATTTGCAGATGTAGTCAAAACAAATCCACACTCTCAATAAAGGAAACATGGCTGTCGCTTCACAGCGCAGTTCATCGCGCCTGTAGAAACTGTAGGTTTCAGTGTGTCAATGCCTCCACAACTGGTCACAAGCAGGTGAGAGACAGCTGAGGCCAGCAGGACGACAGCGAGAACAGCTGATCCCCGCAGAACCCGCCTGGTGCTGACCCAGATGAGGACGCTCCACTGTAATCGGGGTCCCTGAGGTAATCCTGGCAGGACATTATCTGCTTCGCTGCATCTCTGCAGCATCTGGAGGGCTCCGCCACCTGCTCTGGAAGGCCTCACGCCTCTCCTCTGCCTCTTTTTATATTGGGTTCATTTGTTTACTTTTCTCTCCAGCACTCAGCAAACGTCAAGCCATTTAGACGGATCGGATATCTTCCTGGGAAGTATGGATCTTGGCCGTGTTTGTCTTGACCTTTGCCTCCTCACCGCAGCCAATTCACTTTCACAAACTGAAAACAGACTGTGAAAGATTTGAAGTTATAAGGCGAAAACACGGACAACTCTCAGACCAGACAACGCCTAGTAACGTCCTGTCGATCACAAGGTAGCGGCGCCCTATCATTTTTTTATGGGGACTACATTTTTTAAAATGACAAAGCAATAGGCCTTATCTTTTATGTTAGTTTCAACGTTATAAGCAGGTTATAATGATTGGAACAATACAAATATTCAGGCTCCCTCATGTGGCTCAAAGTTGAACTACCTGATCTAAATAAAGGTCTCTTGAAGAAATTCTGCACGTTTACGGCGACCCCAATAAAACCTGTCTTTGGGACCATAATTTAATAAAAAGAACATCACGCTGTTTTGATGAAGACTTGAATTGCTGCATTGGCTTCCCTTTACAGAACAGAGGTTGTTCGTCACCGTGTCCTGACAGAAAAGCTGACCAAACAATGAGTCACACTAAAATGCTCCTCCACTTATCGAGTACAAAACACAAATTATTTCTCTATAAATGTTGCCCATGCATGTGGTTTCTGCACTAATATTAATCGTGCCCGGGTCATTCATAAACCGCTACTCCCTTATGCATCTTAATGTTAAATGAATTAAGTGTGCCTTTGGCATCCAAGAAGGTTTTCAAGTCTTTTATTTAAAGTGCAATCTGAATTTCAAACTATAAATTAAGGTGAAGTTCGATTTTGTGGTGCCCTTAAGTTTCAGTTTATTTCAGTAAAGTGTTGGGTTTTTTTATCCTTGTGGGGAGAAATTATGAGGAGGAAACACATTATTTGTATTGAAGAAGATATTGGAAGCTCTCGCTATTTCCTGGAGACCTTAAAAGCATTTTTATGAACTAATGTGATTCTACCAAACATCCGGCAACTATGATGTTGTTTCCTTATCACCGGGATAAAAATAAAACACAGAAAGTCTGAAACAAAAGAGCACACAATCTGATTTCAATCTGAGTTTGAAGGTTGATGCTTCCATTTCATTCTTCTGTGTGTGTTTGTGTATGTATTATATTCATAATGTTTTATGGAGCAACCTTTTTTGCTTTCCGCTCAAACATTTCAACCACATTTCCATAATTCTATATATACCCGAGCTGAGGCTTTCCATTACATCCAGAAAAGACAGACATGAGCATGAAAATGGGCGAGTCATCTTCAGTGCACTCATCCTCCTGCCCGAGGGTTAAACTTTAATGATGATGCTCCGTTGACAGATGTGAGAAATAGCATTAATATGACAAAAAGTTAAGCGTGCTAAAACAAACTTGTGTACAAACAGGAAGACGAACCATTTTCTGAAATGATGGTTTAATAACAGGGTGGAAGATATCGCCGCCGAAAATGTCATGATGTGAATTATGATTTATTCCTGTCTATGAAGAAAAGCAATAAAAAAAATATGTATCAGGGGGCAGCGGCACTGAATTTATATGTAATCTGAGAACTAATTCTGGATGGTTTGATCCCATGGGACGCTGCTGCAGAATGTAATTTGATGAACAGTGTGATTAGAAAATTGCATTGAATATGATAACTCAACCTGAAACCGGTTGGCTGGATCAATATCTGCACACTGAGCTGACAACGTAGTACAACAGCCTCGCCACTACTTCCTGTCGCGAAGAACTTCACAGTAAAGTGAAGCATTCATCTTTCAGTTTAGGTTTATAGTCCTTTAGTAACTCCTCTGTGGGCTCTTGATTGTGACTTAATTGGCCATTTTTAAACTGCTGTGAGTTACACCTTTTGCACACACACACACACACACACACACACACACACCGATTTGCACTCTTGTTTTCTACAATCTAATCAAATCAAGAATAGTTAGACAAAACACTGCTTTCTCACTCCTCACTTCTTCTGCATCTTATCAAGTTACGACACACTCAGGACTGAATATTAATGAAATATAACAAAAAACAAACTCAAAAGTACAATCAGGTCTCAGCACATCGGGTGCAGTCCGACCCTGTTCTTCAGATATGGGTTTAATAACCCACAGTATGAAGTCCCCTCACTTATCAAATTAACAGCTCAACGACTCGTTTTTAAAATACTTTCGGCCCCAGATTTTGCTTTAACATTTGATCATTCCTGCATTTCTTTGAATCCCTGAAGCACTTTGGTCAACATGTGCCTTTTTAAAATATGCCTTAGAAATAAACGTGACTTGACTTCCTCGTAAAGAGGAAAGCTTAAGGATCGAGGAAGCTAAACCTCATTTCGAGTAGATACAGCCCATTAAGAATGCAGCTATGCCATTGTTAGGGGAAGCATTATAACCAATCATGGAAATTATTTTCATTGGAAATTGTTTTTCTTATTTGCTTCTTTCCTTTCTTTATCTTTTCTTTTTATGCTTTGCGTTTGCTCTTTTAATCGTGAGTGGCTCATGGATTAAGAAATTATCACTGGGTTCAAAGTTTCATAGCTGGACTTTGCAGCTACGAGCCATTCGATGGATTTTAGGTCATAAAAATGTACAACAACACCTTTGAACTACCTTTGTGCAAATATGAAACGAGAAGGCCAATAAACCCACTAAAGCTCCACTGCTGCTCCTTATATAACATCTTTCAGACTCCCTTCCAACATCTCACAGATCTGCAAAAACAGCTTTAAGGGAACATTTGCATATATTCTTTCTGAGTTTGAGATGTAGTGTGAAAATGGCCTGCAGCTCTTGTCGCTGTTCTGCGTGTCTCTGCCGTCGTTGGAGTCGAGGAAGAACTACAGAGTGCTACATCAGTTTTGGTAGCTGGGGGGCGCAACGCTGCTCAAAATCTTCCTCGACGTCGGTTCTTGTGTTTCCAACGGTGGAATAGCATCTAAAAGTATTAATATTAAATGTTGTGGACGAGGATTGTTTAGTGTTTGGCTGATATTCAGCCACGTGCGGCATCGGGGAGGATAGCTAGCTAATGTCAGCGAGCGAGCCGTGTTTGCATTGCTATGCATGAGAGGTTTCCTCCTCGTTGGTACAGAGGTGTGCTGTGACCTTCTTAACGATTACTAAACTGAACGGGAAAAGACAATCCAAGACCAGCAGGATGATTTTTGTCAATGTAATTTGCTAGTTTAATGGTCTCGGCCCTCTGAAGGAGGAGTGAGAGCCGCCAACGAGCCGCTCAGCGGGCAGCCGGCAGCCGGCAGGGCAGAGAGAGGCAGCGGGGGGGAAACAGCATGAAGAGCCGGCATATTTTCACATCTTACTTTTAATTCAGGATTTACTTCGACCGAACCAGCGGTGTTGATTGTTGGACCGGCAGAAAGACTTACTAAGACGTGTTTGTCTTTTTGTTCCTGTTTACTCTGAACGCGTTAACAAAGCAGTTAAGCCTTAGTTTGGTGTCAAAGACAAACTTGAATTTAAAAGGTCACGTTTTTCTGTTTGAAAGATAAAAGAATATTCCCTTCATTGAAATTCTTTGAGTTTATTTATTTATTTCCAGGCGTAGCTAACTCTCCACTTCCCAGCAGGAGATGTTAGCTTTCTCAGTCAATATAGCACACACTGGGGAATTTACTCCTTCAGTGGACTACATTTACCACCAGCACTGATTGGAACTCCCTTTAAAAATGAGTTCTTTTCTATGTATTCTTCAGCCTTAATAGTTTACATGTTGTTTGAAAAATTAGACAAAACAAGATACAAAGCCTGTTTAAAATCTAACAGCAGATACATCTGGGCTCGTAATATTTAATAATAATAATACCATAATTCAAGGGACACATGGTTGCTAATTACCTATGTGGGTTGCAGTTTTCATACCACGCGCTACTGAAGCCAACATCCAATAATAATTACACAACGTGTATATGAAAGATGCAATACGCAGCGTATCAATTATGTTTCCATTTGTCTCTGTCATGCTGAATCCTTAACTGTTGTTCCCGCTCACATCCAGACGAACAAACATGCAGACGCACATAATTAAGGACATGCTTAGTGTGTACAATTTGCTCTCGCGTGATGTTTTATTCATGGTGGCAGAAGTATATCCATTCATGAGCGATCATATTTCTCTGCGAGTCTCCTGTGCAGGTCTGGCTCGGCCTAGATAACAGGAAACCTGCCTGGAGGGGAGACACAACACCGCAGGACGTAATAGAAGCTATCATAATGCTTAGCAGGAGAGATGTCCACGAGCTCACACTGTATCAGAGTGGCAAAAACACATCTCGCCCAGTGGCGTGAAGAAATGTCCATGTGTTGCGATGCAAGGATTTTTAATGGACTTTTAAAAGGCAAAATGTGTGAGTCAACTGAAACAAAACGTTACTATTTATATAGCTGAATGGAAAGGTTTGTTGCGAAAGCGTCGGTTGGATTGAATTTGGCAAAGATAAACAAGAGCAAATGTGTGTTTCCCGGAAGAAGTTGTTGAAAATCTAGACACATGTTGTGGTTTGAGGCAAAAGATAAAGAGTTTGAAAATGAATAGTCATTCTTTCAACAACTAAAGTTTTCATTTTGCAGAGCTTTTTTTTTAAGACTCAGGGCAAATGAATGATACTGCATTGAATCACTGCAGCAGAATCAAACTATTGGATTGATCCGTTACCACCCTCCTCCTAATAACTAATGCTGATAAATTCACACCTTGAGGCCGTTCGATGACGACTTTATGACACAACCAAACGCCGACTGCAGTGACTACGACTACGCGTACTGTTTCTAAATTGTATCACAACTTAAAAAAACATTAAAACCTCCCCGTGGCTCTTTATCTTCATCCGCTTTATGAGCTGCATAGATTTAACAGGAGACAGGAAAATCAATACGTGATAACAGCATTTCAATACGCGATGCGCGAGGCGTTCCTCTTAATTGCTCCAATCACTTTGCCTTATTAAAAGTTTACCTTCCCACTTCTGCATTCCCATATTTATCATCTCACCACATTAAACTGCACATGCTTCTGATCCACCACGTCAGCTTGTTTAATGGCACTGGGACTTAATGGTCTTTACCCAGACTTAATGGTCCACGTTCATATCTTTTATAGACCTACAATACTGCACTTGACGAAAGCTGTTAATGTGAACACATATGGATCCAAATGAAGCAAATACGGGTGTCATGGCAGCCTCTCTAACAGTAGAAAGCTCATACTTGAGTAGTTAAAGTAACGAGAGATTTAGATCAGTCCTGGAATACAGGACTTTCTGACTGAAAGACTGGTAATGCTAAAGTAGCACACATCACTCCCAGATCATACACACAGCAGTATTGCAGCCTAAAAAACACAGATAAATAATGCACCCCCTGCCTTATCCCCTCCCGAGACTACATGACAACTGATTACTCATGTTTGGAGCACAGCAATAATCTTTCGTTAAAGCTGCTTCTTGGAGGATTAGGTCACTCTTAAGTCCTCTTTTAGTCCGGTCAGTGGCCCTATTCGTTATCCTGCAAAATCAGATTGGATAAATCCAACGTGTATTTATGAATCGAAAGCCGATTTGACTTTGTCCAGCAATAACAAGGGCACTTAAGTGTAACATTATACATGGCATACTGTAATGCAAACTGTGTTTTTTTTTTTTCTTCTCAACAGCCTGCTGCAGTTTAAAGCCTGCTGCTGCAAAAGGGGGTTGTTATTTGTGCCCCCTGCACGTCGGCATATGGATGGAGTTTAGATAGTTTATCTGTGAGGGATCATGACAGTCTTTACAGTGCATCCTTCCGAGGGACCTGCGTGTAGCTACTTACATTTACTCCTCAGCTGCGACGGCGTGAAGATTGTTGAACTCAAAACAAAGAACACATTGTGATCAAACGACCCGCGTGTGATTTCCAATCCTTGTTCTTGAACTGTTGATTGCGTCACTTGGGTTTTTTTTTTTGTTCTTCTTTTTTTTTTTTTTTTGCTTTTTTTTTAAAAAAAAAAAAGAAGCTACAGATCAGGTAACCTTCAGATAACATTGATAAAGAATGCCTTCTCTAATGAGCTATTTCCCAGCCTTTACAAAATAACACGTCAGCCACAGGTGCATATGTCTGTCACCTTATTCTTTATTGTAAATACAGAAACGTGTCCACTCTTATATACCTGCGGAAGGGAAAATGTCTGTTCATCCTCGTTGATATAGAAAGCAAAAACGCATTGAACTCCCCCAAGAATCAAAACTCCCCTCGTCCACCCAGCATCATCTAGTCAAAAAAACGATAACATCCAAAAATACTTGACACTGCCACCAGCAAAAGTATAATGAAATCGGGGGTGAAAAAAAAGAGAGAAACACAAAAACAACAAACCTGAGAGCTCAGCTGCAAGAAAAGTATCACGTTAAAACGTCATCGGGCTTTAAAAATGACTCCTTTTGTAATAAAGAAAAGAGGAAACAAAGTAAAAGCAAAGAGCTCGATCGGTGAGATTCACCGACACACCAAAATCACAAAACTCGAAGGCAACAAACAACACTGCAAAATGCAAACCAAAGCATAGCAACAGCAAAAGTCGACAGAAACAAAAAAATAAAAATGTTTCAAAACCACCATTAGATTGTTTGAAAAATCTCAAATACCGACAAAAGCTGCTTGGTTTCGACCCTCGAAACAAAACTGCAAGCAAGTAAAGGCTCTCTCAAGACCGACACCGCACCGATTACCCTCTTGGCACTCTCGATCAGAATAACTGCATGCTAAAAACTTGAAGCCTGGATGTGGAAAAACGCTCAAAACCACCATGTCAATGCTCAATTCAAACACCAGCAAAAGGAGGAAAAACAAAAAAAAGGGGGCAATTAAAAAGACAAAAAATGCTTACAAAAAAGCCATTGGAAATGTACTCACCGAGCGGGAGTAAAATGTTGCAATAAAAATGTGATATGGCTCAAAATACAGTATGGCGGTGCAAGCCGAAATGCTGTGCCTTTTCTCTAGATCTCTGCCTCCAGTTCTGTCATGTGACTGATTCAGCCCCGACTTCCAGCAATGAGAGACCAGTGTTGAACAGCTGATGCTGAATGCTCTCCTAACGGCTTGGCTCTCTCCAAAAGTAAAAAGAGGTAGTCCTTATCATCCCACAGTTATGACTGAGCCGGTTGTCTGTTTTTCCTGGGGGTTTTTTTTTTCGGTTTTAAAGATGCAGAGCTCAGTCGGATTCGGGCACGCTTTCATTCCATTCAGTAGTGACGCGGGCTGCTACGCGCTGCATGTATCGGCTCTGTTGTGAGGAATGAGGCGGCAGGCGTTGTGGGTTGTTACAGTGAGGCTGGTCAACGTATGTAGCATATTCCGGACAAACGCACGTCAGTATTATATCCATACTACCGTGGCAGCGCTGCCCCTGGTACTGGAATTCGGCGGAAATGATAAACACGCACCACAATCATCACCAGCACAGCCGTGGTGCTGAAACAGAATGTTGAGTGCAAATATACAAAAGTATCCGGAGACCTGTTTATGGTGCTGACACGGAATGTAATACACTGAGTACAAGGAAACAAAAGTATCATAGTAACATGAATGAGCCCTGTCCATAGTGCTGGAACAGAATGTAATGTACTGAGTACAAGCAAAGAAAAGTTCCAGCCCCCCACGACCCTGAATACAGGATAAGCGGTAGAAGATGGATGGATGGATGGATGGAAGCAAACAAAAGTATCATAGTAACATGAATGAGCCCTGTCCATGGTGCTGAAACTGAATGTAATATACTGAGTACAAGCAAAGAAAGTTCCAGCCCCACACGACCCTGAATACAGGATAAGCGGTAGAAGATGGATGGATGGATGGATGGAAGCAAACAAAAGTATCATAGTAACATGAATGAGCCCTGTCCATGGTGCTGAAACTGAATGTAATATACTGAGTACAAGCAAAGAAAAGTTCCAGCCCCACACGACCCTGAATACAGGATTTGCGGTAGATGATGGATGGATGGATGGAAGCAAACAAAAGCATCATACTATTCACATGAGCGAGCCCTGTCCAGGGTACTGAAACTGAATGTAATATCCTGAGTACAAGCAAACAGAAGTATCATACTAACATTTATGAGCCCTGTCCATGGTGCTGGAACAGAGTGTTGAGTACACACATACAAAAGTACCATACATTTACATTACATTTAGGTCATTTAGCAGACGCTGTTGTCAAAAGAAGGAAAAAAAGAAACCACAATGTATCAGTGCCGATTAAGTAAGAGCTAAAAATAGAAATACTATAAGAAATGCCATACTAAAATACCATACTAACATTAATGAGACCTGTCCATGGTGCTGGAACAGAATGTTATACATTGAATACAAGCAAACCAAGGTATCACATTTATAACAAGATGACATTTCCATGGTGCTGACATATTGAGTGTGTAGTTCAATTTAGAACAAGCAATAGTACCAACGAATGTGCCCCCCTGACATATTGCTATTCTATTCAGGTTTTCTGGACTGTAGTACATTGGAACAAACAAACTCAAAAAGTCAGTTTGCATACCAGAAATGTATGATTAAAAATGGGCTGTTGGACACTATCTAATCTTGATGCATTGTATAACGAAAATGGAGGCGATGCAGATACTTTCCTGTTTGTATGCAAACTGCACACTGAGACTTATTATTAGTAATGTACAACATGAATATGTAGTATGGAATAGAGGCCCAGCTATCCTGTAATATCACAAATTCCTACTTACGATAGCTGCTTCTTGGTCTGTGACCATTGATTGTTCACTACTTTTTAAACTGCATCCATTGCTACACTTACTGTGCTATATAGGGTATGCCATAGGTTTTATTCAACATTCTGGCATCACAAATTGTTAAATACCCAATAATGTTGAACAATTTTGGAGATGACATACTGTCCATTTTCCCAAGCCCATGGTGTCCATGGTGTTTAAACAAAGGAGGTTATTTTGTGATTTGGATCAAACCAATCATATTCTTAAAATCACACAGCTCTCTCCATGGTGCTGAAACTGAGTGGCTTTCACCCTTACCCAATGTGCCTAAACTCTCTTCAGGCATCCCTTCAGGCATCAAACATAGAGAGATTTATGAATTTATTTATGGCCCAGAACCCCGAGAGGTGACTCTTTTGGTAGGTTTTGATGACATATTCGATTCATGGCACCTACATGATTTCCTGCAAAAACCCACTCACCCTCTCTTTCTCATTTCTTAGATAAATACACCTGAAAATGTAGGTTATTGCTTATTGTGCCTGACAGGAAAGTAATAACGTGTTATTGATGCATTAGCGTCTGACTACAGTTGTCAGTATATGTTCATGTAACACACAGTGCTGGAGACAACTGTCACCATTCATTCATCATAGCCGTGGTTGGTGCAGTGTTCCCACCTTAAGCACTGTCTAATTTAATTTACTTTTCAGATCACATCCAAGCCTTTGGGAGGCACAATGTATAATGCTTCACAGACTCTAAAGAATGCATTGGGCAACCAAGAACGGTGATCAAACTTTCCTTCAAGCAAAGTCTAGCACCTTATCATCGTGTATGTTTACTTCATTTAGCCACTAAATCCTGTTAATTTGCCTTGGCAATGTACTGTACTGAATGTTTTTTTCCCAATCTTATTTAGGGTTGTATGTCAAAAGTGTCATAGCATATTGGCGTCTGTGCCTCTAAATTAAAGTTGACGGTCAGCTTGTTGCTGTGCAGGACCTGTCAGGGCATAATTATCGATGCCTGGGGGCGTTTATGACCTAAC
Source organism: Chelidonichthys spinosus (assembly GCA_029853015.1). Taxonomy (NCBI): domain Eukaryota; kingdom Metazoa; phylum Chordata; class Actinopteri; order Perciformes; family Triglidae; genus Chelidonichthys; species Chelidonichthys spinosus. The sequence continues at coordinate 15,304,455 of CM056837.1, forward strand.
TCACTGTCAGTGAGGTGATTCAGGAAGCTGCAGAGGTCTCAACTCAAAACTTGGATAGCAGCTAAATAGATCGAGAAAGGCGCCAACACATGGGCACAGCAGAGGTGACAAAGAAAATGCAATTAAACCACAGCCAGGATAATGACTTGTAATCCAATTCCACACTCTATAATAAACTATGACTAATGCATGACATCGTTATTGACCAACAGTCATTTGGCTTAAAATCAACAATTCTCCCAGCCCATTGCTGCTTCGCTTTTAGCGGTTGCTGCGGAAGATGTACAGGTAAATAAAGAATTCATGTCTCAGCCAACATGATTTATACATAACGTGACCATAAGGCTGGTGAGGGTGTCAGGATGGCTGCAAGACACATTCAGGTTTCAGGTCTGTGCTTTTATATCAGCCATGCTGGTGCATCAGAAACAGACTCGCAAGGTTAAAGGAGTGTCGTTTATGAATATCTGAAATCAGAAATATCAATCATATAAACCATTTGACATCAGCAGGCACTGCATGGTTAAACACAAAACAAAAAACACACATTTTCTGTACTAACCTCAATCTCAGTGTACTTGCCACTGGTAGTTTTAAAAATTGAATACGGAAGCTTAACAGAATCATAATTCATTGACTGGAATGAGTATTCTTTTTAGTATGGCACCATGCAAGGACCACTCTTTGCCTTTGGCCATAAAGAGCCAATCAGAGGCAGAGCTCAAAACATGTGGGCCTTTGGGCCTTTGCACACATCCAGTGTTTCCTCTCGAGGTGCATTAATCAATATTTGTTAGTACATTATTTATCGACCAGAACCAAGTGCAGCATGCAGCGATGCAGAACGAAAAGAAAGAAACTTCAGTCAACAATCATTTTCACCTTGATTCAGTTATTTATGATCTTTGATGATACTGAGGTGTAGTATGAAGAAACAATGCCACATCTCAGTAATACATTATAGCCCTCTGTGAGGGGATTATAATCATGAAATAACAATGTATAACTCACCCCTTTCTTCTGCTTTTTGTTGTTTTTGTGTTAAACTGGATGCCATTCTATAATGTATAGTCATCGGATTGAAAGCCAAAATAAATGTGAAGTAGAAGTACACAGGATCCTGTGACAATACAAAAAAAAAAACATGTATTGAATTAATTCTTTTATTAAAGCAATGAGAGGATTTGTATTCTTTAATTACCATTTTGTCAAGGAGTCTGCAGAAATGGTGTGGGATATTTTAATCAAAAATAAATGGAGTGTGCACTGCACACATAACTGTAAGGGGATTTAATGCTCATTACAATAAATGGGTTACATTTACAAATCTAAAGCTTGAGGTGGAAGGATTATATCAAATAGTTCAAAATGAAAATATACTTGAAAGCGTTTTTTTTTTTTTTTTTTTTTTTTGCATTGCCTGTGTTTGCTTATATCACCACTGAATATACAGGTTTAGTAAAATCATTGCAGGGAGTCTAGAGTGGAAAATGTGCTCCTATGGGCTGGGACGGGGAGGAAAATGTCAACCAATGCATTGTAGGTATCAGGCTCAACTGAATTGACCTCCCGTGTGTCTGTGTGGCACCTTCATTTTCATTCTTTCCTCTGTCCCTGTCAATGGATGAACTCTGTCCAGAGCTGACTGACCCACAGCAGCCTGTTGGGACATAAGGCAGACTTAGTGACATGAACTGCCTGCACAAAATCCTCCTGGTTGACTCTGAGAGGTCTAAAAACTAAAAACCATCTGCCTCTGGAACCATCTAAGACTAACAGGTCAGGTTTGAAGGCCCACTGGATAAGATTCACATCAGTTAATTAGGAGACAAATGGATCATCCTTTAATTTGTCTTAAGTGATCTATTGGCAGATATGGAACATAATACTAATATGCATGTGGAGCCGTTTCTCTTCATGGAGTCTGCTATGTTGCATCGGGATGTTTCTATAGTAGCCCAGAATGGACTTACCAAGCAATGCATCTACAGAGGGCCACTCATGTTCCTGCATCAGCCACTGATTCACGCTAGCCCTTTAAAACTATAATCCTTGCATGAAATCAAACCAATCAAAGTTTTTAGTGATATTTATGGGTTCTATATTCTCTACAATAGCCATTAGATATATTTACATTATTTCTCTATATAGTAGTTTTCATTGTTACTGGGTTATGTTACTGCTAATCAAAACCCAACATTTCCTACTTCACATTAAAATTAAGTAAGCACATTCACATTAAAATTAAGTAAGCATTCAGCTTGCAAAACATGGTTTTATTGTGGAGCCGTATGCCAATTGTGATGTACTACTAGTTAATTATTAGTCTCCCTTTCAGAGGTAACAGACAATGGGTTTGTTGTTTTGCTAAGCAGTACAGTATTTATTGATATTGTCATTATTGTGCGGATACAACAATGGACTTTATGTTCTCTAAAAGAAGAGAAAAGAAAAGTGAAATCTGAGAGCCTCATGTCTCACTATCTTTGTTCCTCGGCGTAACCTTCAGCTGGGGCCTGTGAGATCCAGTCTCATTAAAAAAAAATCTCATAATTACAAGAGGATTTTCTTATTATAACAAGATGGTCTGAATGAGCTGCAGCTCTACGGTTCATTTCTGTACATTTCTAGCTGTAGTAATCCAACAAAAAGTGATCTACATAGAGTAGATTTTAGAACCAGTAACAATGTTTAAATGCGATTAAGTGTATTTCTGTTGAACAAATGAAAGTCAAAAAGACAGTGTCATCAAAGTCATAATCTGAGGTAGATGCATCAGCATTTGGAGATAGGAAACATAAGCTCTCAACCACATCAATCTATAATCTTTTCCTCAAGCCAGGTAAATAGAGTAAAGCCCTTTATGTGTAACTTGGCAGTGATGATATCATATCATGGTCATTACCAAATCTCAGGGGATATATTTGCAGTTTAAGATTTTTTCATTTTTATGTTACATTGAACCTGACATTGAGAAAGTCACAGCTCTATCTGTTTTCATCATAGCACCTTTAATATACCTGCTACGACTAAATGACTTTCACTTTACTTATTTAAGGATACTTTGGCCTGGGGTTTGTCAGAGGGAATCCTTAGAGGATAAGTATACATATTTGTATTGACCGATACATGTGTCATCATCAAAATGCAGCGTTTTTCTCTTTAGGGTTTCTCCTGAAAATTGAAATCCATCAATGTTAGACATCAAAGTCTGTTTACAGGTCTGAAAAAAGTTTGTAAGAGGCCTTTTGGGACTCCAAAGAGAGCTGTGTGAAATCTCATAATTCAATCAATGTCACTTGAGGCTCAAGAGTACAGAGTAAAGTTTTAAAATGAAAAGAAATCTGGGGGTGTGGACCTCAAAAAAGTGTGTTTACCAGACCCCAGAACAGCACCCTAAGCCTTACTGTATCTGGCTCCATCTGGCTTCTGGTGCGAAGCTATTAACAAAGTTAGCTTCCATAATTCAAGGATAACCTTACAGCTGAGTAGTTATCTGAATAGTTTGTTGCATACTTGTCAACCACAAGGTAGCCACGTAGGGTGAAGTAGAGTCATTTCTTCATAGACTCTCATACATTCTGATTTTTTTTTTGCAGAGGAGTCGCCCCCTGATGGCCAGCAGAGAGAATGCAAGTTGAAGGCACTTCAGCATTAGCTTCACTCTTCAGGACCGGAGGTTGTCGCCCGAGTATATCCCACAGGTGTGTCATACTCTATCTTCAACTGTCTACAGTTGCATTGTGGGTAACGTAGGTGCCATGTTTAAGAAAGAAAAAAAACACCGCATTGATTTTCGCTCGTTTAAGTTTTCATTATGAGTCTGACAAGTCTGACAGGACTGCAATGCATCGTAGTCTTAAGGAGCAGGATAAATTGCTGTAAGTGGTTTTTCCATTGCCCTCTCACGTTTCTGGAATTAGTTTTTCTAATCTATACAACGGAGGTGGAAAGTGCAAAATGATTATCACCTATTAGTCAGAACATGTACAATTATGACGATAATGAGAGTAAGAGCGAGGGAGAAAAATGTTTCCATTTATTTATTTTTTTACATGAAATGAAGGCGCAGCTTCACGACCAAAGTTCAAATGATGGAGATGCTAGAAACGCCACAGACATCGCAGGGATTAATATTCCTTTTTGGAGGCATAGACAGATACTTTTTGTACCTGTGTCCCTGCGGACGTTGTTTGATTGTTCGTGTGTTTGCTCATTTGCTTGCTCGCTATATATGCACTGGAGTTGAATAGTCAAAGTCGTTCTCTCCGGCAAAAAGAATAGTCGACAGTCGTTGTAATTCTCATGCAAACCGAGGCGCGCTCCTCTGCGCTGTCTGGCTGTGAAATAAGACCCAATTATGAGGCGTTCTGTATTCACTCACACTGTTTTCCTTACCGTCCAAGTAATTCTCATTTTGATGTCTTGTCAAGAGGTAAACAAAAGTGTGAATTGACAGGTCAAAGGTTTCAGACACTCGCAGACAGTCAAATAGCCGGCCAAACAGACGCGCCGACGCACACACTGACGTGGGCGAAACTTTTACAGACAGCGAGCCGCAGTCTCAGCTTACAAAGCATTTACGCTTCCAATTAAGTTTGGAGAAAGAGTCTTGAGGAAAATGTTCGCCTCTGCATTGAATTAATTGTGCTCAGTCGGTGACAAGAAGCTGGGGAGAAAAAAAATAGCTCACATCGTTACTTTGCTATGCACAAAATAATTGGCTTTGAAAAGGGAGGTAAACAGTATAATAGCTCCATTTCAAGTGAAACATAAAAAAAAGGGAGGAAGCAGAGGAAGAAGAAAGGTCCCTCTCAACAGATGCACACACATCTGATGTACTTACCTTGTTAACAGCAGTCAGATTAATTGCCACATCACATGGGGACATTTCCATTTCGGTGAGACTGCCACAGGCCGCCACACAGGCGTGATGACCTTTTCATCCACAAAAGTAGCAGGACTTTCCCGGACCGCTGCACGAGTCAGAGCATTGTGGGAAGGAGACAGGCTGATTGTGCTGTGTGGTACGCCGAGCCCTTTGGATAATTAACTAACATGAGTACATGACAGTTCATTTGTTTGCATGCAGCGTTACTGTTTTTCCCGTGCCCCTACGCCATGTGCCATTCGCTATTGCATTGCACATTCGGGCATTTGTGTTGCTGAAGATATGGGATTGCTTTGGATTTCTGATGTTGGACATATTGCTAGACTTTTTCCCGCAGATGCTCAACCATTTAAGTACTTTGTTCAATCACGGGAGCATGAAATTGGTCCAACTGTGACTGTTGGGACTAAATTGCGTGTGGCCAAAAACAATATCAGCTAACTGTTTTTTAATGTGTTGCTTAAAAATCTCTTTGCTTGTAGCATATGTCTTTGTGCATGGTTGATTCTCAAATTTCCCTCAGAATTGATACTCAAAATGCTAACGCTCTTAAAGTCCAGCTTATTAAGATGCATGCATATGAGACTTTCTGCCAAAATGATATCACTTTTGGTTATTTCACAAGAGAGCTTATTTAGTCGTGAATATTTTATGTCATAAAGACATACTAAAGATTTAAAACCACATTTAAAAATATTGCTGCATCCTCTACTTTGCTTTTTTTCTCAGTGCCCATTAGAGCAGAGGAGCTGCTGGGTACGACTGAACACTGCACAAAGTGAGATTATGTAATGGCTCGTGTCATTATTTGTCAGCAGTGGATGTGTGGGGGGAAAAATCACCTGAAATGATCAATTTGTCCTCAAGGCCATTTATGAAATTTACAGACAATGATTTCTTGTTCAAGACGTGTATGATTCACATTTCTAAGTCTGCCTGAAAGTGTGGGAGAAAAACAATTGGGTTGTCTCATTTTGATATGTAAAGACCTCTGCATAAGTCTTTGTCACCTCTGATTTGCGTCCTCTGACGACTCTGTTTCTGAAAAAGAAGAATGAAAACAGAAGTTAGCAATCGTCACCCGGCAGTCAGAGTTACAAGCAAATATAAATAGCTGTCCACCTTAAACTACACTGGCTGCTGTAGCCACAGGGCTCCTGTCACACTTCTTAATAAGTAAACCATATAAGTTATGGATATTTTCTTACTAACAACAAACCTAATATGACATCAAGCTGTGTCTGTATTACAACATTTGGATTCAACGGTGGTGTATGATTTACTTTTACTATGTTGGACTTTAAGTTGAGCAAACACTTTATCAGCATATTTTCATGTATTCACTTTTGCTGACGGAGAAATATTTTTTGCTGATCATTTTTTATGTTTGGCTAATGGCAATTTCCTCAAATTATCACTGTGTCATCTGATTAGCCAACCAGATCTCATGGGAAGGCATATACATAGCATGCCACTTATCATATTTACATATGCGTTATTATTAATGTTCATAGAAAATATGTCTTAAAATGACAAGCAAAAAGCAAGAAGAGCATTGTTGTTGCATGTTAAATCACTTACAAATGATTGTGTCATTCACAAAGTATGCCATGTATTCCAGGCTGGATTAGAACACAAGCTAGCATGTGCAGTTGATGCTAGTAAAATATTAACAAGCACCCTGATGGCTAATTAACTAGCTTGCAAAAACAACCACCTGCTATTTGTTCAATTTAAATTAAGCCCAGATTTCTCAAGCTGATGTTGATGAATGAAAGCTAAAGCTTAAAGACACGACACTGTGGTATTTAATGTAAATTAGGAAACAACATATTTCATTAGACAGATAGCTCTTAATTTCATAGCTGAGTGAAGCTTCAATGAAGGCAGTAATGTATATCTTTCTCACTTAGTATTTGCTGTACAATATACCAGACACTGTTGCTATTGGACGTTTTGTTTCCAAACTGTTTGGAGCCCCAACATTTTCCATGGAAAGATTTTGCTCAATTTAGTTTTGCTAATACTTTTTTTATTGTCTTCCTTAATCTGCCATGTTCCAATCATCAATTTCCCACTTCTAATCTAATAAAAATACTGTTAATTCCTACTATATTCATATTGTGACTTTATTGCTGCTAAGGCTCTACACTAGACTGTTACAACAAATAGATCATTTTGTATGTACTTCTTTACATATTGGCTTTTTTGGTGGAGTAAATGTAATTTTTGTTATCATATAGTAATAGGAACGCAAGATCTTGTTCGGCATTTAAATGGTGGACGGATACAAAAAGGTGCTTGTGTGTTTGCTCGTCTCCAAGCAAAGCTACATGTTCTCTCGCTTCAGCCAAACTGGAAGGTTTTTGGTTTCATTTTGTAGCACAGGTGCTGCTGGAAGGAGGTCGTGGCAGAAGCCACATGGACATCCTTCTTAATCAGATTCTGCAGAAGCTCATAGTGAAAAGAGGGCAATCACACTTTGGCAGCCACGAAGGTCGTCCTTTAGACATTTTCCTGAAAAGAGAGGGCAGGAAAGAGTCTACAGGAGCATTGTTGTCATTGTTCCTTCCCATTTAACCTTGCAGTGGTAGTGAATGGCTTTTCCTGGTGCCTTTGGCACGTGATGCTTGCAGCTAGCTGACGAGCTTCCAGCCTTCGCTGTGAGCCACAAGCCTCTTGGCTCTAAAATGCTCATAGTGTGGTCTTGCAGGACTGACATGATTTAAATTTCACAACATGGAGACTTTCAAGGTATTATATTGTTATACCATAGGTTCTGTAAAATGATTACAAGATGGCAAAAAATGTATAGGACAATTACTGAGAAAGGGAAAAGTGTTGTTATTGAAAGCTTGGGAGGGAATATTAGATATAAAAAACAATTTCTGAAAACTGTCATGTTTGGATGGATTATTTGAAAAGCAGAAGAAAATGAACTACATCAATTCCAGAAAGTATGATTTGACAAACAAACAGTCGGTAAAATTTGGCAGCAATTTTTTTCCCAAATCAATGTGAAGTTTTTCACAAACAAAAAAGAGGCCATGCAGCCTGAAGCAGTGAATTGAATAGGCAATGTGATGGGAGAGACGGTTGCTTATATTAAGTTCAGGGTAACTTACTTCTTGCATATTATGGTGTAAAGAGGATGAGGCGCTGAAGGACTATTTATTGTATAAATAACACATTCAGATTTTTTTTCCTTACTGTTGTTGTTAACCGTACTGTCAAATGATAGTCACTGTTTATCAAGCGTACACGGTGTTAAAAACATGAAAAAACATTTATAACAGAGAAGAAGTGAATATAAGGCTCTTTATTTTTGCCTTTTCCACATCTTATTCACAGATTTCACACTAAACATAACACTGTTAAGCACCTTTTTTTTGTCAACAGATTTCTTTATTTTGCTTTTTGGAGCAATTTCCCTAGAGCATAAAAAACAACCAAACAAAAAAATAAGTCATGCAATTATTTATAACAAATGTAACTATAGTACCAAGGTTTCCTCAGGCTCTTTCATTACTCGTAGGAAGCAATTAGACTTTAAAATTCAACAAAAGCACATTTTTGACCAAGTTTCATTCATGCATGTAACTTTTAATTAATGATGGTTCTCAACAAAAAATGAATAAAAATACTCTTTTCTGGCTATGATTTAGAAACAGTTCAAATAATTGACATTTTAAATGTTGTCTGATAATTTTACAACCAGATCAATGAATTTCAGCCACAATTCTTCATATTTATTTGTGTAAGCTGTCATTTTTATAAAACAAGATGTAGATCCCAGCAGAGTGCACAGAATATTCTTTTAGAAGTTACAGTATGACAGTATGTTTGTTTTTATGCCGACTGGCTGCATTAGAAAACATGTATCTAAAATGTTCTAGGAGACTATTTCTGACTTACTCTCATTCTGCTTACGGATAGTTTTGTTTTGTAAGCACTAGAATGAAACGGCAGACTGTGGCTCTTTGTTTTCTCTGCATTAACAGCCGGCCGTGACAAGATCGCTGCACTTACTCAACAGGGACTTGTAGCTTACACACTAACAACATGAATATTAATTATGCTTTCAAACTACATGCATCACACGAGAGACCTAGCCTGTATCTAATTATTGCTTTCAGCTTTTCAGCTTAATTCTCAAGCCATTCTCAAGAAGTCAATTTCCATTCACTTTCATTCATTTTAAAATGAAATCAGATTGTGGAAGCAGATGAGGGAGAAGTAAAGGAAATGTTAGGGAAAGTAACATATATATATATATATATATATATATATATATATATATATATATAAGAGATCGGTTTTTTATATATATATATATATATATAAAATACAATCATTCACTTTGTCTCCTATTGTCCAAATAAAAATGTATTTATTGTCTTGGTTTTGATGAAATGTTTTGTAATACACTGTTGTGAAACACTTTCAACTAATAAAGAGAAGGAGAAAACAAAAGCAGTGCTGTAAAGAGTTTGATGATTTGTTTTTCACTGTTAAATGGGTTTTGAAATGTTTTTATCAACCAATGATAAAGTGTAACATTTCTGAAGCCGTTGGGGAGAATGTAATCCTGAAAATCAATTTTCAATAAAGTGCTTCACAAAAGCCAGGCAAGTCAAACTTTATCGAAGTTGCATAAAAAGTATTTTAAAAAATTATATTTTTTTCACTGTATATTTCCATTCAAAGCACCATGACCAACGTCATCAAACTATGTACATGCACTGCTGTGATTTATCTTAAAATGTGCATTGCAGCTCATTTTCATCTTTCATATGACTGTGAGACAACTCGCACACATATAATGCTTTGCTTAATTATAGCTGCTACAGAAGAGATAAAGGCAACTGATTAATGTGAAAATCAAACTGTTGCCATCATGTTCCAATACGCTGATAATTAGGTCGACTTATTGCTTTTCACAGATTTTTCATTTATACAGTCCCAATTTAAGTGAGAACATTTTAGCTTAAATTAAATTCTAATCCCTTGTTTGTTACATAAATGACACATTTTATTGTAAATCAATCCGATTGGTCAAAACTGACCAACCATGACCAATGTTTCTGAAATCTCTAATAAAATGAGATGCACAGATTACAATTTTCTTGGCCGATTCTAAACGTCTTTGAAAGAACTATAATTCACATTAATTGCTGTTTCCATACAACTTCAAGTGGGATACTGGGCATACAAATGTGTAAATGGAAATATGTCTATGAAGTGGGTTAAAGAAAAAAGTTATGTCAGACAATTTTGAATCATGACTAGCTTCATAGTCACAAATTACAATAAAAAGAGAGAAACAACTGTGTCATCAGCATAATGTTCATAAATTAGAGCTGCACACACAAAACAGTACACATTGGTATTTGACACACTGGGAGTAAGACTAGGCTGCAAATAAATGGCTAAGAAAATCAGAGAAATCCCCTCTTGACAATATCATTTTGGTGTATTTTATTGGATGGACAAAACAGTAAATCCACATGGATCCTTCATCACATATGAGTGAGTTATATTTTTATTGAACACATCACACAATCGATACAAAAATGCCTGCACTTGAAAAGCTGCAATAAGGCAATAAATAGAAGATCTTTTCAAATGAAATCCGATAAAATAATGAAAATAAAGACAAGATACAAAGGGGGCAAAAGGAGACAAGCAAGAGATAAAAGACAAATCATCATAGATGCATGTTTACTGTGTGTAACCTAAAACACAAGAGTCCCATTTCATTTTAGATGACTCCATTTCCAAACTCTACACATCATTCACTTCTCCCATCATGGCTCCACGGTATTTTATTTGAGATTGCATACATGACCTACATGTCAAGTCAAGTCAAAAGAATTGGTGTATTGCTTTGTGACTGTTTGAGTCAAAGGCCTGTATGGTGTCAGAATACAGAAATCATCAAAGGAGAAAACATTCAGAACACATGAAAAACAAGAGCTTGAGATTGATCAGATGTATTCCCAATGAAACCATAGCAGAGTGATCATTTGAACAATTACTATTCATGGCTGTTCATTACATACAGTAGATGTATGGATTATTAATAATGTGCACTCTCATTGCATGTTGAACATTCTGTCATCACAACAGTTGACCTTTCTCAGTGTAATTGAAACAGATTTCCTTTGACCTCTTTCCTTTCACGGCTCTCCTCCTAGTTTGTATTCCTCGCTGCTCTTCCTCCTGGCACTCACATTACTATTTGCTTTACCCCCTGCTGAGCCTCAGTTATTTGTCATGCAACAATGAATGGCACATGGTGAACTCTGTGCAAACACGCTGTCGGTGTCCGTTGACTTTATTTTGTGTGAAAGATTCTCGGCTTTTTGAAACATCAACAGCTCATTAGCGGGAGAGTTGATTCACTGCGTCTCCCGGCAAACAAAGAAACATCTTTTTGAAATGTATAAATGCTTAGTTGTGCCCGCACTTTGCAGCCAGTTATTATAAGCAATTCTTTTTTTCCCCACTTAGAGAACGATGAGCAGCATCAGTGATGAACTGAACTGTGATGAATTAACATTTGTCCTAGAATATCGGACTGTTACAGACAGATAGAAAGATCAAGTTCTAAAAGAACCCTACAAACATGGAAATTCCTAAAGGGATGGAAACAATGAACTTAGCCAAGGGGAAGAATGGGAATGACAAAAGGAAGAGAAATGGAGGGTTAAAAAAGGAGAATGGCATAGAGCTGTGGATGAAAAGGTCATGGAGAACCAGGGGGCTGTTAGGAAGTGATAGTCTAAGCATGTGTGCAGGTACAATCGCAGGTATCTTAAAATAACCAATATGTCACGCTCGGCAGGTGAGCCTTTGCGGTGCCCCAGGTGCTGCTCCTCGTGCCTTGTGGACCGGTCTTGAATCAGGACATCACTAGAATTTAGAATTACTTATCGAATTATATCATTTTATTACCAGCCGTGACTGTGTTTGGTATTGTTTTCACAAAATGATGTGCAATAGACGCCCACTGTAGCAGGAACTATCATGTAAACAAGGTTTTTCGGGTTTTTATGTCTGTCTCTGGACAGGTTTGGTTAATGAAATAAGGTCAAGATGCTGTAACATGATCAATCTTGTTATTATTCTTATCGATTCTCATGATATGAAAACTGCTATGTTATTATTTATCCATTCTTTGTTTTTCCCTGAGCTGCACAGTGGTGTAGTGGGTAGCACTCTCGCCTCACAGCAAGAGGGTCCGGGGTTCCTTCTGTGTGGAGTTTGCATGTTCTCCCCGTGTAAGCGTGGGTTCTCTCCGGGTTCTCCGGCTTCCTCCCACAGTCCAAAGACATGCAGGATGGGGATAGGTTCATTGGTGACTCTAAATTGCCCGTAGGTGTGAATGGTTCTTTGTCTCTACATGTTGGTCCTGTGATAGACTGGCGTCCTGTCCAGGGTGTACCCTGCCTTCACCCAATGGCAGCTGGGATCGGCTCCAGCCCCCCTGCGACCCTGAATACAGGATAAGTGGTAGATAATGGATGGATGGATGGATGTTTTTCCCTGAATTTACATTTTAATTAACATTTGTGTATGTGTGTTTATATGTTTGTTTCAGGTTGGCCAACAAACTATTCTCCCATCCCAACATTTCAAGGTATTGTGAGATATTTTGGCAGAATTCACAGGCTGACTTTGGTTTTGACATTTATGCGTTGATGCCCTCCAGGCAACTGCTTTGGTGCTCACTGATTGTCAATATGAAAAAAGAAACCATAAGGTGATATCTATTTTATGATTCAGTGTGAGCTCAGACTTTCATAGGCTATTTCTCTTAACAACTCCTCCCAAGAAAATCACAACACTGATAGTTATAGTTATGGTGCTGAAATTTTGTTGATGCCATCCTTTTCCTCCCCCAAAAATATTATTATTTATTATGATAAATAAAAAATAAAAACACAATTCTGTGGATTTTTTGAGGCAGCAGCCTTCACAGTGTTACTTGGCAGTGGATATCTCTGGGAAAAAAATGTCCTCTATTGTTCTCCAAACCCTTTCTTCCACTGTCATATGAAAAAATAAAGTATAAACATCATATTCAGTTACAGAGCAGAAGTGATTGTCTTACTATACCATGTCAGCCTCATAGGAGAAATGAAATTGACACATAGCCTGGATTAAAATTCTCAATCATCATTTATCCTGCATTTCCCTTTTTTTGTCCTCATGCTTACAGAATCTAGTCAAGTAGGTACAAAAAGAGCCCACACACGATATCCAAATAAGCGTCAAACAGTATCATCTCCAAGGCCTGATTCACCGCAGGCGGCAAAGCTTGAAAAGGAAACTTTCTCAAGGACAAAAAGGAAGCACTTAAAATGAGTGAGTATAGGCATTGCGATCCATAGACTGGTTCCATGAGAAGATATGTAATTAATTCATCTTTTCTCCATTTCATTGGCTGTCAGGCATCCCTGTGGCGCGCTGCGCCTTTATTATTTTGCCATTAATGACAACTCACTATCAATCACAAAGAGTTTCTTAACTCCGAGCTGCTTGATTATGGACTGCTCATCTCCCCATCTCCAACAATGAGTAATTGCCTGGGATCAGCTTGGGGAGTCGATGACAAATGAAGGTTAACAAATGAGGACTTTGAAGTATCTCGTCTAAAAGCGATTAATAACTACTTGACAACTTGTGTACGCAACAGGACGGAGGCGAGATGTTTATGTGGTCAACATGGAAAAACAGGATGTCCGGAGATTGTGACGGCGCTGGCATATGTCTGAGGTTTCAGCGATTATCATCAATGTTCCAGAGATGCAGGCTGAAGGAAGATTGAAGGAGTGGAAGAAGCTAGTGCGGGGAGAGATTTTTCTACAAAAGCCTAGTAGGGCTGAAAGGAAACTCTGATAAGGCTTATAAGAGTGTTAGTCTTTGCCAGGACTTGCACTCTGGCGAAAATGGAATCATGAAAGAAAAGATAATCAGGGTTTATCTAAAATCATGTCTTTCAGCAACAGCAGAATAGCCGCATCAATCATCCATTGCAGCTATTTAGACTCAAAACACCAAACAAATTATAGTCTAAACAAAGTGTTTAGTGGCATTTAGGAAATATAGAAAATGTAATGAAGCAGAAAAGAGCAACTGTAGTGTTTTCAAGCTTTCTCTATTCTGCTCATACCTAGATATTTAAAAAGTGGGTTGACTTTGATGAGTTACATACAATTTCTCAACAATTTTACTTAAAAAACAATTTTAATAAAAAAGTGCATCTGTAGCCAACAGCTATTTTGTTAATTTTGAAATATATTTCAAAAGACCAATAGACCAAAGTCTATGGCGGATTGAATCATCTAAAAGAATATGTAATTGCTCAATATATTGCTGGATATTTATTAAAAATAAAATGAGACAAACGTATGCCACAAATTGGATATAATATGATGTAAATCAGTTATTGGTAATGTGCATTTACATGAATCCTTTCACATAAAGTGTATGTCAATTTGAATAAAAAAGTTAAACATAATTTTCCTATTCATTTATACTACAACTTACACTTGAAATTGTTAAGAGAGAAAAACGGCAAGACAGAAGAACATTCTGTCTTTTATGTGCATTCAAAAACATTTCTCATCATTGTTAATCCATTCATGTACATTTTTATGAAACTATTTCTCAGGTGAATAACTTCTAGAGACACTGACATGCCTTTTAGGTTATTTTTCATCACAATATCTACACAATGATCACATTAAATACATCTACAAAATTCAGATGTATCGACATTTTGAGATATGTTTGTTTCCACACCATATTTTCAATTTCATTTGTTTTATGATTATTTTATGGCATCCTGTTCAGCAGCACCAAAACAAAAACAGAACCAAAGGCAATAACATCTGCATGGCAACTAAATCCTGTGTAACATATTTATCGTTATGTTTGGGTAACTACACTAATTGGTTGGGGTTATGCTTGATCGTCTACACTGAGTTGAAATACGACATGAACCCACAAGCTCACGTTTCCCAGCACACGAATGTCAAACTCTTCCTGCATTGGGAGCAAATGCAGCCTGTAAATGTAAATCACTGTTGCAAAATTTGCAAATGAATGGAAATCATATTAGACAGGGTTACTCTGCAGGTCTTCTTTCATCTGCACTCAGTGTGCATATTTTTTTCAAATGTCATTTTGCAAAAACAGTTAAAAATCAACGCTTCAGAATGATTATACAATGGCCCCTACAAAATACTGAATTAATTATGTGCGATATCATTTGTGGATTGACCAGAGCTAGCTGGACCGATGTCATCCGAAGTGAAGAGAAATGACTAAACAGTGGTATATTTAGTACATTGGTGTGAAATAACTTTGCATTCACTCTCGCTTCAATAATCATTTCATCGGGAATGCATAATTATATGGTTTTTATTCTTTAAAACAACAAAAAGCAGTGGATTTATACGTGCAATCATGTCTGTTTATGCATCAGCTGCCCAACCTCAAGTGCCCCGTCGATTGTGGCTTTGTGGATTAATGACTGTACCCTTTGCTACATTAGAGGCAAAGAAAAAAGTCTGACAGCATGATGATACTAAGTAGAGTTAAAACAGGGACGGGAACTGTGAAGTATCAGTCTGGCTTTCAACAGTGAGCTGGTGACTCAGCACAGGCCGGCAGTGGATTTCAATAAATCAAAAAGCTAACTGGACTCGCGGGGTGGCCATGGCTGAGTGTTTCTCATTACAGCTGGGTAAGTCAACAAAGAGCTGAGTGACAGTTTGGAGGGGAGCCATGGAATAATCTACGCACATTTGACGTTGTAAGCAACTTCACTGCAGGTTCCGGACTTTACCCGTTTTCGCACAATGCATCAACACTCCCCTGATGGGCACTGATTTGTCTCGAGGGTGAACACTGTTTTCGGATTTACTGTCCACAACAGGTCCACAGCAGGAAGTGCCCAAGCCATCAATCCTGTATTTTTACAATTTCTACAGCCACCAGTCCCCCAAAAAATAAGAAGGGGGGACTGCTCCACTTTTTGTTCAATCTGATTGGCTCAGCCTGACCCTCGGTCTGTTCGCTGACAATATATGGTGGCGACGCCCAAGTTAAATGCACCAGAATGTGTGAAATTGCATCTACTTAATTGCAAAATGTACAGTAGGAGGACCCCCAGACTAAACCGGACCCCCCCCCCCCACATATCAAATGCTGCTGACGCTGGATTTTGCATGAAAGGTGGGGAGGCATTTTGTAATGGCCAAGCAATGGAGATTTCTATTTTATTCATAGTAGAGTGTCACATGGCGAGGACAGAGAAATCCTACCTCCAACAACAAATGGTTATATACAAGAAACCTTTAGAGGAAGTCAAGGCAAAAGCACAAGATGTTTGTACATTTGGGGAAAATGTAATTGTAACATCCCATGGTGTGCATCGAAATCAACTTTTTCTTTAGAAAATGCTCTATCTCCAGCAGAAAAAATATCTGTCTCTTTAGCTTCTAAATGCTTCACTATGTTCACCACCTAGTCAGAAAACTTTCGTCAGTTGGATGTCAGAGCATCTAGCTGAAAACAGCTGCCTGCTGAAGCTCAATATGACATTCAACAATGATGAAAATAACAAGGAGAGCTGCAAATTCAGGTGAAAATTGCTCTGTAGATTCATCCCCAGCAGCACCCTTTTACAGTGTCACAATGTATAATATCAAGTTTATCCACTTTAACCATTTACTGTGAGTTTCCTAATGCATTTTTATGCTTTATTTCCAGAAGTGAAAAAATAATGAAAACTGTTAACAGTGAACATTTTGCAGATACATTTAAAAAAAAAAACTACATTCTGCTGGTAATAAACCATAATGCAAGTGACATTATACTCCATGCACAATGCATTTGCTGGTGCAAATTAATTGTATGTGAGAATAGACTTTGGAGAGCAGGATGATAAATAATTATAGTAGTAAAAAGTTTATTATATGCCTCAAATTGGCATTCAACCCTGTGCAGGATCACTGCAGTGTGTCGGATTTATTTTCTCAGTAATGGTCATAACTGGGAAGGGCTTTGGGTTGGAGTTGGTCTCCAGTTCCCCAGCGAGTGTAACTTCTTTCAGAGTCTCCTTGAGCAAGACACTTAACACTTAATTGGTCTGTGGCTCTGTGTTTCATGGCCGCCCTCCCTGATGGCACGCATACATATGCATATGAGCTATTGTGCTTTAGAAATATGTGCAAGTCACAAATGCCTGTTTATTATACTATAACTGTTAATATAGTCAAATGTATCCCTAAATTAAAATGGTTGCAACAAAAAACTAAGTGGTGCCATTGTAAGCAGCGTCTATCATTACAAACCCATTAAAAAAAAAAAAAAATCTCTTTCCCTACATCATTTTAAATGAATGCAGAATATGCTGTGAATGCCATTGGAAGAAGCAAACGAAATTACAAGCCCTACTTACGCAAGCAAATATAATTAACGGGCTCCGAATCTGACAGTGCACCTGTTATAGTGCTAAAAACCCATCCTGCCTGAGGAGTAAATCTGCTGCAGATCTGCTTCCTCTGTAATGACGGTGCCTTTCTAAAATTGTAAAATTGTCTTATTGCCTGTTTCGTGTGAAAAAAGTGAGCAATTTTCCATAAAAGGAACACACCGTGGTGACTGTGTGCTCAATCTCTTGCTTTTCACCTCTTATTTTTAGTGATGCCCCAGTGAATCCTGCCCTCAGTGCTCATGGACCTGCATCCTAAGTGGCTGCTGTGTTAGTGCGCACATACATGGAGCTGCCTGCCTGCCTGTGTGTGTGTGTGTGCTCAACACTCGACTATAATGAGCTCGTGAAATCTTCCGGACTGCTCTAATAGCTGCATTCTAAGCCATACCCCTGGGCTAAAGGGGTTGCGCTGCGTCGGTGGGAGCCGAGGCGAGCACCAGCGCCTGGCAGCCTGCAGCCCAGCCATCCATCAGCACAGCTTAGGACATCGCTACTGCTCAGCACCGTGGCAGAGACGCTAGGCTGACACACACTGCCCTGGCTGCAAATGCGAAATCACACTTATAAAAAAGGTACATGTTGAGTTTCATTTTCTAAGATCAAAAGGGCGAGAACGTAGGCACACAATTCTATTCTTACCGTAGACTGTATATAAGAAGTGAATGTTGTCGTTGTGACCCTATTGGTTTGAAGCCCCGAGCTCGGCATTTTGGCTGTTGCTGCCTTGGTGTTTGGCCGTGAGCAGCAACCTTACTTGGTTAGGATCAATAATCCAAGGTCTGTATAAAAATATCGCCTATGTCATGGTTATTTGGGGAAACAAGTTCCTCAGTGTTATGTAGTACAACCCCCGAATCAGATGGTAGGCACAGGCACACAACCAAGCTCATTACCGTCAAGCAGCCCGGCTTGATGAAAACTAAGCCGTGGTTTCAGAAGAAGCTGATATGAGAGGGGAGGATTAGCAGGCTGTCAGCACACTGGAGGAGAATTCAGACAGAGCCCCGCGTAGCTGTCTGTGGCATCAAAGTTCATCTTTATTAAACAATCTAATGAGAGGATTTCCAAATGCAGCAGCAAAAAGTTGTGTTTTTTTTCTCTATCTGAGCCATAGGCTTAGATTAGAAATATTTAGCTCGATCGCCACTTTCTTAAATCTATTTTCACAATTTCAAACAAGTTCACAGCCTCATTGATCATAATCGCTGGGCCATAAATAGCACACGCACTGGTGATTAATTTCCCTGAGTTATTACAAAGCTCATCATGAAAAGGCTACACGTATCCCACATAGATGTCGCTGTAATGCTGAGCAGTCAAATCCTTTGTGTGGGAACTCTCACATCACCCCCATTTCAAATGCTTGATGACGATGATCATTAAAAAGCAGCAAAAACCACAGAGAAAAATCTCATGTTTCATGCATTTTTCCCCCACAGGACAAAGACTTAATTCTCTGAGGCCAATGCATATTGAATGTCAAAAGACAACGGAGACAATTAAAGAGGGCGAAGTCTTGATTTCCAATATTAATCCGATTTTTTAATGTATGGTTTGTTAAATATTGAAGTCAATTCATAACGCCTAAGAGGTACGAGACTGCTTAATCCTTCAGGAATAATCAGTTAATCTTCACATAAAATAAATTCCTCTTCTTGTAGTGTTGCTGGATAATCCATTAGTGTGACAGCGGGGAAGGTGGAAGCAACGGACATCGATCGCGGCAACGATTGTAAGGAGGCACTGGATTGAATCAAACAATCACCTGCAATTACATTGATTGGGTGATTCTCCAACGGAGCACCACGGCTAAACAAAGAGGAAGCAGTCGGAGACCGGGGAGGACATTGTGAGGTGATGAATGATTCACTGTGTATTCGGCACCTGTAATTTTGTTTGACAAGCCGATGAGACTGCGGCGAGCGCCACATTGCATGCTAATACGCACCGCGTACGTTGCAGTCAAGACACTCTATAAGAAGCAATTTTACCACTTTATGTGCTGGGAGCTGGAAAGAAAAGGATGTGAGAAGAGTTTTTTGATGAAGACAGAAAATGGCCTCATGCTGTTAAGGGTTTAATTGGAGAATCAAGAAGTTTCAGCACATTATCGTTCAGAAAACAAGAACCCTTGGATCTGGATGAGATCTATTCCCATATTTGTGTCCCATCTACACCTGTTCATCGCTCACATCTGTGCTAGCGCTCTCTCCATCCTCAAATCCTATCCTATCACCCTCCTCCAAGACCGACAAGATTGGCTTCCCCTCGTTTTGTTTCATTCCGTTCCCATGCGTCTAAATCCTTCCATCTGGACGAGGCGAGTGCGCGGTGATTCGGGCCAGTTGTGAGGACGGAATCCAGCATCTTAGCACTCGGCGGGCTGGTTTGTGTTCAAACGTGGATAAACTGGTGCACTGTTTAACTAAGCTTTAACGTCTTGCAGGCTCTTGAAGTTCTCCTCCTCATCCTCCTCACCTCTAGAAGTTCTCATGTGTATAATGTGATTTTGAGAAACGGCTGAATAGTGATATTGTATTATTGTTTGGTTTGTTTGAAATGTTTATAACCAATACAGGAAAATATAACGGCATCAACAGAAAACTATTGTCTTTTCCATTAAAAGCATTTGGGAATACTTACTTCGGCGGTATTATAATACCTACGAGTCGGCTGGAATACATTTTGGTATTATATGTTTCTGCAACATGGATACATTGAATGTTAATGTTTTTCAGTTGGTGGGATAGTACGAAAACATCATGATACACGTGTTTTAATAACAAGTAAACAAGCACTTAAGGCCATTAAGGGCAGGCAGGAGGAGAGTTTAAGGTGGATCAAACTAACACAGGACTTTCATCCAGGAGACCGCCGTTCATGTCTGTGTGAACCCAAAAGTAAGCATTGACTTTATGCTTTTAATGTAACAATGTTATGCTTCTTATGTAACCAGGGTGCAAAAATGAATCTCTTCGGCCGCTCAATAGATCACAGTTGGGTTTTTTTTTTGGCTGGTGAGCAGCCTTTCAACGTTACGTAAAGGTATTGTTGTTTTTCTAATAACCTTTTTTCTAAACTTAACCAAGACATTTTATTAAACTAAAACCCTAAAATGAACCAATTATTTCACATAACCGCATTCCATTCCTGCAAGCACGATACAAGGCTGATGTGAAACCTTTTTATCTTTTTGGTTCAGAACAGACGACGGTTACCGTTGCATTGTTGCCACTGAGAACTGAAAAAAAACGAAAAGGAAGGTCATTAAGAATTTTATGAAAGGATCCAAACCTGAAGTCTGAGGTTAGATCATCAGTAGAACTGTGCCGAGGCCAGATGAAACTTTGGGTTTTTTATTTCCCAGCCAGTTAAAAGTTCATTGGTTTGTCACTCTGCTCTTCCATGTCTGCTCTCTGTTTTGCCTTTTCCGTTATATACGATTGGACATCCGAGTTTGCAGCAGAGATGTGTGAGTTCACATGGCGTTGGATGCTTTGAATTAGAAAGTGAAACGCTGTTTTTGCTCCAGCACCAGGAGCAACCGTTCCCTTGGATTGCAAATGATTAAAAAGAAGAAACATTCTGTAACATGTATGCTTCCAATTTCCAAGCAAAGTGGATGGAGCTGACTCATATTTAAACCATCTACAACAACTTTGGCAGAGCCCGCAAGAATGTACTAGCAAGAAAAGTGAAGGGACCAACCATCTAGGTTTTAATCTGTTTTTTTTTACAATGCCTATACTTACATTAGCACGGATGTTTATTTTTGTTAAGACTAAAAGGGTATTTTTAACTTTGTTTAATGAGCTTTAAAATTCAAACCACACTGGTTGTTTTTGGAAAAAGCAATTTGTATGGAAAATTTGATCCACTTACATAAGGCTGGAGTGCAATTGAAATAATAATTTTGAACAATATTGTGAAAAACAGCATATATTTAGAAGTGCACAGCTAATAATCTCAGGTAAATTCAACCCCAAAGCCAACTTCTCCCAGTATGTGAGCTGTCTAACGAGACGAGAATACCCTGGACTTACATTAAGGAGATATACGGCTCTTCTTTCCTTCCTTCAATATCTGCCCGTCAATGCGGAGGATGTTTTATGAGTCAGTGGTGGCCACTGCTGTGATGTTTGCTGTTGTGTGCAGGAGCAGCTTGTGGAGGGGAGCGGACGTCAATAGACTCCACAAACTTGATCTACAAGGCCAGTGACGTTGGGGGGGAGGGGGAGAGTCGCTGACGGCGGTGTGTCAGATAGAAGGATGCTGTCTAAGCTACATGTCTTCTCGGTCAATGTCTCCCGCCCACTCAATGACATGCTGATCAAACACAGGAGCAGATTCAGTGCTAGACTCATTCTACCAAGATGCACCACAGAGTGCCACGGGAAGTCAGTCCTGCCTGTGGCGATAAAACTTTTCAACTCTTCCCACAGAGTGGAAGACACCCCGAATCAATAGACTGGCCTTTGGACTTCTTTAACCCGTTATTTCTGACTGCTCTTTGTGCAATTATGATTAATCTGTAGAATAAATTCTACAATCACTACCGTATTTATTTGAAATGTGTCATTTTTTCACGTATTTACACTGGTTCTGTGTCTGATGTAGGTATTTGCACATATTTCTTGTGTTTCTCATTCCTTGTTTTTGTTTTTTACTTGTATTATATTGGAGGAGTATGTACACCATTAAAATTGTTGTTCTCCCATTCGTTTCTGCTTACATGTAAGAGCAGCTATAATGTACAAATTGCCCACCCAGGGATCAATTAAGTATTTCTGATTCTGAACAAAAATACATTTATGTGGAAGAAAGTAGTTTCATTGGCTCCAATACCAGAACACCCACACACTGATATAAGTAGCGCAGTAAGTGTTCTCTTGTTTAAAGTTCCTGTATTCATGAAAAGGGAATAGAAAATACGTCATATCAACAGTCTAGCCTGCAGAAAGTTTATCCATTAAAGAAAAGCCCATTGATTGTGCACAAACATATCTTCCATGGGGAGACTGAGGATACTTGTACAGAAATATCCTGCTTCCTTTGAGGTGGCTAATTGTGTAAATGTAATGTCCTGGTACACATAAAAGAGTTGATAATGTTTTTATTATGTAATGTATCTAGTATTAGATTTCACAGCAAGAAACCTCACTGGGAACAATTAACCTGCAGCACACCAACCGTCTCCGGGACGTTCTGTTGCAAACCTATACTTCTTTTGATGGGTAATATTATAATTAAATCTTTTGCTCAGTTGTTTGTGTGTTTGGGAATGAACAAAACGACAATATTTCCAGATGTGAATTCTTGACTCATTTCCTTCAGAATAAATTATTACTGATATCCAGTGTGACCTCTGAAACACCGTTTTTCACTGCTCTATTAGAATAAGTTCAGTTGTAATCAAATATCAGTGCACTGGTCCGAAAGAGTACTTTCTCGCCACTTTGATCAAAATAAATCCTCTTTGTTGTATTACATACATTCATAACAATTAATCCACTTAATATTGGTTCCAGTGCAGAGGAGACATATGGGCTCCCTGGACAGCGCTATAAGTCACTCCTTATAAGGACAGTTAAATCTAAATGTAAATTACTCAAAATGTCATCTGGTAAAGAAAAATGTATTAATGTTAAATGTTTGCTCCTATTTGAGGACGATCCTGGAGTTAAATAAGTGTTTTCCTCCTCACATTCCGTTTGTCACTTTCAATAAACTCCCATATATCCTGCCTGTACTGTGCTAATTGATCTTTTTGAGCTTTGCAGGTCCAAAACAGTAGAGAAAATCCATCTCAACGATCCCTGCGAGTCTTCATGTTAGACCTCCTCGGATATTCCATCACTGTAAGAACACATCTTCATTGGTATTGTGCAGCGCGCTGGATGCCAGTGTTTGCAGTAGAGAATACAAAAGAGAAGAAATTCAAGCATACTTGGACACACTTGCAGGTGGAAATGGTTTATGGATTAATTGTCCTTAAATTATATGGAAATAGTCATTAATCAATTACCTAGAAGAAGAAACAAATTAAGCAGACAAAAAATGTCTTTCAGACCTGTTTTAGTACTTTTAAATGTCCAACGTTGAGTTTTAATTTGTTGGTAATAATTTCAGAGAAGGAAATAGATGAAAAGTGCAGCAAAACATCTAACCATTACTTTTTGATTATTTCTTGTTGTTTACAGATACAATTGTGTAGGAACGTCAAATTGACTGTGGTTGCTGGCAGCGTTTGTTGCGTGTTTGTTAACACAACGGGACTGTGTTTACCCGAGAACCTCTTTGAATATTAAAGCTCTGACTTTTAGCTAATTCCAGAATGGCTGCTTACAAAGTCGATGGAATGAGGGCACAAAAAGAAACACATCAGCTCTGGGCAGCATGAATTAATGGAGAGATATGTGCAAGCTGGGATGCACACTGTCACACAAGTCAGAATTGATTCAGTCTGAACACATTTGCCTTGTGACAGCTGTCAGTAGGGCTGCTCTTAACCATTATTTATTTAATGGTTTATCTAACAATCATGTTTTCGATTAGTTGATTAAAAGTCAAAATTTCTGATTCATTTTTCTTTATTCAATCATCTCCTTTTAAAAACAAACAAATGTAACATAATAATAGACCCTATTTTTCCGATAACTTATCCAAAAAATACTGGACCTCAAATTAATCATCCCCGTATTTCACAGCAATCTTTTTCCTGAACAGGAAAATCTGTATTTTTACTTGACTTAAAATTAAAAATGTTTACTACATGGATTGATTTTTATGATATAAGTGATATGTTTGAACATGTTTACAGATTCTAGTCTCGGACTCTTACACTAAAGAGCTGGTAGATTGTCTCATCTATTAATCTATTATTCAGGATTATTTTTGGTAGGAGGACAAAATAGTTAATTTCCAAAACTAATGTCAGCATGCCAACATTTGCTAATTGTTGACTACCAGAGTAAAGGATTGACCGACAGCCCGACGCCAGTATTCGTAGATTTCTCTACCATGGATGAAAATGATTGTTGTAGTAGGAAAGATGAAAGAACCCCCTAAAGTCCCATTCACATGGGACTAGTTGTACCAGGGGAACTATAGAATTGAACCCCCACGTCTGTGTTTCATGAGGCGCATTCACATGGGATATTCAAAGTCTGCATTTGACGTTATCCCCCAGGTATGACATCAAGAGTCTGAATAACATCTGCTTATATGGAAAATATATAATAATAATATTTATATTTAATATTATTTATTTCACAGGTTTATTTATGTTTATATAATACTCACAAAGACACTACATCACCAAAACGCTGATACGCACGGGACCAATGTTATCACATAACCTCTGTGTTATGGAATAAATTATTTATGGGGACATTTTTACTTGACAAATTACAGTCGCCTTAATTATTACAAATTTCTAGAGGTCTCCAGATAATGCAACTGCAGTGTGAATATGGATAAGAATCTAAAGTAATTGTGGGTGGTACATTGGCAATAAAATAAAAATTAACTTGATGAAACTAATTACCTTGCTTGAGATAAGTAATTCATCATAGTAAACATTTTATAATGTCGTGTCGCTGTAACGCAGAAGCAGAAGAGAGCGGTGCATTTGAGTAAGAAGTCTTCAATGGAAAAAAGTGCACCAGCCTACCAAATTTCCTGGAAAACTCTGTTCACCAGCTGTTGAGATGTCCTTCAACCAAAATAAAAGATGGATGGAAAAAGGGAGTGAAAGTCAATTATTTTGGATACAGAAAGTAGAATCATGACCAAGAAGGCCAACACCTCCTGCCATGTGGCTTTAATTTGATAATTTCCTACAAATGAGTGTGATTTCATAGGATAATCTGCCTGAAGAGGTTTAGTGAAAGCCATCAGACCCATAAATATCTATTATGACTGTAATGGTAGGTAGAGTTCTAGTTGCTATACAATATACCTTTGCATTGAGGCAATGATTCAATTTAATTACAGCATTTGCCTCTGTATAATTTGCTCAAACAAAGAACATATTATAACTAGTGGCAATGTATATCAGTCTAGTCTTTTTAATAGATTTATAAGAATATGTATTATTACACAAGTTTGTCATAAATCACAGTTCTATTGATAGAAAATTACTCAAACATTTTACTGACTTTTCGTCACCAGCGAGCTTATTGTGCAAGTAATTGAATGGACCTTGCAGTCATAATTTTTTTATCATTTAAATTAAATTTATTGTATTAGTTTGAGGGCTCAGCATACTAGAATTTGGGACCTATAGTAGTAATACCATAAATTCCTACTTCAATCATCATATACAAACAACGTGTTGAATATGTGTTTCTACTGGAGATTTTCAGTGCGAGTTTTGTTACCACAGACAACAAGCAACATGCTAATCAATTAATTTGTTTTGTTGAATAAGTTTGGTCCACCAACTCCTGAGAATATCCGTATCTTTGGCTTGTGAGATGTTCAAATCCTCCCCAGCTACATGTTGACTTTGGCTCTTTGCAGTGTCTTGGCAAGGAGGGTTATGGGAGCTCACGAGCTCAGAGCTGCCCACGTTAAGAGCCACTGAGACTCAACCATATGGACCATTAAACAATGAGATGAAAGCTGCAAAGCTGTGCAGACCAGGGTGTTGATTCTCACTGGGATCAATGTTTATAGCAACCATGATTTGACTCCATGTTAACATACCGTAGATCACCCAAGTTCTCGGAAAAAGACTAGTTCTTAAAATAGATGACATTTTTTTACTGGAATACCTGCTGTGCCAGTTCATGTTTCCACTCTGATGACCTGAAACTTTGATGCACTGATCACTCAGTGATTTCATTTTAAATGTCAGTGTGGGCGGTTCCGCGTTGACTGGCAGAAATGTCAAATTTAATACGACTAAAAACATCTTCTGTGACCTATCGAGACACTTTATGCAGCAAACAAAAAGCAAACCCATCTGTATTGTTTGGTTGTATCCATTCGACAAACCTTTATTTTAATTGATTTAATACCCACACAATAAATATTTAAGCATGTATTTGTTTAAGTGGATCCACGCGGGGATGCTGTCAAAAGCAGTGGCACAACAGAAATGTATTATGAATAAGAGTCAATGTGAATAAAGCAACAGCGAGGCCTCAGTGCAGACTGCATAATCTAGTAGTCCCAGAAGCTGCGCTGGGTTGAACAAGGTGAAAAAAAAATCTGCATAGAGTTTTTAAATCAATTAGTCAGAGCCTGCCTGGCCTAATAATTGCAATATAACCAGATCATTTCCAGCCCAAAGAGCTTTCTTTGCCCTTTCTCTATCTTTCCCTTTGGCCCTGTTCTACCTACAGGTATTTGAAAAGGGGCTGAGACGCACAGGGAGTGGGTGGAAGTGGGAGAGACCGAGCCAGACATGTCACTGGAACATCAGGGCCAGTCTGTTAGGGCTGTCACAGTCTCAGCCACTTCTCTGTTATCTGCACGGAACACATGTTCCAGCCGTGCTATTACACACTGACTGCTAATGGAGCATAAGACTGAGGTGGACCTCCCATCTACTGTTGGCTCCACCACCGCCTCTATCAAATGCTATTCTCGGCTGCACACAGACAGACGCGCAAACATGTTCTTGAAACATTTCAATGAATTTGCAATGCACTCCAGACTTATTCTGCTTTTATTTTACTGGTGGCGAAAAAAGAAAAGATTATTTCAACGGAGAGAGAGACCACAGACTGCCCCGCTGGAGGCAAAGTAGCTGTAATAGAAATGGTAATTTCCTCCCTCTGAGGATCTGATCACGTTTGGTCTGAGATGCATTCTCTGGGTGGCAATTTGAGTTATAGGGCTTGTTTGTTTCCCTGCTCGCCGTCTTTCTGGATGTGGAGGGATGCTGGGACGGAGGGCTGTTTAGAGCCTGACAGGAAAGCACCTCGATGAATTTGATGTCACTGTTTTATCTTTAAAATCCTGTGCGGATGCTTATGCAAACACAACACACACACACACACACACACACACACACACACACGCATGCCTACCTTACCAACAGGGCACCATTATGCAAACCACTGAAGTGAGGACATCTGTGGTAATTTTGAAAAAATGTTACTGCATATGCTTTACATTTTTATTTGTATTTTTTTCCAGAAATTCCCAAGATGGATCTTGCATCAATTATTTGTGTTGTCACCACAAAGATTGTCTTAGTTTCTTTCAAAATTGGATAATTTATCTTTCATGTTATCAATACCTGAACATTTCTCTGTGATAAAAGTATTATTAAAAATTGAGAATAATATTTTACCTTAAAATCAGAAGTAACTTGGCTGCATGCACTAATAATAAGTAATACAGTAATAGAACAATTTCTTTTAATTATTTAAACATACTACATGCTACATTTTAGAGTGATTGTAACTGCATCTCTCTCTCTCTCTCTCTCTCTCTCACACACACACACACACACACACCAGAGAGCACATGTATTTCCTCTTATCCCTTCCATGGTGTTGTGGGGCTGGAGTCTGTCCCAGTATGTACTGGGCAGAAGTCTGGGAAATACCCTGGACAGGTTGTGAAGAGGGCTGACAGAGATAAACAGACACATTCTTATGGGTGATTCTTTCTTCTGCTTTTCCTTCTGTTCATTACGCTCCCTACTTAATTATTGATTAAACCCAACACATTACTGTAATATCTGCCTGACTCCACATAACCTTCTTGCAACAACCGTGTATCATTTGGACGAAAACAAGTGTATTCATAAGACAGCCAAGCACTATCATCCGTAATCTCCAAATTACGTTTTTTAACACTTGTTGGTTTTGCAAATTACATTTTGGACAATGCTTAACTGTTGCCTGTATTAGGGTGTTGTTGTTGTTTTTTAATCCACAAATGATTGAAGACTAAAGACAGGCTCAGTTTGAACTTTAAGGCTTAACAAGGAGTGATAGAGTTATGTCTTAAGGTCATTTTTTTTTTTTAATTCTACAGAATTAATAGATCATAGGGGTGCAGGCCAAGCATTCCATAGTTTAGGACCAATGACTTCCATCACCTATGGAAAGTGTATGTCCTATATAAGTAAACATATATTAGAGAGCGGTCAGCAAATCCTTACTAACTCATAGAGCTTGCTTAAGTTAGCACCACTACTTGGGTGGGAGAAAGAGCAGCCGGCAGATCCGGAGATTATTGATCAGGCTAAGTAGTATTCCCCACAGTCCTTCCACTAAGCCTTGAGCATTGGGGGTCTGATCCCAGACCAGCCCAGCCAACTTTCTGTTTTGATACTGTTGCTCATGAAAGGATTACAGTACACTACAATCAAAATCTATAGCTATCAGACAATGCCTTATATGAACATCTGCTTTTGGTATATTGTATATTGGTATGGAAAGCAGATCTGTGATATAAGCATACATCATACGTTGTTTTTTTTTTTAATCTGAGAACTAGATCCAGGGGGTCACAATGTTGCCATTAGACTTGAGTTCCTGTACAGCAATTACATTTCAGGGGCACTAAATGCTATTGTTTAAGTGTATAGTCGATAAATCCGTCATTGGCTGTTTGTCTGAAAATCTCTTTGAGTCCAAAGAGTCAATTCCTGCAGATATTTGATGGGTGAGGGAATTGAAAGGAATTTCCTTTTTTATTTAGAAATTGGATCTTGCGGGGAATTGATTCCCTGCATCACAACGGAGACAAGTCGTGTTGCCCTCTTCTCATTTTAAGTCTCTAGATTTAGAAAGTCTTCTAGCAAGTTATTGTCGATGTTGGTAACGCTTACTTTTTTCTTTTTGCATCTGAAAAGCCTCTCAGCTCTTGCTAATGTTTGGCCTTTTTTTCCAACATGACAAAATGAAATGTCACACAATGAATCAAACCTTTCGTGGGTTTGCCCTGGTCATTGTCTTGTCTGCAATCGAGCAGTCTGCTAATCACAGCAAAAAAAAGAAAAAGAAAAAAGGATTTTTAGGAAAAAGAGCTTGGAACATAATGTGGCATCACATTAATCACACCGTTTCAGAATGATTCGCTGTTACAGAGCTGGCTGCACGAAACAAAAGGTAATAAAGAAAAAGAAGACTTAGTGGATGACAGTGACCAATGAGCACCATTTCACCCCCATGCTGAACCCTGAGGGCATTCAATCTGCTGTTCCTTACTTTCTTATCAACCCAAAATGTATAGGCGCAGCATTCACTCACAGATAACCAGATCACATTTTACTCTAAGTTTCAAATAGTTGTCAGAAAAAGTGGCAGTGAGATTATTATTATTCAAATCCAAAAGAGGATGAGGCAAAAGTGTAGTCAAAAAACAGAGCGAGGTCAAAAACATTATGAACACAAGGAGCACAAGGGTAGCACTTTGTCACGAGGAATAAAGACAATCTGGCAGGGAAGTGAAGGGAAGACACAGGGGAGACAACGAGGTACAGGTGAGACACATTAAGGCAGGTAGGTAATCAATCAGGAGGGTGGGGAAGCCAAGACACCTGAAACGAGAGGAGGGGTTAGAACAGGGAACCGGAAATGACAAAATAATACAGGAACCGAAACAGGAGAACTCAATAACCCAAAGATCTATAATAACGCAACTTAAGGAGCAGACAGGACAGTGTTCTGATCACGTGTGGAAAGCTCTAAGTACAGGTGTGAATGCTACCAATAGCTCAACCCAATACTGAAAGGAATACTTCACTCCAAAATTGATCAACAGTCTTGTGTATTATCTTTTAAAACTCTAAAGCTATGGGATTCTCAGAACATCATACATGTACAAAATGAGCAAGTAAAAGTGCGAAGTGTAGAAGCCATCAGTATGAATACTTTCACATGCTGTGAACTCTAATTAGTAGACCCTGTCATGGGAATGTGAGAATTTAATGAATTGGGGGTCAAACAAAGGCCTTAGCCTTTTGAACAATGAATGTGCCGACAGAAATCAATGGCGAGGATGTTATTTCTCAACATTAGTATTTGCTACCTCCATATTATCTTCAGGCTAAACAACACAGCTCATAGAATATTTATATTGATGTAAACTATGTTAAGTGTGAGAGATTTGCGCTTCAGGCTGCTTTTTTCTACATTTAACTTTGGGCAGGCTGCAGCAGAATAAAGTACAACTGTTGGTTTTTCATAGATAAGCCTGAAGAATGATGAACATTTGAGGTGTTTTTATGGCAGAAAATCAAATTTCATAAATCATAATCAGGTTCTGAATGAAGGTCATACAATAAAGTCAAAAGTTAATACTCGCATGCCAGTCCTCTGAATCATCCACATCTAAGATTTTTCCAGCAATTTAAATATGTCCGGCGTTGTGCTCCTTGACAGCTAATTCCCCAGTTGGGAAATTAACTGAACCAGTCTCATAAGCATGCAGAGGTTATCTTCCTGTGCCAAGGCTGGAAAATAGCAACAGAAAATTAGCTGTGCAAATTGACAAACTGGGATATAGCAAGGACGCAGCTATACAGGTTGTCATAACTTAACTTACTGAAGAGAAATAACTCCTTAAACTTCTTCCAAAAGATATGATTAACATTAAACCTGCTGTAATCAGTATGTTTGTATTGACAATGGATATTTTTATTCAAAGTAATCAATGACTGCGGTTCCCATCAGCTCAACAGAGCTTATTAGCATCTTTTGAATCATGACTTTTGTAAAGTCCGCAACTTTAATCCTAGTTTTTAGTTTAGGTTCACTCTCACGGCTCTCATCGGTGTTGTTTTTGGAATTAGCATGCAGCAGTCCAGCGCCAAATGGCAGACAGATCAAAGCTGGTTAACATTGTTGTCCATTGAGCAGATTAAGAACCACGCATTTCCCCGTGGGGTTGGTGGAGACCAAAACAGAGCCAAAAGAAGGAAGAACATTGCACGTTGTAACGTCTGCTGAATGTGTAAAGAAGCAACCTTTTGCGAACACATTATCCATATCAACTCAAAAGTATGTCAGGGCCTCAGAGCGGCATCTAGCAGGCCGCAAAGGTACATCATTTTTTAATATAAAAAACCATGTGGAAGAAAACCCTGCACCAATAAAAGCTCCAAGGTGTATGCTGAGGAAATATGCCCCTGAATACATTAGATCTGGATTCATAATGGCAGACAGTGATGAGTGAGGCTAAGCGGAATATTATTAGATTATTATAACTCATATATTGGGAAAAGTGGGCCATAAGGTATTAAAGGTTTAGAACCCCTAGGTTTGGCCATAGCAAATATCTAACATGAACATGATGGCTGAATAGAAACTGATTAAGGTAAAGACTGCATTGTAACCTGGAAGCTTGTGTTATAATTGGCTAATCAGTAGTCTTCTTCAAATCATCACTCAATAAAACGTACTTAATCATTGAGACATATTAGTAGAAAGTATACCCTGACGTCATCAAAGCAGGGTATGGATGTGAAACCTAAGTTTACCTGCTTTTGTCTTATTAAATAACTGCAAAAGATAAATCCCGTTGCCCATTTGCTGTCACTATTAACGCAACTTCACGGGGACACGTTTAACATGAACCAGTGACTCCAGAGAGATTCTCCAGAGGGAGAAGAAGAATAATTACCCCCCCGTCTTCTTGGGCGAATGGTAAAGCGATTGTTCAGGAAATCTCAAGTGGCCGACTAGTGCTGAGAGCCAATGCTCCAGTTTTAAATGTGATAAGGCAGCAATTGATTTGCATGATCCACTTATGATGTTCAAACTCATGATGTTCTGAAGCTCAATTAACTGAAATTACTTTTTTTTGTTCTGTGGAGGAATTAATAAACCCTTCAAATAATACCGTTTTTCATTAAAACAGTTACATATTGTTATGATATTAAGTACTTTATGAAATGCATCTGAAGACAAAAGGTGACCCATATAGACTCATATATTTTAAGATTGTTTTTTCTCTGTCAACTTCATCTTTTCAGAGGCTCGGTGCCATGAATAGAACGTTTTAATCAGACTAAATTAGGCAGATGGATATTAGTTCAAAGGCTTTCCATGTGGTGATTGTCCCAGACAGTTGCCCTGTTTGAATAAATTAATCAGATCAATGATATGTCACTGGCGGTGGGCACAGTGCACACCACAGATTTGCTTTCTCCTTGGGGAGGGGAAGTGGCCATTAGTCAAGAATATGATTTGATCATTTCTGTCAATGGCAGCATCGTGAGCCGGCCCACTGCATCGCTGAGCACCATGAGGGGCCCAAGAATAGCAGCTCTTGTAGAGATGCATTATTGGCTGATACTTTCTGTTTTTACATCTCAGTATAATGCTGTATAAAATGGACCGACCTGCAGGACATGTGCACAGGCTTGTGTTCCTTTTAAGCCTTAAAAGCAGTATAATTCAGCCAACTGTCCTCTCGATCAGCCTTAAAGTAATGGTGGAATGAGAACCTCTACTCTGTGTGTCCTCTGTTTGGTTTGCTGTTCTGGTACCCCGTATGTTTTTTTTTTTTTTTCAGGTCGGAAGCTTTATTCTGGTGTCTAAAGCCTGTCTGGAAATGAAAACTCCAAGTGCAGCACAGTATACAGTGTCAGATCCCTGGAAACATTCAGAGCCCGATGGTTTGAAAAGTCAGTGTCATTTTAAAAATGCATCGTTGTTGTCAACGAAGTTGCAGGTAAATGGAATACTTGCTGGCTGGTTTTCCAGCATGTGAATCTTTAATATTTGACCTTTCCAGCATTAGCCGGTTGGAAGCAGTCGGTTTTATTTGCAGTTTGCTGCATGCTTTACTGTCTCCTGGTGCTCTAAACTGAAAGACAGATTGACGGGATTGGTGGGGAATCAATATTATTGGCTATCTATAAGTTTAAAATAATGTTTTATAGTTGGACATTTTTGTCTTATTCGCTTTCATGCCAAAACCTGAATAAGACGTTTGATACTTTCATCTGTAAATGAGGCTAGTTCCAGCAAACTGTTCACTTACGGTAAAGGCTGGCAACAGTCCTTAAGACGAGACCATCGTGTCTCGTCAAAAAAAAAGAATATTATCCTGATTTTCCCCATGTAGTCCAGCACAGAGACCATGAATAAACTCAATTTTGAATTCACTGCATGTGTACTAGCTCCCGTCATTCACATGTCACATCGCTGCTCGGGGTGCCGAGGTTGACCTTCTCATCGGGACCAACGATGGGCAAGGAATCGGTGTACAATTAACACCGCCCGGGATGTAAGGGCTCCAAACCAATGGGGGGATATGATTTTATATTACAGCCCAAGATGATTTACTTTTGCAATAAATGTGCTTTCGGTGATATTGCAGAGCGCAAAGGAATTTAAGAGCAGCATATATTCCAAATGAATTGTCTCTAAAAAAAAATCACTTAACCCTGTAAAGGTTTGAACCGTTATAAAGACCGGGCTGCTGTGCGGAGGTGGAGAGAAGCATCCATCAAAGCATCCATAAAACTCTGGGATAGAGAGGAAATATTACATTGCTTCTTAACCTTATTGGACTGAAACAATGTTTCGATCAATAATTATTTTGGGATTATTTCAAACATAATGTGTTACACTAAATATCACTTCATTCCTCTCATTGACTGAAACTGAACATCGAGGCAGAATGATGTAAAAAGGCTGTAATAACTGATGATGTATGCCATTAAATATAGGGATTAACTGTTTCCACCCTTTTGCCACTAAACTTTTTTTGTCTAATCCTCGTACTCCCTGCAGCTTTGTAGTCCTAAAGTTTATGAAGTGTGATGCGATGCGGCCTGACCTCGGCTGAACTGGTGGCGGTTGGCCATCAAAGCTCCACGCTCCACTCTTCTCCGCTTTCATCTCTCACCTATCTGTCCTGCAGCTCGGTCAGAGATTATCACCACATTCAAGGGGCAACAGCAACGTTAACCAAAAAAAGAAGGTTGTGGATGCTGATAATATACTGCTACCTGCTACATTTATATTATGTATATTAAGGGATTTGATATTTTAACAGTCGGTGCTGTGTCTCCGGTCCAGAGTCGTCTCGTTCCTCCCCCCTCTCCTCCTATCTGCAGCCAGCCATGCAGCCAGCCGCCTGTGGGAACGGCACACATTGAGGAAGGAGATTCTGGCGGTCGGGAGCTGCTGTTTTATCCCTCAGTAACTAAGATGACTAAGAATAATAGCGCTCCGTGATGCGTTGCGGCTCTCTGTGCACTGTTGTGCACAACAACATT
This sequence comes from Chelidonichthys spinosus, assembly GCA_029853015.1. Lineage (NCBI taxonomy): Eukaryota > Metazoa > Chordata > Actinopteri > Perciformes > Triglidae > Chelidonichthys > Chelidonichthys spinosus. The sequence continues at coordinate 15,339,057 of CM056837.1, forward strand.
GATTAGATTACTTCCCTGACTAATGGCCCCTTCCCCTCCCTCAGAGGAGAAAGTGAATCTCTATCTGATAGTCACTCTTCCATTCAGCCCCGGCTCTTTCCACCACTTCTTTATCTACAGTGCATCCATCTTAGCCGACTCAGAAATGCAGCAATCATTAAAACTTAATTTGATATCCTCATTTTATTTCGTGACAAATCATTCTGTCACCAAATATAGGAAACAAGAAGAGACGTACATGTGCAGGGGTAAACATTTATATCTATGAAGCGGCGCAGGCTTTAAAATTGTGTTTAAATCGTATTTCCATAATGGTTTTAAATGCTCACATGAGATCAGAATCCCCCGAAGAGTCTCAATCTCCTTGCACTCTAACCTTTTTTCATCATCGCCGAGATTCTCTCTGCCACACCATAACCCTGACCATAATCCCATGAGCAGCTTCCAACCCCGCTACCAGGCACTTCAATTGAAATTCCATGCCTTATACCACAACTGCTAAATATTAACAGAGCTGCCTAGTATAAACAAACCTTGAAAATATGAAGCAACAAATGGAATGGGAATAGATGAGATGAAAGAGGTTGAAGATCGAAGTCCAATGCTTAACTCCAATTAAAATGATGACGGGTCTGAAAAGTCTCAAATAGAACCTTAAATTCAACAAGATTGGGAGTCTTCAACCCTGCTAGCAGCTCTAGATCAGGCATCACCTAATATAATGAGAATAAATAATAAACACCACATTGCAACTGCATGGCAACTGATGCAGTTAAAACAGCAATAGCTTCACTCAACTGAGCCAATGAAATCTGTTGATTTGACAGTTCGCTGACGAGAACAACAGCCTGCAGGAGATGTATCATGCACGGACCATGAAGCCGTTGAGTAGCACTGCCATGTTGGGATCGACTTACAGCTGCCAGTCAGCTTCCTGCGCTGTGAAGACTGGTCAAACCTCACAGCACAAGGGTCAAGGTTCACAACTACTGGGAGGGCAAAGACCCATTTCTCTCAAGATAAATGAATAAGAAATAAAGACACAAGGGGCTGCTTCAAGCTTTTTCTATTCTGAAGATTCTGTTTTCTTTCACTTGAAGTCTTGAATTCATTGTGCTGAGACTAATTACATTTATGGTAGATATTCTACTTTGAAAATATATAAATGATTATATATAATACATGTTCAAATGATATGTTGTTGATTTTATGAATAAGAGTATCAAAAAAAATCAGTAGGAATTGCCTTCTGTGGACAATGAAAGTCATTACAATACATCTAGTAATAGAAATATTTCAGCCTGGGCCAAACTACCATAAAGCAAATAGCTGTAAATCTGTGAACTGCAACCCATAATTTGGTTTTGTAAGTAGCAACACAAACTGATCCAAAAACATTTGATGAAAAGTTGAAACGGGCTGAAACAAAACCAAAAGTGTGATTACTGATCTTCACATGGACACTTACACACAGATAGAGGGACGTCGACACATTAACATACATACATATTCATAAAGGCTACATGTCACACACACACATACATAAATTATGCATGCACACATTTACTTGAATTACACACCATAGCTACATGCACACATGTACACACTGTAATGTATGATGTCGCATTGTTTTTGTATTACTTAAAAACCTAACCAGGGACAAGGTGTGCAAATCAGAGAATCCTACATACGTTGCATCGCTATCAATAAATAATTAAAGCTAGAATCATCAGAACAGCTTTGAAGCAATGCAATGTCTAGGAGTCAACAACATTTGGTAGTTAAAAGGGGATGTGAATCCTAATTGTTACGCACATAAAGCATGGAGTCGGGACATTTGGCCCCCCAGCAGGAGTTTGTTTCCCCCCTGATTACCTCCTATTTGTCTATTCTGTTCCGTAATCCCCGTCGTCGCGTTCTCTCCGCTCACACGGACAAATAAGCATTACATTGTGTAAGGCAACAGATGGATGTTTCTCTGTAAAGTGATGCCAGTTTAATAAAAAAAAAAAAGTTGACATGATGAACGAGGTGTGGCTGAACGCACGCTTCTCAAAATGTGGGAGTCATCGATCAAACATTTTGACCAGTTATTGTCAGTCCGCCGACGGGTTTATTGGTCGGGTCTGGATTTGAAACACTCGCCCCCTGCAATCATCGCTTGTTACAGTCGCCTAGGGTTCTAATTTTCAGCCCATTATGGACGAGTTGGTTGTTTGATGAGAGACATCTGTCTCGGTTCCAACGTATTATCACCAGCAGCCGGTCGGCAGAGTGGACAGACAGCGGCCATTTGGCAGGAAACGCACAGGAAAAATGCCCTTCGAAAATGAACCCATATACTGTATGTCTATCTGACCACCATCTGGCGTAGCTCGGAATAGCCGTGTGTGTGTGTGTGTGTGTACATTTCTGTGTAAATGTTTGGTGTCTCCATCTGATGTTTGCTCAGTTAATCAATAGCGGTGATGCTGTTCTCGGATGACATATAGTCCAGGCATCCCTATCTCCTCATCCTAATCAGATTAGCACTGAATGTCATCCATGTACACATAACGGCCTCCTGGCCAGGATTTTGGAGCCCTGAGATGCTGCCAGCCTCAACACAGAAGAAGAAGCAAGAACACTGTCTTCGTCCAAAAAGAAAAAAACACACACACACACACACCAGATTTTGGTGATAACAAAGCAATTACACAATCTTTTTAAAACATGCAATTCATGTTTTCCCGTGAATCTCACATGCCTCCAGAATCCAGGTGCGTGATATCTCGCGGGGGTTTACTCTTGAGCGGCGGAGATAACATCCAAACCGGCTAACAGCTGAATGCAAACATTAGCTGCAATCACGAAAGCCATTTCTTGGATGATCTCTATCAGCAGGAGCCAATTCGAGAAGCATCAGCATGAAGCATTATTTCCAACGGGGAAAGAGAAAACACTTGGGCTCCTCTACATTTTTGGAATTGTTTCATATTTCCCTTCCTGCCTCCTCATGCATGTAATACCATTCTTTCATAATCAGTTGAGGATTTCATTTCACAGAAAGGATTCAAAACAAATGGATCCGACAGCCGTTTGCCATTTACCATATTCATCCGTCTCCTTATTTCGTTGAGGCCTCCCTGCTCCCCATAAATCCACTTAATTTACTGAACTGGTTCTTTTTTTTTCATTCCTTGTATTCCTGACAGTCCCTGCAACCAAGTGTTCATTCTCAGAGGAAACAATACCAAATCAATCAGAGTTTCTGCTGGCCTCAGCCTCTTCACCTCGCTGTGATTTCAGCTGTCGCCGGTTCTCTGATTGGCCAGGATCTCCTCAAACGTTTGTGGAGTGGAAACAGATCCTGTCGACAGGGAGACAAGAGTAAAAACAAGGCGAGCATCCGATCGAATGAGAAGCAGGGCGCCGCACACAATCGCTGAGTCATTGAGATGCCGGGCGTCGCTTGCAGAAGTGGAAACATGCATAGTTTGTTTTTCTGATGTCAAGGGCTCTCAGAAATGCCATTGACCCTTGCCTCTGTGTGTGAGATGTTTTTGTGATGTCTTTAGAAGACGGCTTACTGTATCACTGCACGTTTTTAGGCAAGTGAATTACAGCAGCGGAATTAATGCCTATACTCGTGTATATATAAATGTATTAATCTGGACTTGTGGTGTTAATATTTTTACAGAATTGCATGAAATTTATCGAAAAAGACCTCTTCAGTTTTATAGGATCTCACATTCACCACTCCAAAGTGCCCCTTTCTCACTTTAATCACATATCAAGAGTTGGCAATGACTTTTCTCCCTCTTCCACATTAATTATGGATTCTCTGGTAATTTTCATTAATTACAGAAATGCCTGCAGTTAATCATCATTATTCTCTTTGGGTATTTGGGTTATTTTCTGCAACTCAAAGGTCGAGGAACTTGTGCATGTTGATAAGAAATCATCACAGCGATCGCTCCGGCACTGTGGGCTTGAATAGAAAACAGCTTTTGGAGAAGAAAAAGGAGTGCCCTTTGGTAATTTAGATGACTATTAATTTGACCTTCCTGCATTAATGTCTGTCTGGATAAGTGTGTGTGAGGGAGAGAGCTAATTCATAAAGAGTGTTTGCTGATATCTCCCAACGGTCATATTAGATGAGCAGAGGCTTTGCTGTTTTATTGCATTAAATAAACATGCTTCCACAGATTTGTAATTGTAAATACAGTAACTTTCTATATTTTGGTATATCCTGGGCCCTTATTTAGTGTCTAAATAAGGAATATAAAAACACTTCTATCTGAACATAGTTTTCTTGTGTTCCTCTATGTCGTAATTTACAGTATTAAACAATAATACAATTCTAAATGCTTAAAACAAGATGTTTTCTCTATGTAGGCTAATGATGATTTATGTTTTTTTAATCAGGTCGTGTCATTGAGAGTGATGTCTCTTTTTCAAGAGAGACCTCAGAAGAGACCACAGACTTAATAAAAGCAATAACAAGAATTTTAAAAACCTAAAATACAACATGATATTAATTTGAAAATCTCCAAGGAGAATAAAAGAGTCTAGCTTGAGGGTAGTTTGCAGTTCCATTTTTTTAGAAAAGTGTCCAGTACTTCAACCAGTTCTGCCAATGGAGACTTAACTTTCATCAAATTAATGAATTGATTCATTAAAAAGAAACCCAAAAATGCACTTTGTTTCCAAGCCTGTACACTGACATGCGACTTCACAAAGAATGGATTGCAGCCGCTCACAGCACCATGAATAGTGCTTCACTATCTGCAACCTCTATCCGTGGCGTCTCAAGGTCCAACTCACCAAAGATATTGCACTCAAGATATTACAGCACAAATACGAGCATGAAGCTTTACAGCTGAGTGTGATTCGCCCTATTTTGCGTCTGATTGCAATTACCCATGAGGCAAAGTATAAATTTTGGCTTTGTGCCAAGAATGCAGGAGAACAATGGCAGAGTGGAAAAGAAAAATGACATTTTCATGACGGCTACACAAATTTCAATGCAACATGTAGAAACTGTATTTGGGATTTATTCATGGGCGTCATGAACGCTGTGCATTATGATATATTTTCCAATGGTTCTACTGAAGACGAACAATATTTCACTGTAAAGTAACCTTGATCTTTGTGAATTGGACTGTGTTGCATAGAAAGATTGCATATATATATATATATATATATATATATATGATTTAAATAGGTGCAAATAGCACAGGAGCAAGGAGACGCTACATGCTTGCCAGTGCATTTATGTGCTTTGAGAATTACACTGTTGTTTTATTGGTGCAGCCCTGTTTTCCATTTAATGGAAATCTTTCTGGGAGCAAAATTTAAAAAAAACACAGTTCAAACACAGTCTAACGACTCCAGTTTTCAGATGCAAACATTTGCACGAAGAACAAAAATGGCTCGCCTGAATAAGCAGCAACCATACAATGGCAGACTCTGGCATCTCGCACCCTATTGTTCTCCTGCACTAATCTGGGGGTTCGTCTACTGCGGGCAGATTAATTCCACTTTTCTTCCAATTAGCATTTTTGATTATGCAAAGGAATTCTCTTGACTTTGCCGGGTTTCCTTGAGAGCCTTTTTATTAATTCCCACTGACGAGGAATACGCAGATTACAATTAAATGATAAATGGTTAAGTGTTGCATATGGAAATCACAGTCTGTCTTGTTTAGATGCAAGTTGTTGTTGTTTGTTGTTTTTTTTTCCTATAATGAATCGCTCTGAATTAGTATGAAAGGTCACATCCATCACGGTCCGGAAATTGGCACTCTCCAATGCATGGTGATTGCTGTTTTACATAAATCATATGCTTCAAACTGAGTTGAGACGAAACAATTCTCCTCTAAACGATTTACAAAAAACTTTTTCATGCAATTTTGGATTTAAGAAGAAGAAAACGTCACTATATACGCCTGTATCCTATGATGTGAAGTCTTGTTTTCGTGGTTTGAATGTGTGGAGGAGGTGGTAAAGGTTAGGAAGTACTTGGATTAACTTTGTTTTTGATAAATTAATAGACAAAAAACACACACACACATAATGGAGTCAATCTTTTTAAGATCGCCCTGCACCGTCTCAAGGTCCTTGATGAGTGTTAATGTTCAATCGGAGGTTAATGGCGTCCAGTGAACCTGAGGCAGATTAAAAAGGAGAAGATACGTCTCACCTTAGATGTTTTAAAAAGAAATCAATTGAAGAGAAAATAGTCTTTAAATCACAGAAAAACACCTTTTCTTGGTGCGAGAAGACTGGGAGACTACCGTCCCAGCCCTCTGGAATCAACTTGAAATACTTGCTAATATCTTCGTCTATCAAACTGCTAAACTTGTTTGTTCCAGAATGGATACGTCTCAGTGAGTTTCAGTTTTCAAAGCTACAACAATGCTTTGAGCCATAATCATGTCATCTATGGCAGGGAAGCAACACAACACGGATTTTGTCTTACAAAAAAATAAAAAATCCCAGTTGCATTTGTTTGTATGTGGTTCAGTCAGAGGTTTCGGTAATCCCCCGGTAGGCCAGACACTCTGATCTTCCATTACACATTGTATTGAACCGCCTGTGGGGAGGAAGTACAGTCGCTTGTTCTTTTCCCCCCTCTGACAGCCTTTTGTGCTTTGAACATGTCTTTGTGGGTTATTGGGAATAGAGCACAATGCAGAACCCTCTCACATTTGTGTAAGAATGTTCTCCATTGTTTCATTAATCAACGGCGTGTAATCTCTTTTTCGAGGCCGGCGAGTTACAAATGAGAGGACAGCTTTAGGCAACGGCGAAAGAAAAAAAACACAAGATGCAAAGATAAGAGCCTTCAGGCGAACGGCAGTGAGATGAATAAATCCTTTAGTTCTTATTTGAGACACCCAAACAAATAAACTAGTCCCATCAGTCCTCCTTCAGAACGTCAGCGTGTGCCAGGTTTCCCATCCCTCTTGCTGCCACTGCTTTACTCCTTATAGCTCCTGAAGAAAATGTGTTTAATGAGTTGAAATGGTTCTTTTATAACATACACAGTGGACCACCATCGGTCCCCAAAATGCGTACGCCAGTCAATGGAAATGTGGAATGGAGTGTTTTCTTTATTCTAAACTAAACTTAAAGTTTAAACTTCCATTTAGTTGTGAGGAAGATCCTTAGATTTGGAGCTTTCATTCACATCACATGAGCTTCATCGCACTTTATTTCAATATCAATAGAAACGTTGGTTTCATTTTTTCTATGTACTTAGAAAGTTGATTTAAAGATGCAGTTCTTAAAATTTCAGTGCTGGTTAACCATATGTGGTTACCATGGTAACAGCAAACGGTGGGTTAATAGCCTAGCGTTCTTGAGCAACAACTTTGTCAGAAAAGCGGCTGATGTATCTGTTGAAAACACAATAAAAGTTGTCCTGATTATGGCGGACTCTGCCATTAAAAGTGCTACAAATATTGAGCGCTAATTACAAAATACCAAAAAAACAACAACCTATGCATAGAATCTAAAATAGGTTTCATCTGACCTAATAGAAATGTATGTCTCTATTTATGTCTGATAAGCCATCATTTTTAATTTCTATGAATAACCCTCCCTATGTCCTCCCCTACCCTAACATCCTGTGTAATTAGGAAACACTGTGCATCAATTTAAGAAAAGTACATGCTCTCAAAATGTCACACTGGGTCTCTAACCCATAAAATTAGAGTAACACCAGGATTCAGAAATTGGTTGTGTGGCAACAGAATACCATGTTGAAAGTAAAGCACCAGGGGACTGCGTTGAAAGAAAACCACTTGAGTTTTTCCATTATCAAAATATTTAAAAAAAAAAATGTAAAAAGTGCATTTTTAAATTATTTGTTGTCTAACGACATATGTTTCTTGATTAAAACCAGCTGCCAAACAAACACTTCGATGTTTGTAAAGATCACATATTTTATAGTTAATTGTATAAATTTACATAAATTTCTATGAATAGACAAAGGGGTGGCGTTGCAGTCTGGTCCGAGTTAATAAAACTGTAGGGACTAAATAAGAAATGGTGTTGAAGGTGACGTGGAGAGAGCTCTCGCCGAGTATTTACAAACCATGAGTGTGTATTACATTATGTAAAAGCTCATTTGCGCTTAAAGCCGGAAACATCCTGTGCATCCACAAAATCGCTCTTCCATTCACACGGTTCATTTCTGGAGCACGTCCAGAACGAAGAGGGAGTTGATGTTTGAAAAATGTGAATATAGCGAGTGTGGCAGTTGAGGGCAGGGGATGATTACATTATTCTGGCTCATTATCGCTTAAAATGCATTAAATTACCGCAAACAGGAACAGAATGTGTTTTAGCACCAAATTGATGAATATCTCTTATTCTCTCTCATAACAATCACACAAACCAGCTCTCTGGCCTTTATTAACAACTCAAAAACCTTACTTAAGATGGACACTGGAGCACTGAAGGCAACAAACTTTATGAGAGGAATAACCTTTTAACGCCAGGGTGTCTTCAATCGGAGGGAATTACGTACTTAATATATTATCAGCTTTATGTTTCCTGACTTTTTACAATTATATGGAAAGAAATGCTTGTAAGTGTAAATGAGAAACACATTTGTTACACAAAAAACTATTTAACCCATTCCTGATTAAAATAATATATTTTTGCCTCTTTATTTTCTGCAGACAAATCTAGTGTATACTAGCATCGGGTAATGTTACATCACCACAATTGACCCTTTTCTAAGTCCTGCCCTTCAAACGCAAACTGGTCAACCACAGTGTAGCATCGGCCACCTAACTAACTGCCTCTGCTCCATAGACTCATCATTCTCAGGCCGGTTTAATGGATAAACACTGAGTACAGTTCCAACAGCGTGGGCTCCGTTGTAGCTCTGACAGCTGGATGGAGTAGCTGGGGTCAGCTGCCTTTAAATTGAGCCAATAACGTTGTCTGCTCCCAAGCAGATGACAACTCCTGGAGGGAGAAAAGGACTCGGTGGCATCGATAAAGTTCTGCAGCCTACAGATATTGTAAAACGAGTGGCGGCCTCCCATTAACCCAGTCTGGCCACAAGAAACAACCTGAGGGCGGACATGTTTGAACCATAGAGTAAAAATGACCCTAAACTCTGGGACGGTCTTATTAATTCTTTGAAAGTAATGATTTATTTGGAAGTGTGCAGACGGGGGGAAAGAGGCAAAGTTTTCCAAAAACTCACTAAAAATCTTTTATTTAAATTAGAACTTGCAGCAATAATTTCAAAGTTGTGAGGCTGAATTGATTCTGCCGCTGCCTTTCGGGTAATTGTTAGAAGATGGAGGCTATTTAGAAAGTATCCCATGCTATTCTTCTCTGCTGGAGGTTCAGTCTGTACAGAGAAGAGTAATATGACTCACAAATCTTATTGATTTCGCAGAGCTTATACAGCACTGGAAGAGCCACCTTGCATCTGGGGGATCAGACTACAAGCAGCTTAACAGAGGGGTTGAAAAAAGTCGACTACATTAATACTCACATGCTGAGAAATGCAGGTATAGATTCATCTTCATAAGACACCCATTCATTTAAATATGATTCTGGTTAGTATATCATCTTCCTCTCGGTTTAAATGCAGCTCCATGTTCATATACTGGCAGAAAATGTTTAACTTTATCTGCTGTTGGTATCAAGGTTTGTATGATTTTTGCCCGAGGCGAGGAGCGGATTTTCAGAATGTTTTGGAAAAGAGAATCCACTTTAAGGATTGCTCTGATGGCTCTCCATCACCCAAACAAACAAACCCAAAGTGACATCGCACGTCACTTCACCTTTAAACCTCAGCTGTGGTGAAACTCTCAAAATGGAATTGTCAAATATCATTGGAAAGACAACAATCCCCCAAAAAACACAAACTGCAAAAAAAACAAAAAACAGCTTAGAGTGATTGAGGGGTTTGGGGAGCTGAAATAGTTGCTGCTGCTCCATATGTCTCCTTTGATACGTCAGCTATGGAAACATAAATGCTGCTTGTTTTCTTCCCAAAAGAAGAAAGCGATACACTGTTGCTTCTCCTAGAGAGGTGGTCGGGTTTGACTGTCGGATAGTTGGATCAGGGTTCGGTTTGTGTGATAAAACACAAATAGGTTTAGAGAAGGAGTTTAAAATTAATTAGTTTTGGATTCATTTGAATAAAGCAAACATGACATGTCTCTTAATTTAATCAATATTTAACAACAATCTTTCCCTCACCTTTGAGTTCAGTTTGAGCCCTGCGTGGGACCGTTTTCTTAATCCTCCTCCTGCTGGATGTGTGACTTTAACTGCCCCGCTCCCGCCGTGTGTGTGTTTGTGCCCGCCTGCACCCGCGGGATCCCCATCTCACTGTAATCTTCTAGTTGGAGTGACTGATAGGCATGGAGTTTAATAACACTTCCAGTCTCAGTGGAATATCGCAAAAGAAGATATGGTAGGAAAGCAAATTAAATATGTTGTGAATGTGCATATCTGTAAAAAACAAATGCATTTACTGTTGCAAATGAACAGAATGTGATTGGGAAATAAGGTTGAATCAAGGCCACCTACACACACCCTTTGCCCCTCCGTCATCTGCACAAACACAAGCATGCTCAGCTGTGTCGAGGCTGCTGAACGCGCATTCAAAATGGAAGTGGTTTCATCATCCGCTGATAGTCTTGAGGACGGTGTGCAGAGGCTAAATAATTTCTTCCATGTTCCTACGCCAGGAAATGCTGGAAAAAAAAAAGAGGAAGGAACCAACTTGACCAGACAAGCACCACTCCTAACAACAAGGGTCTCCAGTCGCCCTGAATATCTTATCAGCGGCGTCTGATAGGAAACCAGAGAGAACCGGGAGCGACACAGAGAATATGTGATCTCCACACAGAAAGCACCTCTGCGACAAGCGCTAGTCCTTCCTAATGCGAGGCGACAGCCCAACCACTTAGCCACTGTGATGCCCAAAGAGATCTGGGTTACATGGCCCGATGTCTTTCACTTTATCCTCTGTGGGCTCATTTATCTTTCTTTAAATAACCTCTATCAACTGTGATACAGATTTTTTGAGTTTGTGACACATAGAGGGACAACTTTTACATGACTCTGACCTTATCAATTTGAACAATACCCACATTTCCAATAAATTCAAATATCTTGGACCCCAAACTCCAGACGGAACAGAACATGATCATTTTTTGTCTGTACATATTTACTATGAAAGACTGCGAGAATGTGAGAAATGGCCTTGTATATGACTTGTATATATATTCTGTACGGCTCGAGAGAAAATTCAAGCTGGATAATTTTTCACAAGACTGGACCATCGTCGACGCCGATGTTATAAAGCTCAGAAGTAATAATAAGGCAAAATAAGAGTCAGGCAGAAGAGACTGCAGGCAAGAGAGACTGCAGGCAAGAGAGACTGCAGGCAAGCGGCTTGAGAATAAAAGGAAATTATGCTGAGGGAGAGAAGAAAGAGGTTGTGATAAAAATAAAGAGGGGGTAGAAAAGAATGAGGTACTGAAGCAGTAGGCGATCCTGACAAGTATGAATCCTGCCTGATCACAAGAGTTGTTCTCAGATCAGATGCTTAAGTCAGCGCATTTGAAGCGGCAGAAGCCATGGGAATAAATTTCGCCAAACCGAGGGGAAGACGGAGAAGACGAAAGAGAAAGAAGGCAGAGATATGGAGATGGAGGGAGAGGCAGAGAGAATGTGAGGATGTTCAAGGCCTGCTGGTTATCCACTGCGGGAATGTGACTTGATGAATCTCAAGGATGATTGAAGATAGAACAGAAAAGAGAAAGTGCAACTATGAACATTCACATCCAACTAGAACTTTTAGCCAAAGTCTGCAACTCTAAAGCTGAAAGTTATACTACATTTCTGTGTGTGGACCTATAATCCTCCACTCCAGCCTGCGACATGTGGCGACCACACCCTTCAGCGCCGTCGAGGGGACTCTATCACCCACGTCAGGTCAACCAAATGACCACTTGGCCCGGAGAAAAGACAGACAATTAAAAGAAAGTGCTCTTTTATGTACAGAATACATGGACAGCTGACAGTGGGGGCTCCTCTGGGTATCACGAAAATCATTCAGCAGACTATTTCAAAAGCTGAATAATGTGCAAATAGTGAGGAGTGGTGCAGAGAGTTGGTCAAAAAAAGTGCTTATCCTCCTTGGTAGTGCAGCAAGTGGCAGAAAATGGCTTTATTGCAACGTACATGTTTGCATTACTACCCCAATTAGGCTAGCAGCTTCAATCAATGATTTATGTGGTTTACAGGTTCCCCGACCCTGCAGTAAACTCATATCAGTAGCCTGACAATCAAGGTCGTTTGTAGGATGTGTGGTTGCTTTCAAGATAAAAGGGAATTAGAATACAGGAGAGAAAGCATGAGGCTTTGCAGCACAGAATCAAATCAGCAAAAGGAACCCAAATGAAGTGTAAATTAGCTCCATGAATCATGTTTCACTTACTACAATTAAGGCCTTAATGTTATCAAAATAACCTGGTTAAAGCGTATAGAGGTTTACGTGACACTTCGGTAAGAGAGTACAGCTTGACTTACACCTGCAATCTGCACACATGCATGTATTCTATTATAATTCATCGATAATAGATTCATATAGATTAATCAGAAATTCATACAATACAATACATCTGCTCTTATGAAGACATAAGAATCTAGGAATAAAGGACTATGTAAAATGTACAAGGGACTTTGTAGAATAAGATCAAAATGATAATATATGACAATAACTATATATAACACAATATATAGAAAGAAGTAAATAACAAGAACAAGGGATGGTAAATAGAAGAATGGTTATAATAGGGCTCTATCATTGCATGCATGAAACAAAGTGAGGTTTCTATTGTTAAAAAATACTCCCAACAGCAGATCTCATACACAGCAGCACTACTTCCCTTGACCTGTGTTTGTTGTTTGTATGTCGCTGACAGGCCCGCCTCCTTCATTTCCATATCCAGATATGATCACAACGCAGGCAGAATCAAGATGACAAGTAAGCTTATAAATATCAGATGTAAATGCAAAAAGATAAGCCGGTAATCACATCCGGATGAATCCAGAAACAGGGCGCATGTTAAATAACACATTTGATGTTAATCAAATGATTGCGCTGGACACATGTTCAGAAAAGCTTAGGAGGAAAAAGCTTGAGGAGAGGCTGTGACATGATAGTGATGCTAGACCAGAACCAGGAAGCTATCCACCTCTGAGACACACAAACACACACACGGCGAGAGACTCACCTGCAGAATGTCAGCACACTCCTGATCAAGATGTTTAGCTAGACATTAAGGGGAAAAGGGAATAGCCTAAGTGTTTTAACACTCTGCCATTATAAGTCAAACTGTAGTGAACATCGGTCTCCAACAGTAAATGTCAAGGGCAGAGGCAAAGTCAGAGGGATGAGCCTATATACTGTAAAAGAAGCCATTTGTCACTGTTCTGCATCCCATTACGGATGCTCCAGTTTGAAGCCGCGGCGAAGCGGCGTACAGGAAGAAGAGAAGGGGGGAAAAAACATCCTTGTTCACCTTTTACGGCCCAGATAATCTCTACAAAGCCGCAGTGCAACCCTCCTCCGGTCCTCTTTTGCATTTTGGAAGCATCCTAAGGAGGTAGAGTGGAAAATACTGTGATCTGAATCAGTGGTTTGTTCAAACGGGGAACATCATAACGGATTAACTCTGCCCCGTTCTTCTTTCCGCTCACCTGCAGTAAATCGCCAAACTGGAAGAATCAGATAAAAAGCAGCATTTGCTGCCGGATCTTTATGAAAATCCTGCAAATGGCTAGACAAAATTTTAAAACTCACAAAGGGGTAATATATATCTCTGGCAGTGGGAACTCCTGTGGCTGAAGGAGCCTTAGATTCAAGCAATGTTGCTTCTTTTTACTTCTCTATGTTTAGGCCATCTTGATCAATACTCGATGATAGAGCCATTTTCTGGCTGCAGGCATTAGGGCGGGCATTAAACTTTCTCTGATGCAGCACTTTCCATGTAAGTGGACAATTTTGCTGACTTTCCTATTGCAAGTCGATAATACATTGGATTCTAAGTAAACAGTGATGAAGCACCTTAAGCAGTCGGTATTGGCATTCATAAACCCGGCTCTCTATGCCAGCGATTCCTAATCATCAGTGACAAATATGCTCAGGAGCACCTTTGACAGAGGCGTTGTGTGCACCTGAGATGAAACCTTCTCCCCCTGGTTGATCAGCCAGCCAGTCCTGACCTTCCTGCACACTTCCTGCCTCCTGTTTGCCATTTTTTTTGGGGGGGGGGTCTATATTTCCGCAGTAATCCACTCATCTGACAGTATCTTCAAGCCTTTTCATAATAACCTTTAATAAGGACGACCTTTGATGCCACAGACAGCTTCACTGGGGCGTCTGATTTCTCCTCGGCATGTCGACAGGCTAGTAATCCTGCGCTCTTATCTCGGCTCCCTCTGATATCAAGGCTGGGTTTTCTTCAGGCTGTGGCAGCTGTTGGTAATGAACTTGGCATTTTTACTCCGGCGCATTGACAGTCGGAGTTGGGATTGATTGTCAAACCATTAAGAGGGAAGTATCTGTTTTGATGATGTGATACTGCGTTAATCGGGTGTTCACTGGGATTGTGTCCGTCTTAACAAAAAAAAGGAGCTGGTATCACACACTGCTCTGCAGCACTGTCACCGTTTTACAAAGCAAGCAAGTGTGTTCACAAGTGTATCGCTGGATGTTGTTCAAGCGATCGCCATGTCGCTTTTCTAAGAGGAATATCAGGTGATTTCGGGACAATGCTCCGTGTTGGGTAATAAAACTTCACATGTATAAGAGTAATATGTCCCTGAATTTCCCGTCAGGTCAGTTTGTGTCCGCTTTCGCCTCCGCCACAATGCTGACCTGTGGAAACCACCTAAGCTGAGCTGATAGATGGTTGAGCTGCAGGCACCGAGGACGGCCAAGCATCAGTGCACAGTTCACTCCGGTGTCATGCTTGCAGCCCTGGGATACGCCAAACAGGAGAGCTAGCACCACCGGTACTCTCAGAGATCAGAACGCCACTACAAGCTTATACCATTGAGAATAGTACTTGGAGACACAAATCCAGAAAGGGCTGTTTAAATTCAAATGTTTGCAGCTAAGTAAGACACAGTGCCAGATCTGGAGGGAAGTAATGTATTAATATTCACAACATGGCTGTCACATTCAGTCATAGTCACACGCATTTCACCACTGAGCCGACGTAATACCCTTGTGTCCAGCGATAGTCTTATGGACGGGCATTAGTCTTGGCTCATTTAGGACATCATAAACTGGAGGGCATTGCAAATACTGTGCATTCGCCGTTATTGAAATTGAGACAGGGCAACGTGGGGACACCCAAGCAATAGGGTGACAAGCAACGCAGGGTGAAAAACAATGTCCTGGCAAGGCATTTCAAGGCGGGTCCTGGAAATCAGCAGCCGCAGCTGTTTGCTATGGAGGAGACACCAAGTGGCACTAACAACAAGCCGGCACCACATGTGTGAGAAATTAGTGCTCAGTGTTTTAATTACTGTACAAATCAGCAGCTATGTTGGGACACATGGAAATCTACACCACTGACTGACAGAGGAGGCGGAGTTTGATCTAAATTGAGGTGTTCATGTCTTTTTCGGTGAAGGGGCTAACGGGTCCTGTGAGGTGGTAAAAATAATTGAACAGAAACAATCCCCCCGAAAATAATCTCGCTTCTCTGCCTTGTGGTGGAGGAAATATCACATGGTGTCTTTTCTTTTGCTCCCTTCCTGCCAATTGAAGCAATGCCAACCTGTAATTCTCCTCTCTCCAGATCCCTTCACTGACATCAAGTGAAACAAGTCCATCCTTCCTGCCTCCGGAGGCGAGGTTGCCAAACAGTTCCATTAGCATGCCTCCCGAGGAACCCGGGCCCCGGCAATAACACTCATTCTCTGCAAGTCAGATGGGGAAAGTGCAACTGCAACAAGGCACACTTTAGACGCGCGATTCGATTGCAATAGGTGTGAGCGAATGATACATGGCTACACGAAGATGAGACTATTGTAAAAGTTCCACTGTTAATACTATCTCGCTGAACTATCTCTGCCCTTTTGACTCCACCCCTGAGAGGAACTCGGGGAGAGAGAAATCTTTTCAGCTTTCCGAATTGTCGGGTAACTAGTCAACTGAGAAATAGTGGAGTTTTGTGTTGCAACATACTGATGTGGCCCCAAAAATGAATTGACAGCAGCATTGAAGTAGGCTGAGGCAGATAAATGTGTGCTGGCAGACCGAACTGTCTTCCAATGCATTGCCTGATGTGTGGAAAATAATAAGTTTGGAAAGAACAGATCAAACTTGGTTCAAAACTAGCACCGAGTATGCATTCCTTGTCACACAAAGTTAAGTTCACCACTGACATTTCCCTGAGCCTGATTTTGAAAGAGCAATCTCAAACAATTCAGAGCATTAAAATAGCAGCTTATCAGTTGTTATCAGCGAGGTAAGAGACAATTACTCACGCTTTAGCGCTAGTGCCAACACAAAGTGAGAATTAGAAACCGAAAATCTGTCACGAACAACAAACAAATTGTTCAAAGATTTGTTTCTCATTGAAGAATTGATCCAAAGCGAATGAGAAAAACTACAAATCATTTGATACTAATATGTGTAAAATTAATTACCAGATACAGAAATCCGATGTTCGTGTGAGAGAGCCGAGGCTGAGTGGTTGGGAGGCAGGGTTAAAGAAAACCCTATAGCTCTCTCCATGGAAGATCCAGGTCATTTTGTCCCCTCAGTCGGCTTCATGCACCACTGAGCAACTTTCACAGGAATGAACGGGGCCCTGACTCCAGTTCTCCTTATACCTCCATGAGATATTTCCCTCCAACGGATATTTTCAGACTTGAGGACCTTCCTGTGCTAGCCACTGTTTGTTTAAACACACAGGTCCTGTTAGTTCACCTCAGTAGTAATAGTAGTAGTGTGATTTTGTGTTAGTGTGAGAGTCAGGACTTGCCAGGCTGACTGACAGCAGACATTTACCGAACCATGTCGGCTCCATGGGAAGTAAACAACGGTGTGTGTAGTCCTATGTATTGATAAATTTATTATATTTCTCCGTCCGCCATAGCGAGTGAGGGGGAATCTGCCTGTAGTGAAACATGACTGCTAGAACGCCCTGTTAATACAAATGCAGCAATTCCGCTTCAATCGCTGACAATGACAATGACAGAGAGCGGGGACTATTGCAGAGAAGGTGTTTGTTTGTGTAATAATATTTCAAATATGAATATTATGAATGAAGCTCCGAAGCTTTGAACTGATTGGTATAACTCTAATTATTAGTTATAAGCAGGCAGAAACCTGTTTCTGAATAGTGATGCCAATGCTGAAGCGCCTACAGCCTTGCATTCTCTCTTCTGGCCAGCAGGGGGGAACTGCTCTGGTTGCAAAAATAAGTCAGATTGAAAATTTACTTTATGTTATATTACTTCTACTACTACTAGGATAATAGTCATAGTAATAATAACAATAATAAGCCAAATATTATTTTGACATTGGCAAAGGCATCGGATATTGGCGCTCTGACCAACATTAGAGGAGAGGAAGTGGCAATTACAGGATAAAAGAGTCATAAAGTCGGCTAACTGACTCAACGTCATTTTCAAAGCAATATGTAGCTCACATAAGCCACCATAATCTACTGGCAAAATGGCTGCAGGCGCAAAATCAGAATGTGTTGAAGTGAATAACTGGGTGTTTTGTTACTGCTTGAGAAAAAATATTCATATCCCCCTTTGGAGGAAAGCGTTATTTCATATTTCAAAATGACATAAAGTCTCATTTTCATATATTATATTAGCGAATATCAGTTAATTAATGTTGCAGCTAGGGCTGCTGCCTTCACGGTTTTTTACCACATGCACGGATGAGTGCACTTTATAAACTCAATGTCATAACAAGATGTTAACTATATCTATTGCAATGCATGTGCTTTCACTAGACCGATATGTGCTGTCTTTTTGGCAAATTGTTATTTATTATAACATATAAAAACAGTGTATTTCACCTCTTTATTAGTATTCACTGCATGTGCCAAAATGAAACTGAATCTTTTAATAAACTATTACTTTTAGTGACCAACTAGGTAGAGTGAACTGTAATATTTCGTCCATAGTGAAGTGATGTGTGAGGGTTAAAGAAAGGTGAGACCTGACAAACCGGATCTCAGCAGCAGGGAGAGCCTCTCCGACCACTAAATGCACTGTTTTTACTGCTTCGCCACGCTGCTTACAGAGTGACATAATTGCAACTTTGAAAAAAGAGGATAGGAGGATAGAATTTCTGATTTCAGTTTAAAGCATATAAGTCACAAAACTGTCACGTCCTCACCTGCTGCTGCTTGTCATAAATATTCAGGAATGTCACCGTTGACTCTGCTCAGAAACTTTGCACTTATGCATTACAACTCGGCTACAGTTTTCAAGAATCATTCTAGATATTTTTCCACTTTTTAAAAACATTTTGTCATGGCAGATGAATGTGTCCCGCCGGGCCGTATAGCACGCTCTAACTGCCAAACTGCAAAAGTGATTGAAGCACATGCTTTCAACCCACAGTAACAATAACACCCACTCTGCATGTGAATGTCTTCACCAGGGGATTTTGTGGAGCATTGATGAAGAGTCTGCAGAACGGAACAACTCTCGGTGATTCGATCCCCTGTACATGGGAGCGGGCGCCTTCCGACTGCTGTGATATTCTTTCTGATGCTGCTTCGCAAACCAAATCAGCAGCAATCACACTGCAGTCACGCAACTCTAAATATCTGTGATGCAAATATATACTGTAAGTGTATACTTATTTCAACATTACTCAACACAGTTTCCAGTTTAATCATTTGTCTTCACTAGTTACAGCTTCTTAACCTTACATTAACCTTAGAATTGGCTGCATTTATTTTCTTTTTTTTACAGTAAATTGAACATTGGAGGGATTTGGCCTGTTAGGTTAGACATGAGATTTGAACATTCAGGTCAACCCAGCAACAGCGGGTGGGTGGTGACATATTTACCTGCAGTTGGGATGAGAGGACTTGGACTCTTCTTACATCCGTGATGTTTGGCATGATTTTCTTGTGTAGAAAACGGGCCACAACTGCCATTCATCTTGCCGACCCGTGTTGCATAATGACAATAAATTAACCTTGAATCCTTGAAGGATATAACGACTAACTTGTCACCGCCACGTTTAAAGCCTGCAAGGGGGCGTGTTCCATAGATTGAGGGCGGAGTATCACTTTAATGAAGGGCACAAACAGTATCCTTCACAGTGAGTGAATACCGTTATCAAATATGCTACTCAGACAGACAGACAGACAGATTGTTTTGACAGTTAAGTCTGATTTTGTCTCTTCCCCAAGTCAAGCTTCAGAGGACAGAATTACACATTAGCTCTCTCATCTCCACACCTGCATTACCACCCAGTGGCAAACTGTGTCCGCTGGTGCATGCCTTTAAGCCATTTGTTGCATAAATTTAAATGAGAAAGTACTTTTTTGTTTGTGGAGGAGAAAAGCCTAGCAGTGAGCGAAGGTGGGTGCGGAGGTGGTGAGAGAGCCCTTTTTTTTTTGCAGCCTGCTGAGAATCTCATCAAATACAACAGAAAAACACATCAGGTCGCATGCATCACCGCTGTTACGATGATAAGTGGCAACATGGACGTACAGCGACGAGGACAAATCAAAAAGCACTCACTTGTCATGCACCGTAAGCTGTATGTCAACGAAGGGGGAATACAGTTGCTGTTTGTATTCATTTGACACTCCAACATTTTAAGCACCGTCGCTTCATTTTGGGTTTCGAGGCAGGAAATAATGTCGAGATTTTTGCACAAAATCTGTTGCGTAAGGCTCTTGCAAGAAATTGCTTTATAGTGGACGCACGTCGGCGATGTAAACATCCCATAAATTGACTGTTAAAGAAGAGTAGAGAGATGTCGAATTTTATCCCGAGAAGACTCTCAGCTCCCTGACGGGAGAAGGACAGATGAACCTCTCTTCAGTCCTTGACATCTTTAAATGTCAAAGCGGAAACATCTCTGAACATTAGTTTTCCACTATTTCATCAGTTTGTCACTCAGCATTCACAGTGAGAGACAAACGAGTCCGTCTCAATCCGCAGTCCACTGCACGGCTCTCTGGAGGGTGCAATGCAATCCGACATCGGTGCAGATTTTCTTATTTTTGTCCAATAAACAGGTGTAAGAATCATAAAGGAAATGTGTCACACACAAAACTCTACACCAATGCAACAATGGTCAAGAAGAAGGAAAGATGGTGGTTTGCACAACACGAGACATTTTCACCCTAGTTTGTATTGAATGCATAGGAAAATATAATGTATAAGGGGTTTTATATTTTATACAATATTTTCTAATGGTTTTGTACTGAGGGATTGTCTTTATTGTATAATGCAGCACCAACGTTGCTCAATGTAGTTTATTATGTCTGTACTTGAAGTTGCTCACTGAAGAAACTGGAATGTGTGATGAAATTAAAGGGGGGGGGGGGGGGGTCACTTTGGAGGCAGTGATTAAAATGGTTGATGTAGCTTCTCTTATTTCTTTTTCCGGAAGATGGATTTACTGCTTTATGTTATTTATGGCCATTTGCAATTAAGTAGTTTTCTCCAAAGCTGACTAAAAATTAATTAACTTGGAACATGAATAATTAAGTGTTACACAATCACATAATCATTAATAGGGATGTAAGGAAATGTGTGATACTGCGAGGTAGAAGAAGTGGCTGAAGATCTGTAAATAGACTCACTTACATTGTTTCATCGTATTCACTGAAACCGACACCATGCTCCAATAGAACAACATAAATCATCCAGTTTTAGAAGAAAAAAAAAAAACGCGCCTCTACGTGCACGTAGAGCCTGTTGTTTGTTTTGCAAAAATCCACCGCGCCCGTATCATCCCGTCCACTCAGCGTAGTTAACAGTTCGTGCACACGCCACAGATCCCACCTCCCCCCTCACGCATGTTACAATACCACAGGCACACGCCTCAAGCTAGGCATACTCTAAATGACGTTAGCAGTTGCTATCTATGAGTGAGTTAGCTAGCCTACCTCTGTGTAGCGTGTACTCCATGCCGTTTATCGATGAGAGAAGACACGGGCCTGTTCACAGAATCTGATGCACGCGCACTGACGAGCATTCAATGGAAGGAGCTCGGTGGTAGAGGGGGAGGGGCGTGAGTGTTTTAAACATTCGAAATATGACTCGATCTGCCAGACTTGGCGACTGTGACATTAATTGGAAAAGTAGTTAAAACATATGTAATTATTACATTTTTAAAAGTGAGGGGGTTATCATAATATATGTTATGTCACTGTTAAAGAACAAAAAACTCTATTAAATGTCAATATAGTCATCAAGTAGAACGACATCATGCGTCCGAGCCCTTTTCACCAAAACTACGTGTTCCTTTTTTTGCAGCCAGTGCAAATGCAACTATATTAACGATGGAGTATGAACAACATGAATTTGACAGCAGCTGCCGCCACAAATACAAAGCAAGAAGAGAGCGGCACAGTTTTTTTAGAACATGAAGAATGCAGACAATGCTACGTAGCCGAGCAACGTTGAGTTCTCTTGACAGAGGTCGCTTACAGCCATCAAAGTATGTTTGTTGTTGAAACCCTCCTGACCTGTCTGAGAGGCTTTCTGTGAGTCGTGTGCACCTTGAAGTCCTCCACACTGCTCCAGGTTCAAGCAAAGCAACAGCAACAAAAAAAAAACAGTCCACTCAGCCTCTTTACCCGAGTATAACCATAGAATAACTCTCTGCTCCCAATGCACTCCTCAGAGTTTTACCAAACGGCAGAATGTCCTCCCATATTCCACATTCCAAATAATAATGGTGGCATCATCCTAAATATACTCGCATTAAATACCCTAAATACTTCAGATAAAAAGTGTCTACATAAAAACAGTATAGCTGTGTAGATGCTTCACATGCACTTCTTGTTCTTTTGAGTCGAACTTTTGTGCTGCAGTTTCTGCACTGCATCACAACAAAGTAATTAAGTTAAAGGGCACCTAACGTAATTATTGGAAAAAACATTTTATACAGCCTGGAAAGATTTATGTCAGACAGCAGCGCGACAGTAATTGTTCTATTCTATAAGGTGGACATAAAGTGACTAGAAAGCCATCTACATTATTGCCCCATTTTCTCCCGGAGAATGGTTACACAAGGGCACGGATGCACTTGGCCGTCCTGCATTTCCCTTCATCCCATGTCACACAAGTTGAGACTCTTCGCGAAAGCGAGTGAATTACCACTCAACTTGTGAATAATGCAGGCGGGATGTCAGTAACATAGGGTGGAGAGGGCTTTCTGCTGAGAACAGCAGGTGCCTTTCATCATTGTGACACAAGAAACAAGGGAGACACAGCGGGATGTTTGCTCAGCACAAAGATAAATAAAGCTTATAAGCATGCATGCATGCATGTAGATGTGTGTACAAGTGTGTGTTTCTGGATGTGTTGCGTTTGAGAGTGAGAGGGAAAGAGAATCGCATCCTTGGGGAAATTACCTTCTCGAATGTGGTGTTTATTGAGTGCACTTTGGTGATGGAAACAAGCATTTTTGAGTGCCGGCCCAACAGTGGAATGGAAGGGCAAATTATTTCGCAAATGAGTTCGAAATAACGTCAGTCGAGAAAAATGGAAACCAAGGCTATTGTGTTTTCATGGCCACTGGCAATGAGTGTGTGGATTTGCTCAAATATCTTTTTATCCAACAATCAGTGGTGGAAGATTTGTTCAGATCTTTAAATTTCAAGGGTATTTTTTTGTCAACCTGGACCTTATTTTCTAAAGTTTTTGGAAAGGATGTGGACTCTTTTTACATCAGTGATGTTGGGCCACAACTGCGTTTCATCAAAAGTGATGAAGGAACAATGATTTTTGGTCTTTTTTCATTAGAGGCCATCAAACTGTTTAACTCATCCTCCTTCTGCAGGAAGCTTAAAGTCCCAGTCGGATGGAGGGCACTCTGTCAGATTTTGAATGTTTACAACTCTCACGCTCCTCCCCCACAACCACCAAGCTGCTTCCCCTCGACTTCCTGCCCTTTGAAATCCCTTAGATCATGCCACCTTTGAAACGCGGGTCCGATGTTGTTATTTTCCACTGGGGTTTTCTTTTCCTTGGTTGTTTTGGACCTCCTCGTTTCGGTTTTTAACCGAGGAATTGGAAGCTTGTTGCTACTTTTGTTTCTCTGACACCAGAATTTCCTTAGGGATTGATAAAGGTCGAGGTAGACTTGAGCACAGGGACTTAGCTACATACCGCAAAAAAACAGGATCATCCTTTTAAAACATTTCCCCCCTCATTGCATTACTAATGGAGCAGTGCACCAACAGGTTAAGAACTGCTAGCTCACATCACATGCACATTCATGCGCCTACATGGACTTTTCTGTCTGTCTATCGGAGGCCGAAGCACGTCATGCACTAATGCTGTTGAAGGGGCACAAATGTGAAAGACGTGAAGCTGAAGAGTGCCGGCGTTCCCCTTCAAGGATCCAGTTTAACTTTAAATCACCCTTGAAATTCCCTTTGATATGTGTTTCCAAGAGGAGAAGGAGTGCGAAGATGAGACAACGCAGGCTTTCAGCAGCCCGTACTGTATGATGATGCCGGCTGTAGATCGCTCTTCTTTCTAATTACGTAAACTTCAGCTGCGATCTCCTTTGAAGGCGGCTGCCTCACAGGCATGATCAGACTGTGACCGTAGGCTAAATCACTCTAACATTCGCTTCATGTGCTCAGGATTGTTGGGTGGGGAGAAAAGGCTGCAGGAGATTCCAGCGATGATTTGTCATTTCTATGGTAATTCAAAGCTTTTGAGATTTGGGAAGTTTTTAGGGATTGAGCTTCTTTGAAGCTGGAGTTGAGACGAGTCGTATTATCCTGTAGGCGGTGCAACACATGTAATCAAAAAGTGCTTCAGAAACACTGAATCTAATTCAGATGTTTTTGTTTTGGGAGTTTGTTCAATTTCTCAAATCCCACTTCATGGATCAATGCATCCATAGATTGTTCACCCAGCATTCTGAAGATACTCTAGATATTGTAGGCAGACGGTGTCTGAAAGGTCTCAGACTTTCATTCAAGGCACCCTTCATGATCTTTGACTCACCGTTACCATTTTGCCACTAAATAATATATTAATAATGTGTAATATTAAATCTTTTAACAATCTTTTTAGCAGTGAAAATAGCATGTGGTTACCCCAAAGGGCAAAGCTCGAGAAAATGGCTCTTAACTGGTTTAAAATAAACTTAAAACTTGTTTTTTTTGGCTACACAGTTTATTATAAACATATTATAGGGGCTGCAATCAAAAAAGCTCACACCCTTCCCTAAATGTATGCTATACATGCACGAACATGATGGAACAATTAATGACTAAAAAGATGGAAATGTCCCTAGTAAACTTTAAAAGTTTTATTTGCTTGACACAGACTTGTATTATTTATTTATTTATCATGAACAGTCTTTCCCTCACCTCAACCTGAAGTAGTAAACTACCAAAATGTTACTATTGACAGTTGGTCATTTTCTCAAATGACACTTTGTCAAACGTGAGATTGAGTCGACTTTTCTCCAATGGTGTTGAAAAATTAAAATGCATCACTCCAATCCCAATATAAGTGGAGATTCCGGCTTTGTTTCTCAGTGTTTAGTGTGTCAGCTACGTGTTAGTGTTTTCTGACTGACAATGCTAGCAGCTAAAAAACTATATTCTATTCATTTTGCAGCATTTTTAATGAAACATACAGTTTCTGTTTCTTGGTGAAGAGGTTTGCACATTGATGACAATTATGAGAAAATAATACTTACACATATTCACAACAAGGTGATTTCCATGGAACCCAAACACATTTCACAGCTTCTTTATTAAAGGCAGGACACATAAACAGCTACACTTCCTCCATTATCTCCTGGAATTACACATTGAGAGAAGTCTAATTGTATGCCATTAAATATTGAACGCATGCTGTTCAATGATTTATTGAACTATAAGCCAATATTGGTCGTCTTGGTGACAGTGAGGAAGTTAAACCAGCTACTTCATATCAGGTTCCTCCTTCAGTCCCCTGTGAGTGTATGCTATGTCTATATAAATCTTCAGCTAATCAAATCAGTGACTGCCTTCATATTAGCTCCTATGCCTGTTACCATGGTAACCTAAAGGCCAGCACATATTGTAAAGAAGGGGGAGGTGGCTGCTGAAGGTAAACCAGGAGGGGTATCAGGTAGGGAAGACACAAGTCGGTGCTGCTCGTACATCACATGCTGTCATCCTGAGAGTGTCACATTAAGGGAACGGCAGGTGAGAAAATCTGGTCTGGAGTGTTAAAATGTCTCTGATGTTCTACTGTAGACCATCATGAGTCCGCTTCTACTGCTACACTCTGCCATCTTTGTCACATCCACTTACTAAAACCCCTCTGAGAGTGTCAGAAGGATACAGTCATAGACACAGTTTCCCTTTCCCTTAGAATGTATTTTTTAAGAGCATAGAATTCACCTCTGGGGGATATTTTAGGGATGGGTCACAGATAACATTAATATTTGTGGTTCCATTTTCAGGATAATTGTAAATATCTTCACGCGTGATTTGAAGCAGCTGTCTAGCTGAAAAAAAAGCCAGATTCAAGAAATACAGGAGACAAAAATATAGATTTTTAATTTATTTATCATGAGAAAGTCACCCACTATATTTGAGTGCCATTTTAATGTGACATTACATGAAATTTTCATATTGTCCAACACCCAATATTAGCATCAAGATTTAGCAGGAAAGTAAGACTAAAGGTGTAAAAAAGAAACAGAGGGAATGAAAGACACTGTACAGCACACACAACTAAACATCTCTGATCAATGTGACAAATAGGAAACACCTCAATTTAACATTTAGAGAAAGATTCAAGTGTAATAAATTGTCAAATTATCAGCTGATATGTCGAATGTGTTAGTAAACGGTTTCCTATTCACACATCTGATGGAACAACATCTTCATTCATTTGGAGTCATGTTTCTGTCCACCTTTGTAAATGTCTGTCCAATATTTACTTTCCTTTTAGCCCTGGTTTTGGAAATATCTGATGTGAGCTGCTAAATTCTGCACTAGACTCACCAGCTGTGACTAGAAACAAGAAACTTGGCCCAATAACTGGAAATGATATGCTAATTTTCCACACATATCTTTCTCATTTTTAGGATTTAGATTACTATTTTGGTATACAGCCTTGCGGGATTTTGAAACATAATTGTATTACAAATGAGTCAGATTGATCAAAAAACACAATCAAATAGTCTTATCAAGGAAAAACTCGGGTTGTCTTTGAGCAATCCTGATTAAACTCAGCGGCTATGATTTGAACATATATACCAGAGTTTTTCCAGGGTTCTAGCAGATCATTGAGTATGTGATTATTGAATATTATTATTGTAATCATGAAACCAGTGTGATTGGTCTCACTCCTTCTTTAGGCAGAATAAAACCAGCTTGTGGTTGCCTCCTTGAACCCGGAGTGGTCGTTTGAGGCTTTATTTTTCTGAGTTTCAAAGTCCATTAAGGTTAGGCATTAAAATATATGGAACAAGAACAACAAAATTACATTCTAAAGGCCATAAAAATGACAGTAATAAAACCAGATGCAGGAAGTGCAGTAAAAGAAGGGTTGAAGAAAGTTGGACAAAGAAATGTTTCCTTCAAAAGTTGAAAGACAAGTTCTCAAATCTACAGGGAGGCTGTTTCAGAGTCTGGGGGGCGCATGAAGTAAATGCAGCACCGCCGCAAGCTTTAGTACTGCAGCAAGAAGAGCGAGAGTTCAGGTGATGCGTTACAGACAAAAAACTGTGAGGAGGTTATAATGGGACCGTGATTTGATTTGAAATCAATTATAAGCACCTTTGAATCAACTCTGTAGTGGGAAGGCTGACAATCAAGAGACTTGGGGGATGTATGTAAGTATTGTTAGTTATTCTAGTTGTCACAAACACTGTGATGGTACACAGCACTTCTTTAAAAAAAATAACTTTGCCCGTTGCCTAAAAGCAAATGTTCCTTGCAATTGCATCAGCTGTTCCTTAGGAAGAAAAAAAAAGAAAAGAAATCAAATCAAAACAGGCAAAGAAGTGCAGAAAAACACAGAGAAAATAGTTTTGTTGACAGCTTTTTCATCAAAGAATCAGTTGCTGTTTTTTCATGTTCTCAATACAAACAGGAAGCCCTTTGTCTGCACCAACAGCAACAATAACAGTTTGTTTCACTATATGGATTCAGAGGTTCTTTCAATCTGGTGTGATGCTCTGGTGTTTTTGTCAGTGAACGTTTCTCATGACGCACCAGACCTTTCATGTGGCTATACTTTGCTGACATTATGGTTTGAAATGGGGAACAGTAACGGATCTGTAGGGGCCACAAATTGCATGTCCACTTATAACTTGTCCAGGTTCTGAGTGGGCGGCAGAAGACGCAGTACATTGTAAGGGAAGTCATTCTCGTCTGGCGTGTTGAGTGCATCGGCTAATGATGATGTAAGTCCACAGAAGCTTCCTTAGAGAAGTCAACAGATGAAAAAATAGACCATAAATGGCTCAAAATGCCACTTTAAAACTACGAAGGTGCACTCAGTCGTCGGCTTGGCCAAACACACTGTCCAAAACAGTGAGCAAACTTTCCTGGCCATGTATTTCCTGAGATTTTAAGCCCAAATAAAAGTTTGCAGGTAAAATGACACTTCATCATTTTGTGGGCAATATGCAGCACATTGAGTATTATGCAGTATGATGGGATGCGATTTCAAACACAGCCTGTCTCTCAGCTGCGTGACCACCAGGGGCCAATTAAAAGTAGTGAGTGCAACCAAGATATTATGCTCTTTGGTGCAGCAGTATGCAAGATTAGCCGTGGACAGACACAGAGATGCACAGTCACACTCACTCTTGCACACGCAAACAATCTCATTATCTCCTGGCAGAGATAATAATCCAATTTACTTCCTGTCAGACCATTTAGATATCTGCATTTGTGATGCGACTACATGACAAACTTTTGTTAACAAGCAGCACTAGAATTAATTCCACTATTTCACCCTAATAACATTCATATCTCTTCGGCTATCCATTAGCATTGTTAAGGGATTACACTGCTCCGTCTCTCTGGGAAATCCTTTGTGGAGGGTTCCTGAGTGGAGACTCTGCCTGAAAGCCTCAGATTCAAGAGGGAGAATAAATGTAGATTTTGTCCTGGTCACGGAAGAATAGAGCAGAATTTAAGAGACAAAATAAGGACCAAGGGAGTTTGTTAATCCTGTCTAGTAATATATGCTGTGTGGGTTGGTAAAAGAGCTCAAATGTTACCAGTTTTTCCACATCTGCAAGCCATTAAAGGGTGGGTTCATTATTTATTTATTCGTTTTTATTTTATATAACAGTCTGTACTTTCCCGGTGGGGTTATTTCAGTATTCAAAATGTAACATTTAACTTTTTTTTGTAGTATCAAAAAATGTTATTTTCCTAAGGCCTCCTTAAAACTTTCAAAAAGTTCCGCATTTACAGGGATCCACAAAAACGAACCTAAAACCCCGAAGTATGCGTGCCAGGCCAGTAGTTGGCAGTGAAACTTCGTCATCAAGCCCTACTTGATGATTTGCCGCATGGTAATAATCCTTCTCTGTTGATCACAGTTATGGTGCAGCAAATCTACTTTGTTGACGGAGCACCACTCCATTTATCAGAGATAACACAGCTTGTATTAATAACTGCAAATGAACGTAATAACGCATGTGTGAAGTGGAATCATGGCGTCACTGTTTCCACGGGGACCGGTTTAGTTAGTTTCCACGGCCACGCTGGATTTAGGTATTCAAAAGATTCCCATCTGGAACCTGGTTTCAAAGTTTGCAAAATGCTTTTGTGTAAACAAACAGCCAGAACGTAAAATTACTTTTGGTAATTATGTTACGTTTTTTAGATGGGCCTTTTTTCTTTTTTTCTTCTATTGCTGGCATTCACATTATTCATAACCTTGTTGATTCACTACTTTTGTAACCTTTGGAGTAAAAGTTACCTATGAATTCTTGAGAGTGCTTTCATATTTTGACATTCTTGTAATTTTGTGAAGCAAAGAAATAGTTTATTTTTTTAGAAATGTGATAATTCACTTTCTTTCCCGAGAGTTAGATGAAAAAATGTATACCACTCTCCTGGTAGAGTGATAGCAATCTTCTCATTAAACTCTTGACAAAAACAGCGAATGAGAGCACCCCCCCCCCCCCCCCCCCAAAAAAAAAATGTGGACCTATTCCTTTAAAGATATTACGCAGCAAATGTTAAGTAAGCTGTTCTGCTCTGACAGAGATGTGCTTTG
Source organism: Chelidonichthys spinosus (assembly GCA_029853015.1). NCBI lineage: Eukaryota > Metazoa > Chordata > Actinopteri > Perciformes > Triglidae > Chelidonichthys > Chelidonichthys spinosus. The sequence continues at coordinate 15,368,537 of CM056837.1, forward strand.
TCCCCTTTCTTCTTCCTGAAGTACACTGACAGGATATTAAAGCCCCGCTGAGATCCAAAGACTGCGAGGCGACACATGGTGTGAATATGATGTTGTTCCTTTGGCCTCATTGGACAGTATTTCATTTTGTGTGTCATGAATCATGTAAAAAAAAAAGGGGGGGGGGGGGGGCATGAGATTGGGTGCAGTGGCTTTAATCATTGGAGATTAGACACAAAGCGCAGGTCGGTTTGAGCAGAGAAGAATTGGACAATGAGGTTTGCAGCTTGACTCAGTCATAAATGTGTGAGGAAGTCAACGACCCATGAGGGCTTTTCAGTGAAAATCCTGTTCCTCTGGATCGTAAGGGATTCCCCTGAGGCTTCTTGCTGGCTGGGAGAAATCCCCCAGGGGAAACAACATCTCCCAGCTGGACTGGAAACACCTGGAAATTCAACACGTAGCAGCAAAAAATGAGCATTTCCACATTTGTGTGCTGCCGTCGATGCGCAGCAAGCGAATGGATGGATTACCACAGGACTAGAGAAAAAGGCCCATTGCCCAAACATTAAAAAGATGTAAATGCACTTTGGATAATACTACTACCCTAAATTACTATCATAAAATGGAGATACCTACAGGATCCATAAACAGTGTACGCGTGTTGGCAGTCATTTGTGTGGATTCATCAGTTCACCAGGTATAAAATGAGCCTCGTGATAGAGCACCCACTTAGTGTTTTTACGACAATGTAAGTTGAAAAAGGCAACGGCTTTTCATCACCGGAGCACGTGTTGCAATTTGACCTGAACGGCGTTGGTATTCAAAAATATATTAAGCATCCGTCATGTGGAATATTGCATTTAGTTGATGCTGATTGGTGTATTTTAAACAAATATCAACCTACTAACAGTCGACCAGACCTTTGCAAATTGTCCACGAAGCATAAATTATTTTTACGTACTCGAGAGAGTCCGTTTTGACGAGACACTTTAAGGCAAAAGCACACATAACAATGATGAATAAATACAAAAATGAGACAGCTCTGATTTTATATATTAAATATAAAATATCTTTATATTAAAAGAAGTCAAAGGGAGCGTGACAGTAATGAGTGTGGTTTGGAGAACAGATGATACATCACCTCTTCCAACGAAGCCCACTGAAGGTTACTGTCTGGATCTGAACATCTAAAAAAGTGTCTCTGCAGAGCAAAAATCAAAGCTGTGAGACCAAAGCACCTTCTCCTGTCACCTCTCACTGGTTTCCAGCTTGGGTTGTGCTCATTTTATCTCCGCTAAAGCTGTCTTTTTCTTTTTCTTCACAAAGTGAGCGCTTAAAACAAACACACAAAAACATTGGAGCAGATAACAGCGAGTGACTTAAATCTGGCTTACTTCCATTTTCCTGCTGTCAACAAGCAGAAATTCTTAAATCAGACAGAGCCTCTGCAGTTAAATCTCAAGGCTTTCCGCAATCCGAGCACCTCCGGTATTAGATTATGAATCAGGCAATCAAAGTACTGTAAGAGTGGTCTCACTCCTGTCAAAATAAACCAATTATATGTTTTCATTATGAAGTATTTCTGTGAAATAAGTAATGATAAGGTGAGATAAATTCCTAAAACCTGAAAAAGGAGGGTTTATCCAGTATTTTTAACAAATTAAGTGAATTCAATTTTAAGCTCAGGGAGGATTAATTATCATATCATTAGACTGTGCCTTAATCTACCTTTAATATTTTTTGGCCTACATTAATATCTTGTATCATTGTGCGTCATTTATTCTGGCAGAATTAAGACAATGTGTTGAAACGTTTTATTAAATAAGCATTGGATTATTCATTGCTGATTATCTACAGTCAAGTCATGCCCCTTCACCATGACCACCATGGGACCTTATTTTGCAGAAAGTTCTGTGAATTGTGGCATGTGTTACATGTATGATGTTGGACAATTTAAATTCATTTTGCACATCAAGAATATTACATCTTGAAATTTCAGAGATTTTTCACACAAAAAGTACGGATGCCACGACAAACACATTTCTTGACTGGCAAAATTAGCTTTTAAATTGACATTCATGTGTGTGTATTCATGGTGTCATTTGAACAAGATCCAAAATAATTTTTTTCTCTCCAATGTCTACTTTAACAGAGTGTTATAAGAATTTTGTAACCTCATGTCTTAAAGTTTTCTTTGTTCAGGTTACAGCTTTATGTGTTGAACTGTTTATTACTTTAGTATCCCCATTGCTGACCTAAATGTTGTCAGAGGCCTGGTAGTCATGATGTCTTGTTCTACATGAAGGTTAAGTGTCAGTGACGCATTATCTCCTGTGCCTTTCAAAGACTCAAGTCACAACAGTGATTTGAGCACTTTCTCTGTAGCATCCTCACACGTTTTTGCATTGTAACTGCTCCTCTTGATCAAGATTAAAGTCAGACGTCGACTTTACTTATGTCTCTGATCTCCTCCTTCGGTGAATTTATTCGATTACGGGCAAATTCTTTTAACGAAGAGGAATTACAACTTCCGCATCCCTCAACCCAAAATGCTTACCTCCATAAACTTAAATTGGGAAAGAGACGCCTGTAATTCAGCATAAATATACTAGAATTAATCAGAATTGATGACATACCCATCAGCCTCGGCTGTACTTTGTGTTTTGTGCTAACCAATAAAGGTTAGCACACTAACAAACTGAAAAATCGGTTGTTTATTTTTATAATCGCACTGTGTTCAAGTAAAATTCCTTGTGGGTGGAAACATTTGGCAATAAACCCCTTTAAGATTCTGATTGGGTTGGCATGGTGATATATGCATTTCGCTGACGGCAGAGCCACTGGCATGGCTGTAGAATCCTAGAGTCCTATTGGAAATCAATGGAGGTCTATGGCCCAAAGGAATATACTATATCAGCAAAACAATACTTGTTCGTAAGATCAATTTCTTGCTGATTTTCTCTTTTCATGGGATTTATGAACAATAAGCAAATGTATAATATAATTTAATTACTAACCAACAGTTTCTCTATTCTGAGACTTTGGGCATAACATTTAAAGTAAGGAAAGATGAGCACAGCTATACTGTTTGTGTGTTTATCTGACTGATAACCATATTTGTATTCTTAAAGGACAATCTCGGCTGTCGGAGGATGCAAATGACTTTTTTCATTATCAGATTTTGATTAGTGGGCTTAGTTGAAAAACTAAGTGAGTAAGATCTCAGAAGAGGCTGACACTGGTTTTATAGGTCAGATATAAATATAGGTTAGTGAATGGCTTCAGGAGATTAATGTCCTGGCTTGTCATCATGTGATTGGCTGTCATGTCCTATATTCTTACCTGGCTGCTCCCGGAGGGATGAGCTTCCCCCACAGAAGGACACGTCCTTCTATTAATGTCTGAGTAACTGCAAATGTTAGGAGACGATAAAACACCCATACAGACGTCCTGTCCTGAGCTCTTCGGTGGTTTAGTAACTGATTCCCCTTCATTTATCAAATGAGAGAAAAATCTAACACATCAATTCGGATAAGAGAACAAAACAAACTCTTGTACCACTGATAGAATGTGACGTCTGTAAAACCCCAAAGAATTCATGGCCAAATTGTCCGGCGCCATCAAAAGCTATTTATTTTCCTGTTTGTTTGTAACTTGTTTATTTGTTCCTGTAATCAAAGCAGGTTTCTGCAGCTTATTATTCCTGGCTGTGTTATATTAGTTTGTACATCTGTTCATTTGTAGCTCCATCGCCAACATTACAGGTCTGATTACCTTCTAGAGCCGCGCAGTCTCGGCAGTAAATATCAACCTCGGTGGTAAATATCAACCTCGGTGGTTTGGTTTTCATGCGTGAACTTTTTGGAGTTCCAAAAAGTTATTCCAACTAATAAAAGGGAATATTTATTTGAATACAGCTTGCTTAATCTGATCTTTTGTGATGTGTTTTCATTAAAGGCCAACTTTCTTTTGGTTGAGTTTTTGCCTCTCCAATACATAATTTTCTAAAAAAAAAAAAACATGGTTTTATTCCTAAAGATAAGACAAAATGAGCAATAACTTTCCACCTGTAAGCTCTGAAAGTTTCCCTTTTATATAAGATGGTTAATAGCATTCACCTTGCATATCAGGGAATGTGAATCCCTGATTATATGTCTAAGGAAGGAAAGCCAGATCCTATCACTGACAAACCACTGCCCAGGTCTCTGCTAATGGTGCCTAACTCGTCCCTAGAAACCATGTTCTGCAGCTGATTCTCAGTCCCCTCTGAAACATTATTATTAGGCTGTACGTGTTGCAGTGAAGGTTGTGATGGGTTTCTTGAAAACATCACACAAAGAGAGATATGAAGGCATTTTATATGAAAGCGACTGAAGGTCTCTGAACGGTGGGGTGAAGAGTACAGTCTGAATGGTTACAGGCTTGCGTAACCATATGCTATTGTGGACTTCGTCAATTATAAACACGACTCCTCCATCGATCGTCCACGACTTTCACCGTAGGTGCAAAGTAGTCTGTACAATTCGAAAGACAGAATTGTAGACATATTGTAACTTTGAATCTAAAAACTGGCTTGCACCTGAAAAATACGAAAAAATACAGCCTCAGTGGCTTCTCCTACTTTATCTCTATCAACAAAAATTACTAAGTAAAGTACTTATTTGGCTAAGGATACGCAGCAAATTGTTTATTCAAATACAATGTGTGGATATATTTGTAAAAGCAGAAAGTATGAAGATCATCATGGTTAACATCTTAGTTTTTCGAAATTAGCACGTCACTATTTAACACTCTTTACAAAGTCAGAGGATGATACCATTTAGTTAAATTCCTCCTGATGGGGAGAGGAGTGTCTTTGCCAGATTTCATGAGATTATATCAGCGGATCAAACACTTCATCAGGATGTATCATCTGGGAACCATGAATATATATCTTGAGTCATTTCACTTAAAACCCAAAATGTCAACATCATGGAGGAAAAGTCAAGTGATCACTAGTCAGAAGACTTTTTCATCTGGGGATTTTGAAAGTCAGCACAAAATCTCATGGCAAGAACGGAAAAGAACAGCAAGATCAATGTTGTAGGCCTTTCTCACGGCCTTGTCAGGAAAAGCACAGGTGTTGCTAATAACACTGACAATGGTCAGTCAAAATGTTTTTAGGTGGAAAAAAGCCTCACATTATCTGTGTTTGTGTCAATAATCCAAACTGCAGCAGTTAACCTAAATCTTGTAGGTTTGCCTTTCTGTTCAAGGTCTTCATCACTTAATCTTATTAGTGGTCTGGAGATTTGTTGGAGGCTACTTAATGTACTCCGTGTAGCGAAGAGCGTTTCAAATATGTTACGCTTCTCAGTCATATCTTGTCCTTATTAGCTTTATTTTTTACTAATTGTGTTATGATTCAACAACAGCATAGACCCAAATGCAGAAACAGACAAAGTCAGTCAGTAAAAGCAGGAAGAGGTTTATTATAATGAGGCGCTGAGGTGACTGGGGGTTCGGGGAGAGGTTTCCAAGCAGGTGAGCAAATGAGTCCGTGGGTGGCGAGTTGCTCTCTGGCAGCTGGACAGGATCTGGAGACCAACGGACCAGGGCAGTGATGAGGTTGATGAGCAGCAGGTGTGTCCACTGGAGCGCTAAGCAGGAGGAGCCACGCCCACAGACAGAGGCTGCAAGGAGAAATTCCCCAAAAAACAAGTCAAAAATTAATAATTTCTCAACTATATTTTTTTCTCTTAGTTGACGGGCATAGCCGGGTAATTAATTTTCCGAGTGCACACGGTGGAAGACGTACTGTATCCCTGAATATGATGCTGACAGCACGGCCTCAGTCAGCTCACAATGCCATTCGGCCTAATGAGAGGCACGTCGAGGCCAAGAGTGGTCTTTGATTTCCCTCTCCAGTATGATTTTGACGGGCAGCTCTGCTGTCTCATGGATATTCGGAAGCTTCCACACAAAAAAAAGGCTGTCTTAGAAGTCATTTGATTGGAAAGCGATTCCGGCTCAACTGGAACTGCGGACATTGAGACACTCCCTCATTTTCCCCTGGCTGACTGCCCTCAGGGCCTGTCTGATGCTCTTCCCAGAGCAAACTTTTTTTTCTTTTTTTATGCAAAGTGGCATTAGTTAGCTAAGCACTTTTCCCTCCTATGGCGAGCCACCTCATTGATGAGAAAGATAGAAAAATAAAATGTAAATTTGCTCATTGATTTAAACATGTGGTTCGACCCTATGCAATCAGTATCTGGTTATCTTGAGGAGAAATAGTACATGCTAATTCTAATTCATGAACAACGCATTGTTATCCCATTTGGCGGATCACATAAAAGTGTAACATACTCATCCCAGTCTCCCTGTGAATTACACTCCTATTGGATGATTCTGCACGGTGAAGTGCCAGCAGTTATTATGCCAATACAGGAAAAATGTGAACTTTATGAAGCAAGGTGGAAAGACAGAATGGTTGATGGCTTAACTATACTGCACTTTACGCAGATATTGTAAAGGTAAAAATGTAAACGTTAGCATTTAGACACATTTAAGACTGAGGGTCTGCAGTGCTGTCAGGCATTAATTAGGCACAGCAGTGCTTTCAGCTAAATGCCAATGCTCTGTTGCCAACGTGGTCGCAATGACTTAGTGCTGGCATCCATGTTTAACATGCACACCATCCTAATATAGCATGCTAGTCTGCTAATATGTTCTACATATCACTAACACAAAGTAAGGACTAAGTACAATTGAGGCTGATGGGGAACGTCAGTTTTGCAGGTAGTTGGACAAAAATCAAAGTGTTTGCCAAATTGATAGCACGTGATTAAAAAGTCAAATGATCCTGTGGGGAACATGAATGTCTGAACCAAATGTCATCAATCCATACAACAGCTGTTGAAACATTTCACTCAAAATATAAAATATCAACCTGCTGACTGCGCTATAAAAACAATCACAGGATTACTAAAGTCATTAATCCTCTAGGGACCATGAATGCAAAAATTCAGCAAACCCATCTTGTAAATATTGAGATATTTCTCATGTAAAGGGAGGATTTGGTGGTCTATGGTGTCTATAGATTAAAGGTAAGAGGATCGCCGGTGTCGTCTCCTCGGGCCCCTGAATAGCTGTACAAAATGTCACCCATCCATCAGTATTTCGGTCATTTCCATCTCTAGAACCACATGTTTGCGTCGCCATTCTGCCTGGCGAGTCGACACGCTGGGCGTGAATCTGGCTGAGCGTTTAAATCTGTCAAATCTGCCTCCTCGTCCTCGTCTCGACAGCAAACGGTCAGATGGAGGCGAAACATCGAAACAGCGGGGACCAGCTGTTGATGTCTGAAATTGTGGAGGTGTCGTTTAATGCTGGCAGTGAGCCACATGGTGACGAAATAAAATTCATGTGAGCTGCAATGCAGTTTCCTGCTCAGCTTCCTAAAGTGATGGCAGCCGAGTTGAACTAGAATAAAGTTAGAGGTGCTGGTGGAGGTGACCTTTGTCGAGGGATTGTAAACTGTCAACGGAATATATCATAATGCACTTTTCCTCATTTATGTTGTGTAAATCTGTCATTAACCTTACATTTAACATTTTGTTAATTTTCATATCATTGTTTCAGTGCGTTTACATCAACAAAATACTCCAGTACGGCCTAATTTTATTCCGACAGCACTGTTTGCATGGCTAATGGAAATTAATATTCCACTAATATGCTTGTTTTCATGCAGCTGTACATACTCAATTACTTTACTTAATAACTTAATAAATAATTACTTAAAAACCGAAATTGAGACACATATTCCGACCACGATGTATAGGCTATATGTAAAAAAAAATGCTTAAAAATCTGAACACCATCATAATATTCCACAGGTCTTAGATTCAGAATAAGGCCTAATTCAGATTATCTAAATATATATAATATTTTCATGTTAGGAATAATAGTAGCACATTAATATGCATATAAACGTAAACACTGCTCTCACTCCACAATTAATGGCTTCATATAGCCAGAAGGCAGAAATTGCAGACAGATGGTTGAGGCGTTAGATGACACTTTGACTAATAGATTTTTGATCTCCGTGTTATTCAAAGACGAAAACGTGGTCTACGTTATTTCAGCTTAAATAAATATATTATTTAATTCTAACAAACAAGTTTTCAATTAATTACTCACATTAGTTACAGAGAAAAAAGCCTTTTGTGTTTGAATGCCTTTTTTCGTGGATCTCTAAAGTACCTAAGTGCTTTATTTTCTTTTTATGTGCTGATGTTAGGTTTTCTACACTCCTGAAACAGTATGTTCCACTTTTCTTGGAACAACTTGACATCAACACAAATGGAAGGTTTTCTCACGCAGCATTTTCAGTGAAAAGCTTATAGCATTTCCCTTTGTGTGCCGTTATTACACCACACAATACCGTCCTAATAATGGCCAAAAATACATCAGAGGAAATTAGTGTAGAAAATGATGGTTGGCTATTTGATGCAATGTATTTGTGACCCGATAGAAGACAATCGATGCAGCATCTAAAGCAAACTAGCATGTCAGGTTAGTTTTTTTGCCTTTGTTATTCCAGTGTGACAGTGTTCCCTCCTACGTTACACTGTGAGTGTAATTCATCCCCCTCCAACCTTTTTTCCCTCCCACTGAATGTGTCCTCTCTATAGACCGAGAGCTGATTGTCAGCCGTGATCTAAGGAAGGAATATCAATCCTTGAGGATGACTTGCCTTAAAATGATTCCCTGTAAAAGTGAGTCTTAAGATTCTTTGAATGTGTTTGCTGGAACCCAGGGATGTCACAAGAATTTAAAGGCTTAGCCCCCAGGAGAAGTATACAAAATCTTTGTGCTTGCATCTTTTTAGTACTGTATTAGAACAACAACCAGAGAAGAAGTCCAGTAACAAGTTAAATTCTCTTCTGTTGAACAAATGTTACTGTCATGTTAACTTTTAGACACATTAAAGCTGCATGCTTCGAACTGGCACTCATTGTGTAAATTTGTCTTAAAGTGATAGCGCATCTAATTGCTCTCTCCATTAGATAAGCTGCAGGTCTAAAGAATGTACTTTAATTACACACCATTACTGTACTCTAGATTGGTTCAATCAGAGTGACTTTGCTCAGTCATGTTCCTGTCATAGTTATTAGTCAAGTATACAGTAGAATAAACCAAGACTGGGTTTAAAGGTCATAGTGAAATCGGACAACATAAATATGAACTTTACCCAAATAACTGTATTTATTCTGTATTTATTCCAGCAAAATGAGGATGAAGTGTCTGACAAGGCTTTACAGAAATGCCTCTTTCTAAGATTTAATCTTTCTACAGACTATGATGCTGTAATCCTAAAACTTTATGTATGCCCTTTCATCAGTATGATTATTCTGAAAATAAAATAAATTAATACATTAAAAAATATATATTTGGGGGGGCTTGGGAAGAATTTAGTGTAGCGCCACCCCCCCCCCCCCTAATATAGGCCTAACTACGTCACTGCTGGAACCCAACAGGTGAAAGTAGACGAACGGGTTAATAATTCTGGTGGATTAATCTCTCGCTTGATCCCCGAACCGTCGGTTTGACAAAGTGCTGAGAGACAGCTAACGAACCAGGTGCTCTTATGTGCACCTGAAAGTAGAAGCCATAAAAAAAAAAAAAAAATGTGAGGAGATACTGCTGGGTTCATTTCCCTGTTCACTCAGATAATAGTTTTTTTTTCTGAAGCCGCGAGCGGCTGCCTAGATAATCACGTCACCTCTGTCTTTTTTTATCTTACTCATATCTGTGGCCCGCAAAGTCATATCCATACACAATGATACTGCAGCAGCAGAACTGTCGTGAATTAAAACCTACATTTTATTAAATTAAATCTGTGACAATGAGGTTCTGTGCAGCGTCTAACCGCACTAACTCAGGGGCTGCCTGTGGAGGGCATTAAAATACTGATTCTTATTCAAATTCAATAGGCTTGTTGGGACATATACCAAACAGTGGATATAAAAGGAATGAAACATTTATGTAAAAATAACTAGAAGTGTCACATGTATTTAATTATTCAGCCACAGTTGCAGAGCAGCAATTTAATCCTGTGTGAAAAAAAGAAAAACAGTGGAAGAAGAGGGTAAAAAAATTGGTTTGGTTCCTCTTGCCGCATCACTACAGGAGGAGGGAAACTCTGGCTCTCTGGTTTACACTCCCTGCCTCTCTGTTGATGCTTCGCACCCAAATATGACCGGGCAAGAGGAAACCAAATCCTTGCATCCATTAACGTTGTGACACTGAAGGGTCGGCAAACAACTTCAGAGGCAGAATTCTTCGAGGATGGATGACTCTGGGACAACCCACTGGACAAAAATGTGCCCTGCAGCATTACAGATTCCAAAAATGACCACCCTGCCAAACAGTTATCACCCTTAACATACGGTTAATATTAGAAAGAGATTAGTGGCTGCCTTGAAATCATTGTGAGGGCGCAAGGGCGAGAGAATGCAAATGTACTACAAGGAATTTCCTCTGAAAAATATTTGCTAGTATTGAGTCCTCCACTCTGTAAGCTGGTCAAACAGGAAGTGTTGTGTGTGCTAATGCCGGCACGTTTTGATCCATGATTACCTTCAGGGGACGGAAAAGGCCTCTAAGTGTGAAAATATGGAAATTGCACTGTCAAGCAAAAAGTTGACCGCCTGTGCCCTTATTGCTCTGAGTGCCAAGTGTCCCATTTTTAGAAAACCTCATTTTCGCCCACATGTCTGGCCATGGCGGCATGTGGGCAGCTTAATGCCCCGCAAGTTGCCATTAGTGCCCCTCTGGTTGGTACAAAAGACCCTCCGGTCAGTCTCCGGCAGTCACATTAAACCTGCACATAAAATGTGCCCCCATTCTTTTCTTTTTTTTCTCGTTTATATCAGCATGATCTCACGTAAAGACATGAAATGTCCATGACCTCTTGACCCCATCATATCATGTTGTGGTGGCACCAAATGTGTCTAAATTACAAAAACATTGCCAATGGAATTCCCAGGTTCACCATAAATATGTCATAATCAGAGTCCACGTCTGGAGGATGTGAAATTATGGATGTGTCAAACATGGGACTTTCACTCAGGAGACCGATGCTTGTGTGAAATGTGAAACCAAAGCCGGTAATTACTTATTGCAGGCTAAGTTACCATACGTGACTGTAATGTGCTGTTAAAAAGGTCGAGCTTGAACATGAAATTAGAGGTCGACCGATTTGGATTTTATAATTATATCATTATTATATTATAATTACGATAGACTGAAGCAGGAAAAAGCCACCAGCCCATTAATTGGCTGATACCTATCAGGAGCTCATAGTGTTGTGTTATGTATTCGAGACATGAACTGACAACGGGTCAGATATGTTCCCCGGATCTGCAAGGTTTTGGCCCAGAGCTCTTCTTCCAATTACTTTCTGGAAAAAGAAAATCAGAGTTTTTGCAGAGTATTTTTAATAGGATCCTTCATTTGAGGTACGAACTCCAGGTGTATTTTATTTTATTGATGAAAATATACTGCAGCATTTTGGGCATAGAGTTCATACAGCTTTATTGGCGCGTAAGTTGTGTTTTGGGGTGACCAGTCATAGAAACTACAAGACCAAGAGCCAATGGGGCAATATTTTCCAGAATAACAACCTCAGGTTCCTGTCATGAGTGATTTTTATTGAAAATCAATGCACTAAAAAGGCACAAATATCTTCATTTTTTTCTCAGCAGTATTGGTAAGACCAGAACACTTGGACCTGAGATGTCTCCGTTATCAGGCCAGCTGGCAGCCAGTCCACACCGCTCACTCACGGCAGTGAAAGGTGTATGGTATGTTGATAAGACTTCTGCGTTTACCTGCATTGCCGTGTTTCTTGTTGGGTGTTATGACAGCCTGTATTACTCTTTGGGGTGTTGTGTCTGCCCTGCAGGCGGTTTCGCCGTTATCTGGGCCCAGCCAGGCTCACACAGGAGAGCTATAAATGAGCACTGACAAATGTGATAGCTCATGTGTGGCCATACACTACTTTTACTCTCGTGAATAAAACATGAGGAAAGTAAAGACCGTTTATGCAAGAATTACGCACGGGGGTGCGTGTCTTCATATTTATCACTTCACCCCGTCCGTGCTTCTCCCCGACACAGAGGCATTCCAAATTATTTTGGCATCAAACGCCCATTTTGTATTATAATGGCACTCTCCGGTTTTCCAGGCATATCTTAATGAGAGGTTGGATTGTGGATGAAAAAACTCTTTATTTCTTCTATTCTCTCCACGAGCGTTCCTCCTCCGCTCTGTTCGCTCATTCTACAGATAAACAGCTTACCTTTGGCATGACCCATTCCACTTTAATAAGCACTAAGTACTCCACTGTCCCACTTTTCAAAGCCATTAATTTGATAAGTGAGGGGATCTCTCACTTAGCAATCATATTCTGGACAATTAAACCCATATCCGAAGAATAGGGTCTGTCTGGAGGGCTTTTTACAGCCAATTATGTGGAACCGTTTGTCTTAATCCCTAATATTCTGTTGAAATGAGCCATTGTTGTCAGCGGGCCATCGACGATCCATTGACATAGTTTTTAATCTGTAGTTCATTTTAATTTAAATGTGGAGGAACAGACTCTATCACCTGTGTTACGTGACGGGCGATGTCCACTGGAAAAACTGTGAAGTCGCTGAGACGTTCTTTTGAAGGGAAATTGGGTATTTTTAAACAATCTTTTCTTCAAGCTATTTTTATAATTGGTGAAATCTTTGGTTGTGATTACAGCAAATCACAAAGTTAGGGCTAAATTTCATTCAATGTGAGTGCTGCTGGCACATGTTTCTTTCAATAAAAGGCAACAAAGGGGCCAAAATAAATCAATAAATAAAGAGTGACAAAGTCTGTGAAAAAAAGTAAGTTTGGGTGGATGGATGGGTTAAACAAACACGGGACTTTCACCCAGAAGACTTACTTTGTTATGCAACAAAAAACTACTGTACATAACTAACGCTGCCTATGCCAAAGACAGCAGTTATATTTAATAGAAATTGTTATTTTCCAAAAGCTAACAGCGTAGCTTTGTTGTTTATTAAAGATATTACACACATTATTGTTGAAGGTTAAATTGTGCTTTTTCATTTAATAACACTCGAATCTGGTGACAACAATGGTTAAATAATGGAAAAACCAACTTCACACTATATTTTAAGGTTTGTCAATGCATAAACGTGTTGGCCAAAGCTTCGTGGTACGTGTGTATGCTAAAGTTGAATTAGGAAGACGCTGCAATATTGCACAGCACAGTTTGTGTATTCATTTAAAAGTTGTGTCTCTGTCTTCTCTTCCAAACCCCTAAAACGGGGCGTTTGTTTACAGCTTCATTTGACAGCTCATGTCCCAAAACAAACCCAGACCCGAGGTGCATAACTTTATTATATATATATACAGTATATATCTTTTTTTTAAGAGGGACCTGAGGACAAATAAAACTGTGGTACACTTCCAGAAGCATTATCGGGCATCAATTAACAAACAAAGCTTGTTGTATTTTCCTGCACTTCATACTTCACACGCCAACCTCACCTCTAAAAACACATTGTTCTGCTGCGACACTTACAAAACAACAAGTGATCTGAGGTGTTAGCTGGTCTGCTTGGATCCCCTCAGGTAGCAGACCTATTGACACAAAACCTACAGCAATACAACGTCCCCCCACCCCCCAACCCGACTCAACTGATCATACTGTGAGTATGTTGTGTTTGCCAAACCTAGATTGGGTCTGGAAGCACAGCAACACCTCTATTTCCGGCAATATCGCAGGATTAAGATGTTATCACGTTACATTGCAATGACAGACAAAACTAACAGGAAGGTAAAAGAAGTTAAAAACAACAACAACAAAAAAAAATAATCAACCTGAGTGACCTGAGCTCACACCCGCCACCTGCACCACCTCGCTGTCCCAACATGACAAATGAGGAACTATGAGGCTACTGAACAGCAGGATGAACACAGGCCGCAGAACCAACGGTGCACGGAGATCATTCCAACGCCATCGCCTCACTGACAGCCGGCTCGGCCAGCTCCCATGTAATAGTGATGAATATTTCCCCTGCACCGATTTGAAGTCCCCAAACTATCAGAAGGTTTATCATTACAGTCGGACTCTTAATAATGTGGCTGAGAGCCACTTTCTTAAGTGTATTTGATGGAGTGAATCGCTTGTGCGATCGCAGCTCAGGAGGAGAAACTTCTCTACAGGCTCGTCACAACTGATTTGATTGGACGTTTATGCTTTTCAAAAAATGAACGGTATGAGACGTTTTTTAATGACGGAAGCTGAAGCTTTGTATGAAGTTTTGTCACGAAACGAATAGTTATTGTACGTTTACAATTCAAAAGAAATTATACAAAAGAATGCCACCATTGTCCCAATTGTGATACCATTTTTTATATTTTTTACCTAGGGTTGTATCAGAGAGAACATCTCCTTGACATGTCTCAGGAAGGACAGATTGTTCTCTGTTCTCGCCGAGATGGATGGCAGAGCACTGCAAAAAACCTTTCAGTTTAGTCAAAGGCATTCATTTTAAGGATTCTGTCATTCTATGGTATTGTTGGTTTTGTATTTGATAAAAAATTGAAAAAACGGGCAAAAAATATATCTCCATGAATATCCCAAAACTCAATACCTACCCAACAAATGAATATTTGAAATGTCGACTACTCTGGTTCAGCCCTTCACACCTGGATAGGAAAAAGAACAGTGCAGGTAACTATATCAGACTGGTTTCTTAAACAGAGCTTTGTAATGGTGGCAGAAATGATGAGGTGTTTTATCCACGGAACAAGCCACCTTGTTTTGGTAGACAAGATTAGATCCCGATTCACTTCATGGAATCAATTTCACAGTGTATTACAGCAGCATCTCCCCCTGCAAGATCACTCTGAATGTCATTTTGGAGAATGATTTGTCTTGCTGGCGCACAAGCGCCAGTGCACAAGCATTCCCTTTCCGCATACTGTACCTCCACTCCTTCGGTTTATCATATTTGCCCCTCGGAAGATCTTTATTAGCGTGAAAGGCTCCCGATGGGTCTCACGGGAGAGCGGGCTGGCATTGATGCAGGTGACAGCGGCAGTCTTTTCTTTTTTTCACACTCCGTAGTGTTGACAGACGTGGTAATAGTACGGAGCTTGTCAGTTTGCACTGCAGAAACTCACTGCTCGAGCTGCACCGGCTATAAATATTTCAGGAAATAACAATCGGGGCTGTTTATTCTTACCGTAAGTATGACTGACTTGTTTTGAAGATGGTTGTTGTTTTGACAGATTTCCAGGCCTGACAGTGACTGCTCCCTGTCTGCGTGCACGCTGACATCGTGTCTGCCATCGGAAGCACACGGGCTGCGAGTGCGAACGCTGTACGATCGACGCCTGGCTTTCGCTTTTCATAAATCAGCATATATTTTTTTTTACGTCCTTGTATTTATAAGAGATGGATAAATATAGAGACAAAAACTGAGTGTTTAACTGAAGAACATTATGAAAGTGGAGCTAATTGTTTAAAGTCATACATTTAGGGATATACGGGTGGACAATATGGCAAAAATATTGTGATTTTTATGTTGGCGCTAATCATTTAGCAGTGTAGCATAAAAACGTCTATAAAAATGAACTGAAGTTATAAAACACAAGCAATCCTAATGACTAAGACATTTTAAATACTTAGGGACAAAGGGACTCTCAAAACTTCACTTGTCAATGACTTGAAAACAATCCCTTCACTCATTAGTTCAGCAGCTTTTCAGATTGTATATTGATGATTATATATAATCGTGTAATTGCCTTCACAAACAGAAACTGTGAGCTAAAATTAGCACCAGGCCAACAAGGATTGATTTAGAAGAAAGCATTGATTACTCCAGTGTCGTGACCAATGATGCCGATTAGCAATAGTATCTAACTTCGCTGTCATTGCAATCATTTGCTAAACTTGGCGTTAATAAATATAAAATATGCCTTGGCAGAACACTTGATTGACGTTTGGTTGGACTGTTTTCAAGAGCCTCTCATTACCAGCAGCGACAGCATGTATTGCTTTCACCCTGTGAGTCTTGTCGTCACCTTGTGAGTGTGTCATCGCGGCAAACTGGAGGCCGTTTGAGTGCTTTGCCAGGTGTTTATTTATCTGTCTGTATGAATGCGGAGAGAGTTTGCGAGCGGCACAGCCGTGCAAGATGCAGTCACGAAACTTTACGGATGTAGGGGAGGGAGTGGGCAAGTATAGGGTCTGTCCAGATTTGGTGTCAATGCTGGTGTGGTCCCATTGCAAGATGTACTCAAGTTTTACATGTTTTTATTTTTTATTTTCTTCTGAGCAGTTTCTTTATATGTCATACAGTATTATTTTGTAGATAAGCCAATAAAAGATCTTGGAAAATGCCGTCATTACTCATTTTTGTAGTCCGTGTTGTGGCAAATGCCTGTTTTCATGTTTTTGCTTCTTAACCAACAAGTAGTACTCGAAGTAAAACATATCTTTAATAAATTCCCTAAACGATGTCAAGGCAAAAAGGTCCTTTCGAAAGAAATCAATTTGCAAGCCAAGAAATAACCCCCCGCATGGAGGATAAATCCAGAAAAAGAAAAGCCCAAAAATAACCAACAAAATTGATCCATGAGTCCTGAGAACACACATCTGACACGGCTAAGTGTAATGTTTAGCAAATCAGGGCGAGAGGGAAAACAAACAATGTGGAAAAAGAGGCAGAGGAGAGGCGTGAGGCCTTCCTAAGCAGGTGGCGGAGGCGTCCAGATGCTGTGGAGAGGCAGCGAAGCAGATAATGTCCTGCCTAGATTACCTCCGGGGCCTGATTACAGTGGAGCGTCTCATCTGGGTCAGCTCCAAGCTGGTTCTGCAGGGATCAGCTGTTCCCACTGTCGTCCTGATGGTCTGAGGTCTCATTTGTCCTGAAACACAGAGGTTTGAAAGCATCTTAATGTGAAGGGAAATTAAATGTTAATTTCAAAGATGTCGCATATCCATTTAGAGGAATGGTTATGCCTGTAATATACTTTACATAACGCACTCCGTGGTTAACACGCTGGACTCGGGGTTATCGGTTAGGCAGTGAAGTCTCCGGACTGCAGCTTTTAGACACGTGTTGCCTGTCAAACTGTGTGGCTGGCGCCGTCTTGCTTGGTTTCCTGTTGACATAGCACAAGGTGAGCCCAGAGGCAGCCAAGTGTTGCAGCCGGCTCTACGCTCCCGTGTTTGTGTTATTCTTGCTAGAGCACCGTGCAGTTGAATACATCAGTCATGTCGCTCATTCTAAGCAGCTTGAAGCATCTTGGCTGGATAATAAGGAACATTCAGACTCTGACGAGCTCATTTCCGTTAAATTTGAATCACTTGAAATATGTTGATTGCACACAAAGCGATCATATTTTAACATAGTTTACTTTGCTGTAAGTAATGGGAAATTACTTTGCATCTTCATGAATACAAAATTAATTTTAAAAAAGTGTGGAAGTGATACATCCCTGGGACCAAATTTAAAAATCCATTCAGGCCTATAAATTTCTCTAAACAGATTTAAAATGTTCATGTCAAACTGTGCGTCTTCCTCAAGGAGTATCTGCACTTATATGCAGGATTAAGAATTATCTGATCAGACCTTCTAAAAACCAACTGATTAGAGAGGAGAGTATGCGTTAATGCCTGCTGATAGGAACCATTTCATTTCTGACTCATGCAGTGAGCCCTCTATTTCCGACACTGTTAACCTAATTGGAACATTATTATATATTGCTTATGGTGATCATTTTGCATATCAATGAAACTTTTAATATAATGAGTCTTTTAGGCTTAATTACGGCCAATAATCGATTCAGACTAACCTTATTCAGTGGGTTGATGGGTTTTTTCCCCTTTTCTCTGCTTTTTTAATTCAACCCAACAGAGTTACTGACCTGCATAAGGAGTGTAGGTGTACCACATGATGTCGTACATGTATTTATTGAAAGGCAAAAATGGTTTTATTGGGTTGTATCCACAAGAATTCTCTGTAAATATACCATTTCTTTCCTTTAATTTGGCTTCTCCTTTGGACTAATTCTCCTCTAATGGATTGTTGACATTGCACCACATATTGCGCCGACATGTTGACATGTAAATCATTATTACTATTGGTTTTCCCAACATGCTTCAACATTAGAAGAAATCAAAGGAGGGGGCGGGGCAGAAGTATAACTTAAAGGCTTGGGGATCAGCTGAGAGAGACTTGGCAGTGTCATCGGTAGAGAGTGCAAACATAATTAACTAATCATGCCAGCTGACACATTACAAATACAGATGTAATTGACTGCCAATGTGAGTTTGAAATATTCACACAGATGAGTTGCAACAGTTACACAGTGATAGTGTAACAAACACAATCCCAAAACTAATTGGGTCAGCCACTACTCAAAGAGGCAATTTGAAAACCAATTATGGTCTCCACTCTGCTCGTTAGCGACTGATAACCGCGTGGAAATATCTAAATCCTTCTGATCAATCCCGCCAAAATGGAGGTTGGCTCTTTTTTTTAACTTCACCACACTTAATCAATTGCAGCATCACAGGTTAAGCAGAGAATGCATGGATTTAACAGCTGCCAATCCTTGAATGAACTGTATTCTGTAGGAATGTGTCCAATCCCTTGATCCAATCCCATTATCGCCACAGTAACGGTCCCTGGCTGCATATGATCAAACACCGGATTTGTGCCTCTGAAGTTTCTCCGGCTGAAATCCAGAGGAGTTGAAAATGGAGCGACTGATGTTGAAGGTGAATGAAATGGCTCACACATTCACTCTTTTATAAAGGGCAGCGTGTAGTAAGGCAATCAATGGAGAAAGGCTGGGTGATGCTTTACACATCACGCTGTAGTAATTACTCGGTTTTCGATAAACTAATAGATGTCAGATTAAAATTTAAAAGGTCATCACAAGTTGTTAATAACTTCTTTTGGTTTGTTACTTCAATGTTAACTATGTCACGGTGATCGAAAAGGGTGGATTGACCCGAAATAATACAGAAAAACATTTTCCCCAATTAACACGAGTTATCTCTAGTAATGCCCCTAGTTTGTTTTGGTCTTTTCCTATTCTGCTTTGAATTGTAATTCTAAAATTGTAATTCTTAAAATAAAACATTTAAATGCAGTAACTCCAAAAGCAATGTCTAAGCTTAACCATTTTCAGTACCTTTAACCTTAAACAGTTAGTTGTTTCCAGTGAGAGAAAATTGAAAGCAGAATCTTTCCTTCCCATCAAAATCTGGTTGATCATGTGGGGATCATGAATGTGGTCCAGGAAAATGTGGCAATTAATAACCATGACCTTACCTCGGTTAACAAAAGCAGTCCTGCACATGGGTCTTTGGGATTGTTTAAGTGGAAATGTTGTCCTATTTGTAATGATTAAGAAAAGGGGCCACCATAATATCAGGGTTCACCCTCTGGGGACCATGGATATTATCAGCAAATTTCATCAAAATGTGCCAATTGATATTTGAAATGTGGACATGATGGTCTCAACACAAGTTCAAGAAATGTCAAGAAAATTACCCAAAATCATCATCTGGGGACTATGAATACTGCATTTACAAAGTGTAACTGAAAGCTGTTAAATAAGGTCTATGATTGTCATGGATACATTGTGCTATGTGTGCCATAGCAGCAGGCAGACATCTCTGACACCACTGCTGCTATGTATGCAAATAATGATTCACAGCTATTTCAATTAGCTCAGAGGTCCTAATATAGTAGCCAGGGAACTGCAAATTGCCTCTGCCATGAATCAAATAGAATTATAAACTAGAAAACATGCCAAGACAGAACATGGAAATGCATCCCATCTAAATGCGAATCTACATATTCCATCTATTCGCTCACATACTACCATTTCCTCATCCATCAGTGCATGGCTTGATAGAGATTAGTCACAATGAGCGCCTTGAGTCAGCTAATGCTCAGCTAAATCATTAATTTGATCCAATTAAAGAGGTAAAAACCTATTTCTGGCTCGCATACTCAGTCTTTGAAACAGCTGCGTTATTAGTTGTTGATTAAGTTTGTTTGTGAGCCTCTGTTCATTTGCATTTTTAAAGCTCCTTACCAATTTCCAGCCTCCAAAAAGCATCCAGAGGCAGCCAGCAGATGGCTGCTATTCAGTGTTCATCAAGCAACACTAACTTTTATGTCTTTCACTCTGGTCTTCAAAGACCCATCTCCAATGCTAGTTAGACGCTGTACTAAAAGGCAGTTCAAAGGTTGAACACCTGGCAGCAGAGATGAAGAATATTACAGGGTTTTATTTTAAATAAAAGAAATCCATAAGAAATGTGCTATATAGAAAATAGCTGTTGGAAAGAACACACTGCAAGGTTAATCCTTATATAGGAAACCCCACTGGTCTGGCCATTCATTGACGGCCCCCCCACAATCCTGCGTAAATAGACCATCCTCAGATTGTATTTGTACATCCATCACATAAGCTTATTTTCTTTCATAGCCAGGTTTTATCAGTGAGGGGTGTCAGGGCCCCAAGGCACAAACCTACTGAAAACCATCAGAATAATTCAATCAGATTTCCCAGAGATCTTATTACAGGTCTGGAGTGGGGACGCTAAGCATTACACTTTCAGTGTTGCCAGCGGTGGCTCTCTGAAGGCGGTGGGTCGGCTGATTGACAGACTGAAGGTTCTTTCAGGGTGAGTTCATAGTTAAATTGCCTTCTGCTCCCCATTCTCTATATCAGCGCTCCGTCTCTCAACTCTCACATCCTCCGATACCCACTTTGAAGTCCTTCATGTAAAAAGGTATAAAATAGCAGACCAGCCAAAGCATATATTAGTTTTTCTTTATGGTATTTAGATGGGCTGCAGATTCTTCAGTAAAACTGTGTTTTCAGTATACTCCTTAGATGTGTCTTTAAATAATGTATTTTAATGCAGCCATTAACTTGTATCTTTAATAATTTACAGTTGGTTCCATTATATATTGCATGTAATTAGTAGTAGGGTCACCCTGAATAGTAGACATCGGACAATTCAATCTAAGTAGACTCATTTAACTGCTAATCTTAAAACAAAGGATCATTCCATTCAGGTTATGAATGTCTGATTTGAAGTGCTTGGATTTTTCCAATAAATCATGAAATACAGCCTATTTTTGTATAAATATCCAACTATTGATAAAACTGTGTGTACGTATTTTAAAATAAGTCTAAAATAATAGAGGATTTCATTTTTGATCAACCAAGGCGGGTTAGGTGAGTTTTATTTTGTGTCTTTGGACTGAATGAAGTGTGTTTTTTGACATAGTAAAAATGGCTGTTTCTGTAAGTGGAGTTTGGTGTATTTGCCGAGAGCAACATAGCTGCTGTTTCTGGTTAAACAGGACTCTATAAAGAGGTCTATTTCCATGCCATCCAATACTAAGATGGTTCACATGGTACACATTACCTGCTAAACATGCATCCCAGTGTAGTAAGAATGAGCATATCAATGAAACATTAGCATTTAGCTAAAAGCACTAGGGAGCTGCTAGCGCCTAAACCCTTGTTTGAATGTAATGCATGCAGGTGTTTTCTGGCAAAGTTAGTTCTCTAAAAGTTTAGTACATCATCAATCTAAACAATAACAATTTCTTCGAGAACATTCCTCCAAAAATATTCATGTTATCTGCTTGACTCATGGGACCGTGAGCATCTTGCCAGTTACAAAAAGCTGCTCGTATCATGCGGAACATCTTACCTGGAACCATGTTTACTCGGAAGAAAATACCCTGAATCTTTTTCTCGCGTGCGGCGTTCCTGTGGTGCAGAAATAGAAGTGATTTTTCAAATGGTCTCAAGGGTAATGTGTGAATTGTACATTGTCAGATTAAAAGCTGCTCAGCAGCTACACAGCATCTAGCTAATGAAATACAAACCTCAGTTTGAAGCTGCGCTATGGATTTGGAGTCAGGAATCTCTCTGTATGAACCTAAATATGACATCTTGAAATAAGACATTTTCTCAAGCTAAAGTCTCTGCTGGGAGATGCAGGTTTAATGGCTGCTGGTTACTTTACAAAAGCCTTGTATTTTGTCATGTTTTGAATTAAACAGGGCATGAGGTGTAGGGGGAAATCTGTAAATTACAGCAAGGATACCACATGCTCATATTCCCTAAACTAAAAAAATATTTTCCTGTACTGACACATACGGCACATAAGAATTATACCTATTGCACTGTTGCCATTTCACCTCCCTAACCTTCATAAGGAAGGTGAAATGCTGCCTTTGAAGAGACAATTGTCTCTTCAAAGGCAGCTTTACCTGGCTTCACTAACCCATCGTTCACCTTCTCTCCAACACCAACCGACTAGCTCCAATTATATCCCATTATTGGAGCGATTCTGGAGACCTGACCATTTGGCTTTCTGACCCCTATTTCTTCGCTATCTTTCTCTCTTAGTCCAGGGTGTCATCCGGTCCATGTGGCTCAGATTTAAGACAGCAGCAAATCCAACTAATAACACAAACCTAAAACTAACATTTTTTCCCCAGGCGTCCATCAATATTTTTTTGTCTTAGTCTCCACTCTACTTTCCATTCGTTTTGTTTGGTATCAGAGCACATGAAAGTCATTGTCAATGTTTTTAAGGAACTGTAGTCCTCAAGTGACAGCTCTCTCACCCAAACTACAGTCGTCCAATCATAGATTATCATCCATTACTAAGCAGGCTGTGGATTTTCTTTGGAGGGCTGTATCTGAAGACCACATGCATCACAGTGGCTGCAACAAGGCTGACCCATTTCGAAGACTACTTAAAATGCGCCCTTCTTTTTCCTGGATTCAACTGGATCCAACTGATGGATGCTTCATGACCCAACTTATCCCAAGATTCATTGCGCCCCGCTGATGATGGGATTTTAATCAACGTGGCAACGAGCAATGCGAGCGGATCAACAGCGGGAGATCTGGCAGAAATATGACCTCGCCTGATATGTATCATGCACCGAATGTTCCTGCGGGAAAGCGTATCCTCCATCATAATATAGAATTCATCATTCTAATCATATAACGTCAGTTACCTGTACTATGCTCTTTCTTCTCAAATGCAGCTGGTTGCTAGGCAACGGCTGGAGCAGACCGCCTCATCGAGTTACATGTCATTGTACATGAGGATGAAAAAGAGCAAAATCAGCAATTAAAGAGGACTTTTAGACTTAAACCAAATAATAAACAAAAAAGTGTCAGAAAGGAATTGAACTTCAACTGCATTCAGTAGCATAGCTCACTTGCTGACTACCCACATTATAATGGTGCATTGCTTCAGAGGTCAAGTAGCACATTGTTATCTAACTCCTTGCTTCTTTATTTCAATGTTTTCTCCACGGATCATCAGACGGAAAGTACGCGCAAGCTTTCGCCTCAGTCTTTTAGCACCTAATCATGTATGTAGCCGTCAAGTGCAAGGTGACAGCTGAGGGGAAGAAGCTGTTCTTGCTCACTTTCCTGAACTCTGCAGCAAAGTGACAGCCCACTTTTTTTCATGAGCACATCAAGGACAAACTTTGAGGCGAACATCATTCTGCGGATGAGGGTTATTTGAGATCACTGAACATCTCTCCTAAATGGGCCTTGTGGTGAGATTATTTTCTCAGCAGTGATTTTGAGGAATGTTAAAAAGCAAACCAAGGTGTAGGAATGTGGATTATCCATGAACTTGATTGGAAAAATGATGGGAAGCTTTTTTTCCC
This sequence comes from Chelidonichthys spinosus, assembly GCA_029853015.1. NCBI lineage: Eukaryota > Metazoa > Chordata > Actinopteri > Perciformes > Triglidae > Chelidonichthys > Chelidonichthys spinosus. Next base: position 15,392,320 of record CM056837.1, read on the forward strand.
CCAACTAATCTGGGAATTCTGCTCTTATGACAGATGAATATTTGCAATGGGGCCACATCTTGCATACATTAAATTAAAATAGCATTGGAAAAGCGAGAAATGCAGCATGTGAATTCTTCCCGTGGTTCTTTTGCCCTCTGACTGTGCGCTTGTTAGCGTTTAATGAGCACTCTAACATACTGCATGTGATGTCTTCTTGGTTAGCTAAGGATAACATGGCGAGGAGTGGAAGGAGGTGAACGAGGTCTCCCTAATCATAACTTCCCTTCCAGCCCTTTAGTTACACACACAAAAATGCTGCACATTAGGGGCAGTAGCCCAAAGAGATGTGGGCTTGCGTCTGAAATGCCAGGAGTTCAAATCCTACCAGTTCGCTGACCAGTCGGGAGAATCCGCTTGCTGAGTGAGTAACAGGCAAAGTGCCCTCAAGACAACTGGCTCTGAGCTGCTCTACTGGGCAATAAGCAGTAGTTGTGGTTGTACTGGGTAGTGCGAATATGTGTAACCTGATCATGGATAAACCATAGCCGTGCTGTGAACAAGCTTGTGTGCTCAGCAAACCTTTCCCTGCATATTTAACAATGGGGGTAGAATGAACTTGGGAGGATGTGGGGTGAGGTCAGTCTGCTGCTCCCATCTGTGCAGCAATCTTTTCCATTCCCATCCACACTGCCGCATCCTCAAGACCCTCTTAAGTATTCAAAAAGCACAGGAGAGCTCTAAATTCATACTGAAAGAATGTGTTTTCTAATATTTATATGGTTTGGTGCATAGTTTTGTGGTAGATTTGTGAATATTTTGCTCCGGGGTGCATCTGCTACGGTAAAAGGATGGAAATGCACAATATTTTTTATTGCAAAGCTGCCTTTATGAATCCTTGCAGGATAGCAAAATATAACAGATATAATAAAAAATAAGAAGACTAAGCAGTCACACTAGCAGCTCTGTGAGTCTGACATGGCAATGCTAGCATGCTGATGTTCAGCAAGTGAAATGTTCGGCATCTTAGTTTGTAGGCACATGGCATTTGCTTATTACAAAAAAGTTTGTCAAACACTGATATAATCATGAATGTATGTGCAAAATGTCCTGGAAATCCATTCAACAGTTGTTGATACCAACCGACCGTCAAACAATAATTTAATAGAAATCAGATAGAAATGCCTGAAAAAAAGAAAACACTAAAAGTTGAGATTTCCGATTTATTTACATTTAATTTGACATCAGTTTGGAGGCAGGAAAGTAAAGACCACCTATAACGGCGACACCATTACTGCAAATTAAAAACAATGCAAGCTCCTCTGCTGCGATGCAACACACCGAGTGCTTGATTCCAAATTTGTCATTGTGTTATTTCGTCTTTTCCCCATTCACGTGAACCGGAACTAAATGAAACTATTTTGTTCAGTCAGCAGCGAGGCTTAGCCACCGTCTGCTGCTCCACCGGCTCTGCCGCTCACTCACTTCAATCTGTGCCAGGGGCTTGCTTTGTCCGTCCCAGAGATTCATGCCGTGTACGGAGCACATCAAGAGAAATGCTTTTTTTTTTTTTGTAAACAGAGGAAAGCGACGTCCATAATGAGGTTTTGACACTGGGGGAAAGTGGAGTTGGTCGTAGTGCAACAAATCAACAAGGCTTCAACCGGGATAAAGTGATCTGGACCACGGCCAACAAATTACAGTCGGGGGGAGAAGAAAGGTGAAGGTTTCACATTTTTTAATTCACAGTGTAATGACACAGAATACAATATTAGGGGTAGGAGGATCTTCTTCTCACCAAGTGTTCTTGAGCAAGCACACTATTAGGCCATCATAAAAGTGGTAAAATTCTAATCTAATTATTGGTTTATGGGGTAACCCTTTAAATCATTTGTCTGTTAATGGAAGTAACTGCAAAATCAAGTCCCTATAATAAGTCATCATCAATTATTGCCTAGTTAAAAGTAATTGCTATGATAATGGTCCGCCCTCAAAACTACTCAGATATGCTATTCATGTTCTGTAGTGGATCCATTTATTACGGTTACTGTGACTAGAGTCTGTTCCCTTTTGCGCCTTGGTTATAAGACTGTAAATTCAACCACCTTAATATGCTTTCAAATGTAATTTAACCTGGCAACTCATTTCTAACCTCTCCTCCCGTTTCAGGTGTCAGGACTTCCCCGCCCTTGTGTGTGTTCCCGCCTGATTGATAACCTACCTGCCTTAATGTGTCTCACCTGGGCCTTGTCTCCCCACCTCCTGCTGTATTCAGCCTGTGTCTTCCCTGCCAGATTATCGTTGTTTCTTGTGAGAAAGATTTCCAGCAGTACCCTTGTATTCCTTGTGTTTTTGACCTCACTCTGTTTTGGACTTTGCTCTTTTGCCTCATCCCCTTTTGGATTTGTTTGACCCGCTGACTGCCTTCCAGTGTACCAATCATTTTGCAATCCAGACTCTGTGTGGTTGTGCATTTGGGTCTTGTGACTTGTACTAGTGTGAGACTACTGGCAGCTGTGCAGTCATAAACATTGCTGGATTACCAAATGGGCAACTCCCCAGCACCACATGATACCAGGCACCCCCAAATGGCTACACTGTTTGTCAATGGGTTTTTGGAATGCAAATTGGCTACAGATGTTATAAAAGATCTTGTCAAATTTAACTTTGATACATCACTTATTAATAAAGGGCTAATTTTAACAGAAAATTAGGGCCAGGTAAATGTATACCAGAGTAGAATATTACTGGTCTGAGGCCTCTAGTAGTCTCAATGTAAGAGGCAATTGAGCTGAGAAAGATTTCACTTTCAATTATGTCACAAACAAGGTTTTATTCTATTAACAAATGAACCCAGTGCTTATTGAAGGTAATTTATAACTGCTGAAATAAAACAAAATGTCAATACAAATACAAAAACAAATAAACACAAACTACTGGATTATAGTCCGACAGTCTTCATATCTTATGCACACATTTCTAATCAAACAACTCCACAGTGCATTTACTGGCAGTGGAATTAATGAGATAATCCTTGTGTTTGGCAGTTGTCTTTCCCCTATTGTTAATCCTGATGCTATCTAAATCTATTACCAAATTAGTTGTAATAGTTGTTATAGTTATCTGTTATTTAACAAGTAGTGCAGATTAGAGTTATTTGTACACAGAAGTTATTTTGAACTAACTCTGATTCTTCATTTCAATGTAACATTTAAATGTATTCATTTTCTGGCTCCATTAGATCAGAGTTGTGTCCAATCTCTTCTGCTTAATATGTGTTGGAGTTTCTAAATTTCTCCCCTCACACAAATTGCCGGAAAAAAGCAAATGAAGCCTTCAGCTTGATTGCCTGTACAAAACCTATTAGATATTTGACCTATCAAACCATAATCTCTGGGAAAGGAAAATAAATGTGTTTTTTTCTCTTCTTTTTAATGCATATTAATCATGAAAACAGATATATTGCTATTACGTCGTGATTAGCTGCCTGTGGCGTTTTCTTGAGGAAGCATTCTGAAGAAAATTGATGTGAAAATCACATCTTAATTGAGTTTCCGGCTCAAGGAAGGACCCATAACAAAACCACCACCGAAATATTAGTAGTTTTATGCTTGAAAGGTTGAAGGGAATCACGCAACTCGAGGCGACTTCATTAGAAAACATTTAGAGACATTTTAAGTGGCAGCAAGATGGATTGAGAAAGTATGTCTTTTATTTCCAATCAGTTTAATCAAATGCTTCACTATTTTCCAAAATATGCATGTCTCGTACAGTGTCGCTAATAAATCAAATATTTTTTATGGTTTATTAAATATTACCCTGGTCTGGGTGAATACTTGATTCTGACTGGTTTCAGGTATCCATTAAATACTGATAATGGACACCTTCTAATTACGGTCTGTTCACTTTTCTAAATATAAGCGCTGGCTACATTAAAAGAAACACATCCCATTCGCTATTCAACTCCCTGCCAACAGTACGCCATCTTGATAACATGGCTGGATAACTTATTGTTAAACATAATTTCATATTATATATTAATGTTTGTCAACTGTACGCAACGTTATTGACTTTTACTCTTGCTAGCTTCATATTAGCCATATGCTAGCGTGATGCTAATCAAGATTTCATGAACATATTGACATTGATTTGGGAACAATGACATGGCTGTGTAGCTAGCTAGCCTTGTAGTTAGACATCCTGTCAAATTATATTTACTGCTTTTTAACTGTGTGCAGTGTAATCTGCACACAGTTCCCCTTGAATCTTGCTAGCATAACGTTAGCTTATTGGCTTGTAGCTCAGCCAAAGTGTTTATGAGCTCATTGAACTTATCTCCTGTTGTCAAGTTGTATCTAAGGTCCATTCTACCTACTGAAACAGTCAACAATGTTTCCATTGCATATTAATTTTATAGGATGGTAATGATTGTTCCAGGTATTAGCAAACCCTCAGGGTCATCAGGAAAATTGAGTGAATGCCTTGTGAAAACGTGTTAAGACACCTTATAAGGCATTATCCCTTCACATATGTTTGGGTTTTTTTTGTATTAGTATAATCTAATAATGCTTGTATGTTATTTTCTTGATGGCCCCTGACAAAAACCTTCCTAAATACTTCTAAAATCAAGCTCCCCGTCCCTGTGACAGTAAAGAGCCAACTGTTTCCTCAGTCAGAAAATCCCTTCCCCAGGAGCCTGCTAACACCTTCTATCACACACTATCAGCGGGATGTTTATTTTCCAACACCCGGGTGCTGATTATGCCGTAGGTGATTTAATGAGCAGAGAGAAATTGACTTTGCAGGGTTTGATTCTTCAGCCTGGTGCGGTCCGCTCCATGGAGCACACATGATTGTAGCAGGAGTGAGCGTTTGCTATTCACTGGGCCGTCTGATGCACGGACCAAAATGGTTACCTGGTGGGTCAGCTGCAGCGAGTCCTCTCAAGATGTTTGATTGCAGCAATCTCCCACGTGTGCTTGTAATCACACATCAAGCTGTGGGCCCGCTCCAATTTGTGTATGATTGAGTGCACCATGGGACGTATAGGACAGCACCTGAGAGAATTGGAATGTCTAATGTATCGAATTTGAGCAGAGACACAACAACCTTTCCTGAGATTATGCGGGTGATATTATTGAAACAGAGAGGAGACTGTGAGTGCATACTAGCTTTGTTGTTTAGTCAGGCCAAGGCAGCACCATAGTATCCTCGTACGTTTTTGGACCCATATATTCACCTCAAACTCCTTCCTATGCTGGGTTTGTCTCTACTCATACTTCCTGGTTCACAGTCATGTAGCGTACACTACCAATCAATGCAACTATAACATTAAAGCCCCTAACCCTTACCCTTTTACTTTGCAGACACAGGTTGCAGCACCATCGAGAATGTGGATGGTGTGCTTAAGCCGGTGGATCTCTAGCCCAACTTTCTGATATTCAGCAGTGTATCCAGTTTTGGCCACAGCTCAATAAGTATTGATAAATCAGCCTTATTCACTGCCCTCAGCTTACAGCACCATATCTTCTGATTCAGCACATTATTTACTCGAGAGCAGTCCTTGCATTCGAGTGCGGGCGCGGATATGTTGCTGCAATATCTGAAGCCATGCGAGTCCCTAATTAACATTTCCACTGGTGACCGTCTAAAAAAAGAGACAAAGTGAATCCGAACCTGCTCTACAAGTCCTGCGAGAACCATCGTTTCAACTTCATTAGAATGCTTTCAACCTAAATTAAAAAGGAGAAAAGGTTTATGTTGCCGACAGGAATTATAAACAGCCTCTAATGTGGGTTCTCAGTTATTCAAATGAAACCAGACAATTTCCTGTGATAAAATAATATTTTCATAGTCACTCTGGGATTCCGAGCTCTTGAGGAAAAAGTTGCTTTCATCAGACCTCTCTATTCATTAATGCAGTTTTGAACAGGAACATGCTACCTTTCAACAGCCCCGGTTTTTAACGCAAGGACGCTTCGGTTTCAAGGTTGCATCTTATTTTATTGAGGAGGACTGGGAATTTTGCATATGGCTTCTTATAACCGACTCACCGACTGTTACTCAAAGGAAGGTCGCTGTTTTACATAATTTTGAAGCTTTTTTTTCTCTCCTAAAAGTTAGCTGGGTCTGCATGCAGGCAAATGTAGAAGGTTGACGTCCACGGATCAGATGTTAGCTCACGGCAAAAGAAAACTCCAAGGGGGAGTCTTGCCTTTCATAAATCATTGAAATTGGGCAATCTAGCATTTAAAATTGAATTTAAAATATCTTTTATTTAAGTAGCAGGAAGTGTAAAGAGGCAATCTATTTGTTTGGACTTCGCAAAACTTTTTAATTAAACCTGAAACACTAAAGGCGAACATCTTCAATCTCATGCGCCTTCATCTTTCTGCCTAACAAGTATCCTTTCGTAAATAAGCCTGGGCGTGGGTCATTAATAACAGGAGAAAGTCATTACATCTCTTCCGCACGCTGAATAATTGAGCTGCTGGTTGCCATAGCACACTTGCTGTAAACATGCTCATAAGCTCAGTTTTGGCTGACCGCGCGTGGACTGAGGACACATCGGTCTAATCAGGCTCCGGCTCCTCCCGCCACTGCAGAGGGACGGTTGCAACCTTCATCGGCAGTTTTGGCTTGGGCGCATCATGAACTCGAACAAAACATACTTAATTGGATTAGTCTGGCCGGATGCTGTGTTTTAATGTCCTCGCGCAGACAGGAGTCGCACACCTTTTGACCCCTGAAGAGGCAGCCTGTTAACATGGTCGAACAAATCAACTACAAGAACGGCTGACCTTTTTGCCTTTTTTCCCGCAACCACGTCTGGAACTTGACAAACCTTGTCCTCGTGTTTTGTTATGAAAATGTGAGGTTTCTTCAAGGTCACATTATTGTTTTAGATGAAAACAGCCTTTGAGGATATCTAATTGCCATTCATAAGAGAAAACGCTGTGCAGACAATAGGCCTAGTTTTCTTTCTTTCTTTCTTTCTTTTTTTGTTTTCCCCCCAACACACCAAAAGCATTTAAAATTACTTCTGGACCAAGGTTGTTGGAGAGTGAGCTGGGTTTAATGTACTTTTGCTGTTTGCTAATGTGATCTCTGTATCAGATCAATGGGCTGTATGGCAGCGCATCAATACATGACACGAATAAGAGATGTACTCACTCACTGAACTCATGGTCCATTCCAAAATCTATTACAGCTGAGGGACTCTATGACCGTCTATAGGCAACTGAAACAGTTAAATATTCCGGGCACACTTTTACCTCAGTAAAAACACGTATTAGAATCACTTACCTCTCATTTTGTCAAGAAACTTTTTATTTATGTCGAGTGCTATCCATCCAACCACATACAGTCACAAATTTTGCAGAGGATCTCTCAGTTTAATAAATGACATTTTAACAATTCAACAGCAACATCTCCCAGAAACAATGCTCTTGTTACTCTTGCTTACACATCATCTGTCATTTGTAGGTCGAGGTATCAAAGGCAGAAGTGACATCCTTAATGCATGGTCCGACTAGAAAGTGGCACAGCAAAAATTCCTGCACACATTTATTACCAGCTGCGACAGGGATGCCGGTTTCACCTTGCGAGTCGTATGTGTGTCAAAAATGTGGACCCGGAGTCACATCCTGTAGCAGGAACATAGCTCATTAGCCATAGCTTCATCGGTATTGGTTTCTCTGGACACACTATCAAAAGTTTATTTGATAGAGAACTGTTCTGGCTGGGACATCATTTCTGTTGCATTTTCTTTTTTGGTTCACTGAGCACCAAAAATAGAAGCAGCAATTTCAGGGTCACATTTTATAACCTGGACCATTTAAACCAGAACTATCTCCATGGAGATACCTCTAATGGCGGGTGACAGAATCTGTTTTCTGTAAGCCGACCTAACGGAAAAACAAAAAAGGTGGAGAAAAGATGTGGATAGCATGTGACAATAGCCCCAGGCTAGACTCAAACCACATACATCACACATACAGAGTACAGTAGCTGAGACACACACACACACACACACACACACACACAAATATGTTAACCCTCTTTTTGAGTAGTTAAACATTGACTGGGGTCAAATTGACCCCAATGATAACAGGAGGGGTAAAGAATCTGTATTTCCTCAGGCTGCACACGTTTTCCCTGTGTTATACATCATAGCAATGCTCTCCTGTGTTCACATGTTTATCACTTTATTTTCTCAGCTGAAGTTGTGGGCTCAAGCTAAAGTAAATTGTCAGTAGGGATAACTTATTGAAGGGGAAGGAATGAAGGCACCGACTGACTGTAATCTTTGTTATTTTGCATTGACAAGCATTGGTGCTAGTATGGGAATGTTAACATTAACAACAATAGTAATGACAGTGTATGAAGAAGGGTGAGAGCAGAGAGCAGAAATGTTAACGCCTTTTGTTGCCTCTCGAAATCACAATCATTGATTTGGGAAAAGCGGCGTGTCAAGCGTTTGTGTTGAATATTTCACATAACAATCCACCAAACTGCAGCAAAACCATGTGTGATTGTATCATCAGTGTTTAACTTGCCTCTTGTCTGGCAAAGTTAATTAAACTGTCATTGTTTGAGAGGTAATCTTGATGCAATCTCCATCCTACAGAACATTTTAAAGACCTCAACGTTAATGCAAAACCTTTGACGACATGAGTCATAAACGTGAGATTTATTCTTATGTAAATTGCGGGAAAATGGTGAAGGACGGGACTGAGAATAAAAGGACTTTTGCAACTTTTTGATGTCTTGTTAGAAAACAGCGTCATACTGTCATATAGTGTAATATTTGCATCAGTTATTGCAGCGCTGAGGATTATTTGCCAATATTGCATCATTTCAGTTTATGCAAATTTGAAATGCACGTCAGTGAATATTGTAATCACTGAGCATAAGGAGGAGGAAGAGAGCAATTTTCAGAATAATGTGCTGGAGGTAAATAAATACGTTCCTCCAAACCTGCAAGACTAAACCTTTAAATTAAGAGGCAGGGGTGATTTTCTAAACCTGACAATTAAGGCATTGTTTAATTTTGTATTTGTTTCCACTGAAAGGATTAAATGCTCTACTGTGGGTTTAGACATTTTTGCCATTCCTGGATATTGTAAAATCCTCTCAAATCCCATTGGATAGACTGAAAAATGTAATTTGGCAAACATTGCTTTTGAAGGTGTAACATACAATGCAAAGCCTTTGAACATGACAGGACAGCACCGGCTGCAGAAAAGGCTAATGTGTCCTTACAAATTACAAGCTCAGGTTGTAGTCTCTTCTGTAATGTTTTCTCTCCCTCTGTCTAACGAACAAAAAAAACACCATTTCAAAACAGAAACGGCAAAATCGTGCAGCAGCAAAATCTTTTTCCGAGCGTTATCGCTCGCCTCTGATTCACCTCTTCTATACCGTCCTGTCACCATGGCAGCGGCAGTAAGAAGCGGTTTGATAACTCTATTTCTTTATCAGGAAAAAAAAGCCTGGCTGACATTTGGACTAAGATGGCTGATACAACGGTGCGGCCGACATTCATTTCACCTCTTTCAACCCCACATCTTCATCTCCTTTCAGAATGGATTTTCATAGACGAATCATCACAGCGGAGGACAGATATGGCGTGATAAAGCCTTTGGAATGAATTGTTAGCGGCACTGTATTGTGAAAATGCAACATTCTGCTAGTGTATCCTCAATGAGATACTGAGTCAGTTTACTGATACCGCCGCTGCTAAATGCTATGTAACCATGTGAAAGATAGCTGAAAAAATGATTTGTGTGAGAATAAGTCTTCTTATGAATTAGTATAAAGACAAAATATAAAGTTATTTTCTCAAATGTAGGTTGGAGATTGTTTTAAATTATTCTGCTTTCTTTATTAAGTTATTGAGGATCTTTGCTGATTTTGCAGTGTTTTGACCATAAGAGCAGGTTAAGCACATGTGTTGCTAATCACCTTAACGATGCCTTAGGCCTGAACCTGGCTCAGCTGTTTCAACGAGTCAAAATGTCTGCTAATTCAACAGGGCTGGGTCTAAAACCATCTTCTTTCACTCTTTAGTCAACATCGACATTGTATGAAAAACACATTGGAAAGCCTTTTGCAAACCATAGTAGTTTGTATTAATTGCATTAATAATTTTTCGTCCAAAATTGTTGCACGTTTAAAAATAAATATTTCAATGGAGTTTTCACACATCATTACGTTTTCAGAACAGGTTGGATTTTCTGCATTTTCTTTTTTTTTTTTCAGTTGCAAACGTCATCATCCAACATGGCATCTGATAGGCCGATTTACTTGTGTTCCTCTGATGGGGCTTCTATCTGATAGAAAAGGGTGGGGGTTACCTGTCCTGCACAATAAATACTCAGGTTTTAGATTCCTATCAGTATTTTGTGTCATCACTTACATAGGCAGTGCTGTGTGACGGTCATTTCTACATCTGTGAAATGAGATGCATTAATTGGTAGGATTATAAGAAAGTACTTTTTTTCAGTTACTTTATGGGGAATTTTTGAGGGCACTGTGTAGAACACAGATTTCACACTGTTTCAGGACTGACATGGCACACAATATGCTGCACGACACAGTGAGTGAAGGATTTTGATCACAGCCAAGGTCTACTGTACAAGGGATAACTTTTTTCATTTTGCAAATCTCCATAACTTCCTGGATGGGGTTATTGCCGCAGTGATTTGAAATTCAACCTGTTTCTCACGTCGTAATATATTAATATTTATTTTCAAGGTGGAACATTTCACCCCAACAAGTCTAGTTAGTTTTTGGAGGTTGGTTTAAAAAAAAAGTAAAGCCACCAAGAGTCTTAAAAGTTACTACATCTATTAAACAAAGGACAAAGAGATGGTGACACCTGCTGCTGTCATATTATTTTATCTGATTTGCCTAAAAGTTAAGTGCCATACTGGATGATAAGGCGGTGATAGGAATTCCAAGGCTGAGCCATCGTTAATGTTATTAGTTCCACCTGTGTTTTTTACTGCCAGTAGTCAGCTCAAAAGGTCTGCTGCCAAAAATATGTTTTTTTAAGAATCACAGTGGCTTGGATGTAAAATGAATCCCCTGACTATCTTGTTCTATCTATCTCATTTATTAAAAACATTGGAGAATTGAGCTTAAAACAAATGCGAGTGACCATAGCTGGAGTTTGATGCCTGAGGAAGGACTACGCTGATTTATGTTAAATTAGTCATGTTGAACGTGATAATTACTCATGTTAAGCCATCCAACACTAGACGCTGATACAATGTGCCATATCTACAAGCTTGTGGGCATTTGATTTTCTTAGTCATCACAGCTGGGATGGAGCGGCTCTAATTTAAAAGCTCTCAGCCTAAAAGTATTCCAGCTAAAACTCTCTCTTTGTGCATGTGTGTTAGAGAGAAACAGTGAGATATACACACATTTGCCCATCAGCTTTGTAGTCATACTATGAAGAATACACCATATTGTCTCATCTCCTTTGACCATTATACACATCAAATGCTTCATAGGGACACAGTAAACTCTAAACTATTTATTTGGCACCTTTTAAAGCACACATGAAAAAGAAAAACACTGATAAAACATGATGATTATGTGGTGGGTCGTGTCAGGAGGCTCTGGTTCCTTTCCCCCCACAGCAGGTGTGGTAGTTTTGGTAATTGAAGCTAATTATTGATGATTTGGTGCACCTGCTGTCTGGCCTATTTAAACGTCTCTCTCCTTTCACGGTTTGATTCCCAGAAAGCACAACCGTCTCTGTCGTGCCCCCCAGCCAGATTGTAACACGTCCTACTGAAACTTTGTCCCAATTCCATGAACCGTATCAATTCTAAAAGCTAGTTCTGTGTGTTCACATTGGAAAGGTGACACAGTTGCATGTAGTCAAAGATGCATGTAGAACTCTATAGATTTCTACGAGTCCTGATGATGAACAAAGGAAAAGAAATGGCACATTGCTCTTTTTGAATTTTAACTTGGCAACAGTTTTCTAAAGTTGCAGTCCTTTTGTACAAATCTTGCCTCCCAAAAAGGCAATAATACAATTAATCTGCATGGGGTCCCCATGAAAAAAACTGAAGCTTTGCAACGTGACAAGGTCCTCCATTTTTCATTCCCTCAAAATGTTGCACACTTGAGAAGAGTTATCAGCAAAATCATGAACCAGCTAGTTTAAAATGCACATCCTCCTTTTTACAAATGATCGCCTCATCATCATACAAGCTGTTGTTTGGACTTCATAGCCTTTGTGAGACTTTGAATCCATCACCACAAACAATATGCTGTTGTTAATACATAAAACCAAGAGATTGGCACAGCAGCCTCTTAAATATGGCCTACTGGCTATGTTGCTGTTTATTTGGTGAAGCTGTGAAGAAAGTTGTAGGCCTATGTATTTATTAATATCTATAGAAGCCCAGTGTGTCACCCCTGAGCCTGCAGTGTTTTAAACCATGGAAAGCGTGTTTGTTTTAGGAGGAACTTGGTTGCCGGTGCCAGCAGTCTACACAGTGTTCATGCCACAGGATGAAGGTTAAACTTTACAGTATCTGCATGTAGAGGGTCTTCTGCTACCACTTCCTTTTTATCTTTTTTTGCCAGGGTCCATTCCTGTTATCTAATGTAATCAGTAGCTCAGCTCTTAGAAATTAAAATGAAACTTTTCCAGAGTAAACAGTCCCTTTTTGGTTTACTTTATTTCTTCACAGGGGAAAAAAAACTCTTAGCAGCCCTTGTCTTACATCTTATAAAAGCTCAACCAGTCATTATGGCTTCCCATCTGTCAGTGTTACTTTTTAATGTAGCCAGTGTTGGGCTGCTCACTGAAGCAATTAATTTATCCAAAATCCATTCAAAACCATTTTCCCTCTGGTGTGCACAAACTCAAACAACTGTCCACCGCCTAATCTACATTCACAATCACCAACATGTTTCTGTGTTGGACTAGAGAGTTCAATCAGTGTTAGTCTTCATAGTTAACAACATCTGCAAAATGTTTTACTTTTGACTTGCTTTTTGACTTGTGTGCTGAGCCCACATGAACAAAGCCAGACTGAAAACTGATGAAAGAAATTCAAACATCCCGAATAATTACAGAACATAGTTTCATTTGAGCCAACGATTTTAAAGGGGGTTTTAAAACAACTTCTGCTTGTGGAAATTCTTTCGGATCTTTTGAAATTATATGGACGGGAGTGTACCTTTATTGCCAAGGTTGATGTCGAACACATGCGCTACTCTTGACTGCTTGTGATCACTGACAATTATCATAGTCACACTTAAGCAGAGGGTTGACATGAAATAGTCCTCACACAACCTGCCAATTTAGTGCTTTCCTTCACTTATTTTGGTGTACCTCAAGGCTCATTTCTAGGTCCCTTACTATTGTGCCACAATGCTCAGTTAAATTTCAGTACTAAACTTTCGATTTTTAAATCTACATATTTCTAAAACACACAGATGTATTAAAAGAAATGGATACCATGATGCAAGATTCCTCGCCATTCATGGGTTTTGTGTTTAGACTTTCCCCTAATTTTATAAATGCAAGGAAGAATATGTGGGTTTTCTTTTTTTGTGATATGAGGACAATAACAGTAAATTTAAGAAAACATTTAGACTGTGGGATTTGTATTGACTGGACTGTTACCAAGCTTGCATTTTACAGAGGACAAGCATCAGTGAAAATCCCAGAATAATGTGCTTTATACAAAACACAAGTGACAGTTTAGAGAACTCAGGGGATCCATATCCCCCCACTGAGCTGTGCCTTGCTGCATACAAACTAGAGAAGAATTTGAGGCTGTTAGTCCTGTAAGGCTGCTCCATTGATGGTCACAGCTCAGAGTATTTTGCATGTGGTTGCTGTATAGACCGTTAATCCTGTTTCATTATGGATAAGGGAAATAATTGGCTTAAAAGCTCCCATAAAGACTTAAAAAGGAAATGGTGCAAAATGACTGCATGACAGAGCAGGTTTATCCAGCCTGATTTTCAGCCATCTGTTAAAATCTTCGTCTCACTACCATTGAACTCATTCTCAATTATTTAGCGCCTGCTGACGTGGACGGTATACCTCCTGCAAGATTCATACGTTGTGAGACAGCTATCAAATATTGAGAGCCATGTCCTGTGTACACAGAATCCTTCATGCTGGTGCCAAATAACGATAAATATGTTACACAACATGTCTGCTTTGAAAAATATGTAGCGTTTTGCAGACTTGGTTGTGTAGTAATTGTGTGGTGTGAAAGTGGTTTAGATTTTCCCTAGAGGGCCACAAATGAATGATTGCAGGTAGTATCGTCAAGGATGCTTACGTGAACCAAATATGGTCAGATTATCTTTAATGTCAGGCTCCAACCCGTGATCGCACATTAGCTTGAGAGACTGGTGCTCTTCAGTAGTGTAATTACAGAAAGTAAGTGGCTTCAGCCAAGAGAATGGCAGCTTGCACAGGCAGGGGTTGGCTTAGTCTCAATTAGTCTCCTCTGTTTCACCACCCCTCTCTCTCGCTCTCTCCAGAGACATCATGGAGATGGGCATTTGTCCTGCTCGCAGCTGTTGGTGCCCAACCTTTCCTTGACACGACAGAAAAATATCACAGAATATTACAGCAAACACTTTCTTTTTGAAGAGAAAGCATTGCTTCTGAAATCTTGACATTGCACCACACTTGAAAAACAAATTGCAGCCTTTCTGATGAAGGAACTCTGCAGCAAACGTCTGCTGCCTTCTGTGAAAGCAGTCTCTGACAGCTTTTCATAAGTCTCTTATGACAATTTGTCTTTTTGTCTGTGTTTATTCTGCTGCTCCTATTAATGCTCCATCTGGGGAAAGCCATAAGCCGATGCTTAGCTTTGTGGCCATATGTTATAAAAACAGGTGTTTTGCTCCCAAGTGTATTTGAATGGTCTTTCTATCTGCCATGATAGGACACCAAAATCACTTTCTAATAAATGGAAGGTTTCATAGTGCTTTCCTGAGTATTGTCAACTAGAAAAAAAATGCTATCAGGAAGTCGAGACGTAGCCTTACCTGACCTTCACCTTACAGTCCATTTTAAAACCGACTGAATCACCAGGAGGTATTTTCTATCTGTGCGTCCCTTTCAACATCCAGTCCACAGCACGCTATATGCGGAACTGAAAGCTCACACG
Source organism: Chelidonichthys spinosus (assembly GCA_029853015.1). Taxonomy (NCBI): domain Eukaryota; kingdom Metazoa; phylum Chordata; class Actinopteri; order Perciformes; family Triglidae; genus Chelidonichthys; species Chelidonichthys spinosus. The sequence goes on from CM056837.1 coordinate 15,407,469, forward strand.
GCAGAAGGCAGAACTGCTACTAAGACACTGTGGTGTCAGACAGGCAGGAAGCACCACCGGCAAGGTCTGCCACTGCTACAGTATATGAGGGTGTTGGCAACAGTCAGAGCAGCACAAAGCTACAAATGCGTTACCCCAAAGCAGTGTCAGGAAAGTGATGGGTAAACAGCATTTAATAAAACTAGCAAACTTCAGGTCAACTTCGAGACTGAGGGAGGATCCAGAGCAGAGGAGATCAGGAGGACTTGGTTGGGTGAGGACGAGGCTGAGTTTAAGTCTGATCCAAACCGAAGTAGGGAATTGAAGAGTTCAGTGTAATGGCTGGATTCCTGAAACGAGGCGGGGGGCAGTGGCTGGCGTCAGGAATCAGACAGAGGAACAGCAGGTACAAAGGGGGGGAAACAGAATTAGAAACTGGCAAAAGCAAGGATCAATATCCTGGCTGGAATGCTGGATACGCGACTGATGGAGCAAACGGAGTCTATGATCTGGCAGTGTTGAGGGAGGAACTGGGTATTTGTAGCTGAGCAGGATGATGATGATGATGATGATGATGATGATGATGACTGGCTGCTGGTGGCCTGACTCTTGAACACCTGACTCCACTCCTGTGAACACACACACAGGGAGGGGGAGACACACACACACACACACACACACACAGCAGCTAGGCAGAGACGGAGGCCCTTACAAAATGTTTCACCCACCCTTCATGCAAAAATACCACAGAAGAGAGGGTATGTGCAGCAGGCAAAATGCATTAGGGAAGGTTTTGACACAGAAATACATCCCTTTTGTCACCCACAATGGTGCTCTGTCCATTCTCCCTGCAGAGTTGAGGTGTTTTTATGTGTTGCAAGCAGGGAAAAAGGGTCACTTTTCCAAAGAAGACATGCAGCCTCAGTCAGAGGCTTTTTAGATGACAAACCGCTTACTGATGTCCTATGTTTGTGGTTTTTCTATTTGGAAAAAAACATTATGCATTAAGATGCAAACAGTAAAATTCAAACATGTTTTTGTATTTTCATTTTGCAGTTTAGTAAGCATATTGTGTGCCAATTCGGGTGTCAAAGTCAAGGCTATACTTTGCTTCGTTTGGCAATGTGTGGCACTAATTGTGTATTCGCTAAAGTAAAAATGAAAAGTGGTTTTGAGCACGGCTCCTCCTTTTAGTGTTTTTACCAAAAAAGTTGGACTAAAATCAATTCAATTTTCCTCTTCAGTGGAATGAATGTAATCAGTGGATCACTCATGGAGGTGAGGCACATTTAGGCCCCTCTGACATGCAACCTTTGCACCATCACAATTTAATATTTTAGTCTTTTGCCAGGTATTTTTCCACATACAAGGAGTTTGCCTTGGTATCTTGATCAATATGCTAATGGAAAACTACCCCCCAAAAAGTCAGTGATAACAAATGGTAATGAAACACATTGAGTTAGATGTGAAGACTTGATGTGAATGTAATGTGTGGCATCCATTGGTGGTGGGATAAGAGTCGGTGTCAGCGGGGGTCCAGGGCTTTGTTGATGAGGAGCTGCAGTCTGGAAGAAGCTGTTCTTGCGGCGTCCTGCCTACCAACCGGCCAACTGCTTTGGCGTGAGGTACAGCGAGTCGTCCTCCAATCAGAAGATTGGCGGTTCAAATCCTGGCTCCTCCAGTCTGCATGCCGAAGTATCCTTGGGCGAGATACTGAACCCCGAATTGTCCCGGGTGTTGCGCCATCGGCACATGAATGTGTATGAATGAGTTAAATAGATCCTGATGTGCAGGCAGCTCCTTTGCCAGCAGTGAATCATGGGCGTATGAATATGTGTGTGAATGGTTAAAAGTGACTGCAGGGAGAAGCTAACTTGAGTAGCTAGTTAGCTAGAAAGGCGCTATAAATGCAGGTCCATTTACCATTTTACTAAACTGTATCAGAATCATTAAACCTTAAAGATGCACACCATTTTGTGTGGTCATATGTGACTGAAATTCAGGACCTCTGACTGGGAGTTAGCTGGCTTTGTTTTTTAATGTTTTTCAATGTTTGTCCTGGCTCAAAACTCAGTTATTCTAAGTCTACAGACCCCACCATATGATTAATCAGCATGTCATATCTTTTCAAACTTTTATTCTTATCATGATAAAGCTACTTTCTTTTTACTATCTTTTGCCCTGGCATCACATGACAAACTTTACTAGTCCTTTCAACCTTGACAGTAGGGCAGACAAGATCCACTCCTTACCTTTCACAATAAAAGCCTTGCATATATGGCCTAATATTCACAGGCAATATTTCACTTCATGGTGTTTATTCTTCAAACGTGCGTAAAGGCCTTAACATAGATTCAAATACTCAAATGTAGAGTCAGTTAATTACTATTATAGATTGATTGATAGATACTTGATAGGATCCACTCAAATCACACTAGCCATGACTCTATGTAGTTTATGACCTTCTTCATCAAAGTGACATGGTTTTCACAGGAGAAGACAATTTATGCCGCAATAAACCCAAACACATCACTTCTATCACTTTTTACTGATCGAAAAAAGTTGTTTTCCAGTGTGCTTCCAAACTGTAAAGTGGTAGTCAGCCCATCCATTTACTCATTTTTTTTTTATCTATTTATTTTTTTCTAAATCATCGCTGCAGGTATTTTCTGAATTCGCCACCCACGCCGTTTTCAAGCATTGTGAGCACTGACACCATCTGGTATTAAGTGAAGCACTTTGAGAAATGGGGCTTCTGCGTGGATGTCTGACTGCCAAGGGCGACCTGGGGCAAGTGCTTTGTGGCTGAAGACATGTTTACAGTGTCTAATAGGTCGGCAGAGGGCCAAGAATCCGACCGTTCACCTGAGGCCACAGACGTGGGTTAAACAAGTCAGCAGAGTGATGTTGAGGTTTGATCACCAAGCCAGGGGAGTCTTAAAGGGCGACCAGAAAATCCAAGTCATGAGAAAAATATATTTGCTGTGTTGAAGGGGGCGGAAAATGAGATGATGGAGCCATGTTTGTGATTTTTTTCTCCCCTTTTTTCCACTACACTTCCCTTCCCTAATACAACTGCCAAATAATTTACTGATTGATGGTTCACTTTAATGTCAAAAACTCCTTGTCTGCAGGCTTGACAAATTTGCATGCTATATCATCTCTTCCCTCAAGTCCCAATCCCCCATAAAACACGCTGCTTCCTCTTCCCTTGCCCCCACGTGCAGGTGACAAGCTAAAATGAGAGATAGCTCCATTTGCTTCATATAGCTAATTGGATTAGTGCTTAAGGCACTACAATAACGGCTGAATTTAGAGAGGCAGGCGGAGAGAACGAGGGAGCGGGGAGCTGAGTGGTAGAGCCAATTTTCCAGTGAAATGAGCTTTGCTCCAGGTGAAGAGAGAACTCCTGCAGAGAAAGGGAGAAGCTCTGTGTTGGGAGATTTTCTGCTACCAAACACAGCAATGTGTCACCAAATTTATATTCAGTGCACCACAAGACGGGGCACAGAGCTCTATACGGCGTGTTTTATGTCACAATGCAGCAAAATTAATTACGTCAGAATAGGAGATTTTATGTGCTGGAGGACACTTGTATGATGTATGCATCAATTTTAGATAACAGTGCAGTTTGCATGGATCCGTATCGTCTTATATCATAAATGAATATTCAAAGGTATATTGGTGACCCTGTTGAGTGTTTTTGTAAAGAAAAGCATTTTTATTTCCCAACAAAACACATTGTGTGAATCCCTGAGATATAAATCGTGTTAAATGCATTTTCAGCATCCCTAAATCATCTGCAAAGCCAATTTTGAAACCTTCATCTTCTTCTCATCTCGCTCACAAAAACACTGCTCTATAGCACCACTAGTGTTCATAAACTCCACAAGGGGTCTTCATTGTATTTGTAACACTGAAACACTTGGACTGTGCTTTACATATTGATAAAAATAGACCTAAGACGTGTCTATTATGGGCATGCTTTTTACAGGTGGAGGACTGATAACTTATCATTGTAAACTATACATTTTAAAGTTGCTAGCATGTTGCATGCTCGTATCTCACTATAAAGCGAGGAATCTTAATTGGTGGGTGTATTGCTGGGGACCATGGGGTTGCTTTGCCGAATTTGGAGCAATTTACAGCTTTTCAGGCCGCAGCTCATTGGCTGCAGTTCACTTTTGCTGCTGGATACTGGTTATACAACGTTTCAGCCAAACTTCCCTTCCCTACAGCACGTCTGGGACTGGGAGCCAAGCCACCCCCCAGGAATACCGAGCCAAGCAATAGGGCTGTTCCAAAGGGGGGTGGTGTGAATGGACACTGCACAAGTCTTTAAAATAAAGGACTGTGTGCATTGCTGTCTGCAACTTTGTTATCTACCATTTGGCATTCTTTCTTTCTTTTTTAAAAAACATTTCTTTCGAAGTGAGTTTAGCCACCTTTGCATTCTGTTGAAAGGTTTCCTCATTCTCCCTGCCTGCTTCCCTGGCAGGCTGCCCTAGCAGTAATGAGGGCAAAGTGACAGATGTAGTAAAGCAGCATGCCATAGTAGAAGATTATACATGAAGTCAATTCAAGAACTATGAAAAATATCGTAATTAGCAGACGGGCATGAACCTCCCAACGCTCTTTAAAAAGTCGTTTTCCTCCACTGCAGCATTCATTATATTTGGTGGTTCACCTGCAGCCACCTTTTCTGATAATTCTGTTGACAGTTTCCCAGTCCACCACTCATGTACTACCTGTAAATCTGCACAAAGCACCCAGAACACTGGCAGCTCCAGATGGTAGCAGGAGGTAAGATGTTTACAAAATGTGAATATGCAGAATTGATGTAACCTGTTGGAAACCCACACCGCATACTGATATGTACAAATTAGCCTGTGACGCCTCGCATAATGGTACAACGGAGGCGAAAGGTTTGATGTCACAGTTTTCAGGTAAAGGGAAAATACAATTTATGCTTTTGTTTTTCTTTAAGGAGAGGAGTGAATACCAATGATTCCAAAAAGACTAATTTTAATCAAATATTTTATGGTACCCTGTGGAGATAAAAGTAATGTAATGGCCATGGAAGCAGTCATTTAAAATTGTTTTGTATCGGCGATTTTAAATTTAATTTGTTTTTATCCATTCCTGCTAGTTGTCTTTTTTTCCTGGCTTTCAGATAATTATCAGTAATTGTCTATTAAACGTAACTTAGTGCCTTGTGGTGTCCAAAGATGATTACAGCTCACCCAAAACCATCTTTACGTGCACAATTACATACATTGTGCACAAGGAAAATCTGCCAACTCAAATCAGGATGTCACGTTGAATAGCAATGGCACCTGTGAGTTTGAGAGACTGTAAAAAATCCATTATGGCGTCCTTTTATCATTCTGCCAGACCTTTATTTCAAAATGGCCCATGCCGTTTTATGCAGAGGTGTAAATAAATGTAACAGTAACTGTCAGGAGTGGGGTGAGTTTAAAGCACAGTATTAAAACATGACAAGAAATTGAAAACTGTTGAGATGGAGAAGACATGGACTTTTGGCTTTGCTGATTTATCTGATGAGAGAAGCAATTTAACACTTCTGCGCTGATTTGTGGCTGTTCTTCATGCCGTGTCGACCCAGATCAATATGGGTGTCAGTGCTATGGCCTTAAATTACTGTTAGATGCTCATTACAAAGCAAAGCTCAATAGATTTGGCGTGTGTGTGTGTGTGTGTGTGTGTGTGTGTGTGTGTGTGTGTTGCACCTGTGAGCGCATTTTTCTGAAGTGCCTGTCAATAAACACCAAGGCCGTGAGGTAGTTTGAGTTGGAGAGATTTAATCAACCAGAGGCCTGATCTCACCCACAACACACAAATACAAACCGAAAAGACCAAACTCTCCTTGAAGTTACCTTCTGAAACCACTCTTGGTATACAATGTAATATATAGCCAATACCGTTGCAGCGCAGATAAAACATGAAATAGTGCGTCCACAATGGGATGATCAAAGGCCAGAAAAAGCAATAAAAGAAGTGTGTCTATCCATCAACGCGCTGCTGAACACCCAGAATGATCTGAGTCTCAGGTGGACTGAATGCCTGACAGAGGCTCTCCTCTCTAAATCACATGGCTACTCTCTTATTTCCTGGATGACTGGACAGTTTCTCCCCTCTGCCATGTACAAAACAAGCAACTTCTGAAAGGGAACCTTCACCAGTCAGTCAATGGTGACTCACATTTATGGTTTATGGATTTATTTTGTTCCTGCTCACAGCCATCGGTGCATCTTATGAGGCTTTGAGAATGAATAGGACATAATGGCATTTCTACACTTGCTTGCTTTCTGCTTTTGAAATGGAACTTTTAATGGGTTTAACCAACTATATTCCTTCATGTATATTTTCCAGAGTGAATATTCCTTTTTATAGTATCTTAATACAGTAACACATTTTTATGTGGGGACTATTTTAAGATGGCTAGCTCAGCTTTTTTTTCTGAGCCCCGTTCCACTTCTTTATTGTTGCTAACCCTGTGAAGCTTTCCGTTCTTTCTCGATACATAAAGTTTACAATAAGATTCGCCACTTAAAGGTCTTGGTTATTTTTAAAATGGGTCCTTGGTGCCAAAAGCAGGTGTCTTATTTCTAGCCAGTTATTGTTGATTTATACCGTCTGAAATATCAACTGCCGTTGTCAGATTTGATCAGCTCTAGCTAGCCAATTAAGCTAATATTAGCCCAATGAGTTTTATTGAAATGCTACATTTTCATACTGTTTTAGTATGGTATTTCAGTTTTGTTGTTATGTTATTAAACTTATTTGGTGTAGTAACATTAAATAACTCAGGTGACATTGGCTAGAGTTCTTCTCCCAAATCTAAAGAGCACAACAGTACTGCCAACGTTAGCGCCTAGCATCCAGTCAATTCCTGCTGTAATCCTTGGCTTTGGAAGTAATGTTTGGTTACCGCTGTAGTAGTAGTAAGCTAGTTTGGAAGAAATGTTAATGGTTGCAGTTAACCATATGTTTATTCCATTACTTACTTTTGTGTTTTTTTGTTTTGGGAAAGGCTCAAACTCTTTAAATGCAGAGTCAGACTCTTCAACCTTTTTACAACCCAGTGGCTGATTTCAGAGACGCCATGTTTACTGACAGTCTACAAGGCAAACACGACTTGAAATGCGAGACACACCATGTCTTGTGGCAGACATGCTGTGGGATAACGTGTCCGACAGCAGCCCCCCGCTCCTCCTTGAAGAGCCTACCTCCTCGACAGTATCAGACCATCAGGCTACCTGGCTCTCCCAGGCCTGTCACTGGCTGCTCGGCTGCCTGACTGTCTGAGGACACGAGTGAGACCGTCCTAATGAGAGATAAGAAAAGGGACGAGGCTTGTCTGTGTGCGGGAACACCCAGGTGCAGAGAGCTCATGCTGGGAGGTACCACGCTGCCTTTAAAAGGGGACTTTTTATGTATTCAGGAAAGGTATTCTCAAGATGCATTATATTTAAACCACTTAATCATTGTAAGCAAACAGGGTTTTGTTTATGTTCTCTCTCTCCGCAGCACACAGTGTGCATCCGGCCTAGTAAACACTTAGAATGATTTTCATATCTAAAAAAACATTGGCAAAGAGGGTTTTTAATGTGATTTTATTTTTAGCAAACCTGCAGTCTGCCTCCTCTCTATATTAGTGCAATTTCACCTTCTTTTTCTTTTTAAAAGCACATTACAGCCCTGCGCTCTGCAGTAATGTGTTTCATTTTACCAAACCAACCGGAGACCTCCACATCATGCATTGCTTTAAAGTTCTGCTTTGCTTAATGAAAGTTCCATTTAATTTTTGAATAAATTAGTCTAGCAAAACTTCTGCATACATGACTGATAAGCGAGTCAACAACTCACGAGACCAAATTTTACTTTTACTTTCATACGGGACACAAACACCAGCCTCCTGGTTTGTTTGACCCGTCCACCCTGTGTGGACTATATGCTCTTTATATTACTTTATACGGTTTCTCTGAGCATGTAATGATGGCGCTGGTGGGTGTACGTCAGGCAGCAGCCACCTGTTCTGAAAAGTGCAGCCAACACTGAAGTGCCTTAAATTTGTATTCTCTCCACTGGCCAACGGGGGGGGACTCCTCTGGTTGTAAAAAGAAGTCTGGCTATGAAAAAACCCTCCATCTCGCTTGATTTTGTATCTCCGTAAACATTATAAACATGAGTTTATGGTCTCAATTGAGTTTCAAGTCTTCTTCAATACAGCATGATGTTCAATTAGTAAATGATGGCCCATGGAAATGCTTTAATGCAGCTTTTAATGTATGATAATTGCATTTAAACTTCTACCATGTTATCCTTTTTGGTGTCAGATGTTCTGTCTCCATTCCTTTGCTGTATTGCTGTTACTACAGTACTTTCATGCTTCCCTGTATCAAATATTTAAACTGGCGAAGCTTCAAAAAGAAAAATAAACAGTTCACTGCACAATTAAAGGACGGAATTTGCAAAAGCCACAACCGACCCAGACTGTGTGACAGAGGCTTTTCTTGGGATTCTGGAGGTGTTATAAAGTTTCCATGTTGTTGTTTTTTTGGTATGGTCAAATATACACACTTTGTTTTCCTATTTATTTGTTTCATGTAAACTATTCCATTTTCAAAGCTTAATCTTGGACAAAGATCAACTAAGATTCATATCTGTTGTTACAACACTCCACTGAGCCCAGTAGCTCATGTAGGAACATTTTGGAGACACCGTGTTGTTAGAATAGCACAGTGCATTCGGCGTAATTAGGATTTTGTTTGGCAGTGTCTCCGAAGCTTGTTGCCTCTGTAGATAATCCTTAAAGGCGACACAATGTGTTTGTCTGAGCTATGGGAGAACTGTGAACTCAAGCCTGAGCCTGTAAGCTGCCACAGAAGAAAATGAATGAACACCCACATTCACAACAAAGCAGAATTTAAGAGAGAGGCAGGAAGGAGGGGGAACCAAGGCAGAGAGGTGGCTGTTCAAGTGATGACACACAGCATAGCTGCTTTCTGCAGCAGAGAAATTACTTTGGACTTTGTGTGTAAACTCCTGTGTGTTAAGTCAGCCCTGCATTTGCCCAGCAGTTGTAGTTCATTTTATGACCTTTTACTTGACTGTTTCCTTTTTGACCATGTGTTTATTTTGGATTTGCACCTTTTATTGATGATCTCTATTTCATATTTAGTTTTGTTTTTTTGCACTCTAAATATTTCCACTCATTCCTACTTTGTGCAGCAACTGCTGCGCAACACCTTCCCTCGGGATAAATGCAATTTATATCTCACCTTTAGAAACTGGCTTTCTGTGAAGACGTTTTCATCATTTCGGCAACAGATAAAATAAATGTCACTTTTTTTTGTTAAATCTTAAATCTGTAAATTTATGTAATCTGTTACACAGACAAAAAAAGGTGTGGTTTTATGAGGGGTTACATGCTGGACTATTCCTAGAGTAGCAGCGACTTCCTGGTGCACAGTTTGTTGTTTTTGCATTTCATTTTGGTACAAATAACTAATTAGATTTATGTAGCATGTAAATGTGTGTGTTGCTGGTTTATGTGTGTATCTTTGGACAGCTAGCTGTTTCCCCCGGTGCTAAGCTAACCGCCTCATGGCTAACATCATACTCAACCGACAGATATGTGTATCTTCTCTGACTCTCAGCAAGAAAGCAAATTATATATATATTTTAAATTACACTATTATGTTTAAAAGTTTGACTTCATACAAAAATAAATGTTAAATTAATGCCTCTGCAATTTCTTAAAAAGCATCGCCTATGTAGGCTAACAGGTTTGAGCTGGACATACTTAGTAGGTGGACCCATTGATTTCCATTTAATAGCTGATGACTGTGCGTCTGGGGCTCATTAAAACAACAGCGCGATGCAGATTCAGAGCTTAGTGCCGTCAAACTCTGCATCTGTGACCTCCAAGGGCCGCTGCATTTAACAGGGAACTGCCTCTCATTACTTATCCTTTATCTGCTGTCTCATTATGCCCGTGTTCTGTTTTTTGAATTTTTCTATTACTGTCTTTGCAATGCTAATCTTCTGCTTAAATCAGCAGCTCTGTGTATACAAAGGCAAGGGGGGGGGGGGGGGGATGACTCATCCTATTAGAGTTGAGGAATCCGGGCACTTGGGGAAGTAGTCGGGGTTGTAAAGGGGGGGAATATTCCCATCTTCCTAAATGCTGCTTTGTATTTGCATGAGGGAGAGAGAGACTTCCTGTAATCTGTGCAGCTCAGCATCAGGTCTGCAGTAAACTAACGTGTACGCGCGATATGCCTCCCTGGATGGTGGATGATAGCTCATGTGTCACGACTGCAGGCCTATCACTCGCCGCGCTTCCCCCTGCAGTGCGAGGCCAATATGTTCAGTAGACATAGATGTGGGCATTGCCTAATGGAATCCAGTCAGCATGGCCGATACCATCACCGAGCCACACTGCCGAGCCTCGATAACGCCGGGCTCGCTCCCTCTTTGGAGCAATGGCAAGTGTCCTGGAGAGCCCTGCAGGATGTTACATATTAATACTTCTCGACATTTGCTGGGTGATAAGCAGCCGGGGTATAAATATTTCTTTTCATGAACCCACTTCGGCACAGCTTCCTCATAGAAGACAATCTCGGGCTATTTTCCCTTCGTGGGCCTGTGTCTGAAAACAAATGCACTATCCTCAGTAACCTATGCTTCTTAAAGATGCATCGCTGCATGAAGGGGAAGAAACGGTACAGCTGGACTAGGATTCATATGGTCACTATGTGGTATTATCTGGTCCCCAAGAGATGGTAGATACTCCTTCACTGAGTTTAATGAGCAGATCGATACCGCGTAACAAAGTCAGCCTCCACATTTAGAGCTCACTACTTTACAGCCAATATTTGGATCACTAAAACAGGAGATAAAAAAAGGCAATTCAATATTAGATAAGGCCCCTGGAAGTTACAATGTGCAATATATTCCTGGTGAAAAACCGAGAATGCTGTTTTTACACTTCAGTTTTTGGATGATTTGCATAGTCATTATGCTAAGCTAAGCTAAGCTAGCCGGGTGCTGGTGCCAGCTGCACCAGCTACATGTTTACCGCACATTTGTGTTATTAATATACTCATTAAAATTCCAGCAAGACAGCGAATAAGCATGTCCTCAAATGTCAAACTATTCCCTTTTTAATGAAGAAACTTCGAACACCCAGATAGTCACCAGCTGTGTGTGTGTGTGTGTGTGTGTGTGTGTGTGTGTGTGTGTGTGTGGGTTTGTGTGCATGTACCTGTGAGTCTGCATGCCAAACATGCCTCGAAATCCAATTGGCAAATGCAGAGTGAAGCGAATACAAACCACACAGCTCTCAAAAATTCATGTTCTATTTCCCCATCAAATATGAATCACAGTTTATAAGATCACATTTGAAATTCCGTGGCACAGCTCGTGCACTCCCAAATACTTTTAGTAACATTACTCGGGTTTATTCCTGGAGCATAGCTGGTAGAAGTATTTTACAAACGTGTTTCTTCACGTCACGAAAGGTAAAACGTTGTGGGCCGTGACAAAGAAAGCTGTCACAGTTTGTTTTTTTTAAATGCTGGAATAATGAAGCGGAGCCATGGTGGTACATGTGTGCATCAGCCAGTGTGGCGCAGCCTGATCACTTGTCGTGGGCTGGCATAAGGGAATGAGGCATGTGTCATATCTTGTTTAAGCAGCCTGATGCAGCGTGTGCTTTGGTGGAGGGTTCACAGCTACTTCTCAGCCTCTCCTCGCAGCTCGTGTTGTCGAACGGTTCCTCCCCCTCCGGCTGTTAACTGACTGGGAAAGTTTCCCGCCGGATACCATGACGACGGCTGTCACCGGCGCTTTGCACCGCAGCAAATGGAGGTCATCCGAAGAGACGGCGGCCTTACCTCTTGCCGTCGCCGCCGCTGCTCTGCGAGGCCGGGCACACTCTCTTAGCCCACAGCCATCCCAGCATGCAGTTCACCTCTCAGCGGGCTGAAGCCACGCAGCCGTTCCAACGTACATATGCTCATGAATTCAGGTGCCAAGAGAATAGCGCAGCATGTGCTCGCATCTTTTTCACATCCAAGTCCTCAGGGCTTTACACATCCAAGTCCCTCCAGCTCGGTGCAGGAATCCACCAGAGAGGGAACAAACAAAACACAAGGAGCTGCTGCAAAGAATGAGTTCACCCCCCTCTCTCTCTCTCTTGGCAAGTAGCCCACAGCATCAAATGATCCAAACACATTAATTATTCATCACAATAAAGTAAAGATTCCATATCTCTGATGTGTGCGCATCAACAGGGCGTTTGAAGATTTGGTTTCTTGCCTTGATTCCAACAAAGTCCACAAAGGTGCTGCCAAACTTTTAAGGGTTTATCTGTTTATGGTTTGATTTCACTCGTGCTTGGATTTTCTCAGGTTTTACAAACATCAAACTTTCCATTTATCATCAACTCCATGATCACAAGATGTGAGATTTGAAACGCTAGATCTTTTTATTTGGATGTGTTTCTTCTATTTCCAGTTAGATCACCTCTTACGCACATCTTCATGATCATCTTAATGATTGATTTGACTGTACAACTGAACTAGAGAAATGTTGATTTCAGTCTCATATTTGCATTTTCCATTATTATCCAAAATACGACAATATTCCAAATTTGATATAGGTTTTTTTTGCTGCATTTTCCAATTTTTATTCAGTTTTTATGGGCATTCTTTTGACTTGTAATCACCACATTTAATAATTAATACAACTGATACTGATTATTATATGACATCTTCAGATTAATGCTGGTGCATCCATGCATCCATAGAATTATGTTGCAGCTCAGCGGAGCTAGTTTTAACTATTTTATATACAGTCCAGTACTTAAGTACATATACTTACTTTCCACTGCTGGGAAACAGAAAAAAAGCCCAGAGTTTTATTTAATTATTATTTTTTTATAAAACAAAGTAAGGCAACAAAGAAAAGTATTAAAACATAATAAAACTGAATAATTGCGGCCGCCATTCCTAAAAGCCTTCAATAATGCATTCAGCTAATGACATCGAGGACCGTACAAGATGAATTGACAGTGACAGTGGAGCCAAATTGCATCGCCAAAGAATCGGGTGCATGAATAACAAACTGAATCGAATATTAAATTCATTCAAAAGGGGGGATAACACTGGCAGTGACAGCGCAATCAATCCACATTTTGGCCTGACCTATTATGCAACAGCTCAGACAAAAGAACACAAATGAAGAAAGAAGTCGATCTCTCCTCCGCGGCAAAACCTGTCTTCCTTTTAACTCATTCTGTCTGTCTGCACTCAATTTTAACGTTATCCACCTCTTTCCCTTCTACCTACAGATCACCTCCAGTCCATTTTACACTCATATTACACTTTTGTGTGTGTGTGTGTGTGTGTGTGTGTGTGTGTGATAGTTTCACATTTCAGAGTTCTTTTTGCAGGCGGGTTGTACGTGCTACCGGCCGCCTGCTCAATTCCTCTCCTCGTGACAGATTTCATCCTCCGCGTATCCATCTTTCTTACCAGCTCGGGCCACATTGCTTCTGATATAGGAAGAAAAAGGTCAGAGCGTTAATGCACAAAGTGACAGTAGATACATCACCTTAATCTATGGCGACTTTTGGCAATATATCCCACACATGCTTCTCATCGGGAGGAAACGGGAGGGATGAGAGAGGAGAAGTCTCCTCCGGGCTTGAAAGGGTTTTGATTTGTGATTGTTGTTTTTAACAAAAGATTCTAACACAAAAACAACTTAATGTGTTTGGCCTTTTATTGGTACTCGTTTTGCACATTTAAAAATTGATGTCATGCATTTCATAATGGCTCAGGAATTGTGACATTTTCTCGAGCAACACTTTTGTATTTGAGCTTTTGCTCCTTTTCCCAGTTGCAAATATGGACACTAAGGATCCTATAGTGTCCATACTGTGTATCCCTGTCCTTGTTGGACATCTCCTGCATTCTCAAAGGGTTCGACAAACCACATTTTATATTCCCTGAAAGCTCTATTGTATTGCTTTCATGATAGTATGAAAAGCAAGTCCAGGGGCCGAAGCTTTCAAGGATTACCTTGACCTGGATGACCGAGAACCTTCGTAGACACGTTTCATATTCAATATTCTATTTTCAACACAATCATTAACTGCTGTAAACTGTGAAACAAACGCAGGTTTTCACATTGTTCTGTGTGTCCAGAAGCTTGTTTCAATATTGAATGACAGACGAAGGTCATGAATATGGATTTGTGGTTGTTAGAAGGTTGTTTAGTAACTCAGTCACTGATGGCGGAGGGCTGTATCGTAACTCTTTAGAAAGGCTTTTCAACCAAGAATGTTTTGCACTGGTCAGAGAGTATTTACCTGAAAACATATTTCAAAGCGAGCCCACATAATTTAAAGGTTTGAGCTCCACTGCTCTGTGCTGTTTACCGGCACTAAGACTTTATCACAATAAAAAGGACAGCAATTGTATACCATTATGCTTTTATTTTACATGTTTCTCCTGCAGATTGCGGCTAATGAGAGCATCTTGCTTTTGATTTTTCGGTTGGCTTCACCGGCGGGTTGTGACTGGCAGTTGAATGTTTTTTCTCGGAGCCCAAAAAAATGTGGGAAGTCATGGAGGCAGAAAGCGGAAGTAAGATGCCTCTAGCTCTCGCTGCGTTCCCAAATGTGCACATTAATTTGAAACTGAGCTTTTTTTTCACAAAATGTTCAAATGTATAGTCTGATATTGGCCCCCTGATGCAGCAAAATATGATTGATGGCAGTCGTCGTTGTTGTTGTTTTTTTACTGGATTCACTGAATGAGCCTGAAAAGCGACCCTGGACTATCATGGCAAAACTGACTTGAAAACACTGCAGAAGGAGGATGTAAATAACGGTAATAAATTAAAGAGAAGAAAGGCGCCATCACTGTAAGCTGGCGGATAAATAAAAGCGTGTTCTGGTGAAAATGAAGTAAACTTGTTATCATGTTTGGAACAGAACATTATCTCGTAACGATTTCACGCCGTGACTTATTCTTGCCCATTATTCTGTTTTAAGAAAGCGAGACGGATGTGCATGTTCTATGATCATTAGGGTGAGGAATTTTTTTTTTCCTTCCTGTACAGATTCGGTTAAAATGTCCTGCAGATTGCAGGCTGTCGGAGCTATTAGCAAGGAGGCTTCTTTCACACCCTCTGTGTCTCTCTATCACTCCTTGTCCTTGTGGGTGATTAGAATGCACCCTGGTTGTCTGTCTGCTCGCTCATTAATCACACAGCGAGAGACTGCAGGCCGAACACTAAATATACAGTTTGTCCTCATCTCAGCACTCTACACAAAGTGCTATTACAGCAGAAAACCACACTGGGTCATAAATGACTCATAAGCAGGGCTACGGGTTGTCTGGCGCTCGTTATTGTAACTCCACCGATACTCCAAGGCGTTTATGTAAAATCTGACTCTCATTAAAAGTTAAGAACTAGTTGTTCCTGCACATGTATTCTGTGTACATTTGCCATTACATTACAAGGCTGGCCTAGAAGGGCGAACCAACTCCTAAACCTGGAATGAACATAATATATAGAGCGTTGCTATATGTTTCTTGTTTTGAAGAAATATGTAAATTGTTGTGAGTTGGCAGATGCTCAAGAAAGTCTGACCAACTTGTATTTGAGTTGATTCCAAAAGATAGAAGCTACTACTTTATTGTGTTTTTATCGTGTCTTTTGAGAAGAGCTGAAGGAAACTCTTCCTGCATCAACGCACTGAAGTTCAAACTTGAGTGCCATAACTGAACTTTTCGAAACCCACAGGTGAGAAAGGATAAAAATGAGAAAATGTTTCTTTTTCGTGAAAAATAGCAGCTTCGGTGACGAGGGCAGGCAGCGTTGACCCCACTTGCCTGACTTTTTCTCAGTTTTAAAGACAGCGGAGGATGTTTGTGATTCATAAGAGAACGTTCAACAGGCTTCAATTAAGTAGGACACTAATAAGGACTTATTCTGAGTTAGCATTCAAAGACCACCCTAAAGGCAATCATTTACCCGTATGCTAAACCCATGAGCCATTATTGCTGCCTGATGCACACTCTTTTTTTTTTAGATGTTGTTTTCTGTCCAAGGATTTACCAGATAAGTTTGAGAATCGGGATTGTTTTGCATTGATAGCATCAGATGACGAATGTGAAGCAAATGGAACGGGTCCAACCCCAATGACCGTTTGACTAAATGAACACACCTATTACAAGAAGCGCAGGTGTGAGCCTTAATTTGACTCATTTCCATTGAGACATCGAGGAATTCTGCCCCTTATAGATGTCAAACTAATTTCCTAGTGATGCAGGTTACTGCAGTGTGTTGAATCATTTGTACAATATCTTCAGTCTGAGAAAAGCTGCTGGGGGTGTCGGGTTTGAGAGTCAGTGATGCCACCCCCACTCCATCCCCCATTGCAGCGAGAGTGCAGGGGCAGAAGGGTTGTTCAGTTGAATGTCCGTCCGACTCATTGATCCTTGATCTGGCCGAGGTGTGTGCTCGTTAGAGTCCATGGTATCAGTGAACTAACTGAGCTGTGTATCGATGAATCCATGGCGCTGTCCGTGGTGCTGAAGCAGCAGATGGATTTGTAATCGCGACTTTGTCTCCGAGTCCTGCCCTTCTGAACGAAACGGGTGACCGACTGAATGTGACCGTTTTTTTGTTGGTCTAATGACAAAAGACAATATTGCATCATGGGAAGTGTAGGCTCCATGTCTTTTTGGATATAAAAGTCCAAATATTTCATCCTTTTGCTGCAATGATTTGAATAATTATTTAAAAAAGAACTGTATGAAAGTTCAGAAGTACTTCATTGGAGCACCTCTTTGGTGTGTGAATGATAACAACGTCGACCAACTTGTTGTTGGTATTAATTAATGACATTCTGCAGCGGAAGATTAAGATGTTCTGCATAAATGCTTCATTTCGCTTGTCACTCGAAATAAATCACAAGATCAGAAGCTCCTCACAAACTGTGGAGATAAAAGAATTTCAGTCACAAAATCAATCCCTCAAAACAATGACAAAAAATATACCCGCAGATAATGAAGATTCCTGAAATACAAAGTAATTCAGAGTAAATGTCAAAGAAATAGAAAGGCGACCATATTGTATGTAAAAAAATTGACATACATATACAATGTTATTTAAAAAATGCCCTCAATGTCCATGGCAGAACCCAAAGAAGATGAATAAACACTTTTTTTTCTACATTGCTTTTTTCCCTGTTGGGTTTCATGGATGAACTGTATGTATTCCCCAAACATTGTCAACAATCGTTGGTGTATTTGATAATTCCATAAGAAAAAAAGTTTTAATATCTTCGTGGGTTGCAGAGTCTGCGAGGGGGAGTTTTCCCTCCAGGTAAATACGCCTCCCGGGTGTGAGGTGGTAGTTTTTTTTTCTCTGACAGGTTGTTTGTTTGGGGAAGATGTCAGCGGTTCATCTGCAGAACATTCACTTTGAAATAACACTTAAAGCATGGAGCGGGGGGGTGGCGTGTTCCTGCAGAAGCCAGGGGAGAAACAAGCCGCAGAACAAGATGTACTGTAAATCCACTGTGTGAGTACCTGCTACGTCTTCCAGAGGCAGGTTTTTACAGTAGTGCACACAGAACTGCTGAGCAGACTGTGCAGCATTTGGGCAGGGCTTAATCTACAGAGCCGAGCGGTGAATCATAAACAAGATGTCTTATTGACTTATCGACCTTTACACACGTCAAAGTGGTTGCCCCCCCCCCCACCCACACACACACACACACACACACACACTCCCGCCACACCATTTCAATTTGAGCCTCAATAATTCTCCGGATTGCGAAATCGTACATTTCACGCTTGATTTCATATTTCTCTTCACATTTATGGAAAAGCAGTTTGCTTACGCAGTTTGACTTAATGGCTCTGGAGATTGTTTTTGCCACGGCTTAGATAGCGATAATGTGTGGGAAGTTGCTTTATAAAAAAAAAAAAAAAAAACACAGATGTACCCTTTGTCACAGATCATCTGGCTCTGTTTCACCTTGGAGATAAATGACCTAAAGCAACAGGATTTACGAACATGACGGCATCTCACTGTCCACTCTGCAAATATGATTTAATAAACACACAGACTCTGCAAACACTGCTGCCCTCACCGCTTCTTTCCATGCGGAGCAGAGAAGTATTGATCCGTAGCATCATACAATAACTACAGTAGCAGATCACCAATATCTTAACCAATCACTGCTGCAGCCAGAGCCCCGGCTCCCTGACAGCTACTGTAGCACAAATATAATTCAGTGTTTTTTTTGGGGGGAGGATGGGGTGGTGACGGAGAGAATTAAAAAGCTGTGCAGAAAAGTTATTAAGACATAAATGACATTTTGAACATTTTGAGACTGTGATAAATCATGACAAATCTGTCCTTGAGCTGATGACTTAATTGATGATTAATTCTGTGTTTTTAACAGTAGCTTGAATTTTTAATAAAGCTGGAATATGTAACTGAAAAAAAGCAAATGCAATCTTCCTTATACAAATGAAAAAACTACGTTAAATTCAGAAGATATAAATCACACCTTTGTTCAATTCAGTTCACTTACTACATCTGACTTAGTTCAGATAACTTAATCTCTTTTTAAAGGAACAGACAAGAGTTTCTTGGGAAATGTGGGAAAATATTATTAGCCTGTAATTGTCACTTGTGGCCACAGGGGTCGCTGTTTAATAAAAGTTACATAGCATCCCTTTAAATATTTATTCAAACTGAATTTGAGACAAAAAGACATCTCAACACAAAGCATACATGAAGAGAATGTTATTAATTCTACAAAATAGTTAAGGATTCAGCTGCTTGTCTTACATTGAAACAATTTGCAAACTCTTTCCCATGTATTGATTTTGAAACGCGTCTATGTTTACAGATGGAAACAGAGGAGTAAATGGATGGCTGCACATAATCTCCTAATTTAATGAAACCCTTTTCCTCTCAGTGCAAAGCGGCTGCATCCGAGCTGCAGAAGTGTTTGTGTTGCAGCATCACGCAGGCAAACTTTTTGAATGAATCCTCTCTAACAGCTCCACAGAGCATCCCTGCCCTTCTAAACAGGGATGTGCACCGAGGTTTTAAGGCTGTTGCTCTAAACTGACAAAGACGTTTTGCTCACTGGCAACTTTGGGGAACTCATTTCCATTATAAAAACAAGAAACATTTCACATTTCATTACACTATTGTATCACACTGTACTACAGGAACCCTTTCCCAAAAGGAAACAAGTCACAATAAGCCATAAAATGCAATGCTATGAAATTGGAAGAACTACTTAAATAGGACAACACAGAATAAAACGTGTGGATCAGGACGAGCGTCTCAATTAGTTTGACTTCATCTTAATGCCAAGATTGTTTGATTCCATTCGTCTTTGTGTCTAAAGCAGCAGGGATGAGGAGGTGGAGTCTAGTTTGTCCTGGTGATCGCCACATCTGTTGATGCTTTATGTTGGATGTGTTTGTCCCTACAGCGGTGCATCAACGCCTACACACTCCTTATCTTATACCCAACGGGGGGCAGCTCAGCCAAGGGTGGACTCGGTCCAAACCTACGGGTGTCCAGGGACATTTACAGCAGCTATATGCACTATTTTACAAGCCATTTGACAATGGAATGACTTAAAAATCTCCACATCAAAGCAAGGAAAACAGAAAATGATCCATGACGAGCATACATCCTGTCACAGGGATTTTGTTCAGGGGGCCACATTTCAGAGACCCAAGGGACTGGGGTCCAGACATATTCCCTGACCTACTCGACTCCTTTCTGGTCACATGAATAAACCTCTTTTTGCTAATTTGTGCTAATTGGGTAACATTTCTGACATAAACTCCAGATATTACACATAAATACATAGGGAATAAGAGATCTTTGCTCCTTCGCGCCTGGTTATGATTTAAAAAGGAAGGAGGACCAAAATATGAGGGATACTAAAAAATCTATTTCCCTGAAATCCTCCATCACCTGAACTTCTGGATTAAACTGCCACCTGCACTAGTCTTGATGAGTTAGATGGAGGCTGAGGAAAACCAGGCGAATGGTTTATTGACAGAAGGTTTCTGAGCGTGCAGGTAACCATGGTAACTCCCTCTCACTCGGTGTGGGAGGAGAGGTAGAGACGTTGACCGAGATTACTCTGCGACGTCATCAGTAACGAAGAAAATAAATGATTTTTTAGCAGCAAAATGTCCAGTGTTTTATGTATTAAAAGCAGAGCTGGCCAGTTGAATAGGCTGGTCTGACTAATTTTCACTCCTGCCACCTAAAAAAGAGGCAAAAACAGCCTGATGTGACTATTTTTAAGGTACATGTCACACACAGGTAGGCTAGGGGCAGCATTCCTAATCATTAAACACATTTTTGTTTTGCTATTTTGTCTTTTTCCTCCTTCCGGGTCCCGTCAGAGAGACCGAGGGCAAGACCTCGCTCCTTAAACAAGTCTGGAGGTGAAGACGGGCGCCCGTTGGCGGAGCCTGGATCCACTTTCATTATGACTTACTAGAGCCTGACCTGACATGTCAAAGGTAAGGTGTGAAGTGAAGCCGAGCGTGACATTTACGGGTCATATCTGCTGTAAATGATTGGAGTGCCCTTTGTCTACATGGTTGGAGTTAATGGGGATGTCAGGGAGAAGGTGAGGCCATGTCTCTCAGCGGAGGAGGGGGGACCGGAGAGGAGCATGGTGTGCAAATGTTCGGTGAAACATTGGCATGTGTGTAACTTTTGGGATGTCTGGAGAGGAAATCAGCAGTTTGCAAGCGGCCATATTGACGGACCGAATATGTGACATTTCTCTAATCCGATTGGCCGTCTCGGGCGCCGCATGCGACAAACTGACAGTGGCGCCACAAAAGGTCAGAGGAGCGGTGACCTTTTTAGACGGCGTCACCTTGCCGCTGAACACACGGAGTCGACACACAGCAGCAGGATGTAAAAGCTGCCCTTTAACACTCCATCATGATTGATCGGCTCTGAAGGCTTTACTCTCCTCATTCGGAGAATATTAGGTGAATTGCTATCTCTGGAATGACTCAGTTAATGCAGAGGCTTTAAAAAGTAACCGCTCATTTAGAGAGATTAACACCCCTGTAATGTCGTCACGCCGACTGTCGCTATTCTACCTGAGCTTTAATGATATGCAGCGGGCGTATATCACCGACGGCGTGGACGTTTGTTTTTTGCTGTGCCTGCATGTGGAAGACTGCACAACTATTTGTTTCTTTCACTGCAACCATTTTTAGATTTCATAATCTAATTAAAAACTACTTTGAACACAGCCCCCGGGAGGAATCACTCAGAAAGAAAATGTAAAAAAAAAAATGTAAACAAAACATTATCTAAAAATGTCAGCTGCTTTTCCTCTCGCTCTCTTTAAACACACACACACACACACACACACACACACAGAGAGAGAGGAAACAAGGTTTGACCAGTGGCTATTAAACCGCCATTAGTTCAGCTGACTCACCTCTTCAAGGAGCAGCGTGGCCCAAGGCACAGTGATGCACTGTGGGTCACATCGTGGTTCAGTTACTGCAAAGTCTCAAAGGTTAATTCAAAGTCAGCACATTAGTCCGTCAATAAATCTTCCTTAACTCCTAATTATGTTTCCCCTTCTCTTCACACTGTCAACCGTTAATACAGTGGGCGCCACTTCCTGTCCTCACGCCACCTCGGGACAGTAATGCGTTAACAAGCTCCGGGGCGGATAAGTCTGATTAGCCAAATGTGATAAACTGGTGGAACTCGATTTTATTTGGCCGCGGTCCATTTTTTCAACGGCATCCAGCAGCTGAAGATGGAAGGAAGTGTTCAGGCCTCATCCAACTTGAGGAAGAATTAATCTACCTGTCAGACATCACTATTTATGGACGCGTGTCCATATTTATGGGCTTTGGTTCAAGGATGAAAACGTGTATCTTAGTCATAACTTTCAGTTTTTTTGCAAGTTTTATGAAATCCTAGTTGATGGATTGAGATGCTTCTGATTTCCTTTTTGCTGTCCTTTTAGCACCACACTGTGCCTCAGCTGGGCAGTACACAGTGTGCGTGTGTGTGTGTGTGTGTGTGTGTGTGTGTGTGTGTGTGTGTGTGTGTGTGTGTGTGTGTGTGTGTGTGTGTGTGTGTGTGTTTGAATGTAAGTGTCTGTGGCATTTTGCTGATTCTCACATTTTAAGGTGAGGCACATTAGTGATTGCATTTAAACAAGTAGACTGATACAAATTGATGTGTGTGTGTGTGTGTGTGTGTGTGTGTGTGTGAGAGAGAGATCTTTTTGTTGTTTACCCTGCGGTTGCCAATCTTCCTGCCAGGCTCTCTTGTTGTTGTTGTGTGCACCACGTTTTACCGTCCAGCTCAAAAATATAATCCTCCCATGTGCATTTGTTATTTTAATCCTGTCTGACATTTCTTCATCTTCTATTAAAGAAGCAGAAAAACAAAAGGCTGAAAAATTCATACTGACTTCATTCCCATGCTGAATGTCGTTTCTGCTTCAAGGTCCAGTGTGTGGGATTTGGCGTCATCTAGTGGTGAGGTTGCAGATTGCAAAAAACAAACCTGTGCCAAGCGTGGAGGAACCTACTGTGACAGTGAATGCCTCAAAAATGTGAAAGTAATACAACCTCCACGATTCTTATTTTTAGGTGATAACACACGAAAGATGTGATCCTAAATGCAACATAATTAATTATATATTTAAATACACATTTAGCAGAAAACAAGCCATGGTCTCATATACCTCTGCCATCTCAGTCCCTTCAGCTCATCTTCTCCCTTAATTATACCCACTGTTGTTTCAAAAAGCTAAATAAATCAAATATGGATGCTGCCAGTCTCTACTGAAGCTGGCGTAGATTTTCAGCAATCCATCATCCACGCCGTATTAATCACAGACTAGCTGCCATCCTCGTTCCGAATTAGCTTTGCAGAAAGGAACCCCTCTGAGATAATCACTTTTTCATCAGCAGCAATGTGACGTGTGGCAAATTCCGATGTGGATATGATGAGGAAAACAAAGTGTGTGTCTTTGTTCGGCTGCATGTAGAATATCCTTCAGTGAACGATGCTTCTGCCATTTGATGCTCCAGAAACTGCCTATGTAGTTTTTATTTTGAAGCATTAAAGGTCCAGTGGCTTATAATTTCTATTAAATGGAGCTTTTAAATAGTGCTTCCATTGAATCTTGCAGAAAAAGGACTCACATTTTCATATTAAAGTTGTTTTTCTTTATTATACCTTGATAATAATCTGTAATAGCAAGATATATTTACATCTAGGTAACTGTATCGTAAGTTCGCCCTTAATTGTGATGCTTCATCAACCTGTTATATTCTCTTCAGTGAGAAACATTGGGAAAATCAATGGATTTGAATGTGATGTGCAAGCTGATTTTAGTTGAAAGCAACACCTTATTTGAGAAAGGTGAAAGTGGCAAAAAGGTTCTACCGTCATCCAGAAAAAATCATATCAAAGTTGGCATTATGAGGGAGCATTCAGGAGGTCTGGTTTGTGATCTGAGAAACTGTTTTCCATTAAGTTCAAAGAAGTGAGTGAACGTGCTTGAAGAACATTTTCTTTCATCCCGACAGCTGCACTGCTCCGGGTCGGTGTTTGAGTTGTGCATTAGTTGTCTGAAACGTGTGTCTCCTTAGCCATATCTCCCTTGATAAAAGCGCCAACGCGGCAGTTTCTTTTCTAAAAATGGTAGCTTTCATGTCATAAATACAGCTGGAAATTGCATTATATTGACTCACTCTAGGTGCTTGTCCTTTTATGAATGGTGTATAAAGTGTCATGATTTGGCTGCAGTGAAATAGTTGCTGCCAGCTCAGGTCTGTTGCTTTTGAATGACACTTAAAAGTGAGTGCATCGGCCTCACAGTCGCAGCCATGGATGTCAATCAGCACCACAGGAACCATGTTCATACGGTATGGTGAGTGAGTGGTGGTATTTGACGTGAGACTGCCATCCAGTGGTGCGATCTATGAAGTCACCACATCCACTGGTCATTTATATACGTTAACTGAGAAGTAATTAAACAGACAATGATACATCGTTGGCATTTCTTTAATAAACATTTGCCAAAGGAGGAGGGTGGGGGGGCAAAATCAGTTTAATACAAAAAAAAAAGACATTTTTTAACTTGGGTTGTGTTTTGTTCATGATTTTACAACACCTACTGATGAAAAGGCATGTGGAATCTATAGTGAGAACAGCCTTTCTCCGTGACGTCAGATCGGATTCGCTGCAGTCGTCCAAGTGCTACCACTCTGTCTGGAACCAACAGTCTTATTCCTCAAACAGCTCCCTGTGCTGATAAGATACGCCATGAACCCAATCAACGGAGCCGTCGTTGTTTCAACATAATAATGGCCATAATAAAAAGAGGAATCTACATTACTTGTCACATTCCTAATTGTGCAGATAAAGCACACCACCAGTTTCCTTTCATAGCTAAAATAGTTTCCACCTACTTCAGTCAGTAGTGCAAAACATTAATACTAGTCCGCCCTGGAGCAATTACAGAAGGGTAATACAGAAAAGTATGAGATTTAAAATTTACCCGGCCAGATAAATGTACACTCAAAAAAGGTAAATTTTAATTTAAAAGACAGCAGAATAGATTACAAAAAATAGGAAAATGGTATGAGCAAGAAAAGCTCCTCTGGTGTTATTCGGCTGTCTTTCTGCAACGTACTACACATTCCAGACAGACGAGGAATACGATGCCTTGCACAGTTTTAAGTTATTACAAACAGAGTGTGCATCTTGAGATCCCACTGGTCTGGCCTGAGAGGCTTCAGGCTCAAAATGAGTCCTCTAGCCCTTTGTCCACTGTCATTTCCTATTTCCAGTCCTTCAGAAAGGCAGGCCTCGTCCCCTGATTGTTGCTGCTGAGTTCACATGTGGGACAAAGCCGATGGGTAGTGGTGGAACCCCCACTTGGGAAGGGGAGCCCCAGGGTTGTCCCGGCACTGGGATGGGTGGGGGAGGAGGTACACCATCCTTTCTACCCATGGCATGGTTGTACAAGTGCATAGCACTGGGGTTGGGCTGCCCCTCCACAGGTAAGGGGCTGTGATTGTATGTAAAACGGTGGTCCTTGTCTCCAGTGAACACCATGCTGCTGGGTCCAGTGGCTCCGGCGCCTGGGGGGAAGGGGTCTGGGTGGGCCGCGGCATGAACGCCTGCGGCAGACGAGGAGCTAGCAGCCTGGCCAGGTCCGCTAAACACTTCTCTCAGAGCGTGAGGGGGCAGGCCTGCACCTAACATGTGACCCATGTAGCCGTCCGCATACCCTGCAGGAGTGAAGGGGGGCGGAGGAGGATGGATGTAGTCTACACCGTATCCAGGCCCCTCCGCAGTAGGGAGAGGTGGGTAGTCTGGCTCTGGGGGTCTCCCTCCATCACCTCCACCTGCAGATGTAATGGGTGGAGCGTGGCCAGTCTTGGGTTCAGGTGGAGGCTGCCTGTAGTCCAGGTCAGAATGTGGAGGAGGCTCTGGAGGCTCAGGTGGCCTCTGGTCTGGGGGCAAGATGGACATGCCACCTGCTTCAGACACTGAAAGTCAGAAATGACAACATTATATTATGGATTGGATTTATTATTCAGCATTGTTTTTGTTTTCCAGGGGTAATGTGAATTCCCCTACATCTTATCACATTTTAAATTCTTCTTTTTCTTTTTTTATTCTACACAAGGCCTTGATCCTAATGTACTTCCCTAGTATTCCACCATGACCAGTTCCCTTGTGATCCACTTTTCTCTACTGCGTTTCATTATACATGATTCATCTGGTCAGCCCATCTTTGTTAACTGCTACTGACGCATGGTTAAAATATGTTAAAACAAAAGGAGTGGCAGGGCCCTCAAAGAGGCTGTCTCACTGGATTAAACAGAAGGGTTACCTGGGGAGACTGGGCTGGGCTCTGGAGGCTGTTTGACTTCTGGAGGTAGAGGCTGCCCACCCGGTGCTGCTCCTGCAGGATTAGTACTCTCCGCCCCTTCTCCACCATCACCTGGTTCCTGCCTCTGAGCCTGCTGAGCCTGGAGGAGCTGGGCCAGCAGCATCGTCATGGCTGTCTGCGTGGCGGCTGCGGCCTCTCCTTCAGGAATACCCGACGGTGCAGACATGGGGGGCGAAGGAGGCTTGGGCATTGGGGGTGTACGGGGCACACCTGCAGGCGCAGCGGGCGGGGGAGGTTTTGCAGGCGTAGGCTGTGGAGGAGGCTCAGCTGGGTCAGTGGGAGCTAGGGCTTTTGAGAGCTGCTGTAATGTTTCCTGATTGACCTTCGTGCCCATGGACTGGACAAACTGGGCCGTGTTGGCTGAACTCTTGGGCTGGCCGAGGAAGTTTAGGAGGACAGCTAGCTGCTCCTGGGTTAACTGGGAGTTTGGACCCTTTGGATCTGCAAAAAGATGGAAGATTATAGGTCCACCTGACTAGAACAAGGACCAGAAGTGTCATACGTGGAAAAAATATGACACCAGTATTGTAAAAAGACGATGAAGTACGCGTTTTGAAGATTGCATTGCTAATATTAAGAACAAATACAAACGGTAGTTACTCTCACCCAGCAGCGTAGAAGCGGCTGTATTCTGAGCCTTAATCCCTCCAGGAGCAGGGAAGCCCTGGGGAGTGTTGCTACGGCTGTCATCCAGTCCCAGCTCTTTGCGGGGCGCCTTAGGGGCCGCCGCTTCGTCTGGCATCTGCTTCTGTCGCCGACGCTTCTTACTCCACAGCTCGTGACAGTCCTGCCACAGTGGAAGACTGGAGAGATGGAAAACGTTAACGTTGTAACCTGCTAATAAAGCGTAGGATAAATATTATGATGCACCGTGAACGTACTCTGGTGGGGGCATCTTGTCTGGGTCCACGTCCTTCAGGAACTCGCTCCCCAACGCTTGCTCGGCTGTACAGCGTTTGCTTGGGTCCAGGTTCAACATGTGGTCAAACAGGTCCAAGGCGGACGGAGGGATGCTGAACAACAGAAACACAAGATATCAGTATAATGCACTGCTAGATGACTCAATCTCCAAATATTCAATAAAACATCATAACCATTAACTTACAAAGCAAACTCCTCTCGTAACCGCCTCCTGTACTGTTTCTTTGGTTTCATGGTGTTGAAGAAGGGAAGTTTTATTACATCTGGCCACACAGCGGGGCAGGGGCTGCCACATATTCGGCTAAAAGACAAATGTATTTGTTTAAGCAGGACGCGGCAATGTTTGGATTAAAATGATCATGGCTCCTACATAAGTCGTAAAATTACTTCATGACTACACCCAGAGAACCAGCCAGACTAGTTTCTTTAAATCACATTTGATTCCACTGGAGCATATTTTCTCTCCTCCCTCACCGCTGCAAATGTTGTACCGTACAAAAAGGATAGATAAAGTGAAGGAAGAAAACAATTTAAAAAAAAAACAGATTGTCTCCACTAGATTAATAACCACCTTCACCTTTCCTCTACAAGGGCAGAACAAAACAAGTGACGCCTGCTACTCAAAACATCTTGTGGTTGCATAGCTTTTTGTTCGACGGAGGCGATCAGTGGAAAACCAATGATAACTGCTTTCTCTTCCTGTTTCACGTAGCTGAAAGCCATGCTCAGTCTCTCTCTGACACAAGTGGGTGCAGCACTATGTATGAACCAGATGAGAGTTCTCACCTGGATCTAAATTACAAACATTAATATGATTTACATCAATCTCACCTGATAAGCTCTAACTGAGCTAGCTCCTGATTTGCTTGAAAGATTGGTTTCTTTGTGAATAGTTCTCCAAGAATGCATCTGTGGGAGAAAAAACAAGATACAATTCACCACAATAAATGACAAAAATAATAATATCACCGAAGCAGAAGTATCAACAACAAATAAAGTTCAAAACATCCGCTCTTACCCGCAGCTCCACACATCAATAGCCGGCGTGTACCTCTCTTCCCCCAGAAGTAACTCTGGGGGCCGGTACCATAGTGTAATCACTTTATTTGTGTATGGACGACTGAAAATGACAACGCAAGTATTAACAGAATTATCACACATGAGTGAAAATAATTATAAAGGCAAGACTTAACAGGTGTGATGTGTATCTACTAAAAACATGGGAAACTCACCTCTCTTCAGAGTTATAAAGCCGAGCAAGACCGAAGTCTGCAAGCTTTATTTGACCTCTGAATAGGAAGGGGGAAACAATTTGAATTTAGTCAAGGGAAATATGTGTGACTATGTAATAAAATGCAAAAACGGTTCATTCTGTTTGAGTGAAAAAATACTGAGGACTCACTTGTTATTGAGCAGAATATTAGAGCACTTGATGTCTCTGTGCAGAAAGTTCTTCTTGTGGCAGTAATCGAGGCCCTCCAGCAACTGTCGCATGAAAGACTTGATGTGGCTCTCGTTGAAATGGACCAGGCCAGACTCCAGCAAACCCATCAGGTCATGGTCCATGTATTCAAATACAAGATAGAAAGCACCTGAGATGAGAGAAGAAAGATATGGTCGTCAAAAAAAAAGGCGACGTATTAAACAAACCGACACTGCGTGGCAGGATCATGGAGCCGCTACGACTAAAAGCATAATGCACCTTTATCATTCTTGAAATCTAGAGCATCTTCCTTGTCTGTGACGATCTCCTTCATGTTTATGATGCTCTTGTGGTTGAGTTGCCGCAAAATCTTGATCTCTCTGATGGCTGTGATAGGGAAGCCCTCCTTTTCATTGTCCAGCCGAACTTTCTTCAAAGCCACCATTTCAGCTATGAAACAGAAGAATAAACAGGGTGTCAAGAAGACTACTACTAGAACATTTAAAACAGGAGATAAGTATCATCGCCAACCTTAATTCCACCTCTAAAAAGAACATGTTAATGTTGATGACGAGTAATAAATGAGCCTACACGTTTAAAAGCACTCACCGGTGTCTCTGTCTTTAGCTTTGTACACCTGACCGTAGGTGCCTTCCCCTGTGATTCCAATGATCTCAAACTTGTCCACACAGCGTTTGCCCCAATCTATCTCAGTTTCCTTAATCTCGCCGTATCTTGGGCCACAAATTCTGGAAATTACAACAAAATATTTCAGTGGTAGTAAAGTAATCATGCAGCAAATAACAGTAGAAAAATATGACATAGCAATAAATACACCAAAACATACTTCGGTCTTCGGCGAACGGTTTGGGACTTTTTGTCGTCAGGTGGGCTGCGCGGGGAAGACGTGCCTCCAGGAAGTTCAGGGGGTAAAGGCAAGTCAGAGAGAAGCTGACGGGCCTTTTTCTCTAACTTCTTCTTAGAGAGCAAGCTGTCCTTTAAGCTAATAGAAAAATGCAGGAGAAAAAGAGCTTAACAATCAAGAATAAATGTTGCGTAAAATATTCTTGGTTGTTTGGCGTAAAAACCCATGCATACCTTTCTTTATCCATGTGCTCAAGAACCATAAGCGGCAATGGTAGGGCAGATAGAGTAGAGATGAGTGGACCAGTGGCTCGTTCCTTGTCTTTGCTCTGCCCAGATGCCGGTGCTTTCCTTTTGTCCCGATGTACAGCGTCTTCTTTCCCCTTTCCATCTCTGTCCCTGCTGATCTGTTGCTCAGCGGTCTTCTTGGACAGCCTGTCAGAGGGGGACTGGGGCTGGGTGGATGTGGGAGTTCTGGGACCTTTCTCCGGTTGTGGTGGAGAGGGAGGGCGGCCCTTTCTGGATGTGTGATTGGACTTAGGGCTCGGTTGATGAGCAGATGAGGATCCCTTGGTTGGAGTAGATGTGTTGCTGGATATCTTGGCCTTGGCCGCTGCCTCTGCAGCCTTCGCCTTTTTCTGCTTACTGAGTTCAGCAGCGAGACTGGTTTTGAAGGTGAGCGTGCTTGGCGAGAGGCTGGAAGGGCGACTGCGGGGGCGACTGCGGGAGCGGGAGTGGCGGTGACGGCTACGAGAGCGTGAATGCCTTGAGGTCGAGTATGGACTTCTGCTACGTGACCTAGCAGATCGCCTGGAAAGAAAATGACATGGACACATTTAGATTTTGGGTCAACATTATGAACTTCATTGTGACAGTTTTAATTTTTTTGCACGAGATAGAAATCTCGTGGTAATTTGGACATGAAAACATATAGAGAAAGTTATTACACCAATGTCACATGCAGGACTTCTTCTCTTCAAATAATAAACACTCTGGCCAAAAGGTTTTTGTAAGGCATGCCAGAAAATTATGGCAGAAAACGTAAAGCCATTTGAAAATAAATGTTACGTCCGTGTCATTGTTTTGGTTGCAGCGTTTTTTCAAACTGTTAAATCTACAACCACTGTTGCGGGGAATCAATGTCAGACAAGTCAAAAAAACAAATCTACTGCAGGGCTTGCTCAATATAAACACACCTTAAAAAAACACACTAAACAAAAACACCACAGACAAAAAAAGGGAACACACACCAGCTGCTTTAGAAGAACTCACCTGACATCTGGACTTGGACTCATGGACTTTCTGTACGGACTTCGTGATCTCCTGCGGTTTCCATAAGGACTTGAACCAAACTCTCCTTGTTCATACGGACTGTGGCGGCCGTAACTTGGGGACCGGCGCCAGTTTGCCGGGCTCGCCGGGGATCGTTTTCTTTTGTTGCTGGAGTATGTACTTGGTGACTTTGACGCACCATATGCCCCATACCCATCTGCATCCCGGCTGTAATATGCAGAACTGGGAGAGAGTCTTTTGCTCCCATAAGTTGGACTTCTTCGAGATATATGCTGGTTATAACCACCAGGAGACTGGTAGCTATATGGAAACGACGTCCCATAGGGACTTTCTGATTTAAAACCAGGACTTCTCTTGTATGCCCTGGGTTCTTCACGGTCTTCTCTGTAAGATTGTGGAGTATCCCTGTATGCAGATGGGGTCTCTTTATCAGATCTTGTTTTACTTTTGGGCCTTTTTGAATCCTTTTTGTCTGCAGATTGTGAGGACTGAGAGACTGTGGATGTCCTTTTACCATTTCTGTCATTGCTCCTTGTAGTGTCCCTGTGATTTTTAGAGCCACTAAGACTACCTCCACTCCTAGCTTTCGAGGAGTCCCTCTCACGGCTCTGGTGGTCCTTTTTCCTGCCTGGCTCCTTCTCTGGCTTGCTCCTCTCAGATGGTCCTCTTGTTTGTTCGTCTTTGCTAATGCACACTGCCTCCCGGTCTCTCGGGTGACTTCTGTCTGGGGATGCTGGTCCATTATAGTCACCAAAGTCAACATCGCTAAGTCGGTCCACCGAGAGCCTGTCTACATGAGGGTCGAGTTTAGGAGAGGGGCTGCCAGAAAATCGCTCCGACTGGGAGCTCACGTCATCATACTCTACCAATGTCCGAAGTTCAGCGTCTTTATCAAAAGTGCCTTTTCGGTCGAGGCCGGGGTCTCCTGTTGTACCGGTATACCACAAGTCTTTTGCCTTGGCCTGTCGGCGTTTCTTTCTCCTCGAAACCGACGGCCGCCTCTTCTCACGGTGTCGGTCTCGCTGAGCAGCGCCGCTCCCTGGTTTACTACGCCTGTCCTGCCTGTTAGCATTTCTCTGAGCAGAAGGGCTCCGTCCCCGACCCTCGCGAAGCACCTCTGAATTAGGCATTTATCTACCAAATAAAGCCTAAACCCACGTTGAGAATAATCGTTATATTATATACTTGTCCTAAACTATGTTCCTTGTTGTGTCGTGGAACAAAACATTGGGCTAGCTGCGTAACGTTAACAGGCTATGTAGCTAACGTTACAGCACATTCACAATTAGGAAAGCCAGCTAGCTAACTAGCTAAATCACAAGCTTAACGTTAGCATTACAATACCAGCTCGTTTGAGGTTCAATAAAAAAGTGAGTTACCGTCGACGGTAGTTAATTCATGACACTTAGTGTCTGCAGATTCCGCCACATACAATCCACAATATTGTGCTTTGTTATAGAGACAGTCGGTACTCAACCATTGTACTCCAGGACGGAAATCTCCTAGATTTGCGAGCTAACAGTAGTCGGTTTAGCCAGCTAGCCTCGAATAGCTAACTGTGTCCAGCTAGACAGTCGCATTCCATTTCATGGTCAAAGCACAGGCCCAGAGCCCCCCTAGATTTAAAATCCAGTTCTTCTGTAATGTTACAGCTCCTGCAAGCATGTAAATCCATTAACCAGATAGTGTTGAAATGGAGGTAAAGAAACTCCGTCTCCTTCTCACAAACTTCTTCTCACCTTCCATCACACTCCAATGTGCAACAAGGAAGTGAATAGCACGCGAGTTGGCTGGATAGCCGCCGCTAGCCAGCTAGCCGCTAGCAAGTTAGCCAGCTAGCTTTCTTTTCTCCTTGCGTGGAGTTCAATGCAACTCTGTCAAGATGCGATATAACAATGGTATTAAAAACACGCCTGCTTCCACGTATCCCGCCGGGTTGTTGCTACCTCTTACCGCCACATGGTCCAAAAGTAGCAAACGTGTTTCCGGGCAAAATGGCTCCGCAATTCCTTGTATTTCTTTCAAAATATTGTAACTTTGTTCGCAATGTGGCTAACGGTAGAAGTCGCCAGGGCCCAGACAGCTTTCAAACTACAGGCCTTGTGCGTCGGCGTGAACCAATGATACCCGTATGCGTAATCCAGATCAGCGGTTACGTCACCGCCAAGGGAAACCCCTACTTTCAAAATATAAAACAAAGTAAACATTTCCAAATCAATGTATCAATTAATACACACTGTATTGCCTTGTCTTATATTTCATCATCATAGAACATTTGAAAACTGGATTTCCAGACATTAATTTAGCTAAATATTTGATTTAATTATTTCATACACATTAAATTCACAAAACAAAAATATGGCTACAATATTACAGGCTACAATTAAAGTTATAGAGGTGGATTTAAATGTTGAAAATATTACTGGTAATGCACAAATACGTTTTGACACCTGGTTTAAAAAAACGTTATAGATTCCCACATTATCTGGAAATATGATTATATTTAATCTGTGTACATAACCAAATATATTTGACTTTACTACACATTTTTCCAATAGTCTGCATTGTGCAGTAAATACTATTTAAAAACCCCAAAGTTCCACTGTTATAAAAACAGCAAAGGTCTACACCAACTACTGAACATATCCATATCATACTATGGTAAATCAATGCGTCCCTTTGTCCTCCTCGATGACATTGCTGTAATCGAGCTTTATGAGGACCATATATGCAGCACAAAGAACCAGTGTGACTGTGTAAATGCATGGACTTAACCAAGCGGTGTGATTGCATGTGCTATACATTATATAGTGCAACAAGAACAAGAAGTTAGCTGCAGTCAAATTTGGCCCTCAACACTGCCTAGAAACACGACAAATTCAAGATAAAGTCCTTTAAAAAAAATTATATACTGGAGTAAAACATATTGAAATTCACTAGTATATAGTAGTGTAACGTATGGTTTAAAAGTCTTTTTTAAATTCACCTTCACCAATAGAAAAGAAATCTGAGCTCTGCAGGTGTTGGCCTTCAGTATGTTCACAGAAATATGAGAAAGGTGCAAAGTCCCAGGGGCAGACCTCTGCCTGCTCTGTGTAATATCTCAACAGAAATATTCACACAAATACTGAATACATTTGGAAAAGGTTATTAGTAATATCCATTTTATTTGCCATTTCCAAATTACTCACACACAAAAAAAATGAATTGAAATGTAAGCGTCACCTCTTGCATTCACAAATAGGCTACATTAGTGGTTATGTTCAAAATAAGTAAACATGAAGGGAACATTGAATCGATGGCATACATACAACCATCCAATCAAAGACATAGATATCTACTCTTCATTCCAAGGGTATTTATATAAAAAGGCAAAACATGAATACCCAGTGGGACAGTTTGCTCATAGCTTTCAAACAAATATCGGTTTTAGCATCACCCCTTAAATCCCGCTGGAAAGGGCTGTCAAGTCTGTTAACATGATGACAAAGGTTTATGAATGTATGCGTCTGAAAGCACTGAAACAAGAATTAGACTGTGTTAAGCCAATGTTAAGAGAAAGCAAGCACTACGGTGGTCACTTTAAGTATAGTAGCTTCTGCAATCCTCAACGAGGAAGACACGCAGCAGTTTACGTAATGGCCGTAAGCTAAGGAAGGTATGCCATAACACACTGCAATTCTCTACACTATGTGAGTTTCTGTGCCTGTCGCTTTAACTTTCAGGTGTGTTTCAATCCTGGTGTGGTGCACTGGAGGTTAGCCCTTAATACATATTAACCCAAACTACGTTCTAAACATTCTGATGCCATGGTTTCCCAACATTTTTCATATCTTTAAACTCTCTCTACTGTGTGCTTTTCAGTTAACACGAAACACGCGGACATTCTTTTGCATTAATGCGTTTCTTTGTACAATTAACACACATAAATATATGATGAACAAAGCCTGTAACCAAAGCCAGGAGTTATATAGTGTTTGTATTAACTCAGATAATCAATAAGACAATGTTCAGCGTTTTCCAATATAAAAAAAAAAAAAACAGTTGACTGATATTGGAGTTCTCTGAGCTGTGGTCAGATCTCTAAACGGCATTCAAGCTTAAATGCTTCAAGTGCACTCTCTGACAGCATCTTGAATGGTTTCCAAGTTTCCTATTCTCTTCCTCTTAGCATTTACAACTAGCATTATTTTTTTGCATAGACTCCAGTGTTGGCCATCCTATTTGTTGAGGAAATCATTTTATGCAAATAGTGGGCTGTTGCCGTTAGCAACGCACATATTTAAACTGGATCAGATTGAAATGTCGCAATAACATCTGAATGGTGGTCAGACTTTGAAATAATAAAAATAAGTTATTTAAAATAAGTTAAAAGTGGCTGAGTCACAAAAACATGGAGGGGTCGATTTCACAGTGTGTTTTGGTCTATGCAATTTAGCCGCAAATCACGTATAACATTCTTATTTTGCCAATTTCTTTAACATTTTCAATCCTCACTTGCCTGTAAAGTTACTACTCCGTGAAGAGCAAGAGGAAATGTACGCCAGGTGTTTCATTTAAGTGGTCACTACAGCTTTAAAAACGCCGGCAAGCTTTGCACAAAATGGAACATAGGTAAACAAAGTAGAAAGTCAATGACCTCTAAACTCTGCACATCACTGGCAGGCTAAGATTACAGGCAAACAGGATGGGTATGGGCGGGGGGGATTCACATTCACAATGGACAGAGAGGCAACAGTGATGCACTGTACACAAATTACTAAAAATCACTCCTAATCTTGCATTTCTTTCTCAGGCCGTTCACTATTAAACTCTTTCAGTTCCTCAACTTTTGCCTCCAAGTTAAATGAAGATATTATTACACAAACACTGCAGTGCTTCCTTTTGATTCCCACTAACGCAAGTTGTCTTTCACTTCCAGTAATAAGTGGGCACTTGTTTGTACTAGCTAGCATTTTTCTTTGGTGACTGAGAGAAACTTTTACCATCGCACTTCTATTAAGCTTGCATTCTTTTTTGATATTATACGCCTTAAAATTCATCTATCCAGATTTATTCCCACTAGTCCCTACAAAGAAATACATTTAAAAAATAGAAACAAGAGGGGACTACAAGGTTGATGATTAAAAAGTCTGAGCCAGGAGAATAAAATTAGCAAAATAAATCTTCATGACTTTAAGCAAATTATTTGATCAACTTTAAGATGTGTTTAAAACAGCATGTAAAGGATGTAGTGTTATGGAATCGCCTTTTATCAGGAGCACCAGGGATTCCTTAAAAAAAGGCAATTAAAGTCATTGGCCAAGTGAGGTAAACTTCTGAAATGTTATTAGTGGAAAAAAAAGTTCAAGTGTTTTAAAATCCCTCACAGATTTAAGGGTAATTATCAATGTTTGTGCATTTGAGAGGACTCAACAAAATGACGCAAAGGGGGGAAAAATAGAAACATCAGTGCGCTTATATCTTACTCTGGTTGATATGATAGAACAAGAAAAAGTTTGACTTCACAGATAAAAATAGGTGTTCATAACCTTACTATGTCTTACAATTGAGGCGCAAAACAACAAATAGGAATGGCATCAAATTGTGGCTCTAAGTAAGGATCTTTCTATTTAAAATGCTTCACTGATCCACCAGTGCAACGTACATTTCCTTGCTGGCACTTGATTAATTCTGTGTTGACGCAACACTGCCGAGTCTGTTCCCTAACGTTTACAACCCAAGCTCCAGCTACGACTTCCCCATTTAAACCCTGGCTCTGACAGTTTCATTTCTATCTTTTCTTCTGAACTGCACGGTTGTCCGAATATATTATACACATCAAACTTTACAATGAAAGGTTTTGTAACATTAAGCCTCTTGTTGAGCTTATCCCCAAATCAAAACACCATCCATTTATTACACTCTGTAATGTGGTCAGAGTAAGAGAGAGTACATAAATTATTTGGAGTGTCAGCACATAAAAAGTTAGAGCTATAAATGGTGTATGGAGTGCCACCTTACTACTCACCGACACACGGTCAGATGTCCTGTTAGCCAGGAAAAGAGTCATGGTCAGGTATGGGCACAAAATAAATGCAAATGTCTGAGAAATGTATATTTACATAAGCAGCAACCCTGCTCACTTTTACCACTATAAAATACAGCATCTTTCTCTAATTCTCTTGGCCAAACTTTTACTTTTCTTCTTCCCATTCTTCTCTTTGCTGTCCTCCATTTTCCTCGCCCGGATCTCTCTCATCAGGTCAAAGAACACCTAAAAAAGGCAAAAAGTACGTTCATGTTTCCCCATTTTCTTAAATCATAAGACATTTGGTGTTTTCACACAAAGATTCCACCATAATCACAGAAAGAAGACCCCTCAGTATACTGCAATCGCACCGTTTATTCTGAACTTTGGTTTGTGCCGCAGCAGTGTCTTCTTTAACACAAGCATTCCAACATTGTGGAACCAGGGAGCGTGACGTGTAACACAACGGCGGTAGTGTGACGTGTTAAATAAGCGCCGCAGAGAGTTCCTAGTCAAACATACCTTGTCAACATTGGCACGGGTTTTGGCCGAAGTCTCCACATAGCACACGCCCCACTGCTCAGCGCGTGCCTTCGCCTCGTCTGCGCTAACCTGCCGTCGATCGTCCAAATCTGACTTGTTACCAACTAAGAGGAAGGGCACGTTCTCATCCTCTTTCACTCGCAGAATCTGCTCTCTGCAACAACAACAACAACAACAACAAAAAGAGAAGAAAAGTCATTCATCCATTATGCAAATAAGTTGGCCAAAGTGAATGAGGAAGAAGTGTAGAAAACACAGTTGCCATTAATGGTTCCAAAATGTCAAAACAGCATATGTTGTGTATGCATTTTAGCAAGGGGAAGATGCCTAATGGTCACCGTCATTAAATTCTTATGTATGGAAAACAGTCTTGACCTGAAGTCGACTGTTGCTGCAAACGATTCCAGTTCTGTAATGGAGAATACACAGAGGAAACCCTCCCCGCTGCGGAAGTAGTTATCTCGGATGGCTGCATAGTCCTCCTGTCCAGCTGTGTCAAGGATGTCAATCTGTACCTCCTCTCCGTCCAGCACCACTTTCTTCCTGTAACTGTCTGCTTTGGTGGGCTCATAGTCTTCAACAAACTACAAGGGGGAGACAATAAAATGGGTCAATTTGGTCATGTGTTATGCAAACAAGAGAAATGTTGACTTGACTGTTTTTGATCCTGCTCACCTCATCATACATGAACTGGAGGGTGAGGGCTGATTTCCCTACACCTCCACTGCCCACCATTATGACTTTGTGAAGGGCTAGAGAGTTCTGCCCTTTTGGCTTAGCAGCTGCCATGGCTCCGTGTACCAAGGGATCCAAGTAGGAAAGGTGGAAAGTTCAAAATCTAGCTGCAACAAAGGGCTGAATGATGATTCCTGTGGAGAAAAAAAGCAAGAAAGAAAAGAGAGAAGAATGTTTCATCATCATTTCCAAGGCACTAAATTCCATTTCCACAGTCAGATTGCAAAGCTGTCCCCGTGTCTCACTGCAATAAAATAAAAGCCAGATGGACTACCATTACAATATAAATGTAATGGTAGTGCAGAGGATTTTTCTCTGTACCTTGTTAGGACTACGGCGAGCTGACTAGTGGAAATTACCACCAGCCCCACATTGATGCATTACAAATTGCTTTCCAATCTGGTATTTTTCATTATCGTTCCTTCCTGCAGCTATGTGTCTACAGAAAGCTTATTTGTCCCTCGAGAGACAAAAAAATCATAAAAAAAAGATTTCATTACTGGAGAAATAATATTTCACTGTGTTTTCCCATACAATATGCAGAAATTATTTCGGTCAGATAAACCAAAACGATATCTGCATGAACACGAAAGTTTGAAAAGGGGTCTGCCAGAAAGGTGCATTCACGGTCAAACTTGCAGATCAGCAAACATGCCAAAATAAGAAGCTACCTTGTGAATCTAATACTATTTTGCCAGAAATGTTTGCAACGTGATGAAATCATAAATATGCAAACATGCGGTAAAGTATTGCTTGTGGCATCCTTTGAGAAAACCTGACGTTTATGACATATGGATAAGTAAACTTAATGACTGCACATCATGACAAACAGTAGGCAAATCCCACTAACCTAAGAGGAACCAGTGAAAGCCATTTGGGAAAGTCATACAGGCTTATTTTTTTGAGCTTCTGGGTAACATCTGGCAGTAGTTTCCAAACTTTGAGAGGACTGGCTGAAATCTGGCATATGCCACATATATTTAGTGGTGGATTTTCTCACACTAGACGGTCCAAGAAGACTATGGGAATACCATGAAGTGTGTGTTAATGCTCTTTCCCTATCACAGGTCCACACAGACAGTTGGGAATGCAGCCAACGGGTCATTATACAAATTAACAAAAGGGGTGTATGCACCAAAAGTCAATATTACAATTAAATACAGGAGGCACTGTCCTCTTGGTTTAACCGTTTAAACCCCCTTACCGTGGCACAGTAAGGAAATCTCTTAAAAGTGGCTTGCAGTCTGTTAAAGCATATCTATCCACACGTAATGTTTTCAGTAACGTTTGGAAACGTTTACAGCAACAACAACAACCTATCTAGTTTCAATGATGACCTCATTGGGTGTAACTGTGTGTGTGACCATAACGCAAAACAAACGTGTATAGCGAATCATGACAAATGCTTAATAACACAGACACGTCAAGAACACAATACGATGGTTTATACTGTTAGCTGAGCAGGCAATTCCACGGAAAAATTACAGCAACATTGACTGAAGTCGCGAATAACAACGCTCTTTAAATCATCCTCACTTAACAGCAAGTTAGCTGGTGACATGTCAACAGCAGGTGAACGAGCTAGCAGGTTGACTGCATTAGGGGCGATGCAGGCTAACAAGCTAACTAACCAACCCCGAGCACGTTAACGTCACCTGGGCGTTAATTCCCGTTTGAAGGGGGTGGTTCAACATGAAGGTATGTTAGCGGCACAGATAAGCCATTAAAATACTAAATCCTTAAAATCGGTTACCCAGCAACAGATGTTCTATCGACCCTCGCTAGCCTCTGCTAAGGTAGCCGCACAGGCAAAAAAAAAAAAAAAGGCTAGCAAGCGATAACGAGCAGCTAATCACAACTAAATGATGCAACGTAAAAAAAATAAATAAAAAATGACAGAGAGCAAACATGAGCAGCGTTAAAACAGCAGCATTTATGTGAATAACACCTACCGGTAAATTAAACAGTGTTCACCTCGGCGCGACGTTTGACGGAGGTTGAATTACGGTGGCAAAATGAAGAGAAGAGTCAGCTAGCTGCTTGTTAGCTCATGGCTAGCTCCCTAGCTAACTCCAGAGACTTAGCAACGGGCTGACTGCTGCACGTCCTGTGGGCTTGGCTCCGTCTGACAACGCCCGCCCGTCCGAGAGAGCCAGACAAGCTTTTACTTCTTGTGGGAATGTCACATCAGTTCCCAGCTAATTAAAACATTGCATAACAATTAGAAATTGTAATACGTTTAGATATTTCTGCTTCGTGTTTGGAACATGAGAGACAGATTAAGGGCTAAATGGATTTAACGTGCAAGATAATTGATTAATTGGATGATCCGCATAAATATTGGCACGTTCAGTCCAGGTGGAAACCCTTCGTCATGTCAGCAAGAGTGACGTAGACTTTTAGGAGCAAGGTAATGTTGGTTTAAAGTTATTAATCACAAAATTAATTGTTTATTAATAACTTTAAAATAGCCTATATTGAAGAAATTACAAATATGTGTTTGTGGAAACTTAATTTTTTTAATTAAACACTTTTTCTCATATGTGGGCCTTAGCCATGACGTCCATAATCTCTGAGCTGCACCTAAAATTTGCAGAGAAGACATGGAATGAGACCTTTCAGCTTGTGCGAAGATGCATGGTAGGACAATTTCCAACAAACGCACAAGCATGCTAGTTTTACACCCCCACACACACTTTTTTTAAAAACATACCACAGTGCAAATCATGCAGATTCCATAAAATTCCCATTGGCATGGTTAATTGAAGGTATGCCCTTTTCTATTTAGGTCCGTGCAGTGAAATGTGATGCTTAAATAAAAGTTTGCAGACTTGTTACTGCATGGCTTCTCTAATAGGATGATGATGTGCTGCAAATCAGGAACTGGTGTGGTAATGCATTGGGAATGAGATCATCTGTCCGGGAACACACCAGTCTTTGTTGTTGGATCCGTTTGTGCATTGATGGTAACTTGGATACACTTCAACCACATGGAGTATAGTTTTGGAAGCTAAGATCGAGTTGTTTTAAGCTTCGTGGGCACGGCTTTGTTTTCGGATATGTTCGACATTTTCATGTTTGGCAAGATGATCGCTATTTGTTCTTTTGGAAGACACTCCACTTGCAGATGTGAATCATCCGACCACAAGTGCCAAACATGCAACGTGTCGCACATTCTGATGTCTTTCACACTCAACTAAGAGGCGGCAAAGTGCTCTTACGTGTATTTAGCTCTGCTATACTGATGTGTATGCTTTGAGGCTATGAGAGGGCGTGTTCCGTTTTCTTTAGGTTTGCCATGGATGGAGCAGGATAGATAATACTTTAGGATTAATACAAAGTGGAGCTCAGCAGTAGAGTTTCATAAAGGAACCTGATTAGTCTGAAGTGATGTGTGGTCCGACGGGATAAGCCGGCTGAGGCTCTTCATGCAGTTTCCTGCCAGCAGTGATGCTGAAGCGGACTTTTATAGGAGCAGGCATCTCAAAACCTAAGCATTGAGGACAACGCACGACAGTGTTGTCAAAAGCAGACAAACCCCAAAGAGCAAAGCATCCAACTGTCAATATTTCTTCTGCGGTGCAATGATGTCATGGCGTGGGCTGGGAAGACCAAGGGCCGTTTACACAAGGATGACTGTGCCACACAACTGGTCCCATTGTTTGTTTGTTTTCCCCTCCCTCAATAGGACAAACCCAAAGATGAATCCAAACCCTGTAAGCCGCTGGTTAGATCACTGGAAAGGCTCCAAGAAGTGTTTAATGGTAAACAAACAACATGCCAATGATTTATGTGTGTATTTTAGTGCATGTGTGTCACCTTCCCTGAGAGTGAGTCGGCCTCTGTATGTTCCAGTGTCCTCTATGAATACCATGAGGTCGCGTCTGGAGGTGATTGCTGAACAACAAGGGTACAGAGTTGCCTTCAAATCCCTTCATGACCTTATCAATCTCCTGTTTTGTTAGAGCTCTCTTGTAATATAATGTGATGGTCACGACTGTCCCATATTCACGCTCCGTCTCCCTAGAATGGGCTTCCACTTTACTGAGGCCACATGCTACCTGACGGCCGATCTGTTCTACCTGGAGGCGGTGCTGCTGCCGCGCGGCGCGGTCAGCGAGGTGAAAGTGGCCCCGCATGGAGGATCCCCTGTTGTAAGTGGACTATACGCTGACGTTCACATCACTCGACGTGATAATAAAATTAAATTGTCTTGCAGCCCAGCGAGTCCTTTCTTCAGCTGCTGAGGTAAGCGTTGGAGCGATGATGGATTTAATTGTTGGAGGACAAGTGCCGTTTAAATGATTACCTAAACAATAAATAGTCTTAGCGGCTGATGGTGCTGTTTTTATGGAGCAGGTCAAAACAATTTCCTGAGTTCTCCACAAAGTTGGCAGACCTTTACGTCCAGTACAACATCCCTGGAGACAAGTACC
The DNA here is from genome assembly GCA_029853015.1 of Chelidonichthys spinosus. NCBI lineage: Eukaryota > Metazoa > Chordata > Actinopteri > Perciformes > Triglidae > Chelidonichthys > Chelidonichthys spinosus. The sequence goes on from CM056837.1 coordinate 15,449,741, forward strand.
TACTCTTAAAATATTATTAAACCTATAAAAATTTGGGCCACTTGCAGTAACTTAGAAATTTGCCTTTTTTTTTTTTTATTTCAGTGAAACTAAATTAAAACTGTTCGCATCACTGCAATGCCTCGGGAAAGACTTGGAGCAAATATCACATTTGCCAAGGTAAGTGACATAATGACATAAACGCCCCAAAAGTGGTTGTACAACTAAGAGCTACGACGATTATGCAATTAATTAATTTGTCTCCTCCAGCTTCTCAAACATGCAAACCTCCTGCTTGTTTTCCTCATGGAACAAATAAATGTACTTTAGTGTATTTTATAAATATATTTACATTTTTAATATACATTATATATAACAATAGGATATTGCAAACATACTAACAAAGGATCTGGAAATAATGAAAATGTCTAACATCCACATACACGGCCATGTTCTTAAGTGTACTAAGTGTACTTGAAGTCGTCATACAAGAACAGGAAATACACTTCAATACACTTAAATTAAACTTAAATACACTTGGTACATAAATAGTTGCTCCAAAATGGCAAACTTATTTATTATATTATTAATTATGGGCTTCACTCTGTGGATGTTGTAATGTCACTACTTTTTGACATTTTATAAACGATTTGATTAAGAAAATCTGCAGATTAAGCGATTTTATGAAAATTGCTGGTTGCAGCTTTAAACAGCACAGTTTTTTTTATGTGTTTTCAGGGTACTAAAGGACTCTGACCCTCATGTGGACATGATTAACAATGGCCTGGTTGGGTTTCTAATAGCTGGAAAAGAAGGTGCATACGTGAAAACATAAGTTATGCACATATTTTGTTTTCTTTGATTAATTTTTAACTAATCACTTTAGATTGTCCCCTGACTATCCAGTATTATATCCCTCCTTCTGATGGAATGAAGACCTCAGATTTACGTAAGATGTCAAAGCTCCTGCTAAGCAATTTGATTTACTTTATACATCTGGCCTCATTCTTGCATGTAACTCCTTCCTTTTGCTTTTTAAATCTCTTGTTTTTGAAAAAACAGCCGACACAGAGACAGGCATTCTGGCAGCTCAGGTGTTTGTAGGTGCCAGTGATGTAATCCACAAACTTCAGATGGCATCTGTGATCCCACAGCCTCCACAGCTGGATCCCCAGGGGTGACGTGTTTATTCTCGCACTCTACAGGATACTTTAGTTCTGACATCGTGTGGTGGATGTGAATGCCAGTGCTGATGGTGTTGATGTGCTAAAACTCTTTCCTGTAGTAGTCATCCTGTGTTCCTGCCGTTGAGCGAGGCGCCGCATGAGTCGCTGCCCGCCTGCTTCCTCCTCAAACTGCAGCCAGCGATCCCAATGATGTTGTCTTTTGTCAACAAGCTCAGCCAGACTACAGGTCAGAGTAAAGATTACACTTTTTAAAGGTTCTCTGTTTGAACAAACAGCAGTACCTCATCACATACTCTGTGATATTTCATAGATGTGGCCATACCTGATGTTGACCTGCAGGGGGCACCAATACCCAAGCTTCTGATGAGACATTCACTGAGCACTAATAGCCCTGGGGGGACATCAGATGAGCAGGATGCTATCTTTACAGTGGTATGTATGTGATGTAAAGCTAAATCCTTATGCAAGCTTTAGACAAAGTGTACGACATGAAAGGAGTTTTTCTGCCCAGCCTCTTCCTGGTGGTGCGACGCACACTTATATCCTCCCTGGACCTGCATGGGAGGTTCCTGCCCAGAGAGGGACTCTAGTGGACAGCATTCCCTTCACCCATCCTGCCCACGTCATAACCATACTGGAGCTGCTCCGGCATCAGTGTGCCATCAACACCCTGCTGAGGAGCTGTATCGCTTCTCAGTGTGCCAAAACGGGTAGGAGATGTCTTAAATCACATAAAATAGACATCCGAAAAATTAACTTAGTGAGTTGTGTGGTGGTTTATGGATGGATTCTGCCGCCAGGTTCGGTGTGTGACCTGCACTTCGAAGTGCTTCCGGAGTCTGAGACCAGCTTTTCTGTGACCTTCCACCAACCCGACACAGAGTCGCTCGGTGTTTGTGAGCATTACAGAATATACCAGTATTTCTGTTGTGGCTGTTAATCATATGGTAATAATAATGACATAGAAATCTGACTTGTTTTTCTTTTCTTTTTTTTGGACACAGTGCTGGTGAACGTATCAGATTCTCGTCTGATTACCTGCACTTTATTCGGAGCAGGACTAGAGGATCCTTCCATGGATGAATACCTCTCTACTGTCCTGAAGAGGTATGGCTTCCTCTCTTTCCCTACAGTTTAAGAAGGAGGCGGCTCCCGTCTCCGTCCTCAGTAGGAGCCACAACATGCATAATGATGACAATCTCACCCATTGTTTTTGCAGCAGTATATAACTGACATTTAACATAGTATAAAAACGTACCAAACATTTCCTGTGTTTTTTTTATTGTGTTTTTTTTCATCCTGGCCTCATTCTGACCTTTTTTTTTAAACACAATGTCTCAGGTTCATGTCCATTCCTGTGACCTTGAGGACATTATACAGCAAGCTAGCGGAGATCACCTCTGCTCCACTTTCTCCCAGTCCGCCCGGCCACCACAGAGGCAGCAAATGACCGCCCGGCTCCCCCGAGCACCACTGTGACCGACACAAACGGCGCCTTGACCGCGGCATCCCAGAGTGCAGCTGTGCCAGAGGACGGCGTCAGTGTCTCTGGTTCGGCCTGCGATGCCGCGTCTGTTGCCAAATCGGAGCTCCTTCCTGAAATAAACACGAGTCCCGCTGTCCACCATGACCCAATCGCTCCCGCGGGTGTGTTTTCACACTGGATGACCAATGGCGGCCAACTGTCAGAGCTGATCTGAAAGCTGTTTCCACGCGGTGATGTAATGCAAGCCCTTTTTTGTTATGTGAATAAACGTTCCTTCAGGATGAAGCATGTCCTCTATAATTCTCTGTTGGATAGAGATGCTGTGGAACTGCATCAGTTAGTGTGTAATCATGTCCATCTCCCAAAGCTGCAGCGTTTTCTTACTATGCATTCCTGTGAGGCTGAGATTGCTGCCTGTAAAGGTTTGTGGTTTGGCATTTGACCTCTCTCAGACAGCCAAGAGCCCAGTTGATTGGTGCCATGCGAGCCAATCAAACATTGTTAAAGTGCATTCTTGATGACTCATAAGAGGAAAGTCTAGAGATCGACACGTTAAAATAAGAAACGGCTCTTTTGGATGGATAAATAATCCCAAGATTAGGGCTTGGTTGTGAGTGAGACTTGTCAGAATAAAAATATCACAGAACACAAGTTGTTTTTTGCACGGTTGGTAAAATTAAAGAAATCCCAGTTGGTGTCAAAGTGTAAGAGTTCATTACCTTTTGTGGAATGGAAACTACAGTCTGAAATATCTTACTCTTCCTGCCAGCCAGTGCAGCTTCCAATATACCAAGCATATTTTACCATGTAACGACAACAGGAATTATAAAGCTCCATCATGCAAAAATAGCTGTTTGCACTTTTTAAAAAACTGCAGTTTGTTGAGCCTGTAACTTCCTTGAGTTTGTCCCTGGAGGTTAGAGAGCTCGTTTTAAACCTTAAACCATTCCCATCAGAGCTTTAATTTAATTACAGAAAGTTTTTCTCTCCCTTCAACTTCTGCGTTACACCATTCAAATATTGTGAGGATGTGTTTTAAATAGAACTGAAAACATTTAAAACTTTAAATTTCCCCCTTTTTTTTAAGTTTTGTGCAACATTTATCATTTCTGTATAAATTGAGAGAGTGACATCTGGTGGTCATATTTTAAACACTACAGATAACCACGTTTTCTCTTTAAGAAATTACTTTAATCCTCTCTCTAGCCTCAGTTAAAGGCCTTTTACCATTAATAAATAAATCTGAAATAAAAACCAGCATAGCTTTATGAACCTCTCTAATTAAGACTCTGCATAGACCAAAATAGCCCTTTTGTCTTCAGTAGATCTGCAGGCTCTGTGCATTTAGAAAGGAATTTCAACATGTATCCCGAATATTAAGTCACCTGTCAACAGCAGACAACTGGCTTTGTCCCGCGACTTTACTTCCAGATATCCAATGACCTGCACGACTGCTATTCATAGACACACTCCCACAAGTGTGGTTAAACCATTCTCCTCTGTCAGCGGGCCTATATCCTCAGAATATTTCTAGATTAGGTGTCCTTTGTTCTGATTGGCTGAATCACACCTGCGATGACATAACACTTAAATATGAATGAGGCACTTGAAGGGATTACTTCCATTATGTCAGCTATGGGCTGTGGTTGTGTCATTCCAGTGGTGGACAGGAACTCCAGTTACCTTTTAGGTACTTTATTGAGTATTTCTGCCACTTTACACTTCAAAGGCCAATCTTTTTTTAATTATTTTTTCATAACTGTCACTGAAGACTTTTTATTTGTACCAGACATCAATATTGCTATATGAAGTCAAAGGTCTGAGTCACAGTGTGTCGTCGGTTTATCTTTCTTTAAATATCCGCATCTCCCTCCCTGGTCTGCGGTCTCTTTAAATCCACATCCAGAGGAGGAGAGCTGCGCGAGTCCTCACAAACTTGTCTGGCCGCCGTGATTGCCCGCACTCAGCCTGATAAACAGCTGCTTACCATTTAGGCCACTTCACTCAAGTTTTCTCCCAACTCCTCGAACCAGGACTCCCTCTCCCCCCCTTTCTCTCCCTCCCTCTGTCTCGCTACACATCTCTTTGTTTTGTGGACGTGCAGATATAGAAAGTCTGCACCGCTGGAGGCTCGAGTCTGGACTTTAGGGTTTTGCGTAATGCCGAGGCGTCCTCCGCTCAACATCTGGATTAACTATTTGGAGTCGGGGCTAGCGGCCCTACACGGAGCTCCGACTGTCTCGCCTATCTGAAAGACGGCTCCTTTTCTCTGGAATTTAAACGCCCTTTTGACACGCCGACGTCTTTGCGCATAGATTATGTATTCTTTAAAATGGGTGCGAACAATGGAAAACAGTATGGAAGCGAGGGTAAGTGCTCTAATTGCAACTTTGACGCCTTCTGTTTGAATTACACATAGAGAGAAGTTTATTTTTTTATTTTTTTAGTCAAACTATCCTCCACAGAGGCTACTGTGTTGCCGCCATCTGCTACAATGTCTCTCGTGCGCTAAAACAGACAGCAACGTGCGGTTTCTTAGCTCTGTAGCTTCCTTGAGTTTGTCCCTAGACAGCAGTGAGCTAGCTTAAACTACCTCTGCCCCCCTCTATATCTTTCATTTCCACACTGGGTAACTGTTTTCTGTTTGCGTACAGATGAACGTGAGCCATATTTAAAAAAAAAACGTTAAATATATCATGTGGAGCTGTAAAGTAACTTTAAATTACCAACTTCTTCTAGGTTAATTAAAAATAAAAAAGGATGTGCTACGTTTATATTCTTCATATAAGACACAGTGACACCTAGTGGCCATATTTAAAACACTAAAGTACAACATTTGAAGTTTAAACAAAAAAAAATAAACTTTAATTGTGTGTCCAGCTTCAGTTTTATACATTTAACATCTTTATAAAATATTGGAGGTGACATGCTTTATGAGTTGCATAGGTATTATTTGACAACTCCATAATCACTTAATCAGTCAAAGACAGATAATTTGGCAGGGCAACAGGTAGGCTAATGTTTGGGGGGTTTTAAAGGGCGTATTCCTGGAGGTTTAGTGGAGGTGGGTCAAAGGACACCAGTGTTTTGGCATGTGGGCACTTAGTCAGTCTTATCTTGATAAGAGCCAATTCCAGAGATTTTTGTCCACAATCCCTTGACCCATGTGTTGTTTTATTTGGCAGCCATTTTGTGCATATTAGTCAATGCCATATGATCCTTATGTAAACGATAATGGGTAGAAGACACCCTGAAAAGACACAAAATAGACATGAAAAAGGTGTAAGCTCTCCTCTGATGCTTTGTGATGGTGAACATGTATAAAAAATGTCTACAAACTTAACTGTAGCCTAATATTTTAGATCAATACGTTATTATGGTTGTAATAAAAATATAAATATTGTCAATCTGGCACATATTTCCAAAAATACAAAAATAACTAAAGTAATATTGGATAAACAAATACCAATGTGGCTCATTACTTCAAGTATGAATCATGAAGAAGACAAAAAAGTCATTAATGTAAAGCTGATTGTCTTTCTCACTCAGATATAATCAGAAATTGGTTCACTCAACTGGAATGCAGCTGCAATCTTGTGAGGAAACAATATTTTTTGATAATATAATAACAAAGATTAATATCTATAACTCACATATAGCACAATATTGATAAAATCTCCAAACATGGCATTAATGAGCTCAGCAGGACAGTCAAACTCACCTCTATTGCTATATGTTTAGCCTTCATATTACCCCATAACCTCCTCCCCGCCCCGCAGTCTTTTTCATGTAATCTTCAAGATTACTTATTCCGAAAAAACACACCGTGGTCCGACTCCACTGAGCACATTAGAGCAGCGATGTTTGTATAAATAACATTCCAGTGTGCTCTCTTTCTAAGTCAATAACTGCAGAGAAAAGATTGGAAGTCCTGATGTTAAAAATAACAAGTGGACCAGCTCCACCCAGGAATCCAGCCTGTTCAGGTGCATGAACAGACCCCCGTCACAGATTTGAATCTTTCTAGAGCTGAAATTGCAACATACCAACGATTTGAAAAGAAAAATTCTCTTTAGGTTAGCAGGCATTAGTCATGTGGGGAATATGTGATGGAGGCTCTGCAGTTTGCATTCTCCTCTAGTGAATCACAAGGTCTTAATTCTCCCTTTCATTGCAACATTAAACACAGGCATTAAACTCCAAACTCAGTTAAGTATAGGGATGCATGAAAAGATTTTGAAGCCCTTAGGAAGAAAAATACCATTCATTGCTTTAATTCATATACTTATGAATCATTTTGCATTGTTTTTTTTAGTGTTAGACAGCAGTTAATACCCATTTTATGATGTCACACCAAACAACAACAACAACAACATTCCACCTTTAAATTATAATCTGTAGGTTTTCAATCCTGGATGATTTGGTGATGCTTCACTGTAAACAGCCAATCAAAATCCAAACTCATGGTGTTTTTAGACGATTATATTTACTGTTAGCTTAATTTATTATAATCAGTTATTCAGCCAAATAATTGATTACTCCTTTTTTCCTATAAATAGTCATAAAATAGAGAAAAATGTCCATCATAACCCAATCTGACATCTTTGAATGTCCTATTTTGTCCAATCAACAGGCCATAACCCAAGATATTTAGTTGACAATCATAAATGATGACAGAATACTGGCACTCAAAACAGTTAATCATCAAAATATTTGACAATTAAGTATTTTCCGTTGTGAACCGTGATCTGATTTCATGATGCACACAGAAAACTACTTCATAATGAGGTCATCGCAGAATGTAAATATGACCTAATGCTGCGAATAAAAATGCTGACCATTAAATGTTTGATTTCATGAAAATCCTTAATTTTCAAATCATTTCATGTTAACTCAAAGTAATTTCACATAAGAAAACTATGACGTAGTATTTATGGTACCAGCATCTTTTATTGTGTCTAAGGCCAGCATCTCGGTTACAAGTGCAGCAAACTGCAGTCTGTCGGTCCACATCTGTTTTCAAGTGTGATTCCACAATTAATTACACACTGGTCACAACTATGCAGCAACCCTCCACCAAGACATTATATAAGCATAAGACAGGAAACAGGAGCTTTTCTGAAAGTTGTTTTTCCAAGAAAGACAGAAAACAATCGGCCTCGCACAGATCCGCACATGCAGAGGAAAATAATCCCGTAACCTGCTAAATATTAAGATTTGCTCATTTTTTTTACCTCATTGCTTTCTGCTCTGCAGAAAAGTGGACATCTGCAAGCTCCTCGCGAATTTCTGACTCATTTTCTGGGGACTGAAGGAGCCATAGCAGATGTACCGGCTCAGTGATGTCACCACAAAATGTCATACCACACGAGCTGCGTTGGTTTAAAATGATTTCATATGTGCTGGTGTGATCATGTGTCTTTCGTGTGGCTGAATATGGAGTCACAGGTTTGCATTTTCTTTTCTTCTTCTCCCTACACAAGCATTTGCATTTACTGCCTATTTCGGGAACTGTCTCGTCTGTTTAGGTGGCTGCACTTGATGTGAATGTGGGCGTGACTGTTTGGGAATACCTCTTCGTGCTGGGTGAAAGGCGCATACTTAGTCTCAGGAAAGCCGCAAAGCTGCATTTATGATCTGACGGAGGAATGAAATGCCATAAACAACTACTCCGCAGGCAGCCTGCAGTCACTGTGGCAGTCGAGGCACACATTCAAAGAATATCTCTTTGAAATTTAGCACTCTTGTGTGACTGTACAGAAATCTAAATCCAACAACACAAGGATAGCTCATAAAGTTAAAGAGTTGTAAATTTGCGTAAACGTAATAAAAGCCCTTTCATGTGGCAGCTGTACAGACCGTACGACCTAAAAAGTACGCCGCCGATGATACATTTTATTGTTATCCTTCATTAAAGCTACTACACTACGAGGAACCTTAAATTTTGGGTTGATTTTGGCAGTCCCTGTTGACATTTCCGAGCACCAGAATCCCTTTCGAAAACCTCTGATTTTACTGCAGCAGGGTCGGACAGTCTGCCCTGCACAGTCCTGGTTCTGCTTCTCCCGTGCCCCCCTTCCCTCCAGCAGGCCCAGCCATACGGCCTGGGCCTCCAGCAGCTTGGTGTCGGTGTTGGCTCCTAGTGGGGACCGGCAGGGCAGTGAGGCGAAGCTCCACTCCTGGTTGTAGGAGGAGCTCTCCACCTCCCACGAGGGTTCCCAGCTATAGGTCGAAGGCAGCATTGAAGCCAGATCTGGGTCTGTCTGCGGTGGGCTGCTAGCGGCTCTGCTGGAGCCTGAACTGAAGGTTTCTGGTGAACCTGCATGATTATTTTGTGTGGATCCCAGCCCGGTAGCACTGATGACGAGCAATATGAAAATAAGCCAACCTTCTCGCTGATGGTCTCGTTTAGTTGTATGGATCCAAACTTTTCTCACTGCTAACGGGTTTTTGAGGCACCCACCCGCTAGGGACGTAGCATAAATACGGAGATAGTCCATGCAGAGTGGTTGGTACGGGAGGTTGATGGGTCAAAAAACACAGGACTTTCACTGAGACTGTAAAACAATGACATTTTGTTAGTAATGTTTGTGTCGAAAGTCATCAAAATGTAAAACACGATCTTTTCCTAAACCTAAAATAGGTTATATTGATGTCTTAGCTTTCTGTGAAGATGGAAGTTCATTTTGAAAATGCTCTATGCATGTAACGAGGGTATCGTGACACGCCGTGACTGACACGCAAAAGCGACGCTAGAGGCTAGTTTGAAGCTTTGGAGCGCTGACCAAGCTGCCGTATTAAAGTATTAAATCGAAACGGTTTCATAACCAGTTAGGAATTCCTCATAGAATCCTAAAAAACGAGTGCTCACTCGTATCTTGAGTGTTTCCTCGCGCGTCATCTGTGGAAGTGAAGGCTGAGGGAGGATTTCTGGAGACTTTATTCTCCTTCCAAACATCAAAAACGGACACTCACTCAAACAAACCAGCAAGAGACTTTGTGCACGTGCCAAGGCTAGCCATTCATTCAAACGCGAGGAGCATAAAAGTCACGAAAACAGAGAGTAATGGGCGTTATATTTCCCTACACTTCATACCTCCTTACCGTATTAAATACGTCACGAAACACCTTATCTCTGACGGACAGGAATTACGCATAAAAAAAGTGTTTTCAAAAGGGTGTGCGAGTAAAAAAAAAAAACAGTAAATCCTAACTGCAGTTTGTCATCCTAAAGTTGCTATCCTGTGTCCCAGCAGTTTTGTTTTTCTTCCCATTTCCCCCTGCAGGTAAAGGGAGCTCAAGCATCTCTTCTGACATAAGTTCGAGCACAGATCACACACCAACAAAAGCTCCAAAGAATGTGGCTACCACCGAAGGTAAGGCATCTGGTGCTCATTAACCAAACTCCCCTCCTTTTCTTCTTCTCCTCCTCCTCCTCCTCCTCATCCACTTTCTGCGCTGCCTATTTTTGGAGAGAAACCTGCGCGTTCCTGGCATAATCCTAAACTGAAAACAAACTCCCATCAAAAACCAAAGGCATTTGAGAAGAAGAAGAAGAAGAAGAAGAAGAAGGGGGGAAAAACACTTCTGGCTTCTCATTGTGAAAGAATGTTTATCTAAACTGTGGTCGTATCAGGCTCAAAGCGTTGCCAGGGAGGGAGGTACGTGAGCTTCGGAGAGGGATTTTGCTGGAGAAGGTGTGGGGAGTAAAAAGGGAGCTTCACCTTCTGTTGTAACTCCTATCTGTGCAGCTCTCTGGCTCCCTCTCGCCTCCTCGCCCAGGCAATCTTCCAACCAACCGCACACCGACTGTAGGGAACCGACTGTAGGGAACCTACTGCAGGGAACCTACTGCAGGGAACCGCTCCTCTTTGTCGGGAGTGCATGTGTTACGTACCGTGTACAAAAATACGTTGTAGCTGACAGATGCTTTTTGAAGCCTCCTGTCAGCAGGTGCGATACATTTTTAACAATCTGTCAGTCAACTTTTATTTTCATTTTAAAAGAACAGAAAAGAAATATCTCCAAAGCTTAAATTATACCGCAATATCCTGCACTGTCTTGTAAAAAAAAAAGCTTGAATTAAAATCTAAGCTCCCTGAGAAATCAGTTTGTTATGAATCACATTTCATTCATTCGTTTAATACTTCAGCCCACATGGTCTCAACCAAAAATATTTCTTATTGACAGCACTTGTTATTATAATGAACTTGCTTGCCAAGCAAAATCCTGAGCAAAATATCCCCAAGCTGTTTTATCCAAAATCTTAACCGAAATCATTTGATATAATGTCGACTCCCAAAATAAATCTGATGGAGCAAATTCATAAGGAATGGACCCTCATTTGTTTTGGTTGGATTGTTTAAAAGAAAACTCCACAGGGCAACTTTAAACTTTAAACTTTGATGGCAGTTTCCATATTTATTTGAGACAAACACATAATTTTTAAAAACATTCAATCTTTAATAAAAATATTTATACTATTTTGTAGTACATTATTTTTGAATTATAGGAAATTATTTGCAAACAAATTCTGCAGACGTTAGAGGCCAGGATGGTTTGTGGGTCAAGAAACTTTCACCCAGGAGACCGCTGTTCATGTCAAGTACTGTTGCCAAGACATAACCACATGTTTTTGTGCTTTTTTGCTCTGTTTTGTTCTCCACCAGCCCCGTAAATATCTGCTCCACGGTGCTCATCAGCTATTTTGTCTGTGTGCTGTTTGTTGCTGAGCTGTTGGTGTAAAGTAGGCTTATTAGAGCTTCTTTGCTGAAAACGGCCGGCCTGCTGGAGGCGAGGTCTTATGAGAGCCTTGAGAGTGAATCGAAACGATAACGGTACGCCTGGAAAACTAAGACCCTGAAGCTGAAACTGCGAAGCTGAGATAAACTGCAGTTTTGGATCATTCACTGTGGTTTCATGACTAAGATTAGACAGTGAACATGACATCTCAGATTTTTTAACATTATCGACTTTAAGCCGGACACATTATGGCGTCTGTGCTGTTGCCTCTTTCTCCGAGTTGACCAGTGACTCACCACTTGTACGCATATACACTCAGCCCTGTTCCTCTCGTGCATTGTCATCACCAATCTTAAATTTGCTCTGGCATGATGAATGTAGTGTTCTTGTGGTGTTGGAGCTGCCCGGAGGAAAACAAATAGCAGCTCCAGCCTGTGTTTGTAGCTGTCAGTCAGCCGGAGATTTCCCCGTTGTTTCTCCGAGAGAACAAAGCGCCGGGGTTAACCTCTCACGGCACGATCAGACGGGCTTTCGGTTTCAAGCAAGATGTGGATCATTTGTTTCAGTGAGGTTAATTCACTGTTTAACCTCTTTAGATACAAAGCGAGGCGAACCGTCCTCCTGTGGGCGCGCATTAGGACGAGGCACATGACGCATTTGATTTGGAAATGCTGACTCACTCGAGGAGCTGCTGGAAGTGCACCCGGAGTATTTTGGGGAAATTGATAATTGTCCTCGATGTATCTACACGGAGAACAACCTGTGCAGATACAAATATATAGACATAGTATAGACCATGACCAGCGGCTTTCCTACCATAATTTCCCTCCTGTGTTATGACCGAAATTGTTATTTTTTTCCTCCATGCTAAGTGGGAGTAATTACATGGTCTGGAACCGCCACGGCCACAGTCAAATCCCCCCTCCTTAAAATGACACACACTTATGCATACAAACACACACACACACACACACACACACACACACACACTCACACACACTCAGTGGCAGATACACAGTCTTGCCCACCTCGTCCTGTGGTCCACTAAACTAATCAGGAAGCAGTCTGGTCTGTTTCCCCACCACACGCTGGGAGTATAGGGCCGTACACAGTAATGCCACTGTTGCATTCATTTAGTTAGTTAGTTAGTAAAACAGTAATGCCATTATAGATACATCCAAAGACTTTAAGGTAACACGTTTTTATGCTAAGGTTCAAATAAATGGTGCAGAAGAAAGAAAAAGAAATGCCATGAGGCAAAGTTTTATCCCCATGATGGACTTTTCTCCCCTCATCTATTACGTAGCTGTTTCGGATACTTGAGTAGCCAACTTTTTTTTAAGTTTTTTATGTCCTGAAAAACACCATAATGTTTGGTTCCCAGTAAAAGGGTCAGGGGAAATCCACCCTTCTTCATCCAGACTAATATTCCACACATGTCTGGATATGAAAAATAAATACAAAATCAGGTAGGTAAGGTAGTCAAACTGACGTTTAACACACTGATGTTTAACTACAGCTTCCTTGAAATGATATTTTGGGACAACTGAACCATACAATTCCACTTAAAGCTGCTATATAACTTTTGCTGAACGGCAGCCAAAGTGGCTATGTGACAATTATGAGATAATGGCCAATGTAAAAGTAGAGAAGAGTCTCCGTCCTGTCTGTTACACAGCTAGAGTGAACTAACCTCACCCAGCAGCTGCTGGTCATATCAGACCCAGTAAGGTTGTCTCTACGGAGTGGGTTGAGTTGAGAAAGAGTGTGCTTTAATGCTCATGGAATCACATTTTCATTTGTTAATTTCCTCTTTTAAAAGACACATTATCTCCCTTTGTTAAAATCCAAACCAGACGAGCTGCTGGGAACGGAATCCAAACAGAATTCTTCTATTTTTCTACAAATAAAAACGTCACCAGATGAAGCTGAAAGATGCGATAATCATCTCAAAAACTCTTTGCATACTGGGCTCTAAACTCAATGAACCATAATATTGAATCACCGTCCGGCCCTAATATCAGCACGCAGACGGAAAGTAGGTCATTGTCTGTAACGTCTATTCCTCCTAAAATCAACATTTGGAAGTTACACTGGTTCTGCTCCTGAAAACAAACCGAGTCGGGGCGGCCGTCTGGCAGGTTTTTGCAACGTGTCTCTGTTTTCATTTATTATTTAGCAGGAGCTTGTGGTGGCCTGACCCACTTGCTTATTAGCCGCAGACAGAAAGGCACAGTCCTGGACAGTAAATCCTTCCTGTGGGATGAAACTGAGTGTCTCTCAGCAGGGGTTACACTGTGACCCTGTCTGGGCCTCAAGGGTTTGCTTTGGCACAGCTTAACTCGGGGTACCTCAGGAATATGGCTCAGATAAACCGACAGCACACTGACAAGTCCGGCCAGCGCGCTGAAACTCTCCAACTCGCCGTTTTCATCCTCCGGTATCAGCTGTGTCGAGCCTCAGATGCAATGCAGACTCGCAGGGGCGTTGATGAAGTCAAAGCAGCCATGCTACAGGGTCGGGTCAGCTCCCTCACCCGTCTATAATGGCACCAGGAAGGCAGCTGAGAAACAGGGGAACGGTGGGAACAATGAGCATGCTGACTTCCTCCACGTCCGCCAAGGACCACAGAAACAGTGATAACAGTGACGGGGAAAAGCTGACTCTGTCCTTCCACACCAGACAACACTGAAAGATTACACTGTAACCATCTCGTGATTTATAGGCAGTATAACACTCCTGATTCCTGCATAATGTCGGCTCCAGGATCAGACCACACAGTATCAGTACCAAATAAGGCTAAATAAGACAGCAATTTGTCTTTTTATCATAGCTGGAGAAAACAAGGTATGTGTAATTTTCATGGGAGGCCTGAGTGCATATGAAATAATACAAGATACTGACAAAAAAGTACAAAAAACATAAGTAAAAAAAAGTTTAAACAACACTGAAAAACACTTTGTATGTCAATCTGGTTGTGAAGGACTTCCTGTAATTATTAGTCAGGGTTTAAAGCAAGTTGCAGGAAGTAAACTATGATATCATAATATGGCATACATTATATTTCCATTCAAATAAAATCAGCGCATGCGTCCATTGGTTGACGTGTCGTTCCCTACCTGTCCACCAGATGTCCTCTCATTTATTTTCCATCTGCCACAGCACTCCTCCTGCACTGCAGTCAACCCTTTTCCCTCCGGTCCCAGTCACCTGACCGACCCCGCCCACACACTCACCTGTTCCCACTTTCTGTCATCAGCCCTGCAGCTATTTAACCAGCCCCTTTCCCCTCACTCTGCTTCCTGCCTTTGCTTCCTGTCCTCTGTATTTTGTAGCTGAAACCTGGAATCTGAAACTTGTTACTTGATGATGTCATTGTTGTAGAAGAGCAGTGTTTGCATGGCTAGGTGGTCTAGAGAGATGGGCTTGGGACATGGGAGACCACTGTTCGTTTCCTGTTTCTTTAAAAGCACAACAACAATTGTTCCCTCGCCATACACACACTTTTATTATTGTAACCATGACGATGACGTTCCTCTAACCCTAAGCGAAATAATCATTTTAAAGATACAGCGGGGAGTTTTGTGTTTATACTGGCGGTCCCTGTGAACAATAGCGGTAGTGTTTCTGAGCACCAGAGTCCCTTTAGAAAACCTCTCATTTTAGAGCAGCATGGTCTGATAATCCCCTCCGATCAGTTCTGGTTCTGGTTCTCCCGTGCCTCCCTTCCCTCCAACGTACCCAGCAATACGGCCTGGCCCTTTTTGGCTGATTTTCTTATGGAGGTCATATAGAGGCATTAGTATTAAACTGAGGCATTTCATAACCAGTGAGTAGTTACTTGTAACTTAAACCTACTTTGTGAATAAAATGCTCGGCACACAGGTGTTTTTAGTTACTCTGGCTAATAAAAAACCTTTTTATTTGGCTGAATCACGAACTCTTATTTAATAATTACAGCTAGACGCCGCCTTAATATTGATCAGTTTTAGTTCCCACAGCGTTCCCACTCGAGGTATGTTTAGCCGTGCAGTCTAAACAGCCCCGCCACAGAGCTCCCGTCTCCAACATGTTAATATTCTTGCCCTCCCAAAGGCAACAAATCCCTCGCAACTTCATCCGCAAACTAACCTCACGCGTTGATGACCCCTTTACCCGTGCTTACCCAAGCAGATGTATAGTGTTTCACTGTTGATTTTCACCGTGCCAAGTATGAAAAGAGGCTGCAGCGAGGCTTTTTTTCGTTCTTGCTGCAGAGCGGAGATTTAAGTTGCTATCTTCCATTTGAGTTGCACATGTAGCTTTTTATCATTCGTCAGTCGTCATTAGTGCAGAATATCTTCTAAGCCAAACGATTCTGGGCAAACTTGGAGCTGGTGTGACAAATGTATCTTTTGGTGAAACTCAATGCTGCGTTTGTTCTGCAGTGTTGGACGTTCTCACACAGGGAAGAGAAGTTTATTTAGATAAAGAAGCATCTGTTCTTTTTGCAGGGAAACGTTTGGCAGGTGATTGAGTATGTTATGGAGGATTAGAGGAAGTTGCATTGTTGATTGTACTCTTTTTATGCAAAGGAATTCACAGCCCCGAGATGTTTGTACTTGTTAAAGGCAGGCAGTATTCTTTTTCTTTCTTCGAAGACGAAGCAGCAACCTGCAGTTATTTTAAGGCTTTTTCATGAAGATATCAGTGCATTCACCTCTAATCCTCATTGGAAATTGTCTACGTAAAAAGAGAACACAGAGAGGCAAAGAATGCCAATGCTTTTTTCCCCCCCAGATTTTCTCCATCAGCTGTCCTCGCTCCTCCCCCTTCCTTTCTGCCGCTCTTATAGAGCCAGGAAATCTGAGCGAAAAAGCACAGAACAAGGCGGCGAAAGAAAAAAGAAAACAAGCAAAGGCAGTTTTGCAGAGGAGATGGAGGAGGAGGAGGAGGAGGAGGAGGAGGGGGGGAAGGCAGTTCAGCGAGCAGATCTCATAACTCCTCTCTGATTACCGCTCGCTCTTCTCATTCTCCGTCTCGGGGAGGAAGCGCCGGCCCTGTTGTTTTGAATGCCATTTTCCTCGACAGGGTCACATTATTTCAGTTCTACTACAGCAGCGTGTTTGACAGCAGTTGGGAAAGACGCCACTTGGCCCCGAAACACACCCTGGGCTTCCTGTAAGATTTTGGCCCGCGAGTTGATGTTTTTACTGCGATACACCTGGGTCTTTGGGGCTTTTCATGTGGCAGCATGACCACAGTTGTGGACCAGCTGAACTGACACATCGGACTTCCCCTTCCCCTCTTTTTTCTTTCTGTGGTTTGTTTCATTACGTAAGCGGCTAAAGTGTCAGTTGTGGCCGAAGCTGCAATGGTTCAAAAATGAGGGGAAAACTTCTCCCCAAGCAGCGTTCACGAAGGTGGCCGTGGTTGGATAAATTGAATCAGAACTAAATGACTTTTATTTATTTTTTTTCATTTTAATAACGGTTTGTGGTGGCATCTAACACCTCTTACTCACTCTTGGGATGGAGAAAACATTTATTTTGGTTGTCAAGGAGCTGGACCATCAGTGTCTGGTCCTAGTGAGCCACCAAATACTTGATATTTCAGTGGTTGATCATCGTATTAATCACTTTTTGCTGTTGTATCTTTGCCTGACGTGTTTTTTTTATCCACATTAAAAGTTGTTGACATTGCTAACATTCTTCCTGTGACAAATATTGAGCATAATATAAATGTTTACAGTGAAAGACCAACCAAAACGATGCATGCTATTAAAAAATGTAGCTGATAAACGTATTACAGTATTTTATAAAGCACTTTACTGAACTTTCCCTAAAGACACTTCTTTGAGACAAACAACCTCTTACTGGAGTTAAAGTGAACCATCTCGGGTTTATAACCAGGACGTTCCAGCACTTCCTTTGCTCTGTTGCTTCAACCACATGAGATCATTACATTTGCTCCTCATCACAACCAAATCAACCGTTGAGGCCAGCGCTCGCTTTTCCCGTCCTGCCTGATGTGCAGTCCTCCTTGTAGTTTTGCAGTGTGTAGCCAACGTTACACACCTCAGTCATTTAACGTGACTGACGCTGCGAACTCGCTACACCGCCTCGCACGCCGTCGCCAAAAAGGCTCAACGGAAAAGGCATTTCATGCACATGATTCTCTGCAAAAAAAAAAAAAAAAAAAAGAATCTTTGACATCCTGATTTAACAACCTGTAAAACAAATGACATCATCTCGATTTTGGAATGGGTTTGCCAAAGGCCAGATCAGTTTAGCATGATGCCAAATTGCTTTTGGAGTCTGAACTGTCATCTCTATTCTGGAAAAATATGTGCTGTGACGAATGGACGCACGCACGAACGCTCATTTTGAGTTTTTTCGACTTTGAGCGGAGCACGCCTTCAAATTTAAGATATCCGTGCGTCTGCTGTCCTCCTCAGCCCAGGATTTATAAAGTGGCGATGCCAGCGTGTGGAGACGTTTGTGTCTTTTGAACTGACAGACGGACTTTAAGAGGGGGGAAAACTCCCTCAAGGAAATTAGTCGTGTTGCATGGGGAAAGAGCGTAATAGTTCCTGGCGCGCGTGAAGCCGAATCTGCTGCTGCACGAGCTTCAAAAACTGAATCCTGAGACTGAGTGAGTGTGAGAATAGCTGCAGTCCAGGAGTAGTGGAGTTATGGGGGTTGTGCGGAGCTAAGGAGTCTGTTTCCTGTCCAAGCGTGCACATTGTAAAGGAACCAGCAGGCCCTATTGTCTTTCAGGTTGACCAGTGACGTAAGGCCTTCCTGTAGTGAAGGCTTCGCTGATAGCCCGGCCGCCACGCTGTACAGTAATATCAACTTCCATGTATTCAATAAAAACCCAAGACAGACCCAGATGGGTTTTTTTTATCCCAGGAGTCTCTCAGTCGGATGTTTCCCTTTAAAAACCTGGAGCACGTTACCGTTTAGTGCTGATAAATCAATCCTCTTTCAGTCAAATCCCTCCTGCCCGGTTGTTTTTTCACTTATTCTTTTACCCCTTGTGTGCTGATTTTGAATTTGATTTCCTGATTCCCTCACATGCGTCGCACCACCCTGTCAGGGTCTTGGTGGGACGGGTGGGGGGGGATCCCGGTGAAACATGTCACAGGGCTAATGGCATCGAGGTAATGGATTGGTCTGTTCTGCCAGATGCAGCAGTAATAATCCTGCGAGCTCCAGACAGGGTCTTAGCAGAGCTTCACAGCACTGCGAGATCCCGAAAAGAATCCCTACAGCTTTTAGTTTATGACCACTGCGTCAACGTCTGTATTGACCCTGCCTGTGCACTTGTCTCCGTCTCTGCTAAAGTCTGCAGACTCCTTTGCCAATTTATCTTCCCTCTCCGTCTTTTCCTCTCGCCCCTATTTTCTCTCCGAGGCCCTTGAAACGACTCCCTTTAAATCTGTTTTTGTGCGTTCCTTTAAAAAAAAAAAGAAATCATCTTTTTGTCATTAAGGCGACATCACTCCGAACACGCAGCTGCATCCTTCTCATCATACAAGCATCTTGTCATTTTTTCAGTGATCACTTCCATTGATTTACACTGAACTTCTGGTATCAAAGCATGATCCAGATGTGTCTCAGAAGTACGCGGATGTTAATGGGATCCTGCTGCGCCACTGCTGTGGATCAGCTTAGATTTGGGTATTAGTGGCAAATGATTTAAGCCAAGTATGCCTTTCTGTGGCTATACGCACATTCAATATGCATGAGTTTCTCTTTCATTTCACCACTGTTCCGTTGTTCTTTGTCCAGGGTAACGACCAGATGTTCCACTGTTGCTCCTCTGATCTTCCTAAACCAAACTTGAATCTTCCACCATCTGCACTCACGGTCCCCCTTCAAGAGCATTTCAACAGCTGCGTGGTATCTGTTCTGTTAATGATAGGTTTGCAGTGACACGGAGATATAAAACACGACACCGCACTGGTTAACTTACACACTCTTTCATGCTTAGAGTTTGGAGCTGCAGGTATATGAACCCAACTCACTGCCCACTTCCTAGCCTTTTTTTTTTTCTGGAGCTTTCGATTGTATCAGATGGTCTTTATTAGTGCAGGGAGTTTGCTCGGTTGTCATGGAGATGGATATGTTGTCCACAGCACTTCTAGGATCTCTCATGTCTGTTGGTTTAAGCACAAAGTTAATTTGTGAGCTTGGAAATTGTTGAAGATTTGGGGCATGATCAGATTGCTGTATCCTTTTTTAATTGTTGCTAGGTAACCAACGAATGAGTGCTAATATTTGCATAAACTTGAGTACAGCACTCATTTGCCTCCTGATAACCGTATAGCTCCGGCAAAAGTCACCACATGAGAAAATCAGGTGCTTTTCCACTCTGAGCTTTTTTTTTTCTTCAGCTCAAGGTGTTCAGGGCGATCCTGCGAAAACGTCAGGCGCACAGAGCGGAAAACTGCAAGGTGCTCGGCAACACTTCGCTCTCATTGAAAACAATTTCAAAAAGCCGCCCCAGGCTGTTAAAAAGCGCTCGGTCTGATCAGGGACTTAACGATCCCAACTCAAGGGACACTTACGCGTGATGGAGTAGAAAGCTCTGGAAAAAGCTAATACATTAAGTGGACCTTGAGTTATATCATAGACAGCATGACTTTATACTAAGAACATTACTTTAAGAAGGTATGCAGGTCGCTGAGTGTATTTCCATACTTTCTCTGAAAGGATAATATCCTTTCTGCACTTGATGCACTTGATGAAATGTCTTTGGTTCTTATTAGTGTAGCATCAGATGCTTCATCTGGATTGTTTTTGGAACAATGTGTTTATCTTACTATAGAGAATAGAATAAAGTGCTAAGATTGGACGTCCTAGAAAATGTCTGCTGATTGTAAAGGCATCATATATAGAAAAAAGACTGGCCAATGCTGAAAGACTACTAGAGGTTCTTCAGATGCAAACTGGATGCACTTATCTCATATCCAGAAGTAATAAAGTATGGAAATTGTGTAAAGAAAGGGGAATAATTCAATCATAACATCATTGACAGCCTCAAAAGTCAATGGTGGGTAGATAAACAGATGCTTTACACCGCCAGAAAACGGAGATAGATAACACCTGGGCGTCTTTAAGGAGACCCAGGTGCTACCTATCCAAAAATCCAGCGCAACCACGCAACTGCAAAGCTGTCTTCATTTAACTTCTCCCACCGGCTGTGTGAAAGTGTGACTGAGCGAAGGGAAGGGGGTGGATGGAGTCTAATTAGCAGCGCTGCATTTCTCCCCTCGGAGCGCTCTTCTGATCAGTGACACATGTAATTACGCAATTGGGGAAGTTGCTCCTTAGCCAGTGGCAGATGAGTTCATCTCCTGCGTGCGGAATCCATCCCATTAGCGCGGACTTGGACAACAAAGAGAATTCATCCATCACGGCTCAGGCAATGTGTTCGTGTCACGCCGTCTGTGGAAAATCTGACCTCCTCCTGCGTGTTGAAGCTTCTGTAGACCTTTGCCACGGGATTCATTCGTAAATTGAGCGTTTTAACCATAAATGTACAAGCTTATGATTAATGTTCTTATTATTTAATGAAAATATTGAATTTCAGGGGGAAATATACTGATTTCCACTTGTTTGACAAAAAGCTCCGTGCTGCATAGTGTGTGGTTTCCAGCCCTGTTGGATAAATCCACAATCACTTGGTATTAACTCAGGAATCTTGCAATATTTGTAGTGTACTTGAATAAACATGAAAAGCCCCGGCACCGCTATTGTCCTGACATATTTGGACAGGTGTGTGAAATTGGAAATAGATGAAGTGTTTATAATGACCTCAGAGTATTAAATCTTTTATATTATGATAAAAATACAAGATAAACTACATGACCTCAAGGAAATAATCCCACAAATTTAAAGTTGAACGACTCATAAGCGGACCACCCAAGTATGTGATGCATTCGATTTAAACTGACTTTTAACACGCAACGCATTTTGGACGCCGTCCCTCGAATCTGGATGCGAGTGAGAATCTTATGGCGAGGGGTTTTAAAGTGAATCGTTGGACATGTTCCCCAGAGGACGAGCCTGTGGATGTCATCAGAGGCGAGGCGGGAGGCGGACGGAGCCGAGGTCTGGAATACAGATCCGCAGGACAGTCGTATGGGCGGTGTCACTGCCCAGCTGTCTGTCCCTGCACACAAATCCACATGACAGGCAGGATGCAGTCCATTTGTCATGAAAATGCTGACATATGCTGTGTAGAACCAGCTGGCAGTCGGTCCTGAAGCATCCGTGATCGTGATTCAGTGTACTTGACGGGGGCAAGAAGTGTGTTAATCAGCTGTTGATCAGATATCAGGGACAGTGAGGAAGTAAAGCTACACCTAACAATATGTTTAATTCAAATACAACTCTGTAGAGTGTTGACTGAACCATGTCTGTCCAACAGATTGAGAGAGTTCGCTTTGGGAAGTGTTTTTTTTGGGTTAATCAAGCACAGACTTTCACCCGGTAGACCACTGTTCATGTCCTGTATGGAACCAAGTCAACATTTACTGATTTGACCTTGCATTTTGGAACACCAGTCTTACCTCAGTGACTTTTACACCATAATTTAAGACTCAGTGAAGAAAGACCAAAATATGTGCATTTATAGAGTTCCTAAAAAGGTTCCTATGTTAAAATGGTAAAATCCTGAAGTCCTAAAGTCCTGAAGGCAACTCATTGGAGAAAATGTAAAAAAATAGAGAAATCCAGAGATGAACAATGACAACACCTCATCTCTTTTGCCCATGAAGCCTGCAGACTCGTAGTTGGACAGCTGTTGGTGACATCACACTCTGCGGCTACTAGAAATGCTCTGAGTGATGACTATCAATCCAACTGAGCTCTTGAGATACGACGAGGAGAGTTGGAGGCGTGATGAGGAAACGCAGATAGCATCAGAAAAGAGCACTCAGTGTCCCAGTGTGATGGATCCTCGGCAGCCAGATCCCGACAAACCTATCTTACGAGGCGGGGCACTCGGCCGTCTCACGCAACGGCGATGGGATCCAGCCGCCGCTTCTCACAGCTGCGTGGCGGCAATCAGGGCACATCTGTCAGGGGGGCCTCAGTGTTTACCGTACAGTGTCGGCCCCGGCACCAAACCCCTCATCTGGTGGCTTTGAAGCCACAGAGTTCATCTGCTGAAGAGGCCCCGTGACACGTTTTGGCCCAAACATCGAAAAACATGATCGCAAAATCCATGGAAACTGATATTTGATGGTTAAAGCTGGTGTGGCACCTTCATGGTGAACTCTGGGCTTTTGGACCAGTTTCCTTTTTCATATTCCCACAAATTTCTAGCAAATATAATGTCACATAATGGCTTTTGCAGCATAGCGACAGAGAAGATACATGGAATGAATGGATGCAAACCAGCAGCGCTAAAGATCTGGTGTTAGTCCTTCAGAATGAAACACCGATGAGTCACACAGCAAGAAATTCATCATAGTAGAAGAAGGGAAATCAGTGTCTCCACAGACCTCAAAGGTCTAGAATGCAATGCAGTCACAATATATGTTTTAAAGGGGCATTCCACTAATATAACTGGGTCAAGGGGATCCACTGTTTTTATATGTCAAAGTCTCCTGACAGGTCTGGTTGAGTGCTTATGTGTTTAAAAAAGGTCTATAGGGGAGTTTTGTGAAATCCGATTGGTTGACTCATGTGATGTCATTTGAGTCAGCATGGGTTGAGGCTGAAGACAAGAAATAAAACTAATTTGGGGGTGTGGAGTTAGAAAGAAATTAGCTTTCAAGACCTCTGTAGTCCAACCTGAGGCTATGTAAGCAGCTAGCATAACACACAAGAATCACAGTGGTCAAATTGCATTGTGGGTGATGTAGGAGCCAGGTTTTGACCTGGAATTTAAAAAAAGACAATATCTGTAGTTAATCTGCATCAGTTATGGTCTTTTTTTATTCTTAGGTTTTGCAATGTGGCCCTCTAAGGTTGGTCAATTTTTATTATTCAAATCTCATGTCACTTGCTGCTTTATGCACTTTAATGTTAAGCACATTGAGCATTTTTTTTTATCTCATTCAAGTCCACCACCTTTATGTAAGTGCAATATTAAATTGCTGGAGTACCCCTTTAAGATGCTACTTTCTTTTCTTGCATGGAAACTCTTTCCGTCTCGGTCTTAATAGCAGGATCACCATTAGCTGCTCTCTCCACCTCTCTAAAAACCCACAGATGACAGGACAGTCATTGTGATTTTAGTTGTCGAAAGTCATTCTGGGAAACGGGGAAATTAAAAGTGCATGAGTCAAATCTTTCGGAAAGTACAGGAAAACGTTAAATGACAGGGTTTCGTTGCAAAGTTATTCCTGGAATGCATTCAACATCATTGATGATATGAAAGGAAGTGTTTCTGAAGTCGATAGTCTACTGCACGTTGACGGATGGTGTTGAAGTTGTTGAAATTCGTAGCCGCTAATGGCTTATACTGGTGTGAAAGAAGTGTTAGATTTAACAGTGAAGGCCTTTTAAAAAAAAAAGCTGCGTCAACTCTGTCAGATTTGTGAAAGCTTTATGTTATTCATGATTTCACTTTTCTCCATCCAGATCACTTGAGGTCTCGCTCAGAGATTGAGAGAGAAGCTGACTCCACAGCTTTTAAACACAGTTCAGATGTGTGAAACTTTGATCCTTTTTGTGAAAACAAGAAGTTTGAGGATGAGATTTTAATCTCCAAACCAAACCTGCGTCTACGTAATTTGAAAATGAAACAAAAGCAACTTTTCTTTGTCTTCATCTCGTCTATCTTGTCCTCCTCTTATTCAGGTTTAGACTCCAGCACTCGGACCTTGAGCACCCCCAGCCCCGGTCTTATCCTGCCATCCAAGTCCTCCTCTCTCTCCTCACCTGCCCTCTCCAGTAACGGCCATGAGACCAACTCCTCATCCTCCTCCTCCGCCCACGCCGAGACCGTCGCCGTGGTCCACTCCCAACCCGGCACTCACACCCGCTCCCGCCAGTCCAAAAGCCACCACCACGCCCCCATCGACCTCCTCCCCGACCACGCCCTCCTGCAGATCTTCTCCCACCTCCCCACCAATCAGCTGTGCCGCTGCGCGCGCGCCTGCCGCCGCTGGTACAACCTGGCGTGGGACCCGAGGCTGTGGAGCACCGTCCGGCTGACCGGGGAGCTGCTTCACGCCGACCGCGCCATCAGGGTGCTGACCCACCGGCTGTGCCAGGACACCCCCAACGTGTGTCTGACCCTGGAGACGGTGGTGGTGAACGGCTGCAAGAGGCTCACGGACCGGGGGCTGCACGTGGTGGCTCAGTGTTGCCCGGAGCTACGCCGCCTGGAGGTCGCCGGCTGTTATAACATCTCTAATGAGGCGGTGTTTGAGGTGGTGTCCCGCTGCCCCAGCCTGGAACACCTAAACCTCTCAGGTAAAAAGAAATGTAATTCTATAACACCTTACCGTAAAGGAAGGCTCTCGGTTTTATTAACCCTGCATCACGCACATATGTGGAGTTACCTAAAACAATTCCACTCCTCAGTCCCTCTCAGTCGTTTCTACCAAAGCTGGTGAACTCATTAGAGGAGCAGGAGAAGCTCTGCCAACCTTAAGCTCCCATGTGGGAGAAGAAAGGCTTTCTTTAGCTGAGAGCAGAACTTACCTCGACGTGAGCACGGAGAGCGGTCTGCTGCTTTCATTAAGGAAGTGACACAAATAACATTGACTTGGACAGGACGATGGTGGCAGAGCGGCGTCTGCACCATTAGCACCAGGAAGTAAGCCCTTTGTTGTAAAAATAGCCCACTTGTGGCTTTAATTTGAAAGGCACAAAATAATGATATCAAGTGTATTATTTTAACTGGTAAGGACATCAGCCATTTTTTCTTTTTTTTTTTTTTCAACCACAATTTCAGTCTTCGTGGAGTTGTTTGCAGTCAAACATTTTCATGCTCCTTGTTGCAGGCATGTAGCCAAAAGCAGCAGGTTTTACTGGGGCGCCCTCAAGTGGCTACTTATGATTAAGCTTCAAAAGGGAAATTGTCCCAAAGGAAAGGTGCACATTTTTTCAAGTCAGTCCTAAAACTGTTGAAATAGTTTTTGCTGGATGTGATCATTCCACTTGTCAATACTGGCTCCTAAGAGATCCCTTACTATTTAGCTGTTTACGGTCTTTTTAGTTAGAAATTACAATTGGTTGTTAAATGACAGACTTTTCAAATTGTGGACTTATTCTTTAAATGATAAAAAAAGGATCTACTTTGGAGAAATCGATTGTTTTTGAGCTGATAAACTCTGCTTCCTCTCCCCCCAGGCTGCTCCAAGGTCACATGCATCAGCCTTACCCAGGAGGCCTCGCTCCAGCTGTCCCCTCTGCACGGCCAGCAGATCTCCATTCACTTCCTGGACATGACCGATTGTTTTTCCCTCGAGGACGAGGGCTTGCGAACTATCGCCTCCCACTGCCCCCGCCTGACACACCTGTACCTGCGCCGCTGCACCAGGCTGACGGACGAAGCCTTGCGCCACCTCGCCCTCCACTGCCCTTCGATAAGGGAGCTGAGTCTCAGTGACTGCCGCTTGGTGGGGGATTTCGGTCTGCGGGAAGTGGCCCGCCTGGAGGGCTGCCTGCGCTACCTGAGCGTGGCCCACTGCACCCGCATCACCGACGTGGGCATGCGCTACGTGGCCCGCTACTGCCCGAGACTGCGCTACTTGAACGCGAGAGGTTGCGAGGGGCTGACGGACCACGGCCTGAGCCACTTGGCCAGGAGCTGCCCCAAACTCAAGTCCCTGGACGTGGGTAAGTGCCCCCTTGTGTCCGACAGCGGGCTGGAGCAGCTGGCTATGTACTGCCAAGGCCTGAGGCGAGTGAGTCTCCGAGCCTGCGAGAGCGTGACGGGCAGAGGACTCAAAGCTCTGGCAGCCAACTGCTGTGAGCTGCAGCTTCTCAACGTGCAGGACTGCGAGGTGTCGCCAGAGGCCCTGCGGTTTGTTAGACGCCACTGCCGGCGCTGCGTCATCGAGCACACAAACCCCGCTTTCTACTGAGACGGGGAGTTCTTGACAAGTGGATGTTCTAATATTCCTGCTACGGAGTTGGCGGAGTTCAGCGGCCGATGTGTCAGAACTGGTTGAAGACTGGTGTGCAATACTGGCCAGAATGAAATCTGCCTGGTGGCTGTTAGTGCTGAAAATACTTCCATAGACTGTATTTAACCTATTTATCTGTAAAAAAACTAAAAAAAAAACTAAAAAAAAAGGCAGAGAAGTGCAGCATTTCAATATATCGCATCTTTCAACGTCACACTTTACAATGCTGACATGCTACAACACTGAGCACGGTAGTTTTACCATGTGACGGCATTGTGATGTATTTTATTTCAACACCTTACAGCCCTGAAACATAACCATTATCGTACATTACTGCATCTATTTATAACCGGCAAGTATCTTCAGACTAAACCACTAAGAATGTAGCTACGAAGCAGCAACCAAAACAGAACCCCATTTTGTTGCATATGCACTTTATGCAAATTGTGCTGACAATCACTTCAACTGAGCTCAAAGTGTCTTTTTTTTTTTTCATATTCTGTAAACGAAACTATTAGCCAGAGAACGTTTTCCAGCCAAATAGAAACAAACAGTCGAGATTAACAAAACAATGAACACATTGCTGCTATAACTGTGCCAATAAACTTCTTCAAAAGCCGCCCCCGCAACTGTGAGTGTGTTTACTCGCATCCTCATTATGTTCTGAGTGGATTTTAGATTTATGAGACATTAAGGTGAACTGGAATATCAATGACTGCCATATATCGATGTTTTAAGGACTCAAAGTTAGGAGTCAAAGAGCACAGTTTCTGCTTTCAGGCCGTTGGCTCAATTCAAATTGTTTCCTGTCTGTCTACCACAAATGTCGTCCACATATATGTACTTTTCTCTGAGTTATATATACATTCATGTGGACCATCATAATACTTTCTAGTATATATACAGTGGAACGTCATACTACTATGTAATGACAAGCAAACTGAAGTGTTAAATTCAGGTGGAAATACCACAGAATTGTGTGTCTTGTATTTCCTGCTGACTGCCAGTAGAGGGCAGTGTGACTGACTAATTGCTCTTTCTGGATTAGATGGAGATGTAAATGACAGCCACGCAACACACGAGGACATTCAATACTTTATTTTCATGATAAATAAACAAGGAAAGAAAGTCCTTCAATCACTCATTAATATACTGTATATAAATGCTCCTATATATGTTTTCTTCTTCTCCTATAGCCGCTGTCTTCCTCTGACAGACTTCAGGTGCAAATGAACAAATGTTGAATGAATCCCTGCAGCACTCAGATACTCCTCCTTTTGTACTGGGAACACTGTAGATACAGGAGGAGCCCTCATTCATGTCTTAAAGTGATTAGTTTTGTCAGTGCTAATAATCGATACCTCCCTAAAGGACCTGTGTCACAAGAAGAGGAGGAACTGAGCAAGCTCGCAATGGCTTGTGGGTATTTCACTCTGCTGCTTGTCTCCTCTTGGGAAGTTTTTGTACCAGAGGGTCACATGTCTATCCCACAGGCTGTTTGTGTGTCTATTTCTATGTTTGCTTCCTATGTCTCCTAATGGGCCCCGACCTGTTGGATCGGCCTCATTACGCCCACGACGAAGCTGAACCTGCAGCAGGCGTTCGGCGGATCGAGGACTGAGACAGAACACTTCCTCGATAAACAGAAAAGTCTCAGCCTGCTAACGAGCGATCTGAGCCGGGCAACGCACATTATCACACAATAAGCGAGGAGGTCGTCCAAGGTCACGGCTTGTCGTCGAGCGTGCGACGTCTTTGTATCTGGAGGTGGCGCTCGTCGACCTGGCGGACCTCCCAGTGCGGGAACGTGGCTCCACGTCTGCAGGTGCATTCGAGTACGGGCTGCGTGGGCGGAGTCCAAGGCACCTGTAGAAAACCGAGACGCTGCGTTAAAGTCTTCATTTCATATTTGGCATTTCACAAAACAAGCACGCAAGTTCCAAACCGTGTGTTGTACCTGAGATTTAAGGAGGCGTAGCTCAGTGTGAACTTTTCTAAACTTCTTCTCGTGTTCCAGACACTTCTCCTTGAGCTTCTCCCGGTCCTTGCGCTCCTTCAGAAAGTCTTCCTTGTAGACTTCGGCCTGAAAGTGGACGACAAGAATAAGATATAAGGGAACTCATAGGAGAGTGCATTAAAGGAATAGTCTGACATTTTGGGAAATACCCCTATTTGGTTTCTTGCAGAGAGGTAGAAGAGGAGATTGATACCAATCACATGTTTGTATGCTACATATGAAGCAGCTAGTTAGCTTAGCACAAAGACTGAAAATAGTAAATTGTTTAGTTTGGATGTTGTACTATAGTTGTTTTTACTCTGTATGTGAAGCACCGGAAAGTAGTTTAATATTATTTATTATTATTTAGAATTAATGAGCTTTAGAGCTGCTTGGAGGTGGATTTGGCCAGGCTAGCTGTTTCCCCCCTGTTTCTAGCCTTCATGCTAAGCTAAGCTAACCTCCTGCTTCTGCAGCTCCACATTTTACACACAAACACGAGACTCAGTCTCCTCAGTAACTCGACAAGGAAATGTGTGTGTGTGTGTGTGTGTGTGTGTGTGTGTGTGTGTGTGTGTGTAAATCTGCACATCTATGATATGTGGACAAACCTGATGTTTCCAGACAACCTGTAGTGTTTCACCGCTCACACCGAGAGGTTGAGTCGCCTGGAGCGCCTCCTTTAGAGCCTGTAAAGACATAATAAAGCCAACTATGATGCCGCTGTTGTTTCAGGGAACAAACAAACAAACAAACAAACAAGCGTGTACCACCTCAGGACTCACCTTGTTCAGTCGTCTGATCTCCTCATGCTGATGCTTCCCTTTTCGGGTCAAAGTGCTGTTTAGTGTCCGAAGCTCTTCCGCCTCTTTCTCTGCTTTTAGTAGTTTGTCTCCAGTCTGTGGATTTTACCATAAGGGATGAATTATTACCCAGCTTTTTTTCGTTTTTTTAATCGTTTAAAATGCCTTAAATAGAATCTGTTATAAAAATATATGTTGCACTTACCCAGGCGGTCTCTTTATCTTTGACTTTCTTATATAATGTGTCTCCTTCACACATCTCCTCTTCAGCGTTATCATGTTGCAGCAACGCTGTTAAACCCTGGACCTGAGCGTTAGGTAGAGAAAAGGATGCAAGGCATGAAGGCAGTGAAGTCATCAAACGAGCTGACACGTGCTGAATCAACCCAGGACCGTGGATTTACCTTCTCTTTGTAGTACTGTACCATGGTGTGGTACTCCTTCGCCCACTTCTCATTAATAGAAAGAAGCTGAGTAAAAAAAGAACATGTTGAGTACCGGAAGGCACGTGTGTGTGTTTAAATCTCACTTCTGAAATGTGCTCACCTCCTGCCGTTGCTCTTCCAAGATGAGTATCTGTGCTTTCATCCGGACGTCACCGCTGGCAACCGACGCCTCTGACTGCAGGAAATAAAAATGAAAAAAAAAAAGAGGAACTATTAAAATGTGGCACACGTAATGTCCAATTGTAACTGCATAGGCAATTATGCAATGTGACTGTCATCCACTGACTTCCTTTTGCACATTTTTGGAAGTTTTGCTTAGATGGGTTTCCAGTAACATACAGAACATAGTCATTCCTTTGCGGTCAGGAAATCAGATGGTGACGGCGTGAGAATGAATATTATCCAGATGATCTTCCAAGGTTGCAACTGCTGATTTTACCTGAGTGTCTCCTTGCAGGCTGTCGGGTTGATGAACTGCAGCCGTATGGCTCTTCTCTCCGGTGGAGGAGTTCGCCACACAAACATCATACCTGAAATACATTTGATCACATCAACAAAAATCAGCACTGTTATCGTCTGTACTGTACATATTTGTACATATTTCTACATTACTTGAGTATTTCCATTTAATGCAGCTTCATACTTCCACTCTGCTGCATTTGAAAGGCAAATATTGTACATTTTACTTACTACATTTAATTAAAACTTAATACTTTCTGGTTACTTTTTACATGAAAAAACATATTGACATGATGCACAACTATGTGTTAATATGCAACGTATCTAAACATGGCTCCACATTGAGAAACAACATTAAAATGTGCTTACATGTACAAAAGCAAATATATATCATAGTGCAGAATAAGTACTTTAACTTCTGATATTTGAAGTGTTAATAATACTTCTGTAATTTTGAATTCAGTCAAAAAGTATTTAAACTAAAGTATTTCTACTTTTACTTGAGTAATGGATGACAGTACTTTATCCACCTCTGCTGGTTATCATAGCACGTTCTCTGCATGCAGCACTAATGTGTGATGAAACCAAGGTGATGAGCCTCACCTGTCTGTGTTTGGAAGGGAAGGATACAGTCTGTGTGTCTGTCTGTTGTCTCCGGTCTGTGATTTCGCCACAGCCGGTCTGTTCATTGAGTTTTCATGTTGTGCCTGTCAAAACGCAGGGGAGAGACATTATTCATAATGGCCATTTTTAAATACGTTTAACTAACATTCACATGGTGCTAAAAGATAAGAGAAAATCTGCATGCCGGGATTTAAAGTTCTATTGATATTAAGGATTTGTTTTAAATCCAAAATGTTTATTTTACGTTTTTAATAGGCTGGCGGATGATTCTTAGTCGTTTCCTGATAGCTTTTCTTTAGTTCAACTTATTATTATTTTTTTTTCAAGCTAAACTGACATTTCACCTGCCAATAATAAAACAATAGATTCAGAAATATTCATTTCAATTCCCAAACAAATATAAAATATATATACAAAAAAGACATAATCCCCCAGAATGAACAAAGAAACAAACCTAAAAAAGAGACACATATAATTTTAAGAATAATATTATTAATATGAGTATATTTGAAAAATATATTTAAAAATGTAATAAGTTCCTGTAGGAACTGTCAAAAAATACATTGTACATATATTATAATCATTTGAAAAATCCTTATTTATATATATTTTTTATAAAAGTGTTTGTTTCTGTTTACTACAGTCTATAAAGATGTGGTGGTCAGGTCTTCTACACAGGAACCTCATTCATTTCTCTACTGTCAATATCTAATTAATCCAATAGTTCTAATAAAGGCATGCAATGTCCCAAAAATGTCCCAAAAAAAAAAAGTATATTCCATTCGGCTGAAACAGAAAAATCTATCAGTTGATTGATTGTTGCTCATATAATATTATTATTATATATAACCCCGCACGTGGAGCCCTGAACGATCTTCAGATCGCATCATTTCACATAATAAACGGTCGAACACGGGTCGATATCTGTTATTGATATCTGCTCCTGAGAGAGAGGGTTTCTCTGAAAAAAATGACTTCATAATAAACAATCTTTCGCTCTCCTAAATATGCAGAAACACACTGGAAACAAGTAATATTGAATCTCACCATTTGATTTTTGTCTGTTCCTCGACATGCGCAGATCCCACAACAGCTGAGGTTTGAAGCACAGTCGCTGCGCTCGTTGGGTTATACTGAGGATCCCACGTGACGTCGTAAAACTAGCGTTGTCCAATCACCTGCCGGGATTCCCTCACCGGTTCAGTGACAGGGGAAGGAAAGGAAAGTACAAGTAGTTGATCAGCAGCACGAGCGGTAATTAACCACGTGTTTATGGTATGCATCGATGACTAAGAGAAATGTTCCACACTACAAGAAAAAAATACAGGGCGATTTTTTTTCTCCAGCATTTCATTTTTTGTGTGGAAATATGGCTGGTTTTCTTGTCTTAATTGTAATAATTAACTTTTCTTTACTTTATTGTATTGTTTAAAGGTAAGATACATAATCAAATAACTGCAAAAAAAAGCACATAACTACCCCCAAAAAAGGGTCTTCTTAAAGGGCTCTTTATCACATGTTCTCCACTAGAAGGGCATCCTAAGATTTAAATGATTGTTTCTGGAAAACAAACAAAGAAATAATAAGATTTAGGAAAATAAAATACCAGTAAAGTGAGCAGTTCGTCATTTTTTACAGTGGGCCCCCCGCAGCTCAACGCCCTGTGTACTTGTCAGCTCGTTTTCTCTTCCTGGATGGTTGAACTGTTCACACTCAGAAAACGTTTCAAAGACACTAATGTCGAACTGAAACTGTCCCACAAAGAAACCACATCAGAAAACTAACGTGCTGCGGGTTGTGGGAAAATCACACATCTCGCAGGTTTATCATGTTACTCAATGCGTTGACTCAGAGCACACTTGTTTCAGGGAAGAAGGAGAGGGGAAAACACGCCTCATCCAGTAACTGCTACCCAGTGCAGAGTGGGCTGCTCTTATTCTTTCTAGAAACATGTTGCTGAAGCCTATTTTAGACATCTATTCACACAGAGCTGTAAGACCACCTTTGATTTCCTTTAAGGCACACTGATTCTAATAAATAAGACTATCACACGACCTGATGCCCAAATGAAAAGAATTCCCCTATAGATGCTTGTAATGTTTAAACAACACAGAACAAAAACAATGTAAAAAGTACTCAAATTTTGAGTACTTTTTACATTGTTTTTGTTTTGTGGATTTTCTTGAGTTGAAGTTGGAGCTTCCACTTCCATTAATTTTAGCAGATGTCGGGGAGGTTTCGATGGAGTATTGTGGGATATCCCACTTCACCAAAAAACTTCTTAAAAAAAAATAGAGACGGTGAAAACCAAGGCTGTTGACTGAGAGAGTAGGCTAAGTAAGCAAAATAGACATACTCTTCATTTTGTGATGTGGTTTCACTGAGAGAACTTCTCCTCTGCTTTAGCTCTCATATAGACCAATAGTTACATGTAGTATGGATTTAGACCATATTTTAAAGACAAACATTAAAAACGCTGTAAACTCGTGACAAAGAGCAGAGTGTATCGATACAGGACCGAGACTTTGAGGAGTTCCATATGTGGAACATGTAAACCAAAGGAACTCCTTAAAGTGATCTGAAACATCCACATCCCAAAACACCCACAGAAAACACATAAAGATCCCTTTTCATTCGCCTCCTTTAATACTGTATTTGTGTGTATGAAAAATGCACCATGAGAAATGCCTAAATGATGAAGAGGCAATTTGTCCGTCATTTTCGATGAGCAATCACAGTAATGATGTTAACAAATAAATCAGACGAAGCACATTTGCAATGCACATGGCATTAAAGTAAAAAACTGAGTCGTTTTTGTCTGAGGCTGTCGATTCCAAGACAAAATGTAAAAAAAGTGGTGTTAAGTCCAAGACTGGTATAACCAGTATATATCTCAGGTGGGACAAACAAACACATGACTTTCACCCAGGAGACTGCTGTGAAGGAAGAAGGTATTTACGTTTGTTGTGTAATGCTTCATAAGTAAATCAGTTATGGACAGTTGTTGTTTTTGGTTATTTTACCTTGCTACCGTACCTTGGAACATTACCTTGTTACCATACCTTGTTACGTTACCTTGTTATGTTACCTTGTTATGTTACCTTGTTATGTTACCTTGTTATGTTACCTTGTTACGTTACCCTGTTACCTTACCTTGATACATTACCTTGTTACCATACCTTGTTACCATACCTTGTTACGTTACCTTGTTACGTTACCTTGTTACGTTACCTTGTTGTTACCTTGTTACGTTACCTTGTTACGACACCATGTTAAGTTACCTTGTTACGCTACCTTGTTACGCTACCTTGTTACGCTATCTTGTTACGCTATCTTGTTACGCCAACTTGTTACGCTAACATGTTACATTGTTACGTTGCCTTGTTAGGTTGCCTTGTTACGTTACTTTGTTACGTTACTGTGTTACGTTACTGTTACGTTACTTTGTTACGTCACTTTGTTACGTTACTTTGTTACGTTATTTTGTTACGTTATTTTGTTACGTTACCTTGTTATGACACCTTGTTGCGTTACCTTAACTTACAAGCTATGAGACTTTTTATCAAATGATGAGTATCAAAAGGGTAAAGTGGCATAATAATATAAATTCACTCTAATTCAAAGTTCAGCTCAAGATCACCCTCGATCATTGTCATAAAAGTGCTATATAAAGATTATGAGTGGTAACCTGGCGTCGTGTTGGTGGCAGCATCTTAAACTGTGACGACGATAACCGACATTATAGTTCTTGTGCCATGTTGTGGTTTTGAAGAAGGGGCCTTTCTTCATGCAACACCTGTACAGCGTGTTCCCAGCACCGACAACCGCCCGTTTACGGTATGTGTGACACAGCAGCAAGTCACTAGAAAGGAAAGAGGAGGTTATTACTTCTGCTTCCTGCCACAACAATCTCACTCTAAAAAAGATTCACACTGTCAAGTTCCTGTCTGCGTCGCCGTGAGCGCGCCTTCGGTTCACACACTCGACAGATAAGACATTTTGTGGCCTACACTTACAAACGAAACACAAAAGCAGGTGACATTTTTCTGAGCACTTTCTATTCTCTTCTGTGGTTTTGCGGTCGAGGATATTTGCATACACCTTTTTAGGTTCCACTTTCATGTGAATCAAAAAAGAAAGAAAAGGATGTTTAACATTAAAAATGGAAACTCAGCAAAGTTAAAGAACACACGTGTTAAAGGTCGGAAAGTGAAGCGCTTCTTCTCTCAAACCACATAGAACCAACAATACAACGTTGCATTTATTATCATTTTGGACAAACTTTCGGGGTTTGTGTTCAGTTCAACAGACAAACCAAACAATTCTGCTTTAATGATTTATTTTATATTAATTTCTTTACTGTCAAACAACTGTCTCTGTTCAAGTTTGATTATATCGTTTTGGGTCATTCGTGTAAAAAAGTGATCACACCCCACATTTAAGAATCCAAAGACAATCTTGTACTTTCACATTTTATTTAAAAACATTTAAAAATCTGCCACCAGGTGGACGTGAGATTGTCAGCTGATTTAGAGAGCAGCAGCGTTATTTTACCCAACAGTACATGGCACTTTAGATTTCATTAAAACCTAAAGATACAAAGGTGCATTTTTCTAAAATTCAGTGACATTTATATAAAAACGATATGTTTCACATTAAGCCGAGCTGGCAACAGGTACAAAATCATACTATATTATAGCACATTATTTAATTTACAAAGCCTTTACAACTTTATGGCTGATTAGTGTCTGGTATAATCGGACATTTAGTTCTTCACCAGCAGGTTCCACAGGGTTCCTCTGGATGAGAGCTGCAGTTCTTGAGGTGAGCTCTGCAGAGAGAGAAAGACACAACCAACATACATGACATACAGGTATACGTGGTGGCGTCCTCTCACACAAACATGCTGTACTTACTCAGTCACTTCTTTGCAGCTATATTTAATTCCACTATCCAGCTCCTTCTGTAAATCCTTTAGCGATGCATTTGTGCAGTTTGTCCTAAGAAACATAGAAAAAAATAAAATAAACAACAACAAAAAAGGGCAATAATATTGAAAAAGTGTTGTGTAGTAGGTGTACATCTTACACAGTGTTGTTCTGTGTGACCAGAACAACAGTCAGGCTTCTCACCCGGGGGGATTCGAACCTCTTCACCTCGATGCTCGCAAAAATACTAACGACAACAAGAATTAAAGAGCTCAATTTACTCAGCAGTGGGATAGAAAAACACTTAATATTCAAGATATTTCTTGTACATTATTCCCAACCTACGACATTCACTTAGGTTTCTTCAAATAATAAAAATGTTCTCGCTGCAGACGTGTTAATATTTAATAATCAAATCCCAAAGAAATCTGCACACATGATTCAGAGCTGATTAAGAAAGGCACTGATATCATATTGTAAATAATCCACAAAATCAATATTAGAGAACTCCAAGTGAATGCAAATAGATTTGACTGTTTTCTGAAAGACAGATATGAAGCTAAAACCTAAAACCGTCAACACGAGGGGTGAAGGGCAACTCACCTCATAGGACTGAATGGCGTGACGATGGATCCGTTGAGCATGGCCGTGACGTTGCCACAGGCAACCTCTGCAAACTACAAAGAAATGCCCTTTAGACACACCCACTATTTCACAGTATATCCCCAGTCAACTGAACTGGCTTTATCTCTTCATATTCCCAGTATTCCTCTTCTTGAAATGGGGAAAGAGGCTGAGTTACACTACAAATACGCATAGGACGATGCAAAATATTAATGTTACACTGAAATATCGGACAGACAAGAATCCCATTTAATCAAAATATTCTTTATCAGGAAATAACAGGCACCTTTAATCTCACATTAACAAATATAATACAAGGGTCACATTTTTATTTTACTTTTAATTGTTTTACTGCCATCATTATTATTTAAATGATCACTTTTTCAAACATTCAGTGAAAACACTTCCTCTATGCCATGATCCTCACTGATTCATGAGAAGAAAAAGTAACGAAACATGATGTGATGCTCTGAAAATGTGCCCTCGCCCTTGTGATTTCCTATCTGGTATGATTTGAGAAACAACCAGGTTGTTTGGTGGACTTTCCCACGCAAGGAAATATTACACAGAGGAGATAATAAGTAGATGGACGTCAACACATTCCAAGCATAACATCGACTCGAGGCCTCTCGGCTCTTCAGAGACTTCACGGGCTCGTTGGGTAGTTGACACCATAATATTTTTGAAAAATATGGTCTTGATATGTGTTTCTAAAGCAAATCTTTCTTTCTAATGTTGTGGTAGGCTACTACAGTATTGTCCCAGTTAATGCTGAAAACCTTGTTTTTGCTGACCTCCAGTGGTTGAAGTTCAAACAAACTCCCAGAAACAACATTTTTCAACCTCAAACTACCCTTTAAAATATATCAGTTTCACAATGAACTCACGCAAGCATGCATCTTATGCTCACTGTGTCTTTAATTGTAAAAGCCATGAAACCACAATCAACTCTTTGTTTGTTTTTTTGGCCACCTGGGGGCAGCAGAAAGAAGTTGTGAACCCCACACTGACATATCACCTTTTTAAGTTGACATGAACACTTATTTACACATCTAGCAGTGATGGAGCAACATTATCATCCCATCGGAGTAGTGTTTGGGTCCACCGTAAGGTCCATATCTGCTCTATTTTACCTCCGTTTTTGGTCTCTACCAATTCCTGGAGGAAATATTTGTCTGCGGCTGAAAGCAACCTTATGAGAGCGTTAAGTTGTATCTGGACGGCTAAACAAAGAAGCTGAAAGTCAAAACAAAGCTCTGTAAAGCTAAGGGGGGGGGTCGCAAATTCGGTGTACAACAGCGAACCCTTTCACATCGTTAGGACCATAAAATATTGGGTGTAGCCGCAAATGTCTGAGGAGAAAAAGAAAAAATCGGAGATTTAACAATTGTCTTGCTGCACTTTATATTTTCTAAGGTGACGTAAGGCTGGATTTGCCTCACATCACATCAACTTCCGAGCTGCTGTACTTTCTTAAATATCCCAAAAGCAGCTATTTGAATTTGAACTTTTCGTGTTTTTATTGGCGGCCTCGATTTCGTGCTTTTTTTTTTCGTTTTACATGCTGTTTGTGGTTTGATTTGTGTTTCTGAGTTCCATGTTGGATTGAATCTGTGTGTTTGTTTCTGGTGACCAGGGCTGCTCTGACTGTGTGGGTGGCCACCGCTCACTCAGGAGAGAGCTAGGCAATGTGGCTCCATGGAGACCGACACAAAGCCTCATTGATGAGAACCAGGGTGACCGACTATTTTTTTGTCTCCTCTCCTTTGCGATCACTTATGCACAGGAGAGATTTCACCTCATGCTCCACATGTGTATTATTTTAACCACTGCCTGACCGACCGATGGTCGGGTTCATTTGGCAAAACTTGTGAATACTTGTTAACTTACAGCCGCTGAGACTCTTTTCCAAAACGACTTAACGGGGTTGTTCTCGCAGTCGCTCCATCCCGGGCAGTCGGTCGTGAACGTTCCTAGAACAACAAACAAACAGTTTTTGTATTTCAATTAAACAAAACAGAAGGGGAAAAACAAACCCACTGAGACAGAAGATAAGCATTTACAATTTATGTGGTATCTAACACCACTGTTGCTGTTATCCTGGCCATAATTGCTGTTAATTTAGCTTTTCTTTTTTTATGGAAATGTGGAGATCCCAACCATGTCTCCGCGTGGCTTGAAGAGATATTTCCTTTTCATGGCATCAGGAAAAAAAGTATTTCAATCTCGAAAGCAAACCACATCTTCGGTAGCTGCTCATGTTGTAGGAGCCAATGGGAAACATTTCACATATTTACAGGTTGATTATGACATAAATTTATGTGCATCTGAGTAGACATGTGGAGTTCACTTTCTATGTGCTCATGTGTGTAAATATCGTGTTCAATTCATCAAATTATTATGCTATATATATATATATATATATATATATATATATATATATATATATATATATATATATATATATATATATATATATATTCTTTTTTTAAATTCTGCAGCTCTTACCACTCTTGCCCTCCTTTCCACACCAGGTCAGACCGTCCAGCACATTTCCCAACAGAGTGTCCTCCAAAGT
The DNA here is from genome assembly GCA_029853015.1 of Chelidonichthys spinosus. Classification (NCBI taxonomy): domain Eukaryota; kingdom Metazoa; phylum Chordata; class Actinopteri; order Perciformes; family Triglidae; genus Chelidonichthys; species Chelidonichthys spinosus. Next base: position 15,488,672 of record CM056837.1, read on the forward strand.
GACATAACAATTCCCCTTCTCAGTGAAGTCATGGACCACATCCTTCGTTTTGCTCCAGAACATCATCTAACACCCCAACCAGCCAACACAGTTATCAAATGCATTGCTTGCATTAGAAAAGAGCGTTTAATGTGCACAACGGACAGACAGTCTGGAGATGCACGGCGTTTTACTCTGTTGCATGAAGGCTTGAAAGGGGCGGCTGCGATTAAAGGGTCGTAGGCTTCCATGGGAACCTCACACGGGTCCCGTCCTACATAGGCTCCTTCAAACACACTCCATATCTTTGGACAGTTGTATCTGAAAAACAAATGACAGTGACGGCGCTGCTTAGCCTCATTCTGATGGAAAATGCAGTGTATGATTTTACAGTTTATTTATTAGATTAAATCCCATTAAGGAACCATAAACACATAAAGTCAGTAAGAATAAAGTGGTTGAGAAACAGTCCGTGTTATCAGTTAATATGCAGACAGATATTGTGGAAGTTAATCAGCAGTTCCTCCCTCCCTCGTTTGCATGGTAATTATTTGTTTTATTTCACTTTACAGCTGCTGGGTCGACTTGTTCTGTGAAGTGCTTTGTCATTTGTTTTTGAAAAGTACTGCATAAATAAAGTGATTATCATTATAAAGAATCTGTGTCATGTTGAATGTGTCTAAATGCATTTTTAAAGCCAACAGTCAAGTAATTCACTAGACCAAACAGATCAAAACTCTGAACTCCACCTTAAGCATTCTTTCTTTTTACTTTCTTTCTTCGGGCACGTATTATTTGTATGCCACAGTTCCGTCTTTTATTATGTGAGTCATTGGTACTTGCCAAGATTGCCCAATCTTACAAGCAACGCCCACACTCTCACCTAATGAAATTCCGATTTCTGAATTTGAATTTGTTCGAAAAAAAAAGAGGTTGTCTGTTAACATTCACTGAGGTAATAGTTAAAAAATAAAGCAGTCTTATATGACAATAAATATAAATAAATACTCTGTTCATATTTCATGCCTTCACTCAATTTTGACTCAGGCCAAGAATCCCCTTGGTTATAATAAGTGTATACCAAATTGTGTACGACAGATCTATTTCGAATGTATAATTAGCCTGGTATTAATACATGGATGATTCATCCTAATTAATGTTTCAGGGAGCAGGGAGTGTATTTTTTTAGGTAATTCAATACTTGTTTTTTAAGGAAAAACAATCTTGTATATCATGTCCTGATTTTACTGTGTTGGCTTCTTATGTGACTTGTTGATCAGGGCAGGTGACATTCTTGTTATTCTTTGGGATATATGAGAAAACGGTGGTGTATGGATGAAGAAGAAAAGGCCTCTCTGCCATGTAATCAGAACAGGTGGCAGTAAGTCTTGCTCCCATGTTACATTGCAGGTGTTTGTGCTTGAAGGTGCAGATCTGGTGTCTGTGTCAGGACACCCTCTGACCTCTGTATGACTTCTGGTCCTTATGTGCACCATGATCCTATATGCTGTTTAACTCTTTCACTGTTTCCTCATTCCCCGATGACCATTCAAAGGCCAGCAGGTGTCTGTCTCTGTGGGAACCAACACAGGCAGTTCTTAAAACAGCATATTCAGTTTCAGTTTCAAGATACCCTAAAGATTGACCCACACAAGTGGATATAAACATATACATTTCAATATGGGTCAAATTTGACCCAAACAGCCTCAAGGTACAAATATGTGTAGCACCTAAATAAAAGTATAACATTTTAAATATTTTCATTTTTTTTTTATATTTAGGTGTCACTTTAGGAAAAAGGCATCACATTTTAGGCTAAAACAATGACATTTGGGGTGTTTTTACTGCTGTCAAATGTCAAAACAGGTATGTGTATTTCTTATTATTTGTAGATTTAGCGTATATACTCATTGATGGGATGAATGGGATGGACAAAAAAAAATAAAATAAAAACACCTGTCAGTATAATGCAATTAATTTCAAAATGACCAGCATTAGTTTTGCTCATAATCATCTGTTTATGTGCTTACTAAATGCATTAATTTAATGGTATTGTATAAATGTAGGTCCTTTCCATATTGAATTATTCAGTCTAATTTATAACTTTTATGTATGGTACTCTGTAAATATAATTAAAAAAGCTTACCCTTTGAACTGCTCACACCTTGCAATAAATATTGTCTTAAATTCGTCGGGCTTCCGCCGGAGCGCCAGTCCCAACACGACGGCGACGACCAGAAGCAGCAGCAGGACGGCGACGCCACTCAGCAGGACACGCCGTCTTCCGCGTGTCTTCTCGGGCGGACTCTGCTCCATGGAAACCCTTCAAATGTCCAAGTGTCAAGTTTACGGGTGTCAACGTTGTGCTGTTTGTTGACGATAACGTCGCTCGCTCTCGGACGTCTATTTATGGAGCAGCGCACTCGCCGCTGTGTGCGCGCACGTGCGCTGGCTGGTGGCCAATGCAGTGCTCGCCACCAATCGGGAGGATATGTAGAGGCGGAGCGGCCCAAAGTGAGGCCCGAGGGCCACAAAGGGACAGTTATGTTGTGGTGGGAAATAACGGAGTAATATTTCCTCTGATACTGTATTTCACTATGTTTTTTAGTTGACTGGTATACTTCTACTCTACTGTGCCTTTAGTTAGTTATTTTTCAGATTAATGGTTGAGTAGGTCATTCTATTCAGTAACACTTTTGGTTATATTACTTGAAATTCTTATAACATACCGATAGAAATTATTAAATTAAATGCTCTGACCAAAAAAAAAAAAAAAAAAAGTCATCTGTGGCCAGGACTGTAAAGGGGGCAGGATTTTTTCGGTTGGGCAATGCCTTCAAAGTCAAAATATCTGTGTTATTTCCAAATTATCTACCGTTAATAGTACAAAAATATTGCCAATAAATACATTATGATGTGTTATGACTGGACATACTTCTACTTGCACGCCTTGTGTTGGAGTATTTGTAGAGTGTGGTACTGTTACTTTTAGTTAGAAATCTCAAACAAAAATAAATAATGTTTAACTATTGTTTTCTAATGAGTTTCAATTATTTGGACTGTGAGCCGGACCATATCCAGGATTGTATAAATACTGAAATCTATTAACAATACTGTAGTAATGATAATACATTTTAATTTAAAAAAAATATCTGTTCAATTGCATTTTCTGTAAAAAAAATAAAAGAAAGAAAAATGAAAATCCCCAGATGAAGGTCTAAATACAGTTTATTTTCACAAAGGAATATAATATGTACAACATTGTTTATATTTTGGACCCACATGTATGTAACAAAAAATATGGAATCTGCCTACGATAAATTCTGGCTCTGCATCATTTAGAAACCACAAAAGATTAGTGGGGCAAGAATGAACACGTTTGTACCATTGTACCTGCCTCTCTCCAGACTCCGGGGTTTTCACCTTGGCGTCTCTTCCTCTTTCACCTTTTTTTAATCCAGCGTGCAAGGAGGTTAATAACAGACGACTGAAGTAAACATGCTAATCAGCTGCTGAAAAAACTCAAAGGTCGTGGAATAGCTAGAGCTTGAGTAAACATGTTGAGAAATGTCACGGACATTTTTAAAAGCATAACGAAAGGTTAACCACTCCAGTTTTTCTTCTCTGTTTTTGCAGGTTGATCAACGACTTAATGAAACATTGATACAGGCTTATCATTTATAATAAATAAATACATTACATGCATTGTGATCAATGGTGGAACGTAACAAATAGATTACCTCAAGTATCTCCTTCAGTACCATTCTGAGTCAAGAGAAGACTTTTTGATATGTTTGAAACCAAGGGGAAAATCTCAAGCTGGCAGTATGTAATTACAATGATTCCCACATTTACCAGCCACAAAATGAAAGTGATGTTAACATTAATGCATTGATAATTATAATTAAACCATATGATATATCTTGGAACTTTAGCAACCAGTAAATGGAAGTGAACTTATTTGGACTGCGGAGGACTGACGGCTGGATCTGAATGAACAGAAATGGCAGAGCAACCATACTGGATCTGGCTCCATCTGGCTTCTGGTGTGAAGCTGTTAACAAAGTTATTCCATAATTCGAGGTAAACTTTACATCTTAAGTCATCTTAGTAGTTATTTGCATTGGTAGCAGGGGCAGAGTAGCCGTCTGGCATACCGGGCATTTGGACGGATTGAAGAAGACTTGACACTCGGGATTGAGACCAAATTTTTACATTATAAATCAAGAGAACTAGGATAATTCAGGGGGAAACCAGGGGAGTCGCCTCCTGCTGGCCAGCAGAGAGAATGCAAGTTCAAAGCACTGCAGCCTTCATCCTTTAGATTTGCTGTGATTTGATCAAAAGCACTGATTTAGGAGAATGTTTAAAAAACACAAAACAGAAACTTACTTCAAAATGATGTAACGATGAGGACCCATCTTAAAACTTGTATCACGTCACCTGATATTATACTTTAGTGGTAAATTTCACTCCCAAAATGTCATCTAGCACAAACCAGCAGGATCTCTTGGCTGCAGAACACCCATTCATTTGCCCTCCAAGAGCTTGTCTGACCCAATCTAATGAAATGGGATCAATGAAAAGTACAGGGTGTAAAAAAATCCCACCACAAATCGATTGAGCAGCCAGTTCGTTTTCATCCATCTTCAAATATCAAATATGAATGTGTGGGTGATTCAGTTAAACGTGAGGCTCTTTCTGTGCGACGGGTTGTTCCCACATGTTTGGCTGGAGGACTGTTTGGGGTTCTGGACACACTGAAGGAACATCAGAGTCCTGTGGACAAATGTGATTTTCATTTCAGGGTCCTTTCATCAGGAAGCTCATAAACTGGAAACATCTGAATCTGTATCACACTTCATCTGCTGTCTAGTTATTATTCTAGAGGGCAAACAACGTATTTTGACTTTGAATTGTGGCGCGTCACTTACTCATCGTTGTCTGTGCAAGTCCAGTGGAAACCTCTGGACTGGAGGATCTGGATCAGTTCTGCAATGGATCCTTGATTACATGATTCTCTGTAGAGGAGGAAAAGCAGAAAAACAAAGAATATAAATGCAAATATTTATTACTTTTTTATTGTCATACCAGGAATCATAGTTATTCCAGAAAAGTCATAAATGTTGGTAATCTATTCACAGATATTTGAAAGGCTTTGAACTTTATAATAAGCCATAAAGTTTGAGGTTGTAAATATTAATGAATAGATTAAACGTTTTTAATATAATAGAAAATATCATCAATATGTTTTTCCCCTCACATAAAAGGTCCGTCTGGATTGGTCACCACCTTTATGTTGACATAATGCACTCTGCACGGGTTCAGACCGTCCAGCTCAACACTCCCAAACATGCTGCGAGTTAAAAAAAGAAGACAGAACTAATTATGCTAAATATATTCAACAAACCAACAAACACCATTGTTAAAACAGTTGTAAGTTTCACCTTCTCCTGTTGAAGGCGTTAACGACAGATCCATTCAGCAATACGGTGATGTTGCCACATGCCATTTCTGCAAACTAACACACACGTGAAGAAAATGGCTGCTGCTGCTGGTTTTGTGAGCTGTACTTTGCAAATGAATGCTAAACAACAAGTGAACTCACATCTTGTGAGGCTTGCCTCCACAGGGAATACACAGGATGATTCCGACACACCGACCACTCCGGACAAGAACCAAAATCGAAACCTGTGTGTCAAATTGAATATTGACTCAAATATTTAATATAAGACATGAAAGAAAAATGAGAAAAACAAGTTTAGCTGTTGACTTGCAGTTACTAACTCAGCACTAATATTGTAATCCCAAAAAAAGGACATGTTTTTGGCCAATTGGGGAAATGAAAGAAGCTGAAAATGCAGCATTGATATATGTCAACTTTTAAAATCATGGTGCAGCATTATTTTTTTGTTTGGATTCGCATTTCTGTCAAACTGATGATTGCAAATCCAATATTCACTCTCTTTTTTGCCCTTTTTTGGTCTCCTCCTGTGGGAAATATTTTCAGTTTTGTCAAGCAGGCAGCAGGGGAAGGACCCAGTTGGTAAATACTGAAAGGGCGGTGCTGATACCTTTTTAATGTTAACTCAAACATTAAATGCAAGAAAATATATTCATATTTATGGTCACTTAGCAATTCTTTTCAGTTATATCTCAAAAGAGCTATAAAAATTTACCAACATATTATACTTACATTTTGTTTATTGCATGTGTGTTATCTGAATAACACTTTATTTAGTTAATTTAATACATTGACTCCAACAAATTGAACGTTATCATCATTGAGTTGCTGCAGTGTTTCCCAACCTGCAGGTCACAACCCCGATGCTGGATCATGAGATGAATCGGAAGGTTTGTGTATTAATTCATTGGACAGAAAACCAGGAAATGAATGTTTCGCTACTGCTATTCTTTAATCTTCTTCGTTCTCCTTGTGAATGTTTTTGGAACCACAATTCCTCTTTTGTTGTGTTTCAGTTGTCTCTGTGTAGAAAAGCTGTACCGGAGTCTTCCTTCTGTCCACACCAGATGAGGTCGTTGAACATGTAGCCCACCAGCGTGTCCTCCAAGGTCCAGAAGTGACGTCCCACAGCTGCATAGCTCTGCATCAGCGTCCGGGTTTTACTCCAGAAGAGAAACTAAACAGAGGGGAAGGGAACTTAACTCACACACATCTTAGCATCGGGGAAGAACGATGAACATGAGTCTCATCTCGGAGCTCTTCCTCACCCTGTCACAAGGCCACGTTTGTGGCATCGCGTCAAACATCTGATGATAATCCTTTGACGTCACATTGCATGAGGACTGACGGAGTACTGCCTCCTCAAACTGCCTCCAGATGTCCTCACAGTCGAACCTACACATAAAGATTTGTCAATCAGTTGATTGGTAATCTGACAGAAAGTGAATCCCCAACTTTTTGGATGATCGGTTAATGGTTACGCTAAACCAAATGGGAAAAAAGGGCTGATTTTTTTGTGGTTGCAGCCACTCAGACTCTGGTTTTAAATGCTTTATGTTACAGGAAACAGAATAAATTCAAGTTTTTGAGTGTTGGTCGGACAAAAGACATTGGATTCATATTCTTGTTTTGATTAAAACATAAAGAGTGAAATGTGTCAAAATTCTCAAGTTTCATCTCCTCAAATGTGAATATTTGCTGGTTTAAAACTTAACTTTTGTAAACCTTTGGGTTGTGGACTGTTGGTCAGACAAAACAAGACATGATGACAGACAAAGTGATTAATCTGCATAGCTGTCTGTTAAGCAATTATGAAAATAATTATTCTTTGCAGCCAAAATATTTTTTAAGCATGTATTCCAGGGTTGGAGAAAGTAATCCGACTAAAGTGATAACTGACTGTAACTACACATGAAACGAGGTCAAACATCACTGTACTTTTGTCCATATATATATATTTATACATAAAGCGTAGCATCATGCCCTCGTTCCATAGTAACCACCTCAGACTTGTGCATTTCTTTTTATAGACGTCCTTCAGCATAACATCAAATCAAGTGTTGCTGGTTTTCACGCCAGCTTTGATGCTGGATTAGTCATATGTGCAGATTCTTCTGCTTCAGGAGGAAATCAAGTATTTCAAGTTGTGAGGCTCAAGTCGATGTTAGGTCATTTGAAACGTTATAACATGAGTGTGCGTCCTCGTGCAGTACGTTACTTCAAGCTGGGGTCGACTAGCGTGATGTAATTGTAGCACCTCCCGACCACAATGTGTTTAATGTTGGGGGTCGTCCCCAGCTGTGGCCTCGGCTGACCGGGGCAGAACAGGAGCGTAAGAAACCCTTTTGAAAATGGACACAATAAAAATGGGAGAAAGGGTTCATTATCTTTCACATTTGGGAGGGGCGCATCAAAAGGACGAAAGAGATAAAAGAAACGTGGGAAAGTGACTTACATATTTTCACGCTGATCATTACAAAGGACACGGACAGCCTTGTGTTTGCACACGCCTTCAGGAGCCTTTCTGTAGAAAAACATTTTAGTCGGTTTTAGTGCTTTGACTCCATGCCAGCAGGAACCCACAAGGTGTGTGTTTGCGGCCACGTGATTGAGATCCAGATTTCTCAGATATGTTTATACATATACTGTATATCAAATCCTCTCCAGGACAAGTTAACACATGATGATGATTGACATTTAGAAAACAATGAACTTCCTACCATGTCATTCCAAAAGAACCTTTTTTGTTGTTGTAAAATGATAGAGGTTAGCACATGATATCATGAAATAGCAAGTCAATAAACAGGTAGGTACACGTTCCCAGTTTTAGAATCCAACGAGGGAAAAAGTCAAATGCTCACCAGTTTCCATCCGGAAGGTCAAATTGCAACAAATGGCTTCGTGGGTTGTTGTGATGTTAAAATTCTTCACTTGGGTCGGACTTGAGTCCTGCTGTGCTGAGATCTGATGCGGACCCTCCTCTCGGGGCTAATGGCTGACAAGCCAGAGAGGCCTCGTCTTATAGTTTTGACAGACACAGCCCACAGAGACCTGCTTTCAGGACGAATGTTGTTTGGGTTTTTTTTTTTTTTTCAGCCTGCTGCCGCAAAGAGTTGGATCCACATGACTTACATTATGGTACCAATAACATTCTCCCAACACAGTGTTGGCTGTTCTCTGAGTCGTAGGGTGATGGGCTGGAGGAGGAAACACATGTCCTCATTATTAGACTCTCATAATTACTATTAACTGAATTCAGAGGGCATAATGTACAGTATTCATCAAAAATAATTAGGTTTAGGTTTTATGGGGAAAACTTATGATAGCAGAGTATCTATCCTCTGTATTTCTGAGTGAAACAGGATAGAGGGATGGCGCATAAGAAGGGGGGGTTGATTTTATGGTTCCAAAGATTAGCTCAGACCTTCTCCAGCTCTGTGCAGAGTCGTAGTTGCAGATTGACTGACGGAGGCATGTTGTAATATTACCGCATTCCTCCTGTAACTATCACCCTGCCTGCCAATCTAACCATTAGTCTCAAAGTCAGACCCAGAAACCTACAGGCTGTGCAGAGCTCTAATTAATACAGATAAAATCAGCGCAGAATATCAGGGGGCGCCCTCTTGTGGTGTTTCATTATTTTTACTTTATTCTATGATGTGTAGAATAGAATATATATAAATATGCAACTATTATTGCATTAATTATGGTTACAGTAACAACATTATCAACAAAACATATGCTTCAAACAATAATAAACATATTGTGCCCCTTGAAATGTGACAAGTTGACAACATGAAGTGGAATAAACTGTCAAATTAAATAAAGTTTATTTGTGCAGTGCTACTTTATATGAAGTAGAATGTAGAACAAAGGAAGTGTATGTTTGAATCCAGCTTCAGGTCAAGAAAGGTCAATATGGCCAGACACATAATTAATATTAGACTACCATCTTATTTAAGTTGATACACATCAAAGCTAGACTAACTTATTCCTATTAAAAAATAATTTTCTTTTTGACATTTTTTCACTCGTGTTTATTCCCTGATCTGTGCTATTCTGTGAATCACTGTGTATCTTTACTAAATGATATATATGCGTATGTATGTGTGGAAATGCTTGAGGGTGAAGGAACAACAAGCACACCACAACATACACTGCTACTTCATGGAAAACATTTTGACATGGATTTTTGGATTAAAAAGGAAACACCCTCCCTGCAGCAATAAAGGTCTCTACAATGCAGCCACTATATTTGTGCATTTGATCTCCCACAACGTTGCTGCATATGGTTTTTATGTTTATTATATCTATAAGGTCAAAGCAATGCATGTGATTTCCCCCATGCTAATTGAAACCATCAATACCTATTTTCAGGATTCATTTTAAACACCCTAGAAAAAAATGTAAGTAATGAAACGAGCAGTGTTAAGCTATATGGCCCATATTTTAAATCGTGTGTTTTTCATGCCTTTTTAAACATTTTGCAGCAGGTCTAAGAGGTGTATAAATACTGTGAAAGTATCGTATTCAGAAACTGTGCCTTTAAATGAGCCGTCGGGATTTCTGTATAGTCATCACGTCACAACTTTGCAATATATTTAGACTATTTCACAGTTTTTACCGTAAACTTTATGATAATGTGTCACAGGTTATTTCTTGCTGCAGTGTATGCGAGTGACATCAGCTGCCAGGAAGTGAACTCAAGCTGTTGCCAGGCAACGCAATTCTGTTGAAACACACTACGGTGCGTTTCAGATGGAGTGAACACAGGTATTATTTAGACAGACAGCGTGGGGAATTTTTTTTTTAACATTCACACGTAACAATGTTCTGGTAAAAACCCCAAATGCAAGATTGAACCTGGAAATGAGCATAATGTGTGCTTTCAAGTAGACAAAGAATAAAAAAACAAGTATGGTAAATAGTTGTTGTATTCGTTTTGTTCAAAACTTGAGATCTATCATTTATTTGAGTTATTTAACGATAAATCCTTCCACAGTCGGTATTCCTGACTGCTGTTGTCACTACAACATTTTATGTTGTTATAACAACCGGCAACTGGATTTTGATCCCCCTTTATGTTTACAACCATAAAATACAGTCAATCTAAATGCAGCATTGTTTTTTCCAATGCGATGAAACATTAAAATTGAAAAATGAAAACAAATTCATCTCTTCTGATGAAGTTGATTGAAGGCATTCATAATCTATGAATTTTTCCTATGACAAAGTTTAACATTGTCTCCGTAGTAATACAACTCAAAGCCTGGATAAAGAGGCTCTGTGAATGTGGTGTGGACTCTGTGGATGAGAACTACTGAGTCGGAGGTTTTGTAAAAGGACAGCGTCCCTGCTTCGTGGTCCAGGAACACTCCTACCCTGGAAGACGGGGGTGCTTTTATGTCAGTACGTTCATTGTTGTGCCAGAAAGAAAAACCGTAGTTGGAACAGTCCAGACTCCAGGAGAGCAAATTCATTCCGAACCGACTGTGGTTACTCCCACCTTTCCTACCAACACTTTTGTACGCCGCTGCTATGCAAACCTGCTGCCCTCTCCACCCCAACTCCCAGTAGCAACGTCCTTCCAGGCCCTGGCTGCACAGCACCTCCTCCCAGTGGTCAAATCTCTCCGGGTGGTCGGGGACTGACAGAGGGTGTTGGAGGTATGTGGCTTCAGTGCAGTCCTTAGAGAGGCCGAGCTCAGGGTGGGCAGTGTCTGGATCCAGAGTGAGATCTTTCCAGTCTAATGCAAAAAGCAGAATTTCAGACACAACAGCCTATTTCCATTATTTCGTCATCTACGCTCGCAGGCATGCACGCATGGCCACACACACTTACACACACACACACACACACACACACACACACACACACACACACACACACACACACCTCCTGCAGTTATCAGATTATACAATGATTGGTACATCCTGTTGTTTTGTGTTTGTTACAGTCAGATATGTACTGAGACACTGCTGTATTAGTCTTGTTTCACTGATTTATTTTTGTTTTGTTTTGTGTGCGTGTGTGTGTGTGTGTGTGTGTGTGTGTGTGTGTGTGTGTGTTGTTTCCACAAAAGGCAATGTTCACTTTATGTGTTTGTTTCTAAGAATAATACACTGTTAATTGAACATGAATTGTATTAAAACAAAGGGTTTAGTCCACTTTATGAAAGGTGGAGCTAGAACTCCTGAATGTGACGGAGGGGCTGTGAAATATGCTCACACATATTTATTATTATTAGCATTATTTATTAGATAAAAAGAAATAATGTATTTTTACCGAGGGAAAATAGTTCGTAGCAGTTCCAGCAGGAAGTAGAAAGAGTGTAAATGTGTAGAATGCGAAATAGAGTGTCGATAATCAGATATTATTGCCCGGCAAGCTATAAAATGTTCGAGATATAAAAAAAACTCACACTTGCGGAAATCTGCCATTGTTGCTGTCTCTTCTTGCCACTTTCTGACAGGGAACGTTGTCATGACAGTTCCTGCTACGTAGGAGCCTTCTAGCCAATGAGGACGGTGACTTGACACCCAGTGGCATTTATTGACCAATGAGAGAGAGATTTCCCTTTAGTCCCACCTTCTTTCAAACTAGCTAAAGTCAACTCAAAAGCTTTCCTTCTGGAGGTGGGTTGAGTTTGCTTTAGCACATTGAAACGCTTCCTACATGTTTTATCGTTAATAAAACGTAAATTCAGACGTTATGTAGCTGCCGGGCTAAACCGTTCATATATGTATATGTAGACGTTGCTGTTATTATGCTCGGCGTCAGTTTGTTCGTGTAAAAGCTAACTAGCATAAACGCTAACATCGTTCTAAATGATTTACTGGTGTTTTAATTATTTTTTTAACCGGTAAATTAGCTCCTAACGTTAAACGTGAGCTGATCTTGGGTGTCGCCTTTTCTCAACAGGAACCTTACGTCCGTTAACTATCTGGTATATAACGGTGTCCAGTCCTCATCCCACATCAACATGAGTGATCCTTGGCAAGAGTGTATGGATCACTGTGTGGAGGTCACCAAAAAGGCTGGCAAGGTGAGTAAATACCACTGGTTTTGGTCCTAAAATCACTATTTAAGTTTCCCCACCCACTTTTATCTGTAACTCAGCAGCTGTGACTCAAAGGTGCATGATACAATAATAAAGAAAATGTGATCCACAATCAGTTAGAGAGATCTGATGTTGATAACAGAAAATGATGGACAACATTCACATAAAGCACAATAACAAATTGCCTGGAATGCAGAAAGGGGACTGTTTGACTATTAAAACCAGTTGCTTTCCTCATGAAACATGAGTTAAGGTCTGCATGCTCAGAAAGAAGACGATGATCAATTTTAATATTTTAATAATAACCTGCTCAGACAGCTGTTAGAAACAGGAGAAAGCTATTCAAGAGGAAAACGGGAGAATTACCAAAAAAGTCTTGTATAGATGAGATGATATAAATTAAACTACTTGTGTATTTTCAATTAGGACCAAACAATAAGCGAGTTTATTGAGTTTATTATGCTACATTCAAAATAAAACTAAGAGATGAACGATGGACGGGATCAAGAATCCTAAACAACTCGTTCTTGCTGCAAAGAGAAAGCATTTCTTAAACCAAGCTGTATTATATTCACCTACTTCACCTCATCTGTGGTTTTAACAGTAATACCTTTTCGTAACGTTACAGTAATGAGTAATGCACACAAAGGCTTTGGTGCTTACACCTAATCATCTCTGGCCTATCATTGGCAGCAGCCCTTTAAGCTTTATTAAAGTAGCCGATGTAGTCAGTCATCCAAAAAAAAATCCCCTTTGCTGAGTTTGTCATTGTTGGGTTTCTGCCAGATGATTCGCGAGGCGCTCCAGAAGGAAATCGCCGTCATGCAGAAGAGCTCACCGGTTGACCTGGTGACCGAGACGGACCAGAAAGTGGAACAGCTCATTATATCCTCCATCAAGGAAAAGTACCCCACTCACAGGTATTTCACAGAAGAGACAATGAGGTGGATATGAGCTGTATGAAAGTACTGCAGGGATTGGGATGTCTATTGGTATAAAATGTTGCATTAAAATACTTCTTTACTTTGCTTATTTTGTTTGTAATATGGATAATATTTCTAATATTTGGAAGTACTGGTGTAATGAGCCAGAAAAAAAACAAACAACAAATGATTAGAGTCCAATTATTTATCCAGTTAACTGTAAATATAACAATGTTAATGTGGTTGCAAAGCAATTTCCATACTGCCTGAAATACATTCTGGTGGGAAATAATCCATCCTTTATTTATTTGTTGATTTTCGTTATATTTGTTGACTAAAAATAGTCAAACGTAAATATACTAAGTGTCTTAAAATACTGGAAATTGGCCTGCTAAATAATCCAATAAGAATGAACTTCCTCCAAGATGTTAAAATATCCTGAAATCAAAGAAAACGCACATTGGACATGACCTCAGTGGGAGCTGAGATTACAAGGAAAACCATACCTCATATCACATATTCCTCTAGTAGAAAAGTGAAAGTAGCAGGTAGATAATAGTAAGTGTAATAGCATCGTTGGTATTTATTGGTGAGGTAACACCCGTATGACTCATAAAACGTGTTGTTTTTTTCCATCTGATTTGAAAGCTTCATAGGTGAGGAGTCGGTAGCAGCAGGAGCTCCCAGCGTTCTGACTGACGATCCCACTTGGATCATCGACCCTATTGATGGCACCACCAACTTTGTTCACGGGTACTGCCTGCGCTTTAATAACATTAATTATACAGCTTGTTCAATACACTGATTGGACAATTACGGCATTATATAGTCTGCTATGAGTAACAGACCGTTGTTATGGGCGCTGTTCTGATCTTTGGACACTTAATATACATTTTTTATGACCAAAGCAACAAAAAATCCTTTTTAAATCAATAGTTATTGTTGTTTTATTGATTTCCCGGGGTCCGGCTCCCCCTATCTACGTTGATTTGGCTGTACATTATCCCTTAAAGAAACCATTGTGAAACCTGATACGGCAGTGGATCTGTTTTATCTTTGTCCCCTTCTTATCTATTTTTATCTTTTAATTAGGTTCTTTCTTGGATCGTCCTCTCTGTCAGGGATAATTAGACGACATAGATGAAACTGAACTGATAATAGGTTTTGAATCCTCCGAGCTTTAAAGCTAAAGGAAGTTCATTAAAGGAATGTTTTTTTTTTTTTTTTTTGTGAATTTCTTTTGTGCAGATTCCCATTTGTGTCCGTATCAATTGGCTTCACAGTGAAGAAAGAGGTACATTTTATTTTTTGTTACATGCTTTTTGACATCTTAATTAAAAGAAACAATGAGATAGCAATTGCCCCATTAACCCAGTGAATTTCTGACGAGTAGTGCAGTAGTTTTCTTGTTTTATGTGGCTGTTGTTCTATTCATAGCCCTCCTCACCCACCACATTCATCACCTCTGTTTTCCCAGATAGAGTTTGGGATTGTCTACAGCTGCATCGAGGACAAAATGTACACAGCACGCAAAGGGAAAGGGGCATTCTGCAATGGAGACCCAATCAAAGTGTCTGGACAAGAAGGTAAATATTGATGATGTAATTTTCAACAAGTCCACCAGGTGGAGGCAATGTCACAGCCAGATTTTCTGCTTGGCCCAATAGCTCTGCACAGTGCAACCTTAGAGCCACTAACCATACATTACCATCTGTGTTTTCAGAGGAGCGAACAGGCTGTCATTTGTTGACTGATGTGTCTTTTGTTTTTGTTTGGTGTTTCAATCCAAGATATTACCCAATCTCTGGTACTGACAGAAATGGGCATCAAGAAGGATCCTGAGCATTTCAAAGTAATGTTGGCCAACATCAAGACCATCCTCAGCATCCCCGTGCATGGGTAAATATACACTTGCGCACATGTTGTAATCCTTCACGTGTCAGTTTCGGCAAACACTTGAGCAAATACAGCGGAAGAGTAACTGGTGTGTCATAGTTTACAGCACAGCCAAACAAAGCTGTGTGTATTTTTTCAGAAAGAAAGCAGTAATTGCATCTTCGAATCTGATTTTATGTTGCACACGGTGGAAGTAGTTTTCAGCACAACAGCAGCAAACACTGTAGGATGAGGGTTGGAGTTGTGTCACCGTCAATGAGATACAAGTAGAAATAGATTACATGCATGCATTGTTTCCTGTGTGCTTGTGACAGCAGCTTGATCAAGTGAGGGAATGTCAAAGTACTATAAAGAGCAGCCTCATGGTTAAGGTGGATACCACATCATCTGCAGCTATCAAATAAAGGCAAATAACCATTTTTTTCTTCCATCTCTTTAACTTAAATACTAAAAGAAATTAAAAAACCTATCAAACTGAGAGAGGTAATGATAGAACGTAAATACCAAATGCCATAAAAAAAACAATGCAGACCGTTAATAGCATCACCACCGGGGTTTGATTCCATGAGAATCTTAGGGATTCAAACTTTTAAAAATCACACGCTAAACTTTGACGAAACCATCTGGAGGTTAACCGTGTGTCACATGCCATCAAATGCAGAGCAGGCATCCCATTTCCATCCACAGTATCCGCTCCCCGGGCAGTGCAGCTGTCAACATGTGTCTGGTAGCGTGTGGATCGGCTGATGCTTACTACCACATGGGCATCCACTGCTGGGACATGGCTGGAGGGGCAGCAGTTGTTACCGAAGCTGGAGGAGTTATCATGGACATTTCAGGTGAGTCACTGACGAGACTTGAGCTCTTTTTGCGAAACTTTTTTTAAGAGGCTGCTGAGTCACTGGATGTACTGAAGGAAAGCGAGCAGTAAGGTGATTGACTCGTGGAAAAGCAGCTTAGAGATGGAAGCAGTGAGAAAATAACTGCTGCTCTTTCAGTGCAAACACAACAGAAGTTATTCCTTTTTATGAATTATTTATTGCAAGTAATTCTAGTTGTTATTGGTTTTTATCTGTCTTTCTGCTCACACATGCCTGACACAGTGATAGATGGGGAGCAGGGAAGCTGCTGGCTTTGTACTTGCAACAGGAAGCGACAGGCTTTGAGAAATTTGGTGTGAAATTTGGGCAACGCTGCCACTGACCTGACATGTGAGGTTCAAGGTGACATGGAAGCTGCTGGACAAGTCAGACCTGCTCTGTTGACAATGGCAGCACATTCTTGATGTCTTGCCAACACACTTACATATATCTATATATTTACAAAGTAATGGGAGACAGCAGCGTCGCCTTTCCTCTTTGCACGATGACTCACTGATCAGCTCTCACGCTTAAAATATTTCCCTGCTCATTTTAAAATGAGTGGGATCACAATCTCAGAAATGTGTCTCCCACGTCTTCGCCGTCTGATTTATAACCTTGTGAGGTGCTTATGGTTCCTCTAAACACGAGCATCTGAAAATGAATCAGCCTGGGTACAGGTTAACACAAGAAACACTTCAAACGTTAATTTGTACTTGTCTTGTACCAACAAAATGTGAAGTTCAACTTTATTACAGCAATACTCACTTTTTCTCCTCTCTTTCATCCAGGTGGACCGTTTGATCTGATGTCTCGGAGGCTGATCATCGCCAGCAGCAGAGCAATAGCCGAGCGCATCGCCAAGGAGATAACGGAGTTCCATGTCGGCAGGGATGACACAGATGGCTAGTAAATTTCCACCACCACGTCCACCAGCTTAACAGTTATTTAATCGCCCGACTGTTTGGTATTTAAAAAGTCATGATTCCGTCTTCGCCTTAAGAACCAAAACGATAAACTTACCTCTGAAGAAATATCCACTGAAGTTAGTTAGTCGGCGCTTATGACTTTCAGCCTTCTTTATAAGTCGTTGCGTTCGTGCTTTTATTCACTGATGGGGACTTTGTATTCTGTTGTAACTTATTTGGACGGTAATGAGTCGGCGTGCAGTGAAGGTGTCCTCGTATTCGTATTTTTTAATATGTATTATTTACATTTTTTTGTGGTAACAGTCGGAACAAAGGCATGTCATTTACATTTACATTTAGGGCATTTAGCAGACACTTTTATCCAAAGCGACGTCATCGATAAAGTACGTGTAACGTGTTGACATTTTTATCAATAATATTACTTTTCCATGTGGGATGTTTTTCCTTTTATTAGCCAAACCTGTTACCAAAGTAAGCTAAGCTTGAAGAGAGCGATGTAACGGGTTCAGTTCCATCAAAATGTGCTGTCTGATGAGGTAAAGCGGCTACGCCATCAAAAACAAATCAATATAAGCTTAATACACTATTTGTTTTCACCACTTTACCTCACCAGTATCAGTCAGTTGGTTGTGTTATTGTGGGACTTTTGTCATAATGTAACGTACTGTAGGTAATGAACACTGACTGGATGAGGATATGTGTGTATATATATATGTAAAAATGCAGAAACCTATGTCAGGCCACATGGGGAAAAGTGATGAGCATTTTAATTGCTAAATCATAAACAAAAACAAAATTTGAATGTTTGGTTGTGTATACATAAGACTGTTAAAAACCTAAAAATAAATAAATAAATAATAGTAATAACAATGGAACCACCCGTTTTGTAAATAAAGTGCCATCGCTTGTTCCCTCTGTAGTTAATGCAAGAATAATGTAAACCAGACACTGTTAACACATAACTACCGTACTGTGTAACTTCCTCTTCAAGTCCAGACTGAAATGTACTGACTGGATGTAATAAAGGCAGTGAGGGAAGAGCACTTAAAAAGATCTCCTGTGCCTGATCAGCCTCTTTCTGAGACAACACAGATGGAAGAATGCATGCCATCAAAGCCCTGCAGAGACAGGTGTAGGCATGCATTTACATGTTGGCTATACTCGTAAACAGAAGACTACCATTGGCAACCGAAAATATGAACGCTTGTGCAGAGAGATGCTGAATTTCTTCAACTAAATATGGGCGTTCGGTGTCGTTTCCTCTGAAATATGTAAATAAAGCATCAAAGAAAAGATCGGGGGACAATACACAATCAAATCTGTCAAGACTGCTCCCATGCTCCAATTTACAAAAGCCGCTGCTCCAGCCCATTTCTTTTGTAATCTGATATTATCTAGAGCTGGATGGGAGGTTGGACAATTCCTCTGCATTTACTCAGCAGCAAGGCTCCTTAACGCCTGACAGTGGCCTGCATCAGCCGTGTGTTCAGAACATAGACGTCCTTATTTGCTCTGACCTAGAAAAACTGATAAACTGTCCCTTCTCTTTATAAAAACTATAAAATATGAAGGAAAGAAAGTGCCTCTTTTGGCAAATGGCAAAGCAAATGAATAGAAAACAGGCCTCTGACTTCTATAAAACTCAGGGGAAGAAAAAAACAACACACTGACTGCTACCGTTATGATTTAGTAGAGAGATAAAAGCATTTACAGCCATTACACCATGTAAAACTCTCTGCTGCCCTTTCAGTCTGGGCTGCAGATACTGCACATGCAGAGCAGCCCCCCCTCCCCGGCTGGGCGGATGTGCTCTATGAAATAGCTCTGCGTTTTTTGCCCTCCACGGACTGTTGTCTCTTTTTTCCAGCTTGTGTTCGCTGATGACTAACAAATGGTCTTAAAACCCTTTACTTGAGCAAACCCAGGCCCTCTACTGCTGCGGCCCCCCTCCTCAGCAATCAATGGTCCATGTTAGGCGGCAGCAGGGGGGTGCAGACCTAATCGCCAGTGTTGGGAATGGTTTCCACACTCAGCCAGCCTAAAGTTAAGTCCTCCTCCGTCAACTCCACCTTTACACCAACACCTGCTCATGTTGGTTCCGCGTCTTTGGATTTTTAATCTTTCTCAACTTTTTACGGAGTCATAAAACAAGCTCTTATGCTGTTTTTGTCCTTGTTGCAGTTAGGAAGTACCAACCATTGTTCTTTGAAAAGCCTGTTTTCCTGTAGCGTCCAAAAGATTTTCCCCTGGAGATATAAGAGCCAAGTCTGGAGAACCGTTTTACACTTTTGTTTCTTTACCCCAATACGTCTTATTGTGCTCTGAATTTGGCTCCATCTGCCATCTTTCTAGATGGATAAGCTGCGTCCGTAGGAGGCTCGTTTGAAGACCACACACTTCACAGTGGCGGCAACAAGGCCGTCCCATTTCAAAGACTCTCTCAAATAGCAGAGAATTGCTGCCTTTTTTTATCTATTTTCTATTTTATCCAACTGACCGGTCCTTCACCGCCCAACCTATCCAAAGATTCACCATTCATGGCAACGAGCAAAGGATCCAGAAACACACGGTCGCCTCAAATATCATCACTGATGACATTTCTGCTTTTGAGTGAAATGTCTCAACAGCTATTGATTGATTCACATACAATGTTGTACAGACATTCATGTTCCCTAGAGTTAGGGAATTGGAATAACCCGACTTTTCATTTGTTCAAAATATCAGTTTGTCCATTTATTTCATAATTAGAAATTTAAAAGGAACTTGTAACAGACTCTAGACAGGAAGACCCCTGCTTGTCTTTCAAGGTGCACCATTGAACTTCAGCAACTTCAGCATCATGGCAGGCCTCAGCTACAGCTGTGATTCCAGGGCACCAAACTTCTAGAACATCCGTCATCCCTGATAAATTATTCATAACGGACCTGCCAGGGAGACAGCAGGACTGATGTATTTGTTTTGCTGGTCCTATTACTTCCCTCGGCCTGTCTCCCAACATTTTAGAGAGCACCTTATATTTAGTGCACTACAGGGACAAAAGGGTGACAACTGCCCTCCTGCTGCTCCCACCAAACACACACAAGTTCAGCAGTTGTTTACTCCGGCTCTGGAATCTGGATTTCTAGTGAATCCAGCAACTTGGATGTTTCCCACCATTGTTGAACAAAAATCAAAGGATAATCAATATCAGATCGCTAACTTGTCTCCAACTATGATAATTCAACATATGCTTGAGCACTCATTCTGTCTTTCATGGTGCAACAGCAAACAGTGTTTTCACCACATAGCAGTTGTGCAAGGTGTGGCGGTGATGAATTGTGTCTGAACGAGCCCCGGGGAAAAAAACCCAACCTGTTTCCTCACGTTTTTTAATAACTTAAGTAGACGCTTCAGACGATGCAAACTTAGTGTGTTAGAAGTATTTAATTAATTGATGTTAAATTCAGAAACTACTGTGATGTCAAACGTTTGTTGTGACATTAATTGATAGAAAACATATTTAGGTTCTAGAATCAGTGAATTTCTTGCAGGGAAACTAGTTAAAACATTTGCTATTGTTTCTTTATATTTTTCTGTATATGATTCCCAGAAAGGTTCAACCACTTAGATTTATATCACCTCAGGTGTGTGCTTGCAAGGACATGTTGGATGTTCCATGGGGAATTAGAAATAATTATAATAATTAGATCGCTGATCATTGAATTGATACACAAATCTAGATCAATGTACGTATGACATCACTGTGGTCAAATGTCTGTTTGAAATGAGCCACACACGACCAAGTATTGTCACATCTCAGGTTGTTAACAAGTAAAGAGGGGCATCATGTAATTTTCTTGAGCCATGCAGCATTTACCAGTAATTGAACCATCCGTCTTGCAGCAAGGCATCACTTCCTGCAACGCAACTTTTTGGGTGTTTTATGAGAAGTATTCTACACCTCCTCAGTGCTGCAACTTGTAACCACGACCCTGCAGACGCTCCCGATTCTCTCACGGAGGAGAATGAATTAACATTTACGTAACCTCACGGTGAGATGTGATAGCCGCACGCTTTTATGTGGCGTTTACATGTAGATACAGACACGTCTAGATCTGTGCATAAACGGGCATGCATGCACACGTCCGCCGCCTCCACCAGGGGACCTTTCAAAGGATTTTCCACTGGTGGAACACAATGAAGGGCCATGAGGGTGTGGTGGGATAGATCCCCCTCAGTAGTGGTGGTGAATGCAGCCGTGGTCCAACTCGTCCCACAACTCAATCAGCAGATATAAGGCACCTTATTGTTCTGCTTCCTGCTCTCTGCTGTGGCTGGTGTGTTGGTGTCCCAGAGGCTGAGATGGCTGTTTGCTCTTACTGGAGCATGTGTTTAGATGCAAGAGGGGTGAATAGGCTGTTTTAAAAGGTTTGTTCATGTGCAGTGAGTCTTGTTGTTAGTTTCCCCTTTTCCAGGTTCCCCTGCACCATTACACTGCTGTTTTGTCCACATCGCACTTTCCACATTTAGTTTACTAAAAGTGTTTTCTTTAGTTTTATGTCTAAGACCAACTGGGCTACGTTACATTCCTTTACTTTATTTTGTTGTTATACTTGTTGTATTTGTCGTCATTTGCTTATGTGTTTTGACCATTTTGTTGCCTTTTATAAGCAGAGTGCCATATTGTTGGGGGGCTCGGCACTCGTGGTGATGTCCCGTCACTTTGTCTGTAAATAAAACACACAGGTACACTAGGGTTGAAGTTTAGTTCATGGATCTTAACATTTTATATGGAGGCCTTTTTAGCAATATTTGTAATAAATTAATACATTTTTGTTATTTTTTTTTTGTAATTTAACTTGATTATCACATCTCTGCCTGTCAGTAAGGAACCTGTGTCCTGTTTTTTCTCACACGATCCGTGAGCTGTCAAAGATTTCTGGGGTTGAAAGTCCCCAGGTGTCTGGCAGCCCCCTGAATACTCCTGCTTTAGTGCCACCCCGCCCTCTCCAGTAGGAAAGCTCATGAAACTGCCAGGAAATATAAAAACTGGTTCTTTTGTTTGACATGCCAAATCCCATGTTGAAACTAAGTCAGGGTCTGGAATGTACCCTCATTGTTTTTATGTAAAGCGCTCTTCTTTGGCATGCTGCTGTACAAATACATTTGAACATATTTCTAAACTGCACCGTTGAGCTTTTAATTACCCAGCATGCTAGCTATACTGTATGCAAAAATGTGACAGGGTGTATCTTCCAGATTTATGACGACACTTAAAAACTTTCCACTGATGCCCTCCATGCACACTAGACACATCATGTTATCTCAGGTCTGCTTTCAGTGTTTTGAAACACAAGGGCGGTGCTAGTACTTTTCCCACTCCCATCATGTCAGCTTTTTTTTTGTTTTGTTTTGTTTTTTTTTAAAGTTGCTTAATCTCTCCAATGAGGGAACTTAAAGTTAGGTTTTTGCAGAAGACGGTGCACTGGTATCCTGAAGCTTACCTTTGACAGTCTGCCCACCTGACCTCTCAAGGTAAGGTTAACTTTCATGTTCTAACGGTGGATGGTTCGTGTGTGTGTGTGTGTGTGTGTGTGTGTGTGTGTGTGTGTACTTTTTGTCACTATAAAAAATGTGCAATTGAGGGCAATTGCACATTTTTTTTTCTACTTGAAGCACATCAACGGCTTCAAGTAGAAAGTACTCTGACATGCGATTTCTGATATGATGCATATGATGAACTGAGTGAATGTGATTTTAACAAATTTAGTGCATTTTTAAAATTTCTATTAAACTGCCCATTGATGGGAATTTGAACCTGAAAAGTAACTGAAGCTGTCAGAAAAATGTAGTGGAGTAAAAAAGCACAATATTTGCCTCTTGAGATGTGTACTGGAGTGGAAATATAAAGTTGCATAGAAGGGAAATACTCAAGTACTGACAAGTACAAAGTACCACAAATGTGTACTTAAGTACAGTACAGTACGTTCCCTCCTTTGCAACTTTATACTTCTCTGTAGACCAAGAAACATCATTTATAATAGCAAATCATTTTACTGCTGATAATACTTGCAAACTAAAACTGAGGTTTTAAATGTTACTGTAGTATTTTCACATTGTGGTGTTAGTACTTTTACTCAAGCAAAGGATCTGAGAATATGTCTTCCACCGCTGAGACTACAAATAAAGCATGATATGACATATTTATTTTAAACATAAGATGCATTCACATGCATTTCATTTGGATTTGTTCACTGGAGAACCTTGACTTTATGTGCCCCACCCCACTAAACCTGTCTTTGCCAACATTATAAATTCTTGAACCTGCAGCCCCTGGTGGTCATTTAATGTAACACAGGACAGGCAGCTGGCAACTAACTCTTGAACTGTTGTAAGAGGAGTGTGCTAAGCATGTAGAATTACAAGCATTGTGTTGCAAGGCCTCAGAGACGGGGCGACACCTTTTACAACAACTTTCTTTCAAAATCAGTTTCTAATTCTTTTGTATTCATTGAAGTTCACGCTGCACTTTTTTTTTTACAAGCTTTCGTCCTTTTAGAGGCTCTCATCTTTAAGCACCCCTGCACAAACATAATGGAAGACCCGTGGCAGAACGCATACGACTTTGCTGTTCAAGTGGCGAGAGCAGCTGGAGCGGTACGCCATCTTTCTTCTCTGGTGTCTCGAATATTTTGGAAGATATTGTGATGATCAAGCGATGTAACGTGCCGTATTTCATCCCCACGATCCCAAAGCATGTGCTAACACAGTGACCTGCCATTTGTTTAGGTAATTAGGAAAGCCGGGGAGGAAGAAGTCAAGGTCAACACAAAGAGCTCCACTGTAGACCTCGTCACTCAGACTGACGAGAGGGTGGAGAAAATCATCATCGGGTCTCTAAAAGAAGAATTTGGAGAAGGCACACACTGGTGAGACACACACACACACACACACACACACACACACACACATGGCTCTGTATATACATACTGTTTGTTTCATGTATTGATATCGATGTTGGTTCTTTTGTGCTGCAGTTTCATCGGAGAAGAGTCCGTCTCAAAGGGGGAGTCGTGTATCTTGACTGATAAACCTACATGGATCATTGACCCAGTGGACGGCACCACCAACTTTGTTCATGGGTAAGATGTCAGTGTTGTTTGTTAAAGGCACAGCTGGCAGGATTAAAGGAGATGAATCAGCAGAAAGGGAATATGGTATTCATAACTATGTTCAAAGCTATGGTACCGCCAGCCGCCATCTGTTTCCCGAAATGATTCGATCCCAAACTTGTTTCATCCAAAAATTTAAATATGTCCAAAAATACACCTTAACATGAATACAACCTATATTGAGCATTATAAATCTTCCTGTTTAATCTTATATTGTGAAATTGTGATGTAGAAATGCCAAAAAAGAATTAAAATATGAATCTATCAACAATTATTATTAAAATGGCTTAGCATTGTATACATACATCATTACAAAGTGCTATTAAACATGGCACTATAGGATGACTACACATTATTATTGGCCCGGTTTTAATAAGGAACACAATTTGATACAATATGTAATAGGGGGTCACTATAATCCTTGGGGGTCCTTGGCCTGAAAACTTTGAAGACCTCGGGTTTAGATTACTTAGTGTACCTAAAAGTACCTTTTGTGTGTCATCACACACAAGCTGACGCACATGCAACTACTTCTTCACAGCTTCCCGTTCGTGGCTGTGTCTATTGCCTTCGCTGTCAATAAGGAGGTATGTCAACAATACAACAGTCAATAAAAGTACTCCGTCCATACTTGTGAAAGCTGACATATGAGTGCCTTTGCAGCTGGAGTTTGGCGTGGTGTACAGCTGCCTGGAAGACAAGATGTACAAAGCAAGAAAGGGAAAGGGAGCGTTCTGCGACAATGAGCCAATTCAGGTGTCCGATGTACAAGGTAACGCTGTCATTGGCCAATAGCTTGGTCGTTCTATTTTTGCCTGTTTGAAAATGGGGAGAGTGTAGGAAGTAACACAAATCAAGCTTTTTTCAACATGTCATCCTTTGAAATGCAACATCCGGGAACCCACACACAATCATCACTTTCACATCAACAGCTTCAAGGTTACACATATTTCTGAGAGCATATTAAAGAATCTTTAAAAAGAGATTGCACACGTTCAATTTGGAGGGCCGGTGTGTGTGTGTGCTGTGTGTGTGTGTGTGTGTGTGTGTGTGTGTGTGTGTGTGTGTGTGAGTGTGTGCCTCCTTCACAGTGATTATACACCTGTAATTATACAATAACCCGTTTGCCGTGCTGACTTTGCAGACATCAAAAAGTCCATCATCATCTCTGAGCATGGAACAGACCGGAGTGTAGATAAAGTGACCAAGATCTTCTCCACCATGAAGAAGATCCTGTGCATCCCAGTGCATGGGTGAGTGCTCTTCACATGCATGCGCTGACTCATCAAGATTGCTTTTTTTTATTGAATTAAAACTGGACTCTTTACTATAAAATGACAGACAGACAACTAACCAGACGTGCTATATTTATGTCCTATGATTTATAGGATATAAATGTAAATAATTCAAATTACGTTCATATTCTTAAGAAAAAACAACTAATTCTTGGTCATTCAGTTTGTTGTTCCACATAATGAATGAAACCAATGTCATCCAATCCAATGAAAGCAACGTCAAACTAGCCAATCAGAGTTTGGTTCATGGCTTACTGTAGCTAGAGAGAAAAACACTACCTCGCTAGCTTAGCAGAGTAGCCGTAACTACAGAATTCATGCAGTTTGGTTTGGTTAAATTACCTTAAAATCACAATTTCCACGTATCAAATTGCGAATTAATTCATTGCAATGATTAAATATGAATATGGGTCAGGGCTGCATTTTTGCAAGCTTTGCTTCAGGATTATCCATCCAGGACTATTCCAGCCTTGACATTTTAAACTCCTTTTCCCTCCGACTCGCTGCATCTGTAGTTACCGTCTGCTGCCTTTGTAGCGCATCCTCCTCGTGTTCATTCATCTTCAACGCGTGTGTCCCGACAGGCTCCGTGGTTCAGGCACAGCCGCCACTAACATGTGTCTGGTGGCGTCCGGGGCGACGGAGGCCTTCTTTGAGATCGGGATCCACTGCTGGGACATCGCTGCTGGAGTGGTTATAGTCAAAGAAGCTGGAGGAATAGTGCTGGATGTCAATGGTGTGTATGCTTTATAATCTGATCACAGAGCATCGAGTGATTACCTGGCATTAAACTAGAGTGCTAGAGTCTTACAAACTAAAATAAATGAAAGAACAAATTCTGAAAGCAGCTTTGGTTTTGTTGAACGCCTCTCAATAAAGGGTTTGTTTTGTCATTTAGGGGGACCGTTCGATCTGATGTCTCGAAGGATGATTTCAGCAAACAACAAGGTTATTGCTGATCGGATCATCAAGGAAATTGAGATATTCCCAGTGGTGAGGGACGACGCTCCGGTCCCGGAGAAATGAGAATATACAAACACATTTTTCAAATGAGTACAAAGAGGAAAAAGTCTAGTCTAATGTATGTCATGAATAAAGTTACTATGCTCTATCTCTACCAATTGTCCTTTAATGTATTTACAAACTGGGTGTGTTTCATTGGCTTTTTTTTTTCTCCACTTAAGTAAATCCATTCAAGTGACCTCCAGGTTACATTTGATTAATCTTCTGTGATCACGAATATTGATTGAGGCGGGAACCACTTTTGTACACCGGCGTGTTATTTGCATGCATGTATTTCATTCGAAAACTGCAGTCGATATGATCTTACAGTAGAAATCATTATGAATGTTTTTAGACCCACATCCAGACATTTGTTTGGGTTTAATTGTTACACAATCAGACCTCGCCATATTGCAGCAGAAGCTGTTGTGAGACTGATGGTTGCTTCGACTGGATTCATCCCTCCTCCCTCAGTGTCATTTGACTCTAATGTGTAATTATCTGATGGAAATGAGTTGAATTCTGCCGGGGTGATTACTCCCATTAGAGGCAAGAGTCTTTACCACTGAGTTAAGTCAGTGTTGAAGTGACTTTATAAACACTGGCCCTGTCAAGTGTCATATGATTTACTTACAGTGAGCATCACCATATTGCCCGAGAGCCTCTATTTCAGCGGCAGTGCTGTTTACTCAGTTCATTACACTCATACTACTGCTCACCACTAGAGGCCAGTAATGCATCAACAATCAGATGGCATCTTCAAGATGCTCATGATTTTACCTTGCAGGCTGAACTTAGTATTTGTTATAATTATTATAAGTTTGCATAGCGGATTGTGCTTTAATAGAGATTGAGCATGCTCTGAAGTCTCTTCATGCATCATTAACACCTCTTCTCACCTCGAAATGAGGAAACAAAAACATGACCCTACCCAAGATGATGAGGTCCTTTTTTCCAATTGTGATCTGTAAATTAACAGCTGCCTATGAGTTCGGTCGCACATGAAGTATGAAAAGGTGGAGCAAGCTGAGAGCGAAAGCTAACAGCGACGGCGAATGGAGCAGCAGCAACGCAAACAGCAGGAACAACAACAGCAGCAGCAGCAGCAATAACAGCAGGAGGTTGGGGGATGAGGAGTTTTTGAACCGGTGCCTTTGAAACATAAATAACTGCAATTTCGTTGTATAATTATGCTACTATACATCTGCCACTGCTGTGGTGTGTGATGATATATGTGATGCTCTAATAGAGATATTGTTTGTCTGCCTTTCAAATGGCAAAAATCTAATTCCACAGCACTTTGAGCATCAGATGTGAAATATGGGGCTCTTTTTTTATTTTTGTATTATCATATAAGGAGAAGGGGTGAAATTATGTATTGAGAACAGGGCCAGGTAATAGTTGCACATACAGTACATCTTAACATTTGCTTCAACTTGAGTACCAGATGGCTGAAATCTACCTTGTAGGACATTATTGTAAATGCCAAAGAGGTCAGAGGAGCACATATAAGTTCATAAAAGTCAATTTAGCATATTTACTTGAAAATATCAGCGTTTTCCTCATCCTAAATCCTCACCATTTTACAATCTAAGGAGATTTGGACACTTAAATATAGTTAAACTCATTAGTATTTCATGCATTGTGTTGGCTTATTTGATATAGTCTTATACAGTGGAAGTATAAATAAGTGAATTAACATGTTATCTAGATTAGTTACAACAAATTGAGTATCTTAACAGCTCTCAATCATTTTATTTCAAAGGTATGCAAGAAGACATTACTTGAGACTTGTATGTTGATAACAATAAAGGGCTTCTTCAAATGAAACACATTATATTACATCCTACTATAATTTATTTTTCATAGAAAGCATTTCATTATTTTGATAACCTCCATTATGTAAAAACAGTGAATAAGTGAGTTAATAACACAATGTAATGCACCATATTTTAGTCTTTAGAATATTTATCGATATTTTTAAGTGCATTTCTCCCTTGTGGAAGCATCTGTAAGTGATGGATATACAGATAATGAGGGATCGACAATATATCAATAGATACTTTTTGAAGCCAACTGAGAAATCCACAACGAAGGGCAGTTGAAACCTCCAGAAGTACCCAGTAAGTAGTCCTTGAGTTAGAGATGAGACTGGGGTGAAGAATTTCCAGCATTAATAAAGCTTTTATAACACATCATAAGGATCTTTATATCATGAAATATGAGTGTGTTTTCAATCATTCATCCCCTATTCATGCACACCAATTACAGATGCCTCATTGATGAGGTTATAATCTGCATGAAAAATATGAATTAATAACAATGTGTGCTTGTAGCTCCACCTGCTGGCAGCAGAAAAAAGGAGGCTGGATACGGTATAATAGTTTTAAAACCGTGTGGGTAAAAACTGCGCATGCTCAGAGCTAATTGCCAGAATTTGATAGGCTGTTTGCCACAACTACGTCATTTGCTCGTCGTAGCTAACAGACTTCAGTTTATTTTTTATAAACTAGTAACCGCGGCCACCGTGAACGACGTGTATTATCTTCTGCGCCACACATTTTAAAGTCTGCCTTTTGAATTATAACTTGTGAATAAACTCCTCGGTGAACCGCGGGCCAAAATAACTACTTTTGACGTGGAGTGGCTCTCCAGGAAAAAATGGCTAACTGCTAGCTAACGGCTAGCTTGTAAGGGAGCTTTTTTTCCGTTTGCGTTAATCGGAGACGGTGGTACTTCGTCAAGAACAACTTTTCAGGATCTTTCCAAACATGGACGGTGGTAACATTGGACACCCAAACTGACAGAAGTAGGCTACGAAGGAGGGAACTGGCAGTGACGTCATAACAGCCAGTGGAGGAGAACAGGTACGTGGCCAGTATGATTACCACCTGATACACCGTGTAAGCTGTGAAATAGCACATTAACGTTAATTAAAATGTTAAAATTGGTATATAATGTCACTGCTCATGCAGGAAATTATATATGTAAAGGGTTTACCTATTTATTTACCAAGGTGTGTAATGACTATTTGTAGAGTGTTTTATGCTGCCTTCACGTGCTACTGATAAGATCCTACTTCTCACTCCTGATGGAATTTTCGAGAATGGCACGTTCAAGTGCTTCTTTGTCGGGACAAATTGGAAAAAATGGCGGACATTAGGTTTTCTGTCAGGCTACCTGCAAAATTTTGATTCCATTATGATAAAAATGACATGTTGTTACAGAAGGAATGCAACTGTGGGCAAGGTAATGTCAGCTAATGTAATGACTTTGCACCAGATCGTTAGTCCATGTGTTAAAGATATAATGATAAATAGCATTGGTCCATATCAAATGAAAGTGTACATAGATTACAGATTAAATGATGTACTCGTATTTACCATAATTCCAATACCACGTGAAGGCAGCATAAGCTTTCCAGTATCGAGTGGACACAGAATGCCAAAGGGCCGGCCAGCCCAAACCATTTAAAGAGTAGTTTGACATAATAATTCATGGCTCTAAAAAACATCAAATTGTCTTAAAAGTACTTACATCTGGGGAGACTAATTACGTGAGTTTACACAGCCTCAGCTTTTCAATAGCTAATTGAGAACTGCATTAACGCACAAATAAAACAGCAGGTGTACATCAACTAAAGAGTAGTAACCTGACCCAAACGACCTATCTACCAGCAATTCAAAATGCACACAAACATCTTAACTAGACGCATAACAGTCACTTTAGGAAATGGAACGGGAAACTGTGTCAGAAAATTGGCTCTTAACGGTTACATTCAACCTCCATTGTTAAGTTTGCCTCATTATCCCAATCATTTTCTCACGTGTAGGATCTTCTCTCTCTGGCACAGGTTATAAGTCTCTACTGGGTCTGGCTGACAATCAATACCCAGCATGCATGTGCTTGGCCAAGTACTGTAACAGGTAGAGTCTCTACCAGGATTTAGCCAACTGAGTAATTTATTGGTGTTTTGAATGCCTGGAAGGTGCAGTTAATTTGCGAGACTCAAGTTATCTGGTGATTTTCAGGTCTATGTCGGATTCAGTTAGACTCTGCTGCGCC
Source organism: Chelidonichthys spinosus (assembly GCA_029853015.1). Taxonomy (NCBI): domain Eukaryota; kingdom Metazoa; phylum Chordata; class Actinopteri; order Perciformes; family Triglidae; genus Chelidonichthys; species Chelidonichthys spinosus. The sequence goes on from CM056837.1 coordinate 15,519,296, forward strand.
CGGACCTGCTACAACAGAGGCCAAATAAAGCACTAGGGGTTCCTATGGTCAGAGATGAAATGTGCTTTAGGGCTGCAGTTACTATCTCTCTCATTATAGACGCATCTTTAACTTTTTGGCCTATGAAACAGTGATCAGAAAATAGTGTAAAAAGACCCCACATACACAGAATTGTTTTTTAAAGTACTAAATTGTTTTTTTGAGTGAATGAAGCGCTACATTTATATAAGGTTGTATGGCAGGTGTATAAAGCCCCATAATTTGATACCAGACTCCAGTTTTTCCTGTATGTAGTTATATATTAATAAACAGCCAGTGTGAACCTTTATTTCTACTAAACCAGACCCAGACTTTTACCTGACTGTAACCCTAAAATAATTGTGGATATTTTATTGCATATTAGATATGACCAACAATTTAAATATATTGTCAGTGTATTGTACGTTTCCTTCAAAGTGTATTATGCTGTTGCAAACTAGCTGTATATAAACATACACTCCAGAAAGCGAGGTTATGTCCTCATATGCAGGGCTGTACAGTGCGAGCATTTTACTCGCATATGCGCCTAAAAATAGATTGTGCGAGTAGAAAAAATAAAAAGGAAGCACACGTGCGAGTACGGATTTCAACCCTTTCATTTGCATTTTGCTCCTAAAATAAATCCATACAAAGTGGATCAAAGTAGAGTAAAATTTTCGCGCATCTGTATACAAATCAACAAGTCATATGCTGTGTTCGAAATGCCAAACTAACGTCCTACTCGTACTAAATTGTGACGTGATTTGAGTACGTAGTTCGTTCACATACAATAGTATGTGGATTTGTGTACGCGAGAAATGCCCGGATGTATACTGCATTGGCAAAAATTTCTGAGTATACAGCGGACCTTGCTAAATCCACTCAACTTGCCCAAAATGCGGCTCGTCTGACTTCTTAAAAGTTTTGGATAATGGCGGACGATTGCGTGATTCTGGCGACAGCCCGACACAAACCGCGTACACATGTAAGTATACTGTAACGTGATTTTTATGTTTCCAGCTGACTTTTAAATCGTTTTGATAATGAACGTTACTTTATTGTTGTTGGAATTGTACGTTAACGTTACGAATCGGAGGTCATGCCAGCCGGCTAGCCTACTGACGGTTATTTACCATAGAGGTTAGCGAGCGTAACCGAAGCGGCAAATGTGCCGTTTCTACCGACGTTAACTAAGAATATAGTGCTTATGTTAAACCGTGGTTATATATTTACTAACGGCGGTAAATAACGCCGTGCACCGTTGTCCGTTAAAGGGACGGGATGCATTCTGTTTAACAGCAAGAAATCATCAATGAGCTGTAACACTTTTCTACGTGCTGTCCTTCATATAGGATGTTTATTGAAGAAGGAAAGTATTTAACACTATAGCATAAAATAAACCAGATGAAGTTGTCTTTCTTATTAATAATCAGGTAAAGTCAGTGCTGGATAATATCTACAATGTGTTCAAACATCAGAGTCCATTAAGTTGGTCCCATGTGGAACAGTATTACAGTACATATTATAATATATGACTAGTGGTGAATAGTTGATCTAAACAATGATTATGAGAAGTGTCGTTTGTATGAACTGAAGATGTCAGCACTGAGGGAGGAGAGGTCACTGCTGCACACTGGAAGTGTTTGTTGTCATGGATGAGGAGATGGAGCAAAGACCTGCTATTACCCCACGACACCCCATCTCCTCAGCCATGATGCCAACCACTGCAGCAGGGTCTCTCCTCCAGAGCAGGAGGGAAATAGACCTGCAGGTCTAATAAAATTGTGTTATTTAAGAAATTTCATAGTGCTCCTAAATTTTTTCTGTGCTCCTAAATTTTTTCATTTAGGAGCACCTGTGCTTCTAGTGAAAAAGCTAAGCGTACAGCCCTGCTCATATGTGATTTTGTCCAACTAACAGTCCAGAACCTCAATATATTTATCTAATTATAATTTAAATGATAGAAAGCAGCAAATCCTTACATTTTGAGAAGCTGGGACAATCAAAAGTATGGCATTGTTACTTGAAAATAACGTAAATTCATTAAATAGTTGCTGAATGATTTTCTGCAGATCAACTAATTGATTGAGCAGCCGAGCATTTCAGCTCCACTCCTTATGCACCAATGTTGCACTTGCCACTGCATGCATCATCATGACAGGCAAAGGGGCACAAGGTTGACAGATACTCCATCATTTTTCTTTTAAGTGGTGGCATGCCTTTATAAAAGGAAAGAGCTTTTTCTAGGGGGGGGGGGGGGGGGGGGGGGTTCTGTTAATACTTAGAGAGTGACAGCACGCTGATACGAGTAGAGAACGTGTAACATTTAAAGCTGTTCCAAGATACATGCAGTGGTGATCCAAGGCTCTAGACTTTTGTAAGGCATGATCATTTAGAGCTTGTGTTTCATGTTCACAGAAAGAAGGATGCAATCCTCTAATCTGTAGAAATGATCTATGATATAATAGCTAGATTGTAATATACAGCTAGAGTGGAGAGCAGAGAAGCGGTCTGAGATAGCATTTATGCCTGATTTCCTGATATAATGCAGTTAATATCGGTCAGATAATCGATACAAGTGTGTCAGTAAGTGTAATGAAACTGAATAGGCCATCATGAGGACAAAAGCCCAGAGAAATCCACTAAGAGTCCGTCTTTTCTGCTTCAATAGAGCCAGAAACAAACCAGGCTGCAGAAGATTGAGCCTGCAAATCCTGTGGGTCCAGCGTATAAAACCACAGTAAACAACAATAACCATAATCAAAATGGAAAATCCCTTACATTTGTGCTCGTTAGAGATAGCTGTCATCGTTAGGTCATAGTGGTTGCTGTAAGTGAACCACAGAATAATACACAGCGCTGTGCATCCAGCAATATACAGCATGTATCAGTTCCCGTTTGGTGATCCGTGGGGATTATTACTCATAGTAAGCTCTACTTCCATTTCTGTTGCTATCTGTTTTTTTTCCCCTGCTGTGTTTTGCCAGTCAGACATGTTATGCAAAATGTCTGAAACAAAGCCAAAGAAATTAGCTTGTCCTGGCCGGCAGCCATATTGACTCAGGGGCTCCTAGTCCCAGTTGTTTTTGATGCGCTACTGTATTGGACTAATATAATAACAAAAATAAAAGTTGAGACACATTTCAGCAAAGCTTGTGCTGAATTTATGGTTTCTATCCGCAGCCAATCGATGCCCATCACCCTCCTTGAGGAAATGAGGGAACGTTCCAGACCTGATATCTTTAACTGATAGTTTTATGAGATGCTAACATGTGAGTGGTGTCTATCAAAAGCTGCTCAAAACGGGGAAGTCAATAGAGATATTAACATTACACTCTCAGACAGATCTAGACAAAATCAATGATGATAATCCTAATTAATTGTCCTTGAAGCCTTACATTTCTTTTAACGGATTTTTGTCCCTGTGAGGCTTCCCTGACATAGTAATTGCTTGCGCAAGTGCTCTATTTTCTCTATTAATCTTCTTTGTCTGTCCATCTTTATTGATTTACTAAACACATTTAATCTTTGCTTTTTAATACCTGAGATTTAATCATGTCTGTGGACGTTGTGTTTTTTTTGTCTAAGTGTGCACATGTCTTCCTGTCACCTGTCCTCGTGGAACAGCGGAGTTTTCGATTGTGAGCGCAGCAGTATGTGCATGTAGGCTGTGTACACAGTCATAGTAAATTACCCTCCTCCAACTTGATGCCCCATAAAGCGCCGGTCTATCACCACTGGTTTCTCACTGTCACTCAGCATGTTTGCGATGTGAGGATGAGGAATCAATATTCTGGCCTGGTGCCTGTGTAGGCGTTAGTAATTAGTGGTAACAGCGTCAGACCGGTGGCAGATGGATCAAACTGCAGAGGGGGAAGGTTTCCTGTTAGTCACTAATTTGACAAATAACCATGCCAAATGGACCAGCGTCACCTTGCACTTTTAATTGACAGGAATTGTGGATCTCATGAAAGTTTTATCACAAATTAGTTTGAGAGTAAATCTTGAAAAAATAGTGGAGTGCAAAACTGTGGAAATGAAAACTACATCGCTTCACCCCGCAAGGTTACATCAACCTCATCAACACTAACACTTGTTCTATTTTTAGCTCTTACTGCATCGGCAATGATACGTCGTGGTTTCTTTGTTTCCTTCTTTTGACAAATGTACTTATTGTAAGTCGCTTTGGACAAAAGCGTCTGCTAAATGACCTAAATGTAAATGTAAATGTCATCACATCACAGATGCCGCTGATAAATACAGCTCTAAAGTGAGAGTGCTGAATGCATTAAAGTATAGCAGACTCTCCGTTCATCCGTCCATTCTCATCTCTTATCCAAGTCTGGGATTGCCACAGTTTATTTTTTTTTTTCATTAATTTGTCATGCTAATCTCAGAGTTTTCCTAAAAAATGCATGACTGGTCCCAACCAAGAAATAATCCAGCAGATAACAAACCCTGAAATTGCAAGCAGTCAGTTTTACACTTAGTTTAATGTGCGGATTAAACAAAAGAGAAAATTAATTTATTAGTGAGTTTTAAAGCGCCTAGTAGGAGTTTCTTTTTTCTTTTGGTCAGAGCAAGTCTAGCTGTTTCCTCCTGATTCCAGTCTTTGTGCTAAGCTAAGCTAACTAGCTGCTGCCTCCAGCTACATATTTAGTGTACAGACATGAGATTGGTATCGGTCCTCTCATCTGACTTTTGGCAAGAAAGCAAATAAGAGCATTTTTCAAAGTGTCAAACCATAAGGCACAATTGTTCTTTGTATTGTATCGTCAAGAGTCTCTAACCTCCTTTCAACAAAGCTCCAATTTCAAAATGAGACTGTCAGCCAGAGATGATTCTGGGAATACTAAGCAACATGATGACGCATTTGCAGGGTCTGCAAATGGATTTTAGCTTCTTCTTTTTTTTATTTAAGCCACATCCTCAACTCTGTTTCCGTTCTGACAAACCACGCAGCAATTGGTGGCAAACATTAGACAGGTCATTTAATTCCAAAATGAGTTTAAGCACATTTTTAGCTCCAACAAGCTAGACGTCTTGTGAAATTCTCCAAAAAGGATGTCAAGCAGCCGTTCATCCATTAAGCGCCTGTGCGGGTGGCCTTCGAGGCCACCGGCTAGACCGTGTCACCCGTGTGACTGAGAACAGTCACCACTCCTCACAAATCTGGAGAGAAGGGGGGGGGGTTATTACGCACGGGGAGTGACCACGGCCTGCCAGCAGGGCTACCCCAAAGGCAAAGCATCCATGCATTTGAATAATCTATTGCACCAACTCGCACATTTGCATATCTGGGCACTTCCAAGTCACTGGGGCACTATGATTCACTTCCTCCTGCCAGGCTGTGTTGTTACTAGTATGAAACAGGATGGATATTAAGCTTGTTTGAATGCAAGTTCCCTCATGAATCTTTAAGGCCACTGTGTAATAAGAAAAAGAAAAATGGAAAGCAACGCCATCAGACTGTAGAATTACTTTGCTATTCCATTCCGAGACATCAGTGACTGCGGGGAAGTTTTGTCCACAAGGAGATACCTGACAGGGCTTTAAATTGTGAAGAAGACTGATACGAGTGTGAATTTAACAATTGCCAGTTAGAGTGTAAAGAGAGGTTGTGTGTGTGGTGTGCAGTGAAGCAGCCCCGCCATGCTCTCTGCCTCTTACCCACCTTTCATGGATCCTGTAATGGATACAGCCTCTGAAGGATTTAAGGATGGCCAGGCTGCTCACCTGTTAAAATGAAGCTTGCGCGCAAGTCCATCCTCTTGCAAACTTTGAAACTTTGAAAGCATGACTTTTCCTGCTGCAATCGAATGATGTGGGAGTTAGAGGGGGTATTTTGTTGTTATTCATTGTTGCACACGTGCACAATAAAAACAATTAAATCCGTACTCTGACCTTTTGAGATGTTTTGACAGCTCTCCGCTGTACACACAACACATTTCTTAAATGGATGTGGAGTGTTCGAGCGCTGATATCCACCAGCGCGCTGCACTGAATCAACAGAAAGCAACGGGGAACGCTGTGTAGTCATGCACACACTGCCGAGGTTATTGTGAGGATTGTCTTGGAAGAAAAAAGAAGAGCACAGAGGAGCTACAGGAATGAAGGATGTAAGTCTGCCAGTTTGTCACAAAAGCGGTGTGCTCCTGTGTGATAGACTGGCAGACCGTGCTAGCTCAGTATCCTTTGGGACGCACGGGCTACTGTTACAGAGTCACATTTTCTGAGAAGCTCCTCTCATTTTCTGAAGCAGAGACGGAGAGAGTGGGAGAGAAAAGCCACTGGTTTGGTGTCTCGGAGCTGACATGCTTAAGTTTTGTTCGGCTGCTCGTGTCTGTTAAGGTTTATGGCCTGTCGAGCCAAAAGTCCACAATCAACCATCGTGGATAAGAAAACAAAAAAACAAACAAACAAAAAAAAAAACACTGGGTGCAGTGTTTTGAGTGTGTTTTTGAAGAGCTGCCCAAAACTTTTTGTATAATGACGTCGAGCAAAGCATCGGGATAGTGCTGGAGGTGAGAATAAATGCCCTTTCACTTGACACTGGCTAGTCAAATCAATTGCGGCGTAGTCAAGAAGCCACCAGAATAACAATTTTAACAAACAAAAAAAAACTACAGAATGCCCCACAAGTTGATCTGATCCTATGCTCTCCTAAGGTCAAGATGATGTGGGCAACCAAATTAAAACATGTGATTGTTGAACATATTCCAAATCCACGGGTATTTATCTGCTGCTATAACAGCCTCCACTATCACTATTTTGGAAACCTGGCTGAAGGGATTTAACTGCCATTCAGCCACAAGAGCATAAGTGAGGTCGAAGGTGTGCGATGAGGTCTGGCGCTCCAGCTCATCCCAAACGTGTTTGACGGGGTTGAGGTCACGGCTCTGTGCAGGCCAGTCAAGTTCTTCCACATCAAATTGGGAAGACATCTTCTGGAGTTGAAGGGCTGAAGTCACATTTACATTTACATTTACATTTAGGTCATTTAGCAGACGCTTTTGTCCAAAGCGACTTACAATAAGTACATTTGTCAAAAGAAGGAAACAAAGAAACCACGACGTATCATTGCCGATAAAGTAAGAGCTAAAAATAGAACAAGTGTTAGGTCCTCATCTGAGTAAAGTAGTACTTCAAGAGCAACAGTGCTAAGATCAGAGTGCTATAGGTAAGGTGTTTTTTTTTTTTTTTTTTTTTTGGGGAGGGGGGGTTGTCGAGGGAGGGTGCTAGTGGGTCATGCTATGTAGAGTCAAGGTGAAGTCTGAACAGGTGAGTCTTGAGCCTTTTTCGGAAGATGGCAAATGACTCTGCTGTCCTGACATTGGTTGGCAGTTCGTTCCACCACTGAGGCGCCAGAACAGAGAAGAGTCTGGACTTTGCTGAGCGACATTTGCTTGATTTCAGCGATGGTGGTACCAGCCGGCCAGCTGAAGTAGAAGAGCGAAGTGCTCGCTTCGGGGCATGAGGTTTGACCAGTGTTTGAAGGTAGAAGGGTGCCGTTCCATTGATGGCCCTGAAAGCCAGTGTCATCGTCTTGAATTGGATGCGTGCTGCAACAGGGAGCCAGTGGAGGTCACGGAGGAGGGGGGTCACATGGGAGAATTTGGGTAGATTGAAGATAAGGCGTGCTGCGGCATTCTGGATACGCTGTAATGGTTTAATCGCAGAGGCCGGGAGTCCGGCCAGGAGAGAGTTGCAGTAGTCAAGGCGGGAGATGACCAGTGCTTGGACCAAGAGCTGTGTTGCATCCTTTGTGAGGAGGGTCCGAATCCTGCGGATATTGTAGAGGGCGAATCTGCAGGATCGGGCCACAGCAGTGATGTTGGGGGTGCAGGATAGTTGGTCATCGAGGATTACACCCAGGTTCCTCGCAGTTGAGGAAGGTAATACTGTGATGCCCTCGACAGTGACCGACAGGTCCATGCGAGGGCAGTCTTTCCCTGGGATGAAGAGGAGTTCGGTTTTGTTCAGGTTGAGCTTGAGGTGATGTGCAGTTGTCCAGACAGAGATGTCAGCCAGACAGTTTGAGATGCGAGTTGCAATGTGAGCGTCAGAGGACGGGGGAAAAGAGAGGAACAGCTGGGTGTCATCTGCGTAGCAATGGTAGGAGAATCCATGCGATGTGATAACAGAACCTAGTGATCTGGTGTATAGTGAGAACAGAAGCGGTCCTAATACTGAGCCTTGAGGGACGCCCGTGTCCAGACAGCAGGGTTTGGACATAGAGCCATTCCATGTGAAGTCGGTGTATTCAGGCAGTCGTGTTACAACAGGAAAGGTTTGTCCCCAAGCTCCCCACAAAGATGAAGTCTAAAATAGCGTTGCTTTCTGTATCAATAAGATTTATGATACAACGCTTCTTTGTAATGCATAAGTTGCCAAAACAATGCACAAATGGTGTGTGATGAAGCATCATTTTTCAAATAAGGATTTCAAGATTAAATATTAAAGACAGAAATGCAAACATAGAAAATATAAATGTAAAATATACAATTGTTAGTTGTGAGACAATTTATACCGTAATATTTTTTACCCGCTTGAGTGCAAATATGCAAATGATGGTACTTTTGGACTTTGGTATTACATTGTGCTTCAAATGTACACAATAACAATCCTAAACCAATTACTAACATAGACAAAATGTAGCATATAATTAAAGTTAAAGTTTTATGCATGTTTAGTTTTTAGCACCTAGTATCTCTACCTTGGTTAATTGGACAACATCTATTTCCGCATTCTGCTTGAAGCTACATCCTGGTTCCTGATCTGATCTCTGCTGTGCAAGTTCACTTAACTGTTTGCGACACTTTTGTAATATTTGAAATCCTTTGTTCTGTATTTTCTTGAACATTGTGGAGGTTGAGGGGGGAGGAGGGGGCGTCGCACTGATGTGTATTTCAAGTTGTATTTCTTCTGCTGGAGGGAAAACAAACATATGGAGAAACAAATAATCAAATAGTGTGAAAAACGGAAAAAGAAAACAAACACTGTTTGTCGTATCTTGTAAAGCTGTTCACACATATCGCCCACACAACTCCTCCTTAGCTATAGCATCAGGGTTTCAGTATCCGGCAGTAAGACATGATGGGTGCGGAGTGAGTGTTCGTGGCAGAGGTCAACTGGGGGGCCAACAGGGGCAGGATGGCGCCCCACTAAATAGCTAATTACACTTGGTGCCCTGTTACTGTTGCTTGGATACAGTGTGATTCTAATTAACAGTTTTGTAATTTGCATGCTCTCCCGTTAACCTCTGTTTCTCACACTTTCCATGCCATTAACAGTTTATAAGCTTCACCCATTGATGAGATGGACAGCAGACTAAAGTTAAACTTCAATTCCTCAAATCATCGCCTAAATTGCACAACCCGAACGCATGCTGTCTTGTGGACAGAAGCTCAGTTTGTGGGCGGCTCTGCCTTCAAGGGTCACGGACCAACAAACTCTCTGTAGATTGCGCTCTCACTTTTTATTTTTCACATTATAATACCACATGATTATATGCAATTACCATGGTGCATTATTTCACCAGTTTTTGCAAACAATAAACTCCTTTTATATTTCTTGAAAGTCTGAATGGTGCCCCCTGGGACTGGAGCTCTTTTAGCGATTAGGATCGCTGAACTCTCACAGAGTCTGCTCTTTGAATTAAGTCCCCCTCCCCTCTCCAGCAGGCCTCTCACTAGGCTGCTCTTGCAGTCTAATTGGCCTCGGGGTTGACGTGCAGTGTTTACCAGCGGTCCTCCGGGAGCCGGATGAACCGGTAGAGGGGAAGGGGTGCTGCGGCTTCCCTACCATCAGCGCTGGCTCACAGCATGGACCGCTAGTCCTTATAACTGTCCCCTGCAGTGCCTGGTCGGGACCCAGGCTTTAGCCTCAAGTTAAAATAGAAAATTCTTCTGAGTTCATGTCAGGTGACTCGAACAACACACACTAACAGGAAATGCAAGAAAAACAAACCCTGGACCACTGATTGCAGACATGAATAATGTAAAGATTGTATTTCTTTCTCCGTGATAAGAAAGATGTAGCGTTAGCACGGAGAAGCACATTTTTTTGTAGAGCACATTTCACACACAAGAAATCAAATAGCTCTACTTAATGGATTAAAACAGGGAAAAGGAAAAAATACTTGTGCTGTAGTTGGTTAGTGCCAAGCTATCTCAAATGCTAGGAAACTATATTTCAACAGTTTATTCAAGACATTTTATTGACTCTGGTCTCATACCTGTCTGAAAATCATGTGTCTATTGAGCAGACTTATCAATGTCAAGGCCGCTTGCTATCGGTCAATGTCTCAATGAGGGATGGGAAACTCACAATAAGCTGATTGTGGTGAATTTCTATTATCGGGATCATCGTGAGTGACTTGAAACAGCTGTCTATTGTTTGATTAATCAGATTTATTTCACTCTGTGGACGGATCCAGTGGTTGTGTGGATTTCAATTGAAATGAGTTGAATTTGCTTCTAAATCCAACAATTAAATACTGGCCTTGAACACTAGATATGCAAATGGTGGTGTTAGAAACTATTTTAAAATAAATTATTAAGGAAAAAACGATATTAGTGCAAGTGCAAAGGGGGGGGGGGGGGGGTTAGATAAAGCATATATTCTGTTTTTTTTTCTGTAATAACGCTGTGAGGTTTTAATTAAAATATCTACTTTAGTCAATGTCAGGCTACACATTAGAAAACCGACCTCTTAAACTGTCAAACTACAGCTTGTCTCTATCACACGCTGTATTGTGGTTAGGTAATTGTATCCCCCGAATTTTCTGTCACAAAACATGCATTGTAATTTTGAGAACGTGTTCATTTCACACCATTTTGCTAGACCAGACTTCCATTAAAACTATTGTATTCTGGGCACTATTTTCTGTTTGTTTGTCAACTTCTCATTGAGGGAGAAAATCTCCATCGGTTATATTATGCTCTCTTCTCAATTCAGTCTGGCTTTGAGCGCAGCAACGTTGTTAGCGGTTATGAATGGAAATCATTGATGTACCCTCCGAAAATGCAGCAGAATCATATTGTCACTCTTCGATTGACTCAAAGAGGCATTTGTTTCAATTATCCAGAAAGAGCGAGAAGCTGCACAACCGCTTTCCTTGAACCTTTCTCTGATTGAATGGGAAGCCCTGCATACAGAGAAAGTGTATGGCATTCACTGGCTGAGACAAATCAATTACAGATTAATAAATTGTGCACCAAAATAATGCAAAGGCTTTTTCAGTAGATTCGGAGTCAAATGAAGAAGCACAGCTTGAATGTCACTGACCTTGTGAAGAGGAAAACGTGAAAAATACCATAAAATTTGTGCCGGTGTGTCGGTGTGCTAAAATCTTTCATAATGTCACACATTGTGACTTATTTATTCTCTCCTGCAGTTTATCTTGGGCAGTATATCTGGGAAATTCTACCAAACATTTCCTGAACCGAACTCCGTAGAACAAAGTCTGCAAAATTAACGAGAACATGTGCCTCCATCCTGCGGGATTTGTGGCATTACTCAGTAAGTCCTGGATTATGATATTTCACAGACAGCAAGAACTGCCATCCTTAACAGGAACAGTACCCTAATTTCAAATTTAAAGTACTAGAGCAAACTTTGGATGAATAACAGCCCAAACCTGGCTGCTTCACAAAGCAAAATTTTAGCCTTTATTTCACTTGTTTGTGTCACAAGTGAGTCCACTTTCTTGTTGCTAATACCCAATTAGGGAGATGATTATTGATTGAGGTGTTGAAAGTTGACTGCTAATCTCCCCTCTCTCAGGTTGAGGCAATCAATAGGTGACCGTAATGAGCAACCTGGTTTCTCAGTCCTAATAAATAGAATTAGATTTAGACTGGATACAGATTTGTAATGCAATTTATGGAGGATTTCAGGTGCGGATATCTCCAGGATTTCATCTAATTTATCGGTCATGCTCTAAAGCACACACAAAAAGGAGCGCTGGTATTCTTTTAAAGTTAGTTTTTAGCTTGTATGTCAGTAAAAGTGCACTAATTTATGCCAAAAGCCATTTCAGGACCCCTCTGTTCTTTTGCTAAAAAATGTTCTATACATATCCGTGAAGCCACCTCTGAAGTTTCAGTCCTGTGCTTGTATTTACATTTTTAAGACTCTTGGGTGCTAGTAAACAAACAGTGATTAAGACTGAAGGTAAGCTCATGCCACCAGTAGCTGCAGAACAGCATGATTATGGCTAATTACTTCCAGAAGGCAATTCCTCCCCCCTCCCCCCCCAGTTCCACTTTGTTTTACCAACTTTGTTATGATGAAAGTGGCTCATGAATGAATGCCTTTGTTTGTTAAGTGACAAGTTTGTTGCTGACCCATCAAGGGCAGCTAAACAATCAAACAGTGCAATTGCGGGGCAATTATTGTAAAGAGGAATTTGCTCTTCAAGGACGAAACAGATGCTCTTGACATTGAGGTCCTACATCATTCTCGACTTGATTGGAGTTAACACCAGGGATCTCTTGAATTTAAGTTGCCTTTTTCAATTAATTTCTTTGCACCAGTCTTCCTCTGTCTTGTAAAAAACAGTTTGTGTATACAACCCAGAAACATCACTTGTTTTCGTGGAGAGAAAATGTCATGTTTACTTCCTGGTTGTCACTTTCCTCTGAAAGGATGCTACACTGTGCCATGATGCCGCCTCTGTGGGCCAAGTTTTGTTTTCCAACAGTGTATTAAAATGCAGGGAAACTTTAGGAAACATGACACATTGCCCAGCACATTAAATCTCAGACTTTTGGGCTTCCCAACTTGTTGTAAAATACAGAGATCTGTGACAGTTGCAAATAAAAAAAGAAAATCTCTACGCAAAGGCTTTAATGATAAATGAAGCCAAAGAAGCTTCAGCTTAGGGTTGGGCGGTATGAGCAAAATCTTATATCACGGTATGAATAATTTCATATCATGGTAACGGTATAAATCACGGTATGGTTTTCCAACCTGTAAATTCAATTAATGGCTTAAAAATAACCATACTGTCGCATTTGATCATTTTCCTCTTTTATTTTAATTTTCTCACAGCAGCATAACATTATTTTAAAGAAAATATAATAATATAATAAACAATAAGCCACAAAGAATGTGCAAATGTCTGGTTAACATTTTAACTCCAGCTTTAACTTAAGCTATAGTGTGTGTGCAAATGTAAACACAGAGCTCCATCTTAATAAGAAATAAAAATAACAAATGAGAAAAAGTATGCGTCGTGATGGCCTCCGTTATCTCCCTCCATCGACGTGATTTATTGTCATACGGTGTGCCATCGGCGAAATACTCATAATACTGCTTCGCGTGTTTTATCTTTAAGTGGTGGAAGAGGTTACCGGTGTTTCCACCTGCAGCAGGAACAGTCACGCGACACTCTTTTTGTTCGTTGTCGGATTTTCTAAATCCGAAAAAGTTTCAACAGACGTAGCACTCTTTTTCGGAAAGAGTTGGGTGGGTCGTGCTGCCTCCGTTTCCTCGTGACGTTCACTCTCCGCCTCTGCCATGATTGTTATTACTCGGGTAAAGCTGTTCTTCTTCGTCGTGCTCATGCAACCACGCAAGCAGTCTGCTGCAATGCCCGCAGTGCCCCGTGTGTCGAGGCGATGTAATTACAGTGACTCAGAGTGATGCCGCAGACATCTGCGCTTTCTCCGGTATAAACGGTATTGCAAAATCTCTACTGGTGGACACTTTTATACCGTCACACGGTATAATACCGTCATACCGCCCAACCCTACTTCAGCTGGAAACTTTTTTAAATGATAACATTACAACATGAGCAATATGAACATAATGGAAAATTTAGCAGATATGCACAAAGGAGTTGCTGGAGACAAAAAAAAGAAGAAGAAGAAAGAACTAAAAGTTGATTAAAGATAGGGCAACATCTGTTAGGTCACATGAGATACCGGAGTTTAGTTTTGTGTTGAACTTGTTGCACAAATCAATTAGTGTTAAATGTTGGTTTCTCTTTTTGTGTGGGCATCTAGAAAAATGTAAAAAGGTTTCTTTTTCTTTTTAATTTGCTTAATATTGAAGACTGATGTCACAAGAATAACAACTCAAAACACAATTTATTATCTAATGACACAAAATGACCTTTTTTATTTAAAAAATTATTTAATTTCTGACGCATTTAAAGATTGAAAGGGCAGAAAACAAATACTGATTTTCTATCCAAGGTGATGTCTTATTTCTGTCTTTAAATTGCGGATTTGGCAAATTGGCAAAGCGAACGATTTTCTTCAGTGCAATGTTGCTTTTGAAAGGCTAAATGCCAACAACAAAAATATTGAACCAGAATATTTTTTTTGTAAAAGCATGTTGTGGATATTGAAAGCAGCACATCTATTTTTTTCTTAATAACTGTTGAATACTAAACTTTTGGAAATGTTTGGCACACACAAGTCCGAAACATTTATCCTCCACAGCCATTACTGGAATTTAATTCTACAAATAGTATTTACTAACACTAAATTCTTGGTGTCGTCTGTTTTTTATATGCAACTGTAGAAACCAGGTTTAAACAGAATGAATACAAATGTAAAACAGAGGATATTCCTTTACTATATGTCTCTGTCACGTTGACAGGGAATTAATTAATGTTGTCGTGCATTGTGGTGGAAGGGAAGGGACAGGTACATCATTATTTTTTAATAAACATTAAATATGATAAACATGTAGGCTATTAATGAATAATGAAAACGCGAGGCCTATTGCATTCAGATGCAACCCGTGGGAGGCTTGGAGTGAAAGGGCGGTGGAAGCTTCCATCGGCTGTGTTACACCAAGGCTTGCAGTCAATGCACGGAGACATCTGCCTCAAAATGCCTCCTTTTGGGGGCGAGAGGGCCAGCAAACGTTGAAGTAGCCCACGTCTCCATGTGCACACAGAGGGATGAGGAGAGGAAACATTTAGCACCATTCCCACCAGGCATAAAAACAGCACTCATGGATGCATCATGATACATTTTGTTAGAAAAAACCTGTTTGTGACGGAGGATTCTGTAAATAAAAACATCCACCATAAATGTGTGCATAGAAATACATGAGAATGCAGGAAATAAGGTGTTTGAAAATAAGATTGTGTAGCTTATACTGATCTCATCCCTTCTCTTTGCCACTTAATTCAGTTTGTTTTATCCGCCATGTTGTGCAACAGAAATGTGCATTACAGAAAATTTATTCAGGTCTTTGTGCTGTAAAAAAAATATATTTACAAGTCCAAACTCTCAACTGGGTTAACTTTCGCTTTCCCTCCCTTTTGAAAGTTTGGACTTTTCTCACTTGCCGACATCAGTGGAGAGTCATTACAGGTGCACTCCTGCAAAAAGTTTGCCAGCTCATTTGCAAAGCTAGGTTAAGCGTATGTAAACGAGATGCATTCTGAGTTAGTTGGAGGGCCGGAAACAAACATTTTCCCCTCCTCCCCTCCCCTTGACAGACGAGTGACAGCTATTTAAATGCAAACTGTCATTAACAAACACAACCCTGCGCGACACCTGCTTTAATCACGGCAACAAAGGCGCAGCAAGTGGCCGAGTAGGAGCCCCCTCTCTGTGTGATATTCAAATGATGGGGCGGTGCAACATAGAAAAACAACAACATCAAAGAATAGGCTGTGCAGGGAGAGGGATATGCTGCACTATGTGCCTCCTACCACCACTGTTAATCAGCTTAATTTTTAAAGTGATTAAAGCAAGAAGGGCTGAAAGTCACTAAATCGCTTACCCTTAGAATTGTGCGGAATTGTTGTGCTTTACTTCAAATCTCTTGTTTATTTTTTTGTTTTTTTTTAACAGCTATTTCCTGCAGCCCACTTTCACCTTCTTTTCATGCAATTGTCTTAATCCACCTTATGGGCTGAAATATAGAGCTCCACAAGATCGCTGCTAATTCTAACTGAATTAAACCATCTGCAGCGATGTTAGTCATGTCATTAAGAAAGTAGAATGGCTAGTTGGGAAGAGTTGAAGCAGTTTGTTCTGAATTCTGGATTTGTTTTGCCTTGGACTTTGGCCTGATTTGTCTTGGTTGCGGTCTTGTCTCGGGTTGTTGTTGTTGTTGTTCTGCTTGGTCATAATTTAAATGAATAAGTCATTGGGCTGTAACATCCTGCGTGCCCGCCAAGGTCTGGGCACTTGTAACTAATGCAAGGCATTTGTCTTGATTAGTTTTTGTCTTTTTTGGGGGGATTTTCTAAGCAATTACTTCACAACATCCAGCTGTATTTGCAACAAATTCACTTTGTTTGTTCTGCCATAGATTTTCACAGTTTGAGCTCAGCAAATCAAGATAATCATTTCTTTCAGGGCATTCTTTTGTTCATTTATTCCTCAGTGGCGTGTGTCTACTGTACAACAAAAATCTGCTGCCGCTCACAATAATCAAGGGACTTATTCACCAAATTTTTTTGCTGTTTTTTCCTCATATACAAGCTATGTTACAATTTTCATCATACACCCACCAAAACATATTGTCTATACAACATGTTGTGTACATCCTATTCCAATTTGTGCCCACTAGGCATACAGATAAGGAATACATTTGAAAAAATTCCACCTTTTACAGCTCAACTTCCTATTGCATTGTCCAACAGTGCTTCAGGCATGTTTGATACCAACCAAACGCCATTTGATGGATTTAATTGGAAATCCTGGGAATCTAAACTCATGTGTTTCCAGACTAGATGTATGGTATATACATCAGTAGGAATCCACACAGTCTCACCAACTTTGTGCCACATATGATTCCGAAGCGCAACTGATTGGACTAATTCCTGAAGTGAATCATGCATCTGTGCAGCAGATCTACTAGAAGACTTGTGCATGTGTGTCGGTTGTATCGCTACAACTTCCGAACCGATGTAGCTGCGGTTATTAGACATCTGTTACAAGAACAGGAGAGAATAAATCAGGAGCCACTCTAACTAATCAAATTTAATCACACAACCAGCCTATTGGATATAATTAATGGACACAGCATGCAATATATATCTGCTTCAATCTGCTTCAAATGTACCTCTTAAATATTATAATTTTATGCACCGTGTTTCATACACATATGTAGAAGTCATGCTCCAGAAAACCTGATTGTCAAGATAAATAAGTTCACAGATCCTTTACTTAAGAGGGGGAAAAAAAAATACTCAATAACAAGTGCAGTCAAAATCCTTCCAAGTGAGGCAAAATTTATTAAAAGTAACTAAAGTGAAAGTTTGAGGCCTGCCGGAAAATGTGAATTTAAATATATTATTAAATGTGAAATGTGAACTACTACGTCATTTGCCCATCGAGACAGAAGACAACAAAGTGTTCTTGTAAAGGCCAGTAGGTTTTTATTCACTGTTACGATCATGCAAAAGCAGCATGTGGCTACATTCAGCAAGCGTAGCATGGGCATGCTAATGCTTGTAATTGATGTGCTAACTTGCTTGCTAATATTAGCCCCACTGGCTTTTATGTAGAAATGAAGTGATTTAGAAACATGTATCTCATTCCACCCTCATCAGGTAACAAGCATCACTATTACACAACTTTTAACTATGACTAGCTTGGAATCCACAAAACCTGCCTGAAATTCCATGTAGTGGAATCTGTAGCTTAGAATAACCAACTAAAACACTTGTACCTCATCCTTGTACTTAAATACAGTACTTTAGTATTCTAGTTACCTTTCACCACTTGTTTTAATTTTTACCCTGCAGCTTTGCATATTCCAACAGTCACAGACTTAAAACACTCCCACGTTCTCGCCGTGAAAACTCTTCACACTATAAGATTAGACCTTCAGTGTGCACAGAATGCCCGAGCCATGACAGTGAATGATGGCTTTATTAAAGTCATAATACTTTTAATAAATGAAGTACAGGGTTGCGCCGCAAACTCGTAAAACGTGATTAAATACTCCAGTCCCTTGTTAATTAGATTCCCTCAGGTGTTAACTGCAAATGCCAAGCCTCCCAAAACGCAATGGCGGTGAAGTCTGAACGAAGACGCCGAACTAAGGAGGCCACTCGCTATGTTGGGAGCAAAAATTCCTGTATATATCAGGACAGGAAGCCTCGATCAGATGGGGATTTGGGGGCTTTCGCTTCCAGCAGATTTGCGAAAATCCACCATATCCACGAACATGCAATCCAAATGACATTTAGGAAGAGCACCTGTGGAAGTCACTTTCATATAAAGTCATCTATATGTCCTTTGCGATTTAACATTTGAGACAATGAGTGAGGAAGTGCAGGTCTATTTGTTTTTTTAACTTTGCAGTCAATGCCATTATTACTATTCCATTTCTGACAATCCCTTCACACCGAGAGCAGGGCTCATAAACTGTTGACAGAATTATATAGAAAATCTCCAGGGCTTAACTGGATCACTGCTTTCCTTTGGCAACAACTGACTTGCAATTACAAAGAAAGACATTAAGTCTGTGACATACTACAAATCTATACATCAAGGGTTTAGATGTCTGGTTTGTTCCCTTTGGAGAAAAGAGTGTTTGATTTTGTGCTTTTCCGTTTGAATCTTGCATGCGTTTATACCTCGCTGAAACCGCCTGAGCAAGAAAGTCCCGCGCTTATATTTTTCTGAGCTTGGACACAGGCGTGTGTGCATTCAATTTATCCACCTCCATGCATATGAAATAATAAATAGATGCATTCTTTGAGGTGGAAAGCATCAAGTAACTCTGAATATTGAATAACCGCTCTTCGAGGGGGCAGCTATTTTTGCTTACCTTTTGCTATGTGCGTGCATATTGTATTTGAACATAATCCCCCCCCTTGGCGCTCTTTGTTCTCACCGCCATGAACTGTATTTAAATCTCTGAGCCAGGCTCCTCACAGCCATCGGTAAACTCTTTGCACCTGCTTGAGTGTTTGTGTGAGATTTGACGTGATGAATGACGCCGTCACCTTTGTACATAATAGCGAGCCGGAGCAGAATGCGAGATGAGCGTGAGGCGCTTTAATTCAAGCACCACGGGGTGAAACGATATCCCGGCTGATACAGTTTATTGTGTACTTTAATATTAATGTTAAATTAATATTATATTATGTTAATGGTTCAGCGGTGAGGCCTAAAGTGACTGTGGCAGCTCGGTCTTCTGCATGAGGAACCCTGCAGTCTGACACAACGGGGGAAACGAAGCAGTGCGAGCAACATCAGCTGGCCGTCGACTGTCTAATAACATTCCTCATATTCATAAATTTTACGGTATTTGTTAAGAAAGGGAAAAAAAGGACCTTGAACATCAGGTAGAACCAATTCCTCCCCAAATGAATTTAGCACAACTTCTGTGATGAATCCTTGGTCACAAACAGCTGCGTTTGTTTTCCATCCATAACCCTCCCACCCACTCGGTCCTTGGTGCTTGGGGTCTCAACCTTGGCTACTTGTCAAGTGCATAAGCTTCACAAAATTTATTTGGACTGTTTCTCTTTTTTGGGGTGTTATGAAAAACAGTCAAATTCGGCTGCTGATTGGGTGGAGGTGTAGGACGTGTTAAGCACCTCGGGCTGAAAAGAAATAATTGATTTTTGCCTACAAGGTTAGAAAGTGTGAACTTTGAAAACCTACACAGGCCCAGCAGTATACCAATTAATGGTTTTGAGTTGGCAAAAAGAGAGTATGCAGGAACCTCTCGCCGCGTTCGCTTGAAATTAGTGGGAATTATCAAGCATAAACAATAATGCCAAACAACACCCCTCTTATTCAACCTTCTGTGTCTTTGTCTGAAAATGTTAAGCTCACAGGAAGTGTGTTCACACCATCAGAAAAAGTATTTTCTTAAAAGCTGCATATATTTCCTTTGGCATTAACATCAAATACAGATATTTTTAGCTCCCTCTTCGTCTCTTACCTCGAAAGCAAGTGCGACTTTTAGTGAAATTAGGGAAGTTTCTTCACAATGCCATCTCCTGTGACTTCTATTTATACTTTTTAGCAACATATATTATGAAGCATCAAAGGCTTTTGTCAGCATATTTATAATAATTTTTTATTATTTCATCAGGCGGTGCATTTCATTATGTGAGGGTAAGAGGGAAGTGGGAGTTTACTCGTCTTGAACATAAAAGAAAATATTAATAAATGGTCACTTAGCATGCTGCTCTTCACTTTAAAGAAGTCCCTCTAGATAGCTAAGCCAAATGCAGTGGTGAGCAGATAAACACACATCTATTCTTATTATTTAGAATTTACTTAATTGAGATGTTAATGTACTTCAGGTGAGAAGCCTTTTACTCTTCAAGTTTTCAGTTTCTGCGATAGATCAGCTTCTGAAAATGCCGGTTCACGGCTGAGGAAGGCAGCCAGATCAGTGCGAGTTCGCCCATGTGTCTCTCACCTCCTCGTCGTACGTATTCTAAACTAGGTTGCATCAGGCGGCTTCAGGAAGCAATCAGGTTTAGCAGAACAAGCTGATTGGAGTCACACTATGGTGAAGCTGAAGATCTCGCCTGCTGGTTCCCGGTCAGCTTCAACGGCAAGAGAGAGGCAATCATGTATAAGTTGGGGATGGTGTGGCATTTTGGCTTTGATCTACCGCATAATCCAGACGTGCAAAACAAACGGGAGCCTGACTCCTTATCCCTGCTGCTTGCACAACTGGTGGATAAGTTGAAAGGGACCTCTTATGCTCCTTTTCTAGTAGGTACTTGTATTTCAGGTTACTACTCGAACATGTTTGCATGCTTTAATGCTCTTTATTTGTCCCATTCTGGCTGTGCTGCAGCAGCTTTTCTGCTTTTCTGTTGTGATTGATCAACCGCTTAGTGTGTAGAAATGCGTTTAGGAAAAGTGATAACAATTAATTTCAGCTACTTGTTCTTCAACTCCTCTTCCTTTAGAAGTCGATACAAAAGACATTTCTGTTTGCTCGGCAGAAAACAGCGTCTTGTCAACAAGGTAATTCCATGCTTTGGTCCGCTGTTATTAGCTTTGTTTGAGGGCGCGCCAGACTAGCAGCTGGGCAGATATTATGCAAATTTATAACTTGGTGACATCACTTTACAGAAGAAAACATTCAATTGAGGCGTTTGAAGCCATTCAGGGGAGGTGTTTCTGTGGGGGGGAGGAACTCCCTTTGGGCATAAACCCTGGAGACCTTTTACATGCACAAAAAAACTGAATCACACACTGAAGGAAAGTGAAAAGCAGAAAACCATAATTGGTCCTCTTTAAGTTATTCAGTGTGCAGCCAGATATGTTAATATGAAAGTAACACGGATTTTAGCTTTCTTTAGCTGTAGTAGATTCTGGTTGTCTTTTTTTAAAGTTGATGAAGATTAAAAGTACAGATATTAGTGTTATTCTTAGTCTGGGATGTCTGATAATTTTGGGGCATGTTTTTGTTCAATAAGGAGAGAAATAGGACTCCCTTCATCAGTAGTAGCATACTAAAGGTAAAACATTTCATTTTCTTAGTTTTTATGGATAAATGGATGGCTTTGCCCGGGATTAAAAATCGCAACAATTCCTGTTAAAAAAAGAATAAAATAACCTTTTTTCACCCCTTATGAGTTTGCATAAATACAGTCATGATGTAACGCTTTATATTTCTTCTTACACTCCAGTTTAGTTAAATAACTAACAGATTTATCTATGAATGCATTCATTTATATTTTATACTTATGATAATGTTCCGATCCATGTAACATGCAGACTGTGTGCTACGAACAGGAGTCCAATCTGAGAAAATCACCTGAAAGACGCGGGAGTGAGCTATGCAATCATCGTTGGGAGCCATTGCTTGGGGGACATCGAGTCAGATTTATGTGAAATGATTTAGGAGATAAAACCGGGATGTGCTACATTTTGGCGTGTACATATCCATTTGTGTAATTAACTAGGAGTGCTCCCGTTAGCGACGATGGTTAATAAGCTCCGGTGGGAACACGCGGAGGCAGGTGAACCCGTGGCCCTAGAGATGTTAAACACAGATGAATAGATGCCATAGCACACACACAGCCTAGTAAATCAGATAAAATGAGCAGTGGAACAGGACCCAAATGGGCCTCGCGGTGAAAACTCAATATCACATAAATGGACAGGCCTCTCATAGATATTGGAAACTGGTAACCTTGCCACTGCGAGCTCACCTTTTTCTATTGCTCACACGCCCACTTCACATTTACGGGCTTTACCTTCTTCACGTCCATTTTAGCCTTCAAAACCTTTACACGTGCAAGCTGGCCCTAATGGGCAGTTGGCTTAATGAATGTATAATTTTAATAGCTCTGGTAACAAGACAGTGACAACAATATATTATGGAGTCGTACAGTAGCATAGCTTTAGCGTAGTTATAGGCGTGGCACCGTGGCCTCGACTCAGAGAGGCCAGAAGATTGAAGAAAATTCTAGTTGTTCATCTGGAGGAGCGGCATTGACCTCGCGAACTCTTTGCACCTTGTTAAAATAAAAGCTTTTATAGATATAGTTTCTACACGGCAAGTTTTACTGAGATTTCAGTAAATCTGCTTCAAGGGTGACCCATTTAAATCATGTATTTTATGGTATATTCCTTTGAGGAACTTGACAATCTTTTACTGGTGCCTCAAGATTTGCATGAATCTCAAATCGTTTCTTCTATATACACCGCACTTCCAGAATTTCTGGACATCATTTAGAATGTTCTTTTAGATATGAATGACATGAAAATTTTAATGGCTTAATCTCTTAATCTTAATTTAAATGGCTTAATGACATTGGGGTTCAAAGTTTTGATAAGAAGGATTCAATGCATTAACATAGCAGCATACATCTATTAGAACTGTAAATATATAGAGGAGTGACGTCTACCTGAGCAGAGCCTTGCTATCCCTCTGTGTGTGTTGTATTCCAAGCTTTTCTGTGCTTTGCTGACATAGCCAGAGTGGCCGTGCATGCATTTTAGTGCATGTGAGTCCTGTATGTGTGGCTAGCTAATGGCTGTCGCTCTGCACCAAGCCTGTTAGCTGTTACCGCTGATAATGCAGTCCCTCCCCACCCACATCATTGTCGTAGAAATAAATGTAGGGCCCAACCTCCGGTCCCTTTGTTCGCGATCTCCCACTAGAAACGAGAGGAGGGGGGCTTACCTCCATGTAGGGGTGGGCGATATGGCCTCTAAATGATATTGCGATATTTTTTTGCTATATCGCGATACACGATATATATCTCGATATTTTGACATTTCCTCTAAAGCACTTAAAAATGCTTAATTTAACCCTTTGATGCATAGTCACGCCAGTATGATGATTCTAGTAGTCCCCGCAACATATGTCTGCATTAAACCATTCTTATTTATACTGTATTCATTAATGGTTTCTATTAGAACAATTTTAAACTTGTGTGCAAAAGGGTTAAATCACAACGAAGTTAAATTTAACAAAACAGTTTTTATTCAAGGCAATTGCAAAATGCACATAAGCTTTAGCAGCTGGTAAATGAAAATAAATAATGCCACATGATGTAGGCCTACATACTGTAGCCTATTTCTATAATGATACAATAATACAAATAATACAATAACAATAAAATACACAAAATACTAAAATCACAATATTTTTTAAAGTGTAGAACAGTGTGTGATCAATAGATCGCAGTGTTTGATGTTTAATCATCTGCAGGTTGGACCGTTCAATATCGCCGATGTCCGACAGCTCTACAAACACAAACCAGAGAACAGCGGTTTAATCACAAACGTGTCCACGACGCTGGGAACACAGATGTTATGTTATGTTGGTAACGTTTAGTGAGCCAACGGCAGTCAGAAAGTGGCATGCTAACGTTGTTGTTAGCAATATCCCGCTAGCCGGCTAGCTAGCCGGTCAGCTTCCATTACCCGAGGAAGCAAAGCCACTAGTTGCTGCTGTTACGAACGTAATCACTAGCTTGGTAAAGTAAACAGAAATGTGTCGTTGGTTTGCAACGAGGTGAAACATTATAAAATTGAAACTTACCGGGAACAGTAACGTTAGTAAAACTCCGCACTCCGCAGCGGCGTATTTTCCCCCGTCACCTTGAGCGTTAACCCCGCCCCCAGCCCCTAACGTAAGCCGGGGCCGGGGGCGGTTGTGTGTGGGCGCGTGTATGTGACGTAAGTTGAGCTAGTGGGTGTGACTTTTTTTCTGTTGTCTGTGAGCGGGACAGAGGAAAGAGCTGCGCTAAAACCAGTCACACTCGGCCGCGGCGGCTTAGAAACTGACGTAACAACATACACTCGATGTTCACGATATAGTCATTTACTACATCTCATGTAGAACAAGCCGCGATACATCGAGTATACTCGATATATCGCCCACCCCTACCTCCATGTAGACACTGACAATGTTGCATCAATCATGCCTTACATAACCACTTTTGCGTCTTTGCACATGTTGTGGAAGTCCCACATATGCCGGGGTAATCAATCACCTTGCTGCCTGCATTCATAACGTCACCCATAGGTTCTCAGCAGATTTCTTTGAGCTGTATTCACTGTGAATAGCAAGCCACGTCGGTTGGTTTACTACAGCGGTATGAACCCAAAATAAACAATATTCTTCTTTATTGCAATAAGTGGATAAAAAGTATGCCAAAATAACTACACAATGTCTATAATCTATTTACTAGCACCAGTAAAACAGTTTCTTTTGCATTGGGTGTGAACACACCATGATCTCTATCAGCACTGTTGCCGCTGTTTGCACAACGCCAGGCTTTGAAGCAAAATGTACAGTGGCCAAACCGTGTAATTATATACTATTTCCATAATTTCATCTGAATTTGATACTATGACGAAAGTGACAATGTTCCCACGATAAAGCCAATGGAGAGCTCTAAATCGTATCCTTGCCGGTGTGTGCAGGACTTAAATGCACACTATCTCTGGAAGTAGTCAGACCCAGTCACCTTAAGGACAAGATACAATAGGTTGTGATGAGCAGTGTGCCGCGTCTCTTGGGCAAGTTATTGCAAGAATTTGACTCTATGATTGCCTAATCTGACACAGAGATTATCTCAAACACAGAAATATTGTGTAGCCTGCTCCTAGCATTGTGGGTCAGTAAGAAAATCCTTTTAAGAAGCTTAAAATAAATACTGTGTTGCTGATGAAGCTCGGTGGATTGCAGGCTGTATACTCCATATCATAGCACCGTGTCATATATCATTAGGAAGTTATTCTACACACAGATGCACCAGAGAGAATAGGAAATAATTAAACTGTTTGATGCCAGAAATATCCATTTAGATTCATAATGCAAGAAAACAGCACTGAGAGTATAAAAAGAACTGAGAGGAAACACAACCCGTCTGTGATATCCAACAGGTCATATTTTATAGAATTATTTGGGGTTTATTTTTGTGGATGAATTTGCTTCGGGTGAAATTATGGCTACGAAGTATATTTTCCTTTTTATTCAAAAAGAAAATGTAAAAAGTAGACAACTCTAAAGATACCAGAATATACTGCCACTCATCACTTAATGTACTTGCAGTCTTTTAAAAGGTACCTAGCGGTACTTTAGTAATGACAAAATTATGGCATGAACTCCAGCCTACATTGTTATAATAATGCAATAAAGTCTTGTAAATGCCCACAAACCAATGCACTTATCAGAAAAGGGTTTAAATTGTCCCTAATTGCATCGAGTTACAGTCGGTTAGATGGGTTTAGAATAGCTGCACTTGGCACTTTTATAAAGTGGGGACACGGCAGAGAAAGTGTGGGAAAGAATACTTTTTGTGGTGTTTTTTATTTCATGAGCTTTTCAGTGACTTTGGGCCAGACATCCCCTCGCCCTGCCCTTTTCCCTTCTCCATTCGTTCCTATGATTTAAATAATGAAACTCCCGTGTTTTGCCTCTTAGCAGTGCTCTTGTACATCACAGCTGCACAAGAAGAGTGCTTGGATCACCAGTCGCTGTCACAAAGGACTTTACTGCACAGCGGAGACGTAGATGGGAATTATTTTTTTAAGCAATGTCACCTTGATAGAATCACAAGATTGCAGTTCAGGATTTCTTTGGGAGTCACTGCTCTGCGTTGTTTTCAAGCACTTTGATGCCATGTAAGTTGTCAGGTGACAAAAAGAACTATATTTTCTGACTTCAGGTGCACGGAGACGCTCGTCCTTTGCAGTCAGATGAGACGCTCTCCCCGATGATCATTAATGTAGAAGTAGAAATGTCTACTAACTTGTGCTCTTATTTTGGGAACACAGCCCTGATTAGCATACTCTCCCGCTGCACACGTCCCTTTGGTGGTCTTTGAGTGATTTGCGCGCCGATACATTTTCACAGATTCATACCACAGATTCAATAACATCGGAGTCCGGTTTCTCCCGCAGGACTCCTCGCGCCCGCCGCTCTCCAGCCCTCCCGCTCACTCCTCCGTCCTTCACACCGCGCCTCTCCGGTGGTAATTAACAGCAGCGTTACATCTGGGAAGATACCGCGAGCTATGTCAGAAAATTAGGCTGTGGAATAATGAGGGTTGAGGGACGTGTACTGTACCGCTGGTCTGTAGCACCGCATTAAAATCAAAGGAGTTTCACAGCTAATTGGAGAGGGGTTAAACTGCTTCGCTGCCTCACCCTTGTCCCGAGCCCCCCGCCCAAACCCGCCCCTCAGGAGATGAACGCCTGCCTTTTTACTGTAATTTTGTTTTTCATTTCCATACCAAAGTGTGAATTTTTTTTTTTCTTTTTGCGGTTTTCGCCCTCTTTACAGGGGGCATCTGTGGTGGTGAGATACTGTTGAGATAGCTTTGGCTGGAATCTACAGAGCCAATTTAAACTACAAGCAATTACTTCTTGTTATGACTTTTTCCCCTCCTCTTTCTGGGACCGGAAAGGCCACCCAGCTGGGTTGTTTTCTGTTGAATGGCCACCAATTACCTCAACGTCCTCGCAATTGACCATAAGATACACATAGCATGAATCAATGCAGAGTTCCTTCATTTGAGCTGGCCAGCACATCGACTCGCACAAGTGGAATTAGCACAGCACGAATTGGCGACACTCCCCTGCTCCTGCCTCTCCCTGGTTACAATGATGGGATCAGCAGCATGACACTGTATAATGAGCACGGCCATGGTCCACCGCTCAGAAGAATACAGTAAATACACACCCTCTCCATTGTGTTTGTGCTGAGCAGCTGCATGGTACCACTGTAGATGGCTGCACAGCACCTAATTACAAGTCAGCACTGTTTGTGTGTGTGTGTGTGTGTGTGTGTTGTGTGTGTGTTTTTTGTGCGTTTGTATTTATTTTAGAGGAAATCAAACCAAATTGTTTTTGTTGCTTTCAAAATCAAAATATGTACAAGAGCCAGTGTTTGTTTCTTACCCTACTTTGTATTCTGCATCCATAAACGGCATTTGAGCTTTATCGTCATTACGAACTAGTTATATATTTTAATAGCAGCAATGCTTTTAGCTACACTAATAACGATAATCATGCTTAATAAACATTCCAGGAAATTGCTTCCACAGTATAATTGACTAAAGTAACAGACCGCCAATTAATCTCAAATATGATAATTAAGGTATGAAAAAGTATTATATATTGTGGTGATACCATTTGACACACGTGATATCAACTTCATTCCATTTTATAACTATTGTAATACAACATTTAGATGTTTTCTTATTACCAACCACGTGCTGAATAGGATAAACTTGTGCGGAAATGCGGTGCTACTTTTAAGATCAAATTGTATCAAGAGGAGATGTTAGCTTAATTAATAAGGAAAGATAACGAAATCCTATCAAGAACCAGAAGAGGATAAACCTCTTTGAACTGTCTTATTTATAATCGGTGCCACGTCACTTTGACAGTGAAACGGTTAACAAATGTGAGACAATGACAACTGAACTCACTTTATGTAACCATTCAGTAATTACTTCTAGCACACAAACAGACACACAGACACCAAGTAAACACATTGTAATCAAATGACTAATAATAATATAATAATAATAATAACAACAATAATAATAATAATATTGTGATGAGATTTGATTTGGGCTTTCAGAATGGGTGTTTTCTCCTGGCAGGAACTGGTTTTTGCAGTCCAGTGAAACATCATTTCAGAAATGCAACAACTTTATGTCAGTCTGCTCTTATATGAAGCAATAAAAAATTCCAAACTCATAGTCGGCACATTATTAGCAACTTTTCAAACTCAGGGCTGCACTCAGCAACTTGCACAACCGTAGTTGCCCTCCTCCTCCTCCATGTGGACTTTCAGGTCAGCACAAACAAAAATCTTTTTTTCCCCCCCAGATGTTATGTAGACATTCAGGCTTTTGTTCTATAGCGATTGACTAGTCCGCCCATGACTTTTAAGGATTCATCATAGAGCCATTTTCAGTCCGTCCATGTATTGTGGGCAAACACCTGCTGGTTTTCAATGAACTAATCACGAACAGGAGAAAGTTTCTTTAGTTTGTTTAGTGTTTGTTGCTAGTCACAAATATGTGGACTGTGTTGCTAAAGCAGCACTACATGTTTGCAGCACTGGATGAGTGTTATGATTTAGGGCTGCAGCTATCGATTCTTTTTGTAATCGATTAATTTAGCACTTTATCGATCGATTAATCGAGGAATCGGATAAAAAAAAAATTGCGTTTTTAAACAACCAAAACAAATAATGCATAACGAAAATGATGTGGCTGTAAAATGATCAAGCATTTCTAAAAAAAATAAACAGAGGTATTCATTCCAACTCCAAAATTTGGCTCCAAAACTAAGCCCATTTATTAAGTGCCAGTGAGAATTTAACAACAATACAGTTAAATCAACTTGGATAAAACATGGATAACATTTAATTTACGTTTTGTTTTGCCAGCAATGGCCCTTTCCTCTCCCTGCCCTAAATATGTGTGTATATAGTGTACTTCTTCTGTGCCATTTATGTATTTAGCTTTCTCTATCACTACAGTAACTCTTTGACCATTCTTTTCTCTGCTTTGAACTCCTCCGTGTCTCCCGTTTGAGCAAACACAACAACTCACAACCGAGCGTAAATCAGGCTTTCCGATTGGCTGTAAAAGCTGCTACGGGAGCCAATACGAGCGTCCGATGCATAAACGTAACTCTATACGTCACTCGCAAGATGGCGGATGAGAAGTGATCGATATACATAAACAAAACGGAGAAATGCGCCACGGAGACGAGGAGACATCTAGTCACACATTTTACTACTTTAAGCATTCGTTTTGTTGTCAGAAATAAATCGCTCACATGGGCAAGCAGGATACCGTTATTTAGCCCCGATAGACTCAGAATGTCCGTAAACGACAGAGAGTGACTTTCCGCCATCGCGCCAACTAAATTCAAAATGAATGACCGACGCGCTGGTGTGCTTCCTGAACAACGGTCCGTGTGGAACAATCGGATCCCTGCACAAAGGCGCGTCATAGGAATTTAACGAGGCTTCGAGGCAGATGTTTTGCCTCGAGGAATTTTCATAATCGAGTTAATCGAGTAACTCGATGAATCGTTGCAGCCCTATTATGATTACAGCTGATTATGATCACAAGGTAAAAGCAAAAGCATTGAACATAATCATCTCAGGTAACGTGTTCGGTTTGAGGTGTATGCCTATTGAGTTCATATTCACTATTAATAAACACATTTTAAAACAAATTTAATTTAACGTTTAACCTGTGATTTTGAATGTTCTGATATTGCATTAAGGAGTATATGACATTCCTTGTGGCTGATTTTAGTTATCTTGATCCAAAATGTGACGTCCTGCTGGAAAAGACCACAATGTTTGATTGTTAAGAAAGAGAATTCATTTCAAAAAGCCCTTGAGTGCTGGGTATGCATATGCACAACCGTAAAGTCAGTGAGGTGATGCCAAAAAAGACTTAATCAACGTCAACAAAAAGTGTCTGTAGATGCTAAAATAAAAGACTTTGATAATCTGTGTTTTCATAGCTGGTGCTAGAATTTTATGGGTCCATGTCTGTGAAGCGGCTGAATTTGACGTCCTTGAGGCTCTACACTGTCAGGTTTCACTTTGCGTCTTTCAGAAAGATCTCCTCTTTCTGTCCTGGGACACCAGGGCAACACACTGACTGTAAATGTTTTAAATAGCTGGCATCCTCCTCTTTAAGTGTCAGGTTGCTAAAATAAAAAAAAAACACCTTCACTTCACACTCAGTCTGCTGTATTACATATTGAAAAGCACCTTGGAAGTAGAGCGCCTCTTGTTTGTCGTCACCCAATAAGGTGTTGTGCTGTTTTCCAGCTGCCGCTGCTATTGTTAGGCTTTTTTTCAATGTATTATTATTTGTGTTGGCGAGAGCGTCTGCTGTCACTGTCAGTCATTAACAGGAGGCACAATGGGTCCTGACAGATGAAAGAAGCAAATAAATCCAAGACTGATATTAGAACCTGAAGTGTAACCATCTTGGCACGTGCTGGCTGCGTTTTTGGCTTAATGCATTGGAAATGCATCCAGAGCCAGAAGATGAACACGTCAACAAATAGCATCAGTGTGGTGTCAAAATGGCAAATTTTTCAGATATTTCAAACGTTTCCTGTAAATGTTTTCCTGTGTTGTGGACACATGTTGAAAGGTGATTCTGCATATTCCAACATCCTGGCAAAGGAATGTATTTTACTGCTTAACATTAACAGATGTTTTGAGCAAAGAGTCCACATAATTTTGTTGTGCAGATGTGGAAGAACTAAATAACGTGAATAAAATGTTCTTTTAATGTACTTATTCATCAAGTTGCTTCACTGAAAATGTCATGAGCCATAACTAGCTGCCTCTATTTGGACTTCATCCTTCCAGTGATTATGTTCCCAGTCCGGGATTCAGTTGGTACGGGAGGGAAGCAATAGTTCTGTGCAGAACCAAAGAGAGAGTGTGAGCTCTACACAGGCTGAAGCTGCCTTTCTATTGTTGCAGTCGACGAGGCAGCCGGTGAAGGCAGCAAGGCTGGTAGTTTTGCATTGAGATTTAATGGGAATATAAGTCCATTTAATCATTCAAAGGTGTGTTTCGCTGTCCAGTACGATAAGGCGAGTAACTACTGTATTACTGAAAACTGGAATAGTAAAACCACTAATACTCGAAGCATAGATTTCATCTACATGTAAAACCTTGAGCTGATGCCTTGAATATTGAATAGTAAAATACAAGAAATGATTTTAAAGGGCTTTGCTTTGGACTGTGTAGCTTCGAAAAACGAATAATACGAGCACATAGTAGCGTTTTGATTGGATAAAAGTTTGAATAAATTCCTTCTTTCATTCTTCTGCACTGAAAGTCCATTCAGAGTTGTCATTTTCCATTTGAACTCAAGAGAGCAGTGTCAAAATGAGAAAGAGGAAGCTACTGGGAAGATTTGTCATGTAAGAAACTGTCCTTGGACAAACATTTTTTAGATTTGTTCAGTCAAAGCATGGTAATAATCATGTCAATCAATTGTATAACATTTACATGACCCCTTGTTTGTGAACACGGTCTCTTGCAGTGATGACTCCCAATCTTGCAGTTCTCCTCAGCTCTGTGGAGCATTTTAGCTCCTTGTTTTGATTTTGATTGACTCTCATCAGCCGTTTCAACAGTTTTCTCCCAAAAAGCCTTAAATGCAAAGTGAGAGACACCTTCCACTTTTTGTCTAATGATGTGTAAACTGTTTCGTATGAAGTTCACCATTTCAGTTATGTATATGCTGTGTATATATTTTTTGTTTTATAGATTTTTTCGGCTGCCCCCGAGTGATAAAAAAAAAGCAGCTGTTTAGTTTTCGAGGAAAACTTCAACACTTAGGAAGTACGCTGTGTTGCTTTGTTGCTGAGGCTTAGTTTGGAAGGTCAGTGCCCCTCTTGACTAGAGCCAGCAGCCAATTAGCCTAGTTTAACATAAAACTCACTATTTAACACTTTGTTTATTCCCTAAAAAACAACACATTGCTTTCACTTTTTCTTGCTAACCTAATCGGCTCCTTGCTCTTGTTTAATATCGAGTGTACGAACATGAGTGGTATTGATTTTTCCTTCTAACTCTGCAAAAAAGCAAATACGTGCACTTCCCAGCCTTTCCGAACACATGTATCCCCCCCCCCCCCCCCCAAATAAATAAATGGATGATGTATTATAGGCTGCCTGAGCTGAAAACAATCAAGTGACATTATCACAGAAGCCTTCAAAATATGTTTGTGGCTGCAGAATCAAAACCGTAGTAATTTAGTGTATGGTGGGCATTAGATTCTTTTTTTTTCATAAATCCATTAAAATAGAGTGAAGAATGGGAGGCGGGGGGGGGGGGGGGTATTATAAAACACGGCAGCATCTGCAGTAACTCAAATCTGCATTCAGTCACAATAATGAAATTTGAAAGGAAGCCCTTGGGAGATTAGGGATTCCCCTTTGCCAACAGATGTTTGTGAAATGAAAGAGTTTGAAAGAGAAGAGGCCAGGGGAGCGGTGGCGAGGCAGGGCAAGAAAACAAGCAAATTCTAATCTTGAGATGGAGGGAAAAATGTTTGGATTCTCTCCGCATTTGCGCGGTGGGGGCTCAGAGGACAATGGATGAGGCTGATTTCTACATTGTAAATGTGCAAGCAGAGGAGTGCTGCATCAGGATCAAGACTTAACAATGTCGCCTTGCTTTTATCTCGCCGCCACACTCTCCAGCGGACCTGCTGGAATTGACTCGCAGTCTGTTATTCCCAAACGCCCCGAATCACAAACAGCTCGCTCTCATTCAAGTGCAACTTCATTACGGCTTGAAATATGCTCAGATTCAAGTATACATTGCTGTTATATTCCTTGGCTCGTGCCAAACATGATAATTTAGTTGACACTGGGCTGCCATTTAATCAGAGTTTAACATGTCTTCCTGTTGCAGTAAAATGCCTGTAAAGTTAACTTTGTGATAACCCTGGAAGGCCGACTTTAACCTTCAGCTATGATAAAAACATCAAACAACGCCGGAATCTGAGCAAGAAATTGCTTATAGATGGGGTGATACAATCTTCCACTCACCCTCTGTACAAATTCAACTAAAAGAACACTTGTTAAAGACCTCCACTTCATTGGACCCAAGCTGTCACATCTGATAAAGCTCACTGTCACCGAATGGGCGACCCAGGGACAGCGGGAGATTGGTTGGTGCCAAACGCCTGTGACGATGAAATGTACCTTTAACTTAGGTTTTTTTACCACATGATCATTTCAAATTGGGGAAAAAAAACAAGTCCCAGCCTCAAAGGCGGCAGACTCTTCCCTCAAACAATATTATAGCTTTTAAAAAATCTGGCTCCAACTGTCAGACTTTGCTGCAATCTGGGAGCAACATTTGCCTGGAACACCTTGGACTTTAATGATGGCCATGAAACCACAAATGAGCAAGTGAAGTCTTCCGGTGTGAAATCAGGAATGAACACATTAGCGTGTGCTGACAGATGAGTCTTAATTGTTACCTCTGGCAAATGGGACTTCACACGGGAGAACAAAAGCTCTCCTCCCCGGCACCCCGTTTGATGCAATGTGACGATGACCTTGCTGCAATGCACCCTCTGCAAGATCCCTAAGAGTTTATCTTGACAGACTCCGAAAGACTGTCTCTCAGGTGTCGCACTGATAGACCAATTCATTTAACTCTGTCACGATCCGGGGCTTTAGAGGCTGCTGCTTGATGAATCCCTATTGTTCCTCTGCCTGTCTGGCTGTTTGCACTCCTTCAGGCGAAGCTACATTACTGTTTCAATAGCCGGGACTATTACCACGTGAAAAAAATCGGCGCTGTTTTCAATGAGCTTTGTCTTCTCTGTCCTATATTTGCGATTCCATGGCAACAATGACAATACACACTGCCGGTTGAATGAAGCGTGAGTTGCTTATAATGTTTGAAGTTGAACTTTTTCAATAAGTTTAAATTTGATGTCTATATTCTGACAGTTAACATAGAAACCTAAAATCTTTTCACCATAGTGTTAAACCATTGCTCTTAATGTTTCAACAACCCAATAAACTCGCCCTGGTAACAAAAGACACCTAACAACACCTCTAAACCTCATGAATTATGTTATATCTTGTTCTTTGTCTGTTCCCTCTCGTTCATCACACTTAAACTAGCTTTGGCTTCATGTTTACCCTCCAAACTTTCCATCTATCGCTCGGCGAGAAACCCAACAAACTTAATTCAGATATTGTTTCGCTGTTTCTTTATCTATTGTCTATTTACTGTCTCACTACAATGAATGCTGAAGCATGACAGAGGAGAAGAAAAATGACCTGCAAGATGATTCTTGTAGCAGAAGACATTAACCGATAAGAATGATTTAATATCCATGTTGAAAGGTCAAACATAAATATGAGCTAATGGATTTAGATGTGTTATTTTGCATCTTGTTTTATTAAATCTAGAAAGAGTAATAATGTGGAGCCTTTCTTTTTCTTTTCTTTTTTTTTTTTACAAATGTGCAACTTATGATCTTGGCTGCATTTTTAACTAAACAAGGTTAATTTATCACCACTGAGCCAAGTTCTGTGAGATAATAATAATACAGCATGGTCTGTAGGTCATATCTGCATGTTTGGCACCCTCGTAAACATTAGGAAATAGTTAAAAATAGCATTTTAGAGGAAGCGATTGACTGAGATTTTCCTCCACACCCACACACAGCATGTTGGAGGCTCCATATGGTTGCAATAGAGGTGTGAAAACTTTTAATCCAATACTCTCACTTCATATGAGGGCTGAACAATAACCAATGCCTGCTTTCCTGGGGCAAGTAAAATGCAACATCATGCTTGTAAATCTATCAACTCTTACATCCATAACATATAATAAAGAACTAAGAATTAAAGAGGACCTGGACCTTTCCTCGCGGAAGGAATATGAGGCGTTTGAAACAGACTGGGAGCAGAGTTTCTGTGGGGAGAGTAACTTGTATATGTACAAAAAAACTGCATAACACACTAAAGGAAAGGGAAAAGCAGAAAACCATCTTTTTTTCTGCATCTAGTGATGGAAGTAGCTTATGAGTGACTCATCTTGCTTCCTTCTCATCTCTGTTGAGAGATATTTAAATGATCAATGTTGACGCATTATCCGCATCAATGTCATCAATTACACCGACTAATTGCAGCAGACCTAGTTGAACCCTGCTTATAGTGCTGGTGCATTTCACACAGCATTGCTTCATATGAAGGCATAGCAGAGGGATGCGAGAAATAAATGATCTAAAACCCTGACATGTCCACTTTTTGGTGTCTCTGGTGGAGAGGAGACACTTCCTCTGTGCTGTTTCTGTTTCGTTTTCCTCTCGGTGCATTACTATAATCCACTGTATAGGAGAGTGCAATGTGGACTTTGGGTGACCAACCCTTCCTTGTAATACATCAACAAATCACCACAAGTGGCTGCATCTCAGTGTGCACACTCATTCCGAGCAGCTGGACAAGCTCATCGCCAGGCGGGGAGTGTGTGAGCGGTGTGAGTGGTCTGGCCTGGTTCAGGAGTAGGCATGTGGGTGCTAGATGAGCCATTGATCCTTCCCAGCAGGCTTTCCACCAGGCGATTCCTCCGCTCGCACATTTTCTCCCCCACTCCATTGACTTTCTGCCATGACGTTCCGCTGTCACGGCAGAACATTTAATGATCCTCTGATGGAGTAACATCACATTTATCACTTGCCGGCAAATGTGACAGGGCAGAATTTGAGGGGTGACCAGAGGCCAGAGCAAAAAACAAACATTACAAGCCAGAAAGAGGAGCTGCACTCTGACTAACAGTAGTGGCAGTGGCAGAAGTGGCAGTAATTATGGATAAAATCCCCAAAATGACTGCGCAGAAATGTCTTAGGACAGATTTTGCCAGGACAGTGAGGAATTACATTCGAAGAGGACAAAGTCGATCCCAGACAATGAAAGGTTGCCTTGTGACATCTCTCTTTTTCTTTTATTCTGATCCCTCCATAGCCTCAGTCATTTAGCTTTTTATTATGTAGCCATCAAGTGAATATTTAGGACTCCTTCTAATGGATTGTAGTTTTAAAACAAATCAGCTGGAGGAGCATTTAACCAAAAAGGGTGAAATTAGACTTACGTTGGGAAAGAGACACCTGTAACTCAGCGTATAATCATTTTTTCTTCATGTAAGTTAACTTCCCAGTTCAGCGCTGTATCTCTCCATCCCCGGAGCTGACGTTAGCTAGTCTACTTGGTTGGTGATCGAAGAAGTGAAGTGAGAAGCTGCTTTTATCAACCACCACCTGAAATCAAGGACCCACTTTCACAACTTATTCAGAATTTCAAGTTGTACTTTAGCTCTGTGCTAGAATGGGACGTTTGGCGGGTGTAGCGACAGCAACAAAAGGTCACTAGCAGTTGAAATTAGACATTGGCCATGGTTTAGATGTGTGAGCCATGACAATGAGAGCCACTGTTCATGCACAACAACAATGGCGGCTTCCAAAAGATGGTGCAATAGCATCAGTAGAGCATTTCTTCATAAAAAAAAAGAGCAAAGAATGGCACTGAAGGCTTTTCTCCATGGAAAAGATGCTCTTCTCTCAATTGGCTCCGAGAGTTGTATTAGGAGAATAGTTTCCAACGAAGGCTTCTGTGTTGCAAACCATCTGGCGCATTGGGTTAACTCGGGATTTCAGAAGTAAAAGTCTTACGATCTGAAATGATTCGCATACAATTTGCCGAATATAAAAATATCCAGTGCGCTCTTGCCTCAAGCAACTGGTCTGACTTACATCCGAAGGGAAAAATCTGCACTGTAAGGTAAAACAGTGGCTATAAGGTCGAATAATTACGCATCCCTGAGTGTGGCGTACCGCTGCACAAGAAAAAAAGCTGTCTAACAAATTTTGACCGAGAAAAAAAGAAGAAGTAAAAGAAAAACAATGTCGAAGGACACTGAAAGAGATCTGTTAATTTACAAAAAGGCTTGAGGAAGATTTAATTAAGCCAGCTGCAGGAATGGTAGAAAGTGCTGAGTCCTGGAGATACAAAATATTTATTCATCAGCCCATTAAACTTTAATTTCCCCCCGCCCCCTATTTTTAAAGTGGAGGGAGAATGGAGGAAAGCTTTGAACATTTGACCTTATATGTAAAAGTGTAGGGTGAGTCTGAGGAGCCGCAGGGATTGTTTTAATCATTAAGAACCAGCAGCAAAGAAAAAAAGAATTAGCTCTATTGGAGTGGACTTGGATTTTATTCAAATCCTATTATTGCGGCATTTGATTAGTCCCATTGCCCGTGAAAATTCTGATCACGCTTGGATGAGGAAAACAGATATGTGACAGTTTGAGCAGGTAACCCCTTTCTGGAGGATCAATAATTGCCGACAGAACAATGACAGATTACAGTGTCAAGCAACAAGCTTGCCCGAATCCCGCTCCAAATATCCATCATGTCATACGTAACACTTCGCTGTACTGTCGGCAGCGCTCTTTCAATCTGTGCTTGATGAAAGAATGCCGGCCCCGGCTAAGGAGGAAACAGTCATGTGCTTGATTTGTCTGCGGCCTAATTATATGGCAACAAACGAGTTGCCAATCATGAGAATATATTGTCTGGTTTTATCTCAGGAACTCATCAAGTCAACCCAATTAAAAGCTGCAATGAGAAAGACATCGGCAGTGAACAGGGCTTTCATTCAGTTAATTCATGATTGCCAATTAAAATAGAATAGCGTGCAAAGTTGTAAAGCTGTCAGGAGGGCCAAGCTAAATTACCCTTTTCCACTTTGAATGATGGATGTGTTCATTGCTCTCCCTTATCGTATTTATTCTCCGGGCGGAGGAGGGAGGGAGAAGGGGGACAAAACAGGAACAGTTTAAAGAGTATCTCTAATGGAGAAGCTTCCTTCTTTTGGAAAACCCCAAATCTGCCAGTGGAAGATTCTTAGATAGAAAAAAACCCTGTAATTAAATCACGTACAGTTTCGCATATCCATGCAGATGGCGCAATTTTTTTTCTTATAAAAATGAAATCCAAAGACTGCAGATTGCATTTGCAGTCAGTATTGATTTTGATATATTAAAAGGCCATAGGTGCATTAATATGCATTCTTATTTTTTACCAATAGAGTCAGCATATATTGACAGCATAAATCAAGGCATTTTGCAAGAAACCATCTAAAAAGTCTCTGTTTATGTCCACACAGCTCATTTCAATGCCTTTTATATGTATCCACAACAGTTAAAGTGAAGGCAACTTATCCTGATTGTGTCTTCTGCACCATTAGCCACTGTTGCTTTACTATTGATGGCCTAATTAAAATGTGTCAGGCTGAAATATGTCACTTTTTTTTTTTAAAGGCTGAAATTGATAGCTCACATTAATTTTCACTTTCTCAAAATGACCTTTAATTTCACCCGGCAAACGCAGGCTTGTGTATACACCGGCACACACTCCCCTTTTTCCCACTCCTGAAACAATATGTCAGACAGCTTTGACAACAAGCGGAGGAAGCTGACCGCTCGTCTCAAGGCTCAAATAGGAGCTGCTCTTATGTTTCAAGCATTCAGGAGAAAACGATATGCCAACGCCTCCAAGTAGTGTCACGATGTCAAACTTTTCTTTTTCCTGTTCATAATGTAATTCTGCTTACTTAGCGTTAAATATAAGCCTGTAGTTACTGACCTAAAACTATAGGGGGCAAGTGTACAAAGCACGACAACTTTAATATTCGTCGGACCGACTCAACGCTGCCAACAAAACATGAACGATTACCTCATCATCACATCACTCCGCCAACCTTAACCATTACTAAAATTACAGGCGTCATGTAGTTCCCAATCTCACTTATGGAAAATAATACAATATATCTGAATGTAGTTACCATTAATTCATTAAATACATCCATCCATTATCTGTAACTGCTCATCCCATTCAGGGTCGCGGGGTGGCTGCAGCCAATCCCAGCTGACATTGGCTGAAGGTAGGGTACACCTGGACAGGTCGCCAGGCTATCACAGCGCATTAATTAGATCATGTAAATTATTTCAATAAAGCTGAGAAGTTAATGTACAAAGAAATATTCATGCCATCTTACATTGTCTTCAAAAAAAATGTCCCCATTTCAAAGATTGAGGTAAATTTATTTTACACTAACCGATCCTGCCACTCCTTTGTGCCGTTTGGTATTTCTGCTCTTTTCCTCCTTCCCCAGCTTTTCTATTCCCCCCTTGGGATTCTCTCTTTGTGAAAGCGAAACAACCCCCAGATCCAAAAGTGTCGCTGTGGGGAGGTTTCCCCCTGAAAGGGCCAAGAAGAAAGGGATATTTTCTATGTGGCGTCCTCGGCCTCGGGAGACGTGCTCCACAGGTCAAAGTTTTTGCAGCAGATTAAAAGCGAGCCTCACCCGGGTCCAGGGAATCGATGGCGTAGCGTAGGAAATGAAAGCTGTGACGGACGCGGACGACCACATCAGCTCCTGTCACCGTGCGTCCACTCGGAGAATTCTCTTCATCGTTGGCAGCTGCCGAGACCTGAGGGGGGACCGAGCGTGGGCGGCTCTGTCAGCTGAAGCCAACGTGGCCCCGGCACACTTTTGAACCGCGGAAAGCCCACCGGGGGCCTTTTCTAGAAAAAGGCTTACAGGGCTTCAGACACTCACACTATCAGCTCAATCAACTTGTGCCACTCTGGACTGAGCTTTGAGAACTTTTCTCATTTCAGGGTTTGTCCTCACATGAGAAATCAAGGAGTTGGAAGTTGGATACAGAGAACAAAGTTAATGGTGAGCGGACAGAAAGCAGTTATTTTGTGAGGACTTTTATTCTGGTCACATTGATAATCAACAGAGCTCATTGTTGCTTAATCTTTATTCCATATACTGATTGCACCCATTTTTCAGACAATGGATTTAATTACAGTTTGTCATCCTCTTTTTTTATTTCTTTGTCTCTTGTGCAGAGAATCTCATCCATTTAGATGCGTACATTAGTCCCAACTGACAAATAAAGATCTCGTTATATCACATCCCTTCAGTGTTCAATGTATCTGAGGCTAAAAAAGTACTTAATGCTAACGTAAGCCTGCCTCCCTAGTTACTGTTGCTAGGCCTTGTCAAAATTTTAACTGTTGCGGTTACTGCATGCCAAGTCAGTCAGATGATGTGGTTGAAATTGTTTGTGATATCCACCTAATGATGGCACAAATATGAAAAAAAAAAACCCAACAACAACAAAAGTACACAAGGAAACCACATTATCCTTG
Source organism: Chelidonichthys spinosus (assembly GCA_029853015.1). Taxonomy (NCBI): domain Eukaryota; kingdom Metazoa; phylum Chordata; class Actinopteri; order Perciformes; family Triglidae; genus Chelidonichthys; species Chelidonichthys spinosus. The sequence goes on from CM056837.1 coordinate 15,559,512, forward strand.
TATTGAAGTGCAGAGTGTGCAAATTATTCATATAACTGGGATAAATGTAAGGTCAAACTGTGTTCTTTTTTAAACGTAGCATTGTCCACCAATAATGCTCCTTGACCTTGAAAGTTGGCCATGATAACCATTGCAGCTTAGAGCAGACAAAAACGCTCATTAATACATTCATAAGAGTTTTGCCCTTGTGATTTTGTTTTCGGAAAGGCTAAAACAAGACCCTGAACACTTAAAATACAGAGTAGTGCTGTTAGTGTGGCCCCCATGCACGCTGCTTCAACAAGTCCCTACGTACAGTAGTTGCCAGGCTGTAAGTGGACAGTTTGTTGGGGTGAGATGTTCATCTAAAAGTTTTGGCATCCAAAAGTTTCATCCTCGATTCTCAAGCAACACAGGTAGTTTTCACATTATGCAGAGACACCTGAAAGTTTTATCCTATTATGAGAACGCATTAACTCAGCATCATTTTAACAAATTGAGGCATTCCACGCTTGACAGCAAATATTTGTCCTCATCTTCCACCATTTGGGAGACAATCTGCTGCCCCTCTAAAGTCTATTTTCACTTTGTACCTTAAACAATGCCTTACTTTATATTCCCTATCTATGTTCTAGGAAAAGAAAAAGAAAACATTTGTAATGTATTTTGTTCTGCTCTCTTTCCACCCACTGACTCAGCAAGAGTTCTTGGCGGCTCCTACAATCCCTTCCATATAAAACCAGAACATTTAATGGGTAGAATAGAAACTCCCCAAGTTAATGAGAAACATTTGAAATATGCCCGATAAGAAGAAGACCTAGGTTTTCCTCCGGCATTCATTACCCGTCGGATTCAGTCAGCCCGGCTCCTCATGTCTGTGTATTCCCATTTGACACTTGTTGGTTGATCGAGTTCATTAGATCACCACTGTCCATTTCCTGTCCTCGATCGGGGACTCACTTGTGTCAGCGGTGGGAAGGGTTCGGGGCGCCGCGGGAGCACCAGATTGGGCTCAACAGGACTGCATTTGATTTTCAGCATCATGACGCAAACGCCACCTGGGCTGTTGCGCGCTGTTTGTGTTCACCTGTGTCTTTCTGAAAGAATAGAAAAGGGCAATGCTTGTTTCCTTGTTACATGGTGGCCAGGAAACACGGGGGCTCGTTGAAGCAAACAGAATGCAGATGCTTGTGGTGAAAGAGGGATGTGGAAAGACGAGGAGCAAGCAGATGAAGGGATGGGGGGATAACAAGCTCTTTGCCAGCCAGGCAGCCATGAGTGCTATTGCTCTGCTGGAGTGAATGCAACAGGCTCGGGATTTTCAGTCTGACTACTGGAGCATGTGAACACACATCTCTGCCACCATGGGAGAGGAGACTGTCATGACAAAGCCAATGCCTTTGCCTCTTTTTTTTTTTGTTTTGTCTTCCACTATCCCTTCCTGTTCCTCGTCTATGTCTCCGTCTCATCCTGTCCTCATTTCTGTCTTGTTTGTGCCTGCTCTCTGTTTGCCTCTTCCTTTCTTTCTCATTGTATATAACACAAGGTGACATTATTTTCCCTCTTTTCAAAATGGAAAGAAAAGCATCTGGGTGATATGCAGTCGAGTCTCGCTGTCAAAAACTCGGAACATTTGCCACCTTTCAGGGGAAATCCTAATTGAAAACCCTGGCTCGGGAGGCGCAACAAATAAACTAGGAATGTACGAGCTAGAAGCGAATACAGATGCGATCCGATATGCAACCAAGAGACGTTTCTATAAGTGATCGTGTGAGGCCACAAAATCTATCTTTTAGTCTACCTTGTAGGAAGACGGAAATTGAAAGCTGTGAGTTGTAGCTCCTTTGCAGATGGTGGTAGCTGTCATCACCTTGGATTTACAGCGGTTTTGGTCAGAACGTTCATAGAAACTTCTTACTTACAGCAAAAGGCACTTGCCTGCCCTTCATATTGGATGATTAATGTTCAAATGCAGACCTAAACACTTAACACTTCACAATGCACATGGAAGACTCTCAAGGCTAAATTGGAACGTGGATCTGTTGTCGATGTGCTAGCCACGTGGGCGCCGGCAGTTTAAGCTACCTATACTACTTCCACTACTATATATATAATATAATATAAATATATTTATTTATTTATTTATATGCCCGTGGTTAGGCTATTCTGAGGGATTCAAGAAGTTAGCATCTTTTTGCACCAACTGGTTCACCATTGGAAAAACTGATGCCATCCATGAAGGAGCAAGACTACAAGGAGTCGGTGTTTAATACACTGGTATTTGCAACATTGCAGTTAAGGTTAAAGCTGCATTACTATTGTTTGGCCACTGAAATAAAAATAAAAAAACATAGCTTAACTTGACTTTTTAAGTTATTTTGCAAAACTTTGTCATGTCTAGGATAAGACCCGGGTCTCTGGGGATTGCGCTAACTGAAAGTCTGTCTTCAATCCCCAACACTGTAAATTTAGATTTTATCAACCCAGTAGTAGAGTTTAAATGCTGCCCATTTTTTCTCTGGACAGATTACACATTGCACTTTTAAGCTCTACAGAGCTTTGTGGTCGATTTTAGCAAATTAAATTAAAATATAATCAGTTTAATTCAATCATAAAAGCTCTGATAAGCTCTGTGCTGAAACCCCCCCCCCAGAAAACTGACCAAGTCAGTGAACAGCTAATGAAGAAAGTAACAATTTAACAATGTAAGAACAATGTAAATGCAGGGAACAACCAGCAGAATGTTTAATTAATGTTTAATTATGTTGAATTAAAAGAAGAACTTCAATTTGGGACATCAGTTGTTAAGTCTGGGACAGTTGAAAGAAAAAAAGTTCATTTTGAATCCCGATCCTGGGGGACTGCCCTGACTCACCCCTGGATCAACAAACTTTCTGTTGCAGCAATTACACATGTTTGACCTAGCGTCAGTCTGCTGTAACTCCCGGTGTGGGGTTTCTAGTTGCTATAGCTAACAGCTAATTTAATGCCTGTTTCCCAGAGCCAAAGCCTGGTCTCTTACTGGTGATGAGGACAAAATGAAAATACGAGTAATTTTCTCTTTTCTGCCTTTTGTTGATACAATCCAATAAATAAGCTTGCACTTGCAGTGTGTATGACAGTATATAATAATGCTTGGGTCGGCGAGCAGGATCCCCTCTGACAGCCTTATTTCCCTTTTGCAGAGGTGTTGTTGCTGCAGATTTGAGTGTGAATTGAGAGCACGGCCCGAGCTGCCACAGCTCTGTGACACACAGGCCGCTGAATGCTAGCAAGTTTGTGTGTCATTAGGATTCGGATCAGGAAGCTGTCTCCGTCGACACAAACTGAGGTGAATGAACATGTCTGTCTGCAGCGAGACATTTCTCTTGCAGAAGCCGTTGCGACGCATCTGAAGGGAAATTGCCGAGAGTGACCTCTGTACTTGTCTGTTATCCATCTCGAGTATTTACCTAGATGTATTTTTTTCCCCCTCGCTTTTAAGGGTTTTATGCCCAATCTTCTCGAGAAAGAGTGAATGTCACTTTACCTCTAGATGCGCGGTTGTATTACCTGACGGGATGCAAGAGATGCCACAAGTTCATGATAAACTCTCAGAAACATTGATTATTCGCACAGATGCAGAAGATTGTCCTTGAAGAATGACTGTCTCTGCAGCGTTGGCAGGCCGTGTCACCAACCACCAAGTCATAATTTTGCTTGTGTGCAAAATTGCATCTGCAAGCATGACAATATTTGCAACACACTGTATATCAATGAGGATTAAGACAATTTATATATAGGGGGGATGCACACAGAGGTAGTTTGTGCTACAGAATCTCCTTGTGAGGAAATATGAAATTTTTTTTTTTTTAAAAGGGAGTAAGTATGATAAAAACCTGTTCCATTAAATTATTCTGGAAGACAAGTTCTAAGGTGCAACTCAGCAAGATTGCCATTCCTCCCCCGTAATCTTTTTAACCCCCCAGGGAAACAGAAGAGGTATGGGCTAAATTAGTGTAATCTGAATGAGGGTTCCTTGAATGTGGTGGTTTCAGCCAGTGAGCGATTGTATCCGCCTCCAGCTTCAGTGTCCTGACAGACAATGAGGATATGACCATCTGAATCGATACAGCCAATCCCCCATGATTAGGTCATCCATTAGTTCACTTGATCTCTCGACCCTCTTACATAGCATTAGATGAAAATGTAATCGCTCAATACTTGCTGGATGATTAGTCCAAATCCCTGCCTTTTAAAAGAGGAGCGGCCGGACTGTTTTGATGCATCGTATGCAAATAAGTCCGTCTTTTGTATTTTGGTCATGGTGCCAGAGTCAGGGGGACGTCAACTCCCCGGCCTTGTCCCTTGAACATCAAGGCCCCTCTGATCCCCGGCTCTCTGCAGACTTACCAACACCACGGAGTGAAATGCATGTTCACACACAGCGCGTGCAAAGCGAAGCCCACACTCTTGCCGAGCCTCTCCGAGAGGAACGCTGCCGCCCCGAAAGTGTCTGAGCTCGACATAAAGAAAAAAATCAATCAACAAGAATTAGAATAAAATTTAAAAAAACAATTAAGGGGGTCTTTTTACTTGTGTGCGAATGTCTTGGTGCAATTATGGAGACTAGAAGGAGTTGGAGATGAATTAGAACGACTAAATGGAATTCAGTTTGATGATAAATCAGGAGCCCACTGTCAAGATCACGGTGTGAAAAAGGTCACTAGCTTTGAATCATTGCTCCGCCGGCACTAAAGAACGTGAAGGCCGACGCAGTGCGGTGAATTCTGTTTTCATTCACTTAAAACTTGCATCAAAATTAATTAAACTGCGACTGTAAGGACATTTTTAAATGTTCAATGTGGGTTTTCTTATCTGCATAATAAGAACAACCATATCATGAATGGCTCTTTCAGCATTATTCTTCTATTTGTGCTTGCTGTGTGTTTAGTGCTTTGTCTCCACAGTGCTGTTAAAAAAAAAAAAAAAAAAAAACATGTGTTATGCACTTTAATTGTGGGCACAGAGACATTTTATTTTAAATGTCCACTGGGGAAATCAATACCTTGTTCCGAGCTGAAATTGGCCAGTCAATGTTACAATTATCTGTTTCCAATGAAAGTGAAGGGCAAATACTAGAATTATAATAATAATGCCAATTGTCTTTGAGCAGGTCAGAGATTGAACAGAAATGAACATTACTTATCTTGATGTTAAGGGTGTCAACCCATATTATACATCAGTTAGAGGAGCGATATCCAACCAGCTGGTACTTAAGCAGATTGTAAGGTGGCATGGAAAGATAGCAGAATAGCTAAAAACAAAGAATTAGAAATCGGTTGGGGAAAATAACATATCAAGTCAGCTGAAAGTCAAACTCTATACTGAGTTAGCAAGCAGAGCTTGGCAAAAGTAGTCGATAAACACTTGAAGTAGTTACAATAAATACATGTCCATTGACAACATCGGCTATCTTGCTTACATAAACCTCTACCATGTTTATCAAAATTGCTTTATTTTTGAGATAGCTTGTTTGTTTACCTTTTGTCCGTATAAGAAAATGTTTGTCAAGGTCTTTGTTAAAATCTTCCTTCTGGCTCAAGTTCCATTTTTCTAAGTGTGATAGCATCACACTCAATGGCTGTCCTTGCTCTGTTGTGATTGACAGCTCATAGGGTGGCACGGAAAGTATAAAGGAGGTCAACGATTGGCTGGAAGTTAAACCTCGGGCTTGTGTGAATTCCAGGCTCGTACTGACATCGAATCACATCATCAATGAATCATTTTCAACTTCTCCCAGTACGTCTTCCTCATATTCATACTGGGACATGTTGTGAAGTTGTTTTCTGACCAGTCTCTTCTTCTCTACATTGAAATGTGGATCATAAACCAACTTCGAGCGATATCTAAAACAAGCTTGTTTATCTCGCTGCTTCCTGGTTACAAATCCAATCAGAGCCAGCCAGAGAGGATATCACTGCACACCTTTTTATTCATATTATTAGAGTAATATTACATCATTTAAACAATGGGCTGATTTTCACAAGGTTGAACGTAAACCCAGCGTCTCGTGAAGTGTTTTTAAACACCGTTTTCAACATGAATGGTAGTGAAAAAACGTTAGGGTACAGGTAGGCTGAGCTTTACTAATGTATGTGCTAATGTATGCACACAAGATGTGTTGAAGACAGGGGGAACCTCTGCTAATGGAGAGAAGTCAGAATTAGACTGGTATGGTCCATTTAAGTGGCTTTTGGAAGCACTAAATGGTTGACGTCTGATAGCGAACAGTTGCCAAATGGATAAAGCATAGAAATAGAATATGAGGAGAACATACATTGGACTGTTGGTCATGGTCATTGGACTTGTTCAATAGAAAATAGTGCTCAGCACTGAGCATTGATCATGTAAATATAATTAGTTGGCCTGCTCCCACAATGGCAATGGTCATAAAAATAGCCGTTCTGACCACCCTTCTTTGTTGATTAGAATGTGACATTCTACTCTCTACACTCATGCTGTTTCTACAGGATGAACAATATATCTGAAATAATGGATAAAAGGTACAGTTTGCTAAAATGGTTGACAGTAAAGGATTCATTGTTGAAATAGCTAAACATAGCCTAATAAATATGAGGTTAAAACAGATAAAGCTAAAAGTGATGGATACACAGAATAGTGTTTGAAAAAAATACACATTTGAAATAGTTATCTTAATGTATTGCATACATTTTTAGCTCAATGTAATCGATACATTGTTGAAATATCCATTAAAACTAACCAAACCACCCGACAGTCGAACTGTATGAAACCTAGTAAACTAAATGCAGCTGCTGACATTAAGTATGCATTGGCAAATAATGCAGAAATCTGACTTGATTGTCCTTGGAGGTCACACTTTATTAATGCTCGATAAGCTGCTACAGTAACCCCTTCACTGTTTTTCTTGTTAGTGTGCGAACGAAAAGACCCATCAGGCGGTGTGTCACCGGGGAGCAGATAACAGTGGGCTAGGTGAGCGGAGGTCAGAGCATCCTGCGTGCGGGGAGCGGGCTGGGTGGCGGAGATGTAATGGAGGCAGGGCCGCTAAATGCCGGGGACGGCCGTTGGGATCCGGAGGGAGCGGGACGCGGGCCACATCACCTGAGGCATCTCCTGACCGCGAGTGATTGATGGGGAAGAGCCGACGAGCCGGGCTCCCAATGTCACTCGCCAATTAAATAACTCTCACCGCTGAACTGCAGCACCCCACCCCCACCCCCCTCGTTCATCCCCTCCTGCCATACACCTCCCTCTTCTCCTCCCTTTCACCTCTCCCTCCATTATCACACACCCACTCTCCCTCTGTACTCTGTCTCCCTTTAAGTTCTTATTTAGTCCAGCTTCCCTCACTTTTATCTCCTCGGCATTACGCTCCTTTAACGTTCCCTTTGCCTCCAACAACATTATTCTTCCTCTCATCCCCACTACATTGTTCTGTAGATTATTTCCACCTGTCCATTGTCCCCTGTGTCTATTTCCATCTTTGCTAACTGCTCTTCCAGGTATGACAGACAGAGGCTGCTCTTTCTATTAGTTTGGGTCAGCGCTCCTTTGCTTAAAATGACAGAAAGAGCTGCACAATAGTAATGTATTCTGGGTCCAAAAACGCAAATAGCGTGGAGAAGAACACACGGAGGATAGGCCTTTGGATGAATAATGATCCGGACTATTTAATGTGAAATGTAATGTTTTCTCATGTGAGAACAGGTGTAAATGACTGAAGTTAAGGAATGCAAACATTTGAAGTATATCTGTTTACTCTCACAAGGCTGGACGAGGATAGTTATATACTGTGCAAACAGTGGCATTATTAATTGGAGATGTTTACTGTCACTAATTAGAGGTGTAACTTCTACAGGTTTGGTTTTAAAAAAAACGGCTGGAGTTTGCAGCTAATTGGATGGAGATCCAAAACTCAAATTTCTGAATAGAAATTACCGCCCTGATATCTACGTGGAAGTGCACTTAAAAAAAAAATCATTTTTGGAAAGTATGTGTTTTGCAAGGAAAATTACATGTGATTTAATTAATTCTCAGTGTGAAGTGGGGTTTCAATCCCTCTCATTGGTTGAAAATGTCAAGATTTTTGTATTGATTTCCTTTCCAGCAAGGCGATCATTTAACAGTACACATGCCATCTGCTGCCTCGGCTCCCCCGTTCTCTCCGCCAAAACGCTGCGTGTGATTCTGGCTCCCCCCCGGCCAACTTATTTCGGTCAAACTATTTCAATAGGCAGTCTCTCTCTCTCTCTCTCTCTCTCTCTCTCTCTCTCTCTCTCTCTCTCTCTTCTCCCTCTCTCACTCCGCGCTCCAGTCGGCGACGACTTGGCTCAGACGAGAGCGTTTCCTGTCTCCGTCCGGCGCTCTCGCATGTCTTCGCTGCTGCGCGCGTCCCCCCGTGTGCCCGTGCAAGGGAGCGATAGATAGATACATACCCCCCCAAAAGCCTGCAGCTGGAGTTCCCTGCACAGAGTCAGCACTGCGCAGGATACGGAGAGAGAGAGAGGGTGGGAGGAAGAGAGACACACACAGAGAGAGAGAGAGAGAGAGAGGGATTAGACTTGCCACATCCCTGCCAAGAGGGTGAGCATTTTACGCGCGATCCTGTAGCCGATCTCCAGCAACCCCGCTCTGCCAACAGGACTAATTTCACCACGACAACTTGTAAACTCTTTATCTTTAAGTTGTTTTGTGTGTGTGCGTGTGTGTGTGTGTGTGTGTGGTGCGTGGAGAGAGGGGAAAACACCCCACAACTTTTAGCAGCAGACACCATCTGCGCCGCGGTGAAGTTATTCCCTCTTCTTTCGGTGAGTAATTGCAGTTGTGTCCAGTTACGTATCATGGATGTTTTTTGTTTCCGCAATGCATCTCAGTTCGTTTGCGGTCTACTCGAGCATTTTTTTTTGTCCCGCATGGAATTAGTATTCCGTGGACACAGGTTTCCTGCGGCGGCCGCGCACTGACAGTCCGCGCTGCTCGATTCCCATCATCTTCTTATTTGCCGCCGTCCTCTTCCGCTACACCCCCCCCCCCCCATCCCAAACCCCGAAGTTGTTGAGATCTTAAATCGATCTGTGTTATTGATGCGAGCTATTGTTTTTTCTTTTTATCCGACAATCGTCTCTTATCGATTCGGGAACAGGTGCGCCCTGCGAACTTTTTTTTTTCTGCATTGTGCAGGTGTTGACAGCTAATGCGCAATGATTGATACTTAACAGGAGGGTCAAAGCAATCAGGTCACATCAAGGCCGAGCAGTGGGGCTACCTGCTGATTTACACTGCAAAGAGTCCATGTCAAAGAGTGCAGAACTGGGCTGCAACATCTCCATTTGTTTGAATCAAGAGGGGGGAAATGCAAGCAAGCAGAGTGAAAGAAGATACATTGAGGTGAAATGAAGCATTCTCTTAATTAGACGATGTCCTATTTCAGGTTAATATACCTCCACATGTTTCCAGGGAATTCATGAAATGAATGTGCCACTTGTTTAATAGATCAATACACAATAAAATTACTTAATGATAGATATTCATTGCAGTGCAGGTTGATTTCGAAGCTAAATGCATCAAATGATTTGAGAGATCGGTGACTGTGCAAAATGCTAAATGTGTTTTTATTGCCTGAAAGTCCGGTAGTCCCTTCAGTGTGTGTGTGTGTGATAGTATTTTGCAGCATTTATAATTTATATGATCATGTCCCAGTCAGGACAGGGAGGGGTGCGTTTCTGCTTGTGCACATGTGGAGATTTAGATCTCAGTTTAAGGAAAAAACATGACTCCAAAAATATTCATTCAAGTTTTGGCTTTTGCCACAGGAATATGTCAAACCTCTAGCAATAATCCACCTCCTGTTTGGTGGACGGACCAGTGCTCCATCGTGTAACAACAAGGCAAATCTTTACACAGTGTCATTCAGCCTCCGATCGTCTTGCGACGGATGCCAGAGGAATTGAAATGAACGCGGGATGAGGTATTAGAATCTGCGAGTGGGGAGACCACCCCTTCAGCCGGGCTCAAGCTCCTGCGTCAGCAAGAGTCTGGTCCGTCTGTACTGTAGTCGGCCTTGAAGACTCACCGGCTGCAGGGTTGTTGTTGTACTGAAGCTGACCCTCTGGTCTGATTTTCCCCCTGGAAGGAGACACAGAGAGGGAAGGTGGAGGAGAAATCAATAATAACTGCTGTTTTTTTTTATTATCACAGAGTTTCAAATGTCACTAAAAAGATCTACATGCTGGTTCACTCTGTGCTCGACTGACACCACAAACCGCCTTTATGAAGTGACTCAAACCATAATTCACTTAAGTTCTCCGCAGTTTGTGTTGTGTATTCTGGCCCGTGAGTGAAGACACTCAATGATTGAGGAGAATATGGATCAGAGGAAGCGTGTGATTGGTTACTGAGCGCCCTAGCACTGGTAATCCTGTTGTGAGACTGGCAAATGGGATTAGGACACTGTGTGTAAGAGAAACAGAGCCCGGGGATGACTGGGAGGCTTTTACGTTCACGGCTTTATCTCACATTTTCACTTAATTTGCCGTCTTCGCTTTGACACGTTTGCCCAACAATGAGTCTGCTTCTCCGCGGGGAGTCAAACATGGACTTTGATCGTTTTTTGAAAGGCTGGTGTCGGTACACTGAGTCTGCCAGAGATGGTATTTTTTGCTGATATTTGAATATTTGTAAAGGCAGCATCATTAAAAGTACCAAAATGTTGCATGTGCATTAAGGTAGGACCCCAGCGATTGATCAGAAAACTAAACAGCCTTTATATCAGAAATAATAGACAGTTTGATATGTGGAAGTTAACGCACGATGCCTCTGTCATTTTTTGTTGTTGTTGTTGTTTTATGTGCCTGTCCTTCTTCTTTACATTTTCCTTGCTCGTAGCTCCACAGTCAGTCATCATACTTGAAGACATCAGGCCTGGTTGTCACTCCTTGAGTGTATTAAAAAAACAACTTCCACCCAGAGAGATAATCCATCACAGTCGACGCCTTCATTTGTTGTTTTGTTTTTTCGCCCAAAGTTTTTTTTTTTCTCTCCTTTGTCACTTCAGTGTGCCCGAGTCGAGCGTTTTCATATCAACGCTGCGTTGCGTTACGCTCTGCTTACTGCCAATCACCTGGCACCGACGGGGAAGAAGAAACGGTCATGAGAAAACACACTCGTGTCACAGTCTTCTCTTTGTATTCTTTGCGAGCGGAGCAGCTAATTTCAAGCTAGATTTGACGTTGCAAGCTTTTAATCTTTACAATGAATAACAATAGACATGTATTGAGGGGAAAAACATGGATTTATCTGCAGCATGAACTGCTTCTTAATTTGGGCAAATCAGCTAGACAGTAAATCAGCGAAAACTCATTTAATAACAAGCCAATATCTTCTGCACCCATTACTACATTAGCGTTATCTCCTGAACCCACCCCCACCTCTCCCGGTGTTCAGGGTTCAGCGAAGCATTAACCCGGCCGCGTGGCTCCGACTGACCCTACGCCGTTTTTCTCCCCCACGATACCACCGCTGCAACCTTCCTTCCACGACCAGGTCTTGCCCTGCAGACAGATCTGCTCCACTTTCCACCACCACCATTAAATTGTCATGCAGAGCCGGTGACTTTGAACGCGTGCGTATGTGCGTGCGCGTTCATGTGTCGCAGCCTTTTGCGTTCTAGTTCACGTGAAAGCAGACCGGGTTGCATGTCTTCATAGATTTATGGCTTTCGGATCCGGTTTTGCCTTGTAGGGGTTTGTGTGCTTTTCTGCACTGTCTGAAAAAAACAAAACGTTTAAGATTATGAATTTGAACATCTTTAAACTGCGTGATTCCAGATGCTTCTCACACACACATCTAGGTGTCTGCAGAGGTGACAATCACACTGTTGTCATTTACTTCCGCGTTGATTATTAGCACCGGATAATTACTCCGCTGTGGCGAACCATAACGGATCACTTCCACAGGATGTGTGCTGCTGCCTTTTTTTTTTCATTTTTGCTAGGGGGAAACAAGAGACTTAAAAAATGAGAACTGAAGAAGCTGTGTGGGAAGAAAGAGGTCACTTTATGCCAAAGCAATTACCTTACTCGTCCAAGCCCCTGCCAATACTCTGCATAGAGGAGAGAGACAGAGAGGTCAGCGCGGAAATAAATACACATGTGGTCAAACTCTCGTTTTTTAAAACGTCTGCACCTCCTGCAGTTAAAATGCCATTTAGGAGTCAGAATCACCCCGAGATATTGCATAAATTTGCAAAGCAAGCTCTTCACTGTTTTCATTTTCCTCCTTCCACATATTTATTGTGGGAAGCCATTGTTTCGTGTCCTGTGAGATAATAGCAGCGATGTTATGAAGTTTATGTAATTGACTAATGACTCAGGACTGCTGGGATGCGTTGTGACATGACGAACCTCATCTGTCAGGAGCTGATGCTTTCCTCCGCGTTGACAAGTCTTCATGTCTCTGGCATCTTGGGGGATCTGTCACGGCATGACGACGGCGGGGAGACAGATCCCCCTCGCTCGTGCTCGGGCCGGCGAAACAGACTGTTCGGGAGTAGAGGTCAGGAGCACTCGGGCCATCACGCTGCTGACAGCTCAGATTTATTTTTAATCTCGGTGATGAGAGCTCGCCACACAGATCATGTGGCTTGTTAGCGTTGAGTGGCGAGCCCTGCCACCATTATGCCACGCTCGTATGCGAAGGAAATGTGACAAAATAATGACCTTGCTGAGGTGAGGCCCAGATAATAGGGAGCCAGCTGAACAGCGTGTGATTGTTATTCCACGCAGCCACTGTTGTTTCAGTCGCTGTGAAATCTCTACGCTTATGTCATTTCCTCCTCCATCTTACCCTCATTAACATCTTGACCTCGCTGAATTTCTTTCTTTGCCACGCACGGTGGTGAAGGACATTGTGTTGATTGTACAATATTTACTGTCTATTAGTATATGTTGTTGTTTTTTTACCAATTTCGTCGTGATTGGTGAAAAAAAATGTCATTATCGTTGCATCAGCAAGCACATTACTTGCTGTCTAAAGTGACTGCGGTCACAGAGACAATTTTGCTGACGGTACTTTCTCTCCTCTCTCCTCTATGTCTTTGTCTCCCCTCCCTCCCTCCCTCTCGCTCTCTCCCTCTGTTCTGATAGGTGCCAATTATACAGCCTGTGTGTTGAAGCCTGCCCGATCGCCACTGACCCTGTTACCCAGCTTTAATGTCAACTCCCTGGCTCCTAAGTGGAGGGAATTACCCCGCTTTTAGTCTCCAATCAGGACAAAAAGAAGAGCAACACAGCAAAATGCAGAGCTTGACTCTTTTTCAACCCGTGCGCTCTTTTCAGGGTCTGACTGCTGTTGCTCTCTGGTGAAACACAGGGTTTTTTCACGACTGTGTGGATAAAACCCAGAGGGTTTTGACATTTCAGCCTTGTTGTCTTTTTTTTTTTTTTAAACTTGCTCCTCTTCTGGCCTCGTTGCTTTTTGGAAGAGGCCCAGATGATGGGGTGGTGTTGCTCAGGCATATGCAGAGCCCTGGCTCTCCTGGCGCTCCTGTTTCCCCTGCGGGAGAGGGGCTGCTGGGGGCTGAATCCCAGCCCTGGGCATCTGGAGAAGTCCCCACACTCTGATCCAGACCCCTGGGAGGCCCTGCAAAGGCACAAGCGCAGCTGGGTATGGAACCAGTTCTTCGTATTGGAGGAGTACACAGGAAATGAACCGCTCTATGTTGGCAAGGTAAGCGATCTGCGACTCTTAATGGGTCAGCATTAGCACGACTTATCGATGTGTTGTTATATGTACCTAAAATACAACAACAAAAAACACCTTATGATAAACTGAATCACACAAGCCCTATTATAGCAGGTCTGGCACCAGGTTTAGTGCACCTGTACAGTAGTACACATATCAATAATCTCCTACTATAATGGCCAGCAAAATCTGGGACACAGCAGTGTTTTACAGAGTTGCACATATTCCTATTGCCCTATATACAATGTTAAACAAATGGAAATATGAAACTCAGATGGTGGAGGATGGTGTTCTCCATTTCTATTCCAGCCAGGCTGAAGTATGTGCTTGTTGAAATGTGCAGTTTTAATTTATAGGCCGGTGTTCGATGTGACAAGGTAATCTGCATCGTAATCATTCCCCAGAAAAAATATTCAAAATTGTCTTGTACAGTAAGCGTTCTGCCAAGGTACAAGCAGGTAGATCAAAGTAATGCATGTTTTGGCAGATAAATAACTTTAAAAATGGACGCAGACCAGTGGAAGCAGAAGTAAGATACCACTATTTAAAAGTACTTAATTTTAAATAACTTTTATTCATATTTTATGTAGTATTATTATTACTGGTGCATTAATGTGTAAGCAGCATTGTACTGTTATGAGCTGCTTTGAACTGCATTACATTCTGCTGGGTTGTTTGTTCATTGTATTTTATGAGTCTATCATTTTTTTTTAAATCAGCAAAGTAAAGCTGTCAGATCAGTGTATGGAGTAAAAAGAAGAAATGTGATGATGTAGAAGTATAAATACGTATGAAATGGAAATGCTTTGATAAACACACAGTAGTAACTAACTTCTAATTTTAAATGTCAGATACATCGAGTGCAGTAAAGCGTGAATTATTTCCTCTTGGAATGTAGGGAAGTAGATGTACAAGGGAGTACACAATTGAGAGTCAAGTAAAATGTAAGCGCAAGTACCTCAAAATGTACTTAACTACAGAACCTGAATAAACGTGCTTAATTACAGTCCACTACTGGATGGTACTTCTAACTGTGAAACAAGTATGAAGCAGAAAAAAATGAAAAAATATAGTAGAGGCATATCTACCCCAATATGAACTACTCACAATCCAATAAACGTAACTATTATTACAATTTCTTTCTTTTATTTTTAACTCAAATATTTATGTTGAAGTCGGCAGTAAAAGTGCAGTCTTTGGTGTACACAAGGCTTTCAGCACCACTGTGTTCGTGGACAGCTCCTGCTTAGAAAACGGCTCCAGTGTGCCGCGCAGGCCAGATGGGTCCTGGATTGGTCTCTAGATCCCTGTTATCTTGGAGAATTTTCTGGTCTTATTATTAAATTAGTTTTCATCTTTCCACTCATCTGCAGGATAATCATTCTCATCTGCATGTATTTGCCGGGTCTGCTCTCGTAAGCCCATTTCCTTGCTGTCTCTGAACTGGATTAGCGTCTTCAGCTGGAATTAGGATACATTTGACTGTCCTATTGTTCTCCTCGTTTTTTTTTTTTTCGCCAGAGAGATGCTGGAGGAAAGCAAATCAGAATGAGAGTATTTTGTTTGAAAACTGCTGGAGTTCAGCTTAAGGTCAAATCTTGTCCGAGCATCGACAATATCTTCAAATCCTGTCTTGTCTGATCTGCTTGTCCCCAGATATCTACTCCTTCTGATTTATCGGGGAGAGTATTTTCTGCTTGTGAACCTCCGTCGCCTGATTCAGATGTTTGTGTCCTTTCCTCGGTTTGCCATCTGAAAGTAATAGAAGAGAGGCCAGAGTGTTTATTTTCTTTTACACATGCTTGTGTCAGATTTTTCCCCCATTCTTGTTAGTAAATCCCCAAGGATGTCAACAGGCTGATTATTTATTCATGGATGTGTAGAGATTTGCTTATCCACGTGGAATATACACATTTGCAAACCCTTTACTAACAGCTGGTCTGTTTTTTTCCCCATACATGCATGATTTTTCTTATTTTTATGTTCATTGTTGTGCTAGCTTTAGCCGTCTGGGACGGCAACAAGACGTTGTTTAAAAAGCTAGCTACATCTTTACATCTGACCTCGTGCCCAAACTCAATCTAACCCTTTCAGAAATATGAAAAAAATGGATTCATTTACTCCCCGCAGGCAGAGCAGACTGCCTGGGAGGCTGAGAAGCTGTCACATTATTTGTTCCCTAAGATCATAGTTGTCACATAGTGTGTGTTCGTTTGGTATCACGAGGGCACGCCGCTGCTGCAAAAAAGACTGGGCAGGACACCCTGACCTCGTGTGAGCGACGTGGAAGGTCCCGCCATGTCAAAAGAATGACCTCAAGAGGGATGATTTTTTTTTTTTTAGGGAGCTTCTGCCAAAAAAACAAACAAACATGCAGCCAAAGCTTCCTACTCAGCTCTACAATTTCCAGCAGGTTATTGGCAAAAGCAACAGAGTGACATTAACCGTAATTGCGTTTGTCAGATATGTGCGGTTATCTAATATGACAAACAATGGGACTCTGTGTCCAAACAATGGGACAGTTGCTGCACAATTTGGTCATTTGTTTGGCTGGAAGCAAAGGGAAATATGATATAGTCGGTAGGAAATGGGAAGTCATCACTTTGGCCTGGCTACTCCCTTTACATCTGCAGTCTGCTCGGCATTAATGCATTCTGTCAGATTCTGAATTTCACAACCAAATGTCCTATTATGCCTTGGCACTCTGCCTCGGGTAAGTTTACTGGCCTGGAATCAGCTGCAGTCACATCAAGCCATTGGAAATATACATTAAAGAACAAACAGCGCGGCGCACCGACGAGCACAAACGCCGGAGCAACGCATCCACTTAACAAACCCTCTCTTGTAAACATGGTGTGATTAACATTTTCTGCTGTGTTTTCATGTGACTAAATATTTACAAGCGCTGAAACGTACTAATCTGTAGCTTCTGCTGATTAAGCCACATTTGCGGGCGTGCAATTTTTTTGGAACACGTCTTTGGATCTTCTTTTTTTTTGGTCAATGCACCGACTCTCCTCTTTAGTGATGGATCAGTTTCAATTAAAGTGACTGGAGGAATTTCATGCGAGGGACAAGCACACAAACACAGCCCTTATGCTGCATCTCACTTCGTTTATAAAGAGGTCTGATGAATGGACTTACTGTATTGCACCTTATAATTCAGGCTCGCACTCACAGCAGAACCTCAAATGGAAAACACCCTGTGAGGTAAGAATTAGGGCTGGGCGGTATGACGGTATTATACCGTGTGACGGTATAAAAGGGTCCACCGTGATATATACCGTTACCGTTATATGAAATTATTCATACCGTGATATAAGATTTTGCTCATACCGCCCAGCCCTAGTAAGAATCTCTTATAGCTCGCTGTCAAATCTTCAAGTGAGACTGAAGAAAAGGAAATTACTTACCTCACGTGTTGCAACGTAGGAAACAGGAAATGTCCCCTCTCTGCAACAAGTGCTTCCGTTTGATCATATTTATTTCAACAACGATTACGCATTTTCATGAGCATGCATCATGACTCATTTCTGACCTGGCAGCGAGAGCCTGGTGCTGTGCAGGCCTGTGATTCAGTTTTCATAATCAAACAATTTGCATCATGGGCATCAGGGATAATCCCTCAGATAATTACAATGGAGCCAACATAGCATGTCACTATGCAAGGTACTTCATTAGCATTCTATTAGACGCTCGCTGTCAAATGGGTTAGAATCATGGAGCGTGCGGCGACGCGGCAAAGGTCAGCCTCGGCGGCGTGTACTTGCACTCGCTGGTGCCGCAAACACAAATCGGTGCAGCTGGGGAGTGGTGAGAGCAGCATGTTGAGCCGGGAAACGAGGGTGATTCAAGCTGACGGAGGGGACATCGTACACGCGGCACCCAGGGAAAAAAGCTCACAAGGGGGGTGGGGGGCTCATGAGACATCCTGGGGGCCTCCGGGATGGTGGCAAAGCCTTTATCTGAGCCAGGGAATCAAAGCGGATGAAAACAGCAGTGTAAACCACACTAGAGGGTAGTTATCAGCGGGGTAGGGGAAAGGACAGGAGAGGAACATTGTTAACACTTACTCTCACATGTAAACGGTGAGACTGAACGTCAGCAGGTACATTTTAAGATGTCCAGCAAAGAGCTCGGGACAATGACAGAGAGTGTTGTGTAAACTGGTTGATTCAAGACCAAAACCCAATAATTTAAGGTGGTAAGAATATTAAATTGCTCTGCCTTGTGTGTGTGTGCGTGTTTGTTGTGAGTGCGGCTGTGATGTAAAACCCTCGTATGTGTCTATATAACAACCAGCAAAAACAAACGCATATATGAGACTAACAGACAATCGATTGTTGCATCTATTTTAAAGGCTGTCTAAATTTAGCCGTGCCAATGTCATGTTGTTCGATTGGATCTCCTGTCAGGCGCAAATTTGTGTTTAGTAAGAATGACAGCATTGCGAGAGCTCGCCCTGCAATAATACCCGCAGGAGAGTGAGAGATGTCAGTCGAAGCGAGTTCTACACGCCCACGCAGACCTGAGAATGGTCTAATCAGGCAACGTCGGTGAGAAACACCTGGGTAGGTGGACTGGGGTCGGCAGCAGCCCACAGCTGCATCAACCCATAAACTCAAAACGCCAAATTTGCTCCAGTGCGTAGCTTACACACACTAAATTTGATAAATCTGTCAAATTAAAATGTTGTTCTCCAGACACCAGTGCGGAAAATGAACTACAGCCTGGCATTTTCTCCTTTTGTTCCCAAGATGTTTACTAAAACAGATGCCTGTGCGAGTCAAAGTACAGCAGAGACAAAGGCATTCCAGACGTTTTTTGATCGTGCACAGTGATTTACAGCTCATATGTTTGCACTCATCACAGAAGCAGTTTGCCTTTTTGGCAAACTTAAGTCGTTATTTAGAGCTTTAGATTTACTCGCCTTGTCTCACCTCTCGGCTTCGATTCATCAAATTTACGGCGGTCTGTTTACGACTCCGTAAAAACTAATGTCCATCATTGTGGCATTTGGAGGTATTGTATAAGATAAATGCTCTTTTTTTGTAGCCGCAAGAACTGTAACTTAATTAAATATTTAGCAACATTGTGGGTGCGCGGGAGTTGTGCGATACTTTAGTTGTTTTTTATGTTACGCTTTCTGTCTGAATCCTCTTTTATGTGCTTTTTTGTCTGAGTATGGAGAAGTATCCTGAAGTGCTGATGTATTGGATTTTCCACATCCCCAACTGGTCTGACCGTGAATAATTCAGGAGAGGTCCTCCGCCTGTGCTGAGAGTATAGACATACTATGAATACACAAAAGTTAAGTTTTTAGATCTCTCCATTTTGCCACTGCAAAATGGATAACAGGTGGCCCAGAGACTATTGTGTTTGGGATAATGGTGGTATCTAGCATTTTTCTCCATTTCAATGAATAATGTAAACATGGCAGGGCTTAACAGCAGTTCATGTATAACAAAAGAAGCCGGTAAATGTCTGCCACTTGTTCCGCCTAGAAGGGAAGACCATTTACCTTTTGTTTAATATATATATGGAGTTTTAGTTGAACAGAAAACAAGACGTGATATGTTGCACAGGCTTGTGTGTTCAGAGGCTCCTCGGCTTTCCTTTCCATATTACAGAGCGGTGGTGGTTTTTCAAGCACGGACTGATTACATTTAATATGATATCCGAAGGAAATTAAAGCAGTTTGATCTCAGTGTACCTGATATTGGTTTTCATGCAGCCTGATCAAACACCGGACTGCATTACAAATGTTTCCTTAAAGTGCAATTGCAGTGATATCGAATTTTACTCATCTCTATAATTTCTCCTTCAGAGAATTGCTCATTGTGTCAAACGTGGTTTGAGATTGATTCATTATGTATTAACCTCTGTTGCCTATGGGGCCCCATTTTTAAAGTCTGTCAAACCTCCATTGACTGTAATAAACATTGAAGCTCCATAGTTATCGGATTATTTTCCACTTTCTGCTTCAGTCTAATTTTAGAAACATCCATCTAAGTGAGAAATTTGGTTTCCTTTTCATGTAATGAGGATGAATAATATGATCAACAAGGTGGATTTATACATTTGAAACCAAATTGCTTACAGTATTACCATGATCCAGGGTTCTTGGAGTTGTTGCATATAGTAGTGAGTAAGTAAGTAACCCTAACTCCTGATGATTCTCAACCAGGGGCGCTTGTGTCCAGGGGGGGTTCTACTGTTAGATTGCTAAGTGGATTATCTTGGAGAGAGTTAAACTTTGGAAAAGCGTACTCCATCCAGTTATTGATAGCTAACCATATTCAACTCTAACACTAACCCTACAATGCGTATGTGGCGTTGTCTAATTTTTATGTGTAATAAACGTCAATTAAAACATACAATTATATATCGTCGGCATAGAAATTGTAACGTGTGTTTCTTAATAATATAATGAAGTAGTAGCATGTAAACGGAAAATACTGAGGGACCTAGAAAGCTTCTCTGTGGAACGCCATATTTTATAGGTACTAAAGCTGATTGATAATTCCCAATTTCCACACAGAATGATTAGATCGATCCAACAGGAGTAATACAGTGTGCTGACCACAGTCAGCCTGCAAATCATTAAAAACCCTGAGGAGTGTGGTTGCTGTGCTTGCCATTAAAACCCAACTGAAATTTTGCAAAGACTCCATTCATAAAAGAAAGTATGCTTCTATTTTTTTAAGACCTTTGCAAGAAATGTCTGTTTTGAGATTGGACAGAAATGATTAGGAGTATCAGGGTCTATTGTGGGTTTTTTAAGGCTGCTTAATGATAACATCAGCATTCTAACATGCTGACTTAGTTTAGTGAGTTAGCTTTAAAAAATGATTCGATTTGCAGGTTTATGGTCACAAATCAAAGTATCGGACAAATGACTATTTTGACCCAATGATGAAAGTAACAGAGCCACCAAAGTTATTACACTTCATTGTGTGAAGGATGTGAATGTACAAAATGTTGTGGCTTTCCATCAAATAGTTGTCAAAGACATTTCAGTCCGGACCAAAGTGGAGTTGCTTCCCTGGAGCCATGCTGTTACCATGGCTAAAATATTTAAACTTTTATAATTAGTAGTGGTACATAATATCCTGTGTAAAATCCATTTAATTGTAAATGCTGGGTACTGGAGGTCATTCACCGGGTTATGAAAGGACAACTGTTCCCTATTCCAATTGACAATAATGAATTGCTCTAACAAACTGGCTTTTGCGTGATTATCTTGCATGCACTCTCTTTGTTTACAATAGTGCACTGAGGGTTGATTTGGATTTTTGTTTAAATGATAGGAGAAGAAATACATAAATGGGTTATTCAAATGTCTCTCTTTAACTTGATTACTCTTAGTATGTGTGTGTGTGTGACTGTGTGTATATAAACATGTTCCAGCTCTGCTAAAGTCTTCTCTCCTCCATCCCCTACACACACACACACACACACACGAGCGCGTTATACAACCCAACCCCCACAACCTCCTTTAGACATTTACAATCCAAAGGATGTATGTTAAAACCGGGGATGCATCGGCCACCTCTCGGTGTAATTAAATTCAGTCATAATGAATCATAGCCCCTAATCCTAAAACAGGCTGTATTTCCACAGGGAGGAGAAATGACCTACATGTACTGGAAAAGCTCTTAGTATAGGCTTTCTACTACAGCTTTCTCACTTGGCATTTGCTCTGAAAGCATGGCAAACAAACACAAACTTCACTTCGAGTTTTCATTGAAATAAATGCGGTGCACTTATTTCCATATCAGTGATATATACATATATACACACACATCACACGATCCATTGTTATCAAAATTAGGTAGCAGCTTCAAAAGACACATAGCAAGTCATGCCACGGTTTGCAAGTATTTTTTTAATAATGTGGTTAAATCCTTTTTTTTTTTTTTTTTTTTTTTCTGTCTACGTTTTATGTTCTGGTTCCAGCTAATCTTTTGTGACTTGAAAAGCAGTAGAATGTGCAGCGGCTCATTGCTCTGCGGAGAAAGAATCCATGCATAGTAACACCAGGCAATTAGGGTATTGTATGGGCCAGTCATCGGACTAATGTTGGTGATTCACAATGGAGGGTTCGTACCTTTGGCTCTAGGAGGTGTATTTTATCATTTTCAGGCAGTGTTGGTAGCGGCCCAAGAAGCTGTCACCGGTTCATTGTGTTAAAAAAAAAAAAAAAAAATTTGCTTGGCAGCAGGAGTACACAGAGATAATGCATACTTTGGTTTTCTGTTTTGAATGGCCACGGGTAAAGAAGAAATAGTGCACTTGCTTGCGCTAATTACAATCTCTATCTTTGTTCCGTGTGTTTGAATCATTGTGTTGAATTCATTCATTTTTTTAATTGCACTTAGTCCCTAATTAAATCATTGAATGTAAAAAAAGAAATAAATCAATCTTTAATCCTCGCCTAATAATAGGCATCCACTATTAATCATGTGGTACTGAAAAACAGTACATACATGATGCAAAATTCCATTCCACACACATTTTTAAAGGAAGCCATTGATTCACAGATTTTGTCAAAATAAAGTATTCTGACAAATTAACCAAATTTGGACCTGATGATGGCACTATTTATCACAATTCATGTGTGCCAGTTAATCTCAGAGTTGCTGATATATTTCAGTCCAACCCAGCAAACTGTCTGCATCTGATCCCAAAAGTGAAGCCAGAGAAACAAAGCTGTCACTTTGTTCAAAAGGTATTTCCTTCACAGCCCGAGCTCAATCACCAAATGATCTGGTAAATAATTAGAATGCAAGAAGTGACCTTTGCCTCCGTCTGAGTCAAAGGCATGGCCATAAAAACATAATTGCTTGATTCGGTGTCCACGTACCCCAGTGAAGAAAACCAGCCCCCCTCATTCCTGACTCCGTATGACAGACTTAGAGCCTCAAGGCCAATTTTTGAAATTTAGGACCACAATAGCTGCATTGGGCAGAGCTGGTGGCTAAATCGATCTGTTTCTTTTCACCCAAAGTATTCATTCAATTTCAGGGACAGCAGGGGTAGGTGGATCTTCCGTGGCACAAAAAATGTAGTAAATGTAGTAAATAATTGTTCTCATATTAGTATGTCTTTTTCAATGTTTTATGCCCATGAAAAACCAAGGGCACTTTCCTTTCATATGGCCAACCACAAAACTTAAGTGTGGCCCCTTTCTTTTATTTTTCCTTTTCGTTTCGTCCTACTAGATTGAAGTGATTCCATAAAAACATGCAAAATGGCCTACTTTTATAACAATTTCTGGACTACCTATATTAAACCAACCTTCCAGCAAATAGGACCTGGGCCTTAAGCTGACAATTGGTTTGGACTTAGGTAAACTAAAGATGGAAGACAAATTATTCCACCTCCATTCCCAAATTTCACTCCTTCCAGAAGATATCACTTTGACACTGCCTGAAGTCAGTTAAATTTAGTGGCTCCAGAGAGGTTTGAGGGATTTCTCTGAAGATATCCCGGTCTTGGAACCGAGCCCGATCATTTTCTATGGAGGAGATGAGTTCATATCCTGACAGTGTTAAATTATGCCGAGGGGCTAAGGCTATGCAAAGAATATGTGATGATTCAGAGATGGATTAGGCTATGATCTAAAGTTATTGAATTTGGCTGCTGATATCCCGCACAATGAAGAATGGAGGCAGGCGAATGATTTCCTCTTTTTCTTCGTGCAAGACTAAATATATTCACTACTGGAGGGATTCTGTACACATCAAAAGTCTTCCTTCCCAAAGGCCCTCTCATGTTGGGGTTTAATAAGGTATTTTATTGTTTGAAGTAGTGCTGCTTGTTTGAGTTGTTTATAATCCCTTTGGATCGTAGCAGCACTGTCAGTAGTGTAAAAGAGATGGCATTATCCTCGTGTTTTCTTTTCTTTCCCACTAGCAGCGTCTTCGGTCACATTATATTATCCAGGTGGGCTTTTCATTCTTTCCCCGAAGAATTTAAGGACGGCTTGAGTCACTGAGCTCAGGATTTGTATTATATACTTCAATGCCAGTAGTGGGCGATGGACATGTTTGATGGTTATGGTACGTGGAAGACAGAATGGAAGGAAAAATAAAAAGCTGGTGACAAGGTAAACATTCTGTACTGAATAGCAAGGGAAGAGCTCACGTGTGACTGCGGTCCTTGAACATCTCACAGTCGAGTGTCTATTAGCTACGCTGGATTTAGTTCATGGTCAGTTGCACTTTGCTTTTTTATTTCAGACCTTCAGATCTTGTGATTTCAAGAAATAGAATTAAAATAATCCCTTGTAGTGGACATATTGACATAATTCACCATAATGTATGTTGACATGTATTTCCCTCGCTACGCTGTGGTTTTACTATGATCTGACGTGCGTTCCGCATGACATGTTAATGTGTTAGCTCGTCCCAGTATTAGGGACACTGTCTCTTTAAGGTTGCTACCGGGTTTGTTGATATCACGGGCAGCGCCATGTTGGTTTCTAACGGTTTTTGAGTGACAAAATAAATGACACGCCGTTGCGTTGTCGACGTGAGAAATTGCTTCTCCTTGACTTAAATTACAATTTCCACACTGGTGACCCCGACGTTTGTCTGCTGGACGCAATCCAGAGACACACCGAACAACTATGGCGACAAATGCTGTTTCTTTGAAACTCCCAGAGTTCTGGGAGTCGTCGGCTTCTGCTTGGTTCGCACAGACGGAGGCGCAGTTCGCGCTGCGTGAAATTACCGTTGACGCCACCAAATACTACTATGTAGTGTCAGCCCTCGGCAGTTCAACAGCAACGAGAGTGGTTGGTCTTCTAAAACATCCCCCTGCAGAGAATAAGTATACAGCACTCAAGGCTCACCTGTTGAAGACTTTTGAACTTTCTGATGCTGAGAGGGCTAGCCGGCTATTTTCTCTGCAAGGCTTGGGTGACAGCAAGCCATCTGAACTTATGGACAG
The DNA here is from genome assembly GCA_029853015.1 of Chelidonichthys spinosus. Lineage (NCBI taxonomy): Eukaryota > Metazoa > Chordata > Actinopteri > Perciformes > Triglidae > Chelidonichthys > Chelidonichthys spinosus. Next base: position 15,584,211 of record CM056837.1, read on the forward strand.
GATGTTGGATCTACTTGGGGAGCACAGGCCGGATTTCCTCTTCGTCCAGCTCTTCTTGCGTCAACTCCCTTCTCAGGTACGGGCTGCTTTGGCCAACACTGCCATCACCGACTGCCGCGCGCTGGCAGAGGAGGCCGACCGATTTTTTCTGGCTGTTCAACACCCTGGCATGACTGCTGCTGCGCTCCACCCTGCTTCTGCCATGGCAACCGACTCGACCCAAGTTTATCACACCGCCGCCCAACTCCCTGGTGACTCAGTGCTCACTGCTACAGCTTCACACCGGCAACGTTCTAACACAAGCCTGTGTTTTTACCACGCTAAATTCGGCTCCAGGGCCAAGCAATGCCGATCACCTTGCAGCTTCAGGGGGACGGGAAACACCAGGGCCGGCGCTCAGTAGTGGCCTTGAGTGTCGGCCGCACTGGCAGGCTGTTGTTCATCCAGGACACCATCTCCGGGCGCCGTTTCCTGTGTGACACCGGCGCGCAGCGGAGCATTCTGCCTGCATTGACACTGGACATCCTGGCGGGCGGATTTGGCCCCCCCCTAGAGGCTGCTAATGGCAGCCCCATACGCACTTATGGCACTCGACACGTTGAACTGTGTTTTGGCGGTCAGCGGTTTAGCTGGGACTTTATCACAGCCAAAGTGGCTGTCCCCCTCCTGGGGGCGGACTTTCTATGTGCTTATGGGCTGCTGGTGGATGTCAAAAACCGTCGCTTGATTGACGCCACCACGTTTTCTTCATACACCTGCGCTCTCAGTGGTGTGGACTCCATCAGACTGTCTAGCGTGCTCTCACAGGCTGACGAGTTTCATCGCCTGCTCGCAGAGTTTCCATCGCTCACAGAGCCCACCTTTTCGTCATCTACGGCCAAGCATGGAGTCGAGCACCACATCGCCACCACTGGCCCGCCTGTCTACGCCCGGGCGCGACGACTAGACCCAGCCAAGCTGGCCATTGCCAGGACTGAGTTTGACAGCATGGAGCGCCTGGGCATCATCCGCCGCTCCAGCAGCCCGTGGGCTTCGCCTCTCCACATGGTTCCCAAGCCTGCCGGCGGGTGGCGCCCCTGCGGCGATTACCGCAGACTTAATGATGCTACAACGCCGGATCGCTATCCAGTGCCACACATCCAGGATTTTTCAGCGCACCTGGCTGGCAAAAGTATTTTTTCTAAGGTGGACCTCGTCCGTGGATACCACCAGGTTCCTGTCCAACAGCTTGATGTGCCCAAAACAGCGGTGATCACCCCTTTTGGACTTTTCGAGTTCTTGAGAATGCCTTTCGGCCTTAAAAACTCCGCCCAGTCATTCCAGCGCCTCATGGACTCTGTGCTACGTGATCTGCCTTTCCTGTTTGTTTACCTGGACGACATCCTCTTGGCCAGTACCTCCAAAACCGAACACCTGGCCCACCTGCGGATCCTCTTCGAGCGTCTCAGCCGGCACGGACTTATCATCAACCCAGCTAAGTGCCAGTTTGGGTTGACCACCATCGACTTCCTGGGACATAGAGTCACTAAGGACGGGGCCGTACCACTCCCGTCTAAGGTGGAGGCGATCTCGAATTTCCCACGGCCCGTCACAGTGAGGTCCCTGCAGGAGTTCCTGGGAATGGTAAACTTTTACCACCGCTTCATTCCCAGAGCAGCTGCAATCATGTGCCCCCTGCATGAGGCCTTAAAAGGAAAAAAACCAAAGCAACCGGTGGATTGGTCCTCGGAGAGAGACGAAGCATTCACAGATGCAAAGGCCGCTTTAGCCAAAGCGACGATACTGGCACACCCATCGCCGGATGCGCCCATTGCCATCACGACAGACGCGTCGGACTATGCAGTTGGCGGTGTGCACGAGCAGTGGGTGGATGGTGCCTGGCAACCGCTGGCTTTCTTTAGCCGCCAGCTACGCCCACCTGAACGAAAGTACAGCACGTTTGACCGGGAGCTGCTTGCGCTTCACCTTGCCATCCGACACTTCCGTTCACTGCTGGAGGGTCGACAGTTTACAGCTTTTGTCGACCACAAACCCCTAACATTCGCCATGGCTAAGGTGTCTGAGCCGTGGTCTGCCCGCCAACAGCGACAACTCTCTTACATCTCTGAGTTCACCACAGACATACAACACGTTGCGGGCAAAGCAAACCTAGTCGCCGACTGCCTCTCTCGCACCATTGTGGGGGCCGTCCACCTGGGGCTTGACTACGCCCACATGGCAGCCGATCAGGCCACTGACTTGGATGTACAGGCACTCAAGACTGCTACCACTGGGCTGCAGTTATCGGAGATCACTTTTGGCGATGGCAGCACCAGGCTGCTTTGTGACGTCTCCACTGGACAGCCACGGCCCATTGTTCCCACAGCATGGAGACGACGTGTTTTTGACGCTGTGCACAGCCTTTCCCACCCGGGTAGAAAGCCGTCCCAGAGGTTGGTGGCAGCCAAGTTTGTCTGGCACGGCCTCAAGAAGGATGTGCGGGACTGGGCAGACTCTTGTGTGGAGTGTCAGCGTGCGAAAATTCACCGCCACACCAAAGCTCCCCTGGCGCACTTTCCGGTGCCGGAGCGAAGATTCGACCATGTTAATGTGGATCTGGTGGGTCCCCTTCCTTCCTCCCTGGGTTTCACTTACCTCCTCACCATGGTGGATAGGACCACTCGATGGCCGGAGGCTGTCCCATTGACATCAGGGACGACTACTGAGATAGCTCGGGCATTCATCGGGACCTGGGTTGCCCGGTTTGGCACCCCATCTGACCTGTCTTCGGACCGGGGCTCACAGTTTACCTCTGAGCTCTGGAACGCCATTGCGAACGGTCTGGGTGTGAAACTTCACCGCACTACTTCATATCACCCCCAGGCTAACGGACTTTGTGAGCGTTTTCATCGTGCTATGAAGGCCTCTCTTCGGGCCAGCCTCAAGGACAGTGGCTGGGTTGACAGGCTCCCTTGGGTCATGCTGGGCCTGAGAACTGCCCCTAAGGAGGACCTACAGTCCTCATCAGCGGAGCTGGTTTATGGCCAGCCATTGCGGGTTCCAGGGGATTTTGTTCCGGACTCTACAATTCCCTGGTCCTCAGCCCATCAGCGGACGGTGCTTCAGGATAAGGCTAGGTTTTTTGCGCCTGTACCCACTTCACAGCACAGCCTCCCACAATCCTACACTCCCCCACGTTTGCCAGCAGCGGAATACGTTTTCATCCGTCATGACGCGCACCGGGGGCCGCTACAGCCTCCTTACGACGGCCCGTTCCGGGTTTTGGAGACGGGGGAAAAACAATTTGTGGTAGACATTGGCGGTAGGGCAGAACGCATTTCCGTGGACCGCCTTAAGCCGGCTCATCTGGATGTGGACAAACCTGTGGGGCTAGCCCAGCCTCCGAAACGGGGGCGCCCTCCAGTTCGGCCCAAGTCCCTGAGGTGGGCGCCTAGGTTTTCCCCACACGTCGGCCCTCCCTCCCACCTCAATGCCTCAGAGACGCCACCGCCGTCAGCTGGTAACGCAACCCACGCTCCAGTGCAGAGGAGTCGTTGTGGCCGAATTGTTCGCCCACCTCAGCGCTGACGTAATTGTTTCTTTGTTATAGTGAATTCTGAGGGGACGTGTGTAGTGGACATATTGACATAATTCACCATAATGTATGTTGACATGTATTTCCCTCGCTACGCTGTGGTTTTACTATGATCTGACGTGCGTTCCGCATGACATGTTAATGTGTTAGCTCGTCCCAGTATTAGGGACACTGTCTCTTTAAGGTTGCTACCGGGTTTGTTGATATCACGGGCAGCGCCATGTTGGTTTCTAACGGTTTTTGAGTGACAAAATAAATGACACGCCGTTGCGTTGTCGACGTGAGAAATTGCTTCTCCTTGACTTAAATTACACCCTGCAATATACGGCAGAGATGGTTTCCATTCCGGAGTTTATAGCTGGATTCCCCATGCTTATTGCCTTATGAACCCTCAAAGTATTCACTATGTATGTACATATGTATGTATGTTTTCATTTTTTTATTTTCACAAACACGGCAGTAATTAGTTCTTTTTGTTCAGTTTAGTCTTTTGCAATTTCTTTGGAAAGCAAAACAACAAACTGACATGACAACAAACTTATTATCACCAGTTTACTGACAGATGGCAAAAGATAATCATATTGTAATATTTTCATAATTAAACATATGAAACAGTAATTAGGATAAGCTTCTTTTCTTTCTTTTGCATGATAGCATCTGTCTAAATATCTTTCATCGTGGGTTGAGCAAAACAAGGATTTACTGGATGAAAATAACATAAGTTATCATCTGATTTATTGATAATAAAATCATTTAGGGGTAGCCTTATGATAATTCAGAAAAGTACTCCATTCAGTCTCTAGATATTCTCCTTGACATGTAGAGGACAGGTTGCAGCACTGGGCAGAGGGACTATTCCCACCTGGCCATCTGACATGAAGAATTCATAGATACAAGCACAGTTTGACTTCTTTGAGTGAAAGTCCAACAGATCAATGTCTCAAATATTTGAAATAGACTCAGGACATAAACGTGTCTTTCCCTCTCAGCTGAAAATACATCACCTCTCAGAAGAGAGGACCATTAACAGCGGGAGCCATGATGAAGATGACATTGCCTAAAACTGAATTTGCTAATTTATTAATTAGTCAATCAAGAAAAAAAGAATGTGTGACTTTTGTTAATAAATGAATCACTAGTAATAATATTAAAATGCCTTTTTCCAGACTGAAATATAAAGATCTGCTTTTTTCCATGTTATATCATTGTCATATGAGATATGATTGGACAAAACGAGACATTTGAAGACTTGCGTATGATATTTTTTCATTATTGTCATAATTTGCTGGCATTTCATAGACTATAGGCATCGAAGATTAATTGAATGAAGAATTGACAGATGAATCGATAATGCAAATCATCAATAGCTGCAGTGTTACAAAGGTTCAAAGTAGAAAAACATAAATAAATCTTTACAGAGGTGAATGCATATTTGATCCTTTCTTTTTTTTCTTTTTACTATCCTTGAGACATCCTTTGTGTCATAAAAAAAATCAATTATGTGCTCACAAAGGCCTACAGCATGCAAATGGAAGGTATTTAAATTTGTGAGAACAAAAGTGACATTGTCTATATTAACTGTTAGCTGATATACTTTATTTATGAACTGTGAAATATATGGACTTGATATCAGTATTTCTCACACATCTAACATGTGGAGAAAGATTGGCAGAGTGTGATGTAGTGCAGCAGTTATTTAAGAGACTGGCATCCCCACTCACTGATGGAGAATCGTGTGGACATGCATCAGCCCATGTTGAGTGCAGGCAACAGTGAGCTTTCATTATAATTAGTGCTGGACTGTAAGGCAGACGGTTAAATGGTTTGTGTGGTCATTTACGTCCGTTTTATTTTCCAAGAGATGATCAGTTCTAATTTACATGGCAGCCCATCAATTAAAGTACATAATTTAAAGGTGTCCACTTACCAGGGGCTCCTGGTAAGTACACTGGCCAAATTTAAAAACTGTGATGTTCTGTTCTTATGATTTGTACAATAGTTCCTTAAGATGTTGACATTATTAAATGTAAATAATATTCACTTTCCTCACCATGAACACAAGTGTAAATGTTTGTCAATATAATCCAATCCACCGCAAACATGAAAGCCTCTGTCTCCAACCTCCACAGATATGTCGAGCCACAGGATTTTAATGCGAAATTGCCCCCGTAAGAAACTTCTGCCGCAGATTTAATTCACAGATTCGTTTTCTTTTTTAAAGCTCTAAAACACCGTCAGGAGACCTTGATACAGGCAAAAGCTAAATCAATAGACCAGAGTGCACCCACATACGTGTGGAGATTGCTCTCAAAACGCTTCAACTCCTGCTCTCACTGTAGAGATGTATCCAGGACTGCTCCCTCCACCCACGCATAAAATCCATACAGCCTCAGGTATGTTGACTGTGCATTTTGGGAAATGTAGGCACTCATTTGGACAAGCTGAGATTTGAAAAGGAAACTTGTTTTAAAGCACCCGCACTGATTATTAATAAAGGACCACAGACACAGCATAAGCCCGTGCTTTTATTTGACCTCTGTATCGATTAAATAAGCTAAATCTACATCTCTCACATGGGATGTGATGTGTTGGACGCCGAGGTGCAAGCATGCTACACCTTTTTGACCTTAATCGTTTGCGTCAAACATAATTTTGCCATTTATTTCAGACGCATTGCATCTTATTTACTTGAATAAGATACTTAATTCGCCCACATGTTAATTGGTGCTTCAAAATAAGGTCCCTGATATCTTAAAAATAAACTGAGCAATCTCTAGCACTCTCTATGTGTGTTATGTCCAGACAAATTCCCAGGGTACACTGCAGTTTTTAGAATCCAACCTTTTCAGGACCTTTGAGGGCATTACTGACAAAAAATGTCCAGTGGAATGTGACCATGACCTGTTCATTTTATTTATTTATTTAATTTCAGAGGGCTTACAGAACAGTTATATATAAACCCAAGACATTGTACTGACTTTTAAAAATAAAAAAACTCATAGTATTTAGTTGTTTTCCATAAATGTCTAGACATTGCTCTTGACCAAATTAAGAGATGTCATTAAAAGATAAAACATTTTTTTTAATTTTTTAAATTTCACTTTAATGAAGGAAAATCTATTTAGATAGTTACAGATTTACTTTACAACTACCTAGTTGAAACTCACATTTAAAAAAATGTAGTGGTCAGTTTAAAAACTGAAAAAGAAAAGGTTGCGTGCATAAATTAAGAAATATAAATGCCAAATTTCCATTGTTTTCAGATAAATGACGAGGTAAAAAAAAAATCAGATCCAAGTTATGCTCTTCTGGTTTGGTTTAGAACCGTGGACCATGAGGCGTTGACATCACTGCGTTGACCTAACTTGCCGAGTCTTCATCTCTTGGGTTCGGGGTCTTTTTAGCACATAACACACACACACACACACACACACACACAGCAGAGATATCATGCTGACTCCGGTGCTGTCTTGGGTACTTAAGGCAGCGACGGGAACAACACATTGGTTTCCCACAAGCGGCAGACAAAATCAAAGATGACTCGCTCCTGACAGCGAGATTCCCAAATGTCATGTGAGCGATAGATTGAACACATAGCCCATAATACCACATTTACTCACAGAGGAGTCATACATGTTGCTTGGATATCTGCTCTGTTTCCTCCAAATGTGGTGGCATATTTTTCAGGTCCAACACTGCATTAATCATTCAAACTAACAGCAGGCTGCGTGCGGGGATGTGGGGGAGTACAATAAGATGCATGTGAGCTAACGAGACAAAGAGCTAGCTGTGCTAGCTGGCTGTACGCCGCGGTGTTAAAGGGTGGGATGAAGTGATGGGAGAGATTCTCATGTTACATTGACATAATCAAGACAATATTCGGTAATGTTACTGTATTGACATCCCTATGCCAATTAAATTCAGTTTGAACTAAGGTCCTTATTCCTTGTGTGTTTTCATGTTTTAGTTGGATATAGCAGAGTTTTCAGAAACATCCATGTTTCCATTCGTAATTATGACCTGGAGATTTAGAGAAATATTATCATTTCAAGTCAAACTTGTGGTTCCTTTAACTCTGGTAAGTCATGAATGCGGCATTAGACATACAGAGGAAACCACTCGGGCCTGAATCATTCCTGTTCAAATGCTGTTTAAATAATGAGCTTAAAGTAATCAATCAGTTTGCATGTAGTTTTAATTTTTGGTTTCATAAGGAAAACACATTTAAAAACGACTGTAGGCTAAGCGTAATTAATTTTTTTTTAACTTTACTCATGGTCCTTCCTGTTGGTTGATGCTGCCCTTGTCAAGTGGATAATGCCAGGTCGACTAATGCCGCCAGTGTAGTCAAACCCTGCCCATGGCCAACTGAATCCAACTCCAAAAACGTAGCGTGAGCAGCAAATGTAGACGAACGGCGCCCGCCTCCCTCCCTGCCACTCATCGGGAGGCCGGTCAAAGGGCCAGCTTTAATCTGCATGCACCGCCCACGCAGCGATGACAGAGACGCGGCCAAAAACTGTAGAAGCCTTAACCCTTGGTGAGGGAAAAGCGGGAGAATTGTCAGCGAGCCAGTAAATGGCAGAGCTGTCTGTCTAATTACTTTATATCCATGTAGTAAATATCCAAATGTCAATTAGGTGGTTATCAGGCATGATCACTACAACCGGTTTCCACTGTAGTGGCACTTTAAGCTAAATGGTGACATCAGCATGCCAACACAACAGCAGTGCGATGTTGACCATCTTATTATGGAGTGTTAACATGCTAACATTTCGCATCAGCACTAAACCCAAAGCCCAACTGAGGTGTGGGTCTTAAACCACAGTGATGATGATGATCAAAGTTATAACAGGTCATCCTGAGGTGACAAATTCCAATACATGCAAAAGTTGTTGTGAGTTTAATAAATGGCAATCCATCCAGAAAGACTCTGGATCGCGAGCCCCTCTACTGATCTGTCTAAGTAAACACCGATAGAGGTGTTTGCACCCGATCCTCAGCCGACGTGACCGACTGATATATTGCTCTTTTAACGCAGCCTTTCTGTCTTATTGGCCCAGAAAATGGAGACGCTTCACAGGCTCATCAGAAAACCTCTTCACGCTTTAGCTATGACTTTTACTAAAGGCCACTTTCAATAAATGTCAGGCGCCAAACATTGGTAAACAGTTTTAGCTCTGATCAAATTCCAGAGGGGTGGTATACACAGTGAGGTTGCCATGTCTGTACGATTACAAGGGTTCCACTTCGGAAATGGCACATTAAACAAATGGAGCGTTTCCCACCGGTGCCTGACAGTATTTATTCCCAACACTGAGGAGGCATGCCCTTTCACTTCACGTCCCACTCATCCAAACGCTGAGCCCCCCAGTCCATCCCGTCACCGATGAGGACTTGTTTCACTCAAGTTACAAAGCTTTACTAGAGAGAAGACAGTTGAAAGGAAGTGAGGGGAGAGAAGGGAGATGGCGTACAATACATGTCTCAGGGTGAACCAGGCTCTTTATGATGTCCTAACCCCCTCGGGAACAGATTTTGTGCGTTATAGTCATAAACGGTGAAGTGATGTCAGTCTCCAGTTCTTGAAATTGTCTGATTTATGGGTGATAATAAGGCGGTTATCATTCTCCTGATCCACATCTCCAATATTTGGATTGTCCATTGTCCTTGTCGGTCATCTCCGTCCATGTATTGTGGGTGAGTAGCGGCGGAGAAGAGATTATTGATGCCACTGTCATCAGGCGGTCACCTCTGAGTGCTCGGAGAGACGAGTGCTCTTCACCGAACAGGTTTTTAATCAAAATAATGTGTGTCAAACACCGTTTGCCGCCGAGAGCTCGAGTGCGTGTGGAAAAACATGAGTAAACAAACGTTGGGGCAATTATGCTTCTCCAAGCATTCAAAAAACATATGAATGTGCATGAACATTTTTTTGTCAAAATCAACAAAGGAAACGTGGGAAGTGGAGGGATTTAACTGGTGAGGATATCGTATGAGATTATTTTATTGTCACTTTTTTTTTTTAATGAATAACTTTTGGGTTGTGATATTTCATGAACACAGACATAGAGATTTATGACAAACCATTTCCACAGTTATTTGTCAGCTGGATGTCTGTTGACATTATCGTAGAATAAAGCACTACAATGTGCTATGATGGACATTATTGGCACACTGGGACAAGTATAAGAATGAGAATGATTAAGTCAGTGATTTGGATCCATGTTGATTGTTACTAACAATGAAGATGCAAATGCTTTCAGACAAGTAATATATGTTATTGTTATTTTTATTTAATTGTTGATATAGGGTATAATCATGTTTTGGAACTTAAAATCCTATAGATTTGGGCCTGTGGCGAATGTCAACAGTCAACATGTTGCGTTGACAACACATATAACATTGATTTAATTAACCCATTCACATTTATAAGGGCCCTAATCTGAAGCCTAAATATGCTCATTAAGATAAATGCATTGATGTAATTTCAAATAATGACGAGCAATATTTATAAGCATTCCTTATTGACACAAGCTCTATCAGGTAGATTTTGTTAATAGCTACGAAAAATTCTGCCGAACCGCATGTAACTTTACCATTGGCAACAGTTTACACACAAATTTCTTCTGCTCACATTTCATGAACAAGACCCAAAGTCGATAATTCCTTACATCACCAAAGTCAGTAGTATTCGTCTTCTGGAGACCTTGAACGTCAACGTCACAAAATTTCCTGGCGCTACATCCGATGCTTGTTGTTTCAGTGTGTGTGACGGACAGACCTGCGATTATCCACCTGAAGTGCCGTCCAGAAATCCCTTCCCAGGCAGTTGCACACCACTTCACCATTTAATTAATGTGACTTTGATGACTCATGAGTGCCATGTGAACCCAAACCACCTGGCTGGGTTTAAATGTCTGGGAACTCCATTTGATTATCAATCAGTATATGAGTTTGAAGACTAAAACATCAAATCCAGGTACCTTTCACCTATAGACACATGGATATATAAAAAAAAACATTACAAAGCTCCTTTTGTTGTCGTTTTATGTCATCTTTGCCCAAAAAGTATAGTGAACTCAACAACATGCTAAATGGAAATACCCTCCTCTTTTTGGCCGTGTTAAGGCTTTTTAACAAACTGCCAGGGTCTTTTTCATATGACAGCCAATGGCGAGTGGCTGCAAGACAGATGGAAAACAGCCACTTTGGAAAGGGCTGTCACTTTTGTTGGCAGAGCGGAGCTCTTTCTAAAGTCGTAGAACTTTTTAACTTTGTAGACGTGACCACACAAAGTCGACTGCTGTTTTCATGAGCAGACTAAGTTTGCCTCGTATGGTTGATACATTATAATAACAATATAATGATAGAGCAGTTTGTAGTAGTTTTGAAGCCATTGCGGAGCAGCGTTGATTCTTTGACTGCCGAACGCCTTTTGTGACTCACCTATTCCTATTTTCTGCACAATAGAAAGTGTTTTCTCTGGAGAGCCGGAAAAATATGATGCTAACCTCACTTTTCTAATCTGAAACACTCATCCTCAGACTTCCAAACTTTTCTTATTGTATTGTAAATTATGAAAGGATACACCAAAACGCCACTAGCCTCATAGAAAGATTGAAGGGAGGCACAAAGGGAAATTTGTTCATGTATAAATTTAACGTTTGTTTATGCATTTTTTTAGCATCTCTCCATAGGATTATGTATTATTTTATGAGAAAAGCAACCTATTATTAAGTATTAACTACAATATTAGGGTTCATCTATGTGTGGCAGCTCCCAAAGTAGGTGGAATCAGTATATTTAGATGTTGATTTTGATATAGATTTGGTTTAGCTTCTTTTTTCCTTTCAAAATTGCAATACAAGGTTCTTACAATTTAAATACAACCATACAGGAAAATACAGCCAAACAATGAAAAAAAAAAATAAATATAGTAATATAGAAAATAAATAAAACATAAATAAATAAAAATGCATGATTAAGAGAATGCTAACTGCTGTATAAATACAGTTGAGATTGTCATCTACTTTAAAAAGTAAAATGTCAGTAAAATCAAAGTGCCATGCAGTCGTCATAGAGAGGTACATTTCAGGGGGAAATCATAACCATGATAAATAATGTGTCTAATTGTGATAAATTAATAAAAAAGTTTCCATAATCCCTGGTTTAGGGTTATAGTATAGGGACTTTCAGTGGACTCAGTGGGCTGTAACACAGAGCCAGAGTTTGTGTTCGGGACCAGAGGTTCAGAACAGTATGTGAAGTGATATTTATAGCCCACTGTGGCCTCTTATACTGTACTGTATGTCCTGCACTCATCCCTAGCAGCTCTTTTTGTTATTTCTGCATGTAGTTTTGCAATTGTGTCATTTCTAAGCCTGTGGCAATGTCACTTGACAAACTTCTGCTGTTTTACCGGAGCATACTTTGCAAACATAGTAAGTAAAACTGTTGAGATTGAATTCTCATTCCCAGCAGAAAGCCGGCATCGCGCCCACTGTTAAAATTTGGCTGTAAAAAAGGAGTTGCCATCTCACTGTCAGTGAAGATATCAATAACGAAGTGTCTATTTACAACTGGGTGGGAACAGTCACCAAGATGAATGTACTCCTTCATCCAGCAGTAAGGCTTTCTGGCAGAATGTTTGGTAGTAGTAGTAATAGTAGAAGTACTTTATAGAAAGAGCAACAAAGAACATATTGAGAGTATGTGTTTCACCCAGGAGACCCTGTTAGAATCCTGATTGAAAACTTGGTTGATTAATTATATTCAATTGCAGTTTGGTGAGCTTTAGGCAACAAAACTAGTTGGGTTATTTTGTGTTTGGGTTAGGATTACGTACTGTAGGCTACGTAAGCATATGCAGTTTTTACTGTTTGACCAAGTGAGGTACTGGGCGATTGTCTGTGCCATGCTTTATCATCTTTAGTTTGGCAGAATATGGTGTCTGGAAACAAATTTGTTTCTCTTTAAGAATTTTCTTTCTTTCCAGTCTATCTACTTTAAGTTTACTGTTCACATTAATGTAATTTCTGAAGACGTTTCTAAAGTCCAACAGTTCCTACTTGAGCTCACTTTTCAAATCTTGTATGTTCTTACTCTTTGAATGGCTTCAGCTGTGGTAAATTTGCCCTCCTTGAGGGCGATTTTCATCCATGCTGTTTCTCTCATCATTATTTTTTCACAAAACTTCCTTGCTTCTAACCCCACTCACTCTGTCATTTTAGTTTCTTGTGCGTTACTGTCTCAAGTTTCTATACTTATTATTGTGGAGCGTTTTACGCTCTGTGTAGTAGAAGATTCATTCACATTGATATAAACTTCAACCATATGTTAAATAATTTTTGATTTTTTGCTGATTTTCTGATTGTTTTAACGTGCAGACGAGAGGAAAGGCAAAGATGATTTCATGTATTGTAGCCCACCTGATACGGAGATACAGGCTCCTCCTTACTGTTCACGTTTTTGTTCTGATTCATCCTTCAATAGACTATCAGTTGTAGCCTGTACTCACTCACACATAAAGAAATAACAGTTGTCACAACGATGGCATCGAAGGAGCCTTTTTGTGACAAGAAAAGAGCTTTGATTTCTTCACCGGTAATACTTTGAAATGAGAAAAAAAAGTACTTTGAAAGGGATGCCTATTCTTGTCTTCCATTTATGTGCATCTCTGTGAAGAGGGTAGCTGAATGCTACACAGACACAACGTAAAAAATAAGTGAAAGCTTGCCCTGATTGCTAGCTTGATTAATTTCATTGATGTGGATGACAAATCGGCATGGTGGCAAGGCTGGCAAACCACGAAAGGCACCAGATTGACAGACCTGGGAAGCAATCCAGCTTTAATTAACATGTGTATGTGTGTTTGTGTGTGTGTGTGTCAAGGGCTACTCCAAACACAATACGCTTCTATTGTGCAAAGTAAATTAAAGTCAATTTCACATTTGACATGTATTTAAGAGCTTATGTTGAGCAGTCAATAAGCATCAAGTCGTTTGAGAAATGCTGGATCTTTGGCTCATGTGTTTGTTAAAAATAATGAATTAATTAAATTATTTTTATTATTGTGGCATGCGTACCACCATGATTTAATACAAATGAGGACCGGACAACAGCAGCAAAATGGAGAAGTTAAACGGCTAAAACAGCCCAATATTTAGATCGTCATTGAGTGCCAAAAAATTAATTCATCACTGACAGAAACATTTAGTATGTAGTGCTGGAAAAATCGGAATAAATACCAATTAATCTATCGTTTTAGGCAAAGTGAGCAAACACATTCAAAATTAAACAGCCATTCAGGTTTCTGCTCACCAGGATGTGTCAGGGTTCTGTCGAGCCATTTCATGGAACATTAACTCCCTTAAATCATTATAATATGTACAAAAGAAAATGGGACTTACTTTCCACTTCACGTAAATCACATAGCTCATAGAAGTTCACTGATGCCACTCTATTTGTAGCATTCATATTAGCACTGATACAGCTGCTTAATACTTCTGCACATCAGAAATTGAATTTGTCTATTTCTGAGTTATATGTATTTATGAGTAATAATGTAGTATCTGCCTTCTTTCACTAAGTTTTAAAGGACCAGTGTGAAGGATTTATATATATATATATATTAGGGCTGTCAAAGTTAACGCGTTAATAACGCTCGGTATTTAAAATAAAAAAAAACGTGCATTGTATGATTTATGGCCGTCGGTGGCACCTGTAGTCTTGATCCAGAGGGAAGGCAGCGGTGTTTCCTCGCGTCCCATTCATTGTCTATGTGAAAAGCCGTGCAATGCATTCTGGTAGCGTTGCGGCGAATGTCGAGGGACGGCGCGCGAGTTGGCCGCTCCTCATTTGCCTAAAGTTGAAGTCGAATCTACTTTATGCTAATCAGAGGCGTCGGGCTTGACTCGCCTCCTCGGGAACGCTCGCGAACGCTCGCAAAAATGTGTTGTTTAAAGGAGAGCGCCTGTCAATCATCCTCTAGTGGCAGCCCACCAAGCATGCAATACTGGGAAGCGACGCGTCCACACGCGTTTAAAATCGATTTGTGAACGGCAAATTCACCTTCAAAAGACTGCTAGATGGTTCAGTCGATAAGACCAAAGTCATCTGCGCGTACTGTGGGTATGAAATGAGCTACCATAAAAGTACGTCCAGTCTGAGATATCACTTGCAAGCCAATGCACATATATCCTAACTGTACTTATCTCCTGTTACACTATCTCCTGTGACATGTTCACTTTAAATGTTTGTGATGTATTCTTATAACCCTGTTTTGATCCCATGTTTTGGTAAGGGGATATTTGAAGTGTTAAATAAACATTTTCATAAATCAAGTATATTTGCCCTTATGTTGTTAAAAGTATTAAGAATATGAAAAAAATACATTAAAGTACATTTAGAAGAAAAAAAAATGTGCCAAAAAATGCGATTAATTTGCGATTAATCGCGAGTTAACTATGGACAAAATGCGATTAATCGCGATTAAAAAAAATAATCTTTTGACAGCCCTAATATATATATATATATATATATATATATATATAGTGTGTGTGTATATATATATATATATATATATATATATACACACCAGTGCGTTTTGAATAGTCATAATTACATTTTTCTAATTTATAATTCAAATATCTGCAGTTGCTTTCTGGCTGGTGAGAACAGCAACTCAAGATATGTGTAATAGATTCCCACCCGTCAGATCTCTTTAAGATATCTGTAATCACAGTCATTACACGCTGTTTCAAATTTCATTATTTATTACGCTGACAGGATTCACATTATTATTCACAGCACACTCATGAGTACTCTAATTTAAATCTTTTTAATTACATTTTGAGTCGTAAGAATTAACAATTGAGTTGTACAGATAATCTCATGAGAGATATGTGAGGGAAGTTATGACTGCTCAAAACTAGATATCTTATATATTCTATTCTCCATACAACTCGGCGATTAACTATTACCAGTCAGAATATTGAATTTAAGTTTTGACTTGCAGATGTGTTCAATGTTTTAAAAGGATTTGCCATAGATGATCATTGATTAATGTACTGTTAGTTATCTCTTCTCAGCCTGTTTTATTTATATTTAAAATGTTTTGGCCTTGTGACTTTCACCAATACAACACAGGCTGCAACACTGTTTTCTGTTGGATCTGATTGTTTTGGTTTGTCGAAACACGTACTACAAGTGCATGACGTTTCAGTAACATTAAAAGCAGCGCATCGTACGACATTCATGTTGATTCAATGTGAAAACGCATGGAAACAAGAATGACTAATTTAATAAACACAGATCGGAACACAGATTGAAAAAAAAATGTGTGCACACCATTGTTTTGCCTTTTGAGATCTTGAATAAAATAATTAGAGCCCATTTCTTTCGAAAACCCGAAATCATTTTCTCCGCATGGAGAACAGGGCCATTATCTCTCGGGTGTTATGACTCAGCCAGCAGGTGCAGATATGAGCCGCTGCTGTCGGATGGAGACAAAGTGTATAAATGGCAGTCACAATCCAGGAAATCATTTCTGACTTTGATTGAAAGCCGATTCTCACGTGTGAACAGTCTCCACATCGGAGAGACAGAGCCATGAACCCAGCCTTATCCCTGCAGAAAACCGCCTCTCTGCATTTTCATATTTATCCTCTAAAAAAAGCTATTTGCGCTTGCTTTGTACCTGCTGTCAAGCCATCACACACACATCTGTTTGTGTAGATTTAACAGTCTCTTAAACTGCCTTTTTCACTCATTTTGAAGCCGCTTTTTCGGGGTAGAAAATAGAACGTCTCCTTATTTGATTTTGTTAAATAAATTACAAAAGAAGTGTTTCTTCTTTTGATGAATATTCAACCGACTTTTGCTCTTCAAAGTGACACTCAAGCTACTCCAATTTCAACTGCTGATGCACACGCTTCACCTAAGTGCTTTACCTTCTACTGCTTTCGTTGCTTACACTTCAGCAGGCAATTCAACTGCCAACAGGGCTTGAACTGAACTGAAAATGCCCTTAGCGATCAAAGTGACCGCTTTTGTCTCTCACAGATCAATTGACACCTCCACTCCTTTCAGTGCTTTAACATGAGCTAACATCTTCAGCTTAAACTGCAACTGTCGTAGATTCAGTTTTCAGTGTTAACAGAAAAAAAAACATTTTTTACCTTTTCTGAATGCTCGGGCACTATGCTGCAAAATCTATATAATGCAGATCACACTATCTATTTTATTTCATTTATTGTACATATATTTGTCATATTGCACAGTGGTTCAGAGAGAAACGCATTTTCGATTCCTCTGTATGTCTGGCACATATTATAGAATTGACAATAAAGCTGACAATACAATTTTTTATTTTTTTTTACAATCCATTGCTGTAAAATACCGTACCTTAATCATATTTACACATAAAAAATATTTAGCAAAACAAATGGCCATCTGTCTCTTGTAATTACTCAAAAAAGTTCCTTATACACTCATTTATTTCTTACTATCTTATTCAGGGCAGAAAATAGAATTACACCAATTTTGTGCAGAGAAAAAATTGTTGCATACTTACTTGAACTTTCCTGATGTGTCAGCTGCTGCTGCTGCTGCTGCTGCTGCTTCGTGCAAGCTGTTCAAAGAATTCACATTTGAACTTTTCCGGCATCTTAAAAATCGTCTTAAAAATATCCGTTAATTTGCTCTGTAGGTAAGCGCAATTCTTCACATGGCAGACTGCCACACTTCAAATGACATAAACTTTGGATACTTCAGGGAGTTGAGCTAAAAGGGAACACGTCCGCTCCACCAGCATCCGATATTTTTGTGCTTGAGAAGGTTTTCATCTTGCAGGGTAAATAACATACAGTTATTCTGAGAAAATAGACTGATTAACTGCAAATGAGTCAACAACCAAAAAAAAACAACCCTGAAATGGCTTCTCAGAAAAATACATGAAACTTCTGAATTCTGTATTTCAGTAAATCTCTTAAATTGCCTGAATTGCGGGGATGTTTATGCTTTTATAAACTGTGTGTCTTTATGCTGGAATCTGCCTTTTCGTAATCACTCAGATTCACATAGCACTAATCCAAACGAGTGCATGTAATCATGGTGTGTTTTTAGTGTTAATGCAAATTTCCCAGCACAAAGATGCTACCAATAGAATCAGACAACCAACACACTCATTCACTCAGAATCAAGATTTAAAAGCAGCTTCATACAAGAACACAAGGTACATTAAAGATAATGGAGAAGGGACCAATAAGTAAGACATAAAGACATTAAATTAATTCTATGTGTACACATCCCATATATCTGTGTGATAGCTGGTAACAGTTTCTCCATGGCGATTGCTAATTCACCCCCACCTCCCAACTAGAACTGAGGCTGAGCCTCTTAGAGCACAGCACCATGGCTACCCATCAGAACATAGTGAATAGTGAAAAGAAGAAAAGCCAAGCATGTCAGTGACAGCTGCACCGGAGCCCCCCTCTACATTTTAAGCCCTTTTATGTAGCAGAATGACCCTTCTTGCTCCTGTATCCTATCCTGCTTTATGTGCGCCTCATGTATGTTTTATTGTGCAAGCCTCAACTCCCTGCTGCGTCCTGTAATCACCTTTATTCCCTGGTAAATTCATGATTTCTCTTGGCTATAATAGAATGATACAATTATGCAGCGGGAAGGCTCATTAGGGTACACGCAGGTTTTCTTGTGCAACACCTTGAAACGGTGTCAGAGTGCCGTCGTCTATGTTTTACATTTTACATTTAGGTTGTTTGTGAAACATACCTTTGCCCGCAGAGACCCATTAAACCCCGACATTCAGCTGCTCTGTGAAATATCTGGAGGGTGATTGTTGATTAAGGCCTCTTGAGCAGCGGCGGAGGCTGTTTTGTTCTAGTGGATCCGGTGATGCTCACAGGTTGCCTGTAGGTATAGACTTTTTGTATCCATTTTGGATTGTGCACGGTCCATTGAACAGGGGAATTTGTACTTTCCCCCAAGGGAGGTGCATACACAAAGCTTGAAACACGCACCGTTGGGTTTGAGCATTTTTTATTATTATATCTATTCATAGTTTTCTTCTTGCGGTGGTGTGCGGGGCCGAGCCAAATGGGCGCAAAGAGGGAACAAAGTAGAATAACACGCATTCCCAATGTGACTTTTCATGTAGCAAATGTAACAATTTCAACACATTGTGCAGCCGCGCTAGTGATAGGACATGCACGTTTCAGTGGGTTGTTGTTACGGCTTCTTTTGTGCCTTCTACCCCTCTCCCTCGCTACAAGGTAAACAAGCAAGCACAAAGCTAACAGGATGGTCCCCGGAGAACTGCCTGCATACAAAGCGATGATAAGTGTCAGCACTGATTTCAGAAGGGTTCGTGTTCAGATCCCATCCCCCCCTCGCAATCCCTGGGAGTGCCTTTGAGCTACACCGCTGCGCTGCATGCTGTGTTATAGTCACCTCGAGGGAAGCAAAGGAAAGAATTACAGAAGGAGACTTTTTACTTTTTTTTGCAAGTTAGGCAAGTATGATACGAGTCGAAGCTTCAAATACCACCTGAAAATCAGCGGCGACGGTTTGAAAATGGGTTAGATTAATGAGAGAGGAACGTGTTTGACCAGGGTATACTTTTAATAAGCCCTGCCAAACTCTGAATATTTTATGTAGCCCTTGGTGTTGATGAGATTTACAGATGGAATGTGCGGCGACAGTTGCTGCACTGCCGGTGGATGGAGGATGGGGAAATGGAGCAAACAGTTCACTGAAAAGACCACACAGTTTGCTTGACCCCTTGAACCAGCTTGCATGCTTTGTGGCCTGCCACTGTTGTCCTTCTTGTCCATGGCATTTACCGGAAACAAACGGCCACGGATGGCTTCCTCCAGATTAAATGTTGACTTTCTTCCGCGGCTGACAGTTTACCTCGAGTTTGCTCCCGATAGCAGGAGGCAGCGAACAAACACGCGAGCTCTATAAGAGAGGCGACGTATGCACGCCGAGGCTCGAGGACACAACCAACGCAATCATCACGACCCCTGAAAGCGGCATCCATCAGCGGGCTGATGGATTCCATTAATAAAAAAGCATCGGTGTTGTATCCACTGTTCAGCTTGTACTCCTTCAGTGCCACCGCTATAATATCGACCTAATCATTCCCCCTTCCCCGCAGCGCTGGCTTGGAACCTGAAATACCATTGTTATTTATCCAGTAATGAGATGTTGACATTTACAGATAAATTGGAGGAAGAGTTTCAACAATAATCCAGTGTGAGTGCATTGTAATATCAAAAGAAATAATGCTGTATAATATGCTCTTGTTATTGAGCAAGAAAACTGCCCAACTACTTAATTGAAAAGCACTGTAAACGATGTGCACATGCTTTGTTTGTTGTCGTAATGATAAGATATAATCAAATTGCTCAAATATAACGTCTATAAACTTTTCACAGAGTAATAAAGTAGCTTTTTTTTGTGCTCTTGAGCACCGGGTCGTCGTGGTGAGGATATTAAAAATCGTGTAGCGTCAAATATGTTCTGACAATCCATCAAAGGAGTCTAGACATCAGGCCTTTATCCTGGTGCTTTTCATCAGCGATCGTTAGCTACTGAGCTCAACCGGGATCAAGCAGTGGCGGGAACACAGCGATGATCTCCTGAACCCTAATGACGACATGTCGGCAGACTGGTTCTAAGCCTCGCCAATCTCCCTGACGCGGGATGTAATCTCGAGACATGGCCAAGGAGTAGTGTGGCATTTCCTACTTGAGAACCTGCAGTAGCTATGGTGTCTCAACCTTCAGAGAAACTATCGTTGCATGAAGTGTTTCCGAGTGCAGCTTGGAGAATCCGAACCCAGTCTGCAATAAGCTACGAAACATCTCTCTACGAAACCGCACATAAGCTTTGCCTCCAAATCTATGACAAATGTTTCCCGAGGAATCATTTTCTATTTTCTATTCACATTTACTAAATTATAATTGATACAAACACATATAGTGCTTTTAACATTAGCTGAAGTTGGGTTTTATGTGAGATGAGGCTCTGCCAGATGTTTTATGGGGACGTTTGATCGTTTCTAGCAAGTGACATTGGAATGACAGTAAGTTGCACCATTTATGTATAGCAAAATCATGGTGAAATGTTTTATGATATCCCCCCTATGAAGATGCTATTGGGTTGGATTATGGGAAATGTAGTTCATAATGGGCACTTAAAGTCAAGATATTAGAGCATCAATGTTGAAAATGATTTTAATATCTTCTTGCGTGTCCTCCAACTTAATTGAAGTGCAATCCTAAATCTTTTAAAGTTTGCAGTGTTTTCACTGTGGAGATGTACTTAATACTTTGCAGAAGCCATTCGTCTGCAGTAGGCTGGACAAAGCTTGTGAGTAAGTAGGGAAAGCAATTATCTGAAAAGAGCCATTTTAGCCGACAGACAGATTGATATAGTCACACCAGGCTCTCCTGATTTTATAGGTTTGGAGGCAATAAGATGCAAACACTCGGAAGATTGAGGACACTGTTGAAATATAGATATTACGGGTTCAATTAAAGCTTCCTTTTTTCCCTGTCTGTACACTTTAAACACCAAATATTGAGAAGAAAAAACAGATCCACTAAAAGCTTGCTCAGCGTGCTGTTAATTGAGGTGTTTTGTCATGTTGGAGGTTGATGGAGTGAAGACAGAAATATGCACTCTGCTAAACGGTGACAGTTGAAAATGGTCCATCTGTCCATGTTTAAACACACACAATGGCCTTCCTCTAAGATATGTGGCAGTTTCTGTGATCGCTCTCATGTTCCCAACATCGAAGGGGTTGATGGCCATCAAACAGCTCCGACTTCAAACAGAATTGTTCGGGGTTGGTTACTTGTCACGGTAATTTCAGAACTCCAAAAAAGTCTTCAAGTGTTCTTTCTTTAGAGATGTTTCGGGGGATTATTTTTGTTGGAGTCGTACTTTGAGGAGGGGTCTTGATGTCGTCTTTACACTTCTGACATTTTCTTCTGAGATTAAAACGCCGCCATAAGAAGGAGGTTGCCGTAGTGACTGCACAGGTTCAGTGATCAAAATGTAGCTCGCCTTGACTTCTTTAAAGACCTCCGTGCCTGTTTGTGGAACATTAAACAACGCCTATTAATATTTCAGCTACTCCGAGAAATTCATATTCATAGTGGTAGCCCACATGCCTTTTTTGAGCTGAAAAGATTTGATTTCAAGAAATGAACTTGACTGTTATGTGGTGTACCATTCGTTTTAGGCAGGGATGTTTTATGTGGCCATTAAAAATGAGAATCTGACAGCTCTCTACTGATTCTCAGGGGGCAGAAGCAGCGTAGGATCATTTTTGCTATCGGTAGGCTGCTCTTAATGGCAACATGAGAACTGTTGAAAATATTTGAGCTTTAATAATCAGATGTCATGTCACAGACACGTTATGTGAGAAATTGCACATTCACGTCTTCCTCTGCTATTCCAAAAGGGCAGAGAATGAATGGAAAGAAAGCTCATTGAACATTGGAACATTGAGTCCACTATACAGAGCATTCATCCACTGCTATTGAAACGTTTCTTTGAATATTCGACTATTCATGAGCAAAAAGAAGCATTGACACCTGACATTGGTGTAATTTAAGTAAAGATGGTAGATATGATAGACAGGGTCAATGTGCATGGGCTCCCCTCGAGCAGAAGTATTCTTGCTGGAAACATTTCCAAGTGCAGCTTTATGAAAGCTTTGAATGTGGATGAGAAATATTTCCTGTAGAAAGATTTGTATCCTGCAACTCCAAAGACAGGTTTCTGGACAGAACGTTGCTGTAATGTTTTCGTTATTGGATCACGTAGGATCCTGTGTGTTTGCTTTTGGACGCAATCTAAAAAAAATAAGTGAAATACAAAGATCCATTTGGTGAATGCATGTTATCTCTGGAGGTTTTAATGGAACATTGCTAGTTTGATGATCCTTAATGACCGTCACATTAGTAAGCAAGTCACAATGTCATTGCAGTAAATGGCACCATTTCATTCCATTTATTTTGTAGCAAAATTATTCATGCATGAATCCTGTATGTTTTGATCTGATTTAGATGTCCGGTAAACATGGTGTATATTTGTGTGTGTGTGTGTGTGTGTGTGTGTGTGTGTGTGTTAGAAGTGGAATTCACATGGTGTAAATACATAATTCATACATTTACATATTTTAGTCGTATTAAATGTGAAATATTAATGCATTATATTAAAATGTGAAAAGTGACATGAAATGTGCTAAACGTTTGAATTACAGTTTAATCAAGCTTGTTATCTCTGAATAGGTAATGTGACGTTATCCCCTCATCTGTGTAATCATCAATCCTTTAAGGCAAATGCCCTCAAGTCCTTTATTAAATCAGGCACCACTACTAAAATATTGACATTATTTTCCAATAGATGGTATACTTTTTTAAGCGATTGCCTTAATCTGATGGTATTTTTTTTCTTCTTCCAGCTACACTCAGATGTGGACAAAGGTGATGGCAAGGTGAAGTACGTGTTAACTGGTGAGGGCTCCACCTCCATCTTCACCATCGATGAGAACACAGGGGACATCCACGCCACCAAGCGCCTCGATCGGGAGGCGCAGGCCTACTACACCCTCCAAGCTCAGGCCGTAGACCGAGTCACCAACATACCTGTGGAGCCCAGGTCTGAATTTGTGGTCAAGGTCCAGGACATCAACGATAACGAGCCAAAGTTTCTTGATGGACCTTACTTGGCAGGAGTACCGGAGATGTCGCCCTTAGGTAAGATTCCCCTTCCGTCTTACACATCATCCCATATAGTTCCCATCCTTGTATTAATCCCTCTCCTCTTCTCCAGCTCATACTCTCACTTTCTCTTTGACTTGTCCTCTGCTGTGACGTCTGCCGTTTCACAATTGTCCACCTCACTGAATGTGTCTACATCTCTCTCTCTCATAGTCTTAGTTAGCGATATGAATTAGAATCCAGCGTGTTCACTTTGTAAGACTCAATATGCGCCAACAAGAAGTTCTTGTGCGTGAATTGAGCTCCACATCAATTGAGGTCATGGTTAAAATATTTGGATTTTTGCATCCTTTAGCCGTATCATGCAGGGTTATTATCACCTTTGTTATTTTCACTTAAACTGTACGCCAACTAATCCGACTTACTAATACTTTTCTGCACTTGAGTTTTAAAGATTTAAATACCTTTGGTTCCGTTTTTGAGGTTGTACAAAGATTGTAGATTGCTGTATTACCAAGTTGCCCTTGGAACATTTGACAAGACAATTCATTCATGTAGCACATTCAGACATTAAAATTAATTCATGAAAGATATTGAGAGTAAAATAAATGAAAAACTCAAAGAGTTACAAATCGGGTGTAAAAGGTTTGAACCTGGCAAAACCTTACAAGCAGTGATTTTTGGTTTTTGCCGAAAGTGTCAGATGACCTGAGAGGCTTTTTATTGCATTTTATTGCAAAAATATGAGTCTGAATAGTGTAAGAATATTCAGTTCATTAGTGATTGATTTGATATAGTCAACAAGTATTATAATCAACACTTGGAACTACTATTACTTAGCCATCAGACATTTTTTATCTGCCTTTTATAATATTTTGTTACAACTGACCTACGCTAAGGCCCGCCCCTTGATGCTACTAGTCAAGCTGTAAAAACTACAATGGAGCCCACACTGTAACTAACTGCACTCCCTGAATAAAATATCTACTTTTAAATAAAAAAAGAATGTAAACGCCATTTGATAGAGAAGGAGACAGAAAAGTCTTAAAGGATATCACCAAGCTGTCAAACTGCTTCAGAAGCAATAAAGTTAACAAGGAAGAAGCTCAAGGCTGCAGGTCACTGTGTAAAAGTGAACCACAGCATCACCTGGCAAAGAAGACAATGGCATTCAGGAACAACAGCCGGGTAGGTCTTTATTGTCACAATCTTTGAAAAGCAAAATCAGCATATGGATACATTCACTATACCTTCAAGCATGGAAGTGCTAATGCTAGTTAATAATGTGCACCGCTAATGTCAGCTCCATGTGGTTTTTACCCTCCAACCGCGCCGGGTAACGATTACACATTTAACCATGGCTGGCTCAAAATCAACAAAACCAGTAAAATCTGAAATGATTGCATGAGAGTCTATGGAGCTCAGATATTAGCCATTAGTTTTATGGGTATTTAAAAAAAAAAGTCACAAGATGTGGTCAGATGATCACCAAAGTCACGACAAATCATGAGGGAATCCTGAATGTCATCGTAGCAATCCGTCCCAGAAGTGTGGAGACATTTCACTGAAATGCCTCAAATGTCAACTTAAAGTTATTATGATTCCTCCCCTGGGGACCATGAATGTCACGTCAATCTAGCCAATAGTTATTGAGATACCTCAGTCTGGACCACAAGTGTTAATGACCAACATTGCCATTTACAGAGCCACTCCGCTAGCACGGTTAAAAACATTTAACAGCTGTAGTTGTGGCTCAGTCAGTCTTTCTGCTGTTGATTACATTAGCATTTATCACTGCAGATAATTCTTTTATCTGCCCGTTTTAAATGCAGTCCTGGAGGAAGCCATCATATCAGACCCTGTCTTTAACTTGCTGCTCCCTGCTGCATGGTCAAGATTTCCTCCAAGGTTTAGAACGGGTCACGCTCTAGCTCAAAATGCTGGTAAATGCAAATGAGCCATAACAACATCCTGAGGCTTTTCAACTTAGCAGGTGTATAAGAAACAGAAAGAGTGACCTCCATATTGAAACGCCATGGTGTGTCTCTATGAGGAAGTTTTGCACTTTGAATGTTAGTTTACCGACGCTTGTTCAGCTTATTTTTCAAGGTTTGTTATGAATTTTCCAATCATTTTTTACCCATAAATGCTGCCTAAACTCTGCATTTTGATAAAGAAATGGGTGCCACTGATGGGTAAATGCTGTCGGAATGCTGTGTTGTGTTGTTTTTACATCAGTGCATTGTAATGAAGTCTGATGTACCTAATTTACATATTTATCACCTCACATATGCCAGCAAAGACCTCTAGGCTTAGAAATGGTGATGAATGACGCATGTTTAAAAACCGACTCAAGCAAATTTAAGGTCTGAATCAGGCTTGAAGGCCACGGGCATGTTTTCCACAAATTGGGCTCAGAGTTTATTCTTACAGGTACCTCTGCTGGAAAAAAAAAAAGGTCTGATCCAGACAAATTCATCTTTCAGTCCATCCGTTACACAGCAGCAAATACATCCTTAACTTCCTCCAGCTCCTCTCAGGGATCCCAAGGCACTCCCAGGCATGCTGGGAGCTGCGGTCCAATCACAAGTGAGCTATGAATGATGGGATGGATTCAGAATTTTACCCGTTTATCAAAAACGGCAGATATGTTGCAACTGATTTTTCTTTTAAAAACAAACAATTTTGAATCTGTAGTTGGGAAATGAATTATTTGTATTTTCTTTGGAGGTGTTCTTGCTGATTATTAATAGCAGACATTCTATTACAATATATTTGAAATGACAAGAAGCATCCTGTGAGAGGAAAGGAAATCATTTGGAGATATTTGATACCGAACCCATGTACATAAACAAAAAATAATTTGTCAGGCACTTCAGTTCGCAGTCTGAATAGCAATCCATCATCAGAATCAGCAAGCAATCAGTCCCCTCACAATGGTGGAAAGATTAGAAGTAGATGTGGATTGTACACAATCAACACAACAGCCATCATTCAGCCGGCGTCTGAGCATGTCTTTAAAGAGTTACTTATAGACTATATCCACATTTCTTTGAGTTAGTGAATTAAAATGCATCGTCACGTTTTATACTATCAACATACACTGGTACCTGTCTATAGGGTGAATTGAATGGCAGTTCCTTTTTTGTAGAGACAAAGGAATAATTCTGTTCTCATGCCTTTGGTTTCATCCTGAATTTCCATCCATCCATCGTCTACCGCTTATCCTGTATTCAGGGTCGTAGGGGGGCTGGATACCAGCTGACATTGGGCGAAGGCGGGGTACACCCTGGACAGGTCACCAGTCTATCACAGGTCTAACATGTAGAGACAAACAACCATTCACGCTCACATTCACACCTACGGGCAATTTAGAGTCACCAATGAACCTATCCCCATCCTGCATGTCTTTGGACTGTGGGAGGAGACCGGAAAACCCGGAGAGAACCCACGCTTACACGGGGAGAACATGCAAACTCCACACAGAAGGAACCCGGGCCGACCCGGGAATCAAACCTGGGACCCTTTCGCTGTCTCGGCACTACACTACACTACACTACACCACCATGCAGCCCATCCCAACGTTCTTAAAAAAAAAGTACACACGTACCTTTCCCTGTAGTTAAAAAAAGAAGAGTTTCACACTGTGTTAACAGGCTTGTGGTTACTGGGCGAAGACGGGGAGTGATGTCTGCATTCGAATGCATTTTATTGAATATATAACAGGGGCTTGTTTTAGCTAGAAAGGGTGTTAAGCTGCTTTTAAACAAACAGATATTTTTGGGCTTACCTGGGGTAACGCTGACGAGCTGTGAAAGCAACACTAACATATCACATCTTAAGTTGATGAAGTGTTGCCAAGTTTGGAGGTCTGGATGTTTAAAATTACAGCAGATACGGAGCAACGTTAGCTTTTGACTTTGAGTGTAAAGTCCAGTATTCACTTTTATTCCATCTCTGTTTCTGGTATCTTACTCCTTAGGCTCTTTGGCTGCTCCACTAATGACTAGCTAGTAGTTAAATGTGGCTGCAGTTTGCTGTTGAGCAGGTAGAGTAGTTTTCTTTTTTTTAATTTTTTTTTTTATATCAAAGAGTTACCTGCTGCAACTGGAAAAGACCCTTTAAAATCAGTGAGGGTGAAGCAAAACAATAAAATGTGTGCCAGAAAATGAAAACAATGGAAGATGCTCTAAAGCTCCGTAACAGAGGATCATTCTCTGCGGGTAAATCAAAAGGCAGGACCCCTTTCGCATGAATGCCAATATAAACATATTAATTATGGGCATCTTAAATTTCAGGGTTTTTTACCAGCGTGGTAAATGATAGCACACTGCACTTGTGCACAGCAATAAACACAATGAACTGAAAAGGTCACTGTGCATATCAGCATCACCTCAAACATGCACAGCGCCATACAGATGGAAATTACTGGAAAACAAAAGGTGTTATGGCCTTTTTTTTTTTCTTTCTCCACAACCTTGAAAGTGAAAATGAAAATTTCCGCAGGCATGCAGCGGCAGTGGGAGTCGTTCGGAGGGAAACGGCTCTTTGCTTACTATACAGGCAGGGAGATCTCTGAAGGATTACACAGCCGACTGTCAGCGGGGGGGTGCAGAGCTCAGGCTTAAGGAACCAGAGGATTAGAGTACAAGGGCTCGGAGTCTCGTGTCCAACCTGCGATAACACGGCAAGCAACTCGGCACATAGCTCAGAGGGAGGAGCGCGTTCGCACCCCGACACAGTGGGTCACCCCCGCCACTTTATTAACTCCGCCAGTTCCCGTGAAGGTCTTCATCGCAGGTGGAGGAGGACAATGCCTCGCCTCTCTTTGTAAATACCCGCACAGAGCAACCATCAATGCGGCGAAGAGCAGGCACCTTGTGTCCTCAATAATTCCTTTATAGACGTCTTTAAATCATTAAGGGTCACAGCTCTGCACCGCTGATGAATGAGTTCAATTTAGAGCAAATCATGAATTCAATTAATTAAAGTAATTAGAGGCGGCGCTCGTCCGTCCGTACGAAGACCTTACGGCCCGGGGATCTCCGAAGGCTTTTGTCTTAATCACGACGGGGATGTCGAGTAAAAAGACGAGAGAGCTCGAGGACAGTCGGAGGTGTGACAGTCGTGAGGCTCGACTCTCTCTCTCCTGCTGCACAGCAAAAGGGGCCAAAGGAACAGTTTGAGGGCTCATTACAAGCACAGAAAATGTAATGTCAACCCAAGGCCACCGCTCTTGAATTTACTACGCACCAGTCCTATATCCAGCTGTCATTGTTCCTGCCTAATTCATGAGAGCGCCGATCAAGGGTGGGATAGTCATTTCATCCTGGAAATGAAAAAGCGTTCCGCTTTAGGAAAAGTTGATCCAAATTATTATTTTCTTTTTCCCCCTTTTGGGGTCATTGTGATCCCTTTTTTGCATTGTGGGTTACAAATATACACTCAGTGGCCACTTTATTATAACATTTCCATACTTTTCCTATCCAGTTAAAACCATGTATGTCCAAAGTTAAGTTAAGTTTATTTCTATTTTAAAAAGCCTCTTCTATTTGCACAAAGCTCATGAAAAGTTGACTTTGTGGGAGATACGCGCTTCTCGCTGGACGCCGACGCTGCAATTATGATCTCAGAGAATATGATGCATGGCTGTAGATTAATCTACCCAGCAGTATATAAAGGAGTTCAAATGAGCTCAACCTTAAACATCCACAGCAGTAAAATGCAACGCACACACTCACGCGGCAGTAATACGAATCCAGAAACACCATATATGATCGTAAAACACCGGCAGGGACCATTTTACTGCAGAATGAGGGCTTTTACTTGTCATACGTTAAGTAATTTGCTGATAATACTTTAATACGTTATTTAAGTGCGGTTTTGAATGCATGACTTTTACGTGTAGTGGTGTAATTTTTCGCACTGCGAGATTGATGCTTTCATAAGTAAAAATCTTGAGTACTTCTTCCACTACTGGGTGGGCTGGACTACTTCATAATGAGAGGTGTTGCTGATTTTTCTTTTGTCCTCCTTTTGTCATTGAACTGAACATTATAGGCATCATAAATGTGGGATTTACGGCAGAGCAGTTGTATTTGATTGCATTAGATTGTCCAGGTGTACCCAATAAAGTGGCCACACCTCGGATGCCAAATGCACAGGAAACACCAGGAAGTGAGTAACTTTCTTTCTGTTTTCAAACACAAGTTAAACTCTAAACCAGAGATCATTAACGTTTTTCAGGCTAAGGATCCCCAAGGATTATAAGTGACCCTGTGGAGGGGAGACAATTGTGTTCCTTATTGTCCTATGTGTAGTGCAGCTTATTGTACCATGTTTAATAGTACTTATATACAATGCTAAGCCATTATAATCATAATTGTTGACAGATTCATTTTTTTTATTCTATTTTGGCATTTCTACATCACAATTTCACAATATAAGTTCAAACAAACAGGACGATTTATATTTGCTGAATATATGTTGTTTTCATGTTAAGGTGTATTTTTGGACATATTTACATTTTTGGAAGAAAAAGGCTCCCCCGAAATGATACCCTATAGGGGTCTTGGACCTCCTGTTGGAGATCTCTGCTCTGAACAACAAGCACTGTTTATCTGAAGCCCCGGGCTAATCAATTTAGTGTGACATCTTTGAGTGGCAATGCAGAATTACTGGGCTTGAACGCATTTTCATTAAAACATGTTGCAATTCAATTTTAAAATCAGGTATTTATTTACATTTTGATTTACTTTACTCGCATGCTTTCTACATGCAGAAGATGCCCACCCACGTGGTTTGTGTTGCATTCTGGATCACAATCCCCCCCCTCCGTTCGCACTCAGAAATGCATATTGTACTTGACAGGAGGATGCAGCCTGTAAACGTACCTGTCTCCCATTCACATTTGAGCACGCCACATTTATTTTCATTACTGGCAGATGACAGTTGCTCACCCAAGATGCAGAATTGATTAGGAAACCGGTTTTGTACACAGCTGCCAGGGAAACGGGTAAAAAAAAAAAAAAAAAGTGAAGATCAGCGCCGTTACGTCAATGAAGACGGACAAATATTGAAGGGATACAGACAGGACAAATTGAGAGGCAGATGACGGCCTCGTGGAGCAGAAAGAATCTACTCAAATTCAGGGCGTTTTTTATTTTATTTTTTTTTTTACATCCAGCTCACCCAGGCTTTCAATCTGACAATATTGTTGGAAGAGCATGTTTATTGGACGACCTGTAGGGGAGAAAAAAAAGCTTTAAAAGCTGTGCTCTGTCCGAGTCCATATTGAATGTTAATTTACAACCCCGTCTGCAGAGCACTCTGTGAAGTGATTTTAACTATCAACCTGTAATAGAGATTTTGCCGTCGCAGGAGTTCTCTTTCACACAGCCATCCTTTGACCTTGGTGTTTTAAACTACCTGTAATATAACCTGTCATGACTAAGAGGTGATGATATAATCTAGGTGTCCTTCTACAGCCGGCCTGGTGATAACTTCTCCAGCTTCTCCCAAGCTTTTTCTTTTTTTTTCTTTTTTTCTATTATATTGTTCACATTCAGGGCCAGGGCCTGTTAATTTTGCTTTATGGCCAGCATGGAGGACTCTAATCTTCAATTTCTGTGATCACTTTCATTCTGTAAAAAGCCTGTAAAATACGTCTCATGTTGGAAAGTGAGATTTTTATTAGGATGTTTTCCTCAAAGTAAAATATCACCAATGTGCTCCGATATGAGCTCAGGATATGTGCAGCTTGCCATTAAAGTGATATATATTACAGTATTCCCAACTGGAAAAGGCATGTTTTTATCAAATAACTCCCTATTATCACATGGATATCAACCCTTTGACATTAAAAATGTCTACCCGTTAAATGAGCCCATCTGGAGCAACGAGGCTAATTCATAGCACTGTGACCGACCCATTGAAATTGATTGGCAAGGATTGTTGCTGATCATGTTTTCTCTGTGAAATCTTCAAAGGCGTCTCTGCCTTTACCTTCCGACGCCGCGGCTGTCAGCTCAAGTCATGTCAACCACGTTTTGTCTGTATGTTTAAAAAGAAATACATAAGGAGTCATGTCTGATGTCTTCGCTGCCTTGGAGGAAGAGTGGGAGAGGACTACTGTACTGTACTGAAACAGTTGTCAGTTGTCAGCAGTTGAGTTTGAAAACAAATTTCCTTCTTGTAAGCTGGGAGGACGTCTGGGCACTAAAGGGCACAAAAACAAAATCGGGCTTTATCTTGAGTTTTTCTTACTTTATGTGCAGTACTCCGCTGAGTAATGTTTCCCTGGGACTAAGGGGAGACGGTGTACAATATTATATTTTCTCTTACACTATAATTCAGAGGTCAAATTCCTTCCCTAAGCCTACCATGGTTAACTGTAGATCGGGAGCTAATAGTGGATGGTGTTGTGTTAGCATATTGGCTAAGTGATGTGTTATACAATAATAATTAAAACATGCATTTGTACTTGTTAGTTTCTTTATCTAACAGGCAAAATGACCTTTTGAAAGCTTCTTTGTTTATTGATTTAATTGGTTGGCTTATGTTTGTGTAAATTTTAAGCAAAAATCCAATTAATTATATATATAGTTTGTAAAATTAGAGCTATTTTTAAATAAAGGTTTTTTTTAAAGGCTTGGTATTGCTTTCTTTGTTTTTTTTTTTTTTATTAATGCAGACATTACAAGATGTCTGGCTACCATACCAAATACCCTTTAAGGTGTATGTATGTATGTAGGAATAGATTCAGTCTTAATTTCTGGTAATTCAATAGATAATTTTTTTGTGTTATACCAAATGGATTCTATGGTTCAGTATATCCTTGTTGGATAGTTACATTGTTTAGGTTAAATCCTTAGGTCTTTTCCCTGTTCTATGATATATAAATCCATATAAACCAGCTCTGCCTTGCACTGTGTACTAGCATCTGAATTTCCTGGAGCATCCTAAACAAACAAAACTTCAGATGTGTGAACAAAAAAACAGCGATCCTGGCTCTCGCCTTCACATTTAATTTCATTTTCCCAGTTCCATTTTTCCTCTCTGTAGAGCAGCATCTTCTCCAGAAACGGTTTGTAGCACCCTAAAAATCCGTAACTGAATGGGTTACCATCTGTGCATGTTAACAAACTGGAAATAAAAATAGTTAGAGTAAAGAAAAAAAAGGGAATAAAGGAAGGAAAAATGTTTTCCCAACTGTGCCTTTTTCTAAAACTTTCTCTCATTAAATGAGATGCAAATCTTTGATCTACAGAGTTTTATTGAGCCCTAATTTGTGCAGAACAAAGACAAAGTGTCCTCCTATGACATCGCCGGAGGACAAGTTCAAACTCTTTGTCACCTCTAGGAAAGTTTTGGAATGCATTTGATATGCAATGCATAATCATTTATTTTTTTGGTGGGGATAAAGTACCGGTTTCACATAGCACAGATTGGTTGCTGAACCCATTTGGCTGCCGAATTAGAATCAACAGATTGAAGTTACCGGAAAAGATGCTGCCGACTGATCTGCGGGAGGGGATTGGAAAACAATGGCAGCTAAATGATCTCCAAAGGCGGGGAGTTACACTTTAATCCTGCCGCAGCTTCCCTGCAAACGATTGCAAAAACCGACAGTTATTTGTTTTCGCAGCGTTTGAGGCCGAGAGCCAGTGCACAGCACATGTCAGATCTTTTGGTGCCTGCTGAAGTGAAGAAGTGTTTTAAAGAACAACAAAAAAAACGACCGAAAGTAAACAACAAAAGAATGTGTTATGACTAATTACTAATGAGATAATTTACTGCCTGAGAAGTCACATTCTCATTTGTCTTCCTCCTTTTTTCCCACCTCGTGAGTTGAATTGGTCACACGCTCTGTTGATATGTTGTTTCCACGTTTAGCTCTGTTTGACTTCCTGGATGCTGTCTTGGAAACTAATGAAGGGTTGTCTCCCCGCAGGAACCATGGTGGTCCAAGTGGCAGCCACGGATGCAGATGACCCGACATATGGGAACAGTGCCAGGGTGGTCTACAGCATCGTCCACGGCCAGCCGTACTTCTCAGTGGAGCCCAAGACAGGTAGGTTCGCCATGCGTTGGACAAAGTGGGGGGGATTCAACACTATATCAGCTTTTTACTGCGAGTGGTGAGATCCTGCATAATAAGAATCGCCAGGCAGAGTTGTTAGGCTTTTACTCGATTTTACATCAAAATTTCTGTTTTTGTTCCTTTTTTTGTTTGTGTATTTGAATCACAATGACTGAATGAAAATTCAGTGATGAAGAAGATAGATTACCGGATCTTTTGAGTGATAATGAATACGAATATTATTTTTCTCAATGAGATTTTATATTATTGCTTATTTAGTCATTTATAAGCAGTGTTAAAGAAAAAACAAACAAAACTACTAAACCAAATGGCACATTTCAGAATAATGTGTATTAGGACAGCCCCCTCTTAAAAGATTAGTTGCCTTATTAGTCATTGTTTTATACTTACTCATAATAAGTGTGGTGTCGAAGAAGTATATTGAAATACTCAACTAAAGTACCTGAATATTGTACAGTACTTTGAAGCACAAATGCCGACAATGATAATGTTTTGCCATCAACAAATTTAACCACTGACTTTCAAAAAACGCAGCTGACAACCAGATTCTGTCAAATGTTGTCATTTGGTCCAACAAAGATAACAGTAATCAGAAAATAGAAGAAAAAAAGAATAAAAGGTCTGAAAGAAAGTGCAAGTTAAGATGTGAGGTACTTTGTTGACTTGTGGGGCGTTTCATCCTGAGAAGTGCGGCGGCAGTCCTCGCTACATCTTCATAGCCGGCTCATTAGCCGCTGCCCTGCCGAGGCTCGGCTACTCCATGCAAAGCACTCTTGCGAGAAAACATAAAAATGTGGGCCATCCCATAATACTCTCCGTCTCTTTCGAGAGCAACACACATGTTGGCGGCCTCGTGAGTGTGGTTCAGGAACTGGTGAAAGCCACTGCAATGCAGGGGGCTACATGGGTTATTACTCAGACACTCAGACACAGAAATGTGAGAGATGCTCGACAACAAATACTCAACGGTGACCCGTTAGGTTCACTGTAAACACTCAATCAGCCTAACCACCAGAAGAGAGCGGAGCAGAGAGGGAGAGAGAAAATGAATGCATATCGCAAGTAAGGAAAATGACTTCACACTGTGTTGGTATAATGGATGTGGAGTCTGAGGAGCGAGGTTGTTGTGTGCCTCAAACATTTCAGCACACTTCAGCTGTGAAGTAGCTCTGAATCTCTATGTTGTTTTTCCCCTTTCTAGAGACATTCGACTAATGAAGCCTCCCGCTGAACCTTTCATTAGGAAACATTTCCGTGTTTTGGGGCAAACATTTACATGTTTTAAACACTCTAAATGGGAAAAAAGTTCCTCATGGATACTCTTTAAGCTCCGACAGTTCCACCGGGACTTCTCTGAGGCTGCAAATCTTTGATTTTAAGTGACTCCTCATGGCTGCTTGGAAGCTAAAACTTCTGTGAGCTAATGAATGCTGTGATCACCTTCCTTAAGATGGGTTTGGTTCGGAACTTATGACTTATTTGTGCTTCAGTGTTTTCCTTGGTTCCTCTTTGCAATTTATTCAGTTGGTGATCAAGCAACAGCCTTGGACCTCGTTTTTTATCGTTTAAGGCAAAAAGTAGCTGATAATCCAAAATTACCCTAAAACAGGCCAAAAAGATGGCTATTCATTCAATGCATGTTTACTTTGTAAAAACAAAATATTTCTGAGGAGTTTTGTGATCTTTAATCATATCTCAATTTATTTTCTGAACATATCCAAGACTTTTAGTTATCTTCATTCATCTTTATTGATAGGTTGCTGGTTGCATTTTCCCGACCCCACAGATTCAACCTATTTGTCCAGATAAATAGATTTGGTCTCTACCATTCCCTGAAGGAAACATCTCGAGGTCTAGCTGCTAAACCCTTTCCTATGCCCACCAGCTCTCTGCTAACTGTCTCCTGTTTGGCACTGAGCAGGAAGCATTCATTGAGATTTTCAGCTGAAAAAAAAAAAAACGACTTAATTCACGCTGATGTTTTCTCGCCAACGGATGTATTCATGGTTTCGTTTCCAACACCTGAGGGAAATATCTGGCCATTTAGCAGGTAAATGCTCCGCTGTTTTCACCAGATAGTTGCCAACTTTATCTCTGTGCTGTTTGATGCCGGACTTGTGGCGTTAATGAGTTTTTATTATCAATTAACAGCTGCCTGTTTGGGCTGGAAACAATGCTGATTACTGAACCAAAGCAGTATAGCTTTTCTCCCATTTTCCTGCTGGATACGTGCTTGTGCACATGTGGGGATTTCACCCAGAAACATCCTGAACACAGCAAAATATTATATCTATGTTGAAGAACTGACACCAAATGTTCTAAAAACTTTGAGCAGATAACCTGTCAGATTTTCCTGTTTTCTGAGGCTGCCTCATTTCAATAAAACACTTCCAATTTCACCTGATAGGATGCCACGTATTCACTGTATTTACACAAATTAAACCCGAGTGCCGGCTATAGACCTCTTCTGACAGTTGAAACTAAAGCGAAGCTGGATTTCATATTCCTTCTCTCACATTTCTTCCACTATTTACAATCCAAATTGCTCAAGTTGTTAGCTTCAAGGTTTGATTTCTCGCTCACACTGAACCCCGACTTGACACCAATGTGTGGAGAAAATGTTGTCTTCCAAGTTTTTTCATTGTAAAGAGTGGAAAGTTTAAAAGTTGATGCTCACAGACAAATCCCACATTGGTACTCTACTCTCTGTAGAACAGTGGGTGGTTTATTAACCTGTCAAAAAAGAGGCAGACACACACACACACACACATAAATGTGCACCCAGACACTGCCCATGGGTCCCTACCAGCACCTCGGTTTCCTGCCGCCCATCTCTTCCTGACCACGACTGATTTTATTGGTTCTCCTTCCGTCCACATAGAAGCTGATTGGATGTCGTGTTTATGAGATGCAGTATCGGTCCCAGAGTTGAATGGCGTGGATGGCTGTCAAGGAGGTGTGACTCCATGTGGGACTCCATGCAGGGAAGCAAGTTGACATGTCGAGTAACCTTAATAAAAAAGAGTGTAAAAACACGGCTGATGGAACACTAACCTGTGTGTCGAGGGGGGAATCCTGCAGGCTTTTACAGCGGTATTGTTACTCTCTTGAGGTCTCGAAGTTTTTTGATAGATTTCTTTTTTTCCTCTAATATTGCTTCCTGAAAAAGTAGAGACACGTGTAATTATTATAGAAATATTAGATGTTCTTCCGGTAAGCTTCATCTTAATTTAGTTACCTTTCAAGAAGAACTACCTTGGGGAAATATTAATGCTACTAAAAAAAATGCTCTGGCGGTTTTCTGTTAAAAAAGATCCCGTTGTGTCATCAACTTCTACCTCTGGAGCTGCTTTTACAAACCTGCCGACATCCGTGCCTATTTGTCTTTATTTGCTGTTTATTTATTTTACACTTTTCCGTGAAAATCACAGCACTTACAGATATGATTAAATTATCCGAAAGCAACTCATCTCACTTTCTGCTGCTTCTTATTTTAAGATTAAATTAAAATGAGCGCCGTGAAGAACTAAAGAGGCCATTTATCATGCTGTATCCGAGCAGTCGTTTTTGAAACGGCGACCGACAGAAACTTGACCACTTGCCTGTGGCTCTTCAGTCTTCTTTAACAAAGTTTGCGGGAACACTTGAACCCGTCATCGAGTCTCGAGTGAGACTTCATGACACCGATACCAATTAGACAGAGAGCAGACATTTACTTAAGTGATCTCGAAACAGCATGTCTGCCCCATAAAGTCCCCATTATACTCTCATATCTTGTTTTTCTTTAAGCCATTCAGCTCAACGAGCAGAGCTCATACTTTCACAGCCTTCGACTCGGTTGCTGATGTGCTTTTCATTAAGCTAAGTGGATTCTTTAAACCCCAACGTTGATATTTCAAATGATTTGATGGCTTATGATTGCTTACTTGGAGTGGCCTGTGTTCCCTTACAGTAGAGATATGTCTGGGTCCAAATCAGGCCCGATCCCACTTGAACCCACATATTTTCTGTCCAAGCCGCAACAGTTTTAGTGTGATAAAAACGTTGTGAATTTGGGAATTGATTACATCTGTCTCTGTGGGAATGTTTCGATCACACGAGTTGGAAACAATCCCAGCCAGCCACCACTGGAACTGAATTCTACAAGTACTATAATACTATTCATCGTATTAAATTGTGTCTCTGGGCACACAACTATGGAAAACAATCAAACAAAGTGGAGAACTTTGAGGATCTTTGAGAATACCCACACAGAGTATAAAAGATAAATGACGTTCCAAATATTTGCTCTCTATTTATTTGATTAAAAAATCAAGTGTAGAATATACCAGGGAGAAAAACTGAAGAGGAATCCCTCTCCCAGGATGGAAACAAATGTTTTATACCCAATAAACAACATAATAATTACAACTTACAATCCTTATGAAATAAATTATACATTTAATGAGATCAGTAATAAATAATAATAGAAGATGATTACTAATATAATAATATACAGTCAGCAGCATTGGATGTAATGGAATGATGATGATAATAAAAGCAGTAATACTAATTATTATGTGACTAATAGTAATAATAGTAGCAGTGGGTGTTGAGAAGGGCCACAGCAGCAGAGAGGGGGAGGAGCTTTGTATATCATAGGACGCTCCCTGGCAGTCGAGGCCTACAGCAGCATAACTAGGGGCTGGTCCAAGGCAAGCCTGAGCCAGCCCTTAGTATAAGCGTAATGAAAGAGGAAAGACTTCAGCCTACTCTTAAATGTTGCGAGGGTGTCTCTTTCCCCCGGACTTTAACTGGGAGCTGGTTCTACAGCAGGCGAGCTTAATAGCTGAAGGCTCTGGCTCTCATTCTACTTTAGGAGACTCAAGGAAGCACAAGTAACCGTGCATTCTGGGTGTTTTAGTGGGGTAATAGGGTGTTACAAGCTCTTTAAGATAAGGTGGCGCTCGCCATTAAGGGTTTTGAAGGTGTGGAGGAGGATTTGAAATACTATTCTGGATTTTCAGGGCAGAGAAGCGAATACTAACACAAGTAAGGCTGTAGCAGAAAAAAAAAACATCTATTGAATTAAGGGATGCCATTATTTGTTTACTTTAAAAAGTAGCATTCTTTCAAAAGGTATTATAATCCCTACAGATGGCTGACATTGTGTCCGCCTTTCTGTATCGGCTGTGGAAGGGACCACATTATTTGTGTTAACTGTTAGTTTTTAACATATTGTCAATACCATGTATCTTACAGAAGACACTCAGGGGGTGAGACACCAGCTTTTTAGACAGCGGACCAGGATTGAGTGTTGTGGGATGAGCGTTCTTCTGTCTTTGCAAGTTACTAATTAGTCCCATTTGCAGCACACGCCCGGGCCGTAGCGGAGGGTGACTTTGACAAAGTGCCTGAGCTGAAATACACTCTGAGCTCCACATTGCAATACAGCACTAGCGATTAAGTGGCAGAGGGCTAATGGTCAGGGGAGGGGGGCGGAGGGATGCGTGTGACCCGGTGTTAGGTGGGTAGCATCCTAGCTCTTTCGTTTAACAAGTCTCTATACTCTGGTTCTTAATCCTAAATTGAATCTACAAGGTGCCCTTGGGAAAAGTACTTAATCCTGAATAGCTCCAATAACTTGCAAAAAATGTATAATGTCGGCAAAATACACAAGTTGCCGCGCCGAAAAGGTGCTCAGTTAAGACGGTATTTTGTAATATATATAGATTGATAGCTTGTAGTTTAGTTTGAAGGTTGAAGCTGAAATGGCAAATGCTGCTTAGGACTGCGTTATAATTGATGGCAGGCTCAAGGAGGTTTGAACAGCTGCCTCCAGCCCCAATACACCTTGGCGTTATGGCAAGTCCTAAAGAGACAATTATCCGTGCACATTAACGCCGCTAAACATGCGTGCAAGCTTGCGAGCTGCAATGGCTGGAATAACAAGGCGAGAATTTGGTTAGTAGAAAATGCCAGGTGTCTGAATGAGAGGATTAATTACACTCTGAAGGGGGGTGGGGGTTTAAGACGTGACACGGCTTGCCTCTCGGAGCGACACGAGTGTGACATCTGAATATGACAGGCACTCGGATGAGAGGAGCCTGGACGGACCGAGTTCCTCTCCCCTCAGCCCCGGGAATCTAATTAAAGCGAAAAGGCCAGGTCCAATCCCTGTGTAATCATCACATGTGGAAATCTGTCGCTGGGGTCAGGAGGAGACGGGTCTGCGGTGATGGAGCCCGTGATTAAGATATTAGCGTGGCCTTTTTAAAAAACCTGTGTGTGCTTTTCATTACCCTCTTCTTTAAAAGTGCAGGTTGTGGATCCGTGCCAGACTGTTGTTGTGGCAACTGAATGGAGAACATTACAGCTGAAGGCGAGATATAAATCTGGCTGCCTTCCATCACTCTCTGTCCCTGAAAACCTCAACCAAAGCCAGAAATCTTGGGGTTATTATGGATTCTGATTTACATTTCGACAGTCACGTTAAATCAGTAACAAAATCAGCCTACTATCACCTAAAAAATGTAGCAAGACTTAGAGGGCTCATGTCAGCTCAAGACTTAGAAAAACTTGTACATGCCTTTATTACTAGTAGGCTAGACTACTGTAATGGTCTCCTTGCAGGTCTTCCGAAAAAAACTGTCAGGCAGCTACAGCTTGTTCAGAACGCTGCTGCTAGAGTTCTTACAAAGACCAAAAAATGTGAGCACATTACACCAATTCTTAAATCCTTACATTGGCTCCCTGTATGTCAGAGGATTGATTTCAAAATCCTCCTGCTCACATATAAATCACTACATGGTCTAGGACCGAAGTATATCACTGATATGCTCCCACTACATAAGCCCTCTAGACCACTAAGATCTTCTGAGACCAATCTGTTAGTGATTCCCAGAGTAAACAACAATCACGGGAGAGCATCATTTAGTCACTATGCAACAAATGGCTGGAATAAACTTCCTGAAGATGTAAGACTTGCCCCAACTCTGACCACTTTTAAAACTAGACTGAAAACTTTTATGTTCACCATAGCTTTCTGCTAAATCTTTTAATGTCTGCACTGTTTTTAATTATTGCAAATATGTTTTTATTCTATTTTCTTTCTGTAATGCATTTTTAAAATTTTTATTATTTTCTTTTAATTCTTCTATTTTTCTTTTCTTTTTTTCTTCTCACTTTGTTTTATGATGTGAAGCACTTTGAGTCTGCCTTGTGTATGAAATGTGCTATACAAATAAAGTTGCCTTGCCTTCTGTAATATAGAGACGGAGATGCAATTTTTCAATTCTAATCACAAACAACAACAACATACCACCTGGATGCGTGCGGATGTACACGACAAATGAATGGATCCTGTGTTTTGTAAGAGGGGTCCTTTGTGTTGTGGCCCTTTCACACTCAGTAGGTATAGGGACCCGTGATTAGAGCATGATGCTTGGCTGTCTTCATAATAAACTACCTGGGCTGGAGGTTTTATTCCCTGTTTGTATGGCCTGTTTTTGTGTTATGGGATCTATTCTTTGTAAGTGGACCGCCCGAGGGTTCAGCAAATCACATACTGCACCCTTCATGTTTAAGTGTTCATCACCTTCATCAACACCTCTCATAGCCGCGCGGCGAGCCACAGGCTCCCTCCCAAAGTCTGCACTTTTATTTCCTCTTCCCAAGACAAATGTCAAGTATCTGGGTTTTAGCAGGGAGCGCGGCCCACCCGTCTGCCGCCAGTGGTGTGGAGACAGCTAGATAAATGCGCGGTTACAATGCGTCTGGCTCGCACCGGAGGCGAGGAGTCACAGCGTTGCGAGGCCGTGCCGAGATAGCGACAGAAGGATTTTAATCATAGCCTCTCCCCAGGAATGACACCAGCGCCGCGTGGGGTAACAGAGATAGAGAGCGAGGGGGCTGGCACCCAGCAGACAAACAACAGTCTCGCAACATCGGCGTGTGGATTAGCGGTGTCGCTCGGTGAGAAGTATGTGTGCTTCTGGCCAGGCGGGCGGAGAAACATGTCTCATGTTTTCCAGCGAATCAGGATTCATGGCATCATTAACCACAGCCAATATCTCTCAGGCTCCAACACACCAAGCTGATTTTAAATAAGTATATCAATTGTGTTTGAAGCCTATCTATGGTTTAGCGATTCATTTGTCTCTCTGCTGGCTGCACAAGCTTTTGTCTAGTATATTTCACCTGTTAGGAGTCATCCAATGCAGCTGCTATTATAATCCAACCATTATCCAGCTTCCACCTCAGCGTTGCTTCACCCGAATGTTTAAAGACGTCTCTTTCAAGTCTAGACATGAATGCTTCGTCCCTATGGTTGCGTTGTATGGAATAGAAGAAAAAAAAAGTTTTGCTCTGTTTGTGTCTAACTATTACGAGAGCCTCGCTGGATTGAAGGCTCGGAGTAAGCTTTTTCTGATGCAACTCTAGTAAACAGAGTTCACAGGTGTCACTGCAGCAGGCAGTGGTGTTGCTCTTTAATTGGCTGTAAGGTTACAGTGTGGAAGAGGCTACAGAGAAGTGGTGAAAGGATGGATGGGGGACGAATGCGAGGGGATCAACAGAGCAGGGTGGGTGAATATACACAGCGCGGAGATGGATGCCTAAATTCTCAGATTGAAAAATAAGAACATGTTTTGATGTTTTGCTTCACCAAAGGAGAGAGAGGCTTCATGACATCGTTCCACTGTTCAATATTTGATGCAGGACTGAATTGGCATGTTGGCTGTTGCAGAGCAACAACAAAAGATTATTGTTTTATTGACCACCGTCATCCCAATGTTAGCCCACCGACAGGGACTTTGTAGAAAGGAAAGTGGACAGGCTCACTATAATTTAACTAACCGAGTCATTTAGTTAGAGCAGCCAATAACCTTTTTTCAGCTGCTGGGACTGTAATGACATTAATAAAGAATGGCAGAGAGAGAAAATTAAACACTTAATGGAATTGTTTATTTTCAAGTACACCCGCTGTTGACGGTCAAAAGCATCTTAATTTTTCTCTTGAAGTCTGTTGACCCACTTTACCTGATTTGTTTGTCCTTTCTCCCATGGTCCTGGATTGAGTTTAATTGCAAATACTGTGTGTGTGTGTGTGTGTGTGTGTGTGTGTGTGTGTGTGTGTGTGTGTGAAAACCTGAAGTCTGAGGGTTAGTTATGCAGTTCGTTTTTAAAGGAAAGGTTTATGAAAGGAGCATTTTCATGAACTCTAAGCACCCACGATAAAAATAAATAAAAACACACAAAAATTAAAATATATAATCCTAGATTTGTCAGGCCTTAATCATGCTAGTGAAGGCCTCATCAAGGACGGAGCTGATTGTGAATACTTTAATACATGTAATTAGCAAATAAATACAGTGAGGTTTTTTTTCATCCTCAAGAGATTGGACCTCAATTATATGTCAAATTAAAGGATTATGAAAAAAATCTTCAGGTGCTTACTCTTAGCAAGAGCTCCACTTTGATCTGCTTTATCAGGCCGTGAATGCGATAAAGCAACTTAAAATGATTCATTAATTGGGAGAACTGTGTGCTTTGGCTTCATGTGTTTCCTTATGAGTAATCTTCCATGTTCCAAATAAATCTTTAATAAGTGCCATTTAATGAATGAAACACATTGTGGGGTAAATCATTAAATTTGAACGCAACAGTGATTGCTTTTGAGGGATTAGGAGCCGTTTTCTTTGCATGTAAATGCGTGGTGTTAATTCTTCTGGAATAATCATTTTTGTAGCTCAAAGATAAAGTTGAGATTGGAAAAAAACGCCATTAATGAAATGATTCTTCCACAAGATTTTACTTTCTTGTGTATGACGTATTGGCATACCCGTTTTTTCATGCAGCAGCTCAGGTGCGAACAGATAAATGCCAGACGTTTGATGCCAGTGTTGTCACATCTCTCATCCCTTTCTGATGCCGGATCAATCACGACAGGAGGACAGTCAGATAATGCCTCCCCCGGCGGCTAAAATGTCCCCTTGCGTGTTCTCACGTTTCTGACAGGGTCTTAGCATTAACCTCGTCATATGTCAGCCCGCTAAACCATTTGGAGTGACGGCACATTTGAGGGCACGGAAGAGTCACGATTGATTGCTGTTGTGCAAACAAGCTAGCAGCCATGCTGGACAACTACCAGAGATCTTCAACAAGGGGGTCTGTGACCCCTAGGGGGTTCGCAAAGTTACTGCAGTCCCCGAAATGATTTGATCCCAAGCTTTATTTCTTCCAAAAGTTTTAAATATGTCAAAAAATACATTAACATGTATACAACCTACAATAAGCAAATATAAATCCTCCTATCTATTCAATGTTATGAGGTGAAATTGTGATGAAGAAACGCCAAAGTAGAATTCAAATATGTTCTGTAAATATAAGAATCTGTCAACAATTATTATTTTAACAGCTTAGAATTGTCAACATTGACGTTAAAGACGTCTGTAATAGACATCAATGTCTTTCTCTTCAGGTGTCATCAGAACAGCTCTGCCCAACATGGACCGGGAGACGAGGGACCAGTACGTGCTCGTCATCCAGGCCAAAGACATGGTCGGTCAGATGGGCGGCCTCTCCGGCACCACCTCTGTCACCGTCACGCTCACCGATGTCAACGACAACCCGCCTCGGTTCACTCACAGTAAGAC
This sequence comes from Chelidonichthys spinosus, assembly GCA_029853015.1. Classification (NCBI taxonomy): domain Eukaryota; kingdom Metazoa; phylum Chordata; class Actinopteri; order Perciformes; family Triglidae; genus Chelidonichthys; species Chelidonichthys spinosus. Next base: position 15,628,284 of record CM056837.1, read on the forward strand.
TCCTGTTCCTGGTACGGGGCCAATTAAGCTTGTCATGTTTTTGGTACAAAAGCTCCTCGGCAATCAGCAGTAAAGTCATCAGCTCCCTGGTGCTTTTGCATGTTTTCTGCGTTCCAGCTGAGTGGGGCTTTAAAGATCTATTATAACAGGAAAAACCTCTTGAACTCATAGACCACATGTTGGTATAGACTTACATTCATGTAATGAATACTGGTACAAAAATAGCTGGGCCCTCATTTCACCCTTAAAAGGAAACCATTGGAAAATATTAAATTTGCTCTATTATTCCGTAACATGCTCCCTGTAATGTGTGTTAAAATAAACCTGCACAGAAAGTACTTTGAAATCTCAGAAGCAAAACACGCTCATTAAATCTTCACCATTAAACTTCATCTCATCCCTTTCCTAAGGTTTTGTTAACTGCTGTCTGAAAACCATTCTCTCTTTATCTTTGCAACTTCCCCGCATTTGTATTTCCCAGCAAACATTTGGACTTTTTTTTATGACTAAATTAAAAGGCAACCTTCCTGCAAGGTGTGCGCCTTCCTACTTTGCTTTTCATCAGAGCCGTGGGCTGCTTCGCCGTTCGATACCAGGATCAATCAGGCTCCATTTTTCTTTCTTTTTTTCTTTTTTGTCAGCCCATTTCACGGGCTGCAAATGGTTTCCAGGCCCAGCTTTAAGATTCAAAGGCACGCGGTGCTTCTCATGATAATCTGAAGCTCTGGCAATCGCTTTACCACTGATACCCCGACCACTGTCGAGCTGGTGCACTCACCACTGGACTTCTATGGAGAAGAGTCAATTTGCGGGTCCCTGGGGGGGAAGGAAGGTTCAAGTCTGCACAACAAGCCATCAATGCCGCTTTAACCCAGTGCTGTCATGTTGGGGAGAAGGAGACATCGGAGGAGTTTGGGTTCTTGCTCCTGCTGTTGCGCTCGCAGGGTCATGGGTCAGAATCGATAGACCATGATTGAGCATCACAGCTGATAGAGAGTCCAGGACCTATAGCTAGTCCTTGGGAGGAACGAGGGAAGAGAAGCCAAGGTTAGCTTGCATGAGAGGACATGCAGGGGGGGAGGGGGGAGGGGAGGAAAGAGAGGTAGGTGCATGGGGCAAATCGGAGGGAGGAAAGCAATTCTTCGGTCTTTTAAAGAGCTGCTATTCCACGGCAAATTAAAAAGCCATTATAAAGATTACATGGCGGCAAACAATGTCAGGCAGATTAGCATTTAGACGGTGGCTGAGGGAGACACTGTGAGGAACACAGAAAGGTCTGGTAATGAGCTCTGCCACGGTGATTGGGGAGATTATGATTAAGAATATGATTCCCCTTCTTTATTCTTATAAGAGTACTCTTAAGCCGAAGGGTCAGAAAAAAGCTCAGGGAGCACAATGGAGAGTTTTTGACTAATAGAATATTCAAGCAGGCATTTCGTCCCGTGAAAGCACCAAATGATCTATACATGGCTTCTTCTTTTTTTTTATTATTGTTGTTTTAACTTATCCCATGCCATCCAGACAGCATTTATGGAGCTTTCTATTTTGCTGAATATATTCTTTCAGCTGCAATACCCACAGAAATGTGACAAATGAAATTGGTGTCTGCCACGTGTGTCACCGCCGCTGCCTGTCTGTGCTATGCAACGGGAATTTATTGAGGCGCCGTGCAGCTGAATCAAAGCTGAAGGGGGATATAAGAAAAAAGCTCCGCCGCTCCGAGGTGAGTTGGTGGCGAAATAAGCACATCCATTACCAGCATCCGCTCCTGTCCTTCCTCTTCCAGAGAACTATCAGTACACGGTGCTGGAGTCGCTGCCGGTGCAATCCGTGGTGGCCAGAATCAAAGCGGCCGACGCAGACATCGGCTCCAACGCGGAGATGGACTACAGGATCATGGACGGCGACGGGCCTGGCATGTTCAACGTGACGACGGATGAGAACACACAAGACGGGGTCATCATCCTTCTGAAGGTAGGAAGACAGCAGAACACAAATCTTGGTGCCCCTTAATGGACCACACTTCCCCTCCTGAAAGCCACTGAGACACAGGGTCAAATGTTCCGGCTGTTGGGTGAAGCCGTGTACTCGAGCACCCGGCGTGGCATTGAAAATTGCTTGAAACATTGATTGAACTGGCGTGACTATTCTACCTTCGAGTGCTTATATAGACATATCACAATACTGCATTCTTTTCCCCCCATCATGCCAACTCTAACTGTGAAAGCTGCATTTGTGCATTTATTTTTTTAACAATTTTAGCTCCGAAAATGGCACACATCAATGAGCCACACTCTTCCAGTGGATGATGAGTTCCTTTATTACAAGGAGCACATGGCACTGTCACTTATTTTGAGTCAATATCGCATACAATGATCTGCAGCTGTGAATATTTACTAGAGCACAACATTTGTATTAATCCACAGCCGAAAATAGTTTTCTAAGGGCTACAGTTCGCTGCTGTTTCAAGCCTTTATGTTTAAAAACGAAAGTGTATATTTGAGTAAGTGAGTAAATATTGACGGTAATAAGAAGGAATGGGTGGGCATGGAGCTGGGTGAACAGAGAGCGTGGTGGCGTCAGAAAGTATTAAGAGACAAACTCTATCATTTTGGTCTTTTCATGGGATTTGGCAGACAGAGAAATCTGTGGTGTGCTGGATAGTATTGATAAAAGTGTGGTTCCCACAGAAGAAAATATGTTTTCTTTGGTTTTAATAGATAGAAGGGAAAGAATGTTTTTAATTATTTATATCAGGGCAACTTCGTCTCCCAGTTTCCCTTTCTCCTCACTTCAATTTGTCTTCTGCACCTTAATCACTAAAAACAAATCAGTATTGACGATCTCCAACGCCTTTAATCGAAGTCAACACCCCATGGTCACTCGAAGGTTCGCTACCACAACAACTCCAGACTAAAAGGAACTTTATCACTTCAAAAACACTATATAAAATATGATAAATGCCTAAATACATAAAATAAAACATTGCAAGTTAATTGATTAACAAAGCTGCTCGCTCATTTATCATTTACGCATGAAATGCATTGCCTGTCCTTGCCTCACTTTTATAGATGCTCCAGTGCTCACACTTTACATTTCATGGTTTCCGAGGACGTGAAATGGGCTCCTCAGGCCGTATGGATGTGACAGTTCATTGCGGCAGCTCTTTTGTAGGAGAGGGGGAGCCATTGTTGGACACCAGCGGCTCTTGTCAGAAAGGCCAATTTGATCCTTTGTTTGTTTTTTCCTGCAAAGTCAGACAATTACAACATCGGAGAGAGTCGGCGGCAATGAATGTGTCAAATCAGTCATCTTCTTTGGTGTATAACACGTCACAACAGGGAGTTCAATAAGCCAGACAAAATGACAAAAATGCTTTCAAAAGCATTTATTTCTGTATATGTTGTTCACCATGTGTGGTGCCTTTGTTCAAATCAATATCGCTTTTGCAGCAAAAGTAACTATAATCCATCTGCAAATGACTTTAAGTCTCTCTCTCCACGTCTTTAATTGGCATGCACGTCTCTGCATTGAATGAACGATTTACAGATTTGCATACATATGTAAACTGTTCTTTTACACTTGACTGACTGAACAACCACATGTCCAACATTCTCTGCCGCCTCTCTTATTTTGCCAAGAAATGCAAACGTCTCAAACACACGTTTGTTCTGTCTCTTCCAGCCTCTAGACTTTGAAACAAAGAGCAGCTTCTCTCTGAGAATCGAGGCCACGAACAGAAATATTGACTCCAACTTCTTGAGCTTGGGCCCGTTCAGCGACACGACCGGCGTCAAGGTGACGGTGGAAGACGTGAACGAGCCCCCGGTCTTTTCCACGCCGCTCAGCAAGATGGTCGTCTCGGAAGACGCCAGGGTTGGCACCTCGATCGGGAGAGTGTCCGCCCATGACCCGGACACGTCCAACAACGCCATCAGGTAGTTGTCAATTCGATACGTGAAACATCTCCCATGTAAAACAATTCCAGAGCTGGTTGTTCGAGAACAAATGAGCCCCTCAAATCCCAAATAAAGCTCCCAAATCAAGTAAAGACAATGACTGTGTTCGTTATCCATTTAGCTACTCTACATTATCTGCAAACACAGAATCCAAAGACCCAAGATAGTCCCCCATGGGGGCTGTCGCGAAGACAATGCCAGATGGCGGCAGGGCCGAGGAGTGCAGCATTTGCTAAAAGTGAAATGCCATGTTAAACAAGAGAAGGGCATTCCTGCAGGAGGGTCGAGGCATCTGTGACTCCAAACAAGCACTTTGCCAATCTGTGCGGCGTCGCTCTCGAGAATCTCCACCTATTCTGCATTAATTGAATGAACATTGTGTGGAATTCATGCTTGGCCTGTTAGGATTGTTAGTAATCCTAATCAGAAAATCAAATTACGACACCATTGTAGCTGTAAATTGCCTCTTTTTGCTCCCATGACTGTTATCAGCGTCTGCAATATATTTCACTACATCTGTTGGAATTAAAATTATTGTGGAACTAATGCATCCACAAGAGTCAAATTACATTACAATAATACCCTTTGGATGTAGGCTAATTGAAGTTGTAATTTTCTCTAGAAATACGAGTTGCCTCGTATTGAAAGGGTTTGATCAGTGCTGTGTTCCGAGGGCCACGCAGACAAGACCCCAATTTGATCTACATTTAATAGCATTTTGTTACACTCGTGCCATGAACAAAGTTTCATGCCGCATTTCTGAATTTAAAGTCTGCACTTTTCTGAACTCTTTGTACCCTTTGTCGATTGGAAAACATCTGATATGTTCTATAAAATAAAAACAACTCATTGGTGATTGATTTAAGCTCTCAGCGTATCAACTGGAAATCTTCGGTGTGATTGCTGCACAGTTTGATGGAAGAGAAATATCATAATCTTCGAAGAAACACTAAAATGTCAAATCAATAATACTATCAAAAAGCAATTTTTCATTTTTTTTAAGTATGTGGGGTTTGTGTTTTTCCATCCAGGTACTCCATCGACAGAAACACAGATTTGGAGCGCTTCTTTAACGTGGACGCCCTAAGCGGCGTCATCAGCACAGCCAAGCTTCTGGACCGAGAGGCCAACTTGATCCATAACCTCACCATCTTCGCCATCGAGAGCCGTGAGTTCACTTAAAGCATGCACTTCCTTCTTTAGTGGAAGGAATATGCTACAGTTGTTAGAATGTATGGCTAACTGCCTTACGACTTACAAACAAGTATACTTCCAATAAGAACTTTGAGGAGAGAAATCTGCCCCTGGGGCTCAGCGAATGGTCAGTTTTCTTATCGTAAACAATCCATAGCCTTTCTGTGTAGAGGGCAGGACAGTTGTTTGGGTTGCCGTAGTGACGTCGGGGAGTGACCTCCATGCGTCGGCGAGATGCTGACTCAGGGGGGGCCATCTCACCCACGGGTGAACTTTATTAATGTGATGTGAAAAAGCTCTGCCTGCCTTTTTGTTCACGTCTCAAAGGCTGGAAGGACACAAGTGCCTTTTTTAATCCGGCCTTCCTATCATTCCACTTCCATCACGCAAACACAATGGACAACAATCATCAGCACACAATCCACAGAACGCTCCCGACAGCTGCGTCTCATCAGCATAAAGTAAAAAAGACCAGCAGCCTGTCAGCCTGGCAGTTCCTCTGCTTTTACATCTTCACAGCCAACCGAAAAAAGAAGCATTCGTTTTTCTTCAAAATCTTTTGTCATTTTTCTTTTTTGCTTCAAAGATTTGTTTTTATTTACATCTAAGCACACAGACACCACTTGGTTGATTCCCAAGTGTGAGCGTCTGCCTGATATAGCAACAAAGAGGAGGCAGCACGTAATAATAGCCATATGAAATGTCACAACAGTCCCTCATGCATGAGGTACTGGCTTCTGACACGAAGTGACACCCGGGCGCCGTATCCAGCTGAAAACATCTTTGAGTTTAAGGACTGGCTACAAAAATCCACTGGATCGCAGTATTTATAGTAAATATGTTCTTTCTAACTGAAGAGAGTGCAGAGGCTCTTATGTTGGGGGATTTTTCGAGCCGACAGTCAGTCACATTTCATCTGATCTGGTCCGACCGCGACACTGACAGGAAGCCTGTGGCCCCGAGGCACCGCGCGTCCTTTTTATCGCCATCAAATCAGCCGCGCCGAATGTCAGTGCGTCATCTCTGGCCCGGCATGGCGGCGACGCCAGGCTTAATCATCATCTTGCACTCAGACGCAGCCATTTAGCCATCAGTGTGTGTCAGGCAGACAGAGGCGTGAAGCCCACAGTGCAAGATGGCTCGTCCACGCACGCAGCCCGTCCCCCCCCGACAAAAAGCCGCCACCGAGCGTAATCACTTTGGCTGATCCGCGAGCGGAGTGGGTAAGGACGCCAGCTGTTGGAGGCGCACTGCATATTTCATTGCAGCGGCACTTTTCCTCGCCTCCTCCTTTGTGATTAATTAAAACGCATGAGAAAGATCAATATGCCATAAATGGGAGTCGAGCGCAAGGAGGCAAAAAGGCAGAATCAAAGTGTTTAAAAAAGGGAAAGTTTGCTGAAAGCTCTGACACCAACAAGGGGCTGACTTCTCTCTCTCTTTTTCTCCCTTCAGAGGACCCCACCCAAATTGGAAAAGGCATCGCTCTCATCACGGTGCTGGACATAAATGATAATGCCCCGGTCTTTGCCATAGAATATGAAACCCTCCTCTGTGAAAACACCATGCCAGGACAGGTAAGACCCAGAAATCTGTCTCTGCAGTTGGTCTAGCTTCCCTTCCCTTTTTCCTCTCTCCACGCTCGCTTGAAGTTTGACTCACAAAGACAGCCCGCTGACTCTCAAAGCCATTAAAAGTCTTTCATGTTCCTCAAAACAAGTTCACTGTGCACATATCCACTTCACAGGTTGAGGTCATCCCAGGGAGACGGCATCATTAGTATGAGACACATCCTTAAGATTTAATAGCAGGTGTAGGTGTTATCATTCATTAGAGATGTTACTCTCATCCCGCTCTGTCAAAGCTGACTAAATTAATGACAGTGCTTGACTCTGCCTGTGGTCTTAATCCACAATAATATCACGCTGTAATGTGATACCTCATGATGGGACGGATCGGTGCTCCGCCGCGGTTTGACTTTCCATTCTGAAGCTTTGTGTAATTAGACGATCGCCGCAGAGAGCAGCGGGGCAGGGCACGCATCAGGAAATCTCCAAAAGGGGACCCAGAGAGATTCGAGGGCTTGGAAGATTTGGTGATCCGGGAAAAAGAAGGAGGGGAAAAGAAGCCATAGCCATGCATCTCATCAACCAACTCCCCCCTCCCCCTGTGTTCAGCATTTGGCCTCATTGTTGGTAAATGACTTGTGTGTCTGCGGCGGCGATTCGTCTGCTCTTGGCATTTGGAAAATACAATCAGAGGCGATGTGTAACGGAGGCGTGTAGACCTGAATAAGTACAATTGATCAGAATGATGCATCGTATTGGAAAATGGCTATTAGGCCCTTTTAAATATGCTATTTGCATTCATATATCGGAGTTGTTTGTCAGCGTGCTCGCAGGAGGGTGAACAAATTTCATTTGCAAAGATGAGAGACTATATTTCATGTCATATTTTTTTTTTTCTGTGTGCATGGTGCTTGACCACAATGTGTAGCCTCACAGGTGGAATTATTGCTGTGTTGTATTTTTCTGTTTGTCTTTCAAGTGTTTTGCGCAAGAAAACAAAAAAACAAATGAAGGTTTAATACATACAATTCAACCTATCTTGAGGTATTTTAAGATATTCCTAAATCTAAATTTTAATTAATCCGATTCTAGCCTAAAGGCCTGAGTATTTGCTAGAATAAACATTGCCACTGCATTAGTTGCATCATTATGGAAGAATGCCTTTCTACCACGGCTGAATGTCTATTTTTGGTTAATGTTGCTGCCCCTTATTTTGGGATTGTTGTCGCTCAGTAATTTCAAAATTACAACAACCCATCAATAAACCCTTAACTTCACATTCAACCGATAATTTGTACATGGCTCCCCACTATGGCCCGATAAATTATGGCACAGAGCCTATGACAATACTGAAACAAAGTCATTCCCCGGCAATCAAACCGGCCCCTAGGACATAGCAACAGCCATGGCCCATGACAGCATCATCAGCAGGAAAAGGTACAGCAAATCTGTAATTACTCAGCTGCGGCAGACAGATTGCTTACTCAATGCCAGCGATAGCTGAGCCGTGAGGTCGCCCCTAGGTGTAGCTGGGAGCTGCTCTGCTGTAAAGCGAGGAGCTGTCGGTGACGAAGGCCTCTGTCCTCATCCACCCGGCGAGAAGTTGAGTTGCATTCACACTCCATACGGTCTCAAAGTGGTGCAGTCATCTGCTACAGCTACAAACTGCAACATGCTAATAGTTTGTGGGATGAAATGGTTTTAAACTGAAGACAAATGGTCCAGAGAATGACTACATTTAGAGAATGAAGAGCTGCACGTGGGCATTTAATTGTCTTGGAAGTAAGTTTGTTAATTAGTTAGTTAGACATCAAGTGCAGGGTTTTAAATATAAATGCAAATCTAGAAAATCATTATAATATACCTCTGGAAACAAATATCTCTTTCTCTCACGTTGTATATTGATGGAGAAGAGAACAAGAACTAAATGTGATTTATCACAAGCAAGAACCAGGTCTTTATTATGTGTTTGAAATATGAAAGAAATCCCACATCTTTATGTGACTTTATGACAGGTGAAATGTTCTATACATGACTTCTTACATTTCAGATGCAAAATATTTCAAAACCCCAGGCTTGGATTGAAAATTATTATCAAATATGGAAAAGAACTGGGTGTAAAATGTGTTTATTGTTAAGGAAGAATTTCATGTGAATATTATACATATACACAACATCAGCATGTGCTTTTTAACCATTTCAATGAGCCCATGATATAGTTCTTCCATCCATGATATATTTGAAATCAGAGGCCAATATCATGAATAACTTACAGTGAAAAACATGTGAACTTATGTTTCACTTGTGAAATGTGCTTCATCGTCTCCTTCACCGTATTGTTAGACAGAACGACTCCTACAGGCAAGAAGTGTTTGTTCTCCTTCTTTTTTTTCAATAATTCCAATTTCCATTAAACTCCGTTCAAATACAGCCGTCTGTTTAGCCAACGCTGAGGCGCACCACAGGGATTGCACCTTGAGACTGAATAATGAAGGCAGGCAAAATGGAAATTTCGTGATGAAATTTACACCCAAAAACACATCCAGAGCAAAAGGAAGGAGAGAGGTTGACATTTGAGTGGGAAACCCTGCCTGAATTACAACGAGGTGTCGGCTGTCTGTTAGCAGGCGGGCTGTGTGGACTCCTAACCTGTCAGATGTGTGCTCCACCGTCTCACTGATTCCTAATTAATTAAAAGGCTCCTGTTGTGTGCTGTATGTCCGGCTGTAACGGCTACCGGTCGGCTGCACTAACTGTGTTTGCTTCTCTGTAATGCTTTGTTAAAAAAATCTCCGGCCGCCCACTGGCTGTCACGCCCATTGGCTTATTCACAGCTGCAACAAAGATGAAATAATAACATTTGCCAGTCGGGGCCAGGGTCGACTCTGTGGCTCTGCAGCACAGATTAACAGGGAGTGCAGGGATGAAATAACCTGCCATTTTTCAGGCCTAATTAAGGCCGTCTTGTGGCACCGACTCTCTCCGGAGACGCCACTTGTTACGGATCATCGGTGCGTCTGTCTTCTGCCATAATATTAATTGATATTATGATGGGGTTGGAGGGGGCAGGGGCAGTGGTGGGCGGCGGGGAGGGTGGGGTCACGTTGTACAATCACTTCAGTGTAAGCGTTACATACATGAGTGGACTTGGCATTCTGCTGCCCCCAATCTGCTCCCCTGCTCCCTCCCTGCACTCCTGCAGCATCTCTGAGGAGGCACGGCGTCCTCCAGAGATTCATTGAAGAACGGGGGGAGCGTGGAGGGAGAGACGTGAGGCAAAAGAGACATTCTAAATGTGTTCAACAAGTCATAACTGCCAATCCGAACACCGACATTCACCTCCCAAGGATTTAAAAAACGTCACCTTGAAGCATGACTATGCCACACACCCGTCAACATGGTTTTTATATATCTATTTGTACGTATACTTGGCATGTGTTGAAAACCCACGGATATACACAATAAGAGACTTTGAAAACTTCTGGCCAGGAACACTTCTAGCATCTCCCCCTCCCCCCCGCCTCCTTCCCGATCAAAAATTACTCCACTTAGCACCTCCTCACGACTGTCGGCATCAATCACGCAAACGTCAAGGAGCTTCTTCACACATTCCGGTCTTCATCCAAATGATCAGGTTATTATGAGTGTTGCGTGAAGGTGGGAGACAGAACACGTGTTATGAGGAATCTCGGCAAATGATCTAGATAAGTGACTTGAAATGAGGGAACCGGCTTAAAATGAGAGAGAGATTGAAAGATGACATTTGTTGAAAGGTACGCACGCTATTACAAAGTGTGTGTGTGTGTGTGTGTGTGTGTGTGTGTGTGTGTGATGATGATGATGACAGCATGGCGGGATGTGTGAGCGGCGTCGATCCATCGGCACAAAGTTACAGGTGTAACATGGGTGATGTTTGGGTCGTTGCTGTCATGGAAATGGTGTGAAAAATCCAGCCCTACCACCCGGTGCCAGACGTTGCCATGGCAACGACTGCCACCTACTCGATGCAACGCTTATTTATACTCTCAGTGCAACTTTTTCAAAGTGACTGTCTTGATTTTTCTCGCATACCTTGTTGACTATTGGGTAATTACACGTTTAATACGATATTAAAACACAGACGTGAAGGAGTGCATTTTTAAAATGCAGCGCAATGTTTACTCTGCTGGTGTCAAAGAGGGGGAAGTGTGTTTCAAGCTCGTTATCCCTCACATTTTTCACACACCAAAGCCTCTCCGTCTAGCATGCTACATTAGCTGACATCTCTTCCCTCATTATAGAGGCCACTTCTCTAACTTCTAGCTCTCCAGTGAGAGTTTGAGTCAGCACAGACACACCAGAACTACAATGGGCTATGGTCATTGTAGTTCAGGGAGGGTCTGTGAAGGTTCAGCTCAATCAAGAAACGGGTCTCCCAGTAACTGTTACTGTTCAGTTGGTAAAAGTATCACGGTTTGATAGCTTAACCATTATTCCTTTAATAAAAAAATACCACAACTATATGAAATACAGGCCAAGAAGAATCTTTTATTCATTTTTATATTATGCTAATTTTTAGGTTCATACTTGTATTTTTGGTTTCTACTAGAACACATTTACATGCTTTAATGATATGGGGATATTTTCTAGGCAACAGCTTGGAAGGAAAATAAGTCAGGATTTCGCTATTAGGGCATTTAACAGCGTTTAGGACCAAAAGTGCTGCAAAGTGCAAGTGCTCATACGTAGAAGTGGATTCACCTTAAAAAAAGGTCCACTGAGGCATCTGGATCTCGTTGCATCACATGACCAAGCTGGAAATTGTAAGTCCTCAGTTTGGCCACTATAAAGTTGTATAAAGTGCTACAAAGCCTGGGGCTCGTCCTTGGGGATTTTAAAACCATCATACAGAAATCGTTAGTTTTAGGCTTTGACACCCTGCTCACACTTGTAATTCTTCTTTTTAATGATCATGTCATTATTTTTTATTAATTTAGAGTTAGACTCCACTTTATTGTGCGCAGAATACAGGTACTGATGCATTTGCTGTAAAGCATTAAAGATGGGCCTTTTTTCATAATTAGACTGCAAATCCCAGGTGTGATAATTATAAGTCTGGTGTTAAACTGTTCGGTCGACAGTGCCAGCACTTACTTACGTCCTCACCTCATTAAAGTGAGTATAGCCCCTTTTGTTATAACATATATCAATGGCAACACATATAAATGTAAAACAACTCTGTTCCCTACTCCTTCCAAGCTGGGGGGTCGGGACTGCCTATAGGATAAATCTCAGGACAGGATGGTAAAAAACTAGACATGCCCCGATCGAAAGCAGATGGTTTTCGGTGTCATATAACCGATTATTTGCCGGTCACATTTACACTAGGGCTGTCAAAAGATTAATTTTTTTAATCGCGATTAATCGCATTTTGTCCATAGTTAACTCGCAATTAATCGCAAATTAATCACATTTTTTGGCACATTTTTTTCTTCTTCTAAATGTACCTTAATGTATTTTTTTTATATTCTTAATACTTTTAACAACATAAGGGCAAATATACTTGATTTATGAAAATGTTTATTTAACACTTCAAATATCCCCTTACCAAAACATGGGATCAAAACAGGGTTATAAGAATATATCACAAACAATTAAAGTGAACATGTCACAGGAGATAGTGTAACAGGAGATAAGTACAGTTAGGATATAAGTGCATTGGCTTGCAAGTGATATCTCAGACTGGACGTACTTCTATGGTAGCTCATTTCATACCCACAGTACGCGCAGATGACTTTGGTCTTATCGACTGAACCATCTAGCAGTCTTTTGAAGGTGAATTTGCCGTTAACAAATCGATTTTAAACGCATGTGGACGCGCCGCTTCCCAGTATTGTACGCTTGGTGGGCTGCCACTAGAGGATGATTGACAGGCGCTCTCCTTCAAACAACACATTTTTGTGAGCGTTCCCGAGGCGGCGAGTCGAGCCCGGCGCCTCTGTTAGCATAAAGTAGATTCGACTTCAACTTTAGGCAAATGACGAGCGGCCAACTCGCACGCCGTCTCTCGACATTCGCCGCGACGCTACCAGAACGCATTGCACGGCTTTTCACATAGACAATGAATGGGACGCGGGGAAACACCGCTGCCTGTGGAAACGCACCTTCCCTCTGGATCAAGACTACAGGTGCCACCGACGGCCATAAATCATACAATGCGCGTTTTGTTTTTTTTTAAATACCGAGCGTTAATCGCGCGTTAAAAAAATTAACGGCGTTAAGAGGATGTTGCGTTAACGCGTTATTAACGCGTTAACTTTGACAGCCCTAATTTACACACATGATGCGTTCGCAGCACTGCTGACAACCAATTTTTTAAAACAGTGCTTTGTTTTAAGATCACGGTGAAAAAATGTCGGAATCGCTGTCTTAGCACCGCATTTATACCCTCGACTAGTTTTTCCACAATTTGAAATTATTCTTTTATTTATTTTTTGCCTGTATTGTGTGCAAATGCTTTCAACACACAGCAGATATCCTTATACTTGAAATACAAATTTAGTTAACAATCTTTGCAATGGAGCTGTGTGCATGCACGCCTCTGTTGTTTGCACATCCTCCTCCTCCAAAGCGGCAAACCGAGACACCTTTGTCCTTTTATATCCTTTTTGATCTGATGTGCAGCCATGCGTAAACTCAAAAAACCCTCTAATTCTGTGATTCATAGGCCTCCTCAGTCTTGGCTTGCGACAGGCACCAGTCTGCCGCTGCCGTTAATGTCTTTCAGCCAGAATTTATGTCTACATCCATGCCTCTCTCCTCCTGTCTGCTACTCAACCCATTAGAGAATTCCCCACCAAAGGTTCTCAGGAACGCCTTGCATCAGAGCCCCACTAATGAAAGGCATTATACATTACAAAGTGTTTGATTTAAGGATGATTTACAGTCCTTTCCCTCAGCAGAGGGGAATGGAAACCTTACCCGAGATAAGCTCCAAAAATCCATCTGAAATATTCAAAGGACATCAAAGGGTTCAAATTGTGTATAGGATTCATCGTCGGTGTAAGAGCCACAAAGCGAAGGTTTCCATCTGATGTGAAATTTCCATAACAGAGTGAGAGGCATGTGAGTTATTATGATCCGGGAATCAATGGCAGCTTTCATGATATGCAGGTGCTCGCATGTGTAGGTGCTCAGCGGTTCTGTCACTGATGTGGTGTTGACACAAACATCAATTCTGTCTGTACATACAGATAGCCCAAATGTTGTTGAACTGGAGCAGATAACCCCCCTTTTTGAATTTCAGCTCCACACATAAATTCCCCTTTTGCTGCAATGCCAAACAACACAGGGAGGGAGGGGAGGGCATACTTTGTGATTACTTTTGCTGATGTAGAGAAACTATTTTAATTTCGTTAAGAAACGGGAGTAAAATATTCATGAATTTTCATCCCGCCTGCCAGTTTTAATAATTGGCAGGATGTCGTTTACCACCTACACCAACCCCTAATACCTGACAGTTTTTAACCAGCAGCATTTAATCACAGCTGACAACTGATAATCCATATCTCAGCACTGATGGATCATTTGGCTTTTTTTTTTCCTCTCTCCCTCTCTTCTTCTTCCTCGCCCCTTTTTATTTATTAATTATTCTATAATTTTGTTTTTCTCTTGATGTTTGACGCAGAGCTGTTTGGGTCTGGGAGATGTGATAATTTAGTGTGAATTGCTTTTAAGAATCTGTTGGATCCCGTCCACGGGTGTGAGTTGTCACAGGGTTGAGTTTCTACATCGCCTACAAAGGCTTCAGGAGGCTTGATCTAAATTTATAAGGACACTGCTGCAGTAACTCCCACTTTGATGGCCATTGTGGTGGCTATCATTTGTCGTCCATATGGCGTGTTTGTGTGTGATATGCTCCTCCTGTACAGCTTGTACCGAGTGAGATTTTCCTCTTTTTTCCCTCCTTCTTACTGCAGCTAAGTGCTGCTGTGCGGATGAAATTAAAGCGTCATGTATTTTTTATTTTTTTTTGCTCAAAAGACCAAACTTGATTTGGAGATACCACGTTTGTATGAATAAAAAAATCATTACAGCACACGCTGGTGGGTGTAAATAAATTGGTTTATTTGGTAATTTGATTTCCTGCATTATTTATAGATGTCAACACTGCCATGTAATAAAAGGGAGGAAGATTCTGCTTAGTCCCGGGTTCAAAGGCAAAATAAAGTGGGCCAAAACAAATAGCATGCACTTGTTTTACTCATAGATGAATATTTGTCTTACATCACCTCGAGCTAGAGAAGTTTGTATCGTGAGTCATTTTCCATCTGTGATAATGAAGTAGGAATGTCTGACTGCAGAGTATGTATTTATTTTTGAACAATGACAACATTCAGAGACCCAACATTGAATTTATTTATTATATGGTGGTGAATGCAGGCAATTATATGTGACTGAGCTTTAGAGGTTAGAGTAACCAGTCTTATCAAGCAGAAGAGCACATTTTGAGGTTTGGTATTTTATGGGAAAGTGTCCTGTTTGTGGAGTTTTTACATCTAATTGTATTTTTTATTTGCTGTAGTTTAATTTAAGAGACCTGACTGAACAGGATTATGCAAATGTACAAACAAAATCAGGAAAAAAAGAAATGCTCTACCGGTCGGTAGAAATGTGCGCTGAAAGAAGAAGAAGAATTCTGTACAAAACCTGAAAATTGCCATGAAAACCCATCAACGTTATCAGATTATGAACTTGTCAGTGTGAAAAATGTGTTATTTCATTGTGTATTTGCTGTCTTTATGACTTTTTCAATGAAGAGACAGTCAAAACAGGTGACAATACTCCAAATGAAAATGTATAGGAAATACTTATAAGCAAACAAGCAATGGACGGCTTATAGAAAACCATGAGAAGTGGATCCATCACCCAAAAAACTATCATTTGTTGTTAATATGAGGATTATTTATTTGTCTTTAAAAATGCATGCTTATGTTACATGTAATTGCTCTAATTATTGGGATTCAGATTTTGTTGTTGACCATAAAAAGTCTATAAAACGTCTTTTATTTTGCTAAACTGGAGAAAAATCTTAATTACTAAAAGTCTACTTTCACTGTAACCTGACATCGCCTGGCGCTTTGCTCATAATTGGCTGTCATTTGCAAAAAAAATTGTATTTAATTTCTCTTGTCATTGCCTAACAAACTGTGTAATACAAAACAAATCTATTTTAATATTTCTTTCTGGTTATTACTATGATTTCGCTAAATGGATGTTGTGGTTTGAGGTGCTGGGACAGAAAGTATAGTTTGCTTGACAATGATTTGCTTCAGAAGAAACCACTTTCCAAAAGAAAACACTTCATCCCTAAGCGGTTGCCAAGCTCTTGCCAAATAAGCACTTACTGCACTTGAAGAGATAAATGACACAAATCCACAGCCAAACATTATAAAACAAACCCTTCCCATCAATCAGAATCAAGTTGATTTCCCCACTTCACTCACACCATCGCTGGGCCTTTAAGGAAGATTTATACCTGCGTTCTAAATAAATGTATGACGGAGTGGAATGTGATGCATATACAGTGCTTTCCTTAAACTGATACCATTGTTGTTGTTGCATGGAACCCATTAAACCGTTTACAGCTTCGGTCATCACCTGATCAGCCAGCGAGATGGGATAAATGATAACCTCGCATGTCTTGCGGTTGTCCCCGTTGTCCTCAGGTGATCCAAACCATCAGCGCCGTGGATAAGGACGAACCTCTGAGCGGCCACCGCTTTTATTTCGCCCTCACTGCACCTGTCGCCGGCAACCTCAACTTCACCCTGCGAGACAACAAAGGTGCGAAAACCATCTATGTTATTCCTGAAAATTCACCTGCTGCTGCTGTTATTTTTATAATTACCTCTGATTAAGATGTTCACACAGAAATCTGCAAATCCAGGGAATCTGTTAATTGGTTTATCTGAAGCTATAATATGAAGCTTCAGCAGTGAAAGTCAGTGTTCTTTTCAAAATAAAAGTATTTTTAATGTACACCATTGAAACCTCATTAAGCGTGGGATAATTTAATGTGCTGTATGAACCGTTTCACTAATTAAACGATGATACTAAAGATCTACGTTCTTGTCGGATCAACCTTGTTGCATTCAGCCGCTGAATCAGAAACTCTCTCTCGAAACTGGATTGCCGTTGGCCTTTCGGAGTCTGTGAAGGGTGTTGGTCAAGTTAGGTACGGTCTATTTGCTGCTTACTTCCTTCCAATTGAGCCTGGCAGCAATGCAATTGACACTTTGGCCATTGCTCACTCTGGCTCTCTATATCTGCCCTGCATTGGGACACAATCTACTGTGCAATCTGACTCTGGGAGAAGAAGTACAGAGTAACCGGTGCCCCCTGGCGTGGCTGGCTGTGCCAAATGAAACCATAATTCTGCCATGACAATGCCCTCGATAGCCTTTTTCTTTGTAATTGTTCATCGAAACAGAATGCAAAAACAAGCTGGAGCACATGTGAGATTCATGCCACAACGACAGGGTCTCCAAGTGCTAGATCACAGTTGAACCTTAACACACAGACTGAAATCTGTCTTTGTACCGTAATTATTTGCTCACCGCCTACACAGTCCAGTGGGTGGACCAAGAAAATTAGCCCCTTAAAGAGAGAAACTTTGCATTCAGCATTGAAAGCAGAGAACTGTGCCCGACGCCATCATGCAGTGATCCCCTCTCTCAGTAAATGCCCAGTGTTGAGTGGTTTGTTCCAGCTCGGTTCAGGTTGCCACGTTACATTGCAGAGGTGGCGGCAGCAGCCAGCCAGGCTGTTGACGAGTGCAGAACCGTGTTACATGATGATCCGGATGTTTCATGGTTACCTCCCTACAGATTAGCAGCAACTTGGCTGGAAGACAGTTGTTGATGGCTTTGTTCTCCGTGAACATACGCCGTTTACCTTGAATTGGATATGTTGAGCAGCTTTGTGGTTATGTCCTATTTCATTCTTTAACGTTTATTTTTAATGTATTCTACACTTGGCAACAGCAGCGTGGAAAAGGTGTGAGGGGGGTTGTGGTTTTGGCAGATAAGCTATTAGAAGTGAAGGAATAGTTCTACATTTTGTAAAAGATGCTTATTTGTAGTGTTTGATTTCTGAAAAAGCAGATTTAGTTTTGCTTTAATGACTTAAATTTAATAATAGACACAAGCAAGTGTTTCACATTTAGCATCCGAACATATTTATTTAACATTACAATTGTTAATTTTCAGCCGTGCACCCAACCGTGTGTTCTTGTTCTTTTTGCTGATTTGACTAAAGTGGCATTTACAAGCGAACCCACATCTCCACATTCATTTTTTTACCTTGTTCTTCAACTCAAAGAGCAATCTGACTATCGCTAGGAAGAACAAAGGAGTTGTCCTTCAAGGCGAAATCCACATTTCAAGTGTGACTGCTCAATTTGAAAGTGCATTTCAGTCTATTGAAGCAGGGTTTTTTTTAGCTGCTGTAATGGCATATTGTCCTCCTCTGGCTGCCTATTTTCCCTTTCATACACTGAGAATTCATATAAGATTTTTGCCATCAAACCAAAAGCTGTTATTAGCCAACAGGTGGTCAAAACCAGGGAGAAACACCACGGTGTGTCATATAATGAATTGTGTTAATGACACCATCTGTTGGCATTCCTGCTTTTAATACAGTAAAATCATTTCTAACTGCACAACCAAAGTGCAGCCATCATCACACAGTATTAAGCCTCCTGCTAGTCATATATGTGCAGGCGCCGTGTTCATTTGAAGCCAATAAACACAGCTCTCCGGGCTACTTCTTCTAAGTCTGACCCATGCTATGTTTTGCCTTTTGCTTTGCAGACAACACGGCGTCCGTGTTGACGAAGCGAGGTGGTTTCAGGAGACGGGAGCAAGCTATGTATCGGCTGCCGGTGTTGATCGTGGACAGTGGGAGTCCTGCCTTGAGCAGCACCAACACACTCTCGGTGCGAGTGTGCGACTGTGACTCCGACGGCGTGGCCTTGTCTTGTGGCGCCGTGGCCTACACCGCCACCGGCCTGAGCACCGGCGCCCTCTTGGCTATTTTAGGCTGCATCATCACACTTCTGGGTAAGATCTGTGTGACCTCAGTGTCCGTGGCAACAACAGCTTTCTTGCAGAGGTGATCTTTTTTGCAGGTTAGGCCACTCTGCCTCCCATATGAAGACATTCTATCCATCATTTGATGATACTTTTTAGGGTCATGGTGCGGTACAATAAGGAAAAATGCAGAAAATAACATCATTTATTTTGAAAATTCTAAACATTTAACAGTTGTTCATTGGCCATAATTCTTATTTTAACAGATAAAACACTCAAATACTAGCATATTGTTAACAATTTTTTATTTTTTTTCCTCTAATCAACACATTCAGACAAGGTTCAAGTACCTCAAACATGTGCTTAAGTACTTGAGTAAATTGACTTAGTTACAGTCCACCACCGCCCGCTGTCCTCAGATGGCCATTAAGTAACAGGAAACCTTCACTTTCAGCTTAAAATGTGTGTTTGTTGCCAAATCGTATAAACTTAACAGCTAATATGACAGATGACAAGCAAAACCAAATCACTGAAAGCCAGAAGGCTGCGATGGAAAGTGTACTACATAAACACTGTCATGTGTATGAAATATGACCAGCTGCAGCAGTGATGGCACAAAGTTTTTGCAGATAGTAAGCATTACAAAAACCAGAGTTGGTTGAAGCCAATATTTCATGTTATTTCTTTAAAAAAAAATATGTCAATCCCCGGAGTTACTCATGTTTGTTTGGACTTTCCCATTGATTTATAATGAAACATTTTTTTCCAATATCTCAAAAATATATTATATAAAACAATTATAAAAGTTAAAAATCACATGAATCTGTTACCGTTGCGTATAACATCGGATGATGATTCTTTTTTTTTTTGCGATAAATCTCACAGCGGAGGAATAAATCAGGTACGTGAAGCAAACTCTGATGAAATTCAGACTGCTCTTCTTTCATCATAAAAAAAAATAAAACAGAAACCCTCGCCCTCCTCTGACCCCTTCTCCCTCCACAATAATGTGTGTACAGACTCTTAGCAATCAAAAAGAGTGGGCAGAGCGTTGATAGCCGACTCCAACGTAGCCTCCCTTTTAAGTCCTCCGCCCGAAGTAGCTCGCAGGCTTTGTTGCAGCGGGAATATATTCAAGCCAACAATCTTTGCAGTTCAGATTTCAGTTCAGATTCTAGTAAGTGGAGGTAACGTCAGATGTGTGCTGTGCAACAAAACACTTCTTACCTCAGTATTTACAAGCCATTCAGACTTATCTTGGCCATTACACATTCTGCTGGCGGCTGCATCTCGAGGTCTCGCACATGTCAAACCTGGAGGGAGATATCTTCCCCTCACATTTCCTCTAGTAAATACATGTGACCCAGGTCAGCCTGCTCTGAATAGCAGCCTGGATGGAAGTAGAGTACCACTGAAATCTTCCCAAAAGGATCATTAACTGGAGTCATTATCCTGGGTTTGAGTATTTTTATGTGTTAACTGGACCCAGTAGATGGTAAAATATATTTTTTGGGGGGGATCTGGTAGTTTATTGGATGAGCCAAGGCTTTACCTTGACGTGTATTTAATTATGATTGTCCAACCTTTTATAAGAGATTTGTCTCACAAAGAAAATGCACTATAGCTGTGATGACATTATAAAGAATTTTATACGAAAAAGGCTCACTTGATTGGACACTTAAACATAAGGGTCTCCAGCAGCATTTTTAAAACCTTCTATTGCCAGTTATGATTGTGTCATTTATGTGACAGCGCTCCTGCTGCATTTAAGCACACTATACTGGACGGAGAGAGGGAAAAAGGGTAATTTCATTGAGAGAAAGCCGTGCCTGAAGGCAGCCTGAGTCAGAGATGAGATTTAAGATCATTTCCTCCCCTAAAAGGAACTCTCATGGTGCTTTCCTCCAGATAAGTTTCAGTGTTTTATAAACTTAATTAGAGTTTTTCATGGGGGTCATAGAAGGAAGTACTGTATGAAATACTGCGTTTTCACTCCCTTCCTCTGGTTCAGTGCAACACCAAGGTGTTTGTGAAGACACTTGTAAAAGAAAATTAATTTACATAACCTTAAAGACGATGCAGCACCGAGCCGTCGTCTCCTGGCTGCATTTTTGCTCATAAAACCAACAGACAAAGCGTTGCGACAGCGGGGCAGTGTCGTAGTTTAACGCTTAGGTGGTCTTCATCGAGCTGAGGGGCGTCTAAACAGCACATACAATAACTGAAATGAGTTCTTTGATGGGGTCAACTTCCTTTTATTGCAAGAGAGAAACACTTCTCTTGATAAATGAAAAAAACTTCAAAAGAGTAAGAGGAGGGATATGTGGCGGTGCAACCCTGAACCCAGCATCGCTAATGAAAGCTGGCTCTCTTCTGCACGGCATGGCCTCAGGCCACAGTCTTAGAACTGGTGGCCTCCAGTTTAATATACCTCCAAGTCTCTGTTTGTGTGCGTGTCCTTAGCTGTCCCCGTCACTCTGTGTAGCTGAATTGGATCAGCTTCTTTCCCTCTTTTCTCTGCTTCCTCTTTGGATATCCCCCTCCACCCCCTCCCCTTGTATTAACAGCCCATGAGTCCCATCCTTTATTATCATCTTCCTTGATTCTCTTCCATCAAGACCTCTTTCAATCTGTAGGTAGCAGATTGAGGCCGTGATTGCGTGTGATTGTATCATTGGATGAGTCTCGGATGCTCTTAAGTAATGGCGGAAGAAGTCCTCACATCTTTTACTTCAGTAAAAGAAGTAATATCACAGTGTAAACATACTTTGTTGTAACTCAAGTACAAAAGTATCAAAAGTGAAAGTACTCATTATGCAAAGTGGTTGATTTCAGAAAAAGATATATTTTATTTCTGTGTTATAATTAATAATTCCCTGCTTTAATGGCGGTAAAGATGTAGCTGATTGAATGAGTACTTTATATACTGCTGGGTAGCCTAACATATAACATATTGTTAATAATCAGCTGATTTGTTAATAATATGAATCGGCAAAGTAACTGAAGCTACCAAATACATATGTAAAGTTCAAAGAAGAAATCTTGTTAAGTATACGTGACAAGATATACTGAAGTTTACTCAAGTAAATGTATCATAAGTACCCGCTATTAAATCATCTTCCCTCCATCACACACTTGTGGCCGTCATCAGTCTAATAACTACAATCCAACGCTCGTCAGAGAGCCGCGCTTCTACTCGCCTGTTAGGATTCATCAGCTGTCTTTTAGAGCTTCCATCACAGCAGTCCAATGCAAAGTGTGCCGTTTCCACCGGCGTGCCTCTAAACCGCACGGCGCTGCATGCACTTTAGCTTTGGCTCTACGTCCTCATAAGCTAAGTGGTCATTAATCATAGGTTGATATTTTTAGAGTTAATTACAGAGCTTGTCCTCTCCTCCTTGCAGTAAGATTCTTGAAAAATGCCAGAGTACAACTATGTTTTGTTGGTTTTTTGTTGTTTTTTGGGGGGGGGGGGATGCCATTTATAATCTTTTTTAATGATACAGTTTATTTGTGGATGATGCATCAGTGAGTCAATCATTATCCTTTCCCCCCCCCCCCCCCGGTGCAGGTCAGGTATGGCTCAATCCCCCCGAAGGCCAATTAAGACATAACGTAGCACTCCAGAGCTCCAGACAGTTATTTCTGTCTGAGTATTCCTTATCAGACTCATTCTATAAATGTCTTAATGTCCATTCTCCTGCCTCGTGTTTTACTGCCTGTCTGTGGTATTTGCCCCTCCATCTGCGTCTCTATTTATGTGTCTGTATTCAGGCGGCAGGCTCGTTTCTTTTTCCAGATCTGATCTTTAAGCTCCACTGTGCACATTGTAACCTACGGATTTGTCTCTTTAAACTGTGTAATTATTTGCTATCACACTGGTTGACATGCTAAAAAGAAAAGGAAAAGAAATCAGCCCCCCACCTTCATTTCTCTCTTTTTTTTTTTACGTTAGGAAGTCAATTAGGAGCAGATTTGTCTTTATAACGGCAGCCTGGCAAAAGCTAAAAGGACCTCTTGTATCGGAGCTGGGAGGGAAGAAACTGCTAACAGCTTGCAGAAGGATACATAGAACAAAATAAAAACAGAAAAATAAGACAGGCACATAATCCGGAAAGATACACAGTGTGACAGATAGCATCAGCGGCGGCAAAGAAACCATAAAAGCCGTTGAGTCATGCAGCAAACATACAGCGGCGCTGATAAAGAAGCCAATAACATGGAGGATTTGTGTTTGCAGATTCTGATTGTTTCTTTGCCCTTCATCACGTTGTGGTGCAGAATGGATTTTTCTCGCCACGTCTCCCATGCAGGAGAGTGATATCTGACATGTTGATGAGGACGCGTGAGACCTCGGTCTAGACACCTTTGTTTTCTTGCCAACTCTCTCCCGTCTTGTTCTCTGTTCTCACAGGCAGTAAATCCAGAACTGGAGCTAAAACGATCGCCTCGTCAATTCTTTTTTAAATGATTTGTTCAGGAAAAAGCCAAACATTTCCAAGTTAAAGCTTTAGCATGTGAGGATTTGCTGTTTTTCTCTTTTTTTTCCACTTTTTTCTGACTTTTGTTGGGGGAGACTAAAAGATGAATCAATTAATTCATAAAACAGTCTGCCGATTGATTTATAATGAAATAATAATTGCCGGCGGCTCTAGATTGAAGGTCATTTTGTATTTTTTTAGCTGATATTCTCTTCTAGCTGATACTAATCGAGGGACACATGTCTTTTATTTATGAGGCTACGTTTTGTTACCTTCTGTTGGCTCATGTCGGGCAGCCTGCGTATTTGACCCCGTATAAAACCATAGATTGGAAATATAATGTGTGAATTATCTCGTACAGTTCCCAAGGACATTTGTCACTATTATGACTTTTTATAGAACAAACAATGAAGCGATTCATTGAGAAAATAATCAGTTTAATTTGTTGGAACACCTGGTCATTACAGTGTGTTTTAGAAAGATTTAGATCACTATAATATAACTTACACGTACAGACCTCATTGGGTTGAGATCTATGATAGTATGAACTGTATTTGATTACAGTAAAATTTTCAGTCCAGCTTTGTGTATAACTTGCACATGAAAAGCACCCCATGCTGTGTTTCTGTGTACGGCGGATACTGAACAGCTGGTTAATTAATCTCCCATCAAACCAAGCTGTTAATCAGCAGCTCAACTGTGGCAGCGTGATCTTTTCAGTCACATAAAGAGTTATGAATGGCCTCACTGAAACAATTGCCTGTACAGTCATTTTTCAATAACAATCAGTTGACAAATTATAGATAATGATTTTTGACAGCCATTTAACTGAGGAGGTTTTATCTATTTGGTTATTGTAGGACGTCCTGTTCAACCACAGCGACCCACCGGGTGCTTTAAAGCCCCGAAAGGTATTTCTTGTCTAAGTGAGTCTGAAGTAATTTTTATTGAGTTTATCAGTGAAAAAAGTCATCGAATGTGTTTCCTCAGGACTGTGTGCTTGTGGTTTGTTTGTCGATGGCCTATATTTTCATACAAATGTCACTAAATCCTGTTTGGTGCATAGAGGTATGTGACATCATCGCGTACCAACTTAGACCCGCCCATTTCTTACCAGTTCGAAAAGCTCAGAAATTCAGAAATCTCCCTTAATATCAAGTCATGAACCAAACGGGTCCAACTTTTGCAGGAGTTGCGTTCAAGAAAGTCTTTTCAGTAAAATAAATTTATTGAGAGAATAGACTCGGGACTTTAATATTTAATTTTTTAAATTTTTATTTCTATCTATTATTCTATATAGAGTATAGAACGTATGTATTTTTGACACCTCTCTTGCTGATTGATACCGCTTTTAGAAATTGCCCTGCAGCATAGAGGCACAAAATGATTGAATAATCAGTTCCAGTTTTGCCAGAATCAGCAAATGAAGAGGAAGAAATACTCTAATGAGAAAGTGCATTCAGTGATGCATGCTGGTAAGAAAAAGGGCAGGACAGAAAACCCACCTTGTTCGGCATCGATCGTACGTTGCAGATCATTTAAACAATTCAATCTCAGCAAAAAGCCTTTGTTACATTAATTGATCTACGTTGCTTCTGTTTTTTTTAATGGAGCGTTCATCATCAGTAAATGAAGATTTGCGATTTGTGTGTTTGCTCAACTGTCTGGGCTGGAAATCATTTCTTACAGGACCCTTGGTACCTGACACAGAATCACTATTTGTATGCCCGACCATCCACCTGCTCGTCCTCGTAGGATGTGATTGGATGTTGGCCCGTTTCCAGCCTGTGAAGCATCACGGCTGCCTTCTAGGCATTAAACCCTAAAGAGCTTTGCTGGAAAGCGCTGAGAATATTCTATTTCAATGTGCCACTTTGTAATTCACTTTGGAGAAGCCCCACTGAATCCAATAGAATTTAGAATGACTTCAGTTCCTAAAATTAAAGGAAACAATCTTCCGCAGAGATGTTTGGCATCCTGTCTTAAACTGCAACCAAAAAAAAAAGTGTTCACGGGTATTAGTGGTGGACTGGAGTGACCCTTTCACAAAAGGGGTACCAGCAGGCACCAGATAGCCAACAGAGAGCTACCCATTCATCTCCTGTAGCATTTCCAAGTGACACTTTCCTCCCTTCCATCTCTTCCATTTGCTCCCTTATTAGAGGGTGTGAAGTGGTGGTTGAATTTGGGTTCCTGGGCCTCTTTCTTGGCTGCCTGCAGTAGCTCAACGTCGAGCAGGAAAAGAAATACGGGCCCACGGAGCGATATTTCACTGGTACCAGCTTGACATTGATGGATAGAGGATCATTAGACATTTGCCAGTTTGCTTGGGCGTAGAGTTATTTTCAGCAATAATGTATGGGAGAGGGAACGGGGGATGGAGAAGGGCTAGGATCTCAGAGGGACAGAGACTCCATTTTGGTGGAGTTCTGTACGAAACGTAGGCGATGGAAACCACAGAGGGTCACAGTGTATTAAATTGCTTGGGATGGTTTTGTAAACTGTTAATTGGATTCATAGTGCCGTGGCTTTCCAACCTTTTTAGTCAGATGTTCTCCCACAGCCCTGCCAGATGAACCCAAATAACCCCTTCACTGACACCACCGTCCTCTTTCAAATGCCTTCCTTTGTTATTCAACACTGACATAACCTAAAAGTGGGTATTGCTATCTTACAATTAAAATTCCATGCAGTTTAATATATAAATAGCTGCCATTTAGAGAGACTAACCATCCACTACCTTTTAGCTATTAATATAGGATTCTATATATTATAGACTTAGTTGCGCTGCTCTGCAATCCGTCCACGTACCTCCGGCAGATGCAGCAGCACCCCCTCAGGTACAAGCACCCTGGTTTGGAATCACTGTCACTCTGTATTCAGCTCTACAACAAAAAAAAAACACATATCCCTGCATCATTTCAGCTGACTGCCACAAAAATGATCCATATATGCACGTCGTCAGTTAATAATAACTCATCTCTCCGTCTCTGCAGTGATGGTACTGCTAATTGTGACGATGCGCCGGAGGAAGAAGGAGCCTCTGATTCTCGAAGAGGAGCGGGACATCAGAGAGAACATCGTCCGCTACGACGACGAGGGCGGCGGCGAGGAGGACACGGAAGCCTTCGACATGGTTACTCTCCGCAACCTGAACGCCATCAGAGACCCCAACGTCCGGCGAGACGTCACGCCCGACACTCCCACCTTCTTCCATTACCCGCCAACGACCCGCCCGTCTTACAAGTCCCTGCCGGACAATGTGGTGTTTCGAGAATTCATTTGGGAGCGACTCAAGGATGCTGACGTGGACCCGTCAGCCCCCCCTTATGACTCTCTGCAAACATACGCGTTTGAAGGCAGCGGCTCTGTTGCGGAGTCACTAAGCTCTTTGGAGTCACTAAGTACAGACTCAGATCAGAACTATGACTATCTCAGCAACTGGGGACCACGCTTCAAAAAGCTGGCTGACCTGTACGGCAACAGCGAGGGCACCAGTGTCTTCTCATAGCCCCTGAATTACTCTCTCAACATTTCTCGGACAAAACGAAAAAAAACAACAACAAAAAAAAAGTAAGAGTAATTTATTGTCAGAGGAAATGATTTTGTCTGCCTTAGTGCACGGGAGGAAAAGATTCAAAGACAACACGAGACAGATCGAAAGAAAAACACTTTGACTTCAAAGGTTTTTTTTGGTTTGTTTACCTCCTTGTGTGGATTTTTCAGAAGCGTGCCATGGTGAGTTTTGACACATATTTCAAAAATGGCTTGACTGAGGAGGAGACCTTGTGTGCAAAAGACATTAAAAGGTTTCAGATGTTGGACTCCGGACCAACCACTGACTGCAGAATGCATACGTGTTGGAGTATTTCTACGGGCTGGCACATGTCCTTTCATTGCAGTGACGGGCATGGGCCCAGCTATTTTGCTTTGATGCATTCCTTTGCTATCTTTGTGCAAAAAAAAAAAAAGTAATGTTTGTCATGAAATGCCGTGTCCCTTGCGACTTATCAGAAGTCACTTGACTGTTTATGAAATTTGACAACAATTTCTGTGGGTTTTATTTTCTTCTTAATGGTAATGAGAAGCCTTTTCATGAACATTTTCAACATTATTCATGGACTCACACCTTTCCACATTATATGAAAAGTTCAGCTGCACTCATACAGTATAAAAGTAGTTGATGTGCTAAGGAAGTGATGTGAAGACATGCTGTGCAAATAATAAAAAGAATGACACGTCTTTGATGTCTTCACTGGTTGAAACAGGAAAGAATAATTTCTCTTATTCTCCTAACAATACATTTTGCAGATGTTGCAATGTAGTGTTTGTCTAAGTCTGTTTTTTCTCCCGCCTTTCTATTGACAAGACCGATGTATGATTTCTGAGCGATAAAATGTCAGGATTTGGTTGTTCTGCTTTGGTATTGGGGGATGGGGAGGGGGGGACACGGGAACGTCTGCTACATAAGAAAGCTTTGTTGAAGGACTAGTCCTTGTGCTTGATGGCGATATTCACGCCACCTAGATTGTAGAAAAAAATAACTTGTTTCCGGAGTGACGGTCTTTAACTGGGTGAAGTTTGTAAGTAAATGAATTTTGCTTCTGTAGTTTGCAGAGTCCAGCATATATTTTCATTCAGAAATGAAATCATTAATGTCCATGATTTGTTTGTTAATTGATGGTGAAAGGACACACTGTATGATCATTTGTTTTTCCAGCTTAAACAAATTAATTGGGTGTCAACATGTACAACCGATATGTATTATTTATTTTGAAAAGGCAAAATTGTGCAAATGATGTTTTTATCCTTTTTGCTGAAAATAAAATTGACATTCAGTTCCTTAAAAGACTGAAGGGATTTCTTATCTGAATATGAAACAAATGATGACATAATAATTACTCTCTTTGTGAGATTGTGAAGTCAACGAACCAGAAAGCAGGGGAGAAAAATTCTTTTTCTTACATATCTCTTTTTGATTAGGCTTTTAGTTGAAAGGACTGATCGAAATGCTCCACAGAGGTATGTGTCATGACCGCGAGGCTTACCGTCGGGCATCTGAGGAGCTTTACAGGTTGGCCAGGCCTGCGTCATGAAGACAAAGGAAGCTCTATTAAAGGTGTGTTCGACTACTGCAACTCAGTATAATAAAATGTACTGAAGTAAAGTATGTCATAGAAAATGTCACACAAAAGTCATAGTACAGTGAACCTGAAAATGTAACTTAAATATATGATATAAAATGTAAACTATGTCGTTAAAAAGTGTTGCTTATCATTAAAATAGTATAAAAAGTGATGAAAATAGTCAGTAATATATCGAAAAAAGTAATGAAAAAAGTCATAGTGTAGAATGTCCAAAAAGTTATAGTACAGTATATCAAAAAAAGTCATAGTATAGTATGATGAAAAATGTCCTAAAAAAAGGAATGAAAAAAAGTTATAGTATAGTATGTCAAAAAAGTTATAGTACAGTATATCAAAAAAAGTAATGGAAAAAAGTTGTAGTATAGTATGATGAAAAATGTCCTAAAAAAAGTAATGAAAAAAAGTTATAGTATAGTATGTCAAAAAAGTCATGAAAAAAGTCATAGTATAGTATGATGAAAAATGTCCTAAAAAAAGTAATGAAAAAAAGTTATAGTATAGTGTGTCAAAAAAGTAATGAAAAAAGTCATAGTATATTTGTCAAAAAAGTTATATATAAATGTATATAAAAAAAAAACGAATGGAAAAAAAGTCATAGTATAGTATGATGGAAAATGTCCTACAAAATAATGAAAAAAATTATAGTATAGTATGTCAAAAAAGTAATGAAAAAAGTCATAGTATAGTTTGTCAAAAAAGTTATAGTATAGTATATAAAAAAGTAATGAAAAAAGTCAGAGTAAAGTTTGTCAAAAAAGTTATAGTAAAGTATATAAAAAAAAACTAATGGAAAAAAAGTCATAGTATAGTATGATGAAAAATGTCCTAAAAAATTAATGAAAGAAATTATAGTATGTCAAAAAAGTCATGAAAAAATTTATGAAAAAAAGTCATCTAAAAAGGCATAGTATAGTTTGTCAAAAAAGTTATAGTATAGTATATAAAAAAGTAATGAAACAAGTCAGTACATGTCAAAATCCAAGTTGATTATTTCAAGAGAACAACGTTTAAGACTTGAGGATCCAGATGAGATCTTTTTACAGCTGACAGGTGTCGGAACCCAATACTCCATGCATATTAAGCAGTACAATGTACTACTATTGTAAATAATGTCAAGGATTCATAGTACTGCTGCATTCATGTGTACGTTGCATTTCACCAGCTGAGGATTTTTCTCCAAGAACTCAGATAAACAGCCGTTTTCAGCTTCATGACAATGAGTTTTCTCACTGATCCAAGACGGTTTTAAAATGGTCTGTTTGACTGATTATGTAGCAGAATTTCCTCAACACACAAAGGAACACATTATCCTTCAGGTTCATCAGAAATCACTACAGGAGTTACATGACTTTGACTAAAAAGAAAACAAACAAAAAAACAGACATTTGTTGTGGAGTAAAAGGTGGTAACAAAAAGTACATCTGAGATGCACTGGAGAAGTATAAACTTACATTTTTGAAAATTGGAAATGATCTAATATGGAATAACTACCTCTGATTTGTACATAAGTACAGTACTTGTTTAATTGTACTTACCACCTTAGGATTGTGGTATTGACGCCATAACAGTCAATTTTGCCTGATAGCTGAGAACCTAATATTGAATCTCAACGCAGCAGGAATCAAAATTGAATTGATTTGCACTGGTTGTTCCATTCTTTTTTAAAAACTCTCAGTAATAATAACTGTTTTCAAGTGTGCAAATCGAACTGGGCTGATGTTCATTTGAAAAGTAGCCGTAGACGTCTCGACAGCACTCAGAGGTCCACAAGTGACGGTATAATTCACAGTGATGCAAGCGCTTGCAATGTACTTGTTATGCATCTTTGCTTGGTAAATATTCCGTCTCCTTACAGGTATTGACATAGTTTCCAACGCTTTGAACTTGGCAAAAACAAAACATCTGAGATTTTTTTTTTTTTTTTTTTAAAGTGCAAGTCAGGAGCAACCAAGGTCACAGTGTGTGTTCACGATGCAGTCCAGATGAAACTACAGGAAGAGATGTGAAGAGTTTGTTACAGACTCACAGGTAAAGGTAAGACTTTGACGTAGCAAAAAGAAGGGATCGTGTAGAAAACGCTTGGAGCAGAAATGGATGATGTCTGTAATCAGTTGCAATCTTTGCTTATTAACACTTTCAAAAAAGAAGTCAAATACTCTCATTTTTATGAAGCTACAATTTAATGTTAGACCATAGGCGTATCCAGCCCGTTTTTAGGGGCACTAAATTGATTCCCAGCACCCCTAAAAAATATTGCATGTAATATAAGAATAACAGTAATTTTGTTTTTTTAAACGTAAGTTCATGTTTGACCACCTTAAACAACAAAAAAACCAAGACACTACTTATGGTTTACTTTATACTTTAAACAACAGACCCCCCCAACCCCGTCATGGTATGGTATGATCCATTTTCTCTCTCTCCCACCTGCCCTGTTCAGCCCTGTTATACTCATTATCTTTTCATTTTAATACAATTTAATATGATTTGTAGTACTTTGTAAAACCATACTTTTTTGGGGTCCCACCTAAAGCTTTGTTCCCAGAATCGCCCCTGAGTTTGACCCTTATAGATTAACAATTTAAATTCATTCACTTGGTCTGGACACTAACATTTCAAAAACAGAGATTTACAAAAAGTAAAAGGATGCTGATATGTGGTCAAATAGCACTCGTTGCCTTGATGGGGAAAAAAACAATTGTGTTTTTCTGTCTGAATAATTGCAGAAAATAATCTTCACAAATGATGATGATGATCTTTGAAGCCTAAAGTAGAAGCAAAAGCCTTTTAAACAAATGTAGCCACTTTCAAGACATGTCAGGCTGCAAAGTAATTATTATTATCAGTATTTTATGTTGTCGAATAAGACATCAAAAGCACTCAAGCTTGCAGACCGTGCAGTACATATTGTGAAGAATACAGCTGTAACAGACCAGCGATCCTTATAGAAAATTCATATCATTTCAAATTCAATTCTCAAATAAAACTGCTAAAATGAGAGTAATGTGTGAATTAATTGAAGAATGAAATAGGTCGTCTAACTGGGAGGTTGCCATGGTTACACGGTCTTAATTTGAAAAGTATATAATCTAAAAATGTTACTAACATTCGGAACAAGAGCTTAGCATGTAGTTTAGCATTTAGCATCATCCCAGAATTGTCACTTGCAGCCACTTTAAAACTTCCACAACATTACTTCCAAAACTTGTTGAAACTCTTTAAAATAAATCTCTGTCTGCTTTATTTCGTCCGAATCCATAAGTTTTATCAAAAAAGGCCAGAAATAATACCAGATACCGATTGTAGTGATATCATAGCAAGATAAATATGTCACATCTGGAGGTCATGATATCGAAGCAGATAGACTCCAACACATCTGAGGTAAACTCCTGCGCTGATAGCGGCTGTAACAAGATGTTGATTTTGATTGACCAGCTGTCAATCAAAATCAGCAGAGAGTGCCTTAAATGGGCTGCTGCCTGGGGGGCACTTATGAGCAATCAGGCCCCCTCTGCTATCAGGGGCTCAATCTGGACCTCGGCTGATTACTTGTGTCGGCGTCGGCTCTGGAGGCCCTGGGCGGCGACAAGACACTTCGCTCAAATCTTATCACAAGCGAGCATCGTCAACAAGTCGCTCCGGCGAAGAGGTGCCCTCTTTCCGAAGCCCTCTGATATCTCTAATTATGTGTTTGTGTCAAACCTGAAGAAAGGGAATATTGTGGCGTTTATGCTGGAATATATTGCGTTAACTAAACATTTTCGTGTGCTGGCAGTTGATCACGAGGATCTTCTTCGAGATATTAAGGTGGGAAAAAGGCGGCCGACAGGTGAGTCTTTCGGAGCGCGTTGAAGACGTTAAACTCAGGTATTAGATGCCTCCCTCTGTGGCGCCGAGGCTGAGGAATGAGTTAAAATATCAGCCTCACTCAGAGCCATCTGGGGACTAAGTCCTCGCATATTAATGCACGCGGGTGAATATTTATTTCTGCGATTACCCAGCATGGAGCAAAACTCCAAAGAGAGTCTGTCTCTGTTTTTCTCGCTCAGAACAAAAAAAAAAGAAAATACATATTCACGCCGGCCGTCCGTCCTGGGCTGCGTGTTGGTGGCAGACCGGAGCCCCCTGCTCTGGCATCAGCTGGACGACTTCTCACTGGTCCTTTGAAAAAGAGAAAAGGGGGGGAAAGGAAGATCAAAGACCTTTGCAGCACCATGTTTTATTCTCTATCTCTTGCAGCAGCGTTCACACTTTGCCTGCCTTCAGCAAGAGAAATGTCAGACCTGAGGTTTGTGTACTCTATAGTTCCACACAAATTAGACTGGTCCCAGACCTGGGCAATATAAATAATTCTCTTGAGATGTGTGTGGGAATGTGAGTGCAGCAAGCTCGCTCTGAGGCGCCTGGGGAATGCAAGGAGTGGGGAAAGTAGGTCAAAGTGGCAAGATTAGGGTAATAGGGTGTAAAAAGTGTGAAATGTGGGATAATAACTGGAAAATAACTCCAAATGGATCCATCAATGATACATTAATGTTCAAGGAAATCGGCCAGAATGATAAGGTGGAGAAATATTTGGACTGGAGATAAATATGAAATGGGCTGCACGGTGGTGTAGTGGGTAGCACTGTCGCCTCACAGCAAGAGGGTCCCGGGTTCGATCCCCGGGTCGGCCCCGGGTTCCTTCTGTGTGGAGTTTGCATGTTCTCCCCGTGTAAGCGTGGGTTCTCTCCGGGTCCTCCGGCTTCCTCCCACAGTCCAAAGACATGCATGATGGGGATAGGTTCATTGATTACTCTAAATTGCCCGTAGGTGTGAATGGGAGCGTGAATGGTTGTCTGTCTCTACATGTCGGCCCTGTGATAGACTGGCGTCCTGTCCAGAGTGTACCCTGCCTTCGCCCAATGACAGCTGGGATCGGCTCCAGCCCCCCCCGTGACCCTGAATACTGGATAAGCGGTAGAAAATGGATGGATGGATAAATATGAAATGGGAACGCTTTTCAGAAAGCTGCCGTTTGAGTTTGTCTCAGAAAGGTCAGAAATAACAAGATAATTGTGAGAGCTGTCGCTCAGAATTCACTCATGTTAGAGATTTTACACCGCCGCTTAAATATAAACGATTGTTATCATTCAAAGGTGATTCCCACTCAGTGATTTTCACAATAAGAGCCACTCAGGTAAAGATGTTGAGTGAAAAGCAGCCCGCCTGGTCCAGCCGCTGCTCCATTTCAGATTCACTCTCGTCCCACAAACTTTCTCTGAGACTTTATAACATTTTTTGGAGCTTTGAAATCTCACTGGGGGAAGAAAATCTTATTACATCATCCAATTTCTTCGCCTCGGACGCTTGAAAGGAGATCTTTTGGACAAAACACAGTAAGAGCGAATGGACAGTCCGCTCTCTCGCAAAAACAATCTCAGCTTTTCGGTTCATTTCGAGTCACTTTCCCCCTTAATTCTCATTTAAACATGCGACCGCGGCTACAAACATGCTTAGAGCGTCGGTACAATGATGAATTCAAGTAATTAGAAAATGATGCACGGGAGGCCCTCTCCAGCGATGATTGGCAAAAACATGTCAGGGCAACATCAGCAATTAATGAGCCATAATCGACGTCGGCCTAATTAGCAGCACTTTGTACGTTGACGTAGGTTTATCATCATTAGCCAAGCCTGGCTCGATAGAGCGCCGAATATGTGGGTGGCATAAGTGTTTGTTTATCATGTAGACACGTAAAATAGTTACATGCTAGAATAGCCTCGGAGGAGGGAGGGGGGAGGGGGGGTTCTCTGTAGGCCTGAGTCTGCCATCAGGAGGGGCTTCAGGGCTAATTAGATCTCCACAGACTCCAACGTGTTCAAGATTCATCCGAGGTGTTTGGAGGGTTTTTAATAGTCATCTTCAGCTCAATTATAGATTTAAATCAGGATGACTCATAAATCATCTATCAATGGGATTATTACTACCAGCACAGAAGCACGGTTTAACACCACTTCTGTGCATTTAACCACCGCTGTCCGACGTCCACGAGCTGCAGAAAAAAAGAGAAAAAAAGTTCACATCTTGAATCCACGCTGGATGATTTCTCTTCTTTTTCATCCTAAGGTGTTTAAATAATTAGCAATATTCATCGATCACATCTTCTGCCGTCTTCTCATTTACATATTTTTACATGAAGCAACTAAAGCACACAGTCGACACCCGCTTAATCACTCGCTCGCTGTCGTTTCCCTTTTCTGTTGGCGTTTCAAGGCGTGGAGCACGCCGGGTTTATTTTTCTAATGAAACCACACGGCACAATGAGAGGACGGAATTATCCTGTTCCCATTTAATTGAGTTTGACCAGGTAAGCGCTCAGCGTTGGTCTGTTCTCCCCCACAGCAGCGTCTCTCCCGGGGAGACAGGAGAGGCCGATAAACTTTGAAGCTGGCGCTGAGAACCTGCTCGCTGCACCCCTCTGCATTATTCATGATGCGGGGACTAGAGCATCTTCAAATGGCCTGTCATTTCCTTTTACCCTCCATCACAATGGCCATATGCTGCACACACTAGAGGGGGGTGGGGGGGGAAGCAATCTCCGGCTAAGCCCAGTCAAACAGGAACACATACCTAACGGATGCATTCACAGGTAAATCCACACAAGGGAATACATGCAAGTGGAGGGAAAACCTTGGGATTTCAAAAAAAAAAAGAAATGGCACATTTCAATATTGGCCATTGAAAAGGAACCCTCCTCCCACTGCTTCAACCCCACGCAGCTCCTGCTGCACAAGTAAACACCGCCATATTCCTGCCAAGTTGGAGAAAAGTTGCAAACAATAGGGGAAGCAGAAAGCTTTCAATAGTTTCAGTGTGACATTTTTTTTTGGAGAGGTAAGAAATGCGCTGGCGTAATTGTTCTACTAGGAAAAGAAAAGATGTAAATCTCCCACAGCGAGGCGCGGCTCTTTTCCTCTGTTGATCCTGCTAAACTAAGTGCAGAGGCGTAATCATTGTTTTTGAGTATCAGTCTCACGGTTCTCCGGTTCCTCCGCTCTTCTCTCAGACCCGTGACACTCTGTCAGCCGCCCCGGAGTGCTTTCAAGCCAATGTTATTTATATTTACCCAGTTTGTTTTGTTTGCGTGACAAAAACCACACAAGGCGCGTCCCTCAGAGGTAATTGGGATTGCCGTCATTTGGCCTCCCTAATGTCTGCCATTCAGCATTAACATATCATTAGCTCTTTCGGGGACTGTTCACTCAGACAATGAGAGGTCTCCACGGACCCCCGGCTCCATCAATACGCCAAAAACCACTTGATGCCTTCTCTTTGTTGTTCTCCGGAGAGCGAAGTAAGGGAGTAAAGGGAGCGAGAATGGGATTTCAGGTGATTATTTTAATTTTAGCTTTTGTGACCGCGCTGGATAGGACATCCATCCATCGTCTACCACTTATCCTGTATTCAGGGTCATGGGGGCCAATTAAGAGTCATCAATGAACCTATCCCCATCCTGCAAGTCTTTGGACCGTGGGAGGAAGCCGGAGAACCCGGAGAGAACCCACGCTTACACGGGGAGAACATGCAAACTCCACACAGAAGGAACCAGACCCGGGAATTGAACCCTCTCACTGTGAGGCACCAGTGCTACCCACTACACCACCGTGCAGGATATATAAACCCCTGGATAGGATATATAAAGATAACTGACACTTCCCCCTGACCTTCACCTTGAAGTGAAAAAATGCGGCGACAGATTGTGGAACGTGATAAAACGGCGTATGGTTCCCGAGGGGCTCGACGCGGAACCTCCTAAAGTAACATCAGCCTTAAAGTGATTTGTTTAAACGCTATTGTAAAAACTCTGTCCTTGTTGAATGGTGGAGATGAACTGCACCGCCTTGATATCGAACGACAAAACATCTGGCAGATCGTTTCCGACGCGGCGATGGAACCGCTGCAGCTCCAGCATTTAGTCTTAGTAAATACCTTGTTTTGACACCTAGAACGGCGTGAAGCCTAACGTGGGTTTTTTTTTCGTGTCGTCTCACACACTTAACAGGTAGATGCTGGAAAGTGATGCCGTTGATGTCCGGGGTAATTAGAGGGTTAAAACATCACTGGAAAAACCTGGAATCCTAATCCTAATTCCATGATGCATATGCTTTTTTATTGATATATCATAGGTTTGAAAACACACATTAAAAACTATGAGCATGAGACGGAGCTCCTCCCAGTGTCCTCATATCAACTCTTTGTAAAAAAAAAAGAGTCTTTGCCAGAATAATCAATAACATTTGCAAACTGCAGACCTGGCCATATTGTTATTACCTTGTATTGTTATTATGATAAACAAGATACCATCCCAAAGAGAGAGAGAAGTTTGAGCTGCTCAGGGATTCTTGTATCCATCAAATATGGGAAACAACCTCGAGGTTGTGATAGGGCTGGCAGCTAAATAACATTATCTGGCCAAGGGACGACGTCGGGCTCCGGCCGGGCGCATAAACACGTGAGGGTTCCCGTGGACGGCCATTAGAAAAAGTCACTGTTCGGTGGTAAAGGCTGTCTAATCCCCGCTGGTATGTGTTTCAAATTCAGCAGACAGAAGGAAGCTGATCCAATTCCCTGCATCCTGCAGGACACAGATCTGCATTTCCTCTGCACTTTGATGAAACAGCAGCCAAGCTGTCCGCCTCCATTAACAGCCCCTCTGATTTTACACTGTGCTCTGACAACTGTGTGTGTGTGTGTGTGTGAGTGTGTGAGTCTGTGGGTGCATATAATAAATATGCTTGAGTGCCGGTGATGTATGTCTAGGGATGTGTATGTTTATATTGCTTTATTGCAGGGAGCACGGCCGGGACACAATTTGTGTTTATTTTAAGAAACCTGGACACCATGAAATCTGCTGGGAGACATAAAAAAAAAAACATATGGAATATATACAGTATATATATATATATATATATATATATATATATATATATATATATATATATATATATATATATATATACAGCTGCAACTCTTCCCATATTCGTCACTCAGAGGTGATGTTGGGGAAGGGAGAAACACAACATATTTACACTGTAAGTATTTTGAACAGGTACTTATTCCCAAAATGTACACATTAAATTGCTAATATTGCACAAATCTAGATTCAATTCAACTTTATCGTTCAAGTACAAGTATTGAAAATGCAGTTAAGCATCAAAACAGAAGTGCAAAAAGCAGTAAAGTGCAGAGTAATGTACTTATGTATAGTGGTAATACTGAATAAAAATCAATAGGTGCTTTAATGTATTTTCATGCAGATCATTTATTATAGCTGTTCCTCACTGAATCAGTTTTTGATCATTTCACCTCCTTGAAAGACACAACATTAACTTTTACATTATGTTGTTTTGAGAGTTTTCCAATTAATTAAGTGCCTTTCCATTCAAATGTATTTCACCATAATTAGTTAATGTGTAGAGTATTTATTGAGTCTAAGATGCATCGCGATACAGAAGTGGACGATTCGGCATCAATGACAACATATTGAAATAATACACAAGGTGAGTTGCACAGATTTTGAAAGATGCAGATTTTCTTATGTATAGACTGTTGATTTCTTGAAAGCACTTTTTGCATAAAAAAGAACTATATAGATGCTTGTATTCATTAATAAAAAATAAATAAAAATCACGCCTCTAATAATTCTTCCATAAAAATGTTTTTTTTCCAAATAGCCTATTTACACT
This sequence comes from Chelidonichthys spinosus, assembly GCA_029853015.1. Classification (NCBI taxonomy): domain Eukaryota; kingdom Metazoa; phylum Chordata; class Actinopteri; order Perciformes; family Triglidae; genus Chelidonichthys; species Chelidonichthys spinosus. The sequence continues at coordinate 15,666,429 of CM056837.1, forward strand.
AGTTTTGGAGCCATTTCTCTGTTGTTAACCAGCAGCAAAGTCACAGCGAGTCAGCAGCGTTTCAACCTGCAGTTCAACATGGAAGGTGAGTAAATGTGTCAAAACACAACATGGCAGTATTTTTTACTTTCATGTGCTGCTGCTTTTTAACATTACCGGTTAAAGGGGAGGACAGTGTACAGTGTGAAGCCCTTGCGTTCTTTTCCCACTATAGTATTTTCCAGGTCACATCCTTCTAACACAATCAGCACGAACACGGCCGGTGGCTGGAATATTCAGACTGTAGGCTTTGCTAAATGCCACGCACGCTTGTCACAGTTATGCAGAACGATGATCCACACAGCTTGAAGGGCAGGACATAAAAAAAAAAAATACAATAAAAAAGAAAACGGTACATATTTTTGTTCCACCTCCGCGATGACGCGTACGCACAGCACGGTTAACTACCAGAAATTGGCTGTTGAGTTCAGACGTGCTTGTAATGCGGCTTAAATTGCGTGCCCTTTCAGACGGGGGGAACAAACCTCCTCAATGTCAGCACTCTCTCCCACATGTTGAGGGCTTAGTTTGCCATGCAGTACAAGATCTCTGGGCCTGTTTAGTATTCACCCACTTGAGTTTCCTAAAGGTTACCAAACCTAATTAGACATTTATGCAGGATCTTCAAAGGTCCCTCCGTTATTAATGATGTGCTACTTCTGAGGACTGCATCGATGGCTTTTTTCCTGACTCGTAGAGCGCCTCACAATATGTGCATACACAATGGCGATCCGCAGACTTCCAGAAAGTGAGAAGGGGACCGGTGGCTTCCTGGCACCTATTACCATAGCTTGCATAAGTGCACTCACATTGTAGACATTGTTTTACTATGATATGGTTTTGATTTCAAAGAAAGGATGTCCTACATGAGGCAACAGGGAGTGGCTAGACTGGGCCTAGCAAAGCCTTCAAAATAAAAGCACAGCGGATGCATTAGCGAGAGAAAAAATGCTAAAAAAACACAAGGATTATGTAACATTTACAACTAGAGATATTATTAGATCTAAATCAAATGATTAGCTTAAAACAATGTTAGAAAATACTAACAGTTGACCAACAAGCAGACACTCAGACACCCAAATAATGTACATTAAATATATAGCAAATATAATGTTTTACTTCAACTGCTTGTATGTTACTTTTATCAATTGTATCAGAGAAGTAAAGGTGGAAATTAGTCACAATATATGAGCTGGAAATGTGTAATATCCATCATTTTTATGTACAATATGACAGAAATGATTAATCAATTATCCAAATAGTTCTAGTTCAATTAGTTTGAGAGACATTGTCTTGCAAACAACATCAATTAATCAACATAACTCTGTTTGTTTATTAACTTTGAGACAACAAAACAGATCAGGGGAGCAACAAGCACATCTGGTCAAATTTAATCCACGTTCTTATATTGGCGTCCCATCATGAACACATATTATAAAACAAAAACAGATGCAATAACATAATCTAAGTGAACACCAAAGTCTCGTTCTCAGCTTTTTAAAAATGTTTTGTCTCCTATATTATAAACAGCACAGAGAATAAAGTAGATGCCACTCACTTTTCGCAGCAAACCATCTGTGTACATTGATTGACTGATTGGATATTTTTCCCACCAAAAAACAACAATTAACATTCCGATTCATGCATGAAGAGGAACGGAGAAAACTATAATTATTCTATTTTCGCATTCTTCTCAGGAAGAAGTAAAAAGATCCTCCAAAAAAGTCAAAATCGGCTAATTGTCAGATTTTAAGTGAAGCCTTCAGAGAAAGTCCAGGACGGATGTCCACCCTTTCCTCGTGTCCTGAATTTGGAATTAAAAAAAAAAAGTGTAAAGTAAACTTTTCCGTTGAACGCGATTAGCTAAAGCTAATTATTTTGTAATTATGCAGCCATGTTTACATCCGGCCTCCGGTCGACGTAAAAGTAGCCGACGAGACCCCAAATAAAATCCAATTTTAATGTATTATTCACATTCGGACTTTAATCAATTATGAATGACAGCTAATTAGTGGTGTGAAGGGGCCATCGCTCTCCGCAGTGTCAAAGTCTACTAAATGTACTGTAAGTCATGTGTGGACATTGACAAAAAACCTCTCACCACTTTACAGATTTGGGTGTCTTTTTGCTGAGGAGACTTCACTAATCATCTGTGAAAAGTACGTGCAGCGTTTTCCCTGTGTGTGTGTGTGTGTGTGTGTGTGTGTGTGTGTGTGTGTGAACGCGCATGTGTTTGATAATAATAAAGCAAGTGAAAATGAAGAGGAGCTAAACTGTGTAAGTCATTTCTCATTTCCTTGCTTCAGTGCCTGTCAGAAGAAAGCCCTGCATTTTTGAATGATGGCTCAGACAACAAAAAGTGAACAACAAACCCTGTGGCTCCGAGGAAAGAAATGGAGGAAGAAGGGGAAAAAAGAGGGGAGAAAGAAGGAAAGTGTGCAAACATAAATGACACAAAAAAAATGAGCAAACCAACAAAACAAAATTCCAACATCAGTGCCTTGATAATATCATTGAACATGCCCTGAAAGTGTAACAAAATAGGAAAAAAAAAATCACCTTTACAGTTGGCACTCACAGAGTTTTGGAAGGACCTTTCAAGGGGCTGATTTAATGTGAGAGCATCAATCCTTTAGCAGCACAGAGCCTTGACAGCGAGTGAAAGTAATCTCTTCTTTATTAATGGGACTTTTCACTTTGGACCTGAGGCCTTTGGTATTCCATAACAGCAGTGTTCACAGTACAGACCAAAGTAAAAAACAATATGAAATCGGATCAAGTGGATGTGTTATGTATGATAAGCAGAAAGTGTTTGTTTCTAAAGAAGCGGCGCCCTTCGAGAAGAAGAAGAAGAAAAAAAGACGAGATGGAAAAAACCAATCGCTGAAAATAGTGTTTTGAGTATTTTGATGGCATCGTGATGAAGGAAAACACAGGATTTAGTTGTGTTAGTTTAAATCAATTCAACTTGTGCCACTTTGACAGATTGTTAGCATGTTAGCTACATTAACTTCAAATATGAAAATATGTTTTACACTGCCCCCAAGTGGCCCAAAAAAATCAGTCATTATAAGAATGTATTTAAAACATTAAAAATTAATAGTTAATAAGCATCATCAAATGTAAAAAAAAAAAACATGTCTCATTTAAAGTGTGTGGGTGCCAACAAACCCAGCAACCATCAACCAGTGAGAAGAGCACAGTGAAAAATATGAGTAAAAATAACACAAACTGTTCCAAACGGCGGGATATGCTATTTTTTTTTTAATGTTCATTTCATGCTGGAGTCAAAATGATGATTGGTGATTAGCTGCAGGCTCACTAACTCTCCAATCACAGTCTGTTCGGCTCTCCTCTAATTCCGGGAAGAAGTCACACTAATCGGGCCGGTGCTTCCAAAATGGCTGCTTCCTGAATTAACATCATCATCAGCGAGCTGGAAACGACTAACCTTAAGTGTGTGCTGCATTGTGGTTGTGTTCAATGAGGGGCCAACAATGTCAGGGCAGTAATTCATATGCTTTTATGTACACTATCAGGTTTTTTAATGGCTGCGCGGCACCTTTATATCCACATTTAGTTTTTGATTTGTAGGTCTGAGTGAGAGGACATGACCTCTAAATCAGATGGGAACTTGGGAAATGATATCATTCAGCATTCAACGCTATGCTTTAGTGATGCTTGTTGCATTTTTATGTTTTATTAGGTCATAATAAGCGAGAAAATGCCCAAAACAACAATGATATTATTATTATAATTATGGGACAATTTGGTAGAGAATGTTTTAACACTTAAGTTAGTAGTTATGATGCGCTTATTGGCCTTCAAATGGACTATTACAGCTTACATTAACCCCGTGATCCTCATATTCTGTGTCCTCCGGGTCAAACCCCTTCACGAAATCCCCAAAACAAAGCAGCTAATTTGAATTTTAAACAACAAATATATTCCGCCTGAAGACACAACTTACCTGAGGTTTCCCTCTTCATGTGTATTCAGGAGACACCACTTGTTTGTATGATACTGTAAACTGTATTATTTTTTACTGTATAGGTGGTAAGCAATATTTGTATTTATATAGCCTAAGAGAGAAGCAGACATGTGCAAAAAGTAATTTTAATGCAGTTTTATTATTGAAATAAGTCGGGTTATGTATTTATTTTTTTGCCATGAACAATGTGACTGTCGGGTCATTTTGACCTGAAGACAATATTAGTACCTTTCTATGTACAGCCTACATATGAATAAGAGCCGAATTTCACTTTTCTAATGATGGGGTCAATCAATGAAAGTCATCAAATTTCAAGTTGAAAAAATACAATTTAAGGGATATTTTGGGTAATTTTGACCCGAGGACACCGGAGGGTGAAACCATATGAACCCACTGTCTAATCAGCTCCATACAGTTGCACACAAAGGCTAATAAAAAGAGACCAGCCTCTCAACTCTTAATATGCGGAGTATTACTCTTTAGCATGTGGAGATCAGGCCTCCCGATTGCTTTGCTATGATTTAATCTCTGGAGGGGGGGAGGGGATTTAGTAAATGGTCAATTTGCAATGGAAAACAGTCTCTTCAGCCAAAACAAAAATTCAGCTCGAGCCCGAATAGTCTTTATAATAATCGAGTAGCTCCAGGCATGATGCGAAACTATCAACTTGTAAACGAGGGTCTAAAACCCTCCAAACAGCCACCAATTAGTCTCTGATGGGCGACAAAAGGAGTTTCCAGAGTTTTTGAAAAGCTTTATTACCTATTAATTTCTTTTCAAAGCGTACCAATCCCCAAGTCTCACCACAACGAGCAGAAGAACTCATTAACGGACCAGAGTGTTGAAAGCTCACGTGAAATCATTTGCAGGAAATGTATTCCGTAAATCCCCAAATATTAAAAGTTTGCATAATCTTTTAACACGTTTGCTGTCGGCGTTGACACCAGCACACTTGCTGGGCGGTAACAGTCCGGCGGTGTGTGCACAGGCTCACACGTGGAAGCTGCTGGGTGCCAGCTTGATCATCTGCTCAACTGTGACTTGACTGGGATCAGCGGTTAATCAATGAAGGATTTAAATGTATATATGTATATCATCCGACTCAACTAGTCATATAATCCTCATCTTCCCAAGCATTTTATGTGTCAGCAGGGAGCAGATATGAGAGGTAGGAGCACGTTGTTGTTTTCCATCTGCTTGTTTATCATCATTAATTACAAATACTGGCACTATGGACACTGTGTTATATATATATAAAAAAATCAATACCACACATATGATGTGCACACAGATTGTAACATCATTAATTCCACTATCTATTACTTTAGTCTTGCTGGCTGACAACCGTGAGAAACATACATTTATTAACCAAATCTTAATCTTCACGCTCTTTAATTAAATTCACATTTCATTGAATGATATGATCAGCCGAACCTTGAGGCGTGCATGTTGATGATTGCATGTTTGTTTTTTTATATATATATATATAAAAATGGGTCTCAAAAATCCTTTCAGGCATCTTTTTCAATCAACTCACCGTCTGCCAGAACGTGAGTCCCCTCTCAGAGCCCCTCCGGTGAGCATTGTGGCCCTTTGTGATGAGTTTGGCACCGGGTTTTGAAAAGAAGAGCCGAATCCATAACCTGTGCAGAGGACGGAGACAGTTGACGGAGCGAAATCCTTCACATTGCTGTAATGGGTATAATTACACAAAGAAAGGGGCTGTTAGGTTAAATTAGCCATGATATTCACCATGGGTAATGACAGAAATTCAGAAGGTTAAATGACACCAGGAGCTGAATGACTTTTGACATTAAGGTACTTTTTGAAAAGGGAATTAGAACAGCGCCTTTATGGCAAATCCAATACCCTCCATGTGGGACTGTGGAGATCGGTTTGAAAGGACTTTAAAAAGACCTTTTTTTTAAAGCGCCTGGGTCTTTAGAAGTCATTGTGAGACAATCGTTTAGTCTAAAAAGTGCTGGCTGGAGAGATTGTTTCCAACTGTGCAAGCTATTTGAAGCTCACTTTGATTTGCAGCGATGTCCGCAAAATTGTCCTGCTGAGCGGTGCACCTACGTATACAAGTAGCCGCGGCATGAAAAGGAAAAGCTGAATAGATTTCGAGCAATTAGCCGTTTCTCCGACGCCGTCTCTTACCTCGAGTCTTTTCCAACCGCTCTAGAAAGAGTTCATTTATGTATTGGTCGTGAGAACTGTACTGGGTCAACGTTCAGAGGCAGAAAACATCCCAATTAGTGGACGAGGAGGTGAAGGGGGCTGGACCAGAGCCCCCTGCAATTACCTCCAGCCACTCCGCGAGCAGCCGCCCACGCAACGCCACCGCCGAAATGAAGGAAAGCAGCCGCTTTATGTATTTTTTCTTCAGTTTGCTATAACTGTTGTGTTCTTCTGTATCACTCTCTTTATACATTTCAAATCAAGCCACTTTTCTCCGCTCAAACTTTTACTTTGCTGGAGTTTTGCTGCCAGTGACCCGCGCGCTCTCCCTCTCTCTCCCGGCTGCTGATTGGCTTACATGAGTCGTGTGATCTGCTCTCTCGTGACTCAACAAAAAAGCAGAAAGTTATATCATACGGCATAATACATGTTAAAAGAGTTCATATTTAATGGATACCCTTCTGTATGTGAATTAAATTTTCTGTGAGGAGGGAAAAAAGCTAATCAGGAAACAAAAATCTCCATCAAAAAAAAAACATGTTGCCATACAGAAGAGTGTGTGTTCATTTATATAATTTCATAATGTAGAATACAAAATACACATACGGTACAGTACAAAACTGTTATGAGAATGTAAAACATGATAAGGAGTGAATAATGTTACATATATTACCAGACATGTAAATTTCACAGGTCAGTCATGCTGTAAACAATACGTGTAATATTATCAAACTGTAATAATAAAGCATGAAGTACATTGTTTCACTATAAATATATATAAAACATCTGCCAAAGGGACTTTTTCCCCAACAGCTGGGCGTACTCACTAGTGGCTAATTGTCTGTGTGGGTGTAGCCAGGAAACAGTACACACAGTAAACCTAGTAACGTAATGTAAATAAAAGAAAGCAACAGTTCAACCGGTCAAGTTGTGCATTCAGTAGCCTGAACGCACCTCAGTCTGGAGGCTGGATCCCATTACAGGCTGCTCATGTAACAAGTAGCTTAACAACAAAATAGGTCCGTCGCTGCATTAAAAGCGTACGCGACCATCATTCTGATTAAAGCTTAGATCAATTAAGGCTAAGAGGATTTGGTGAAAGCTGCGTGGATGGATATTATTTGAAAGAAACAATGGATGGTGTGACTGTGTGATGTGTTGAGGGGTTGACCGTTGTTGTTCCTCTCTGAAAGAGCACTTCAAACTCACTGGTTTCCCAGCCAACAGAAGCTGCTCTCAACTACTTATTTTCCAATTGCAGCAGGCAGCTATTTTCAGCAAAAAAAAAAAAAAAAAAAAAAAAAAGTAGAAAAGTCTAGTGAACCCACTGAGCACGACCTACCCAGTGTGACACAGCAAGCTAAACATAGTGTGGCAGCGACTATGGAGCCGTTACACTTTGCTCAGGGGTTGGAGGAGAACAAAACAGAGCGAGAAGGCCACTGGATGAGTTATCGTGCACTCGCCATGGCAACTTCATTCCATAATAATACTGGGAAGGTTTCCGTAGTAACACATCGGTCATGTCATGCCATTATATGCACAACCACGAGAGGTTGCTTGTCAGGAAAAACACCAGATGGTTTTAGCAAACACTGCGTAATTATCTTCTACAAGGAAAGTAAGAAGACGTACGAAAGATGCCATAAGAGTAAGTTTAGTAAGGAAACTCTCGGCCTTTGATTTTGATGCACTGAGACAACATGACCAGTAATGTGATCTATGTTTGAAGAGATATACACAGAATTTAAAATAATACAGCAGAAAAATAGGCCCAGATACACAAGACATGTGTGAAATTATAACTATTACAGATTGATTTTATCTTCAATATTTTGTGAAATACATTTCGCTTTCCTGCTAAGAGAAATGTGAGAATAAGAAACCACACATATCTGTATGATAAATACTGTATGAAGCAACAGCCAGCAGCCAGTTAGCTTAGCATAAAAAAAACATTGGTCTGAAACAGATTTCGACATTTTAAAACTTGCCCAAGCTCAGCCCATCATGCAAAGATGATTAGAACAGCCGTTGAAGTAGGAGGAGAAGAAGAAGAGCCCCTCAGAAGACAGTGTCTTCCTCCCCTCCCCCATACCAAGGGGTGAGTCGAACCGTGTAGGGTCTGGGATTACAAGCAGGCTGTTCAGGTTCAAGCTCCGCAGCAGATGACTCCAGTGAGCTCAGGGACCCCGTGGGAGACCCGGAGCCCTCATATGCATAGGTTCGAAGGCAGTCAAATGGAGGGACGTAAGGATCCTGATCCGCCTCCGTCAGCCTGTCCAGGATAAACTGCCTGAAGACGTCGTCGTCCGGCCCGATGAGGTGGGATTCCCTGAGGGACATCCGGATGCTGGCCCTGACGTCCTCCCGACGCAGCCTCCTCTCCCTCCTCCTGGGGTGATGGCGCAACGGGACGACGGGCTGGCAGAAATCCAGGTCACCCCCTGCTTCTCCGTAATACAGCACCTTCTGCGAAACCATCTCGGGCAGCTCCAGCTCCTTCACCTCCACCTCCGATCCCTCCCGCTGCTTCCGCCTGTGCCTCCTCACCATCAGCGTGAGCACTGACAGCACTGCAGACATCAAACAGCAGGCGATCATTACCGTTAAACACCAGGCCATGAGCTTAGTGGGGAGAAAAGCATCCAGGCTGCCTGATGGAGCATACGGCCGACAAACAACGGCCAGCTTTGTCTGTCTGGAACTTCCCGTGGATCGCAAAAATGAAACACAGATTTGGCTATAACTGTTTTAATTCCAGCTCGCACATAAAAGGAAGACTTCTTTATTTGCTCCACGTGGCACAGAATGTTAAAAGGGTGTTTATTATATTCTGCTGTGTTTTCAGCGTGCATTGTGCTCGTCTGACAGAATGTTAGCATAGCAGGTATTGTCATTAATCTTTCATGTGATGGGCACGGAGAGGACACAAAGCAGCCGAGGTCATAATAAAGCTCTTCACTATGCAAACCCATCAGCGTCCCAGGACGATATTGCTACTGATGTATTGCAACCAGTATACTCATTACCTGACATCATTGCTCTGCAAGCTTGCAGCATTTTAAAAGCGTCTGTTAAAGGCACGCTGGTGAGTTTTAAAAAAAGGGATTCAAATGAAAGTGCAAATTTTGTTAATGAAAAATCCCGCTGTTTAACACACGTTTATATACTTGCCAAAATGATGTGAGGTGCAGCTGCTCTAGCTCAACAGATCCGCTGAAAAAGAATGACTTTTTAACGACAAAAAACATCGGTAGGACTGTCATCGATCAACATGTCAATACATTTTTCTATCCATACCAAAAAAAAAAAAAAAAAAAAAATGCTGACTCTTTTGAGTCAAATCTGTTTTGTCAGGCTCCATATTGAGATATCTTTGATTTAAAGGTTGAGTAGGTGATTCTATCTCACACCTTCTGTTATATTACTTGAAATCCACACCGATAGCAATGAATACATTAAATAGTCGGGCCGGAAAAAACAATTGGACGGCCTGCCTGTCCGTCAATCCTTACTTCCTGGTTGCACTCGCTGATCTTGGGGGAGTGGCTTTGAATAGCAGACCGAAAAAGGGGGCGGGACTTTTATGGTTTCAACGATGCCTTCAAAGTTTCTGTTTTTTCTAAATTACCTACTCAACCTTTAAATTCATTCATCTAATATTTGTTTTCTTATGTTTATGTATCTTGTGTTTTAGAGCAGCTTACGGCAGCATCCTAAATGCTTAGGATGGATTTAATGCAGAGGTCAAATTTCATGTATGAACATTATGTATGTGACGAGAGATTTTGATGCTAAGACTTCCAAAAGACAAAAAAAGCCAGTGTGTTCCTTTGATAAACATCGTTATTTGAACATTGTGGACCTGGACTTTCTTACCTGTGAGTGTGACAAGGCAGACCAGTAGCCCTAACAAGGTTTGCAGGCTGACTCCCATAGACATGGCGAGGGCCTCCACCCCCCCTGTGGGACAGTGGCCGGCGGGCTGGCAGCTGCACACACTGATGGTCAAAGTGCTGGTGCTGGAGAGCGCTGGAGAGCCGCTGTCCGTCACCACGACAGGAAGGAGGTACTGGGTTCGATCCTTGCGTGTAAAAGTACTCCTGCGTGCCACGATGCCGGCTGTATTGTCTGAAATTTAAGTGAGCAGAGGTGCGCTTTTTTTCAATTTCATTCAACATGAGTACTGCTTCCACTGTGAGTGCTGATATTTTGGAATTCGACTGACACAGTAAAGTGATTTAAAATCCGAGCTCTCTGAAAGTGCAGAGCACCTTGCCAAATCACATTTTCCGTGTGTACAAGAGTGAATTTGGAAAATGTGTTTCAGATTCTCCTGTAAGATTTGATCAAGGCACCTGGCAATAACCTTTTGGGAGTCAGATATGCCTTGCGGCATTTGGATTTTTATTAAATGTGTGCTTCATTTTGAATTTCCTGGTTGCTGACTGGCCAACCACCCATACGTCGCACCTACATACATTTAATTCCAAACATATTGGACACATGTGATCATCCCTCCGCTGCACACTGCTTTTGTTTGATTTCTTGCACATTTTCATAACAAACTCTGAGAAAGGGTTGAGCGCTTACTGACTACAAGGCAAACGCTCTTTCAATTTACTTACTCGAGAGGCTGTCAGCCACGAAAAAAACAACAACACACTGAAGGATTTCATTCCAAAATCTGGCAAAAAAAACACACTTGCGGGTATATGTGTTCATTTAAATTCAAATTTTTGTAATCACAAAAAAAAAGTGCTTTAGTTCTGCCTTTGTCACACATTTAAACCGCTGCTAATACAGGTTTGTGGTTCATCATCTTGCATCCAGCCACCAACTGGGAGTGTAAGTACGGCTTCATCTGATTTCATGTATTCACTTTTGTCCCCCGGCTTAAAGCTCCCGAAAGGAAAATGTGAGTCATTTGCAGGATGAAATTTCCTGGTGCAACAAAATTAGTTCATGCTGAGTGTCTCGCTGCGACAGCGCAGTTAGCTTAGCATGAAGACTAGAAACAGAGGGGGGGGAGCTTAGACCCCATCTTTAGCAGCTGATGCTCACATACGAAAGCATCAACGATCGTAATGAAAATATTCTGAGATGGTTTGCATAATGTATTTTGACTTCTGGTACTATGAGAATCTTCATGTATTTGACTTAATTAGCTCATTTTTCTTGAAACAAATCTTCCACCAACTGAATAAAACCTTGATTGTCTCTGATAGTGAAGTTTGGATTGATGTGCTTCTCGGGGATCATGGAGAAGTAGAAGTGGTGTCCCCCCACCGGGTCGTCCGGGTCAACGGCACCGAGCAGCTGAATGAGCTGGAAAACACAAGGACACAACTGAGAAAAACAAGCACATTCCATGTGCATTTGTATTTCCTTCAGGCAATACGGCTCAATGCCAGAACAAGCGTCCTTTGATATTTAAAAATAGTACATTGACGTCATGCAAGATGTTGCAATATGAGAAGGTTTGCTGTCCACTTCATGGACGTTTCTCAATGCCACACTGTTACAAAGTAAATCATAGACATCAGCGCATCATAATATACATACTTCACCCGCCTGTGTTCCCTCACAGATATACGGCCGGTAATCTCTTGCAAGCCTTGGCACATTGTCGTTTATGTCCAGCACTTTGATGAACACCACCACAGAGGAGGATAAATGGTTCGGCGCTGCAGTAGTGAAGATAGACATTTGCTGGAGTCCACTGGGTGCATGTATCATAAATGCTTTGTAAAAGCTCTGTCAAAATAATACTTTAGACTGACAAATGTTTCTTCTTCTAGATACACGACGGTGGAGCGAAAATAGTGGCATCAACTTTTCACTGCTTTTGCTCCAAACCCAGGATAAAATATAACATAGAAAACCAGAAAAAGAAAGTATTCTACGGAGATTTAAGGGTTTTCTAGTAGTAGTAGTTGCCTTTTGAAGTACTCCTTGATTGACAGCATTCATTTAATTTATTTTAATTGGATGTCATTAGGCTTTTTTACTTAAAATTGGACATTGTCAGGATGAGATTAGACTAAGAATGTATTTGGTCAAATTCTCAATGTTGTATTTCTACTATCACTAGGAGTGGCTGAAGCTGGTCGTCTCATTACTTTTAGCTAATTATTTCTACCATTTATGAAATACTTATAGCTTAAAATGTAATAAAATGCTGTTAAATAACTATTTCATACACTTATACTTTACATTTCACTAACTTTTCAGGCTGTTCTCATGCACGTAACACATAATGAAAAGTAACGCAACATCTATTGTTTAGGTGTTACAGCTGATTCCATTTTTTTCCAAATTGTAGGGTTTTATTTTTAAATTTAAGCTTCTGCATTATTGTTATGCTATCTCATCTGCTCTACCCCCCCAGGAGTACTTCTGGCAGGGAACCATTACTCTACAAAGATTTATCGTTGCTGTGAATTTATTCTGAACCAGTTTCCTGACTGAGTCAGGATAAATGTTAGCGACATGATCAAGATGCTATTGTACCAAACATTAACATTCTCCTTACTTGTTTCCTTGGCTTCCACAGTCACATTGTGCCAGTTTGCAGTCTCCCGGTCCAAAGCTCTACTGACAGTTATAGTTCCATTGTTTGGGTCTATTTTGAAAGCTTTTGTGTTATCGCTCCTTTTGTCAATTGAGTATCTGGAAGAAAAAAATCGGGGAGACAAACATTTAGCAGGCAAGGTTGCTTCCTTAGCAAACAGAACATCGTGATACCAGGGGGAGATTAATTAGGCAAACTTTTTTAAAATTTTAAATCTGTTGACAGATATCTAACAAAAAGAGCGCTCACGGAGACAATAACACTGTGAAAAAAAAGCAGCTCACACAGCTGGCATAAGCACAGATTTGAGTATTTGTTCCCCCAGTTATTTAAATGTAATATCAAACCTGACGAAGGCCTTTTTCTATTTGTCATCAGTGAGGATGTATGGCGTTAGAAGACAGCGCGACGGGGGATGTTGTAAACAAAGAGAGACTTTTGTCTTTCTGGGATGATTCATCAACACGACGTTACAGGTGGTGATAAACACACATCAGTGGGCCTTGTTTTCTGATGGTTGGTGACTAGTTGGGGGGGTGGGGGCTGGAGCCGATCCCAGCTGACACGGGACCAAGGCCGGTTCCCAGTCGCCCAGACACAGACGACCATTCACAATCACATTCACACCTACAGGCCAGTTGGAGTCAGCAATTAACCTGAATGTCTTTGAACTGTGGGAGGAAACCCACTCTGCCGGGACAAACTCCAATCAGATTGGCCGGCCAGCGAGTTCAAATCCGGACACCACTGCGCCGCCCACACACACACACACACACACACACCAAGCAAACACAAAACTCACCTTTAACTCATTAACACAAGTGATTATAACACCATGGTTGAATTAGGGTAACTAGGAGTGGAAAGGACCCTAAGAAATGGAATTATATTATGTCTGTGAGCCACTCTGACCAAAGCAAACTTACTCATATTTAGCAGAAAATTCCTAAAATGTCAGGCTGAATTTATTAATCAGTGAGACGCCGTCTCCAAGGGGACAGTAATAGACGCTAGGCTGAGGATGATATGCAGCACCTGCCACTCTTAAGCTCTGCTGAGATGGACTACGGGCACCAGTACTGCTGATGTCTCCTCGGCAACGTGCCCCAGTTGCAAATGACTGCAAATCTCAATTCCATATGCCACCTCGTATGGTGCTTTATTACATTCCCACGTCCTAGCCACGTCGCTTTGTGATAATACCACAGCAATAGATAGAAAAGCCTGCGAGGTGTAAAAAAAAAAAAAAAAATCAGTCATGATTTATTCAGCAGGGCTCATTTCCTACTGAAGTAATATGAGATAAATATGACCATGTACAGGGTATCCAGAGATCAAGGGTAAAAATGGATGCACCGAGTCAGTAAGACTATTTGAAATGGAATGATTTTTTTCTACCCCGTGGAGGAAGCTGACTCGGGACGTTCCGCCCCCACCAGCTCGGGCCTCCGCCTTGTCATTATCATGCAGCCGGGTGGCAGGTGCCATTCTTGGTGATTTAGACGGTTTACGCTGCCGTACCTGATGGGATTGTTGACTGTGTCAGTGTCTCTGGCACTAACGCTGCCAACCACGCTTCCCACAGCTGCATTCTCGGGGACTTTCCACTCGTAGACAGCCGAGAGGAAGACGGGCGGCTCGTCCACATCGTCCACCACGATCTTCAGCGTCGTCCTGTCGTTGAAGTCCTCCAGTTTTAGGAAGCGAGTGTCCACGTGGTCGTTGACGGCCTCTGCAGCCATGACAAAACGTCTTTTAGTTTCATAGTCCAAAGGCTGGGAAGGAAAAGAAATACATTTTTTTTAACGATTCACATTAATACAGCGGCTGTTAGAAGCAGAAAACAACTGGCTCATCATCATTAAGCGGGCTTAAACAGTAACAGCTTTTCAAAAATTGCGTCGCCAACTCGTACTTAAGAGAGATGATTACTCCCGTGGGAGCAGGACACGGCTCAGATTAGATGTTGAAATTGTTTAGTCAATGTCAATAAGCTGCCAGCTGTGAGCATGCGCTTAAATAACGCTGAGTTTGATTGATTTTTTTTTTTTTTTGCGGACATTATGATGCCAGTAATAAGAAAACAGCATGCAAACCATTACTGCTTTTCCAAAATGATTCTGCGAGTCAATAACAACGAGGTGTTTTTTTTCTTATTTCATTATCACGTCATCTAAATTGAATTCTCCCGTGCTGTAAGAAGCAGAAGTAAGAAAGTGGGGAGTCTACGAGGAAAACAACAGTAATCCTTCAGGAACGTAACGTAGTACATTTACACAAGTACACACGATTTAGAAGCACTTGTACATAGTTATTCCATTTTATCCTTGGTCCTTGGTATAAATATCGTATTATATTGTATTTTTTTGGCAGCTTCAGTAACTTTAAAATATATACATCAATGAAGGAATGCTTTATTAAAGATGAAGCAGTATATAAAGAAAAACTAAACCTTGAGGGTTGAGTCTTGGCAAGAAAGTGAATAAGCGTATTTCCCAAAAATGCCCACACTTGCTTTGAGTTTGTACAACACTGTTGTACTTCATCATTTATTCTAAAAGGTAGCTGCTCCCACTGACCTGCACTACTACCAGTAAGACACACGCTTCTGGTTTCCCAAGAGGCATGCAGCCTTTCTCACCCCTGTATGTGCCACAAAGACGTGCACTCATCAGTGTAAACGGTCCTCCCTTGTCTGGTTTACAGTAGTCTATTGTGCATACGGGCCCAGAATATGCATCTATATGTCTGTGACCTGGAAAGCAGTGGATCTAGCTGTCGGGCGTGGGATTGTTGTCGTGTCTGGTATGGCTTTGATGCTGCATCTGCCAGCTGTCTGTGTGTTTGCACAGTTCCAGGACATGTTGCCCTGCCCTCTTTATCAGAAGTAATGATTTTTTTTCTTTCTTTTTAAATTTCGTCTGCGTCGGTGTCTGTGACATTAATTAAATCCCCAAAACGCCGGAGATTAAAAGGAGTTTTTTTTGTAGAGATAATGTTTCGGCATCCTAATGGCCTCTGTGCCCACCCGTACTTTGATTGCCGGCTACGCTAACCGCCCTTGAAACTTCCAATTAAAATAAGAATGTATGAAACTCACACATCAGACACAGCGCTGATGTCGTGTGTATGTATTGACCTTGGCTAGCAGGATCACGCCCTCCTGCGTCACTGGGTCTGTTTTGATGATAAAGGTGGAGCTTTCCTCCAGGTCGTCCTCCAGACTGTAGGTCATCTTGGCATTCATGCCGGTGTCGCCATCCTGTGCCATAATCCTGCCCACTGTGGTACCCACGGCCGCGTTTTCAGGGACGGCGAAGGTGTACAGGTCTGAGGGAGACGCGCATGTGTTAAAAAGCAAAATACGAAATCTGGTTGACACCGAATCACTTCTTTATCAGCACTTCAGATCCATTTTGGAGAAAAGAAACAACAACAAATAAATAAAAAAAAGTTTCTTCACTAAAAATGTACTCGACAGAACTTGACAGAAAGTTGTTAATAGCTAGTCAAGAGAGTCTGCTGGTGTGTAAAGTGATAAGAAGGGAGAACATTGTGGCGGAGGGTCAATTTGTGTGAGTCACAGATAAGTTGCGGCGACTCCACATAATCCCGGCCTCACTCTAATAAGAAGATGAGAAAATGTGATTGTGTCTTTGAGTGACTCTATTTGGACGGCTGCCACGATGGGGAGGAACTCCACAGCAACCAGCTGCTACTGTGAAATATAAAAAATGCAAAAAAAAAATGATAATAATTACCAATTATGTTACAAAACAGGGGGCGCGGTTCAAAGTGAAGTGTGGTCATACAATATTTATAAGTCCTTTTGTGCCCGAAACTATAATCCATGGGATACAGTAGCGCCGCCAATGAATGTGAATGTGACATTAATAGTTAAAGGTATCATCCTTGCCGTCTCATTTCCACAGAATTGATTTCTTCCCAGGGCATTCATTTATTGAGGTTTATCACTGAGAATGCTAGATTTGTTTCTAAAGGTCATGACAAATGTCCTTTCATGTGTGAATGATTAAATTCATCCAGTGGAGGACACTCGTACTCATGCACCCCCCCGTCTCGTTCACTCTCTCTCTCATTCTTCGACTGTCGTCTTTTAATTTTGGCTGCCGGCTGAATAACAAGACGCAGAGAGCCGAACCACCCACCCGAACAACAGGAGTGCGATCAAATAAATGCCCCTTAGGTATAATATTAAACGTGTCCTCTCAGTCTGCAACGCTTTGTGCTCTCCCATTGATTGTGTGAGATCGTACGGCATCACTGTGACTCATAGACGTGACTCACGATGCTGGAAAGTGGGTCCGTTGTCGTTGACGTCCGTCAGGCTGACGGTGACGGTGGTGGAGGAGGAGTAGCCGCCGCTGAGGCCCAGCATGTCCTTCGCCTGCACCACCACCAGGTACTGATCCCTGGCCTCGCGGTCCATGTTTGGCCAGGATGTGACGATGATCCCTGCAGGTGGAGGGGAGAGACGGATCGGAGGTGCAGGAGAGGTTCAGGGGATCTGTGGGTGGTGATCCTTGTTGTTTTTTGTGCAAAATGTAAGTGACGAAAGTAGTCTTCTAGAGGGCTTGCAGTAAAAACTGCACCACAATGAATATAAAGTCTGCTAACTTTATTAATACATAGCAATATCAAGGGGGCTTTAAGATGACTAATGCTTCCTCTGTCTGGCTAAAGTGGAGGCTGTGGGCGACGGTAAAGAAAACACAATTTAAATCAGGAGAATTACATCGACCTGGCAAATGATCGACGAGTCAATATTTCAACCACTTATTCATCTAATCTTGTCTTTAATAAGCTGTTCAGCAGGAATTCCTGCTAGGAATCCTAACTTAGATGGTCCGCTTTTTCTTCCTTTTTTTAAGGGATAAAACAGCAGTTTTTCTTTATTTTTCCGCATGAAAAGACAACCATCTATTTGTCGGTCCGTCTTCCTATAATTTCATGTCTGTCAGACTCGAGTCCATTCACTCCCACAGAACAAAATGGCTATGAATTCCTTAAACAGCTGGACACTGCAATTTTTTGCAAATGTTACACAAACAGGAGTAAATGCCATTATTGTTGGGGGACAATTTGACAGCGGCAGATTATAATATATTTGGTTTTAGGAGTATTTCACATAATCGGGGCTGTGACGTGCCGTGCAATAAAAGGAAGAGCAGAGCGACACTGTGGCTCATTGATGGGTTTTTAATAGATTCTGGACAACGATGCAGCTCTGTGACTCAGAGGAACAATGTGCTGTATATCAGACTTTGGCAGACAATATGTGCTTGTAGGATCAATTCATCGCTGTTTTTTTTTGGTCTTTTTATGGGGGTTTGTTGACAATGAGAAAAATATGAAATATCTCCAGGCTTATCCTGACAGGTTAACTGAAGCCAAGAGCAAGACTACGGCTTAAATTGACTGCTGCCCACTCTTCAATGAGCATTTACTTCCCTAAAAAAGTTAGATTTGCCCTTTTACCCATTGCATCCATTTGCATGTAAACATTTGTCTGACGTCAATAACGCCCTCCCCCGACCCCTTTCACAGTTCAGGTCAACAATGTGTGTGGGAAGTGCTCCGACTGACCTCTGAAGCACACAAATAAGCGGTGTAAGTGTACATGCATTGGCATCACTTGAACCAATTTCCTGTCAGGGATGGAAACACACATTTTCCCCATTGGCTTAAAAAATAAATAAATAAAAGTAGCCTAATCTGTGAACAGTCGTTTTAAGAGATAGAGTTGCCGAGGGATTGTATACAATTTTCAAAGTGATAAGTAGTGTACAACTTGTCAAAAGTGAATCGGACCAGAGGGAGACGCCAAAAGACCAAACAGATCTCAGTCTGACGGTCTGATTTATGCCCTTCTGTCTTTATTTCTTTAAGCCCACTCATTATGAAGTTTAACATTATTTCCACACAGCCAAATCTCCAGTGTGCCTCCCTAATAGCCCAGACAAGGGTTGCTGAGAGATCTGTCCAGCCTCCCCTGGTTAAGAGTCGGTACACTGCAAACTAAAAGCTGGAAGTGTCTGGAAGTGGCACCTGTTTTTGGCTCCACAGAGAAGTAGGGCTCCCCCTGCAGGATGGAGTAGATAAGCTTGGCGCTGTTTCCTAACATGGGATCATCAGCGTCTGTGGCTGTCACCTGGGCCACTGTGGTCCCTGTGGAGGAAGGGAAGGGGGGAATCACACAGTCAGAGTTAGCACGACAGGGAAATAAAGTGATTATGCCACAGTCCTGCAGGGTCTGTCTGTCTGGCTCAGTGGGGGGAGGGGGGTTAGAGGAGGGATGTTGACAATGGGAAGGCAGTGGGGGAGCAGCGTTGGCCTTTCACAACTCGGCGAGGCGGTGCAGGTGTGTGTGACAACCTCTCCAGCCCTATAGCGACATCTCTCTCACGATCCACCTGCTGCTCCTTTTCTCTGCATCACACTCCGCTTCACTCTCACCTCTCTTTCACATTCACTACCCTTTTCTCCACTGACCATATCCTCTCCCTCAGTCCTCGTCCATCTCATTTCCCCCCCAGAATGCACTCTATTTTTCTACTTTTCCTCAGAGCGTTTCAACCTCCCCCCCCCCTCTCGCTTTCTCTTTCCGAGTCAAACGCATTATGATTTATTACGAGTGAGATACTACGCTGCAAAAGCAGATTACACATAAATTGAAATGGTAATGTTTGTGGTATGAAAGGGCAGTGGTTATAATAACATTATATAAGAAAGTTATCCATAAAAAGGCATCCAAGCTACGATTCAGAATCCAATACTTTTAACTTCCTGAAGGGGACAGATGACAGACAATCATATAACCTTTTGTTGATTGTCTTCAGATTTAAGTTAAGGAAATTCATTTTAAAGGTATATCTAAAGGAAACAATGAAGTCAATAACAAGTTTCTATTAGTTCAATAGAAAATGTCGAACTTTTATCACTCGTTTTGCTTGAATAATATTCTAAATTCTCTCGACACAAGTGAAATATCCCTTTATGCTGATGATGAAGTGTTAGTTTGGTGTGTTAGCATGCTAACATTCGCTATTTAGCACTTAATAGTACAATTTTTGATGATGTGTTCGATGAAAAGACTTCAAAATCAATGAAAATCCCCTTTGTCTGGGTACCACAGAGCTCACTGTTAAGTGTTTTATTATTATTTATATTGTATTGTTCATTCAGTACAATGCAGTTCCAGTAAAAGCTGTTTACAGTGAGTGTGTGTGGATTATCCTGAGTTACGGGGGCAGAGATTTTGGAAACAGATGTTCCTGTTGAATTTTTAAATAGCCGTTTTCCTGGTTGTGAGCGACACTGATCAAAATCCATTCACATCCATTGTGTGAAGTAAATCTCTTTAAACTTAATTGTACCTGCCTGTGCTTTTTTTCTTTTTCTATTTTTTTTTTTACTGGAGAATATAATGTTCCTCTTGCCTTTCTAAAAACATACCGATTTCACACATCTCAGGGATGCTGGACACATACGGTTCGTTCTGGAACTGCGGGGCATTGTCATTGATGTCCTGCACCTTGATGATGAACTCGGACTGGGGTTCCTCTGGTTCGCTGGTCCTCCTATTGATAGCCTGGGCTTGAAGGACGTAGAACGCCTTCTCCTCTCGGTCGAGCTTCTTCAGTGTCCGAATCTCGCCGGTATACTCATCTATCTCAAACGCGTCGCCGGCGCCTTCTCCTGATAAAATGTACTTGATGTGAAACTCGCCTCGGTCATAGTCGGATTTGAGCTACAAAAAGAAAAAGAGGTGCAACAAAGCATGATTTTCAAGTACATTTCTTTTCAGTAACGTAAAAAAGCATTTTGAAAGGGAATCGGCTTGTCAAGGACATGGAGGACATTCAATCTGGAGTGGTACCTGGCCAATAACACGAGGAGTGGGATCTTCCTCTGGGACAAACAGCTGTTTCCAGATCCAGCCTCTCTTCAGGCGACGGTGCAGATGAGTGGACCCTTGGGCCAATTGTTGGGCTTCCAGACCCTGAGTACCCCTCATATCGCTCAGCACCCCGCCAGGAATCATAGAAAAGACCGTAACCATGGCCAAAACACTGGGCACGCTCATTTTTACTGTCCATCCGTGCATTTCCTCTGCACCTCCCATGGTCGGTGGACGGAAGACGAGGTTTCACCGGTTCCAGTGTTACCAATCCTTCATTCAACAGCACAGTAAGTCACTCCAGGGAGTGCTGTATCCCATCTTGTTACCATGTGGTTTGTATGCACGCTCATGTCTCTGGAATAAAAGTTAGCAATTTAATTAATGGCTGCAGTGAGACATTTCCAGCAGTGCACAGAGATTGCAAAATGAGGAAACTTACATCTGTAGTGTAAAATGCAAAAAGGCATCTGTCACGTGGAGTATGTGTTATTTCTATGAAACAGCTTAAAGGCTGTGTATATCTGTCTGAAAATAGAAGTGTTTTTAGTGGATGAAAAACAGATCTAACTTGTTTGCATACTGTAGATAAAAAGATGACTGTCAGTGATTATAAACAAGGAGTTCTTGTAGCTCAGGGGGTTTTCTGCCGTTGCTTGAGGGCTCATGTAAATATTTCTATGGTTGTTAAATTATGAGGGGGGGAAAAATCAAATATGAATTTACTGCAACGCTGACTAATATGAGCTCCAATTGAACGTGCATGTAAATTATGTGTGAAATTGTTGGCTAAGAAAGTAGGGGAGTAAGTGTTGATATGTATAAATCATTCAGATATTAAATTATTTTTTGTTAATAATAATTGGTTGAAACAGTGAGCTAAATGTATTAATATGGTTGAAACAGTTAACATCAGTCAGTCACATGGTTGAAATAGTTTAAGTGAGCTAAACAAAATAGATAAATGGTTGACATTCTTAATGTTAGGCAAACATAACATAAATGGTTGTAACTTCAGCCATTTATATATATTTCATTTTAGTACAAACTTGACCAAACCTTCAAACATTGACATTAAAACTGTATGAAAACATGAATGTATGCTAACAATATCTCCCTTTGTATAATAAATACACTTTAATAACATCACCACACGTTTAAATCCATTCAACATGATAGGGGATGTTGATGAAGGCTGATGAGGTCAGCGTGCCTTTGGGGCTTCTATGATGACATGAGGCTTTCCTGTTATTTGACTGGGGAGATATGCCAAATGTATTGCTCAACAACAACTCAGATGTGTGGCATATTCAAGCGAGAGAAAGACCCTTTGTGGGAATTATCCAGCACGGGCATCTGAAAACAGCCCTCTGTTTAAAATTCAGACAAGACCCTGTATTGTTTTTCACTGAGGGGGGGATGGGGAGGGGGGAGGAGGGCCTGCACATCATTCCTTAAGCATGACACTGCACTCTGCAGCTGACTAATGAAGATTTCTAATTAGATCAATGTCTCCGCGGACATGGAAAACAGAGGCACACATGCCTCGGACAAACTATGAGTCGAATCGATGCAATTATAACGTGCGTCAGGGTCAAGAGTGTGAGGACGGTGAAAGTCAGACGAGCAAGCAAGTGAGGCAGGACAACACAGAATAAAAACGTTAACGGAGTTGAACTTCCACACATTCATCAAGTTCCTTTCTCTATAGACTGATTAACTGTGTGTTTCCTATTCCTTCTAGTCACATCCACTCAAAAGCAACAAAATGTGATCACCAGTGTCAAAGTCTTCTTTTCTCTGAAGTAAATTAGCAATTCATGTCTCCTGTGAAATGAGTATCTCTGCCTCTGCAGCGTAGGTGGGTCCGCCTGTAAACATGTGCTTTCACTTTCCCCTCATTTCAGACTTTTGTCTTATAGTTGTTTGCTTTGAAAAGGAACACAAATTATTTGTCTAGACGTGAGACCCTGAACCCGACTTTACTGCTCTCCAGTCAAGCAGCAGAACCATACATCACTACTCAGTGGGATCAGATGTTATTAAGGGCTGGAAGTCACAACAGCTATAATTCTAAAGCATTTTAATAGAGGTTTTTTTTTGACACTGCTATGTCAGCACAATAACATATAGGTTCCCGATATGTGGACGCTTTAATCCAAAGAGCTGCACACGAGTGGCCCCGGTGGAAATTTAAAATATGGAGTATACTTCAAGACGTTGTTTCAGCAGTTAGCTACAGTATTAATGCTTAACAGCCCATAATGTTCATGTTTAATCTTGTAAAACTAAATTAGCTGCCAAGACCCATTTGTAATGAGCTGGTTAAAATGAATTACTGATGAAGGCTTTTATTTCTGAAACTCAATTTTGACACAGAACGCGAATCCGGAGTATGTGTTGGTGCTTATGTGTGTCTATTTTTACGGGCCATATTCATATCTCGGAGCATTGTGGAGTGACAGTCCAATTAGTAGCCAGTGAATCGTGAGCCGTTATGGTCTTTCATGGGACTGCCAAGCACGCGCCCAAACCGAACGCCTTGAGCCAAAACTAGACAACAGCCCTCGATGATGTTACGCCGAGCAACTGTTCAGCTGCCAACCTGCCAAAGAGTCCCGCTTAGAAATCCTCCCCGTCGGTATCAGCCTCGCCTGATGTGGCTGTGAATAGTGCACAGGTCAACAGATGTTTGGGTGCCAATTTAACAAGACGGGCCTTTTTTTGGAAATAAGTGATGAAATTCGGGGGAAAATAATGGTTACAATAAAAAGTCCATCTCCAGGTCTGTAAATGGCGACGGCATTAGGGAGTTGGAAAAACACATGTCCCAGTGTGACAGCTCACTTGATAGCGTTTCGATAATAATTGTGACCCTGCCAAAGTCCGATTTCAACATGGCATCACATGAATCCATATGGCCATTAAAAATAAAATATCAATTCTGTATGTGGTCAATTTTCTCCTTTGAAAAGATTTCTGCCTGATATGCAGAGTGCCCCGTGGTTGACAGCCATTCATTAGCTCTGATGGGCCTTCCCTCCCACTTCCAGCAGACCTCCTGCAGCCTGTATGTACAGTATGCTACTCGACCGCATGACAGAATGACAATGGGCTGCAGTCTCACCATGTTAAGCACTAGATGTGCCGAGACCGTGGCATTATTTCCCTTATATGGTGATGTGTTGGAGCTGATAAAATGTCCCTCCGTGGTAGAAATGGTTCCATGCTGCTGTTAAAGATGTTCGAAACGCAGCAATAAAGAAAGCGAAGCTTCGGGTTGACATTGTGAATGACACACATGCACCGCCGACGCTAACTGCTAATGCTAACCTGATGGGAGCATTAATTATGTAGTTTTTCATGCATTATGAGGGGGAAAAATATGAAAATGTGACAGCGGATCTAAACATAGAGTCTATAGCCATTTGCCATCTTTGAAGACGAATCCATCTGTTAAGCTCCGCTTCTTTAAGTTCACCCTTCCAAGACGACGCGTCCTTAATTGGCATTTGGGAGTCTTTCATGGGACTAGTTGTTTACTGTTCAGCTCCATAAAACAACAACGCTGACATGTAGTTCATGTTTCTCTAATGTTTCATGTAACCCTAAACGAGTCCAGAGACTAGAGCTCGAGCGACGAGGGGATGTCAAGCTATCGTGTCCTCGCTAGTGAGTCATTTATTTTATTATGTGAACGAGTGGAAGTCATTACTGTTTTGTCTCGCGAATTTCCTCCGACGTTAATCGGCGATAGGACTTTGTCTCGTTTTTCCATCAAAAACAATTAGGCTAAGAAATGAGAGTGCAGAATTTAAAGCAAGCAATTATCTTTAAAGACTTAATTGTGGCGATAAAACAATAAAAGAAGTTTGCGGGAAAAAGTTTCACATCAAAAGTCGAAGAATATCAGAACGTGGAGGACACTCGGAGAAGCACTTTCTGCACACAACATACTGGATCATGTTAGCGGCTCCCACACACTTCATTGTTCAGCCAAGGTTTCTTCCCCTCTTACACTGAAGATGTTCTGCAGTCTTCTCCAACTATTGGAGAAGCAAAGGTATTTTACTGGAAATACACCTGAAAGTCCCATCTTATAGAAAGGTTATTGAAACGGTATGATACTCATTTAATTCCAGCATATGTTGAATAATCTCTGAATACTTTTTTCATACTGACGAAGGTGGAATGTGCTGAAGGGCGTGTGTTGTGTTGCCACATACTATAGACTGGCACAAAGAGGTCACTTACTCCACCATAAAAAAAAAAGATATTAAAAAGTGTATATTTCTATGAAAGGGATTTCATAGGGTATGACAACAAAAGCCAGAAGCCATATTAAAAGATGCTGATTTCTCTCTGTGACAGACACAAAGAACCCCTCTTGGACTCCTTCAGTCATTTTAGATCTCACAATGAAAGCATCTGTATACTCCTTTGTCCTCCTCTGTACACCCTGGGTAAAATATGAAATTGCAATCTAAAAATCATCCGACAAAACATGAGGACGTGTAGCGTCGGCCACCAACACCCACCTGTTTGTGCTGATTCTGCTGTCCACTTGTCACCAACCGCCGCCAACAGAGATCATGGTGTAGAAGTGACACAATCTGCTCAGCCGAACGCCCCGGTACTGGAAAGCACGAAGCGAAATGCGCGTGGTTCTCACAAAGCGTAAGAAGCCCTCTTGCTGACGACCTCCCCCTTTTCTTCCTCTTCTCCGCTCTTCTCAAACTTCCCGGGGAAGAACAAACACAGGCTGTATTGTCTGGGAAGCTGCAGAACACTTAGGGCCTTCATCCCCATGCAAACAGTCACAGACTTACAAATGGATTTCTATCTTTTCACCCTCTCCGGATTTTTCCTTCCCCGTTTTTGCGAACAATCAGGCGCTTCTTAGAGTTGCTCCGGATCAGGGAGGGGATGGTAATTCATCCACTACGTGACCACTATTTTCTGATAGTGATAGGACGGCAACAGTCTGTTTTTTTGGCATCCAAGAGCGAGGGCATGCTGTTCCCGCATGCCATGTCCTGATGTGGTCGCATTTTTAAAAATTGACCTGTCATGACACAGAGTATGCAAAATCACTCCCCCCGCACACCCGCCCCCTGGGTTGTTTACACTCGTAATCAAGGCCATAGTGTGAAATAAAGGATGGGTCAACTCTGAGTCACCTCAGCTCACCGGGCTAGAAAGATGGATCCATCAGCCCGAAGTACCAAAAAAACAATCCTCTTATAAATCAATGTTTGGAATATGAATAATGAATAATAGTCACAGATGTGCATTGAAGCAAGAATCATGTGAGCAGTTTGACTCAATGATGAAAAATGGGAATGGGTGTCTCTTAATGAGCGAGACTGACAGTTTTATTGCCGTCTTTGCATCACCGATGTAAACAACGCGTTTAGAACAATTGAGTTATTGAGTTTAGTTGAAATGATGCTTTAAAAACTGTTTTTATAACAGTTTTTGAACTTTTCCACGTTTCTCTGCCTCCACTATCACATCCAGAGATTCACTACTTCTGTCTCCTCTCTCATTAAAAGCCCCTATACACAAAACACCTTCGTCACTGGTGCTGCTTGTTACAATAGTGGAATCATTTAATGTTGAGTTTACCAGCTATGGAGCTCAATTCATGCTCATTTCTACCATAGCAAACAATCACCAAGTCAGATACACTTGAATCCTCATGCAAAAGTGCTCAAAAAGAAAGTGATTTTCCAAGTTCTATTTCTGTAGCTGTATGTTAATTCTTTGTAATTTTCTTGTTTTTGTACCTTTTGGGATTCTTTTTAATAGTAATTTTCCTCTCTGCTCTTATCCTCCTATATTATATTCCAACAGAATATTGCTGATTGTTGATAATTTGTGTTCTCTTTTCATTTCTAAAGAGTGAACCACGCTGGAGCAGCGTTTACCCTTTATGACAGCCCCCCTAATTGTGGTCACACCAATTACCAGCAAAAAGTTTGTCAGAGTCATTTCTTATCTGACGACAGAATAACCTTTCGGATTAAAATACCTCAAAGAAGCCTTCGTTATGCGCTTCTCGTGCACACGCTAACCTCCGAGGGGCTAATTACAAACCTAAACAATGCTAATGGATTCGATCATTAGAATGCTCTAAAGAGGGGGGGGGGGGGGCAGCTAGCATCGTCGTGATAAAATGTCTCCAAAGTGGCCTCGCCAGCCTTCCCTCAGAGCTCGGTGACAGCAGGGTGGGATTTGTTATTTCCAAAGTTGAGATTAGTCCTCCCTGTGAACTCCTCCGCTCCCATTCTGATTCCATATCAAACAGAGAAATGTCAGGACCTGCACTGTGACATTTAAACACCCCCCCCCCCTCCCCACATTGTAGACCTTGTCTAATTGAACCTCCCTCATTATAATGACGGAGTGTGGAGCGACCACTGCAAAACAACGTCGCGGATGAAAGCTATGGTTTTGGTGCCAGCCAGGATTATTTACATTCCCGCCGTCTCGCCCTCTTTGAACAGCGGCGGCGGCGGTTAATCGTACCATCTCTCAGTACGCGATGACATTTTCGGGGGCTGTCAAGTAATGGTGGCGCAGAGTAATGGTCAGCATATTCGCGACAAGATAAAGGTGAGTCTGGTCAAATCAGCATTCACAGGTTGCTCATGTTGTATAAATAATGTGAGCCGTAATGGTAATATACAGCATGCTTATATCCTGTATCATTCACTATCAGCCCAGACATCATTCTCCTCGCAGGAACCACAAAGTGAACATAATGTTGCTCCGACATTTAAACGTAGGATTTCACACAGCGGATATTATTGTTTCCTCACTTTCTCCGCCATGATTTTTGCATATTTCTTTGAAAAAGCAAAGTAAATGTTCGCTCCGAGGCGACAGCGACGTCAACATAAAGTTCACAAGTTCACACTCACAGGAGATGGAGTGCTGAGCGGTTCGGGCTTTGTCATGTCGTGCCCTTCACGGCTTCCATTCATATGGCCGCGTCGCCTCACTGTAATTGGAGGAAGAATAAAGAGTCATTGGCATTCTGCTCAGTCCACTGTGGTGAATTTGATGAGAATGTCACATTAAAAATGCATGTTCCTCATACGTTCTTTGGCCTTTGTCTTTAGCCATGGGAAACAGGGGACGCTCATGACAAATAAGGACGGAGCTGACGCCGCCTGAGGTGGATCTCTGAAACATCAGCATCTCCTCCCCACGCCTGCATCCTCCACACAATTTAGGTCACAAATGAAAAGTTGCCATAGACTCACACAATATTGGGAGGGAAGAAAACAAGCGAAAAAAATACATCTTTCAACCGATAAATGATGTTGGCTTTCTCAGGGAACGCTCAAACTAACGCGAGCCGCATACATCGCCGCCCGTCTGTAAACACCGCTATAGGAGTTGGAGGCGACGTTTGAAGCAGCAGCTCAGACAGCCAACGGATTGGCTGGCAGCCAACTCTCGACCAGCTGCTGGCCGACTACTTGTGAGACATCTCAGGTCTCCGTAATCCTCCAGGAATCTGCTACAAATGAGCGCTAACTGCACTCCTGGGCAGCGAGGGAAATGTCTTCCAGCCAGACAGAAATGTTTTGTTTAAATAAAGTGGTCTGTCTGTGAAACATGGAGCTCAGGCCGGGAAGTAACGAGGATGTATTTGATCGAGTGGTGTTTTTCCGATGCAGATTTTTTTGAGGTATGAATACTTAATAAAGTAAAGATCCTGCATTCAAAAATGTAATTAAAGATGCAATATATAATGCATAAAGACAGAGATAGTCCACACAAGGTTGTTGGGAGCTGGACGGGTCAAAAACAATAATATTAATTATCCCACAGATTTTCATGTTCTGAAGATATCATTGATAGAAAGACCTTTAATGGGAATTTAAAGTGGAGATATGTTCTTAATGGCAGCAACCTCTATTTCACTTCTGTATTGAGATGAAGATAACCATAGCAACAGCATTAAGGCCATTTGCTACCGTGCAGATATCAATATGAAATATTTATATAACACTTTAAGGATTTGTCCGATGCAGTTTGGAAACACTCACAATTAAACATTAGTGGCCTCCAGGCTCAACAACATTAGAGACCTTCGCTAGCTCGTGGCTTTGGTGTTGTGACCAGACAGTAGAATTTAGAAGAAGAATTTTTAGCTTTGAGATCGTCCAACTCAGACAGCGATTACAGGGACATCTGGAGGCAGAGAGAAGGGCAGAGGAATGCCCAGAAACATCCCAAACACACCCAGAGGAAATGAGAAAATGAGAAATTAGTCTCCACAGATACAGGAACCAGTCAGAAAGTCATTGTTTTGTCGGGAAATACTCCTCATCGTGAATTCATTTGCTGGAGAATTGAGATTGCAGGTTGACGACGAAGGACACCACGTCGCCAATTTGTAAGTTTGCCATCTTTTGCGCATTATACGAAACGTAAACTCCTGATATCCTGAGTTTTGAGGCAACATGCAGGACCAGGCTCTCCGGTTTCATGATGTTACGGTTCCCAACATGAGGAATGTGGAACTTCCATGCATAGAACAAGGCGACATCAATGTCTAAGTGTCTTCTACAGTCTAGTTAGAATAAATGATAGTGCAGTATTCTACAGACAAGAAGTAAAACTACCTACGTTTCCCACTGAGGTAAGAAAGTCTCATCACTATTCTTTATTATTATTTTACGTTAGTGAAGTTTCATCTCTCAGAGTGAAAACAGACAGCATTTCTCAAAGGAGTCACTCAAGCAACCAGCCGACTCCTCTCTGTTCTTGGGGGAAATATGGTTTTGAGTTGAACGCGCGATATCCATCATGCTCATGAAATGCATAATTAATTCTCATCATTCTCCGGAGTTGACCGCAGAGATGGAAATTACGAGCCACGGCCCCCGCGTCGGCCGCCTGGCTCGTATCCATTGTAGTTTTCTCACACAAGATGATAAATCGGCAAGGTTACAAAGTATTTACACAAATAAGTTGAAAGCGATCGATCCAGCGCGGCGTGCCGTCATACCCTTAGGGATGTGGTTCCCCTGGAAGAATGCACAATCCTCCTGGCCGGGGTTCATTTGAGACGCAGATTGTGTCTGATTGATCAATGAGAACCACTGCTGAGCCATCAATCTAGCAGGAGTGGAATAGGAAAAAGGGGACATTAACATGTATAAGCTGCCGCGTCCCGACATCGTCCTCTACCTTGAGTCGGTGGGAAAGCAGGCACCTCTGGGGACAAGCAAAGTGGTATAAGCCGGAGACCTGCGACAGGAACGCGTTATATAAGGACAACAGGGACGATGTTAACGTCTGGCTCTCATCTCTGCCACAGTATTCTCTCTATCTCACCTAATAAAAAAAAAGACACGTAGCACAGAGCTGCTGCTATTTCCTGCACACCTTTCCTGCTCAGGTTCTGGAGAGTTGATCATCTCCGAATTGTACAAAACTGGGATATCACCTTCAAACGGCCTCTGGGTAATCATCCCCGTTAGCCGCTAATGGAAGCATAAAATTGCTGGCCCCTTTTTGGCCACCTCGGCGCGGCAGTATTTAAGACAAACAGGTGATTGATGAGTGATTTGCGCTGGTATTGCTGGTAGACAGCTGTTCCATATTGCAGCGATG
Organism: Chelidonichthys spinosus; assembly: GCA_029853015.1. Taxonomy (NCBI): domain Eukaryota; kingdom Metazoa; phylum Chordata; class Actinopteri; order Perciformes; family Triglidae; genus Chelidonichthys; species Chelidonichthys spinosus. The sequence goes on from CM056837.1 coordinate 15,696,774, forward strand.
ATTGGGCGGAGCAGTTACGATCTGTTTGTCAAGGTCTTTGGCTGAGGAGGGTGTTGCTTCTGAGATCAATTCCCAGGAAAATGGCCAACATGCTGTGCCAGAGGATTTGTTAGTATGCAGTACATTAATATGCGAATTTCAAACACAGCCTGACCTACTGCATACTAACATCCTGCTTACTATAGGGGTTATGGATATATAGGAGAACTGATGATCATAATTACCTCTTCTACTCAGTTTAATATTTTCTGTTATTTTATTATTGGAAACTAAAAATCTGGCCTTTGCACCTGTAACGTGTCCTATTGACAGCATGGCTGCCTTCCTGCTGGCTCACTGATTATGTGGCTGTTGGAACCAAAATGACTTTTTTAGTGCACCAATCAAATAACTCTTAACATCTAATGCAGTGCAAATCTCAATTTCCTGAATTTCCTCTCTTTGGTGAATAAATGTTTTCTTCCCAAATAAGAACACAAGACCAAACAAACACCAAGGACACTGATATGCATTTCCATTAACATCATCCTCATCTGAGGAGACGGGAAATTAAAGTGCTTGCCAAGGGGCATCTTGACACAAGCTGACAAGTGGTGAGAACAGCATGTCTTGTTAACTTTTGCCACCCTGAGTCTTGCACCTCATCTTGCAACCGCCCTGCCAATGGTGAGACATCTCATTATACTGTACATTCAACAGTATGAGCACAAAATGTTTCCGCGGCTAATATGTAAATATGTCGGGACGCCCGAGAAGTTTATTGCATGATAAATAATTGATGCCATTTACAAATTACCACAGACCCCGGCATTATTTTTATAAGCTGCAAACATATCTGTGGGGTGAACAAATGTCAGTTGTGGGGATATATATACAGTGTGAGCTTAAATATTGACACTCAGATTGCAGCCGAATCAGTTCTCACGGTAACCAGTCACACTAATACTCAGCTCCTGGCATTTATTCATTCAGTCCTGCAGTCCTGCGTCGGCGCAGTAGCTAATCTCTTCCCCCAAGGCACTTCGGCGGTAATGCACCTGTTAAAAAAAAATCCATCCATGTCGATCTGAATTGTAAAAAGATTAGCTAATATTTTGCAGGGATTTATTGGATACTTGTGTTTTTCTCCGTGGCTGCGAGGCTGTGCTGTCACTTCATCCTGGTTTTTAAGGAGAAATGATGAGTCGCCCAAAACCGTTATGCTCTTAAAGTGTTTTCCCAAACTTTTTTTTCTCCAGCAATCCACTTTTTAAAAATGACAATCCCACCCAATTCACAAGCCTCATTTATAAATGGTGAGGATTAGAATTTGTGCGTAAATGAACGTTTACTCCCCTTCACCTTATATTACCTTGAATAGATCAACCAGAAGAATAGAAGAGATATAAGTTAACAGATTTCCTTCCAAATTTCCTTTAATCTGTAAAACAAACAGAATGTATGCTAGACTTCCATATTAGATGCAAAGTTGTAGACTATATTTATCAGAACAATACAAACATTAGAGAAGTATACGGAAGAAATGCAGCTAATTAATTTGGCGACCCAAATAAAACACCGTGTCCCATCTGTGTCCACATTTAAATTTACGAATGACTGATGACGGTCCGGGGAAGTCTGTCATTAGCCGTCATATGGCCTTGGCTGCATTTTGCTGTCTATTTTAGTCATGCACCTATTTCTGGTACGCTTCAGTTGAAACAGCAGGATTGCTCCAGAGTTTAATTGCTTCCTGATGTTCTAGATATAAACAGCAGCACCTGTTTGTTTTTTGTTTTTTTTTACTGGAGAAATACCGTGACAGGGAACATTCTTAGCCGTAAAAAACAAGAGATCAAAAAGAGAAAGTACAAAAATCAATCCACACCTTTACCCCTTAAAGGTTACCTTGTCGTATGGACGCGATAAATCACCGGAGTTGTGACATAATGTACGCTAGTAATTTGCGCCTTTAAAATGTTGTCATTAGCGAAACATGTGTAAGTGTTTGTCCCTTTCAAGCTCTACTAATCTTTCCATCACAAACCTGCTTTCCGCCCCCCAGGCATTTGTTGCTTTTATATTCTTGGAGCTGTTATACTTTGTAAGTATTGATATAAATCACTTCAAATTGAATCATGGGCAGAATGTCAGATTTTATGACGCGCCGCATCTCTTCTGAGAGAACAGGAAATTGAATCCAATACGCTGTGGTTAAATCTTTACACCTCTAACACCTACAGATCAGCTGTTGCTTCCTCTTTTGGCACGTGTTGTAAATTACTCCCTAAATGAATAACGAGCAGCTTTTGTTGTTGTTGTTGTTGCTGAATTGCAAATTTAAGTGGAGAAATGAGACAAATGATAACATCATAGTTTGAAAATAAAGTGAAAACCAAAGTAGTACCAGTAACATTTTACTTAGTGGGAAAAAAATGGAAAAACCGAAATCAAACCATCTGGAAACGTACTTATTATTTTAAGCCGTCAAAATGAAAATTACCTGTTGCTTCTGAGATGTGTCTCTAAATTGATAAAAAAAAAAGCTGCAGTTATTAGTATGTGGTATATTACTTTTGAAAAATCTTCTTTGACACATTGGAAAGTCAACGTTGTGTCCTTGGAATAAGTTCACCAGAGTACATACCAACTCCTAATTGTCCCGTTACATGTACTTTTAACCTCACAAGAATGAGAAACCTGTAAACCTATTACAACCAGCAGCTCTATAGCAGCTTTTGTCATTGACAAAAAGGACACCTTCACACAAGGTAACACGTGGGGGGGGGGGGGGAGGTGAGCAGGTCTGGTGAATATATTTCACTTTGGTGAAGAGAGAGAGAGAGAGAGAGAGAGAGAGAGAGAGAGAGAGAGAGAGAGAGAGAGAGAGAGAGAGAGAGATTATTCTGTTATCTCTTATTATTATTATTATTTTTGGGTCAGTTGAATGTAATTGCGCTTTGGCAACACATTTCAAATGCAATGCCAATAAAGCCTTGTGAATTGAATTGAGAGAGAGAGAGAGAGAGAAGAGAGAGAGAGAGAGAGAGAGAGAGAGAGAGAGAGAGAGAGAGAGAGAGATTCAAAATATGATGTAATCAAATGTAATATATTGTTATGTATTTAATTGTTCTGCTTTGGCAACAACTGTTGTTTCATTCATGCCAATAAAGCATATTCAATTGAAGAGGTGTGTGTGTGTGTGTGTGTGTGTGGGGGGGGGGGGGGGCGATGAAATATTGAAGTTGTAAACATGCAAAATCAGAAAAGTCAACAAGAATTTGATCAAACCACCATGAAATCCAGTAACAACTGAAGATGTGACCTCAGTGGCTGAAACTTATTTTTTTAGGACGACCTGGATATTTCCTGTTTGACTCATGAGATATGATGGACGGATTAAACCCCAGGGTTCGGACCTATCAACGCTCTTATTGCAAAAGCTAATTTCGGTGCGATAGCTCAAACAAATGTTCGGTGCAGACTCCCTCTCAGGTGAATTATAGTTAATTGCTGAGAGCTCCAGGATTTGTCTTTGCACGGCAGTGGGATCCATATTCATTGGATTCCTTTGTCAGAGTTCACAAATATTGTTTTTTAAGCCATGCTAGCAGCCCGACTCTGGGGATGGTAATATTGGCCATCCACCATTTGAGTGCAGGCTGAAATAGCTCAACAATTATTGGATGGATTGCCATGAAGTTTTTGTACAATCCATGGTCCCCAGAGGATGAATCCTCCTGACTTTTCTCTGCTGTGCAAACTATAGGGTCAACATTTGTGCTTTTTCTTTTGGTAAAATGTCTCGATAACTTTTGGATGAATTACCTTGAAGTTTGGCAGGGATATTCTTGTCCCCTTCAGAATACATTTTAATAACTTGACCCCCTGACTTTTAAGTTAGCACCATCATTTTGGCTTATGACCAAATTCCTAAACAAATCACATTCCCATCAGCATCAATGAGACTTTTTGTTTTGTAGGGATTAGCAAATGTAAGCATGCTAAGATGCTAAGCTAAGATGGTGAACAGGGTAAACTCCTGCTAAACACCAGCATGTTAACTTAAGCTTGCTTGTGTCTCAGTACAGCCTCACAGAGTTGCTATATGGACTCCAACTCTTGGCACATACACAGAGGGGCGTGGCCACTGGGGTGGCACTGGTTACCCCTGGAATCTGATTGGCCACCCCCACCAGAGCTGTTTGGTTTGATTGTAGTACATTTAAAACAAATTGTAATTTCAGTGCGCCACCCTTCTACAGTTTGTGCCACCTGATCCCCCCAAGAAAAAAAATCTAGACACATCCCTGCATACACGTAAAGCCACAGTGATTTATTTGAGAATTTAAGTATTAGCCTGTTTCTTATTTTCATGGATATATATATATATATAAACCAACATGCATCTCCACGATAGAAGAACAAAATGAAAAGGCACAAATGGATATAATGCCTCTAGGGATGAGAGTGGATAGCGCGGTGGCTCGCAGCCAGAAGGCCCTCTGTTCAAACCTGAGTTCCCTGTGTGTGTTATCCTTTTGAGTGACAACCTGCCCGTGGTGCATCTCGCTCTCCTGCACAATGCAAGGCCTCCCTGCAACCCTGACGAGGCTTAGCAACAAGATGGACATGTGAAGGTCAAACTAGATTATAGACAATAATTGCACTTTTTAAAAATAGATTCTGTTATATACAGTGATTGTATATATGATATAGTAAATAATCTAATTACTTCATTCCACACGTTATGGTGTCATCACTCCCAACATGTTGACATTGCATCCCCGATAAGAGCACTCCATAACTTTGTTGGGAGTGAATCTTTTACCTTGACCATGACAAAGCTGCCAGCCCGAACCCTGAATGTCAGTCCGGACAATTGATACGATAAACCCAATTGAAACTTTCAATCTCCCTCTCGCTGATAAGAACAGAGGGAGTCCGGGTGTGGGGGGGAGAAGGAGGGGGTCTTTTCTTGATGGCCCAGTGTCAGTAACAGCAGAGTGTCCATTAGACCGGCGAGGAAAACAACATTTGAGAGCACATCTCCTGCAGCTCGGCTCAATACCTTTTTTTCCGCAGCAATTTGGTTTCAGATTTTAAGAGGAAGAGAGGACAGTGTTTTGTATGCAGTTCAATAGGTGCTGATGAAATACAGTAGCTTTTGCATGTAAAAAAAATATATTTACAAATCACATTGAGTATTACTTTGCCTGCAACAGTGGTATAATCACTTGGGTAGCCTGCATTACAAACTGGGGTGTGAATGTTATTGAGGAGCATTATGAGATGTGTTTTTTGGAACTTCTCCTGCACTACAGATGAAAAGTCAGTCTTGTATTAAGTAAAGATAATCAGTAAAATGTATTTATATTTCAAAAGTTGCATATACTGCAAACACGGTCAAAAGTATGTGGACACCACAAAATTTCCACCCTTGTGTGATTATTTAACCTCTCCCTCCAAAGCATCGGGGCATTGTACCTGCTGCTATAACACACTCCACTCCTCCAGGAAGGTCTTCCACAAGATTTGGAGCTGGCTGCAGGGATTTACTCTCATTCAGAGGATTAGCGAGGTCCATGTTAGTGATAAGGCCTGGCTTGCTGTGGGCGTTCCAGTTCATCCTGAAGGCGTTGGATGGGGTTGACGTCAGGGCTGGCAAGTTTGTTTTTTTACACGGCAAAGTGGGAAAAGCATTTCCTTGTGGATGTAGCTTTGTCGCCCCGGTGATATTGAAATAGGAAAAAGCGCCACAAGGGTGAAAGAAAATGATTGTCGAAAACATTATGGCATGTAAGAGAATTAATTAACACCTGAAAATTGTAATTTAAATCCAGATTTCTAGAAGTACAAACTACTTCCAGGAAACACTCGGAGATGTTCAAGGGTCAGTCGAGGTGCAGCGTGATGAGTCAATCTTGTCGAGACACAACACATAAAAAGATCCCGGTGGTTGGGGAGTACATAACGGCCCCGCCTCTGTCACCATGTCCATCAGCGTATCGACCCAAAGCCCTTATCAAGCAGTGTATCTGAAGCCAACAGGGCGGTGAGGATTGACTTTGCAAATCTCTACCTCTTCTAACTTTCCTTTTGATCTGAGCGCCGCCTTTTTTCTCCTCTCTTCACAATCGGCTCGGTTGAGCGTCTCCCTCCACTCGTTAAAGCCGGAGCCGAGCCGGTCTCTCCGGCGCCGCCGAGTGCCACCTCCAATCTATCTCACCTGATTCTGTCATCCTGATGGCGTGTGCGATTGCAGAAATAGAGCGTCTTTAGTCAAGTTTCAAACCATTTAAAAAATGTAAATCAGCCCATCAGCATATTCATATGTCACACAGCTTGTTGGCTTTTACGTTTGTGTAATGTTTTATTGATGCACCTTGTGTAACTATTGCATCATAGATTACAGAGAATAGAAGTGCGGGTACATCAGTATCATCAGAATAAATTGAATAATTGCAATAGTTGCACTGCCTCTGGTTATTTCATTATGACAAGAGACAGAAGCACACGTCATGTCTCACTTCCTCACAGCAATCAAAAGATGACACAGAGCGATAACAAATACAGGCAGAACCCATAGCATGCTTCAAGTGGAAGACTAATCTGGAGCAATATGCAACGTCGTTGTGCTGACTGCATGTCCAGCAAGCAGCTATAAGATTTAAGCTGCAAGTAATTCAGGTAATACTTCACAATTTCGTGCGGTATAAACCAAGTGTCGTTCATCCAGTCGTTTGATCACTACTTCCCAAACACCTGCCTCTTCCCTTAAACATTACAATGGAAAACACTGTCACATAAACGCTTCCGCATGCGAGCTAATCATCTATTTCAGCGTTTGCATCGCTGTATAAGAAATGGTCATTGTCATTGTAAGTCCCCCAAGCCTCATTTTTGCTGTCGCCATCACTTTTTGCAACCAGCGAAAGGAAGTGACCATATATGGATTGCGGAGGAGCGACGGGTGAATCTGAGGAGCGTGATCATGAGCAGCAACCTTACTGCATGTTGCTCCATCTGGCTTCTGGTGTGTTGATAAAGTTGGCTGCATAATTCAAGGTAAACTTTACAGGTAAGTGTTGAAGTCATCTTAGTTGCTAATTGCGTTTTTGCGATCTGTCAATCGCAAGGTAGCCACGCCCTTAAACACACCCTGCTTTATGGTCTATTTGACTCTATGGAACATCTTTTTTTAATGAACATTGTGCTGGATTGAAGAAGAGTTGAAACTAGCGATTGAGACCATAAACTCATGTTTATAATGTGGGTCATTTTCTTATAGATATAAAATTGGAGTTCTTTTTGCAACCGGGGGAGTTGCCCCTTGATGGCCAGCAGAGAGAATGCACGTTTAAGGTTTAAAATCTATCTATTGGCAGGCTAAGCGCAGCTGATCAGCTAGTAATGAGAATATGGTAATATAAACTGCTTATGTGCCGTGCTCAAATAAAAATGTTGCTGGACATAGTAACTACGGCTAAGGGGTTAGCGAACCTGTCAATTGACAAAATTGTTGGTCAATTGAATTCAAATTAAACTGCTGTTAACAGAGTGGAAATGTGTCTGGGCCACAATCGTTTCCAGTGGTAGAATATCGATGAACACATTCGTTTAGAGCAAAAACATTAACAGATTCAAAACCATCCACGTAAACCGCAGCAGCAATCTGTTGAACCAGAATGTGAATACTGTTTACACACATAACTGTTTCCGCTAACACTCAAGGTATTAACCTTCTTAACCTGAGTCATACTGTTGCTTTTAATACACGAGAAAGGAAATGATGATTCCAGTGTTAGCGGTGTAATCCTCTTGGCTCTTAGACAAACACACAGGTGCAGCGAGAGTGAGATTTTCCTCTAAAACTAAAAGCACGTTGATGGCTGGCTGCAAGATTATTTTTTTTGTTGTTATGCTTTGCCTTCTCAGATTTTAGCTTGAGGAAAAAGTGAATGTAGTTCAGCATTCTGCCTGAGCGCCCATAAGCTGTTCGATGCTGGAGTTTTCTCTCCCGGAGAAGCTGGTTTTAAGCTGTGAAATGCTACAGTATGCATATTGCATTAGAAGGGTATTAAGAGCTTTGTTACCAGGAGAAAACACGGATTTAGATTAGTTGTTCTCCGACTATTTATTTGTCAGTGTGAGAATGAACAGATATTCAATTTGCACAGGATCAGATATCACATCAAATGGATCTAATGAATTTTAATATATGGTGATGTAAAAAGCTCAAACATGTCACTGCTTATCATTTGATGCCGCCGTTTGACCTTTGATCAAATGCCACGTGGTGTCACAGAGCGCCGCCGTGTGTTTTGGTTAGCTGTCTCAGCCTTTTTTGCATTACAAACTAATTTAAGGCATATTTGTCTTAACAATACAAGAGGGAGGATGAGGGGAAATGCGAGCGTGATGTTTTTGCATTTATGCACAGGATTATAATCAGTGGAATATTCCGGGTTGTTGTCCTAACATACATAATCAATTAGAGCTGCTTATTTAATGTGCATACTGATTAATGGAAGATAAAAAACGTGGTATTATATTGTAGGTAAGAAATGATAAGTCAAGGCCCTCATTTTATTACTTTTTATATTCTTTGTTCTTCTGTTTGCAATGCTAACTTTTTCTGGAAGCCATTACTATTTTTCTTAATTTTTAGGTATAGAATGCGCGCGCATGAACGTTTCAAGCTCATAAGAAACATTTTAAATAGGTGCACAGCTGCAGACAAACATCTCCAAATCATAAATCAGCACTATGACCGCTCCCGGGAAGAGTTGTCCATATTAATCCACAAGAGCGATTCAAGGTCAAGGTCAGTGATCTCACAGTTGTGGAGCTGAGCTGGGAAAGGTTTCTGCATGGATGTATCAAACCTGTCCAGCGTCCACACAAAATGGGTTTATAGAGTTGGAACTGTACGCGGATCTCTCTCCGTGCTGTCAAATGTGAGGCTGTAGTCCAACTTTGCCAAGTAAAAGTAAAGTAAAGCCAAAGTAAGGAAGTACAATATTTGCACGGAAATATCCAGTGGGGAAGCAGTAGAAAGTAGTATTATAGGTAATACCAAAGGTACCTCAAAATTATACAGATAACATGCAAATATTTTTTGGTTGGAACGGTTGGAACAGGTTCCCTTAATAAAAAGCCATAATCTAACATTGAATTCTGGACTATTACAGAAAATAAGCTCTGTGGAAAACTCACATTTAGGCTACTTAAAATGTTTTGTTCTGCAAAATAACCTTCAGTCATAAACACCATTTCTGTGATGTTTGCCATAAGTGGACTAGTCGGCGGGATGACGCTAAGTCATGTCGTTTAGCCACTTAATAGCAACCGCTGCCTCTATTTTATAGCTTAGAAAAAACATTTAGATGTCCAAAGCTTGCGTTAAACACTGACTTTATTTCTGGCATCGAACCACAAACCCATTGACTTTGAGTCGATGGACGTGCAAAAAGAGTGACTCATTTCTGAAGCACTGTTTAGGTTTAGGTACAAAAAGTACTTTTATTGTGTTATAACATCACTTCTGTTTTTTTTCTTCTTTGCTACACTCAAGCTTCACACGTATTCAAGAAGGTTTAACAACCTTTAAATAAAAACTTTAAACCAATTATCATCACCTTTAGCCTGACCTCAACAGTTATCATGTCAACATGCTGACGTTGTGTATATAAATATATGTATATATCCTTCACTTTAGCCTTTGGCTCTCTTTCACTCAGATCTTGAATGCTCTCTTTTTCCACATTAAATCATGCCTCCATTTATATCTCGCTCTCTTGCTCTCTATACTGCAGCCTTACAACAGGGTCAACATCCCTCCGGTCCAAGCACTCTGTTCCGCTGTCCTCTACTGCCGTTATTGGCGCCACCGTTAACAGCATGAATTGCAATTACAGCCAATCTTTTGAATCTGATACATTTTGAAACCATCTGCTTTATCGCTTATAAAAAACTATGATGATGTCACTGAAGGCTAATCAGTGCAGAGGACCAGTGAATGATTGATAAATATAAAAATAAAATGATGTTTCAAATGGCAAAACCTTTTCAAGCACGCAACCATCTACATTTTTAATATTAAAAAACAGGTTTGAAAGGTTTTTCACATGCATTATACATCTAAATATCTATAAAAAAGCTTCTTCACTGCATCGTATGATACTGCTTCCTCACATTTTCATATAACCTCAAGGATTTTAAGTAAAACATTTCCCAAATGTTTATCTATTTGTGTAAGATTTTGTACTTTTAGCAACCGGGTCATCAAGTGAAAAGACGTATTTTGTTGTGTTGGCAAAGGATAAAAAAAACATGCACGCTTTACTGTAATGCACATCCACCTGCTTGCAGTGCTTCAGAACATCCAAATCATCAATGCACAATAACACACTGATCAAAGCACAGAGGTATTAGGCTCAGTGCATACACAGGTTTAGACAGCTGGGGTCCTGAATAATTTGACGTGCTGCAGAGAAAATAAACCAAAGACAGAGCGCATGGCCTTTTATGTGTTCATACATCGTTGGTAACTCGTATCATTAAATATCCAACTGTGGCCAAAACACCAGAAAGTGGAAAAAGTCAGAGGTGTCAAAAGAGCAGATTTGACATTTCCAGCTCTGTTTTGAGAATCTCCCCTCCACCAGCTAATCTTTGGATTGCTGAGAACGCAGGAGAATTTAAAACATCCCGAAGCCTAACCAGCACAATGCCGCCATGTTGTTCCAACATGCCCGTGTTTTCACAGATTATCGAGCATTTTTGCATAAAAATATGAATATGAAATATGAATGCAATACCTTGACACGAGGGAACATCCCAGGGGCCGTGACAAAGCCAGAGCTCTGTTCATTGACCCCCCGGGGTCAATTACATTTGCTGCGAGAAGACGCGGCGAGCGCCTCGGGTTCAAGGGGCCGTGGTGTTGGCACGGTGATCGATGGCGGGGGGATGCTTATCAGCCACAGTGTGTTACAGGCACCTAATTGCAATTGATCCCCTTTGCTGTACCATTAATTGTAAACCCTCTCTCAATCACACACTCCGCACTACGCATGTTGTACTCCAGAAGTGAAACTTCATTCCTCAGTGGACATCGGTTTCCAATACGGGAGTGCTGTGGGAGACAGTAGCTTCTGTCCGCTTAGCACGGTGCCTCAGAGGTTTAAAGGTCAAGGTTGACATTAACAGCTGAGTGTCGTCAATAAGATGTCAACACACGGATTCCTGCAGTCATAACACGAATAAGAAAATCAAACATCATAAAAAAGAGGTTGCTTTTATTCTTTCAGGCCAGTAAGTCCACACTGAAATATCTCAACAGCTATTGGATGTGACATTTTGCACAGACATTCCTGGTCTCCAAACGATGAACCCTACTGACTCTGGTTGCCCTCTTGTTTTTTCCTCTAGCGCCACCATGAGGTTAACTTTTTGTTGCCTATTGGTTAAATATTACTACAAATATTAAATGGATTGCCATGACATTTTGTACAGACATTCGTGGTGTCCAGAGGATGAACCCTACTGACTCTGGTTGCCCTCTCGTTTTTTCCTCTAGCGCCGCCACGAGGTTAACTTATTTTGCCTTTTAATTAAATATTACTACAAATATTTAATGGATTGCCATGATATTTTGTACGGATATTCATGGTCCCCACAGGATAAATTGGACTTTTCATCTATCATCAGGTTAAAATATGTTTTTTTATTTATTCATCACCTGCCAAACTTATGAGATTCCCACCAGCATTATTGAATAATTGTTCGCAGGTGATGATGAAGGTTATGATGAAGCGCTAGTAATATTAGCATGCATGAGCATTGCTTTTCACTGAAAAAAGAAGAATATTCTTCGTCATTAGGTATAGAAACATCATATAAGTCTTATGTATGGACACGTATGGCCCATAATTTTAATACATTATTAATCATATGACTAATTTCCTTGCTTTCAGAGACAATTTAAACACCACATTATGCAAACATATTTCAAGAATACATATTCCCCCCTCAGCTACATGAGCTGTATTCTAAACACCTTTGCCCAATGAAAAACCCCAGAGCTTTAATGGAATAACCATAATACGAGGCATTGTGCGACTATAGTGTAAGTATGTATAGTGTAAGGCTAACAGCTATGAAGCATCTTCTTCCCCTCTGGAAACACAGAGCACATTACAAAAGAGCGGATTCTCTAAGACTCGCCCAAAGGATAAAGTCCTCCAGGAAGCCTTGAAAGAAATTGGTTATTAAATAAGGTAGACCGGAGATAAAGATGTCAGCAATAATAATGCTTTTCATTTTGACTGTGATCTTATTTGTTCAGCGGGGAGGGTGAGCCGCGGAGTCTCACCGAGTTGACATGAGGGTTTCCAGACTGATCCGTCAGCAGATACGCGGGCCACGCTGTCTTTGTCGCCCTGATCATGGCGACGACAAACTAATATAGTGGAACTGCAGAGGTGGCGCTTTCTTACAAACACACAGGCCGGGTCTGAGTGCGGTAACCACTCCTGCTGACATGTACACAGGCCATGGTGGTTACAGAGGGTAGCTCTGGTGTCCCACAGGGAAGCAGAAAAGATGGGACTCACCGTAGACTCAGAACGTTTGGTCATCCTTCTTTAAATAACTCCAGAGTTCAGCCTCTGCTCCATGTTTTCTTCTCTGTTGGAGTCAACTGTGTGTCTTTACCACAAATTGAGCGTCTGTGGGCGGAGGAGAAAAGAACATACTGACATAAATACAATAAACGGATACAATTTTGCAAGACGAATCAACTCTTCCGCAATAATATTACCACCGCGTGTTCGATAAACATCCAACTCAAAAGGACATGTAATGGAAAATCACCTGGAGACACAATTACTTGGGGAAGAAACTAATTAAAGAGATCAAAATAATTAAGGCAATTTACATAATTGTTGTTAAGAGTTCTTTGGGAGAGAAAAGTGCATAAACAGGAACAAAGTGGTGAGAGTTGAACAGGAGAAGCTGGTTGCAGGTCAGTGTTTAGTTTGGAAGCTATTTTAGATTTAATCTTAGTCTTGAGATGGAGATGCTTATTAGTTTAAGTCACATTCTAGTAATAACTCAAAATGTTTTATTTTAGCGAACTTTTAGACACTACTTTTACTGTAAATGTGTTTCCTCTATTTTGGCAGCTATTTTCATATCTTATATAATATCTTAGCCCTGTGTCAAATGTCCTTTTTCTTTGGATTTCATTGAATATTTCAGTCAATCTTGTCTAGCCGACGTAACTTAGTTATTTTAGTCAAACTTTCTTCATGTAAGATTATATCTTATTTATTTTTTCATTATCTGATGAAAATCAGAGGTTGAATGATTAAGAATGCAGCTTCGTAGCTACGGCATCTCAAGCAAAAATACTATTCTATACTACTATGCATTTTACAATCTAATAATCCATTTCGTCTCAACATAAAACATTTGCAATGATGAAAAAGTTGACCTCAATATTTAAAATCATGTGTACAAACATATCTGGATTGCCAAGTATATTCAGACAGAACATAAGAGAAAAATACCGTTTTTAATTTAAACTTTCTAATGCAATCCAAAAATGATGAACCTGAAAATGAGCATGTCCCCTTTAAGACTCAATTGGGTTATTTTGACGACCTTTGACATTTTACCAGGGTTTCACAAAGCCAGATTCTTCATATAAGCTGTTGAAAATGTTTTGATGTGGATGGTGCTACATCCTGAAGCTCTTTTTGGGGTTGCTTGTTTATTTTTCTTTATTTCTTGTTTTGTGTGGTGTCAAGGTTTTATAGATTTTTTTTCAACAAGCCTCTCTCTCACACACACACACACACACACACACACACACACACACACGCACGCACTACTCTTCCACTTATAGTGCTGCCTGCACCCCTTTATATCGTTAGCACACATACCGCAACTCAACAAGTAATTAATATCAGGCGGAAAAAAAATATGTGCTGAAGCGAGGACCACTGGAGATGGGGAACATCTTAGATATAGGTCAGGCGCTATCTCTGCAACGGGAACGGTGTGATTGGACAATTGACAGCGAACCACCTACAGGGTGGGCTCGTTAATCGCCGGTTAATGACATGCAGGCTGGCTGGAGTTCAATATTAAATGGACTCTCTCACTGGCAAGCTCTCAACCTTCCCACTCTGAAATTCCGACACATACCACAACAAGCCACATGCCTGAAAAACAAACAACCAGAAGGCTTAGCGCAATCCACAAAAGAACACGCCAATTCTATTAAATATTTAGACTTCCCATTTCTTACTTTTCTTAAATTTCTTTCGGGTACATGACCAAAAGCCTTTTTTTCTTCTTTTTTTTTAGAATAACACCACAAACAAACAATAAAGCAAGAACAATCATACCTAAATTTAGCTTAAGGCCCATTCATCTTTTTTATTGTGACTTAATAGCCTGCTTTTATTCTCCCGACTAAAAGGCGTCCAGTGTCAGGGTGATCTGAAATTGACCCAGCCTGTGATCATTCTGTCTGTAATGTATCACAGGCTGGGTCAATTTACTTTAATATTTGCTGTCCTTGGTTTCTGTCTGTCATCCCTCTGGGACCAGGAAACGTACCAGGCACGCTGAAATAAATGCAGCTTCCTGTGTGGTGTTGGAGCAGGTCGGAGAGGGGGCATGGAGTTAGGAGGACTTGAAATCAGAACTGTTGTGGGACAGGGATGTGAATCGGTGAGCCGGCGGGCAGCAGAATCTTAGATGTTCTGGATGATGATCCATAAAGAATACTTTTGCAGTAATCAATACCGGATGTGAAAAGTGTTGATAGCCGTGCATGTACCAGCAAACAAACTGCATCTTTTATTATGTTAAACCATCTTTTTTCCTCAGTATAAATTATATTAGGCGAATACATGTCCTTAAAAAGAAAAATAATTTATAAGAAACTTGGCCTAACTGGGGCAGAGACAAACTTTGGTCATTTAGCTCTGCCAGGTTTAACTAAACTAATAAGATATACTTCTGCCTCTGGAGCAGCTCTGACTCTGAGAAATGCTTATACAACTTAAACTCCAATTTGCTTAATGCAAATAAAGTGCTGCACATTGTCTCTTTAGGGCCACCCCTTAACTCTGTCCTTTTCCAACCAAATCTCATTTCTCTTCCTGCTCCCATGCCACTTGATCATGCAAATTCAGATTAAACATGTTATAAAGAGAGAAAGTTAACAACCAGTTCAAATTAATAAGAAACAAATTTCCCCATGTGAATAATAATCAGTGATTAACAAGTTGCATGGTACTGCTGTCACACCCTAAAGAGGAAAATGTTGCACTGACAATTGAGAATTGTCACAATTATTGTATTAAAAACCCCACTGACAGATATGCTGCTTGGTTATGATGTCACATGTTTTAAGCAATGTTTTTATATTAACACTGTATCAAAGGAATACATGTGTGAAACATGTCACTTGTAGTGACAAGTTAGCACCAAATTCTGCAGTTCTCTGCCATAAATTAATTACTTTTTAGCGAATTATTTTGTTTTTCAATGTTAGAAGTTTTGATTCACTCTCATTAGTGTAGTTTCCAAGGTTAGTAACTGGTGAACAGAGAGGAGGATTGAGCAACTTAAGAGATATATTAAGATATTTTCCTGATGGAGATCAAAAACAGAGCTAAAGGAGGATAAAATGACATTTATCATGTGGCCAGAGGCATGAAATGCTAAATGTTGATCAACTAACTGGGCGATTATGTCACTGTTGTGTTTACAGCTCGTTTCCACCCGCAAAAGAAATATAAAAAAAAAAACTATCATTAGTGTTGTATGATATTGGCTTTGCCTCCAACTAGCAGCTTATTATCAAGGTGTGACACACCTTTCGCCTTTGATGCGAAAATCTCTCGACAAAAGGTCTCAGGACTTCACAAGCAACTCCCAATGTTTTTTTCATTGGATCAGGCTCTATTTACAGGTAGTCAGAGACAATAGAGCTTAATTAAAAAGAACACAGTTATCAACCTCATTAAGGCCGAGAATTTAGACATGTCGACTCAGGCATCTCATTTAATTAACTCGCCTTTAACAAAGCCGCTTAGCACTGCTGAAAAGTGAATCTCTGTGTATTTGTTCCTCTGCTTTTCCCTCTTTTCCCAGAAATGCCTGTTTCTGGTTCTTTGCCTCGTGTCAAGGTTTTTGGACATTTGGTTGAAAACTGTTAAGATAAGGCGACACAGACTTGAATGTCATTCTCATTCTATATATTAGCCACTGTATTCCTATTTAATCACAAGACCAACAGTTTCAAGTCACCCCATAGGCTCAGCGAGGCTGAATTTTTTCTGCTTGTAATCACATCTGAAGGATACGGTATGATGCGAATGGGCCATTAGGTGCAGTGGTGCGGTTAGCTCTATGCTAACATTAGCATGCTTAAATATTCACAACCACAGTCATAGTTATTGAGATATCTCTCCCAAAACCACAAATGGCAACATCATGGTTGTGCTAGTGGGAAAAGTCGGGGGATCACCAAAGTCTTCAGCCTCTGGAATCCATGAATGTCTGTACAAAAGTTCCATGAAATAGTGAGATATTTCAGTCTGGCCACTAGCATGGCTGGAAGTGTATTAATGTACAAATAAACCGAGGTTAAGATACTGTTCCTTTGCTCAAAAGACACAGCGGCTCCACTTGTTAACCTTGACTTGAACTGTCGATAAAACCTACAAACACCTTCTCCACTGACGCACATGCCCTTAGAAAAGCCCGTACCTCTGAATGGCAGCGGTCTTGGTCTGTACCCTGCATCACACACCGACGTGGCTAATTTTTCTCGCACATTAAGCACACTGGCTTAACCGCCCCTATTGATTAAAGGGTGTTTTTAAACCTGGATGCTCTGAGTTCTTCCCCCTTGAATAAGTCAATGTTCACACCTCAGTAGGACACTGAGGTGACACTGGTAACACAAGCCAGGCAATGGGCCCCCTCCCTCGTCGACCAGCATTCACCTCATTGAACGCCCCCACGAGCTCCTCGGCTGCAAAGATTGAAACAAAGACGCAAGGCTGGGAGTACCTTACGTACGCTCAGGCCTTTTTAATTACACATCCCCAAATAATAATCCTCAGATCCCAGAACTCATTGAGCTTTGTTCTCAGCTATCAGTTTTGTCGGTGCCCAACCTTGAGTCCCCTGTAATTATACATTATGTTCCTACGAAGAGGCCCAGCGGCGTAGTCTGGCTCCTGAAATGTGGGTCGTGAGTGTTTTGTGTTCTTTTCTTTAATCTAAAATATATTTAAGGGAGTCAGGGCCCGGACAGGACACAGCTCTACATCACCCAGTGGGGTGCCTGTCTGCTGTAGCCACAGGGTCCGTTTGGGTGATTTATACCACAATACCAGTGGCTGTGATGGTAATATACTACAGGTAATTGAAAAGAAAATTGAATTAGGTCAACAGAGGCAGTGACAGTCATTGGATGTCACACAAAGGCTTTACAACTACAACATCATTCTGCCGCACTGGCCCCATTAAGTATCTTGCTGCCAATTCTAATATCAGGCGACTGGATAATTGTCGCCATATTTCATTTGGACTTAACACAGCCTGAAAATATGGCCCATCCTATTGTGATACATGCACTCTAGCACTGATAAGGTTTTGTACAAGATTGTCTACTTGTATAACACCAGATAAGACCTTATCTCTCCAGTCTCTCTCTCTCTCGCCGTACGGTTGAATTATCAGGGGAAGTGGTGTGGATAGTCCGTGAACTGTCATGATGTCAGTACATCATGACAGGGTCTAAAGTGGTGGCCGGGGCGGTGGAATCTGATTGGCCGTCCCCATGAGCCCTACCAGAGTCCTAAGGTGAGAGGTCGTTGGCTTGTTGGTGTCATGGATAGATTACTAATCAGGTCTACCAATGACAGACCTGGTCTAGAGCATCGGTATCAAGTGATAAATTACTACAAATGATTACAAATAGATGCAAAATGAGCACAAGGAGAAGGAAAACGACAACAAAGAGACAACAAGGGGTGCAAAGCGGCCACAGAGACTTTAAAATACTACAAAGAGACGTAAAACAAGCAGAGAGATGCAAAAGGACCATAAAGACACACAAAATGACTATAAATGACACAATCTGGATGTCTTTCTACTTTGTAGGAAGGTGTGGGGCCTTTGTCTGTTATATAGTTATCTGTCCATTGCTGTATAGAAGTTACAACTAACACAACACATTTATTTATATATTTATTTTATTATATTGTTTAGAATGGTTATTCTGACATTGATTTATTGCGCTTAACTAATATTGTAATTGTTATTAATAACAGTTTATTATTGGTGAGGCGTGGCGCTTTAAATGTGAAAACATTTCCGAACCGGCCCATTAGAAATATATATATATATTAGGAGGTTTTTCAGGAGTGCATGTGATTGTGATGTGTGTGATTGTTTTGTTTTTGTTTTCTTCCAACTTTCTGCTTGTTTATGTCCTACGTTGCATGACACTGCCAAATGTGTTCAAGCTTCTTAATGGTTGAGCTGCTTCATGTTTTATTCTTATTCTTTTTATTCTATTTTTTATTTTACTTGTGTGTTTTATTGTTGTTTTTTTAATGGCTAACTTAACTTCTGGCCCAAGGGACAACAGTTGGAAATTAGCCTTTTGGCTAACATCGGCACATTTACAGTGATGTTGTATTAATGTGCACTGTCCCTAAAATAAACTAAACTTAAACCAGGAGAGCACACAATGCGGAGTGGTGTTAAACCAGCTCCTCATCACTGAACTTATTAATCAACACTTTGCATGTATAAAATGCCACCTAGAATGTTAATTCATTCTAACCATCTCTAATGCGCACAATGTAATTGCCAGATAGTAAAATTAATTAATTTGGATTTAACGTGACACCTTTGTGGCTTCAAGTCACTTGTTTACTCAAATTAAGCCGTTCTGTTGATGCATAGCCACAGGACCTTTTAAGTGCAATGGAGACGGCTGTGAGCGAGGGGGGGAGGGGGTGGTCCAGACCGGGATGCACTCAGGGAAAACACAAGACGCCTGGCACGGCTCCAGGTTTCACCATTCACTTGTAGCATTGTCACAACTTGTTTACAGCATCCTGCGAACTTTACTGTAATAACCCTACAAGCATGGAAACCTGCACTTTTATGTTTGTGTATGCAGCTTGAGTTACGCAGCTTTGTAAAGCACAGCGTGCTGCCAATGAACATGTTTATTTCCCGGTACTGAACATTCTCTACACAATGATGCTCTGTAAGGCATATTGCTAAAACACAACCCTGACTGCCAAATTTAAAAAAAAAAGAAACGAAATGCAGTTTCCATGACTTCAAGACTTCTCCGGGATACGGTTCAATGAGTATTTCTGCTGCGAAATAAAACTGGTAGTACACACCTGCTACTCAGTTATTGTACATTATAACAGCAGTCATGAGAGAATATTGACAGAGCTCATCCAGAATGAGAACATTACCTCCGTGTGGCAAAATGTTGGATTATTACAGCGCTTGAGTTTTTTTTTGTTTTTTTTTTAGCTCAGTGAAATAAATGTCCACAGCTGAAAAGAGAGAAAGGGAAATGAAAATATAATATGCATTGCTTTCATTCACACAATTATTGCCTCACGCGTGGAAGACAGTAATATGAAATATCCCTACAACAGCTGGGTCGCAGTCTTTTTTTTCACAGCGTGTTGAATATATTCATGATCGGGCCACAAGATGCTAAGCTCTCTCCGACTCCCTCCGTCCTCTCTTTTCCCGCGGCGGTGAGGCTGATCAGCGTGGACAGTTTTGTCTGAGGGGGAAACGGCTGAGGAGACAGGAGTGACACAACTGTGGCCTCCTGCTGAGAAAAGAGAGAAGGTAAAGCAGGAGGAACGGGTGGCTAGTAGATAAATAGACTAATCTAATTTGTTACCTCAGCCAAATGTATTCCAAATCCTCCCTCTGAGGCTCTCCATCGCGGCTCACGGGTGGATGATGTTAAAATGTTTGGGCAGGGAGGGGACACAACTGGGAGAGGGAGGGAGCCCAGAGGAAGTTCAACACTGTCCCACGGTCCTCCCTGACACATTGCACAAATCTGCATTCAGAAAAAAACCTCATGCCCATCTCGTGCCGCAATGAAATGCATACACTTATGCAAATCGAGAGTCCAAGGAATAACCTACGATATTACTCTAATAATGTATTGATAGACGTATGTCGTTGGAGGAAATTGAAACTGAGAGATTTTGTCTCATCGTGGGCAGAAGCCAAAAGTAAAGATCAATTTGAAATGGCAAATGACTGTGCTTGCCGAGCCCATTTCTAAGAAGTGAGTAATAGATCTCTGATCACAGACCATTACAGGCCGGTCAGGCAGGAGCGAGGCTGCACGCGGAATACAGAGAGGCCCTCCTTGACTTTCACATCAAAACGATGCTTCTGAGAACGTCCTCGGCGCCCTGGGCAGCGCCGAGCTCTCGGGCCTCACCGCATGAGGAGTACAGTCGCGTCTCCGGTTTCATCTCCCTCTCTGGTCCTTATTAACGGCGGCAGGATTCTAATTCGGGGGGAGTTGTTGCTGAGTCTGCTGATGCTAATCACGCGTGCCGGTTTCAGACAGAGGGGTGCTCGTGGCGGGCGAGGGAATGGACACAGAGTTTGAGGAGCTCATTCTGGGTCAAAAATTATTTTAATAACTGATATCAGAGGACACTGATAGGTGGAGTTCCCATTTAACCCCGTTTTGTCTTTTGTTGGCACTGGCTTTCATTTCTCATCCATTATCCATTCAAATTTATTGCAAATTTCAAACTAAATTCTAGAAAAATTGATAAAAGAAAATGCTAATGAAGTTCCAATACCATGCCTATGGTTGCAAAGTTTAAATGATTTTATTTCTTATTTCACACCTGAATTTGTGAATATCATAATAATGATAACTGTTGAGTGTAATATTATTTTTATTAGCATTATTTTTGGAAGATCCGGGTAATTTTTATACTCGGAAGTCAAATATTTGACAAAATATAATTTCTCTTTGTTTTGAGGAGGGAGGCTTTAGTTTTAGATGTAATACAATAATGAAATGCACTAAGCTAGTATATAAGAGTAGACTGTGATGTCAGAAATAATGCATGTAATGTAGTCTGAATGAAATCAGACAGTGTTTGAATGGCTGAGGTAGCAGAAGTAACCAGACGAAGTTAATGGGTTTTATATTGTCATTCTCTTTCCACTGTCCATGCAAATATTAGGACTTTTGTGGCTCTTACTCTCCAGACCGGTGCCAGGAAACCTTTACAGAAGAAGATGTCGTAATGAGAATATGAAATTAAAAGAGCACCAGTCAAACAAGCGACGTGGAAACGTGATCAAAATATGCCGTTTATGTGTGTTTAATGTGTTAATTTGAGGAAGGTTACAGAGTCCTCATCGTTCGCCACAAAGCTGTTTTCATCTGCTGCCATTTTTTCATCTCTTAGGTTAAAGTTGCATTCTTCATGTACGTTTATTTTGTTTTCATTGATTTTTCCATTTCAGCTAAGAAACGCTTTGATATATATTGATTTTTTTAAGGTAAAATCATTGTGTTTCTTCTCAGATCTGTTATAAAAATAAGCATAAAAACAAGGGGAACAATGTACTCACAGACGCCATTAATAGTTGTGATAGGTTTGTTTGTTGGCAAAAAGACAAAGAAAAACAGTATTTTATCCTTAACAACATTATAGACCCCAAAGAGGTTTAACACCCAGTCAGACCTCTTAGGCTAACTGTTATAAAACCTCTAATAAGAGAAATCCCAATATTTATTTGGGATTTAATGGGGTAGTGCTGCTAAAGTATCCTATCAACACCATCACACATGAAAATCCATTGTATTTAACCAGCTTTAACAGCTGAGACTTGTAGAAGAAAATGTGTTACCTTCCAATTTGTTTGTTTAAATATTACTTCCTCTCGGGAACCTCAAATGTCTTGCTGAGCTGCATTCGTTGTATGTAAGCCTTGTCATGTTAATGATGAGACCCTCTGATCTGCCCCCCTTCCTGGACCGTCTCCGAAACACCTTCATCCCACATACTTGATCAAGGCCTTCATGAATGGCCCCTGTTGTGACACTATCTAGCAAGAACCCAGCTGTTCCGAGGAAGTCACACCTTTATGTTGTCTCAGGACGTCTCTTACCCAGGGTGAAACGCGTATTGAATCTATGTAAATCCACTGTTTAGACCTGCCCCTTTGGTTCTGTATAAGTTGTCTCTTGTCTCACATCAGGGCAGATTGGGCTGTGTGGCAACCGCGACATTGTCTTTTCTCCACTGTCAGTGATTAAACCTCATTTGAACCAGCTACAGAATTGGACCTGAAGAGTTTTCTTCAACAATATGGCGTTGTCGGCATCTCGCTAACCCTGGGCTAGAGGACGTCTGGACTGGAGCCAGTGATTTTGAATATTAGCAATCGGCGCCAAATTCAAAGGGTAAAGGAAGCCTCTTGTAAAATTCCTAACTTTTGCTGATATTCACAATGCCCTGTCTCAGGTCCGGATCTTCCATAGACCCAGGTAACGCGATTTAAATTTTCAAATAGCAGCAGTTGACTGCAGGCTGTTCTGGTGAGTTTTAAGAAAAACAAAGGCCTTATGTAGTATAATAACAGATTGCATAGTGGAATTCTCCATCACCTTATGGGTTTGAGTTTTTCTCGGTGTAACAGATTATTATATGAGGTGGATGGTATTGTTATGGAGTAACCAGGCTTCCATACATATTGTCATAATTCCTATTGGTAGCATAATGACAGTTTGCATGATGGAATACTCCGTGACCTTATGTGTCTGAGTGTTTCTCCATGTGAGAGATTGTTATGTGAGGTAGACAATTTTAGTGGAGTGAATCAGTCTGACACTATATTGTCATAATTCCTAAACTTGGTAGCATAATGACAGTTTGCATTGTGAAATTCTCCCTGACCTCATGGGTCTGAGAGTTTCTCAATGTGAGAGATTGTTATGTGAGGTCAACGATATTTCAGTGGGGTAGCCAGTCCGCCACTCATATTGTTTTAAATCCTATTGGTAGCATAATGACAGTTTGCATTGTGAAATTCTCCCTGACCTTATGGGTCTGAGTGTTTCTCTATGTGAGAGATTGTTATGTGAGGTTGACGATATTTCAGTGGGGTAGCCAGTCCGCCACTCATATTGTTTTAAATCCTATTGGTAGCATAATGACAGTTTGCATTGTGAAATTGTCCCTGACCTTATGGGTCTGAGTGTCTCTCTATGTGAGAGATTGTTATGTGAGGTTGACGATATCTAAGTGGGGTAGCCAGTCCGCCACTCATGTCATCGTAATTCCTACTTGGAAATGTAATGACGATTTGCATGGTGAAACTCTCTGTAATCTTATGGATTTCAGTGGTTCTCTTGGTAAAAGATTGTTATATTGAATGAATGACATGTGTTTAACCGGTTTAAAAGTTGTATGAGCTCATTGTAACATCTTGTTTTTTTCAATGTTGTGTGTTTGTGTTTTGCTGTGATTTAAGGCCCGCTGCGGCCATAAATATGTTGTTTTCTTACTATAAGAAAGTATTGCTAGAATTAAGTAGTTGTTCAGGAGGTTACAATCGAACACAACATTCCAGCTCTAGTGCTGTGTCTGTTTTGATTCATTTTTCCCAACCTACTTTAGTTTTCTTTTAAATACATTATATTCTATTTTTTCTTTCTTTTATTTTCTTGTTACTAAAGACTGTTAGTAACTTGCCCTTTATCCCTTCTCTAGCTAGTTGGGTTGTCCCTCTGTTTTAATTAGTTTCCCCCTCCCTGCCTTTTGTTATTTACTTTTTTGTTCCTTACTGTAGTTAAACTGTTTAGCCTGTTGGTTTGTTTATTTTATTTTATTTTATTTTATTTTAATTTACTTCACCCTACCTACCTTTTATCATTTGTAAATATTTTTTGTTTATCAAAATAAAGAAATTTCTAGCAGCCCCCTGCCCCTGACCCCCGCTGTGTCTAAAATCAGCGAGTAATCCACTAGCTGCTCACTTTTCAGACATGCTGGACGATGCGTTGTTCCCGTTGATTACACAACGTTTAACACCTTCCCCCCCCCCGCCCCCATTTCCCTTTTCTTTCAGCTTAGATATGGTAACAAACTCTTATAATGTTCGAGAAAACATTGACATTTTGACAAATTCCACGAAATTCCACGTTTTACAGGTATTCTTGTCAGATTCTGCGTTTTAGTCTATGTGCATTGTGGGAATCGGAGAGCCCTACACTTGACTCAGGTTATGCAATTGGTCCCCTATTTGAGATCCTAGAATCTCACCCACCCCCCATGCTCAGCCCCACAAGCTGAGTTCTTTGCTTTAACGTGGCTACGTTACAAGCTGCCCCCGACACCTCTGAGCGCTCTGCCTGGTTGTGTTGTTTTACGAATTGTGGAGCTCCTGCGACGGCCGCGCATTAGCCACACATTTCCTGCTTCCTCAACTTGTTTGTGTGACACATGGTGGGACTCACAGGAGCAAATGGGGAATGGTTGCTGTAATAAGCAGATTTACGTTGCTCCTGTTACGTCCCTAAATTCAAACAATTTTGTCGACACAAACCAAGAAGAGCATTCCCCCCGTGAGGACTCTTTTGTAAATATGCTGATTGACTTTGTACAAAGTCATATGTTCACATGTTATTGTTATTGTTTTGTTATTTTTAATCATATGTTTTCAACATAGACTGAAGTTTTTGCAAACAGGAAAGCAGACACCACAACAGTGACTACTCTGCTCCTCAGAGACATTGTCTGCCTGTTTGGGATCCCACGCTGCATTAACAGCGACGACGGCACCCATTTCAACAACTCTATCACACGAGAACTCTGCAAGGAACTGTGTTCTTCTGTCTAAGCTCTGCACTAACAGGTGATCGCAGCCCACACGCCTCCCACTGACGGGAACTATCACAACCTTCAGCCTGGCGATTTCATCTACGTGAAGCAGTTCAAGAGAAAGAACGCTCTTCAGCCCAGGTGGACCGGTCCGTTTCAAGTTCTACTGACCACCAACACTGCCGTGAAGTGTGAAGGACGTCCCACGTGGATCCACGCTTCACATTGCAAAAAATCAACAGCCCAGCAGGATGACAACCCAGAGCGGGACTCAACCGACCAGATGCCGACGGAGGACGGCAATGTTGCTGCTCGTGACCGGATTATTGTTCCTGTGGCTCCTTGACATGGCCAGTATGAACCTAGGGGGACAGCAGGTTGCTTTGGAACATCCCCCTCTTAATACTGCAGCTACGGAGCCACCAGAAAGAAGCATACCAGGGACAGCTCATCCCTCCTTAACTGCAGTCTCCAGCCATCGTCAGAAACGGGAAACTGGACCAAATGCAGTCTCCACACACGACCAAATGATTTCCACAAACACCTATATCAACCTGACTAGGATGGTAGCTTATCACAGCTCAAATTCTACCAATTGTTACGTATGTGGATTCATCCCACATAGCACAAATGAAGGCCTCCCCCTGATGGCTCTGCCCATTTCTGACTGTGACACGTGCCATTTACTTCACCTAAATACACAGACATCTTACACCCATGAACTGTGCCCAGTTACACCTGAACTGAGACCTTTATCTTGCAAAACATCCACAAGCAAGTGTCAGACATGCACTGATGTCCCTGCTGCCATCCCTCTTAGGGTAGTTCCACGACCATTAAAGTGGTGCATTAAAGGTACCGGAGTTGGTCATGACATGGGACATTCAAACTGTGACTCGCTGTTTTATCCAATACCAAGAAGTTCTCCCAGAAAATGGACTTCGGACTACAGCCCTTCACCTACAGCTTGTTCGACACTTGACATTAACTTTTCTAGGTTAGCCACAGCGGCTTCTTTTTGTTCCGTCCCAGCTGGAAAAGGGATGTACTGGATATGTGGACAAAAAGCATATGAATATCTTCCTACGGGTTGGAGCCTGGGCTATGTGGCCTGGGCTACGTAGTCCCAGCAATGCGAGTTGTGAATAAATTGCCTACAATTCCCTCAGGATTAAGGTCAACAAGATCCAAGCGAGATGTGTTAATCACTCATTTACAGACATATTGGAGCCGTCTATTCGGCATGCTTATTCCAAGTTATGGTGTATTGTCTTCCCTGAATCAGATAAGAGATCTTTCCAAACGTATAGAGGATTTAGCTAATACCACTTCCCTAGGTTTGTCTCTCTTATCAGAAGAGCTGGCTGCAACCCGTCTAGTTGCCTTACAGAATAGAGCAGCTTTAGACTATCTTTTAGCATCCCAGGGTGGTACTTGTGCAGTGATTGGTGTTGAATGTTGTACTTATGTGCCAGATTATAATGCTAGCCTTTCTGATGTCATTGCACATGTTAAACACATTGCTGATAAAGTGCACACCAGCGATATTAGTAGCCCTTTTTGAATGATTGGAAACACTCATTGGTCGTTGGGGTACAAATATAGTTCAATATGTTTTTGTTGGTTTAATCTGTTTTATAGTTTTTGTTGTTATGTTGGAATAATCTGTTTTTTTTATTAGCCCTTATTATTTTTTCTTGTATCAGAGCAATGTGTAAAATTATTACAGCTAAGGTGACTACTAAAATGATGATTCAACGAACTACTCACAACGTACCTAAAGAATTATTTCCTGATGTTTTCGATGAATTGTGTAGAATTGATGTATTGTAATTTTCTTACTTCACTTGATTACATTTTCTTGTGTATTTACTGTTGTCCTATAGGACAAAATGGGGAATTGTAGAAGAAAATGTGTTACCTTCCAATTTGTTTGTTTAAATATTACTTCCTCTCGGGAACCTCAAATGTCTTGCTGAGCTGCATTCGTTGTATGTAAGCCTTGTCATGTTAATGATGAGACCCTCTGATCTGCCCCCCTTCCTGGACCGTCTCCGAAACACCTTCATCCCACATACTTGATCAAGGCCTTCATGAATGGCCCCTGTTGTGACACTATCTAGCAAGAACCCAGCTGTTCCGAGGAAGTCACACCTTTATGTTGTCTCAGGACGTCTCTTACCCAGGGTGAAACGCGTATTGAATCTATGTAAATCCACTGTTTAGACCTGCCCCTTTGGTTCTGTATAAGTTGTCTCTTGTCTCACATCAGGGCAGATTGGGCTGTGTGGCAACCGCGACATTGTCTTTTCTCCACTGTCAGTGATTAAACCTCATTTGAACCAGCTACAGAATTGGACCTGAAGAGTTTTCTTCAACAGACTCCAAACGTACAATATCTCATAAAGTAAAGGTACGTAAAGTGAGAAAGCGTTCTTTAAAAGGACCCAATCAGAACATTAAGGTTTAAACTTTCCCTTTCTCTCTCTTTTTTTAACATCATTGACATGCAAGCTTCCGAGTGAGAGGCATAAGTATGCTTTTCAGTAACACCAAATTGTTTTAATTATTCAAATGTCTCGCAGACAATGAAAACTCAATATGCGAGATGAAAATTCATATGAGCCGATGCAAATGAAGACCTTTTTGATCTGACAGTTAAAATTGATGGGCTGGTCCTTAGATCACTGCGACGGTGTGATGAGAGATGAGAGAAGAGACATTTGAATTGCAAATGATCTCTCTTATTACGCGGCCGTCGTGCGCTACAGGTGTACGCCGGCGCCGAGAGTGGACATAGAGTGAATGTGGAGTGTGTGATGTGTAAATTGGTATTTTGAAAGCCTTCCGACTACAGACGGCATCGCTGTGTAATAAAGCTCAGCCCCCTCGCCTCCTCGGGATTTCCACCATGATGACAATGACTGTCCAACACTCCCCAGGTCGACCTCGGGGACTTCGCGGGCCTTTAGGGCGAGATATATTCTTGCATCGAATTGTTTCTGGGTTCAACGGCACGCACATAAAAAGGACCGTGTTTATATACCATCGCCTTTTAGTGCGTTCGTATTGATCAAAGTTGACAGCTACACATGTTGGATAAAGAGAAACATCATGATGATGTATTTTTGTTGCATTATTTATCATGGCTGGCCTGGTAGGGCGACAGTCCCTGAGGTAATATGTCTCCTGATACATTATATCAGACAAATCTCTGGCTCACTGGAGAGTTTTTCACCCCTGAGTTTTTTAATGCATTCATTTGCTGTTATGTAACATTTATGTTTTAGGTCGGAGAAATCTGTGTGTGTGTGTGTGTGTGTGTGTGTGTGCAAAATCGCTGCAGAGGAATAGCTCCTTCTAATTTCATGTTTTATTTATTATCAGATCGCAATCGTCTGGGAAGGACTTACATTGTGTTTGTTTAATGTGAGACGGTTTGCAGGATTTGTGGAGGGGGTCTGCGTTCAATGGAAATGTCTCTAGATTTGTGTGACAATAACAACCACCAGGGGGATTCCACTGATTTAGTTAAAGATAGCCAACATAGTCTGGTCAAACTCCAGAAATAACCTTTACCTTATCCATGCATTCAAATATCGTAATTGCTTCGTCAAATCAATTTAATATTTTATTAATCAATCTGATTGATTTCATTATTATAATTTTGACATTTAAAATTGTTGTCTGTAGTAGTTCTTTTCCATTATCAGCTCCATGATCTGTAAAGCTATACAAATACAGTTGATTGATTAAGGACTGGTTTGAAACGATGAGTATTATTGCTATAAAGGACATTAATATGGTATGTTAAAGATGCAAGTTCTTTCCTAGTTAAAGTGATGGTTCGGAGTGAAATGAACCCTAGGTCATTTCCACCATGACATCCAGCCAAATACCCCCTCAGAAGCATTTTTAACGATGGTCAACATTGGTCAAGATATGGCTATCAGCCGAATGGCTTAGTACTAGCGCGAATGGTACAGTGTGTATATCTCGTAAATTACCCCACTAATAATGCATGGAATGTTACCAAACTTCTGCAGTAGTACACATAGGGTCTGTACTCACAAAATGAGGCATTTGAAAGTTTGTAAGTACACCAGGAGTATATTTTAAAGAACACTTGCCTGATAGCTTCTATCCTCTGCTGCTAACGCTAGCGCTGCGCCGACGCCACTTCCGTGTTTACCAAGCTGTTTCCGTGACCCGAGTTTCACCGAAATGGTCTAGGGTGCATTTCACCCCGAACCATCACTTTAATGTTACAGCTGTTACTTGTGTTTTTGTTCAGTTTTACTGGGATTATATATCCATCCACATTTGCAGTAACAGAACCAGAACATAATTTCTAGAAAGACGCGTTGCTGTTGAGGATTTCAAGTGTTAAAGTTAAAGTATTTTAGATAGATAGATTGACCGTTGAGCAGCAGAAAGTAGAGCGGTGGCAGGAAGAGACGTGTAACAGAGGGCTTTGTTTTAGGCAGTCTTCCAACTGAGGACATTATGTTATCTGTGTTCATTTTGAGCACCACAAGCAAAATATCTACCACATCCATTGTATATAATCTTAAATCCTCATCAGATAACACCAAATCATTAGACTTTAAGCTTCCTCATATCATCGCACCAGACAATATGTAGAAACGACAATGAGTGCGACTGCAGGTAAGAACAAGTGGGAGTAGATTGGCATCACTTATGTCCTGCAGCAGATAGTCAATTACTACATTTAATCAATAACACAATGCCAGATTGGATTAAGATGGAATTAGTAACAGGCTACTTTCCCCACAATGCTTGTAAACAACATAATGGGTTTATGTACATAATCAGGGCGAGGACAATAATGAGATTATTGCATGTAAACACAGCTAATGACACGCTCAGCTCCAGTCGCCTGATGTCGCTCTGTTGAGCAGATGTAGACCCTGGTGGAGATGGACTATTAGATTTCACTCAAGTGGCTGAAACATTTGAATGCCTACGGAGAGAAGACAAAAGGGGATTTTAAAGATCCAAAGATGTTCGAGGTGTGTAAAACACTTCAGAGTTGTGTTCGGAGCTGCTAAGGCACCTATAGTGCGGGGAGTTCCCTCAGGATGCACCGCCGCTTGGGTGTCGAGCTCATTATGTTCGGTTTCCGTGCACACAATCAACACATCAGCAGGACCATCAGTTTAGAGGAAATATCCAATAGAACTTCGTTTAGGCTTGCTAATGAATAGTTTCCTGTAGTTACAAGTATAATACAACACTGAAGAGGCATGTTGAAAGCATTATTGGTTGTTCTAATGCTTCGGAAGCGTAAAGAAGCGATAAAATGATTCATGCGAGCCGGCGCAAGTGAACAATTGAAATATAAAAAGGTGTAGATTATAATAAAAGAGATGCACTGAAGGAAGAAAATACTATGGAAATTAAAAGAACAATTCATCTTTATTTAGTGAAGTGTGAAGATGAAGTGCCAGCAACTCATCCTCTGCTCACCACCATAAATAAATTACTTTTCTTACCTTTCTGCTTCACACACACACACACACACACACACACACACGCACACATTGCATTGTTTTAAGACATCCTCGCATCATGTGCTTTAATCCAACTCTGTGAAATCCAGCTGCAATCATTTCTTCAGGCTGGTATACAGCCATCAGCAGCATGCGAGTTACTGTTGCCATATCGATCGAAATATGACGACTTAATTATGATAATTCCATCTTTTTTTTAATTTGCAATTTCCCCCACTCCCCATGGAGAATAGTAATTAATCCATTACAAACAACACCTGTTATCCAATATGCTGATGAAGACACCTCTGAGGTAAAACATTAAAATGGCGGCGATAGCAGCACAGCGCATCAATGCGTGTGACTTGTACTCTTCAAAGGGGAGATTAAGCTTTCCTGATTGATTTCGCCCCGATGAATCATAGCAGCGGAGGGTAAACTCCACAAAAGGAATATGATTTTTTTTTTTTTTTGTAGATTTCTGACTCTGCTGGTGATTATTGTTATAAGGTTACCTGCTTTTTTCTTATTTCAGCAATTCCCTTTTTTTTAACTGCAGGTTTTAGCACCAATTATGTATAAATGGCATATAACACATTAATTGGCAAGCTGCAGAGGTGATCGATTCTCTTAAATGGAAACACCAAAGACGTATGAGTCTTCTCAGCTAAACTCTCTGCCAAAGAGATAATAAGCATATTTCAGCATAGATTCAAAAACACTGATCATCATTATGCTTTAATGGGTCGTTTAACTGATTAAATGGGGGAAATCATCAAGGAGGTTATTGTTAGCCAGTACGTAGTGATTAATTCAGTCAGAATTTGTGAACAGTGAGAAAACAGCGTTATAAATCATGAACACCGTACAGCTGCACCAGCTATAATTAATAGATTCTGTGCACTAGAAACAGTTTCAACGCCTGTCTAAAGTTTTCCATTTGATTGAGTTTTATAACTGGGCAAACGCTGTGAATTCTGAGCCATAAATGCATCCTGATCCTCAGGAAATCATCCCACATTACTGTCAAAGTCACTCTTTCTCTCAGTTACAATTCATTCTCCGCGCCAAATCAGACTGACATTCCACATTACGGCACAGGACAAAATTTTCTTTCTTGTTTCCGGTATAAGAAGACAGACGCGGATGTTCACTCGAAGCTAAATATAATATGAAGACGTCTGCAGGACATTTGATGAGCTGAGACTTGGCAAATTGCTGTAGACGCATGTACTGTCACCGTTTACAGGATTTTCTATGCTTCACATTTACTATATAGTCTTTCAGTGTTACTGTAGTGATACTGTATACAGCATATCTAAAACACAGGCAGCAGATTGTTGCTCCACCATATATTAAGGCCTAGGAAATAATCCCTCAGGATGACATGTTCCTATTTAGCCAGCCTTTTCAAACAGCTGTTGCCTTATTGTTCTGACATTTCCAGGGAATTAGTTATTATTCAGACTTGTTTATTGAGGCTTATTGCCTGAACTTGTATTATTAAACTCCCTCTCTGCTGACTTGATATTCCACTTTACTAAAGTGCTTTGAATTCGACCCAACCTGAAGTGAGATATGAATAGTAAACAATCAACCTCAGTCTGTGAGATTGCTTCTAATACCGATAAAAATAAAAAGGTATTCCATCTTGAAGGACATTAGCCCAAGTTTGAATTTGTTGTGTATAAAAAAGTAAAGACATGCTTATTAAGAAGGAAACGGCAAAGTGAGTATCATTACAAGGTAAGGCACGGATGGCGCCACCAAGTGTTCAACTGTGGATTAACCTATTGTTCCTTGCAAAACTTCAGATTAAACAGTTTATGAAACGCCCTCAAGTTCTCCAGAAATGTAAAGAATAAAAAGTTCAAAACAGGTTAAAAGGTGCAGTGTGTAGGATATGGCGGCCTCTAGTGGTGATGTTGCAGATGGCAGCCAACTGAAACTTCTTCCATGTAGGAGAACTGCAGGCCCCCTCTTTAGCCAGTGTTTGGTTTGTTCGCTCTGGTAGAAACATGGCGGCCTGCTACGACGTAGATCTAAACTGCTCAATCTAAGGTGACGAAACACAACAACTGAATGTGGGGAGACTATACACCAAAGAAGACATGCAAATTAATATCATATTCCATTTCTGCCAATAGATCCCCACACGGTTCCTTTGAGTGGAGATGCTGGAAGGTGTGGTGTCCTGTTAACAAGGTCCATCTTGTGTGGGAGAAACCTCCAGACCGTGTTCTCATTTAGAGTTGATTTACTGAAAAGCAGAAGAGAGGCTCATTGGGTGACTGAGTAAAGGTCAGGAGTAATTTTTGACTAATGTTGTTTTTATCTTTGGCTTGCAGTCTTCCTGATTAATTATGTTCAAGATGAACATGCAGAGGACAGACTGAGGATGCCGGCTCCGGCCTGTGTGGGTGAGAAAGGGAGTGATCTCCTCAGTTCAGCTTTTTGGGTAAAAAGGATTTGTTTAAGCCTTTTTTTATGAGCGTCTGAAAACTTTCGATGTTTTTAACTTAATGTGTCTGCAGTAATAGGTCAAAGATTTGGCTGTGGTGGAACTGATTGATAGAATATTATATTTTTTAAAACATGACCAGACTTTGCTACACAAAATAAAGTGCGGTATGTTCTGATATTTATTATTTCATTGCAGCAAGAAGAATCGTCCCACGTCCTGCTACCATGCTACATATTATCATCAAATGTTCACTTATGTGTATTTTGTTTGCAGCAAAAATCCCTTCTGGCTTAAAAAGGTAAGTCAATCATTCAAGTTTTAAGAGCATATATTAGGAAATATTTGGAGTATTCCATTTCACTCAAGAGCACATATGTCCTCCTCTCCATGGGTCACCAAAGTGGCCGACCGCACCAACAATAAGAAACAATTAAATCAGTGAAATGTCAGGAGGAAGTGATTTGTTTCATCAGCATTTTTAAAAAGGTGCAAAATGGAGCTACATGTGAGAAAAAACGGGGAACAACAGTGTAACGCTGAGAGGCACGGATCTAAGCACCTGAGTGGCCTTGAAACTGTAAGTGGATTTGAAATATTGCTAATACAGAGCCATTTAATACCCTGTGAATAATTAAACACATTCAAACAATCAAGTTTGTAAATGTTAGGCTACAAGTGCAAAGAGGAGCTGAGACAATATGAAATGCTTGATCCGCATTCCCCTATAGACCCCCATCCTCCTGTTACACCTGCAGCAGGAGGCCAAAAGCCTCCTTAGCTCTCCTAAATATGGAGAAGCAGACTTTCACTGTGACCCAGTCAGAAGAACTTGACCCAAATATCATCACGCAATCAATGCCATAATTATTTTGACCCCTGAATAGAACTCCCGCCAGACAAGGACTGAGTGATAAATGCTTTTCTCTGTTGCCCAGCTCCATTCATCACCACACTCTGAAACTTTATTACTACTGCCACCGCTCCAAAACAATTGTAGACGCAGTAAATCTAACAATTTTTAGGACCCTGGGAACCCAGGCCATGTTTTTGCAGATACCAATATGAATTCTGATCCCGACACATCCGGATCACATTTAATGAGGCAAAAGAACGTCTTCTCTGAAGATGAACTGCTGAAATATCAACGCTCTACAGATCTCAGGATATCCTGACACTTGGTAGGACGCGTTTGCTGAAGACTGGTCAGTCTTTACAGCTTCTTGTGATCTTGTCGATCGCTTCAGGGTCCTTTCTTAACAGAAAAAGATCACCATCCCACCCTTCAGTCCAACGTCACTGTTCCAGAAATCTCAATGTCATTTGAGAGACGTATCAACTATGACACTCTGATTTCCAGAGCCCTCATTACTTCAGCACAGATCGTGTCCACCCCTGGCACCCTCCCATGGTGGGGACCTATGCAGTGACCTCTGTCAAACAATGAGCAGGGACTCTGTTTGGAATAATTCGAGAGTGAGTTTTGGATCTGGTCAAAGTGTTTTCTTCAATCATTTGTCTTCGCATGTTGAGAAAGATGTCTTTCAAGGAATCGTGATTCTGAAACTCTTGGATGTAGATCTCTGACGCATCCTGTAGCCTCCCTTCCTTTTCTTGTTGACTGCCAACAGAAGGCATTTGGCATATGCTGTGGCCTGTTAGTAGCTGGAACCCAAATGACTTGGTGATGATTAAATCCCCTAGACCTAAAAATAAATCATTTTACCTGTACCACCTGTGCATAGGGCCCCAAAACAGCCTTGCCGCCATAGCAACATGCCGTGAAAAGCAAGAGAAGGGAAAAAAGACAGACAGCGTGATGGTTTTGTGCGTGGCTTTCAGGTAGAAAATGTTAATTCTTTCAGGCATGTACTGGCCATCGGGCAAACCGAGGAGAATCACGGTCACGGGTCGGTTGATGGTGTTTTTATTTTTTTATATGTTACCGCGGGCTCCAGGGTGGCCCCGTATATCTTATAGTGACTGAGAGAGTGGCAACGTTAAGATGGACCAGCTGAATAACTAGAATAACATCATCCATACAGAAGTAGAATGCACTTTCATTTCAAAGCTGATTGTGTGCATAATTTTACAATCCGTTTATGGGCGTACAAAGCAATTACGCTGCGGGTCCCCAAATGACCAGAAGAAATCATTGAAACACACCTGCAATACAGTGCATACCGGATCTGTACCCAGAGATGTAACAGGTCCATGTGTCACATTTCCATTACTCATTCCAGCCATGAATGATTTTTACTCCTTTTAATGCGGTCGCCCGGTGACAAGCCGATGGCGTGCGGCGTGGCGAGGGATGGATGTTGGCCAGAACGGAGTAATTGCTCTTGTATCGTGGGAATGAGACCAAATTGGAGGTTGGTGCTACGTTGATTGAGAAGCAGCAGCGATGGCGAGAGGGGGGATGGCTTCCTCAACGGGAGCACAGATAAGGACGACGCAGGTGGAGAAAGAGTGGAGGGAGACCCAGGCATCTATTAAGAGGTTTGTGTGGGCTGCTAGCAGGGACACACTCGTTACCAAGGAAAAGTGCTAGTTCGCTCCATAATGAGCTCGATGAGTGGAATTCTGGGGGTCTAGTCTGGCATCGGCGTGGGAGGCTTCTACACATCACCTTGGGGCCCTGCCATTGTTTCATCTAAGTTTAATGATCCTGCAATGCACTGTGACAAGCACAGGAGTGAATTAGTGACATTGTGCATTCATACGGGGGGGTCGTTATAATGAATATGCAGCACAACCAATATATTAGAAGGTGTTTTGAGAGGGGTTGTAAATCTACGCAAGTTACAAGTCAGGAAAAAGAGCAAATGTTGGTTGACTGTCTCAATGAGCACTCAGGGTTTTTTAATTGAGAGTTGACTTAATTTAATTAGCATCAGTTCAGTTTGGAAGTGCATTATAGTACATTATTTATACCACGGACAATACTGTGGTACTTCACAAGGCCGGTAAAACAGAAAATTCCACTTATCACCCAGGATTCTTTTCTTTTTTTGCGATCATTATAAAGCCCCAGAACAAAACCGATGTCTCTCACTGTGGTCAGCTGCCTAACAGGGAACATTCACCTACCTACACGAGTTAGGTGTGTAGTTTGAAAATGCCTCCAGTTGTTATCGATGTTCTATCTCTGGGGCGCAGCTGCAAATATCTGTTGCTCTTCCGCAACTACAGACCGCTACTTCAGCTTTGTTAGCTGTCGGCTGCAATGTTGCCCAAAAAAACAAAAAAAACGTTCTTGTTCTCTTCACTTGTGTTACATTTCCAAACAGCGAAAATGTTATCAAGCTGATTTTCTCTATTTATCAGATGGAGCGAACTCACTGCTGGTACGCGGCGATGCATCCTGGCACACGCAGGCACAGCCGGCCAAAAGCTCCACAGCGGGAGAGATCAGCTCTGTCGATCAATATAGCACCGGGGGATTTATTTCTTCAGTGGACTACACTAACCATCAGCGCTGATTGGACATCTGCCTTTAAGGTATTGTTTTTTTTCCAGATAAACCTGAGGCATTTACACGCAGCACCATTCTCCCGAAGACCCCTAGATAATTAAAGGAAAGTGGGAGCTTGGGGTGATCTTTGTATACTGATGCACGGCCATGGATGTCGGCATTCAAGCACCACTTGAGGTTTATCTGGGCTTCCACAGGGGGCGCGGGAGAGGTCATGACACCGCCCGGCTCGATCAAGGATTCCTCTTCCTATGGTTCCCCACGGTTGTTCCTTAATGATGCAAAATGTAAATAATGCCATGCCTTCTAATACGCAGTCAGGGAAATTAGCAATACAAGTTAGTATGATAATCAGCATCCGCCTCATTTGTAATCACAGATCGTCCGTGTTGAAAATTCTGCTCTATTCCAACTTTACAAAGCCCGCGCAGGGACACACAGATGTCAACGTCTCTATGATGCATGGTAGCCAGCCTGTTTTCTTTATCAGCACAGTGTACTGTACTCTTCGGCTCGCTCCCAGCAACATACCTCCCCTGACTCCAAGATAAAACATGGGGTCTGTCACACAGACTTGAGCTGAGGCCCAGCAGGGGAGCCCTAATGATTGCAATAAAAAACAAATGCAAATGATTACCTTGGGGTTCCCACTTGTGTGGAATCTGTCGCTCAGCCTCTGGCTGTCAGGATGGATCACTGCCATCGTCTGTGGACATGGAGTGTTAGGGAAATAAACACCAACTGGGCCAACGCAGGCAGCAACAATGCAATAACAATAATACTATTAGCTGTTACATTGTAGGGTGGCAAGCTTCGGCCGTTTTTGGTGAAGAATGATGGGTCACGGCTGAGTGGAATCACACCCTGCCAATAGTAGCCATCAAATTTGTTTAGTTAGTTTCCATTTGTACGTTTTGCTACTTTGCATTTCTATAGCTACACAAGCAGTCAGAAAATCATTTCTGTCATTTGTGCAAATTTGTGATACACTTTAAGTTCAAAACAGATTTAAGGAGCAGCAATAACTGTGTAATTCTGTTAGCTGATAGCCAAACACACCGCCCGAAACAATAAAAATATTTGCAAACTGTTTTCCCCGTAAACATACAGTCTACGGTGGAGAGCGTATGTTTATGGGGACGGTTAAGAGTAGTGCGTAAGGAGTGAATTGGCAGTCAGTGGCAGTATAAGACAGGCATTAAAAGTTGTTTTGAGAAAGGGTGACTCATAGCGACCATGAGAGGTGCTTTAGCATGCAGCCATAACTGAACAGCCAAATATATTAAGCAGTTTGCTGTAGTAGAATGTGAGATTAGCTGTGGACAGACACCGAGGTCTACACTCACTCACACACATACTAATCACATGATTGTCGTGGCAGAGATAACTCAAAGAATTCTGAGAAAAGTCTGAAAATGAAGTGTACATTAGGAACTTTAATGCCAGATTGAATTAAAATGATATCAGACAAACATTTTATCTATTTATTTATTAGCTTGTTTTTTTAATGCAATTCCAATTTCAAGAGTTTTTCCATATTTGAATTGATGTTGACAAGTTTCTATCACCACACACTTTTTCTTTGAATCCTATATGTTTTATGTATGTGCAGGGCTTATAATAATTAAGTTTGTCAAGTATTCAGCCCCAAGCTAAGCTACTGTAATGTTGCTTCTTTGGTTTTTTCCACATTTTGTTCCCAGGTCAGGCTCAGAACGAAACAAATGCATCCTATTCCATCAACTTGAGGATCATCAGCAGTTTATTTCATTTTTTTTCACTGCAGGCAGAGAAAATGGAAATGAGTCCCGTGCCTGCTGTTGAATGGCCGGCGTTTTATTTGAAAATGTTTTGGCTCTAGTAGGTCATAACTAAAGAGTTGAGTCAACACAAAACGAGAGGCTCATACGAAATGATTTTAGGAAATATATCCTGAAGTGTGTCGGGCTTTTGGATAGAGGACAAGAGAGGTCAAACCGAAACAAGAGCACGGAAGAGTGTAGCACTCTAATAAAAAACAGAAAGCCATGGATTTCTGAAATTAGACCTCGGGGGCTGCATGTTCCACATGAAATCTCCTTCGCTCGGAGATGCGATGTTCGACTCGGGGGGGACGCCTGCCTCCAGCTCTCCATCAACAGGTGAATGGAGACTTGTGGTTGTTGCGTTGTGAGATTAGTTCAGGGGGAGGGCAAGGAAGACTTTCTCTGCAGACAGATGGATCATGCATTGTCTCTGGTAAGCATTTCCACAGCGTAAGCCAGGGCTAATCCTTGAGGCACGATGTACAGCTTCGGTTGCATTTGTCTGAAAATAGACAGTTTTGCGGTAAAAGAATGCCTATAATACTTAAACAACTTACACAGGGATTCAGTATACATCGATTCAAGGTCAACAGGAGCCTCCACTGATGTTTATACAAACCTATAAAATATAAAATAGTAAGATCACCGGCTTTAGATCACATTACAGCAGTGAAATACAGACATACCCGCAGCAGTATTGCTGCAGCTAGAAAGGCCTGTTTTTTCTATTTCAGCTATTTTTAGTGTGTGTTGTAGTTATTTGCTTGTTTGGGTCCATCGGGCCTCAAGGTGCCTATCGGTCAAAACAATCTAAACAACAATTTTATGATTGATTTGTCATGCAGTTATATAATAGGCTGAAACACACTGTGTGTCCTGGAAGAGCCGAGATTGTATTGGCAATAATGATGATTCATTTTCTGTAGAGATGAAAAAAAAAAAAACACAATATCAGAGGCTTTCGGTTTTAGCTCATTTTGCTAATGTTGTCTTTATCATTAGGCAAATGACCAGAAAGTCACCAGAAGTGTTTCCTGAAATATTAGAACATTCTTTTCTAAATGCGATTTTTCGCTTGGATAAAAAAAAAAAAAAAAGAATGAAAAGAAAAGTTAACTTCCCATGCCTCCTTTGATATTTTGGGAATGTATATGTCACCGTGAGTGATACAATATCCCCACTGCAAGAGCAGGGATTCGCAATGAAACGTAATGTCATTAGGGGCCGTTCTCCAAGTTTTAGGTGGACTTAACTGTCGGCTGAAATGACTTTTTCCTAATGAACTTAATTTGAATAATGCATCGGCGGACCGATTTGGAACGCTGGCGCCGCCGATGATGAGGATATATGACTGAAGACCAGATGCGGCAATCCACCTCTGCGTGATGCATGACACATTTCACGTGATTAATGGTGACTTGTGACGTTTGCGCGAGGGGGTTACTCAAACAGCGGCAGCGAAGACAGCTCCTCTTACGGAGATAAACCACGGGCTCAAGTATTGGGCGAGAGCATGCGAGATGAGATTCTTTATCCGGGCTCGTAGATTATGAGACCTGGCAGAGACGAACTGAGGGCACATGATGCTCTACTTTTTTGGTTTTTGCTGACTGATAAACAACTGTGGGGGTTTCTAAGCATGCAGATTCCTATCAAATATTATGTATGGGGTCTGTTTTCAGAAGACATGCTATAAACTAAAACTGAAGCCAAGACCTTCACCTCTATTTAGGCGCGCCTGGAAAAGGCTGCATCCCTCCAGTCAATATCCCAGATTCTCAAGCTTCTTAATCACTTGTGAGAGGATGGCAAGATATGGGCAGCACACAAATCAGGGTCCTCATTGCTGATAATGTCCTTGAGGACTTTGTGGTGACTATAAACAGCGGGAGATTAACCCGGCCTCGCTCAGCCACCTGCGATGAGACACTCCACGCAGGCGTTTTAAGTTCCTGTAATCTCGGTTTGCGCATCACACTCCCAGCAACCAATTAACAAAGAGCATTACACTTGAACCTCAGTGTTAAGTTGTATTTTCAGCTTTTCTCCAAGAAAAAACAGGGATCATTATGATCTCGATCTCGATGGAGTGCACTGGTCTGATAAAAGGAGGATTTGTTTGTGTCACAGAGACACCTACTGGTTTGAATGGGGGGAGGGGGGGTGCAGAAAAAGAAAAAAGTACATGTTGACTGTCAACATGTGGTGTAGGATCCTCAGTTGTCCACACGTAAAGCAAAGACAGACAGAATGTGTGTGCGCGCGGCTCATTTGTGCTTTTTCCTCTGCAAACAAAGGCAGATGTGTGTAGATTGGGATTTAAGATTCTGATTTAATTAGCTTTGACTCTTGGGGCTGCCTCTAAGGTAGTTGCTCCTACATGCTGCAAAACTCATTATGGATGAATTAATGAAGTGGGACGTACACTTGGCATCATCCATGTGGCATGCACTGATGCATTATGTATTATTATTATTATTTTAGGGCACGGGCAAATCCGGTTTGTTTGTCGGGTGTATATCAGGGACAGCTACAGAGAGGCGTATTGATTTGAAACAACACAATCACTTCACATACCACAAGTATGATATCTACTCTGTAATATTATTCATATCCCGGATCATTATATAAGAGTTCTGTGGCCAATACCCTTTTTGATATAGAATACTTCTGATTTGCATGACAATGCTCTGTTCCAGCACTCCTGGAGTTGGCATTACGTAAAATATTGTTCACTTCAGGTTCCATTTATTCAACTGAGGAAGGTGCTTTACAGTCCAATTCCATTTTCTTTGATTAGAAGTGGTTTCAACATGAAAATATGAAAAGACTTGAGATGTGCTCACATGAGGGGGAATACTGTGCGGCTCACTTTATTTGTAAAACCTGGAAAAATCACTGACATCAATTCTTGACGTGAAACCTTGATAAAAGGAATAGCTTTGTGTTTGTTTGGACTCCATGGAAACCATGATGTTATCAATTTATCAAATGTCTGTATTACAGAAAAATGCTCGGATGAAGCCACAGTACCAGGGCTGCGATGAAGGATTATTCTCTTCATCAATTAATCTGTCAATTGCTTTCTTCTTAATTGATGATCAAATGTTTGGTTGATAGAATTCTCTACCAACCAATAAAACTATGCTTTTGAGTCCAACCAAAACCCCAAAAACGAAAAATATTTATTTTACTATCAAATAAAGAGAAATTTACAAATTTTCAAATGTAGCTCTTTTTTTTTTTTTTTTACATAATTGCTGAGAAACAGTTGATTATAACACCA
This sequence comes from Chelidonichthys spinosus, assembly GCA_029853015.1. Taxonomy (NCBI): domain Eukaryota; kingdom Metazoa; phylum Chordata; class Actinopteri; order Perciformes; family Triglidae; genus Chelidonichthys; species Chelidonichthys spinosus. Next base: position 15,738,255 of record CM056837.1, read on the forward strand.
GCGGCATCTTGATAGCAACACACAAGGGACCCTAGGAGCGTTAACAACATAGTATTAAGAGAGAGAAAGTCCAGTTAAGGCCGTTGGGTCAAACAAAGACTCTCAAACTGGTGACCGGTGTTCACATCCTGTGCAAAATTATTTTGAATGATGAAGTTATGTCACATGATGCTACATCCAAGAATCAAGCGTCATTATTTATTACAATCATAGCTGCTTTAAAACCCTGATAGAGTGTACAATGCGACACCAAACTAAGGACAAAGTCAGTGATGATCTGGTGAACGCAGAAGAGCGGCATTAGCACGATACAGTGCTAACGTTGCTCCACGTCAGTTGGAAGTGTGAACATGTTCACTTCAGCAACTGCTGAAGGTGATGCAATGTCAGCGTGTGTTTACAGCTTATTCTGCTGCCCACACATGGCCAACAAATTAATTATTGCTGCCTTAATTCCCTTTTATAAACGACTAAATAAGTGATATACTAATATACATGTTGGTTATCCCTGGAATACAGCATGCACTGTCCACCAAAGAGTAAACTATAAGTTAATATTAGCATAGCAAACAATGGCATACCTACAGAATGTGTGCGTGCCTCCTGTGGACGAGACGTGAGCTATAGATGAGGTGATAAACATCACCTTGGCATCATAAATATCTTTCGGCTTGTTTATTGCATCTTATCGCACAGTGTGGTCGACAATGCATCATTAATTTAAGAACCTCTCTAATGAATGTGAAATGAAAGACTCTCCGGCAAGCAATTTCTCCGCACTTACGGTACGAGGAGAGACTGTAGTGGCTGTATTTCCAGAGTCCTTACCTGAGTGCTTGTGAAACTAGTGAGCTCTGTCGTCCCGCTTTGCGGGGCCCCTCATCTTTCACCCGTGACAGAAATTACATGATTCAATGGTCCTGTGGAAGACGCTGATGGACAGCCAGCTCTAAAATGTTAATAAACACACTGTTTTATATAGCAGCCTCCCATTTTTCACCAACAAATACAGCTTTAACCTTGTATGTTGCCCCCCCTTTCCCTCCCCACCACCACCACCATCCCCTCCTTTCTGCTGCAGAGGTTATAGCTATAGTGACATCTGCAATTCAATTCCCAGCCTCACAATAAATAAATAAGAAAGACATATGTGAAAATAGTTAAAAAAGAGATTCAAACGCGGCTAGTTCTTGTCCTTGTCACTTCTGATCTCATCGGGCGGTATGAAAGCAAATAAAAGAATGGTTAATGATTTTCAGTGGTGCACTTGACCTTCCAACGACACTGGTGCTTTCCCTCAAGGAAACGCTCCGGCTGCTGCCTGAGGCTAAGTCCGCCAGGCCAAACACATAGAGCAGCCCAGGAAAACAGAAAGAGCTTGTTTTCTGCATCGCTCAATGTACTTTGACAAATGAAAAAAGAGATAGTACGCATGTTGACGTGTGCACAGAGGGAGAGAGTTCATTGATTAAAGCCATTTGCATCAATGCTAGATAACCATCTGCGAAAGCTGCACAATGGTCACCGAATTATCGCAAATAGTGATAATATGCCAAATTTCACACAGTGGCCCCCGATCCGATCAATGGATGATATGCAGCCGGGGTTTCAATAGCATCTCCTCCAGCACATCAAATGACAAATTTTCTCTGAATATTGTAATGGGTCTTTTCATATCGTATTGACCTTTCACTATGATGGATGCTCTTAACTACTGTAATAAGATTTTCACACTGTGCGGGAGATGACTCAGAGCTTCTTTTTTTCCCTCTCCTTCCTCTAAAAAGCAGTTTTGATGAGGCGCGGACACATTGCAGCACTTTAAGTGATTGTGAATTATCGATTCTTCTCATAAAGCTTCCCTAAATATATTAGAGTAGGTTTTTTTTACACTTTTAACACAAACTGATACTTCATAGCGAAACAAGGGAGTTTACATTATGTGTTCATTTCTGGGAGAGAGTAATGGAGGTGACCAGTGAATGTATATTGCAACTGAATTATTGTTTTAATTAATGGGACAGTGTGAGGTGTAAATACAGTGGGCGAGGGCTTTACTTAAATCAGCCACCAGCCTTCTATTTGAATGCTGTGCCATCTAGTGGAAGTTATTTGCAAGTACAAATACTGTACCCTGCATTCAGAATATTATTAATCAAATATACATGACAAAGTCAAACATCCTGTTCATAGAAATGAATAAACACATAATTGTATACAAATAAATGGCTTTGATATGTCAGAGAATGATGCAGCACACATGGAAATAGTGAAAAAAACCTAGAGATGAAGCTGAAATCTGAAACATGAACGTTACAGGAAGTAGGTAGACCTTTGGCATGAGAATTATTTTGTCAAACTACATTAAATTAATATCATTAGAATAGAACACATATATTTGATCCTGTAGGTCATTGGGGCAGATGTTCTGTGTTTGTCCTCTAAATGTCACTGTGTTATTTTCTACCCAAATGCATGCTTGGATGGACCCAAACCATTTCACCCTGATTCAAACAGGAACAAAGAATATTTAAAATGCACTAATAAGACATGAAATACATGAGATATGTGTGTTTGTGTGAGAAGAGTAGATATCTCTGGGATTGTTCATGGGATTGTGTGGGAATATGGTGGTGTTTAAAACACATAAAATTTATAAAATTAGGAACTTGGATCTAAAAAATCCTCAATCCAGTCAGATGCATTTTCTGTATTATACGTTTATGGCCACTAGGTGGAGCTCCTCCACCTCCACTGTTTCTGATTCAGCCTGCAGAGTGACCTGATATGCCTTAGCATTATACTTAACTAACGGACGGCCCTGCACACCCACACAGCTGCTTTCCATTACTGATACTCATAATGATCTCAGGCTGAAGTCGTACAGAGCTTCACTGGAATTTAAACAACCGCATCAATCTCTTTGCTTTGTGAATTTTAACGATGTGTTGTCCCACAATGACCAGTTCAACGAAACTCACACAGTGAGTTGGAATGGTGGAAAATAAGCAGAAACACATATGTGGGCGTACCAGGGGTGTACCAGGAGGTGTACCAGGGGTGTGATAGGAGGTGGGGTTTGTGTTTTGGGGTAAACACAGTTAGTTTCAGCAAAAAAAGTTTATGGTTTGGGTTCAAATATACTACTTCTAGAAAGCGAAACTGAAACTTAACGTGAACGTAAAGACAAGCATGTTTTTGGTTTCACACTCGACATGAACAGATGTCTCCTGGGGGAAAGTCCTGTGTTTGTTTGGCCCAAGCATCTCCACCTCCACTTCCACCCACGCTGGGTGTTTTTTCCTTCTGGCCTTTACATTACGTCATCACACTCCAGGAGCATTTTCCCCTGAGTGACTAATAATGACTGGATGACATTGTAGTTCCCTGAAAGCCCCGTAACTCTCATACAGACGTAAGGCCGCCCCCGGCGCCGTTATCAGTGGCTGAGGGAGCGTTACAAAGCGTCGGGGCTTTTGACTAACATGCTCCTTAATGTAATTCTTTGTGCAACAAGACTTAACTCAAGTTATCTCTGATTCTGCTCACACCAACAGACCAGCAGAAAAAGGACATTTCATTTAATACGCAGACATCAAAAGTGGCAATTGAAACACCACAAGTGTCACCACAACGCATTAATCCAATTGTTGTTATCTTTTTCTTCGCTAGGATTTGACAGTTCATAATGGTATACTGACAAGACTGCCAACCACAGATGTGCTGTCAGTTCATATATGCTTAACGGGCCGTGCGATTCTAATATAACTGAAAGAAAGTAACCGGCTTGCAAACTGGATGGAAAATACTTTTCTCTCTATAATTTACTGATGTACACATCAGGGCTGTTTAGTGCCAGTTATTTTCAGCATCTTTGAACGCTTCTCCCGGCATCATTTTAATGGGCTGTATAAGGATGGAGTGAAATAAATTGCCGGAAATGATCAGAGATTTAATGAATGGATCCTAATCAGCGAGTCAGCATAGTGGAAGCGTACAGCATGTTGAGATCTGATGAGGACCGAGGAACAAACATAGTTTGCATAACAAGCTATATTTTAAAATCATTAGAGTTGAGCTCATGATGGATGACATTTAAAATCCGCCTGAAAATGCAAATGAGGTGACTAAATGGTTCCGTGCCACTGTTTCACTTTACCAATCACAGGGCACATTTGCGAAAACAAGACAAATAGGACAGATGGAGCAGCTGGAAAACATTTAATATATATATATATATATATATATATATATATATATATATATATATATATATATATATATTTCAAGTAAATGACTACTTTAATGCACCATAAAATGCAGCTTGGTATTTATTGGATGGATATGAGAGTAGGTTTCATCTTCTCATCCAACTTCTGTAAAGAAAGCGAACAGGGAGCTGAAGTAAAACCAGAACTCCAAAAGTATGAACGTTTCAGTCCAATAACTAAAAACCCAGCAGGGTGCATAACTTTAACTCGCCAGTATTTAGTGTGGTGGCCTCCATGTGTGCAGATAAGGCTGATAATTAATTTAAATTTTTTTAATCAGCCTTTAATGAACACCGTTTCCCAAAAGCCCAGAGGCGAGGAGTCATGGAGTCGTGATTAAATCAGACATTTCTGTAATAACAGCAAGACAGAGAGGTTCAAACTATGTCTTAGATCCAAGATATCACAGTTAAAATGTTGGGAAACTAACTTTAGAAAAGGGTTGTGGTGAATATTATGGTTTGGAAGTTGCAATGAGGAAAGTACAGTACACCTCGTCAGGTTGGTAGATTTCCATGGGGGCTGTAGTTTTTTGGTCTGCTCACAAAGTAGTCATTAACGTTCTTGAATTAATCAAGGTTTTCGACTTGTAAAAGCACCTGCGATTGGATGCCAAGTATGAAAATCAATTCCCAGGAACATGCTTCATTAAAAAATAAAAATAATAGATGAAAGAAATGTTGAATAAGAGATTGCACAGCAGCTAGTGGGATGGGATAGCCTTCATGTAATAACTTAATTTTAAGCTATAATTATAAACCTCTTCAAATCCTGCTGATCACACTGATTTTAAGAAAACTGCCACACCTCATAATTTAGTATTTAGCTGCCCATCCTGGCATATGATGGATTTTTGTAATACGTTAGTTAGGCTGCCCGGGGTATGAAAATCAGCTGTGGCTTCAGAAAGGGAGGCAGAGTTTAGTAGGCTGCTGCATGTGTGTGTACGTGTGTGCGTGTGTCTGGTCTCCTTGGAGATAAAGTAATGGATACTTAGCCTCAAATGAGTTATTGGCTGTTTGTTATTCTCTGTTGAGAGAACCAATTTGAGGGTTACAGAGCAATTAGCTATTTATGCACAGTGCCTGCAAGAATAAGCGTGGCGACTCCTAAGTGGGACCATCAAAAGCCGCTACATTCACCTCTGTAATAATAAAAATGTCCTTTTGTGTTTGCCTGTAAAGTATCTCCAGTGGATTAAATATTGAGTAAAGTGGAGGGAGCTTCTTACCACCTAACTAATACACAATATTACCCTTCCACTTAAAGAGCCGCCATTAAAACTAAAGGAAAGTGATGTTATGGCGCCATGGTGGCAAATGCCTGATTCAAGTTCCCATAAAGTATCCAATTGAGTGTCATGATGAATATTCATAAATTGATTTAATGAAGACCTCACATTGATTAAGCCTTTTCTAATGGGCTGTATCATAGCGAATGCCAGAATATAATTGGATTACGGTGACTTTGGGAAGTACTTTGAGACAGTGCCCACATTGGAAATGAAGATGTGCAGTCCGCTAACGGCATAATTGACAAGGATGAAGATGGATGGATCCGGGCAACTCCCAAGCTCTTCCTGCCCAAAGCAGAGGAGCCGACAGCTGTGCCCCTTCGCACACCAAGGAAGATTCAATTAGCTTTGCAGGTCTTTTTTTTTTTTTTTTTTAAAGAACTGTGTCTGCAAAGACTCAGTAAAAGGTTTGTATTCTGTTTTGTTTCAGGGAAGATAAAACTGGCAGCATTTTTAGATACAATTTAAAGGTAATCTCTTATAATAGATGGGGCTCTTATCCAACTGCTTTTTAGACGAGTGAAATATAAAAGTACATCCGCTTTACTCATGAACTATATCAAATTCTCTAAACTTCTTCTGGATTCACTAATTTATGTCATGCAAGAGTGAAAATAAGAACCATTAGATGGTTGTCAAAAGTAATGTTATATTGTCGTAAAAGGTTGTCATATTAAGGTGCAATAATGTCACAAAGTCAACTCATGCATTGAATAACATGTAAGAAAAAATTCCACCTTAAAAATTTTAAGTGTCACAGTAAATTAAAAGATTTATTCTAAGTCCTTAACTGGCTTACTGTGAACTAGTGACGATGAAAAGGCAGCGAAACATCCTGTCATTTTTGGAACAGCTAAAAAGGTGCAATTATATAAAGGTAGTCCACCTAGCTAAGGGCCCTAGGGCTAGCATCCCTTTTGTATAATCAATGATATAAGATTGCTGTAGAATTCACATCGAAGTAGCTAACGAATAGTTTTTCATAATTATAAATAATGTTAAATTACATTATTTGCAGAAAAACAAGAAAGTGGGATTGTGCCAGAAGTAAGGTAACAATTCAGAGAATCAAGCTCAAATGATTTCCCACTCAACTCTCCAAAGGACTGTGCCGTGCTCTGATGTTATTTTATGTGGTTTCATATTCAAATATAACCTTCTTATCCCCCAACTCTCGACTGAAATGGCTTTCAATCAATCAATGCCCACCGTAAACATGCATTTCTTCATCTGTATTCCCAGCAAGCAGACCATTAGCTAATGACAATGACCAACCCTGTATGCATTTCAAAACCTGCCTTTAGGATAAGCTCATGATCATAGAATCCCTCTGTGTGTATTCCTGAACCTCTACAAACATTAAGCATACCATTGTACCGCTTTTATGCAAACCCCTTTCTCTCTCAATCAAGCCTACAGCCTATCGAGATTTGAACGCCCGCCTTCAGAGCTGCAATTACACCGGCTGGCCATCAAGAAGCATCGCTGAGCGCTATAGAAACTGCTGTTGTCTCAACATACACTGCTTTGTGCTATTCATCTAGGAAGACGGGGACGTTTTTTGTTATTGCATCACTTTAGAGAAGCAGGGACGAATGAGGCGACGGGCAAGCTGCAGAAGCAAAGCTGACGTCTCCTGGGTCTGCTTAATAAGCCTTTTGGTGGATCCACAGGGATACTTCCCAGCGCGAGTGTTCACGTTGATAAATGCTCTATCCACGCGTTGATTTTTAAAAATGAAAGAATTTTCATTCCGTTTACCCAACAGAGATAGTTTTAAAAAAACATCTGCACAAATAAACAGCTGACTTCATCCTTCCTTGTGCAATCAGTTACTTTAAATCTCTTTGAAAGTCCCTGTTTCGCGTGAGCCTACACAGTCTTAACAAAGCCTCAGCAAATTGCAGCTGTGGACATTTTTCCCATCTTCCTCTGAATGGGAACATTACATAATTCTCTATAATCATCAGTCTCAATAGGTTGAAGCTATTGACTTGGAGGCAAGTGTAAACATGAATCATTATGGTATGACACGGGTACTCACGAGCGTGTTTTTCATGAGACACCCGTGAGAAGGTGCAGTGATGTGAATAGGGAGGTCGCTTTTAACGATCAGTACATTTTCATGTTCTATAGGTGAAGTTTCAACATTATCTTAATGTGCTCAATGTCTCAAAAGTACTCATTCTGCAGTAAAATGTCCCCCGGCACTGATATATTATATATGTGACGTCATTATGTTAATAGAAACTAAGACACAATGGGCTCCACTCAGGTTTAGTCCTTGAAGAAAGGACGCCAGATCCTAAAAGTGGATAATAGAAAAGTAAGGACACCAATGTGACTTTTAAATATTGCCACACGGACGGTTTTAAAAGTCGAGCTGAAATGAAAAATGCCCTTTAAACCCTGTTACATATAGAGTGGTGAAGTCCCGCCCCTCCATTTCCGGGACATGGGTCCTCAAAAGCAAAAAAATATCAATGCGATTCAATGGGTAGATACAAATTATTTTCTGGTCCCGTTTGAATTGTGCCATGGATTTCACATATGTTCTTTGTGATATTTAAAGAAAATTTTTCACGCAAAGAAGACGACAATTAAGCGCGAAGAGTTTTGATAAAGTTAGGTTTTGTGTGAGCCGCTTTGTGAACTACAGCTCCTCGCTGTTCTCGTCGCGAATGATATACGTCACCACCCGCCGAGTCCGAAGTCCGCCGAGATGGCTGTTTCTCTGCTCCACTTCACCGCTTTTTTCCAAGGGCAGAATAAAAGTATCGAAAGGGGGGAGAACCACTATAAGTCGGGTCATGTGGAGAGCCGAGGGAGGGAAAAGGGCGATGACGTGACGTCACATACGCGACACAACATGTAGTCTTTATCATTGTGTTTTCTCAATGAATTTTAACTGAAGAATTGCACAATAAACGGTCAAACTCTTGACATGGAAAATTATAATTTAAGCCTATAAACAACATTTGTGTAATCCAAGGCATAACGACCGGGGGATCAGATAATAATTATTTTCCGTCCATTGAACACCATTCATTTTTTTCGCTCCGAAAGGACCCATGGCGCCGTTACTTCCTGCTTCCGCTTCGGCACTCTATTGTGCACCTACTTAACAATATATGGTGAAAAAAAAATGAAATAAAAAATCAAAGCATATACCGTGTCTTGGATATGAGAGTCTATATACTGAGACGTGAGAGATACGTTTCCAGACACGATTCCTCGAGAATGCAACGATAGGAATTTTAGGAAGTGTATAAAACAGGTCGTACCAAGTCTACCGATCTGTCCTTCCTATTAGTCCTAATGTAATGATCAAAGGACACATCTTTTCTGCTTAATTGTCCTTCAGTTTCTTTTATATATAGAAAGCATTTTTCTCTCAGACTCTAAAAAGGTTAAAGGGCAGAGTGGCTTCGCCTCTCATCCAAGAGGCTTCTTCAGTTCACTGAGGAAGCCTCTTGGATGAGAGGCGAAACCTCTTCAAAAACGAAAGCGAGTCCATTTGCCAACGATAAAGCTTTCAAAGATTACTACTCTCAGCTGAGAACCTTCACAGAAACGTTAGAGGGCAAAGGTTTTTATTTAGTCTACTGGGCACACGAGTCCATAACATCTCCTCGACAGAAGGTTTCCACCGACGGATTTTTTACCTGTGGTGTTTAATGTACTTTTAATGGGTTGTGGCTGATTGATGATGAGATCCTGACAGCATCTTTCATTTGAAAGCCTTCAATCTTATGTCTGTAATAAACCTCATTATTCCACTCTTAGAGGGAACTCATGAAAGGGCTTGTGATAACATCCTGCACTGATCATGATTGGACTACTCTCACTGGATTCTCCTAGAAGATCCCCAGACCGGTGCTTTTTCTTTACCCTCCTCCTCTTTAAGCATACAAAAAGCAGATTTGAAGACACTGAAAGCCCTCTGATGATGCGCTGGTAGGTTTGGTTTGAAGCCCATCTAGAGACTCCAGCTTTCTTCCTTCAGTCTTTTGACGCGAGGGGACATGGAGATGATTTATTGGACAACCATTTCAATAGGGTGTGCCAAGTGCAGCGATCATATTTTCTCAAAACGTACCTCTAAGGATAACTCAGCTCAGAGTGTTTCATTTGTATCCCCTTATATCCAAAGCCCCTTTTAGACTGCCTTTTCTTTGCGGGAGTATTCCGCCTATATTTATGACGCAGCGTCGTCAGTCTAAAGGCTGGATTATGCTTCCGCGTCGACACAACGCAAGGGAGCTTGCGGACCCCCCTTGCGTCAACGCAAGGGCCTGACGTGTGCCTCCCAAAAATCCTCGACGCGCGTCGAGGCGACGCAACGCCAACGCAACACCAACGCAGCGGCATCGGCTGTGATTGGTCCGCTAACTACATCCGCTGGAGACCGCTATCCGGTTTCCATTCATAAACACCGCCATTTAAACTTTTAAAAGGCTACTTTTATTGTTTTCACCTGGTTTTATTGTTTGCACCTTGTCGCTTTTGCACAAAGAAATAAAACACCAAGTTCTGAAAAATTGTGGATGTTTAAAGCCGGAAAGTAAACAAATACGCTATAACGAGGCTACGACGATATACGCCAAGAGTCTCGGTCGGTCGGTCAGTCTTTACAAAAAACATAGCGCCCTTTACCGGTGTGGAATTGAATTGCATTTCGACACGTAAACCCAACGCAGAACCATCACGGTCTCCAAGCAACTGCGTCGCCGTTGCGTTGCCGTTGCGTTGCCGTTGCGTGATCACTACGCGGAAGCATAATCAGGCCTTAAGCTCTCACCGAGGCGGAAAGGCGTGACAGAATATTATGCCTCTGAGACGGCAACCGAGGACGTCGCAGAGCCGCATCAGAGGCGAGACGAGGGTTCTATCTAAACGCTCCGAGCACTCGAGGCGGAAAAGACGTGAAGACGTGTTAGCAGGACGACACGCCGCCAGCGGATTTAACGATCTCAAAGCGGAGATCCGAAGAAGATAAAACGCCGGTAGTTGCTTGTAGGAGGCTGCCGTGATACGCATCCACATGTTTATGATGCACAGCAACTTCGCTTGAAGAGTCGTGTACATATGTGAGACGAGCAAAAGTTCACCTTTCTTAGTTGTTTTGATGCCACAAACAAAGTTCTATCTAAACGGTCCGGTTCGTGCCATATTGTGACTCGCCTTTCTGCCATTACGGCAGAATCGTCTAAAATTGTCTAAAAGGGGCTAATGTCAGTACAACAAGAGGCGAGGAGACATTGGCACAAATTAAAAAGTTGTTAATTTCATATTCCACCTAGATGCTTTTGTAAGATTTGCCTAAGAAATCCATTCATTTTCTGTCTCAGATCTCTGGATTCGACGATTAAGAGTAATCAATTCGTTGTTGACATTAAAGTTCGAGGCAGAATCACATCATGGTATCCTTGAAACCACCATCCCCGACGCGATGAATGAGGAGATTTTACTTTTGTGTTTCTATGATGTAAATACAATGTGTTTCCTTGTTTTATCATATTTTAACATTTCTTGTAATTCTACATCATGTGCCTGTAAAGGTTGTAGTTATACGTGCATGTGGCAATAATAACAAGTTAAATGATTGTGCTGTCCTAGTCTTCCCTTTTACATTAATATACCAATCAGTGCATGAGTAACAATTCTATTTTTTAAGCTGGAACTAGTTTTTATTACTTTATACAGTTACTGAAGGTAGTTTAGTCCAGTGCTTCCCAACCCAGGGGTCCCCAAGAGTCACAAGATAAATCTGAGGTGCCATGAGATGATGAATGCTGTAGAAAAGAGGAAAAAACAAAAGTTATTGTACACACATTTCTATTCATATTTTATAAGTTTTTGTTCTAAAAACTAGACTGTGTGTATTTTTGGAGGGGAGGTCACAAGACAAACAGGTTTGGAACCACTTTTTTAAGCTTTAACAAAAATCAAGTGTTTCATGCGTGTATGGAATGTAAAAATTAAAGTCTCATAAATATAGTGGGTGTAAAAAAAGCACAATATTTCCCTTTGAAAAGTACTTGAGTGGGAGAGTGCAAGGATGTGGAAATACTAACCTAAAGTAAAAGTACATGAATATTTGCACTATTTTACTTCCCACCACTGCTCATATGGACATGGTTGATAAAGATAAGGAGCTGCAGTTTCCAGGGACAGCCAGAAGATGGCAGTCACCACAGCCACTGTTAGTGAAGTGGAGTCTCTACAGCTTTATTGATCGCCTCATATTCATTGATTTGTTTACCTGCAACCGACAGGCGCTCCATCAAGCTGTTATTAGATGCTTCATGAAAACAGATTTTTTGGAAGTGTGAGCTAAGCTACTCTTGTACTCTATCGACGGCTGTGAACATAATCAATCACCGCTCATAGAAACCTTGAGCGTCACAATGCCACTCGATAAACAAACAACATCTGCCAAAATGTGGAACGGTAAAAATCAGTTGCTTTTCCACCGAGCTGGATGCTCACATCCAAAACCTTTTTCATTTGCTGCGGAGGATCCCATCACGCAGCGTGCTCATTTCACTAAATCTACTCTGATCAGGGTAATTAAGCGCTCGTCCATTGTGGCGAGAGGAAGCCCAGCTCTCAGTCGAAAGCTGCCTCCGGTCCGAGCCACGTGTTTTAACTGCACGGTTACTCTGCGTGACGGAGAAAGGGGTAAAGGTGTGCCGACGGCTCCGCTCGTTCATCAAAAGTTGCAGCAGCAGCAGAGACACGGAGGGAAAACATGACAAATGGGTGGGCAAGCGCTGCTCGCGCCTTGTCATCCTCAGCAGGATCCCTTAGGGGCCACAGGGGTCAAACACCAGGGAGGTCAGAACATGGAGGTTGTCAGTGTCTTTTGAAGCAGAGCGAGTGGAAAATACACAGCACGTCTCTGAACCATTCTTTTGGAATTCACCCGACACAAACTCCAGCACACAATGACTGAAACATTTTTGTTTGAGCGGAAAAAACTCTGCGCAGCATGAAATGTGTTCACAAAACCCTCAAACTAAAAACAAAAAAGCAAGAAATGCTTTCTGTAGACGTGAGGATTCGGATCGTCTCTCCGGCGGGCGGATCGGGTCAGTGTGAGTTTAACCTTCGGGCTCAGAGGCATGCGGGGCCTCGCAAGGCTGCAGCTCCCGTCTGTACAACACAACAGACCTGCGTCAAAGCAACAGACCTTGTTAGCAAAAGTTACCTGACGGTCTGCGGGGAGAAAAAAAAGAAAGAAAATTGTTTCGCAACCTTGCCTCCATGGCCACGCCAGGTCTCCACAAGAGCAAAAGCATCTTTCATGTGCAGCCATTAGAGCGAGCTAAATAGGCGATAAATGCTCCCTGTCACTCGTTCTTTGTTATTGCCCCCCTTCAGAGGAGTCATTTGAAAGCGTCTTTCGTCATTGATGTTTTTCAAGGGATGAAGCAGGCTTTTGTTTTCATCGCCGCCTCGCCATTGCCGTGTTGTGATAACTTTTGAAGGATGCGAAAGAGCGAACGAGGCAATCGGTCTTACCTCAAGAGAGGAGGTCCTGCACAAGCGGCCATGCAATATTAATCCAATCTGCGGAGGTGGTTTGGCTTCCAGGTCGGGCCCCTCCCGAGGGGGGTTCTCCATTACCTCTCCCGGCTTATCTCCCATTCCCTGATACTCCATTAGAAAGCCTCGTCCTACTCAATCAAAAGTTGTGCCGCTTTCCCACTTTTGACTCATTTCTTTCTTCCCCCTCCTGAAGATGTTCTGTTGTATTATTGATCAAGGTGGTTGAAGCCGCTTCAACAATGTGCTTCATGAATAAACCCGATTTCATCAGGATAAAAATACAGAAATGTCTCCATTATTTCGTTGCTGTAGGTCTAGAAAGTCCAGGAAAACAACAGCGCAAGTTGAAGTAATAACCTCAAAGGAGAACATGTGGTATTCATCAAGATGCCAAGAAGCTGTTAAAGTAAATATAAAACATTGTTGAGTTCTTCTTAAGGAATTCATTACTCACTTTCACTTTTATCTGATTCACTCTTCAACACTGTATTACACTGACTCAATGACTAAAATGGCAATTAAGCAGTTCTGTAAGAGAAATCCAGCCTTTTATTCATTACCACTTTAAACTTCCCTTTTTTCTGCATGGCTTTTGTTTTTAAATTATAAGGTCAGTCTTTGCAAATCCACTGACATGAATCATGGCATTTAAACTTCAATCGAAGTTGCTTTTTTTAAGGCTGATAAATCTGTTGTTAGTTTAAGTATATGCAAACTTACAATTGACCATTTTCGTGCTGAATGAATGACAGGTTAAATGTTTTGTCCAACATGGGACCCTCAAACTTTATGGAAATCCTCACCACACCTTGATGGGGATAGATGGATACAAGGATAGTGAATAATTTATAGAAGAAAACATTGAAAGATATTGATTGTTGTTCGGGAGGAAGGAGGTCTGTAGTGGATACATTTCCAAGAACTACAGAAGTGGTGAGGTTGAGGAAAAACAGTTTGAGAGGTTTTAATGCTTTGATGTCTTTTTGTGGTGACTGTTTACCCTCCAAAGAAAAATAGCAGCTATATTAGAACCTATGAAAAATGCAGATGCTGCAGGAAATGCATCATCTACAAACAACACATCTACTGTGGAATAAAGGCTCACCTGTTTAAATCCTACAAAGTTTATATGTATAATTAAGGGTGTGACAGCTTTGAGTGACAGGTGCGTGCTGTAACAGATTGGAGCTGCAAGCCGTTTCCTCTGCTGCGTCACCAGGTCCCGCCTCATCTCTCCCCAGCTTCCACAAGTACCATCACGTCTCAACTAGTTCCCCGTCGTACCTGCTCAAACGGCCACTAACACTCGATTTAAAGAGGTCCTATTATCATTTACTGCTTTTCCCTTTGAGTCAGTACAGGTTTTCGTAAATGTAAAAGGTCTCCGGAGTCGAGGCCCAAAAGGGAGTAACTCTTCCCCCACAGGAACACGCCGTCTGAACGGCTTGAAATCATGTCACCAAGTATCACACAGCCTCAAACGAAGCGAGTAAGAGCGTAGCTTAGCATGGAGACGCCATGTTGAGACTACATTTCCCTTGTGGGGACTTCTAAAGGAGGAGTTGGAGAACAAGTGGCTACAATGAATGTTAACACTATTCCTCAGTAGTACAGCTGCTGTTATCTGGTTACAGGAAGTGGTGAGACATTTCTGACAAACATACTTTTTAGAGGGATTGACCAATCACAGAGTGGGCCGGCTGACCAATCAGAGCAGACTGGGCCAAGGTGTAAGCATCACTATAATGTTACAGCTGGTAAAGAAAACTGGGTATGATTTTTTGATGGGTAACCAGAAATGCATCATAATGTATTCACTGATTATATTTTGTATTGATAACCTGATTGCTCAAAGTAACTAAAGAAATTAATGCAGAGCAGTGAATAATGATCGAATTCATAAGAAATCCGGACTTTTTCAAACCTGACTGATTGGATTGAAAACAGCTCTAATACTTTGACAACCAAACGACATCATCACACATTGGTGTTGATTGGGAAAATTAATTGCAGACATGTTTGCGGAGCGATATAGACGGATGATTGAATGCCATCTGGCCATAAATGAATAACTTAATTTCTGCTGTGATGCTAGAAATTAACAACGTGGTTGAAAAAAAAAAAGTATTTATATTGAGGATAATTGAATGTACACAGGGTTGGGTTTCCTCTGCGTGAAGATGGGAGGAAATTAACAGCTCTTGTCCACAAGGCCTCTTTAAAACGTCTGTATCCGAATAGCACAGGAACACTCTCCAGTTGCACTATCAACACGTTTAAATATTTAATCGCGTCTGTCACGGGATCTCACTTTTGACATTGACGACAACCTCTACGCGACGAGCTGCCGAGTGTTTCCATTACACGGCCTCTCTGACTCCTCGAGTTTTTTCACGACCGCCTCACTTCACAGATCAATTGGCAGAGGGCTCAATCACGGCAGAGTGTACAAATACGATTCGTTATGCCCCCTCCGACTAATTCATCATCACTTTCGGAGGAGAAATCGTGAGCGGGGGAAGGGCCAGGAGGTATGAACAAAGCTGGGTAAGGGTGCCTGGAGATGAGTTCTCTGAGGAGGCCTCCCTTCGTTGTCACCTGGACGACCGCCTCGGTGAAAGCTTCACGCCGAGCACCGGGGACTTCTGGGCCGATCCCAGTGGCAGCGCCGCCGTAAATAGCATGCTTTTCATCCCTTCCTCCCATGTGCCCTTGTTCCTGTTTTTTTTTTTTTTTTGCAGGTTGCAGCACAATCAACAGTGGAAAGAATAGTTACACAAAAGCTCTCTGGAAAGGCACCGTTAGAATACAAGGCTCCCCGGAGTTAACCTGGTTGAACCGCTTTTTTGTTTTTCCCCATTTTCAAGCTCATAAAAATCAGCACCCGCCGATTTCTCAATTCATGAACACGCGTTCGGCCTATTTTCTACTTGCCATTATTTCCTAAGCTGATCATGTTTTATTCACTGGGTCAGATTTTTGATTTTTAATAATCCCATTCTTTTTGCTCCAAAAACTAATCTACATTGCAAATGAGGAAATCCAGCTCCTCTGTATTTGACAGTCCTGCCAATCCCCCCCCTGTATATAGCTGGGCTTAATTCCTGCTCATTTTTTAATTACACCTCAAGCAGTTCAATATCACAGTCCTGATTACAACGTTATAGGACTTGGGGTTCAGCTATAATTACAGATTGGCCGGCTGGAATGTGCAGAGTAAATTATTTTATTTGAGGAGGATAATTACGTCTACAAAATGCATCACTGTGAACGATTTAACAGCACCTATCAGTTCTAGAGGGGAGGTTTAATGGCTCATTTCAGCAAGCCCTACTGGACATTATATTGACTTGGAATGAGTTAGGATCCTCTGCTGAATTCAGTACGACAGCTGCTTGTGGTTGCTGTTGTGGAAAAGCAGCGGGATTCATCTTAGATTATAAAACTGGAGCAAACAGTCATTTTTTTTTATGCAAAGAAACCAAAGATATTTTTTTATGAATTATAGCTTGAGGGTGCATGTTTTCATGATCTGAGAGGTTACAGAAACCCTTATTCTTATGAATATTCTTGCGCAATATTTAACATGTATTTATGCACTGTTGTTTCAACGGGATGGGACGCTATAACATTTTAGCACGGATCGCGATTAAAAAAAACACTTGAATTTCAATTATCGGGATAATCGTGAATATTCTCACACTGACTTGAAAAAGCTGATATGCTGATCATGTTAGAGGAGTAAAAGATACTGCCCAATTTTTTTTAAATATCAAGAGGTATCGAGAAGAACTAAGGTGCACTGTGGAGTCATGTTGAAATTCACTATTCCTCAACAAAACCTTTCACCTTCCATCAGAGTCCTGTAGATGCATTTTGTTGTTGTCGGTGCCTTTCAATTGAGAGCCCCAAAAATGATTTCACTGATTAAAAATCCATTTCTAACCTTTTAAAAGACTGATTTAATTATCTGTGGAGTACAGAACAACTCATTCTGAGATAATTTGATTCATAAGCAGGAGCCGTACTGTGAAACGAGTGGAGTTATCACAGTTCGGCACAAATTCAGTCAGATTCATACATTTCTAAACTTTGACACGAGGAGAGGAGATGCTGACTTCCCATATTATGAAGGCATAATCGTCTATATGTCTGTCTGCCAATTTCTGCATCTCTGTGGGGGCCACAGAACTGGAGCACAACAGAAAGCGGTGTGTACGTACTTCATCAAAAACAGTCGGAGATGAGAGGAGCTGCTTTGATCTGACTTTTTGGCTCCCGACTGGAATCAGGAAGAGTTTGAAGGGTGGAAGACGAAAGAAACACCAGAAAACACTCTTCCACAGACCACTTATAGACAGAATCTTTTCAACACGACCTCTGACTGCTTTCAATGTATGCACAGGTCCTCATAGAGCATGTAACCCCCCCTCCTTACAGTATAACGGCTGTGTAAAGACAAGTCCTCCATCTAAAAGCTAATGGAAACATCTCCGTACATGTTCTCTGTTCCCACGGGTGTTTGCCAGCTCTATAACAAGATCAGCAGGTTTTTAGGGGCCAACTGCCTGTTGCACCATGGGAAATCCTTGGGTTACTGCAGCGTGAGAGCAGCGGTTGGCATTATGTTGTGTTGAGACAAGTTCCAATCCCTGGAGGATAAGGGCACGGTCACACAGGTGGAGTTCAATGTTGGTGAGCTCCTCGTTAAAAGAAGTCTGATTGCATTTGATTTATTATCCAGTAAACATTGTTAACGTGAGTTCATGGCCTTAATTGCTAGTTTCGAGTCTGCTTCAACACAGCATGAAGTCCATTAAATAAATCATGGTCTTTTTTAGTGTAGATAATACACTATTGGCCTTGGGATTGACAGCTCGCCACCATGATGTTGTATGGTCTGTGTGTATCCCTTTCACTGTGTGGTTTCAGTTTGTCAGATTTAATTGTACCACTTTTGGTCTCCTGGAAATGCCTTATTCAGCTCGGTTTGACTAAGAGTCACTTCTGGTTGAAAACAAGAATCCTTGCCTGGCCAGTCTCATATTTGTGTGTAATTGTCATAATTAAGAAGAATTATGACCCAAAACATGTGATCTTTGGCCACACAATTCAAATCATTTCACGCTTTAAACCAGGTGGATGTTTTGCCAAAGATATCGCATTGACAAGAATTCAACGGGAAACGGACAACCCGAAAACACAATGCCTCCGGCCACGGCTGTTTCCGGCGCATAAATAAACAAAATGGCAACGGCCAAAACCAACGGTTGACTCACAGCGGCGTGGCTAACCCCAACATGGCAGCAACCACATGCCGTGTCCGAAGGATTCATCGTCTTGGAGGAAACAACAGCTACAAACAACAAAACCGACCATATATGGCACTATAAAAGAATAGTTCAACATTTTGTTTTTCATACTTCAAATGAGAGGATTCAACGAAACTCTCCACAATGTTTCTTTAGTGTCATATCATAACATCTTTAGTTAAAAATGGATGAGTGGAAGAAATAGAAATGAGAAATCGAACCAGAACCATGAACACCGGGGGGAGAACAACGCCGACCGACTCCACCTGCTTTTAAAGTTGACTGGCTATCAGCATGCGTGTCAGCCATTCGACTAATGGCCTTTGTGACTAGCTCCTCAAGGGATATTACAACACACACACACACACACACTAGCAAGCAACGAGATCAGGCAACTGGACACAGCTGTCACATTAGTGGCGGCGGAAGTGAAGTTCTGAAATAGCAGGTATTGATTGTTTGTCACCACGTTAACGATGCCTGAAGTTCACAGTAGATCATTTGACAGAAAGGAAGATTTTCTTATCATACAAACCTTACAAAATGTTTAATCCTTAGCTGAAAGCTTTAACATTGAACTTAGATTCCGTCAGAATTTCAGAATTTCAGGTCAGTGTGAGGAACATTTTTGGAGTTCATTCATGGAATAAAGGTCACCGTTTTTCATATTTTTCATGAAAGACACTGTGATTGTGTTTAATATTAGGCTTTGAAGCAAAATATGTAATTACAGTTTCAGACCTACAGCCACATGTGAGCAGATGGGATCGCCATGAACTGCACTCATCAGGTTATATGGATGGGAATATGGAAAAGGAGAGTAATTACAGGTATTTAGTTTATTGCAGTGATTGCATTCTGGGTGGAAACTCTGGAGTGTCTTTCTAAAAAGATGTACTTTAGACTTTGTGTCGCGAATGCTCAAGTTTATCCACTTAAACCCATTTTATTGTTACATTCCAGGATGTTTTGCTGTTAAACAGCTACTTAAAAACGAATCCTGGAGGTAAAATTATTCCTCTGACGCATCTTTCTTTGACTCAAGGACATCTCACAACAGCACACCATTGGACTCTGAGTGGGTCTCTACTATTTATGAGGAACCTGAAAGTGGATCTCATCAGTGTGCACAAAGAAGTTTGGTTGTTAAATTGCATCAAATAAATAGTACATTGGTTTTCCAAACACCGCTGAAGTAAAATCAGTGTATTGACTGACATTGATAATTCAATGCATTCCTCTTCCATCACTTTCAAAACTAATGTGATTCAGCGAGTGAGAACTTTCTTGAAAAAACAGCAAATGACCTGTATTTTTCATCCTTCTTTTCCCATTAAATTTAACCCTGATGAAAGTCTATAACAAATTGGCATGGCAACCAAAGAAAACACGGCTAACCGGGTTGATATTGACATTGCGCCTGCCAACCGTTGGCGCCGCAATCAGCCCGGGCTGAGAAACCTTGATGAAAAATGACATCAAATCAAGAAATCTAATTTCCACCCCTTCAAGTTTCTGCACTGAGCCACGAAGTGAAGGAAACGTTTCATTGTGCACCTTTAGGTGACAACACCTTGAAATGATTCAAATTCATCATAGTGGGATATTATTTTACGATGACCTGGATCTCATTCAAACAGGAAGTCAATGGTAAAAGCGACGTCAACGCGGTGGAAATGTTTCCTCCTCTCTGTTCACAGACACTCATCGTCAAGAGAAAAAACATCAAGTGTTGAGATGCGAACGCACAGGGTCGGCCTTTATCTTGATGCTCAAAGGTTAGTAAATTTAATTTGGTGAGTTTCCAATCGAAGGGCATGATTCTCATTTAATAGAACCAGACTCTGAGCAAACGCCATTACGAGCAGCAAACCAACACGCAGGCTGACAATCTTTAAAGGGGATCTGATTGATTTTCTGAGGAATAAGCCATTATCTACAGTCGGTGGTCTTTAGATGAGAAGGGGCCGGTTTAAAAAAAAAAAAAGGACACAGCAGAGGCAAAAACAAATTACGTGGTGGATAGTTACCTGCAGCTTCAAGGTTTGGGTTTGACATAACTGATAGCAGAACGTGTCAAAGAAGGACAAGCAGGCGATTTAAGGACTCAAACCTTTTAGACTTCATGTTTCTGAATTAGCAGTTTAATCGCACAAGACAAGGCACATAAATCAAAAGGCAATGCATCATTCTGGGTCTTAGTTTGTAGCCCAGAATCCTTACAACTAATACATATTTTTGTGTGCTGCTCAAGATATAAAAAAATAAGGATAAATAAGGATCATCTTTCAGGACTTTGCGGCTGCACATAGATAGTCCACGCCTGCAGGGATGGCAATGTGGATCCATCCACTGCTTTTATATATATATAATAATATGACTATTGAATAGATATGGATGGTGCCCAGAAGATTGATCATTACAGTGTTCTGACTTTTTATCACTGTAAAATTAATTAATGATCAAGTATTTTCATCAACAACAGTTTCTTTCACGACTAAAATGAGACGTGGAGGAGATGGCTCTGATTTAACACTGACGGTGTGTATTTCAAATATGCAATACCGCTGAGGAAAAAAGGACGAGACTAAAATGTGGTTCAAAATATGAAAAAAAAAAAACATTTCTTTATTTGCGTGACCTTCCACCTTTTGTCCACCTCACCATCACCCTCATCACACAGCGGTGACGCGCTGTACTCCGACCTCCTTGTCTCAGTCCACATAATTACGATACATTTCTTCACCGGTTGACGTGGAAATAATTGGTTGAGGTGAGGCACTGATCTTGAGTTGTTAGGATCAGGATCGGCCCTCGGTCAGAGCGCAGGACCGGAACAAATCCGATTGGATGCTACGCACGGTGGGTCTTGCCAAGAAAAGCAGTGGGATTCATTATAGCGCCTCAGTCCTGACAATTGCACTACTATATTGCATAGAGTTTGCAAATTGTAAAGTTATTTGAGTTTGGGGGAGATGAAATGTATATTTTTGCATGGTCGGTGGTGCGGATTGGATGTGACTGAACCGGGATCACTAATGAGCACAATCACGAGGAGTCGGAGAAGTGAAGCTGCATTCTGAATCATTTAATCTGCCTCGGATTGCTCAAGTATGGTTTTGACTAGATTGGCTGAGAGGTATAATCATATATAATATAATCAAAATAAAATAAATGTAATAAAAAGTAGCAGGTCAATTTTTGAAAAAACATTAAGTCTAAAAGCAAGTTGACTGAAAAGAGATTAAAAGAGAGATATCCTGTAAAGAAACTCAAAATGAAAAAAAAATGTATCTAGTGATTCCAGTTTTAATTTCTACTGCATGATTGTATTTCAATAAACCTCTGAGCCCAACATGGTTTTTACTACTTTTTCAAGACAATCGTTTTTCTGCTGCATGAGTGCGGAGGATGTCTTTATCTTTATAAATGCTGCGATCAAGTCAACCCATGAAATCAAACACTCAGGCGTTTCAGCAGACGTGGACATGTGGTTAATGAACTAAGTATTATGGGTATTGGAGTTGGTTAATGCCCTAAGGAGCGGAGAGGCTTTCACTTCTGAGGCATAATGGATTATTTGGATTGTCTTGCCCCCAAGGGTCTGAAAGAGTAATGATCTCAACTTTTTTTTATTTAATGAGTTTAAAGTCAATAACAACATGTTGATGGAGCAGGGCAATGCATTTATGTAGTTTGATATTTTTGTTTTTGGACTATTAAAGGCTATCCACTAAATTTCTCTCTTGATTTAGATCTGCACACGGGCCTGAAACGTCTGCAGGGCAAGTAAACATGTTGTGCTGTAGTGCTCACAGATTGACGCTTTTAGCAGCCGGTCACGACAATAAACGGAGCTAAATCTTTATTACCCGTTTATCTGTTGTGTCTCTGGAGGGAGCAGAGAGATGCTTCAGACTCCAACCTTTACCATGAATGTAAACGGAGTGCGATTGCAGCTTCAGCACCTGGACTCATTGCGCTGCACTCGCCCACACCTTCCGAGAAAAAAACACTTTCAACAGCGTTCGTTTGCACTAACCCCAGTGTTTCCATCCCATGATATTTTAGTAGCATACTTGCCTCAGGGCCCCGCTTAACGCCAGGCTTACCTCACACTTTGTAACACGACACGTACGCGTGATATGGATGATGCGAGTCACTAAAAGTCCCGTCAAGCTAAGAGAGTTTATGTCCTTTAAGCGTTTTTAAAAAGTGAGTCAAACAGTAATATATTCTGCCTTTGTGAATATCAAATCAATGTGGGTTTATATATAAGTCATTTGTTATTGGCGGTTGCCAAGAGGGGGGCTTGTAATTTCCCCCTGGCATGACTTCAGACAGAATCCTGATGGCAGCCTTGATGGGTCTTAATGGAAGTTCAGTGAGGAGAATGGACTTCATTTGCATGCTCACAAAGGACGGGACAGAAACAAGATAATGGAGATACTGTAGCTGTGTCCCCAATCAGGAGCTGGATCCTCCAAAGTCCACATTTGTCTCTGCCACAAAAGGCTGACAAGGCCTGGCCACAGCCAAGAAACGCAGCTTTATTCTGCCCAAATTTGGGCCGCAAGGGTGTTCTCGAAATAAACTAGTCCATGTGTTTTGGACCACTCCCGTTGAAGACAATCTGTAACACGTTGGTCTGTAAGTACTTCCCAAAGACAAATAGGAGACATTGAATAGGAGTCGTCGAGTTTGTCTGATGATGAACACATTAATTAACTTTTTGACATAATGTGGGTTTGTTGTGTTGGATGTTGCAAATGCCATACATCCTTGTGTCTTCTAACTCTTTCTAGATACCGAACACAGTATTTAGAATCGAAAGGTGCTTCCGACTCCGACACCACAAAACTCGTTCCAGTTTACCACCTGCCTTTACACTTTGTAGGCCATTTGAGGAACCCTCCCGGTGATTAACTCGGGAAATGTCTGACTTTTACGAGTTGACGAGGAGCGCCCGAATGCATCATTAGTTTCAGCCTCGGTGAGGATAAACTGTCTCATTTGTGGAAGAGACACGGGTTCAACCTCGCCTTTCGGATGAACCTCCCAATTGTACACACACAGCTTGTAAACACACTCTTTGGTGTTGTTAGCGACTCATTACTTCTGCTAATTCATTCTTGCTCCTGTTGCTCATCTCCTGACAGCGTCATCTTTTATTTCCCCTCACTCGTCCCGTGTCGCAGGTGCAGGACGCCGACGACGAGGGGAAATGCACTCCCGTCTCCCAGCACAAATATCCCCTTTTGTTTAATAACAACCGACGTTCTGCAGATTGCCTGAGGTTATTACTCCCACCTGGACTTTGCTTTTTATGAAAAACATAATTTACAATGTTCTTATTTGTGATTGCACATACAGTAAATGTTTGGCACCGTGTACCCGTGCAGAATAACAATCTCGAAAAAGAAAAAAAAAACGCCGCTTCAACTGATTATACTCAAAATGATGCCACTTACTCGAACCACAAACACACACACACACACACACAGACACACACCCTCTCCTACTGTGGAGGATATTTTCAATTAATCAGGTTCTCTCATCAATAATTCATCGCCCCTGCAGCCAGTCACTCTTCTCCAGCCATTTAATGAGGCAGCCCAGCCAGAGGGACACCATCCACACATTACTCCCATTATAGTCGATGCTCGGTGGCAGAGCCGCCGTGACCACGACCGGTTATTAAAGTAATGTCGTCATTTGCGCCTTCCACTGTTTGCAAAAAGGACACGGGTGACAATAAGTAAACGCCCCCGACAGCCTCAGGAAATCTCAGGTTGCTAATCTGGACTGCGGGAATTCAAGAGGAGGTTTGTCAGGAGGGGGATGAATTATTAAAACCAACTTTGCTGTGACAGAGGAGAGATCTGATAACATTTTTAAAGGGAAATTGCAGCCCCCGATTTAAAAACGTGACCCCCAAGAGTCCGGAGAGCTGCTGTTGAAATCAGCTCCGAGAAAATCTCCAATCTTCTAATTCTCTGACATGAGCTCCTCAGTCTCTAAACTAAGTGCAGTATCTAAACTAAGTGTAGTCTCATACAACGGCGTTAACATTCAGAACATCATTTTCTCCTTTTTGGCTGATATAGTGAGAGATTAATTGGTGTTTCTAGTTAACTTCAAAAAATGATTCTGGCATCGAAGCGGCATTCGTTAGGTTCCCGTTTTTTCTTTGATTCCACTGATACATTTGGCGATAAACAAACATCACTTTGTTCATTATTTTCCACTTAATTTCTTCGCTGTCATAACGCACAAGTGTTGTCTGCGTTTTAAAGTCACACAGTTCTTTATCTTGGAAAGGCACCAACATCTGCAACTGTTTTTTTGGCTTGGAAGCAATCACGTTCCTTTGTAGCGTACTTGCCTTCCCTAAAGTCATTCACTTCTCATACTAACAGCCCACTTCTTCAATTTAATCTAAACAAGCTACTGTGGCTGTTAGATTTAAACACCAGCGCACGTGTTCAACAGGATGTTTCTAAATGTGGCGTAAGATACCAGATAAATCAGAAAAATCTTTATGAGTTTCATAAGTATATCTGAGGAAATTATGTGGATTCTTACTTTAAGAAAGGATAGCTAAAGCTAACATAATGAAGAGTTTACTAACAAGCTGTTTGCTTTATTGAAATTTACTTTATGTACATCTGCTGTTAGCTAGCTAGCAAAGGACACGGTTTTTTTCTATTGTCAGTCTCTCTTCTTTTTCATCGTCTCTGTATGTTTATGAAACAGATTCATCATGGATTTACTTTTTTACTCACGGATAGTTATTTAGCAACTTGCCTGGACACATTTTCACACACAGTTGCAATTTGTTTCTAATTTTTCCATTGATTTTTCAATCACAACTATTTAAATTCAAATCACGTTCAGTCAAAACACACAATGAAAATGTTGAATGCGTGTCCTGCTAGCTTGCAAGTCTACTTTGTTGACGGATTGCTGGTTAGTTCACTTGTAAAAGCATTGCTCTATAGCACTACTAGTGGTTAAAACATGTATTGTCTGAATTAGTTGGACTGGACATTAAATGGACTTTAACCTGCCAGCTCTCTAGTACAAAGTCTGGCTGTTTGATTGAGTGTGAATAGAGTCCCCGCTGTCAAAGTGGAATTCTGGATAATGTCCGCAGCTGACTCTCC
Source organism: Chelidonichthys spinosus (assembly GCA_029853015.1). NCBI lineage: Eukaryota > Metazoa > Chordata > Actinopteri > Perciformes > Triglidae > Chelidonichthys > Chelidonichthys spinosus. Next base: position 15,763,852 of record CM056837.1, read on the forward strand.
TCACATTCACCGGAGTTCATAGGAGATGGCTTTTGTGTGTTTCTTTTCTGTTTTAATCAGCAACTGTAGCTTTCTACCTGGTATGCAAAAAGACAGTAATTGGTGGTCAAGGCTGGATTGCCATCCATGCAAAGCGAGCAGACCTCCCAGAGGCCCCCCAAATCCCTGCTTTATTAGCTGGTCTTGAGGTCTCGTCTGTAAGAAGGGTTGAACTCTAGTGCAAAATTGATGCTGAATCTGAGCATACACCTTTTGTTAATTTGTTCAAATTAACAAAACAGCAGTGTTGGGCAGGTTAAACAAAAGAGTGTAATATGTTGTTTTGTATCTCCAAAAATCCAAACCAAAATCGAGCTATGAATAAACATGATTCTTTCAGGATCAGCTGCTTGAAACTGTATTAAAAGCTCTTCCCTCAGTTCATGAAATCCCTGCAGCATCTGAAGGCAGCAGGACACATATGTTGGAAAAAAGCCTCTGAGGAGTGCTGTGCTAAAATGCAGAGCCGTTACGCACGGCCGTCTTCACCTTCATTAAATCGCCTGAAAACGCAACCAGGCTGCTTCACTTCAACCACACAGACCTCTACACGCATCAGGCAGGTCAAGTATAACTTCATATTCTGCTTTTTTAGGATGGGGATGTCTGGTTACCATGGTACATCACAGCCTCTTTCCCAGCGTTGAGACTGTTTTGCATGCTGCGCATATGAACCAAAATAGAAGGTGTGCACGGAGACGCCCACACCGTCTCTGTGCCTACCACCTACTGTTGGCATTTAGTATTCAAATTTCGACTGAAGGTGCATGCCATCCCAGGTATGCTGGGAAACCATACGGCAACTTGTTTGAGTTAATAACATCACCCAGAGGTGCTCGGTGTATTCCACTGAGCTGTATTTACTGTGAATAGCAGGATGCACATCGGCTGGTTCACTACAGCGGTCGTAAACTATTTCATTGTGATTTAATTGCAATAAATGGATAAAAAGGATGCCGAAATAACAACATAATGATGATGATTTGGAAAAAGTCAGAAGTCATGGTTTGTTGGGTCTGTCTGCAAGATGATAAGCAAACAATTTTTAAAACGTCTGTTTTCTGGATGGAGTTCATCAAGGCTACGCTAACGTTGCTAGCATGTTTAAAATAATGTCATCTCGGCATAAAAACAGCAGTGACCTTGTTGTTTGTACCACAGACACTCTATGGTTTACACACATACATTGAAACAGTGAGAGTTTGCATGTATATGCGTCTTTGCATTGACTTCGTAGTCAATAGCATCACGCGGAAAATTAGTTTTGCGTTTGGTGTGAACAGACCTTTAAACTATTCATTACTGGGGGAGTATGACTGTTGCACACAACACCGCCAAACATATTTTGGGCTCCCAAGTGTAATAGGGGCCCAGCAGCTCATTCCCCCCCCCCCCCCCCCCCCCCAGGGCCCCAAGCAGGTTAATCCAGCCAGTGGTAGACAAACTGTCCTGTCTCCTGCTACAAGACCCCCGACCCCCCAGGAGTAGTGGTGGTGCTGTCCTGGCCTTGTTCAGTTCTCATCATGTCTGAGCATCTACTCACTCTTATTTTTTTTTATTTTCTTTTGCCAAGGAGGCCGAGAGTGGTGCTCTCCGAGGAATACAGCCATATGAGCTGAGAATCTGACCATCTGGCTTCCTCAGCAGCTCAGAAATCGCGGGGGATAAGCGAAGAGTGACGAGTGTCCCACGTCTCCCGCCGTCTGTCAGTGTCAAGATGTCTCTTTTAAAAATAAAACACTGTTGTCGGAGGCTGTACAGAGCCACAGAGTGTGCTTGCAAGAAATGTTAAAAGTGAAGTTTCTTTTGAAGCAGAGAGGGGGAAGTCACCACGAGGGAACTCATACAAAGGTTGCATTCTTGGACTGGGTAGATAGCCACTCCGGGTGGGACGGCTTTGGGAAGGGGGATGATATAAAATCTGTGTAGAGTATAATGATCATCTTATCGCTGCAGGAATCCCTCATCCAGTCAGGTCTCCTGTCAATTCATTATTGTCGGAAATAGCCTTCCATTTCCTCTCTATCAAACACCTATGAGATGAGAATATCTAAGTGAGGACAGGGAAGGAGAGATGCTGCGTTTCATTTCCAAAGTCTTCACAGCAGTATGTTGCTCTGCTGTAATTTCCGAGGCACACTGTGACCAATGTCATAGGGGCCGTTACTCCTTTTCAAGACATAAATTCCACTAATTAGAGATCAATGACTCATGCTTGATGTAATTAGGCCGGATGGGACTCCCCCACCGAAAAACTGTACGACTCACATTCGTCTCCTCTTCCCTATCGCTCCTTTCCGCTCCGATTGTGTATAACATCAAACATGAAAACGATCCCCTCGGCAGACAGGCCCTGCCTACACATGGTTTCGGGAGAGAGATGGCCGTGGCAGCGCTTTGACAGGCGGGTTATGGTTCCTGGGTCCCAGTAATGAAGGACTACTGAGTGTGTCATGGAGGGAAAGGGCCTCTCCCCTGTCTGTCTGTCGGCCGGCCAGCTGGATTCAATCCTACAACCTCAGAATAACACCGGGCCTCAAAGGCTGTAGGACGGCCACTGTTTGCTTTAACGGGTGGGACACTCATTCAATTACAGCAGTGGCTAACCCTTTCCATCACTCGACTGGTAAACTCACATTAGCTAGACGGCATGTTGAATAATTTCTTTTTATCTCTTCTTTTTTTTTCCAGCTTACACATCATCCCGCTTGTTTTTGCACTGCCAGCAAACCGCACGGCGTTGAAATGAGAGAAACAGAAGTCGAACTGACAGTGGCTCCATTTCCAGGAGTCAGAGAGCGCCGTCTGCCCTGCAACACTGTAACTGTAATGCACAGAACAAGAGAGGGGATTAACCAAATAGTCAAGGGAGACAGGTTAAGCTGGTTTATACTGAAGGGTCTCACTTCCAAAGTCAAAAAGTCAGAAACTTTCTCAGTGCAAAGCACTCGGCCATATCGTTATGTCACGTCGCTAAGCCAGAGGAATTCAATTTCTGCAGACTTTCATTTGACTTTCAGACACAGACATGGTCAGAGGAAGCTTTTGGGAATAAAAAAAAACTGCAATAAGAATACATTCTGTTTGCAAATAAACAAATGGGGGAGAATTATGATTGAAAGGCATCGAGGACCTTGAAATCCTCAGAGAGCAGCTCCGCAGTTAATGTGGAAATATCTCATTTTGACAAATGCGGCTGGTGATAATGCACCCTGTCAAACCGGACCGTGAAAAGCCTTTAGGAGCGTTTTCTGACTCACAACTGCAAAGCCAGCCTCGGCATAAGAGATTTGCCCGGAGTGAAATTCAAAAACTGCCTCATCTGGTGTGATTTCCCTGCGCTGCGAGACCAGACCGGGCTTCATTAGCAGCCCGCCGCTGTTCTTTATTGGTACGGAAGACCCCATTTTCACGACAGGAATGACTTGCCACTGGCTACAAATTGACAAAGCGCCATATTTCCTTGCGAGTCAACTCTCGTTAATGGCGATTCCCGGGACGTGCGGTGTCACCGGCGGGTACATTTGAACAGTGAGGATGCCAGGGCTCCACACGCATTGTTTACAATACGTGCAAATGACTAAATATCAGAGAGCGCCGTCGCCAGCTGCACCTCGTCAGTGAAGTGCGAATCCATCCTCTGTCATCCGAAGGACACAAGTCACGCACGTGGCATTCATATTGAAGTTTTAAAAAAAAAAACTCTTGACAATGACAGCGCCACTCTCCATCAGCGCCTTAATTCTCCGGCACAATAGCCTTACACGCTATCGATGATTACTCCTCTCCAGAATATCAGGCTGCTCCCTGACTGATGGCGGCTGCAGCAAAGGTTAATTAATGAGCAGTGGCAGGAGCGCTGGCTGCCGGCGAGGGAGAGGCTCTCCCGGGACTTCGACTCACCAGCGGCGAAAGATAAAGGTGGAACAGCGAAAGGGGGGTATGACTACTCGGCTGAAATTGAGTCGGCTTTTCTATCTGGATTGCCTCCATGTGCTTAATAGTCGGGGAGAGCCGCTTGATCACTTACTCAAGCTGCTGCGTGGAATTCGATTAGAATGCAGCTTTTCATCATTTCCCATATAGAGCCTTATTTCACGCGATGATTACACATCGGTTATCAAACATCAACAGTAATCTACGAGGCAACCTTCAAGCTTAAATTAGTTCTGCAAATCTGCTTCTTGTGATCAGACATCAAAAGGTTTCCCATAAAGCACATTTGCCTTCCTGTGCAGCGGCATTGGTATTTCCAGATGGGATATAAACACTCCCGACATATCGCTTTATTTTTATCCCGTTTGTGCGATGCCGTTAAATTTTATTGGCAGAGATCATGGACTTAACGTGTGAAATAGCGTGATTAGCTTTATGGGCGGATTAATGTGTCGTGCCGTCCTGTTAAAGAGTCCAACGGTGAAGTGAAGTGTTCCATCTTCAAAAATATTAAGCCAGCAATACTTTCTTATTAGCTTTATGGAAGGTTTAAACAATATAAAAGCTTAATTCATAGTTAATTCACAATTTATAGATCAGTTAAAAGGCCTAAAAATAAGAGCAGCTTGGGTTGCCAGGTTGTAAAAAACCTCTCTATTCAGGTCATTAATAATTCATGTTTCTCACTTTCTTTTAAGTGAACAGGTCAGCAGTTTTAAATATTAATAAAGTTCTGGTAATGGAGTCCTGACATGTCAATAAAGTAATTAATAAATGGTGACATTTTCTCACTTTGTAATGAGCATCAGAGTTCACAAATAGTAATAACGTGACTTATTGGAATATCATTAAATGCAAATCCAGCACTGCTCTCTCATGAGGCAGCCTTTAGAAATTGTAAAGAACAGCTCATTAATGCTTAATTAACCATTTCCTAATGATTTATAGATCAGTTATAAGCCGTTAATGAGAGCATTTTTGAGTGTGGTAGGTGATTGTAAAAAATCTCTCTGGGTGGTGTTGATGCTATGCCTTTTTAGCTGCAGGGCATCTACAATCAATTATTAAGCTATCTATTAGCATTTACAAATGAGCCTGTTACATGTGTTAATAAAGTCATTCAAAAAGGTCATGAGTCACAGCAAAAGTTATCTACAGTAAGTTACTTCTTTGAAATTTTAATATTGATACACTATTGACTTGTTAATGGTTTTATAATTATCCATCAAGTCTCCAGCGGTTTATTAATAGCATAATATAATAACAGGGCTGTGGTGCAGACAGCCTGCAGTGTTCTGCTGGCAGGATCGAGTGGAGGAAATATCCAGAACATGAAGTTTTATAAGCAAATGGTTGAAAAAGAATGAAACTGTTCACCTGTGAGATATACAGAATATTATTATATATGAACTCCTTGGATAGTGATACTGAAATGCAGTGGAGTGAAAAATACAATGTTTCCTTCTGAAATGGGGTGATGTAGAAGTATAAAGTATAATAAAACAGAAAGTACTTTAAAACTTTGCTAAATTACAGTATGATTCTCGTAAATGTAAGGAGTTACTTTCCACCGGATGGTGAAGATGATTAGCAGCAAGCTGGCAACCCAGTTGTAATCAATAATGGCCCTATCTGCATAAAGCATTAGTACATTTTGAATTAACCATTAGCACAGAGCTTATTGATGACAAAGGGGCCACTTTAAATCCATTAATAGCTGTCAAAGTGAGAAGCAAGTCTGTATGGAACTGAAGTGGTTGGCTGTGGTGGGATGTAACTAAGTACATTTAATCAGGAAGTGTACTTCAAGTGGAGTTGAAATGAAAAATGTCCTTATCAACCACGTTTTTTAACCCTTTTAGATCACAACATATGTCTAAAAAAATGATTTCGTCGTATTTTATATCAAAATCTAATTTTATTTTATTCCACTCGGAAATACTAGATATACTCTTGGAATGCTCAACTTTAAATACAATTATCTGTAGTTACTTGAAGTAAAACTTCTATACTTGTAGAAGCCAGTATTGTTAGTTTTATCCCTCTACATGTAAATGCCAGCTGTAGTTTGTTTGCAGATTAAGATTATTAATAAAGAATAGAAACCAACACCCAGCGGTATATGAAGCAGTTGAAATTGGCTCCACCTTTACCAGCTTCAATATTAAAATGACAAAACCACAACTCGAAACAAAAAAGGCCTTTTCCATCTGACGTCAATTGCTTTATTATTTACCATCATTATTATTTTCATTACTTTATTGTTTCAACACCGTCACCTTGCACTGTTTGTTCTTTGATTGTTTCTTTTAAAAGTGTATTTTATGTATGTACGGTGTCCTTGAGTGACCAGAAAGGTGCCTTTGAATAAAATGTATTATTATTTTTACTTATGCATCTCTAATGATAATAATAAAAATAATACAGTTTCATGATCTTGAAATGAAATGGGACATTTTGCATAATAAGCACTTTTACTTTGGGTATTTCCACTATGTTTTGATGCTGATACTTTGATCCCACCACTGTTGGCCACCATGACACACTATTAAAATTGGGAGGATGAGAAGGTCCGGATGAGTGTCGGCTGTGAGATCACTTATCCGCCGATGTTTCCCGGATCCAGAGTGAATCCAAACAGGCTGCTCAACCAGCGAGTAGGGACTTGCAGAAAGCGTTTGCCTGGGGTTTTGCTCGGTGGAGGGAGGATTAGGCACAGAGGACCCTGCCAAGCATTAGAGTGTTACAGGAGGGATCGAGAACAAATGAGTAATGAAATGACTGACTCATTGAGACCAGTGAGAGACGTGAGACGCGCCATGTGTTTGTTCCAAGCCTGCTCCTGTTAAGGTCCCATCGCAGTCAGAGCGTGACAAAAAGAATTTCCTGACATGTTTTTAATTGTTGCCTCCTCCTTGTCATGCATGTCACTCATACAAGCAATTAGGCTTCCTTCATCCATGTCTAATAAAATGGGAAATTTCGCTGCTGCATAATTGTAGCAGCAGAGAGAGAAGTTTTACTAGGGGGGGAACGAGACTGTTTAAACCGTCTCTTTTATAGCAATAGATAATAGTAGCTAAACACAAGCATTCTATAATAACAATATCTGCAGCTTAATGAGGTACAATGTCACACAATCACACGATGGGTCACTGTCATCCGAACAAAAAGGCTGGTTTGCCGATAGATTTATGCATTTATTATGTTCTTTTACATTGTCTCTCCACCCTCTTGCTCCGGAGCCCACAGAAAACCGTTATAAAGTAAAATGATTGTAATTCAAGGCCACAGAAGCAAGGAACCATATCCCCACGAGCAAATACAAAACAGAGTTGGTAACAGGATTGCAACACCAAAGTGAAAGCATGTCTGCCAAGTCTACACATTCAAAGACCACAAACATCAAACGGGTTTTTCCAGGCAGTCAGGGGTTTCAGTGTTCGCAGAGAAGAAAACAAACAGGACTGTTTCTAGCTGAGCAACGATGGATATTTCCAAATGGGCACAGGATGGGTGTTTTTGTGTGTGCGAGTACAGATGCTAAGGGACTGTCTATGATTGAGTGAACCATCTGCATGTTACATGTGATCCATTTACAGTACAGAAATGTTTTAAGCAAGACAGCATGAAAAGGTTAGCGAGGAGCGCATATTTTCGCCCAGGCCAAAGAGCAATAACATCACAGAGTGGTCTCTGATCTATTTTTTCTTTCTTTCTTTTTTAAGTTGTCCTTAATATTCATCCCCATGCTCGGTCTACTGGCTGGCTGAGCTCCATCAAGACAAAGGCCCAAGAAGATCATTGGTTATCTGATTGACCACGACAGGAAATGGAAACTGTTTGCATTTCCTCCAGGCTTTTATAGTGAAGCCGGCACAACAATAAAACACAGGGTAAGCCTCAGTTGGCATCTTGCAGATTAATATGAGTAGCTGAGGGGGATGCTTTGGAAATTGCTCTGACTAGAAATGTGTCAAGGCTGACAGGTTTTTTTTTCTTTTCCAGTTTGATTCCTATTAAGCACTTTCCTCTCATCTAATTCAATAAGTGCCAAAGGGAGTTATAATAATCATATTCATTCTTGATCCTTTGGGATGTCTTTGGAACCCATAAATACTTTTACTTTTCTTTCTTCTACACATTTTTTCTTTTTTATCTTCAGAGGTTCATATATCTTCAGAGGTTTTATATTTCCAAGCTAATAGAGTACACACAGTAAAGTTAGCTTTGGAAAATGCACAGAACCCCCTACAATCAAAGGGGTCCCTGCGAAAGTGCTATGCCACCAAGCCATTATGACATCTTTGAGCTTCAAATAAAATCCCTCTACTGATGTATTGAAAATACAATCCATATCATTCATATGTCTATATTAGAGCAATAAAGCACGACGATCTTTTTTTTCTCTGCCCTTTCAAATGAGTCTATACATTGCAGCATTTTATATTTTTAAAGGGAAACAGCACACAGAGTTCAGATGTTAAATTCATGACAGCCAAATTAGAAAATTCTCTCTCAAAGCTACAAATTAGAAGAGTGTCAATAAATGAGTCGTACTTCCTAATGAGCTTCAGAACTTATCTTTTCCAAACCAGTAAATATCTCCTGGTTCCCCCCGGCACCCCCTCCTCCCCCCAAAAAAACCCAGAATGCAAGTATTATTTAACAGATTTTGCACAAACATCTCTCTCACATCACAGATAAGGGATCAGAAAAACTCTCATTTCTCAGTTCTTTACTAAGAGACTAAATCATTTTCACTTTAAAACCGTAGCTGTTGTAGGAGGCTGGATTTGAGGCAGCAAGAGTCTCAAATCTCACTCAGTAAAAGAGTGCTACGAGTGAGTGTGAAGGGCTGCTGGGGGGTGAAGAATAGCATAAGCTCCCTTCCGCCTATTTTAATGTAAAATATTCCTCCCTCACAAAATCTGTTGCTGTAGTCTGTACAACACCCAAACAAATACAACAAACAGGAACAAACAGAAATGCTACCTAGTATCTCCTCAACTTGTAACAATTCTTTTTCTTAAATTTTAAGGTCAGTGCAAAAAAAAAAAAAAAAAAACTCTTACAGAGCTGGATGGCAGCCACAGTAAACAACACAGCTCAATATCAGCTGACCAGCAGCAGCAAGTTAAGTGGAAATCCTGGCGTAACCCAGCCTCCTCATCACACCACCGCACACGTCCTCTATTAGTCTGATGTCCTTTCGAGGCATGTTTTGTCTCCACGTGTTAATGTTGGCTGGTGAAATGTCTCCTTCGTACATGAGATTGTACAGGCTCGTGGAGGTGGTGAACAGGAGTTGGTTGAGGGATGCCGGTGAGACGGGCACCCCCAGAAATGTGTGTATGCTCCCCGCCGTCTCCTGCGGGAAGTTGACCACGTCCTCAAACCTCACTTGGAGGTAGGACTCCTCGGGGAGACCCTCGCTGACTCTCAGCACTGCTGCGGTGTGAGCCAGCCACAGATGAGCCAGTATCAGGATGGGGTTGGTCTCCGAACGGGACAGCAGCCGCTGGATGATTTTAAACTCTGGCGCCGCGGTCGGGCACCCGTTACCCACAGCGCCCTCCTTGAATATCAAGGAAAGGTGTTGAGGGATGTTTTTCAGGGAGTAAAGGCTGGGCTTGCTGTTATAAACCATGAGATAAATCCATGCACGAGGGTCTCTGACCAAGTAGATTGTCCTCAGGGAAGAGCCCACAACCTCCTGAATGAAAGGCAGTTTGAGCGCCCAACTTCCGCTCCGCATGTTGAGGACCACCCGGGCGTTTGGGTACTCCGCAACATGGCGTCTCATCTCCCTAACATACTCTGCATCCCTGTCCAGGCTTGCCCTTAGTTTACCTTTCAGCTCAGACGCCGGCTCCCTCCTCCTGGATCTCTTCTTTCTGTCCCTAGAGGGGCCGACTCTCTGGGGTGGTTTGACCCTACTGCCCTCTACCAGCTGAATATTCTGCAAGTGCAGCTTGGTGTTGTGGACCAGCGAATGCAGCCAGCCCTGAATAATCTTAAACCGCCCCTGCACAGCGTCTGACCTTGACCACTCGCAGGCGTCGACCAGAGAGTCAAACTCGAACTCGGTCTCGGGAACATCCACGTGCTCAGTGGGAACTCGTATGTAAACAAAGTCTGAGCTGTTGTAGAAAAGGTGCTTGAGTATGTCGGATCCCGATCCGGGAAGGGTTGTTATGACGACAGTGGGGAGGGGGAGCCGGTGCTGCTCGTACAGTCTGATCTGTTTGTTTACTTCGCTTTTGGCACCCGCGACTTTCCATTTTACCCCACAGAGGAGCTGATCGCAGCTGTTAGAGACGAACAGCAGCTCGGCTATCCACAGAATGAGCACGGACAGGAGGGCGTAGCGCATCAGCCTGCTGAAGCAGACATAAAACTTTCTCTGCATGGTCAAAAATCCTATGGCCACACAGAGAACGACCCCAGCGATCACATTGACCGTGAAACCAAAGTCAAACAGCTGATTATCACTGCTGATTTGTTTGGGGACAACTTGAGTCCCAAGGCCGTAACGAGTGATTTGATATCTATCCTCGACTTTACAGTGACCTCCAAACCCCAAATAAGTCGACCTAGCTCCTATGTCTTTGTAGTTTGTCACAATGGAGACGATCTTCTCTGTGTTATTTATGGTTAAAGAAAGTCTCACTCCATTTTTGCTAGAATCCATAAATCTACAGCTGGACACTTTGACGTATGGCCCATGTAACACGTAGGCCACTCTGCTGACCGTGCCCGTCATCGGGAAAGTGACATTGACGTACTGGGTCCACCTCTTTTTAAACTCAGCCGCCTGCTCTGCCTCTTGGATCCTAGTATCAGGGCTGTGACCCTGGCTGTCAAACCAGAACATTTTATAATGGGCATCCCACACATCCATCATGGCACCATTATATCTATCCATGAATCTGAAAGGAACGTATTTAAAGTCAATGTCAAGATTGTGGAAAAAAGCGCTGAGGGACTTTACGGGCGAGTCGCTCCGTGTCTCTACGTGGTCGAGCACCAGCAGCGTTTGCGAGTTAAGCAGAACCAACGCTCTGTACACACTCTTCAGTTTCATGGCGGGGGAATAAGCAGACGCCGCTTCGCCACTCACAAACATGGTGTCCCTGTGTGAGGAGGCGACAATCACCTCCCCTCTGGCCTCACCCACCCCCTCATCAGTCCAGCGCAGCCACTTAGCGCACTCGCCCAGCTGACCCTCCCACGGACTATTACACTGACTGGTGGGAGACGGACTGAACACCAAGACATTGTTAAGGTAGCTGAACTTTGGACCATAAAGTGCTTCGGACACAAACACCTGTCCATTGGGAGCGAACGTGAAAGAGTTCTGATCAGGGTGCTCGTGACCCGGGTTAAAGCTGTTCCAGCCCTCCACCCAGGAGTAAGGCTTGTCATGGACGATGTCATAGACCGCACGGCCACCCAGCTTGCCGGACTTAAAGGAGACAAAAGTATTACCCTGGCCGTTTGGTAGCCCCGCTCCGTAGGTCACCACGCCCCAGTTTGAGAAAATATGCATCCTAGCTTTTCCAAAGTCGTGGGGAGGCTGCGGCGTGAGGTGGGAGTTGTACCAGATGTATTCCGTGTGAAGCGTGGCCCAGCGCTGGGCGGACGACTGCCCCATGGGACCGTCCTTGGGTCGGTGCTTGCGGATCTGTTGGGCCAGCCAGTTGCCCGTCCCGTTCCTCATGACGAACGAATCGAGGAAAACCAGCTGGCTCTCTGGCCCGTAAAACCAATTGTAGTTGGAGTCTGCGATGCCCACGGTTCTCTGAAACCCCGGCAACAGAGTGGCGTAGTAAAACCAGAAGTGTTCCCGTAGCCAGTTGTTCTGCAGGTTGTCAATGCTGAAATGTCGCTGGGCTAAGAAGACATACTGTGTGATGGACTTGGCTGTATAGCTCCCGTAGGCAACTCCCTCATCCAGAGACCCATCAACAATGTGGTTTAGGAGAAACATAGTTTTCTCCATGTAGTTCACCGCCACTTGTTTCCAGATCATCGACTCCGGGTGGTCGTGTGATCCAACCACGATCGCACCGGTTAGGACGGCTAAAATGTTCGTGGTTTGATGGTTTTGGAGGTACTGTTTCCCCCACCCCCTGTACTTCGAGAGCTCAAACAGCTGCTCTGTCTCAGAGCGAATTTTCTTGAGGTAAACGTCCTTCCTCCGCCCGTCCAGGTAGGAGTAAATAAAGTCATAAGCAGTGGCAAACCCAGTGAGAGAGTGCGCCATGGGGACCTCGTCGTTAGGAGCACTGGTTACCTTCCAGTCGGGATATTCAGCCATCCTATCCATAAACTTGATAAGAAACTGCAGGGCAGCAGAGTCGTCCGGGCATAACAGGCAGTAGAGAGCCAGGGGAGGCAGGTTGTTCCCATAAATCTCATTCCACTTGCTTGTAAACTCTGCATGTTTCACAGGGGGCATGTAAAAGGGAACATTAGACAACATGGTGAGCGCAGCGGCCCGGATGACCTTATATATGTGGCTGTGGGTGGTGGAGGACCTTTGCCTCAAGTGCAAGACATCCACTTGGTTAAAATATAGGTTGGGATGGGAGTCGGCAGAGTGAAGTCTCCACTGCTCGGTCGCTCTGGCTTGTGTGAGCTTGACCTGCAGCAAGTCATCTGTAAAAATGTCTCTGTCCGTGGCGTTGAAGACCCCCGAGAACGCCGTCCCCACCGCGAACAGTGGCAATAAAAAAACAGAGTACACTACCCAGTTAACTGCCATGTTGCCCGGCATTTGGGAATACATTTTACTGCATTTAAAAATTAGCTTGATTTGATTTCTCCTTTTAAAATGCCGTTATAATGTCCCATGACTTTAGTTATTTCAGAGTAAAAGTCCAGGTGAGATATATTCATCCAAAGAGTCCCAAAAAAAAAATCATTTTATAAGACAAATGATGCAATATCAAAGTCCCGTGCATGATAGTCAAGAAGAGGGAGGGGGAAAAAAACTTTAGTGCAAGAACAAACAATCCACTTGGAACGATCTTCGAACATGTTTTGCAAAAGGCAACGAAACGCATCGCATTAAATATGCATCCATGTCTGACGGCAGGAAGGTGTTTCAGGTCCGTTCGCGCTTTAAATCCAAGAAGAAGAGAAATCCCGGACGTTCTCCTCGGTCCTCGTAGTAGTACGTGCGCTCGTGAAGACTGGCAGTCTCCCACCTCGCGTGCGCCAGTAACTCATATTGATCTCCTCCCCCAGCCCCACCACCCCCCCGAACAAAAAAAACACTTCCTCGCGGACAAACATCAGTCAGCCCCAGTCTGTGTCCGGTCCAATAGCAGCCACCCAAAGGCACCGTGTGCAGCCGGAGCGCGCCGCAACACCCGCGGACAGGAACCTCGGCGAACGACGCATCTCCGCAGACAGCATTGCTTGGTGCGACCCCGCTGCGGAGGCTCCGAACCGCCTGCTTAGCTGCTTAAAATTGCAAATCTCGCTTGGGAAATTGCCCCGTTTGCATTGTTAATTCCGGTAATGTCTCTTTTTCCCTCCTCCGCGTCTCTTATCTTCGGCGATTAGTGCGGCGAAGAAAAAAAAAAGAGGAGGAAAGTTGTCGTCACTCCTCAAGTATTCAAAGAATGAGACATTTTTTTTTTTTTTTTTTTTTTTGCTTGTCCGCAGGAAACAGTAAATCAGCCCGCAGAGATGATGAATAATCCGCGTGTAAATGGACTGTATCCGCGGGGATCTTTAATGTATCCGCCGCCGAGCGAGACGCACATCTCCGAAGTGCGTGCGTGTGTAATCTCCGGACGCGTCTCCGTTGTGCGTCCCCCCACACACCCTCCCTTCTTTCTCTCCCTCCCTCCCCGACTCTTCGCAGTCCGTTTGATTGTTTTCCCTGCACTGGATGGAAAATTTCCACTGTACAAACTGTAGAGGGAGCCGTAACTTTAGAAGCCCGGCCTCATTGCTGAAGTAGAGGGAGTGGGAAGGCTGAACATTCATGCCATGATATAGTCTCTCTCTCTCTCTCTCTCCCCTCTGGCTCATTACATTCTGGTGATCAATACGGCTACAGAAGCAAAAGTGCACAAGTTGTGATTAATAAAAGAAGAAGAAAGAAATCTAAGTCAACTAGATCTCCTAAAAACAGACACACAATGTGTTTTTGTTGAGAACACAACTGATATTAAAGGATACGTTTGACATTTTGGGGGGAAATAAGTGTTGAGAAGACCAAAATCACTATTCGTATTTATCTCTCAAAATAAGCATATTTCCTAAAATTACAAACTTCCATTTTTTCTAACTTGGCCAGTGAAGCTAACATCTAAAATAAGTTGAATATTTGAATATATATATGATATATATATATATATATATATATATATATATATATATATATATATATAATATATATATGTATATGTATATATATATATATATATATATATATATAATAATATGTATATATATATATATATATATGTATATATATTATATATATATATATATTATATGTAATATATATATATATATATATATATATATATATATATATATATTATATATATATATATATATATCTGACGTCTAGTTTAAATTCAGGTTATTCAGGGTTCTAGTCTAAGCCTGGACGTTTCAACGTTTTATGAATTTTTTATGATGTTTTAAAAATATGCTATACGTAGCCTGCTAAATCTCAGTCTATATCAGATCAAGAGATGTCTAGTGCTGAGTGGCATACGCTCAGCGAGAAAGCAAATAAGCCAACATCAAAAAATGTCAGTCTATGACTTCAATATATTTTTTTAAGAATGTTTCAACATTTGGTCAGTTCACTGGTGGTTTTAGAGGTGCTGGTATGATGGTTCTATTACCTTTACACACCTGGGGGGTTTTCTCTCTCCTGTGATTAATCAGCACGTCAATATGTTTTTTTCCTATATAGTAGCCGAGGGTTATGAGTTGCACCTCTAGCTTTGACGATTATGAAACAATAACCGTGAGGCTCTGTGAGGGACCGAGTCGGTTGCAATGAGGACAACAGATAGTAACTTCAAAAAAAGGGGGTTTTATTTACCCAAAATATACAGAAACAAAATTACTCAAATGAACATAAGGTCTGGGCCCTTAAAAGAGGTAAAATTAACAGAACTGTACAAAAGTCAACTGAATAAACTAACAGAAGACAAAACAGAACAGAATTAAACAGACCTAACTAATGAACACAAGGGCGAACTTATATACTGGGTGGTCAGCCCATACTACCAAAAGAGGGGTTAACTTAACCCTAAACACAAAAGACCACAGCTAATTCCCAAACAAAACAACTTAGGAACGGTAACTTATAAAATAAACACAGTCTATACATAACCAAACAAAACTGAAATTGCTAATGATCTAAGGAAAATAATAAACATAACTAAACCACTAAACTTCCCCCCACGGTGCACCGGTCCTTGGGTTGGCCCAATTAGTGCTGCCTGTTATAAAAAGGGTCGAGCTTGTGGGGCCGGATCCTTTTATCTGGAGGATCCCAGCAGCCGCACCAACAGCACCAGCAGCACCGGTAACTCAAAAGAACAAAAGAGAAATTAGAAACAATACTGAACAAAAGCTAACTAAACATGTGTGCTCAAATAAAAACTAATGTACTGTCAAATAATAAAATAAATTGTATACACCCAAAACCTGTGTGAGTTATTTCAATATTTAAATGTTAACCTATTGAATGTATAATGCCCCTAAACAAAATATGGTAACAAATATAGAAACATGGTGTATAGT
Organism: Chelidonichthys spinosus; assembly: GCA_029853015.1. Classification (NCBI taxonomy): domain Eukaryota; kingdom Metazoa; phylum Chordata; class Actinopteri; order Perciformes; family Triglidae; genus Chelidonichthys; species Chelidonichthys spinosus. The sequence goes on from CM056837.1 coordinate 15,779,617, forward strand.
GTGAGTGTAGGTGCAAAGGGCTACTACCCTTGTATCATGGCTGTGTGGCCACGACTGTGGCCATCACAGGCTCCTTGATGATTCCCAACTTTATTATTCCTATCAATCTTGACAAAGGCAGCGCAGATATGATCCACTCAAATAACTAAATTTGCTTTCCGGTGTATTTTTTGGAGGCAGCAACATATCACATATGTATCCCTATTCACTCGCTGTCTCCACCACTTTTTAATGTGTTTGATGTCAGCAACTTCAATGCCATCATGTTATATAATGTCAGTACAGGCCTCTGATGTACAATTCATGTTACTCAGTTGTAAGTATGGTTTTTGTTTCACAGCAAGTTCAAGTCTCACCGGTGAGGACTCTCCAAAGTACAGTAAAGACTCTATACTGTGATGTTTTCAGAAAAGCAAAAAAAAAAAAATTGGAGGAAAAGATTAGTCAACTAAGACTTTCTTTGTTCAAGGGAAGCCCTAGAATATAAACGGGTTTATTACTTTAAAAAAAAAAGTTTTCAACCTTGCCTTGGTGATACTGGAGGGTTCAAATTAGAAGAAACAGCATCTTTTTCAGAAAAGTATGGTAGATTAAAAGGAAGTAAAAAAAAATGTTTTTCTTTTTTTGTTGCAGTGTGGATCCCTTTGCCGTACCCAGACTTTCCCTTCCATTAACTGTCCATCTGTTCAACCTCCATGTTTCTCAGCAGAGTACTTTTGACTAATTTGATCTCGATTTAGTCGCCATCCGCTTGCATTATGTCCCGTCGTCACTGAGAAACCGCTCCTCCAAATGAGCTCCAGGCGAGAGGAATGTTTGTCTGTTGCACACAACCGCACTCCTTTGAAGTTTTTTGCTCCAAAACTAACAGGAATACACTTCTAAACTAGATCCCTCCCCCGTCAGACTGGAGAACAAGTCCAACTGAGCATCCTAATTAGAGGAAGCCTCGGCGCGGTGAAACCATTGAATGGTGACAACCGCCATGGAATAACACTCTAATCACTCTCACCCGCAGCTGCTCGGCCTCGGGTTGAGCAGAAGGTCCTTGAGTCGTTGCTCGCCGCCGGTTGCCCAGCGACGACAGCATCGCGTCTGATTAGAGAAGATCAACTGTAGATCGCCTTGAAGGGTGTCGAACATGAATCCCGAACGCGCCGCTGATTGACAGGTGGCAACTAGTGTCTCCACGGCGACTGTAGCTCACCTGCTGTTTATGCTGGCTGTTTGAAGCTTTGTAAATCTTGGCTTTGCTTGTTGAGAAGAAGAAAGAAGAAGGGAAGAATTCTGCCATACATATTGAAAGGAGAGGTGTGCTGACAGTCAGTGCCCTTATTAAAAATAAGCCATGCTGGGTGCAAAGAGAGGTGTGAAGCAGGCCCTTGAAAGACCCCCCTCTTTCTCTCCTTGCAGAGAATTTCAATTCCCACCCACCCCCACCCCCCCAAAGAGTCTCAGGTTGCCCAGCATGCCTGTGTCCTGCATCCGGGCAGAGGGAAAATTGGCTCCAACTGTTTCAGGTTTCAAAGATGGATTCAGTGCCTTCTCTCTCTCTCCGTCTGTCAATCAAAGTCTCCTCCAAACAAACCATGAAGCCACAGTGTACTCTCGGTGCTTTCACCGTGGTCCCTCGAAATCTATTAAATCTACTCGTCCAGAGAAAAGGGAACCAGCTTACCTGATGAGCCTGGAAATGGAAACACTCATCGCTCAGGGGGCCTTTTCCGTAATAATAGTAATAATGTCCACACACACAGATGGAGAGATTCTCAAGAGAGGCTACTATGATACAATCTTGTGAGCTTTAACAAATCGAACTGTCACCTCTGCGAACAATTTTTCTATTCCGGAGCGTCTCATTGACTGGATTTGTGTTGCTGATCTCGAGTTTCCGAGGCGGTGACTGTGCTTTCAGCCTCGGGACATAAGAACGTACAGTATGCACAAGGAAAACACTCACTATTCTCATAAATAATGTCCACAACTTCAGCATTTGTAACCGACTGCACTGCGTTACCTTCCAGTAGCGTTCGCACCCGTCTGATGATGCGCCGGAATACACGCCGCGTAATGTGGACTGACATCTGTTGTCGTTTCCCATTTACCGAGGTCACCCTTTTCATCGTTTCACCCCCCGTTCGTTCCGGTTTGCACATCACTTCTGTCATTTCTTGCACGTGTCTTGCATTTCCTTCCGTAACTTCCATCAAGTGGAAAGAACAGACAGTCGACGACGACGAGCGGCCAAGAACATCAGACGGATGCAAATGCTAAAGGAGGCACGGGTGTTTGCTTGAATCTCATATTTATCGGCTGTAGCACACAGGGCCGTGTTTTTATTTACAGTTTCTTTTAACTTATCCTGGCGGAGTAGTGCCGATGACCTTGTAGTACACAGAAGTGCTGCGGATTATTTACGACGGAGCGAGGAGAACAAAAAAAGAAATGTAGAACATCCCGGAGTGGAGATGAAGCTCCAAACTCACAAAGAAGAAATACCTCAACATTAAAATGCTAAATCCAGTTTGTAAAACCTTTTTCAGAATGATAGAAACATTTTAGAGGACGTCTAACGTTGCAATCCGAAAGTATACTGAGAATAAAAGTATATGAAATATCCTTCATTATTATTACTACTTCCTCCATCCTTTCAAACGCCGCTTAAAATATGCATATGGCTGAGGATTTACAAAGGGTGCAACAGGAAACTGAAAAAGACATTGAGCTTTGTTGAGGGGGGCGAGACAACGGTGGAAGTGATTGTCAGTAGCATCCAAGGGTTTTCATTATAGTGTTGCTGACCAAACCTTGATATTGTTTTTTTAAGGGTATATCCTTGGATTGTTTTCGCTCGGTGATTTACGGAGTCTGTCTTGTCCTATTTATTGTCTCTGTGTTTGTGGAGCTGGGTGTTGTGTTCACCCTTGTGAGGATATGTAAAGTGAAAATTAGAAGTTATATTGCTTATAAATCTAAATTAATGAAATGAATAATAGCAGTCTGAAGAAACAAGAAGAAATGCAGCAGACAAGTAGGAGGTGATCTGGTCATTAGATGATGAGTGATTATAGTTTTATTTCTCAAGGTTTCTTTGTATATTTTGGTTAATTAAACAATCTGAGAAGGTAAAATCACTTCTAAAGTTTAGACATACCTTACTTCAGTGACTATTGGTCATCATAACAACATAGCTGTGTTTTAAGGGATGTCAATGAATGGACGCCCAACATGAGCCTTCATAGTTTCTGTCCAAGTCCAAGATATGTATGCGCTAGATATGATTGCTCCAGTATTTTGTCCCGTTGATTTTGTTGTAGAAAAAAAACTATGAAAGAAAGACACGTTTTTAATTGGACCGAATCTGCCTCAAAACATACAGAGGTAAATCAACTCCAGGTCACTGAGCAGAGCTGTTTTAGGGTAGTATATTTTAATCATGAACCGTTCCAAAGGAGGAAATGAATGTATCCGATGATGGAGGATTCACTGATCCGAGTTCTGCTGCGCGGTGCCCATGAAAAATTTACACGCGAGTGTGATGTTGATACAGTACCTGTTCAAGTCCTCAGAGGTGTACAACGCAACTTCTGAAACATGTCATGAATATTTTAGATGCTAATTTCAGCATCCCGTAAGGATCATTTGAATTTTAAAAAGGCACGCTTTTACGAGTGGAGACAGGTAAAGAGATGAAGATAGTAGGAAAATAAGGGGAAAAAAACAGCATGAACCACAGATACAGCCAATTGAAGCTCACAATAGTCCCTGGCAGCGCCGCGGCCACAACACAGTGTTCCTCTCGCTAGGATTGATTTTGCTCTGTTCCCCCATTTGCTGATACGGCTATGCAGATAGTGGTTTATGCAATGCGACACATTGACTCTGTACAGAAGTGAATAAACAGCTCTCAAAACTAATTCCAATCCCAAAGAGTGACATGTGATTTTCTCTGAGGGTGCCAAATGAAACATCCCACCGTGGCTGATACACCATTTGCTGCCAGTTGAGGTTTTAGCTCTTTGCAGGGTGAGATTACAACTCCAGCGCGCGCACACACACACACACACACACACACACACACACACACACACACACACACACGCACACACACAACTTTCTTGCAACTTTCAGAGAGTCTGGGGTTTTAATCTGACACCGTCAGGACTCGTCGTCTGGCAGCACACACATCAAAGACTTGTGGAGAGATTCTGTGTTCTCATAGGTGCACATTATTCAAATGGGGCAAAAACCTGCTTCTCATAGTTTGGGGTTCTACACCTCATAAGCTTCTGCGGCTGACATGTTGCCGCGCGGCTGGGGGAATAGGATATGAGTTTCTAGTGTCACTCACGGCGGCATCCGGTGGGGGAAACTGCAGTGTCTCTGAAAAGGGACTAGGAGATGAGAAGCGGAGCAGAGATATAACTGTGCCTACATCTCATCATGCAGTGTTTTGGCAGGAGAGAGCAGACCTCTCCCAAAGTCTGCACCGCTAGCCCCCGACTCCCCCGGCTCCGTCTGTGATGTACATAGACTGGTGTACGGGAGCGCTACATAAATTCATGAGACTATTTGGCCCTAATTAAAATCCATAAACAAGCGCAAGTGCAAGTTCATCTGCAGTTCACGGCAAAATGTCTCATTGATTTCCTGTGTTCTTGTTACAGCCAAGGAATTCTGAATGGTGGCCTTTCAGGGGCAAATCGCTTTGCGAATAATCTTCCCCTCAGGAAAACCCATTCTCCAAATGGATAGTCGTGCTACAAATGTTTCATATCTCAAGCTGTGTTTTTTGTACCCTATAATTTGGTGCTGTTGTGCATAGGAAAATATCTCTCCATGCTACGGCTACTGCATCCACTCCCTTGTTTTTAGCCACGTTAGCAGTTTAGCTCGATGTGTGTTGGCTGGTCCACCCCTCTGAAATATCTCAACATTGATGGATTTCAATGGAATTTGCCTCAGATATTCATGGTCCTCAGACCATGAATCATGGTGACTTCGGTGACCCTCTGACTTTTCCCTCTAACACCACAAGGCTGATATTTTCAACTTTTAGTAAAATCTCTGGTCTACTGTTGGATGGATTGCCATGACATTTGGTACAGATATTCATCCCCGGAGATGAATCCTAGAGACTTCGCTGATCGCCTTGACGTCTATTGGATGGATTGCTGTGAAATATCATTCAAACGTTCATGTTCCCATCAGTATGAAATATAATAACTCTGGTGATCCCTTAATGTTTCCTCTAGGGCCATCAACAGGACAACATTTCAATTTGTCAATGCTTCCCTAAAGCCTCAGCCTTTTGGTGCTAATCTGCAAATGTTAGCATGCTAACACGCTTCATTTAGATTGTGTAACCTGAAGGAGGGTTTCTGGAACTATTCTTTGAATTCAACGAGCCGTTCCAAGGGAGGCAACAAGCTTCAGTCTTGTCTACACTTCTTCACTTCACTGTGGTTAAGACAAAATACGTAAAAGCCATCATTTCAATGCATTCATAAAACAATATATATGCGATTATGCACAGTAAGCAATCCTGTCTTGCAATTTGTTGGAAGGAAATCTATAATTTTTTTAAAGTTTAATATTGCTTAGACAAGACCAGTGGGGTATAAAATAAATGATAAGGACAGTGGATTTCCTGTTAAGATGTGTCTGCAGCGTACTGAGAACATTGAGATTAAAACACACTTTGATGAAAAATGAAATTATGAACACAGGCTTGTCCTCAGTGAAGGATGCCTCACTAGAAAAGAGGCTGCCTTCCTGAGCCTTGAAGTAAATCCCTTGACATCTCCTGATGTGATTTTTAATTAATTCGGAAGTTTCTTACACAAAAAAGAACAGGAAACTTTTACCTTTGGGGGAACATCCTGATACTGTGGTATGACTTTTAATGGCATGTCTTCATTCCATTGCAAAATGCCACAAATCTATTTAATTCCATCACAGTGAGACACGCACAACAAGTTCCTGTCGCTACCTGTTTAAGGCTAAACAATCAATCTAAGTGCCTGGATGACAAAACCGTGATCAAATAAAAGTGTCTGATTGAATAAATGTGTCAACCTTTTCCTGCCAACGGTTTGGATCCACTCGTCTCTGGAAGCGGAGCCAGTGCTAATTACAATTTATGTAATAATTTGGAGAGATCCTAAAGGCACCAAAACGCTGCCTAAATAACATTCTCAGACTCCCGGACAAATGCACAAATGCTCAATTAGCATCAGGTCTGGTTATAGGAAAGTCCTTGGCAAATGGTGACGATTATAGCTGAGCTCGTTAGTGGGACGCCCACTTGTGCCTTGTTGACACCATCGTCATTCTGCGAGACATTTACTCCCATTACAAATTAAATGGAGCATTTCTGACTTGTTGTGTTGGTAAGTGTTGGAGAGAGGCGACTCCATAACCTCTTATACGAATAAACAGATAAATGCAACACTTTTAGCCACACCCACCAGTGATGTCACAGCGTACCGACACACCCTGATGTACACTTCTACATCCCTGCAGCAAGGTGAGTTAAACTACAATTTATAATCTAACACGATCATCCAGCAAAAATAACAAACTTTAAAGCCAGAATGTGTCAAATTTAAACATTTCTGGTAACAACACAATGGGGTGATAATTAAAGGCCACAATAATTATTTCTCCAATAACAAAAACATTAATTATTCAAACAATAATTAGGGTGCAAAAAACAACACATAGCTGCTTTATGTTTAACAAATAATATTTGGATTTTCTTGTTGAGAGTTAAGATATAAAGAATGAAAATGATGCTCTGATGTCTTTGTGGTAGTTATGAAGCTGTTCTTAGCATTAAGACTGGAAACAACAAGCCTGAATCTGTCTGGTGTTAAGACGTTATTATTATTGGATAGTGCGGGGCTCTTTTAAAATAATCGAAGATAATCTATGCTAACTTGCTTCCCATTTATCGTACAAAAACTGAGAGTAGTATCGATATTTCGGGTAACATTTCTAACTTTCACTGTTAGAGACACAGAGGAAAACTCAATTTAGTTGTGTGAATCTTTTTTTTTCCCCATATGAACAACCTCCATGTTTCTGGTTGTCATGCCTTTTGTTTCACTTCAATGTATCAGGCGTATTCAGTGGAAGATCCTTAGAGAATATGTTACCAGTGTTTCAAACTTTCATCTCTATCTCGACATTTCCCCCTGAAATAAACACTGATCTCTAATTGGGTTCTGCATATATATTAAAAAAAAAAGCAAAAGCAATGTGATTAAAATTTCCCACCAAACAAACAGTCCCAGTCTCACTCAGCTGACAGTGTTGTTGTTGCGTTAATAAGAGCCCGCGCTTATCATTTACTTATCATTTTATGTAAATTTGGCAAGCAGCTGCGCGAGAGCCTTTCAAACAGAGCGCGCCAGAGACATTTACATGTTATAATAGCTCTGTGATTTACGCAGACTGCAGGAGGTGAGTGAATCCAACCATCCAACAGGCTGTCAGTCTGCTCAACCCTTGACAAGAAAAAAAAGAAAAAAATCACACCATGGTCTGCTTGGATTGATTAGCTTCAGGCTCCTGCCTCTTGATTGGCAGCTTCAATTCTGCAGCACTCGGCAGGGTAACATAGTATCGGGTGTCAAAGTGCTCCAGTGATTGAGCTCCGCAGACCACAGTGAGGATGGGGAAAGTTGGACAAAATGTTTTAAATGTGTACATGCCGTCAGGTTGATACATTGCAACGAGAATGTCCATATCATCAAAGGCCATAGCTGCCGGCGAACTGTGTGGGGGAACTGTGTGGGGGTTTTAGAATCTTAAAACTGTCAAACTTTTTAGGCTGATTTCTAGACACGTTGGATTGAAATTAGACTTCCTTAAGAACATTTATAAATTCACTATTTCTCTAACAGGACGTAGTTCCTCTGTTTATTTCCTTTGAATTTCTTCGAAGTTATAATTAAAGGTCTATTTTATCAGACAGTAGTTATGATAAAGTTTGTGTGCTGATCTCAGGAGGAATCTTAACACAAAAAAAATATAATTGAACAGTTAACTGAATAAACAAATTATGACCAAATCAAATAATGAATCATCACTCCTGGCTACTGCACTGCATATCTTGCACAGTAAAGTAGAATTATGAAGTGAATGAAAAGGCTTGTGTTGGTTTATGCAGATAAGAAACGTTATCGTCATTATGCTGCTGTGCTAGACAACAATCTAATTACCAAGACATTCTGTGATATAAAGGAGAATATAAAAGTCAAAATAAGCAGTGATCAAAGCGCTATCCGGTGTGCAAATATTAAATGCACATATACCACTATTTTAAGCTTTGTACGTTGTAATATGTGAAGACAGTACTCTAATACGGTTGCATTCGAATTCCAAGTATTGCAGACAATTAAAAATGTTTGCATCGCTGCATTTTGTCAGATGAAAAACGTTGCACCACCCTCTTCATGCTCTTAGCTCAACTGAAACATTGCACAACCCTGCCCTATGATCAGCACTTCTCTCGCTTTTTGGTTAATTAAAGTGTTTTACGTCCTCAGAATGGACTTAAGTTTAATGGTTTGAAGAGATAACCGAGGCTATATTTCTAAGTCGCTGAATGATTGACGGTTTGGAGATGGAAGGTTGACGGGTTTGAGACGGGGGGATTTCACCTTGCAGTGAGGATTAGCTCTCCATTGACGGGAAATGGAAGTGGGTTTGGAGTGTTTGGCATTGAGCCCAAATTGCTAACCAAATGCTCAAAGTGATCATGCTAGTTTAGCAGATATACTGTTTACCATGGTCACCCTCTTAATTTAGTGTTAGCTTATGATCGTTTTACCGAAAGAACAGCTGAAGCTGATGGCAATGTCATTAGTTTTGCAGGTAATTGGTCATAAACCATTATTGGACCAAATAAAATGTCGCCTGATGATGGATCTACAGGGGATAACCAAAGTTATTACAATTCTTCATATGGGGAACATGAATGTTTCAACCTCATTTTCTTGCAATCCATCCAAAAGCTGATGAGAAATTACACTCAAAACCAGAGACGTCAAAGCCGCAGTGGTACTAGAGGGTAAAAGTCAGGGGACGAACAGTCAGTGGGATTCATCGTCTGGGGACCATGCATATCTGTGCAAAATGTTGTGCAAATCCATCTAATAGTTGTTGAGATATATCCGTCTGGACCAAAGTAGTGCAGCAACCAAGGTACACTTCCATCCAATATCGAACCCCACTGCTAAAACGAATCAAAGACTCACAAACAATATCAATATCGTCTGAAGATCTTGTGCAAAATGAGTAATCTGCCTTGCCGTATGGATCGATCACATTTAACATCAATTAACACTTTTTTGTTGTGTTCAATCCCTCAGCATTTGAAGCCTGCATACTCAAGCACATCCGCTGTCTTTGTTTATTCATTAGGCTGCTCTATAGCATAGAGGTTACACCTCTTGCTTGATAAGGTTGCCCCTCTGCCCTCTCAACAGCTGATTTGATTAATCAACATCAATTAGAGCAGCTTAGGACGGCCTGCAGGGAGCGCCCAGTAAATGCTCTCTTCACTGTATATCGAAAGGAAAGTACTTTTATCCTCATACATATGGACGACTAGGCACCCATATGTATGAGGATAAAAGCACTTTCCTGTTCTGCCTGGAATGCTCCATTAACACATCGCATGTCACACGGTCGCTTATACATTAGGAATATCTGGGTAGTTCTGTAACGATGGCATTTGTCTGAAGGCGGTGTAATTTATCCCGGAATGAGCGACTTTCTACCCAAAGATCAGTTGAGGAAAACATGCTTTTCTTGTTTTTTTTTTAGCAATTTCCCATTCTTGGATCAATGGCACCAGCAGTTAGCATTTGCATGGCTAGGCAGAGCAGGCCCATTTATCTTAATCAAGACTAATACCGCCATCAGGGAGATAGAGGGGCTGAGCTATCTATCACATTCCTCCCTGGTTTTCTTGGGGCAAAAAAAAAATTACTTTCGATCAATCTCCAGAAGCAGATAAGTCTACCGCAGAGATCTGGAGCTTCATCACTTCAAAGGGAGGTATTTTTAGGGGGGAGCTGCCAGGTCAGATTCCATCTGGGATGAGCTATTAGCTACTAGAGACCACACAGTCTGCACTGAATGAAAATGATTGCTGATGGTAATGTTTCCCAAAACATGGGGATTGCTATTTTCTCTTATTTATTCTGCAGGGTGCTCTCTTAACCTTACACTATTGATTTCAAATACCATGAGATTGTGCTCGGTCTAAACCTACATTGATGCAAGCATCATAACATATAAAACCATAATGATCTGAAAAGGGGGTGCATTTACTATTCGACAGGCATCGGGATTCTGTAAATAAGCCGCTTGAGTGCTGGAGCGGACAAAGAGCTGTTCATGTTTCCCTTCCAGCACTATCATTTAGCAGGTAACTTAATAGCACTCTGAAAGCAATTCATTTGGAAGTGATGTGAAACTTCTATGGTGTCACTTTGGTTGTAAATTCATTTAAAGCTCTATCAAAACCACTCATGTTGTGAGTGACAATCTTTTCGAGGGCACCTTAAAAAAAAAAACCCTTCGATACAGCGGAGGCGAAAGTGCTGTTGAACGCTGTCAAACGTGAGTGCTGTGCCTCGCAGGACATGACAGATAGACACCTTTTATGGTCTCACAAATGCACATTCCCTGAAGTGGTATATGCAAACCAGCCACACACATCCCCCCACCACATCAATCGGTGCGAGGAACGCGGCAGAGCAGATGGCATATGTCAACACGGCGACGCTCCAGCATCCGGGGGAAAGTGGCGGAGTCGCCGGGACCAAGGCGGGGCAGATCGCCGTGCTTGACACAGCAGAGTGGCTCAGCGAGAAAAAAAAAAAAAAAACCCCGGCCACAGCGCCCTAGCTCTCCGGAGCCTCTCATCCCTCGTCACAATCAATCCGCCGCAGACCTAACCGTAATCCTATTTGTTCAAATAAATAATGAAATAGCTGCAGCCCCCACACGGAGGCACGCGGAGGGTGGTAATTGCCGCGTTTCAGGCTGGATCAGATGGGCTCTGTGGGAGGCTGGCTCGGCTCCACTGTGACCTTGTGTGTGTGTTTGTAATTTTCCACAAGCTTAGTGGATATGCAGCAAGCAGGGGCCCTTCTGTGAGCGCATAGGAATCCTGGCACCTGGGGGATGTGTGCCGAGGCCACACGAGGGAATGGTTCGGTGTGATGGAGCCTTTCTAACTACTAAAAAAAAAAAACTAAAAGAAAAATGCACACGCTGACTACACGGAGGAAGAGATGACATGACAGCCATTAGGCAAGTGCAAGGCTGTCGAGCGAGTGTTATGTCCTTTGCTGTGCTCCGATGCACTGTAATGTGTCTTGTTCAATTTGTTTACGTGTGCTGCCTCAGTGCATTACAAGGACTTGTGAGGGGGGGGGGAGACAAAAAAAAAAGATTTCTAAAGCTCTTTCCTTGAATTGAACTTGGACTTTGGCAGATTAACCTGTAATACCAGACCTCGGAGTTTTACAATTAATGTTTATCCTACCCTGCCAGGCTGTGTTTGTCCTCATAATCCCCATTATCCCTGACAAAATATTCCATTATCTGGAATATTTCCAATGTCGCCCTGACCAGTCAAGCTTTGGGTCACGCTTCGCTCATCGCAGCAGCAATCAGTGCTGCTCAGCATTGGCAGCAACAGCCACTAGCGAGGTGAAATATCGCAGCCAGGTAGGTTTTCCCTATCGGTCCAAATGGCTGGTCATTCAGTGAAGTTATGGCCCGCTGTTGTCAGAAAGGTGTGATTGCAGCGACTCTTATGGCCCATCTCTCTCTATCGTGGAGACGTTAAAGCAGAGTCAGGGAAGGGTCAAGCCACCAAGTGTTCCCTGAGAAGGAATGTGACTGATCTGCTGCCACGCTGCAGCCGTCCTCTATGAACACGTCAGCCACCGAGCTCAATAACGAGATGTTTACAGCTGCATGAGCTAAGCTATCTGATGTAAATGACCACAGTGAAGCCAGAAACATCACTTACGATGGGTATTTGGAAGCCAAATATCATTAGGTTAACATATGGTTAATACGCTTATTTGTTTTCTTCTTCCGGGAGTTACATGAGAAGATTGACGCCACTTTCATGTATGAAGCTGTAGCAAGCAGCTGGTTAGCTTAGCTTAGCATACAGACTGGAACGGGACAGCTAGCCCAGCATTCGTTATATCCCATTTATTTATATCGCACAAAACCCAAAGTGTAAAATTATGTGCTGGACTATTTTTTAGACAGGTGAAGTGACTCATGTCACCACCATGCGGTTGCCAGGCAACTCCAGACAGACAGACTTGATGTTTTTGCACACTGGTTTTTGTACGGATAAATAAGACAATACATGTGTGTGCTTATAGAGATATAGTTGAATTAGAAAAGATACATGTTTCCAGGTGTCTTTATGCTAAGCTAAGCTAAGCTAACCAGTTGCCGGCTCCAGCTACATATTACAGCCATACTACATCTTGGAAAGAAGGCAAATACATTTTCTTCTGTATTTCAAAAATGAATTTGATATTAAATGTAACATGTTCATCTTACTCTTGCTATATTTCCTCTGTAACATCAATATAGTTTTGAGTGGGATCATTATTCATTACAAACATAAAACATTTCTAATTCACTTCAGCAGATATTATGATTGGAAATGTATTTCCTTTGATACAATAGTCATAGGACGATCATAGGATGTGGTGATTTTTGTTTTTCATTATTCAAGGAGAAAAATTAGACTTCAAAATCACACTTTCAAACACTGTAATTAATACACATGACTGCATTTGTTGACAATCAGTAACTGGGGAAATAATAGGAGAACAAAGCACAGAGGGTGGTAATTGAAATAATAAATGATTTCCCTGTAATGACATTGTCAGAGTCTCCCTCCCGCACAGAAAGAGCTCCGGCTCCAGAATAAGGGCACTACTTCACTTAAGTGATCAGAGCAGGAACATGCTTGTCCAACCTCATTAAAAAAGCTCTGAATACGGGGATTCGTGTGAAGATTTATTCACTCCCTTTAAAAGCAAATCATCAATTAACTCACATACAGCGCTGTAAATTCAAACGGGTGTCATTGGCGGTGGAGCGGATGCTAGTTTTCCCATCAGAGTCAGAACTGTGGCGCAGCAGGAGAGACGGCAGTCGCTACCAATCAACACGGGTTTCATTCAGATGAAGGATGAGTGGGTTTAACTAAAGTGCAATGTCATTTGTCAGAACAAAAACCTGGGATCCAGATCAGCGGGGGCCAGGAACGCAACAGGTCAGTCGTACTAAAACATAAGTGAGGGATGAACTTTTTAAATATCACATATTGTCATAGAGAGGTGTTCAAGGTGAAGCCTGTGTAACACGTTTCACCATTTGCAGATATAATTGCTTTAAAAATAATAATAAAAAAAATGCTTTTTGTTGTGTTTTAGCCAGAGGCACTCAGGAGCAATTACGCATCGTGTTCTTTTTTTATTAGACTTCTAATTTCATCATTCAGACAGCGTTAAAAAGTGCAGCTCAATCTGAAGATGGAAGAGAAACCTGGACGAGGATAAACCAGCAATTTTCGCTACAATTCAGGTCACTCTTTTAGCCGCTGACTTAAAAATCAATAAACAACCGGCGTTTTTTGTCTCGCCTTGTCATAAAGTATAGACTCGGCTCAACAATTCAAGAGCACAGTTCTCCGGTCCCCTGCCGTTCTAAACCTGTAATCTTGGATTCATTGCTGCCTTTTACTTCTCATTCGTTGTCAAAGCTTGGCTTTCCAATCTCATCAATCATTCATGACTTCACTGATGTCCCTGGCATCCCACAGCCCCACACCTCCATCAGCTCGCAGCCAAAATAGCAAGGCTCAATGCAAATCAATCTGATGGACAGAAACTAAATGCAGCCCGTCACGTAGAAGGCGCTTGCACTGACAGAACCTTTCCTACACCTTTTATCTAAAGCGCCTGAACAAAACTACGTCTGACCACGAAGGTTGTTTTGGTGTCAGCTACAAGCGATTGTTGTCTGAAGAGAAATTGTCTCAAGACGGCAGTGAAGAGAAATTTCATCCACTGTCATCATCCCGAGCCATTAGCGAGGCTATTTGATCAGTGCTAAAGCCGAGCGCGGACGTGGATGCCGGCCAAGCTGCAAATCACACTCGAGCGAATGAGAGTGATGTGCAGACACGTGTACAACAAAGTGTCCAAGGCTACACCGCAGCGCCGTGGGTTAAATAAACCACTGTGTGTGGTTTATTTAACCATGCGGCGCTTGAAGAGGTTCACGGTTCAGTAGCTGGCAATGACCTAAGGGGTGCAGAGGCAGCTGAACGCACAGAGCAGTGTGCACACTGCGAGGTGGGAGATAAGCATCAAATGGTCAGAAGTCAAGAAAAAGTTGGCCTGAAAGCTCTGCATTCGAGCTCTATTAGTTTCATTCTGAACATCATCTCACTGGAGCTTTGCTAGACACACTGCAAATGTCCCATTTGCATTTCATGTGACCTGAGACTTCCTTTTTTTTTTTCTTTCCTGGTGGCATTTTGTTCCATCACGAGCACACTGCAGCTACACAGAAACTCCTCTCCAGACTGTTGTCAATCCAGCTGCGCTAGACTGCCCTCAGAGAGTTGTGCTCATTTCAATATTTATTGAAATGTTATCAAAACCACTCAGAGCGACTCGCGGCAATCAATGCTGTTTAGGGCTCAGCGCTGCACAGGCAGGTCTCCTCGCTCGCACGACCATTGTTTGTCTCCGTGCCATTCACGCTCATCCCTCTGAAGAGGAGATGGAGTCACACCTCTGTAATTCCCGGCCCCAAAGGAACGGCTCGGATTAGATTGCACGCTGACTGACTACAATGTGTTTTAATTGATGGAGCGTGGATTTCGCACATGAGAGAGGAGCACAGGAACACGTTAAAGAGCGAGGAACACTATGTTGCACAGAAGGCTCACCCTGCAGGGTTCCTTTATATTTCTGACATAATCATTTGCCAAAAAAGACAGTTTTCCCCTGATGGTAAGCAGCAGTTCGCCCTGAAGAAGATCCTCTGGCAAATCCAATGATCACTGTTCCTTTTTCTAAAGCATACAACCTTCCTAACAGATACCAACAAACTGTTACAATGAAAGCAATAAAGAGATATAGCGGATAATAAATGATGAATGAAACAGTAATCCGGTGGGCGATAGCATTCACGGGAAAAAGGAAACAAGAGCACTTAGTCCCCCTGCAGCGTCAGCACCGACACCGAGATAGAACTTTGTCACGATGGGCCGAGCCTTATGTTCCCGGCAGCCAAAATATCTGCGTGTCTCTCGCTGCACTTATACAGGGCAAGGGGAGAGAATGGATTTGCCTTTTGGGCTTAAGTGGTCTGAGAGGGGATGGATTAAAGAATCATGAGATAAAAAAAACTGACAAACTCAAAGCTGTAGTCCCAGCTCCGCCAGCCCCAGCATCGGCAGCGGCATGTCGCTAAATGATCCCCTGCTTGCCTCCATACTGACGGTTTTAGAAGCATTTTTAGCATACATTCAAAGCCCGTGTATAATGCACTCGCATAAACCCACATGGGTATTAGACATCAGTTGCTGAAGGAACTGTATGGCATAAACATATTTTTCTCCAGAATGCAAATGTAAAAAAAAGGGTGCTCTCACATGGAGGTTGCATACAGTCTTCATACACTATGTATGCAGTGATGTTTGCTGTAGTTATGGTTATAATGGGAAAAAAAACAAAGGTGGCAGAAATTAAATGTGAATGAAATTTAAAACTAAAATAGAGACAAACATGAGAACAAAAGTTCACCAATTCAGGAAAGAAAGAAAGAAAGAAATGAAACTAATAATAAGATTTCATTTCAGTTTGACAAACTCAGAAATACAAAAGGAAGAATCCGTTGAGCCAAACTCGGTCGTTTTAATGAAGATATCAGTCAATAATAATTAAGATCATGATCTGATTTCATGCAGCTCACAGTGAACAGTGAGGCTGATTAAAAATTAGATAAAAATCCATGAAACTTGATGACTTGCTAAATCCTTTCCTGTGAATCCCTCATGCATACGTGGACAATTTGAATCCAGTACAGGAATGGCAGACTCCGCCACTAGCAATGGAAACTACAATAAAAAGAGGTGATTACAGAATGTTAATACACCCAATGGCCTATCGAAAATTGCTTAACATACATAGCACTTTAAAAACACTGAGTTTATTTCAGCAAAATCTTCACAATCACAAGGTTAAATGGAGAAAATGTTGTGATTTAAAAGAAAAAGGTACAATCCGACCTTGGATATGGACATCAATCTCAACCTGTAGGGAAGCATCGCTGTGCTTCCAAGAAAAGATTGTTCTCTCTTAGCTAGCTTTAATAGAGCGGCGGTAGCGATGCTACTTCTGCTGGTGAAATTGGTATCTCTGTCCCCTCTTTGATGGATTTCCCCCAGTATGATTGTGGAAACATACTGGAGATGAAAAATGAACAAACTCGCATCTCATGCTGTTTGTAAAGGATACGCACTGAAAAACGCTGTTTTAAGGCATTTTCTATTAAATTCCACTTGATTTCTTTTATAAATAGGTTAACGTTATATTCATTATTGTTAGATTAACATGATAAACAAGAAGGTGCAAAAGACATTGTGGATTTTTCTTATAAATAAGAACAAGTTATTGAAGAGCGTGTGCATGTTTGACCATTTAGAGGGAGAGTGTAGTGGAGTCCTTCTTCAGGCTACGACTACTGATCCAGATATGTTCAGCTACTGTCCTCTCCAGCAATAAGAGAAGGTCCTTCATGTTGAGAGGACAAACAGAGCGGATCCATGGGTCTTCACCTTTTTACTCATCATCCTGCCAAAACACCGATTCCTCTGGAGCTGAGCCAAGCGTAACGCGTGACCTATTATCGCAACGTCTCAGCAGTATATCTAGTGAGATTATCTTTTCTTTTTAATCTGTCCTTCATTTTTCTCATAATCCTTAACAATTATGGAATCCCCCCCACACAGTATGTAATACATTTACTGCAGAGGTCACACTCGAAGTATATCACTGAGTCCCATATATTCACTCCAGCCAGACAGCCAATGTATGAACGAGCCAGGGATCTCACAGGACACTGAGCAGATGGCCAAACCACACAGTGTCAGCACTTTCCCCCCGGCAACCTGAGAGACTCACTATGGTCAAATGAAACACGAGACAAAGTGGACACCTTCAAACTCTATTTATATAGCTTTCTGCAGACGGGACATCGCTTCTGAAGGAGAATTTGAAAACTAATCCGTCCTCTGAAATAAATGTTATCCTATCCGAAAAATGTCAAAATGTCATAATACTGTAAAGTTATACAGAGTGACTGAATTTGTTTATGTTGTTAAAAGAACAGGTTAAGGTTCAGGGATGAGATGAGAAGATTGAGATCAATCTCAGATTTGTGCAGTATTTAAATATTACACTGAAGCCAGTAGCCGGGTAGCTTAGCTTAGCACTACTCTCATGCTTGTGTGGCGAATAAATTTGAAGCTGAAACTAGTATACATGTATCTTAACTTAGCACCACTTTTAAGTTTGTAAGGTAAATATATTTGAAGCTGAAGCCAGTAGCCCGGTAGCTTAGTTTAGCACTACTCTCATGCTTATGCGGTAAATACATATGAAGCTGAAGCCAGTAGCTGGCTAGCTTAGTTTAGCACTACTCTCATGCTTGTGCAGTAAATACATATGAAGCTGAAGCCAGTAGCCGGCTAGCTTAGCTTAGCACTACTCTCATGCTTGTGCAGTAAATACTGAAGCTGAAGCCAGTAGCCAGCTAGCTTAGCACTACTCTCATGCTTGTGCAGTAAATACATATGAAGCTGAAGCCAGTAGCCGGCTAGCTTAGCTTAGCACTACGCTCATGCTTGTGCAGTAAATACATATGAAGCTAAAGCCAGTAGCCGGGTAGCTTAGCTTAGCACTACTCTCATGCTTGTGCAGTAAATACATATGAAGCTAAAGCCAGTAGCCTGCTAGCTTAGTTTAGCACTACTCTCATGCTTGTGCAGTAAATACATATGAAGCTAAAGCCAGTAGCCTGCTAGCTTAGTTTAGCACTACTCTCATGCTTAGGCGGTAAATACATATGAAGCCAGTAGCCTGCTAGCTTAACTTAGCACTACTCTCATGCTTGTGCAGTAAATACATATGAAGCTGAAGCCAGTAGCCGGGTAGCATTCAGAAAAAAAATTGATGTTGTGGTGTCATGATCCCCAACATTTACCGTAACAAAGTAAATAAGCACATTTCTCAAAATGTTTTCCTTTAAATTGACCATGGTATCATATTTAATTCATTTTGAATGGCTTGCTTTTACTACACTGCGCTTGAAAAGGTTCTATTACAACTAATAGCGGCTTCTGGAGAAACAGATAGACGAGCTCCAAGAATCGCTGTAAACTATACACCTATTAATGTATAAGAGATTGGATTTCACTGCATTACATGTGGCTGTCCCAGTCAGTGGATAGAATAGTGTCTGGAGAGGGATTGTCCTCTCACCAGTGCATCGATTGTCTCCCACTCTAATTCCGTGCCGTCTCCAGTGTCCCAGAGAAGGGTGGCGTCTGTCGAGATCCATCACATGCAGCAAATGTATTGTTGGATGTGTAACAATTGTTTATTGTTTTTCGGCTTAACTTGCTTCCTGATGAAGTCCATTGATCTCTAAAGCAATCCACGGTCCCCGGCTCCACATCATCTGTTCCTCCGCTGAAATGATTTGGTTGGATCTTAAGGCCAGGCATCGACTGTAATTACCGAGATGGGAATTCAACTGACAGCTTGATAAATGGCTATTTGACTTTATTCGTCTTGGGCTGCCATTGGCTCGCAGCGCTTCCCGTCACCGAGGTGTTCTCTTTCTTTTACTCAGCATCGCACGCACAGGAGCATATCGAGTACCTCTTCCATCACTTCAACAGAAAATCTTTTGATAATAACAGATAATTGTCAGAGCGAAATGCCCTCGGCGAGCAAAAATGGCTGGACAAGTCAAGTTCTTGTTTTTCCGCGAGGACCTTTTGTTTGTGTTTTTTGTTGCTGTCAGAAACTTTGTTTGCCTAACTTAATTTCTCTGGTCCTCCACAGACATCGGCTGAGACACATTGTTTTTTTTTTTTCAGATTTTATTCCAAACCATTAAGTCGGGTTGCAACTGGAATTCACAAGGGGGCAAGATGCTTGCAGGTGCAGATCTCTGGAGGTGTTGTTGTGCATCAATAAACACAGCTCCTGGCCCTGGGAGGCCTTAGCCATTAGCCCTGAGAAAGAATCAATTGTGTTTCCAGACTCCACGTGTCAGCTGCTCCAACAGGAACACAATGCTAAAGATAACAGCGAATCCTATGAACGAGGGTTATTCACAGTACTGAATACACTTTTATTTTTTTGTAATGTGGGTATTTGTCATAATGAAAAGGACCACAGTGCAAAAGTTTTTTTATGTGTGTGAAAAAGGTGGAATGAGGTTCCTGATAGCAATGTCCTATTAGCAGCTTCACGCGATGCCCTAGAATGGCCCTTTTAGAGCAACCTATCCATTAGCTGTTAAACAAGCTGTGGAGCATTTCTGTCTTTCTGAATGTAACCACACTTCATAATGCATTTGCTCCTCGCCAAATCAGAAATGGTTGTCGGAGCCATTCATTTGCCTGCGCACAGCCCGGCAGCAAACAAGAGAGCCTCAGAATCTAAGTCATCAAAATCATAATAGAGTTTTTTTTTCTTCTTCTTCTTTTCTGCCCAGCCTTTCATTTCTGCGTGGCAGTGCTCTTTCCAGATCAATTATTCCCACTAAAATAAGTAAGAGGAGGCCATGAAATATTGAAGTAGAGGCTGAGCAGAGGTTGAAAGCTTCCCTAACGCGGGGGTGTTGTATCTGTTTTATTTTTCATGACGGAGGAGGCGTTTGCAGTCGCTCAGGGACGTTTCCGTGGTAGCTAATTCGGTCGGCGGCCCGGACCTACCAGATGAAGACCCAATCCAGAGTTGCAAGAGAGTTTAACGCTTCACGGCCGTGGCCTTCCTTCACCTCCCAACCCTGCTGTCTAGTTTCATCTGCCGAGTCAAAACTGTGTCCTCTCCTCGGAGTGAGATGTTTTTCTCTTGCCCGCTACTTTGTTGAATTAACGATTTGACCTGCGACATATTTTGGAAGCTACGCTTTGCGCACTGAGGCCACACATGCTGATGTACTGTCCCTGGCACTAAGTCCGGCATGTTTATTACCTTGCTTTAAAGTGTTGCATGAAAAAGTCATGAGCCTCCTCTCAGAAGTACAATGTCCTCCCCAGGTCACTGTTTTCCCAGCTGCCATGTTTTATGTATTTAACATCTTTTTTTTCCTCCCTCCCCATCGTTTCCATCCCATCTGCCTTATGAAAATGTGGCATTAGCTCCACGACTGTCAAAGAAGCACATGCTAGAGTATCTGGAGTACACTGTGTGTGTATGTGTGTGTGTAAGCGGTGACTAGGCAGATCACTGATGGGGCTTCAAAGCTTATTGTTATCACTGTATGCAAGCCAAGCATCAGTCTGCACCAGATCAAACAGTTCATTTGTCACTCTGAAACTGACGATGAGCGGATGGGATTTTTTATTCATCAAACCTACAGAGCCTTTTTCAAACACTCTCTTGGAATGCTTTTGATGTAAATCAACTAGGATGTAAATTCAGCCTTTTTCCTTTCTTATAAAACAACACTAATGGAAGGTCAGATAAGGTCACGCAGGACACAGACGGAGAGCTAATGTGTATTTAGGCCTCATTTTTCAGGTGCTTTAAAATGTTGTGTGCGTCTACCTATCTACAGTACAGAAAATATACTTCATCACTTACTTCTCCTGGCGTTGAGCCATGCTCGTAGTTTTGGGGGGTTCTTGCTCAGGTTTTGAGATATCCATCTTGGATTCTGCCGAATAAAAATACAACGATTACTGCCAATACTGGAAAGTATTTTTCAGTATTTTGAGTGAATTGACCCTTTAAAATGCTGAGTCTATGTATTAATCTGAATGAAATATGCTCCATCATTCCTACATAAACCACAGATTGCCATGTGTACGGCATCTCAGCTTGGATCTGTGGTGCACTTTAACTTGCTTATGCTCTGACAATATCTGTGAAACAAGCAGATGTAAAAAAATAAAATAAAAAAGCAATATTAAGTTTTGCTTCGAATGCCAGGCCATATATCCATATATCACCCGACACCTACATATTTAGACAAATGAATGCTCAACAGGTTGTGTCCCGTTTTGACCCCGAGTATAACGCTGCGAATCTAACGTTCCGTCACCTTCAACAAATTTCATTTGCTCTCGTTTCCTGCGCAGCGTCTCTCTGCGAAGCGCAGCAGCGAACTGTAAACAAACACCCGGGAGAAAGGTTTGCGTATACGACGACATGGAGGAGCCAAGCAGGAGTCAGCCCCATGGAGGAAACACGGCAATGGCTGTTGCAGCGTGTGAATTACACCGGCAGCGCATGAATATTTAAAGCGGGATCAGGAGAAGACCTCCATTACGTGAGCTGCTGGGCTGTAATGCCACGGTTAATGATGAGAACGGTTCACGTGCTGCAAACAGGTAGCTGTCAATTCACGCTCAACTGCAGGCCTGCTCTCTCCACACAAACAGGAAATCATGAACAATTAGAGAAACATGTGGAAAAGTTTTTTTTTTTTTAAACCTCCGTCAATCCACCATGACGGCGTGCTCATCCAGTCGAGCCTCTCATCGCAGCGAAGGGTGCAGAGCGGTCAGAAGCTCTTCCTTTTTAACGCCGCCGCTAATCTCAGGGGCACCGCGGCAAATTAGAATTCAAAATTGATGAATTATGGCATCCGTCCACACCGTGTGCTCCTCTGCCCCCGAATCAATTTAAGTGACTTTCCCCCCACAGCGAGAATGGACTTTTTGTTAAATGACTTCATGAGGAAAAAAAAAAATTATAGCTATAAATTTGAAGCCAACGCCAGCTGTTATGAAGATTTATCGCCCTACTTACTGTTAATATACCGCCCCGCCTCGCCAGCTCAAACGCAGAGGCCACTGTAGGTCAGCCGATGAGATTTTGGGGTTATTCTCTATTTCCTCGGTCCACTGTGAAATTAGTTTGACATTAAAATGGTCAAGAAAAATCAACAGCTCCGGTGATAATTGCCAGTTGTCGGATTTGGGGCGGATACATCCTCGGTGAACCCAGTTGTTAAAAAATTATTTTTCGCCACGGCCGACATAATGTGTTTGTCCGTTTCGGAGGCAGTAAACTATGAAGGCTCTCACAGAGAAGACAATTATGTAGAATTATGTAAATGGAAACCTCGCCATTGTTAACAGAATTTCCCAAGGAGAATTTCCTATAATATTCTGTATTTAAGTCAACGGACCATTTTCATTATCACACATTCATCTATGTTCAACCATTAAGTCAGCCAGGATTAATCACCACAGGCTAACAAACACCAGGGCAGGAACCAGTGTGGCGGGCCCAGAAGCTCTTAGATCGTACGTGATGGGAGCTTCAACAGCTCCACACTTTCAAATCTAAATCGAAAACCTTCCTTTGTTGCATCTGAAGCAACTTACAACTTATTACCGCGCTATGACTGTATTATTAGACTACTCCATTTGTGTTTTGTTAATTTGATTCGTTTAAAATCTTAATTTATTCATTTTTAATTGATTATATTTTGCTGTTTAGTGTGTATTGTTTTTTTTTAAATGTTATTTTCATTCCTTTCTTTACTCATTTAAAATCACTGTAATCATAATTACGTCTGTGTTAGAAATGAGCTATATAAATAAAGCTGCCTTGCCGAAGGCACGCAGTATTAAATTGATTGACACTTGAGGTTGGAATACTTCCATTGCATTTACCTGCAGATAGTTTGGCAACATATAAAAGCCAAATCAGCAGGAAAGGTGAGTTTTTGCCAATGTTGGGCACAAAGGCAAGGCTATGGCTAATTTGTGAAAGCAATAACAGTAGAGAACCATTTACACATCTAGTTATAAGAAAAGATCCTTTTTACTTTTTGGTTTTTGACTGTGTGACAATTTTACCTGTAAAATAAACCCTGAACTGCATATATTAAAAGAAGAAAAGTCTTCTCCAAAGATCCAGATATAGATACCATCAAACCTATGCCGAGGGAAGTATGAGACAAACGCACGAGGGATAAAGAAGAACATCCTCACGTCAACATGCAACACACGGGACCGACTTCTCCTTTACAAAAGCAATTTGTGAGCGCCGCTTGCACGAATACGGTGATACGTTTCAGAAATGATTGTCGCTCCCAAATCGCAGGTACATTTGAAAGCCCTTCAGGGCTCTTGCACACTCATGCATAAGCAAGAGGAAATTATCGTATGTTTCAAATTGTTGCTCGAGTGTCGCAAACTTGGTGAGAACTTGGATTTCTCTGTGGTCTGTGCTCTCCAAGAGCTCTACAATAGAACCACACAATATTAGTAGAGGGTGAACAAAACTTTATGTATAAACCAGAGACTATATATGGTATTTATGCCTAGACAACGTTATTTTTAGTGTTTATGCAGCAGCTACGGTGTTAGCATAGCCTAACTCCGATCGATCAGATCTCTATTCAGAAAAAGCTTTTATCGTTTTTACAGATTGTCATCCATTAATATCAAATTCAATGTGCAATTGGTGTGAACACACCTTTACACTCTGCTGCTCAGCTGCCAAAGGAGTGACTGAATGTTTTTTTATGCTTATTGATTAAAAATGCTACCTCCATGGACACTCAGGGAAGAAAACACCACCACCGGACCACAAGCTTGGTCTGTTTGCTTCACGGCGTGGGTCAATAAGGATTGTCCAAGAAAAAAATAAAATGTTTTTCCTTCCTTGCGTTGCCACTTCAGTGCCTTAGAGTTTAGTGCACTGGAGTGATGCTATATCTCAGCGCTGATATCACTGATATAGATGATGGGGTTTAAGTCGGAACGTATGTGCAGCAGATGTTGATGCGATGTTGAATTGCATTTATCTCACGATCTATATTTACTGAACAGTGAGAGAGGGAAAATACTGTCACATTGCTTTCATGTGTTAGTTTTGCCTTGAGCGTCCAACGATGAATACTTTCCGAGGATCATTTCCAACCGGGATACAAAGGCGTATTACAGCAATCCTTGGGAATAAACTTGCCTTTATTTTGCTATCTTCCAGTTGTTTATTTGTGTAGCCCTTAAAGGTGAAACTTTGCAAAAACTGGCTTTCTATCGCTGCAATGCCAGCGGGAGATCAGGGAGCTCCGGGCGCCGGTAACACAGAGGGAAGCCAAACACGCATCGCAACGATACAAAAGCTGGATGGAAATCTGCAAAGATTCCACGAGTCAGAACAATAAATGAAAAGGACCCCCAACCCTCGACCCTCACAGAGAACATGAAAAACAACCCTCGTTTAAGGAGTTGAAATCAGCACAAACAAAGTCAAAAACAATTAGCGAGCTATTCCGCGGCACGCTTTAATATCAGCAGTTAAGCAGCATGCTACTCTTTATTGCTTACGAGGCGAAACTGTTGAGATTTTGGTGAGACGGGGGGGCGCTCCGAGTGGGGCTCTTGCCATTAGAAGAAAAAAAAACCTCAAGACATTTCATCCTGGCAGTCATACTGAGCCAGAAGCAACAGCGAGGAAGCCTAATTGAACTCTCTGTGATTCCCACTCAAGGGCTATTCTCAGTGCTCATTATCTTACCCTTGTCCCCGTAAAGATCAGATGACTTCGCTTTGACTTTGAACCTCCCTCTCCAAACAGGTCACTCAAGCTCCCTTTGTCCTTTCATCTTCCCTTTGGCTTTTATAAATAAGCTGGTCTGCGTCGCTCTCTCTGGAGGCGTAGTTGCATCACCTCAGACAGCTGCCAGCAGTGGCTCTACTTAGAACAAAGTAGATCCAAGCAACTCGGTACTAATCACTTGTGTCATGCCGCATGTGTACCGACTACGCCGACAGAAAAATACATATATACAGGTATAGAAAATGGGAAAGAATTTCCGTGACACCGTTATTACACTAGTCATATTTCCTGACTGTGTTCAGCATCCCGTCATGGAATGCTTGGTGTGTCTCCGGTCCCGTCCATCCCCGTGCCGAAGCATCACTTCAACGATAACACCCAGGAGCCGCGATCACACACTCGTCGGATCATCATCGACTACGCCTCCGCCCCTGTTCACAAACACGCCTGTTTACTTATTATCAGCGAGGGATCTCAGTGGTCGACTGCGTCTCGTAGATGGATTTATTCAAGCGTGCCAAAGTAAACAGCCTCATTCAAACGCCGTCTGAGCTATTGAGCTCGATATTTGGTCACTTTTTACAACTCATGCAGTCATGTTTTAATGGGGCATGAAGCCTCAGAAGTGACATTCCTAACAAAGACACATTTCAAAATAAAAGCTCGGGCTCGTTCCCTTCCAGATGGGATTTGAAGTTAACAAAAAAAAAAGTGACATTTAAAGAGAACAAAAGGGCAACGGCTACCACTGTGTGTGGACTTTGCATCTACCTCCTGGGGTCTTATCCCAAACAATCGTCACCAAAAGATGTTTTCCAGACAAGTGACTACTTCTACAATCCCAGCATGCAGAGAAGCACCGAGCTGGTTGCTATTGTTGCAGATTGATGGATGGATATTGTGATATTATTGGTTAAAATTGGCTAGTACTAGCTGATTTAAATACGCATCACATTTTGGCTTCCAGGAAGAATAAAACATTGGATTTTGATATAAAAAATACAAAGAAATCATTTTTTGGTATTAGTTTCGGCATGTATTGTTAAATCGGTGAATAATATGCCCGGGGATATGATTTAAATGGGTTCAAGAGGCATTTTTCAAATCAGCTTTCACACCTCATCTTCTAATCTATTGATATGATACTAATGCAAGTTTAACGAGATAGAATTTGGTTTCGTGTAATCAGCTAGATGGAATATATATCACACTGTAGGAGTTCTTGGCACTACAAAAACTCCACTTAGTGTTGTTCAGATTGATGTTCCTCATATCTCTTAAACAATCTCTGGCTGACTAGACGTCGTCCTGCTAGGAGCACACAAACCACCTGTCAAGTCACAGATGGAACTTCTGTTTAGTAACGACAGCTGATGTGCCCTACCGCCAACGACGCTTGTCACTTTAACCGGTGGAAGTGAAAGCAGTAGTATAATTATTAATTAATCATTTAATAATATATCACCCTCAGGGGAAAAATCCTTAGCGTTTTATTCCTTTTAACTGTCTCCAAACAGGAACTGCGGCTGTAGAAAAAAAAGGCTTTGATCACAGAGTCCTCATTTAAAGCTCCAAAATCAGAAGGTCGGAGTGGTGCTTCATAATGCTTTTGGTGTGTGTTCAGCCATTTAGAACAATTGGTTGGTTTGAACATTTATTGCAGATACATGAATTTGCATCGTTTCTTTGGTCATTTAAAAAAAAGGAGTCATCATTGCAGGTATGTTTAGACATAAAAATGAATCCGACCTGTTAAGGAAAACTCACAGCAGTGGCCAGCGGTGACCTTTTACTGTGGTCATGCTGAAGTGTCAATACCATGCGCGCCCGTGGGGGGGCATTATATTTTTTAATAAAAAATATAACATGGTTAGTGGAAACAGCTTGTAGTGATCACGTTGATCCAGAGTACATTTGATCACTATAAGCGGTTGATTACTAAAACCGAATTGTTAACACAGTATTTCACTTATTTTTTTTTATTGAGAACATCATCTAAATGCCAGTTGTATAGTTTTTCAATGACAAAAATGTAACGAAACGGTCGTCAGCGCGATCCTCTCGTCAGCTCCAAACTCACCCGTCTGCACCTCAATCACAGACCACAGCTGGTTTTCCGCACAGCATTTACAGAAACTCACGTGACACGTCTCAGATCAGTAGGCGCTGCTGCCGGTGTGTTTTTAAAACGAACTAGGCTAGTAGCGACGCAGATTTCTCATTCCCCACCTTGTTTGACTGAGAGTGTTTCATCACCATAACCTGTCGTGGTCCAGACTGTGTGTTCCGTGGAAAAAAGGAGACACGGCCAACAGAACAGTTTGCTAACCTGTGGACAGCCAGCTAGCCATTTATGTTTCTCATACGTGCAACTTGAAAGTGACGGGCGAAATTCTTTGCAGTCTTTGTGATATTTACTTCAGGAGTAGGCCGTCCACTTGAAATTATAGCTTTCTTTTCCTCAAAAGTTCTCCGCAAAAACGGCACTGAACGCAAAGCCTGAATATAATTAATATTTTCGGTCATTTTGACCGGGCTACACAATGAATGAACCACTGACAGTTTCCCGCTGAACAATTCAAACAAGTCATTTTTGCGCATGCGCGTTGGCAGATAAGCTGCTTCACTGACAGCTTTTTTGCCATTCAAAATGCTCATCGACAGTAAACACAGCCTTTAGCAGTAACTGTACTAGTCGGTGTCACAGTACGCATGCGCGAAACAAGCTGTCGGCTTTTCGCAAGCAAAACGGGACAGATTAGGCACGGATTTAAGACCAAAACAGTAAAACTAAGGTATTGTATAATTGAACACACTGCCAGATTAATATTTTCAATTATTTTTATTGAAGGGCTTGGGCATGCACTGCATTTATAGCTTATTATGACCGCTCGCCCATGCCTCACAGTTCAATTATTAAAAGATTCACACATTCATATTTGTATGATACAGTTTATGTGCTTCATTACTTGTAAAATGTGGAAAGATTGCCCAAAAAAATGATTTAAAAAGATTGATTTAATAATGGATGGCAGATTTTACTGCAGCAATGCAGAATCTTTCAACAAAGCTTCGTGATGCATCATAAAATTGATTATTTCTGCCACCACTTGTTTACTGATTGTGCAACATGCCTTTGTGCAATTCCAAACTGCTCCATATAAAAACAGTGAAAACCAGTCGTGGGTGTGTGTGAAACCACAGTTTTGTGGTGATCTGTACTTATAAAATAACATTCCCAATCAGACCAACTTTGAACGCCTTTAGTTGCTTGGTGTTGCCGAGGGAAGAAACATTCACATGAATCATCTTTTGAGTGTTCGCGTTTAGTGGAACAGCATGCTGTGTCCTTAGTAAGGCCAAACGCTTGCCCGAGTTATTTTTCAGCGGCCGCGGGTCATTTGTTGAAAGGGTGCCCTCCTTTTAACTCCAGGGGCCGAGGCTGCCCTGCGGTCACTTGTGCAGCCTCCCAGTGAAAGGCTTCATATCTCCTGCCGCGCCGGCACACACCCTTTAGACTCCGTAAGACATCAGTGCAAATCGGCGCTGGTCCCTGAGCTTTGAAGCTCCTTTCAAAGGGGACTTCAAAGGCTGCTCAAGCACAGATACGTAAGATAACGCACCTTATTAAGTCACGTTTGATTTCAGAAATGTGAATTGTTTGCGACGGACACATAGGAACAATAAAAAACCAACACTATTGTGCTGCTACCAGCCGTCCTGGCAGACTTTTATACAGGTGGCGTTTGTCAAACAGATGTCAGACGGCTAATTTGACATTCCGAGAACATACTAGTGCATTTAACACTCGTGATGCTCAACGCCTCACGCCATCTGCAGCAACCTGTCACTCACCTGTCAGCTAAATCAACACTCACCTCTCTCTCTCTATCTCTCTCACACACACACACACACACACACACACACACAGAAGGTACTTAACACTTCAGAATCCACGACAGGCAATTTTAGTGTTTAAACATACATGGGCACACACTTCAAAGCAGCCGTTGTCTCTGAGATAACCAAGTGTTCAATGGAGCGCGAGTTAGTCGAACGCTGTGTTTGTTTACTGGAAAAGTGAGTCACCAATTATGCATGTATTTTTTTTTTCAAATGCAAATTTATATAAGCGGGGTGAGGCGTATGCAGCTGACCTTCCCTGCTGCAGATACAAGACAAGGCGGGCCTCAAGACATCACAGTGATAGCCAGACGAGTTGAAGAGAGTGAGAGAGACTCATGACGGCGTATGAAATGATGTGGCAAACCTTCTATCCCGGTCATTTCATATCTCCATGATGATACATATCACAATATAGTATATTTTCTGGTAATTCAATGAATAAATACTCTTATATAAAGCATATTTTTGTATAGTCCTGTGTGAATTAAACACAGACAAATGGAAGGCATTTTCTCAGAACTTTAGTTCCAAATCAACAGTTTCATGGGGAATTATATCAAAAACATGAATATTTACAGACTATGTTTCTGAGAAATCAGAATTAAAACAACAGTATGATATAACTGTACGGGGGTAATTAAGATTCTGAGAACTTTGGGCTCGTATGTTCTTGTTATTATCAGTTTAGACGACTTGATATATAATGATCTGTTCCCATTTAAATGGCAGCGACTGATGTCATTTCAACATTCACTCAGTCAGAGTCGTGACTGCCAGACAGAAGGATGTTTTTTTCCTTTTTGGTAGTTTTTGTTGCGGGTTTCACCACATCGGTGGAATGACAGAAATCCACCGCGTGCAACTTGGTAAAAAGAATGGTTTCCATGAAGACATCCATCAGTTTGTCGAGAGGCCGATGGCAGCCTCGTAATTCTCTACGCAGCAAAAACACTGCCTCAATATTAATAGTGTTAATTAACATCCAGTTCATAATCCATTCATATACACTTGAGCTCATCTGACAGGGCTGTGGGTCAACAACAAAGGTTGGCAACTACTGGATTAGAGGATTTAACCACATAGCAAATACCGTGATCCCCGGATACTAAAGTTAATACCTGCATGGAAAACGAGATTAAGTCGGCAGTTTTCATTTCATTTTCATCCCATATTCATTTCAAATGGGTTTTTTTTTCTATTAAGTTTAATCTGTGACATTGTTCAAGGGATGAAAAAATTGTCATAATCACCAAGTGGCAGATGTGGACATCATGAATGCACCTTTGAAGTGTGATACAGATTAAAAGCATTCTCACGGTTCGGATCCATGTAAACTCCTGCATGGTTTTAATCTACTATTTCCGCGAGCCCATCAGATATTTAGAAAACACATTTGTCCTAGTTACTAGTTACTTCAAATGTTGTTTTTTCTCAAATTATAAAGACTGGGCTTCAGGGGAGATATAGAAAACGTCTCTGGAGTCACAGGAGCGGTGTGGGTTCACAAAACTCTTCGTAGACTTCTAAATAAACCAAACGAAACAAGAGAAAACACACGAGCGCTACGTCTCGGAGAGCTACTGTGGCCCCGCACTGTATTTTGATCCAATTTAAATGGATACTACCCTCAACAGAAACGGCCTCTAATTATTTTGCCTTTGAATCTGAAATGAGAATCCCCGAGGGACTCTGGTGGAGGTCTGACAGAGCTACAGCTGGAAGTCATTTTCTCATTCCTCTCTGCTCGGTGAGCTATTGCTCCCCGAACACGGCGACGATGAGAATCAAGAGAATTGAACGCTGGGATTTAATCATCATTTAACACGGAAAGACCTTGAGTCAAAGTGTTATCTGGAAGTTCCCGATGTGTTTATTTGCAATTGTTCCAAATGGTTGCCGCCTATCGAATTGCTAAATCTGCTCTCTTCATAAACACTTCACCGCTGTGATACTAATGAAAATAAAATACATTTAAAAAAAAGGGGCACAGTCATTCGTCAACACTTTGCTCTCAGAGAAAACGCCTTGGCAGTCCACCGCGTCTCTGCTGAATCATTATATCCACCGCCAGAGTGGAAGTGCATGGGGGGACAGCAGGCGGAAATATCACGCCCTCCTCCCTCCAGAGGCCGACGCCAGCCCTGCAATTCTCGCCCCTCGGATTGGTGGCTCACCTTGACATTTCCAACTAATGACACTGACTGAGTGCTTTGGATTTTTCACGGTTTTGTACGTGCCATTCCTGTGATTGAACTAATAACGGATTCTTGGATTGTGCGGGTCGGCTCAGGACTGCAGTCCAAGAACTCTCGGCAGAATTACGTGTCTCCAGCGTTGTCTCACAAAGACTTTTTCTTCACTTCTTCAATGCCCTGCTGTCTATTTTACATTCAGTTATTACAATTCTGTACATGTAGTTTTAATAGACCCTGGTGGAGTCCGCCACTCCGAATTGCATATACCCGCATAAGGGATTCATATGAATGAGGAGGGATTTTATCACAGAAGTTGATTGTGGTGAATTTCCATTATTTTGTCAAGCTTTTTTTTTTTAATTAAAAAATATTAAATAATATATTTTATGCGAGTAGAGTATCATTATTTGGGGATAATAAGCCTGTTGCACAATACAAAATACTTTGTATTTTATATTTATTCGGGGATAATAAGCCTGTTGATGCCACACTGACAACACCAGCATACACTGCTCCTTTTGTTAACACCTTTCACAATAAAAGCACGAGACATTAACATAGCAGCTTCGCATGTCAGCAACAACAAAAAAGTCATGGTAAAAGAGTCAAATGTAAAAGTGCTGGTACTGTGTAGCATTCAGCAGCGCCTCGCTCCGAGCACCGATTGATTATTAAAATAGATTTGCAAAACAAGACAATTATTATACCCTGCACTTTTAGTAAGCAGATAATTTGTGATTCTGGCAAAGAAGGAGTCACGGTGAGACGTTAGATGAGGAGCTGCAGGTGACGGGTGACGCACACCTTCATCAGGGTAAACAACTCATTTCACTATGCCATACTGTTGTTATGAGAATTAAATCCTAAAGGAGCTTGACATTTTAGGAAATAATATTATTCGCTTTCCTGCCAACATTTAGATCAGAAGCTCAATACCCTTCTAACATCTGATCCAAATCTCAGACTCGTGCTGCCAACTCCTTCCCAATGAAAGTAGTTCCAAAAGTCTCTTAATGTAGCGACACAGTCGCCAACTCTGACAGCCCGAAAATCATCATTAGGAATGAAAACATTATGAATAACGTAAACAATAAACTATTGGCAATTGTTAGTACTCTGTTTTGTCAAGCTAGTAGCTTTTAGAAGACTCAAGTTATATTATTACAATCCTGCCACTGATACTGTTTATTTATTTATTTTTTCTCCAGAGCATTTGGTTTATGTCAGAACGTAATATGAATTTAAATATGATATGATATAATATGAATTTAAAAACATTTAATGAAAGTTGCAGTTTGATTGATGGATGGTGTCATCATGTCATTGGTTGAAATTGGTTGGTAGCTTACATGTCAGATTTTGTAATACAAGGAGAAAAAAAATGACTGGATTTTGATTTAAAAATAAAAAGGTCTGGTTTTCCGTAATCCCTTTTGCATATATCTTGCACATATATCCCTTTTTGCATATATATTTGGATTTGCAATCTGCATATCAAATCGCTTAAAGCAGGTTTGTAAACATGAAACTGGTCAATTTGTGCTCTTATTGGATGATACACTCACGGTGTCCCCGTGCAGTCGGCGCTTTCATCTCTGCACATTTGAACTGTTAAAACACAGTCGCACTAAAAGTTGAGTTCCGTGTTTTCTCATTTGCACTCTCTCTCCCGGGGTTGTTCTCCACTGAGTGCATGAGGCCGGCACATGTGTCATCTGAACAGCAGGAGATAACTGCTGTTCTTTCTTGGTATTCAAGCCTTCTGAAGCCTACCTTTGATTTTACTCTGCTCTCAGCTTTGCATTGATACCATCTGGCAGGAACAGAGAGCCGGTGAGTTGAGGGAGAGAGAGACAGAGAGAGAGACAGAGAGAGAGAGAGAGAGAGAGGAGGGGTGGGGAATCATTGAGTAGCTCCGCTGTCTGATTAATCATGCTAATCAGCGATGAGGGGTTAGAAGTCCATTAACCTGTGCAGCAACGCCACAGACGACCACATTTCCGGGGGCGCATTGCAGTCGGAGCCACAGCTGGGGGGAGGGAGGGCACGGAAAAACTGGAGGCAAAGTCGAGAGTAAAACAGGTGTTTTACCTGATGAGGAGGACATCGGCCCTCCCACCATCACGACTGCTGGTGGGACTGGAAATCTGCCTCTAAGGGGTCAGCATCTACAAACCGGGAGTAATCTCATATTTGCCTAACATTCAAATAGCTGCTGAGGTAGTCTGCTTCTCTTTAAATCATAATGAGCTGTGAGATTAGGAGCACACTATGATAGTGGTTTCTAGTTTCTCTTGTTAGATGCTTGATCTGGAGGCATCGAGCACGATAACACCGACATTTCCAACGTACAGGCATCATAATTACTTCTTCTATAATTACTTCAAATTGTGTCCTTCCTTTGTCCTGATCTTGGCTGTGTCAGTTTTTTAGTTTTACATCACTTAAGGGTTACAGTTGAGGTCAAATTGGGATTTAGGTAATAGTAACTATTATTTTATTATTATTTTCACTCAAACAAAACATGTTTCAACAAAATATAATGTGATGCAAGTATGTTTTAGTGCCATTTTAAGAGTTTTAAGCATATTCCGTCTGATTATTAATTGAATCATGAATAGCAATTATTTTGGCCAGGGTAATCGTGACATGAAAATGAAATTCAGACAACCATGGATTTCTTTCATAGGGGATATTTGATGGAGATTTAAAATAAAAATATAAATAAAATAAGGCTGATAGAAGGTAGTTAATGCACCTTTAAAACAGATCTCTCTCGAGTCACTGAATGTGGATTTAACCAAGTACACCTTCAAACACAAAATCAGTGGTATCCTTGAAATTTGAAAGAGCTCAAGTCGTCCCACAGCCAGATTTCCACGGGTTCTTAAAGCTTTCAAGCAATAAAACCCATCTAGTGGATAAAACCTGGAGATTTCATCCGGAGGTTGGTATCAGAGTTCATCAAGCCACTCTGCCCTTGGCTCTGTTGTTTCCACCTTTGGGAGAATTGATTTGTTTACGTTCACAGATGCAAATTAGGGACAGGAAGGTTACATACTGTAAACGCTCCGGCATCCTGACCAATAGTGTGTCGGGACATAAATTCTAATATCGGAGCAGGTCTCTCCCTCTGTCTGTACTGTGAGTGCTTGTGTGGATGCGGCAACATGCACACCCTGAACATTTGCACTGATCACTGAAACCACGGAACAGTCTTTACCCATAAAGTCAACTGCTT
Organism: Chelidonichthys spinosus; assembly: GCA_029853015.1. NCBI lineage: Eukaryota > Metazoa > Chordata > Actinopteri > Perciformes > Triglidae > Chelidonichthys > Chelidonichthys spinosus. The sequence goes on from CM056837.1 coordinate 15,813,861, forward strand.
TTGAATATACAGTCTGCATTGATTATCATTCACCTAGCTTGCTCCAATTAAGGTGCTTTATTATACTGCATACAAGTTGACCTTTACTGTAGGGATGTATTCACTGTGAAATAGACTTGGGACGATATGCTTAAAACTCCTAAAATAGCTTGAAAACACCAAACAATGCCATTGGAAAACTCATCAGATAATGCATAAATAGCATACATATTATATATAATAAAGGGTTAATACCTTTGTGAGTGTATTCAGAGTTCAAACTAAACACATGCTAGAAAACGATTGAGATGTCTACAACCATTTGTGGTCGTTTAGCTGCGTCAGCTGCAATGGAGACCATAAAACCATAGAAATAACATGAAATATTAGCCTGTATGCTTATATGTTTTTTTAATCCGTAGCAAGTGGTTCTGGGTCTTTATAAGTGCTGAAACTGACAACATTTTGGGATCTGCCCATTTCACGAGACCCGAGGTAGTAGGCCTCCTGCAGGAGAGAAACTCATAAGTGCAATAAGTGTGTTGTAATTTTAAGTAACTATATTGTTTAGGGGTCACAGAAGCAGTTGTGGTTAATGGCCAATTTATTATTTATTCACCCCTTTGGGCAAATTTGTCCTTTTGCATTTAACCCATCCTAACATTTAAAGAGCAATGTGCAGCCACAGTGCATCATCAAGGGACCGAGTGTACTTCTGAGGAAAGTGCTTTGGTCAAGGGCAACTTTGGTAGTGATTTTAATACTTAAAGTGGCAAGCATGTATTTTAATTTGAAAGGGAAAAAAAGAACAGAAAACAGACGTGGAAACTCAACACAGAAAGTGCAGGGCTACGATTTCAAAGTGGGGGATCAGATTTAGATACAAATTTAGATTTTTCTTCAGTTCACTCAAGTACAGAAGAGCCTGATTTAATTTCATACCCAGATTGGAGTGGGCTTTTATTTGTGTTTGAATGTACAAAAACCAAAGCGCGTTCAAAACAGAGTTTTCCCATGGCTGCGCAAAAGTGAGATGCTATCACCCCAGCCCTGTAAGCAAACTCTCCACTTCTGTTCTTTCCATCAGAAAACAAAACATCTCACAGCACGAGCCGTCTTTATGTTGGTGCGGATGAAGAGAGGCTTCCCGGTGACTCATTTCTACATACTGCTATGAATAGAACACCCTGCCTGTGAACCTGCCGTACCACTGATCTGTGTCTCTGTGTAACAAAAAGCCTCACAGTGCAAAATTATACAACAATTAAAGGACATGAAGATCCTTCTCCTGGTCAACGCTGCTGTTTATTCTCATCACTTAGCCCAGCCAAACAAGCTATTTAGAAATGCAAAGGCTCTGTTAAACAGAGTTCTTATCTTTCCTCTGCAGATCCGAGCAGAACCAGATTACTGTATCTAGTCCGTCCAAATAGTGACCTGCCTTGAGGATGTGCAGGATACTTTGATCTGAAATGAAACCTCAATTACAGGCAGTTTTTGGACCTTTTTCCATCATTCTCAAAGTTTTAATAGCTTTTTAACAATAAAAACAGAACAAAAAAAAGAAATTGTTTTCCCTTTTTACACCCTCGCTCGTATTAAATCCCTAATCGCGGTCCACTAAGCACAAAGTAAACAAAGCATACCACACAGAGGGAGTGCTTAAAAGGCAGCCCAACAGCAGTAACAACAAAAAAACCTGTCACAAACCCAACATGGTCAATATATCACTCAATGCTCTGTGTTTCTGGTCCAAACTCGATAGGATGCAAGCCAGGAAATCTGGGCTTGGACATTGGGTCTGTTATTTATCACTATAACCGTAAAACACTGGTGGCAGGCCGCAGAGGAAAGGGAGGAGGGAGGGGTGGGAGTAGTCATGTTAGGAAGAAGCCCATATCTCCATTGGAGTGATTGATGGGGATGAGGAATCGGTCCTGTCATGGTGCAATTACACCAGTCGGACAGGATGTGCTTGAAGGACATAGCAGGAGAGTACAGACGAGGAGGATGAAGGGATTCATGGTGACGGAAGTACGGCAAAACAAATGATGTTCCGGTCTTGACCTTGTAACGGTGACTCGATATCATCTCTCTTGTTAATTTTAAATGATTCCCTGCCTGGGAGCCTTTTTCTTTTTTCTTAACACTGAAGATTTGTTCATTAAAACCCATCAAAATGGTCACGGCCTCATGTGTCACTGCTGGAAATGTTAAGTCTATTAGCTTGCTCCTATTTGCTTTTCCTTAACAAGTCATCAGCTGGTGGGTGGGCCGAGAAGAGGAGCAGAGCTAATGCCATGTAGTAAAAAGTATGCGCTTCTAGGGCTAACATATGCTATGGATGTTACTCAATATAAAGCATGGACAAAACAAAATATACCAAAAGAAAAAGAGCCAAACAATCTTGTATTATCTTGGAAAGGAAGCTCAGATATAGTGAACCGGAAACATAGCTCTCATGAAATGTAATATAAGAGCATTCACAATGTAATTAGGTCACATCGAGTCACATTTTGTAAATTACTTGGCAACAGGGAGTCGTTTTAAATGTAATCTTGTCCTTTTATTACTTAGTCAGAAGTTTCCAAACTTTCCCAATACTGTATTAACACAGTGTGGATCTCAGTGGCCAAAGGGACAGCTGATCCTGCTGAAAGGAAGAGTCCACTCAGCACTTCTGCATGGATAACAGAGTTGCAAGTGACCTTGAAATGAGTTCAGCTCCCCAAGTGATTTGGGGAATTGGTGGTGGATTTACAGTATCCTGCCTCGCCTTCAAATCTGGTCAATAAGTAGCATTTCTTCCTTTTCTCTTCCACCCCTCCCCCCATCTTATTTTTTCTTCAATGTGACACACATCTATCAATTCCCTCTCCACCTGCATTGCTTCTTGTCTCCGGGATTTATTTTTCTGTTGGTCTAAATAAGCAGCTCTGGTGTGAGGATCAGCCACTCTGTGCTGCCTCAGTTAGAGCGGATCGAGTACTTCTCATCCTCGGTCAGTGGGAACATGACAAACGATAAACAAATGAATATTGATCTTAATAAAGATCCACACTCCTGCTTCAATTAGCTGTTCAAAGCATTGTGATATTTCATAGCGTATTAACATCCGTCACTCGTGTCACGTCACCGACATTGTGGATTATCTCAATCGGCTGTCACGAGAGGAAAACGTTAACCTAGATCTATTGCCTCCTTTCAAGAAAACATCACCAACATCATCACGAAGATGCCATGCGCCGCCTGATATGCAAAGCTTGTAATCAAACTGAGAAAATTGGGAAAGGAGAAGCTGAGTGACTTTGTCTTATCTTGAGTGGCCGACCTTTGGCGACCTCTTGTCTGGGAGAAGCTCTTTAAATGTGCATTTGTTGGAATATTCGGATAACAATCTTTCCGATAACACCAGGTGCTAGCACCACAGTTTCATATTCATCTACTGGCATTCATTAAGAAAGTGGGATTTTTGAAGGAGTGATGAAAATACGAGAGAACATCAGATTGGATGTGGTGTGTCACATGGGTGTACAGTAGAATGTGCTAGCGTTAGGAAGTATTGTTGGTATTTAGATCTCTATAGCAAGCCTGTAAATCACTTTGAATTGCCTTCTGTATGATTGGTGCTTTACAAATAAACTTGCATTTTCATACCTTCTAAAACAAGAATACAAGGCAGACTGTGTACAGATAGAGGGAGGTTATTTGCAGGGCAGCGAGCAGACAATAGGCAACTGATGTATCAGCTTGTCTTCCTGAAAAATACCTATCGCCAGAGGAGTGAGATATACAGTCTCTGAGATGATAAACAGTAGGGCGGTTTGCTCGGTTCAGCAAAAAAAAACCCAGGTACCTGGTATCATATGCAGAAAGACGGTGCCGCATTTAATTGAGCTTTCTCTTGTCAAGGTCGTTAACAAGTATTTTCTTGCTTTACTTTACGTCTAATGCATGAGGTGGATATTGTATAGCTTGCAGGATTGCTACTAAACCCTCCTTAACATTTTAAAAGCCTGAGTGCAGCAGGAACAGTAATTTGCATGACTAACGCTCTTGACGGGTCCTTGAATGAGACACAGAATATTGAGTTATTACACATCTGTACGTATCACACAATGCATTAGCGTAAATCATGCTTTACAGCCAGTCAGCTTGTTTTTTGAACATACAGAGGTAAAAGACAATGTTTTGTATCTTATCACTGTTGCCTTTGAATCCAAGCAAGAAGCTCAGTGAATCGTGATTTTTTCAGCCGAGCATTGAATGGGCCAACATGTCGCGTGCATTAATACTTTTAAGACAGCAGTCTGCTGGTGAAAGACAGTTATTTCTCTGCCGTGTGGCTCAAAAGATTTGGGCATTAATATGCAACGCTCTTTTAGGTTTCATTATTTACCTCTAGACTTGTGTGCAGATGACACACAAAAGAATAGAATCCCCATCACCCCTGTTGAGTTTGAATGAGAAAATCCGACGATGAGCTCAGGGAAAAGAACAGAACGGTTTGATAAGAGAAATGACTGGCAATGATTTTTTTTCTTTTTCTCCCTCTACCTTATTGTGAGCCGTCTCTATGAAAGGCCATGAGAGACTGCCGTGTTTTCATAGAGTGGTCTAATCCAGGCTCTCCACGCTGTTAGGTCCGCTGCCTCTCATTGTGTTCCATGCCTATCTTATTATCTACAGCACTGCAAGTGGCCGGAACCACATCCCCTCATTGTTATCAGTATAATACGCTTAGGCCGTGATCTGCACTGTGCAGAAGCATGACTATGAACTACTTTGAATGAGTTCACCGAAAAGTCCACAGGGGGCTGTAATGACATTTCTAACCTTGTGTCATGTCTCCTAGCAGCCACTGATGATGCATTTCCCTCCGGGTTCCCAGTATTAAGTTAGAGTGTATCCTCTGAGTTATACGCCTGCAACCCTCACATTCTTCTGAGTGCATTTGAATCGATAGACAACACATTTGTTCCTTGATTTTGTGACTATTGATTGAGATCAAATGGCTAGCTTCTCGGTTATGTGATAATGTTGATTCTCTCTTTTTGCGTAGCCTCGAGGTGTTTCTCAAAGTCAAGCCACCATCATTCAGCGGCTGGAAATCAAGGGTGCTCATCATCGAACCCCACCGAAGGACTGTTCCAATGTCGAGGACCCGTCCAATTCTACCGGCGACTAAGTCCTTCGGTCGGAGGATGTCCAAGGATGTATGTGAGGACCCTCCACACTGCTGAACACTCTGGATACCATTTCCTGCATTTCATTTAACTTTAAATTGAACTTGTGAAGGACAATTTGTTCTGCTGTGTTCCACCAGCAGAGTGGAAACTAGCACGTTAGGTTAACTGGCTACCACTCGATTTAATTCAACACCCACTGAGTTACTGACAGCATCGACCTGCTCGGTGTTACGTCGGTGTTGTTGGGCTCTAACTAAATCTGCAGGGGCCACTGCAGAAAAAAGAATAGATAAAATGAATCTATTTAAATTGCAATTATACGTCTTACATTTCTTCTTTTTGTAATATTACAATTTTCAAAAATGTATGACACAAGTCAATACAAACAACATGGATTAATATACGGATTTCTCGACAATTTAATTCTAGTTCAACTTTAAATGAAGAGTGAGAGACCGAGTGTAATGAACGATGAAGCCGGTGTCATGCAAAAGAAACAATCATCTTTGTCAATCATCAGTTTTAAAAGATAAACTCTTTTTTCCCGTCTTACTGCACACGCACCGGAGTTTGGGGTCGTCGCCATAACAACCACGTTACGCAGCCTGATCAGTGCTGAGCTCCGCTTCGACAGCAGCCAGAAACATCACGCTGCAATCAGCCTGATCGCAGTACAAGCCTCTTATCAGGCTGCATGCACCGACGGGGCCTGAAGCACAATCAGATCCACCTTATGAATGAACAAACCCAGACGCTGACTGTCACTTTTAATTTGATTGGGCAAACAGTGAATTAATGGGGGCTCGCTGGGAGTGAGACTCGTTCGGAATGGGCAAGCGTGAGAAAACCTCATGCAAACTGTATTACGAATTATGTCTTTGCCCCTTAAAGGCAGTCATTAGAGCACTTAATCATAAAATATTGCTCCTCGGATACCCAGTAAGTCCTGCTGCGTTAGAGCTAAATTTGCTCCCCCGTGCACTTCATCGTGGAGCTTCCATTTTTCACAGTATCAGACCTACTTAAAGGACAATGCCCCCATTTTTTACCCGCATCAGGTCATTTGTCACCCAAGCCTAATTCCCATGATCTCCCCGTTGCATGCCTTTAAATCATTTACAATTAGAGCATTTATTTTGCACTGATTGCAGTTGTATCACCGGCTTGCAAAAAAAAATGATCACATCTCATTGCATTTCCAACAAAGTGCCACGCCAACTCTTTTGTGAAGTAAAGCATCTACAAAGGGAGGAATGCATCCTGGCAGGATGCAAAATCCTTTCAAAAGGAAATAAAAGTGGTTTCAAATGGCCGTTTTCATCAAAGGACCAAAACGCTTCTGTTGTCCTTTAGGCTTTCGCGGCACAGAGCTCAGATTTTGTCAAGAGCTGCAGCACCATTGAATTCAACATTTTTTTTTTTTTTTTTTTGCATAGACTATTTGTCTCCTCGGGGTGGAAAACATCATCTCTTCTCCCTCGATATGTAAAATATCTCTGAGACACAATGAGCGTAAGTGAAGAGGAGTGATGTTTGGGGGTGGGGAATACATTTCATCATATTTTCCAAAACTTTCAAAACATCAATTGTTCCGACCAATTAACAGCCATCACAGAAGTTGCACTTAACACCTAGTTGTCAGGATGTGATAGGTGCACGGCTGCATATTCATTTGTGAACTCCCTTTAACTGTCAGACACGTCCGTAAGAGCAATTCAGTTCATTCTACGCATGAATTAAGTACGATTCAACACGTAATAAATGTGCAGTATGGATCATATTCCTAACTACGCAAATTAAGCCAATCTTTCTCTAGCTTTTTTTTACACCCATTTTCATTTATATGCACACATTCTCTCTCTGCCTTTGAAACCTCGATCTATCTTGATAATTGTTGAGACTTCCTGCTTCCTGTTATGGTTGCCGCTGTGCCTCTATGGTTGAGTTGAGATTCTCTGAATCTTAATTAAAACTCCTTCCCTCTTGTGAGAGAATGTTCAGCTGCATATTCATCATGCAATGCATTGTGGCTGATTGATCGTATCAAAGTAACTTCCTGTGCACTCCTCCTCAAAACTTCCTGATTGCTAATACAGCTTGGGGAGTCGTGCAAATGCAGACGCAAATGACGCCTTGCAGCTGCCTCCTCTGCTCTCAGAGGGAGGTATTTTTGTGACGATACTGTACCTGTTTTTTTTTCTGGCATATTTCTTTTCACATTTCAGCAAATATTGCTGTATAAAAGAAATGTTGAAATAACTTGTCTCATCAGCGTAAATCATACAGTGGGGAGTTGTTTTCTGTTCATCCACATGAAATTCACATGTCAAAAACATAAGCATAAGAAATGACAAATGAAAAAAAATCAAATGAGAAATTCTAATTGTCCCTTTAACAGCAGTAGTCATCCACAGACAGTTCTTTATCCTTTGATCACAGCTCAGTCATTGTGGTAAACAGTATTTTGTGCTCCAATTATTATCACCGAGAAACGTGATCGTTATGTACTTAAGATCAGAAAGACTAAAAAGTTACCTTCCCGACAACTCGTCCAATCCAACGTAGCTGCGGATCTTCACTTCCTATACTTCATCTCCAATTAGATCGCTCATTTGAAAGGTAACAACAATCTGCTGTCGATCAATGCAAGGCTGATACTCTCAAACCTGGCAATTTAAAGCCATTAATAAAATAATTTATTTTTTTATTGTTTAATCAAATGCTATTCAATCAGCTGGCCCCACTGAGTATTTGAGAATACATCAATCCACTCATCCACTATCTGTATTATCCTATTCAGGATCCTGTGATATCAATCATGTGTGTATACACACACACACACACACACACACACACGCTGCAATATTAATGCAGTGACACCATTCTTTTGGAGGAAATGGGGTGAATGAATCAGCAGCCACAGCCTGGCAGGCCTCCAGAAAATGTTGGGATTAATTGCGGCAGTGTGGGTGATTCAGCAGCTGCAAGTAACTCATCTAGAGTTTTAGCACGCACCTGTTTTATCAGGTTGTGCTATCAGGCACAAAATACTGTGTTAACCTGGTTTCGTATGAGATACATTAATGAGAAATTTCCTGCCATTTTCTGCTCGTATCAACTAGTTTCTGAGCAGGACATGAAGAAATGGTGCAAGGGAGGAAAAGAAGAGCCGGTGATAACGAGGTTGCCAGCTTAGATCCTTGTACTGACACGAAACAGCTAAATGTCCTCATTCAAGCTGCTTTTCTTGTGTCGTCCAACAAATCAGAAATCCGAGGTTTGATCATTTTATGGCCAGATGCACATGCTGCAACCAACAATTTGCCCCCTGAAAAGCAGCCATCCTCCGGCCAACCTCCAATACAGGACGAGGCCACCTCCACAAACCCCATCACGACACATTCTGACAGATCTATTAAAGATGAAAACCAGAAATCTCCTTTCCTCCTCTCGACTGGCTGCCTTTAAAGGTCATACTCAAAAGTTTCTTTTTTTTCAGCTTTGGAGCAGGTTTCTTTGAGATGCCCAGATGTTACAACTCATTTGCTTCATGCACTTTTGGTGGTCTGAGCAAGCAGGCAACGCAACCAACCCTCCACGGTAAGTACCAATCACAGGGATCGTTTTTTTTACCAAAATTGCACTGCACCGTCCGACAGTTAACGCAACCCACTTTCGTGCCCCTCCTTCCACGCAGGGTGACAGCGAGACAGCCGACGGGAACGGCTGAGAAAATAACCCGGGAGCAGTGGATGAAAATGCCACATGAGCAGGCGCAAAAAGCCCCCATCCTCCTCCATGCAATTTCATAAAAATAGAGCGCTTGGGATGATGTTTTCAAAAAATTTCCCAGGGTCCAACCAAGCCAGAGCTGGATACGGTGAGTAGGAAAGCAAGGCACTTTTCTCACCACACACAGACAGTGGACATCGCAAACATGCCGATCGCATTCGCAATATTCAATCAAAATGCTATTTTATATTTTAAGAAAATATGCATTAAACATTCTGAACGGTTGAAGATTCATTGCATGTATGCATGTACAGTACACAAAGTACACTGTATTCCAGGATTGCACTTCTGTGGAAGACGTATTTACAGGTTGGAAAGCAGAAAGGGAGGTTCCTGCTCCCTTGGCTCCCAATTCAGCCTCGGCTTTGTTGTCACTATTTCCATCCCGTGTAATCCTTGTGCTGGGTCACTCACTGCAGGCCACTCAATCACTCTCTCGCTCGCCGTGTTCTCCATGACAAATAGTTTTGTTCCTTGCAAGCGCTTCTTAAACAAATGAATGTGTTTTTCTGTAGCGTACCACCGGACCGGACCTGGGTGCTTTTTTTGCTGAACCAAGCAAACCGCCCGACTGTTTGTCATCTCAGAGACTGTATATCTCACTCCTCTGGCGATAGGTATTTTTCAGGAAGACAAGCTGATACATCAGTTGCCTATTGTCTGCTCGCTGCACTGCAAATAACCTCCCTCTATCTGTACACAGTCTGCCTTGTACACTTGTTTTAGAAGATAAACCTGCACCGAACCACTGGTCCTATTAAAATCGGTTATCTTGCTATTTTGTTTCCCTATTATTACACAGACAGAAAATCACCCGGGTTTCTTTGTATGACAAAGGCACACTTGTGTTATTGATGAGGCACATTATACTGCAGTGGTGTAAATCACCCACGGCTGGAGTCACCTCATACATGTTAACACGTAACCTTTCCTACGTGCCCTTCCCTCCTTCACGACAAACTAGGAACATGCTGAGCTCACATTCTTATGACTAATACGACACTTTAACCAGTCAGATAGCTTGGCACACTGGCTGGAAATGGGGAAACAGCAAGCCTGGCTCTGTCCAATAAGGAACAAGATGGCATGGGTTGAATAAACCAGGCAGGACAGTCTTGATCCTTCCTTTCTCTCACAAATGTGTTTTTGATGGAGACCATTGTAAGGCAAGGTTCTTATTCTGGAATAATAAAAACTACAGCTGAATATGTCAAGTAGAATAATATTACTTATTATGTGCATAAACCACGGAGGTACAGAAAGGAAGCCATTTCTCAAATTACCTCTAAATCAAGTATGAAGCCATGTGTGAAGAGTGTTTACCAGCAATACGTATGTTTTATTCTATACTTTCCCACCATACCTGCATCATCACAGATTTCACCTCAAAAGCTATGGGGGAGAGAAAAAAAAACACAGTGAAATTTATAAACCAGAATGCATCGTTGCTTTTTTCATTTATCAAATAGACCTTGAAATTGTATTTCCAGCAGGAGATGTTATTGATAATATAGAGCCTTTGATTGTGTTTAGGTGGGAAAGGAGGAAACCGGCTTAATGTAAAAACAACCTCCATCGTTGTGTCCTCTCAAGCTGTTCCTAAAAGGCCCATCTGTGTTGCAGCACTGCAAACAGTAAGAGATTTTTTAAAAGGGGATGTGCGGGGGATGCCATCCCACTTCCCGTCCCCTTTGTTATCCTGCCAGCTGCCACTCTCCGTTCCCGAGTAGGAGAGAGTGCAGGGGCAGAGGGGTTGTTAGGTTGATATCTAATCTGTATGACACGTTGATCCTTTATTTCACTGAGGTTTGAGCAAGTTAAAATCTCTGGCCCGGACCACGGCCCTGAGATATCAGTAGCCTCAGGGCATGTGTCCATATAGTGGTTTTCTCTGGCAGGGCTTTATCAAAAGGAAAGCACACCTGCAGCACGTGAGTTTCTATGACAACAAAATCTCAACAACATATCACCGTTGCCCTTTAGCTTTTTGTTTTTTATCCAGGATACTATGGGGTTGGGACCATTCCATTAGAATAAATGAGATATATGTATCGTGGATTGTGAAAAGTCGAAAAAAGTTATAATTCTTAAACAACACAAGAATTATAATGTAAGAAAGCAGACTCACACAATGTTGCTATTTTGTATTTTTGTATAGGGAGATCATATGATTTCTGATTACTTTTTGAGATATACATTTTCCATTTTTCACCAAAACGGATCTTCAATGAAAAGATGTGATTCCAGTACGTTCAAGTAGATTTCACGGATTATCGGGATTATATCGTGAAATGCGATTATTTTGGCCAGGATAATCATGACATGAAATTTTAATACCGTCCCATGGCTACTATTAATTTGCCTGAAGAGGAGACATTTCTTATCTATATATATATATATATATCTATATATATATATATATATGGAGCTGTCCTTGGTGCTGAAGCAGCAGACAGGTTCAACCAAGCTACGATAACAAGCTAACAAGCTAACTGACTGTTAGCAACCCGTAGACAGAAGAGCTCGTATGTGTTGACAAAATGGCATATTGATAAACAGAAAATGAGATTATGGTGTGAAAGGCTTTTCCTCATCACCGAGAACACGTTGGAGACTAGTCGGTTTTTATTTCTGGCAGCCAACAACGCAGCATCTGCATGTAGCTGCCATCCTGCCACCACTCTTAAGAAAAGACAAACAAAAACGGCATCAAAGGCGTCATTGTGTTGATTCCTCGATGCACGTGTGATTACAGAGCAGTTACATGCACTCTTGTGATCGAAATGTAGCAGAGACAGTGGGGAAAATATGCTAATCTCTGAGCCCTTGCCAGTTTCATCCATTTTTGCTAATTATCTCATTAACTCTACTGCATATAACGATGACAAATCATCCAAAATAAAATGAAAGCAAAAGCTGGAGACAGAAATACTACTACATAATAAGAAAAAGTATATCCGTGCAGAATTATGTTTTCATTAGGGAAAATATCATTGTCAAGTTAATCGTCTCTTCCAGCTCCACGTCCACTCCAGTTGTTACATTTGAATAGGAACCTCTTGGCATCAGAAGCACCAGGGCAGCTAATAAATTGAGGTGTCAAAGAGCCCAGCATTACCAGGACTAGGTGAGTGTTTTGTTGATGCCTGGCAGCGCCAAGTAAAATAGCCATCGTTTAATAAATGACTTGATCTCAATAATTTCTTTTTTTTTGTTACTGGCAGTAATCTGTCTGGCTCTTGGCGTCTTCCTCTCCATTCGATAATGAGGTGCCTCCAACCTCGCCCAGGGGCTTTTTTTCGTGTAGCTGCTCTGCCAAATTTGCACTTCTGAACAACTTTTAATTATACTCTCTGGTATGAAAATACACCAGTGGGTGTCAAACAGACTTGGCAGGGCGTGTGACAGTGAGCCGTTTGCTAAAGTGGTCCCCAATTCTTGATTTATGTTCATCCTGTCATGGTAAGGTACGACGTCGTTTAACGGTGCATGTTTTTACATTTTCAAACCCGGTGGTTGGATGATCGAGGTTTTTTTTTTGTTGCTCATCTGGCTCTCATCTCAAGTATTGGCTGCTTATGAACTGAACATCAGTGGAGTCAATGATGAATGGCATATCAATAGATAAAGAATGACGGATGATCGTCATTAAAAGGTTCATGACAAGGATTTGGCGTTGGGAGATTTCTCCTATTGATTTTAGAGAGGTCGCTGAATATTAATTATGCCAAAGAAAAACTGATGATTTAATGATACCGCCAAGCATAATAAATTTGAATTATAAGCATGTCAGCAACTGGTGGAGAAAACCCGAGACTGAGGCTGAGAGTATATAGAAATTAATTATATGGATAACCTTTAAGGTTCATGAAGATATTGCGTGGTGAATATAATTCACATGCCCTTAATTATGTTCCCCCTAAGCTCACACCTTGAAAAAGACCGTCTACGAGCTGTCACACACAACTCGACTGCCTTTGGAGACACGCGCGTGTTGCTGTTGAGAGTGCACCGCCCATATGGTGCGTTATAGATGTTTGAGCGTGAACGCTGGCCCCATAAACCCGTGGATCATAAAACTTAAGATTCCCCTTAAAATGTGGCTGTGATTTAATTAAGACGAAAAATCCGCAGTCAAAAGAACATTGCTGCTGACTCCAGCGATCCCAGACCAGTTTTTTTTTACCGCACAAGCACTGCATTGCCCGTTTGCCGTTGAAAGTCTGTAATTGTTTTTTAGCATTCTGGGGGAACGGTAGGCCGAGTAGGTGTTGTTGAGGCTGATTGTAAAACTGAAATAACTTAGTCTGGGTGTCACTATGCTCTGAATAAGTAAAACAAAAAGGCAATATAGTAATTTAAATGTGATGGGTAATCAATGAGGGGGGATTTACAGGAGCTTCGGAAGATATATGCAGCACAACAAAGGGGCATAGGGATTGTTTTGTAAAGCAAGTACAATGTCTTTTATATTTCTTCAATTGTGTTAATTGGAAGACATTACAATAAGTGATTGAGACCTAAAACCTGCAGGCATGTTTTATTCTTCTCATTCATTCATTCAAGCCCTCTGTGATGCATATGTGAATGAAAGCTTTATTTAAAGCTCTATAATGTAGTCAGAGTTCCCTCGACAACTAAATGTCTGGGAGGAGTCAGTCTGCCTCGAGGAGCTACTGGCCCATCCAAGACACTTTCATTATCCAAGAGGATTAATGGAGCGTTTTAGGGTTGGGCTAAAAGTTGTTTCAGAGAACAAAACTTTCAGGGAAAAGTACAATGTATCTGCGATCTTACAGAATTAAAATGAACTAATTTAAGATTATTTAATATTTATATATCATATAAAAGTTTAACACGCTGGCAATTTCAGGGCGACCACACAGATTCTTCTTCTATGGACACACACACACACACACTATCGTCTCATCAGACTCAGTATGCAGAACTACATCCAACAGTGGGAAGCCTCCTCCCTCCTCAGAGATCAAACAGGATGCTTCCATTCCTCTATTCTTGCCTCCTGTCAGAAGGGCAGAGGCTGCCTCGACGCCTCTTTATCTTCCCAGCAGCCACCCAGACGAGGCGATGGGCTGTGTCTGTTGACAAACGCTTCACTTGTTACAGATAACAGAAACATGTAAACAGGAAATGGCCAGTGGAGCAGCCGCACAAATGTTTCTTGAAAACGTCCAATTCCTTTCGCCGTGTGATCGTAGCGTTATCCAGTCAACCTAAACAACCCAACGTTTCCCATCGCAGACTGAATGAATGCTTACTGGATACGACCGATTTGATTTCATTTATCGAGTAAAACATTTGCTGGTTCCAGATACTGGAACGTGTGAATACGCTGCTTTTCTTGCAGTGTGAATTAAATCTCCTTGGTCTTTTGAACGGTTGGGATTCTTGGCTATATATGGTGATATCTTCCTCTGATCTTAAAGAAGAATCAATTCAGTAATTATTCCACAAGATCTGCAGAATAATTCATTACAAAAAAGTTGGAATTGGATCGTTGTCAGTTAATTCGTCTTGTATCCAGATTGTGCCCAGAAGGGAATTGCTTATTTATTAATGCTTAATTTACATTAATTATGAAGGATTGCATTGTATGCTGATAAATACTGCATAACCCCCATCCTATATATTACAATGTGCATTTTATATTATGATATAATTTATCCGTCCATGGTCATTAAAAGGCTTGTTTAAATGCAACATAGAAAGATTCCGGACAAATGGATTAAGAAGCTTTCTAGTCAGATGTTGAATGACTGGAGTTGAAGTTACACTACAATTATACTTCTCCTTTAGTTTGGAGCAGCAGGGAGAGCAGGAGAAAAGTGGCTCCAGCTGTTTCAATACACAGATGCAGATTGGAAGACGGTTGGTGTTTATCTGATTGGTGATCAGCCTGACAACTGAGTGATCTGTGTGGGCCAGGCAGCGCCATGAATAACACTAAAATTGAAATGTTCTCTATTGGTTTCTGGATAGTTGCACCAAACGGATTATTCTTTGTTTTACCACCAACCTCCGGACCAACCGGGATGTTTATGTCGCCCAGGAAGACTAAGACAGATTACTGTGATCTGGCAAACATAAAAAACAAGGCCAACTCACAGCTCTATTATATCTCAAAGCACCTTGGAAGAGGGTTTAATCGATATTAACTTGTCCTCCATGCGCAGGATTCATAGGAGGCAAAATGTAAATAAGCTCTTTGCTATTCCGATGGAAAAAAATCCCCTCGGTAGGCTTTACATTTCAAACAGATGTGTTGCTTTGTGTCTAGGTCACAAGGCAATACTGTCCCATGTCTGTATATAAAACCAGCTGCCAATCATCGCAGAGTGAGATGAGAGACAATGGGACATTGTGCTGGGGATGGACATCGTGATTGTTGGTATATTGCAGGCAGAAGGATGCCAGCAGCCGAGCACATTAACCTTCATTAGTGGGTTTACCAGGGCTGGTCATTTTAAATGGAGTAATTACTGATGACACAGTGATGATTAATTGTAATGAATGTTACTAATGTGTGGCATCTGTCAAATGCATTTTAAGATGTGACCAACCTTTCCTCTCCCACTCCGTGTTGGTATTTGACCTCCAAACGACGAGCACACCTGTTTGAATTTGCAACCTTGTCGCGGAGGAATTCCATTTATATACTATAAACTATACATGTTTACGCAAGTGGAGTTTACGCTGTAGCTAGTAGCTTTTTTATGCAAAAAAAAAGGAAAAAAAAACTGTTTCACGACCTGCCCACCACCAAACAGCAGACAGAAAAGTTAGCAACTAGCTAGTGAACATTACGGAGCATTTAGCAGCTAAAATGCAAGATATTTTGAGACCCAAAACAGAGATATAAGGAGACGCAATATTGAATGCACATTTGGGAGCAGACCACAACAATATATGCCAAAAAAAAAACATGTAAATCATTTTTATATCAACTTCCAATATAATGTTTTCTTCCTGGAAAACAAAAATATGATGCATCCTTATTATATCAGCAAGAACTAACCAATTTCAACCAATAATATGACATCCATCCATCCATCAATCACTGGACAGAGATAGAGAAGGTGGTGAGCTAAGCTTCTGAACAATCAAATCAAATTTCTCCCAACATGATGTCCCACCTGCCTTCCCTGTTTCACTCAGAAGTCACCATATGGACGTTATAATGCACTCAAAACTGATCAGGCGGTGCGGCCTAAAGGGTAAAAAAAACACACACACAAGCACTTTCCCCAACTGCCCGTGAGCTGGAGCAGCTGACGAACTTGGTAGCATGTTTCCTGCAACAAGCTCCGGCACAGTCCCTCTCTCTATTCTCGTCTAGCGGCTGTGAAATGAACCGCGCTGCCTTCAAGTGCGTTTGAAATGTCAACAGACTTTACAGCATGACGTCACACAAAAAGGGCCGTTTTAGAGGCACTCCCACACCGCCGCACACCCACGGCCTCACCCACCCTTCAGCCTGAGCGCCTCCCTACTCCTTGGTAGTATAAAAAGGTATTTTCTGAGAAAGAGTTGAAATCTGATGAACAGTAAACACTATATTTCCTCCTTGACTCTTTTTGCAATCCTGCTGTCTCTGGAGAAACAGGGAAACACAGGGAAAGGAATGATGCAAAAATCTCAAACTCTGCAACCCACGGCAGAGCGAATGGAGTTAATGTCACATCGTATTCAGATATGCATGCAAAAAGCTTGTGAATGTATTTTCCCTATGATGCAACGGCGATGAAACATCGCCAGTCGTGGCAGTGGTGGGTGGGTGACAGTTATGTCCATATTGACGTATGGTGCCATTAAGAACAAAAGCTCCACTCTGCCAGAAGAGGCATGACAACAGCATCGCCACAGATCTGAAGGGAGCACCCATCTTTCCAGTGTCATGTCTGACCTCTATATCTCTTAGCTCAAGATAGATGCATTTTTATGCCTGACTTCAGGCCCTAATAGTCCATTGATTCATTCGCAATATGGCCCGCAGTCAGCCAGGTCTCTGATTATTTATTTTCCTCTTGAAAACACTCCACCCCTGTCTCTCTCTCTCTCACACACACACATCTGTCTTATTAAAATGTAATGGCAAACAAAACCCCAGTCTCCCTCTATCTGATGGTGAAGAGAAAAACAATTTTGAAGGGATTCGCGACGGTTTATAACCCATGGCTTCACGTGGAGAAAACACTCAGAGGTCTAAGATTAGATAGACCTCCAAATCAATCACTACCGCCAGAGGATTCCTCACATTAATGCGGCTGCTGATTGACTGGCCTCAAATCGTCGCAGATACAAACAGAGCCGACCTCAACCACCTGCTTTGGCCGGCTAGACTTTATGTCCCACTGGGGTGACGTTAGTGTGGAATGTAGTTGTTGACAATAAAAAATTTGGGAGGGAAGAAGAGGATGGGATTATTATAGCGTATGGGATATGATTTACAGAGCATTAAGTGTGGTGTGGACAAACCTGCGTGACCATTTAAACATCCATGTCAGAGAGAAATGTGCACCTCATGGTGGCTTTAGAGGAAAAGGGGGCTCACCTATTTCATTTATTGACTGGAAAAATGAAGTAAATAAATATGAATGAATAAAATCAATGAATTAGACAAGGTGTTATGTGATCAAATGGTGTGAATATCCTACTTTTGATTTGATACGTGTCAACAAATATATGTTGCAAATGACACCTTCTCTCATTTGTTGTCAGGATGATTTCATCTAAGCTCCGTGACACTATTTAAATGCTGTCAGGCCATTGTTCTACAATATAGCGCTGCTGTGTTGAAGATAGATAACGTGATGTTTTGCAATGCAGATGGTTGCTATTGGCAACGTAGCAATGGATACTGCCAGAAAAGCCTTTTTGAGGATGGTTTACAGCTCTTCCAAAAGCTGCTGGGATTATTTTATAATTATATTAAGAACCCACAGGAAAACTGGTGTTTGCATCGATTTTATTTTTTGTTTTATATAATGATGTTGATCAAATGTATACAATGCAGCCCATGAAACACTAACCATCTATCTGTTTAGCGTAATCTGCTGAGAATCACTGCCTCGTGATAACCCTGTCAAACGAACCAGGCGTAATGCTTTCCTGGATAATACGCTGCAGTGTCCACACAAAGGACAGGGCAAAGTAATAAATGCATTCCAATAGACCATGCATCTCAGGGTTTTTTTGAGCGTGTTTTGCTGTCAGCGACCCCTGTGAGAGGAAAGGTTAATTGCTGTCCCTGAGAACCAGTCAGGGATGGTTAAGTTGGCCAAACACGCCCACTGCAGAATCTTCCCCCGAGGCTAGGGCTGAATTAGAAGAGAGAAAAGCAACAATAAAAAGCATTCGGATGAGACAGGATAACTTGTCTGTTGCACATGTGTTTAATTACTCTTCATTCCAAGGCTGCCGCTTTACTCGTTCAATATATATATATATATATATATATACATACAGTTGGACAAGGTGAAAAAAATGGGAACATTTAATACAGCATTCTGTATAAATTGAGGAAGTGATTATGTAAATACTATGAAAACATATTTTGTATTATTACACATGAACTTTATTGTAAACAAAGAAAACATGCCCATCTCCCACCCTACGTCTAGTAATATTTCACGGCGCACAACCTGCCTCAACTCTAGCCCACAGGAGGAGTTATAATGGTTCAACAACCATTTATTAAAAGTTTATATGCTGTTGATACCATATATGCAAAATGGCAAGGTTAAAGTATTATGAGTGGGTGTACAAGTGAGGTAACCTCCTTAGGAACAGTAAGTTAAACAGCGGTACACTAAGTCCCCAACACTAAAATACATGTCTGTCCATGCCTCCCTTTTCTGATCTGACGCCCAGCAGGATGACATCATCTTCTTCCATGACCGTTACAAATCACTCTTGAAAAATGAATCATTTCATAATGCTATAATGACCAGTGTTGGGTAAGTAGCTCAGGAAGTGTAAGAACCGGTTTTCCTTATTAGTCATTTAAGAAAATAATATTACGTTGATTTTTTCTGAAAAGTAATTAGTAACATATTCCTATATTATTTAGCATCCCCCCCCCCCCCCCCCCCCAACCAAAATCAACACAGAAAGTAAACTTTATGTGGTTAAAGCAGGGAAGTGAGTAAGTCAGTCTGCATTGATCTATGAATAAATGCGGTGGACTTGCCGTATCTGCTCTTCGCAGCTGCTTTATACTGTATGAAAAGCTTCCCCTTCAGTTAAATTAATCCCTGCAGCATCTGAGTAGGAGCACACACATATGTTGATAAATCCGCAGCCTCTGAGAAGTGCAGAGCCGTAACGCACGGCTGTTCTTTACCTTCATTAAATCGATGGAAAACAACAAAAGGCGGCTTCCTTGGAACCACGCGGACATTAACACACGTCAGGCTGGTCAGTTATAACCTGATATTCTATTTTTAACGAAGGAGATACCAGAGCGCATCATAGCCTATTCACCAGTGTTCACCTTTAACCAGCTGTTCATACATAAACCAAAACGAACATTCAAATATCAACAGAGGGTGCAAAAATATTAAACATTTCACGTTCTGGTAATGCTGCGTTTCTTGGATTAGGAACTTGAATATAATTACTGTTCTGGAAATTGCATTCATATACAACTCAGGAAAGCACTAATATTACAGTAATGTATTACTGAGTAAAGAGCAGTACCGACCAACAGTGACAAGGATTTGATTAAGGTAAGGATTCGTCTGGAAAAGTTTGTGATATGGGTTAAAAAAGCTCTTATTCATAATAATAATAAATAATAATAATCATGTAGTTCAGGTCTTGCTTTAATGGCGCACCCCTATGTTAAAGTGTTGATTCATCCATAACTCCTACATAACTCTACAACAAGGTCAGCTGACTTCCTTTATCCTCCTACTCATAAATCATTCATTTGTATTGTAATATGTACATTTATTTTTCACTTTGTGCAATGGAGGTGGAGTGCGCCATGTGATTCTTTGTTAATCAGCACCAGATGATTCAAGACAGATGGCAATCAAGCCCAAAGCGAATCTAATGAAGCAATATACCAAACGCTTAGTTCGCTTTCTCTTGTTTTGAAAAAGTAATCTGTCAATAATCAGTGTTTACCTGCACCCTGGTGTGCTTCAGCATCCTCGTGTTATTGGTTTACTCTAAACATGTCGTTTTTGGGGCACTTGTTCTTTTTGGGAGTACACTCCCCATGGCCTCCCCAAAAAAAGCTCATCAAAGTTAGTAAAGTATGGGTTTTTTGAGCAGAAATTATACATTACGCAGCATGCATATACTTTTTTGGCATACCACAGACTCCCGTCAGAGGCCCTTATGTGTAGCACAGGAACAATAAGCTGGCACCCAACTTAAGTTTTGGCTAGCTTATATGTCAGAATGTCGGGTCAATTTGGAAGCAAAACGCACAGAAACAAAAACAACATATAAATCAAGAAATGTAAAGTCACCTGCACGCTCCAGCTGAAACTAGCTTGTGGTTTGTCGTTATCTGTCTGCTTGCCAGCGGCGGGAATTACTGCTCTCCCTCCGAGGCATGCTGCCTAAGGCAAATTAGGTCTCCAGGACAGTGTTATGGAACATAATAGACACAATACATCCATCACCGTAGACACCTACTCCGTATCCAAATTGCAACGGTGCAGGCCCAGCAAAAGATACCTGTTGCTAAGGCCAGTGTCCTGCTGCGCAGAGAGCTGAGAGAAAACCTCACTATGTTACAAGCAAAGTACCGACAGGAAGAATCGCTTTCACCTGGGGCTCACCGGGACAACAAGTTCCCAGATGCTGCGCTGCCAGTGGCATTTTTTCTCTCATTATCAATTTTCTACACTCTCAGGTGGCCAACAACGGGGGTTAATACTCCTCAGGGTTGTCTGAGGATGTTTGCAAATTTAGAGAGGAGGCTTTAACGCTGTGGATTTATTGTGTACAGTAAAATGAAGGATAAAGAGGGCAGTAAATTCAAAAGACAATATAGTCGGCCATTTATCAAAGGTAAGCCTGACTGCTCTCCAGACCTTCCATTAATGTTAGCCTGGCGACGCTCAGGTCTGTCGAGGGTTTCCTCGGATATTAAGCCTTAAAATTGTTTAGGTTCTGGAGCCCTGCTGAGGGTTATAATTACAAAGGCATCATCTCCACAGGAAGTAAATGGGAAATAACTGGAGGTTAAAATGGCTTTCCACATGTCTTTGCTTCGGCTAAATAGTATGGATCAAGCCTAAATGTAACCCAAATATTATTTCAGATTAAGCTTTTTAGCAGCCTTGAATCCTAATCACGCTCCACCATTGCTGAGTGAATGCCATCCACCATCACGTAACAAAAAGGCACTTCGGTCCTTTCATACCGTTGCCTTTCTCTCAGGATCATTTCTCTCTACACCTCTGTTTTACATAATCCACAAGCTAATTCCTGCTACAGGCCTACGGGTTTAGGTAGTGCCTTGCACTGAAATGACACACCTAACTGTACTGACATTGTGTGCCAACATAATCTAAAACGCCAAGCACAGCCCCAGTATAAACAATCTGCATGGAACCTCAACTTGTTATCGGCTGCAACAAAAGCCACTGTTTGCCTTCATAAATAATGTTCCATATCAAGGAACTTACTGTCTCATATGACAAATTCATCCTCTGAAAAACGAATGTTCTTGCTTACAGAATTAATTTGTTTGCAGTGGTGGATTATAACTTTGGATGAGTAAACTTTTCAGCAGCGAATGCTAATGACATAAACACATTAACGCCTCTGGAAACTTGGCTTGAAAAAGCGAAGTAGAAATAGTAAAATATACATATATACAGTATTGAAGATGAGTGTCTCATTATGCATGCACAAAAATCTGAGTGAAAATAAATGTTCGTGATGAAAACTTGGTCCACAAACAGCTAATTTGGCTGCTCAAAACATTTTTTTAAGTGCTGTGATCAGATCAGGTTTGATTGACAGCTCCCTTTCAGCGCAAACACCATTTTATATTCCGTTTAATCACTAAAATGTTTTGTTGCCATGGAAGAAAATACCAAATCTATTCAATGGACCCTACTTGGTTAAACTTAAGGTATCAACTAACTAGCAAACTAGGCTCGGACTGAATCTGTGTTTTTATGGGACTATACCTCCCACAGTCAAGTCATTTTAGCATTCTTCATTCAGATACATGAAATGGTTAGTATAGCTTCAGGCAACATTTCAGATGTTTTAAAGTGGGGTTGTAAGAGGTACTTATCCAGTCAGCAGAAGGTAGAGAGATTTTTCAGATAGTTTAGAGAAACTGAAGGGAGGTGGAAGCAGCAAAACCTATTTTAGACAACTTACTGAAACCCAGTAACAGGAATGGGAGAATAACTATGTCAAAGGATATGTCCTCCTAGGATTAGGGTTAGGATCTGCAGAGGGGGTCATGGAAAATTGACATTCTGATTAGTAGCGGATGGGTTGCGGGTGAGGAGATGAGGAAATATGGTAATTATATTCTTTAAGATGTTCACATAGCAGGGAGCAGAGCTGCTGTCCACTGATGCTAATATTGTGATACACTACATCATTACCAGGGAGAAATAAATGGAAGCCCTAATTCAGTCTCGCCATTATTTTTGCTGCAACAAATTCTAATGAAATACAGTTGTATTTGGCTGTGTAAATCTGTTCCCAGCATATTCAAAGAACCAGCGTGAGCAAACATGACAAACCGGCTCCGAGCACACAAACCAGCTATATGGAGCACATAGTGAAAAAAGCATATTACCTTATTGTAATGTCTATACAGCTCACACTCCTAATGTTTGTTATAGTACATGGATATATACGAAAATAGCATGACTTCATGAATACTAATGCATGTGGAGGCTTAATAGATTTACAGCACAGGAGCCGCTGTGGAGATTTTACAAGTCTATAACATCTTAGTTTGCCAGAACTCCTGCAAAGATTTCCCATCCATCATTACATGTTGGGATGGATACTTTTTTTTTTTTAACCATATGATGAGAAATGTATGAAAAGGCAAGCCTATTTATGAAAAAGCTTTCTGGTAAATTCTGGAAATTCACCATAAATTGAAAAAAATATCACTTTCTTGGCAACCATTGTTAAAAAGGGGTCACTTCAGGTTCAGCCATTGTCCCGCCAATGCACTTTCATGGAGGATAATGTGCCTTAGTCAATGCACTTTGACACTGATGTACAATGAAAAGACATATTCCGTCCCTTCATTTTAGTCTCACATGGCCGTGAAGATTCACAGGCAGAGTAGTAATGAAATGAAACCAGCAGGGTTATTTTTACCCACATCATAGTCATTCTGGAGTTATGTGTTGCCACATTATATCCAAATGGAATTTTACTATATGTGTTTAATCATCCATCCATCGTCTACCGCTTATCCTGTATTCAGGGTCGCGGGGGGGCTGGAGGATCCCAGCTATCATTGGGGGAAGGCAGGGTACACCCTGGACAGGTCGCCAGTCTATCAAAGGGTCGTGTTTGTTACGTCAATTCAGGATTAGAAAAAAAATGCCGAAACAGATCGGTTGGTCTGTCACGTTGGCCCAGACTTAAAGAGGACATTTTCAGGTTTAAACTTGTATTGTATTTAAACTGTTAGTTTCAGCCCTAAAGCCAATTAGTAAATGTTAACAACATATTGGAATGGTAACATGCTAAATTAAGATTGTGAACATAGTAGGCACCTAACCCAGAGGTCGCATTAACCGAATATATATGCTGTCATTTATCGAATGTTTTTTTAAATTACAGAAAAACCTGAAGACTGTTCAGTCATTCTGATGGACTGGCGACCTTGGAGCGCGTCTGTGACCATCACGGCTCACAGAGTGGTGCCAGTACATCTGGCCCACTGGTACAGAAGGAGCACATGTTGCAGGACTACCTCCCGGAGAGTATGGCTGAGACTTGTTTGTGCATAACAAACCCATATTGGGTTTTTTTAAAACCGTCTTTGGGACCCCGTGATCCAGTTAACAATCTTCATAAAACATTTAAAACCTTTTAAAACCCAAATGCTCTGTTTGTTTGTGCCATTTAACTTTTAAAAAGAATTCTAAATGATCTCAGTTGCTCTGCTCTCCATTTGGCATAAAGCAGCAAGTTATAAGAGCTTTTGGCACGACTGGAGAGTATTCAGATTCCCCCCCCGTTGTATCCCGACACTGAGTATTGTGAATATAGCACATACAAACAGTGGGAGACTGGCTCAAGTGGTACCTAATGAAAGTATGAGGCATTGCTTCACTACAACTTTGAATTATAGCATCTCCCTAGAGTTCTGTCAGCTTCTGTTTGACAACCACTTTGAAGTGGCACTTTAGTAAAAGTCGATGGCTTGCAGCACATGCCAGCTCGGACTTAATTGCAGGGAAACAACAAGACATTTTAGAGTCATTTTTATGTGCCATCAAGCATTTCCGGTGAACCAAATAGGATGAAAAGAATGTGCCTGGTACATTGGTTCACTAATGAATCCTTAATGGGAATCACATTTGCTGCAAACTGTACTCGGACACACTATTTGCTGCAAACAACTGTTGTGGGTGGTTTCCACTCATTCAGGGAGGACAAAAGATTGGCTGTTCTAGACACATCGCTGTGTCGCTCTTATCTAATGCACCGCGATTCATCACACTGACTAATATAATACTCACTCATTTGCATAGTTGATGCTAATGTTGTGTTTGTTTACGGTAATGTGCACTGGTAATTGGATTTTAATTCATGACACAAGAAACAAAAAAATGAAGAAATGTCAGCGAAGGCATCAATCTTAATGTCAGTGCACTTCTCGTGGTGAAAGGTGTCTCTCGTTTCCAGTGAACTAATCCGATATCTGCAAATGCAATACCTCCCTTTAAGAGCCGTTTAGGGTTGTGTGTGACTCCGTTCAAATCAAATTAAATTGCTCAGATCTCACTTTAAGTATCTCCGACTTTGTGTTGCAATTCATGCATCATTTGTCTGTACAACAAATCCTCCCGGTGCCGCCGAATCGATGTAGCCACACAACTTCCAACGGCTGTTAGATGAATATCTCTTACTCCCCCCAACACGACCACTGGAGAGTTTCCGCTACATCAATGGGAGGCAACCAGAAGAGCCGCACTGTGCCGCGTAAATTAAAATCATTGTCTGCGGCTCCTTTAGTCACGAAAGAAAATTGGATTTCGACGTACTGGAACACTCCAGACCGAGATAACCAAAATTGGTTGCCAGCGATGGTGAGAACACACGGTACAGTCTGATATTTGAGAGAATGAACAAGTGGATTCTCATTTAATTTTAATTATGTGATCCAGATTTTAATTGCAGAAAACAGAATTAAAGCAATAGTCTGACAGCGCAGCCGCTACATGCATTTGATCTACTTATAATTACTCAGAATGGACCAATGGAGGTTTAAAAAGGAATAGTTTTTGTAAGTCTTCAGCAAGAAAGCAGTTAAACATATTACCCAAAACGTCCCAAAAGTATTTTGATTCGGCATTAAAAGTAAATTACTTTCTCTGATATCCTTTTGTAAGTTTTCCTGGCATTTCACCTCCTCTCGGGATCATTTATTGGACAATTTGACATAATTCCGTTGAAAAGTGAACCCCTAAAATAATCTTTGAATGCCACTCGCTTGCAGCTACGCCAAATCTGTGCCTTAAACATTCGGAATGCGGCATGACAAGACATCAATATCTAATAACCATACACTGTTGCAATCATCGACTGCGCACATGGGGTCGACAGCTCCAGCTGACACAATTATTTGATAGAAAAATACATGTTTACAGAATGGTCGCTGTATGCAGAGTCCTTATGGGAGCTTTGTTGTGACGGATGTGAATTTGGGATCGGATTCTCGAAAAACACAATGTACAATCTGACAGCAATACCACCTTAACTAGCATACTTCAATCCACTTCTAGAAAAGTCAGCTTCAAATGCTTTTTTATGATCATTATTCTTATTATAGTGTCATTATGTTATGTATCAGAAACAAAGTCTCTTTTGGGGGGGCTTCAAAAGAAAGTGCATCTGTGAAGGCTGAATTTTCTCAAAGCAAAGGTCACATATGTCAAGGCTAAAATCCAGCGGTATACCCCTTTAAAAACGCCTCTAAAAACCCTGTTTCAAAGCTTATTACGAAACCCTTGCCACCTCTCGTAGTTGAGATTATATCTTCTGAAGGCTCGCACATAAAAAATGGGCAATGCTTTTATTCCCTCCCCATTTTCCAGAGACACAATGGTCTGAACTCCCATCCTCTTAACAAGAGTGAGATGAGCCTCTGAGTGCAATATCAAACCGCCAGCTCGCACTCCCAGCCCCCGTTGCCATGGCGATAATGGCGGAATCTATAGTCTCGCCTTTGCCATGTCGGTAATTCGGTTATTTTAGTGTGAGAGATAGACCTTGTCAGTGATACAGCCGAGCTGCAGAGACCACAATGAAACGGGGAATTAAATTCTAATGATAAATGTGTTCACTCACTACATTTGGCGTGATTGAAAGATACAGAGAGAGAGGGAAGAGGTGTAATCTTCTCATTATCTACGCCCATGCCACAGTCATTGCAAGCGGGGGAAAAAAAAACCCACGCTTCTTTACCCCAAACGTTTACAGTAGCTATTGAAAGTGTTGAAAATTGTGTGAAAATATAGAAACAACCTTCTATATTGTGACAGAAATAACTCATCCCGTTAAAGTCTGTAGGTTGTACTATATACATACTTTCCTTGAACACAGACCAACAGGACTTTGATTCATATTTATAGAGAGCGCGTGCAATGTTGAATGTGAAGTTTGCAATACGTTATTCCTTAAGACCTAAGTCAAGGTCCTGTGTTAACTTGAAACCTGCTGATTAAAGTGAATGGAGTTAGCCCTGAAGATAACAACAACTTCAGCCCAGGCTTACTTAAAGTGGACTGACCTTTAAGGTTTCTCAGCCAATAAAGCACATACCGACGAGTTTATTGCTTCCGTTGACTCCATTTATCATCAACGCGGATGAGTATGCACATAAAAAGCTGGTGGAATTTCCCTTTAACAGTTAAACTGCATGTACTTCTGGGCCCCATGCCGTATGTGACGGAGAGCCCCAGAGGGGCATTCTGCTCGGAAAACAAGGAATGCTCATAAATGTTGAATCGGCATACACAAGAGTTCAATTTAAAAGAAATCCGGCAGCACGGGAGCTCGACGGCCTTGTTTTTCCTACGCTACATGTGTAGATACATGCTCTTGGAGGGAAGTGTAGCCCCTTGACCTTTGTATGGTTGTTCTGACCATTTGTAAGGAAGGTCAGCATATTGTTCGACTTAGCCTCATGTCTTTGTACGTTACTACAGTGGTGGAAGAAATACTAGGACCTTTAACACAAAAGTAAAAGAAAATACATAAAAGAACTAATACCACAAAGTCTTGTGGTGTAAAAATATATCTGGTGCCCTGTACAAGCCACTTACAGATAGTGTTAGAAACCTAAAAAAGTCATAATTCACTGTTATATTCACATTATATTACTGTGAAAACATGTATCTACTGAATACCTCTGAATAAAAATCATGTATTTTTCGCTTTCCCGATCAGACAACTGCATGAGGAACACACAGACTTTACTTGCCCTAGGCAAGCATTAATGTGAGGCTCTGCATCAAATTTTTCTGCAAATCTGACAGCAAATCTTCATAAACCCAAATAAAATCCATGTTCAACTACAAATACCTCAAGTCTGTACTAAATAAGATTGATTTCCAGTGAGGCAGGTATGTGGCACAATTCAAACAAACGCTATTTCACAGTGGCATGCTCTAATAGGGATGATAGTGAATACGTGAGCATATACCATTTATGTAAAGCAAAAGGAAATACAGTATCCAATCCAAAATGACCAATAAATTCTGCACATTTAATCTTCTTAATTAATAAAACGATCATTTCTAAGCCAACAACCATCTCTTTGCCAATTATGAGGCCCATTAATCTCCTTTGAAAAAAAAACTCTGAGATGATTCAAATACAAACCGACTGCAAATCTTACGGTCAATAACAGACATTTAGCTGTTAAATCTGATTTCAGCTGTACGTACAGTACCGTGGCTAGTAGCCAGATGGCCTTTCCTATCCTTCAATTGAATTACAATAAATCATGACAGAAATGGATAATTGTCATCAAGAAAGCTGCAACAAATTCTGGGAAGTAATTCCATTAAAAAAGATGATATTACTCCATAACTGACGTAGTGGATCAAGCTGTGAATACATGATTTGGCCATGACCTGGATCTTTGGAGACTGTGGGCTCTCACAAAAAACCGGCGAGGAGGCTTGGAGATCAAGCACACTTGATACAGCCTCCCCCTCCCCACTGCCGCTGCATTCAGTACCAGCTCTGTGAAGGAGGCAGTGACGGCAGTCTCCTTCTCCCTGGGTGCACTTGAATCATCCGCCCTGATAAAAAAAATGGCAACCGGATTGAGCCTCATTGGAATTTTAAAACTGCAAGCTCCACAACCATAAACAAGGAGTATGCTACTTTTAGAGGTGGCAGTGGAGACGGAGCATGAGCTATTACTCCAGGGTCCACCACTAACTGGCCGGCAGTCCTGTTCTCCTCAATTATGTTCCACCCTCGTTCCCAGCTGGGAGGCAACAGAGAGCGTTTCACTCTGTGAAGCTCGAGAATGCTCCGCTTGCATATATTACCGCAGCATTCTTGCTTTAAAAAGTTAGGTGCTAGCATGTAAGAATATAAATCCTTCACGGAAAACTCTTGATACAAGGTGTAACATTGTGATAGCACAGAGAAGCCAACAAAGATACAGCAAACGTGACAATCTCCATATGCAGCTGCCACCTTGCCTGCGTGGGATTAATGAGAAATAAATAAATAAAGTCGGCGTTTTCGCTCACAACCTCGCCCCGAGGGACGTTATCAGTGCGACAGGCCTGGCTTCATGTCGCTCTGAAATGTCAGACACGCAGACGGCAGTGCCGTGGTCCATTCTTAATGATTCGAGACACCAATCAGGCTTGCTCAGTACCTGCCAACTTCATATTTCCTCCTCTGAAAACATATAATGGGCAGAGAGCGGCTCGTCGCCAGCAGAGGATAAAAAGCAAAGGGAACGTGTGTTTCAGAGCTGACATGATACATCTCGGAAATTGCCACCATCTCGGAGATACTCTCAGAGCAAAGAGGTGCGGATGAATAAAGACGAAGCGCCGTCACATGTTTCCGGTCTGTCTTCTTCTCAGACGTGATCTACTTTTACAGCCCGATCGCTGTGGTTTGAATGTATAAACAGGCAAAAAGATGTAGGGCTGCTAATTTGGGCATTGTGTGGAACGCATCGGGACAACGCTGAAATATGGGTTTCCGTGAGCTTTAATCATTGTGTTTTGTCAAGACTGAGGTGCATCCTGCCACTCTTCCTTACGCCGGCTCAATGTCTCACCTCTAATTCAGGCCCATTGAAGGAAGAGCCGGAGACCGTGGCAAAGCCTCTCCGGTTGAGAACCAGTCGGATGGAATTTTGTAGAGAAGCGACCAAATTGGAGCCTTAAATGTTAAATTGCTCAGATGACATGTTCTTCACCCAGACCCACAGGATAATGTATGCTCCCAGAGGATGTGTAGAGTGGTGAGAGTGGTTGGAAATGTAATGGGCCTGTGTCAAACAGGGTGGCAGTGAGTCCTGGTGGTTGCAGGCAAAAATCAGTAAAAGGGTGCCCTGCATGCAAAATACCTGCCTTGAGTAGTACCACTAGTTATTAATGTTGTCAAGCGAGGACACTGCATTTTAGTATCACAATTTTATTAATAAGGGGAATTGATGAGAGTTAGATTAAAAGAGGAATGTTTAAAATTGATATGAAGGCCAAGATATGCTGATTTTGAGTCCCTTCAAGTCAAATCCTTCCATTGTTGATATTCTTCTTTTGTGTGAGTTGCAAAATGGGACTCCTGTTTGGCTGAAATCCACCGTGGCTACTGCTCTGTAGTTGACCCTGATCTCTGCTCTCCCCGGAGGACAAAATGTCTGACGTCGTCTGCAACAAGCCGTTGATCTAACAAGGCACATTCAGCTCAACTGACTCAGCTGCTTTTAATGTTTTAAGTAGACGACAGCTTTACCTATCAGGACATTTATCCTTACTGATGCCACGATGCCACATGTGTCAGATTGACATTTTGATTTCCCTGTGATTAGCCGAGACAACGCCACATCTCGTTTCAAGCTATCCGTTCAGGAGGAATATATATATTTATATATATTTAGATAAAGGAAGGAATATCTGAAGCTTTGAAGATAGGATATAAATAAACAGGATATTTTTGGAAGCCTCCTTCCTCTCATCATCCTTTCAGGTGCCCTAAAACTAGAATTACTTGTACAAGGTGCAATGTTCAATGTGAAAGGCGGCAAATGTCAGACATTTGTTTGTGTGAGGAAGGTAGCGGAACGTCACTGCTCTTTTGCAGATTCTTCGCTGCGGAATTTGTGTGTGCACACACACACACACACACACACCTGAGATGAAAAAGACATGAGAGCCCTTGACGTTCTTGCCAACTCCCCCCCCCCCCCAAGTGTACTTCCACACGAGGAGCCATTTCAAGTGTTTATCCCCAAACAAAAAGACAAAGTTTGAATTGTGTTGGTTGTCTGGAACAAAATGCATAATGCATAAGTCTGCCACAACAGTGCTGTTATTTTCTCTTTAGAAATGACATGCCCGGCTGCAGTGCTTCTTCTCTGGTCACTGAAGCTGTAATCTTGAGCAAGTAACACATTTTTAACTGCCATTATACTGTTAAGGTCTTTTAATTGGCTTCAAAAGTGCCAAGCAGCCTTTGTTACATTATTTAAAGGTTTACTGCAGACATGCTTGTTTACATGCCATCAATTAGAAGGCTGAGAATAAGAACGGTCATCTCACTAATAAATGTTCATCCCGGATCAAAGAACAAGACGGACAATTGTTCAAATTACCAGTGAATCTGCAGTGCTGGGACAGCGTGGGCGTCTTCCCTCGGCTCGCGGTAACCTTGCGCACCTCCAACATGTAAATTGCACAATCTGCAGATAACGGTTTCCTTCTGGAAAATATGTAAATGTGTGCGTTTACACAAAAAAAAAATAGCAGATCTCACATTTCATCTGCCTGAGGTGTGTGTATCAAATTCTGCCGCCTTGGCGAAGGTCTATGAGCAGATGGGGAAATCTTCCCTTTCGCAGTGTGCGAAGCCTGGAAATAGCAGACATTGCGGACGCCGTGTTTGTTGTGAGTGTGACGCACTGCAATAAACATGGGAAGGTAAATACTTTCCGAGCGCAGGAAGAAATATCTGTAAAGAGCTATTGTTTTCCTATTCTAGTTCACTTGCTTCTTATTATTTCCACCGCTGACGTCATCGCGTCCTCAGGCACCGAAAACCACAGTTCAGCCGCTAATACACACTACAGTTGACCAGCTGGCCGCAAGATTGTTATACTCACTTTTTTGGCCAAATAAGACTGTGCTTCCCTCTAATCCGCCTAGCCTTCGTGTGTGCTCCTTGGCCTGAAAACTGGGTATGTTATCATTTCTCCTCAGACAGCTGACTCGCTCTGCGGTCCAATTGAAGCAGGATCCCTGGGCCCTATAGTGCTCAAAGTAATGCCACTAATGAGCACGAGGAGGCTCGGTAGCAGGGATCAATGTTCTCAGCTTTGAGTCAGAGAGGCAGCTGCCCCAGCCTGACCGGCCCGGCTGCTCCCCCTGCATGCACCGCAGCCCTGCTGACACCAGCACTGCCGAGACTGCCTGGGTGACTCGGGGCCTAAGGGTGGAGATGTTTCTATAATCACCTGTTATCTCTCTCAAACCAGCACCTGAGCCACTGATGCTGTGAACCGCTGTACAAGTACTACGGCGGATTTCGTATGCTGCCTTCTCGCCTCTGCTGTCATTACACCCACAACCCATTCCGGCACAAGTTTGCTCCATACAGTGTGTACTGAGTAGTTTATGATACCATGACAAACCTGCACTCTGTAATGGATTTTGTTGATGATGATTTGACTGACTGTGCTCTTCTCGCTGCAATAAATACCCAACGCACCTTTTTCTTTTTTATTATGGCAGTTAAGTCGTGTAGTTAAGCCGTTAGTGCTCATTCTTTTGCTGCCACGCTGCTCACATGAGAGCGCCACCGTCACTTGCTGCTACTGCTACTGTTCATTAAAGCCTCCCCTCCACCCCAGCCTCCACCTATAGGCGGAGGCTGGACCGTACCCTGGAGGGGAGCTATTAACATCACTCCCCACTCCCTGCTGTCCTGGCTCCAACACTGCACATATCTTACTGTGTGCTCAGACGGAATGTGAAAATGTGGCCTTATGAATCTGCTTTCTAAACAGCACATATGCAAGACGTAACAGTGATGAGTGAAACTGGGAATCAGGGGATTTACTTATTATGGCAAATGGCTATATAGGAGGAAAGGCTCTGCTGTTTGAGGGAGCTCTCAACGAATCCTAGGAATCCTAGGCAAATGTTAATGCCCTCAAAATAGTAAATACATATAAAATCACATAGGAGCAGGTGGAGGAAGCTGCATCAGTGAAACATGAGTGTAATCAGTCCATATATACGTATATAATGTGTACACTGTGTACACTACATGTTAAAGATTGGAATGTTGATAAATAAATATTTTGGTCAGGACATAGAAAATAAATCAATAATACTTTGAGAAGAAACTGCAATTAAATGAGGTAAAAAAAAAGAGGGAAAGAAGAGAGGGAAAGAAAAGCTAAGCGAAATAACTTCAAACAATAAACCTAATCTACAAAAAATATGTTATTTTCTTATGTTCTTATTGGGTTATTGTGTCCTCTCTTGAGATGCTGGGAAAAATAAATCCTAAGCAACATTAGCTTCACATTTCAGCATCCAGATTCTCTTCATGGTCTTTTGCAAGTGATGTGTTCAAAATCAATAATGCATTGAATATGAAAACTTCATCAGTACATTTCCACTGACATTTCTGACACGGAATCCAATAGCCTTGATGTGAAAGTAAAACGTGAAAATAATGACCTGGGAATACATACGGCTGATGCACTTCTTCCTCGCGGTTGCACCATTTGCTGTCCCGAGTATTTCCCCACGAAAAACAAACATCTGATGGCAAACACCGTTTGGAAACCATAAACAAACAATCTGTCACAACGCAATGTTAAAAACAACCACTTGCATCAGGGCCAATTTCAGAATGGATTAAGGATTTAAGTGCCTCTCAAAAACAGATTGTGATTCTGCTGTGTAACTCTGCTGAATCATCGAGCAGTTCAAGCGGCTCACGTAAGTGGGTGGATGCGGGCTCCATGAGTGGACTCTTGCTTGGAAAGAACAAGAGATGTGTGGAGAGATAATTGCAGGTCACCTCTGTTCCCATTGGTTTAATTGTGGAGAATGTTGGGCTTGGGCATGAATTGGTCAGATTTGTTACTCATAGCTAGGAGTGGGTAAAAATATCGATACGGCAATATATCGCAATACTTATACAATATCAATTTTTCAACTCCAAAGATCTTTTTTTTTTTTTAAAGATTCATGTTTAAATGCAGTACTTTATCCTTTTTCATTTTATTTTCAATATTTATTCCAGTGAATTTCATGGGAATTAATAAAATGGATCAATATCGTTTGATGTACATTTACAGGTACTTGTGTTTTCATCTATATCGCAATATCATGATATCGTGATACGTATCGTGACCAAAGTATCATGATATGTATTGTATCGTGTATTGGTCCTTGCCAATTGCAATTAGACAGTAACTCAAGTGATTCTGCCATTTTAAGTATTTTTTGATGATTATTGGTGTAATACGTACCATGCCTATTAGAGTTGGGCGGTATCCAAATTTTGATACCATCAAACCTCCTCCCTATTTTACCCCGGTATACGGCATTACCGTGAATAATTAAAAATGATGACGTAAGGCTCAGACGACGTCACCAAACTCATTAGAGTTTAGCTTCTCTGCCCCAGCCCGACCCGTACCCAACCCGACCCACGGGCCGGGTCAGGCCGAAATTTCCCACCACTACCCTCGGGCTGGGTCGGGTCGGGCCGGGCCTTAAAACAAGCATTAGTGTTCGTTCTTTTCTTTTTTTTCTATCATTGCATTTATGCCTAGCCTTCTCCCCTAATCTGAGGAGAAGGCTAGGCATAAACATTAAATATTATTGGTTATATGTTTAGCAGAGTAGGTCTACGTAAGAAATGTGTACAAATTTACACAAAGTAAAAAAAAAGACGCTACACATTGTGCGCACGCATCATTCATAACGGTTCCGCTCTGTGCAGCTAAATCAAAGAATAAAGGAGTTACGCTAAAGTGCAACATGGAACTTGGAGACATAAAGGATGAATTAAAAACAGGACAATTAACGTTGAGCAAGTCTTCGGGAAAGTCCGAGGTACGGGATCATTTCAAGTGACTAGTGGGAGAAGGCGATAACATACGTGTCGGCTTTGTCCAGTCATATCCTAATCGTGGCACAAACGTAGCCTATAAAATGATTTGTATATTTTAGTGACTGAGTAGGTCCGGGTGCGGACAGAATGCGCACAGGCTCGGGTCAGGTCGGGCTTGATTTTCTGGGCCCGAAATAAGCTCTACTTCTCATTAGGGCTGCAGAAGTCCTATTCTTCTCTGAGACCAGGTCACTCGGTGCATGACTCGCCATCTTCTCTCTCTCTCTCTCTCTCTCTCTCTCTCTCTCTCTCTCTCTCTCTCTCTCTCTCTCTCTCTCTCTCTCTCTCTCTCTCTCTCTCTCTCTCTCTCTCTCTCTCTCTCTCTCTCTCTCTCTCTCTCTCTCTCTCTCTCTCTCTCTCTCTCTCTCTCTCGTTGCTATTTTTAAGACCCGTGGTATACCGTATTACCGTATTACTGCCCAAGCCTAATGCCTATCCTTATAACTTGGATTTAAAGCATAAAACAACATCACGCATCACATGCAGTGATGGAAAAAAAAGTACAAGTAAAATTACTTATGTGTACTTACAAAAAGTTAATTAAAATGTACCATTATATGATATAACTAATAATTTAAGGACCATCTCTAGGGTACAAACTAAAGTGAATTAACATGGAAGGTATGTAGTGATAGAACATAATGCCATCTCTACACCACAAACCCTCGTGTCTGAAGCAACAACACATTTATTTTCTACAGACAAGCATTGGCAGTCTGTCCACACAACCGACCATCAATTATAGATATACAACCGTCTTCCTTAGTGTAGCCTCACAAAAACAATCACCAACAGTAAATAAAAGAGCTCTGGACACCTCGGAGGATGCAACAAGCATTACTAAGCCACAAATGAATTAATCACTTCAACAACAGCACATCACCGAGGGAGACGACATAAGAGACGTATAAAAATATAAACCCAGCAGAAGCTAGGCCCACAAACATGCATGCGACACCCTGCGTTGTTTTACACACCAGGCTCCACTACCAGCACGTCAGCAGTGTGTATTTTAGCTAGACCAGCATGCACCTGTTGTTCGTGGCACGTTGGTGGGCGTATTTGATTTGGGTCACTTAGAGATTGATGCAACAGAATCAGGCAGACAGACAACACTTCCTGAACAGCACAGGAAAAATAAACAGTTTGCGATGTTAGTTCAGAGTAATTAAGTGGAAGAGAATTAGCACAGTCGCCAAAGAAAACCCAGAATAACAAAGAGGCTACTAATACAAAATATCTGCTACAAGTGAGGATTGTCAAACAAATGTTGCACCAGCAGACTACATGAATAAACTAACAAGATTCTCTTATCAACATAGGTTGAAAATGTCACTTTTTTACTCTTTAAGCAGCTGTCCCAAGATTTATATCCAGCCGCGGATTAAAGGGATGGAAAATATAAATGGGGTTTAGACATCGGTTCACATGAGACAATATGAATCTACAAAGTGTCCTCCATCGTGGTAAACAGCTATGTTAGTTGACATTTCCCATCCACTGACACCATCATTGGTTCAACCTTTCAGGGTGCTTTGGTCTGACCTACACAGGCTCCACAGGGAGGCACAACGCCACTGAGCCTCACATAGAGCAGCCTCCTATCGATCAGCCCTCGCCTAAAAATAAAGCCAGGGCCCAGCTATGACGGAGAGCCCAGCAAAAAGACGTTGTCTGCTAATCAATGGCGACCTGAAATTTTATGTCCCGAGTCGATAAATCATGCTTTTCTCCCGTGATCTAATGATCTTTTTGACGTGTCTGTCTCTCACACTCTTGAGGAGTGCACGGAGAAAATGTCAGGTGGAAAATCCATTTCTGCTTGTAGTGTTGTTGTATTTGGAGTAAATTGCAGACTTTTTTTACCTAATGGGTTTAGGGATACATTATGACACACAGTCAAACGCATCTCCAACATTTTCAGATGCGTACGGCTGGAGAAAATGGAGAACTCTGAGAAGTGAACATCCGCTTAGAAAGATCCAGATGTTTCTTTGCCGTGATTCAGCCTCGGCTCATGTCCAGGCGACCGTCCGCTCAACCCAGACTTTAGACTCCTTTTCACACATTCTCAAGCAGATGAGAAGTAAAATGTAATAGGCACTGAGCCCGATTAGCAGTTTTCAGGGGTTAAGTGCCTACTGGTCGTTCTCTCTTTATCTGCTCTTCAATAAATCTTTCAGATTGCCGCTCACTTTTCATTATTCCCAGTTTCTCACCATCTTCTGATCGCCTCCTCTCCCCCTGTATCTCACACCGGGAGCCCGGCTTGCTCAAGGCTATGCGCTATATCTCCCCCGTATTTCTCTCTGGTGAATATTTTATCTTGCCTTTCAAGTATCATTTTCATACCGAAAGAGGGGCCTGTATCCCGCAGTGGTTTCACTCGCACTCGTTACAGTGAAACATCTCTGTTTGAGGCAGGGCGACAATCTGTTTGCACGTTTCAGGAGAGCTTTTGATCAGAGAATGCAGATCAGGATTAAGAATTTTTATTAACAGGGGGGCTCATGAAAAAGGCATGAAGCCAAACTGTGGTCATCTGGCATAAGAGCCGCAGATGACAAGCTTATATTTAAATGCTGTTCATATTTACTGTGGCCTTTGTGGCCCGACAGATAGACTACTACAGAAAAACTCATTATTTCTTTCCTCTGTTACCTTCTTTCTCTTTCCATCTCCCTCCCTCCCAGTCTCTCTCTGCGTCATTGCCCAGAGTGACAGTGATTTAAGCTGTCAGACATTTCCAGGCCCAAAATTCTCGACTTAGTGGCTCACATCCGAGGATCAGCGGATCCCACTTGTTTGCATTTGACCGATTTATACCCTCAGGCTGCATTTCCTCAATGCATGATGCTAATAGTCTAATCCATTTTTATTTTTTTTTTGCAGATAGGAAAAGGGTGAAATGGGAAAAATAACAGAAATACGCTAACGTCAGTGATTACGGAATAATGGATAAAGGGGAAGGAAAGGAACAAAATCTCAAGAGCAATCTATAGCGTATTCATAGAGTTATATTTAAATCAATATATGTGTTTATTCAGAAATGTATTATTCAACGGGCACATTCTCTACGGAAGACAGAATAAGCAATAACTTGCATTTGCAATGCTTGAGCCAGTGCATTCATTCAGTTTGACACTGTCCTGTGCATGTGTGCTTCTGTGTGACTGCATGTTTCGTGTTCATCCCACCATGAAATGCATGCTGGGATTGACGTGCATCAGTGTTGCGAGGGAGTAAACGTCACATACCTCCGGCTTCTGATCAATCAAAAGCGCTGGTTGGGATCAAGCGAGGCTTCCCGGGACCTTCAGCATACATTAGGGTTGCCCATCAAACTTTAAATTACACCTCACCGACGTGACCTCTAATGGGGACGAGACAGAAAGCAAAAGAGACAAGAAGAGAGAGAGAGAGAAAGAGGAAGAGTCAGTAACCGAGACGGCAGCAGCCGTGGTGACATAAATAAGATTTGGGTAAAAAAAAGAAAAGAAAAGAAAGAGCTGAGCCATAAATCATTTAGTTTTCCACCACTCCAAGAACTGATAAATCACCCATTCAGCTTCCTGTTCTGTGGCTAGCCAAGGCACCAGATCTGGGTTGGGATTCAGCGGAGACCAAATCTGGGTTAGCAGTGATTCAAAAATGCTGAAACCACTGGAAATGGGCCTTTGATAGAATCACATAATCAGCACTTAATGTAGAGAAACTGGGATACACACAGTGCCTCCTCGCCATATACTGAGAAGTCTGACTGAAATTGGTCTTTAAGGTTAATTTAGCTCCTTTTTCCTCTTTTCTTTTACCTCATTAAAAAAAAAACAATACAAGTTTGGCAACCCTCCCCTTTATTTCAAACTCAGTTAATACACCAAATAAGGAAATATGTCATGTTAATGTATGTCATATGGAGTAGTTACAACAATAAACAACTCAAATAGATTCAGCTTCAATCCCACAAATCTACATTGGGATTTGGGAGAACTTAAAAGAACTGTCACAGTGTTTATGGAAATCCAATGTATTTAAGCATATGTTAAAACATGTGGAAAGCTATATATATTGGGCTGTTGGCGTTAAACATTAAAATAACATGAAAATGCTTTTGATATGAGGAACAGAGGAATATATTAGCCAAGTACCTTGAAACCAACTGAAACCTATCCGGGATAAACCATGTATTGAGTCCACTTGAGTGGAAACTAGCATAGCAACAACAATAGCACAAATGGTGGGCTAACAACTACTTACCGGACCAGATAATTGACATAATTCGCTGTTTCGCGTTGTCCTCATAGTTTAAAATACGTGTGGTAAGCAGACCTTCTCCTCGTATTGTTGCTGTAACGTCTAGGTCGTTCCTCAGCTCGCCGTGTGCAAAAGTGCACGCGCTGTCAAACTGGCCAACGTTCGCCGTGCTGCGTTCAAGTTTGAAAACCCCCCTCGGAAAGATGGCCGAACGCCATGAAACCCTGTTGTCGACCAGGTAAAGAAGCCTCGTCACTGACTGAAATGGCTAGCTAGCCGTTAGAATTTTTTTTCCCTCCGAGAACTACTGCGCATTAAAGCGTAGAAAACCAACAACATCGTTCATGGTCTAAGTGGTGTCCTTTTCCCAAGCAAAACACGCAAACGCGACAAACAGTGGCAAACGGCCAATCAAATTGCAGTCCGGCAACAGGCAATCAGCTTTGAGCATGCGTACTGTTGTTTTCGCAGCATGTGACATTGCGAGAAAACTATTATATTCAGCCATTGACCTTAAATTGTAGATAACGGTAAATAACAGCAGCAACCTAGAATCTCCGTCATGCACTATTATTAATTTCCAAATTAGTAATTACCACAAAAAACACCGTTTTTTCCTGCCAGCAGGTGGCAGCACTTACCCCAAATGACAGCATTAGCAGTAATGTGGGCCTACATGGATATTGTCAGCAAACTTTACTTTCGCATCTAAAGCAGTAATACTTATTATGGTGAACGGCCTCTTTCAGTGGTATTATATGTGGTATTTGTTATTTGATTATTGTAATTATTTAAGAATTTACACCTAATAAGACACTGGTAGTTTTTGAGTCACTTTGTATAATGTTGGGTAGTTTAAACCAGCATAATGAATTGTATAAGTTGATTGTGTGTTGTTTTATTCAGCAACAAGTAGGTATATACTGCCAACAAAAAGCAGAGGGAAAGAAGTAAAATATTCACCTATGAATTATAAGTATAAGTAGCCAAAATAGGAAACTTTATTTTCAAAGTATGTATGAGATAACTTGCAGCTCCCATGTCAAATTTTTATACATATTGAAAACTTAAATTACTCTATAAAATAATATAGGATTAAAGGTCTCTGAAGCAATAAGAAATATTGCCAGGATTATCTTCTTTTAAATATTTAACATCCCTGTTAATTCCTAAATGTACTGTCCCTATACTGAATAGTGGTCATCCTGTCACGCAGCATCATATTTACATTGCACGTGAATGTCAGTCTTTAGTCACATCCTATCATGCGGTACACGATAACTGCTGAGGCTGTGAAAATCAGCGGTGGCTCCACACGGACACCCATAGATTACAGCGGATATCTGCTAAAACCTTCTGCTTGACTTGACACAAATCCAATCTCTGGGCAGTTCTGTAACTGCCATTGACACTGAAGTCATCCAGGCAACGCGGCGGGGAGGCCAGCCGTCGCCTGATGTTCCCTGGACACAGTGTGTGGAACCAGGCTGGACCGGTGATGACAGATGGGCGCTGAGATACCAGAGACCTGTGTGGCAGTCATTTCCCCCTCGCAGACGGTGTGTGGTGACAGCAATGAGCCACCTATAAAGCACGGGGGTGGACGGGGGAGGAGAAGAGGGAGGGCCATGCGGAAAGAATGATGTGTAGGCGATACAGCGCATGGCAACAGGCTTATGAATCACCCAGGGGTGTCCATGACATAAGTCAGGGTCTCTGGATGAGAGAGGCTGCCAGGGAAGAAGGCGTATCTTGATGTCCAAATTGGTGCCATTTGCATTTGACCCTGTTTAAGCATTTATTCATTCTTATTAAGTTTGACTGTTGACAAATGTTTGAGGCGGGAAGAAGGTCTTTAAATGATTAACTCAAAGCCATCGGCTCCAAAGCAACCGCAGGGAAATCACACTGTGAGGTGACATTATTGGAAAATACTTATGCTGGTCAAAAGAGATAAATATAGAGATGGACGAAATGCCAGAGTCCTATCTTATCTAGTACATGGCTGATATGCACCATAGATATCAGTGGACCATAAGATTAAAATCCTAAATCTGAAAATCCATCCATCCTTGTAAATTTACTCAGAAATGATCAACCTAACCATCACCCTGGAGGATTTGACTACAGCAGGTTTGTTTCATTTTTGATTTGATAAGCAGCACTTTATGTTTTATTTATAGTATCATAGTTTATGAAGTATGCAACTGTCTCCATTTCTAAATGCATGTGTCTTCTATCTTTGTAGTCCACACATGCCAAAAGGACTACAAAACCTTGTCTCGGAGACGGAATGTAAATACACCTACGCTTTCTTGCATTATAAAAAAATAAAAATAGAAAGAAATCAAAAAGAAAATGCTCCAGTTTAGTTCCAGTTCCTCGTTGCTTCCATGAATGTATTGTGTTACATTGCAAACGCCTTGGCAATCCCAGAAAAGCTTCCACAGCTGCTTATTTGGTAATGAGTTGCTGC
Organism: Chelidonichthys spinosus; assembly: GCA_029853015.1. NCBI lineage: Eukaryota > Metazoa > Chordata > Actinopteri > Perciformes > Triglidae > Chelidonichthys > Chelidonichthys spinosus. Next base: position 15,855,150 of record CM056837.1, read on the forward strand.
TCCTGCACCTGGTAACAATCTGTGAATGAAAATGACTTAAAAGCCATAATTGCTCGGTGAACACTTTCCACGGAGCTGCCTACATTACCACCATTGTGCCAAATAAATATAGAAAGTTGTCAGCATGAATACGGAATTAAACATATTATTCGTTTTTCACTGCAGACTGGGCACGGACATCCTTTGGGTGCTTTTTTTGGGGGGTTTAATAAAAGTGTCCACTGGCTTCCAAGAAATATGCTTTAAGATGAATGAGGAAGTGCGGCACATCCTAACTCAGCCGTTGGAGCCTTTCACGTTCCAAAGTGTCAGCATATTCACGGAGTTAACTCTATCACGGTGTTTTATTGCTACAAAAGCTAGAACAGACCTGTGATAGCTTATCATTACACCCCCTGAATGATTTCACAGCTCATGGATTCATTTGGTCCGGTGAATGATGCCGCGGCGTCGTGCAGCCGTGCCAATAATATTTCTGCTGAGGCGCACAATCCGATATTAGTGAAGTGGATACAGAAGTCACACCGTGGCGATGTATGAGTGTGTTTGTGGGAGATATGAACCGGAGGGGGGGGGGAGGGGCGGCGGTATCCTGCCATGATCACAGAAATGTCGCGGCACGGCTGTTGCCATGGAGTCGTTATTCGCCTTCTGATCATTGGCTGCTAAGGGTTTCATGGAGAGCTGGAAACGTCGGTGGTCAGAGAGTGCTTGTTAGCCGAGGGAACAGCACTTCATTATAGCGGCCCAGACACTCCACCATTTGACACCCAGGATGCGGTCGCCTTGTTTATCATGCTGATGTCTGAATTCTTACATTCAGAGGCAGCAGACGCACCGACGGGGCCTTGGCGTTTGACGGAACGCCAGGCAGCCTACCGGGGCCACTGCCGTTTTCATGTCTCTCCATCATCGACACTCCCTCAAATGTTTGACAAGACGATGTCTAAAACCAGACAAAAGTCCCACTAAGCCGTCCGTCTCTGTCGTCGGCGTTATGAGTGGTGGCGTCTCAGCTCGGGAGCCGTGCAGAAACAATTTTCACAACGTCCAAACAAGGCAATAATTCTCACGAGGAAGTTCCCAGACATGCATGCCCCGAATCTTAGAATCTTTCAGCCGGTTGTTTCGGTTCTCCAACACCTTCAACCACTTTGGTGCAGTTGCTTTACAATTCATCTGGCATGTCGACTCCACTCACTATCCTCCCCCCCCCCCCACCAACTTAGTTTTGCATATTCTTATTATCCCTTATTCTTCCTCTCCTTCCATTTGAATTAACACCATTCCCTCAGCTTATTCTGCATCAGCTGCTCCTTTATTTGAGGCTTTTCAAGCAAAACCCACGAAGCAACCCCTTGGCATTATCTTCAGTCTGTATTCATTTCTTGACAAATGTTGATCAATTATTAATACATGCTTTACACATCACTAAATGCATTTATATAACATGTCAGAGTGTGTGTCCACACTGGTTTGCCTTCGAATCCGTCTGGATTTGACGACAGGTCCACGCTGCATTTACTGACAGGCAATGAAGAAGTAGCGCGTTTTACCTAAAGGGTATGTTAGACAAACTTGTAACCGTGACAACCTAATTATGCACAGATTCATAAATCAGAATTAAATATTAATAAATCCATTTGTAAGACTGTATAAACTACACACATTCATCGTTAAGTGATAACACATTTGGCTTTTACGCTCTTCGTGCTTCGTGACGTGAAGCTGGTGATTTTGGAGTTTCAGCAGCAGGACTGATGCTTGCCAACGTGAGCAGTTGAACCCGGGTCGTCCAGTTGAAGGTTATCACTGTTCGGCCAGGTTGCCCGAAAGTAGAAAGTAAAATAAACACAGTTATTCAAATGTCAGGGCTTTATAAATGGGACCGGAAAAGCGTCCGGTGACAGCAACCGTTTACTCTTTGATCCTCCTGAGAGAAAAAAAAATGAGCAAAATGTAGCAACTTTTCAGCTTTATTCTGACGTCAGAAGCAAACATTGATTTTAATAAATAACAATTCAGTTCATTTATATGCATTTTTATCCATTACAAGTTGTTTTACATCAAAAGAAATGTTTAAGTCAAGCCTCATTTGTCTCCTTTTAAATAATTCTCTCTCCTTTTGTAAGTTCTTGCTGCTGTTACCACCTCCGCCTCCACCTCCGCCTCCTCCTCCCCGCCCGGTCTCCGTAGATTCATCATTTCATCACTTCATCAGCCTGCCAGGCTCAACAGAATCATCAACCACCAGCAGCTGTGTTTGCATCATGAGTGGGCTTTGGGTTAATTCACAATGACACCGTTCGCTATTTATTTGGCACAATAGTGGCACCTAGACAGCCACGGGGAAAGTGTTCACAATTCCTGATAAGCAATTTTGAAGTGTAAGAAGACAAGGTTGTTTTCCACATGGGTTTCCGTGTGTGTGTGTGTGTGTGTGTGTGTGTGTGTGTTTTCCTCCCACAGCAGAATAAAGTGGACGTGTCATCTACCATAAACCACAGAGAAGTCTCACTTTCTCAGGTTGGTGGTACCCGTGTGAATAAAGTAGTTAAGGTGCTTTCTGAAACCTGTTCAGACCATGAAAATGGACAATTTTATTTGTGCCACATTCATTTTAGGGGGTCTTAAATCATAATCGTGGTTATAGGTTTCTCTCCACCATTTTTCATCAACACCGGCGGGAGCGATACCTTAAAACGTACATGAACATAGATATTTTTTAAAGACAGCAAAACCTGGTAAAAAAGTTAAATTAGAGAATTGACTATTCGCTTTATCAATCCCCATAGCAACCGTTACTAGGCACAGCAGGTAGCCTTTCTCCTACTGTCATGTTTGTTGATTTTAGCCCCTTTCACGTTCCTCTACAATTAAGTCTGTAATGCATTGGATGTAAAAAAAGTTCAATGTGAATGCATAAATTTGTTTTTATTTCTTCAATTTAGGGGGCTGAGCGACTACAGGTGGAAAATAGCAATTTTGCTTCAACCTGGCATAATGCATGCTTTCTTATTGTCCCTGTCTTGAAATAAAATACATTAATTACCAATAAAATAAAATATTACAATAACAGCCACTGGGCTCAGTACATTCATTTTGAGTTTTGGGCCTTTTGTGATTAGTCAACTATTTGAGGAGTTCTCTGCCTAAACTTCCAGGTCGATAATCCGCATATGTGATGCATTGTTTTGATTCCAGCCAGCTGATTTTCATTAACCAACACAAATACAATGTGGGGAAAGAAAACTAAACAGTATAAATTGCCTCCTGTGTCCTTTCGTCGCATCTGATGGAGAGGGGGTGAGAATATCACTGCAAAACACTGCGTCATTTGCAAAGAAAGATAAATGGATAAAGCAATGGAGCAGGAGCATAAACATGAATCATTTTTGGGTGGATCGTCATGTTAATCGTATTATGCTTTTATTCCACGTTACACAGAGGAGCGGTTGCATGCCGAGCTTCGCATTTTCTTGTTTGGTGTCTTTGTCTGAGAGATGAATAAAACATCAGCAGATCCTCAAGAACACACGAGTTGCTACGAATGTAAAAGCGATGCTTTATTGGCTTTGTTAACAGGTGAGTTACCGTCTGAAAACCTGCTCTGATAACTGCTATTAAAGGGAATTATGTCAGTGGAAGGCATATTGTTTGCTACCCAGGTTTCTGAGACCTCTATCTTATCAACATGATCAATACTTTCCTATAAAAACCTGTTGTATATGACCTGATACATGAATTCTGCCCTCTAGTGGATTATCATTCCACTGCAAGCAAAAATGGCCGCTGTCATTAAAGCAGGAAAATCTTATGGGTATTATTGTTACTCACTTTTTTTTAATAAATATGTTCTGTATTGAGACAATACATAATTAATTAACAATTTATTATTTATAATACAGTAAAATCGTGTTAAAATGTGCGTATCAAATTTGATGCAGGTATGGTGCGTTATCAATAAATTGCAAAATTTGCCATCTTAGTTCCAAAAAATTGGAATTTTCTGTGCCAGGCTTTAGAGGGCTAATTTAGGTTAGCATAGAAATATAATTCCTAGACGGATGAGATATTGAGGGAACTGCCCCTATCACCCATGACTTCTAATATCATATAAATCTAACACACGTGTACCTCTTCTTTTGAAAGGTTTGGACGGTTGGCATCTGTCCCTCTCCCCCCATGCTGTCGGGACGAGCTGATTGATACAAACCGGTGCAGCAGAGGACTCTCTTCCCGCCTGCTTCCCGCTCTTTGCTCGTGACAAATGTAGCCTCTAAGTAGCAGTGGCATGCCGTCCTGCAGGACCCTCCGTGTTTCGTATGAGGGTTAAATTTTTTTCATTAACTCCAGGTACGTCGTGCCATCTCCCTCCCCCCCGTCCCCTCCCCTGTCATCTTTGGCCCGAGCAGCGCTTTCCCTTTCCGCTCTGTTTAAACCGAGTCCAGATAGGCGGAAAACGCATGACAGACAATCCGTGCCCTACTTGCAGCTACACCACACGGGCACGCTACATCATACGGAGAGAGAGAGGCACTTTGGGAAAAAGCAGGGCTGAGGGCCAGTTCTGAATCCGCCTCTGGCTGTCCTTGACGAACCTCCGGGCCACATCCTCCTGGGTGGTCTGAAGCGGCGTGGAGCTCGGAGAAGATTTATCCGGATGGTTGACAACTCCTGCACCGCTCATCCCGGCTGCCTGCGTCCCCACAGAGAGCACATGTCACTGCCTTCAAAGCAACGCTGCTTGACAATGACATTGTGGGCTCTTTTTTTTTTTTTTTAATCTGGTATTCTCTTTATTTTGGAGTTCAGAGGAAGTTTTCAGGAAGTTTTTGAATGCCGGTGTGATTACTGAGAGATATTCCCGTTGATGCTTTGTGGGCTCCTGTTTGTTTATTTGGATCATGGAGCTGTGGCGTCACGTGTTTAAACCGAAATGGCAAACAAACGCCACATTACACACAACTAACTGAACACGGTTACATAATGACAATAAAACACCCTGAAGCTACACTTAGCGTTTTAGCTGCGCCGTTCAGTTGTCTGGTTGACTGCCTTTTCATTTTTTTATTGGTTTTATCTTGTTTTTGTATTATTTTGATTTGTTTTATTTGATTATTTTGGTTTTTCTTAGATATTGTAACTGGTTGGTTGCTGACCTTGAAAACATCTCGATTGTTTTAATTGTTATTTATTCTTTTTGGGTTTAATTACGTGCATCATTTATGAGTCTGTTTCATTTTATGTCTGAAGTTGCAGATAAAAGTACAGTGTTTTTGTTCAAACTATACGAGTCGTTGTGTATGATATGTCTAACGAAAACAAGTGGAATAATTCATACAGAATTCCCTTTCATAATTTCATCTGGACCATCTTGCTCAAATCAAAATGCACCAGCATCACTCCTGGATGCCATGCTGTGGGGAGAAAGGTATAGCAAGATGAAAAGCTCCCCAATTAGCACAACCCAGAGCATAATTCACTTTATTAACGACAACATATCATACATTTACCAGGACAACCGCTGAAGGAACATGATGGTGATAAACCAGAGTCTCCGGCAACTTTTGACTCAACTTGAGCCTTTACTTGCAGATGTTAAAACAGGAAGATGACACTCAGCTGTCCGCCTGTTTTATTGTTTTCGTTAAAACTTCAAAAATCCCCTTCAGATTCCTTTCTTTTGTTCTTGAGTGAAGCCGCTCCGCCAACGAAAGGTACTGCGTTGCATTATGAATGTGGTTTTACACTTGTTCTCTTTGAATTTCGCCCTCAGTGAACAAATATTAAAGGCACTTCTCAGTGCAGCCTCATGCAGAGGCAATAATTCAATGCAGCAACCAGAAGAAAACCCTGTCTTGTATATTAACAGAAAGCCCAGCGGACTTTGTTGGAATTGGTCCCTACAAACAGTAACAGACCCCCAGCCTCATTATTGCTTGTTTTTATACGTGTTCCTGCACCATCTATCAACAATAATGTATTTTAAGAGATTATTCTTGCACCTCTGGGTCATTTTAAAGCAAATAACTGCTCACAATTATGCTTTTGCTAATTATGATTATTTCATGATTACATTACAGAGCTCCCTCACAACACGGTCTCAAGGCTATTGAGGGGGCGAGGTGACAGTGTCACTGGAAGCAATTAAAAAGCTATCAGAGGGAGCTGAAAGACAACATTTCCTGTTTGATTGCAGAGTTAACGACTGTCCCGAGCCACAACGTGGCCACAGGAGCACCGAGATGTTATTACTCTCTGCAGGCGCGCTGCTGTTAGTCCTCCGAGGCGTCGGATGCTAAAGTGGGCTCGGTGATGACTGTTTGAACCTCCGTTTCCAAAGAATAGCACATCGGGAGCAGGCAAAATGTACCATTTACCTGGAGGCTGTTTGATCTACCTGCAATCAAGTCCCTTCAAAATGAAGCTTTCATGCATCTGCCATAAGTGCAGCCACTATAGATCTCTTACCAGTTTGTAATCATATACTTGGATTTCCCTCAGGATCAATTAAGTATCTATCCATCCATCTCAATTGATAGTGAATGCAACCTGAACACAGTGACTCTCCAGATGCGTCGGTTTGATTTGATTGAACAAAGCTTCTTAAACTTTGCCGTGGCTCGTCTCCCTTTTTTGTTACGGCCACTTGAGGCGAGTCGTAACAGATTAATTAATGTTAAAGGAATTGTTCAACATTTTGAGAAACACAGTAATTAACTTCCTTGCCAAAAGCTAGCCGAGGAGATTAATGATATATCACATCACACATCTGTCTGTTCAATATGACAGTAGAGCCGGGAGACTGTTAGCCTAGATTAAGCTTTGTGTAAAGACCAGAAACAGATCGTCTGGATCTGACTGAAGGTAGAAAAATCCAACTATCAGCACCTCTAAAGATCATTGATTAACAGGTTATATTTCATTTATTTAATCAAAACCAATTAAGAAGTGGCTTACATTGCATTCTCTTTACTGGCCATCAGGGGGCGACTCCTCTGGTTGCTAAAAGAAGTCATATTGTATAGAAGTCTATGAGAAAATTACCCTACAAACATGAGTTTATGGACTCAATTTCTAGTTTCAACTACAAACAATTCCCCAAATGCCAATTTAATTCTCTTTCTAATTCTCTGTAGTATAAACGAAGTCAGTATACTTGATAATCTGCCTGCCACATTGGATTAAATCTATATTTTCCTGTTGTGTGAATATTTGGTTACATGTATGTTCAGCACAGAATTAAAACTAATAAGATAAGGGGACTTAAAACTCAGTTGACGTAAAAGATGAGAAGGATAAAGAAATAATATGCAGACTCCAAATAGGCGATGAATAATTGAATCCACCAGTGTGGTTCCAAACCTTAATTAAACCTAAAGCGTCATATATAACTACCCTCTCAGCTACATGTATATTAATTAGAGAGGTCCATTAATATTTGAAGACCAGCGCTCTCCATAACGAAGCAGTCTGGAAGCTTGTTTGTGTCTCTGCACTGTGGAAGGGAGGTAAACGTTTTCCTATACGGGCTTTATGGACACAGATATATATATATATTATATATCTATATTCAACAGAGTCCAGCCCCTCCCTATCTGGTTCAAAATGACATGCCCCCTGACAGGATTATCGTGCAAAAGCTCTTAACTTAAATAAATCCCCTTTTCTTCACAGAACGTAGCGCTCGGCTCCTCATGCCCCAGTGGTATTTCCTGAGATATCCAGCTTTTACTGACTGTTCCCAAGCTCTCCCATTTCTACGATGGTCCTCCCATTACTGTAGTAGAAGTGTGTGTGTGTGTGTGTGTGTGTGTGTGTGTGTGTGTGTGTACAGTTGTTACTGTACCATCATTAAAAGCCGGCTAAAGCCACTATGGGGGGGTAAGCTCTGGACCCAGCAGGCCAGTCACATAACATCCCTGAACATCTGTGTAAAGGGACTGAGGATCTGATTAAACACAGGCTGTGACACACACACACACACACACACACACACACGGAAACAGTGTGTGTGTTGATGAACCTGCTGACTTCCTTGACGGTGGAAGCTGATTTTCGGGGTGGTGGAAGCAGCCCGTTGGCATGTTGATGGGAGGCGTCAGGCCCATGTCACCTGCTCCAGAAACACTTAACATCTCAGGTACTGTAAGTCACCCTGACCCCCCCCCCCTCCTCCCCCCTCCCCCAGGGGACAGGGCCCCTTCAGTAAATGACGGCGGCCCCCGGCCAACATCATTAGGCAGCTGCTGTGTGGCAGCAGCTCCTTGGCAAGAGTGATAAGCAGAAACACTCCAGTGGGAAATGCTTACAGTGCACTTAGAGGTGACGGAGATAATGTGGGCCGTGCACTTGTAATTCTCTGCAGAGCCGCGCATCACTCGTACGCCCCGGCTATAAACACAGATTTGTCACGGAGAGGAGAGATATGGAGCTCTGGAGGAGCTGCAGTCGTCTTCGGGCGTTGCGATTTCCTAATTGACCGTTTACGAAAACCTCGCACTCAAAAAGTAATCGTCCAATCAAGGCTTGGCCTTGAAATTTGGTTTCCTTTCCAATTGTGAATAATATCAGGGGTCGGGATCTCCAGTATCGATGGCAATTATTCTATTTGTTGTTCAAAAGCATATAAGGGAGAGGAATATCTCAGGGTTTATGAGGTGAATACATATGAGGTGGTTTTAAATAACAATCCCAACTGAAGTATAGAGATGATCACGGCTCGCCTTCACACAACAGCAGGGGCGAATATCACACCTTCATATCCTTTTTTAAAAATGAAAGAATGACTAATCGTTGGAGTGAATGGAAAATAAATGTTAGCTGCAGACGTGACTGGATTATAATAATATAAAATGACAGTTCAGGTTCAAACACAGAGCATCATGTTTAAAAATGTAATAAAAATGGATGCATTGTTGTTTTGTGCATCTACTTGATATAATCAATTATCAATATTTCATTTTGATTGACGTAACCGTGTTCCAGAAATGGGCTGATTTACTTTAATGTCTGGTCTTCTTTGCGGCTGACAGATAAAATGAATGTGTTTGATGATTTTTTTTCTCTTGGAGCAGCTTTGATGGGTGTCTTGGAAGTCAAATTCTCTCCCGCAACTCAAGCAGAAAAAAAGTTGCCCAAAAAAAGGCAGGTCAACACAGCGGCAACAAGCACCGGCAACCGACTGACAGGCCGACAAGCAGCTATTAAACCCGGTTGAACTGTCGACGTGTGAAGTCGCAGCACCACAAATAGTGAATGATGTCACCGCATGAGCTCAGGAACAACAGAGGCGTCCATCAGGGTGCTGCAAATAGGGCAAATTTGTCAACATTGTTTGTGTAATTAGGCGTTGAGCTATTTGTTGCTGTACATTCATGGACTTCAGCCGCCGCAGCCATCAACCAGCCATAATGGCAACATGAGCATAGGTTGGGTTTCCATGGTGACCAAGCCTAATCAGCCATTGTTGAGCGACACAAGCCCCTGCAAATACAGGCTTCGAGGCATTTACTGAAATTACCATCAATCTCGTCACCTTGACCCTTAGACACGTGATCCCCAGCACCATCAAACCGCCTCCCTCCATCACCACCGCCTTAAAACGCCATCGTAACAGGAGCAGTGGAGTATAATTGCCCTTGTCTGGTGCGTTAGTTGGTTGGTTCTCCAAAAGAAAAGAGACAGGAGGCCTCCTTCGTTTGCCACGACACGAAATTGGCTTTCAAAATATGCGGCGGGGAAATTGAGCGATGAATTACTTTTTGCATGGCCGCCACCCAATGACACTGATCCTGATGTAGCCCAGTAATACATCATCTCCCCCTTTGTGGTAATTCATACCCACAACGCCACCCAATGGGAAAAACGGTCTCCTCTTTCATTAGATCTGAGAAAACAACCAGATTTTACAATTTCGTTTCTTTTTTTCTTGTTTAATTTCTGCCTCAGCGCCAGGGTCAGAAAGTGCAGCGTGACGCAGCGTTTTCATTATGCAAAGTCACGTCTCCGAGTTTGACTTTCACGCGCAGTCATTCCCCCAAAGAGAGGAAATAAATGAGTTTCACGTCAAGCAATGCAATCAGCCGCGGTTACACCGACATCTCCGAAAAAATTTGATTACATCTGCTTTAATTGAGTCGACACCGCTAGCTCGGATTATGATAATAAAAAAATAACACATTTAAATGTGATAAGTGGAGACGGATGGAGACGTGTAAATGGAAGACAGGCAGCTACATAAATTGGAGAAACACACACACAAAAAAAGCCAGCCAACAAGACAAAAAGAGGACAATCTTTATTTCAATCTTTCAAACCTGTAATAAAATGTGACAATCTCAATTCAAACCCAAAAAGAAGAAGTTTGGCAGAGAATGGTAGGCAACTACAAAGACCAGAAGGCAAGGCGAGGACATGGTTTCCTGTAGTGCAGCTTCACAGTAATAATACAGATGACCTCTGTATATCAACGACAGCAGGTGTGCTTAGGTTGGGGTGCCTAAATCGATTGAGATTGACAGAACTACAAAAGCAGGATGAAATGAAGATTAACGGGTGTTGAAGGGATCTTGTGACTCAGCTACACTTTTTAAAAAAGGATTACATAATGGGGGGGGGGATTACGTTTACAATAACAGCATAAACAACTCAATACGCTCATTAAAACATCTTAATCCGGGATCTAGAATTAAGATTATTTGGAGTCGCTTCTCTTCCCAAAGTGAAGGTTGAATTTAATGCTCATTCATCACCATGTGTTGGAGTTCCCTGGAGAGAAAGCCTGTTACAGAAGCTGTCATTGCTCATTTCAAACCTATAATTACTCTGCAGCGCTGTACGTTAAATAGAATACATGAATGTTTCTGGTGAATAATGGGAAACAAATGCAGAGAGAATAATAATCCTGTTTAGCACTCTGGAGGAAGAGTTTGCCATTTTTGTGACTTAGAGTTGGAGGAGAAAATTGAAATATGGTAAGTAAGGAACTGAACTAGAGCCAGCAGCCAATTAGCCTAGCTTAGCATATAGATGTGAAGCAGGAGGGAACGGCTAGCCTGGCTCTGTCAAAGGAAAAACTGCCCACCGTAAAGCTCTCATTTGTTTGAAATCTTCCCCATGAGGTAACCAGAGAAGACTCCCAGGAAGTTTCTTCAGTTTTTGAACAGATTAAACAAAATAATTTAAAAAGTTATTTTTGGAAAAAATGGGGATTTCCATGCATAAATCATGAGTGAGAAACTAAGGCGGTTGTGCTTCCATTTTCCTGGAGACGCAGCAAATCGTATCAAACCTTCAAATTACACTGAGTTTCTGAACACCAGCTGTTTTACCGTTTTCCTTCTTTAGTCACAAATATTTAATTCGTACTGAAGATAATGTTAACAGGTTCTCAGTTGCTTTAACACGCTTCACTTCCAGAGAGGCCCCCCCGACTCCAACAAGGTGCACTCCACTGTGCATTTTCATCAAAGTGGTATCACACCGGGTGCAACTGATTTTTAGGAAGGCTTTGCTCTCGTTATGTAACAGGCTGGCCACTTAAATCCGAGAGGAAGCCACGACCCCTTCTCGAGTTCAGCTGCTGCACACGTGGTAAACACGAGGGGATGAAAACAGGAGCCAACAAAACATGACACATGGGTTATGACAGAGAAAAAAAGGGGGGTGAAACTAAGTAGTAGGAAGACTGGCTTCATATTTGTTTTGTTCCGCTCATCGTACGAATTCAACCTGCCTCCTGAATTCAATATAGCAACCGGTGATGGAAGACAGATTGATATATGGAGACAGACAGAGCCGGGTCTATGTGAGGAACAGGACTTGTTAAAAGCAGGGAACTACTGAGGCATGTGATGGGTGTCAGCTTTACAGGAACAACCCATCCATACTGGGGATTTTGAGCAGGTTGGTCAAAAATGTGCATTTGCCGTATCCCACTATGAGGCGCCAATTACCACTCTGGCTTTTTCTTCATAAAACGGACACTAACAGGTGGGTTTAATAAGTAAAAATGCACTTTGCTGTCCCTCGAAGAAGAAGAAATATTTCCAGGCAATAACATACAATAGAAAAAGCACGATTCATTTATGGCAGATTTTCCTTCTTGGGCACTTTCCTTTGCTTTCTAATATAACGATAATTCTACACTTTGGGTCGGGGGTAGAGGGGTGTTCATAGTTTCTACTGTTCTAGGATATCATAGTAAAGAAAAAAGAAAAAAAATAGAGATTGGCATACGACAAAAACAATAAAAAAAGAGGATTCATGGGGGTATTTAAGTGGTTACAAAACAACGAGAGAAAGGAGCACACGTCACATGGAATAAACCACAGGTTGGTCGAATCATAATAAATAAGAGGTTTGTTTGGTTCGCAGCCAACCCTCGTTCTGTTGAACGCCGTGTGTTTGCACGCCGCCATTAAAAAAACACAACAAAGGGCTGCTAGTTTGTAACGGATTCCATGGCTTCACTGAGCAGCTGACCTTTAACACAGAAGAGTCTGCGCTAGAGGGGGCTTCCAGGTAGTGTGATATGAAAGACAAAGAAGCAGAATAGTAATACATCGATATGTCTTTGAGTTTCATGTCACTGCATTTGACTAGGCCTATCATCCTCTCTCCGGCGGGGAGCCCCTGTGTTAATCGGTTTTCTTCTCCTCGGGATCCTTCTCTCCGGCGTCGTCTTCGTCGCCCTCGCCCTCCTCGGGGCCCTCCAGCTCAGCGGCGCGTTGCCTCTCCTCCTCCTCCTCCTCGTCCTCCTCTTCGTCAGTCAGGCCCTCCCTCTTGAGCGCGTCCATGTCATCCGAGCCGTCATCCGACTCAGCTGTGCAGATGCCATAGCACATCAGGCTAATTACGCCCAGCGGTAGGCCGAAGAGGAAGCAGCCCAGCAGCGGAGAGCTGCGAAACACCGACTGATGTCGGGAAGGAGACGGCGAAGAGATGACAGCGAGACAAGGAGAGGGGGAGATAAAAGCAAAGAAATGGGGATGGTTGAAGGAAATAAGAAAGGGAAAAAGAGAGAATATATTCATTTTCTGTCACAATTAAGTATTTGGCAGAAGATATTTAAAGTCTTAACCCGTTTTTGGAACGGCAGTATTCTCCTGATATAAATGAACACGTACAAGTTAAAAAAGCATTTCCATCATCACTCAGAATCCCTTATAAGTTCTCGTCTCATTGAAGTCTGGATCACCACAGCGGGTAACCACAGGGTGCTGATTAGTTCGACATCATTGGATTAATTGCAAATTTGCTTGGTAGTAAGCAAGTGAAGAAGAAGTGACAGAGACCAGAAGGCTGGTCCGGGTTTCTACGTGAAGAGTCGCACTTAACCCATAAGAACCCAGACCCATTTCTCCTTCATGGAAAATACAGTTCGTTAATAATTTAGTTAACATTAAATTACGTAAATTCGTAGCAAATTGTTTTTAAATGAACTGGTTAAAGTCGAGGGTAACTTTCCGGGATATTTAAAGTGTTGTGAAAAGCGTTAAGGGTTAAAACCACACAACAGCTCTGATGTCACGGTGTACCGACACACCCTGGGGTACGATTCTGCATCTTGGACTGGTTTTAAAGTACTCTATAATGTTATCACCACGTCAAAATACAGCGTTAATAGGACTAGTGACTAGCTTCATCCGTGAAAGCTCACATCAGAAAAATCACAGCCATGGCCTCCGTGCAGGTTGTTGTCAGTCAACTAAGAAGGTTCAAGGAACTTTAAAATGTGGAGTCAACATCAAAATCATCTCCACCCCGGAAAAGAAATCCACTAACATGGAACCAGCTTCCACAATCTGGAGGTGTTAGTAATCCAACAGAGCAGAGCTGGCCGTGGGCAAAACATCAAGTGGTGGATGATGGGTACGTCAAAAGGCAACAAAGGGGATGCATGTGTCAGGAAAGGGGTTCAACAGGGGCTAATTTCTGCCCCCAGCCTCCCAAATGGGTTAGAGCCACTAACATTGTATCCCTCTCTTCCATTTCTCTCCTCAGACATATTACAGCGAGCATCTGCCTGTTTAATAAAAGTGTTGCATCTCTCTCAGCAGCCAGTGTTTACAGCAGTAAAGAGCCTCCCATTAGCTATAAGGTAGAGCGCATTCAAAAAATCCTATTTACAGATCCAAACATATTTGTGTGAAAAATTGCAGACGGCCTTTTTATGTTTCTTAGCGGAGATGCAGCATTTTTATTCATTCATTTATTCACTCATTTGCATTACGCCATTAGGCTACGCGAGCGTGTTTAGAAGGCAGGTCACAAATCATTTGCAGAAACGCAGGCAGGCTTTAATATTTTAGTGTTAATTAAATTCCTGTCATGTAATTCCAGGACGTCTGTATTACGTTGTGCTCTTTGTGTTCCCGTCCCGTAATGTTGCCGTCTTGTTTGCTTTTGTTTCGCTTTACGCCGATGACACTTTTAACTTCATTACTTTGGGTTTCTTGTGCTTGGATTGTGCTGCTCGACCTGAAATAAATAAATAAATCTCAAAACTTCCAAATGCGAGGGAAAAGGTCCATCTCTATGCGCGAGTCTGTCTGAAGATATTTCCTGTTCTTTTTCCGTCTTCCTCGCCTATAATAGGCTCACCTCCCGTGGCTACACGCGAGCTCAAACGCGGCCTTGCATCTACATGTGTGCAGAGGTTGCAAGCTTGCACGCTGCATTGTTTTATTAGAGAGTGAATTATAACTGCGTTGTTTTCTTGCAATGCCTCAGTAGGAGAATCTAATCTAGACCAAATTGTTTTCTCTTTAGTTTACTGCCTGTAGATTCAATTTAACAGTCTGCACATTTTGTTAAACACAAGTGGCGACGCATTAATCCGTGAAGATCAATTCCATTAAAATACAGTCGATGCTCAAAAGATCTCACTTGCATCCGCGCCCTGAAGCTGCATAATAAAAGTGAACATTTTTTTGGGGACGTGTACCACCCCCGTCCTGCGTAACGCGACCCCTGCGGGGACGACGACGCCCGGGTCGTCTTCTTTAAATGATCTCGGTGATAAAGGAGTCGTTTGGCTTTAATATAGCACGATGCATCGGAGACAATGTACCTAGAAGGGAGTATTCGGTCACAACTTCTGTCAGCCACTGAGCTGAGAAAAAGAAATATCCATCCTCCCTCCAGTCATTGCCACGGGAAGAGGGATGGTAATTGCCGGCACTGTGTGACGCTAGATGAGGTAGCGATGGGTATGCTATGCTAACACAGCAGGCTATGAGTCATTGGGCCTAATGTGGCTGCTTCCTCATGCTCCTGTCAGATGTGCATTCAGAGTCAGGCTCTCCGGGGGCCGGGTGATGGCTGCCGTCTATCTGCATCGTTCCATATCATGTCATGCAGCTCGCTAAAGTGAGAGAAAAGGCCATTTCCTTCCTCTTACAGGTGCAGGACAAGCCTTTCACTTGTGGATTCATACCTGTGTGCGGTCGCTTATGAGAAACAAATAACATCCTGCAAACTTTGCTTTTACGCAGCCTAAAGACACTTTTCTAGCAGGTCTTATTCTCCCACTGATTTAGACCTGACGGCTAAAAAGGAAACCCTTCAATAGAAAGGCTTTCTTCCAACCTCAAGGTTAACCTCCAGAAGTCACCATATCTTCCCTTTCAACATCTATAATTTTCCTTTCGGAGTTCTCTTCACCCCTTTCAGGCCAGGCTTGGGCTTTGCCGGCGGTTACAGTACAAATGGAGAATTACAGCACAGCTGTATTTACATTCCCATCACACCTGTGGTAAAATAAACACCAGTTCCCCTCAAAGAAGCAACTACTTGGGGTCAGGAAGGCTGAACTCGCTCCTCCTCCCAATTTCACTCCGTCGACTCTCTCCCCGCTTCGCCTCCTCGCGCTCTGTTGCCGGTTTCCCTGTCTCCATACTGTGTTTACTGCCTGCATTGCATATTCTCCGCTGTACTCCCCGTCTCGTTGTCTGAACGCTGTTTTTCTCCCACGGAAGAGGAGCGGGGCACTCGGGCATTTGTTTCACAGCGCTACTGAGCCCGGTGCATTTGCATACAGTATTTACCAAAGAGTGGAAAAACACAGTCGAGGTGAGGAGCGGTGTGGAGCATATCAACAAGTGCGAGGTGTTCAGCAGCATCCTAATAATGAGCGGCGTAACTGTAGAGGTGAAGAAAGAGGAAGGCTACAACATAAGTATATGAATTAGGAAGCAGGCCATTATACCAAGCAAAATAATAGCCTGAAACTTACATAAAATAGAATAAAGCTGCACTTTTGACGCCCATACTAGAATGAACTGGGAAAAACTTACCATAATGGTGGATTTTGCATCAAAGGCCACACGTTTGATCCTCTGAATGAAGCCATCACCTCCGTTCGCCTGCAGGGAGACAGATCGTTTAACAGAGACGCTGCTGTGTCCAGCCCGTCCCCGAAACTTCTCAAATTCCTCACGCAGACTCGTCTAAATCCAAGCATCCCGTTACGTGCTCGGCATATCCCAGACATTTAAAATATTGTTTAATTAACCGCTTCTCTGCACAGAATCATCAGATGTGCCAGACTCTGGGTTTCGTTCGCTGTCCAGCAGTTCTACGCCGTCTGAGCTCATTTGTTAGCAGCGGCAGCACCTGGGCGGCCAATGGGATGATGTGTCCCGACGCTAATTCATCAGGATGGCCAATTAGTGAGCTCTGACTGAGCGGGGCTCCCGTGAACGAGCCGACGGTGGGCATCGTGATGGTTTTTCGCGGAAGCAGCTGTTGAGCAGACTTTTGCTTACGCTGTGCGAGGACTGCATAAGTAGTTTTAGAAGTTTTAGCAGACTTTTCTTTTATAGCACGTTGTTGGATCTGTTCGTTCTTAAAGGATAGAGGACTGAGAAACAGAATGTATGCGCCACAAGAGCAGCGAGCAAAATGTAAACTGTTTAATGTCATGCCTTCCACATTCCCACCCCTGGAAAGATGATGAAAAGAACACCCTTGAAATCTAGGGCTAGCTATATTTACCCTTTTGCACCAGCTGCATCATCTCAGATATCATTAACACACATTATTCTGTGTGTTTCTTGGTGAAGAACAAACAAACCTTGAGGCAAAGACACCGACACTGCAACTAACTGGACAGCAGAAACATGGAGGTTTCAGTTGCGGCTGATTTGGTGGGAGGTGCTTTGTTTTGCCAAGTGAAAAATAGCCCAGACCTTTCTTGGAAAATAAAAAGGACAGGACCTCTGGCTGTTTGGCTTATGGCTTTCATACATCTGGTGACTCCAGTGCAGACGAAAGCGATGACATGTCTTTTTCCAGATTAGTATGTACACGACCATGCAGGCTCCTGTAGTAATCTGACTTACACAAGAATTATTGCTGATAATCCATTCAGGAAGGACAGCAATATGAAAACTAAACATGCAAAAGGAGATTGCAAAAAATACCTCATCTGCTGTAAAAATTAGACTCCGGGGAGGATTTAAAATACAAACGTGGTTGATTAATGAAGACTACTGGTGTATTACAATGGTACAACACAAGGGGAAGGGAGGGGCTACACTGAGCTGAATGTATAAACAGAAGGGGAAAACAGGAGAGGAAGGAGGGAAGAGGAGAAGATTTGGACCTGTGCAGAACCATTCAAAACACCGTTGATGAATTGGACCAGCTGCTCCATGGTCTCAATCGGCTCGCTGGGCAGGAAGTACTGCTCGTTGGATGTGTTGAGGATGATAACGGAGGGCACCGTCACCTCGCTGGGAGGGAAAAAACACAAACAGGAAATGCAGCTTTTAATCTTGTTCACCTCGGCGGCCTTGGACTGCCGTTATCAAAGCGCATCGTAAGATGGGAACAAATTGTGGTTTCTTAAAGAGCAAATTGTTATACGGAGAATACAAACCCTGAGATAAACAAACCTTTTGTACTTGGAGCAACGCAATTTTTCCCATGGGCGTTATTTCAGAGGATTTTATAATTTGTTTTTGTTTTGTTTTTTTTAAGAAAAAGCCGGCCCGACTTCTTTTCTCTTTTTTTTTCCAATTTCTTTTATCTTTTATGTATACGGCGAGCTTTATGGGTCGGTACCAGTCACAGTTAAAGAGACCTTTACAAATGACAGCTGGCAACTGAATCGCAGGGAGTCCAGAAGACAGCACCTTCCACGCTGAGATATATACAAACCATACACAAAGCAGCCCAGTGGCACATTTCACAGAAACACAAACGCTGCACGCGCTCCGGCCCGCTTGTTCCCACAAATTGGCGAAGGAATTACAAAACCTCCGTGAGATAACGCACAAGGTCACACAAACAACCAATCCCTCTTTCGCATGTCTTTCACAACACCAAAGCCTGGTTTAGATAAGGTATCCTGGAGCTTAGACCCACACATATGCGCACACACACACGAACAGTCCATCACCACGCTGCCACCTCACCTCCCCGCAGTGTTACTCAGCCCCCGCAACAAATTGTGCGCACACACGTATCCATCAATGTCCCGATCCCCCACCCAGCTGAGATCAGGAGTGCGTGCACACACACACACACACACACACACACACACACACACACACACACACACACACACACACACACACACACACACACACACACACACACACACACACACACACACACACACACACACACACACACACACACACACACACTTTGCAGCTCATCTGACATCCTGCGTACTCCAACAGATGGCACCCATTTAAAATAAATATGGATTAGCTT
Organism: Chelidonichthys spinosus; assembly: GCA_029853015.1. NCBI lineage: Eukaryota > Metazoa > Chordata > Actinopteri > Perciformes > Triglidae > Chelidonichthys > Chelidonichthys spinosus. The sequence goes on from CM056837.1 coordinate 15,873,882, forward strand.
ATTCACCTCTGTGAGTGGAGTCTACTGGGGGTTTACCGCCCATAATGAAGGGTCATACTGTACTCTATAGAATTAGAGTTGGCAGAAAACACACATTTAAAGACATTTCCTCTTCCGCTGCCAAAAACGGCTGCCACACTGTATAATTAGGGCTAATTATCTTTTCGATTATTATAGAGGAAGTTTATCCTTGTTTGTTTGGATTATTAAAAATAAGGACCAATTTGACATTTTAGTTAATACACTTGCTTTCCTGCCGGCTGTTGGATGAAAAGAAATCAATGCCACACTCATCTGTGTGTTCACTATGGAGCTCATTGTTGTGTTAGCATACAGATTGGCCACTTAGCTTTAGCGCCACGTGTGTGGTATTGATCTCCTCATTTAATCTTTAAAAGTAAAAATCTCAGCAAAAACACTTGGAACTATTATTCAAAAAAGATAAACAAGTAAAAATAGGTTTTAAAAATGCCATTTGCAGGGCCCTCATGTAGCTCACTTGGTAGACGTGGCGCCCCACATAAGGCAGAGAATTTACAGCAGTCTGAGCCGCCGCCCTTTTACCGCGTGTCATTCCCGCTCTCTTCCCTTTCCACGCTGTTAAATAAAGGCAAAAATGGTCCAAAAAATAAAACCATTTGAATGTTTTTCTTAACTTACTTAGTGCGACTCTGGCTCATTATCAGCAGTTCATTAAATTCCTCTTCCAAGTTTTCGTTTCGCTCTCTGTTACAAGAGGCAATTCTCAAACTTTTTCTATTACAAGAGGATGTCATTTGAAAAAGAAAAAAAAAAAAAATGCGATAATGACTATCAGTGTATCCAGGAAAAGTACATTTTGGAAATATGGGGACATAAAATCTGCATGAGGCACATTTTGATTAAAAACAGAAAAATCAGAAAAACTAAATCAAGAAAGTGACTTGACTTGTGTGTGAGCGGAGCCTTGCTATTATATATCACACGTCGTCACTGTGGAAAAACAGCACTATTCCCACCGTATATTTATCACAGGTTCCACAAATCAACTGGCTGGTTTGTGTGGTAATAACCCTTTCCACTCGTTCACCTTCTATGATTACAAGTCATCCCTTAACGCACACTTTCCAGGCCTCTCACATCTTTAAGGCTTTCACGGCCCCGATGCATTCCGTATTAGGGGTAGTGATAAACCTACGTTTTAACAGAGACAGCCTTGGGCTTAGAGTGCTGCTCATGTTCCATGTGTGTGTGTGTGTTCATGTGTTTATGTGCCTCTGGTGAATGCAGGGGCAGCCTTACGCCAGACAGACCGCTGCCAGAACACAGTAATCGCTGTGATGACAGAACGAGGGATAAAAAGCCATCAGATTTATTTCCATGGTTCTCCTAAGGGAGAGAATTAGTGGACAGTGACAGGCCAGGATTTCATTCCTCAAAGGAGGGCAATTAATCCCATGCTGCAGCGGCCAAAAACAGTCCTGAAAAACCCGGCGAATACATATTGTGTCTACTCATACAAAATTAGGAAGGCTAATCACCCCTTTTATCTTTAAATATAAACACTGCCTGTCTAATTTCAGCCGTGCACCGGGAGTCTGTTGTTTCAATGTTGTCGTGTTTCCAATACGACTTCTACTGTACTCACCGACACACTCTCAATTACACGGGACATGGGAGACCATGTCTGCCATAATCTGCCTCGTACAAACAATAATGTGCTCAAATTAAAACAACATCCTGCAGCGGTCTCGTATGCACAGAGATTCTCACACAAACATCACACAAAGACGGACATAATTAGACGCTGTACGTTGGTAGAAATAAAACAGGCCCGCCAACTGGTATGGCCCCGCTGGCCCATAACAGCAGCGCGGCTCCGTCTAATTAAAAGTGTGGGGTGTCAGTTGCGGGGCCTCCGAGTCCGACGCACCAACCGAAGCTACTGCAGTGGGGCTCTTTGTATCATTAGTGCTGCTCTTTGACAAGCTATTAAAACACATGACTGCTATAGATTTAATCCACGCAAAGCCTTATCCTCATACATTTCCCACACTATCCTCGTTCAAGCAGATTTGCAAGTGCGTGTGTGCTATTTGGTTCGCATGTGTGTGTGATGGTGATGGCTACAATTTCCGAGCGCACTAAAAAAAAGAAAAAAAGAAATGACAGTCTGTCTGTGTAATTGACTTCTCCACACGCGAGCATCCTTAATGGCAGAGGCTGACATTACAAGTCAGTCCAGACCTGGATAAGTAGCTGACAGAAGGTGATATGATGTAGAGCAGAGAGGAGGGCTGACATGAGAAGGGAAGAGGTGGGCTGGATTGGAGACACTCACCCCATAATGAGGCTGTTAATGTAGTCGTTCCCGTCCATGTGGCCGAACTGGAAGTCCCTGGGGAGGCAAGACAGACGTCGGATGGCATGAGAAGGAGCATCGGGAAAACAACATACAAAACACAGCAAAGTGGGAGGTTTATCCCATCGTAAAAACTGGCACACCGCACAAATATGGCTACACATTGAATTGTTTTCGCTATGGAATTTGTGTCGCTGCAGGAAAAAAATAAATAAATAAAAAATCCCCAAAGCTCCATCCTGTGCCGTCTGTTTCTCTTCATCTTTTTCCATCACAGAAAAGACTCAGGTGATTTATCTAAACGATAAGGCAGGAGGAGGAATTCAATTTGTATCTCATTGTGCTGCACTATGTCTGAGCAGAGTGTATTGTGGGTAGATTGGAGATGGGGGGGTTGCAGCACAAGGCACAAGTCCAGGAAAGCCAGCGACTTTGTGCTGAATGACTGATTATGTGGACCTCTACATATATATTATATTCATACTGAATCATAGCTACATCTTGCACGCTTGTCCCCTGGGGGGCCACACAATACCGCCTGCGCTTATATCAATGACATGATTATGAAGGGAATGAACTCTATAATAAATCCAGCGCGTGCAATAGAAAATCAGTCTGCGTTAGTGACAATCCTGCTGACAATAGCGGGGACAAACTGGGAATAAAGCTCATCAAAAAGTCGGTTTGTAACTTTTGAGTGAGTGCTGGATTCCTTTCAAATATATTTTTATCAGTCCCTTATCTTTAATTTGGATATTGACAGGGCTGTTTCCCCATGCGTGTCGTCTTCCCGTTCCCACCGACACCTCTTGGCCAGACTGCTGAGCAGACCGACCAAGAGGGGCGAGTAAACAGAGAAGCGTGTGAGAGGAGGAAAGAACAACAATTATTTCTTTCACATTTGTCCATAAAAGGCTGGAGATTTTGGCAGTTTATCCCTTCCGTCTGGAAATGTGAGTCTGTTATTCATGTGTTGTAACCCTAGGTGATATGTATTGATGTTTTCGGTCACGACATGCGGTTTATGAAGAGAAGAATGTATTCCGAAGCCAGATTCCTACAGAATTAAGGTTCTCCGGGGAGTGGGTGTGAACGGCATTGTCCTCTTTGTGAAATTATAGAAGGTGGTTTATAATACGCAGGAACATTCTACAGCAAAATCAAGTCCCCTTTATCTCCCACAGACACATTTAAAAAAACACAAGGTGCCATTGAGGACAGGAATTCATTATTAAACAACCAATGATCATAATAAATACTGTAGTGGGTGTGGGGAGGAATATCACCCACATATGCACTCACATTTAAATCACAGATGACCACATACAATATTAAACATCCCCAAACTTAAAGCAACTCTTGGTCATATTTTTATATGATTTAAGCATCCATCAAATATTCAGAATGCTAAAGTTTTTGGGTGAAAAAAATGAGCTTGCTTTGCCGTTCGACTCTTTTAAAAAGGCACTAGATATGGGATCGGGAACATTTCTATGGCCTCTAAACATGGCGACAGCTGAGCCGGCGGCTCACAGCTAACGGTGCTAAAGGCGGCAAAAGTGCTGACAGAACTAAGAGAGTTTACCTGAGGGGGGACTAGAGGGTTTCCACGACGACGTGGTCCTAAGAAGAAGTACAGAGCAGCAGCTGTAAGCCAGCCAGTAGGGCGCTCACGGCGTCACGGCAACGAGAATGAAATGTTAAATACAGCTCCTTTAATACCACCACTTTTAAGATATTCTTATATATTAATTGATTTATTTTGGCGTTTTACGTTGAGGGAAACTGCAGAATCGAGTGATCCTTCTTTGGGTTCACATTTAATACATTTTTAACATAAAGATATTGATTAATGCAGGTTCAAGATGTCCTGAAATTGTTCAAAAAAAAAATGTTGCTCAACATCCAATTGCCTTACAGCAGTTAAAACCATCTGACTGCAACAGATTACGGGACATTTACGGACAGAAAGTCAAAGCTTTCCATATGAACGCGGTTTCTTATCTGGTCTCGTTGCACCAACCTTCTGTGCAGCGACTGGCACTTAAAAGCAAAGACAATAATGACTGGTGCCGAATTTCAACCCAACACACACCCACTAAAAGACTAAATCAGACTATCCCGAAAGTGCAATTTGCACAGTGTGCCTCAGCCCCCTACACACACACACACCACACACACACACACACACACACACACACACGCACGAGTTCCCTCTCAGATCTGCATTCATTGTTCTGTCAAAATGCTACAAATGGTGGATGAGCTGAACACTATTTATAACTGCATCAAACGGCGTCGGCTCATCCCTGTGTCAGTCGTCACCTCTGATCTGCTGACTCTACGCGCTGTTGCCGCCGCCCACCACCGGGGGCGTCGCTCGAGCCCGCGACATGGTAATTACAAGCACCGTTTAGGTGTGTCAGAACACTACAGGCTGCTCTGATCTCAGCGGGGATTCTCAAACTCAAGTCTTCAGAAAAAAAAATAATAAATAACAGAAGAGTAGCGTGGCAGATCGTAGTCGAATTGATGAGAGGGAACTGTGTAATTCAATCACTCCAAATGGGAACGCCTGGGGAGGGGAAAACACTTTGATCATGGTCGGGTTTTAGAGGCGCCTCTTCAATCAAAAGCAGAAATCTCTCGATGGAGCAACATGGTCAGTCGCAGGGCACAGCGAGCAACTTAAGCACAACCCAATGATGAGCCGCTCGTCGCCATGGCGCCCACGCTGGGAGCCATCAGAGATAAGGGTCGTCTACAGGACGGTGACATTAGAGCCACTTCAAGTCAAGCATGTTTGCTTTAACCTGCGTCCTCCGGCTGAAGGACAAGCTGCCTACTGTACTCCTGAATCATGCCTGCACACACAACGCAGCCGTCCCAGAAGCCCTACGTTACACAGTCGGTTGCCTGTGTTCTTGCATCATCTCAGTTTCCCATATTCTCATTTTTTCCATTACCTTTCTACCCTTTATAGTTCCCTCACAGCGAGAATAACTATAATACGCTTATGATTATGAAATTATATATTTCAAGTGCATTTCCTCTTTGTATTGAATGCCTTGTTTAATTAGTTCCTCTCCAGTAAAAAAAATAACAGGTTGAACAAGGCGGCACAACACAAACACCAGTTTCCAGTTGTTATTGCACAACTGGAGCGGGGAGAAAAAGAGGAAAAAAATTATGCATAAGTACCAACCAAGCTGAGATTTTGACTGACAGCTGAAAAGAACACCTATATTTGGAAGCTGACATTTTGCATAATTACCTTTCTACTGAACCACAACGAAAACAGACGTGCCCCGACAAAGGCATAAACTTGCTTGCAAACAGACAGGCGGCGCTCCCCAGTGAGTGCACCATCCTCGAATAAATGTATAAATTGGATATTCATCTTTGACCTCATCGCGTAGCCGTGTCTTACCTGTTAAAATGTTCTCGGTATTCCTTCGCCACCCTCTGAATCAACGTCTTTAATCTAAAAGCAAATGAGAGGAGAGTGCCACATGAGTCAAAGTCTAACGGGGGGTTTTTTTCTTCCTTTTTTTAGACCAATGCCTGTAATTTGGGAAGAGTCAAACAATAACATCAAGCCTTATCTTTATTTCAAAGCGGTGTGCACTTGAGCGCAACCATAGTGGTAACAGTGGAGTGTGTGTGTGTGTGTGTGTGTGTGGGAGTCATTTAAACAGCGCCGTGCTTTTTTAATTCCAGTGTTCTTTGTACCTGCCACTCTCCTCTGTGGGGTCCTTCTCATCGATGACTGCAATCGCTACCAATTTGCCTGAGGTAGTAGACAGGGATTACAAATCACAATCACACACACAAAAAGAGGGCGAGAAGACAATGGCAGGCAGATAAGAGGCTCTGGAGGAGACGAATCACCTCTCAACCGCGGAAGAGAAAGGAAGAGGCACCGAGAGCGCTTTATTCATTCATCACTCAAACATTAAGCTAGCTTAAGCTTTCTACTTGGTTGAACAGGAAACAAGTGGTCACTTTATGGTGGAGGAGCTATTTCGGGGGCCATTCAAAACCCAAACCTACGACACGACAAATAGGTCTACTTAAAAAAAAAAAAAAACTGTTACGCAACTCAAAAGGTCTGTCATTCAGACGGATATTGGTTTGAGGCCACAAACCCCTTTAGTAGTTCGGTTGAGAGTACCAGCCTGCCCCCTGGTGGTCAGGGATGGTGTCAATGTGTCAAGGTTGAAGGTTATGTAAAGGTAGTGGACAGTCATTTAAAGGAATTCGATTTTAAACGAAGACTGTGGAAGAGGAAGTTAAGTTAAGTCATTTTTAAATGTATAAATGTGTTAGAGGGTCATCGCTTCTGTATACGAGAATATTTGCAGTCCTTTCATGAGCAATAGTGACTTCGACATAACGCTCCAAAAATAACATTGCATTTTTCTGTGGTGGGAAAAAAAAGGAATGCAGTGAACAATAATTTACTTTGTGTTATTTCTACAATACTTGTTCATGGGAATAACACCTGTGATGATGTGCATAATCAACGCTTTGAAGAGCTGAACTAGGCGCACAGGATGCGATACTGATGTCGATGCAGCATTCATCGTTTAATGTCTGAAGAAAAATAGATTTTTAGAATCCGGTGGTGTTGCTAAACTATGCCAACTGTTGTCAACTGAAGGAGATCCTTTCACTTCCACTACTGGGGGCAAATAATCTAAATTTACAGTCATGAAATGTTACAAAAAAGGAAACTACTAACTAGCCCTCACGCATCAACAAGCCCTCGGTTCAGCTTCTGTTGGACTGCAGGCAGACTGGATGCTGCGGTGACTCACCATCGCTTTCAAGGAACAAATGGTATAAGTGGACAGGTCCGGTCGGGACAAGCTAGAGACGTCTTTTACATAACGTCAACACTTTCACCTCTTCACTTTCTACTGATGATGACAGTTCTGGAGAGATCTGACACATTGCACCTTTAAAAAGCACATGAAGAGATAAAATACTGGATACACAGCTTTCTCTGCAAAGAGCATCAATTTACTGCCGCTTAAAAAAGCTTTTCTATTTCATTCTTCAGCTCAAATTCCCTGTGATAGAGACAGTGTGTGCAGTAGAGCAACATGGTCTAAATCAAGAGGGCGGAGTGACAGACTCTCCCATCACCGCCCCGACTCACAATTAATCCTCATATTTATTATATTTTGACAAGAGCGGCTCTCAGATGTCTGACTTGTTTTTAATTATAATGCCATCATGTGGTTGACTGAATATTTGGGGGGTGGGAAGCAAATTAATAGGGATTCTAGCATGAAATAACATTAAAGAGGTGCCGATGCACAAATAATATGTGCTGATCATCATTTAAAAATGCTGACTATTGACGTCTCCATAATCACGAGTAAAAAGCACCAAAAAATAAAAGTCTACAGAAAAAAAACATTATAAAATTGTATGAATGTGTGTAGGTTCAATTGCTTTTCGTGTATCATATATAGTAGGGACAAGTCATATGGGAGTAAGGAACTTATTTGCATAAATTTAATACGCCACCTGTTTCTCCGAGCTCATACAGTGTAAAGCCATCAATCTGGAGGTAGCCCAGGAAGCGCTCCTTGTTCACCCATGATGACAAACTTGTATCTTCGTACTCTGCAACACAAGGAGAAATCATCTTTTAGAAGCAGGAGCACAGAAATCGACATTCAGCACAATAACCATCTGTATTAAAAGGAAAGCACAGCAGTGTATTGATGCCTGGATTGTAAGGAGACCACGGTGTTTACCACTTGTATGCTCTCTGGGGAATAAAGAGCGAGGCACGAGCTGAGCTGTTATCGACAGAGGTCAGTTAAACAATGACCAGAAACTGTTATGACAGCGGGCTGCCTCTGGGTTAAGTAGTCAGGGAGGCTATTTTGGGTCTGAAAACAGCCAATGGATTATGACTCAGAGCGAGCAGATTGGAAATCAATCCAGAGGTAAACAAATAAATGCAGGAGTTCGGTTCTCAAGACATACAGGAAAAAACATTGGTTCAACCTTGATTTTACACCATGAGCATCTTATTTATCAAACTTGTTAAGATATAACAAAAAATGTATTCAAAATACAAATAGATGCCGGTTTATTTCCTGGGATGATGGATTACCTAAAGCACATTTTACTGCTCTTATATCTTTCTGTCCTTAAAAAACCCATTTGCTGTATAAATGACTCTCTGCATACCTACATATATTTCCAGGATAGTTCAGATTTTTACACAAATCGGGGGCGAATGCATAATTACAGATAATAACAGATGCATTAGGTGAAGAAAATGAGATAAAGTGCAACAAATAAAATAATAAATAAAAGTGAAGTCACAATTAAGGATCGCTTCCTGAATTTGAACCGCAGTGTTGTTGCTACCCCAACATCTGGAGGCGACGTGCAAACGGGAACCGGAGTCCGTCCCTCGAGGTTTGAAAAGAAAAAAATATGGTTGTAGCGAAGCTGCTTAAACAACAGCGTTTTTTCTCCGGCTGGGAGAGGCTACAGGATGCTTGTAATTGATGTCAAATGCAGCTGGGACCTCGTTATGACACGTTCATAAGTTATCATGACCTTTTTCTGCTGCCGTTACAGTCATTACGGCAACGCTGATGACTTTAACATGGTACATGATACAACCTGAGCACGCTTTAAACCCCCCCGGGGTAGTAGCTTGTACTATTATCAGATTGACCTTAATGCAATGCAATCTATTTCCTCGGTGCTGCTGCTGTGCAAAGGCAGAGTTGTTGTTAATGCCGCTGAATCATTCAATCTGGTGGACATTCCAGAGAGTTCTTGCCACAGATGTTTCAGCTTTATAGACAGCATGCTGCAGCCTGACTCTCTTCTTCCAGATGCAGGAGGGAGAGCTGAAGGCCTCACGCTGGGGTTCATACAGCCCGATGAACCTGCTTCACCTTCAAACAAATTAGAGTGCCTCTCATCCTGGGAGACAACCTCGCAATCACCATACTGCCCTACAGGAGACCAGAGTTCACACAGCTGGAGACGAGAGTGAAAGTTGGGGGATAAAAAAAAACAAGATGCTAGGAGGAGGATCCAGTGTCAGGGCTTTGAGTGCAGGGTGTGAGGCGGTTCTGACGCCTTTCATGGATGAAGGTTAATGGCACAGAGGACTTCCAAGGCGATGCAAATAGTGGCGAAACAAAAAACCAGAGGGATAAACGTCGAAGGAGGGGAGGGGAGGAAATATCAAAGATAATTTGCACAGTGGTGAGACACAGAGGGAGGCAGAGGATGAAAAGACTGATGAAAGGAAGCTCGGGGAAATGACAGGACAACATGTCTCCCTTTCTTACTACTGTATAAACAACTTTGAAGATAAACAATGAAAATGTTTTAGCTAGTTGCCAAACCGCAAAAAGAAAAAAAAAAGCAACAGTGAGGAAAGGGAAGCATGTGTGGAAGATATGTGGAGCTCAGTTGTGGAAGGAGCTACTTGGAAGAAAGCAGGCTGGTTGTTTATCACATCCTCCAGCTTACTTTAGCGTGTTAGCATTATGACTCTGCTTATTTATTGCTGTATTTGGTCAAAAACAAAAGTTTTGGACGAACTGACTTTCATGACTGGGCGAGGAAAAGACCACACAGGTATGCTAGTTCATCCTCTGAGGACCCTGAATGCATCGCACAATTAAAAAACTGACAACATAGCTTGATTATGATACAGTGAGATATTACATGCATGGGGAAATATGGGCAACACCTCACCACGTGATCCACAATGACCTTGCAGTCTTTGCCAGTTCAAATAACCGATGAAGGGAACCGCTTATGCCGTCGCATCACATCAGCGTGTTATCACCTTTCAAAGTGCGATTTCGTCTCGTCATCACCGTCATGGCCCGTTAATCCACCCGTCATTTAAGTGCTACCAATAAACACATGCAAAGTAGTGCCACCTCAGAGCTGGCTGTGTTCTGAACCTTCCCATACAAGGAGGGCGAGGCCCAACCATAAACCTCTAGATTCACATAGAGCCCGATGCGGAGCATGTGTATGAAAAGGGAAAAATCGCCACCTTTTATGTGGATGTCCAAGCAGTCCTGATGGTAAATGTAGTCCACTGAAGATGTTCATTCCCCAGTGCATGGTATATTGACAGAGAAAGCTGATTTCTCCCGAGGCTTCCAGCACAGAGCAGTGTTTGCTCTGTTGGACATATCAATAAAATAAACTCACACAATGTCAATGACGCCTAAACCGAAAAAGTACAACCTTATGAATTCAAGTTTGTCCACCCAAAACTAAGGCAGGCTCAGCCTTGTTAGCTCTTTGTGAAACACTTAATTCAAACGGGACAGAAACTACATAAAAGTATTTCAAACAAGCAGCAATAGTTTGGTGGGAATAAACCTTTAATTCCTAGAGCATGATGTGAAAACATGCCGTCTCTCCATGCCGTCCCCCCCCCTGCTGTATCTATCTGCCATGCCATGTTTGAAAAAACATGCAAACAGCATGCTGCAGACCGACATACATCCTAATTCTATATTTCTGTCGTCCTCTTACAGCACTAACACGCAGCCCAGTAATTTCCCTGCACGCGCACGATGATCAAAACCATATGGCCCTTGAAGCGCAACAACAGCGCAGACCTGTACAGCGGTATGAAACTGAGGATTTGAGTCATTAAATATGTATGAGCTCGAGCCTCTGCGCTACACTATATCTTAACAGCGCTCATCAAAAGGGACGCAGCTGTTTGTGATGTGCACTAAACCAATCAATGCTCAACTAAATGTCAAATATCATTTTCTACAAAGCAAGAGGACGTGTTTGTACAGTGTGGCTCTGCTCAATGGCATCAATTGTTTAAGAACACAAGGCAGACCTGCACATTAAAAACATGTCGTGCTCGGAATTTCTAACGAGTATTTGCAGTGTGAGTCACAAAATATATGCAAAAACAAATACAAGATGATAAAAGTTGATTTAATATTCTAAGAATATGCAAGCCGCTGTAGCTGGTATTATATATTATGTATAAGCTCTATTGTATGAGCGTGTTTGTACATCCCCACGCTTCCATAAATGTCATAATACAGCGTCACTGGGTGTCTATGCAAAAGTTCAGCCAAATAACGTTCGATTAAAAAGTGTCTGACAGCCCTTCATGCAAAATATGAGTTACAGAAACCCGCCACGCATCCAGACAGTGGATTTTCAGCGAGACCAGTCCTCTGAGAAGAACGGCACAGCTGGAGAGAAACCAGATGCTGAGGACTACAGATGGTATAAAACGGAACAGGAAAACCACTTTCTCCGATGCAGAGTTGGGCAATTTCTTTGCTGCCATTGTGGGTAAGTGCTTAAGTAGCTGTACTCATTATTTTTCATCCGTTTTCACCTCCAATAACCGGCCTTTTTCTTTCAACTAGGTAGGAGAAATCCACCATGAGAGGAAGGACACAATCATGTCATTTTGCTATGTTGCTCCCCTCAGTCCTTGCCGAGCTTAATAGCCCATCACCATGGCAATGCTAGACTTTCACCACATCCTCTGCATCAAGGTCCTGGAGGGGTGTGGAGTTTTTGTCGTCAACGTCTGCTGTGGCGAGCCTCTCCTGCTGCAGTTCTGGTGCAGGAAGCCCCCTTTTGGTAATGGTCAGGTGGAGCAGACGCAAGCGAATTCGCGGACAGTGGAGGAGATGGATTTCGTTCTCCGGGCGCCACACCGCGCACCAGACCTGCCCAATAGCCACTACTGGGGTCCGTTCGTGTTGTCCCTGTGCCTTGACGCCCTTCCCTTCGGTTTCTGTCTCCCGGCTCGGGCCCACAGCAGCAGCAAAATACAAGACATCATGGAGGAATGCGGTGAACTCAGGTTGTTGCGGTGAGCAGCTTGGAATAGGCCAACAGAAGAAAAGCAGCTCCTATTAACCCTCTTATGTCACATATGACTCTTTTGCGGAGACTTAACAGCTGCTTCGGGGATTCAGTTCTTGGCTTTAAACGACTGTAAACACAGCACCGGCTCTGCACTGATTTCTTTGGCCTTAACTGTGGTCTCTGACGCCCATCCACCCTGACCTGCTATGCATGTCCGCCCAAAGGCAAACCACCGCAACATCGCTGGCCTCGCCGCACACACAATGGTGGGCAGAGCCCTGGGCGCTTTATGATGGGCCAGGCACACCATAACTCAATGTGGTGAGGAAGATGAAAGAGCAGCGGCCGAGACCGGAAACCTAGAGGAACACAGCTCGAGAAAACCAGGATCGCAGGAATGGAAGGAGGGCGTACACAGAGTGCACCCTACTGGCCCAATTTGTTATGCCTTTTATGGCGCAATGAACAAAACTGCCCCGTGACAACGACGAATGAAGACATTCATCACGATACTCACCATCATAGGTAAAGTAGGCCCCGTCCTTAAAGACAACGACCGCAGGAAGCTCCGGCAAAGTCACCGACTGTTGGAAACACAGAAGATATTTTCATTCAAAACCATCATTTTACTCTATGAATGTAAGATGCAAGATGTGGGACAAGGCTGTTGGCAGCAGCGCTTTGCAGCAAACTTATATTGTTTTGCATAATGCAAAGACAGCATGCATGCCTGGATTCCGTATATGTAGTTGTGGGAGGCTAAATATACTAAGATAATTAATTATTTACAATGAGCAAAACTACCAAGAAAAGAAACATCAACTGGTTGCACATATTATACAATAAAATATGACGACAACAATATGGAACTCTCCACAAAAGTGTTTTTCTGAAATTGAAATGCATATTCAAAGCGTTACCTCGGGAAAGACTTCTTCTGAAGCAGAGAAGAAATAAGTGTAGACAATGAGCTCAGAGGCGACATCGTTGTACTTCTCCTGCAACGGCAAACAAGGCTTTCAGCACGTAGGCTTCCAATAAATCAGCTTTACACAGTTGTGATTCAGGTAACTACAAAGGTTTTTACACACAACCCATTCTTTGTTGGAATCAGTACAAGTGCAGCAGAGCGGCGCTTCCATCGTTCAATCAATACGCAGTTATAGCATTATGGATCTGAAGAAGCTGGGTGCTCCGAAATCATCCTGATTCATGTGTGGGTGACATAAATGGTGCTCACTTTGAGGGGAGACTCCCCGCCGACATACACAAAAAGCACATCATGTCGCTTCATCATGTGCTCGAACATCTGCTTGCTGGGAAGAGCCCTGACAGCCGGCCTGGAGAGGGAAATAAAACCTAGATTAGCTCCTTTTAATGAGCGAAATACATTCGGCATAAAAAAAAAAAAGCACACTAATGCAATAACCGATGTAAATCTGTTCTTGTTTTCTGTGCTGGTGGCACCACCCAGTGGAGACTCAACTACTTGCAGCCCTGGAGTCAGAGCCAAGCTTTTGATCAAGCCCTCTGTCACGGATCTAGCTTGATTTCCCCCAAGGAAGGGAAAATCTGTCAGGCACAGTTGATACGTGGCTTAAACTGGAACATCAGACGGGGGGGAAACCCATTGAGCTCGGAAACAAATATGGCCTGCATTGATAAGCTTGCTCGGATGGTGCATATTAGTGGAGCTGTGAAATAAAGTAAGTGCTTCCCATTTTGTCAGTATGTCATTTTGCGTTTGAAGTGACTGAAGGCTTACCCCGCCACCCGGTTGGTGAACTCCACGATATCGTCTTTTGTCCTCGGTCCTTTGTAATTATAGGCAAGATCTCCCTTTAACCTGAGGAGGAAACAGAGCAACAAAACATGAGTGAAATGCTGATGATTCAAACATAAAAACCCATTCAGTACCGTTCATTATTTTTGCGCTACTAATTCGTTGCTAGGTGAAGACATTCATGTGGAAACAAAATAAAACTGAAAGCAATTAAGTGACATTGAACCTCGCATTCAGGATATTGGGTTTGTGTGGAAAAACATCAGTGACGGAGCAAAGAGGGAAGAATATTACAGTAGAGGCAAAGCTCATATTAAATCATTTGATTAATCAGTGGACAGAAAATTAATTAGCTATTCAAATAACTGCTTTCGTCATGTCATAAAGCAAAGACGGGAAACGTTAGCAGCTTCTCAAATGTGAACATTTGCTGCTTTTTCTCTATTTTATACACGTCTTGTTTGTTTTCTGCGGTACACCTTTCTAATACGGAGTAGGTTCCAGACCCAGGTATTAGACTGCACCTAGAACAGGCTGAATTATTTGTAGCATTGATTCGGCGAGCAGCTGGAAACTGCAGATTTGTTTGATGCACATCTCCAGGTCTACCAATTTCCTAAAAGGTGGACCTGACTGCTAAGAGAACGAATGAATTTCACTGAAAACAGAATACCTTTGGGTGTTAGACACGTGAGCCTCTCAAAGATTGCTTTAAGCATCTCTCACGTTCTTCTGGCGGGACCCATGTCTACGCGTTTAATCAGCCCCCACCATCGAATCTTTAGATTAAAAACATTTCACTGGCTTCTATGTGTTTCAGGTACGTCAAGATAAGTTGTTGTCATTGTGTTATTTGTTCATTTCTGCACCATTTCTTTCTTTTTACTGTTTAAAAGAATTTTGGTCAACCACTGGGCTGTATTTAAACAGTGCTACATAAATAAACTGGCTACTTGACATTTCATAGATTTAACAATTGATTAAAACAAAATACAAAAATCAGACAAATTAATCGATGATTCAAATAATCATTAGTTGCACCCGTCTTTGCTACAACCTGTCTCTTTCAAGGTGTTCTGATGAAACGGCAAATCTATCAAGAAAAGCGTATTCATCACAAAAGGTCAACGTCAACTCAAACCCTCTCAGCTCCAATGAAAAACAAATGGCTGTCCCTAATTGAGTTCCCGCCACAGAAAGTGCTCGAGCTCCTAAAACAGGCAGAATGCATTAAGGACCGCTACGGTTGCATCAGCCCACAGGGCTTAATGAACTCTGGGGGGAAACAGAACTCTAAATCAAGTCTCCTCCTGTCACCGAGGGAGGGATCGTGTTCTTCGATGGATGTTTCATCACTTGCTTGGTTTAATGTTATGAGCCCTGCCGTGATCCTGTGGCAGTTTCCCCAAATGAGCTTGATGGGGAGCCCATTATGGCAGCGTGCAGATAAATGATTCAGCATCAAACGCATGGGAAGAAAGTCTGCTATGTAGAACGATGATGTCTCTCAAGTCGACAGGAGTTGTGGTGTTGAGCAACTGGAGTCGACCTAAATTCATTCATTTTCTATAAAAAAAATAATAAATAAATAAAAAAATGTCGCTTTCACTTCAAGAAAAATGAAAACGAGGAATCGGCTGATGTCGTTCACAAGTGGATATCGTTCTCTTGATTTGTTAATAAATCAAAAGACGGATACATTCAAGTGATTTGGGACATACCTGAGAAACAGATTATTAAAAAAGCATACATTTCAATTTTAACACTTTACAGGAAACATAATTAATAGTGCGGCTAACCGAATGCAATTTAAACTGAAGGTGTGAAGAGAATTTGTCACTTAGATGTGCCTGAAGAAAGGTGCAACAACACCTCGCTCCCTCGCGGTTAAGTCATCTAACGGCATCTCAACAGGCCGAACCTCGAGGGGGTGAAAAAATACCCTGGGGTCAAATGAGCCTGACAATAACACAATACATACTTAACTGATGACAGGTTACACAATAGAGCATAACACAACACCAAATTACAGCAGAAATGACTCTCTGACACAAGCTTGAAGAACACTTAACACCCGAGGCCCCTCAGAAATAGTGTTGTCTACAGAAACCTTGTATTGAGCTAATTATCATACTGTGTCCAGACCCTGTAGGTCCATACAAAATTCAATACGCCTTTTAATCTCCTATGGATTTCTTTAGGCCCGCTGCACAGACTGGACAATTACAGCCATTTGTAAAAATAACAGTGAAAGTGTGTGGTGTTTCATGTATGATTACACAATCAAATAAAACACAGTCAACTGTTAAATTCAAAATTCTGTTTACAAATCTTTAAGTTAAGTGAAGACGGGGTAATCTGTTGATCAAAGTTTATTGTTGTCACTTACAGTTTTATTGTGGGGTAACCGCGAACACCGAACTCTGACGCCATTCCTGAAAGATAGAAAACATTTTTTTTTTTTTTTATATATACATTCAGAACATCTCTCATCTTCACACAGGATTCATAAACCTTCTTCATTTTAGACAAGGTGTTAGATCTGGAAATGTTTGATCATAAAAAGGAAGTGATCGACATTTTGGAATAAATGCATATTCATTTCCTTGCCTGATAGTTATCTGCAAAAACACATAGCACTCTCACGTCGCTATGGAAAATATGAAGCAATGTCTTTAATAAACAGATAATGAGAATAAGAATGATTTTACTATTCTTTCAAATGTCCTGTGAATTTTGTATGACGTATGTATTGAATGCATCGATGGAATTATCCTAAAGAACTTTCTGCATCATTTCATAGATTATTGTTGGTTTATATTAACATTTAACTCATGATTAGCGGCAAAAAGAGTTATAACAACAAAGACAATAATATTAAATCATGATATCGTCACAATAAATAAACCAAATCCGTGATCCTGAAAACCTTTTACATACAGGTCATCACCATGTTGTTGAACAAAACAGTCTATTAGTTTGATCGTCTCGAGCACATGAAACAACAACCAGGGGACAAACTAAGCACCGAGGGACGACCTTGAAGAGCTTCGTCTTTACTCACCGGAGTAAGCGGTGGCATCCATCTTCCCCACGCGGACCGGCGACCCGGAGGTCTTCAGCTCGACCCCCACATCGTGCCATACCGGCTCTAGTTTTTTACAGTAGCCGCACCACGGCGCATAGAACTGAAAACAAGCAGGAAGCAATCTTTAGATCATCTGCAACATATTAACGTTTCAACATCAAGTTTAATCAGGCAAAATATAACAATATATCAATATCGTAAATAAGAAATCCCTGTTCTATATTTTTATAGAATATTGTATGTTATAGCAGAGAATAGTTTTAAAGTTAGTTTTGACAGTGGGACTTTTAAAAGCACACTAACCATATGAGATACTTGGCTGTGGTGTTTACTGTTGGGTGCTTCTACGGAAATGGGTTTAAACGACTGTCTTGCCTTTTGGTGTGTATGACCTTGAGCTTTGTTTGTGCTGAATGGATTGTTTAAGTACAAAACGACAACGGTGGAAACTTAAATAATGGTTACAGCAGTAGCTGGGACCATTTGAAGGCTCTACTGCTAGTTGGGACCAGATGAAGGACCATTTAAAACACATCTTAGACCTGCAACAACTGATTTTTGGCCATTTGGGTGTAGCAGATGTCAGCACAGGTGGGTCCGCCTGCTGGGCTTTTCTGGCTGACGCACCAACAGTGGCATTGTGCTGGCTTCAAGGACGTCAGTCGCTTGTTGTCGCAGTGGCAGTGATGTCTTCTGTCCTCGTCACTGTCCCCACACCTTGTCCTTTCTTCAGAGTCTCCCTTGTTCTGCCTCTTCACCCAACTATCACTGGATAGGTGGACGCCCTTCTCCTTGCTTGTGAGCACACAGCTGCCAGCCCTGTGTACTCTTACTTCTTTCACTTGAAGGCAGCCACCATTCCTTCAGGAATATTTCATGGACAGGATTTTGGCTAGCTTATGCAGGACCCGGCCGTGCACCATCTGTACCATCAATGCTGCCTTGTAGCCAAAGACGATACGCTGCAAGCTCGGGTTCTGGGGAGTTGCGGAGCCCCAGGGGGGGAAGGGGGATCGCACGTGACAACTAAGCTCAGCCTCGCTTGGGGTATCCCTGACATATCCGCCCATGTATCAGCCCCGTTAATCAGGGTTGTCCATCTCCCATGTTGCTACAGAGATTTCAGAGTCTCTACAGAGATCACAAGGTCTTTCGTCCAATATTCACTGCAAGTTTAGCTCCGTCTTTCATCATCTCTCTTCTGCCAGCCGTTTGCAGGTATTCTACAGTGGGTTTAAAGTCTAAAGCTGACTACTTCTGCTAGGACTGACAACAGCCGGTAATAATCTATGTAGTTTATGTGCTATAAACCCAAAACCATTAGCTAAGCTAGGCTGATAGACTTCTTTTTTTTTTTAATGAGTTGTAGGGGCGGTTGATGGGGTTAATCGCTGGAAATGACAACTTGCACATTACATAAGACATCTGATTCCTTGTTATTATGTAAACACTGATTCGTAGAGCTTTAAGAATACACATACAGCAAGTAACTGGCAGTAATTCAAGTCAAATACTCAGTAAAACTAGATTAGATTAACAGAATTTCTTCATTCCCACCAAAAAAACATATTTTTCTAGTGGATTTGAACAACGAGGTCCATAGTATCGAAACCTCGCGGGGACAAGGACTCAGTCCTGACACCCCAAACTAGGCGTGAAGGTAGCTTTGGGCGCTCAAGCATGATGTGCTTTTATGGACCCAGACACAAACTCTGATATAAACCCTTCCGAGCCCCCTGGCTTTGCCCCGCATGCATGACTTCTCATTCTCTAATCACAAACACAGAGGACAGTCTGCACACCCGCCTCCGGCCCCCGCCCTGCCACATCCCTCCCCGACCGCCGCCACTTCCGCAGAGGATGATCCAGACAGTGGCGTGCTGGATATTAAGTAAAGCATAGCTGAATGGACCCAGACTGGATTTGTGTGTGTGTTAGCGTGTGTGTGTGTGTGTGTAATGTTAGACTCACATCAACCAGCCAGATATCATTCACTCTGGTATCTTTGAATCTGTCAAAAAGAAGAAAAATTCACATTACGATATGCATGTTACATGCTTAATATATAAACAATAATGACACAGAAGTGAACAACTACAGTTACAGTTGTGTGCCTAGGAGTTATTACTCCTTTTGAAATGTACCCATTTAAAAAGGAGACAAATTAGTGACACACTAATGCACAAGAGACAAAATCTCTACAGTCTTTGCACGACAGGTATCCAATTAAAAAGACAGTGAAATTTGAAACCTGAGATACTCAAAGACTACTTTTCTGCTTTAAACAGCCATCCTGTTTAATTGCAACAATATAGACCTTTGGAAATGTGATGTATTGGTTAAAATAAACGCACAAGCCAAACTAGAATCTGAACTGTGATTTGCATGCTTTTATACTTTTAAGTTGCACAAGCAGACATAATGTACAGTAGCAGGAGGCTGAAACATGGAAGTAGGGGTGCATCACTTACGTGTCATCTAGGTCTTCAACAAAGGCGAGCACCGCCGAGGCCAGGAGAGCCGCTACAACTGCAACACGAAAACAGAGAAGTAGCTACACGTTAACAGTCAACAAGAGCCGCACAGAGTCGATTCTCCTCATGAACCCAATGACTGAAGCATCCCCCTCGGCTAAAGCTGGTCTAAGCTAACCGAGCAGGCGTTCTCCCTTCACGGTTTCGCCAACGGCAGCTTTCAGGGCTCGCTTTAACACACGCAGTGATAAACACGTAATGGCGTAGCGTTAAATACACGCGAATTAAAAAGGGAACGTACCGCCACAAATCAGGGAAGCTTTCACTTCTGCCATCGCTTCGAGTGGAAACGGCAAGCAGGAAATACAGCGTCTAAATCGAGCCAGGCTGCGCATGCGCGGCGTTACGTAGACTCCCAACGGCTTCGGCCGTCAACGGATGCATTTCAAAAATATTTTTAAAATAAATACAGCAAATGGTGTGCATTTTAAATAGTATTAGTGCATTTTATTTGACTTCAGAGCTAAAAAAAGTCCACTATAAAAATTCATCAAATGTGTATAGTGCATGTAATCATGTTGTCTTTATGATAACACCACAAGGGGGCGCTCTATGCTAATTAACACGAGCATTAGCCTGCACTGCCTTTATCATTTACCTACTGTAGGTACATGTAGTAATTCTAAAATACACAAATACTCAACCACACCCACAGTACTGCATTCAAAATTACACTAAAGTATTATCAGCAAAAATGTGCTATGTAGATATTAAAAGTATATTACAAGTGTTTTATCATGAGTACTTGTATCAATATTTGATAATTGATGCACATGTGAGCAGCAATTTGATGTAGTTTTATTTTACATACTGTTATATTACTGTTATAAAAGATGTATCTTTAAAGTAACTATTTGTCAGATAAATACGGTGTTAAAAGATGCTCAATATTTTCCACTTAAATGTAAAGAAGAAGTATTTGCATAAAAATAATATACTCAAATATAGGTACTGTGAAATTGTACTCAAATACAATACTTGAGCAAATGAACTGCCCCCTGGACGAATTGATTGATTTCCACACACACAAAAAACACCACCATATGATCATTTCTTTTATTGGAAACATTGGTTTTGAGAAGCCTTCAGAGTGATAATTTGTATCCAATACTATCTGAATAGCTTTACAGTTATCAAACGTGTTACCACACATTTCAAAAGGTTATAATTAAAAGTATCTTCATTCAAGCCGACATATTTACACATAAAAAAGATCTCACATCACACATTGGCACATTTCAATGACATTATAAGGCATATAATGGTTAGCCTCAGAGTGTTGCAGAAGGTATATATATATACATATAAATAAAATACTTTGAATAATATTTTCATAATATCTGTCACCTCTGCTGGCATGTTGGGCACATTGATGTGTTTCATAAATCAGCTGAGTACCATTTAATTGATCACAGAGCCTGCAAAGGTGCTTAAGATAGACAGGAAACCTAATATATATTTTTAATATGAACTCATCATCAAGTGTTCTCCTAAAGATAGCACATTTAACCTTGGTATGAAAATGTCCATTTCTCTCTATTGAATCATATTACTCATTACAATGTTTGCTGGAACTTTTTCAACTGAAACTTATGTCCGAAGATTCAATCGAAGTCTTCGTTCTCAGAGAAAAGAGAAAAACAAAAAGCACGAAATAGTTTCACACTGTGAGAAAGAGCTGTACTTTCTCATGGGGGTGAATGGTGGTCATGACTGTGTTACTAAATAGACTCATGCGGAGGTTCGTCCTGTTGGAGCCCCCGCGTGCCAAGTTTGTGAGGCTTGAATGCCTTTTGTATTTGGAGGGCCGGGAAAGTGGACGTGAGCGATTGGCCCACATTGACTTCTGCCTTCTGCCAAAATTGTCAAAACAACAAACACAGATGGACTTCCTTACAGTTAACTACACAAATAAACTTCCATTTTGCCATCTACCTGCATTCAAAACACACGCGACGCTCCGCTGAGTTCCACGGTTTAGAAAAAGGCGGCACGGGAAGTGAAAGCAACCCAGAAAACATACAAAAGGCTTGACTTTTAATCCATTATTTGATTATTTTTACAACTTTTTCCTATTGAAAGTTTTAGTAGAAGCAAGGTCGTTTGTCTTAAGATAAAGAGAGTGTTTGTTCCCAGCTCGCGGGCCGAGCCGCAGACTCCCACATTCAGTAAGACAGCAGTCAGCTGTCTCACTGAACCCACATACGTCATCTAACAGAACGGGTCAGACGTGACCTCAATTGACCCATAAAACAAAGCTTTCTTTGCCCACATTTTCATCCCTCATCGCATGGAAACAACAGCGGTGAGATGATCCAGTCGTCCACATAGCGGATACATGTATCAAATTATTCCTTTATAAAACAGAAAATAAGCAATTCTATGAGCTACATTACAAACATGTATTACATTGTAATTTATTATTCAGACAAAACTTCACAAAAAAATTATCACAGACAAAAAAACTTTGGAAAGTTGTAACAAAATAATTCATGTCTTTAATTAGCTGTAATTTGAAAGTGATGCAAGAACTATAGTATACTTTATGATTCTATTTATTTCTAAGCTTCATTATTCTCACACTATTTATATTTTTGTTTTGCACTAAAACTCTTTTGCTGGCAGCTGAACTTCACACGTTTGTGTCTCTGCAGCACTCTCAGGCCACAGAACCGTCTGCATACCACAGCAACAAAAACAGGAATCCACCCACCAGTTTCAAGCTGCTATTTTACAAACAAACAAAAAACGTTCAGACATACTGGTGGAAATCGCACCATCAAACAAAGACCGGACCAACAGGAGAATGAACGTAAGATAAAACAGCTGAGACATGACTTTAAGTAGCGGTGAAAAGGTCCGATGCTGTAAATGTTTCTTCAGAATCCAGCTCTCCTCTCACGCTCCAAACCACAGACAATGTGGATGAATTCTTTTGAAGTGGTGAAGCTGCCTGCTTTGAAAGCTCTCCATGTGTTTGCGTCTGCTGCGGGACCGTTTGTGTGAAAGCACTCTGCAGACAGTTTCATCTCGACTCCCTCAGGGCTTTGAATGAGGCTTTGAATGAGGCACGCCGGTGACGTCGCTCAAAGTGTCAAAAACAAAAGCGATTACAATATTTTGGTGCACACCGGAACATTTGTCAGACTCCAAAAAAAAAAAGGGCCGCGAGCAACTCTGGAGTTTGACGCGATAAGCAGCAAGTACGTGGAGCAGCTGTGTGCCGCGTTGATTAGCCAAGTTCCTTTTAAGAGTACAAATCCCTCAACGGGAGCATCAGACGTCCATCAACAGGCATGGCTTCATTCCAGGATGTCCGTCTCAAATGGGACCAGGTGGTAGTAAGACAGGTTGGTGACGTACGCTTCCGTCTCCTCATCACACAGGTCGGCTTCCATTGGCAAGAACTCCGATCCGTCCTCATACCTGGCAACAACATGAAGGACACATTAGCCTGAGGATGGATCTCTTAGTGGAAATATAATATGATTTTAACATCCCTGTAAAGAAAAATGTCAACTATTTGGGAGTTATGTAAAGGGTTGTTTTGTGTGGAGAGGAATGTGTTCCTCTTTGTGTTTCCTCCACACACCCAGGGAAGGAAGAGGTGCACAGACACACTTCCTGTGGTGGAGGAGGGTCCTGGGGTTGGGTCACATTCTAGGACTTCCGCAGTGACCAAAACGCTCAACTGTACAAGAAACATGGAAATCCTAATATTTGTTGGATTTTAAATGTTTAACTCACGTATGTTCCACTGAGTCCGTGGATGAGGGTCTCTCTTTTTCTTCGGGGACACTGTGATCAAAGACGATGGTTTCTGTATTGGCCAGGCAGAATCCATTGGACCGCATGATTTCTAAAAAAAAATTAAAAAAAAGAGTACAGAGCGCCGGTTAGGTCATTATAACATCAGCAGTGGCTCACGTCATCGTGTTACAATAGAACATGAGATAATATACCTGATATGTTGATTGGAGTCTGAAAGCACGGCTGGATTCTGTGGACTTTGTCATTTCTCAGCACCTGATCCAGCGGCGATCGCTCAAAGAAGGTCAACATCACCTCTGACCTGGAATACTGGGGAGTCAAGTTGTTGTTTTTGTTAGCAATCACGTTG
Source organism: Chelidonichthys spinosus (assembly GCA_029853015.1). Lineage (NCBI taxonomy): Eukaryota > Metazoa > Chordata > Actinopteri > Perciformes > Triglidae > Chelidonichthys > Chelidonichthys spinosus. The sequence continues at coordinate 15,897,621 of CM056837.1, forward strand.
TACATGTCCAAAAATCTACCTTTTACCCAGACAATAGTTAATAAAACTCTGCAGAGTGAATTTGCTTAAGCATCATTTTATTTGAAGGGTAAAAGTTAGTGACCAACCTTGCACGGCATGTTGATTGCATTCTTTAGAAGTCTTTCCACCTCGTTCAATTTCTCCTCAATATCGCTCGCCTCTTTGACTTTTACCAGCCCTGAAACAAATAAATGAAATAAGCAAATACATCATAAATAACATCTGAAATCATAAGCTCTTGTGTGAGGATTTTGAACAAACTTTATTGGGATCAACCTTTGAGATCTGCAACACAGCAAACTTCAAAATGAGTCCTATCTTTGTGAAGAATAACATACAGACTCATCTTAAAAAAAAACACCACTTAAAGAACTAAAGTGTTCCACAATCAAAATGTTGAGTTCAACTATTTCTGGGCCTGTGTGATAAAAAAGAAAAGAAGGCCATCTGCTTTGACCTTTACTGCCACCAGACTTTTATCCGTCTCCACAAAAAGCCAGACGGGTCTGAATCTATTCTGTATTCTGTCCAACAGTAACCTTTTTATTAACAATGATCCCTGATATTTAACCCATAGGTGGAGGAGGGAAAATAGACTACTTATGAAGTGTAAGTGCTGCAAAACTGCCAGTGAAAACATTTAAACGACAGCCGAAATAACAGAGAGAAAAGCTCCACGATTCCATTTAATCCTGAATATCACGAGGAATGCAGTTGACGAAGCGGTGGGAGAGTAAAATCAGCACTTTCAGCAGCTGGAGGCTGCTGCCCACGCCGGCGATCAGTCAGCAAAGCATCATTTACCGCCACGTTGACAAAAGGGGATGTGGTGTGGAGAATAATGATGAAGAGCACAGCGACACTGATGCGCCGCTGTCTGATAAAAGTGGTCCCGATGAAACGCAGACACACAGCGGTTACTGTTACATGGAAGTACTGAGTAACAGCAGTGCACGGCCACAGCCTCATCCATTTATAATGGCCAGCAGTGATGACATCATATCCCAACGGGGACGCGAAGAGTGACTGAGCAGTTAAACCATCACCAGGACTAAAGCCAGACTCCCACCCAGTCTGAAACCTCATACCGCCCCTGGATCACGTTATTTCCTTTAAAGTCCCTGTAAGACCCGCTTGCCAGTTTTCTCCATAAATGTGATGAATCATACGTAAAAATTGTCATTTTTCATTACATTTTAATCAAGTAATTCTGCTTTAGGCGAATAACAATAGATATTTTTGTGCAAAGATACTTAATTTATCCCCTTGAGAAAACTCAGATGTCCAATAGCTGTATATAAATACAGATTAGGTTCATTCAAATCCATATGAATAAATATGCATGACACACACATATTTTTACTTGAATTCAAAATTCAGAGTTCAGAGGTCAGCATGTTTTGTGTGAGGATGCATGACTTTTCCATTCATTCGGAATCAAAATTAAATGCATTAAAACAACAAAAGCATGCTCTTGTCGGCTGGATGTGCGAGATTGAAGCATGCGTGGTTATTTTTTGCAACAGCTCGGTGTTGGTTAATGCGAGATGTAATCGCGGTAACCACAGTGGATCTGGTGTGTGTACGCCTCTCCAATCATCATACCATGAGAAGGGTAAACAGGCTGCTAAGCAAGCAATGGTGGATAACAAATATTAATATTCATCCCGCATTCCCGGCATCACTGCCATAATCATAACCATTCAGTGCAATTAGACATGGCGACGGGTTGCAGGATGAAGGCAAAACACTGACTGAAGGCGGTTTGTGTGATTTGGAAGAGGTTAATGTGGGTCGCATCCATCAATTAAAGTGGATGAAAAAGGAACAAAAACCCGGGTGTGCAATGCCGACTTGGAGGGCAGACACATGATGCAATCAATCTCGACAGCAAAAGCCCCATCCCGCAAGTTAAAAACAGCTATTATATATAAATAAGCTGTGTATATTTCATCTCAGATTTGCTGTTTGTGACAATTACAGGGTTTGTCCTCTTGAAGAGGCTCTCAAAACACACAGACAGAAAACGCAGCGATGTTGTTTTTCTCTACCAGGGTCATTAAGTGTAAATTTCCTGCAAAAGAAACCATTTCCTGGCCACAGTGTTCTCCTTCCTGAGAATAATTCAGTTGTTTCTTCACGGCTTTCACTTAATCATCTTCTTTTTCAAATCAGTGGCAGCGTTTATCTGCCAACTGCAACAAGTTTGTCAAATAGAATTTATAGGAACTACATAAACGCCATATGGAAATGTATTGTATGCGCCGACCTTAATTTTGTAATTGCACACATAAGTTCCCCCGTCTGTTAGTTCTGTGACAGCACGCTGTGTTGACAAGCCACTTCTTCATCTATTAGCTGAAAAAACACAGCAAGTAGACGCACAACAGGAACTCTGCACACGTTATCTAAACAGTCATCAGATGTTGTAAGCAGCAGCTATTTCACAGCTATGTTCTGCATGGATCTGATAAGCACATGTCAGCAGAATAACACTTTATCATCTTCCCGCTAACTCCCCGCCGTTTCGTCAACGTGTTATTTCTGGACGACTCCGTGAAAAAGGACATCAAACCTCAGTGAACATCAGAATTAGAAATCAGATTACCAACATCCTAAAAACATGAATAATAATATTAACTGTTCACTTACTGAAACAACCAATATCACACATTTAACTCTCATATCAGTCCGTTACATTTAAAGCTACAGCCAGCAGTCAGTTAGCTTAGCATAAAGCTATAGGGGAAAAGTCCTGCAGTTCTTTATGATAACAAGTCGTTTTTACAAATCATTTTTTTGTACAGATTGAACAAACATTATGAATCGGTGAGTTGCTGGTAGACGTATTTTGTTGCTTTCAGATAGCGAGGGGGGAGGGGTTACTTTTTCCACTTGTTTCCAGTCTTTATGCTAAGCTAGGCTAACCAGCTGCTAGCTGTAGCTTCATATTAAATGGACAGATATTGAGAGTGGTATCGAGTTTCTCATCTAACTTGCAACAAGTGAGTGGATGCGTTTACAAAATGTCAAATTATTTATTTAACAGCAATTTTAGAAACGCCCACAGACACCTGTCAGCCAATCAGAACAGAGAAGTGGCTGTAATTTAAAAGTGAGATTACATCACTCAAGCTATATTCTATAAATGCATCTTTCTGGGGATTCTGTAAACAAGGAAGGACAACCATGCAGTGTCCACTTTCATAAACGTCCAATAAGACACTATGGAGTATTTGTTATGGAGGACGTAATGAAGTCAGAGGGAGTGATTGCAGACGCAGCCTGAGTCCAAATTCCTTGGTGGAATCTGTCTCACGTGGAATGTGAGCGATCACTTCCTGTCCGTGTTCACTCTGGGGTCACATGTAAGGTAAGTGTTATGGGGCCTTCGCAGAGCATGGGACTAAATATGGGAAGTCCACTCCTCCCTCCCTCTTTCTCTCTCTCCCTCCCATCATGACATCAGACTGAAAGCTCTGCACGCCTTCCCCGTTGCTTAGACGCAGCAGAGAAACAGGAAAACATGACCGGAGCCAGAAACTGGAGCAAAGTGGACAGAGAAAGGCCACAGCCACAGTTCTTCACAGGGACTTTAAATCTGAGGGCAATTAGAGGGGATGCAAATGAAATATTGAGCAGGGAATAAAGGAGAGACCATTAGGGGAATGTTATTAACCCTGTGGCTCATTTTCCATCCACAAAATAGTAAAAAAAAAAAAAGGCTAGTAACACAGATGTCACCTTCACCGCTGATATCACATCTACATTTATCTCTAAACGGCAATCAGGATGCAATGTGTTACAGAGAGTAAAAAACAAGCAAAGGGTTGAGTCATGAGATCGGAAATGTCTCATCCACTGGCAGCAGCAGAGCAGCGAGCTGTCAGCAAGCTGGTCCGCTATTTAAAGCGAAGCTTTCCAGTCGCCAGTAAAGGGACATTTCCAGAACATTTGTAAAGGCTTAGTGGGTAAAGACAAAAAGGGAAGTTGGGAGCTCCGTTTAACCCGCTGGAGTGCCACAGTTGCAAACCCCGAGGGCCAGAGGTTTGAGCTACATACGGCAAAAGACTACAAAGCCCTGCAGCAACTGTTTTGTCTTTTAAATACTTGATTAAATCCAAACGTACTTTGTTTTGCCACATACAGTATGTTTCTATCCCTTCATTGCCTTCCTGTGTAAAAACATGCATCTCCAAAATGTCAATGACAGCGCCAAGAACTGTCACCTCACAGCTGGACATTGGAGTCTTTTCTCTGCAAAGTCAAAAGTTGTCCCTGTGTTTGTTTGGGTTCCCTCCTGCCACCATAAGATATGAGACACATCCGCCATTGCCTTTGATTGAAGCAAAACTGGGATCAGTTTCTGAGCACAAGATAACAGCCGATCAAGCAGCCCGGTAACATCCAGAGTTATGATGCGTCAGTTTTCCCACGGGGGGTCCGACATTTAGGTGACAGTGAGGTGAAAGCAGATCTAACAGCCTTCTAAATATCGACCAGGATTAGAAACATGCTGTCAACATGTCGGCCTTGTGGTCTACAGGCTATGTGATAGGTCTCCTAATGTGACACTTGAAAGTGGACTTTGTTAAATATTAACCTGTCTAAACAGAAGCATGGAAATCAAGGCTATGAAGCGGTTTAGTGAAATGAGCCCTCACCAACCGTTGTTTTGCCTCTTTTATTTTGCTGCCCTAAACTTATAAATCAAATCATCTTAGTGTAAGCCCGATGTTGAAGTGATGTCTAATAGTCTACCTATAGGATCAAAAGCTGAGGTGTCTGGAAGGAAATGTTAATGTAGTTAAACTGCACGCAGTTTGTTCCGTAAATGATTGTAATCGAGAAAAATTGAAGGAAAAATACGTAAACCAAAAAAGCACAAAGCAGCCACAGTTGTGCTACAGGAGACTAAATATAATCAGGAATCTAATTTGTAGGGGGTTTCCTGTGCAGGCAGAAACAAAGGTTTCCTCCCAAATAGCAATCCACTACCAAGGCACATCTTCTGGTCCAGTGGAAGCAATGATGCAAAAAGTAAACACGAACAAAGTTTAAAAAAAAAATGATATGGTTGCTGTGATAAGGTGCATGTGTGTTGGAAACTTACCATAGGTCAAATGAAAAAAAAAAAAAAATTGTTGTATATTCAATATTTATATTTAAAAGTATGATGAAAAATTATTAATTTGTAACTCATAAATATAAATACATTTTGCTGTGCAGGTATAAAAAAAGTTGAGGGGCCCCCACTACCTCCTGCACACAGGACGAACTAACTTCGCAGCTACGCCCCTGCTGAGAACGTAACCTTAAACACGTTAATTAACAGTTGCGTGTTATTCTGTGTGAAAACGCTCTCCCATCACGGAAACGTCCCACCAACCTTCTATCAGCGGACACTTGGCGAGCTCCCTGCTGTCTTCGGGAAACGACTCCAGCAGTCTTTTGAACAGGCGGCCCAGATCGGCGGAGCTCCGGTGCAAGTATAAAATGTTCCGGTCGGACCACTCGGTCCGGATCTCGTAGAACTCCTCTTCCTCTCCGCGGCGGCTGATGATGAGTCTCCGGATCCCGTTGACCCAGCAGTCCCGGACAAACATGTTGACCAGCGACGTGCCCTCGAACACGGCCGATGCCATTCCCCTCGGACGTCAGTCCCGCATGCTGAGACCGGGGACCGGCTGGACACACGAATGTAGACTCGGGAAGGACAAGTTGGGGAACTTTTGGGTCCGACCAGCTGTTGAGAACGCACTATGATGATGAGGATGATGATGATTCGCTCAGCCCATCACAGGCGTGATCTCAAACGTGGCATCTGAGGGGGAAAATAGACTCCCAGTCATAGATACCGCCCCTGTCAGATCGATTTGGCTATCGAGCCAACAGCAGTTTATTGTTCAGTCATCAACGATTAAAAAGAAAAGTCCAAAGCTCGCTCAAACTATATAAAGTGCTCCTCCTCCTCCAGTCTGCCGTTAGTTTCCTAAATCCAGAGCATGTCACTCCACACTGTCTGCATAAGCTTTGCTTTCAGCACAGTTTCCTCCCCTCTCCTTCCTCCCTCCCTCCTTGACAACAGCCTATTATTATGCAAAGGTTTTGCAGAGACTTAAACTGTCAATCTCCTTATTTATAAAGAGAAATAGCTTATTTGGCACTTTCTCTTTAATAAAAACACATTTGAACGCTGGTTTTGATGCCATGTGTGGCACATCTTTCCTTAAATCAGTACACTTAATCTTTAAATGAGTTGTTTTGGGGGGAAAACATCCAAAACCAGCAGTTCTTGTGCCAGCTGAGAATGTTAACATTTGCCTCACATAACTCCACAAAAATACCAGTATTTTAGCCAATATTTAGCCACAGCTAAAAGAAAAAAAGATGCACTGCAGCCTATTATATGTTAGAGGGAGCAGATCATTTAGCAGAGGAGCTTTACAGGAGGTAACGTGAAGTCAACTAGTGATGATTCAGCTGTAATAAGCTTCTGCAAACAGAAAAGCAATTCATAACAGCAAAGTACAGGAAGCAGCATGTCCGTTGTAGGCCAAAGCAAAGCTATAAAACACTCTTTACTGGACACACGAATCTGTGCAGCAAACTGAATGCTGTGCTGCTGGAATCAGGGAAAGCAATCCTGCCGTAATGTGCACATCATGTTTTATGAGGCACGAGCAGGTGGTTGCATTTGTCGCCCCCCTTTTGGGCTCGCAATTTGCAACTCGGTGAGTGTTTCAATCTCGCTGTTGCAAATGAAACGACCACAAACGAGACGATGCAGCCGGTCAGAGAGATGTAAAATGTCTATTTGCCTCTTCCAGAGTTTGCAGCTGTTCAGTTGTTGTTGTGAGGAGCAGGGGTGCAGAGCCGATGGCAGGATTGGGGGGGCACAAAAGTGTTTTTTTTTTTGGGGGGGGGGGGGTTTGCCCGTATGCAACTCATACCATGCAACCATAAATCACAACAGTGCGTATCACTGCTATATAAACTGTTGCATTAGTAAATCATAATTTTAAGGGTCTCGGCATGTAATATCTACTCATGTTCTTATCTTTCGCCTCCCTCCAACCCTCCACATCCCCAATTCTTCTCATTGTCTTCCTCTTCTCCCAGTGTATGGGACTTAAATGTGAGGTCTGAAAATACATTTGTTTCATTTTTAACAATTTAGGGTAGTGTTATTGGGGGGGACAATTCATGTTTTTCAGAAATTGGGGGGGACATGACCCCCCCGTCTCCCCCGGGATCTGCACCCATGGTGAGGAGGCATATCGGCCGTTAAATTGTCTACATTTTAAATACAAATTAGTGAATTAACTTCCTCTCTGGGAGTTCCACATGTCATGTTATTTGCCTGAAGTTAACTGTGTTACTGTTTCATCAACAAGTAAATGTCAAACGCTGAATGAAAAAGTGTTTACAGTGGAAATGTGTCCTGGGCATATCCACCCCCCTGGAAAAACAGAGTTTGAATGTCCTTTCTCTTATACAGGTGACGTGAAAATGGAGATGAAACAAATTGGATGAATTAATCTTGCTTTATGGAGTCTGAAGAATAATTTGTGTCGGAGTGGTTTTGTAAGATATTGGAAAAATATATCAAAGGGAAATACTGTGGCGGTAAAATGTCATCTCAGTGTTTTTCAGAAAAGAATCATATAATATGCTGTTCTGTCAGCCGTGTGCACAATAATCTCTATCATTACAATAGTGTAAATGATAGAGTGGGAAGAGAAAGACTGTGATGCACTGTAATCATAACTATTGTTGAGCTGTCTTATTGTGGTTGAGGTGTGAGATGCAGTTTTGTTGAATGATCCCGTCAAGGAAGGGAACCCCAAACTTATCGGTCCGCCTGCCATTGGCTGGTCTTTGCTCGCCAAAAGCCTCGCCATGAAAAGATAGGTATAGGTACAGGTTTGTGGTTCAACCTCAGTCGACAACGCTGAAGAAAGACAATTTGCTGACAAACATCGAAATTACTTCCAGAATTCAGATTCATCCTCTGGGCACCATGAATACCACATTTCAAGCCATCTAATGGTTATTGGCATATTTCTAAATAAAAAATAATTAACCTCGTGGTGAAAAGTCAGCAGGATTCATCCTCTGGGGACTATGAATGTCTGTATTCAGAGCAATCCCTCCGATAGCTGTCCTATTGTGAAATAATCACTTTCGTACTGACGCTAGAGTTTATTTTCCAAGTATAGAGATGCTGTACGCTGCACTTTAATGATTGTATTACATAGAAAAACCACCTCGGTATTATCAGAAAGCCCCTTCTCTCCCTGTGTAATAATAGGATCGGCCTGTTTTAAACCAGGCTTCAATCTGTGGTTCAGCCACATTTACAGAGTCAGCACATTCTGCCTCGATACCTCATTCCAGTGTAATTCCTCGGAAAGAGTCAACTGTGAATGGAAAACTAGACCTTAAAAGCTTTTTCATGCAGGATTCTAAATACTTTTGTCTCTTGAGGGCAAAACTCTGTTGGGGTGGGGGAGGGGAAGTGAGAGAGTGAGGGGGATTGCCGAGGTTTGGTCTGTTTGAGCGATGTGGCGACAGATACAGAGCAGCTTGTTTGTGTGATAGAAAGATATGGAAAAGTCTTCCAAACTGAGGTGCCACTCTGCACATGAAGTCCAGCTAAAATGGCATCACACAGGAGGGGAAGGCGGGACAAACTGTTCAGAGGAATTTGATTGGATCGTTCCTTCTATAGCGTTGCAGAGCTGATTGATTGATTGATTGATGGATGTCATGATATTATTGGTTGAAATCGGTTGGTCCGAGCTGGTGTAAGCACGCTGATTTCAAGGAAGAAAAAACTATTGGATTTTGATGTAATTTTGTATTTTATTTTTTTTTTTTTTTGCTATTCTTTTCACCTTATATTGTTAAATAGGTACACAGATGTGATGTGATCTAACAGGGTTAAAAGGACTTTTTTCCCATTTAAGCCCGACTTCAAATGTACTCATTGAGGATTAGGAATTTAGGGTTGAAATAATTTATTCAGGATGAGGAATTATTTATGTGTATATGAGTAGAGATGACATGAAGGTTATGTCATGTCTGCTTCTAAAGTTCTGTTATGTGGATCCCAGGTGTCTTGACTCCTCAGGTGTGTTCCCTCCTGACTGATTACCTGCCTTAATGAGCCTCACCTGTGCCTCGTTGTCTCCCCTGTATTTAGTCGGGTTCTTCCTCTCACTTCCTTGCCAGATTCTCTTTGTCCCTCATGAAAACGCTTTACAGCTTTATCCTGTATTCCTAGTGTTCATATTGTTTTTTGTTTTTGTTTTTCACTACTTGTTTTTTTTTTTTTTTTTGCATTAGAGACTCAAAATCTATATATAAATGTACATATAAATGCATGTCCTAACCAAACCCCAGGTTTGGGTTTTGTTTTAACCCAGACCTAAACCTAACCCCCTTCCTGCTTCTCTGTCATTTGGTCTGTTGGTAGTTGAGTTGCTGTTTGGGGAGGATATTACTCTTATGGGACATAGTTAAACTTTTCATAGTTTTAAATCCATTACATGGGTTTGCATTGGCACCGAGGGCTGCTTACCTGCACTCTGCCGGTTTATACGTTCTGAGCTCCTAATGAAATGAGGGAACAATCATCCAACAGTGGATGATTTTGTAAGTGTGGATCAACACCATCGTTAAAGGTTGACATTTGGGGCCTTCATTATCACCACAGTAACATTTTTACACCGGTGTTTAATTATGCAGAAGATGAGGGAAATGAGGGCTTCTGCAGCTCCTGTACACTAATTTGTCATAAAACAACATAAAACATTGATGGTGAACACAGATGTGTCCAATCAACCTCCAAATGACGGCCCGTCCGGTACCAGAATTAAAACTGCTGTAGATTTCTACATAAAAATCCCCTGTGATGACCACGGAGTTTCACTCCAGTTGCTCTTGCGTTGCTTCCTCATCCCTCCCCTGAAGCAAACATGAATCCCAACCCTTGACAAGGCCGTATGCATGGGTTGTACCCCCGAATCCGCTCCTTTGCCCTTGTAAATGCCCTTGTAAATCCCAAGCCAGCCTCCCGTTCTTTCAGAAAAGAAAACATCAGAGGCCCATAAAGCAAAACCGTTCAGAAAGGAGGAGAAAAGAAAAGAAAAACATAAAGATGGACACATCTGTCAGGGAACAAAGAGCATCTGCGTTGATGGAAACGGGTGTTCCCTTTTCATTGAGAAGCTGCAGCAGAGCTTCACGCGGAGGAAGTCATCCTGAGCCATAAGTCTGTCCTCTTCCACAACGGCAGACAAAACCCAACGAAGGGTGCAGGAGCCGGGGTTAGCGAGTGTTTATAACAGGCTGCATAATGGACTGTGGTTGTCTTCACCGAGCATCTGCTGGACCTCGTGTTTTATGGCCCCGTCCTCATTGTGTCTCCAGCGAAGCTTGGAGAGCAGAGGCCCTTAAAAGACCCAACGTCTGCTCGCTTTAGTTCCTCTTTATGGAGTTCCAGCTTCAAAAGGCATAAATCACATCTATATGTGCGTTTTCTGTCTTCGCTAGATGATGCTGTTTACATAGAATCCAATACACCATTACATCATGTGAAAATATTAGGGATGTACGTTGATTTATACGTTCCTTAAACTAAGATCTGACATATGGGACACATGGGATCTACGTGATCGAATGCTTGACCACACGAGTTTGTAAAGGATGTTTCCCCGGTGGAACCGCAGGACATTTCAGGATGACCAAACGAACTAAAGACTTTTTCGAATAAATTCGTGTTGGTTTTAATTCATCAAGTTAATTAATCAAATTCATCAGTAGCCGGGTGAATATGAATATTTTTCCTATAATATATAAGATATTCCTTATTCTGACCACTTTTATTAGTGCTGGGTTGAACCAGATCCAATTAGAGAAGACAAATCCAGACAGGGAGTACAAAAACCCCAAACACAACAGAAAACTTGCTGGAAACCACAAACACATTAAAAACCACCAAACCAGAAAGAAAACCAGGGAGCTTATAAATAGGGTAGACTAATGGCAAGATCAGTGGCAGGTGAGCAATTAGGGCAGGTGTGACTAATCAAAGAGGCGGGAAAACACATAAAGGCAGGACGAAACACAGCCTACGAGTTCGAACAGGAAAGGGACTGAACGTAAATGAGCAGAGACGAGGGAGGGGAACGAAGCGTGAACAGAAAACCTGAAAGAAAACCTCTTATAACTGATGGCGTGAAATTAAAAAAAAGCACTGATAAAGACCACTTAAGGATAGGATTGGAAGCATTTCCTCTCAATGGCTCACAGCTAACAATGCTAACGGGGCTAGCGGTCCAAACATGCTGACAGAGCTGAAAACGGGAGCGTGTCTACGTTCCCTCAGATTAATGATAACCCTAAATTCCCAAACTGTGTCCATATAAACCGGCCATGTGACATCATAGATCATTAACTGTTCAGACGGTATCTTCAGCAGCGCACGACATCCATCACACGTTGTGTAGATCTGTGATTTACTGGCCAGCTGGGACAACAATGGAATATCTAACGTCTCCACCAGACACATGAATCTGTGGAGAGACCTCCAGGTTGCATCTTCACCCTATAAATCTGAGACACACTGTACAGGTGTAGCCTTTTAGATGGATTAAAGAAATCACTTTATAACGGGAAACCCAGTCAAATGAAATATTTGAATATGTTCAGTCTGGCCGACAAGACGCCGTTAAAACACATGATGATGGTGATAACACCAGAAGCACTCGTCCCATCTGCCGGGACGGCGTTACGTCTGCACGCCTCCGTTACTTTCACACGGCCGTGAATGAGCAGCAACAGGTGCCACAATAGCAGTTTACTGCTTCATATAAATCTGTCGAGGGCAGATAATAACCCACCCGTTAGTGCTCGTGCATCCTTCAATGTCACAGGATTTCCCCGAGCTGTGTTAGAAGCAGCAGCTCAGTTGTTTTTGAAAGGTTTTGCATTGCAGCACACTGTGTCGGATCTGTCTGATTGTGACATTTAATCACTAATTTAGAAATGGGGTTGTTGTTTTTTTTTTTTAAAGCTTCCAGGTAACGATCATATTTTGTGGCTTCCTTTCTGAGAAAGATGAACAGATTTGATAATGCACTTCACTCCATGTGTACACGCAGGTCTGATGAGTATCAAGGTCAAGACTGATCTGTGTACAATGCAAATTAATACGTATCTTGCTGTTATAAACAGCAAAATACTTCCATGGCAAAATATTAGGTTTCTTGTCTTGTCGAATTTGTCACTGAATTTCATGCATACTATTTGACTTATCCACATCACAATCCTTAAATTATAATACTTACACAATGTTATACTAGCCTACAAATATACGTGAGAGAATACAATTGGATTATGTCCCAGACAAAAATGAAACTGCAGTAAAATGAGTAAGTAAAAACTGAGAATAGTGTTTTTTATTTGAGACAATTCAAATGAATCAATCAGACGAATTAAGTGACCTACATTTAAGGCAACAGAAGGCTTAATGTCAGTACCCTTACCTGCTTAAAGTGCAGATGCATGACTGTACAGAGCTTATTTGTAAAAAATATATTAAATACATATTGCATATAATGCAGCATCTGAAACATCTGCTCTCCACACAGTCATGTGTTGCTTTTTTACTATTCTTCTCAGAGACACAGTCCCAGATGAGATGCTGATCAGGTGCTCATTTACCATTTGTGTTAAGCATACTAAAGGAGCATAACCCCGTCATGCAGCCCATGGTGCACTGAAGGGGCCCTCCAAACCACATGATCCACTAATTGACTTCCAGGACCATCCTGTGGTACAAGCAAACCAAGCAGAGCTCACCCTTTGTTGTTTTCCTTTCCTTTTCTCTCTCTCTCTTAGTCTCTCAAAGGCTAAACCCGAGATCCCTGGTGTGAAAGTTTAGTATTTAACACTGTAACACAGGACGTGTTGCATTTAAACTCTGTGAAAACTCAAGATCACAAAACCATATAGGTCATGTGCACTTTCTAATTATAATGTTTAAAATCTCTTTAAAAAAAAGTAATACAAATAAGACCTGCATTACCAGTTACAGCATTAAAGTGATGAATGCATTTATACATCAATAATAATTATCACCTGTAATTCTTTTCATGAATACTTCTGTTTTTACATTGAAATTTTTTTAATGCAAACTTTTACTTGCAATCGAGTATTTTTGAACTGTGGTATTACTACTTTTAGCCTACTTAAGTACATTATCTGAATACTTCTTCCACCACTGACTTCCAGCTTCTTTATAAAAACCTCCTCTTCTGTATTTGTACTACTGTGATTTGGAAAACAGCCCGTGATTTACACAAGCATACACCCTGGTGGACTAAAGACACATTTCAGTACGGGAAGCCGGATTGCAGTACGCCGCCCGCACACCAGGGGGGGCAGCAGTATTTTGATATCATTGTACTTTTGCGGTCAGAATAATTGAAGAAGAAAAGTCCCCTCAGCTGAGGAAAATGGCCGACGTTGAGATGGACATCGCGTCCACAAGAATGAATAATGGAAACGAACACGTGTAAGTCGTTTAATTTAAGATAAGACGTCTGTGATTATAAGGTGTGAATGCATTCCCCGTCCGCAATCACAAGGGCACGGTTCTATAAATATAGCTGTGGAGGTTAACGGAATAGCAGCTTCACTATGTTGCCGGGGCTAGCTAAATTACTTAGCCCGACGGCGGGCTAACGTTCTTAGCTAACTAGCTAATGCTCTTTAGCACACCTAGCATTAAGTTTCGCCTAACGCATGACACACAGATGTGTACATCATAGTCACTGTTGTGTATTTACTTCCTGAGTATGTACCTGTCAGGCAGCATAGTCAAACACTGGTGTTCGGTCGCATGCGCCGATCCTGTAGCGTAAGTTAGCATAGCTACATGCTAACCGAGGATGGAGCTTGCTAGCTCTTAAGTTCGCTAAGAACAGTTAGCGTCTCCGAGCTAATGAGAGAAACCCGCTTTGGTGGTCGCGCTCAGAGGGGGAAGCAAACAAGTCAAGTGCACATGAAGACAAGTGGCTGTTGTGGCCGCTCTATTACGCAGATTTACGTCACTAAATGTTGCGGGTGTTAATTTAAATGCTACTCCACATTGTTCCTGCAGCTTTTTTTTATCGCTAAATTCAGCACATTAGCGTTACGTAACAGTGGTTTATCTAATGTTAACACCTCACCTAACTTCTAGTGATATAAAGTTTTTTGTTGTGTTATTGCTATAACTTTATTGTAAAGGTGTTAAAACGAACACGATGCAATAGTATAATTTCACAACACATTTGCACAATTTCTGACATTGAATGCTGGAATACGACAGCAGTTGTCTGGTGTTTTCACCAATATATGCAATGTTCGTTATATTAAAAACCACTGCGAGCATTTTTTTATTTTATGAGAATTGGCTTTTCTACTCTGCAAGTCGATTTCATTTTAGTGGGAATAGTTGGTGCCCTGGTTGCCAATGGTTACGTGTGTTGTAGGAGAGACAACAGTAGAGAGCCTTTTTACAGGCTCTAAGCTCTTGATGCTTATTAAGGGCTATATCAGTAAATGCTTAGATTATTTTGTTCAAATATTTGAGTTTCATTTGTATTATTTTAGTGTAGAAAGAAACTGTTTATTGGGAGCAGTTATCACTTAATAAGATCCGAATTGGCATTGGACCAGACGGTTTCCTAGCGCCTATCGATCAGCAAATTCTGATTTATTGACTGAGCATTTTTACACAGCTGTTATATTTTCTGCTTAATATTTACTGATGTAATTCATTCAAACAGGAAAGAGGATCTGGAGAGCCATGAAAAAAGTGGAAATGAGGACAGTGGAGACATGTCGGAGGAAGAAGAGGAGGAAGAGGTAGGGGTGGACAACAGCAAGACGTAATATCTTCAGTGGTATGATGCCATGATTCTGATATTAACTTAGCCATTAATTAAACAAAAAAACAGTGTCAGTCATAGAATATTCTTGTCACTTTAACATAACAGCATAACAACACATCTGATTAAATATCCTTAGTCATATAAGGAAAATAAACAATAAAATGAGCTTACAAAAAGGGAACAATCCACAAAATAATACCCATATTCATACAGTTATGATCACATTTCATCTAGTCATATAATACACAACATAAAATTGAAAAGAGAAGATTATAGCTATCTTCACAACATATCTATACATTTGAATATTCTTACACCTGGATGAGTTGTCGAGCTGAAATATTGTCTCGTTCTAGGAGGCAGAGGTAGAGGCTAATGGCGAGAAGACGGAAGAGGGGTCCAAACATCACAGCAGCAGTGGTAAACACAAGAGGAAAAAACATAAGCATCGTAGTAAGCACAAAAAACACAAGCATGCTTCCGACGAGGACAAGGACCGCAAACGCAAGCATCGTCACAAACACAGGAAACACAAACGCAAAGAGGGCTCTTCTCCGTCTGGTGCTGCCCAATTTGCCTCCGCCGGCCACAGAAAAGTTGAATCCTCTCCGTCCTCTGGAAATCCAAGTCTGGACGACAGGGCCCTGCTGGAGGATTTGGAGAAACAGAGGGCAATGATCAAAGCTGAGCTGGACAGCCAGTTGATGGAGGGAAAGGTCCAGTCAGGAATGGGCCTTATCCTTCAGGGTTATAACTCTGGATCCGAAGAGGATGGAGAAGGTAGGATCAGAAATGGAGAACAGCGTCAAAGGGGCAGCTCAGGTAAAGCCATATCTCCCAGAGGGGGAAAAGGTGGGAAATCTAGACGGGACTCAACAGAAGGCAGTAAGGCCACCTCCAAGCGCCGCAGTCGGAGCAAGTCTGCGGACAGGCTGGGACAGGCCAAGGAGTCCAAGCAGGACAAGGTGACCAAAACCACCAAGGACACAGCTGTTAAAGACAGAGGCCGCGGCAGGAGCAGGTCGAAAGACAGAAAGCTCTCGGACAGCACTGATAGGTCCAAGGAGAGAACTACCAGGAAGTCCAGCTCCCCCACCCCCTGGAGAGGAGAGCAGAAAAGCAGCCGCGTTGATAAACGTCCCTCTCCACAGCGGGAAGACCGACCAAACCAGGAGAGACCAAGCCGACGGTCCAGATCGCCTGGACGCGAACGACCAGGTCGCTCAGATGCTGACAGGGATAAACGGCCAGCCAAGTCTCCATCCAAGGACGCTTCATCAGGGAAAGAGAACCGCTCCCCACATAGACGAGGTCCTCACAGCCCCATGAGGAAACGCAGTGCTTCCCCTCGCCACAGAGACACCCACCACAACCTGGCCGGTGCCTCGGACAGGACATCGAAACAAAGCCACTCTCCACCCAGAATAAGGTCCCCCCCCAGGAGACCACGCAGCCGGTCACCAGACCTCAGGAGGAGGGATGCTGACAGGCAGGATTCACCAATGAGGTTGGTGATCAGAGCTGTTTTGACTTTTATGAGTCGGACTGAAATGCCACACAAATGAATAATAGCCTGACTGATTCTAAAAGACACAGGACACAGTATTTGACAATTAACAATTAACTTAGGAAATGTAGGATTAAGTTTGGCTTTGAAACGGCAAACTTCATCAAAGTTAATGTCTTTCATTAAGTGTTTAATATTGAAATTTAAAAATATAAATGTACAGCTACAGATTTTTCACTGCTTTTTTTTTTTTAAGTTTGAATGTCCAGTTCAACTTGTCTCTCTACTCCCCTGATGTCCCTACAGGAAGCGCCCCCGTCCAGATTTAGGGCCAGGCAGAGATAGATCACGAGACAACAGTCCAAGACTAGGCCCTCGTCGCAGGATGAGTCGCTCGCCTCTAAGACGGCGGTCCCCATCGCTACGACGACGCTCCCGCTCTTCCCCTCGCAGACGGAGCAGGTCTCCACTGGGACACAGGTGATGGCACATTTTACTCTACTTTCATTCATCTCTGCTATCAGTAGAGGATATTTCTCTCAGCTATATTTAGTCAGGCATTCGTCATATTGTTCTCACTTAAGGCTCTCTCAGGTTGACTGATTTACAAGGTAATAAACTATCCCTCCTTGACATCTTTGCCTTGCAGGTCTGGAGAGAGAGACCGGTACGGTAGGCTTAGACAGTACCGACGCTCAATGTCCCGCGATCGGGACAGGAGGAGAAGACGCAGCAGAGATGAGGACAAGTTCAAGGGCAGCCTTTCAGAGGGAATGAAAGTTGATCAGGAATCCTCAGGGGAAGAAGTGTGAGTAAAAGGAGATATAAGCCCCTCTGTTTCCCTTCAGGTTTTACATACGAGGCAAACCGTAGATATCTACTATACAGAGGCTGTTGTTTCAATATTGCTTTAATTGTATTGAGGTGACTTTTTTAATTCGAGCTCAAATACAAAGCAAAAATTTAAGAAAATACACTTTTTTAGTAAATATGTAATGCAGACTGCAGAGCTGATCAACTAATGGTTTATTCATATATATATGCATATCCATATTTGTATCCTGGTTTGTGTTTGCAGGTTAGAGGACTTTGATGGAGAGGAGGTAGATGAAGAAGCTCTCATTGAACAGCGCCGCCAGCAGCGCTTGGCCATCGTCCAGGTCAGTTAACATCCAGATCCAAACCTGCCGTTTCTATTTGTTACCATGTCAGTCTGATGTTGGTGAAGAAGCTATGTTATGTTCATAGTGATCGACCTGGAAAACAAATAACTAATATACCCGACTTAATGTTTGAGTTGTATTCTTACATCGAATCCTTCCTGTACAGAAATACAGGGTTGTGAATGAAGACACCAACATGGTGTCGGAGCCCAGCAGCCCTCAGAGCAGCACACGCAGCCGCTCGCCCTCACCCGACGACATCTTGGAGCGTGTAGCTGCAGATGTCAAGGAGTACGAACGCGAGAACCTCAACACGTTTGAGGCCAGCATCAAAGCCAAGCACAACCTCATCGCCCAGGAGAAAGATGGTAATGTCTTGGTCAGAATGTGCTGGCATACAAGGCCAACTGAATGAACTGAACAACACGCTCCGTAGTCCACTGCGGTAGTCAACATGCATTTTCATTTATTTCAACAATAATACCTCTCCAATATGGAGAATCGTTTATGCATAAGTTAGCACACATGGGTCAATTATTGTCCTAAACACTTCTCAGAAGTGGTACTTCCTCGTGTGGCGGATATTGTTCCTCTCGCCATCCCCAATCAGTGCTTGTTCGTCCGCCTCTGCTGGTCAGAAGTATGATCGCATTTGTTGCCAAGAGGACATCACTCATGCATGGCTTAAAATCCGTGTTATAACGGGAAGAGGAACAGGTCGAGCGCAAAAGTAGCTGTTTGTAGCAGAATGGGGTTATCTGGAGCCAGGTAACAAAAGAATATTGCACTCTATAATCCCTGCAGTCTCACCCATCACGTAAAGCTTTGAAATGTAGCTGTAGACAAGAAGTGGGTCCCTGCGTCTCCTCCCCTTCATGGCTGAAAGGCAGGATCATCTGTGAACACGGAGATCAGAATCTGAACCGCTACAAGCGTTACCAGGGTAGCAATCAGTTTGGAAAGTTTCGTCTTTGATAAGAAGCACAATGGTGATTCTTTACAATGCAGTTTCCCCAGTATAGTGGTCAGTTAACAGATATGAAGGAAGTCCATATTACACAGAAAGTTTCTGCTGCAATTTTTTTATTCATTAAACTATAAAAGTGCATTAATATTTGCACTTCCCTGCAGTTTTTGTCGACTATTTCACACAGTGATTTATATAAAAAAAAAAAATAAATGCCGCTCTGTACAAAAGAAAAAACGGCATTTGGTGGTTTGATTTGCGTGAGAAATATAGAATTGTGTGATGCAGGGAATTTAATTGTGTTTCTTTGTCATGTGTTCATTCAGTCGCTGGCTTGTAATCCAAAGTCTGGGTGTCTCTGCCACCTGCAGCATGTTTTCTGATTCTCTGATTGAGTATGTGAATCAAACACGTTCCAGATATACTGTTTTACAACATGGTGGATGACTGGGAACCTCATTCTGTATCGCTGTTTTGTTTTTGTTTGTTTCAGGAGCCAACCCAAAGAAGCCTTCAGCCCCCGACATGTTTACAGAGTCGGATGACATGTTTGCTGCCGACTTTGATGTGAGTGTTTACTGTTTTATTTTAGGAAAATTACATGTCAAATTTTGCAGCACGTCTGAGCAATACTGCATTTTATTACCTACATAATTTTCTCTGGCTTTGTCTGAAGTTGCAGCAGAGATGAGATGAAGAGGTAACACTTGGAGAGTGTCAGCAACTGTTTTTGTGTCTTTTCTGCAGAGTGCCAGGATGAGAGCAGCTGGTGTAGGGAAGGACTTCAAGGAGAACCCCAACCTCAGGGACAACTGGACTGATGCTGAGGGTTACTACCGTAAGTGCTGCCTCCTCAAGCCTTTCATTTTCTCAGGCAGCTGTCCTTGAGCCAGACACTGAACCCTTAAGTTGCTACATGGGCACTTTACAGCAGCCCTCTGCTCCTAGAGCTCAGGTCGGGTTCAATGCAGACGTTGGATTACATGTATAGAATATATGTTTTCATTTATTTATTATTTTTTTTAAGCCTGTGGCCTGGACTGTGTCAGTATCAACATATGAAATGTGCTATTACAACTTAATATAAGGAATGTCTCTTGTTAAGGCCCGCCTATAGTGGTTGTAATCACATATATATGTGCTCTCTAAGCGGAGCCTTAGCCTTCCTGCTATTAACAACTTCATGGATTTGGTTGTTATTTAGGGGTGAACATCGGTGAGACACTAGACAAGCGCTATGATGTTTACGGGTACACCGGCCAGGGTGTATTCAGCAACGTGATTCGAGCCAGGGACACTGCCAGGGCCGGCCAGGAGGTGGCAGTCAAGATCATCCGAAACAATGAGCTCATGTGAGTCGTACCTTCTTTTCTTCTTTCTTTTTATAATAACATGTTTCTTCAAATGTGAAAACAGGTTTAGATATTTTAATTTGCATTGATGAACATGTATGATTTATTTTTTTTGGTGAACAGGCAGAAGACTGGGTTGAAAGAGTTAGAATTCCTCAAGAAGCTGAACGACGCTGATCCGGATGACAAGTTCCACTGCCTTCGCCTCTTCAGGCACTTCTACCACAAGCAGCATCTCTGTCTGGTATTTGAGCCTCTCAGGTACTGGAAAAGGCGACACCATCAGCCGTGTGTAGCATTTACATGATGGCCTCGCCTCTTAATCCCCTGTCATTTTCTCATCCATAGTATGAACCTGCGAGAGGTGTTGAAGAAATACGGCAAAGACGTTGGGCTCCACATCAAGGCTGTGCGTTCCTACAGTCAGCAGCTCTTCTTGGCCCTCAAGCTGCTCAAACGATGCAACATACTTCATGCTGACATCAAGCCGGACAACATCCTGGTGCGTAAATGCCCATAGTTCACTTAATTTAGGTGAAAGAATGATGAAAATGACATCATTTCATCTGTGCTTATGTTTTGTCCTTCAAAGGTGAATGAGTCGAAGACCATACTGAAGCTGTGTGATTTTGGCTCTGCATCTCATGTTGCTGACAATGACATCACACCTTACCTAGTCAGCAGATTCTACAGGGCTCCAGAAATCAGTGAGTTGCATTAAAATGCACTAAACTCCCCATTAATCGGGTTGCATTTCAGACTGCTCACAATTTATTTTTCTTCTGTCCTAGTCATTGGAAAGCCGTACGATTATGGGATTGACATGTGGTCTGTTGGCTGCACTTTACACGAGCTTTACACTGGCAAAATCCTGTTTCCTGGATCTTCCAACAATCACATGATCAAACTAGCTATGGACCTCAAGGGCAAGATGCCCAACAAGGTAAAATTGCATCATATCATTTCAGTTCCTTCAGTTATCGTTTCCTTTTCCTCCATGAGGCGTGTTGCTGTTCCACGCAGTGTTCAAGAAGGTGATGGCTGATGCAATATCGTGGGTTTCTTTCCTCAGATGATCCGTAAAGGCTTGTTCAAAGACCAGCACTTCGATCAGAATTTGAACTTCCTGTACATTGAAGTAGACAAAGTGACAGAAAGGGTACGGTGTTCCTTCTTTATTCCACAGCACACTTTTACCTGACGGTATAAAATGTTATTTTATTGGCTGTAGTTATCATCACTGATGGGGTTTTCTGTCATGTGTGCACCATCAGGAGAAGGTGACGGTGATGAGCACCATCAACCCCACCAAAGACCTGCTGACAGACATGATCGGATGCCAGCGGCTGCCTGAGGACCAGAGGAAGAAAGTGATGCAGCTGAAGGACCTGCTGGATAGCACCCTGATGCTGGACCCAGCCAAACGCATCAGCATCAACCAGGCTCTGCAGCACCCCTTTATCCAGGAGAAGATCTGACACCCTGAATGCCACACACTCCCAGAGCAGACACAGAACCAACCACTAAACCAGCTCTGACAGGAACTGACTCTGCAGCAAAGCAGCCGACCCACAGAAAGGATGTTTTTTTTTTTTGTTCTTCCTCAATTTTATTTTGTTAATGGATTCATAATTGTGTTTTATTGTATATAGATCACTGAAATGGTAGCCATTCTTGAAGATTTTTGCGATTTATCATTGTAAACTTCCCCTCATACCCAGCAATGCAGTTATGGACTTTTTTTTTTTTTTAATTTAACTGGCATTGGAGTGACAGATGTTAAAAAGAAAAATATAATTCCTGTAAATACTGTATGTCTATTGCATTAACAATCTCAAGCAGCAGACAGTTGAGTTTTGTCGTAGTTGCAGTTGACTAAATACATTGGTTCTTTTTTTTTTTTTTTTTTTTTTTTTTAACCACAATTGTCATTGTGGGGCGATGCATGCTTCTGAATGTGCACCCTTTGTGCTCTAGATTTCTGTGGTGCAGGCCTGTGTAAATGCTCTGTATGTCCATCAGTGTCCCACATGTGACAGCAACCCCCCCAACCCCAACCATGTCTTCAGGCCTGGAGGTCTGAGCTGAAGGAATAGATCCATATTATGTACCCTTGAACTATGTTTTTGTTCTATTTTGTTTTTCCAAAAACAGGTAGTCGTCGTTTTCTGTTGCTGGACATTTCCATGTTTTTTACCTTCCTCCCCCTCCAGCACTCTGGCTACTGTAGGTCCTGGCTCTTAAGGCTCTCACATTCAAGTGCCTCCTGTATGAGCCTAGTGTGTTCAAACACCCAACAAATGCGGGCCTATTGAAGCCACACCTGTGGCCCTCCTCTCCCATTGTTGTATATAGTCCATAGTTACTGTCATTTTATGTGTGATTAATTATTTTTTTCTTTTTTTTTTTTTTCCATTTAAGTGGTTAAAAAAAAAAACTATTTGTGATTTCAATAAAGACTAGTTGTGGAAACGCTGCTGAAAGAGCACCTTCAGTATATGACAACTTTTTAGTAATAAAATGTTTCCTATTGTATACCAAAACCTCTTCTTCATTTACTCCCCTACATGATGAATGACATGCTGTCCCGTACATTTATCAGTAGCTGGCTTCATATTCGAGACAGTGCAGAGTTAAAAAATGTGCTTTTTCCACATCCTTGTACCTCACTAAGTGCAGTCTGACGATGGTAAGAGCATGAGAGCAGTGTAAGTTGGTACAATTTACAGCTCTCATGCTCCCACCTCTCTGCAGTGGAAAGTCTTACCGTGCCCTTCATTTCCGTCCCATGATTGCACTTCTGTTGAGCTGCTAAAAAAGCATAATGGCAGACTCGCTTTAGAAAAGATTCCCATTTTTTTCTCCGTCTGGAAAGTTACAGAGTGATGCAAGAGCTCTCTGCTTCTGATGTGAGCTGATTGACTGTCGGCCTGTAAATACATGTGGACTACAGAGGTCTAACCGCTGGTAAAGGTGTCCGTGTGAATGAGCAGGGGGTGCTCACCTAGTGGCTTTAATCTCCACACAGAGAGACGAAGGCTTTTAATGTGAAAATGTAACCGAACAAGTAAAAGTCACGAGGATGAGATCCACTCAGCTCACTCTTGGGTTGCATTTTGTCGTGACGATCAGAAGAGGGCATCAGAAGCACTCGATATTCTCTGCTGAAGGTGACTGAGTTTGGGACTTTTATATTTAATGACGGATGCGTTCCCAAATGAAATGAAACGGTTAAGCTATTTGTTTCATTTTAGTTGAATAACAGGGTTTATATGAGTGCGGTTTGAGGTAATCCGATAGAGTTTGGGTAATAAAAGAGCGTGTGCACAATTAGATGTAATTCTGTTTATCAAGCTGATGTCTCCGGAGTAACAAATACATAATATCAAAAGCATCATGTGAAGAAGAAAAGACACTTAAAATATAACTTCTTTTTAATTTCTTTTCTCATTTTTATTAAAACCATACAAACATTTGTAGTCAGTTATAAAAGAGCAAAGTGGCTCTTCTGGCAGGCGGGAACTTGAAGCTCCGCTCTGAGCCAGATGTGTCTGGCCTCGACCCGGGGCCTGGGAATCCCTGCTTTCAAAGTCAATTCTTTATTGGCCCCAGGATACCCCCCCCCCCCCCCCCCCCATTTCCTCTGCTAAACCTACACAAAGAGTATTATATTTACACATTATATATAAAAGAGCACAATAAATGTGAAAACTTAAAAAAAAAAAAAAAAAGAATCAAAGAAAAGTAGAATGCATTTCGCAAATCTTAACTTTTCTGATAGTCAGACTTTTCTTATATAAATGTTCTGTCATTTTATCTTTTTTTCTTCTTCTTCTCCAAGTCTCACGAGACACTTTACATGTTTATTTGTATTTTTTTTTTTTTTTTTTCAGAATTCACCGTGGAAGATTGGCAGTGATCTTTCTCTTTACCAACAGGCAGATACGTATAAGGCACATACCTCAATGTAATTTCCTTCTCTCAAAGGAAATGATTTCTACTTCTTTGAAGAAAAAAAATGAAAAACACAGCTACAAAAAAATGACAACAAAAGTACCAAAGAACAATAAAACAAATTGTACCTCATTGCTTTGACGCTGAATAAAAGGTAAACTACTCGATACTCTGTTCAGTCACATCAGACTGCAAGGCAACACTAACACTGTTGACAAAGTCACTGCAATACTCAATGGCAGTACACATTCTGAATTTAAGAGCTTTGGAAAAAAAAAACAATACAGATGATTTTTCCTATAAAACAAAAAAAAAACATCACTTGACAGAATTCATCATCAGGAGAGAGAAATGTGCTGTTGGTCATTAAGACAGATTCCAAAACGTAAAGTACTCATATCTATTTATGTAAGCGTACATAAAGCACCAAATGGGACCTTTTCACCATCGAGGAGGGGGGAAAAAAATCCACTTTTCATATATATCGTCTCCGAAACGGCCGTGCAATCCAACGTCAACAATCAGATTATCACAAACGGAATATAAAAACACTGTTATATACACGTGTGAGTACCTTTTTTACCAGACTAACTAAATCAAGCCGTTAAAGATATCAAGGAGACGACTAGCTAGGGTGCCTTGAAGACTCGGATGTGTTCGATACCAGTTACTCTTGATAAAAAAACAAAAAATTAAAAAAAACACCACTTGGTAAAACTCGGCACTGAAACATTTACAGATTCACAAAAAAGTAACGTACGGACAAAATGACAACCAATGTAAATACGCCACTGATTTAAAAAAAAAAAACCTATGATATATAAAGTTCTCATCCGGGAGGGGGGCATGTCGGACCTGCTGCGACAAGAATGCAGGATTTGTACCTGTGGGGATCAGAAGGGTGGATACTTGGCACCTGGGCTAGTCTGTGTACTCACGTTTAACCTTGAATACATGCATTTTTTTTTTACTGACAGCGTGTACAGAAAAAGATACGCAGAATACTGTTTTAAAGATGTGAACGTTTGCCCACCGTCACATAAGAATACAAAGAGAAGAGCTTCCAAAAATAGCCTACATTCCAGAATAGGAATATATCTATTTATCTATACATCATTTTTGACACATCCCATTTCTGCGTGGGATTATTTTTTCTTTACAAAATAAATGGGTTGGACACTTTTAAGTACATAATAAAGTTCTCATAATTGCCACTTTGGTCTTAATCTTCACATACACCAGAGTTTTTCTCTTCCTTGTTTTGTTTTTTCCATTTTTTTTCCTAAGGGAGGAGAAAGCAGAGAGAGAGAGAGAGAGAGAAGAGAGACAGAGAGAGAGAGCAGCTACTGCATGATCGCCAGGAACTTGCTCTCCTCGGCCAGCGTGGTGAGGAGAGAGCTCATGTCTCCGATCGCCATGTTGTTGAGGCCGGGCGCCACGCTGTGGAACGCCGCCGATGCTCGCGGGGTGGTGAGGCGCGATGAGGTCCTGGACAGACCCTGGAAGATGGAGGGGCTCAGCACCCCCGAGACCAGGCTGCCCTGGTCGTAGCCGTCCTCCAGCATGGTGCCGAAGTCCAGGCTTACGCCCTCGTCTAGTATACCGGCAACGCTTCCCTCCACCGTGCTGGTCACTTGGTCCGTACCAGGCGAGAGGAGGGTGGCCGGGTTCCCGCCTCCGATGGACTCAGCCATGGAGTTCAGCAAGCACTGGTCCTCCAGGACGGGGAACGCGGAGGCCTTGCAATCCGCTGGTTCGTAAGAGAGGCAGTCACCAAAGCCCTGCTCTAAGTACCCGTGGTCCGGGGCCTCCAGTTTCAGCCCAGATACCTGATGTGCCAGGGCACAGTGGTCCACACTTCTCTGCTGCTGCTGCTGCTGGTTTACGCAAGCCTGGATTTCGCCAGAGTTCTCGGGATTGGGGTACTGCTGGGTCCGAGTCGAGTTCCTGTAACCGTTGGGCGGGCGAGGGACGTGGACCTGCCGATTGGGATGAAGGGCGGTTCCCTGGGAGAGGCCGGGGAGGCTGTCCATAGAGGCCCTGCTGAGCATGAGGTTGTTCCCGATCTGGCAAGAGGTGCTGCTGTTGTGGTTCTGCTGGAAGTGACCCGGCTTTTGAGGTCCGTTGGAGACCGGCGGTTTGAAGCCCTGCGGAGGAGGCCTGTCGACGATCTGTGAGAAGTGAGGCCTCCCGAACGGGTTGGCGGCGTTGTGAGCGGCGCCTCTCATCTCCATGCAGGAGCTGGGCGACGTCTCCAGCTTCACCCCCGTGTTGATGCAGCAAGCGCTCTGAGGCTGACCCGCCTGCGCACAACTGTTCTGGAAATCAACCGGCACTTGCTGCTGGACCACCATGTTCCCGAACCGGCCGAAAGGTGCCGACGCGGGTCCGTGTTCTGCGCCCGGCCACCTTCCACACTGCGTCTGGTGGTTTTGTTCCCTCAGGGGGGACCGGTCGGCGCTCCCGGAGGTCACCTCGTTCCACTGGATGGGAAGCTTACTCGGGCTCGTCCGCTCTGCGCTCTGCTGCGGCTGGAGGCCGTGGGACCCGGGGAAGGCCACGTTCAACCCCGAGGCCTGGATCTGATCCATCTCCTCCATAGACGGGTGGGAGGTGTCCCTTTGGCTTGAAGCTATTTGGTCCTCGATGTGCATGTAGGAGCCGCCGTCCGCCTGAACCTGGGAGTGGAGATACTGCACCAGGTCGTCCGGGAGCATGTCCTCGTCGCCCAGCAACAGGCCGGCCTCGTCCTCCATGGCCAGGGCTTCTAAGGCCGCGTGCTCGGCGATGCTAGGGGTGTACGGCGAGTGCTGCAGGCCCCTCTGCAGGTTCCCCTCAGAGCGCGTGTAGTTCTGTAGGCTGAAGCTGCGAGTTTCGGGCGTAGAGTGCTGAGACAGCGGCGGGAGAGGGTGGAGGTTGTTAAGGCTGTTGAAGCGTTGCACCGGGGGCAGGCTGTACATGTCGCGAGGCTGCGTCCGCACCGGGTCGCTGGCCCGCCGGTTTCCGTTCAGTGGCCCCTCGCCAGGATAGAGGACCCTCCTCCTGTGTCCCGCATACCCGTTGGTGTACCCGTTGGTGCCGTCGGCGCAGCAGTGCGGCCTGACTAGAGGCGGCAACGAGTGGTTGCTGCCCCCCTCGTCCATCATGGCCATGCGAGTCTTCAGGCTCATGCGCTCCATGTTGGGGAGCGGCGTGGGAGGCGGGCCGCCAGTCGCCGCCGCGTACTTGGCTTTCAGGTGGTAGTGCTGCGCCGGGGTTAAAGTGAGCATCCCCCGCGATCCTCCTCCCATTCCTACGCCTCCGAGACCTCCGCAGCCCCCCATCGAGTACATCCCTCCCCCCGTCCCACCTCCGTACTGACTCGCCTCGCTGGACCGGCGGGAGGCGTCGGTGGAGATGGGGTCGTAAGAGTCGGTGGAGCTCAGGTTGTGGAGGCGGCGGTGGTGGGCGGCCGCCATCGTGCCCTCGCTCTGGGACGCCTGGCTGGAGCGCCGGCTGGAGAAGCAGGGCGAGATGCCCGAGGAGCGCCGGCTGCTGCTCAGATAGGCCGAGCTGGCGTTGCTGCCGCTGCTGTCGCGCCGGTCTCGGAGCAAATTGAGCACGGTGAGCTCGGTGCTTCCCAGCTCAGCATGAGCAGGTGGCTGAGGAGCAGACACCCCCCACTGCCGGCCCAGACAGGATCCTGAGAAACACAGAAACAGGATGAATAAAGTTTGGACAGTTAACAAGGATTCCAAGTGGTGAAAGGGAGATTACAGGAGGACGTGAGATCCCCCAAACAGATGTTACCCAAGACAACAGGCTGCATTTGGCCATGAAACACGGTTACATGCTATTTTCTCTGATATGATATACAGCTCGACATGCTTCTGACGCCATTTTCCAGCGGAACAGAGAATTTTCAGCATCTGTTTTGCCTGAATGCTTTAGCCAAAACGGGCAAGATGGAATCCCGGATAATTTATTTCAATGAGTGATTTGAACACGTTTTGTGGTGATAAGTAAATTCTGCGTACCGATGCTTTATTACTGTAAAATTGCTCAAAGGAACTTGTAAAGGAATTCATGAGGGTTTTAGACATTTTAACAGACATTTTGGTCCTTAAACTTCAAATTTAAAAAGCGACCCTTACCCTTCCCCAGGACGCTGGGTAGCGTGGAACCTTTCGGGGGCGGTGTAGGGGACAGGGGTCCCAGCCTGGGCAGCGCTCCGTTCACCTGCTTCAGCCTCTCCATCTTGATGTGCTCCATCCAGCGCACGGGGCGGCCGACGCTTCGCCTCGCCTGCAGGGTCAGCATGGCCGCCGTGGCCGTGGAGACCGTGGAGTCCATGATGGGGGCTGGCTCGCCCTCGCACTCCTCCTCCACCTCCTCCACCATCTCCTCCTTCTCCATGTCCTCCTCCAGCCCCTCCCCTGGCGAGCGTCCGGCGCTCACAGCAAGCTGGACTCCACTGCAGGGATAGGTGCTGACGGGGGACTGGTCACTGCTGCATGTAGACTGACCGCCAGGGCTTGGCTGAGACGTCTGAAAGGAAGGAGAATTCATGTAGGATGATTATCAGGTTCATTTCAGGAAACACATGGGAAGGAATACGTCACAAACAATGATACAATGTAATCATTTGAAGGATGTTTTCTGTACAATAGACGATGACCATAACAACAATGATTGTTGCAGCTGGATGTGCAAACTTCAGAACCAACAGATATTTTGTACATAAAGAGGGCATGAGTAATGCGTGGCTGCTTTTCAGATAATAGGCAAATAGGATAACGGCCTCTTGTGAGACCGACAAGAGACTAATTAGCTTGTTTACCGAATTTTAAACCATGTTGCACTGAGGAATAGTGGAATTACTTCTTTTTGGCAGCAAAGCGGCGGTTTAGAGGTCATTCGCCCCTGCACAACACACAACAGAGCCCCGGACAGTATCAGGGCACGCTAACCCCTCAGTTCTGCCCAAAGGCATTGGCATTGCTCAGAGAAAAAAAGAAAATTCCCTTTTGACAATATCATTGGCACTCTTCAAAGTGATGTACAATGAGAGAGACGGGTCTTTTGGTATGAATGTGAGGGATGAGGGGAAACAATGCTGCCATGTTTTGGGTGAAAGTGGAGCGGTTGGTGATGGGATGGGAAAAAAGGCTATAAACACACAAAAGTATGAGCGAGACAAGAAGTGAGGATATTTTACAAATGCAACGTGAAGGGGATACCTATGTCTCACCTGATTACCCACTGTCCTTAGAAAGGGAAGGAGAGAAATGCCGAAGCATCGGATAGAAAGAGAAAGTGTACTCGTTAGAAGAATTCAGTGTTAAACGTGCACGCCCCTATTATTAATAACTAAAGGAATTAGTAAAAGCATGAGGAAATAGCCAGCGACGGCCTTAAATGGAGTCTTACCATAGGCTTTTCTGTCTTGATGGACTTGACCTGCAGACATTCATCCTGCTTTGAGGTAGCGTGGTTGTACTCCCTTTCCGTATACCCACCCAGGGGCAGTTGCCCTGGCGACCGGCCCTGGCCGTTGCCCCCGGACTCCCGTTGGGGTGGAGGGCGCGGGTAATCCCCCCGCTGTTTCTTGGTGACGTGCGCCTCGGGCCCGTGCACCGTCTTCACGTGTTTGCGTAAGGAGCTCGGGTCCGTGTAGCGTTTGGTGCAGCCGGGGATTTTACACACATAAGGTTTCTGGGGACGAAAGGAGAGAGATCGTGAACGCCACACTCGTCAGTACTTTATTCTGTATTTGGATCCCCATTAGCTTCCACAAAGTGGTCGCTAGTCTTCCAGGGGTCCACACAGACGCACGTCAACAACAAAAAAAAGACAAGCATGAATAAGGATGACTTGGATTAAAACACAATTTACAAGCAGTTAGAAACAAAGAATTACAAAATAAGAGCAAAATTATATAAAAAAAACAACAATATATGGCTAGAAAAGCAAAAAATACTACAAATAAAAAACCCAAATCAGCTGTTTCAGAGACAACAATTGTAGTTTTACTGCCTTTTTGAAGAAAATCTATTGGTTATTTGTCTCATATTAATAGGGAGTGCATTCAAGGCCACAAAACCTCTGTAAAGAACAGTTTGTCAGTACCTCATTGGAGTGCGTGCGATTCTGATGCTTGGCCCGGTCCGAGGCATTAGAGAAGGCCTTGTTGCAGCCTTCGTGTTCACACACATAAGGTTTCTCCCCGGTGTGCGAGCGTAAGTGAGTCTTAAGGTTTTCCAGACGGGAGTAGGCCTTGGCACAGCCTTCAAACTGCGGAAGACAGAAGAGGACATCACTCATACGGTCTGGATCTCCTGTTAGCAGGTGATGTGTAAAACAGCGGATTCCTCACCGTGCACTTGTGGGGCTTTTCCCCAGTATGTCTGCGCATGTGGACCACCAGCATGTACTGGGCCTTGAAGGGCTTCTGCTCCCGGGAACATTCCTCCCACCGACACACAAACTCCTTCTTCTCCCCGTGGATGTGGTCATTGTTGATGTGCTGGAAAAGACGACGCAAGAACTTAATGTTGTGTTTCCTTGAATTGATTTGTTGTTCGGCTGGAGGATTTTTTATTTTCCATTCTTTTCTCTGTCTCCCTCACGTTGACTCATGAGTCTCAGCGTCCGATTCCGAACGGGATTTTCAAATAAAACCCTGTCACCTCGCATCACACTGGGCGCTCGCACCCTCCCGCGACAAGTGCTGACAGTTGTGCTGCCGTGGCAACTTCCAATCTGAGGCTTAGGGGGGGGAGGAGGAGGAGGGGAGGTGAGGAGACGGAGCGAGAAATCAAAAGTTCAGTTGTGGCATCTGAAACGCGAGGGCTTTACAACTCCAGCCGAGCATTATATCTGCGAGCGCCGCCTTTCTCTTCCCCCTTCCCTCTTCCTCACTAACTGTCTTGTAAAAACCGGGTAAGTGGTGGATGTTACGGAGGATTGAAGGAGGTGAAGATGGTAAAAAAAAAAAAAATGTCACGCAGACCCTCTAGGGACGAAGTCAACATCTGGCTCTCTTTCAGAGACAACACTGTCGTGGCCTCTGAAGTGCCTTTCAGGGAGCAATTTAAACCCTGGAGAGACAGACACAATATCCTGACCAGGAGGAACCGGTATTATTACATTCCTGAGCAGCGAAGAAGAGTCGTCTTTGCCTTCGGGGTGAATGGAGAGGGACGGATGGAAACAGGAGAGGGAGATAAATAGAGACTTTGAATGCTCTTAAATGTCCGAGGGGGAGAACACGCTTCTTTTTGACTTCTTACTCGCGCTATAAAACACGCAGCACCAAAGCAAATAAAGCATCCAGGGTCAGTTCCCCTGCAGGCATGACACCGCTCTGACAATGGCATCTTTGTGCCTTCGCCGGCGCCCTGCCCACTGGCCAGATCATGACCTCACAGATCACCATAACCGTGACATCGACCAGTTAAGCGCCCCCCCCCCCCCCCCCCCCCCTTTTTTTAAATTTTAAATCTTTTTTTCTCCCCAAGACGTTTTGACCGTAAGTCTGTCTTAAAGCTAAAGGGGGGGGGGGGAGAATCGACAAATGAGTCAGCGCGGCAGCAGCGGCGGCAGCCACAGCAAAAGCGAGGAGCGAAATTGACGTTAATACATCCGCAAAAAGGACCTCCATTATTCTCGCTTGACATTTTTTTAATTCTAAAGTGACAAACAAGACTAATTCCGGGGGGGAAGTGATTGGGAGGGGAGACTGGATGACCACAGACGTTAGTGAAGTCCCCCCCCCCCCCCCCTCCAAGATTGATCTCCTCGCCACCTCGGGGCCCGAGCCTCTGGAAAAAACCTGACTCTTCCTCTCTGTGAGGGAATCCCTGTGGCAAGCAATCGCTCTGTCGTGAGTGGCGTTCAATATCCCCCGGCTGAGAGCGATGGGGCGAGCGCCGCGGTGCTGGATCACGCCGGGGTGGCTGGCACCAACGCCAGAATGGATACGCACTCACACCCTGTTTGTACAAATGGAGGAGGTCGTTGACGGGCGTGATGCATGAGCCCTCCGAGCTGACAGGGAGATGGGGGGGGGGAGGGGGACCTAATGGTATGATCTAATGGCAATTCTTATTGAATCAATAATCTCCATGCTGAGCGGACAGGGCCCCCGTTGGCCGGCTAAATCGACAAACAGGTGCTGATAGCGGCGGCTGCGGCGGGTTATTCGTCTTCCCCCCTGCCAGCTTATCGGCCAACAACTGTAAAAACGCCACCAAGATGGATTTAGGAGGGGTGGCGCGCGACAGGGAGCGCCGGGGACACGGACACAGGGGACACTGGAGCCGCCTGTGACGTATAAGAGGTTCACATCTGCACACAGGTGCAGGCAGCTCTCCTGGTCCTGGCCCCTGCTGCATGGGCTGCGTGGCAAAAACATCCATAAACAGAAATAGCACAAACACTTTTTCGGCCCCTCTGTGCGAATATTCATCTGACGTTCCTCCCCTCCTATCTAGCTGTTTCTCAGCTCCTTCGGTATCCATCTCCCCGTCTCCTTATCAAGCGCTCTCTGGGACGCCGCGGCATTAGAATGCATGCGTGCATGAAAAGAGGGGGCCTGTTTACAAGGCAATTTCACTAAGCTGTGGGACCCGCAACACCGTTTAGCTTTATCAAACACCGCCTAATAAATCATATGCTCTTTTGTGATGTCAGTTGCTGAAGTGCTTTGTGTAAAGAGAGGGGGGGAGAAGGGAGGGAAGGAGGAGGGAGGAGGTAAAGGGGGGGGGTTGAGTGAGTGAAGGAAGGAAGGAGGGAGGATGGGAGTGTGTGAGCAGGGGGCAGGGAGCTAGAATTGGCATGTGTAATTCAGCACAGTCTTTTCATCTTAGAGTAAGATACTCTTACAGATAAGGAGCCTAATCCTTCTCCTGATCAAAAAAAAAAAAAAATCTGCATTTTACCAATTAAAAGCCTGCGCCAGCAGCCAGAGAGGGGGGGGTGTGCCTTCAGACTGCACCCACGTTTATCTCCCTTTAACACCGGGGAGGCGCACAGCAGCCGCCTCAACAAGGGAGAGCCAGCTCCCCCCCCCCCCCATCTAAGAACAAGGACATCACAGCGCCACCTATAGAGACGACGCCGGATGAGCTGTGAGAACACACGCATGCAGACCCCCCACCCCACCCCCCCAGTCTGTTAGCAGCCCTGCAATGACAGGACAGAACCTGAACTCCCAAGTTCACAACTAACGGTTCAGCTGAAGAAGCTGAAGAATAACAAATTATACTTTTTTTTTTTTAATTTAGCTACACCAAGAGGCCAAAAAACAACCAACCATGATTTCACAGAAGGGCTGTAACTACTCCATTTCATATTATTCATCATACCTGTCCAAGGACACTTCAGCTGCATAGCTCCAAGTATCAGCGATGGATCAATGAGGAAATAAAAGACTGTTGAGCCAGACCACATTAGGCGGTTTATGGGGGTGTGGGGTTGGCATCTCCAGCGACAAAAACGAGTGCAAAGAGCCCCCTTCAAGAGAGACATTAAAGAAGCCACCAGGCCTTATCTTTAAAAGTACTCCCTTCAAGGGGGAGAGAGGGGAGGGGAGAAAATGAAAAAAGAAAATGAGGGAGAGGAGAGGTCCCCCCTCCCCACCCCAAAAAAAGAATAAGGGGAAGCAAAAGAATGTGGAGTGGAGAGGGAGATTGAGAGAGTTGAAATGTAATAAATGAAATAAATACAGCAAAAAAAAAAAAAAGAAAAAACGAAAATTGACACCCGCCTTGCTTTTGCTGACTGGGTAGGCCAGATAAGTGAGCTAAATTGCACAGATCTGATGTTTATCTTATCGGCTGCACCGAGAGCGCTTAAACGCAGATGATAAAGGAACGCCGCGGCGCGTGGTGGTGAGAGGCGCGCCTGAGAGTGTAAAAATATGCATGAAGAGCGCGGCAGGAGTGCTTTTGAACAAGGTGGAGAGCGACGAGGGTGGTGGGAAAGGCTTAATTCTAAAATTAGGCCGACCACAAAGGAAAAAGGGGGATATTTGAATCAGCGCGGCTGTTACTTTTAATCCATACGACAAACAACAACATTTTATCATGACGTAGACCGTCAACACCGCCGTCACGATGTTTAAATAAATCTGTGTATGAACTTTGTGGTTAAACAACCGAGGAGATTTTTCTTTTTAACCCTCATCATGTTTTTTTCCCCAAAGCTATTTCAGAAGACAAGTACAAGGGGGAAGGGACGCTCCATTGTTTGGTTATACCCCCCCTCCAAACCCCTCCCAGTGTGTGAGGAGAGCCACTGTGGTCCAAATACTGTACTTATCCTATTACTTGAGGGGAGGGGGGGAGAGCGGAGAGATAAGAGCATTTTCTCATCTGCTCTGCTGAATTAGAGGGCACAGATTCTGTAGGCGAAGACTTTTATTGGCATCTCCCTGCATATCTGCATGTGCGTAGAAAATGAGAAATAAAATGCAATATGGGAAAAATGAAAAACAATTCCCAGAAAAGATGGAAGAAACTCATTTTTGCCGGGAATCTGTGTGCGTGGATGTGACGAGAGGACGTTGTTTTTGCTCGGACGGCCACCTGGTGAGACTACAGTCGGGTGGAGGATGTGAGCAAGTCTTTTCCCCTCCATTAAGAAGCCATCCTCTCCCACCACCTCGACTCATCCCGCCCCCTGAAACAGGGGCAAGAAGTTGTCAAGATTCTCCACCTTTGAGCCGAGCCCTTCAAACACGGGAGGCAGCCCATTCCGCGATGAGGATATCAATTATAGATAGGGGTTACCACCGCGGCGGAGGATTGCAATGTCAAGACGGCAAATAGACAGCTGTGGAGAGCTGAGGATCTTTCTATCAGATGTGTGCTGATGTGTGTGTGTGTGTGTGTGTCCCTTGTTCACAGCATCATATTGCTGTATTTTCACCACTTTCTCCAACTTCAGCGGCCGCCGGTCGGTTCACAGGCCGCCAGAGAGCTAATAGTTTAAGTTTTCGTGTCATTAATATTTAGCTTAGCGCTGAGTGAGCCGTCCATCTCCCGGGCTGTGTGAGAGTTGTGATAACAGACGGGAGGGAAGGTCGGGCCCGACGTTGTACACAGAGCTTCGCATCCCGACTCTGGGAGGCTTAACCAGCCAAATCAGTTAGCGCCGTTCAGCTGTGAGATGTGCACTCCAGCTTCTGAGTCCATTACCAGCGTCCCTGGATCCAATCAGGAATCCGGGCAGCAGTATCAGTCGATGCCTGCAGCCCCTGACTCTACTGTAGCTTTGACGCTGGGCACACACACACACACACACACACACACATACAGGGGTTGACGGCTGATAGGAGGCATTGTGCAGGATAGCACAGCTGCAGTTGATGTTTCTGGGATCTACTGAGCTCGAGGAGAGAAACGCTGAAAACTCTCACAGCATACAAACCAAGAGGCCTTGGTGTTTTGGTGTGTGTGTATTTTCCTGTGTGTTGGGTTTCCCTACAAGCAACGCTGGTCCTGGAGAGCAACAGGGGTCAAAGGTGAACACTTCACTGACCGCAGGAAGTGAGAGAGTAAATACGCAAACCAGCTGCTAAACGGCAGCAAGGAAGCACTCGGTTCAGAGGTTTTCTAAATTGTTTATATAATAAAAAATGAACATTCTGTGCACAATTCACAGGATTTTTGCGTTCTGATTTTTTTCTTTAAATATGCACCAGTGGATTTTTTTTTTAATGTTTAATATGAGATTTTTATTGCCTCTCAACACTGTTGAACGTAACGTTAACTGCTTTTAATGCTATCAAAGTCGCGTATTGCTCCTTTAAATGGGTGCTACTCACTTGTACCAACTGCTCCTGCGTGTCAAACTCCCGGCAACAGTTCTCCCAGTGGCAGTTTGTCTCATAAACCACCTCTGGCTCCTGTTTGCTCTCGTCCTTGTCCCCTTCCTCCTTCACCAGGGTCATCCCATCCGGATGGTCCTGAGGAGCAACGGTGGAAAACGTTAACAAAGATGGGAAAATATCAGACTCAAGGTAAAAAAAAATATATATATATATATTTAAATAAATGAATAATAAAAAATATAAAGAAACTGCCTTCCTGTCCCCTACATAAGTCCATCCAAATCTATCACTTAAGTCATTTTTTACAGTCCCGCTGGTTTACATCTGAGGAACAGCCCAAAACGATTTGGTCAGAGGTCTCGGCTACAGGGGCCCCTGTGAGTCCGGCCCTCGTTTGGCTGCCCGGGAGAAAAAAAAGTGTGGAAGAGCGGAAATGTAGCGCTGAAAGCCCCGCTCTGTATTTGAGGGGTTGTTATACGACAGGACCGGGGCGAGTATTTGAGGAACCTAACCCCCTTTTCCTGCTCCAGGTTGCTCTATTAGCCCAGACATATTTCACTGTCAGTGGAGCAGGGAGGCGGTGTGGGCTAATATACGGGAGAGCCGGGGCTTCCACCAACACACCTCCAGGCTTAATCTGCAGCCACCTGAATATCGACTGTAATAAGGTTTTTTCCTGCGGCTACAAACACTTACTGTTATCACATTTCTCTTTCCAGCCAATAAAAAAATTTGATTAAACAAAAGCAAAAAAAACAATTTCCTTCGAGTCTCCCAAAGATCAATGCGTTGTTTCGTTTTCGGAAACAGCGGCTGATAAGAGCCGGGTGGGAAACACTAAGGAACAGCAGATAATAAATACACACAGTGGCTGGTAAGCTTGTCTACTGTTGGAGGTGACCACTCATTATATTCCTATTCTGCTGGAATAATCTAAAAAAGAAAAACCTCGGATTATGAAGCTGAAGAATGAATTTTGATTTTGCCGTTTGATGTTGACAGTCCTCACCTGTACGCTCACGGCGCCCGGGCTCGGCAACTCTTCCTCCGGCTTCATTTTGGAGCGTTTGTGGTGCATCGGGTCTCCCGTGCTGCTCACTGCGGATTCACTCGTCGGTTTGGTCTGTGGGGGGAAAATATTTCAACATTTATTGAATCATAGAGATGATTTAATGTCATATTTTACGGATATTTCTTAAGTTATCCTCGATATTATAATTAAAAATGCATGCGGTGCATTATAAGTCAATCAATCACTTACTTAATCAAGCAGAGAAAACAACTGCGGTTGAATCGTAATCAGGCCCGAGCAAGAGCTCTAACTGGGCGAATGAATCACATTAGCTCCTCTAATCACAGCAATTAAAACAAACTCAAAGAACCAATTCAATGACCCATTCACTGAACCAATGGATGACCCGACCCTGGCCCCGGCCTTAAATTCCCCCTGAGGGGAATTCTTGTTCCATACCGAGCTCACAGGAATAAAAGAATGAGAGAACGTCGAGGTTCTGGAAGAGGAAGACTCCTGTTTTTTTGTATATGTTGATATTTTTCACAGAAATGTCTGTTTCTATCGCATGTTACCATGCTGACTGAAACACATGAGATGCAGCCGTGGCCCCAAAAGCAATATTCTGCTCATTCAGGAGAAGGAAAAGGCAATTTTGGCGAGTATATATTTGAATGAGGGGCACAAAACGCCAGGCGATTGGAAACAGCAGGGAGGACGGGTAATGAACATTGAATATTTACTTCAAACGTGGGCCCGCACATAGAGTTAGGGCTGGGGACGGGGAGAAAAAGCCCCTTTGGATCCATCCATCCATGTCAATATTCCCTCTCTATATCCTTGCTCCCTCTCTAGTGATTAATGGAGTCAGCAGTGGGATTCTATGCTAACAAGCCCCTTGTTGTTTGCTGCAGGCGCGATCTGGGCCGAGCTCGGCAGTCTAAAAACAAGAGACAACACAAGTAGGAGGAAACTCCCAGGAGATGAGGAGGCGGGGGAGGGGAGGAGGGGTGGAGGGGAGGGGGGGACCTGCCGTTACCATGTTAGCTGGCTGTGTTTCTCTGAGACGTGGCTGGCATGCGACGCCGCTATCTATTACCCGTGATGATGAATCGCACAGACGCCCGCCGCCGCCGCCGCTCTCACCTGTGAGGAGTCGTTGGAGAGGGCCGAGCGCTCGCTGGCGCTGAGCCCGGAGGGGGGGATTCCGGGTACGGGCCGCTGGGTGGCGAAGGCCGGCGACGGGTGGATGAGGGGCGGGCTGTGGCCGAAGGCGGAGCCCACGAGGCCCGGCTGGCGGCCAATCAGCTGCTGGTGCACGTGCAGAGCCACCGGGGTCGGAGGGTAGGCGAAGCTTAGCGCCGGGCTGGAAGGAAACAGAAGGGTTAAAATAATCAAAACACACAACGGCAGCAATACATCAGGAGCCAAGCCAAAAAAAAAAGAGCGAAGGGGGGAAAGACAGTGAGTAAATGGATTGTTCAGGGTAGCTTCTCCTCCCTAAGGACAATCTGACAGGAGATGGTTTGGTAATGCTGGAACCACGGGGGCTGCCGGCGAATCCACCGCCAATGAATGTCGGGCTTGTTAACACGCTGTGAATTATCGTGTGGTCATGTGTAAGGAGGTATGTCATTCTTCCACTGGGCGAAACGATAAAAACAA
Source organism: Chelidonichthys spinosus (assembly GCA_029853015.1). Classification (NCBI taxonomy): domain Eukaryota; kingdom Metazoa; phylum Chordata; class Actinopteri; order Perciformes; family Triglidae; genus Chelidonichthys; species Chelidonichthys spinosus. Next base: position 15,936,025 of record CM056837.1, read on the forward strand.
ATCGGCGGAGTGTGTCGTATAGCCATGTAAATAAAGGGAAATTAGTTCAGTCCAACCTGCAGCTAACTTTGTTTATCCTCAACATCCCAGAAGCCGCCGAAACCCTCCTCCGGGGTCCACCGGAGCACAAACACTGGGATCTGTGTGGCTTCGACAGCAGCGGGGCCTCCATTCATCCTGGCGCTCGGCTTCTCCGCGACCCATACGTCTGCTGATCTTATTACGAGGCGAGTGGAAATCAATGGGCCGAGACACATTTGGGGGCCCATCCGCTTGTCATATCACTCATCAGTCTGTTGGCTCTGGCTATTCGGGTCCTGTCACCAGGACAGTGGGCCGAGCGCGCGGCGTGATTGATCAGGCTCTCCGTACAGATCGCTGATCAATGGTGGGTGGGGGGGCGATGGATCGTTCTTTCCCCCCCCTTCCTCTTCTTCTTTGCTTTCGCTTCCCAGCTCGCCTCTGGTAGCGGCGGCGTGATGTATGTGATGTTGCCGTGAGGTGCACCGGATGACTGACACGAGCCGCCGGGGAGGCGAGCTGACTGGCTGGCTGGGAGACCGTCACCCACACGGGGCTTTGACACACACACATTCTTGCACACACATTTCTTTCTCTTGCGTACGGACTGCATTGGAACTACGGGGATTTTCATGGTGTCAAAATAGTAATCAATGATATTGGAAAATGATTTACAGCATCCATTTCCCCACGGAGAGGCTGCTGTTTGATGCGTCTTTGGCACGTTTTAGTCCCTGAATGACCACCTCGAGAGAAACGCAGTCAATCAAAGCTCCTCGAAAGACCTGACAGAAGTTAGTCTTTAAACCTTTAAAGGGGATTTTAATTTGAATAAACTTAAACTTACATTTGGGGACAATCTTTGTTGTTTTTTTGAGAATAAAATTGAAGCAGAAAATGCTGAAACATCCAATTTGTTTCCCATAACGCAACTTGACAGAGTCCTCACTTCGTCCTAAAAGCTCACTTCTTTCAAACCCTGCAAACTTTTGTTAAATACTTGACATCTGAAGCCCAATCCGACCTAAATAATGAAGAAAATAATCATATTATGACCTTTAAGATGAAGGACGGTTCTCCAAACCCTACCTGATGGCTCCGGCGGAGAGATGACCGTAGGAGCCGCTGGTGGAGGAGCTGGAGCGAGAGTTGTTGAGCATGGTGACCAGAGAGTTGGGTGAGTTGCGGATCATGGTCTGCAGGTCGAAGCTGTGCTCGGAGAGCGGCGAGATGGGCAGCGGGCGCTTCCTGCTGGGCCGCGACGGCAGCCTCGGGCTCGAGAAACGAGAGTCTGCGTTATGAGGAGAGAGAAATAGATCGGTAAGGTTCTGGAAAAGAAAGACTGAATTAAAAAATTAACCAAATCTGTTTTTTTTGGAGAGGAGAATTAAATTCATAGAAATGAGATGAAAAAAACTTCACCCAAACTCTCACCTAATCTAACCCCAACAGATGACATGTTTACGTCAATCATCAGACAAAGGGCTCATCCGAGTGAGTGTTCAGCTGTCACTTGATGCACTGCTTGCATTTCATCCGTGAGAAAACATGCCTTTTATGTTGGAGAAATGCTCCGACTGTGTATGGTAATATTTAATCAAGTCCAATTTGAGTCCTTATTCAAATGCAATCAGTGTTGACTGGAAATACTCAACACACACACAAAAAAAAGAAGAAGAAGGGGGTTTTTGAAAAGGTAAAAAGGCGGAAAAAACGGCGCAACCATTCTCTCCGAGGCACACAATGAGCCACGGGTGGAGATTAAAACATGACTTTTGTTGTCTTTTCACAAACAAGACAGGGGGGAAAAACGGAGGGAGATGGAAGGAGGGCTGGGGGGGGTGAAAAGCGCTGAGGGGATGTCGCGCTTTGTGCATGAACTGACACAATGACTTTGTGACTCAAGACTTGCAAATAAAACATTTTGAGTTATTTCATAAAGGCAAACAAAACCGGCTCACGCAGCCCCGATAACCCCCCCCCCCACCTCCATATTTACGTCCCCCACAATCCATCCATCTCCCAAACGTAAACGCTCCATCTCTCGTTTGACACATCCAACGATTACCGAGCGCTCCATTCACATGGTAATCAGAGTGTGTGGATGTGTGTGTGTGGATGCGGCGGCGGCGGCGTTCTGGCATACGTAGGCCTGAGTTCTGACTACCGCTGTAGCTGTATGGAGAGCAACGCCCCCTTTACATTGTCATTGTATGGAAAAATCTGTCTTTTTGAGTCTTAGTGAAGAGAGGGGGCATACGTATGCACATACAAATCCCTCAGCACACACACCGGTCCTAAACACAATGTGGTTTTTCACTATTTCATTCAGCGTGAACCAGAGATATAATCCTGCACAAATACCATTTAAAAAAATCCCTGGTTTGGACGACATTTGACACTTTTTTTTGTTTTTAAATCAACGAGCGAATCCTCCTAATTCACCACAAGTGAGAGACTGCCGAAAGGAGCAGGGCCAGCGTCCCACCAGCGCAAAGCCTCATGGGAGCGGTGTTTATTAATGCGCAGCCCAAATGATGAATCGGCCGAGCGTGGAGACGGAGAGAGGAGCGTCCCGGCTCGTCGCAGGACTGTCCCTCTAATTTCCTCTTGATTTATGGACGGGAAGACTGGTTACGCGCCGCGTCATTAATTCTTGTGGCCAGGGAGGGTTCAGACACGGCGGACTGACGGCGTTGGAAATGAAAAATAAAAAAAAAACTGGCTCCGGAACTGGGGTTGAACCCTCGCCGACACACTTTGGGGGCCACCTGAGAGGGCCGACTTTTATTTGAAACTTGCTTTATGAGGAAACTACAATTCTTGTGACATGAATATGACAGTAATCCTATTTCTCTTCCCTCGAAAGATTATCTGTCACGTTTTACTTATTGAAGCGCTTTAGTCAATTACTGGCAATCTACTTTTATTTTATAAAAAAAGGCAGAAAAGTCTAATCAATACCTACGACTAAACAGTTTGTTTGCATCAAACGTGAGCTCCATTGGAGACAGAATAGCAAAGAAATGAAAACGAACTAATACACACTTCCGTATAGTGATCTATGGGAGCTACGGCGCTAATTAGGCGGTAGGAAACGTAGACAATAGCCCATTAAAGCACAAATGGGCAGGACAGGCCCATTGTTTCATTAGCACAACTCTCTCCGAAGGTAATTACACTGATGTGAAATAGACTAAAATAGCCGCGGTGACGTCGTAGCCCAGATTATCAGCCAAAGCCTCTTGATTGACTCTCTTCTTTGTATGTTTTTTTCTTTCTTCTCTCCTTTCTGAAACCCAACAAAGCTTTAAAGTGTTAATTCCACAGCCGTTTTGGAACACACATTGTTGAAACATGATGAGTTATTACCAGCAATGATCACAGGCGCTTTTTTTTTTTTTTTTAAGTGAGGAGCATCGCATCTCCACTTAAATGTGGCCCTAATTGTTTTGTTTCAGTCTATTAATCTTTAAAAAGTGACACAGAAGAAAGGATTTCGCCAGTGATGAATGGCGGGACATTCCAATTCCCACTTAATGGCAATTAATTTTCTGATACCCGCACAAGTTTGGCTAGTTTTAATTAGTTTGTTCGGAGGAACGCGGGGAACTTCACCCCGGATTTCCATGAAAGCGGCGCCTGCCTGACTAAATACATTCTCATCAAAGGGAGCGGGGTGAGCCTGTCTGACCTCTCTAAGATTCAGTGTGCGTTTAATTTCCTATTTACACTTTAAAATAACTCATTAGCATAAGTCCTCTGCACACAGTCCCAAGTCCAACACATTAAGACAATAGCTCATTTAAATGGTGTCAAAGTAAAGTTGCAGGTCCTTTCCTCGCCGCGGTGGAGCTGCAGCTAAATATAGCACAAGGTAGGGGCGTTTTAGAGGTTCAATTCCCACTGGGACCACCCATGCTATCATGTGCAGGTATGCACTCGCAATGCTTAAAGGTGGGATCCCAGGAGGCCGGGATTTGGTGGGTCTCTTTTCACCGGCTGGGCTGCGTATGGTTGACATATCCAGTTTATAGATTATTTATAACTTAAATGTCTTGTTTAAGCAATAATGTGCAAATATGCTACATATTGTGATGGCTGGAGGAGTCTGCAGGGCCTGCAGCCAGCTCATCAGACTTGATGACTGGCACCTGGTGGGGTGTGGCCATCAGGCCAGAGCAGAGAGGCTCAGGTCTGGGAAGCCACTCTCTCTCTGCACTCCGGCCGGGTTGGATCTCTGGAGGTTTTGGGTTTCTTTGTTTAGTGGTTTGTGTTGGTTTGGGTTTTCTTGAGTTAATTAATGGAGTTCATGTGTAGCCTCCACCTTTAGTCCAGTCCCTGGAACACGGAACATGGCAATATTGAAAGGCTGTGAAATTAATGCTGTTGACTGAAGACATTGGTTCATCTGCATTTAAATGCTTCATGGATTCTTTTTGCATTTTTATTTAAATCACCAAATGCAGATCCACAGAAAACCACATATCTCTAAATTTGGTGATCTTGAATAAGTTTGAAAAAAAAAAATCATTTACAGCAACAATATGGAAAAACTGGCCACTATATATACAAAATCAAAGATATTCTTCCATAAATCCAACTCGGCAGAACTGAGGGTGAAACTCCCACCGTCACTAAATCTCACACGCTGACCCTGAATCAGTCAGACCTCATATGTATGGAATCAAATAGTGGTCCTGGATCATGAAGCACCAGTCGTGAGTCACGTGCAGACTTACTCTCCATCGCCTGCAGGTACTCCATGTGCAGGGCGCTGGCGTTGGCGCCGGCTGTGGACGCCACGGAGGGGAGCAGGTCGGTGGCGTACGGGCTACGGTGGCCCGCCAGCAGGGCCATCTGGTGGTAGTACTCGGCCGTGGTCAGACCTGTGTGAGGGGCTGGAGAGGGAGAGGGAGGAGAAGAAGGATGAGGCGGCGATGGTTAAAAAAAATAAATAATAAAAAACACGACGAAGGCGAGCACCTGCGCTGCATTTTAACAAACCTGCGTTCATTTACATTAGATGCTAATCAGCTCAGCAGAACAGTAATGAGCACATTAGCAACACCATCAAGTTAAGCAAAACAGCTGCACGGGGAGCGTCACCTGAAGTGGGGAGCCTCGCTGGGGATTAGCGGATGCTTGCTCAGAGATTACAGTGAGTGTGCATTAGCGTTTGATTGATGCGCTCACGCCGAGCTCGGCAGAACGGATCGTCTCACAATACGATTCTTCAACAGCTTTCTCACTGTCCCTTGATCACTTTGGAGAGAGTGTGTTTATATATGTGTGTGTGTGTGTGTGGTAAAGAGCATGTGGGCTGACACATCCTTTGCCAGAGATGCTGCTTGTGTGTCGTTACACATCCGGGGCTGCAGCCTGCAGATACAGCGCCCTGCTCCTTTCCACTGTGCTCCCCTTAAACTCCATATAGGCAAACAAAAGGCCTAAATCTTGCCCAGACGCATCCCGCGTGCACAAAAGACACGAATGCTTCTTGCTCTCTATTCCAAGTCGTTCCCTCCGTTAGTTAGTAAGTCCTTGAACCGTCGCCTAAAAATAAACATCTGTGTGGTGGGCTTCCTTATGCAAATATTCTAAGAGAGAGAGAGGGGAAAGACTAACACTGTGGTTTTAGATGCAAATATAGAATCGGTTCAGACCCACAGAGTGCTGCAGATCCCCCCCCCCCTAACTGAAGAAATGAAGAGAAAATAAAGAAAGAAACAGATTTCCTCTTAACGCTGGTCTGTATGCCTGCATCCATGATTGGTTGAATGAATGTAAGAAAAAAAAATTAATTCGATCTGGGTATTATGTCTTCAGTGGAAGGGGGGGAGTTTCTTAATTGTCTGTGCTGTTCCGCCTTAGCTTTGCTTTTGCATTCAAACATAATGTGGCCCATTCAGGATCCAACACGCAGAGAAAAGGGGCTTTGCAGAATTTCTAAATCAGAAACGTTGGCATCCGAGATCGATCCTGGGGGCAAAGAAATGGGGGAGTGGGGGGGGGGGGCAGGCTGTCAGTGTGGCACTCGGGCAGAGATGCGCCTCAGGACCCGGTGAGCCACCGGGTGCTCCTTCAGCATTACAATAGGATCAGGGGCAAGCTTACCTCTGAACCCCATCTCGCATAGAAAAAAAAGGAATATTATGCGAGGGAGGAGCACACACAAAAAAAAAGAAGAAGCAAATGTGTGGCAGCGAGAGGGTGGCACTAAATCCCACCCACTTTAAATCTCCATTAGATTCTGTTAATTAATTCATCATTATTCAAATGTACATTTCGGTGGGAGAGAAAAAAAAAATAGCACATTGAAGAAGGAGGCTCCCTGTAAGCGTGGTGATATACTAACAACACAAAAGCTGATGGGTTAATTAATCACCGGATTGATTAAAGGACTAATTAGGTGCCTCATTCACAATTCACAAGCATTATGAGCAGAAAGGGGATCGTGTGGTAGGTTGGAGAAAGTATTTTGATTTAAAGCGAGCTGAGAGCGGTGCACATTATGTGGCGGTAATGGAAAATTAGAGGGTGGAGATCTTTGAGCTGGAGGATATAGTTCCTACTGGAGAGCAGGAGGTTGAGTGAGACTCTTGGTCGTCACTTAGAAACAGCTTTTAACAGACCTGGATGGGATGAAGTCGAGTGTGCCGGCGTGGAGGAAATACCCCGTGCTATCTGCTGTTTCAGAAATACACTTCAACACCAGACGGGGAGCTAAAGTGTCTCTCTGCTGCTGCGGGGTCAAAAGGTCGAACAGCCCTAATGTGACATTAGGCAAAGACCTTTTAAGGTGATTATATATTTGGCAAATAAGCTCTTTAATGAGTTGACTTTTTATAATGGGACTGTTTTTTTTAACATCTGGCTTGTCTTGCAAAATCAAAAAAAAAAAAAAAAAAAATACTGAAAAACAATTGCAACCAACAATTATCTTCATTCTCAATGATTCTGTTTTTTATTTTTGCAATTAACCACCTAATTATCCATCTGATAAAATATCTAAAAAATAGGGGAAAATATGAATCACAGATTCCAGAGCCCAACGTTCTGTACAAAATATATATAAAAAACCTTAAAAAAAAACAGCAAATCCATGCATTTGCAAAGCTGGAAACAGCAAATATGTGTTATTTCTTAATACATGACCTAATTAGTTCCTCTCGTTTCAGCCCCACTAATTACGAAACTCAAATCATTTAAACACTACCAATCATTTCACCACACAACGCTATTATCGTGGGATTCTCCCCTTTTTAATGAAATTGTTATTTTGTGTCAGTTTTTTTATTTAATTGACTTCCCAGTCCAAAGGAACTCAGGATATAAATGCTCCCTGTAGAGCGCCACAACAAACCCCCCCCCACCAACCCCGGACTTGAATCCGACCCTCCCTCGGTAACTGTACGTGACCCTGCCGCTCACTGATGCATCCTCCAGAGGTCTCTGACATGACTCACAGATCAAAAGGATTAGCCTCCCCCCAACCTGCACCACCCCCCACCCACATGGATCACGCTGCACTCATAATACTCCCATCCACCTCCTCCCTCACTCAGATAACATCCCACCAACCCCTGGGTCTTAATAGAGATGGATCTAGTTGCCTCTCACCTGACCTCCTCTGATCTCAAACAGCCATTGAACTGATATAGAAACCCGCTAATAGCGATCGAACCACGCAATCATTTTTTTTACGGGACTCCCCGTTCCCGCTCCTCTGGGGAGTTGCGTGCAGATGTGCGTGTCGGCGTCGGTGTGTTGTTTCACTTTACTCACCATCTGCGGGGCTGAGGCCCCGCGTGGCTGACAGCACCGAGATGGAGGGGCTGCTGTGGAGCGAGCGGATGTAGTCCATGTATGGGTTGATGTAAGGGTGCGGAGGGTGAAAGGGCGACTCCGCCCCCACAGAGGGGTTCCGCTGGGGCGAGATCCGGATGAGGGAGATGTCGGAGAACGCCGGACTGCCCGCCAGCCCGGGAGGCCTGTGGTGAAGAAAACACACAAAACAACATGAGCACATAGTTCAGATGTTCTACACAACTTTCGTTTTCTAACGAAGCTCTTATGTCACCGACATGGCGTAAACAACAAATACACCAGGATTTCACCATCCTGATTCCACTCCCCGTGGGTGGACTGGCAGTGGCGAGGCCAGACAAATGGACCGTGACACTATCTCTCTGCCTCCATCTGCGAGGCGGCGAGCAGAGCGCTGCATTCCAACTGCTCCCTACGCAGACATTTCCTCAGATCAAAGGCAGCTTTCACCACTGTGTCTTAATCAGAGGGAAACGTTAGACCAAGCTCACCGCTCGGCCAGGCGAGCAGACGCTGCACCAGTTTGCTCGGATGCCTCCGAACTTGGCCCTGAGCAGAAAAAATGCACAAAAAGACGCACAATCTTTTTCTTTGTATTATCAAAAAACCTTCTCTGTGTGAGATGTGAAATAAAGTTGAGAACAAACTTCTTAGGGGCCAACTTTGAGATGAACTAATTTGTCTCCCTTCTTATAATTGGCTGGGAGGGCAAGGAAACTTCATAATGATGGCCTTCGCCACAAAGGCCTTCCCCCGAGGATGTGGAGAAATCCACATATCAGCCAGACATTAACAGGCTAAGAGATTAGACTGAATTAGCCCCTCCACTTCTCTGTGGCTCCCCAGTGGACCGGTCTACTGTGACAAAAGACCCCAGGAGAAGGGGAGGATGAGCCGAGCGGCGGGAGGGAGGGAGGGAGAGAAGAAAAAGTGAGGCTTTTTGAGAAGGAGGTGAAAAAGGGTGGGAAAAAGACGGGGAGGGAAAAGAGTGAGAGACCTGGCACAGAGTTTGTCTCACAGTGACCTTGAGGAAGGCCAGGGGAGCGGAACAGCCCAATTACGACCTCCGCCCCGTCCCCCAGATCCCCCACCGGCCCCTCTGTCCCTCCACTTCACAGCCCCCCTAATGAAAGAGCTCAGGCCGGGGCCAATAATGAGCGCCGAGGAGCGGAAACAACACTCGGGGACAGACGGACATACGTGTCGGCATTCACACATACAAACGTCGTCGCCAGGAGATTTTCCTGTAATGAGCCCAAAGGGGTCATGGGATTTTTCTCTTTAAAATCATGTGACGCCGAAGCAGGTGTACGTGAAAAACGCACTCTCAGGAGAGTCACAAAGTGTGACAAAAGTCACGTAATGTTTGTTTCTTTTATCGCCTCCATTTGATCGCCACGTTTCTGCACGTCGAGAAAGAATTCACAGAGAGATTGTTTTTACTTCCTCCACACCTTGCAAGTCAAGCGAGGGGCGACCCCGCACCTCGAAACAGGTGTGTTTACGATAAGCAAGTCATGCGCCCACATGCCACCATTACACGCCTCATTTACGCGCAAGCTTTGATGTCATTGGCCACGCCTCTCTCTCACACACACACAGGAGAACATACAGCTGCAGGGAAACACACACAAATAACATGCTTCATCACGATGACAGCAGATGACATTTTAATACACAAAGTCGTTTAAAACTTCCCAGATATACCCATTGAATGGGAAAGTACACTGTTGCCCATGAAGCTGGAATCTTTCGTTTTCAGACACAATTCCTATTTAAATCCATCAGTACTCACTTTTGACTTATGATTACATTACGTGTCCCAATCGCCCAGGTATTCATGCAGAACATTTGTTTGGTGCAAATGATTCCAACTCTATGGGCGACCCTATACATGAGACCAATATGTCCCTGTCATGTGACGTTTTAGACATTTTCAGTGTGGAAACAAGACCCCTCTCTTTCCCTCGTCTGGCCCTGTTTGAGGAGAGCCAGACACCCACTCCGGCTGCCATGACACTGATTAACCCTGTCATGCGTTGGCTGCATCTCCCTACGCTGACTCTGGCTAAATGCCGCCGCCTTGGCTTGTTTTTCCAATTAACTTAGCGAATAAGAGCAGAGCCCTGGAAGGCCGGGGCGGGAGGGTAAGAGAAAAGGAGCACACGTGTTGATTGGTGGGAAGACGGTGGAACGGGGAGATTTAGAAGGTGGAAAGGGGACGGAAAGGTGTGGAGGGAGGATACAAGGGAGGGGAGACGGTTAGAGCAGGAACAGTAGTCAGGAGGAGGAGGAGTGTGGAGATATGGAAGAACGAGAGAGGAGAAAGGGGGGAGGGAGAAAAGGAGGTCTCCGGGGGTCGGCCAGGTGTGAGGGGATTTGAGTCGGACAGGAGAGAGACGGATGGTTCTGGGGAGCGTGTTGTGCGTCTCCGTTAGAAACCAAGAGAGCGTCCGATCCTCGGCGTTCAGCTGCTCTCTGCAGGGCCGTGATCGTCTTAGCATCTGCCAGTGTGCATTAATCAACATGACGAAAGGAAGTAATCTGTGTGTGTGTGCAGGAATGTTGTGTGTGTGTGTGTGCGAGTAGGTGTGCAGTCTTAGTTACACCTGATTTAAGATTTACATCAAAGCCGTACCGCAGGCTTCTCCGTCTTACCAGAGAGAAGGAGAAACGAACGTTTCCCTCACTCCTCGACTTTATAATTCCTATTAACCCTCAAAGAAGACAAACATGGCACAAGGAGAGACCGAGCTCCCGACATATGGAAGCCATTTCCTTTCACGTGGCCCCGCTTAAACCAGCCAGCGCCTCTTTAGGATATGGCGTGTTTACACGAGGCGGTCTGTGGATTTTTAAACTCTTATTTCACCGGATGAAAACACACTTGCCAAGGGTAAATATGCCCCCCCAAAAGACTTTTGAGGTTTTTTTTTTCGCGGACGGGTGTGCGTTGGTGTAAACAGGCCTTGAATCTTTGTTTGGAACAAGGTTATATCAACACTAATAATTCTTTTCGGGGGCCGAGAGCTGCAGTGCGGCGACGGTCGATGGAAACAGAAGGTATCATTGTGGCGCGGCGGCGAGACCCGGTTGGTGTTGACACAAGTGGTCGGCTAAAAACAGGACGCGAAAATACTTTGGAGCTCGGGCACGAAATGGTTCTGAGTTGAAATCAAAAATGTGCACTTGACAGAAAAAGGGTACAGGAAATTGACGAGTCTAAATCCAATAATCCAGCAACTGAGAATGTTTGTAGGCCATCGCTCATTTCCACGCACAGCTGCCGAGCGGTCCAAGAAGGAGATTTGGGGAAAAGAGAAAACAGCTTGAGGAGTCACGATACTGACCAAGTCCACCTTAAGATCCACCAAGAAGTGAGAGTGAAAGACAGTAGAAATACTTCCAACATCTTTATCTTGAGGTATCTATAGGTTCATATGAATGGGAACTTCTATTCTTCACATTTAATTGTAACAACATTCACAGCGTTTTACTATATGATGTAATTGATTTTTGTATTGGGAGGATGTGCAACATCTGTCCTCATATTGGTAGAAAAACAAAAAACGTCGCCCGATCTGTCTTGACACATCCCCTCTCTGGCCACTAGGGGCTGAGCGAGGTGGGAACTGGGGTTTTTGGAGGGAACTGGGATCAGTCAGGTGTCAGGTCCTCTCCTGACCGAGGCTGACAGCATCACGCACCCGTCTCCCCCCCCCCCACCCTTCCAACCTCACCTCGATCTCACCACCTCACAGAAACCTGCCCCCAACCCCCCACCCACCCGACCCACCCAGCCACAGCGCGGGGCTGGCACCGCTCTGAAAGCCTAAACCAGAGAGGAGGAAGAGAGGGGCTCCTGACAGCGGAAACAGAAGCACTTTAAAGCTCCAAACCCTTTCACCGAGATCAAAGGGCCACAGGAACAGAGCCAGCTGAGACCCAAGGAGGGAGGAGAGGGAGCTGAGACAAGGGGAGAGAGAAGACAGGCACTCCGAGAGACAGACACAAACAGAGGAAGGTAGACATATATATTCTGGGCTCCTAATGATTCAACAGGGAAAGTCTTCATTAAGTTCTGCACATTCCAGTGAGCTCATTTTCCATATTAGTGATGACAATAACAGCACCGGTCCAAACTACTGGCCTCTGGATCTGAAAATGAGGTAAACCAAAAAGGTGGATTCCAACCCAAGCCAACAATTTCCACTTTCTTTTTCGAAAATAAACCAATGTGGACGCGTGTTGCGATGCAGATGGCAAATAAAAACGTCATAAATCTTTTAGAAAGCTGCCAGCGACGCTGAGAGGCCAACTTTCTTGAACCCTTGACTGTTTATTTTGTGGCTAGCCATCTTGGTTTGTGGGGTTAAATAAAACTCTCTGTACCAGAGCTTTCAAGCACATCCCATGGTCTTCATCACCAGTCGTCGTGGAGCAACACGTGTCCAAACTGTCACGTGTGCTGATTATCTTAAATGTATTAATAGTTCCCGCCACATATACCTCCAGCTCTTGCCGATGGATTGATGTCGTCACGGCAACGCCGCTGCCGATGTAGCGTGCTCAATCTGTATTCCAGGAACCTGTTATTAACATTAACAGCCGCTGCTTTTTTCCTCTTTCCTCGTGGCTGGGCAGAGCAGGCGGCAGGTCCGGGCATGGCACGGCGAGGTTGCCAGGCATTCTGGGTAACTATGTTCCCCCCCCCCCAGAGCTGCGAGGGTTCTGTGTGTGACCCCCTGACATCAAAGGTCTGGGTGGGTTCGGGGGGGAGGGGCTTTCCTATTCATGGTCACATCAAGCAGGATTCTCTCTCGGTGGGACTCTTCTGGAGGCGTGCCAGACATTCCCATGCACTGGTCACACACACACACACACACACACGCACACACACTGTCCAGTTGAATAGCCACCACTCTCCTTCAGTTTCTCCTCCCCCCCTCTATGTGTCACACTCACATTGTCTACATGTAAGCACTCGGTACGTCCCCGTAGGCACGTATCACTTCCACGCCGCTGGAGTGAAAACACGTGTTTATCAACAGGAGTCAGTGAGTGTGACGGGTTCAAGTCATAACAGACGGGTCCAGGTGTCGGAGGCTCCGGGTCTAACTAGTTCCCGAGTCCCTAACCCGCCGAAGGTACATCTAAAAAACACTCCTCACACTTCAGCCGAGTCGTGCTTTATCACAATCCACAGATCTTTTCCCGCTCATGCCGGTTCCAAATTACGAAACGCAAACATAGTTTTGAAAAAGTTTATGTTTGGCTTTGCAGCGCAGCGGGAGTTTTTTTTTTTTTTTCTTCTTTTCTTCTACGGTTTCGAAAAAAACCTTTTTCTTTTTTCTTTCCCACACTGCAATTAAATGTAATTTCAGCCACCGAGATAAGAACCGTCTACCAAAACGAATCAACAGAGTATAGCGAGGGAATGAAAACATGAAAGTGAAATTACACAAAATGAGTCTGCCTTTTTTCCTGTTATTTCAAGGCGGCTGGAATCAGGGAACAAACATTTTCTTGTCCCTTTTTGTTTCTCTCCCATGCATGAATTTGCCTCTTTTTTTTTAAACAATTGTTTCGCATGGACCCCTTTTTTCACATTCATCTCCACTTTTGACTTGATTGAAAACAAGTGGATTAGCGGCGCTCTCTCTCTCCGTGTTTGGAGTTCCTCTGGCATGCCCCGGGCGAGAGAGCAGACAGGAGGGGACTCCCGGGTTTTGAAGTGTTAAACTTGTGAAAACAGGGGAGGAAGCACATCTATCTTTCCTCTTCCTCTCCAGTAATGTCTCGATGGCCCCGATGCCTTTACACAGAAACTCAGCTGATGCCTGCAGCTAAACAGGGTTCAGGTTCCACGCCCCGCCGACTCGGCTACCCCGGCAAGTCCGGGTAATGAGGGTGCATGTCCGAGTACGAGCCCCCCTCATCTCAGGTGAGGAGGGGGGAGCGAGTGTGGCCCTGGGCTGTGGTCCACCCCTCCTCAACTCACCACGTCACGCTGGGCTGCTGAAATGAGCAGCCGCACGGATGGGCCTGAGCAAATCACAAACAATACGCAACGCTACAAGACAGCGGAGACACACTGCTGGAGATGGTTAATCCTTCAGACAGAGATCTGAGGTAGAACAACAGAAAAAAGGGGGGAGGGAGCGAGGAGGGTACACAGAGGGAGCATCAGGTACATGAAACAAGAAAAGATATATTTCCTTCCCTCTGCCCGAAAAAATCTCCTTTCCAGAATGAAATACGTCGCGTTTTTCCTAATACATGCTTCTTGTCGAGGAGGGGAAGGGAAGGAAAATCCGGACAGGCGAGAGGCAAGTGCTGGTGGGAAAGTGAAAAGACACAGCCTACTTTATTCTGGCCATTTCATCCATCTTGTTGGACTAATAAAATGTCATGTGGAGCTCCATGATATTTAATCATGAAAGGGCCGGGTGCGTGGCGGTGCCAAGCTCAGGCTCGGTGAAGCTTTGGGAGACGTAAAAGACAGACCTGTGTACGGTTATACCCAAAGGAGGATGTTTCACAAGTGACAAAAAAAAAAAAAAAAAACGGATTCATAATAAGCCTTTGTCTGGGAAACGTATACACTATAGGTTTCTCAGCTTTATTTAATCCCTTTGAATCAACTTTTTATTCCTAATGTAGCAAAAAAACGCTCAAAGACAGATGTCAAAAAAAAAAAAAATGGACATGCAACAAAAAGCTCACATTCTTACAAGTAGCTGAGTGCATGACTGGACATATTTGTGCATCCCCGGAGGGAAAAACACCTCACAGTCTGACCCCTTGTCAGAAAAAATAAATAAAAAATTGGACAAAAGTCAAGTGTCACAGGAGACCGAAGTAGCGAAATGTTTTTTTTTATTAGATGAATGTATTCCACTATCGTAATGGACGCCACATCTGATAAGCTGCGATAACAAAGGGCTGTGAGAATAGAATGGCTTTATATGATATGAATTAATTTGCATTGGAAGTGAAAAAAAAGGAGTGTGACTCAGGAGATAAACAAATAGCGAAAAAGGGAGGCGCAGGAGCTGCAAGGGAGGCCGTGAACTCATTTCCTCTTACATCTCCAACCCGCTCTTCAGCTGGACTGGAGGTATTTTAAACACGCCGTCACATCTGACGTTGTTGTGTTTGGGTTTCTTAAATCATACATTGAAGGGCTTTGACTGGGAAAAGATGGAGAGAGGGAGGAAAGGAGAGGAAAAGGGAGGGAGGATGGAAAATGAGGAGAGCCGGAGAGGATTTATGACCCTGTTCCCCTGGTCTCGTTACTTGCTGTAACTGGCCCCCAGAGTGGGATCGCAGGGTCTGAAACCCACAGCCCTGAGATCAGAGTAATGGAAATTCCACATTTCTGCACTGCTACAGCATGACGTCTGTAGGGCAAAGTAAGAAAAAAAAAATGAGAAGAAAACTGACTCAATTTCAAGAGAATAGTGATAAAAGTGATAATTGTGCATTAGGTAAGGAGCAAAATATCTCCTTTGTGAAATCAGCGTTTCCCCCCCCGGATTCATTCTTTTATTTGTGAAGAGAAGCAGACGTCAGGACGGCGGCCGCCCCGAGGTTGAGGAGGCGATGTGAGGAGGCGATGTGAGGCGGCGTGCTGCCAGAGCCCGGGTAATATCTTGACAGTCGCCGCTGTTCTCTAATAGCTCCCCACCAATGAGGGGAGGGTCTTTTACAAAGCCAATTAAGAAGAAGCACGGCTCGTAAAAAAAAGTGACAGCCTGCCACACCCATCAAGCAACGTACCACCGAAACCACTGAAGGCCGAACGCTCTTCATGAATATGATACATCACGCAGATCAAATGTTGCTTTAGGTTCGTCTCGTGCTGCTGCTGCTGCTGCGTGATGTTTAGAACGAGAACGAAAGATAAAATTCAGCTATTTCACTTAATTGTTTCAGTCATTTTTCAAGCTAAAACATTGTCTGGTTCCAGCTTCTTTTTCATATCTTTTTGTAAACTGACTATTTTTGGATTTAAGAAAAAAATAAGAATACGAAAAATATATTATGAATACGTCACCTTGGGCTCTGGGAAATTTGGGAGATTAATCAAGAAAAACAACAGGCAGATTAATTGATAATAAAGAATAATAATTAGTTGTGACAGTTATTTCACAAAATATAAATTATTCGATGTCTGAGATTGAAAAATGGAGTCTGAACTGTAAAAGGGTCGTGTTTATATTTTAAATGGAAAATATTGTGTTTAAATGCATTTTCATATTTTTGAGGGAAATAACAGGTGCAGAATTAAAAACACTTCTTTTTTTAAAATGCCAGTAAAATAAATAAACTGACGCTCAAACACTGATGAGAAAACATTTCAAATGTGAGTGTGTGTGTCAGCACACACACACACACACACACTCACATTAGCGCAGAGCTGTTGGCACCTGCCTGTTATCTCTTCCCCTCAGACCTGGTTTTCCATTGTGCTCCATGGGAGAGCTACAAATTGAGATCTCAAACATGAAGAGGGGGCAAATGACTCGAGTACAGGAAAATCAAATCCACTAATGTGTTACATGTGCAAATTCACAGGCCTCGTATCGGAGATTAATGTATTCCCCCTTTTATCGCAACGTACCTTTTTATTTATAATGGAGCCTAAAATTAAATTCAACCAAAGGACTCACCCTGAAGAAATGACAATGAACAGGAAATATATGTCGGGCGGATAATCAGATTTGCATGAATAAAAAAAAAAAGTGTTAACGTGAGGAATCATTTGTAGTATTCCTTTATTTGACGTTTTTGTGGTTAAAGACATACTAAACCATTTAGCAAAAAAAGAAAAAAATGTGATATTTAATAACCGGGGAGGAATAGGACGAGACGCAGAGCGGCAGGAGCAGCCTCGCAGGTAATCCTAGCCTGGTAAGTAGAGGTTTGGAACATGTCTTAACAGATCTCCACGGGTAATGACTCAACCCTAAAACCTTTACTGGTCTTGTCAAATATCTGCTGTGCCAAACTCCCTTTTCCCCTCTCAACCTGCTGGATCCATCATTCTCAAAATACACAGGTGCCTTCAAAATATTATGGTCGTGTGCAACGGCTGAAGAAAAAAACTACACTACCCATTTAGACTTCTGAAACTGGTGTATTACAAAAAAAAAAAATAGATATACTGTAACTTCAATCTGCCAGCATTTCTGCTTAGGCATTTATCTCCTTTCTCTCTAAATCCTGAAATTGCCTCAGAAGAAAAAAAAAAAAAAAAGAGGGGAGAGATACTTTCCCCCCCTCCTCTCTTCGCACATTTTCACAGAGTGGTGCACAACTTTCTTTCTTCCCCCTTTTTTTTTCTTTCTCCAGTGAAAATTGAAGAGGCTTTATGTCAAATGCGGCTAAAGCCAGCCTCTCCATATCAAACAACGCAGCGCGAAAATTACTGTGGCGATGATAAGGCTGCCAGATAGAGTGGGAGAGGAGAGCGAGGGGGGGGGGACTGAAAGGAAGTGACTCTACTCAATTATACTGCAAAATTGGTATGACTGAATATTTTTCATTCAGGTGACTGATAGTATCAGTGAAACTGCAATGCAGATAAATAAAGGAGCCTTCTGTCAAGAATAAACACCATTAATCATGAAGCCAGCTACTGCGTGACCGCCTGTCCCCCCGACTTACTCCATAGAGAAAGTATTAAAGAGGGGGGGTGGGGGAGGGGGAGGGGAACCAGTGACTGCACCGGAGAGGGCTGACCTATGAAGTCACACAGAATGGGTTTTGGACAGTTGGAGAGGAGGATGAAAAAGTGGCCTTCGTCTCCCCCCCCCAACCCTCTGCTTTTTCCGGTGACAGCGGCCGTAACCTGGACGCAAATTATCAGATGTGATTATGAAATAATCATCATGTAATTTATGGCTCCGCTTCACATTCCGTTTTAGTCTAGACAATATTCAAATGTGAATATTTACGGCTAAGATTTCTGTTCCTTTTTTTTTTTATGAAAAAAACGAAGTCCAGTGTCGTGTGTCGTGACTAAAAATGGCACCAAAAAAAAGATGTTGAAGTCCGGTGAAGATGCATTGAGGAGGCTGCACCAAACACAGCATCTCCTCCAGCTCCTACAAAAGCTACAGTGGAGCCCTTTTGTCTCTGCTATTGTTTTTGCGTTATGCGTGCGCGTCCGTGTGCATCGCGATGCTCGGCCTCGTCCCATCTGGAAAGGAGGTGTTGAGATAAGACTGTGGTCTTTATGCTAAGCAACACGCCGCTCCTCTATGCCCAGATTGGGCACTCTGACAACAGTTTATGTAAATAACAAAACACCCATAAAAAAAAAAAAGAGAAAGAAAAAGGAAGAAAATAAGAACCATCTCCCCGCCGAAGGCAGAGGACAGCGAGGGGGAAGAGTTATACGCAAACGGCGTGAAATCGCCGAGAATGTCTGGGTGCCTACGGAAAATAACATTCGGAGGTTGACAAGGTGATTGGCTCTTTTTACGTGAAAGCAACAGCTCACGCAGGCTTTAAGTCAATTATCTCCTTCCTGGTCCATCATGTCAGGCTGTGCAGTGATGACAGAGACGTGCAGCAGCAGCAGCTCGCTCTCTCTCTCCCCTGGTACCTCCAGAATACCTTCCAGTCAGGCCGAGGCCCGCAGCTGAACAAACACTCCTCAATGAAATAATCACCACACACACACACACACACACACACACACCTGCACCCGACCTCCACGCTGACAGAAAACACAGTCCGTGACTTTATACATGAGTCACACAGCAAGTTTTTCTTTCTTCAAAATACTTCTTAATCTGTTAATTTGTGTATAATTTTAAAACAGGAAATCTTATCATCTAAAAGGTGATTTAATTGTTAATTTTGTGGTTATAAGTACAGATGCTTTAAACAAATACATTTATTATAACATTTATTATGATAGACCAGCATACTAGGAAGTTTTTGATCACACATCCGCAATCAAATCAAAAAGGTTAAAGCTCACAGCTTTCTGTTTGCTTCCCAACTTTACATACTCCTATATGGACTCCTGGCTTTTTTTTGCCTAATTCTATTCCTAAATCCACACACACACACACACACACACACACACACACACACATGACTGCGCCAAAAGGTTGTGAGTCAATTGCTTATCCCGTAAGAATGTTTTGTTGTTTTAGTGGACTCTATTCACAGCACGAGGGCCGCGACTCCAAAGCAAACTCCCGATGCTGATAATTGACTTGTGACGAATACCTCCGTTTGTTCCGAGCGGTCGCCGCGGTGACCGAGAGCCGGCGCTGAGCCGCATGAGAGGGCTGTTTTGTTTTGCTGTGTACCGTGGTCGGGGCAATAAAGCTGGAATGAAAGGAGCGGTCTCTTCTCTTGCCCCCCCCCCGCCCCCCCACCCACAAACTCCCATTAAGCAGTCCCGCACAATGGTGGTGGCAGAGGGGACCAGAGCTCCCATGGAGAGCCTCCTCTTCACTGATCAATGTGTTTATTTAAGCAGGAAGCATCCTCTCCGGAGCACGATGGGCTCTTTCTCCTTTTGGTCGGGGGCTTAAGGTCAGCGGTTTTCAGACCAGAGGCATGTAGAGGGGAGAAGGAAAAAAACTTCAGGGAGGGAAGTTTTTCGCTGCTCCTGGATCAGTGCTTAAGGCTTTGCTTAAGTTGGGAGGCTTGTTGTTAGTTGGCATTGGTTTCATTATAAACTGGGGTTGCTGTAACTCTCTTGCATGTGAATATACGAGTACTCAGTAGAGCACCCCCCCCACCCCCCCTCCGGACCCCGAGGCTTTAATATTGAATGGCACATTGGTACCTTCCCCACAAGAATTCATAAACTAAACGATTAGCCTCTGTCTGTAATTGCGCTCTCCCTTGCCTAATAGGGGAGGTGAGGTAAAGAGTGGGGAGGCGAAAAAAACAAAGGACAGTTAATTTGTGATTTCCTCTGCTCATTTGAAGGCAAATTAAGTGTCAAACAGCTAATATGGAGCATATTTCATTTTATGAGCTTTTAATTTAATTCTACCACCTCATATCGCTGGGGCCCGTTAGCCGCGTTGCTAACGTCTCACGCCTCTCGCCTGGAAACCGGGGGCCATAAATAAACATGTTTCAATTAGGCCCTTCACGGTAATAGGATATGATTCTGTTCATTTGCCACGTACGGATGGCGGATGTGTCACCGCGGCGGAGAGGAAACAAGCTGCTGGGCGTTTTTTTTTTTTTCTTTTCTTTTTTCTCCGGCCACGGACGCCCGGTGGTGACTGGCTTTTTGCGTGCGTGGCAGGGGGAAGCTGGCTGGATTGATGGAACCGCCGCGGGGCCAACCCAACTGTAATTACAGGCCGTAATGAGAGGCTGCATGGGGAAGTACTGCAATAATAGTCCCTGTGTACTTAGGCATATCTTTGAGAGGGCTAATAACGATTAATTCTGCTCACCGAGGAGAACTTGTCCTAAAACAATTCAATATTTCTCCATAAGCCGCCTCCTGTCCTCCGATTCCGCCCCGAAGCGACGGCTGTACGCCGAACGCCTGTTTTCGCTCGGCTCCGGCTACAAGCAACATCGCCGAACCCCCATGCATCACTTTTTAAATCCTCGGGGACGCTCACTTTGTTTTTTGGCCTGAACTTCTACGCTTGGAAAGTTCGGCTGAACCTGGAAGTGTCATTAACTCTTAATTCGCATCAGGTGGTTGGACGCCAGCTGTAATGGCCAAACTGATGAGCGCTTCTTCTCACGGAGGAATTCGGTGCTGCTTTTTTAATCAAGCAGGCAATATCGCTGGGAAGCAGTGGAGGTTAGTTCTGCATGAAACCCACGGAAGTTCGCAGATAAAGTGTGCAACTGGATTTAAATAAGGCTGGCCGCTAAACAGCTGTCTTATAATAATGACAAATAGTTTCCCTCAGCGTAGCTTGTCATATTAAACAGCTCTATGCTTAATGGCGTGGATAAATAGGGCATAAGTAGCATGGCGGAGCGGCGCCGTGTTTTCCTGTGACAGCAAACCAAGCGCACAGATAACGCCTGTCCGGACAGAGTGACTGAAGACGCCGGCGCCGCGTAACTTCTCCCCCCTTAATTCAATTCCCTGGCTCTGTGTTGTCCCTCCACCCCCCTCCTCGCTCTCTCCCCTCCCTCCCCCCTCCCTCCCTAACCTGTGCTCCACATCGTACCAAAGCACTCCTGACGGATAACAAGCCGGGCTGTTTGTTCGCGCCTATGTTGCCAGCGCGTGTTCGCCCCATTATCTCTGCATAAGCTAAATGCTAAATTATATTTGCCATTTTGTTTGCAGTGACACGGGGCATCAATCACCTCCCTTTTTTTTATTTCCTCCTCCCTTTCCCCCCCCTAGCTGCAGCCCCCTGAGCAGGAGATGAGGGGTTGAGAGGTAGGGTGGGCCGGAGGCGGAGGGAGAGAGGGGGGGGGAGCATAAAAAATTCATTACGCTTAGTGGCACATCAGCAAGGGAGAGATATGACTCCTGAGGAGGAGAAGGGGGGAGTTGATAATGATGAAGAATATCAAACATAATGCGGCCCAAGTAGCTGCCCCATCCAATTTGTCCTCGTCGCGCGGTGATCGCTTCCTCCGTGTCTGCGGGTGAGAAGCAGGCGCCGCCAGGACGACGAGGCGTCTCCGAGCGAAGCGGTTTGGACGCGGAGAATACAAATAACGGAGGGAGTGAAAGAGACAAAAAAAAAAAAAAGAAGAAGAAGAAAAGAGTAATTTGTGCGTGAGTGTGTGTAAGTGAGTGAGCCGAGGGAATGCTTTGAAGCTCTCCGCTGACCTGGCCGCCGCCGCCGGAAGGGAAATGTGAGACTACTGTAACAAGACTTCCAATGCTTATAAATACTCTCTTACGAGGCATGACTCGTGTTTTTACTTTGCCTCATATTCGATATCCGAGGCGGGCGTGCGTTCGTGTGTCAGGAGCCCATCTGTGTCACATGTCAGCGGAGGCTTCCTTCCCTCTTGACAAGGCTTGATCACTGCTCTTATGAGAACCGCTCCGCCCCCCCTTCCCTTCGCCCCGCATCGCATTTCCTGCGTCTCTGACACATGTTCATTTGCGTGTCTCTGACATGCGGATCATGTTGCGCCCATGCGGGGACGCGGCCTTTTGATCCTGAAAGGCGAAAAAAAAAAAAGACAGAGGGGCGCCCTGGCAGCCAATGCGGAGGACGCTCCACGCCTACGGGCGGAAGGAAGTTTAGAAGGTTGATTCGTAACGCCATTAGGCGAGCATGCGATGCAGCTGAATGGGAAGGTGTTGTTAGGTGTTGGTCGTGTGACTTCTGAGAGACTTACACGTGGAGGGGGGGCACGGGGGACGGCTCGTAGATGTAACGTCCCTGCGTATGTCGGTCGTCGATCGGCACAGGAGCGTGGAAGGCGGGGAAGAACTGCGGCGCAGCTGTGTAGAATAAGGGAAAGAGAAAGAGGGAAAAAAAGAGAAATATTAGACATTTTACACTTTACAACACTTTACGGTCCCTCTAAAACATATTGTAACGCTCCTCCTCGCCTAATCTAAATAGCAGCTTTAATGAAAGGCAGCGGTGGATGGCTATCTTTCAACAGACCCGCCCAAATGAGACCTCATTAAAAGCAGCACCACTCCAACATGTTCAGCCGGGGAAGTCTCAAGGTTGATAGAACTCACAATAAGCGATAGCCACCAAATGGCAACGTTTCTCACCGTACCAGGCGTAACGTGGTTTTAGTGCCGAGGATAAGTACGACCAATGAAACATACAAAACGGGAAGCAAAACATTCTTTTCCGTTACAGTGTTTAGTCACAACTGCCAGAGAGAATCGAGAGGCTTCTTGTTTTTCTTTCTTCTCCCTCAAGATGAAACATTAAAACATTTGCATAATATGAGCTCCCGAGCCTTTCTTCTATTTTTTACCCCTGAAATTGCACCAATTCGCACTCATCTTCTAACATTAACTTCATTTCCACACTTCTTATAGACTAAAAGCTGGAATTTTGGTGTTACAACCTTTTTTTGGACAAGTTGCAACGAGCAAACAACGAGTGGGACTATTTCTGCTACCTGAGGGTCGGATTGTGAAACCCAAATGGGTTAAAACTTGCACGCGAACACAGAAACATTAAATGACTTAACACGCACACAGAGGGTCCCGCGAAGCAACAAATCACCTTTTCATTCCCATGCTACATGAACCCGATTGCCAGAACACGTCACTTTATTGCCTGTTACCGCCGCCGCTGCCAAGTCGCGTAGCACCGCCCCGAGGCGAAGCGTGTGTCAACATCTGCATACCTTCACGCAGCAAGTCTTCGAGGCTGCTAGCTATGTGTTCTTTGCTTGTAAACATTTGGACGTGTGCGCCAAGAGGGCAGATGGCCAAACAGCAGGGTGCCCGACAGCCCTCCGAGTGTTGCCCCCGACGCCAGAACGCAGCTGCATCGCCGGGGCAATGCAGCATGTGTTGACCCCCCCACCCCAGTACCTCTTAGGTCTGCTTACCTCATCACTGCTGCCAGCTTTGGGCCGACACATTTACAATTAAGACCAGTTGGGCATTCGGAGGAAAGTCTTAAAGCTAAATACAAGATTGTTAGCGCTAGTATGTTAGCCTGGGGCGTTGTAGCTAACAGTCCTAACAGTGTAAACTACGGCAACATGCTGACAGAGAAATGTGTACATGAGGGAGAACCAGAGGTCAAGTGCTAAACTTTAGCACCAAACTGTTAACGGCTGTAACCGCCACATGAGGAGTGGAGAACGGCGTCCGTGAGCTAGCTAGCGTGGCTTGGGGCTAACATGTACGAATGTGCACAAAAGCAAGGAGAAGCTTGGACAACAAAACACAAAAAGAGAGAGTGAATTCATTTTCTGCTACGGTAGCTAACACATCACTCTAAAGCAAATAGTTGTTTCTTCTATCAAGTTGAGGGACTTAAGGGGGACAGAGGTGGGTTCAAACCGATATCATGTAACCCGAGTAATATCCTCAGACTTTGGAAAGCTCTCTCCAGAGCCAAAGACAACATTATACATTTGTTTTCACTGGGTTTATAGTACTAACTGTGTAGTACTTCGACATGTTGAGTGCCTGCAAAGTGCGTAAACACAGAAACCCCCACACCTGTAGCAAAGAGGCATCCCTGCAAGCGCTGACACCTTATTTCCCCGTGCTTATGCCCCAGAAAGCAGCATTTATTTTTGCAGATTGCATCTCCTGAATGTGGACATCTTCCGTTGTGAGGCGATATATCACATCTTTTGAGGTCTTGTAGAGAGTTGTGGAGGTAGAAAAAAGTAGGGGATCGATTGGCTCTTCAGGTGAGGAATCAACTCACAAAGAACTCTTAAAGCCAAGTCCAAAGTAGTCCAAATTCACTTGAATTCACCCTCAGGTATCATAAAATATTAGAGCACATTAGGGTTTGTTTAAAATGAGCAAACAGAAAAACTTGCGCAAACTTTGGAGAAACAATTCAGGGCTTTTTCAGCCTGATTTCACAACAGCAGAGATACCATGGAAGTGGTAAAAGCCTCCTCCAAGCAGCCCTGGCAGATATCTGACCACTCCGTCTCTGTTTGATAGTTTTCTCCCGATGACTCAGTTTTGACTTGGCTCACGTCGGCCGATTCCAGAGCTGCCGTGGGAGGGAATGATGAAGGATCTCTGCGATATAGAGGTGGTAGACAAGGGCAGGATCTGCTTTGTTTACTCTGCACAGCTCCGCTCCGAGGCTGCCAGGCCCTCGGCTGTCAAGAGTCGGAAACGGAGCCTCGGGTTCACCAGCGTCTACGTCCCGCGTTCTAAAAGCTCCACGTTCTCTAATCTCACTGATCCCGGCCCACAAACCTCCTGTCCTGTTGGGTAATGAGGGATGACTGTAGAGATTACAAACTGTGAAATCATTTTCCGAGACCCTACCCCCCTCCAACCCCCGCAACGCACACCTACGTTCCCACATCCGCCACTCCTCATTGAATTTCCCAGACCCCCCCCTCCCCTCCTATGTTTATGTCTCTGGAGCTCCTCACTCAGCACAGCCCTGTGTCTGGATTGGACTCCTTTTTCATTTTTTTCTTGCTCCTTCATCACTCTTTCCCTCCCAGCCTCCCCCCTCCGGCTGCGGACGCATGGCAAAGCGTTCCGCTGAGGTTTATTTAAATCCAACTCTGAAGTTTACTTTACCAAGGCCCTATCTAAATAGAGCCTGCCACCTCCTTTAACGCCAGCCCGGCTCTCCATTAGCGAGGCAAACAGCTCTGTGTCACTGGAGGGAATGTATACAGTTGCAAAGAACAGAGGGAGAAGGAAAGAGGGGGGGGCAGTGTTTCCTGTAGGGACTCCTCACTGTTTACTCCGGGACTAAATTGCCCCTGCTCTTCTGGATGTTTGGGGGGCATTCACATCGTTCTAATACAGAATGCAGCTGGAGGGCACGTAGGAAAACCAACACACGCGCCATCATTTTTTGTTTTTTTACCTTCCCACTGCGGCCACACTCCGGCATTCCTCAGCAAAGTGTAATCACGACGGTTTTGTCCCGGTTTGCATTTGGTAAACCGCCGCTGGGCAAAGCGAGAGGGATTAAAAGGAAGTCATCTCAGAGAAATCAGCAAAAGTCACAATGCGTATCGTAGTTTGCAAACTTTTTTTTAGAGGAAACTTTTTATTTTATAGCTCTCTACCAATTCATCAGCACTTCAGAACTCTTCTCAGACGTTTTAATGACTCCAGAGCAGTAGTATTCATTTTTTTGGGGGATATTTTTTTCCTTTTTTTTTTTAGATTAAAAGGGACGGAAGTCATTAAGACATGATTACAAATGGGTATTAATGAAAGGGCAATTAGAGGCAAACTTTGACCATGCTCATTAATTCTAATTCAACACAAACACACCGTGCTCAGGACCAAAAGCCAGCTTCCCCTTCATTAAAGAGAGGATGGTAATTGCCTTGTCCTTTATTGGACACTTGAATAATTTCAAAAGAAGAAAGGGGGGGGGGGGATAAAGCCTAAAGCACATCATTTGCAAATATCCTTATTGGTTAATCTCCTTTCATAATGGCGGATTTTAACCACAAAGAATCTTGGAACGCGTGTGATGTGATACTCGAGGAGAATTTGAGCCGTCACTCACAATTTCCGATTTGTGTTTTTGATAATACACAAACAAATCTTTCCTCTTTTGTTGCCAACTCAGCATTGTGAGTTTATTGTGTTGACATGCTTAAAAACCTGAGCGCCTCCTCTCCTCTGGCGAGGGGTTCACTGACTCTGCTCTAACAGAGTGTCACCCGCAGCCGGGGGGACGAGACGCTCCCTTCCATAAACACTGCACTTCTCGTCGCCGCTCCGCTGCGAGAGCACAAAGAGCCACTGACAGATTGTCATAAGCGACTAAGGCGGAGTGAGAAAAGGGCTGCTGGGGCCTTTGCTCCAGAGGTTTGTGAATTGCTAATGTGGAACATATGAAGCCTGTGCCGGGGCTGCGACTGCCAGATTTCATTATGCCACCTCTCTCCGGGCTCGTGATCTCACCGCTCAGGCACGCTCGTCTGCAGCGAGGCCCGCCGTTACGCCGTAACTCTGCAACACGAAAAGATGCCCCCGAAATTTGTTTGCAAGCGAGTGTGTGCAACTTGTGTTGGCTTGTTTCTGGGAGTGAGAACAAGAACATGAACTTGACTTGTGCAAAAAAAAAACACAGGATGATGCAGCTCTCTGTGTTTTTCATGTTGGCTTTTGTAGAAGTGGTCTTTTTACCTTTACATTCATTTTATTCCTGAACACATTTTGCATATGAATCTGATGTAGTGCAGTTTCACAAGAAACTACGTGGTGTTCTGGGTAGCGTAAAAAAGTCTCAGTCTAGAGCCAGTGTTTGTTCTGTCCTTTCTGGGCTTCCATAGAAACGTGGCAGTGCACCTGTTCGCTATGTAAGGGCACATTATAAGCTATAGATTCTAATATGATATATAATTTCCACAGATCCCCTCCAACTGGCCCTTTTACAGAATGACAGGAAAATAAATCAGTTTGTCATTCAATAAGAAAAAAATGAATCACGCTATTCAAAAAAAGCTCTTGTAACCCTTCAGCTTGAGGGCGTATTTTCTCTTTAGTAAACACATATCAGCTAACAGAATGTTTAGCGTTGACTCTCTGGCTGGCAAAGGAGAAGGAGAAGCCCCAGACCATCAGCAGACGTGGGGTTTGTGTGCCGGCTCTCTTGTGAAGGCAAAAAATCCGCCTCTGATCAATCCCTCCACACCCCCGTCTCTCATCGTGTTTGCTTACACTGAGACCTCAAGCTGTTTGGACATGTAAATAACACTTTCCGAGACTGTTTAGCTAAGCTCAATGGGAGTTGCTGTTGACTTTTGGAGCGCTTTGCTTTAATTACGGGGTCCCAGATTGTTTCAGGTCTAATGGCCTAATTACCGCTGTATAAATTAGCCTAATGTTCTCGCCGCGCGGAGCTTTCTCTACTGTATCTTGACGCTCGGGCGCTAGAACAGAGGAAGCTTTTATTCAGCAAAGAGCAACAGCGAGAAGGAGGGAGAAGAAAAGCCAGCAGAGAGGTTAAATAACAGAAGAAATGTAAAGTCGCTTTGCCAATCTCTCTGCCATTCATCATATACACAAGGCTGGCAGATCACACTCTGCCCTTCCTCTGTAAATCAATGGATTTTTTCCTCTCCTCTCTTCCGCTGTGCTTTCCCACTCTCTCTGTCTCTCAGGCTCTCGCACACTTAAACACAAACCATCTCTCAGAGGATGAATGTAATTACGGCGCTAAAGAAAAACAGAACAGAAGAGACTTCAAAAAATAAAAAGGGAGAGAGAGAGAGAAATGTCAGCTATGTTCCCTGTTCACACATATACATTCCACGATGCTCGATGTCGGGAGCGATTTGTTTGTCTAGACTGAACAAGATGGTGAATACCCATCCTTCCTCTTCGTGGTTCTACCCGTTCTCTGCATATTTGCACGGAGACTT
Source organism: Chelidonichthys spinosus (assembly GCA_029853015.1). Taxonomy (NCBI): domain Eukaryota; kingdom Metazoa; phylum Chordata; class Actinopteri; order Perciformes; family Triglidae; genus Chelidonichthys; species Chelidonichthys spinosus. Next base: position 15,963,889 of record CM056837.1, read on the forward strand.
AATGTTCCAGCAGGTTATCTCTTGGTGCCACTTTTTACAAAGTTATTTTTCATTCAGCCGCTACGCCGCTCACACCATCCACTTGATAAGCAACAATTCGCTGCCAAACTTTATCTAAAATTTTACTTTTTTTTTTTATTGTAAAATATCCATTTGCAGGACATTTATCTGAAATAATATACCATAAGAACCCCCTGATTTCAGCAACCAGGATGAAGGGATTAAGCTGTAGGCTGTGCTCCTTCCCCTCTCTGCAAGTCCCACAAATATCTTAATGGAACTCCGGCATCTGCAAGACATTTACCCAGCCGAGTCAATCCTAACAAATTGCACGCCAGCACGAGGGCCCTTTTGCCTTTGCTACAGAGTGGAGCTAAGCACGCACACCGCTCTTGCAGGGCCCCCCCCAGCACCATCCCCTTCCCCTCCCTCCCCCTGTATCCCAGCGTGGATCAGGGAGTGAAGGTTATTTCACGAGGCCTCTGCGGAGCGCCAATCTATCTCCTACATTTGGTGAATTTCTCCAGATTGGGATAAGCTGGGGAGCAGAACAAAGCGCTGTGCGTCGGCCCTCCCCCCTCGATCCAGCACCCTCTCTACCCTACCTCCACCCTGCAGCCTCCTCTCTCCCCCCACCCAGCTGGGGAGAGATTTACACAGCAGTTTAGTAGCTGAAACACTGCGCTACACCTCTTTCCACCTTCCCTCTCTTTATCTCTCACATCTGTCTATCTCCCCCTCTCCAAACAATGATACCTCTCAGAGAGAAGGGAGTTGATTTAAACCTCAGGTTAACTCACCAGGACTTTGCTACATTTATTTTGCTTCAACATCCCCCACCCTGTGTGATTTATTCTTCTCAAACATAAGGCCTCTTTAGGGTTTGATCCTTTTTGAGATCTTTATTCAGGAATTGGGGTCACAGAAGAAATGAAAAGATGTATTCTTTTTTATTTATTCCTGTATCATAAATGTATGATAAATTATTCGGATTTACTGCGACATCTATATATGAGCCGAGGTGATATCAGTGACAGTGTCGGTGATTGCCACGGCTGAATCTCCGGCTGCCCTGTGACAGACTGACCCGTGTCACCGCCGCCTCCCGGGGCCCCGACGCAGGTGACACCGCGTAGACTGCATGTGGCTGCGCGATAGTGACTGTCAAGCTAATACACCTGCATTATAATAACACACCGGGCCGGACGATGCTTGGGGAAACAGATAGCTTCTCAATTTTGATGCATGCTGCGATGCCGCTGACCAAAGCCGGGCCATTTAAATGTAATTTTTCAAAAATGTAGCCACAAGTAGTTCTAAATGCATATCGCGCACTATGAATATCAGCTGGCAGACTTTAATCTTGGTGAAGAGTGGTAATCCATCACGGGGACTGTTTTGTCACCTTTGTTTTTTATGTCAAACATTGTGCATTATAATGTGGTTAAAAGAAGGGGCTGGATTAAAAAATGGTGCATTCAAGGGCGTCCAAGATTTCGGGGTGGATTGCCAAAAAAGCTACGCATTCATTTGCTGTTTTGCAGCAAAACTTGCAGCGTGTTGTCTCAAGCGGGTTTTCGGTCTGCTGGTTTTCATGTGTTCAACCAGTGGCTGCCTAGAAGGTGGGAAATCAATCTAAGACCGTATTGTATCCTTTGGAAAATGGACACACATTCAAAACCACCAGCGCAGTCCTTTTAATATGTTTTACACTCAAATGGCATTTCCCCCCGAACTGTAAGTCTATTCCTCTATTTTCCACCAAACCCATACAGACATGCGACAAAGTCTGTGCAAGGCCTCTAGAGGTACGTGGTCATTATTTGGGCTAATGGAGAAAACTGTGTGTCACCGGGCAAAGACAAAGCCCGGTGTCACGGCAATCAGACAAATGGCTGCTGGGCTCTGCGGGGCCAGACAGGGGTCGATGTTCCTGCACCAATTAGGTGTTGTGCGTGCGACAACAGCTGGAACTCTCCGATTCTCTACCTCTTTCCACTCGCCCACTCTTTTGCGTTGCCGTCACCTCAGCCTCTCTTTCACCCTCACTCTTGTGTCGTCTTCCTAATTCTTTCCGTTAATCCTGTCTATCTCTTTTTCTTTGCTCTCTCTCTCTCTCTCATTATTCAAAGCGCATCCTTGTGATCTCTTCCCCTTTTCCCTCCTCGCAGCATCCCAAAACAAGGACGAAGTTGTAATCCGTTTACGGACACCCCTGTCAACACATTCCACCCAAATAATCCGAAAAGACTTACAACCGGGCCTAGGTACTGTCAAGGGAAAGGGGAGCGGAGAAAGAGAGCAGAGTGCACAGGGAAAGGCAAGCGAGAGGCATAGAGGGAGGAGAGAGAGGAGTGGAGGAGCAAGGCAACAGACGGAGGGAACTTGCGTCACAGCAATTTGAGTCTTTGTCACGCAGGTGGCGCCCAGGGGTTCCCCTCAGCCCGGGCAGAGAGACAAACCGGGGCCCATGTAAACCTTAAAGAGGATTAACCCTGCCGGAGCGCTTTAATGAGACCTGAAAGTGGCGGGCACTGGAGAGCCCCACTGATTGAGCCGCGCTCGAGTCGGCTCCCAGCGGTCCACCGGGGCCCAGTGGCCCAGCAGCGCTGCTGCAGCCCCGTGGCCTACAGCTGCCCGCTCACACTGAGCCACATCAAAGCGGGCCCTGTCTGGGAGAACCCCGAGATGGAAGGGGAAGGGGAGGCGGGTGGGCATAGGGGAGGTGGAGAGAGTGAGTGAAGAGAGAGGAGGGAGGGAGATGAGGGTGCCTGGATGGAGGAATCCCTTATCTCCTCCTGAGAGGATGCTGCTCTGTGGTGCGAGATTGTCTGGAGCTGCCACCTGTCCCAGGCATCTTTAAAGGCAACACTAAAGCCTGTGATGGGCCTGACCTCCTTGAGCTCCCATTCTTTTATGTCTCTCTTCATTTTCTGCTTTGTTACACCCCCCCCCCCCCCTCCTGCTTCTCCACTCTCTGGCTCTTCTCTCTTCTTCTCACCCCTCTGTCTCACTTATACCCTCAGACTCTGACTCCTTTCCTCTTTTCTCCAGTGATATCTTACATTTCACCAGCCTGCTAGAAACATTGTAATTACACTGTGTTCATCAGCCTCCTCTCCGTGTAGAACAATATATACTTGCGACCCTCCAGAGACGAGAGCAAGATAGGGGTTGTTGGCTGAAGGGATAAGGGCGCTTATCTTTGCCACGATGTGAGAGGAATGCAAATACAAAAAAAAAGGAGCGATGAGATTTGGATACAAGGGGAAGCAAACATGAAGAAAGGCATGAAATAACCGATTCTCCCGTAGCACACAGAGGTGATTATCCTACTGGAGACTACACAGGCTAACTTGAGGAGAAGAAGAAGCCGAGGAGAAGCTCCCGTGAGCTTTTAGTCTTGTTGTTATTTTATAGTATCGTGTTTAATTTTTTTGTTGCCAATGGCGTTTTTGTTGGGAGTTGATTCTCCTTTCGGAGAGGACAAGACGCAGCAAATCTTCATTTTTAAGCCGTCGCAACATCAGCGAAGCATTGTTCCCCGCTCGCCTCTGTGACTCGACCGATTAACCAATCTCATTTGAAAAGGACGTAAAAACACACTGACAGATGTTGCGGCGATGATACCAAGAAACGCTGACTGTTCTTCTTTGAACATCTTAAGTTCTCCGGAAATTCTTCTTAATTCTTCTTAGTCCCCTTCACATTTAATCTCGTCATTGTTAATGAGAGCTGCCATTTTTTTTTTCTCTCTCCGAGACGATCCCGTTCACACGCGTCGGGCTCCGCCATGCGATCACCACATGACCTTAAGACGGTATCCGCGGCACTTCAAACTCTGCTTAACCCCCTTAAATCATCATGCGCTACAATAAGGGGGGCACATGCATGTGAGAATATGACCGTCTTTACAGCGTGAGATGCCTCTAATAAGCTGTATAAAAGGGGATCATCTGATTATCCCTGGTGCGCTGGACCAAGGGGCCACAGCAGAACCCATGTTGTTCTTTCTTGATGAAAGGAGGTGGGTGGAAGGGATCCCTCTCCATCGCCTGCAGTGTGCCCGGGGCTTCTCTGTGCCGGCGCACCGCTGGGGGACTACATCGTGCCACCACGCTCAAAAAGCCAATATTGAAACAATCACAAAGACAAACACTTACCCTTGAAACAGGCACGTGTCTTCTCACCCCAGGCTGTCCTCTGTACTCCCCAGTTCTTTTGGAGGGGGGGTGTTTGAACCTGCCAGTACTTGCCCATGTTTAAACCAACAAGAGGCCAGGAAGTTTGTTCTTTCTGTGCAATTTCAGAGCTCCGTTGTAACTTTTCTTCCACCTACACTCACGCTATAATTGCCCTTTTTTTTGTTGGACTCTCATTGCAGCTCTCGCTCCTTCAAGACATATACGGAAAAGGTCCCGTGCAGTCCGTATGAACTAGACCAAGCACTGTAATTAACTGCGGAGACTAGAGAGGCCATTGTTGTGCGGATCACGTTCGGGTCGGTGACAGCTAGCTCATTCAGTTCACTGGTCAGCTGCATTTTTGATATGGAGGCAGACAGACGGATGCCGGGGCCAGCGGCCGGCGTGCTACAGCCCAGTAGACCTGAGATCAGCCCTGCACAGCAGTTTAGAGTTTAACCCCTGTGACTGGACACCCACCACCCCCCACCACCGCAGCATAAAAACCCCCAGACGGGGGGGTTTGCAGCCATGGCTCAGTGTTCTCCCGCTAGCTTTTTCCAGAACACAGGGCCAGTGTGATCCAGGTAGCAGTCACCTTTGGCCAGGCTCAGGGAGCAGGGTTACTGTGATACATGTGAAGGAATCCTCCAGCCAAGAGATCCATACCTCCACAGCCTCTAGCTTAGCAGGCATGGTTTCTGAGATCAGTCAAGGACAGCAAGGCTTTGGTGTGGGGATTAGGCCCCTGGCAGCCAGATCTGGGCTCGTTTTTTTGTTTAAGGAGCTAACCCAAAGACTACTGGACTGATAGGCAGCCATCACATCCGGGAGAGACAGTTAATGTGTCGCCTCTACTTTCAATGACCTACTGTATCACAGTTACAGTACAACCACGCGCCAATATACTTTAAGCATTGTTTCTAAAGCTTTCCTCCAAGTTGCCTTCATTTCAGAGCAGTTTTAACATTTGCAAGAGGGGCCAATGGGAAAAAAAAGGATGCGCTTTAAGTCCCTCCACGGATGTGTTTAGAAAGAGACACTTTAAAAGAAGGCGATCCCCTCGGAGGAAGCAGGGGGACGCTCCGCCAGCAAGTGGACTCGCTGTTGCTGCAGGACCGCTGACCGGCTAATCGGCGCACAATGTAAACAGATGTCGCCGTGGCGCATCCCATTCACGCTTCTGCACAATTAAGATCTTAAAACAACGACTTCTCCCTCATTAATCCTCATCTCAATCCCTTTTCCTCCTCATCCCGCAGCAAAGCCCCCACGTATTAGCGCCATGGTTAAGAAGGATGTGTGGACTCTTATCCAGTGTTTGCCCAAGAAAAGCGGCTAAGACTCAGGCACCGCCACAATTAGCAATGTTAACAATAGGGGCGACGGTTTCCTTCGTGCTTTTTTCCCTTTTTATTGCGCAGAAGTGGGTGTAAAAAAACCCGAGTAAACACAGTCTTAGTCCACGGTCGTAAGAGGAGTGGGAGATCACAAGTCTGGGTGAATAGCAGAGATTTAGCAGAGCCCCTGAAGATCCCCCCTCTTGCTTTCTTCTTGTTGTTCGACTCCTACGCCTCCCAGAGCTTCGCCACCGTGTTAACGACCCAGCGGCCAGGTGTGGGGAGGCTGCAGGTGCCGTCGCATTTAGGCACATTAAGCACTGACACACACCAGCGCCAAGAGTAATCGGATTTACCTGGCTGTCTGCTGCGTGGCGCACTATGCAAGCGCAGCACAAAGGCTTAGGGCCCCCTCTCCATCACCAAAACACACACACACATGCACACACCTGGGATTAATTTGGGAGGTGACAAAGCCCTCATAGAGACGGACTACCGCTGGCGGAGTACGGGCTGTGTGTCTGGGCTCACATGCGTGTGGAACCAGAAACCAGAGCGGGAGCCGGTGGCTTTTTTTTTTTTTTTCTTACACCTTGTGGTGCAGGAGTGGTGACAGACGCTACAGGCTTCTGGTTCAAAGCGGCTGAGGAGGGGGAGCGGAGGCTTTTAGGGGAACCCTTTGGTTCTACTGACCCTCAGACTGCCGGGGCTCACGGGGATTGAGCTCTGGTTGCTGGGTTCAATCAGACAGAATGGGACCGCCGCCTTTAGGGACACCCCATGTCCTCAACACCTGGGGCCAGGCGGAGGTGTTTTACACCGCAATGCTCTCATCTCAGATCATAAGTCTTCCTGAGCAGACTCAGGATCAGAGCATTGACATCAATGAAAAACACTAGAGACTTCAGACTTTTTCAGTGTGATTTTTCCGTCTTTGTTGGCGATTTTTCTTATCTTGTTTTTGTGTTTTGTGTATATATCTACTATTATGTAGATGTATGTTATTAGTGATTATTGATTGAATGATTTTTCACCAGTCCAAAGTGGCTTCGAATCACTTGTTTGGTGTCACCAATAGTTGAAGGACTCAATTCACAATTATATCAAAAAGAGAATAGCAGGGTGCAACAGGCAAATGCTTTTTTTCTTCACAAATCAAATTAAATGATGGCAGATAAGTTGATTTTTGTTTCGGCACAAACTTGAATGAATGAATGAATAGTTTATTTCAGTTCTAAAAATATACAATCAGCAACCGAAAAAGGAATAGGCTGAAGCCAAGGCTTATTTTTGCCTATCCTATACAATCCATAAAGATAGAATAACCAAGAATATCAGCAAAAAAAAAAAGTTTTATATTTAAATGTTGAAGAGGCAGTGCCTTTAAATGTGGAAGAAGCAGTAGGATAAAATGTGTGTTCATCATGCCTGCAGCTTTCCAGCAACCATCACTGTTCTCCCCGCCATTCTGTATGATTGCAAGTCTTCCAGCTTCTTGAGCCCCGAAACACAAAGGAAACCTCTTGAAGCTCTACGGCCCTTTTGACTTTTCCTGCTGCTTTTGAACTCTCCATTTCAGACTGTGACTTTTCCACATGACCCCAAGCCTCAGAGTGCCCCCCCCCCCTCCCCCCTTTTCCTCCCCCCTCCTACCCCCATGGCTTCACTGGTCTGGAACCTCCAGAGCTCCTTCACACATACCCACACACATACATTAAATGAGAAGTGGCAGTGTTGCTGAGTTAGGTCAGGATGTAATGGGCAGTAATGTTCGGCCCTCGAGGGCCCCCGTCCGCAGCGCTGGTTGTGAGTAACCTTTCCCTTGAAGAGGTAGATTGGTGACTCTCAGGAACCCGAGCACGAGGGAGCAGTAGTTAATGAAGTGGCTGAATAAATAGAGTTACAGTATACGGTCGGGGTCCGCTGGACTTTTCATTACTGCCACTGGATTAAAATCGCTCCGTCCCACTCTGTCTGCCCCAATTCAGAGCCAGTTTAACCAAACTAAACAAGCTATCACATCAAATCCTTGTCTGCGGGCTAAGTCCTGGCTACAGTGGCCGCCGAATTAACCTCCTAATCAGCCTCTTACTCCCCAATCATCTATCTCCTGTTCTCTCTCTCCACATACACAGCTTTACTTTCATCTGGCTCCTATTGTCTATCGCACCTTTTTTTCCTCCAAATTATCTTCGGTATCTCACTCAAGCCACAGCTCTCCCTTCACCTCAATCTCTCAGGCTTCATCTCCATTACTCTCTCACTCTCTCCCCCTCTTTCTCTCACACAGTCTCTGAGTCCCAGAGAGAGAGAGAGTAGGGGGTGGTGAGGTTTGACGCGGCGCTGCTTTGGGGCTTTGAAGTGTGTGTTGATGAGGGAAAGCAGAGTACTGTGTTCAGACAGGCCCCTAATGAGGGAATTAAGAAGCTACGCTGGCCGTTCCCCATACTAACTTCCCAGGCACAAAACAAGACAAGTGTGCATGCAAGTGTTCACAAAGGTGTGTGTGTGTGTGTGTGTGTGTAGTGTGAGTGCTAATCTGTCAGATTTAATCAAGCATCTCACCTACAGTAAAGAGATAAACCTGATCTCACCCGTTAGGGTCCTTACCAACATGTCCTTGAGCTGTGTACTTTCTTTGCTTCACAAAAGTTTTCTACTCTAAGAATAACACCAACTAGTGGACTTACCATAGTGGGGGTCTAGGTAGCCGTTGCGGGGGTCCATGGTGAACAGAGTGCCTCGGTATGGGAGGGCATGCTCAGTCAGGTGGGGCAGGGAACCGTGCAGCTCCTTCTTGAGCAGGGAGGGGCGATCCTCTGTGGAGGTGGACGGCTCCTCGCTCACGTTCCTGTCGGGGCCACCGGGCGTCGGGGCCTGGGAGCTGATGGCATTACGCCTCTCGCGGTGGTAGGGCGTGCCCGACCTTTCGTCCTCTGCAAGGGGAGAGAGACAGAAAAGATAGGAGGGGAATCTTATGTTAAACAATGATATATGCATATTTATTTGGAGCAGGTATAAGAATAAAAGTTGGGAGCAGATAAAGAGAATCCATCTCCCTCCCTAGTTGGGTTTCAGACACACACACATGTCCTGAACACCCATACGCGTGGTGAGGAATTCAGTTCACGTAGAAGGCGCGGGTGAATCCGGAGATCAGCTTTGTACACTTAAAACCTACTGGGCATTATGGCTTTCCACTGCAGCAGATGTGGGAGTTCAGAGGCAGACGGTGTATGAGCAAGCGGACGCCATGGATGAAAAAATCCCAACCTCTTCCTTTCGCACAGCATCCGAAAAAAAAGTCTGTTCTTAAATTCAGCTCTGTCTGTTTTATAAAGAAATGGATTCCCATGGAGGAGGCAACGCAGGCTTTTCTGTCTGCATTCCAAGCTGCCCATTAACCGGAATCATGGGTTGTAACCACCCTACCCTCCTTCATTCTCTCTCTCTCTCTCTCTATCTCTCTCTCTGTCTCTCTCTCTCTATTCTCAAACTAAATCTGTCTTACTCTGACGGCAAAATTAGGAGGAGCGGGGTCTCTGGAGAAAGCTTCCTGGCATGCTGGGCAAAGAGGATAAATGTGGAGTTGAGTTCAAGGGCTGAGGTCCGCCAGAGAGATGTGACCCTTGACCCTTGGCCCAACCTCTGACCTGACATGTATATAGGTCAGCCAGCCTCCTGACCTGGCATTAGCCTTTTCTGTAGTACGATACTATATAGACTCAGAAACTGGCATAGGATGTCACACTGATGAGGGCTAAAAATGCCTAAAGATGCGTTGTGGGACGTTGACTACTCCATCAGCTGCTGCTGTGAACTAAGTTGTGATTTCACCACCGAGGGTGTTGGTCATCAGTTTAAAGTGTCGTCGTGCTGGCGCCAGCCGTTCTGCAGCATTAGCAGCCTATAGCGGCGCAAGGCTCCCCCCCACTCTTCGCACTGCAACCCAACAGCATCCAACTGCCAATTAAGACCAGTGGACGGGGGCCAGATTAAAGAGCACCACCTAAAGCACTGGAAGAGGGCCGTCCACGTTGCACCACTTCACAGAAGAAGAGAATGAGATTGAGAGAGGCGAAGAAGAAGAGAGCGCAACCCACGGGTCCCTCTTTTATTCCCCTCACTCTCCCACATCCATTACCGGCGTTGGGGCCAGCCGCGCCTCGGCGCAGCACTGGCAGCGGTTTCAAGGATTCTTAACGCGGAACTGACAGCCAGAGAGGCAAGCCACTCTCATCCGCGGGAAATGACAGTGTCAGTTATGATATAAGTATTTAATCCTATACTGCGCAGCCAGTGATCTTATTAAGGGAATAATGGCACTTATACGGTTAAAGCTGGATTAATAGGTCTGCTCTTGCAAAAGCGCAATATTAACATAAAGGGATTTCGGAATTGGGTTCATCTCCTGACATGGATTGGATGAAGTGGAGACTGTGAACTACGCTGCGAGCGAAGCGCCGCTAGGGGCGGAGCACGCCGCTGTGTGTAGCACGGGCATACTCTTTCGCATTCAGAAGATCTCGCATTGCATCTTGGAAAGCAAAATCTGTGTGCATATTTGTGACTTTGTTCCAGATATTTGAGTATTTATATATGGATGCGTCACTGGCGCCTCGGATAGTGTAGCAGTAAGGCCGTTGGGTACTAAATCTGGCGTTAAAACATCTTCTGACTGCTTGCTTTAGAAAATTCTTATTTTTCACTGTTTTAATGTCTTTTCCCCTCTTGTTCTTCATTTCTTTCTTCTCCCTCTCCTTTACTGACCCCCACTGCTATTTAGATAGGTCTCGCTCCCCCAAGGGAGGTCAAGCGACTAATAGTTCAATCACAGCAGTGTCACAGTCCCACCATCCCCCTCCAGTCACCACAGAGGGGGTTCATCATTCTACCATATACCACCTTAAGGGGCTTCATTACTGCAGTGTATAGCACCTTAAATGGTTAAACAAACACTCAGCAGCACAAGGGTCAATTGACTCCTCGGAACGGTGGAAGAGGAGCAGAAATCTCGTGTGGTTCCTCTCCTGTACCTGCTGGTGGAAACCTTTTTGTGCCCTTACAGCATGCCGGGTGTTTCAAAGAGTGGGCTAATGAAGACGGAGCAGACGCAGGTAAACACGTGCAACTTTGAAAAAGTTCAACCACGCAACACTTCTCCAACTCTGACCATCAGCCCAACAGACCTTTCCCCCTTTCCCCTCCCTCATTTTTCATTCCTCTTTTATTTCCTTCTCTTTTCCCATGGTTGCGGCATCCAGTCCTCCACCAGTTTGCAGGTCTATTCAGCCCAATACAAATGCAGCAGGCCGGTCCTCTGTGGACCAGAGGAAAGCATGCCTCTCAAAAAAACAGAAAAAAAAAGAACTATCCAGCTCCCTCTCTCTCTCTATGGTGATTGAATTTCTTAACATCTTTTCAAAAAGCGCTTAAATGCCTGGAGGCGAGAGGAAGAAACAAGCTAATGGTGGATGGGGAGCACTGAACAAATTTCAGAGCCCTTTCCTGCTCGCGTTTGAGGTTGAAAGCAGGCTCCTGCCTTTCAAGTTTCAAAGTCCTCCTTCCTCCCGCAGTGTCACTGAAGGATTTGAAAAGAAGGTAATTGTGCTCACTGCCGTCCTGATCAGAGCACACGCCCCAGCTCTAGTATTTCAGGAGCTTTCTCTGCCACTATTATGGTACCTGGTGCTCCATTCCTGCATTCTTCCTCCCTTACTACTCCCTCTCTCTCTAACCCTCTACAAATGCACTCCCTCTTGCTCTCCCACACTTGCTTTCTATCCTTCTTTCACCCCCAGCAAGCCACTCATTAAATCCTAAAGCCCAGGTTTCTCCCTTTTTCCCCCTTGTCTGGGGTCTCTATTGTAGAACTCTGGTATGAATACCTTCAGAGGAAAACCCTATGTTTGGCCTTTAATATGGCGGCATAAAAGAGAGCGTGGATGCAATGACAAAATGAAATTTTAAAAGAGATAATGAGATATGGAGTGGGGCCAATTCCTCTTAGACTTGGGCTCTGGGACAAGGGTGGGGGTGGGGGTAAAGTTAAGGGTGCCCAGGCAATTCAAAGTGAAACAAAATCCTCGGCTTGTTGTTTTTGAAGGTATTTTCAAGAGGCAGAGGTTAAAAACAAGGCTTGCTGTTCCTTCACATGCCAATCTGTCCTTGACTCTCAAGCATCCGATTTGCCCTCCGGCCCGCACTAAGTCAGTCAGACTCCCAACCTGGGGCCATGTATGTTTCAAGGGTGCACAAAGGGCCATTGCGCATTGCAACTCTTTCCCCTCCTCGCCTGCCTTTCCTAAAAGCCTAAACATCAGAGGAGGTTGTTGTTGTACCTCTGAGCCAAAGCCAGACATATGCTGTGTTCCACCTTCGAACTTCTCAAAGCACCGTTGTCAGTGGCACAAACAGGTTTTTTGGCTGCGGAGCACATGGAGAGCGAACAAGCAGGAGAGGAGTAGAGGATATACAGTGAAATCACAAAACACTTCTTCAAAGCTCCTCTCCTCCTGTGCAATAATCTCTTGCTCCTTTTTTTCTTTCTCTTGCAAATCAACTCCCGGGAAAGACTCAAGACTCCCCAATTAACAATGAGAGGGGGAAGAAAAATTCCAGCAGCTGGCTAGAGTTTAATAAGAGCACCTCTCCAAGCGGCTTAGGCTTATGTACCTGATTCACCGGCCCTGGCATTGGCGCTATAGACAGAGGGAATCATTCACGATTAGCACAGGCTGAAAGATGAGGGAGAGAGGGAGGGAACGCACAAACTCCACCGAACCCAACACAACAAGACCACGGGGGATTACCGCGATTGTGTGAGGTATTTTTTTCCGATCAACTCCTTGGCTGATGGGGCGCAACGCCACGAGGAGCTGGGTGCCTTCCCCAAAAAAACAGAGTTCAGCTCTGCATTATGTGAAGGTTACCCAAATGGGTGACATTCGAGAAACTCCTCGACAAACAAATCTTCTAAATGTCACAAGGCAGAATCAGGTCATTGAGCCGATGTCTGTGGGTTCGGATAGTTAGCGGTCCCCAGTCAATCTGTTTGACGGAGCTCTGGAGAACTTCGGCACACATAAAGTTCACTCCCTTTAACTTGGCGCTCATGTTTGATTCCGTCTCTGCAGAGTGAATCCGTGGTGGTACATTATTTAACCATCAGCGGTGTGACTGATGTTTGGACGAATTGCAGCGAGAGGCATGGGCAGGTCAGGATGTTCCCTCTCCTGGTTAGCAGTCTATTGTCAGCGGCTGATTTCCCACGCAGCAGCCGCAAATGCCCTCTTCAATATTCATCTAGGCAAATTTTGTCGACTATCTCAATTTGGCTCTTGGCAGCCCACGACCCCACCCCCTTTGCTCCGCAGCTCGCAGTCCCAGCCTGTTCTCTCCACCGCCAGGGGTCTGCTGAGACGCACCCAGAGCTCACCATCTCGCCATCCCAGCCTCCAGGCCCCGGGGCTGGGGAGGGGCAAATCAAAGCCTGCTTGGCGCTTTCCTTCTTCCCAGCGCTCACCTCAAATCAGCCTCACAGCAGGGTTGTATCGTGCCAAGCCTCCGCCTGCCCCCAGCTACCCCTTATTCACCCATTAGGGGCACAGGCCCACCATAGAGCAGCCGGAAACCCCACTACCGTTTCATCAGGGCCACATTGTGAGGGAGCAATGAGCATTGCAGTGAGAGAGCTGAAAGCCCTGACTCTGAAATGCACATTGAGGCATTTTTTTTTTTGACCACGGATAGTTATGGCTTTTAAGGTTTTTTCACTCAAAGGGCACCTTGGCCTGCATTCTTTGAGGAATCAAACACCAAGAGATGCATTTGATCAAGGCTTCAAAGCAAAAAAAAAAAAACTGCCATGATTGGCTTATAGACTGTATTAGCATTGCTTCAGATAGTCACAAGTCAGCTATGATCAGCCAGAACCTGTTAGGTATTGATACCGTCCTCTGTAACAATATGAAATGATTGTGTGCTAGGGCAGGCGAGGGCAGAACTATGTCCGTTTTGAGGATAGTGGGTCTTTTAGGGCGAATCTGGGCACAATGCCCACTAGACCAGAGTGGGCCAGCTTTCCACTGGGCCTCAGCATTGGAATCCCACTTCTGACACCAGAGTGATCCGACCAAGTCTGTGGCACTCAGATTAGGAACGGCTCGCCAAGAGGAATGGATATCCAGCCAAAGCAAAGAAACACGGAGCCAACAGTTTGGATAAAATAGAAAACATAAATAACAGTAATTTCAAGCACATCAAATATGATCCAAAATGCTACTGTGGATTTTTTCCCCCCACCTTAGGACACAGAATCATGAAGTTCTAACTTAACTTTGGATAAACTTGATGAATAGTTCCCTAAATGCTCTCATGTAATCGTGTTTTTTGCTTGTGTAAAAATGCACATTCATACATTCCGGTACACGTGTTAAATGCATAACTGAGCACTGAGGCATCGAGGCCCCCATTAAGATAGTTAGCCTGCACTTACTAGGAGCTAGATAATTAGACACTTCAAAGGCACCTGCTCGCCATCCCGGAGAGGGCAGGAATCACAAGCGCCCCGCCCCGTTTAAAAGCATGTTAACTCCTATCTGAGGCTAGCAGGCTAATTTAACTCCTGACATTTGATATCTAAGGAATGAGAGGGATCAGCCATTTAGCTGGAACAGGATTACCCCCCCGCACACCAGCCCTCCCCTCCCTCCCCTTCAACCCCAAAACCCCCTCTCCCAGTCGGGCCGGATTCATTAATTTTCCTACTGCTAAGCACTTTATCAATGACTGGTGAACGTCTAAGTCCAGAGCGGACTCTCTCTCCCTCTCTCTCTCTCTCTTCTGTGGTGATTAGGCCTTTGGATGTTCAGATCTGTCTGTCTAATTCACTGCCTGCTCTGTTGCTGCAGATCCATTCTCGCACCTGCTATGCAGCTCAGCCAAAGCTCCTCGTTTGAACGACACTTAGACCACGGCCACACGGAGCAGGCTAACTTACAAAAAAAATGCGTTTTAAGTGCGAAAGCCTGAATAACAAGAACAGTTGGAACATTTCTCTCCTTTATCTAATTTCAGTCTGCAAAGAACGACTTTGGTTTGTTGGACTGGCTTCTAAACTTCCCTACGACACACTACCCGACCGGGCTTACCTAATTCTCCTAATCGTCCTAATCCCTATTCACGCTGAAATGCATGCCATTTTCCCTCCCTGTCCACTCTGGACACATTTTTGAAAATCTTTACTTAGGCTGGCACATAGTGGAACAAAACGGAGGGAAACATATTTGAATGTAGCTTTGTGTGCGTTGGCACAGAACTGTAGGTGACATATTTCAAATAAACATATTAATTAGCCAAATATATTCAGCTATAGTAAGCAGCCTTTGACATATCATAGGTAGAGAGGTGCTGGGAGTAAATTTGCATCCATAACTCTACATTAGTCCTAATGCCGTCTGCTGAATGTCTACATTACAGGTTGAATCAGGGGCTACACATGACTGTGACGGATCTGGGTTAAATGAACAGCATGCCCAGCCCTTTGATGCTGCAGCTGGTAATGCTTACCGTTTCTAACCCGTTGCATTTGGACATAAGGTCTTTTTTTTACCAGAGAGCATGACAATCAGAATTCCGACCTACAAGCCAAACGCCATAAAAATAACACAACTCAACTGATTCGCTCACGCCGCTCCCACAATGAGGGGCTGTTCTGAACACACGTTAAGTCACCATCTTTTAAAAGAAAACAAGAACACTAATTGAATCTTTTTTTTTTTTTTTTTTGCCTTTACAGCTTGACAGATTAATGATCTAAAATAACATTTGTTCATTTTCCATAATTTTGTTTTTTCAATACCTACAAGGTGCCACCTCACAAAGAGGTCTTTATGAGCCTTTCAATCAGCATTTGCCTCCCAGCATCCTATCATCATTACAGCTGACGTCTGGCTGCAAAATCCCAGACCTGACCCTCACCCGCCCCCCCTCCTCCCAGTGCGTGATATGAATGGGAGTGGCTGCTTAATAAACAGGGTGTAATTCACCCTTTGCCCCCTTAAAACACAGGTGAGACCTGGACCCTGTCATTACAGCGTCTGCAGCAGGCAGGGAAAGCTCAGCAGATTAGAGGATCTGCTATATTGGCCAAACAGATTTGACCGCTGTCTGCTGGGAAGGGGCTGGAGGTGAGTCATGGAAAAGTAAAAGGCACCAGACTTTCTATATGATTAGATAAGTTCCTCTAAAGAGCACAATATGGGGTGAAAGTGAAAGTTACAGTTCTAGACGATATGATGGACTGTCGGTGTAGGAGGTGTCCCTACATGCTCATTTAATGGCGCATTAGAAGTTTTATTTAGTATATAAAAGTGAAAGTTGACTCTTTTAGCAGCCCATACACAGGACATGTATTATATACATAACCTTCGTTTTTCTCGTCACATCTCCTCTTTCAACGCTTTCCTTACCCCCTTCGTCTGTTGCTGTCCCCTCCCTGAAATGAGCTCTCCTCATATATGACCTCTCCTGTCACTCTCGCCAGGTCCAATCCCCCCTCTCCCGCTCTCTAATCTCTGCATTACTTTGCCATTAATCCCACATTCCACACGAGGACGGCCGGCGCGGCTCAGACGACACATAGCCTTCATAATCGGGTGTTGGCGTTGGAATGAATCAGTGGGATGGAAGGGGAACGGCGTTTAGAAATCATCATAAAAAGCTTTTCCGGGCCCACTTTAGGATTCACCTGTAGCATGTAGCATTTCCTTCCCGCTCAATCCCTCTCCCCCCTCTCTCTCTTACCTCTCTTCATCCCACTTTCTGTATCTCATTCACACTTTCTTCCCGCTAATCTCTTGTTACTCACTCCTGGATTCCTGATATCATCCCTCATTCTCCCAGTTCCCATGTCTTTCCCAAATCTCCTTCATCTCCCCCTCATCCCTTTCCCCGCACACCCCCTCCCCTCTGCATCCACTACCTCCCCTCCATCCATCCGTCTCCCCCCCCACCCCCCTTCCCCCTCCCGAGCCGCAGTGGGACTGTTGGACTCACGCAGCCCCATGCTGAGCTGCTCCAGAGCCAAGCCAGAACAAAGAGCCCATTGAGCCGAGCGGAGACATAATGTGGGCCGCCTCTGACAGCACCGAAGATGAAGTCATGAGGTCGCCAAACAGTTAATAATGACGGCCCATCCTCCAGCTGCACCAAGTGTGTGTGTGTTCAGCTTGGTGCCGTCGAGGAAAGTGGGTGAAAATGAGAGATTATGTGTCTGCATGCGTGCATGACCGAGTACCTACAGTATGCGCCGCATGTGTACATATCTTAAAGCATGTCGACGGATAAAAAGCTTTTAAGGGCGTAATGAGATACTCCACGACACTCAAAAATGTGCTCAATCACTTTGTAAATACCACGGAGGGGAAAACAAAAACCTTCAGAGAATTGCACTTTTACTTTTTGGCTTCGCTCCAGCTGCGTTTGGAGAACACCCACCCCAACACCACCACCCCCCAACCCCCTACCCTTATTGGAGTCTGTCTGGCGCAAAGTCTGACATGAGACACATCTCCCCGGGACTGGAGCTGTCGCTGCGAGGCCCACACTCCGAATCATCATTAGACTCGCAGCTCCAGGTGAGGGCAGGCGGTGGAGGAACGACAGAGAGAGAGAGGTTGCATGCGTATTTGTGTCTCCGTGCAAAAGTGTGATGGAGATTATTTTGGAGTACTAATGACTCTGAACGGACATGGCCTATTGAAATGCCTTTACAGGAACACTTGCTTGTCAAGAGGCCTCCAGCCTGGCGCAGGCAGGAGGAGGAGGAGGAGGAGGGAGGGAGAATGGTGAGAGACAGCTATGCAATTGATTAACATTAGAAGGACTTGCTCAAGTTCAAATTGCACGGCCCCTCCGCTGTAAGCTACAGACATTTGTTTCCCCGCGAGTAGAATGTTTCTCTCAGACCCCGTCTCAGCTACACATCTGAGTTCAATTCTCCGCATGCCCTCTCTTCTGAAAATCAATTCCTCCTCCTCTCCTCTGCTCTTTTCCTCCAGCTCTGCGAGCAGACCAGGGCGAGGGGATTACACTGTCCCTCCCCAGATCCAAGCGAGACAACAAATGGTTCTTATCAACTGACACCCCCCTCCCTCCCGCTCTGCCAACCAGGAGGAAGAGGCAGAAAAACGGGCCTCCGTCTGCCAATCGTGGCAACTCTTTTCACACTTAAAGCCTGAGCTATTTACGAGATCCCTGGGAGAATGCGTACGCAGCACCGAAGGGTGGGAAGAACGGAGGGGTGAGAGCTGCTGCTTCTCAACCTCTGCTTCTAATCAATCACCAGAAATCACTGCCATGGTTTATGGCCTTTGATCCTAGCTCCTCTTTCGCACTGCGAGGGAGAGAGCCGGGGCGGAGAAAGGGGAGGAGGGGGGAGGGAGAAGGGTGAGAGTCAAGGCCCAGAGGGTGTAGAGGTCAGGGGAGAGAGATTAGGGGGTAGAGGGCCTTTTTGCTCTCTCTCAAAACCTGAAAGCATGTCTTGATTTCATCCAGTGAGTTTCAAGCAGAAAGGGGGGCTGAAATATTACAGGATGCTTTCAGACTGAGAACATTATTGTTCAAGCAAAAACTAAGTTCACATGCTGTCTCTTTAAAACAAAAATGCATGCTGTTAATTTACCTCAATGGCTTCATCATTTTTAATAATAATAGATGCAACTATGCCAACTTGTTAGAAAGGAAAAACTTGGATGAGCGGGAACGTTTTTATGTGTTTTTATGTTTTATTGATTTTACTCATTTATCTCACTTTTGCATTAACATTAATTTGCAAAATGTTCCAAATAAATAAAGTGGATTGGATAAAAGGCATAAACTGCTGTATCTTTCTTGTAATGAACACAAAAACATGCATCCAATTAAATTATGTTGTTTAGCACACAGAGAACCAATTATTCCCAAATTAGAGTATGGACCAACAAAAAAGAAAAAAACATGTATTTCATACAAATCTGTTTCAAAGAACTTGTTTTGCTGATTCCCGTTTCTCCACGAGTAAGAATGCAGAGATCAGCTCTCTGGTCTTTCGTATGAAGTGCGACCCCGGTGGCACGGCCACTAGTTGCTGCTTCATTCCATTCAACAAGAATCCAACTGTGGTGAGGAGGCGTGAGCGAGCGAACAAGAGAGGACGCGGAAAAGAACACACCACAATAAATCCTCTTGGCAGGGTCAGGACACTCCTGCTTTGTTCCTCCTGGCGGGAGGGAGGCCACTGATGCCTTCCGACAAATGTACAGAGTGGTAGCATAATCAACTACTGTTTCCCCACTTTATGGGTTTATGAGTTTATGGGGCCCTCGGATCGCCCTACGCCTCCCTCTCTGAGCCAGGGGCCGCGGTGCTGCTGGGATGCGGCGGGGCCACGCTGGTCGATCCCCTCACACGGGGCAGGCCGGTCGTTGACTCGGAGTCTCGTCTCTGACCCGCGTGACCTCTGACCTCAGTGCCATTCTGGCTCTCAGCGTGACAGTGAAAACGATCTCAGTTTCTCCCGAGGAGCCATTGTGATGGTCAGCTTGAACCATCACATCATATTAGAATTCAAAACCTATGACTAACACGTCAAATTCAGATTGTTAGAATGAACTCTGAGTCAAATTAAAAGGAAATATGACTTTGGGTTTTATTTATGGACGATCATTGCTATTTCTAATAATCCTCAAGTTAATTGCCAGGATCTGGAAATACAGAAGTCCAACACGGAACATAAAAATACAGGTTCTTAATATTCTACAAGGTGAGCAATATATTTATCACCCAAACATCCATCAAGTCCAGTTTAACATTTCAGGCTTGCTTATCCAATGTTATTGTAACAATAGAAGCCACTTCCCAAAACTACAAGAACATGACCCAAGTTGGACCTAAAGGGTTCATTTTGATGTTGAAAACCAAGCGTGCTCCATCCACCAGGGCAAACAAGTAGGATGATCACTGACCAAAAAAAAAAAAAAAAAAACAAAGATGCAATTCCACTACAGCTACATTCTGGCCACATTTCTCCCAAAAGGTCTTGAGGCTGTGGCTTATATGCATCTTCCAGCAGCGAAAGCAGCGGTGGAGCTCCGGCAGGCAGATCTGGGCCCACGGAAGTGTGCCAGACAAGAGAGGGGCCAGGCTGGGCCGGGCAGCTGAGGTTCCCCTCCGCCCCTGAGTAGCAGCGACGCTAAGCTAATCCTGTGCCCCAGGCCCCTGTGAGGTGGCTCTGCCAAAGCCCGTCTCCCTGCTGCTGCAGGAAATTGCCTTCAGTGCAGATGTCCATGAAATGGCTTTGGCCGTCCACAGCGTGTGCACATAGGGCCAGTGTGACTTTACAAACCTTCATCCACAGGTAGATGTTTAAAACTGTGTGCTAATATGCAATATTGTGGGTAAATTTGTGTTTTCCTCTGCTTATATACTAGTTTTTATGTATTTTTATGTATTATTTAAAGGTACCATACAGGGGCCTTTTGACACTAAAAGCCAGTTTTCCTGTGTGGGGTTGTGTGTCAGGCTCTATAACGCCTCCTCCATTGTGCTGTTTGACCCGTGGGCCAGCCAGAGCTCCCATGAGGTCCCTTATCCCTCCATCAGTCCTCTCTCATTAGCCCCCACAGGCAGAGCCACAGAGTAGGGTAACACAGAGGGGCCCCTGCTTCTTCCTCCGGTCCCCATGAAATATATACAGCGCAAATCCAGATGACAGAGATCACCTTTTTGCAGCAGCGATCGCACAAACAACTAAAAATAGCTTCCCATTTGTTTTCGTCGAAAAAGCAAAAAAGGGCAATAAAGGAAGCCGATATAATACTTGTCATTTTTAAACCCTCATCGCTTGTCAGCATTTATCGTCAGGCAGCGTCTGGGTGTTCTTGTTAATTTTTATGTTTTTATTAATCGTTTTTTGTCTTCAGTTAGACACACACACAAAAAAAAAGATCAGATCGTTCTTATATAGGGGGATAAAACGGGGATAAGAAAGTGGAGAGCCGAGGTGGCAGCATGAGGAGGGAGGAGGAGGAGGAGATGGGGCAGGACACAGTGGAGAAACAGTTGATTATGAGTCCCATCAAGTGATCAATGATTTCATTAATAAGACGGATCACGCGGCTGTCATCGCTGTGACACGGGCTGAGGGATGATCCGCTCCCAATGCTCCATTTCCCCCCATGCCTCCCTCCCTCCTTTCTCCCTCCCTGTCCTTCCAATATTGTCTCCCTCTGCCAACGACAAGAGAACGAAAAAAAGGATGCTGGGTTGAAGGAGGTGGAGGGGGGGTTACTCATGAGGGAGGGAATGAGCAAAAGGGGGGGGATGGAGGGGGGTGAAGAAAAGTGAAAATCCATTTTGAAACCCATTTTCAATTAGGGGTCCACAAGCTGTTATCACAGGTGTCCCAGAATGGGGGCCCGTAAGTGAAAATGTCTCCTATCCGTTTCTGAAATGAAACCTTATCTGGGAGGCACAAAGATGGCGGGGGACAGCGTATCTGTAAATTACTTTCCATCCCCGCTGTTAACGGGGAACTTTATTTCTGTCAGATGACATTCCCCTCTATTTACTGTTGATCATTTAAATGGCTGCCTAAAAAGAAGGTGGCCCCTCACTCTTCCCCCCGCCGCTATCTCTCCTCTCACTCTGAATCATTCTTCTCCTCTCTTCCCATCAGGAGATTTTTTTTTTTCCTCCTTTCTTCAAAGCAGTCGAGTGTTCTTTTTCTTCGTTAAACACTTTAGCCACGCGCTCAGGGATTCCTCTGGTAACCTACATGAAAGATGAACATTCGTCGCCCTTTCAGCTTGTTCGCCTCTGAGGCCCTTTTTTTAAGCATGAACATTTGTGACGACCCCTCCTATCCAGCAGGGGTCTGCGTTCTTTTTCCTTGTCTTGCAGCTGATGAGCCACACCTGAGCCTGATTGTGGCTGCAGGTATAAAAGGTCATCACAGGAAAGCTCTCACTTCTTGCTTCTTACTTACACATGCATGCATGCATTACTGATCACTGACCTTCCATGGTTTTTTGTGTTTTTTGGTTCTTTAGGTTGAGTATGAGGATAAATGTCTATTTATTACTTTTAACTCACCCGGTCTGCCATTTTTGTTGCAGCCTTTGTAACGCATAAAAAAAAGGTCCCAACTCGCTTCACTTAACCTGCTTCACAGAGCCTGGGTTACATTAAAACAACATCCCCTGACTGTTTTTCTGAACAGCATCCAGTTGTTCTGTCTGCTTACTAACTCTCTCAGATCTGCTGTATCATAAAACTCCAACCAACCAGAAACTTTTTTTCCCCCTCCTTCTTTTTTCTACTTTGCAAATAACCAATCCTTCAGTCCCCTCTCTCTGTTTCTTCTCCCTTTTTTTATTAGCAAATTATCCCATGACGACAGGATTTATTCAAGCCAAGGAGCATGGACATCTTTTTTTTTTCTTCTTCTTTTTTTTTTTTTTTTGGCTTGGGACCCAACAAAAGAATCAGGGGACTTTGTGGTCCACCTGCCTGCCGAATGATGAGGGTGGGAGGGGAGAGCACACCCCCGCGAACCCCCTCCTAAATAGCACCAATCACAGCATTGTTGTGGCACAGTCGGCCCTTTTGAGCTGTCAGTGCAATAGGAGGGGGCACAGAGATGAATGGCAAACAGGATGAAGCCACCATTTAGCCAACCATGTGGGAACGCTCTACCAGGACTCAATAATTACTCTGGGCCTGCTCAACTTGGACCAAATTTCGGGGACAAGAGGGGATTTTAGATTCACATTAAAGTTTCCAGACTAAAAAGTGCAGTTAGCTAATCAAAGCAGATTGGCTACGAGATCTGATCAATATCTGTTAGCGAGCTGATCCCAGTCACACGCCGCAAAAATGCTTGGTACAGTTGGAAAGCTTTTCATACTTTTCGCACTTTTCACAACTTATCATGCACGCTGTTGCCGAGCGCACGGCGGGTTTCCGCTGCGCTGAGATCAGGGGTCGCCAGTCCGCCTCACGGGGGGAAATATTTCGCCGGGGCCTTCCTAAGAAGAAACCAGTCACTGGGGTTCCACAGCTGCTCACAATTACCTTTTGTTTGGATGGAGGCGGCAGGGGCAGGAGGCTACGGGGGTTAAAGTTGAGGCGAGTGTTGGGTTACACCTGATAAGAGGTTATGAGTTCTGGGGGCTGACTTGGGAATGTGGCGTAATTATAACAACACAAAGAATGTGTAAGCTATCGTCTGATTCGGAGGGAGAGAGAGGGAGCGATTGGGATCTAAAAGGGACCTTTTCTCCGCAGATAAGTATCATCCCTCCCTTCATCAACTGAGTTATGAGACTACTGTATTATTGGGGAGTGCGACGTAGCTTCAAGCTGTAAGCGTATCTTGTGATGTGGCTGAGTCAGTGTAGGAGACAAACCGTATGCTGTTCGGAGCTGTAATCACCAGCACTTTACGGAGAAAGATCCACAATCACGGAGCCAAATTACATCCATGCTTTTTCCACAACAAACTTTTTTTTTTTCTTTCTTTCTTTCTCTCTCTTTCTGCTGCCCCTTTAATTAATAAAACAGTGCCGGCCATCTGGGAATGAGTAAGAGTGAGAGCGTTCCCAAGATGCTTAAGGATGCATTACCTTACCCACTTCCTGTGATAACTCCCATATGGGGAGATGTCGCAGCAACCTATTTACCCTTTCCTGGATTGTTTGTTTCCTCCTCACACTTGGGATGATCACGTTTGACATCAGCAGAGTCGAGGGGGGGGTCTACAGGCCACAAGATCCAGCTATTAGAGCCAACTGTGCCCAAAAACCTCGAAATCCTCTCGCTGCTAATGAGCACAGCTGCAGCTTAGGCCGCGGTGATCTCAACTCGGCTTTTGTTATGACTTTAGCTTGATGCTCCGAGGCTTTCCAGCCAAACCATAAAAAAAAAAAAAAGAAGAAAATCACCATCAAATATTCCCGAATTTGAAAATGAAAGGCTGAATGACGACGGGCTTGATGAACTGTAAGCTCCGCGCGGCTTTTAATAGCATGTGTTGAAGACATTGCTATGTAAACATGCCAAAAGCTTTTTTTGCTACCACTGAGGGTTGAATGTGACTCAAGAAGAATAAAGGGGAAGTAAACACAAGGAACATCAGTGTGTCTAGATCCTTAAATCATGTTTTTTTGGGAGTTGGTCCCTTTGGTCTTGAAGTAATGGGAACATAGGAGGAAAAAAAAAATAACATTCCTTCGGTCCCCAGTAGGTCAGTGGCCCCGGTGCTCAAATGTGTTGCTACGTAGCGTAGCCACACCTCCGTCTCCACAATGGAGAGGTCTGGAAAACATTTAAGAAAACGCCCGACAAGGAGATGCCGCGAGCCTTTGTCACAAAAACATACAAATGGATGAAATCTGTGACTCGTGTTTATCCAAGAGTTTGATTAACAGATGTGACCGGCAGAGGAGCAGCGACAGGAAATCAGCAAGTCACTAAGAAAACCAGACTTTTACGGAGTTGTCTAGTTGTTGCTAGATGTAATTTTAAGGCATCATATTGAAAGTTTATTGGACTTAATTCTCTTGTTCCTACCACCCAACTAAAAGCCGACTAACAGACCAGTCTCTCAGAAACGGGGTGTGTTCCAACTCGTCGAAACGATATTTCCATTAACCACAGTGTGAGAGGTGACGTGTACCGTTTGAGGTGGTGCTGGAGGCCACCGCCTTCTCGCTGATGTCATTGCGCCCTGATGAGCCCTTGGTCGCCACGATGGTCTCCACCCTCTTCTTCTTCTCAGCTGCTGAACTGGCCTGGGACTGGGTTTCCATGGCGATCGCTCATTCCTCAACACCTCATGGAGACAGGATGACTGGTGGAGAAGAAGTAGAAGTTAGCGGATGAAAGACTTTATTATTTTTCTTTTTGCTGTGTCTCTCTGCTCAGATGATTGGTTTGATTGGTGCATTAACTTGTGAAAATGAAGCATTTCTTGCTTGATTGAAGTTTGACATTCTTCACAATAGAGTCCCTCAAGAAAAAGACTCTGGGATCCCTGTGAGAGAAAAACTTCAGATCCAATCCTCCCTTTTCATGATGCCCAGAGCGGACCACGGGTCAATCCACCAGCTCACCCTGATTTATTTTAACTCAAGCCTGCTGGGCTCTGATCTGCTTCTACATTGACCGTGGTTAAATACCCAAAAAATGTAGCTCACCTTATTTACAACATAGTCACACAAAATTTCAGATTTCTTGTCCAAAAAAATAAAAAATAAAACAACTCTATAAACATGGAGCGAGGCAGGACATCCTGACTAGGTTTTATATCTCAGAATAGAAAGTAAAGTCAGCTTGTGGATATACTGATAATCCTGTACTCGCAGTCTTTCCAGAGAGAAAGGAGAAACCCTAAGGGGATACCACAGAGAGAGAAACATTCACAGTCCTGAAAAAACAAGGGTTGTTTGAAGGCCCTTTTGGGAATATTATGGTGCCGGGCAATTTTTCTTTCAAAGAATAAAGGTGGTTCAAGTTAATACTGTCTGTGGGTTTAGAAGGGGTTCAGCCAACAGTCTAGCAGACATGCTGCTCAGTTCAGCACCTCAGAGGCTGTCTACAAACTCCACTCTATCTAGGTCACGGAGGTCTCTGATTATGGAGACAACACGGCGATGCACCGCAGCCACTCGTTTACACAAAGTACAGGACAGATCCACTCGCTGCGACGCAGAGCCTTTACTTAGACTCCATAATTCGAGGATAATTAGTGGAAATATTTAGTCTGACTAACATTTTCTTTCCAATAAAGACCAGCTGATTGCCCAACTGTACTATTTAATTGCCCTCCACCCTATAAACATGCACGGATACAAAGGCCAGCAGGAGAGTCAGCCATAATGCAAACAGAGGAGTGCTGCTGAAACTACAAGAGATGGGAGGGAAGGGGGGGATTTTTTTTACCAACTCCCCAAAGAGTGAAGGCGAGGGGGAAGTGGTGAGGGGTAAACTTCAGACAAACACTGTGCGCTTTGTTTGTTTTTTTCTCTCCCCCCCCCCCAACCCCCCGAAAAAACCAGAGTCTGTCATCCATTCTGACCCGACAACAACATCTGTAAGCAATTGCCAGCTTACAAAAAAAAAGAAGGAAAAAAAAAAAAAACACAATGCAATTACTCCCTTACCAATCAAAACAGAATTAAACAAGAGCTCGCGCTCTAATCACTCCCACATGAATACATGTGTAGCCGTCATCCCCAACCAAAGACATTAATATCCGACTCACGCAGATAGCATCTCGGATCACGCGTCGACGCAGCCGACGCCGAGCTTATCGTCGGGATATTGTGCGATGTGCCTAATAATCGGCAGCAACGGGAACAATCAAAGACAACTTCTTTGAAACGGCGATTACGTCACTCTAATGACTGAACTTGTACTTTATAGCCGTTGCTGAATAGCTTCCCAGCATGCTTTGTGTGTGCCGCCAGGTGAGTCAGACCAGAGCGGGAAAAAGAGAGCTGAAAGTGCAGCGACTATGAGGGTGGGATCGGGGGTTTGTAGGGGAGGTGAGGAGAGAAAGCGGGGCATTCCACTGGTCGGGCAAATATTCACAAGTCCGAGCCGGCGAAGCGTGTCTGACCGGCCTTTTGTGTTCCACCAGGCAGGCCACAGTTCCAAAGCAGCAATTAAAAGCAGGACCTTTTCACCCATAATCCCTCTGACCTGGACGCCCACACCCAGTCCTGCAGATGTTCCGTCTTTCGCGTTCGGCCCAACACTCGGAAGTCCAACCGCCACAAAGACGGTTCTTTCCATCGAGGCGTTGCGGTTACAATGTTTTCTGGATGCACCAAAAAGTTTCATCCTAATAATCAAGGACAGAGAGTCTAGTTTGCACGTCATGTTGTTTTGCACACTGAGGAAACGTCTCGCAGGCCAGATGCAGAGATTTACATGAGACAGCGGAGAAATAAGCATCTGTATGGGGACTACCTCGCAGACCCTGAATCAGCGGTGTGTCACAGAGGCCCGGCACAAAAGGAGGAATTACAGCCAGGCATCGGCTGCTGTTGTTACTCAAAATATATGTTAATTTCATATTAATGTCTTTCCCATGAAATGTCTGTCCTACACCCAATTAGAGAAGAGAGAAAGAGGGTGTATCTTTATTTGTGCTCGACTGTAATCCTTCCTCACAGAAAGGGAGGCGATTAAGCAGGTTTAAAAACACCACAATTCAGACTGTTCCCTCAGAAAAAAAAAAAAAAAAAAAACATTCTTATTTTATAAGCACATTAAGCAAATCAATTTAACATAAATTATACGCCTCGGCGACAAAGGCACTGAGTTGAAAGTCATCTGCAAATTGTACACATCAAAGTGAAACACTAAAATAAACTTTTGCCTTTGATAGAAAAAAAAATCTGTTTTTCTTTTCCGTTTTTTTCTTGCTGCTAACGCTATCAGAAATCCCTGCCTTTTGTTATTTAAAGGCTCCATCTTTACAAGCTTAATTCTATGAAACTGCTTAAGGTGAACCTCCTATTCCAACACATTTGCAAATGCATGACACACAAACACACTCACTCACTCTGAAACTCAGGGACATTTTTGTATAAACTCTTGAAGTGTCTTCTTAGATTTGCCAACCCCCCCTCACAGAGCGGGTACTGTATTTGTGTTCATTTCATTAGGGCGACTGTTCAGTGTCGAGGGCCCCCTGAGGGGGGAGACTGGCAGCGCCACAGCATTCATCATCATTACATCAGCGACCACCGAGATCTGCTATCTTAGGCTTATCAACGCGGCACAAACGCACCGCGGCGCGGCGAGTTAGAGGGGAGGGGAGAGATGGGAGATGGAGACGATTGAGGGAGATTGTGAGCAAAAGTGGGATAAGAGGGGGAGAAAATGAATGGAGGGAGGGCGGAGCATGGGAGTCTGTGTGTGTGAGCGTGTGTGTGTGTGTGTGATGCATGTGTGTGCACCTCACCGTGCCCCTGCATGCCTGCACATGTTCTCCTGCGTGTACGATGTGTTTTTTTTTTTTTTTTTGCACATTTTCGCAGCTATGCCAACAACATTAAGGCCTCCTGCACAGCTGGAATAACTAAAACCCTGAGGGGCAAAGAGGGAGGAGGAGTCGGAGCCCCCCCCCCCCCCCCCCCCCCCCTTCAGTGAGATTAGCTGAATCTAGCAATAAAACAGAACGCGCTGGCTCAGGCTGCATGTGTTTGCATTGGATAAGGTCAGCGAGGTGGATGAGGCCCCTTAAGGAGACAGTGGAAGTGCTCTGCTGGGGTTTGGAGGACCCGTCGTGGGTTCAGGATCAAACTGGGGAGGTGTGTTCCACAAAACTCAATGGCTCTCAGAGGAAACCACACACTTAGGTTTTCCATGCTGTGTTCAACACCGCACTTATGGCTCGCCCTTGGCCCTGGGAGGCAAAGGGGACGGGGGGGCGTCAGGGGGGTCGGGGATTTGGTGGTTGTGGCTCCCATTCACCAGTGCAACTTAACATTGTGCCCAGATGGCACTAAGTCTGGCCTACAGCTGATGGGGACCAGCCCCTCAAGTAAGGGCCATTTAGCAGGAATTAGTCACACCCCGCCACACACACACACACATATCAAATCCCCAAAATGCACATGCAAACTGGTTTAGTGCTAGACCCTCTCACCCTTTTGTACACAGTGACACGGCTGAGCTATTCAGATTGTCAATCATTGACGTGCTTCTATATCATCCTGTGTGAGTTTTAATGCTACACTGTAAAAAATGACGGTTGATTGATTTATGGCGAAGATTTATGGATCGGTAAATCATCTCTTGAAGACCGCATGGAGCATATTTTATGCTTTATCTGCATTCCGATTTTGACAAAAGACATTAACGGTCTTTGATTTATCTTTACATCTGCATCTTAACCGCATTCCATCAGCAAACTTGCTATCACAAGTGCACGATATGTGTAGAAGGGGTAAAAAAAAAAGCCTGTGCAAATGAGGAGGTTTATATTTTTTGTTGTTGTCAAGGACAAACAGTGCAACAACACAGCCCCATCAGTCGCTTTCAGCAGAGCTAATAAGATTATCCTCGCGTGCGTCTTGGTTCCTCAGACCTCTCCACTTGAGATGCTTCGGAGGGCTGGTGAGGGACCCTGTGTGTCGAGCTGAGTGCATCTTACATTCCTGGGTAACAAACCCAAACGATGTAATCGTAATGCTTACACGACGCTTCTTTTGCGCTCGCTACCCAGTAGATAAGGGGCGAATAAAGCGCGCGCCACAATGGAAATCTCCGGCGTTTTTTCCCCACAGCGCCATAGCTTATTAAGATTGTTTATTTATTTTGACTTTGCGTTTGTTGTTGATCCACTCGTGTCGGGGCCTGCGAGGAGTAAGACAATGGGTAATGCAGGCAGCTTTGTTGCACTGGTGGCCCAGTTAGGCGCAATTGGTTCCCCCCCCCCCCCCTGCTTCTCCACTTGGTTCCCTTCCTCCCCGTGCTGAAACGTAGAGCCTTTGTTTGATCAGACACTTTCCCTGATCCCTGAGAAGAATGGAAAGATGCTTGTTCAGCCATTTACCGGGGGCCGAGGCAAACAATGCAACCTATTACTTCAGCGAAATGCCCGTAAAGGTCCTTGAGGAAGAAGAGGGGGAAAGTGTTTTCTATATGCAAAAGTTGCTTGCCTTGAAGATTTGCATGATTCCTTCAGAACTTTATCTATGTATTTAGCTCATGCCACATCGCTCTACAGCTAAGGTGGAGTGGCCCCTGCACATGGCACCTACTGTAAAGCGAAAAAGAGAGTGAGGCCTGTATCCTGTCAGCGGGCCTCTCATCTCCAGTGAAAACAGTCTTCATACGAGGCTTTAGAAAGCGCTCCGACGACAACATCCTTCACCGTGCTCTCACAGCGAAAGAGTACACGCGGCGGCGGCGTTGTTTGAGAGCACGGCGTGTGAACGTGGCGCCGGCGAGAGGTGACTGCGTTTGAGAGAGTTGCTGCTTGGCGCTGGTGTGTATACGGGAGCTGGAGGCACCGGGTGCTCGGCACGCCGCTCGGTATGCAAGTGCGATCGCTGTGTGCGGAGCATAAATAAGAGAGGGGGACCCCTGGGAGGGGAAATGGGGAGGAAGAAGAAATTCCTGTACTGATGAAAACCTCACACACAACTCTCTCTGCTTCCTCCTCCTCCTCCTCCTCCTCCTCCTCACATGCACTCAGAGAAGGAGCAGATGGATGGTCCTGCATGAGTGTCAGCAGGTACCCGACTAGAACTAGATGACATGACTCTCTACACTTACTTCCTCTCTTCTATCTCCTTGTTTTCCCTCCATTCCTTTGTGTCATTGGGATCAGCGTTACGAGTGGAGTGAGTCAGTGCTGGTGATTAATGACGGGCCCTGGCGTTCTTCGGGGGCCGAAGCACTAACAACAGCCAGGGGGCAGCGCGATAATGCACAATAATAAAGCCAGCAGACAAACAGCCGAGGCAACGCAAAGGCCTATTAGCTAGCCCCATCAGGACGGCTAAGTGAGAAATTAGCCCTTCCCGAGCTCCGCCACAATTCATCAAGTGCTGCCCCTGAATCCCCCCTCAAGAAGTCATAATGTTTACTTAAAGACTGGCCCCCGATGCCCCAGCGGCGAGCTTTATTGGCTCTTATTAATTCCCGCTCTGGCCCTCGCGGCCATGCCATTTAAACTGAATTAAAGGGGTGAAAATTGGATGAGATGAAGTTGTCTTGGTGTTTTGGCTCCTCGCGTGAAAAAATAAAAAAAATGAAAGAAAAAAAGGGAGGCAAACAAATCGGCATGTAAAGGAATGCTGAATGAAGCTGTCCTGAAATGTGCTGCAGTCAGTCAGAGGAATGCAAGGAGAGAGGGAAAAGGGGGAGAGGGAAAAAAGGAGAAATGGCATCGCTTTAATGCTAGACTTCCTGTGTGGATGGGAATGGATCCAGAAGGGTAACGCCGGGTCACACATTCCTCACATGCACGGAACGAAATGATGTTGTATCTTCTCCTTATCTTTCATCAGACGGGTTGAAAAATACCATAAAATAAGGTCAGTCCATCAACACTCCGACCTTATTATAGCGTGATGGACATGAGGACAAGGGGAGGGCGTGCACTCCACACAGAGTGCATGCCTTTAATGGGGCTGCTGATCTTAAAACAACAGAACAATGAATCACACGAGAAACAACAATCAAGTGGGCCGGCTTTCATCGGTCTGGTCATATTAGCCATTTTTCAGAGCGTTCATGTTATCTAGTGCTGAAACACTTAGTTGATAAGTTAAACCAATGAGTTGTTTAGAAAAATGCAATCTGGTTCCAGCTCCTAAAGGGGAAATGATCCATTTGTCTCTGCTTTATATTGTAAACTGACCATATTTGGGTGTTGTAAACTTATCACTAGTTTCTGACATTTTTTAACAGGATTTATTGGTGAATGGATTGAGTGTAAATACGTTTTCATTATGTCTTCTTGCAGCTGCTGCTTTTAGAAGTTTCCCTCCCTCCAGCTGAATGGCTTCACCGGCCCCTTGTGCGGGTATGAAAGTGGAGCGCGCCAGTTAAAGGGTCTCATCCGTGTGCGCTGTGGTCCGTGTTGCAGGAACGGCGAGGCGAGAGCGTGTTCCATAGTAGTGTGGAGCGAACGGCAGCGGAGGTGTTGGATCAAAGACAGCTGAATCTCAGAGGGAGTCCCGGAGACTTCCAGCTCCCTGACGGCTCTCCCAACGGCAGCGTCGGGAGACAACTCTCTCCCTTCACTTTCATATCAGCCATCCCCCCCCACCCCTCTTCATCCCGCACACGCACGCACAGGAAGTCTCAGAGGATTTGGCAGCGCTGCGAAAAAAAACCTGCACCCCACCTACAGCAACACGCCTCCACACGGAAACACAGGCTGTTGCTCATCAGAAACACGCAAGCTGAATATTTTGGATTCGGAGTTCGGAAACTCGCTCTGGAATACCGACGTGATATCACGACACGCTGGAATGAGACGCCGTAAAAACCCCCTCAAATGTCCCGTAAAACTCCAAAGAGCACGGTCACAAAATGGCCCCCTTTAGAGATCCTCCCAGAGAGCGAAGGAACAAGACTGTCATTAGACAGGCAGGCCCCCTCGGGCCCGCCGACTCCATCGCGAGGAAGCCAAACATCTGGGCGTATTTACTCGTTTCAGCTGTTTGCAACCCCGCCTCGAATAAATCTGGGAGCTGCAACACCATTGCTTAGGACAGCTCCTAAACAAACACGCTCAAAACGCTCGCCGGATCACTCGCTCACTCTTCCCCCCCCTCCGTTCGCTCGCCGCGTCCCAATCGGAGTCCCGGGCAAATGCATTCACGGAGGAAGGAGGGAGGAGGAGGGCCTTAATTGGTGCGTTTGACGGGTGCCCGGGGTTAATTGGGAAGCATGGAGAGCAGCTGGCTCCGCGCTGGAAGTTGAGACAGGGATAATAAGTTCACCCTTTGCGGGAGAGACGGGTTTTCGCGATGAATCAGATCAGAGGAAACGGTGTACAGTGTAATCATCCTCACATCACCCCCTCCTCCGCCGCGCTCCCCTGACAAGCAAGAGACAACCTGGCTCCCAGCTACGCAATCTGGCACCTATCACACAGGACTGGCAGTCAGAAGGGGAAGAGATCACCCCGCCGATGGTTTCTCGCAGCTAATCAACTCACACGCACAATCGTTCTCATACCTCCAGGACACGGAACCTGGTTTATCAGTCCGCCGGTCGATGTATGTAAATCTCTCCAACAATGTGTGTACTAATGGCTTATTACCCCGCGTTAGCTGGTTTGCATTGATCTCTACGCCAGAGGGAGACAGGGGGGGAAAGTAGAGCAGTTCGCCGCTCATATGTACCGAGCTGGGACTATAATCACATCCCAGCTTGTTTCAATAAAAGCAACATTAGCATAAACCATCTCAAACACACTAAAACCTTCGCCCCGGCTTGGTCCGTGCAAGAAAAAGGAGGGGGAACTTTTCTGGATTACGAGGTAATCAGGGCCATATGGGATGGGTCAGTAGAACTTTGCGTGTCTCTCTGAAGTGTATAGATTGTCTCCTCAGATTACGGATGTCTAAATGAGAAAACTATTTTTTTCCCCTGCATATACAGAGAGAGAAAGAGAAAAGAGAGGGATCCTCTCGGGAAACTAGCAACCGCGAAAGGGTTTAGATATAACACCGAACTCAGTTCCTTGTGCTGGGAGGGTGGCTGAGGGAGCATTTGGGGGCTGAAGGAAGCCCAGGTAGAGTCATAGGCAGTAATGGGAGGAGACAGGGACTTAGAGCGCCACACAAAAGCCAGGCTTTATAAATAATTCCAAAAGCTAACAGGATCCCTTGTATGTGTGAATCTGTGAAATACATTCACACATGAATGCACACACACACACACACACCCTGCCACCAGGGGGAATAGGTTATTCACACTCCACCACTGATGCAGTCTGACCTGCCCTCGTTGGTAAATTTGGGGGTGAATATCTTTCTTGCATAGATGATGCAAAAAAGGCCTGAAAAAAAAAAGAAGAAGGAAAAGATCCATTTGAGCAACCCACACTGACACTCTCACTCACTCATAATGCAGGGCAGCAAAGCACACCGGAGACCTGTCTTGTAAATCTCTTTGTGAAAGCAGCTTTGGGGGGTAGACAGGGGCTTACATACTGAGCCCTGAGGTAGAGCTACAGACTCCACTCCCTCTAACCCCCCCATGGTCTTTCTCCCTCTCCCACACACATGCTCGCCTCCTCTTCCCTCTTCCGCACTTTCCGTCTACCTCACATTTCCTCCCTTCCTGCCCTCCTCTCACCTTATCCGCCGCCTCCCTCCATTCTTTCCCCTCTCTCCCCACCCCATCTCTCCTCCCCTCTGTCCCAGCCCGGGCTCCAGAGCACTGGTCCTTAGCCCCGCAGGCTCCCGTGGCGTTGCGGTGACTAATGTCCTGCCTTTGCTCAGACAATGAGTTTGAGACTGAGCCGGGGAAAGTGTTGAGGTGGGAAAAAGACTCCGGCACCTTTTGACAAATGGAACCTTTCGCACTCTCCCCGTGCCCACTGAGGGAGGCTTTACAATGTCGCGCTCCACGCTCCACGTCCTCCGAGGGCCGGCCGCAGCCCCGCAAAGCCGCATCTGGGGGGAATATAATGAATTCTTTGGGAAGTCTAACCTGGCTTTCTTCATGAATAAGATATATTTCCAAAGCATGTCGACCCCTCTTAATAAAAACACCAGTCTGGCAGGAATAGCCAAAGCCGTTTTAGGGCCCCATGTACACGTTAATATTTCTGTTTCTCTATAAATTTTCTCAGGCCCACTTCTTTTCCAGGCCTGTCACTGCGGAGGCCAGGCCCCTGTTTTTCCCCCTGGAAGGTGGAGGAGCCACGATGACATACTGTCATTAAAAAACGGCTGGAGTCCCTCTCTTTCAAGGAACTCAAACTCCTCTTCCCCACGCACCCTACCCCCCATGCAACCCTGAAAGGAACTGGGCTTTGTCTGAGGAGCAAAGGAGAGAGGAATCCCCCCCCCCTCGATCCAACCCACCCACCCTTCAAGCCTACCTCCCCTCCCCGAACCCTGTTCCTCACTCCCTGCGGAGTATTGTTAAAACACAGCCCCCTCTCTTTCCGTGGCCCGGGCTCTTAAAACAGCGTGCTTTGCATGAGAAAAAACGATTAGTCTTCAAATGCTGCGCTGTCAAAGGAGGGCTCTTTCAGGTCGGAGCAGAAATTTGCTCAGATAGTAGAGTTCCCCCTTTTGTTTTTCTAAGATGAGGCATTATTAGAGCCGGGGTCTGTTAGCATTCATTGCTGAGAAGAACACACTAGAGGGGTTTATACGAGATGCCCCCCTCCTCCATCCTTTTCCAACTTGCCCCAAGTCCGCGGTACGGAAATGATGGGAGCAGAGTGGTGGGGGGGAAGAGGTGCTCATCCAAACATGTTTGGAGAGGAGGGAGAATGTCCGGGGCATGTGCTTCAGGTTTTAACCTTGGGATTTACATTTGACATTCAAACAATAGACCCCTTCTTGACCTCCGCCCCCGGGATGCGGCAAAACTCGGGGATAACTCCCGCTGAAAGACAACCGAGCAGCATGGGATTGCAAACACATGGGGTCCACATTACTGCATGACAATGCATAACTTAATTAGCGGGGTGCGAGTGCCGGGGTTTTGTGTTTAGAAAATGCACACTTAACGATTTAGCCCTTTTCTTGCTCAATTCGACTAATCTGGACAGAAGAGGGGGAAAAAGGATGGTGTGTACGTACTGGTGTCTTGGAGTAGACACAGCCTGACTCATGGCGTCACACATCAAGAGGCAGGGGTAAGTGACAGATCATTGTTCACAGCGAGCAGGCAGTTCATCCGTCCCCCGATCACCACCCCGGCCGAGGGGAGCACGGACCCCCTCACGGGTGCCACAACCGGCTCCCATCAAAGCTGACACAATGCCACATCTGCAATAACAGCCACGGGCCCCGGGAAGCTGCTGTCTTTAGGAGCTCGACTTTACACGCAGCCCCCGTAAGCAAATGGGACTCCCCCCCCTCGCCACAAAACCAAAGCACTTCACCACTTGCTGCTATACTTCACACCGCCGACTTAAAGACATTTTTACGGGCGGCTTCAGCAAACAGAGGAGGGGATGAGCGGCGCCCACATGCAGGCGTGACCCTGTCCTGTTTCTCCTCAAGTGTGTGAGAAAAGAAAACGCGAGGGCCCCCGCTCGCCGGGCAACACTCGTGGCACATTCTCACACACCAACCCGGCGTTTTTGGCAATAAAAATGTACCATGACCTACAACGGGGCTTTATGTTAAGCTGTCAAACACGACATAATCGATCGTAAATTCAAATCACTTAATTCATTTTTACTATACTGTTTTCACTCTTTTTTTTTTTTCTCCTTGGTTTTATTGCCGTCTCTGGTGCCTCGCTCTGGGAGAGCAGTTGACCAGACTAATTGTCAGGTCCAGTTGGAGTTTTCCAACAGCCATGGAAAACAAACCAGCCCTCTCTCAGCTCCAGCTAAGGCAACTTGAGCTCCCACCTTTTTTTTTTTCCACTTCTTATTTCCTCAGACAAATTTTTGTATTTTTTTTTTAAGTTGCTTCCACAAGTGAGGGAAAAGGGAAAAGAGAAAAAAAAAACGAAATACACGTGTGGACGAGAGAGAGGAGGAGAAACAGGAGGGAAAGTGAGAGCGGCGTGAATGAGCAGCGGCGTGTACATGCATGCAGCCTCGAGTGCGGCGAAGCAGCACCAGTGTTGTGTCAGTCTGCTGTTTGGCGAGAGCCTCAAGTGTATTAAGATTCCTGAATGTGTGCAATATACATATCTGAAATTACAGTGCTATATCTCGCCGCTCGCAGCCTCCCTCATCGCCACTTCCCCCCCCCCCATCGTAAGTGCGCCTTATCCAGAAGACATCACCCGGGCTTGAAAGGTGCCTTTAGCAGGCTCCTTGAAGCGGGGAGCGGGGGTCCCGCTCTGGGACAATGATGGTTGAGGTGGAGGGGAGCCGGGGGAGCAGGAACACATAGCATATTAAATCTGCTGGCGGAGCTGGGTCGTCCGCGCGGAGAAGCCAGAGAGCCAGATCTGAGGCATGCCCTGAAGGGATGGCTGGGCCTGGGGATTAGGAGGCCAAGGAGAAGCCCTCGCGAGCCCGAAGACCCCTTCTTGTCTCTGCTCGCACGCAAATGCGTCCAGACGTTTTGACGCTTCTCAGGTTTGCCATCTCAGCCCAACTTTTCAAACCACACCAGCACACACATTTCCACCCGCTCTCTCTTTTTTCTCCCCCCCTCACTCACTACCTCTGTCTGACTTGTCCTCTTTCTTTACTCACTGTGTCTGTTTCATTTGATGTCAACATATCAAAGTACCAAATCATCAAAGTGAGAGATTTCTTCTGGGGTCCATCTACTCCACTACGCGCTTTACATGCAAAGGAAGCAACAGCTAATCAAATTATACAGGGAATTACTCCAGACTCCCACCGACCGGACACTTTCTGTCGATTTTAAGAAACTTATTTACACCCCTGTGTGGTTCCTGCAACAGAAAAACAAGCAAACCAACGCAAATAAATGAAACTGCGCTGCTCATTATCTTAAGGAAAATCAACTTCCTCACGTTACCCTCGTTTTAACGAAACATCTGGCACCTCTTTGAGAGCTTCAGGTAGCAGCATTAGCACAACAACACAACTCATTAGGGCCTCTTGCATACAGACCTGATAACAGGTATTCTTCCTGCAGGGTGCAAAAGGCCCGAGGACAGAAGCTGCCTTTAGTGGTGAATGCGAGGCCCTTAACAAGAGGAGAGGGCCATACCTCAAAAGCTAATAGCATGTCATCTCCCTGCATTATTCTGCCAGGTCGCCGGGTCACGGGTGTATGCCGGGCCCGCGTCGCTATGCATAACTTTACTTAAAGTTGAGATAAAACACTGCGCTGCTATCTGGCGGAGCGGCTCCTGCAGAGGGGAGACGGTGGAGCTGGAGGAGCGGCTGTGATGCATCTCTGCTGGCTACAGTAAGCGAGTGGCTCTGAGCTGTGCATCTCATTCCAGCAGATTAGCATCTTAAACACTGCTGCATTCATCACCGCCGCTGCATCATAATGAGACAAAGTCCTTTTTTTTCCCGGTAAAGGTGCACTTGTTTGACTTCAGTATCCCCCTTGGTAGTTTGTAATGTTAAGGGTTTGCATATAATATTCTTACATATTTATTATTGGATTTTTTTTTCAGAATATTAAACTATTTAATGTTTTATCATATATCACATACTTGAATTACATCAACAGAAATCCCAAATTGTCACATATCTCACTCAGTCACTGATTTTTTTTTTTTTTATTTAATCACATTTAATTTAAGGCTTGTAGAAAATGCATCTTATCTGATATTTTAATAAAAGCATCCTAATTTTTGTGGCATCAAATAATAATTATATGGAGTTATTTTTAAGGATCAGTTTTATGTCAAAATGATTTACAAGCATGTTTTAAGTCAATAAAGAAAATTATAATTACAAATGATTCCCATGTCATTTCCAAATATAAAATGTTAAGGTTAAAATCTGAGGCCTGATCCATCTTTCCATTCTTCTCCATGTTAACTGAGCTAAATCATTGACGTGACAGTGATTCCTTTCCTACTTGCAGGCCCTGTGGTGTGTTATTTTGTTATCATAAATATAATAGGGGACATATAAAATGACAGTTTATGTGACATTCACTTTTTTTTTAATAATTTACTAGACAAATGTAACCAAGACCTGCAAAACCGTTTCTCAAAGCCAAATCCACAGCCAAGATGAACGATGGGAAAGCCTCATAAAAACAGATAAAAAGGAGAATTTCTTCCTTCTTTTTTTTTAAATCTGTGTGGACTTGTGCTGTTAAACATCTTATTCGGCGTGTTCGCTCACTGCTCCGTCTCAAGGCAGCCAGACCTCCGTTAATAATTTGCCAAGTGTCAAAAAAAAAAGGAGGATTTGAGCTGCACCGCATGGTTGAGCACCTCGGACCCTCGTCGTCTGTATGAAACCCGAGAGCAGACAAGCAGATAAAATGTGGAACAGCTGGCGAGGACAGGAGGGAAAGTTTCAAACAAATATCCGCACATGTGGAGGCTCAGGGGCTCTCAAACGTTTTCATGTCCCAGACCCCCAAAAATGGACACAGATTTCTCTTAGGGAGACTTTTTTTTTTTAAGTCCATGTGAAATTTTAGGTTGTTTTTTTATTTTATTGCTGATATTGTTTTTAAATGAAAAGGAACAAACTGTGCTTATATTAGTCATTCTTATACATTTTTAATTGTGATAAATCCAGTGTATTCTAATACACTAAATTACAGTGACTTTACACCATTTCTCATTTTGCTTGGGGCCTCATAAAACCCCACATGGACCCCCGCAGCGCCACAACCCCAACTGTAATGGGTTTTAAAATTCTCAGGGCACATGCCTTCAAAACACGCCATGTTTCTCTACACATTTATCTTTCTTTTTTTCTTTTTTTTTTAAAAAAAGGTGAAGCATAATAATTCAAAAACTTAATCATGCAAATATAATTGCCAAAATGAAATTGAATGGATTTCCTGTTTCTAAACTCTGTCAGGTTTCCAGACTCTGACACTTGTTAAAGAAACCTCAGTGACACACTGCAATTTAAAAAAAATATAGCACAATGCAAAATATAAATGTGTTCATTGTTAATAATTGTTAATATGGACTTTTTTTTGCAGTGGAATAATTTATATTGTGTATCCAAAAAAAGGGTCTCCACTTGTCTTTAAACCCACTATAAACACAGGTGGTGTTGAAATGTTTGCTTATGATATATGATATAGTAAACGATAAAGGTCAAGGGTCAGCGACAGGTTTTGCTTGGAATTTTCAAATACATGAAACAGTGCATGTAACTGTTTGAATAAGTCTGCAGGCTTCCAGCGGGATAAACCGAATCAATAACAGACACTGAAATATGATCACACGCGCATACATATGTACCCCCCCCCTCCTCCTCCCCCTCCCCCATCTCCCCCCACGCGCGTTTCTTTAGGCAAAAGTCCAATAAAGTTTCATGTTTGCAGAAGTTCATAAAGTTTCAGTTCAAAAACCTCCCAGCAGCATTACACGTGTTCCTCCCGCCTTATAACACAGAAGAGATCTCCCCCCTCCCTCCCTTCCCTCCCCCCCAAAAAACAAGTTCTCCATTACAACCCAACTTTATGCAACTTCAGACTCGTTTTAAAAATGCACATCTGTCTGCGGGATCCTTGTTAAGTGTGCTATCCGGGCTTTCTAACAACCAACACTTATTTCACAGAGCATAAATCACACACCCAGGCCAAGTGAAACACAAGTCTGTGGGCTGCTGCTGCTGCTGCTCGTTCTTTTTTTTTCTTCTTCTTTTTTTTTTTTTTGAAACTGGGGAATCCGAATCTTTCATCGTTGTTTAAAAAAAAAAAGGAGCTGGTGTTTCATACCAGCGTTTCCTTCTCCCAAATCCAACTTCACGCCCGGATCTGAACTTGCATGAAATCCCATCGTTGTGAAACGTGAAACCTCACACAACTTTACAAAGTACAAGACGAATACGCGCAACACCATTTAAACAGATCACTTACTTCTTTCTGGGTGAGTTCCCCTCTAATTCTTGACTTTTTTGATAAATCTTCACAGAAAGAAAGGAAAAAATGGCTTGTTTAGTTTTCTTCGGCTTCTTCCTATAAGTTGCAGATGTGGAGTTGCCTGGGACTCTTTCTTTTTTTTTCTCTCTCTCCTTTTTCTTTTTTTTTTTTTTTACGCAGCAACTCCAACTCCAAAGCGGCGCTGCCAGAGTTTTTCCTCTTGCCCGTCTTTCTCCTCCTTCTCACAGTTTGCTGCGTCCAACCACCGCCGGACCAACACCATCAGCCTTGCCGATAATATCTGCCGATAGCAGACCGCGGATGTGCGTGAAAAAAAAACCCCACGACGTAAGCGTCAGAGAAGCGCATGGAAGAGTTATTGCATTTAGTGCGCTTTTTTCGAGGAGAAGAGAGAGAGAGGGCGAAGTGTGGGACTCCAGCTGCTCCTTCCCTCGCTTGACTCCTCCCTTCGGATCGCTCCCTCCTTTACTCACTGCCTCCCTCCTTTTTGGATTTTCTGTACCCCTTTCTCTCCTTCCTTCTTTCCCTTTTGAACCGACATTGTTTTTTTTTGTTTTTTTTTTTCACTTTAATCTCAGTTAGTCTTAATCTCGCAATATATGAAGCACATTACACCCACCTCCATCTTCCACATGGGCCTGAACAGCACAACAAGTTAGGACATTTAAAAATAAATGTTTTTACAAACAAGGTTGCATATTGATGATATTTGGCATTATTTATTTTAGTGTTTCTCCTTGTCCATTTGAGTGTTTGTATGAAACCGGATGGGCAAAGGACCACATCAAAGATTCAACTCTATTTGATTAAAAAATGATTTTCATACACTCAAAACTGTCCCCTTTCGCAAAAGTTGAGAAATATGTTGCTCTGCATACATAAATCCCTATAATTAAACTTATATGTGACAAATCATCCGGCGTAGTGTATAAAAACATCCACATCAAATGGAATGTATTTATATTTAAATTGCGTTGCTGAAACATAAGTCAACTGTTGGGATACATGTGCTTATGAGATCATTTTGTATTTATAATATTTTTAAATTCGTAATTAAATTTCACTGTGTGTGACGTTTTTACTGCTTTTTTTTTTTGCACCGGCCTTATCCTCGTTTATCCACCTTAAACTCCCCATTAACATTATGGAGCTCCCATATTTGAAACTGTTGATTTATGAGAGTTAAAATAGTCTCCTGGGCTCAGCCTTCAGAGTGATACCTAATGCTAGAGTAAAGCAGAGGGAAGCCTTCCTGTAGGGTTAGGTTATAATCAATATACATAATCAATATACAGGGAAATTATGTGGTAAGAAAGGTCTTTAGGGTGTTGTTTCAATCAATGAAGAGGTGGGAGTTTGCAGAGGAAAATCACCGGTTAATCGCTTAACCAGGATTTGAATGTGTGCGTGTGGCCGAGAGGTCAAGTCCATCAAGACAGTTAGTGTGTTTGTCACATCCGATTAGCGACCACCGCAAATAAAAAAGTCTGCAAAAAGGAATTTTCTGCTTTAAAAATGATGTTTTTGCAATCACTTTTCCCCCGATTGCTTGTTATGCAAATAAAGTCTGCATTGACTAATTACTGCCTCAATCAATCAGCACCTTAGACCTTCTGTCACAACTGTCAACATCTTTGTCATCAATAAAAAAAAAAACCCACAATCATATTTTTGTCAAAATGTGAAGATGGATTTTAAACATATAAATTGGTGCCACTGTGATGAGTCTTTAAATATCACCGTTTATTCCTTATGATCTATAAAATGTCAAAATATAAAAGCACGCACGTTTTTATTTGAGATGTAAAATATAAAGAAAAAGCAACACATGCAGAGAAGCAACACATGGAATATGAGCCGTGATATAAATCAGTGTCAATACAACAAAAATGCACGTGTCCGTGACGACAGGAAGTCGGGGCCGAGCGGGGGAGACAATCAAAGGTGCTCTGTAAGACACGACTAATTCTCCTGTCAGTTTGTCAGGCGGTGCTCATCTGGCCCGGACTACACAGAGATAAAGTCCTTGTTATGAATCTCTCAAAGAGAATCCGAGGAACGTGGAGGTAGGGTGGGGGGGGGAGAACATGTGGGTAAAGGAGGGAGGGAGGGGGGGTGCACATGGGCATCAGTAGGGTTAGCGGCTCCCGAAAGTATTTCATCAAAGAGGGCCAGGATCCTGGGGATTGAGATTCTGCCTGGAGGCAAGTAACCAATGGTCTCCCAAGAACATATTCCAAAGTAAGGCTTGCAGAGCCAAAGCACACATCAAAAGCACCTCTGTAGCCAAAGCGATTCTGGAGGAGGAAAAAAAAAGGGGGTTCGGGTCCCTTCTTGGCCCCCTGTAAGCCCCAGATCTCACCCCAATTAAGAAGGAACTACTGTTTGTTCCACACCCTGAGATCTACAGACAGGGAGGTGTACTCAGTAAGGTAGACACGCTCACAAAAACACACACAACACTCATGCTGTCACTATTCCTCACCATACAATAAAAAAATATAGAAAGAAACGCTGCGTATGGAAGATCAACATCTGTGTCTCGTGCTTATTTAAAAAAAAAAGAAAGAAATTACCAACTGACAGAGTGCGTTTCCATGATCTCACTGAAACAATATGCGGCGCTCAGTGTGTCCACGTATGTTACACGAGTAACAGTAAATCAATACTTGGCAGAATGTTGCGTAGGCATTTGGATTTTTGCCTTTAATTCCTCGCCGCTGGACAGATGTCACTGTGAAATGGATACGGCAGAATAAGCATATTATATCCACACAGATGTGAGTTGCTGGAAAATGCACTGGCTGCTGCGGGAGCAGAGGAAACGACAGAAGGCTCCTGTGTGTTTTTTTCGCAGCGGAGAGGCGGCATTTCGAGATAAAGAGGGTGTTTGAAGTGTCTTCGGTCGGTATCGGAGGTCTTTAACTTCATTAAGCAGAGCAGCACCACGGTATGACGATTCCTCTAATACAATGGCATTGAAGATTTTCCTCACACAGCTGGAGAATGCACTTGTGTGTCAACGGAATGTGATTATTTTCATCATTATCATTTTAATGATCAACACTTTTATTCCATCCAAACGTATATCTTCTGTTTTATGTGGAATCCTGACCTGCAAAGTAATCCTAAAGATTTTTGAGTGAAATGTCTCTTTACGGTGTAAATAAAATATCATTGTATAGCAATATTCCCACAT
Organism: Chelidonichthys spinosus; assembly: GCA_029853015.1. Lineage (NCBI taxonomy): Eukaryota > Metazoa > Chordata > Actinopteri > Perciformes > Triglidae > Chelidonichthys > Chelidonichthys spinosus. The sequence continues at coordinate 16,006,853 of CM056837.1, forward strand.
ATCCACATACATACATGACATAGTCCATGATGGTTGTAACAAAATGCTGTATAAATGTCCTTTAGAGCTTTTTGATCATGATCTGCTGTCCTAATTGCTGTCCTTTGTATCTCCACAATGTCATCTTTTCCCCAGCAGCTTTGCGGGAAGCATATTTTCATATAATCCAGTTCGTCTTTTAAACGGTTTCGTCAGTAAATCTAAAAAGAAAAGGCGAAATCACAGTCTGTTACCACGTAACGACAAACACAAGGTCAGGGAACGCCGTTGTGTCCCCGTTACACCGTCTGCATCCATCTCTCAGGGACCAAATTGGATTTGCTCAAAGTGTTTGCTCACTTCTTAATCTTAGGACTACAAGTGTGTCAAGCAACAAAGGACTACATCCACCTGACACCGCGGCTGTTTGCCAGGGCCCGGAGATTTGGGACCAAACAAACACGCCACAAAAGGAGAGCTTCTGTGACCTCTAGTCCGCCGTGATCCACCCTTAAGCTGCGCTCGGAGAGTGTCCCCCTCTGCCTCTTTCCCCCATTGCTGTACCTGCACACACTTGTACATTCACAACCCTAAACACAGCACTCCCCTCTTCTCAACCCTCACCCCCCTGCCGGAGGTATCGGGTGGCTTGAGTGGGCCCATTAGCGTGAATGACTGATAAGACCCTCAGCCCCCAATAACCAAAAAAAAAAAAAAAAACCCGGGGTATTTGCAGTTATTTTGAATCCGTCAGAAATAATAAACGGCAAACTATATCCACTTGGGCTATTTAAGCAATTTCCCCGTGATAACGTCCCGTGGGGATTTCATGTGGATTCCAAATGACGACATAATAAAACCACGACGCCTGCATCCCCTTATCAGACTGGATTAAAAGGGAATAATGAAACAGAGAGGGTTTGGAGCCTTGTGTGGTATGAATATGATTATCTAATGGACTCCAATGGAAAGGCATGTTAATTCCACTCTAACGCGAGACCTTTCCCAGACTATCTCCTGCCCCTGGCTCCTCCTAAGACCCCTCCTCCCTCCCCCACTCGACCCGTTTCCCTGCCTCTTTCTCCCCTTAAATAATCGTTCTGCCTTTTTTTTCCACAGAAGTCATTATGCACGCCATCTATCTCTGTGTATGAACGTGAGCATGGGAGAGTGATAAACCCCCCCCTCCCTCGACTTTCACCCTCTTTTCCTGTCTGATTGAAGCGTGTTGGCCTCTTAACTTTCAGACAAAAGCACTCTGGGCAATTATCAATATTCAGATTTTTTGCCCCCCTCCCTGCACGGAGATCATTGTTGCTTGAAGAATGTGGGTCGCTCATACGAACTCAAATCAAAGTTTTTTGAGCAGCCAGTTGAAATCATATTACATGGTCTGATTCGGGCCTTAATATTTGAGTACTGGGGCCGAAAAGGAGTCACATTAAATGTGTGCATCACATTTTCCAGCGTTTATTTGTTTGTTAGAGTCATTTTAAGAGGATGCATTTTGATTTGCCGCTTAAAACTTTTGCATCAAGTTAACTCTGATAAGTCGTTTTTTTTTTTTAATTGTTGTATTCTCCAAGCTTAATGAACACTGACGGATTTAAAGGGAGGCATTCCTCCATTTATAAATGTCCAAGTATACAGCATATACACCAAAAGCCGTTGCATCTCCGTTTCAAGGGCAAACAATTACCCATCCATCACCCAAATAAAGATTTAAGTCATGCGCCGGCTTCGCTGTCAAGATCCTGTAAAGATTCTGTCAGCCTCACATAACTCGTGTGTGTTTTTTGCAACAGATCTTGACTGATTAAAAGTACCTCTTCTTTTTGATCCAGCAAAAAAAAAAAAAACTAAAAAATGAAAAAACTCCCTGACTGATACAGGCCCCCCCGGAGTGGGGGGTCATCATTAGGCCCATTAGGAACGATAAGACTCCTTGAGTCCATTCTCATCTAGCGAGGCACGGAGCAGTATTGTGCATCAGCACACACATCCTGAGAGCAGACGGAGCTCCCACAGGACACAGTTAAAAAAAAAAAAAAAAGAAAGCATCAATATTTCATCAAACTACTCTCTCTTTCTGGTCCAGATCAAAGCCTCGACTCCCACAGTCCTACAGGTAGAGATGGCTCTTTTGTTTTTGCTCCTCAGGTAGAGCAGCAGTCAGACTCTGTTCGCTTTTTTGGGGGGAAAACCTTGCAACGCTCAGCCTGTCCGTCTCACGGCTTACTGCTTCACGTTTGGAAGATGGGGGAGAGTTAAAAAGGAAGGGTAGAGACCGTGAGGGTGAAAACATATTCCAGAGATGTCCAGAGATTGAACTTCCGTGGCCTCGTAGTGGTGTATTATTTCCTGTATTCCTTTCCCAGGTCGGCCCATCGTGAGACTGATGGTGGTGAAAGAAACCTGAAGGTGATGTAATTTATCTTTGAAAGACTGGGTTATTACTCACTGTCGTCTGCATCACCGTTATTAATACCGTCTTAATGTATGGGCCGCTTGTATAAAGAAGGGTCGGGGGTCATGGTTCAACCATGAGCTGGGTTTTTCAGCATTCTTCCTCACATGAGTGTAAATGCAGACGTGTTGCCTTCATTATTTATTAAATAAAGGTGGAAGACAGCGGATTGCCTTTGAAGTTTGTTTTACTGCAATTGTGAAACAGCAATAGACAATATATCAGTGATTACAAATCACAAAAACAATGAGATGCAATAAGAAACCAAGTGTCACCTGTTAAAGATCAACAAGTCTCCATTAGAATTACACCAAAGCCATTCATCTAGCAAATATTTAATAAAGTAAAGAGTAAAATGCACGACTGTAATTCAAAAGTCAACTAATAAGTATGTTGTAGTCTATTAGCAACACTTAGCTTCAGAGGGCTAGCGTAGCGGATAGCATAGTGGATAGCATAGCGGATAGCGTAGCGGCTAGCTGGAAGCTGATCAAGTTCTACCACAAGCACAAATCAATGACTGTCATGTATGAAGTAGTGAAAGAAATATGTGTATATATAAATATGGAATGAATATATATTAAAAAACGTCATGCATTTTCAGTTAACAATGAAAAATTATCAAGAATCATGAAGAAGGAATTGGTAGAGACCAAAATCAGAGGTAAAAGTGAGTCTATATTGGACTTGTGTTCATCAGGTGGACACAATGTTGCTCTATAACTGCTGTGTGTGTAACTAAGCAACTGTTTGCTAACACGTTGGTTAATGTTGTGTTCACAACTCCCAGGTGGCCAACAAAGAAATCAGTCATTGCAGATTTAAACATTGTTTTTCTGGCATGCCTTGAGGAATTGAAGTAAATGTGGGCCGCGTTTAATAACAGCAAAACTATGTCAAAACATCCATAAAAACTAACCTCAATTGGTTAAAACCAATTTGTACATAAAGACAAACCATCTCTCCACAACCCCCCCCCCTTGCTGTGGCAGGTGTTTGGTACAGTCCAAGGCCCAGTAGTTGGCACTGGTGATTACTTTAGCTACACCTTTAGCATGGTGGAGACCAGCTTTTCCCAGGATCGGCAACATGGTAAAATACACTCATTTATATGATGCGGACTCTCAGTTGTTTGTTGTTCCTCTCTTATTTATGTGGTTACTTTATCAGACATAATTTAAGCATCATAAGCTTCAAATATCTTGGAGACGCAGTGGTTAAGGTTTGCATGTGGGTCGGTATCAGCTGTGGTCATGGTTATGGGGATTAAGCCTTGTATTAACATTGTTTGTTACATACAGATGATTTATGAAAAATCAAAAGTTGTTGGCTGGCCAGATTTGGCCCTGTGGCCCCTGTTTGTTTCTGCTGATTAGTAGAATCAAATATAATCTTTTCAATGGTGAATCCTCTTTAATCCAATCTAAACTAATTGTATTTACCGCAAAATCCATTTAGCATCCTTTTAATGTTCTTCTAGATTCCTATATCTGTGGATTTTGGAGTAATCACCAAGAAAAATGGGCGGAACATTTCATTTTGATGCTCCTATATTTTCTATGTCATTTTCTAGGGAGTAAACTGGCATTTAACTATAAATGACATGAGACTGTTCCTTGTCATTTAGTACAAATTATTGGGTAAATGTAGTGGTTAAAAGCAACCCCAATTAAATGGCAGAAAAGTTAACATCCATCTAAAAACAAACCATTCCAATAATAATGAATTAATATGTATTGGGATTTAAAAACTCAGCTTTGGTTCCCAGCAGTTTTTTAAATATATATTTTATAATATATCACCTAAAATAAACTAGATCCTATATGTAAAAGGAAATAAACACATATCCCTCATGTGTGTTGACAATATAATTGCCAGCTGTTTTAAATCCCTTTTGAAATGTTGTGGGTGTGCCTGGCTTTTTGTTTGTTGTGTATATATATATAAATATATATACATATACACATGTGTGTACATGTGTTTCCTCCCCCTACATAAAACCGGGTGCTTTCTCCCGTCCCTGAACACACCACGCCTCTCCTCCTCTCATCATCGGGCGTCAATCTGTGGCTGTCACCGGGAGCCGGACAGTGACTAACGACACTCCCAGTCAGTCAAACACTTATCACCACACAGGTAACACACAGGCCTGGAAATGACTGACATGAAATGGAAACGTCTCTCATTCTGTGGGCCCCGGGAGCTGAAGTGAAATATTAGCTGTGGGAGAGATGGCGGCTGATAAGGGGGCTCCCTGTTTGGGCTGGAATTGTGGAGGTCCAAGTTCTATTACATTTCTTTTTTTCAGAGGAATGTGTGTGAAGATCCCGTTTTGCTTGCGTAAAAAAAGATGGCTTCCCTCATCCCGTTCCTTATTCCACCACAATCTTACATTTGAGCTATTTGTGACTTTACTAATGTGTTGCTCAGCGGGTCATTGTTGATGTGGTCCTCGGTCCCTGAGGGTTTCTGTGGTCCAAAGAATCGGACCATAGACCGGCTGAAACCGGCTCAATGTCAATGGGTCACATATGCTTACTGTGTCTCTCCTATTACTCATAGCCTCCACTATGTCCTCCCTATATCCCTCCTTTTCTTCTTCTCACACATCTCCTACACACACACACACACACACACACAATTCCCCCCTGTGCAGAAAGATGGATGGCATGTTCCCAAACCACAGGTGCTGCTCCACTTGTGAGCCGTCCGTATTCTTCACTACACAGTCCAGAACGGCTCGGGGTTTTTTGACTTTTAACCGTTTTTCCCCGGCGGTGATTACTGTGGTCGTTCACTTGTGAGATAATGAGCAACGTGGAATATTAGTAATACAGGACGTGATCAATCTGCCTGTCTATTCGCAGCTCTTTGGGAAACGAGGTGCTGTTTGCAAGAACAGGACAAACTTTGAAGGGAACTTGAACGCGTCTCCCATCCAGACCGCCACTAGATGGGGTTTGTTGAATTTCCATTGTGTGTTTGCTTTGAATCCTAAAACCACATCAGGCTCACTCTGCTGTGCATGCTACGCCACCGTGTGGTGGATATTACCAGCAGCCTATAATAATGGTGCTCCAACACAAAATGACACCACGTTACATGGCAGGGAGTGGGCTTGAAGCCAGTTGTACTCCTGCAGGGTGGAGACATGGCAGAGCAGTTCAACTTATTTGAAAAAAAAATTAATTATGATTATGAATTCAACCACATATTTGTTTTTAGGAGTGAAATAAACACAAATGGGATTCAGACAGTGGTTGAATGTAAATTAAGGTTGTTGTTTTTTTTTACAGTTAATACAAATTATTTTCCTATTTCTACTGGTATTTAAGTCAATTGTCTTAGTGCTTCTAACACTACTGGTTTGAGATTTTTAATACAAGGTCGCCCATAAAGTTGGAATAATTTGCAAATGTCTTGTCTTTTATAGCGCCAAACAAATGTTATGCATGAAGTCATTTCACCTGGGTAATTATGACACATAATGTTATAATTTCTCCTGGTCAAAGGTGATTTATGATGCATTTAAATAGGAATAAACAGAAGATTGTGTCTATTCCAACTTCATGGGCAACAGTGTATATTTATTTCAACAATAACCAACTGTTTATCTGACTGCATAAGTCATGACTCAGTCAGTTATAGCACCTTACCATCATGTGTCCCTAAAACTAGTTATAAAAGCTACCAGAAACTTTAAAAGTAATGGATAAACAGTTTGGTCAACCTGTTTCTTTCACTCCAAATAGTGCATGTTACACTGAATACTGAGGGGGAAGTTCAACCTAATGCACGGAGATGGTATTACTGGTGCACTTCTGCCTGATGCCCCCGCGATGACCTGAGGGATGTGAGCCGTGCGGGAGATTCAAATGGAGACGTTTTATATTATAAGTAAATAATAATTATATAAGTAAAGGGGCAACGATCAGAACTAGAGTTGCAGATTAAACTGGAATACACACATTTATTCAGGCAGCCATGGTGAAGCCTCAGCTCTGCAGTTAGAGGGGAGCGTGTTGTTACTGACTTGACTGATGGCTTCCTGTCGTGAGAGGAAAATTTAAAAAAGTCTGTGGTCTTACCTGAATACTGCAGGTATGGCTGTTTGTGTCTGGTGCCAACCTCAGTGACCACAAGAACACCGGGTTTTGTTTTCTACAGTCGAAGTGTGAGACGTTTATCTTCTCCCCATCTCTCAGTCAACACAAGTATCACATAATGATAATGATCAAAATCTTTTAAATCAACTTTACAACCTCACCGAAGATCTGAATCGTATGAGTCTTAAAGTTTAATTTAGATACATGATCTTTTAAAGGTGCGAGGCATTAGATCTGGCAATCCACTTCACCTCCTCTTCTGGGCCCGTACAATCTAAACGTTCAGTCAATAGTTATTTCAAATAAAAAAATTCAAAAATGTATTTCAATTCAACCAAATGGCAGCAGATCCAGTTATTTTGAGCAGCTTGCATTCAGCCACAGCACAATATCACCACTTTAACCTCTCCACATTCACTTGATAATGTTAGATGTTAAATATATAAATATAAATATGGAGCTGAGTTGATACAAGTCATAATGTGAACCTGAAATCACGGCTTTGGCAGCTTCTGTCTGGAGGTGTCATGAAACTCACACACAGCTGATCGCCCACAGCCCAGTACAATTTTATCCTATTTGCACTGCTAATGCATGGTCACCGAACCTGTTCTTGTTGGGAACTGTCTCTGAGGACTCCATATAGAGATTTACAGTATATGGCTCAAATATCAGAGTCACAATTCTTCTTATTTTCAGGTGATTATACCCGAAAGAACAACATACTTATTAATATTAAAGTCCATTTCCATCAAATTATCCCGCTAAATGCTACACACTGGCCCTTTAATTCCATTTTTTATAACAGAGATCTTCAACAGGGGGTCCGTGACCCTTAGGGGGTCTGCAGAGTTACTGTGGGGTTCTCCCGAAATGATTTGATCCCAAGCTTAAATATGAATGAAAACATGAATACAACCTATAATAAGCAAATATAAATCGTCCTATTTCTTCAATATACTGTAGAATTAAAATATGTTCTGTAAAAATGTGAATCTGTCAACAATTATTATTTTATAAACGGCTTAGAATTGTATACATACATCATTACAAAGTACTTTTAAATCTGGCACTATGGGCTGCTACACATTATAATTGACCGGTTTAATAAACAACACAACCATATGTAATAGGGGTCCCTCCACCGTGTCACTATAGGACTATGGGTCCTTGGCCTGAAGAACGTTGAAGACCTCTGATATATGACATTTATTCTCCTGTCATCTGGGGCATTTTTGAAGAATTTGGATTAGGCTTTGATGTTCTCCGTTTTCGGGGTCACAGGTCACACAAGTGCTAACTCCTGGTTGATTGCACATTTCATTCCACGTAGACTATATACTTTTTTATATAAAAAAAAAAAAACCCTATGCATTCAGTTTGCCTCTTTTGCATCCAAAATGTGTCTGACACCTGCCTGTCTGTCTGCCAGCCCGTCTGCAGCGTCAGCCGTTGTGAGGCGATTGTGGGAGAAACTAACTTTCATGCCAGTTTGAACGGGCATCCGTTAGCATCCACTGTGAAACTGCCAAGTCATAGCCAGATCCGGTTCAACAGTAGAGAGTGTGGGCCCAGACGGTGGCACAGACTGTCAACAGGAGGGCGTCTAGTCACATCGAAAACATTGTGGCGTGAACTGACCACGCTCCGGTGTGTTTGCCACCGCACCAGTTGTACGTTACACCAGTGAAAGAGCTCAAATACTTTCCCATGTACAACAGATATGAGTTGGTGATGTCATGCTTTCGTTCATAGTATGAAACCGCCGTTGTAACGTCTCGCTTGTTTTGATGCTGTGTGGACAGAATAGTGATGGAAAAAAAACTGCAGCGTTAGATTATTTTTCATTTTTTATTACCATAAAATCAAAATGACATTTTTTTTTTTTCATTCAGTTACAGCAGCACACGGCAAATACATGCTGAAGAGAACGTAAGACTAAAAACACGTAAAAACCAGTATTTACACAAATATACAGTTTATACAGCGATTCCAGAAAAGAAAATGTGCTTGTGACTGTCAGAATGTGAATGTAATGAATGTTTTTTTTATTTCACTGTTAAAAATGTTATAGTTGCTCTGTTAGTAATGCACGTGAACAAAAATATGACTCGCTAAGGTCTCACATTTAGGGTTTTAAGAGAACAGGCCTTTATATGGAAAGGGCGGGGGTAGTGTCCGTGTCCGACATGACGGAGGGACGTTTGGGAATGCTGGGCACCTTAATGAGCCCTCCATTGCCCAGACCACCGACGCACGTCTTCAAAATCCTCAGGAGGTCCTGCCTGAACCGCACGCCGATGAAGACGTACAGGAAGGGATTCAGACAGGCGTGAGTGAACGCCAGGCTCTTGGCGACCTGTCCTGCTACGTCGAAGCGGAAAATGGTCTGACAGTCGGTGATGGTGGTGTTCGCCGCCTGCGCCGCCTCCATTATCAGCAGGCCGTTGTGAGGCAGCTGGGAGAGGACGAACACAAACACCACGGCGAAGATGACGCGCAGCGCCTTGTGCTTCTCGAAGCTCTTGGCCTGCAGAAGCTTGCGGATGATGACGGAGTAACAGAACAACATGATGAGTAGCGGGAGGAAGAAGCCCATGCAGATCTGCAGGGACAACACCAGGATCTTAGTCCGGTTGTACGCATTGTTCCAGTAGACCATAGTGCAGAAGGACTGTCCGGTTTTCACCTTAGCGAAGATGAGCTCGGGGAGGGCCAGCAGAGTGGAGAGCGACCAGACGCCCACGCAGGCCAGTTTGCTGTAGAACAGCCTCTTCCTCTTCAGGTTCTGGGCCTTGGTGACCTGCACGATGGCGATGTAGCGGTCCACGCTAATGCAGGTGAGCAGGAGCATGCTGCTGAAGAAGTTGATTTTGTAGACGGCGGAGACCATTTTGCAGAGGATGTCGCCGAAGCCCCAGCCCCGGGTGGCGTCGACGGCCCAGAAAGGCAGCATGCACAGGAAGAGGAGGTCAGCCACAGCCAGGTTGAGCAGATACACATCGGTCATCGTCTTCAGGCGGTTGCGCACCGTGGTGTACATCCAAACCACCAACAGGTTACCCACAGCGCCGAGGACGAAGATGATCCAGTAGAGGGGCGGTTCGTACTGACCACGAAACTCCCTGACCCAGTGCCGGTTACACATGCCTGAGGGTTCAGTCGGGTCTGAATCGTATTCCTGTGGGTAGTCGGAAGGGCCCTGCCATCAAAAACAGAAACACTGATGAGCTCATGCATTATTAATGGCGTTTTCACCTATACATCAAGGGCTGTACTTTTCATTCTACTTTCAGGTACTTTATTTGAGTAGTTCCATCTCAGAGGTAAAATAAAAGGTCCCTGTATGGGACCTGTAGTGTCTTCCACAGGTGTTAGGGGGGGCACTTAACCTACTTTAACAGCTGCGATATTAAAGTGAGGTCGCCATTAATGCATCGATAACTATAATTCAATAATATAACCTGAAATTTGACTTTCTGCTTGATGAGCACTTTTAGTTTTGAATCTAGAAAAACTTTTGGATTTAAGTCAAGTGAGGGAGTGTTTCAACACTGTGGTATCCTCACCTGTATTCAAGTAACAGATCCGAGCAATGCTGCTGTTTTGTCTCACCTTTTATTTCCTGTCCTAGTTAACCAACTCGTGAACTGCTTTCAGGGTTTCACAACATGACATGCTTCTTATGTGGAGAAGCGTTACAGTATCAAACGCTGTTGGTGACGTACAAGTGTGTGAAAAAAAAAAAAAAAAAAAAAAAGCTATCATGTGCAGGTGTTGTGTCTGTGCAGGAGAAACCACACTACTGCACAACTTCCTGCTGCTATCCAAGCCTGGGGGGAGGTGAGGAGTGTTGCGGTAAACAATCCTGAGGGGTTTCAAAAAGGGGCCCCGCAGCAGAACTCGGTCCCACGGAGGCATCGAGTTTAGATTTAGGGCAGAGATAAACAGCAGAGGCTTAGGTTTACACAAACAATGGAAAGTGTGATGCCGATATGCCTTTGAATGTGGCATTTGAGTATCCTTACAGATGTTTGCTTTAGATAACTGCACTCAGAGACACAATTCTGCCATGTTTGTCTAATTACAAGTTAGAATATCTCATAAATATAAGACATAATCACCTGACAAATATCATTTCACTGAGATAAAGGGACTTGTTTGAGACAATGCATCCTCAATATCTTGTGAAGTGACAAAATACTATAAATACAGACTTATTATGACACAAGATTCCTTAAATATGGCTAAAATGTGTTTTTCCAGCTAATTAAAAAATATCACATCTTAATTAGAGAAATGTTATCAAGGGAATTTTCCCTTTTTTTATTATTAAAAGTAAAAGCGCCTTGTCTTTATTATGAGAAGTGACGTTTTTCCTAGTGTTTACTTGGAGCATCGAATCAAAAAAATAAACACAACGACATAAAGATGACAAATCTATCATATTTAATAGCAAGCGCCGATGTTGCGTTTTGTTTTGCATGCAGCAATCAATGTGACGTGTTTTCCTCATAGTCTTTAAAATCACAATTGAATGTGAGCAGTGAGGCGGTGTCATCTTCTTTGTTTTAATCACTAGTTCCTCTATAACTGTTTTGCTGTTTCTAAAAGGTAATGAATACTTACAGTTTCGGTATAATCGGTATAAGCTCCTGTGGTCATGTAAGTCGTGAATGGCTCCTCCATGTTATCTAGAAAAAAAGAGAGGATATTAATAAAACACAATTGAAATGTAACAAAGAAGGTTAAATGGAAATACACTTTTTTTTTTTTTTTTTTTATTGTGTAGTGCATCAAATCACTTACCCACTCACTGAGCAGTCAGGTCTGTTTCTTTGTCTGGGTTGTACAAGTGACTTTAACAACCAGAGACATCTTCACTTACTTATATGGTTTCCCTCTGACCACAAGATGACGTGTTGATACGTATCTTCTGAGTGTGAAAAAAACACACACTGTTCTTGGTGTCTTTCCTTAAATGCAGCGCTACAGAATATATCATGAAAAGCATTCATTGAAAGGCAACCTGTCCCCAAATATGATCATTGAACAGTGGCAACAGTGTAGCAGTTTCAGTGGGAAGCTGTGACTTAACCCGCTGAACCGTGGGCATCAAAGGACCAAAACACTACACCCACATTCCTTCCACAGCCGATTAAGTTTTATCAAGTCGAAGCCCGTTTTCTGACACACTTTGTACACACAGGTGGAGCACTTAACGCCGCGGATGAGAGATGCATGAAACTGAAAACCATGACGTGTGAAGATCAAAAACACCGGAGCAGGTAGTAGATGTTGAGCTGCTCTAAGAGCCGTTTGTCTCACAGCACTTCCAGCTGTCTGCAGCTCCGGCAGTGTGGCCCAAATGTGACCGTGTAAGCAATCTTTCATTTAAAAACGTCCAACTGAATAAATGAGTGCGGCGACGACGTTTTTGAGAGGGGTTTTTTTGTCTGAATTTCTCTTGAAGTGATGAAACAACATCCCTTTTTATCGTGGAAATAAAGGGATGTACAACTTTCAAGTTCATTTAAAAGTCACCATTTCGGGGAATTCTTCTTTTTTTTTGGCATGTGACGACAGCTGATGCTGCGTCTAGGATGCACATCCACGTGATTTTTTTTGCTTTGCACGAGCATGTCATTGTCACCTTAACCATATCCAATGGTTATGTGAAGCAAAGCATTCTGGGTGCTGGCTCAGCTTTAGTAGAAAACAGAAAGCGAGTGCTATAGATCTTCTTTTCTAACTTCCAGAGAGAAAAGTAAATGCGCATAATTCCCCAAATGTCTCACTATGCCTTCAACTGGAATTGAGTTTGTCTTATCAGTTCTTATCAAACCCAATTTATACATTGCGGCATCAATTGCTGCCCAAGTTAAAAGGCATTCATGTGACATGTTGACTTGTTTCCAGTGAAATGACGACACCATAAGCAAAGGGAAATGAATATCATGACAAACAGTCACATTTGTGACCACAAAACATGGTAAAGTAGAAAGTCCCTGTCATACCAACCAGCATGAAGCCCAGACAAGGCCATGACACGGGTTTGAAATCTTGATTGGGCAAGAGAAGTGTTTCAAATCACTTCTCTGATTGTGTTTCTGGTTGAGTGAGGTGCTATCTTCTCACAGTTTCACTTCCTGGCCTGCTGTGAAGATCACAGTGTAAACGATGGATGCAGAGCGTGCATCAGAGCTCCACAGTTCCACCAAACGCTGGTTGCGTTTCTCGGTTTTGATCAGGGGGAAACGGCTGTGTCATGATCGCACCGGCGCTTTTCCTTCTGGGACCAAGCTGTTGTAGAAAGTGGTACACTGAGAGGTTTCGCTCATGCAGCACCGATTCTGACCTGTTAGCATACGAAACTGAGCAGTTACATGTCAAAATGCTGTTTTATTCCCTTGTTGACTAAAAAATAGAAGGCAGTAAAGCATCTTAAAGGTTGAGTAGGTGATTCTATTCTATAACACTTTCTGTTATATTACTTGAGATCCTCGTAATTTACCGATAGCATTGAATAAATTAAATGCTCTGACGTAAAACATTTTTTAAAAATGTCATCTGTGGCCGAGGCAGGACTGTAAAAATCCCGTCCAATCGAAAAAGTCAAGAATAATTCTGGCAATATTTACTTCCTGGTTGCGCTCTGATCTCTAGCACTCGTTTGGCGTCCTGGGGGAGCGGCTTTGAACAGCTCATCCTGACAGAGACATTTTATATTCTCATTATTATTTTTTTTATATAGGGAAGAAACTTGTGTCATCATTAAAAAATTTTTTTTTAAACAGAATAAAGGTTCTGGCCCTTCTTGGAAGAACAGAGGGAAATAAAAACCTCCACAGTTTTGGCACACAAAATGGATTTGATTAAGATCACATGACACGTCACCTGACTGGCTCTCAAACTGCTGAGCTTGTGAACATTTTTGGAGCCATAAATGGTTTCACAGTTGATCAAAGTTTGAGACGCCATGAATTAGTCACCAGTATGGGACAGCTTTGGATATATATATATATATTATATATATATATATATATATATATATATATATATGACACATGATTGCAGAGTAGATACAAGCAATGATGCAGTTTGATGTTCTGAGAAACTTGAGTGACTCTTGTTATTACTTGTTATTATCGACTCAACAGTATTGCGGGTCACACTATCTCGATATGACTCTCTTGAAAGACGTCAAATTATCACATTGAAATAACGCCAGCCAGTTCCTCTAAAAGTCACATGGTATGTTTTGAACCACCATACAGCACTCTGGACGTCACCTTCAAGCCAGAAACCTAGGTTATTTCTCTGTGAGCAAAGGTCTGCCTGAGATTCTGGATAAAAAAAAAAACCCAAACAACAGAAGCTTTTGTCTTGCGAGTGAAACTGAGAAAACCCCTTTGATGCGTTGTCGCTGAGCAGGAAGCTACTGTATCTGAGTACTCCAGTATTTACAGTTGCCCCATACTGTGGGAAAGTACTCCGCCGTCAGCAGCACAAGAGCTTGCGTTGGGTACTGAGACGCAGTCACCACTTCCTGTGTACCTGCCTCACTGTGATTTATTTCATGCACTGATAGACAGCTGTTTTGCATCCAATCTGAAATTATCAGCATGACGGTTTCTCTTCAGCTGCTCTTCTCTATGAGATAACTGATGCATGCATAGAAAGTGTATACAAGTAATCAAATGCAACGCAATAATCTTTTTATTCCAATCTTTATATTGGTTTAGGAATAAACAGGTTGCCAAGAAATGCTACGTCCATTCGTGCTATAATCTCTTGCCCATTTACGCAGGTTTTTAAGAATGTTGTTTTATTGTTGTGTATATGTATGTGTGTTTTCTTATTAGTGTCCCCTTCCTAATAAGTGCAACAAGGTGTCCCCTTCCCCACCTTGTTGCACCATGCATAACTAGTGCACATGATGCAAAACCAAGTTGAGGTAAGGACAGAATCCGGCTTGAAGAGTTTCACTGAAAACAATGGGGTTTGTTTGTAGTTGACTGGCTGGTAAACACTATCTCAATCCACAATGCAAAACCCCCCAAAATACAGCGATTATTCTGACACTTTCATTTCAGTTCAAACCTTTGTTTATTCTCTAAAATCGATCCTGACTCTCTCTGTTAATGCTGAATTGGCTATTTCGACACATTTAAATTCAAATGTAATACAATATTATATTATATTATATATTATAATATTATTAAATGTTTCTTCCTCCTCTCTTCTTGGCTTTAGAGGTCCAGCCCATCAGTCAGATTCAACAAAATAAAAGACTAGTATACATACATGCATCTTCATTTTCAAAGAGCCCAAATCCTCTCTAGTATATATATATATATATATATATATATATATATATATATATATATGAATATATATATATTCTATATATATATATATATATATATAGATATATATATATATATATATATATAATATATATATATAATATATATATATATATATATATATATATATATATATATATGTCAAAGGTAATCACATTAACTGGGGCCACATTAAGCCGCTACGATCACACATTCCCACATGTACAGTTTATCATGGTTAATGCAGAGAGGCTATATATTTTATATGTAGCCATATATCTGTGCATTATTGTGATCTGGCGCCCCCTTGTTGAACCAGTCCGTTTCACACACACAGTTACGTTTAATCCATTTTAAATCTATCATAACTAATATTATATTAATTCTTCCCCCTTATTGTTTGCCAGTGTCACAATCACTTCAAGTCAATCCCAGCATGCAGTGGGCCAGAAGACGTTTAGAAGACACATATTTGTTAACAGCTTTTATTACCCCCATACTTCGCACAATACAAACAACTGCACATCTAGTGTAATATAGGGTAGATGTATCATACTCTACAAGAGCATTACTTCATGAACATCATGTAAATACGAAAAGTACACGGTTAAAAGATTCCAGACAAAAATATTCTATGCCCTTTGTGTCGGGGAGTAGGGAACTCATTCCAGATCACTATCTATGGAAGTCAATAAGCAAGAGCAACAAAAAGTAAATGCAAGACAGTTTTTTTTTTTTGGTATATTTTCAATGATCAAACGTTCACAGAACGTCAGATCATTGGAAATATTTGTGTGTGAAATGGAATTTAGGTCACAAATCAAAGCAGGCTTGACCTCAAAAGGTCAGTAAACATGACTTTAAAACTGTCCACTATTAAAAAAAACAACATGGCTTGGGGTTTGCTTGGGTCTAACTCAATGTTTAGGATTTAAACTAGAAAAGGAGGACGCAAAATATCAATGTCGACGCTAGAAAGCTAGGTATCGGCTAGAACATCTGATAAGACTACAACGCGTCAGGCGGACAACGCGTATCTGTCCACGTCAACAAATGGACAAGGCCTCTTCAAACATGGACATGATAGTAGTTGCATAGAGCACTGAGGGAAGTCTGCTAGCTTCTGTTAGTGAGCTCCAAAACTGCGATGTAGAAAAGAAAAAGGAAAAGAAGCACAGCAGAAGAAGGCTATCATTTGCCTCGCCTTCAGCGTGTTCAGGGGCGCGTACCGACGACCTCTCCCTGCTCACACTCTTCACTAAAAGCCAATAACTATTGAAGATGCCAGATAAAGCATGAATAAACAACTCCTTGTGGGAGTGCCTTTTCTTTCCCTCTCTATTGTCTTGCAGCAGCGGAACTGATGGTTTCTGGGTCCCCGTCTAATCCTCTGGACACCTGTTGGACCAGCTGTCTTCGGTGGAACTCATTCATTGGGCTCGTATCTGAAACGCACACATTACAAACCTGAAATTAGACCAATATCTAAAAAAAAAACAGCTAGAAAAAGTTAGAAATGAAAGCTCACCTCTGCAATCGTCTTCTAATATCTTTGATTTGCTCGTTTTTCTTGGTCAGGATCTCCTTCATGTTGCGGTAGGCCGCAGTTTGCTGGAACTTCTTGTCCAACTCCTGCACACCACACATAAACATAATAAAGTTCATCTGTGTTTGTGGCAGATGACTTCAGAGGGTCACTCTACAGATGACGTACCTTCTCTGCTAAGGACAGCTGCTCCTGCACTCGCAGGAGCTCGTGTCTGGCGGAGATCAGGTTCTCCTGCAGACCCTTCTGGGAGGCCGAGTTTGCGCTAAGGGACCGTTCGTAGTCCTCCCTCAGAGCTGCCACTGTGTCCTCCAGACTGCTGATCTCCTGGGATGCATCAGCCCGCTGGATGGCAAAAGGAACAACGTACGAATTCAGTTGGAAGGAATGGCAATCGTCGCTATGACTACAGGATCTAAACCCTATTCCTATTGGTCAGCACTTTAGTCAGCTGGATACATACCATTCAAGGTCCAATAAAACCACATGACAGCGTATGATCAGATGCAACAAAATAAAAAAAATAAAGTTTTAAAAGTAGCAGAATGGAAAGCAAAACTCAACATGCCACAACAGAAGATGACGCTACTCGCCGAGGCCAAAACTCCAAACAGTACCTGCTGTTCACCTTGCACCTTCTGGATGTCCTTCAGAGCTCGCTCTGCCCTGGTCCTCTCATCCAGCGCACTCATCGCCTCCGAAAATCAATCGCAGCCGAGAGTTAACAACCAGACTAATGCATGAATTATAAAAAAATATGCTGCGTGTGTCATTCATTGTTATACCTGGGATTCTAAAGTCCGCATCCTGGCTTTCAGTTTGTCGTTCTCCTCCTGTAGTCTCGCTATCTCCTGGAGGGAAATTTAAAATGTGTGTAAAGGTATGATAATGAGGACACTAACGTTCTACAATCACGTTGGACACTATTCTTTACCTTGTTAAGAAGTTCAGACACCCCGCCTTCATTCAGCGGTGCTAGCTTGGGTTTGCTTTTGTCCTGGTTGATCTGGGAATAGAGTACACACTCTGTCAACTGAGGCCTTGACAGAAGATGCAATGGCGAATTAAGTTTATATCCATCTTGCTTTTCTTCGAAATGTGAAGATGACTGATGTGCAGCCTTCTGAGAAAGGTGCAAATAGCTAAACCCACGAAGGAGCGTACTGTATTTCAAAGTTGATTTTGTTTTTCCCCCGCCGTGCGTTGTGAAACCACACGTCGACCTCAGTCATGTGTGACTTCTGGACCGCACGGTTAGCGTGTGCAGGGCAGGTGGCCCCCAACTTGCAACCAGGCTCTGCTCTCCAGCTACTGAATTCCATGTGGGCGTGAATATCCATTGTATAATGATTAATGAGTATTGATGGTGCTGCACGTTATACCCTACTCACCTTATCAGGGGTTTTAAAGTCAGTCTTCTCGAATTCAGCCACTTGTTCTAACAGCTCCCTATAGGGAAGAGCAAAGAATTGTATGGTTGAGGAAAAAAATGGAGAAATCACATGTTCTCTGCTGTTTTATAGAGTAAATGAACGTATATTAAGCGGATGTCGTCAATATTTTGTGAGAAACATTGAATAGGGTGAAGCTGAACTGATAATGTGCTATCTCCTCACACAACTGTCAGCCCCCCCGCTCCACCACAATGTTTTTTTGGCATGGCGATGATACAATACCATTTGGCAGTTACGTGTCTTTGACAGGGAAAATAAACACCCTTGTTTTTGATGGCACTTTAGCACTTATGCTATAAGATGTATGCTTGTGGTAAACAGAACAGATCTCTGAAAAGCTCAAATGTGGTTTTTAACAAAGCTGCTGAACGCACGTAGATTGTGACACGGGGCGTATTCCCCCGCTTTAGACGCAGATTCAGTCACGTAGGGCTGAGCCCTTTGAGAAACAAAATACACCTTGTGGCTTATTTATCCACCCACCATGTGTTTATTACCAAATTAAAAAAAACAAACTTTTCCAAAACATGCTCAGTGTTTGAACAAGGTGAAAGGTTTACAGGGGTCAGGAGTTACGCTGAGTTCACCTGAATACTATAGAGGTACATTCACACTAGTGTGGAGCTTTATAGTGATTATACATCATCAACAGTGCAAACCGTATGACATTTTTACACCGATACTGACAATCAGATCGGATAATGTGACGTTTTTGAACATGGAAAAGCCTTGCTTCCTCAATGGCAGAAAGAGGAGCAGGATGATGTGTGCTTCAGGCTTTAGTTTGGATATCACAGCAAACATGTTAAACAACAGCCATTGATGATTTTATGCTCAACAGATTCACTAAGACTCTAAGAAATAAATCCGTTGCCAAAATTCTGACAACCGCTCTTAATGTGATTTATCTTTATTACTGGTATCACATGCACATGCCTGCATTGCTACTTCGCTATGCTCTGCCTTGTAATATGAAGAGGCATTCGTGACAGTCTTGCTTATTAACGACAGCAAGAACATCCTAATTCTGTGTGACTGTATAGATTTTATCGCACATGGCCACAAACGTGAAAATGAGTAAAAAAAAGGGAATATTAACTTGATTAAAATCAACAGATGCACATTTTTTGACTATTGTAAATGTAGAACAATATGAGAAATTGAACTTGCACATTTCATTTTGCCAAGTGTGTCAAATTATGACTTTTTTTTTAAACTGACATCAAACTATAATGAGAATGTGGCAGCCGTTTTCAGGCTAAATGAACAGAAACCCTTGTTATCCAAAAAAGGGTTGAATTCACTTTGTGCGTGTGGCTTAGCTATGACCTTTGTGCCTGCCATATCTACAGTTACATGCACCAGATCAAAACCTAAACTGTGCTGAGGAGGAAGTGCAGTACAAAGTGAAGGAGTTTTCCCTCACAAACGTGAAGACGTACTGCATGATTACAGATCTAGCTCGCTTCTTACTTTGGCGTGGCACTCTGTTTGACCTTGAACTGTCATTTGAAATCATTTGAATCTGATTTCAAGAGATGTTTTTTTTTTGGGGGGGGCATATATGAGGTACATCTTGTGCACAAGCAGCTTCCTTTCCTCATTCCTCACCTGTTCTCCAGCTCTGAGATATCACTCTGCAGTCTGAGATAAAACTTCTCAGCCTGCGAGAAGAGCTGCCTGAGCAGCAGCACGTTGGTGTGGGCCGTGTTGATGAGCTCCGTCTCCACCTCCCCACGCACCACCGCCTGCAGCCCGTCCAGCATCTCCTTCACCTCGTCCACTGTGAAGGTTTCCTCCACCAGCCTTTAGAGAGAAACACACACACCATACATCACAGATCCATCTCAACTGAAAAGCACACCATTATTGCTTGGTTAAAGTTGAATTTACATGTAAACAATGATACCAAAAACTAAAGTATGACCAGTCACCTGCTGTCTTTGAGTTCCTCAAAGCATGCGTCAATAGTCTTTAGTCTCAGGACCCTCTTTGAACGTGCAAGGCGCATGTAATTGACGACTTCATTCTGATGGTGTTCGTTAAACCCAAATTCAGCCTACATGGAGACAAGAAGAACACGTAAGGAGATTGTCAACACAGATGATGGACAGAGAGAGAGGCTGGAATGGCAACCACAACTAGCTTACGAGCTAACATGAGGAGGATTTCCCCCGAGCTAATGTTGACGGCCTATTCACAAACACGAGCTTGCTCATTCATCGGAATGTCTCCGGTGATGCTCGCTAACTCTCAACTGGCTTTCAGATAAAACGGAGCGGGATGATTAGCATGCTAACTGCTGAAAGCAAACAGGTGGCCTGGTTAGCCATAAACAGCAAACGACCACAGCTACTTACCATGGTGGCTGTGCGGCTAACGCTAACGTCGCTAAGCTAGCTTGTAGACTGAGATGATTCAAAAGAAAAAATGGGTGTTTCAGCCTCTAATTTAGGCCACGCAGCGAACAGACTAGAAGCTCATGGTGATGTCCTGGAGTCGAGGGTTTGAGTAAACTATAATGTAGTTATACTTCAACTCAAAGACTGAAGAGGCTTAACGGGGGCTATATCATAGCTATAAGATTATCTGGCAGATTGGCTAGCCTAGCTACCAGCTAGTGTTTGCCTTGAGAATGCCTTGGTAACGGAGAATAGCGTCATTGCCTTGGTTACCAGAGGTGCGTTCAGCGGCGCTACGTACAACATGAAACACAAAGCCATATGGTCGAATGACTGCTAAAAATATAAGCTATTACAATTAAACGACATTGTCATAAAAGCCACTTTGTATGCAAACAAATAGAGACATCCCTTTGTTATTATAAGCTCTAGTAAATGACATGCAATGTAAATATGTTCAGTAGTATTCTTCCATTCACAGTTCTGTTTTATTTTTGCTATATTAAATCTAGTATCATTTTCATTTTCCCTACAGTCTTTTCAACCTCATTTTCAAGGAAAATGTTTGTTTGTTTGTTAAAAACAACTACAGTTCTGAAAGCAGCCATTCTTAAAATACCTTTTGTCAAAGCATGATGGCCACCAGGTCTGACTATTTTGTCTCTGTCATTCATTTCTCTGGATTTCTTTGAATTTTTACGTTGAAGGTTTTAGAGACAACAAGGTCAAGATAATGTACAATAATGCACAATGTGTATTATTGTGTCACTAAACTGGCAATTGAGCTTGTTTGTCACTGCATCGTATTAAGCAGTTGATGGCAGTATTGAGCTAGAAGTGTGAGAGGTCCAGGGAAGATACACCCCACATATTCCTTTCTGCTGTGGTACTTACATGCACATCACATCAAGTTTAGCAACCGGCCCCAGTTTGATTGAATCCCAAAATTAAGCTACTGCTCAAAACAAGATGATATAACACTGAGTGACCCAATTTTAATGGCATCTCAGAGTGTGTTTTGACATTTTCTTTTGTGCAAAAATGTTTTCATTGTTTGATCATGTAGCAATCCTATCTCTCTAAATTCCTAATGACAGGTAATGCCGTCAACAGTTTAGTAAACTAAGCAGTTGGCAGTATTTTTATTTGCATATTTGCAAACCCGCTTAATACATAACTGATGGGACTCTTTATCAGTTTAACTAATTTGACACCACATGAGCTAAATAAAAAACACATAGAGATTCTGTTGCATTATAGTTGTAATATGTCACTGAAGCCAAAAGGACATAACTATCAATTTTGTTAAGGAGGATCCTCAGAAAAAAAAAAGAAGGAAACTTATTTCCTCATGTCTCTAGCTGTAATTAAATTAGACTAACAGGCAGCACATGGTTGGTCACCTAATCAGATGCCTCAGAATGTGACCACTCATTTTTACCCCGCTCAAATTCACTGTGAAACATCAGACAGTCTCCGCGACCAAGATGTTTCCCCTTTACCTTCAATCACGGTGAGTCACTTTCATTTTGAGACAAGGATTGTCTAATCATTGCTCTTCTTAGTTTTTGTTAAAGTCTGACACGTTGGGACTACTGTTAATGGTCAGCTAGATCCTAGTGGTTACTCATTATTTGCATTGCTCTTGTAGCAGAATCAAATGAGTGAGTGGTGATGTCATATCTGTCGCTGATCTATTAACTATTAAACAAAAAAGTAATAATATAACATTATAGAGGAACGTCGGACAAAGACAATGTGTGTACGTGGTTTTGATGTATGAGAAGATCTCAGTTGCTTACTGGTTAGGTTTTTACAGAGCCAACATCAATGCATAACACATATTGATAAAAATGGTAAAACTCAGGAAATTGATTGTGCAAAGGGACTGATGTATAAAAGTGAATTCCTGTTTTTGCAACCTTGATTGAACTAATGTGCCAATATGTGTGTGTACGTGTGGCCAGTTTCCTGTTCTTCTTGTTGGTCTAACTGGTGTAAACTGCTAATAATAGCACAGGTATTGCTGCATTTGTGGGACAGTGCCCCTAGAGGGCACAATTGTCTTTCTTTCCCCAGGTGCGTCTTACCTAGCAAGCTACTGATACGTGGAAAGCTGCATAAATAAAATTATTCATAGAGAGAAATTATGTACATATATTATAATCAACAATAGTGCAATTCAGTTTCCATTTCATTAGATCAATTCACAGAGGATTGATGTCATGGTGAAAAGCAAACAATTGTCAATATGCATTGAAATATATATTCAGTGTAATCCGTCTAGTTTTGAAAGTGTCTTTTCGGATTTATTTACTCTTTATTTTCGATTGAGCACACATTGATTCTACTTTATAACCCAAACAGCAGTTCCAGGGTCAGTTTCGTCTGTATGTATCAATAAAAACACAAAAAATATTTTTTATAAACCGATCTCGGGTCGGCATCTCGATAATTCCGCGTGCCGACAAACCAATCAGCTGACAGCCGCATGACAGCAGGCCTCACGCGTGCGCAGTCGCACACTTTTGGTATGAGGAATATGGCAGCGTCCTGAGCCCTGTTGGGGGGAATACAGCGTAACTGAGCACCTTCAGCATCAGAGTGGGACAACTGAGAAGCACCGGCCGGACTCAGAGGAGGGTGGGGGGGCTGAGGGACGGCTACGACTAATAACCGTGAGCGATTTGACAGGTAAATGCATCCGTCACCACCTGCCACTGTCTCCGAGCCATCTTCCCAATGATTGCTTGATTGAACCCCGCTTGCTAATGCGACGAGCTAGCGTTAGCGCTTCTAGAAAACCTGAGTGATGTGCTAGCTAGCCGCTAGCTTGTGGCTAACCCAACATTAGCCTGCCACAGCCCCTTTTTTTTACATTCGGCAAACAAACGCTGATAACTTAAGTGTCTGTGCTATCTGCTATTTTAGTTAGGAGGAGCAACGGCAGCGTCGACATCGCTAAAGCGGCGCTGTCCTGCTTGTTTTTAGCCCGACAGTTGGACCGTGTAGGCCCGCTGCAATGAAGCAGAATTTGGCTAAGCGCTTGAGAGCCAGGTAACGTTAATGCTGCTTGTCATGGATTTACTTGACAGATCGGGACCCAGCGCACATCCCCGAATGGACTTAACCATCGCTTTTTAACGCATTTCGTGTAACTTCTATCTCCACATCTCTCGTCACGTGTAAAAAAAAAAAAAAAAAGAAGATTTATTAAACCTTACATACGAGTGATTCATGAAAGAGCCTGAGATGAAGTAGGGAAAGTGCCAGGCTATAAAGTTGGCAGAGAGATTGCTTCATATCATTGGCTAATAAAGGGAGGACATTATAACACGTCTTTAATGCTAAAAAAAAAAAGATTTCAAGGAGAAAACCACATTGCAGAAACCAGCACGATATTCCTGTTATGATATGGGCCAGGTCAAAACTATAAGAATATTTGGTCAAATGCATGTGTAGCTCTGAAGGCCCCTGTAGATGGTCATATGCTTTTCTTGTACTGTAAACTCATATTGGTCATGGCTTTATGTTCAACAGGATTTTAACTGGAGATTTAAAAGATGGTTGGGGCCATAAAATGATGCAACGGCAGCTGATCTTTTGACCCTTGTACCCACTGCTGTTGTAGCAGTTTTAAGAAAAGGGAGACTGTTTTGTTTCCAAACAGGTGTGAGAAACAGTGTAGACTCCAATAGAGGACACATACACACAAGTGTTAATAGTCATGACAGTGTAACCTGTGGCGGTAGTGTAGTTAGTCGGTACCTTGTCAGTAATACGCAGTTGACAGTTGGTTTTCTGTTGTTTTAGATAAGTCCCATTCAGAGGTGTGATGCATTCTTTTTAGCAGTGCTAATAGGTTGATGGAAGTATACATCATGGGAACGTACTGACTTATCACAGCAAATAGTAAGTAGCTGTGTTTGTTAAAGTTTCTGGGAAGTTGGGAGACCTGTCTGGAACAAGTTATCAAGTAAACGTTGTTCGCTGTGCTTCGGGCCTGGTGGCGTTGACATTTTCTTCACTTTCCTGCTGTTTACTTTTTTTTTTTGTGCAAAACTGTCGAGATGGTACGTGAATCATTTGCTATTGATCTGCATACAGTCAGGAAGTAGTGGGAGGGGTAATCATATGACCCAGTCATGGAATCTGCCAGTCTTTTTTTACACCCATCATAGCCCTTTCAACCCTGTAATATATATAAATATTTTTTAACTGTGCAGCCCTCTACAGCAGCAAAGAACACGCTGTGCACTGCTGACATGTCCCATTGTGCATTCCATCAGCCCCCTGCATAGGATTAGATTCATTATGCAGCTCCATGAATGAGTGCTTGGCAAAAAAAAAACAGTTGAGGCAAAACTTGGCTTTTGACTGTTCTTGCACCCTTTGTTTCTCCACCACAGGCATCAATTATTGAGATCTGGACATTGGCAATTTTTCTAAGATCCTCGTTCAGAGCTGGCACTTGAACGTAGCCTGTGTTTTGCATCCTGCCCTCTCTGAACACCAGACAATTGTCCCTTCGGTGAATGGTGGATTCCATCATTCGGGGCTATTTTGCTGTCCCCCCCTGCGTCAGTCACACACTGAAATGGAGAGGAAGGAAAACTGGAGTCTGATTTTTCCAGGATCCTGGCAGAATGCTGACACAGGTTCCCCTTGTAACAGTGCAGCCACCAGCACATTACTGCAATAAGGATAGGAGAGGCGGTTATGCCCTCAAATTCCTCTGTTCTGGTCTGTTGACTGCTTTGTCTTTGTTGCTTTTATCTTCAATTTGCTTGAAACAATCACAGTATTAATCTTAACTACTCCACTGATGCTTTTTGGATTTGTCCTGGTTCAGTTTAGTGACGAGAACAAGGATCCTTCCTCATCTGTTGTCCAGCTTTGAGGTCTTCTAGCTGTGTTTAAGATCAAAATGACAAGGATTTTCATTCACATATTGCACTGGGCCAAAACACTTAGACATTGCCTCACCCCTGTTTATCTGAAGCGATCAATAGGCCACACTGGCTTTGCACCAGACTTTATTGACAGATGCTCAGCTGGTGCACTGTTATGTTTATTTTGTTGTGCCTATGATATAAGATTGTAATGAAAGACCTCTGAGTTTTCTGAGTAGTAGCTTGTATTCCAGTTTACCTCTTTTCACAGTGACCCTGTGAAAATGCACGCATGATGGAGACGTCTCTTTATAATACATTGGCAGTCATGTGCTACCAGCTGCCTTGATTCTACGGCCCATAGCTAATGACGGTGAAGAATCAGTCAGTCACGGAGCGACGGTCTACTGTGTCACTGGATAATGACTGTTTACTCAGCATTTCTTCTGTAGCGGAGGGTGTGTCTGGTGGGAGTCTCTCCCTCCAAGCTGCAAAATGTTGAATGACTGTGTGAAGTGTGTTGCAGTATATTGGAATGTGTGCCACATAAACTTGATGTAGTGACTTGGGAAGGTTATTTGGTGACTTATAGAGCTGACATTAACGGAGACACATAGAGCCATTGGTTATCATACCCTTCTGTTGTGTAATTAAAAATATAACACTCTCTCTCATGCAATGTTCAAATGAACATCACTTTTGTTTTGTCTTGTAGGTCCTGTGAAAAGATGAATTTCATCAAAGAAAACAAAGACCTGGCCTGTTTCTACACGACCAAACACTCCTGGAGGGGAAAGTAAGACCCCTTTTCTTTTTTCTTTTTTAATCCCACTGATTTCAGGGCTGGTGGTGTTGTCTACTCCACATCTTCTTTGTATTTTCTACAAGGCAACATTAACCAAAACACTTCCCTTCATCACCTTGTAAAGGCAGTTCTGAAAAATCCTGAAATCCTGACTCAGTACTTCCATTGTGTTGACTTCCTTATCCTAGCCAGGGATAGGAGGTCTGCAGACCACTGTCAGCAGTCACTGATCAGCACTAATGATGTGTGTGTTTGTGGAGCTGCACTGTCTTAGGAAATGTATCCCAAGGAAACAGATACTGGCAGTGAACCGAGCACAGACCTAGTCCTGCAAGATGAAGTACATGTACTCACATTCATGTATTGTATGCATGCAACATGAAACAGAGATCCGTGTCCCACAGCATGTGGCGACATCCTTTTTACATGAATGATTTGTCGTGAACACTGTATTACATACAGAGAAAGTATAGGGCATCCTACATTTTTTCTGAACAGGAAGGAAGTGTTTTTGCACTTGTGTGTTTATAGTACCGGTCAGGTGATTGACCCTATGTGAACATGTTTTGAGGTGTTGACATAAAAACAGATGAATTGGTCGAGTACATTACATGAGAATAAGGCTAACATACTGTATCTTTGCTGTAAACATGTGTGAATGGCCCATTTTCCATGATCATATAGTACATGGAGTATCTGTTTTCATTTTATAGATCATCATAGCTAAATTACATACTTAAGCAAATATGGGCCTAAAAGTAGATGTGATTTGATGTACATGGTGGCCCTTAAAGCTCAAGTATGGACATGTTTCAAATTGAGCCAGTGAGCCAGTGGGATCACATTACCAATATCTGCTTTTTAAATGTCTTTGTGCCATTAAGGCCCTCCATTGACTCTGGTAACTTAAGCAGGGCTGCAAAGCATTAGCCATCATCGGAGCTTCATCCTGCTAATGCGTCCTGAAGTGTCCATCAGAGACGAGCGTTGATGTATGGTGGACAGTGGAGACCGATATCACATTCAGAATGGCAGCGGTTAAAACCTGTGTTGATGGTTGATGTTCAAGGGTCAACAAGTGTCAGCTGACCGGGGGTCCGTGACCCTCCTCCTCCAGCTTTGGCGAACAGGCATCTCTATCAGGGAGGGGGACCTAATTTGTTGAGATAAACATTTGAAGGTCATTTCACAACTCTCCCAAGAGAAAGATAAAAAAGAGACAGAAGGACGACAGAGCACAGGACAATACCAGTGATAGAGTGCGCAGAGGGAAATGAAAATTCACCTTTTTTAATGCTTCAGTAGGCCAACAGAAAGAGAAAGAGAAGGTGTTGTCAGGATATCCTCTTTCATCTTGCTTTATACCAGCATCAGATATCATGAGATGCTTTTGTCTTCAGTAGGCAGTCATGAAAACAAATTATCCAGTTTGAAATGAAAAACGACATCTCCGGTCACCTATTTAACGATATATGCAAAAAGAAGTGTATTTTTGTGTTGAATTGCAGTCATATTTTTTTCTTGTAAACCACCATATGATGTGGGCAACCAAGCAATTTCGACCAATAATATTCTGACATCCATCCATCAATGAGTGATGAGGGAGGTTTGTGTGGAGCCAGTCCTCTGTAGCTCGTTATCGTGCTGCACTCTAACCCCGCCCACTTTTTCACCATCCAATCAAATGCAAAGGACTTTATTTAAGTCCCTCTTGTAACTGTACACCGCTGAAATATACTGTTTCATGTGGGAATATGTCACAGCACAGAGTTTAAAGATGCTCTGACTTCAGTTTCATGGGATTTTGTTCCTGGTTGATTTGTCGAAGCTCTGTTTATGGTATCAGTAAATTGGGTTTAATACTACCAGTCCCAGAATACCGGAGGCAGCTAATCAAACTTGAATCGTTTTAATAAAGAAAGCAGGCAATAATTAGACTTGTTCCATCATTCTGTGAGCAACCATGATTTGATTGTATGCTGCACACAGCACAGTGAAAGTGAAGGACAGCCGCGGTTTGATACCTCACTGAAAGGTTTTGGAGGTGTGCAGCCTGTCGCCTGCAGCTGTTCATCAAACACCTCACTGTGGTTGTTCTTTCCTGTTCCATTACTCCCTGCAAGATTTCAAAGTGATTGGCTGTCAAAAATGCCAAAAATGCCCATTGTCTTGTATTGTCAAGGCCTTTGTGATGAAGGTTGGCTTTCGGTGTCACGCTCACTGACAAACACGTAGCATTTCCTGTTCGTGATAGTCAACTCATGCTTGTAATTTGAAGCCACAGCAGCAGGAAACATTCGGTTTGCAGCATTTTTCCCAGAAATTTTGCCACACACACCCAGTTAGTAATTCTGCTGTAAGGCTATATTGCAATTCTTTCATCAGAGAGTTGGAGACTCAATCACCATTCTATTACCTTATGCAGCGATAGCGAAATAACAGACATTTATTACACCGAAAATCTTCTGGATTGATGCTTTCAACATAAAACATACAGCATTCAAGCTCTAGAAAATATCCAGTCAAAAATGAAAAATGTTCCAGGTTTTGTCTGATGGTTTAATTAACCATGTCACGTGCCTTTGTCATGTGAATTGTAAGTATGTTAAACAGTATCCCTTGATGTGGCAAATTCTCAAAGGCCAGTGTAAATTTAATATGACTGAAGGCTTTTTCTAAGTGTAGATATAAAAGGGTCTGGTTACATTTAATGCATAAAAAATAAGGCTCATAGTCATAAGTTCTAACACAGGCAGAGTGTTGGTCATCTGTTTTGCAGGGAGTTGAAGGGGAATGTAAAAAGCCATGTTGATGTGGTTTTGCTTCGTGGTCTAGAACAAGTGTTTGTGTTTCAGTTTGTATGGTGACATGATCAAATCATCACTGGGTTATCCTCGGATACCCTTTTCTGCAATAGTTAAAATGACAATTGTTGTAGTTTTGCTTTAGTGCAGCAGCTTTCTCTATGCTCGTGGTCATAATTCATTCAATGACAAGTCACATGACTCCAGCTTGTAGAGATTTAGATTTGTCTCCTAACGAAGCCCATTTTCAGGATTTATGACACTGAGTTTTCTTTTTAATGGTTTTCAAGCACTTTTCCAAAACATGAATATGCAAATCAGTCTGTTTCCATAATATGACAGTGGCTGTGATGCTCACATTCAGCTCTCCTTCCACAACTCTGTACATCTCTGAAATCTAGTGTTTGTTGAGTTTTGTACATGGGATCATGTCGTCAAACAAATCCTCAGCTCGGTCTCCTTTTGTGAAAAATGTTGTTGAAAAAGGGGAGGCAGTTTACCAGGGTTTAGTCAGCCTGGAAGACAGGAAGTTGCTTAATGTGATACATTGTGAAAGCCTTGAAATGGAAGGAAAAGGACAGATGTGCTGTACAGTACAACTGAATGAAGATTAACCGTTTACTTAACACAAACTATATCTTTGGTGTACCTGTAAAGCTTATTTAGTCCCTATTCTCTTCACATGGTTCCTTTTATTCAAGAGTTAAAGCACTATACCACCGTTTTTGAACCATTTAGTACAAATCCCAGTCATTTAGATTTATGTGAATGTTTTCCTACTACCAGTGAATTGCTTGCTCCAGTCCAGTCAAAGGAAAGTGATTGCCAAACAAAAGATAATTTCAAGTCTCTGCTTGATTTTCATATCTTTTGTATGAATGGAAATCACAGCATGAGTAAAATATTTGACTTGATAATCTCTCACCATTTTACGTGATTTACACATGCAAAACACTGGTTAGATTTCTGAAAGAGTATCCTAGAGGACACACTGGGTCACTACATGTTATAATTAATATACTAATTCACTTTAATCTCAACTCATCCCACCTTCCTACATACAGGATTTATTTTATTTTAGCAGGTGAATTTGGCTTCAAGTCTATATGCTCCAGCTCTTCTTCTGTATCGCTGCATCACTTGGTTATGCAGTTGGCTAGAGAGCCACTTAGCGCATTGCTACTTACACTGTAATTGGCATGCTTCAGCTAGAAAATCACTCTGTTTTTAGAAGTCTTTCTGGTTATCTCTCAAAGGAGTTTGCCTCATGATCATCCATATGTGGTTATGCATGCTTTTGATTATGTTCAAAGTCGACCTCTGCATCGATTAAATCTCTTAAAATAAGCGTATTGAAATATAGTATGTATGGAAACGCTGTAAATAGGTTCAGCAAATGTGACTTCTTCATACACAACATGAACTTATCACCACTTTTGTGTTGTGAAATACAGTGAAAATCTAAGTTGATGCATTTTTAGACTCACAGACAAACAAAGCAAACTAGCCAGGGAGGGTTGGGTATTGCCTTTGTGCTAAGATAGAATTAAGGTGGGGGCAATCAGCCCACAGAGAATGAATAATTAACTAAGTTTGTGCTGACACCCGGTTAAGCCAGCCACTTTAGCACCAAGGTCAAGACATGTAGAGAGACAGCTCCCTCAGATCAGGACAGAGTTGTGGTGTCGGACTTTGTGGCCGAAGATGACAGAAACCGAGAATAGTGGACAGGAAACCTCAGTGTATAGAGTAGATGGTAAAGGCCAATGAATACATTTAAACAGGCGTTCTAATGGGGGAGGTACACAAAAAGGACATGACATTTGTATGATTGTGAAAAAGGAAAGACTGACTGTGGGGATTCACTCCGGCCTTGCCTCAGGCCGCTGCCTGACCTGTCTGTTTATGTTAGTCACGTACTCTGTGTACGAGTCTGGATGCATTATGCAGAAGTAACCTCTCAATTTGACTTCCTTTTTACACTGCTTATGGTTGGGAACTAGCTGGCTGTTTCACCAGACCTCTTAATGTTATCCAGGTCTGATGAGGATGTCCAAGAAAGAAAGGAGCCGAGTCAGCATGTTCAGTGTGCAGGCTAATAGTGCCATGGAGGTGTTAGGAGAACATGTTGTACATAGATCACAACACATGTATCCCAGATACAAATACACCCTTTACTTTTAAAATTCCCAAATCTAAAAAAAAAAACTCACTAAACTATATTTTATGCAGTTTTATATTTTATATAATTACTGATTTTCAAATAGCAAGCAAATTATTATGAATTGGCAAAAATGTGTTGGCAGCGATCAACCACAGACGGATGTGCCTGCCTGCACACACACACACACACACACACACACACACACACAATGTGCAGAAAGATTTGCAAAATTGAATTTCACACTTCCTTCCTACTATGTGAGAAAGCCCCCGTCAAATTGTCAAACACGCGATCTTTCATTTTTAAGTTACTTAAGAGGACAAACGTGTTAAACACATGCAAAGAATAGCAAACCCCCTAGTAATAATGGCTGGGTCCCCTGGGTAAATATTCAGAATCCACAGCTTTATTACTCCAGCCTGGTATATCATGGGATCTGGTGAATGGGGAGAGCTAAATGTTAATAATGCTCGATCCATCCAACTGTCTGGCTATCACAGCTTTTAAAACGGCAGTTAGAAATCTTTTCTCATCATCTTTTCACCCCGTCTGTGTCTTACCTCAACCTCAACCTCATAAAATGTCTGGAAACTGACATAATACAACTGTAATACGGATGATATCACCAGATTATGGAGCCCTATTGATGTCACCTGTGCTTGACTCATCACTAACTTACAGAGGGCTACAAATGGACCTTTTCCTCTCAAACCAAACCGTAATGGAACTGGATTTACGTGATGAGATGGCACATAGGAAATGTAACTGGGTCTGTTTCAGCTTCATGTAACCCTCACGTGTTTTGCCACACATTCAGTTACTTACCACATTCACCGCTGGTGTTATGTCACTGCCCTTGTTATCGTAGGTGTTGCAACCATGTGGTGTTGGTGATGAGAAGGCCATGTTTTTTGATTCCCACCATCTCTGTGTTCCAGGTACAAGCGAGTCTTCTCAGTGGGCACGCATGGCATCACCACGTACAACCCTACCACGCTAGAAATAACAAATCAGGTCAGTGTGGATGCCGCCTGTCATACATGAGTGCCAGCGTCATTCAGGAGCCTCTTCTTTGCTGTAGCTATCAACAGGATGTGCTGTTCTTAGTTCCATGTGACGAAAATCCATTAGAAGCACATGGCTCTTATGCTAAAAACTGCAACGCAGTATTTTAAACCTCTTCATATGTGGAGTCTGTAAATACACAAAGTCTTCACACTGATTTAGAGCATGAAACATGTCATAATCAATACCAATTAGACATTACTCATTAAGCCCCTCAGTGACAACAGTGGCTAAATGCAAAATAGCATTGTAGTTGTTTTAAAGAAAACACTTCATTAAGCGGAGTAAAAATATCTTCACTTCAAGTCCCCCTGTTTAGCTTTTCTAAGCAGTATATAAACATTTAATATTAATAGTTTATTACACACTAACATGTAGTTGTAAAAAGTCATTGTTTAGACATTTTAAGTGTTAATTACTGTACAGTATTTGTCAGCAATTATATATTTGCTTATAAAGACATATTTTATATTATTACATGTTTGTGACTATATTGTCATCTGTTATCTGTTCATACATCACCCTTGTGGGTGATGTATGAACAGGAGTTAATCAATAAACACCTAATACATATAGTAATTAAACAGCATGCACTAAATACTTTATAATGTGTAAGAAACCATGTGTTAAATGTTAGATATAGTGCTTATAAATTTCATGATCAAACTGCTTGTGAGTGACTGTAACAATGTGGTTGTCTCTGTGTTGTTGCTGTCTGCGGTAACAGTGGCCTTATGGGGACATCTGTGGCATCGGCCCGGTAGGAAAAGGTCAAGGAACAGAGTTCAACCTCACATTCCGCAAAGGCAGCGGCAAGAAGTCCGAAACGCTCAAGTTCTCCACAGAGCACCGGACAGAGCTGCTCACCGAAGCGCTGGTGAGGACACACTCTCATCACCTCACTGCCATCATAAGCACATGTTCATTAAGAGGGTCTCAGCCGTGGCAGATCCACACTGTGGATTCTGCTTTGTTTGAATTGCAGCAAAGTAATTTCATCTGTTTTGGATGCACTGCTTGCAAATCACAGGCCCTTTGACTCTCTGTAGGCGTTTATCACAAACATAAATCTGCAGATTGTTTGTTGCTATGAAGAAATAAACTCATTATGCCGAAGTGTTGTGAAACAGCAAGAAGGAGTAGGACAGTTATTTCCCCATAGAGCTCATTACATTTTTGTAATTCTGCAATGAAGACAACACTTAATAAGTCTTACAAAAAGTGATGATTCAAGAGCTAAATTGGCTCTAAAATACTGTTGGTTTCTCTTATTTTTCTTATTCAGAGATTCAGAACAGAGTTTTCAGAGGGAAAAATAACCGGCAGGGTAAGTACTGAGATCCATAATGGAAAAATGAGTGGTGACACCAAAATGAATGTCTTTCAACACGTGTGCTGAACCTTTTGCAGCGTTATAACTGCTACAAACACCACTGGAGTGACACGCGGAAGCCAGTGAGCTTAGAGGTGACGCCAGGCGGCATCGACCAGATCGACCCACACACCAACCGGGTGGTGTGTTCCTACGACTATCGTAATGTAGAGGGCTTCGTGGAGGTCTCTGATTACCAGGGAGGATTCTGCATCCTTTATGGGGGCTTCAGCAGGCTGGTATGCATTCATAGAGTTGGTTTATGTCTGAAAATGTGCCTCAAAGGCATCGAAAAGTGTGTGTAAAATCTCCCTGTATACAACATCGCATCTCCCTCCCTGTTGCTTCCGTCTCTCAGCATCTGTTTGCCTCTGAGAACCGGGATGACATCATCCGCTGCGCCATAGAGCATGCTGGGAACTTCATCGGTATCATGTTACGCCTGAGGAAGGAGGCGTTGACCTTCGAAGACTTTGTGACGGACAGGTTGGGGAAGTACAGCTCGGACGAGAGCATCACTTCACTGGCCGAGTTCGTGGTGCAGAAGATCACCCCTCGACACGTGGTTAGAACATTTAATTTACATTTATTCACAAGAAAATCTGAAAGTACCTCCCGCTACCTACTTCTGCTCTTAAGGTGTATTTATAATTTGTTTTTTGAAGTAGGATGTATAAGATAAGATCAACCTTTATTCATCTAGAGGGAAAATGTTGTGCAGTGGGTGCAATACAGAGTGGGAAGAGTGGAAATATAAACAAATATAACAGGTAATAATTTACCTTTGTCTTTCTTAGGAGCCTGTAAAGCGTATTCTGGCCCTGACAGAGACTTGTCTAGTGGAGAGGGACCCGGCGTCATACAACATAGTCACCATCAAACCCTTCGGAGAGGTGAGCACTCTACTAAAGCGAATAATAAGGTTGAAACATTTGCATTCTTTTCCCGGCTATCTCCCGTGGAGATGAATGCTAATTGAACTGTCTTTGTTTCATTATGTAGGAACGGCATCACTGCAAGTCAACAGTTTGAGTCTGTGTGATACGAGTAAACTCTCCCTGCCCTTTTTTCTCACTCACACCTGTACTCATCATCTTCCCTCAGGTGTTTGCTCTCATCTGTGACGTGGACAACCCTCAGGTGTTTACTGTCGAATTCATCAGAGGTCAGATCAGAAAGTTTTCCTCCACAGAAAGGTACACTGATGAAACACACACAAACACACACATCTCTATGTATTCAGTGACACTACGTGCCCTGTGGGGTATTATTAAATGTTTGGAAGTATTTTTGTATTATTTATTTTACAAGATGAGTAATTAGCCTGTGTGCATGTGTCTCCTGCACAGCCGTAACGCTCTCCTCTTATTGTGTGCTCACCGTTTGTGTGTAATGCATTTAGCTGAGTCTGTTTGTACGTGGTCTGCAGGGACTCCCTGTTAGCCAGCCTTCTTGATGGAGTCCGAGCGTCGGGCAACAGAGACGTGTGCGTCAAAATGGCCCCCACGCAGCGAGGCCAAAGATGGGGCCTGCTGAGCATGCCCGTAGATGAGGAGGTGGAGAGTTTGCATCTCAAATTCGTGGCAGCGCCTCCAAGTGAGTCTCATTAGATTTGTGAACTTGAGTTGGATTTTGTATCGCATGTTCAAGTTGGTTTTGATTTACATTTAAGAAAATGTTTTGCCATGCTAGGATCATGACTCTGGGATTAGATATCAGGGCTCCAGACTAACTTTTTGCATTGGTTGCACTGGTGCGCCTAACTTTTTTTTTTAGGTGCACCAGCACAAAATTTAGGTGCACCCACATTTTTCATCGTGTCGCCTTTAACGCCAAAAAGTCACCTTTTTATCGCTCTCCTTTTACATAATGACACCCCCCTTATGGCCTAGCTTAACTGCAGCACCATCAGCACCCAGAGGAACCGTTTTCTCCAGCCAATCTGCACACTGATGCCCAAGCGCAGTAAATGCTTGATTTGTGGCAGCATAAAAAGATCATACAGGTCACTAGCCTATAGATTGGAAAACTGTTTATGTGATCTTAGCCTAGCCTACTTATATTTTTACTTAGGCTATTCATTTTTAATAATAATATTAGGAATAGGCTACTATACAATTTTCCTATTCATGATGTCTCATGCTGTAATGTGGGCCTTCAAACACTGTGCGTGTCCATGCTCCACCTCGACATGTCCAATTAACATGTTGACCGGCCCCTTTACGCAAAATGCGGCAGTAGACAATAACGCACTCCTTCGTAGAGACGTCTGTGTCGCCGTCAATCATGAATGACGTGTACGTGGCGTTTCCAACCTCCGCAGCTGTCTTGTTCTTGTTCTTCAGTGTGTCGGCATTTTTTTAAATTTTTCTTAAATTTAGTGAACGGCAACTCCTCCTTTGCAATATTGTATGCAACGTTGACTTTGATAATAATTTCAGATTCCTCAGCGGACCTGATCGATACAGCCTGATGCTGAAATGCAGCTGGATGAGGGGCCACTTTATTAACACACTTATCACGGCATGTAGTATGCTTTTTGGACATATTGCGCCTTTTCAACGTCTCGATGCGAAATGTTGTTGACTCCTCCACAAACGCACTATTACCGGCCAAATTCTGACCGCACTCCCGACAATAAATGCAGTGCATTGAGTCCCTTTCTTTATCGTACATCAGCCAGGGAAATTGCTTCAACCAGTCCGGTCTGAAGGCATATTTTTGGGCTTTTTAATTAGTCTCGGGGCGAGGCTTTCTGCCTCTCTTCACTTTCAAAGACATCGAAGCGCTCAGAGTACCTGCTCCGCTCGCTCGCATTGTTCGAACTGACACAAAGGACCACAGCCAATCAGAGGCAAGGACCCGCCCGAGCTCCGTCTCTTATTGGTTTAGACCACAATGCCATCAGGAGAAAATAAAGAGATACTGCGCTTATGATTTTTTTTGGTTAGGTGCACCAGTGCGACCTACTATTTTTTTCAGTCGCACTCATAAAAATTTTGGTCGCATATGCGACCAAAATGGTCGCACTCTGGAGCCCTGGATATGTAATTTTAGATTAGGAAAAAGAGGTGCAACCTGGGAAATGGGTTATTAATTTTTATTATTATTCATGCAATGGTTACTCTAGAATGTCACTCGGTGAGTAGGTGGAAGAGAGTGAGTTAAAAAGAATTTGGGGTGTGTTGGAAAGCATATCGAAAGACACAGGTGAACAGAAAGACGTGGTTGCATTGCCAAAAATAACTCCAAGCCGTAAGCAAGTTTGAATAAGCTTAAGCCTCAATTGAATATTCTGAATTATAAAAGAAAAAGTAAACTTCAGTGCCCTCAGTGTTTACTTTGGTTTGCCAGCGTGCTGCGTATGACCTCTGTTGTTGTTGTTGTTATACTTGTACATTCTCTCATTTAATTGTTCTACCTCTCCTTCCTTTGTTTAGACGGAAACTTTGCTGATGCAGTGTTCAGATTCAACGCCAACATATCCTACAGTGGAGTGCTGCACGCAGTAACACAAGATGTGAGTGTGTTCAAATGTGATTCATGTCCATCTACTGACCCACATAGGATCCACACTAATTCCCCAGTCTTTATATTTGTCTTTTTCTTTTCTCTTCAGGGTCTTTTTTCTGAGAACAAAGAGAAGCTCATCAACAACGCCATCCTGGCCCTTTTATCCCAGGAGGCCGAGCTGCCGGCTCTCAACGCCGAGCTGGAGAGCCATTTCCAGGCCATCCGACGCCTGGTGGCCTCCAAGGCTGGCTTCCAGGCTTTCACCCAGCTGCCTAAGTAAGAACGCAGCAGAAATCCCACTGTACCCTCCTGCTTTCATTTCGTCAAAGTGTACTTGTTGTTCGAGCTGCTGGTAACAGGCATGCTCTGTCATTCCAAGGTCTGGTCAAGGGTCTGGAGTCACAGATGCAACGTAAATATGAATCCATACATCTCAGTCTGCCCTTTTGCCTGTCTCCGTTTCTTATCCTTTAAGTCTTTTTTAGCCGTCTATCGATCGGCCTTCTCCCCTTTTATCTCTGTTCTGCTTTCATCTCAGGCTTTTAGACAGGCACTTCAGAAGGGAGGTTATGTCACTTCACTGTGTTCAGTCGGGCTGTCTGCCTTGATTTGTCTTGACCTTCCTCTCTCGACATCTCATACTCCTTTTTGTGCTTCCACCTCTCTCCCCCTATCTGCTTTGCCCATTTTATCCTTTATATTTTTCTACATCGCAATATCTAAGAGCCGTGTAGTTTTTTCTCCCGGGTCACTGAGATGTATGAGAGGAACTGTATTTACTGTTTTATTATTTGTTACTGTGAAGCAAATGACAATTGTTTTTTCCTGGAAGATTCATTGCTAGAGTAGCTTGGTGTTTCCCTCACAAAAACCACAAACCACAGATCACTATAAATACATGAATGGTTTGATTTTTCGCTTTGAGGAAGACCTCTTTGATATTGTTGCACTTAGTAGTTCGGTTCAGTAGAAGATGTGAGACTTTGTGAGTAAAAAGAAACAACAAGCCACTTCTTAAGCAATTAATTCTTTGTGTATCCAACCCCAGACCTCTTAAATAATACAGTATCTATATGGTTTGTATTCTGTTGTGTTTATAGCGTTTTATAAGGCATGGTGGTTTAAGTGGTGTTGGTAAATCTGTGAATGTATGTTTGTGTGTTTCTAGGTTCAGGGAAAAGTTGGGAGTGAAGACGGTAAAAGCTTTAAAAAGGAACAACAACAGTGTGACACATGCTGCTGTAGACATGCTTTGTGCTCTTATGTGTGTAAGTATCAACTTAATATCCAGACATACGCTAAATACATACCAAAATATCACCCATTTTTCATGTTTGTTCTTCATCTCGCTGTTTCTTTATGTCTCTTCTTAGCCGATGCACGATGACTATGACCTGAGGCAGGAGCAGCTGAACAAGGCCTCTCTGCTGTCCTCCAAGAAGTTCCTGGAAAACCTCCTTGAAAAATTCATCACTAATGTGGTACATTTCTTTTCATGGCAGCAGGCTGTGTGCAGAATTCGGTTTTTGATTTATCTGTGTATCCTAAATCTTAGCCCTGACTCTCTTGCTTCTTGTGTTTTCAGGACCACGGAACAGGAGCGTTGGTCATCAGCTCCTTACTGGACTTCTTAACGTTTGCACTCTGCGCGCCCTACAGCGAAACCACAGAGGGGCAGCAGTTTGACATGCTGCTTGAGATGGTTGCCTCCGATGGACGCACTTTGTTCAAACTCTTCCAGGTACTTGACTGCTGTGAATGAACCCTGCCGCCCACATTATATGATGATAGAAACTCAGTAGACGCTTGTGTGTTGAATTATATCATTGTCATCTCTAGCATCCCTCTATGGCGATAGTGAAGGGAGCCGGCCTGGTGATGAAAGCCATTATTGAGGTCAGCCTTCCTCTGCGTTTGGTGGTTTCATGATTGGAGTGTCTTTATGCTTCATTACCAACTCGTGTTTGTTTAATTTCTAGGAGGGAGACAAGGAAATCGCCACCAAGATGCAGGACCTGGCGCTGAGTGAAGGGGCTCTCCCCAGGCATCTACACTGTTCTTTGTTCACCATCAGCGCTGACCAGCGGATGCTAACCAACAGGTCCAACCTCGATAAATACACACACACACACACACACCTTAACCAGAGAAACACACGTTGTATGTGACAGTGGATTAACAAGTAAATGTGTTATAATGCATACAACTAAGAAAATGACTCAGCTACTTATGTGTGATTTATTTTTATTTTTTTTCTCAGGCAGCTGAGTCGTCACCTGGTGGGACTCTGGACGGCAGAAAACCCCGTCGCCATGAACCTTCTAAAAGGATACTGGTGAGGCCATTTCAGAATGTAAAATATGTTATGCTTCCCCCTCATGGCAGAAGCTATCAATATGATGTGACACAGGTCACAGAGTACTCCAGGATGTGAGCCAATGCCTTTCTCTGGCAGCTGAGACACGCTGTTTAAGTCTTAACCCATTTCACTCTTGTCTTGTTCGCTCTCAGCCAACCGGCCTGCTGGCTTACCTGGATAGTGCTGACTCAGTCCCGGAGAAAGATATGGACCGAATGCACATCCGAGACAACTTGAAAATTGCCACGGTATCACAGAGAAACATATCACATCTGTACATTTTGCCAGAGTGTGCAAACAGTTCAATGAGAGGCTATTTTTATATATAAATAATTGTTTTGTATTTGTTCCCCCACAGGACCAGCTAAATCGAAACAAGGTGCCTGAGTGGCAGCGGATAGCTGGCAAAGCAGCCAAAGAGGTGGAGAAGTTTGCCAAGGAGAAGGCTGATATAGTTTTGATGCACTGGAGGGATAAAATGGGCATTGCCCAGAAGGAGGTGAGGATACATTTCTCTTTGCAAAGATGCTAAAGGGGCTGATTTCCCCTGTTATCTATCAGACAAGCTGCTGCCGCTGCTGACCTTCTGCTCAGGTGTCTTGAACCGTTGCTTCTGCTGCTCATGCTGAGCAGCACTGCAGAATGCGGAGGCAAACTCAATAAAACACTTTTCTGCTGCCGCTGTTTATTATGCATGCAGAGCTGTGTCAGCTCTGGTGCTGTCTGACCTTGAGGAAACGGCACATGTCGAGATAGAATCATAGAATATTGTTTTTCTGCGCCTTGCATATCTGCTGTTCAAACTGCTTGTGCACATTTTCACGCTTTGCCATTACAGGCGTGTCTGAATGAGACCAAAGGAAGTGTCACCTTTCTTTTAAAGGATACCTCTGTTTTGATAATAACATAGTTGATGGTATGCGGGTGGGTTGAGGTTGGTGGTGTTATCTTAACTGTTTGATAAAACTACAATCTTAATTTTCCTTCAAAATAAAGCTAAAAACACTAAACTTCCTTCACCTGAATGTCACTCAGCTTCCGTTTCCTTTTCTACACTTTTGTTTTGAATTAGTCAAAATGGCTGATCGACTACATATTTGAATTGGCTTGCTTTCAATCTTTGCAGCACATGCTCTATGAATACGTTTGCAGAAAGTGAAATATTCATCTAGCAGATACATCAGCAGGATGTATTATTAGTTTTGTATGTCAGCCTCTCAGTATGTACTCCAGTGACCTGTGACCCTTTTTTTTTTTTCGATTTGTTTGATCCGAGGAACAATAATCTCTCTGTGTTGTATCTGCCCCACCCTCCCCTTGTCTTGTGTGGTTTCCCTGCTGTCAAACAATGCAGCAGGACAGAAATAACCTGGTAAGTAGGACTGACCAATGGGATCCGTGCTGTGTTTTTTTTTTTTTTCCACCTTCTTTCTCTTGACCAAACCATTTTTCCATCTTCATGTGACATTGGGTGTGTTTTGTTTTTTTTAATGCAGCCAGGCGATGATTTATTATCATCTACAAGGGACTGAAACATGTTTTTAAATATATGCATGAAAATAAATAGAGTACAATATATAGAGACCATTAAAGCACAAGTTCAAACAGTGTGTTCTTGTCCTGCTTTCAGTAGAGGACATGTTCATTGTACCTGTAGTGTTTTGTCATCAGTTAATAATGACCACATTTAGTTTGGGAGTATAATTACTGAAGGACATTTGCCAAGCAGCCTGTAAGGCCTCCATATCTAATCAGTTGACATTGCTCACACCATTTTTGATTATGCTGGATTTTTGTTTTCTGACACCAAAGAGGAAAAATGTTGCAAAAACATTGCAAGGTCAAGTTGTATGAAAATTAAGGTTGGAAGTCCTGAGAGGCAACGTGAGAACTGTGATCTTAACTCTGTCGTGGCCAGTTAGAAATACAGGACACACCTAATTCTGGGATCCCACTTTGGTTTTTGTGTTGCATAACCCTTTTCTCTTTGTTGGTACGATGATGACATTGTCTTTTGGGTCTTATGCTTTTGTCCCTAATATCTGGCTTCTCAGACACATTTTTGTTACATTTTTCTCCATATCGGTGCCATTTATATAATTCCTGGCGTCCATGTCCTTGTGTTAAAATATTCATGTTCATCTTGTTGCCATTTCAACTTCACAACTCTCTTTGTGCCATAAGCTGTCAAAGAACACATGTTGAATGCTGTTAATTATGGAGGACTGACCTGGGATTGCTTCCTCAGAGGTTTGACTCTTTCTTCTTCGTTTCAGAACCCGAACCAAAAGCCTGTCATCCTGAGGAAGAGACGCCAGAGAATAAAGATCGAAGTCAACTGGGAGCTTTTCTACTACAGGTACCACATGGTCCAATAGAGACATCAGGCCATACTCTGGATGTGTTAACCCCATTGCCTCTGGCACATTTGTGGTGCTCATCATGATTTTATTGTATTCAGGGTGCAGGGTCCAGGTTTTTGCTTATACGCCTTGAAGCTTGTCAGCTGATATGAAACTACTGTGTTGGTTATGAGCTTTCCAGCTGCTGCATTTATATATATTTTTACCTGTCTTGCTAAGGGACACTTATTATAGGCACGTGGTAGATTTTACCTGAATAAAACCTACCATTATGTCATGGAACAATCCATTAAACCATTTTTTTTACCTTACGATTCATCCAGATTCCAGCTCGACCACGCGCGGTCCAACCTCATATGGAACCTGAGGACGAGAGAGGAGCTGCGGGACGCTCTGGAGGGAGAGATGCGGGCCTTCGGCGTGGATCGCGAGCTCGGCAGTGCCACCGTCATCTCCTGGAACCACCAGGAGTTTGAGGTTTTTCTCTTATTTGATTATAACCATCAATTTAGGCCAGACCCGTATATCGTGATACTTCTCCGAATACCACAAAGAAATGCATTCCATATCCTGTGTGCAACATTATTTGTTTATGTTCTTATTCCCAGGTGAAATATGAGTGCCTTTCAGATGAGATAAAGATTGGGGACTATTACCTGCGTCTGCTGCTTGAGGAGGATGAAAATGACGAATCGAATGCCATCAAGCGATCGTAAGACTACAATAAAAAAAAAAAAAAAAAAAAACTCATCTTATTGCAATATCATGCTGTACTGAATCCATAAAGACGATTCATGCTTCTCTCCCTCTGCTCTTAGATATGAGTTCTTTAATGAACTCTACCACCGCTTTCTGCTTACACCCAAAGTTACGATGAAGTGCCTCTGCCTGCAGGCGCTCTCTATAGTTTATGGGAAGTGCTCCGAGGAAATTGGCCCCTTCACGGACACCAAATACATCGTGGGCATGCTGGACCGAGTGAGTAGGAACTGTCACCACAAGAACTATCCTAGTAGCGTTTTTATGTCTTTTAATTAATCCTTAAATGCTCTCCCGCGGTTACAGTGTACGGACAAACTGGAAAGAGACCGACTCATCCTTTTCCTCAACAAACTCATTCTCAACAAGGTGAGCTTAAAAGCAACAGCCTGTTAATTTAACCCACGTTTCTATCTCTCTGTCTGTCCTGAGCAATAATGCATTTCCTGTTCTGCAGAAAAACGTGAAGGAGGTGATGGACTCAAACGGAGTGCGGATATTAGTGGACCTGCTCACATTGGCCCATCTGCACACCAGCAGAGCTACTGTGCCCCTACAGGTAAAACACACGGCTATAGCTTTTTATGAAGATAATGTCTGTATTCATTTGATTTCATCACGCATGCTGCTAGTTGTTATCATTCTCCATGAGCCGTGAAGATTTAATTGAACGTTGACCCATCGGCTGAGTATCTCAGTGAATCTGTCTGAGTGTCAAACAGAGAGTGTATTTATTTTCCACAGAGCAACGTGCTGGAGGCATCACCAGACATGAAGAGGGAGAGTGAGAAAGAGTGGTACTTCGGCAACGCAGACAAGGAGAGGAGAGGACCTTTCAGTTTTGAGGAGGTACGTCATCTTCAAATGTCAAGCACTTGGTGAGACTGCTGAGTGGGAATTGGGGTTATGTGATTGGAGTGAGTGGGAATAGCTATAGAGGGAAATCTGTACCAGTAGCTAACACAGTTCTTTTTTTTTTAATAAAAAGATTTAATTTTTAATTCATATTTTTTGTATATTATTATTTTAAATGCGATATGGTGAATGGTTCGTGTCAAATGTCTATTGTTGTCATAATTTTACATATATAAAATTAAAAATAAGTGGTATTTGTCCCATTTTCACCATAAAATCTATTTGATAATAGAGTAAAAAGTAATACTTGCTAAGAACAAATGATCAAAATATAATAAATTTGTCAGTCTAATGTAATCTATTGCTGATAAATCAAATAACATTTTGTTTGTTCTGGTACTTGTGAGATTTCCTTTACATAGATAAAAAAATACCTCAAACTAATTTATTTAATTTTTATGTTTTTTATTTTATAAACCATAGCTTTCTGCTAAATCTTTTAACGTCTGCACTGTTTTTTTATTGCAA
This sequence comes from Chelidonichthys spinosus, assembly GCA_029853015.1. Classification (NCBI taxonomy): domain Eukaryota; kingdom Metazoa; phylum Chordata; class Actinopteri; order Perciformes; family Triglidae; genus Chelidonichthys; species Chelidonichthys spinosus. The sequence continues at coordinate 16,050,634 of CM056837.1, forward strand.
ATATGTTTTTGTTCTCCTTGTCTTTCTGTAATGCATTTTAATTTTGCATTATTTTCTTTTTAATTCTTCTATTTTTTTCACTTTATTGTATGACATGTTATGATGTGAAGCACTGTGAGTCTGCCTTGTGTATGAAAGGTGCTACAAATAAAGTTTCCTTGCCTTATATTGTCTAACGGGGTAAAATTGGACAGTTAATGTAATTTGATGGTATCTGGAGGAGACATCTTGAGACATTCTTGCATTCTCCCAGTTGTTATTTCCTTGATATTTATCAGTCTCTTGCAGTTGCTGCAGTTTGTTGTTGCATCTTCCTTTTTTGCAGCAGCCACCTTTACTTTTCTTTGAATTATGTTTTTGCATTTCCTTCTCCAGATGCAGGAGTTTTGGAGCACTGGTGTCCTGACAGCGAAGACACGCTGCTGGGCTCAGGGGATGGATGGCTGGCGCCCCCTGCAGGCTATCCCCCAACTAAAATGGTGCCTCCTGGCCACTGGACAGGCGGTGATGAACGAGTCCGACCTGGCAACACTGATCCTTAACATGCTCATCACCATGTGCTCCTACTACCCCAGCAGGTTTGGAAATGTCTTTTTTATGGTACCATGATATTGTTCCATGAAGTATGTGTGATGATATGTGATGATTATACCATGAATATACATGTTTATTTACTTTTTATTCAGGGACCAAGATAATGCCATTATCCGTCCTTTACCTAAGATCAAGAGGATGATCAGTGATAATGCTTGCCTCCCTCACATCGTCCAGGTAATAAAACAACCCAAATGGGGTTTTGTCTGCACAGTGGTGTCCTATCCACTTTGGGGAATTTCTAATTTAAATAAAATGATATGTTAATAGTCTCTCGTTTCTTTCCTATCCAGCTGCTGTTGACCTTTGACCCCATCCTGGTGGAAAAGGTGGCTAACGTTCTGTACCTGGTGATGCAGGACAACCCTAATCTGCAGCGCCTCTATTTGACCGGGATCTTCTTCTTCATCATGATGTACACGGGCTCCAACGTGCTTCCTGTAGCGAGGTGAAAACGCATGCTGAAGTTCTCCCCAGCGGTGTATAGTTACAAGTGGGATTTAAATCAAATCCATTCATTTGATTGGACTGCTAAGACACAAACACACTTAAAATATTAACTCACTTTTTTTGGGCTACTTTAACAATGAAATGTTTTGACACTAATGACATGCAATGTTGATATTGACCTCTAAGACATTCTTGTGGTTTCTTAAGGTTCCTGAAATACACGCATCTGAAACAAGCCTTCAAATCAGAGGAGGTAACATTTTTTTGTATAGATTCGTTCCTTATGAATTACAACAGATTGCGTCTTATCAACACAACCTCATGTTAAAATGACACTTATCTGTCTCCTTCCCAGTCTAAGGGTCTGGACATTGTGCAGCGTAGTGTTCTGGGGCCGGTGCTGCCTGAAGCTATGGTGTGTTATCTGGAGAACTACGAGGCTGAGCGTTTCTCAGAAATATTCCTCGGAGAATTTGACACACCTGAGGCCATTTGGAGCAGCGAGATGAGGTACTTAGTCTCTATGTCTCATTAGTGTATTTTAGGGTGTGTGGTTATTAGAGATTGTAATGTAATCCGTTTTTTTTTTTTCAGGCGGATGATGATTGAGAAGATAGCTGCCCACATAGCTGACTTTAGCCCCAGGCTGCAGAGCAACACACGGGCCCTCTACCAGTACTGCCCCATCCCTGTGGTCAGCTTCCCTCAGCTGGACAATGAGCTCTTCTGCAACATCTACTACCTCCGACATCTGTGTGACACCATACGCTTCCCCAACTGGCCCATTCGAGACGCTGTATGTCGCACTCTCTCCTCGTTTAGCCAAGCTAGTACTTCCTTATCGGTACCCTGCTTGTTTTTTTCTAGGAAATGCTTCTTTAACATTGTGATCCATGACCACAATTGCTACAGGTGAAGCTGCTAAAAGACACCCTTGAAGCCTGGAAGAGGGAGGTGGAGAAAAAGCCTCCATCTATGTCTATAGATGATGCATACGAAGTCCTCAACCTTCCCAAAGGACAGGGGCAGTGAGTGGCCTTTGACTTGTTATCTCTTGTTGCTTGTTTAAACATCCTGAATCATCTTTGTTAATTAGTAGGAATAAACATGGATGTTATTGTTGGATATTGTGGATTTAGATGGCAGGACTCAAGAAATGTTTGCATTTTTGTCTTCAGGCACGACGAGAGTAAAATCAGGAAAGCTTACTTCAGACTGGCACAGAAGTACCATCCAGACAAGAATCCAGAGGGCAGGGTATGTGTTGCAGTCATACGATTTGTATGTGAGAGCAAACGCAGCTTCATCCACATATTTAACTTCAACTTGTTTCTTTCAGGACATGTTTGAGAAAGTCAACAAAGCCTATGAGTTCCTTTGCACAAAGTCTGCCCGAATCCTGGATGGCCCCGACCCGGAGAACATCATCCTCATCCTCAAAGCCCAGAGCATCTTGTTCAACCGACACAAGCAAGGTACGCAGATCAACATTCTTCACTTTTTGCTTTTGGTTGTTAGAGGTTTTTAACTGATGCTTCTCCTCTTAATTGTTTATAACAGAACTGGAACCCTACAAATACGCCGGTTACCCCATGCTCATCAAAACAATCACAATGGAAACGGAGGATGAGCTGCTCTTCTCCAAAACCTCCCCTCTCCTCCCGGCTGCTTCTGAACTGGCCTTCCACACAGTCAACTGCTCGGCTCTTAATGCCGAGGAGCTGCGCCGCGACAACGGCATCGAGGTAGGCACCCACTCGCAAACACTCACATATCAAGCATCGATATGAAACAGCTGTCCATCTACATGTGGACCAGTGCACTGTGCTGTGTAGGGGAATACATGATTGTTTCCTGTATTTAACCAGGTGTTGCTTGAGGCTCTGTCTCGGTGCGTTGCTGTATTAACTGCATCCAGCAAACCCGATGACATGGCTGTACAGGTAAGAAGAGTCTTTAATCCCCTGTGGTCACTTTTATCTCTAGAGATCAGCATCGTACTGTTTGTAAGGATCTCTATAACTCTTTTAATACTTGAATGTGCCACAGGTGTGCGGGCACATCTGTAAGTGCTTCAGCGTAGCAGCCCAGTTTGAGGAATGCAGGGAAAAGATCATCGAACTGCCCAACATCATCAGGGACCTCTGTCACGTCTTGTTCTATGGGAAGGTGAGAACCCACGATGTTTACTTTATTCTTCAGAGTTTCTGTGTAATATAAATATATAGAAAACTATGTGTATTGACTTGACATAGAGAATACTTCTCAAACCATAGAACATATACGAGTGTTTTAGCATTTCAGATACTAAATGAGAATAAAGATGCTGGAAGTGATATATTTCATTTGAAGATACTGATTGAATATTATACACCATCACTCGTTTGTGGTCCTCTCATCTGCTAATCATTTAGAATATTTGAATGCTATGTGTAGCACCCTTGATGCTGGCTTTATACTTGTTCTGCAACCAGACAGTGTCTTGATGTTCTCTCCCTTGCCTCCTCTCAGGGTCTCCCGAAAACTGCCGCCCTGGCAGTACAGTGCGTGAGCTCCTTTGCGGTGGATTTCTTCCTCCAGACCCACCTGTACCACGCCGGAGTGCTCTGGCACCTGCTGGTCCGCCTCTTCAACTACGACTACACCCTGGAGGAGAGTGGCGTGCAGGCGAGCCAGGACACAAACCAACAGGAGGTTGCGAACAGCCTGGCCAAGCTCAGCCTGGTAGCACTCAGCCGTCTAGGAGGCTACACCCAGACGGGACACATGCCAGACGGGAACAATCCAGTTTCAGAGACCAACGGCATCGAGGGCACGCCTCCAGAGAACCCCACCATCCGCAAAAGCTTGGCAGCCATGCTGACGCCATACATCTCAAGGAAGCTGGGGACCGGACCTCCTGCTGCGGTATGTTGTATGGATTGAATGGAAGGGTGTCAGGCTTTTACATACATGAACCCCCCCCCACCGAGCTGAGTGCCCTGTTGTGCTTTTAGGTCTTGAAGCTGCTGAATAGCAACTCGGAGAACCCGTACTTGATCTGGAATAATGGAACACGAGCCGAGCTTCTGGAGTTCCTGGAGGGTCAACAAGAGGGAAACATCAAGAGAGTACGAATGACATATATATATATCATCATGAATTGATATAAATATATAGATATTAATGATTAGCTATGCTGGAGTAAAAAAAAACTTTCGTTTTTTATCATCTATGGTCTCTTTACAGGGAGAGAATGATGAAAGCTTTGGTGCAGAGTTTCTGTTCAGTGATCACAGCAAAGAGCTGATAGTCGGAGAGATCTTTGTCCGAGTCTACAATGAACAGCCATCTTTTCCTCTTGAGGTGAGTAGATTATTAAAACAACATTCAAACTGTCTTTTTATTGTTTCTTGTCGTTCTGAATTGGATAATGACAAATAGTCCATGTCATTATTTACAGCTATGATGATGCCATTTGGTTTATTTGCAAAATAAAATAGACCTATTCTATAAAATAGACTTTAACCTTCTCCATCTCTTTTTTTAGTATCCAAAAGCATTTGCAGCCAGTCTCCTGGACTACGTGGGCTCCCAGGCTCAGTACCTCCACACTCTGCTGGCCATGAGTCAGAGTAACAAAGTGGAGTCCCAGCAGCATGCTGAGAGACTCCGCTTCGCTGAGATGGCTTTAGAGGCTCTCCGCAATGTCATCAAGAACAACCCAGGTGTGATTTTGGCACTTCCTCCTTTTCTACTTTTCTGTCGTTTTATTTAGATGTCTTAACATTTCTAATCATCCCGTCTGATTCCAGGTTCGGAGTCGGAGTGCATCGGACATTTCAAACTGCTCTTCTCTTTGTTGCGGGTTCATGGAGCCGGCAGAGTACAGCAGCTGGTTTTGGAGGTAGAGGTTTTGATATCTATTTATTTTTGCCGCCCCCTAATATCAGTGCATTTTACTAATATTGGTATTCATCTGCAGGTTGTGAATACAGTGACGTCCAACCAAGAATGTGTGAGCAACATTGCTGAGTCGCTGGTGTTGTCCAACCTTCTGTTGCTGCTGCACTCGCTCCCCTCAAGTAAGAAGATGCTCTAAAACAGCAAACAAGTCTCCGTCTTGTTGTATCTGTGGACTAAAACATTTCTTTCTTCTTCATCAGGCAGGCAAATGGTGCTGGAAACCTTGTATGCACTGACTTCTAACACAAAGATTGTCAAAGAGGCTATGGCCAAAGGTCAGTGTGATTCTATTTTTACTTTTCCATATTAATGTGAATTCTGAGCACGCATATGCTCATGTGAATCTGTTTGTTCCTTAGGTGCTCTGATCTACCTGCTAGACCTCTTCTGTAACTGCACACATCCCCAAGTTCGCACACAGACTGCAGAACTCTTCTCAAAGATGACCTCGGACAAGCTGGTCGGGCCAAAGGTCAGTCTGGACGGATATAAAAATGACAAATATTAATGTTCTCCTCGCATTATCGTGCATCATCGCATATCCTCGTCTCTGCCAGGTGCGTCTAACGCTGATCCGCTTCCTTCCCGGGGTGTTCATGGACGCCATGCGAGACAACGCCGAGGCTGCGGTGCACATATTCGAGGGAACGCACGAGAACCCCGAGCTCATCTGGAATGACAGCTCAAGGGAGAAGGTGTCCACCACTGTCCGGGAGATGATGCTTGAGTATGAGTCCGACTCAGTTCCCTGTTAGCTGGCTTAGTAGTCAAGAGAGTTACAAGTTTGAAACTTTGGAATATCCTTAAAATCTAATAAGTCCATTCATGTGTTTTCCAGGCACTTTAAACAGCAGAAGGATAATCCTGATGTGAACTGGAGGGTAAGTGCATTTTTTTTGTTATTTGCAATAAAGCAGTATGTTGTTGTGTATGATTTAATGTGACAATAAACTCTTGGTTTGTGTGCTCAGTTGCCAGAGGACTTCACCGTGGCTTATGGAGCTGGACAGGGCGAGCTAGAAGTCGGTGGAGTCTTCTTGCGTATCTTTATTGCTCAGCCGGGCTGGGTGCTGCGTAAGCCACGAGAGTTCTTGGTGTCTCTCCTGGAGACCATGACTGAGCTGCTGGAGAAAAACAACCCCAATGTGAGCAGCGTAACTGAGAAACAAACTCCCAGGATTTTATATTTTCGCCTAGTCTGCTGTCTTAAACTTGCAATTTTGCTTCCTTATGTGATCTCCTGCAGGGTGAGGCCCTGGAGACGGTCACCACGGCAGCTGTATGTCTGTTCAGCTCTCAGAGCCAGCTGGCCGACCAGGTTCCTCCTCTGGGACACCTGCCTCGCGTCCTGGCAGCACTCAACCACAAGAACAACGCCGTGCCCAAGAGCGCCATCCGCCTCATTCACGTGCTATCAGAGAATGAGGTGAGCAGCCAGACAGACTCTCTCCACCTTGTTTCACACCTCTTATTCATTAAACAGACTCTCCGTCCATTTTAAACATCAGATCAGAGCTATTGTACATTACTGGAAATCACAACATTTTATCCCTTTTTTCTTTTTAATGGCAAATTTTTCCTCTTATTCCCCCAAATTTATGAACCAAATCATTGAGTACCACTTTAAGGATTCACACTCAAAGAGACTAGAGTTCATGTTTGTGATTTCTGTCAACCTGACCTGGGACTACAAATGAAAATTAGCTTCTACTAGCTAACTCTAGTGCAGTTGGTTTCAATTGTGCTCTGTTTCTCCAAAAATCAACAATGTAAAAACAGAGTTATTATACAGAGAATATTCACAGTCACACTCTGCTTTTCAAGCAAAAATATATTTGGTATTTCTGTCCTTTCTGCACTATGACACACTTGGTCTTGTGTAGCTGTGTGTGCGCTCCATGGCTTCTCTGGAGACCATCGGCCCCCTCATGACTGGGATGAAATCACGGGCCGACATGGCCGGGTTAGCTTGTGAAGCTCTCAACCGCATGTTCCAGAAGGAGCAGACGGAGCTAGTGGCGCAGGTAAACTGTCACCATTATTATTTATTGGGTTTGGTTATGTACTTCAAATGAATAATACTAATACTGTATTGTATTAATGAACTAAACAGGCTCTAAGAGTGGAGCTGGTCCCGTACCTCCTGAAGCTACTGGAAGGAATCGGCCTGGAGACATTAGATAATCCTTCAGCTACCAAGGCCCAGATAGTGAAGGCTCTCAAGTCCATGACTCGCAGTCTGCAGTTCGGAGAGCAGGTATGATAGGAATACATGACCAATGGGATTATCAAGTAAAACATTTAGTACCGTTTATATGTATTCTTTGCTCATCACTCCTTTGCAGGTGAATGAGATTCTAGCGAAGTCCTCAGTGTGGAGTGCCTTCAAAGACCAGAAACACGATCTTTTCATCTCAGAGTCTCAGACCGCAGGCTACCTGACTGGTAAAGTATTTCTCTAAACTTAACCTATTGAACACTCGGCATCACCAAGCCTTGACATTTTCTTAACAAACAAAGCTGTTGCAATCTTTTCCTTGCCGATGTTTGACGGGTAAGTCTGGTGTGCCTTTTTCTGAGCTGTTGTTGAATCTTAATGCTTTGCTTTATCCTCACCTTGTTGCTGACTCCTCTCTTGTGCTTGAACCCAGAGACCCTTTCTGTCTCCACATCTTATAACTTCCTGGCTCTGCCCTTCCCTTCCTCTTTGTCCTCCACGTTTCCTCCTTAGGGGTATCCACTCCTTCTCTCCTGGCTGCCAGTAGCCCACTGCGAGGTGGGCTCTAGACTCCTATGCTGGGCCCTCACAGCCCTCCTCTCTCTTGCTCTGATGCAGGTAGATGTTGCCCCTCCCTCCTACTGCCATTCCTTGCCTCTTTACCACCATCTTTGCCCTCCACTTAATTTTCCGTTCCCAACTCCCATCTTCACAGTGCTGACAATAACGTCATCTTCATCTCCATCCACCAACTACTACACGCAATGCAGTTTCAGCAACTAACAAATGCCATTGAAAGTTGAAACTTACTAAATACCGCAGTCACTGTAGTGATCACTCCCCCGTACATGCAGTAGGTGATGTCTTTTAGTTTAGTATACATCGTAGCTCAACACTAGCGATCCAGCCATCCCACCCAGTAGCTGAATCTCCTCTATCTTCTTTTCACGTGTAGGTCCAGGAGTAGCAGGTTACCTTACAGCAGGAACTGGCAACCCAGTAATGCCCAGCGTCCCACCCCCCGTGGACAATGACATTGGAGACCAAGGCTGATGGACACATTCACAGTCACGCTCAGGCACCCAGACTGCCCTGCAGCTTCACGGCCGCAGCTCAGAGAGGGACTGTCCGGCTCCCAGACGAGGGGAAGGAGAGAACGAAAGCCGGAGGAGGAGCGGGCCGTCATTGATCGTCACCAAAATCTCTGCAACACCTCCTCCAGTGTCACTCTCGTCTCCCCTTACAAATGGCACTCAAGTCTTCATAAACACTTTGAAATTGTTTTAACCGATGACCACATTTGTTTTGTTTCCGTGATACTTTTCTTATTTCTTCCAATGACACACAGAAGAGTTTACTTTTTGTATGAATATATTTTTTACTCTAGATTTTTTTTTTTTTTTCATGGGAAAGACATTGAAAGACTGAGTTGTGTTATAGGTTAACTGTCTGTTCTCTCTTCTCTATTCCTTTCTGTCATCCGGATTGGCTACACTTACACTAAATTCTAAACAGAGGCCTTGTTTGTGACACGTTTGTGCACAGGACCTATCCACCTCTTACATGAACACGTCATTTACTAGTCTATATATTGAAATGATCGAGTGAAAAATTGACAATTATCCGTTTCTCCATAAGAAAATGTCACTTGAACCCTCGGAGTGATGCTGACCTCTTGTCTGGTTTGGTCAGGTCTAGTTCGATGCACCCTTTCAAAGTTCTGACACAGATCTGCTCTCCAAATGTCCAGCCTCTTATTCCTCTGAACTTAATTCACAGTTCATTCTGTTGTCTCTTTGATGGCTACCCTTTCTGCCTCACATGTTTTTTTTTTAAAGTAATTCTCCCCCCAGAATGCAAGAAGCACTAGAATATTTATAAGTGAAAAATAACCACCAGAAATGAGCTTCTGCTAAGACATGACGAATGATGTTGACTGATATGGAATCTATGTGAAAGACTAGTGCAATTTGTGAAATGTCAATGTAATATTACGTATATAAACTTTCTATATTGAATGTACATTAAAAAAAATAAATCAGTCGCACTTGTACATAAAATTTTAAGAATAAAAGGGAACCCACAGTGTTGTTTTTTTGTATTTACAATTGTGTTTGTCGAAGTAACAGATATAAAAACAGAATGACCAGTTTCTCCGCTCATGTATGACGATTGCTACGGCCTGCAACATGAAGATTTGCTTAGAATCAAATAAATAAATATTTCATACTTACATGCTAATGAAGACATTTAATTTTACTCGAACTTTAACAGTAATTAGAGGTTGCATTTGGCTTTACAAGTTGCAAACAGTTGCAAGGAAGTTTAGAAACATGACAAGTACTCTTGAAGCATATATTTTGTTAGACTATGTATATATTCTGCTGAGGAAGACTGGCTGACTACATATTTATTTGATAGACACAATTCTCTGAATGCCATCACATTACAAAAGTATCTTCCCTTTTTAAAACCATGAATTCTGGATGGAAATGGACTTCCAGCTGGATCCTGTATGGACATTACAAAGTGCTATGTAAATAAGGGATAGTATTATTACTATGCAGGTTTTATAGATCCTGGTATCTTCATAAACCTGGGATAATTCACCACATTTATGCTAAAGCTGTTGATTAGAACAATATTAGTATTATTATGCTCATATTTTCGTTTAAACAAATAAATAATTGTATGACTTTATTTCTAGTGCACATTCCAATTACACCCATCCGTTGATTATATAACGTAGATGCTTAATTTACATTATATATTTAACGTAATGTAAATGATCCGGAACTTTTCAACACTGGAGTCCGACTCCATACGGTACCATTAGAAGGTAACACCGGAAGTTACGCCGTTGGCGCGAATAACAACAACAAAGCTGATATTTTAATTTTGCCTAGCTATTATCATTGTGTTATTACAACATGTATACTAGTTTCCTAAATAATATGGAGACTGTTTATTAATGATCATATAAATACGAATGATTTGAAGTATTTATGTTAACGTTATATATGCTCGTTTGAATGTTAGTGAACAAGTTGCTTATTCGTAACGTTGAGTTAGCCGGGCTCTTTTTAAACGGACGGCAGCGTTAGATTAGCTATTATATGTCGAGGATATTTTGTTGACAAGCCGTACTAACGCTAATCTGGTTCCCAATGACTTGTTAGCATTCATATTAACCACTTTATTTTCCTGACAGTCCGTCTAGAAGTGGTAAGTTGCCATCAGATCACTTAACGTGAATTACTATTTTAACGTTAACGTTAGCTAGTAGGATAATGTTTTATAGCTACTTATAGCAGTATCCTCGGTGATGATATTTGTTGTCGTCTCAAAGGCTAACATTATTGCTAACTCGAGCTAATGTCATTATATATGTCTTTTCACTGGTTCTCATTCAGTTGACCATGTCAAAAGGAGACAAGGAAGGCTTCATTGTGAAGTTTGTGGAAAGTAATGGACGAAAAAACGAGTATGCCGTCAAGGCTTATGAGGTTCGTACCTTATCATATCTTTTACAGAGGATTACATGTTTGTAACTGCTCAGCTGACCCTTTGTTTCAGTGGATTGTGATGGTTGTCTCGTGTCTTCACAGGCCATTTTGGAGCTGCAGTCTGACAAGTACTTGAAAAACATCGATGAAGATGCTGTCTTACAGATGGACCAGAAGGACAAGTCTCTTTTTGTCTTCAACAGCTTCACCACCCGGCCTTTCTGCACTGCAAAAAGGTCTCACTCCATAAATGATGCATCAAAATCCTGTATTTCATAGCAATTGGCGAAACCCTGTGATGGAGAGTAATTCTTCCCTTTCTCACTCTTTGTTATTTTATAGCTTGGCTGCCGAGTGGTGAGTCCACTGGTGGTGTTGTACTGCCTGCAGCAGCAGCATTGTGTCCCTAAAGCAGAGCAGCCGGTCTATAACATGGCCATGGCGGACATCACTATTTCCTGCACCAGCCTGGATAAAGCAATGCGGGTAAGATCACTGCGTCTGATGCTTTGCAGATCGCTGCTCCTTATAAAACTCAACAATCTGATAAATGCCAAAGGCTTCTTCAAGTGTTTTATTGCCATAAATAATGTAGCTACAATTGGCACGAATATCATAAACGTTGCTGATAAAATCTGAATGATGTTATGCAGATACAAATCAAGGAGGGGATATGTGCTCCTTACCTCCTTTTTACATTTAAGTGTATTCAAGTGGGGTGATGTGAACATGGATTTATTTTTTTTTATTTGTATAATTTTAGGGAACGCAGAATAGAGATGTAGAAAACATCGAGTTTATGACATGTTAACGAATGCAGTCTGAAGCATTGTTATGAAATCACAGGGCACAATCAAAGACATACTTTTCAGTGCATGCATACAATTGTTTACGCATAATAGTGAATGTCTGAAAAGAACCTTTCATATGAAAGGGGATGATCCTGATTGTATCTAGATGTACATACCTAGATACATGCCAAATATGTAACGTAGTGCACAATGAATCTAATGCATAGGGGGTTAAGAGTCTAGAATGCACAGCAAAGTGTCTGTGTTTGTTTTTGTCACTCTACAGACAGAGGTGATGGATCTGGTGCAACTCATGGGTGGACGGGTCTATCTCGATCTGAATGTATCTGTCACACACCTGATCGCCGGAGAGGTTGGCAGCAAGAAATACCTGGTAGCTGCGAGCTTGGGTAAACCCATCCTGCTGCCCTCATGGGTCAAAGCCTGCTGGGAGAAATCTCAGGACAGGTATGTCATTCCATTTCAATTGACGTCTACTGTAGAAAGGTACATACTGGGTTTTGTGAAGTTTGCTTGGCTAAATAAACTCTTTCATGCAGTATTTATTTAAAAGAAGCTCATCAGTCAATACTACCAACATTTGTGTATCAAGTCATACAATAGTTATATGACGTTTTGACAATAATATAGTAATACAAATGATGATAGAAGATGATGTCCTCTTTCAGTCTTTTCAGGTATACAGATCTACCCACTGAGGACTATCTGTGCCCGGTGCTGCGTGGCTGCACTATTTGTGTGACGGGCCTCTCCAGCACCGAGCGTAAAGAGGTGCAGCGGCTCTGTGATCAGCATGGAGCCAACTACACCGGTCAGCTCAAAATGAATGAATGTACACATCTCATCGTTAGTGAGCCAACAGGTAAGTCGATGGAAAACAAGACAGTGGAATGGTATTTAAGATCCTGTCTTTGTAGAACATTTTTCACTGCAGCTATATTGGATGTGTGACCGTTATTGCCACGCGTATCGTTTGTAAGTATACGATTTGTTTGCAGGTCAGAAGTACGAGTGTGCAAGGAAGTGGAATGTGTATTGTGTGTCTCTGCACTGGCTGTTTGACAGCATAGAAAAGGGCTTTTGTCAAGACGAGAGCAGGTACATCGTGAAGCGTAACGCATCAAAGACCACTCGACAGCACACTTCCACTCCCACCGGCACCAGCAAGAAGGAGGGTGAGCCGCATACTGATAGTGTCCTTGTTTGTTTTCTACCCAAATATGTGTTTGTAACATATTATAATGAAGAATCATGTTTTTTTTTTGCTCCAGAAGGTCCTTCTTTGTTGGGCCTGAGCCACATCTCTGTGAATGCTAGCATGACAATAAATGACACGGCCCTCACCAACGGCACCATCAGCCGCCTGGAAGCTCCAGACCCCATAGATAGTCTGGATCTCACAGTCTGCCCAGCTGATGATATACTGGATGGCTGTAAGGTAAACAAAAGGACAAAAAATGTCGAATGAGCTTTTACTTTTCCGTGTTTTGGTCTTGAAAGACAATGCTGAGACTTCACTTCACACTTTGTTAAATGTGTTTGTGCAGCTGTATCTGTGTGGCCTGCCAGGGAAGAAACTGGAGAAGCTGCGGCGTCTTGTGAACGCTGCAGGAGGTCTGCGTTTCAACCAGCCCAGCGAGGAACTCACGCATGTGGTCATGGGAGAGCTGGACCAGGACCTCAAGAATTTTCTGTCCAAAGCAACACATAGGTCTGAAATGCAACGGTTATTAGTTAAAATAGCATTTCATGCATCATCACTTAAAGTACATTTTAACCTTTGAAAGAAGAGTACAATAAGATGTTTACAGTATATTAAACCGTTGAGTTGATGGTATATCCCTATGTTACTTCCCTAGGCCCCATGTAGTAACAGTGCAGTGGCTGCTGGAAAGTTTCAACAAAGGCAGTCTTCTCCCAGAAGCGAGTTACCTCCACCCTGGTTGTCTGCCCCCGGCTCCGGCTGCTGTTTCTGTGGCTGCCCTTCACACTCCCGTCTCCCGGCATTCAGCTGGTCCCCCTGCAGCCAGTCCTAGCACTCCCAGGCAAATTAGAGCAGAGGAAGATCTGCTCTCCCAGTACATGGATGATGACCCTACAGTAGGTAAGTGTCTGGTGTTTAATTGAACACCCAAACGTGATTTTATTGAGGTACATTGCACCTTCTAATCTTCCTTTTTTTCTTCCAGTGGAGATGCCCCCACTTACGGAGGGCGACAGTAGGAAGTCCATCAGTACATCGGCTGAGCCTTGGGCACCCAACCACACCAGAGGACCGGAGCCAGACTCCACCCTGCATGAAGCCAGCGAGGCAGGCCTGTTTTTTGGGAGATGTTTCCTCCTCGTGGGCTTTGGTGCTGAAGCAGAGGCCCAGCTCTCTCTACTGGTAAAAGAAAACGGAGGCAGGATGCTGATGGGCCGTACACGTGTTGTGGCAGACTATGCAGTGGTCCCGCTGTTGGGCTGTCCAGTGGAGGCCACGGTGGAGGAAGTGGTCACGGATACCTGGCTGGTAAGATCATAGTAAAGCTGCTTTAATTTGATCTGTGTAGGCTGGAAGGTGGGATTTCAGTGCCATCCGTTGATTGTCAACCTGTTTGTTGATTCTCAGGCTATGTGTGTGGAGAAGGAGTGTGTTCTGCAGCTGTCCTCCAACCCTTTGTTCACCCCCGTTCCTCTGATGGAGGGACGTTTCCCTCTCAAAGACTGCGTTCTCTCCGTCAGCCAGTTCACAGGAGCAGAGAGGGAGTCTTTGGTGGAGCTGGCCAAACACCTTGGAGCCGAGTATGGTTGCATTCCATTCTGACCACGCATGCTGTTCTACAGGACATGATCGATTGCCCCCCCCCCCCCCCCCCCCCTCAACAGTTATCTTTAAATGCCGATCAGATTACGCAAAACACGCCAGACATTTTCTCTACGTTAAATATGTTCCTCTCTCCTTCCTGCAGTGTCCAAGATTACTTTGTGCGCCTGGCCAACCAGAAGAAACGAATGATGGCCAGCACTCATCTGGTGCTGCAGAGCCCCGAAGGCACAAAGTACCAAGCAGCAAAGAAATGGGGGCTTCCAGCCGTCACCATGCACTGGATACTTGAGTCTGCTCGGACTGGCAAGAGGGCAGAGGAGGGCCGTTGTCTAATTGACCGTCCACCGTCACCAGGTTAGAGAAAATGTCTTTATTAAAGCCTTTATGTTTTTTTTTTTGTATTATATTATTTTATATGCATTAACTTATCTGAAAAAGAGAAATTAATTACAGAGAGGCATTTATGACTAAATGTTTATTTTATATTTATGGCTCTGTACGTTGTTGGTTTCTGTAGTGCATTAGGTTGTGTCTGAGTAGGTAGTTCCTGTGTGATGACGATGTTTTTTCTTTTCTCCTACAGAGAGGGATGATGAGAGTTTTGTCGGTGCTTCCCAGAAGATAGCCATGCCTCCACCAGCACGCTTGTCTCCAGAGATCGCTTTGCTGGGTCTCCAGAGCGGTAAGGCCGTCACCCCGCTGGATTTGGGTCGCTTCCAGAGCAAAGTGTTCGGCACCATGTTGGGCGAGATGAAACCCAAAGAGGACATCAGCACCCCCAAACAAAACCAGGAGGGCAGCAGAAGGAACCCCCTTCAGAAGGAAGCCTCCCTGCAGCTGGACACTCCCTCTCGTTTCCTCAGCAGAGACCAGCTGTTCAGGCCCTCTTTCAACGTTAAGGTTGGGACCCACTGAGAAGCAACGTTATAGGCTTGTAGCAATATATATTTTAAATCAATTTTTATTTCTTTTTATTAAGGATGCACTAGGAGCATTGGAGACTCCCGGGGGAATGTCCAAACCAGGAGAGAGAGTGGAGACCCCACTGACTGATGTCATCAACAGGAACTTGAAGGTGGCTATCGCTAACAGCACCCGAAGTAGTGCCTCGGATATGCAAGCCATCTCTGCTAGCCCCCAATTTACCAAGCCGGCTGAGAAAGAGGTAAACTGCAATATATGAAAATACAGTATGTCTGTTTGTATACTTGATATTGATTT
This sequence comes from Chelidonichthys spinosus, assembly GCA_029853015.1. Classification (NCBI taxonomy): domain Eukaryota; kingdom Metazoa; phylum Chordata; class Actinopteri; order Perciformes; family Triglidae; genus Chelidonichthys; species Chelidonichthys spinosus. Next base: position 16,066,189 of record CM056837.1, read on the forward strand.
TTTTTAAATCTCAGAATTACTTAATTTGTCAAAAACTATGATGGAGGATCACCTTTAATTCCAGAAAGCTTTACTGTCACTTACTGCAAACCTTATTTTTAGTACAAGAAAGTGATGATGTGATAGAGGAGCCTAAGTACTGTCTAAAGTAATATGAAATGTGTTTGTAAGGTCCCAGACAAAGAAGCCGCCCCTCTGACTGGTGTCGTGATCTGTGTGGGAAAGAAGCTGAGTAAAATGCAGGGTGAACTCAACGCCGTCGCTGCCTCGCTTGGAGCCGACTTCAGGTATCCATCACATTTTTGCAAACTTCCAATTAAAGCACGGGTTATAAACTCTTCCATGAAACAATCCAGATGTGCCCATATGTACAGTACAAAGAGTAGTCATTCTTTTTCATTTCTATGGATGCAAATTGGACAAACATCTCTTCATCAACTTGTTTTTAGGTGGGCTTGTGACGAAACGGTGACGCACTACATCTACCAGGGCCGTGTGGGGGACAACACCCGGGAATACAGGGGAGTCAAGGAGAGAGGACTGCATGTGGTCTCCCAGTACTGGCTGGAGGCTGTAAGTTTCTCAGTAGCCAATATAAATATAAGCAGAGTTACTCAACCTGTTTTTTACTCTTAACTGCAATGCACAGGAACATATTATACAAATCTGTGGAGCAGTTAATAATTTGTTTCATAACTTATGACGGGAACTAATGATTTTTTATTTGGTTATTTTGTGAATTAATCAATCATTAAGTCTAGAAATTACAGATGTTTTAAAAAAATGCCCAACAAAATATTGACAGAGCCTACGGTGATGTTTTAAAGTGTTTCCAATCCCAAAAATATTCAGTTTTTAATGAGATAAATGTATATATATATCATATTTTGTTTAAAAAAGCATTTTGAGTGAGTCTGTGAAAAATAAGTGAGTCTATCAAATATCAAATTCTTTTTATGCCGAATGACTAATCAATGGTTTCAAGTGCAAAACAACAAATGCAAACAAGCAATTAGTCCTGTTTTTAGTCCTAATTTCACTTGGCTCTGGTGGGAATAATCATCTTCCCATCAATAACAACAGAATTTTAAATAAAAAACAGCTTTGATGTGCTTATTTTTCAGAGAGATTGGAGTGTTTATCCTCCTCATTGTGCCATTAATTAACTCTTGTGGAAAAATAAACTTCTGTTTGTGGATATGTGTCTCATCCTGTGCAGTGTGCTGAGGAGCAGAGGCACGTCCCTGAGTCTCTGTATCCTTTCACCTACAACCCCAAGATGAGCCTGAACCTCAGCCAGGTGCCCAACAACTCTCAGAGGTCTCCTCCTTTTACACAAACCCAGATCAAAGACGTCAGCGTGGTGACTGATGACACGGTGGGTGTAAATAAATAAATATGTAAGCCCACCTCCCAAGAGAGGTCCCAAGTTAAGTGAGACTTTGATCTGTTTAAATGTCCCTCAGTGTGGACACGTTGCCACAGAAGAAGCCACGACAGTACGCCGTGTAAGTGATGGAAGCGTCGATCAAGAAGAGCTGAATGATGCTGCGGATGGAAGTGGTGAGGGTCTTTTTCCACCTTTCCATAAACTTTTTTTATTTTAATGGACGTGATGATTCATGTAGGTGATTTCTGTCTTGTTCCCAGACATTTCTGAAACTCTAGAAATGAGAGAGACCCTGCAGAGGCAGCTCCAGGAGATCATGTCGGCTACCAAGCTGACGACGGGGAGGCGTTCCTCGGTCAGACTCCGCAGGATGGGATCGGGAGGGGCCGACTCGGACCCCAACAAACCTGATGGGAGTCGGGTCGGACGCTGCGGGAGCCGACGTACTCTGGAAGCTCTGAGGTAAGAAAGCCATGCGGTGAGAAGATTCAAATAGAATGACTTAGTCTGGCTTTTGTGGGGTCACACACACTTCCTCCTCCAAATAAATTCACCTCATCCTGTCTCGATCTCAGGGTGTCCAGAGAAGCGGCTCTGGACATAAACACAGAGCCGTCTCAGAGTGAACAGATAGTTTGGGACGACCCTACAGCCAGGGAGGAGCGGGCCAAGCTGGCTGATAATTTACAGTGGCCTGGGAGTCCCTCACAACACTCTGAGCCCATGCCTCCTCCTCCTCCTCCTGCTGCAGAAAACGGATCTAACTTCAGGGACTCCATGACGGACTCTGAGCTGGTGGAGATGGGTAAGAGACCCACTGTTTGGTCAAAAGTGGCCTATTTATAAGATAAGTATTCACTAAATGGAGATTAGCAGATCAGAAAGTTAAAGTGATATATTTCATTTATTTATTTCTAGCCCATGATACTCAATCACAACACTGTTTCAGGCTTTAGCTCAATTATAATCTGAACTACAATAAACAATGTTATATACAGTAGCTGGTGTATTATAGTGTATTTCAATTATAGACAGGACAGTAATCTAATGTGTACAGTACAGCATTTCAAGCAGCTGTACTGTATTTTCAAAAAGTCAACGGAGAAGCTTTCCATGTCATTAATTCATATTCCTGGAATAAATATATAACACATACAAATGGAAAAAACTGAAAAAGAAGAAAATTGACTTTCTCTGTAATCATTGTACCAGCTGCTTGTGATGTCATCGATCAGCACATGGGCCAGAGATCCACAGAGGCTCCAACAGAGGAGCGGGAACAGGACATCCTCACTCCTAAAGCCCCCAGCATCGCCTTCCCTCTGGCCAACCCCCCAGTAGCACCGGAGCCACAGGTGAAGATTCATATTTACGTTAACAGCGAGAAGTTGAAATAATATAACCATAGGCTGACTCTTTCAAACGCGCTATTTTGGTGCTCGTTCTTTCTCTCAGGAGGAGCGCGAGGAAGGAAAGCAGCCACCTCGGTTTCAGCTGTCCTCCCTCAGCCCTCAGGAACGCATTGATTACAGTCACCTCATCGAAGAACTCGGTGAGTCTTCCGCCTAATTAGGGGTCTTAACAGCGTTTCATCATGCTGCAGTAAAAAAAAACAACCTCCACAGCATATCACAGGCCTGAACCCAGAGCAGCTAATCCCTGATGGTTACAAAGCAGGATCTACCTCCAGGCTCTGGGAATATTTCCTCCTGCAGACGTTTCCTGTTTTCAGCTCATAAGAGTTGAACTATTATTAAAACTTCTGCTGTATATTAAATCAAGATTAAACATTTACAAAAAGAAATATTAAAGGAATACGTCACCCACAAAATTACCAACACTTTAGATTTGCATGGAAGAGGAGCGCTAGCACAAACTGGATAAATGAGACTTGGATTATACTGCAGGAGTCGTGCTATAACTACAGATTAGGCAGAGAATATTGAATTTATTTTCTTCCCCATTTGTTTGGTATTGTAGGCGGTGTAGTCCTGGACAAGCAGTCGTTCGACCCCACCTGCACCCACATCATCGTAGGGACTCCTCTGCGCAACGAGAAGTACCTGGCAGCCATGGCAGCGGGCAAATGGATCCTGCACCGCTCGTACCTGGAGGCCTGCCGCTCTGTGGATCGCTTCATCCAGGTCAGAAGATGAGGGTTTCTCTTCTTCTGGGGTCCCTCTGACCACCAGGGTTTCATTCGCTATGTCCATCTAAAAGTGTTTGACCTCTCCATTACTAGCCAACTACAGTGTTCTACGCAGCCATGTTTTTTAGTTCAGTTAAAGGGGTTTTAAAGTTCTAAGAACTACCACATAATATACATATTTATGTATATGTATAACATCTCTTTATCTGTGTGTGTTCCAGGAGGATGAGTATGAGTGGGGCAGTAGCTCCATCCTGGATGCGTTGCCCTCCATCACCTCGCAGCAGAAGAGACTAGCATTAGCTGCCATGCGCTGGAGAAAAAGACTGCAGGGACGCTCTGACCAAGGGGTACTTACGCACACACACACACACACACACACACACACACACACACACACACAAACAGAACACTCCTAATTACTGTCATTTATACTGTATTTTATACTGTTTTTCAGGGAGCCTTCAGTGGATGGACGGTCATGCTGAACATCGACCAGAACAGAGAATCTGGCTTCAGGCGGCTACTGCAGTCCGGCAGGGCGAAGGTTACTGCTGCCTTGTTTGTTGTGTTACATTCACCGTCGTTTGTACTTTAACTCATCGTTATTACACTTTCAAATCAAACAAACAGCTGTTTGTCAAACAGAATGACTTGGTAGCGCTGCCTTTGACTGGCCATGTATAAAATACATTAGAATCTTCTTACAGCACTGTTTAATTATGTATAATCATATATAATTACATAATTATTCATAACAATAAAAATAATAAACATTATTTAGCATTTAATAATGACTTAATGGTCAAATATAATACTTTTTTGCCACTTAGAATAATCACGTAGTATTGCATTATAAAAAGGTTTATAATATATAACAACTATTATAATATGCTGTGATCAGTGAGTTATGTTATCAGCAGTTATCGGTATTATTATGATATGATATAAGCTTTTTAGGGAAGCCACGTTCCCCTACGTCGGCAATGAAACCTTAACCTCTCCTTTGCTATGTTTTCAATAAGAGGAGATGTTCTTTTTCTGTAAATTTACCTGTAATCTACCCCCCCACCCCCCCAGGTCCTGCCCAGTCCCTCCCCATCCTTGTACACAGAGGCCACTCACCTGTTTGCAGACTTTAGCCGGCTGAAGCCCGGAGACTTCAGAGTCGACGTGTCGGAGGCTACCTCCCAGGGAGTCACGTGCTTGAAGCCAGAGTACATCGCTGACTATCTAATGCAGGTTGGTGAAGCTTATGATGTGGATTATCTTAATAGTGTCGAGAAGAACAAAACTGAAGATACGTCGTAATGTTTATGTAAATTAGGTATTAGATTTGTTGTGTTTTATTTATATATTCTGACTTTTAACTCGGTTTAAAATATGCATTCATGAGTGTTTTCTTTTTTGTCCTCTGACACAGGAGCCGATCCCGCCTATCGAGCTGTACTTCCTGACTGAGGCTTCCTCTGAAGAAGCTCCAGTCACTCCGTCACGTAAGCGCAAAGCAGCAGCAGACAACTCCAAGCTGAAAAAAACACGTCTGAACTGAAACGCCCTTCCTAAACATTGTCGTATAAATTCCCATATCTATGAAAATGATTGTAAATAAGATTTTTGTTATGTTTCTGTTATATAATAAAATAAAATAAGTGTAGCATTTATTTTGTCACTTTGGCATCTTAAATCAATTGCATTGCGGTTTGTGCAGTGCTCCGTGAGACTGTAACCGTGATGGATGACTCAGTGAAGGGCTGAAGAAAGTGTCGAGTCACGTTTGGTAATTGGGTGCGATGATGTTCTGTTGCCTGTGGGGGGCAGTGCATCTTCACTATTAGGCCTAGGCTTGTGTTGCAACTTATTTCTCAGCAACACAATGAGAAAGTGTGTTTTTTTGCTTAAAATTCATGTGGCTATATGTCAGCAGCTCTTTTCAAAATCATATTTTGATATTTTTCCCAAAGTAAAACCTGCCCCTGTATCCATCCAATGTTTTACTGTTAGACACCCAACCATTGTGTCTTTGTAAGAAGAAGTCAAAGAGGCATCCAGTCGCTTATAAAAGCAATTGAAGCGGTCTCAAACCTAAATCAAGCAGGTGTACTCTTCCCCACCCATGTGATTATGGGCAACTTGTATTTGCTGTTGATCTCCCCCTGCAGTAAACACCAGACTTTGTTTACGCGTTGATTAAGGCCGTTGGTAGAGTGATGTGCTGTTTCATACCAGGGTGCCAGCTGAGGTTAGAAGCCCCTGGTGCCTCCCATATGGGCCGATAAGTGGTTTAACCTCATAATAGACGGACCAGCTGACGGTCTCCCTGCAGATTTGGTGCTGAGCTGCTGTTTGAGAGGTGTAGGATTAGAGGAGAAAGAGCCTTGCAGAGTAACATGACTCAGGCTGCTGGGTCCAGGAGCCTCTAGGGGCCGCCAACAAAGGAAGGAATCACTGAAGGTCACTTGTAGAGCTTTACACACAAAAAGAGTGCAATGTTTCACTTTTTACCAGCAAAATAACTATCCATTGTTTATATATACCATATTTTTTAGATATAAAGAGGTTAAACTATTGTGAATTTTGCAAGAAAAACAAGTACCAGACTAAAGTGATCAAATGATCTCTTTTAGGAGAACTCAAAATGATTTTAATTGTCAGATTAAAAGAAAAAGAAATGTATCTGGGTAAAGAAGAAGCCAGTTGTAGCTGGTAGGACATCATATCTGCAATATTTATTATTGCAGATATGATTTATTATTGATTTTGATTAATGCTAATGGAAGGAATATATTGCAATGGTAGCAGTCTTATTTGTTTCTCCTACTCTGACCATCCCAATATATGAATCAGAGTGGAGGTGAAATTAATATGTAATAGTATAATAATAATTACAGTCCACACCTTAATATCTCAAACCATCTTATAGATTCTAGAGTCCAAATTGTATCTAAAAATAAGCTTATATCGTCCAGGATCAAAGTAAATAAACAGTTTTGCTAGGGTAATGACTTTCTATGAGTGTCTAATTAAACAATCAACGATTTCACGTTAATTGCATTGTCTATAACGGATCCTGCAGCTTTAATTCGCCACGTCGGGCTGATCTGGGTCCGTATACCTGAGCAGTTTCCCGTCAACAGGTGTCCCGCGGGCTAATCTCCGCCTCACTTTGCTGACTGGCTGGAGGCCAACAGTTGGGTTTCACTGACGCTTTGTTTCGTCATCGCGCCCCCCTCCGCTCCTGTAAGGTAACTCTCAGGTTCTCCTGTCGGGACAGTTGGGTTTCAGCACCGGGAGAGAGAGAGACACGGAGGGAGAGAGAGCACCGCTCAGCACAGGGGAGGGAAACTCTGCAGCGGTCCTCATTAACATTCCCCGTCCGTACACTCGCCACGTAAAAAAAACTCCTTTTTTAGTGGGTGGCACCGGCGTCCTCGCGCGCCTCTTTAATAGCGAGCCCGTCACCGTGTCTTCGGCAGCAGTGGCGCTCGCGCTCCTTCGAGTCGCGCTTCACGTGTCGCTATTTACGGCGTCACGGCCGAGTGGGGAAAGGTGGGCGCAGAGTCCCAGAGGTCCGGCGAAGGGTGGCGCCCTACGCATCTCGTCCAGCGGCTGGACACGCTGTGCGGCGACACGGAGGGGAGGGAGGCAGGCAGGCAGGGGGGGTGGGCTTCGCCTCGCTTCTTGGTGCAGCTCACGATTGTGACATTTCTCGGGTGTGGGACTGGCAACATGTGCGCCCGGATGGTGTGAAGAGCGACGCGGCGGCTTTGGGGATTCATTTCTCTCGGATACGCCAAGTACCCGACGCTACGGCGCACCTTGTGTATAATAGGTGAGTACAGCAGTTTATTTCCCCTATATGTACCTGTAACGTTGGTTGGTGGTGATGCATCGGCTTCCCTTCCAATCTGCCTATTGATCATGTGTCCAAATCGGGTTTCCAGGCAGTTCAGAGCAGCAGTGACAGTCAGAGGCACGGTCATCAAATCACTGTCAGTGCTGCATCCACTGCTGCAACAGATCCCACTATATGGTCTCCTATAGAGCATCATGTCATGAAGTTTATCTGCTGAAGCTCCCTGGAAACAAGAATATCCACACATTGTTGTTGGATTCACGTTTTATGTGGGATTCAACCTTGTCTCAGCACCTCTTGGCAATCCTTTAAATCAGTAAGAGTATCATGTTCAATTAAGAAAATGTGCTCTGAAGTGTTTCATTAGATGTTGGGTGGCACTTCATTCTTGGAAAGATGAATGGTAAAGATTGCAGTGGCTGGCTCCAACCCCAGTTTATTTACAGCAAGCGGACGGCCTGTTTACTTCCAAAAACAGGGGGTTCAAAGTTTCTTTTCCAGCAATCAATCTTTGCAACTTGAGGATCTCTGTCCTAAGTGCCCTTCAAGTGGTTTATTTCTTAGGCAGCATGGCAGCAACAAAGCAGATAATAGGGGAAGCTCTCTTAAAACGTAAGACCACCGTGAGCAAGCCGGCATCACCAAATACCCCCATTTGTGCTCGGAGCTTCAGCTTTGTTTTCGGGCACAGTGGGATCGCACATAGTATAGAGTAAAGTGTGCACTAATTGAACCTGTCGGCCACTCTCCCCATTGTGTCAGGAATGTTTGGTTGCCTGTTCTCCACAGAAACCCCCCGTTCCTTTGTTCTGGGGGGACAATCCTCCAGAGCTGTGTGCAGTGGTGGGGGCAGGGAGAGAGGGGGTCAGTGGGGGTATTGGCATCTGTAGCTGACAGCTTCCTCGGGGCAAGCTGACATGCTGGGATATGATGGGAACACATGGGCAAAGCACTTATCAGTAATGAGGAATTGTATGTATTCTTTGTGCATCCGGAAAGATGCGTTCATACATTTACCAAATTGAACTTGATGACACATTTTTTGGCTTAACTCATCGAATTTAATTGGTTGGACATTGTTTGAAGGATTTGGCGGCATCGTGTGGTGAGGTTTGAAGGTTGCAACCAACTGAAACTTCTCCGGTGCGCCAGGTTGAAGAACTACACTGACCGAATCAAAAATGTGAAGCCACATGTAGAGCCAGCGGTTGATTTGATTTGTCCGTTCTGGGCTACCGTAGGAACATGGCGGACTCTGTGAAGAGGACCTGATCTGTATGTAGATCTAAACAGCTCACTCTATACCCTAAAGAAAACATACTTAATAATATTATCTTCAATATCAGCCAATAGATCCCCCTTAATAATAAATAACAATAATTTGAAATCTAGTATAGAAACAAGTAGGCATTTAGTTGATTAATATATTTTGTTAATTGATTATTTAATTGTGGCCCTGCGATAGACTGGCGTCCTGTCCAGGGTGTACCCTGCCTTCGCCCAATGACAGCTGGGATCGGCTCCAGCCCCCCCGTGACCCTAAATACAGGATAAGCGGTAGAAAATGGATGGATGGATGGATTATTTAATTGTTTATTTGTCAAAATGATTCATGAAGCAACAAGAACTGGAGTCGACAGTCATACTATAGTAGGCCGGCGCAGCAATGCTTTAAGCTAAATGCTAATGGCTTGCTAACATCCTCGCAATGAGAACACAAAGATCCCGATGTCTCATATAATGTTTACCAAATTTACAGACTTAGTTTTTAAGAATGCTAACACTTGCTAATCAGCGCTAAATACAAAGCAAACCTGAGGCTGGAGATAATGTCATTATCACCACAGTGGTGAGAATTCATCCTCTTAGGACCATGAATATCTGTACAACTTCATAAAAATTAATTCAATAATTGTTGAGATGCAGTATTTCAGTCATTAAAGTGGTGCAATTCAGTTTATAAACCATAAACTATAATTTGAACCTCAGAAAATGGATGAATGACATAAAGAGCATGTTTGCATTTAAAGGAATTCCTGTATGTGTCCCTTAGTCATTTCAACGCTTTCCTATTTGGTGTGATTTCTACTCTCAGCATAGAACAACAATCTCCACAGCTGCTCTCTTATCGCCAAAGTCAGGAAGAGTCTACGTTAACAATGAGAAACGCCCGGAAATTATCAGCTTTCTCATCCAAAGCAAACAACTGAAGAATCGGGGAAGTTCCAGGAAAAGGGAAAATGTGGTTTCTGACTCTCGCAGCAGAAAGTCCTAGCTGATGGGAAGCTGTTGGGAGAATGTGGCCATGGCAACGGGGTTCATTCTTGTAAGTAAGCGTCCCTGATGGCTGGTGGAGAGTGGTACTCCATGAGGAGGAATGCGGCCCACATGGGCCCCTCGTGCTTCACAGAATCTGCTCAGGATGGACTTCGCACCTTCCTGCGGTCTGACAAAAACAGGATTTCACCTTAGCAAAGGGAGGAAAAAGCCGGCCCGGGCTTGCATCGTTTGTCTTCCTGTGTTTTCTAAATGCCACGCAGTATTAACGAAGGCTGGTTTCGAAATGGCTTCCATTTAAGCTGCGAGGGGGGGGCTCATATACAGGAACAACGGGGGAGGTGCCCAATGAAAAGCGAGCAGAATCCGCTCCATTCAACCAAGAAGAAAAATACATTTCCCCTCAGCCACTTATGATCCTATCAGCTAAAGAGCATCCCCATAGGACTGCAGGCAGCCTCGGCGTCTTAAAAAAGAATAAAAGAAACCTCTCTCTTTCATTTTTAAGCCTTTATATTCTATACGTCGTATCAGAACAGACTCTGTTGGGGGGGTCTCTGTGAATAATAAACCACTGTGGTGCCTCAGGTAAACAAAAGATCAGAGTAACCCCACCTGCCCTGAGCTAGCAGGAGAATCAGAGTTGGTAATGAATAACGAAACGAGGGGGGTCGGGGGGCACGGGGAGATAAGAGTGCGGCGACCGTCCGACCATGAGGTGTTTACAAGGGGAATTCCTCACATTCCTCAGCTGCAGCCATGCCACTCCAATCTGCACCTCCACCCACTGATGGTCACCCTCCGTGCCAAGAGGGACCCGAGGGGGCTCACATAGGGCCCTCCTCAGGAAATAGCCACTGTCAATGTGTGTCTTATGGATACAGCGATGAATATGATGAATATCTCTCGGTGGCCATGTGTGCGATCTTTTGCGATCTCCCCCTGGGTTTCCGTCTGGTGCCACCAGCAGACCTAATGTTTCATTTATCCAATACTTTTAAATGTACAACCAAGTTCCCATCAGTCCAACTTTAGGCGATGTTAGCATGCTAGCAAGATGTTGCTACTGTGAGCATGTTAGCATACTGACATTAGCATTTAGCTGACAGCAGCCTCAGAGAGCCGCTAGCAACGCTGTAGACCAGACTCCTTATAGACTTATATGAAAACAAATAATTCAGAAGTATAATAATCTGAAATATTTATCCTGCTAATGTCGAACTGCACAATGATCCCTCAGCGGTGCACCATAATGGATTTCTGTGTTTAGTCTATAACTGAGAAAAAGCAGAAAGTTGGAGGACGAATATAGTCGTACTGTTTTATAATCAGGTAATAAATCAACCTGTGTGAATATTAAAATGTTTTTTTTTTTTATATATTGAATGCTTTTGAATACTTCTGGTGCCTTTTTTTGTATAACAAAGTCACGAGGCTGGACTTTAGTGTTTGTCCCCTCAAGCTATGACACAATTCTCAGCTTCACACGCAAGACCTTTAGGCTTAACAGTCACTAATCACTCAACTCTTTTCTTTTGTCTGTTTTAAGGAGTGTTTTGGGTTGTTAACACCCGAGAGCCTCTTAAACCCAACTGGCTTGTCACCCAAAATAAAAAAAGATCCTAAAGAAGGATCTAATGTGTCCGTTTTTGATCCCCCCATGTGAAAAGTGAAACAGGAACTCCTCTGTGGGCAACCTCGGGACACGAGGGGTTTGTGTTTTAGGATCAATCGTCACATTTTTTTTAATGCAGCGCAGATGACCGGGTCTAATAGGATTATGAGAAGGCCTGGTTGGAGGAGAGGTCCAGGGGTGGGGGGTGAGCACGTATACCCCTGCAAACCCCAGCCTGGGGGGTCATGTGATGGAGGGGGGGACAAAACTAGCAGGTGTCAGCCTGATGATTACTGGGGCCTGAGGTTGGACTCACCTATGAGGATTAATTAGAGCCTCTAATGGACGGCAGGTTGTGACCCCCGGCATGCAAGAAAGCAAATAACTAACCTCTCACCCTGAAAAGTGCTATTCTGTATTCAAGAAAGAAAGGAAGAAAAAGCTTCTAGTCTCTGGTTTCCTTGGCAACTTCTTCAATCTCGATATTACTCCTTTCAGCGCTGAACTTCTTGCAGCACTAAAGAAGCTTTTCATTTTAAAGTTTGTGAATGCATGTCAGTCCGACTTTTTTTTCGATCCAGCAAATTGCTCGGAGTGTTTTATTTTTATCCAGGCTTCAGTTAAAATCTTGTTTCCTGTCCAGACTCATCTGATAGAAGCTGCAGATTAAAGTGGCACCATATGCTGGAGACCGAGGAGACCCCTCCCCATGGTAGAGCTTGTTATTGCGCTCTATGTCACTGTCAGCAGCTAATTGTTGTGGGGGAATGAGACAATGGGAGGGGGGGTGTCTTTAATGCTTGGTCATCTCTACTTTACCCTGTCACCTAAATCAAAAGCATCTCCTTTTTTGTGTGTGCACACACACATCCTCTGTATTTGAGTCCAAGTTGGGGTAGTGTGAATGTCAGGGAAGGAAATCTGGAGCTCTTGAAAGTATCAAACCATTGTTTTGGCCCGTGGCGCATATGGCTAATTTCATGGCTGCTGGAGAGCCTGATTGATGGGCTAAGTAGCAGCGGGGCTGATGTTACTCGTGTACAGCACTTAGTAATGCAAAAGTCAAGTCCTTGTCCAGGGTTTTTTTTTTTTTTTTGGGGGGTATTTTCTATATTAGGCTGCTGCTATAACATCATAGAAGAGGGGGCGGGGGGCTGTAGTAAACCAGCCGATGTGTGTGTGTCTAGATACAGTGAATACAGCTCAATTAAAATCACAGAGCACCTGTGACTTTATTAACTCAGACAAGACGGCGACTCCCTTATCTGGGACTTCCACAAACATGTACTTGGCCTTCCCTCAGGCTACATGCTACATAGCGTGTATGCTAAACGTTGCTACAGCATGTGTCTGATGTCTTCCTCCTAAATCATGTCATGGGAGTTGAGATTTCACTGTAATTAAAGTGAAACACCTCTGGGAACTCCTCAAATATGGAACTCTTGACGCTTGTCGCCCCCAATTAGAGAGCACTTTACGTGGTTTTGCCTCCTTCAGTCTCTTGGGGGGGGGGATGTCTCGTCATCCGAGGCGTTGGCTCTGCAAATTAATTTTAATAAACAGAGTGTTTCAAAATAAAACACGATAGAGTGGGATTTCGCCTTTGTGTGTTTGTTTGTGGTGCTGGTGGTGGTGTCAGCGCCGGTGGTTTGTGGCTGCCACGTCACCATGGAGACGGTGGCTTTGTCGTACAGGGACGACAATGATGCCGGAGTGAGGAAGGAGATCCTGAGTGGACAGTCACCGGGCGGATGTCAGGCTTTACGGCACACAAGGAACTATATTCCCTCTTTCACTTCACAGTTTTGACACGGTTCTGCCCCGCATCCACTGAAACACAAGGCCCATGTTCACACCCGATCATCCCACTGAGAGTTAACACCGCCGTGAACGACGGGCAGCACCGGCCAAATCAAACCGCTGCTGCTGGAATGACTCCTCCCTCCCCCCGAAGAGGAGAGTGTCCTTTAGGAGAGAAGAGATGACTTGATGTTTTGGGTTTTGTCAGAAGCTGCAAATAAATTGGACACACTGGTCGCAGCCTGTATGTGCTGTAAAAAAACACTGCAGCTGGCCGTGGTATACAAATGTCAAACACGCTGTAGTGAGTGCAAGGATCTTTCTCTCCCTCTCCACACTGTGATGACAGTTTATGCATCCGGTACAGTTGGATTTATTCTGTATCTTTCTCGTTTCCTTTGCACACATAGTCGACTTAAAGGACCATATCAGCGTGTTTGCACACAAAAACCCTTTAAGATCACATCTTCAGTCATATTGTGCACTTATTTAACAGTATATGACAAAAAAATCTTAATTTTTATATCAAAATCTAATATCTAATGTTTTTCTTCCTGGAAAACTCTGGAGAAGGTCATGACCTAATCTTTTGAACAATCAAATCAAACTCTTGAAATGCCGTTAGCTTGGCAGAGAATTCATATGAGCATGTAACTCCTCGGAAATCATGTTGAGGTTTATAGTTGTTTTTTTTCCTGCTCATAATACAAACTACATCCAATTTTCTAACACTGTCGCTTGGTTTGCAAAATGATTGCCTGGGATGTGTAGGAGATGAGATACAGCTTGCATAAACCACCGGACTGGTCCTTTAAATGATGATGCAGTACAGAAGTCATCTTTTTGCAGAAAGTGTCACCACAGCAAGTCTTTAAATAATGTCCGTGAGGTTCGGTCCCCTGGCATTCGCTCCGTTCTTTACTCTCCACTGGTCATACATCCTGACGTATACACAGTCGAGAGGCCGGTGATGGAGGGAGCCTCACCTGCAAATTCTCTCCATCTGATATTTAACCACGACGGCTGGAACAGACGAATGGAATGCCGTTGACATTCATTTTTTTCTGCTACTGTTTGTCTTTTTTGCAACGCAGGACTGGATCCCACAATAAAGTGAGGAGGTTTGTCTCTCCAGCCTAAAGCTCAATGCAAAGAAAGAGAGAAAACCTCCACTAGTCATTTTTATTTTTGGATATTAGAACATATAGATATATTTATCTGTAAATCTACAGAATTTTCTGTTTTAGGTTTAAATGAAATGTTTTCCCTTATCTCTTGTATTGATTGCTGAATATGTAAGTTTAGACTGTCGGTCACATAAACAAAGCATTTTGTTCTGCTCTTACTGCTCCATTATGTGACACTTTTTTTTTGCTTTAATTTGTCACCCATGTTTATCGGCCCCCAGTGGGCGTCAGGAACTTTCCTGATGGAACGCAGTCATCGTTTTATCCGCGTTGTTTGATGTCAGGACGCGTATCATCGTGGTTTATCGCTTAATCGTAGACGCGAAGCTTACCGAACAAATCATCCACAAGCATCTCCGCCCAACCCGTAGCACCGAACCACCGCTTCATCCATAATATTAAACACTGCTGACTGTGTGTGTGTGTGTGTGTGTGTGTGTGTGTGTGTGTGTGTCACCGATCTTATCCAAACCATGCTGAGTCTGGCTTGTTCCTCTGCTGTTTACCTATTCATTAATTCAGCCATGAGTGATGGTAGCAGCAAACCAACGCTCTCCATCCTCTGGTTATTAAACGTCTGTTGGTGAGACATTTTTCTATTTGAAAGCATTTTAATAACGCACACACACACACACACACACACACACACACACTCTGAGAAGCTGCCGGTGGGCGTCCCCGACTACCGTTGCTTATTAGCATGCTGAGTGGTCGCACTGATTGCTTCATTATTTCCCCGATGAGAGACGTTTGATGGATGTTTGAATTTTTTTTTTTGGAAAGTCCACACCGAAGCTCCCTATGTGATCATCGCCCTCTTCCTCGCATCTATAGCAACAACGTTATTTAAAGTTAAAGTTACGCCCCTCCTTCCATCCTCATCCTCTTGCGTCAAGACTTGCTCAACGCAAAAACAATCCTCTTATCGTCCTCGTTAGGTTTGTGAAAGACGGGTTTCTAAATGTGGCCACATCACCCACAATCATCTGCTTGTTTGGTTCACAGCGGTTGAGCAGGAAAGCAATTATCATCCGCGTGTCCCAGTTTCACACACGAGGATTATTATTATTATTATTTTGTAATGTGACAAGATGTAGATGGCTGTTTCTCATCACAGGTTTCAGCTTCATTGACAACAATGATTAATCAGTTACTATGGAGACGGGATTACTTCCAAGATGTTTGTGGAGAGCTTTTAAAAAGTTTCAAGAGAAAAGTCAAACATGCAGCTCAGGGCTTTGATTTCACTTCCCTAATGACTTCATTGTGTGGATGAAGATACAACCGGATGATTATTATCGTTTCAGAGACTAATCAGTTGTTTTTTATGTTTTTCATGCTGAATGACTAATTTCCAAGAAACCTATGAGCTCATTTCTGGTGAACACGACATTTAAAGTGGCGTTCTTGTGGAGAAACTCAGTTTGGCAGATCTGCTGATTAAATTAACACATTTCTTTTACTTCAAAGACGATGCACCTCAGAAAGTCTCATAAGCAACAATAAAAACCCACACTCTGTTCTCATGTTTTAGTCAGTTATTCTTTTTGGTATTTCCAGAGACATTTCATCCCAAATCGTGCTCGCTTCTTTGTTGTTCCAGTCCATCAACATGCAAGATTGTGCAGATTCTGATTTTCTGATAAAGACGCTTGCACCCCGGGGTGCCGTCTTCACCGCGATATTAATCCATCCCTCCTCCACCGTACCTGGACCCCCCGCTGGACTGGCCTCACTTTAAAATGTCACCGCCGTCACGTGTGAACGGCGTCACATCCAGGTAAACATCAGTCCCGGGTCTGCGAGGCGTGGCGGCTTCCAACGCTCCTTTTCCCATCGCGTTTTTACACTTGGAGCTCCAAACCAAATACCACTTCTTTAATCATTGCACTCTCCTGCCATGGCAGAAGAAGAAAGGTCACGCCTGCCCGGGTGGAAGACCCCGGGCTCCGTCGCTGTGGAACTGAGTCACCTCCGGAGTCTGAGGCATTGCATGCATGCATGTTGTGTGTGTGTGTGTGTGTGTGTGTGTGTGTGTGTTGCACCACATGCAAGTCAGTCTTGGTGTAATTGACTTATTAGGCCTTTAGTCTGTTTGAGCAACTGGGCGGCTCACCCATGAGTAACTTCTCTCTGATTTCAGGCCAATTTGTCCTTGTCATGTTTTTGCAGAGTGCATCTGCCCTCGTCCGTCAGCCTGAATCACATGGAGGAGGCGTCATTGATGCCATGTGTGTGTGTGTGTGTGTGTGTGTGTGTGTCCGCATACAGCAAGCCAGACACACACTCAGGACTAGCAGCTCTTGGAGTTAATCCGTCTCCCTAATAGTGTGGGGGGGGGGGGTAGAGCAGAGGAGGGGGAGGGTGGAGGAGAACAATGCAAACGTCTCTCCCTCCGTCTCCGAACACGTGGTCACCGCCCGGCGGGAAAAATCCCTGGACCTCGGACGTTCTCTACGGATGCTGCTTCCCTCGTCCCCCCCCTCCAGCTGGCTCTCAGCGGCCCCCGCCGCGCCGCTCAAGGAAACGAGGTACAATAGCCCTCCCCTCCAAAAAAACATCTTCTCCATTGCTCCTCGTTCCTGCCATTGTCCCCAGACAAGAGGCTGCATCAGTGGGTAAACGCAGGAATGTGGCATGTGAGGAACTTGCTGTATGTTTGCAGCTCGTGAGCTAAGACGGGAAGTGTAGAGAACCAAGTGGAAACGATACGCGTTTCCCCCCCTTTGCCATGCAAACTCGTATTCAGCACAGGATAGCTGTGACATTCCTGAACGCACCAAAGGGCCTCGCTTCCCGTCCTGCTCAGGACATAGCTCCTGCGTGAATCATAGATACTCTTTAGTAAGATTATCCGGTTGTATGGCGACAGGAAAAGAGGGAATTCTACTGCTACTGTCACATTTTTGTTCCCTTACATCCTCAAATCCATGTATTGTTCTGGGAAGAAGAAAATCATTTCCTGGTTAGTTATTTCCCAACATTTTTATCCTTTTAAAGACCTGCAAAATCTACTTGTCACACAGCATACATACGTTACGGATGTTGAGTCTTTGTCACATTGTTCGAAATGTTTTTAGAAGCTCAAAAACGATGCAGTATTTTGTCCTTTGGATCAACATTATTAATCTCAAGATGCTAAATTGAGTTACAATGATTTGGTCAGTATTTCACGATGTAAAGTAACAATTAGGATCAGATTGTTTTTACATCTCATGACCCCCTCGGATTAATCTGATGACCCCACGGGGAGTCCCCCGTCCGTAGGGTGGGAACTTTATTTTATTAGAAATGTTGCATCATTTTTCATAATAATGATAACTTAAGTCCCAGCCCAGGGTTTGTTTTTTTGCCTTCACAATGTCCCGCCCTGTTAAATCTGATGATGATTTGAAGGGATTAACTTGTTTATGATATTTATGCCTCTTTGTTGGTGGCAACCTTGTTTTGCATGGAGAGAAAAACAAACAAGAAGAGCAGGATTTCACGCCCAGATGATCCAACCTCGTCTCACATCTTTAATCTCCACAACCTCAAGGCAAATAAAATGATTTAACACGCCTCCTCCTTTCGTTTGGAGTAACCATCCCTTTCATCAGAGCTCGTCTGCACTGACAGTTAACCTTTATCAACGTCTCCTCCCCTCAGAAACAGCTCCACACAGGTGGACTTCTCTGGACAAGCTCTTTGACAAATAGTCCTTCACAGATGCGCGTTGCAGCGGTCGTGCTGCAGTGCACTCACAGCGCTTCCACTCTCCACTCGGACTCGGCGTGTCAAAGCCTCGGCTCGCGTTGATGAAGCGTCCCTGGCTTCCTTTAACGATCCACCTGCTCTTGTATTAGAGGGTTAAGTGCATTCTGGGAGGCCTTGTGTTGACTGTGATGCCCGCTGGGAGGCTGGAGGATAGATGGTGGCTGACAGCACCCTCGGCGTCGCAGGGCTGCTGCTGTGTCATGCTATTTTGCTATATGGCTATTATTATTCTTGGTTTAAAAACCTCAGTGTGCTTATATTGAATGTCTAAAAATACCTGCTGCCTTGCCAGTCAGAGCATAGACCAGGTCGAATGGCGAGCCGTGATTGGATGGGATGTCCCATCGATGTCGCATACGATTTTCCCAAATCTTGGCGAATATAAAACAGCATATATACGTACGTGTCGGGATCAGAAATCAAAGTTGCACCAAGCAAATTCAGACTTAAGTGATCTTCCATGTATTTTTAATGAGGAATACATCATTCAGATATCAGTCTGCAACATTCTCCCTCTTTGTGGCTGGTGGGGGTTCAGATAATCTCCCATCTTGTTCATCTTTCTTGCAATTTTCTCTCAGGTTTCGTTCTGTGCTGAAATAAGTTTAAATATCTGACCATAATTTGAAAATTTGGTCATAATCAAGCAAATGTGCAGTGTCTTATTCCTGACGGCGGCTCTTCTCTCTCTCAGTTCCAATCTGTGATTTGTAGCAGTGGTTGTCTACCGGATCCCTTATTTCCCCTGATGCAGATGAATACATTCATATTAATGTCCGTCTCGGATGTTAGAGCCAAATTCTACAAATGACTCATTCAACCTTTGAGGAACTTTAAAAATAATAATAGAAACGTTTGACTCAGCTGAGTCTGTTTCTGCCGCCGGCTATCAAACCCCCTGAGGGGCAGTTTGGCCGGCGGCAGCTCGGCCATCACCTTGATTGGCAGAAGGCGAGGTGTGACAGATGTTCGACCTGCTGCAGACGGGCTGTCAGATGGAGGACACCCACGTCACCGGCTTTACATGAAGTCTGATGGAGTGCTAAACTCCTCCGGTCATAAACAGATGTATCTGCCAATCAGAAGCTTTGGACATCATATATATTAGCTTTTCTTTAGTAATTTGCGAAAACATAACACCAGAAAGTGATTTTCCTGTTGTGAAGTTCTGTTCAATGATAATAATGTCACACTTTAATCACAGCAGCAGCTCGACTTTTTCGTCCGGTGATAATTTCCTGTTTACTTCTTGGTTTCTTTTTAAATATCCCATAATTACCGGCTTACAGGCTTTAAAACGCCCCCCCCCCTTTGGTCTGTAGGGACTCGGGAGCGAAGACCAAGCGTGGCGTAAAGATGAGAGAAGAGGAAGAGGAGGATGTGTGTTCGGATGAAAGCATGACATGACATTAAAGAAGTGGGGAGCGCAGTGAGATGAAGCAGAAGAGCAGCTCGTTGCTTTTCTACGACATCAAACCTGTTAGAAGCGCTGAGCTGGCTCTACAGAGGGGGAACCGCCGCTCCCTCCGTCGTCTCCACACTTCTGGGAGTCAAGACAGCCGTTGCTCTTGTGCAAAGTCGGTCTATGATCCCCGGCCTGCCAAGGATCCAGCCTGGAGAACATGCACGTTATCACTGAGCAGACACTCGATAAACCGGATCGTCTCAGCCTCTGGGAAGCTATTTTAGAGCTTTAGTGAAAACCACATTAGTTGAGTCTAAATCAATTCTGAAAATAGTTTTCCTAAAAGGAAAAGTAATGCTTTTGAACTAAGAGAAAGAAGGCGGCGTCTCTACCCAGCAGTGATAAAAATCTTTAATGGATGAGGCCAAATTCTTCATCAAAGGTCTCCCAGGCTTATTTTCCTGGTTTAAATTTAGATCTTTTGACAGCCATTACGTGGAGGATTACGTGCTTGTTATCCAGTACTGTGGCCGAACTAGAGAGGCAGACTTTACGTATATATATATTTATATATATATATATATATATATATATATATATTTATATATGTATACTTTGATCAGATGTTTTTTCCCACCGGCTGTTTCAGAAAAAAAGGGCAAAGAAAGGGTTGCGTTCGTGTCTTTTATTTTTGCTCCACATGTAGTCTAGTTATTCACTTCTTGTATAATATCATGTATATTTTTGTACATTATTCATCCTGCCTTCTGACCAGTTCTGTCTCCCGTACAGTGAAACCGACATGTTGTAGATTTGCTCTAACTTGACCCTTGCAGAGCTGCGATGCATTCAATAACATGCGTTTCCCCGAGTGTCTGGACCAATGCACCAAAAAATAAATAAAACCTAATGACTCTGTCATTATGTGTGAATTTTCCTCTTAAGCCCCTTTCGCCCCATTTTGCGGTGATGCCGTTTTTTCGATTGTGTCCCCGGTTGTGACGAGCGTAGCAGGGACGCGACACGCCATCGTCTCACGTTACTCCTCGTCACCCGGCAGCACGGCAGCAGTCAGTCACTCACTCGGTTGGGGGTCACATGAGGACGGAGAGAAGAGACGGGGGGGGGGGGGGATATTTACGACTCAGACAGCGGCGACGGTGAGCTGCATCCCAATGTGTGCTCCTTTACTGCCTGGCTCAAGAACTCTCTTCGTCAGAGGAGGGATACGCTTGTGCAGAGCATTTGCAGGTAATACAGGTTTGTCTGAGCCACATTTCATCCATTTAGGAAGAGAATTCCATCAAATCCCATTCAGTGTTCATCATGTAAGAACTGGTCAGCACATTGAAGAAGACACTTTTCTTGTATCTTCTGTAATGGATTTCACTGCGGGTGATTGTTGAATCGCATCACCGATGAAGTTTTGGCCCGTCAGTTCAGGCCTAAAAGCTAACCAAACCCATCCACTGACAGCTTGATATTCAGTCTGCGGTGTCCTCTTTCCAGTGATATAACAAAGTGCGACCCAGGCTCTGTTTCACTCTTTGTTCAGATAGTCGGGCCTTTAACTGCTCGGTGTGATACAGTAAGTCAGGCTCCTTTTCTTCCAGTGTATGAAAGTGCACTTGTCCCTAAAGACTAAAGACTTGAGACTTTGGAAAGAAGTCTGATTTACAAAAAGAACTGAGGTTACTTCCAACTTGACTTGATTGTCCTGGGACCTTGGACTGGACTCTGAGGGAAACAGGAGTTGAGACTTGACTTTAAACATAGTTCAGACTTGAACTTGGGTGGGACTTAAGTCAGCAAAATAAGCTGTAGACTCGAGACTTCAACTCAATTTGACCTAAAGTCTCTCGTGAGACTCGACTCCCAGAAGACTTGAGACTCTAAGATGATGACCAACATGAGGACCCCATTGGACCCCAATGGGACTTGACTGAGTCTCTATGCACATGAAGTTCAAGCCATATAAATGATTACTTTTGCTACTTTTTCGACTTAAATGTTGTGAGAGCTGAGACTTAAGATTTGGACTCAAGTGGGAGCTAAGTTACAAAACGGAGTCCCCCAAAGACTGCAGACTACAGACTTGAGACTAGTTCTGACAGAGACCTGCTCCCAAAGATGTGAAACAGCTCTGAAGTGACCAGGAAGCTGTAATAGATAAGTGGTAAATGGACTGTGTTGCAGGCGAACAAATGGGCAGGAATTGTAGCCGGCTACCATTTATCTGTCTGTCTGTGCCTCACATGTGTTCACACACCCACAGACAGGTCTTTGGCCGTGACTGCTCTGATGAATTGCTTTAGTCATTGGTCTTGGCTGTGTGTGTGTGTGTGTGTGTGTGTGTGTGTGCTGAGTAATGAAGAGGCCGGTGATGCTGGTTTACTCCTCCGCCGGTGCTCTGCTCCTCCTGAGGTCTCCAGTGAACGAGTAAAGGTGTGATCAGACCAAACACACAAGTATGACCGCAGGATCAGAGGGGCTTACCTCCATGTAGACCCATCATGGCATCAATCATGGCTGAAATAACCACCGTTGCTGCTCTGTACATGTTGTTGAAGTCCTAGGTATCAAACGGCGTCCTGTCTGAGTTCATAACATCCCCAGAGGTGCTCGGAGAATTTCACTGTATTCAGCCGTATTCACTGTGAATAGGAAGACGCACATCGGCTGGTTTACTATTATGAAGGATGCCGAAAAAACGCCATAATGACGTCGATTTGTAAAAAGTGAGAAGTCATGGTTAGTTAGGACTGTCTGCAAGACGATGAGCAATCTACTCTTAAAATGCTTGTTTTGTGAATGAACACTGCTCCATCAACACTTAAAATAGCGCTGTCTCGGCATAAATACGGCGGCGACCTTGTTGACCCAGACGAGACATGGTTTGGTTGGGTCTCTAAACGACAGGAGGAGAATCTCAACGCTGATTGACTTTCACGTCACAGTGTCGGATTAATGCAGACTGTGTGATTAGTGACCTTGACCTTATGTAAATGTGATATTCAATGTCAATATTTCAGTTGATTTCTGTGTCATGTCTCCTCCATAAGGAATGTTAAAGGGAGGGGGGACATATATATATAAACACAAATGTAAATATATATGGAAATCAGTGCCCAGCATTATGCATGCTGATGGCTTCAAAGTAAACAATTCCACATACATCTGTGATAACGTATGTGACTAACACACTCGGTAAAGTGTGTTCCAGTCCTGTGCCGTTCTCTCCGGCTTTTACATTAATGACTATTGACAAGCGCATCATCTCTCCCGCTACACTGTCCTGTTTTCTCTGCACCAACATATGAAATATGTTAACTCGGGGACTGTAGCCAAGACAGGGATGTGAGCTGACGGCTGGCTCGCTGATTCATTAAATCTATCAGTATAAGCAGGAAGCTGGCATCGGGAGACGTAAGAGTAGAAAGCTGGTGGCGTCTTTCTCCTCGGAGTTAACCGTTTCCTACCCGGGGGTTTGTTTGGAGAAGTGTTTGTGCGTATTGTTGGACCTGCATGAGCTCCTGTGTCCATTAACTTACATCAATCTGTACATCCACACTGTTCATACTAGTAACGGCAATTCTTCTTTCTCTATCTTTTCTCCAGCACAAAAGCTTGCCCACGAAGCTCTGATTGGTCAGAATTCAGAAGTCAGAATTATAGCATGAAATTTAAGGGATCATACGTTGATAATGAAGGAATAAAGCAAGTAAAATATGCACTTTTTCCATTCGCTGACCCTTAAACGACTTACAAGCAGAGCGTAAGTGTTTTTCACACGTTTCCTGCTTTTGTGTGTGAAGTATAGTAGTGACAGGCAGGGCGGTGTGTTTCCTCCGGTGCTACATCAGAGTGAACGGCATGCTGGGAGCGTGATGTTCTTTTAATGGCGGCGGACTGAGCCTGGAGGGGGAGCGACGCCGCTGATTGATAACCCGCACGTCCTCCACCAGCCTTCGCCAACGCAGCGCCAGCAACTCATCCTGCCAGGTTTTTACCATCCGGGGGCCACGACCGGCGGCGCTCATCACACAGCTCTACACAGTGACTCAGCAATACGGCCGCCTTCAGGGGACGGGAGGATCAGAACGCTCCCCGGAAACCTACTCCGGCTTTGAAGTTGCTCGCGTTTAATTCAGGCCTGTTGTTGGATGGAATCAATACTCGTGGTCATTCAGTTATTGTGTGCATCCTTGGCTGGACAATTAAGTTATCGTTCCCCCCAGAGTCTCCCTCGGTTTCTGACCCTCCCACTGACGGAAAAATGGTTTCATAACAGAATTGTTCACAGCTGTAATCAGCTTCCCCGTTGTACGATAAGCCACAGTCTCACATGATTGGCGCCAAAGCTGTTGTTCTGCAAGGTCACCAAGATGGAGTCTACACCCCCCCCAGAGGTAAAGCCTGAATTACAGCCACTTCCGGGAAGAAACAGACAGAGAAAGGCTGCAGAAGCGGAGTGATATGGGAATTGCTGATTCCCATCAAAGGGTGAAACGACATCAAAGGGGAGAATGGGCACCCACTGTGTGAGCGTCTCCCTTGGGTCACTGTGGAAGGGCAGGGCCGAGGGAAGTCTTGAAGTGGAGCTGAGCTCACGTCAAGTCCGGGCTTTGATGCCATGAATTTGGCGTTGATGTAACCGGATATTAACGGGATCCACTATGATTGCACTGCTCTCTGTAAGGACAGATGGTCACGACAAGGAGATAAAAACCAGTCCGAACACTCGGGATCGGAGGTCCAGTTATCAGTGTAGTTCACACCGTTGTCGTCGCCTCCCACACTTTCCTTCCCTCCTCCTCCTCCACCTCCTCCTCCTCCTCCTCCTCCTCTTGTTATGGAAAAGCTGCAGCCGCTGTGGGCAGGCAGCCAGCCCGCTCCTGTACAGAACCGCAGAATGGAGGGAAGTCCAAAATTAAAAGCATTGTTATCCCTGCGGCTGGTGGCCGTGGAGAGTCGGAATGACAGGCTTATTTCATTGTGACGTCTTGGGGCGACCTTGGCTTCGGCCTCTAGTCCGTGCCCCCTCCAGACAAACTATTCAGAGCTGCAGTCTGGGAGCTTCAGGGGTCCAGGTCCTGTCAGCAGGATCAGGAACACAAAAGCCAGCACAGAGTCCCGGAGAAAACCCAGATTGTTTACTGGATTTCTCACACACAGATTTCTGTAAATCCAAATCCACTCTTTTTTTTTTTCTTTCTTCCCCTAAAATATCCTTGTGAATGAATTTGAGTTTAATGTGCTATTAGGGTTGCCATGGCGATGGCTGCCGTCTGCGTGCATGTCAGTTGCCATGCAACTTTTTTTTTTTTTTTCCCCTCTCCAGTAGGAAACTAGACTGCACAGTGCTCAGCTCACGTTTGTCTTTCTAACATCTGATCGTTGTCAAAGCTGGTGTTTCATTCTTTTTAGACAAATCTTGAATTTTTTTATTATTTTTCCCCATTTCTGAACAAATCCGAGGTATTGGGATTGAATCCAGGTTTCTCTGTCGGTGGGCGAGTTGTAGCAACAAACCTGCCAGCTGCTGCCAGCGAACCTCTCATCATACCTGCGGTTTTAGTGCCGCGACCCTGACTGTCATCTCATATTATCTGTCACCTGGACACGTGGGCAAAGCACAACCGTGATTCAGCTCCTCGGCAGGAGCTCTTTTGTCCACGCAGCTTGTCCTCCCTTCTCAATAACCCCCCCCCCCCCCCAGCTCTGCTCCCGTGGTAACCAGTGGAAATCAAAGACTCCCTGCCACTATCTCTACTCCCCCCCCATCCTCACCCCCCCTTGTGCCCTGCAAATTAAAGAGCGTGTCTATGAGGCTGAACTGGCCTGGCAGCGCTGATGAGGTGTAATCACCGTGGAGAGGCTCAGCTGCCCTCTTCGCACCCCGCCATTGAGCTCATTACGCTGGGAACATGACGGCAAAAAGAAATTAAAATCACGGAGAAGACGTGAAGTTGCGATGGATCGGAGCTGCTGTGCAACATCGTGGCTGTAAGTGGATGCAACGATGGGTTTGCTAGTGGTCCTTCTTCAGGTTTAAAGCCTGGGAAATCAAATTTTCTGCCGTTACTACTGTATTCTTGTACTCTTTTCCAATTACTCGTGTGGTGTTGTCGTGAGTTAAGAGCACCGAAGCGGCGAGCATCTGTTTTCATATTCCAAACACTTGGAACAGGAAATTGCGTGCGTTTGTCATCTAAACGGGGTGACTTGATAACCAATTTCGTTGACATGATTGTTTTCATTCAGTTTTATTCTGCAGGATTTTCTGTTGTGCAACAGGCAACACTCGTATGCTTGGATGGATGGATGGCTGGACAATTTCATCCTCCATCTTGGACATCCTGCCTCCACTCTAATTGAAGTTTTCCAAAATAGTGTGTTTCTCATTGTATAGCTCCACATGGTTCACAAGCACTGAAAAGCAGCACTATGAACAGGATGACTCAGAGGTGGCGCGTTGCCTCCTCGGTCTTCAGAGCGCCATTTATGCGAATGCGAGAGCCTTGTGAAAGGATCGGCGTCCTGCTAGCCCGTGCTTTTGTTGTCGGACCCCTCTCGCCTCCCACAGAAACACAGGTTGCCTGATACCAGACCTGTCGTCCTGGGGGGCGCAAATCCAATTTCTCATGTCACACTGGCAACAGATTATTCATGCAGGTTAGGGTGAAGGGTGTGTGTGTGTTGATGTGCAGGTGTGGGCGCGTGTATTGCCCAAGGGCACTTCCACAGAGGAAGGCGAACACACACACACACACACACACGCCTCCGGGGGTGAAAGGACGTGTGTGTGTGTGTGTGTGTGTGTGTGTGTGTGTGGTCTTTTAACAGAAAGCCATCAGTGAGTCACTCGCCTAAAGAGCACCCTTGGGTTCTTGTCTGTCTCAGAACAAGGCTTACTGGTCAATGTTTAATGCTTCATAATTGGTTTTGCTCAGCAGCACAGCCCCGCAGGACACCAACCGATTGGAAGGACCTGCCGCCGCCGCCGCACTCCGACGTGCTCTTTTATCGTGACAGGAAGCCCATATCATCTGCTGTGAGAGGTGTGACTGTTCTCTGGCAGTCATTACCAGGATTAAACTGTTCGGAGGTTAAGCCGCGCAATCTTATCTGCCATCCCCTTCTTACTTTTCCACGTCTACTCTACTTAAACCTGCCCAGACATAATCGCGAGTGCCACGCTGATATTTGACCATGACTCGAATGTGATTGTGATACCTGAGCGCTGAGTTTCTTCTTACCTCTCTGTCTTTTTCTGCTCTCTCTCTCTCCCCCTGTCTTTGCCAGAGAACCATGAGCACTGTGGAGGAGGAACCGGATCACATGATACCATGAAGACGAGCCGGCAGGTCCTGCGCTGCCAGCTGCTGAGTGAGTAGACCCGAGGGGAGGGAGGGAGGGAGGGCATCAACAGGTTGTCCAGGTGATGCCTTTTTCCAACCACTGCATTCTCAGAATATTCTTTTTATGAATTCCCCTTCAGGGAGCCCCTGTAGATCAGATCAGATACCGGCGTATCCCCTTAGTCGTGTTATAGTTTGAGTCTGTGCTGCTTTAAATTCAGGATCAAGGCTCTGCACACAGCTCCGGCAGGCTCCCAGTGCAGAATGTCACATGAATATGGAGCGTAGAGGTCAGACTGGGACCCACCAGGCTCCCCGGACGGTTAGCTAAACAGGGTTTGATGATATCTGGTATGCACCCCCAAGCTCCACCTCAGGCCAGCGGAGCTAAAGGCTGTCTGACGGACCCGCCTTAATCCCTCAGAAGTGATAAACTCGCACCGGACTGCTGTGAGCGAAGTGCTTTCAGCTGCAGCAGAGGTGGCTCGAGGTCACACCGCAGCGGTTCAATCTAAAGAAAGGGGGAAAGTCTGAGTCGGAAACCGCGGAGTAGCTTTGTGTGGAGTTTATATTAAGACTGTCTTTCAGACTTCCATTCTTTGGAAACGCAGCGCTCACAGTTGAAGATCCGGCCGAGGCTCCAGTTTCCTCCAGCACATTATACTTCTATCAGGGTCGTCTCTTGACTGGGGTGCAGAGCTGAAAGGCCTGAGATCTCCGTCTGGGTTCCTATATAGGGAGACGTTTCTCATCTCTCGCTCTGAACCAGCCTGTCTGCAGGAGACAGATGTGCCTCAACATCCTTTAGGCTGCAGGCAAGAGAGGAGAACTAAGATGGATGATGCCGCACCGTGACAGGTGACGGGGCAAGAAGAGTTTTTCCTCTGCGTTGCTTTTCCTTCTATTCCGTCAGTGATCCCTGTGTACTTGCTGATGACATAATACAACTAAAACGCACTTGTTTCGAGCAAATGAGGTCTGTCTTTGAAAAGCAACGCCCGACAAGTAAGGCGATTGCTTTGCAAATTGTTGTGTTTTTGAGGTTAAGGCTTTGGTAATTTGAGTGTTGTCGCGTGTGATTTAAGTGTGTTGTTGCAACAATCTGTGGTGTTTTTAAAGCTGCGAACCACAGTAGAAGTGTTGAAACATGGCCAGCTGCTTTAGTGGAGTTGTATAACTGCAAGCCCGCTGTTTAGTGTCGTCGTCCCCCCCCACCAGATTCCAGGCAACTTCCTGTTTAACGTTTCTCCTTCCTGTTGCCGCTGTCAGTCGCCGTGGCTAAATCATTATCCCAGTAAACAGCACAAGGACCCTTTGTTGTTCTTGTTTTCGCATTCTCCCGCCGCCTGATTCTCAGATAAACGTGTCTCTGTTCAAAGCCGCCGTAACCCGACAAACAATTTGCTGAGCCTTTCAAACAGGAAGCCATTACCCTGTTACCGAAGCGCCCCCCCCCCCTCCTCTCTTATCTCAGGCCTCACATCTGTAGCGCCCTCCACCTCTTCAGCTCTCCGCCCGTCCTCCTCCACCAGCGGTCCACAGGATGTGCCCTATCTGTCTGCCCCCCCCAAACCGGGACGAACACACCCAGGAGCGAACCAAAGGAATTTGTCTGTTTGTGCGACTGTTAAGACGACACAGTTAAACACGCCCAGGACATGTAAACGCGTCGACATGAGGGGGACGTCTGTGACGTTCAGGGATTTATTGTCGTATTTATACAATACCGGATGGCGTAATGACATGTAATTGAGTCACGAGGGTGATGTTAAATGAAGAAACACTCATGGAGGTTGAGTGCTCGTACATCACCCAACAGGAAGGAAAAGCATTCGGAGCATTCAGGAGCATGAATAGCAGCCGCTGCAGTGGCAGAAAGGACATCTACAAGTACTGTACTTAGTCATCATTAGTGCATCGTCATGTTTTCGTTAGCTTAGAATGAGCCCTTTATATCTCCACACGGCAGGGCTATTCCACTATGCTGCTCAGGGGGGCATTCTCTATAACCCACTCGATCCCTTTTTGACCTCATTAATTAATACTTTTTTGCCTTTTTGCTAATTTGTGGTTATTAGGTACAAACACACTGCAGATATTACACATGTCCTCTTCAATAACATGCAACCTCCCCGCGAGTTGCCACTAAATCCTGCACACTGGTCCTTTATTCATCATTTTGAGGTACTTTACGCGAATGTTCCAATATTATGTTTCTACTTTTTTAAATCAAAATCTCTTTATGTATTTTTTTGCAATAACAGTGCATGGATTTCAGTTTAAAAAGACAAAATGAAATGAAATATAGAAATGAGATCCAACACACACAGAAAGAAAGAGACAACAATAAAACAACAGCAAAAATAAAATAAACCGTAAAATTAATCCCCGTCACTGCCAGTGAGCTTCATGACCTTTAAATATGCAGTTTAATAATGAGTGTGGATTATAGTTGTCAATACAGTAAACTATAATAAAAAAGATGCCAAATTGTGGAACGTCAAGGGCCTAAGAGGACTGACACATGTTCAAAAAAGGTCCCCAGGCACGCAGGAATCTCCCATTAGAATAATGGAGAGAGTACCTTATCTTTTCTATCTTCAAACATGTCATTAGGGCCGTCAGCCAATCGGTGTGTGTGGGAGGGAGGGGGTCCCTCCATCTGAGGAGGACAGACCTCCGAGCCAGGAGAGAGGCAAACGCTAGAGTGCGGCGCTGTTCAGAGGACAGTCGAACCTCACCCGTGACTCCAAACAAACCAATAAGGGGGTTCAGCTCCACCCTCACTGTCAAAATCTGGGAGAGGGAGTGAAAAACCTCTGTCCAGAATCCGCTAAGTTTAGGACAAGTCCAAAACATGTGAAAGAGTGAGCCGTCTGAGATGTTGCATTTGGTACAGAGTGGGCTGATGTCGGGATAGAAGGTGGCCAGTTTGGTTCTGGAGATGTGAACTCTGTGAACCACTTTGAATTGGATTAAGTTATGACGGGCACACAGAGATGAGGAGT
This sequence comes from Chelidonichthys spinosus, assembly GCA_029853015.1. Taxonomy (NCBI): domain Eukaryota; kingdom Metazoa; phylum Chordata; class Actinopteri; order Perciformes; family Triglidae; genus Chelidonichthys; species Chelidonichthys spinosus. The sequence continues at coordinate 16,095,993 of CM056837.1, forward strand.
TGACTTGTTTTAAAACAGATGACCATGTTTCCTCAGAGAGGGGGGTACCTAGGTCCTCCTCCCATGCCGCCCTGATCCTATCCATAGATGCCGTCCTCAGAGCCAACATCGTGCTGCAGAACACAGAGACGGGCCTCCTCTGGTGTGGATTTGAGGAGAGAACTGTGTCAACAATATTCCTGTCAGAACTTAGTGTGGTGGGCAATTTAGAAAGTATAAAATGTCGAATTTGTAGATAACGGAAGAAATTTGACTGTGAAAGTGAAAATTTGTTACGTAATTGTTGAAATGATGCCAAATTATTATCAATAAATAGGTCTTTGAAGCGTGCTATTCCCTTCTGACTCCACTCTTTGAAGGTGGGGTCCTCGAGTGAAGGTTTGAAAAAATGATTATGTAATATTGGGCTAAATGGTGAAAAGTCATGGAATTTGAAAAACTTTCGGAACTGAGACCAGATCTTCACCGAGTGTTTAACCACTGGATTTTTTAAAGATCCGGTTGAGAGTGGAAGAGAGGAGCCGATCAATGCAGCCAGGGATACGTCGTCTTCTGATCTCAGCTCCATCGCCACCCAGTCAGGAGGATCCGGTCGATTATGAAAGTGAGACCAGAATGTGAGACACCGCAAGTTGGCAGCCCAATAAGAAAAACGGAGATTAGGCAGAGCCAGACCACCGGCAGTCTTCGTCTTTTGTAAATGAGCTTTATTAAGACGAGCCCTTTTCCCCTTCCAAATATAAGAAGAGATAGTCGAATCAAGATGATCAAAAAAGGTTTTGGGGATAAAAATCGGTAAAGCCTGAAATAGGTACAAAAGTTTTGGTAAAATGGTCATTTTGATGGAATTTATTCGCCCAATGAGGGACATGGTGAGTGGTGACCATTGTGTGAGTGTTTGTTTGATTTGAGTTGATAAATTTAAAAAGTTGTCTTTAAAAAGGTCTTTGTGCTTCCTGGTAATCGTGACGCCTAAATAGGAAATTTTGTGATTTACAATTTTAAATGGGAAATTGGTGAAGTCTGAAGCAGATGCAACATTGCCAATTGGAAACAGTTCACTTTTTTCAAAGTTTATTTTATACCCAGACAGTTGACTGAAGTTATCGAGTAGTGATAGAGCCGAATGGAGAGAGGTAGTCGGGTTTGAGATCAAGAGCATAAGGTCGTCCGCATAGATCGAGGCCCTATGCTCAATGCCGCCTCTCCATATACCCGAGATGTCATCCCGGCTGCGGATGGCGATGGCGAGAGGTTCAATAACCAGGTCAAATAGCATGGGGCTGAGAGGACACCCCTGGCGGGTTCCACGATGCAGGCTGAATGGGCTGGACAGCTGGGAGTTGGTTCGGATCAAGGCTGTAGGGTGAGAGTACAGCAGCTTAATCCACGCAGTGAAGTTTGGCCCAAAACCAAATTTCTCCAGCACTGCCCACAGGTAGACCCACTCCACGCGATCAAATGCCTTTTCAGCATCGATGGAGAGTGTTTCTACTTTTTTACGGGGGTTTTTTTCTGTGAAATGTTGTATTTGTAGTCCACTACATGTATTCAATAACAATACAGTTATTGTTATACTGTAAACTACCCAGCAGTACATAAAGCAGTAGTAATAGCAGAAATAATATTAGACATTATTCTGTAATGGCAGCAGCATCAGCAGTACTAGTGTAATTAAAGCACAGGAAGTGATAATCATACTACTGTAGTTGTACTATTAGTTACAACGATGGTAGTAGTGGTAATGGTACAGTATAACTGCTAATAGTACTGTAGTTGTACTATTAATTGCAGTGATGGTAGTAGTGGTAATGGTACAGGTAGTATAAATGCTAATAGTACTGTAGTTGTACTATTAATTACAGTGATGGTAGTAGTGGTAATGGTACAGGTAGTATAAATGCTAATAGTACTGTAGTTGTACTATTAATTACAGTGATGGTAGTAGTGGTAATGGTACAGGTAGTATAAATGCTAATAGCACTGTAGTTGTACTATTAGTTATAATGATGATAGTAGTAGTAGCTAGTGGTAATGGTACAGGTAGTATTAATGCTCATAGTACTGTAGTTGTGCTATTAGATGCATAGTAGTGGTAGTGGTACAGGTAGTATTAGTCATAGTACTGTTGGTGTACTATTAGTTACGGCAATGGTAGTAGTTGTAGTGGTACAGGTAGCATTAGTCATAGTACTGTAGTTGTGCTATTAGATGCATAGTAGTGGTAGTGGTACAGGTAGTATTAGTCATAGTACTGTTGGTGTACTATTAGTTACGGCAATGGTAGTAGTTCACCCAACAGGAAGGAAAAGCATTCGGAGCATTCAGGAGCATGAATAGCAGCCGCTGCAGTGGCAGAAAGGACATCTACAAGTACTGTACTTAGTCATCATTAGTGCATCGTCATGTTTTCGTTAGCTTAGAATGAGCCCTTTATATCTCCACACGGCAGGGCTATTCCACTATGCTGCTCAGGGGGGCATTTTCTATAACCCACTCGATCCCTTTTTGACCTCATTAATTAATACTTTTTTGCCTTTTTTGCTAATTTGTGGTTATTAGGTACAAACACACTGCAGATATTACACATGTCCTCTTCAATAACATGCAACCTCCCCGCGAGTTGCCACTAAATCCTGCACACTGGTCCTTTATTCATCATTTTGAGGTACTTTACGCGAATGTTCCAATATTATGTTTCTACTTTTTTAAATCAAAATCTCTTTATGTATTTTTTTGCAATAACAGTGCATGGATTTCAGTTTAAAAAGACAAAATGAAATGAAATATAGAAATGAGATCCAACACACACAGAAAGAAAGAGACAACAATAAAACAACAGCAAAAATAAAATAAACCGTAAAATTAATCCCCGTCACTGCCAGTGAGCTTCATGACCTTTAAATATGCAGTTTAATAATGAGTGTGGATTATAGTTGTCAATACAGTAAACTATAATAAAAAAGATGCCAAATTGTGGAACGTCAAGGGCCTAAGAGGACTGACACATGTTCAAAAAAGGTCCCCAGGCACGCAGGAATCTCCCATTAGAATAATGGAGAGAGTACCTTATCTTTTCTATCTTCAAACATGTCATTAGGGCCGTCAGCCAATCGGTGTGTGTGGGAGGGAGGGGGTCCCTCCATCTGAGGAGGACAGACCTCCGAGCCAGGAGAGAGGCAAACGCTAGAGTGCGGCGCTGTTCAGAGGACAGTCGAACCTCACCCGTGACTCCAAACAAACCAATAAGGGGGTTCAGCTCCACCCTCACTGTCAAAATCTGGGAGAGGGAGTGAAAAACCTCTGTCCAGAATCCGCTAAGTTTAGGACAAGTCCAAAACATGTGAAAGAGTGAGCCGTCTGAGATGTTGCATTTGGTACAGAGTGGGCTGATGTCGGGATAGAAGGTGGCCAGTTTGGTTCTGGAGATGTGAACTCTGTGAACCACTTTGAATTGGATTAAGTTATGACGGGCACACAGAGATGAGGAGTTGACTTGTTTTAAAACAGATGACCATGTTTCCTCAGAGAGGGGGGTACCTAGGTCCTCCTCCCATGCCGCCCTGATCCTATCCATAGATGCCGTCCTCAGAGCCAACATCGTGCTGCAGAACACAGAGACGGGCCTCCTCTGGTGTGGATTTGAGGAGAGAACTGTGTCAACAATATTCCTGTCAGAACTTAGTGTGGTGGGCAATTTAGAAAGTATAAAATGTCGAATTTGTAGATAACGGAAGAAATTTGACTGTGAAAGTGAAAATTTGTTACGTAATTGTTGAAATGATGCCAAATTATTATCAATAAATAGGTCTTTGAAGCGTGCTATTCCCTTCTGACTCCACTCTTTGAAGGTGGGGTCCTCGAGTGAAGGTTTGAAAAAATGATTATGTAATATTGGGCTAAATGGTGAAAAGTCATGGAATTTGAAAAACTTTCGGAACTGAGACCAGATCTTCACCGAGTGTTTAACCACTGGATTTTTTAAAGATCCGGTTGAGAGTGGAAGAGAGGAGCCGATCAATGCAGCCAGGGATACGTCGTCTTCTGATCTCAGCTCCATCGCCACCCAGTCAGGAGGATCCGGTCGATTATGAAAGTGAGACCAGAATGTGAGACACCGCAAGTTGGCAGCCCAATAAGAAAAACGGAGATTAGGCAGAGCCAGACCACCGGCAGTCTTCGTCTTTTGTAAATGAGCTTTATTAAGACGAGCCCTTTTCCCCTTCCAAATATAAGAAGAGATAGTCGAATCAAGATGATCAAAAAAGGTTTTGGGGATAAAAATCGGTAAAGCCTGAAATAGGTACAAAAGTTTTGGTAAAATGGTCATTTTGATGGAATTTATTCGCCCAATGAGGGACATGGTGAGTGGTGACCATTGTGTGAGTGTTTGTTTGATTTGAGTTGATAAATTTAAAAAGTTGTCTTTAAAAAGGTCTTTGTGCTTCCTGGTAATCGTGACGCCTAAATAGGAAATTTTGTGATTTACAATTTTAAATGGGAAATTGGTGAAGTCTGAAGCAGATGCAACATTGCCAATTGGAAACAGTTCACTTTTTTCAAAGTTTATTTTATACCCAGACAGTTGACTGAAGTTATCGAGTAGTGATAGAGCCGAATGGAGAGAGGTAGTCGGGTTTGAGATCAAGAGCATAAGGTCGTCCGCATAGATCGAGGCCCTATGCTCAATGCCGCCTCTCCATATACCCGAGATGTCATCCCGGCTGCGGATGGCGATGGCGAGAGGTTCAATAACCAGGTCAAATAGCATGGGGCTGAGAGGACACCCCTGGCGGGTTCCACGATGCAGGCTGAATGGGCTGGACAGCTGGGAGTTGGTTCGGATCAAGGCTGTAGGGTGAGAGTACAGCAGCTTAATCCACGCAGTGAAGTTTGGCCCAAAACCAAATTTCTCCAGCACTGCCCACAGGTAGACCCACTCCACGCGATCAAATGCCTTTTCAGCATCGATGGAGAGTGTTTCTACTTTTTTACGGGGTTTTTTTTCTGTGAAATGTTGTATTTGTAGTCCACTACATGTATTCAATAACAATACAGTTATTGTTATACTGTAAACTACCCAGCAGTACATAAAGCAGTGGTAATAGCAGAAATAATATTAGACATTATTCTGTAACGGCAGCAGCATCAGCAGTACTAGTGTAATTAAAGCACAGGAAGTGATAATCATAGTACTGTAGTTGTACTATTAGTTACAACGATGGTAGTAGTGGTAATGGTACAGTATAACTGCTAATAGTACTGTAGTTGTACTATTAATTGCAGTGATGGTAGTAGTGGTAATGGTACAGGTAGTATAAATGCTAATAGTACTGTAGTTGTACTATTAATTACAGTGATGGTAGTAGTGGTAATGGTACAGGTAGTATTAATGCTAATAGTACTGTAGTTGTACTATTAATTACAGTGATGGTAGTAGTGGTAATGGTACAGGTAGTATTAATGCTCATAGTACTGTAGTTGTACTATTAATTACAGTGATGGTAGTAGTGGTAATGGTACAGGTAGTATTAATGCTCATAGTACTGTAGTTGTGCTATTAGATGCATAGTAGTGGTAGTGGTACAGGTAGTATTAGTCATAGTACTGTTGGTGTACTATTAGTTACGGCAATGGTAGTAGTTGTAGTGGTACAGGTAGCATTAGTCATAGTACTGTAGTTGTGCTATTAGATGCATAGTAGTGGTAGTGGTACAGGTAGTATTAGTCATAGTACTGTTGGTGTACTATTAGTTACGGCAATGGTAGTAGTTGTAGTGGTACAGGTAGTATTAGTCATAGTACTGTAGTTGTGCTATTAGATACAGTGATGGTAGTAGTGGTACAGGTAGTATTAGTCATAGTACTGTTGGTGTACTATTAGTTACAGCAATGGTTGTAGTGGTAGTGGTACAGGTAGTATTAGTCATAGTACTGTAGGTGTGCTATTAGATACAGTGATGGTAGTAGTGGTAGTGGTCCAGGTAGTATTAGTCATAGTACTGTAGTAGTGCTATTAGATACAGTGATGGTAGTAGTGGTAGTGGTAATGGTACAGGTAGTATTAGTCATAGTACTGTAGTAGTGCTATTGGATACAGTGATGGTAGTAGTGGTAGTGGTCCAGGTAGTATTAGTCATAGTACTGTAGTAGTGCTATTAGATACAGTGATGGTAGTAGTGGTAGTGGTCCAGGTAGTATTAGTCATAGTACTGTAGTAGTGCTATTAGATACAGTGATGGTAGTAGTGGTAGTGGTCCAGGTAGTATTAGTCATAGTACTGTAGTAGTGCTATTAGATACAGTGATGGTAGTAGTGGTAGTGGTAATGGTACAGGTAGTATTAGTCATAGTACTGTAGTAGTGCTATTAGATACAGTGATGGTAGTAGTGGTAGTGGTCCAGGTAGTATTAGTCATAGTACTGTTGGTGTGCTATTAGATACAGTGATGGTAGTAGGGGTAGTGGTCCAGGTAGTATTAGTCATAGTACTGTAGTAGTGCTATTAGATACAGTGACGGTAGTAGTGGTAGTGGTCCAGGTAGTATTAGTCATAGTACTGTTGGTGTACTATTAGTTGCAGCGATGGTAGGTAGTCGTAGTAGTGGTAGTGGTCCAGGTAGTATTAGTAGTACTGTTGGTGTACTAGTTACAGAGATGGTAGTAGTGGTAGTAGTGGTAGTGGTCCAGGTAGTATTAGTAGTACTGTTGGTGTACTAGTTACAGAGATGGTAGTAGTGGTAGTAGTGGTAGTGGTCCAGGTAGTATTAGTAGTACTGTTGGTGTACTGCAGCTCTGTATGGGCGTGATAATCCAATCTTACCAGCAGTTATTCAGACAGCTCTCCAGCTGATAAAAGGTTTTGTCTGCCTGAAGCTGATGGATCTGATCCGCTCCGTGACTCGCTCTGACGGCACGTCGGACCTTAGAATTAAAGGTTTGGACTTCCTTCAACAAAAAAAAACCCATTTAAGGCTTATGATTGCTGTGATTTGAGTCCGTCCGCCTTTATCCCCGAAAACTGAGATATGAATTTTGTATTAGGGAGCGGAGCCGTGTGTGTGTGTGTGTGTGTGTGTGTGTGAGATAAAGGCTCATTGGTATTCTGATGAGCGCTGTAGATAAAGTCTTCTCCATTTGGCCCGGGGGAGTTGTGGGGAATCCCGTGTTGGTTGGTCCGCTGGTGGTGATTAGGATAAACGAGGCTAAACGCGATCCACGGAGGGCCGGCTGGTCGGAGAGGAGCACAGCATTAATTATGGGTTTACGGTTCTATGCCAATGCAATGCAATGTCATACATGTTTATCCTATTAGATCATGAGTTGGATATATAGTGAGTCCCTTTAGTTCCTATACATTTACATCTCAGGGCACATAGACATGCTGTTTATATTTATTATTCAAACACCGTCAGTCTAGTCTAGACACTTAATACAACTATTCAGGTGCTGGAAAACTGATTTGACCTTTCAGAAGGAAATGTTTCGATTGCATAGAGGTCTTAATCAGATGCCATCATTTTAATAAGGAATGTAGTTATCATTAAAGACACTGCGGTTTATCGTCTGCATTGTTGGAACTTCTTTATTTTATTTTTCAGTTTTATATTTAAATATCAATATCAAATCATCATACTCATAAAGACATTCTCTGATTCCAATTTACTAATGATTGTGGATTTGTTTGACAAGATAAAACCAGGCAATAAGGGTTTGGCTAAAGTCTGGGATTAGGGTTAGGATTAGGGTTAGGGTTGGAGTTGGGGTTTGTTAATTCAGGATATGATTTCGTTGCCCAAGCCTATTTATCTGGTGGTGGTAGAAGTAAAAAATGTTGTTTTTTTTTAATTAAAAAATCAAATAAATAAATGTGGCCCTGCGATAGACTGGCGTCCTGTCCAGGGTGTACCCTGCCTTCGCCCACTGACAGATGGGATCGGCAGCCCCCCCGTGACCCTGAATACAGGATAAGCGGTAGAAAATGGATGGATGGATGGAAATAAATAAATGTAAAATAATCATTTAAAAAATAAAATAAATTCAATTTAAAAAAATAACTACATTTTTTGGTCAGTTTTATATTTAAATATCTATATAAAAGCATTATAGTCATACAAACATCCTGTGAATCCAACATTGCTCCATGCCTTCCTGACATCTCTGAGACTCCTACAGTCACAGATCTGATACACAGGTGGTTAAAAATATATTTTTTGCCCACTTCCTGTTGATTTTAGGCGGTGGGTCCAAGAGGCTTTTTTATACATCTCCATATGGTCTATCTAGGAAAAAATATTTTGTGCATGTATGCCCAACCTAAAGGGGAGGCTGTTACTCAATAAAATCGGAACGCAGGCTTTATCATTGTGCTGTGTTTCATTCATACCTTATTCGACCTTGGCCAGACTCTGATTGACTGTATGCATTTAGTTCCTGCATACAGTTCTCCTTTTCCCCCCGTCATGCTGCCTGAGCAGCCAGAGTTCAGAAGGCTGACGAGCCGTCGCCAGTCTCACTGATGGATGCTCGTGCACCTCCTATTTTTGGCTTCCTGTAGAGCTTCCAATTCGAATAGTGCCGCTGCCAGCTGCCCGCTGATGACGCGACACAACCGGTTCCAAGCGCTCGCTTTATAGGCAGATTGTTCTGCGTTGCACGTAGCATGAGGTGACCTCTGGAAAGAATGGTGAATAGTAGCCCCCCCTCTCTCAGTTCATGAGCACTGATAGCCTGCATACCACACACTAAGTGCTCCAGTGTGATTGATTAGAGCACCTGAACAATATGGTTATATGAGCCAAAAGTTTCATGCAGAACTTGTAGGAGTAAATATTGTGTTTTTGTTGTTGTTGTTTATTATTCAACTTCAGATTCAGTGACGGCCACCCATGACATTGAGTCTAACGATGAATGATTGGTGGGACAAAGCCTGCGTTGGATCAGTGCGCTGGACCCTGCTTTGCAACATGATTTATTGATGTCCCCGATGGCATCAATGGAGGACTTCAATGAATGCTTCCAATGCACTCAAAGAGCCCCAATTCAGCAGGTTTTCCTGCATAAATAGCCCCTCCCTCTGTTACGTCCCGAGTCAGGTGGCTTTAGTCACACAAACGGAGGCGTCATTTCACCTGGGCGGTTGTTTCTGAGGCGACCAGTCAGCCGGGTGATGAAGATAGCGAGGGCAACAGGTTGGTGTGAGTGATAACTGTGAGCTTTGTGTCACGCTCCAGCCCAGACGAGGACAAAAGAGCTTTCATTCAATGTCACCGTAGAAGTGCAGCACACCACTTTGCTGGTTTTTGTTTTGTCGTGAGAAAGGACTCAGAGTCTTCTTGTTGTTCGCCTCCTCTTTTGCGTCATCACTCCTGAAAACGCTCCTGTCGTGGGTGTTTTTGGTGCCAAAAACAGCCAACAGGCACGATGGTAAAAAAGAAAGATCATGCTGTTCCTGAACAAGACAAAAGTACCTCCTATATTGTCTCATACCATAGTGTCCTTTTTAGGACTTGTTCTAATGTGTCCCGTCCTCCTCTTACTCCCTCTAACCCTCCGGCCTCCTCGTTGCACATCTTCCCACCCTGTCCGACCTCTCTATTCTTCCTTCTCCATCCAATTTTCTCTTCAACTCAATAATGGATGTTCATAAAGCTCTTCTCGGGCGTTTTCAATCATTTTTCTATTTAATTTACTCGCCGTGCCAGCTCCTCCCCCCCTGCACGCCTCTGTGGAGGCCGGGACCGGGCTCTCCGTCTGCGCTCCTCCTGCTTATGATCTCATGCAACCATTGACGCGGTGCATGTTTAAGAACACATTATGTATTCCGAGCACACGCAGAAGTTCAGCAATGTAACATGTTGTTCAGGTCAAAATGGATGGATTTCAAATAACAGACCTTCAGTATATGTTTCCTCAGGTTTTGGTTTGAGAGAACCTGCTGGACTTCCTACAGGTTCCATTTATTGTTTTTGTTTTAAGCTCTGTTAAAGAGAACCCAAGCTGCTCAGTTGCATCGTTTTTAACATCGCTTCCTCACTTTAGCTAGCTGACTATCTCTTTGCAGAGCCACTTAGACTAAATGGAGAAAGGTATTTTCAAAATAAGGCAACTCACTGGAAACAAGTAAAACTACTGTTCGGAGGGAAATTTGTATGTCCACTTAATTTGTTAAGTCCCAAGTCCCAATTTTTACAAAAACGTATTATTATTACTCATTATCGGGATAATCAAAAAATATCCTCATGAGAAAAGTGAGAAAAGGAGCTTGATTTAAAAAAACAAAACAAAAAACAGGTTGAATTTTCTTTGAAAAACTCTTAGTAATATGATGCATTTTTCATTCCAAGCCAATGCAGACCAAACTGATCACCAGCATTGATTACAGAACCTGACTGATTTTGTACGAACGTTATTTTGCAGGTTTCTTCCTTGGGATATTCATATGATCCACCTTTTCATACAGTTTAAGGCACCAACTCCTCGTGGTCAAACCAGACTCACTCATGCGTTATAGGCCCCTCAATATGAGAATAATAGAGTCTCAAACACAGAGTGTAAACTATACACTAGAACTTAATACAGCGGCTGCTATAGAATCCTAATTCTGATATAATTATTATCATTAATTAAGGGCAGTCAGACGCTTGAGTGCAACCTTACTCAAAAAGCAGATTTGCCACTTCAACATTTTAGATACCATCTTTAATAAAACATGATTTGACTAAACTGCAAAGTCATGAATATTCATCTCCATGGTGACAACACGTGTCTTATGCTGAGTTTCTGATCAGCCAGACGAATCAGAAGAATGTGTGAGATTTAAGTTTCTATTGTCTAAGCTAACTTTGTTTGTAGAGGGAGTCTGGAAGTTAGGTATGTTTAATTCAGGAGTAGTGTCGGGTTGCCAGGTTGTGAAAAGCCAGGTTTGGGTACTGATTGAAGGTATGACTCAACCCTACAGACAACAGTCTCGCTCTTAATAGGCCTTTTATCTACTTTATAATATATTAATGCTATTATTTGGTCATTGATTTAGTCTTTTGTCTTGGTTTCACTCTTTTCTTTTGTGTCTTTGTTCATGCACCATCAGTACTAGTATAACGTGTGAAATTTTATATCTCGTGAGCATCTCAAAGGGACTAATCCTCCAAATGTGTCCTAATGTGAGCATCCACATTACAGACCATCAACAATATAGCCCGAGCACTTAAGCTTTGATAGCTTTGGTTTGCCTGTGTTCCATTTCCCTGCCTAAAGGATCATCTTAGGTGAGACAAGCCGTCATAAATCAAGCACGGCCATGTGTGTTATCTCCTCAGATGTGAGTCTGGAGTGGGCTGCGTGGATTAGCGACGTGACAGGCTTGGTTAATGGAAGACGGGGCCTGGACCCTCTATCCTGGCAGCGTGTGATTGAGTACGGAGGAATATGATTAATTCAAAGGCTCCGTTTAAATAGTCAGTGCTTTGGGGTTCTGCCGCTGTGGTTTATTTTAAATCTCAGAGCGAACAAAGAGGAACGAGGATGGAGGAGCTTTGTATGTCGCAGAAATTTAAGATGACTGATATTGACAATCGCCTGGGCTGTTGTTTGCTCTGAATTCATTATGTTTCTGTGATGCTCTGCCCCTTTTATTCCTACGTGTTCAAGAGATTTTCTCACCTATTCTCCCATTTCCTTCTCCTGTGTCCCTCTTGGTTATGGAAACTCGGTTTCCATAGTTACAAGAGCACCATTATAAACGTTGGCCGCGACATCTGGGTCACATTAGGGGCTTTACACTCGGTGTTTTCTTTGACTTCTTGGTTTTTGGGGGGCTTTATTAATATAAAAAAACCTTTATTTTTCATTTTGATACATTTTTTGTTTTTTTGTCGTTTGTTTCACTTCTTGGAGGATTTTCTTTGTGCATCTATAAGACTGTTGCTTAATAATCCAGCCACATTTCGCGGTAATTTTTAAAAAATAGTAAAAAAAAAAAAATTTTAAAATACTTTTTTACTCATTCAACTTGCCAGTCTTTGGTACATCACTTTTGATCTGCTCAGATCAATTTAAAGGCCTAAGAGGGATTTATTGGCAGAAATGGAATATAATATTCATATGCTAATCACCTGAAACTAAGAATCGTTGTGTTTTCTTTAGCTTATTATGAGCCCCTCATATCTGCATAGGAAGCAGGAGTTTGAGCACGTTTTAAAGCTATAAACCAATAATGCTTTAATGGTCCAATAAAAACAAAATACAAATATGTGTATTCCCCCACAGAGAAGATACTGCAAAACCCTGTTGGGACAGGAATTTCCACAATGTTAGCTTTGTGTTCCTGCATGTTCTGTTCTCAGCTAAACGCACAGAAAGCGCCCGTTGGGAGCGCTGCTAATGTGTCACATTAGTTGGTTTAACAGTGTCAATAAGGGATGGAGGGGAGGGAGCTAAGGGAAAATTAATAAGCCTTTGCACGTCCCTCCCTCTATGTCACTCTTGCTGTCTGGATAACATAATAGGACCAATTTTCCCCACAGGCACCTGCTAATGGCTTGATGCTACACAGCCTCCGTATGGGATTGAGCTTGAGAAAGTGAATCTGTCAGGTTGTCCGAGACGGTTTTAGCATGTTAAGTGGGCTCCTTTGATGCTGTGACTGTCATGAGTCTATTCACTGTAAAATGTTTATATCTATACTAGTCATTTTGTCTAGTAATGGGCATAAACAAAGGGACGATTTCATTGCCTTTCATTAAATGTTTCAGAAAATGTACGTATTCAGACAATCTATCAAATCACTTGTGTTCAAGTGCTTGTTATTTTTATTTTATGAAAAATCGAGCTCTTTCAGAATTTCTGCAGAGTAACAAAGCCAGTTAGATCCTCTCTACATGCACAGGGAACTCATCTGGTGAATAATAGCAGCTAATAAAGAAGTCGTCTGGTTAAAGCAGGTGAGTGATAAACACGGTGGTTCAGCCGAGGCTGAGGAGCATAATGGATGTGAGACGTCTCTGCTGAACACCTGAGAAATCAGTTTCAACTGCCGAGCTGCTCCTAGCTTTGCCTCCTCGAGAGAAATTATGTTAAGACGCACAGATGTGCTGAAAAACACGACTCCAAATAATCCAGTAATTTACGAAACTAAGAGGATATTCTACATCATTATCCTGTACTAATCACTAGCTCTGTCTCTCTTTATACAGGTGTTCTAGCGTTCCTAGCACTGCCAGTAGGACTGGTGTCATCGGCCCAGGAGCTGTACCTCAGCCAGACATCCCAGGACTCTGTCTCCATGGCAGCCGCCCACAGCAGCCCCCTTTCTGCCCCCGAACCTCCCCCGCTGGACTGGCATCACGAAGGCTCCAGCAGCGGGGAATGGTCGTCCAACGGAGGCACCCAACCCTCAAACGTCATCCTCCCTACTGTCGCCCTCCACCCTCTGGCCTTGCTTCACCCGACCCCACCTTCCAGCCTGACCCGTGACGACCCTCCCATTCACGAGGCAAACACTGTGAGCACTGAAAGTCATGAGAACCAGGAGCTGAGCTCTGGCCACATGCACAAATTGGTCAGGGTACCTCAAGCCCACAGCCCAGTTACCGTCAGCGTAAAGCAGTCCAGCAGCAGCAGCATCCTTAAATCTCCCAGCACGTCACTCCCAAATATAGATGTGAAATCTACTGCCAGAGAAGCTCCCAAACTCCCGGCTCCTCTGTCCGGATCAGACAGAGGAGACACACTTCACCATGTAGAGCCTCAGAAGTGGAGTGCGGGGGGATCCACCGATCCCGGCGTGCAGCGCGTTCCAGATCTCAAGCGCACTTCCCTTTCCTCTCCATCGATGAATGCTGACTCCGCAGCGGGCCTGAAGCTCAGAGAGCGCGCTCAGGGCGCCCCAGAGCTGCACGCCGCGCACCACGCCATCACCCTGAGGGAGGTGCATGCAGGGAACGAGCCCCCCACTGATGAACTGGTGGTGGAAAGGAAGGAAGGCTCCGTGACTCCGCCTGAGAAGGTGACTTCCACCGCGGCCACTCCAACGCTGTCCACCGAGTCCGACCTCAGGACGGAGAATCAGACGATCCTCCCAAACAACCACACGGCGCCCAACGAGACCGCCACCGAGGAGGGTCGGGGGAACGTCGTACAAGGCAACGTCACAGACAATGCCCCCGGGGGCCACTGGTCGGGGAACGTGACTGCATACGGAGGGCTGCTCTCAAACAGCAGCTCAAAGGAGGAGGCGCCTGCTCAGGGGAACAGCTCCGAGCCGGCGTCCACAGCCAGCAGGAACTTCCTGAACAGGCAGGTGCCCGCTACGACCCAGGACCCCTGGTCGCCCGGCAACAGCTCGGACCCCACTGTGGACTCCCCGCCCTCCCGCATGACCATCTGCCTGAGCAGGATGGACATCGTGTGGATCGTGCTGGCCATCAGTGTGCCTGTGTCCTCATGCTGTAAGTAATGTTAGACATTAATTCATGTAAAAAGTGCCTGAAACCTATTAGTCTTACTATCATAAAAAAAAAAAATTATAAAATACATTTAAAAAGTTGGCTCATCTGCATTAGACATGGATGAGAAAATCGATACCACTCCCACGTTTCTCATCCAACTCTTGGATAGAAAGCAAAGTATTTGACAAAAAAAACGTTCTTTAAGGATAACTTTCACCTCAGGTCACCGTCGAGTTAATTCAGAAGAAAATGTTGTGATATATATGCATTTCACGCCCTCACTTTCCTTCAACCTTCAGGGTTTATACTTGCTCCGGTAAGGGATCTCGCTCATTTTTAGAATTCCTTTTGACAGCCCCTAGACACACTTTAAATATTAAACATGAAACTGGAGCGAACGCAATCGCATAATAACAGCAAGGGATGGAGAGTCTATAGAGTATCGATTAGTAGAGTTGCACCTTGGGCAAAACACTTTTTGCATCTTTGCATTATTGTGTTAGATGGCTCAACATGACCACACCCACCAGTCGGCAACACTATCTGTATTTTCCCTTTAAATCACAATGTCTTGTAACGTGACAGCCTCTACCTGAGAGCAGCTTTCGGTCTCCGTACTAAACGCCTCACTTCTCTCTCCTGGTGGCTCTAGCTGTGCTTTTGACTGTGTGCTGCATGAAGAGGAAGAAGAAGTCATCGAGTCAGGAGAACAACCTCAGCTACTGGAACAACGCCATCACCATGGACTACTTCAGCAGGCACGCCGTGGAGCTGCCCCGAGAGATACACACTCTGGAGAGCGAGGTAGAAAACTACTGGCCAGCTGATATTAAGCATGACACTGTATTACTACGTTATCCAGAGATGCTACTAGGATACGCAATAGGAGAGGTTCCCTGCAGGGAATATATTAACATTACTTTTTAGTAGTTTTGTATTACCAGCTTACCAGTATACTGTTAATGAATTTAAAAAATATTCCAAAAATATTCAATTTTATTGACAGTGACGTTTTTTCAAACCATAACAGCTAAACATCTTGTGACAAGTTGATATAAATAACTTTATGTGATTGACAGTGCTGTAGCTATTTCCTCTGGAATATTTTTTACCTTAGGTGGTGTGCACAAATAAGATTGAGTTTTTAGTATTTTCAATCATTATTACATACCAAAAAGTGCAGAGGAGGCTTTTTATTATCATTCATAAGGGAAAGCTGGTTTAGTCGATAATGTGAGGTGATAGAAAGTACAGAAAATATAATCGAACAGGTACATGAATAAATAAACACATTTTATATGGTCAGAAAACTGTATGGAGTTTTATATATTTGGTCTCAATGATACTGATAGAAATAACAAGATAAGACTCAGATTAGGTGCATCAATTTAGTCTTAGTGCATTACAGCGCCATCTGGTGGACTACCATGTCAGTGTCATGTGTGATCTACCTCCTCCATATTATTTGGAGTGTTTTTCATCAATGTGTGTCTCCTTTCTTTTACTCCTCATCCGTTGCTCAATTTGCACTCCTTTGCTGCCGGCGGGGCGTCAGGAGAGGGAAGCTGAGGTTGGATCATGTGTAGGATGCCCCTGGTGACACCCAGACAGGTGTTGCCCCCCCCCCTGTCTCCGTAGAGCAGCAGCCTCATAGCTTCTCCTGGTGCTTAAAGGAAAATGATAGTGCTCCAGGAGACTTGATCATAAAACCCAAATGACGGTGTTACTTTGATTTGATTGGTGAGAAAAATGGCCTCATTGCTGCCATGGAACAAATCATTTAGTTTCTCCGGCTACTGCTGACTCACCGTCAACAACCATTTCTACATTTAAGTCCCTCTTCCTTCAACATTCCCTTTTACACCTTCCCTCAGATCTTTGTTCCATATTTCCCTAAATTTTCCAAACCCATATTTTATTCTGATCCCTTCCACACTAGCCGCTCCGTCGTCTGCAGAGTGACTTAGATACAGTAGCGTGTGCCCTAATGGCGAGCCCCTGAAGCTTGAATCATGAATCACAGCTATTGTTAAACAGTTAGCCATCAGTGCTAATTTTGTCCCCCCCCCTCCTCCCGCGTGTTCGTTTGCAGGACCAGGACTCCTGTCTACCCCCCAATGGAGACTACAGCGGCAGCAGCGTGGTCCTGGTCAACCCTTTCTGCCAGGAGACCCTCTTCATCAACAGAGACAAAGCTTCTGCCATCTAGAGACAGAAAAAGAGAGACACTGTCCGATCCTCCTCTTCTACTCCCCCTGCTGTTGTTGTCTATTTTATAAATGTGTTAAATATTCAGAGACTTTATACTGTATATGACAAACGCAAGGAGGCAACCTGAGAGAGGAGTAAACAGACACTATTTACTATGAGGATGCACCTACATATTTTTCTGATGTACATTTTCTACAAAAGGCTTAATTGTGATAAAAAAAAGAAGGTTTTTATTGTCTTTATAAAATACAGAATATATGTGGTTTTGTTTCATTACAGTGGCTTGATGGTGAGTGCACTGTGGATGGTGCCACATGAAATCTGCTTTCCAGAGAGAAAACGTGCTATGAAAACATAAACGTTGTTCTTTGTAATTTTATTTTTTCCTTTTGAAAATGAATCCCAAAATACTTAAAGCCTGTTGAACTTGAATAGAGCACCTATACGTTATTGGGGAGGAAACAGTGATGGCGTATGTGAGATCAGGGCCCATATTTATCAAACTGAGAAATGCACTTCGATTGATTTAAAGAGCAAAAAAAAAAGTTATTCTAGAAGGGAAGAATAACATTATCAAGTGGTTTGTATCAAAATGTAGGAGGAACCTTTAAGATCAACTGATCACATGATTCATCATTTTACTGTACACTCACACATACTTATAATAAGTGCATCATAATAATACACTTTATTTATAGTGCTTACTGGAAAATATGCAGCACTGATACCCCTGAAACTCCCTAGAATAAACTGGAAGCGGTTTGATAAATACGGGCCCAGATTTCGACGGTTTATTGGGGTGATTTAGGGTCTAGCAGTTTTGAGAGATGTCAATGAAACTGACTTAAAATGGCTTTCCCCTCATGTGTCACCAGCTTCTCTCTAGAGGGACCACATAGATGTCTTAATTCCTTCAGTTGGCCCTTTATATATACAGTATATCAGTATGTGTGTGTGTGTGTGTGGATGCCCTGTTTGTGCATGTAAGCATAAAGTGTGGATGACTTCAAATGTGCTGCCGCCCCCCTTAACCAAACACCACTGTTACTTTAAGTCAAACAAGACTTTGTATCACTGTCGCTCAGTTGTTTCTCTATGTGTGTGTGTGTGTGTGTGTGTGTGTGTGTGTGTACGTCTCTTGTCCGTATCGTGGAGTGGCTACTTGTTATAGCCCAGTTTGAGAAGGAGTTTCTCAGCGCTGTAGGAAACAATTAAACCTACATTGCCACTGTAAATGTCCATGTTTGTCCGTCGATGCAAAACTGTGTTTTTTGAAAAGTTGAATGATCGTGAATTTCTTGCTGGATCACATATTACATGTTAGAGGCTGAAAAAAAAAAAGAAAAAATCTTGACCAATAGAAACACTACGATCAATAATAGCTGAATATTTACTGTGAGCACATACAGAGGCAGTTTGATATATAAAAAAAAAGAAAAGAAAGTGAATATTTTTGTTTAATTATTGAACCTGTGGTCCTTCTATCATCATGTTTATTTTTGCATTGCCGCAGTTTTATCCAATAATCAATGCTGCCTGCCGTCGCTAAAGATTTTCTGCATTGTGAGATGTCGTTCTGAGATCCCTGATCCTAAAAGGGCGATGCTGAATACAGCTCAACATATTGATATTTCCTGCATTGGATGCTCACAGCTGGGCTTCTTGTTTTGCACGCTCAAAAGTGTATATTTTACAAAACGTTCAGTGGCACGATGGAGCAGTGTTCAACATTATGTATTTTTTTGTACTGTAGTATACACTGTACTTTTTACTGCTGAGCAATAAAACAAAGAAAAATAATCTCAGATTCAGTTGTCTGATTTATGAAAACTGAATTTAATTGACAGACATTTCCTCATCCTACCACATGATTTTGGTCACTATGTCCATGTCAATTATGACACCAACTAACACACGTGTTAAACAGATGACAAACTTTCTGATTCACTTTGTAACAAAGCAGTTAACGGTCTTGCCGACCACAGCACATCCATTGATTTGAGCTGGAATTTTCTCTTTGTGCTGCATGTGTTCAAGTGACCCCCATCTCTGGGAATATGACGTCAGTTCAATAATCTGTTTACAAGCCTGCTTTACTGCTGAGGAGAGGCTTAATTAGATGTGAGCATTATTAACTGATTTATAGGCCTGTTCAAGTCTGTTGTAACATGACAGTGCAATTTTTTGGTGTCTTTTTTTGTGTCCATCTATACATGACTGGCCTCAAAGTGTGGCCATAATGTACGCAGATATTTTAAATTCCTTCAAAATACATTGAGGATCTTCAAGGGGAAAAAAAGACAAATTAAAAATGTTTTTTAATTAAAAAATATGATCTATGACAAAAGTCATGACTTGGCTTGTAGTGGATTTCTGCCACGACATGCAGTCACAATCACATCGATTCAACAACACAAATGGAAATATCTGACAGCATAAAAAGTTATAGCAATTCTACATAGTGAAAGGTTATGACCTTGTTGACATGTGTTGTGAGATATGCATGTTACGATTGATTTTCAATCATTGTAGAATATACAATATATTCAAAATGATGTTTGAGGATACTATACATTATGTTTGAGGATACTATAGGATACTATACTTAAAGTCAAACTTATGAGAAGGTAAACCAAAATTCAGATTCTAAGTCAAAGTTGGGGGATACTCAATCAAAATGAGTAGATTCTTGTAAGTGGAGTCATAATTTGGATTTAGCTAAGAATTTTTACTTATAAATGTACTTATTTGTGTGCTTATTTGTTATTTTCTTAATTTAATCAGAATCAGAAAGGAGTTTATTGCCAAGTACGTTATTAAGGAATTTAATTGCATACAATAATTCAAAAGAACAAACATTATAAGATAAAGCAAAGTACTGCAGTCAAGAACATAAATAGAAAAATTACCATGGAAATTAAATAATTCACTATAGCCATATAAATTATGCCAGATAAATTAAATTATGTACAGTTATGATGTGCAAAAATATATAATCAGGGGTTGTACAAAATAGTTTTGCAAAACAAAAAAGCCTAACAATTACTTGATTGCACTGTATTTTACTATAGTACTATAGCTAAACACAGTTTCCATGTGCCCTTTGGTTAGTATTTTCATATTATGCACCTTTACACTTCCAGCAGCTGCAGTTAGTTTTGTATAGAAATAAGAATTTCGACAGAAACATATGATGGACTTGGAAATATGATTTTGTTGTATTGTTACTTTTACTTAATTATTTTTTCCCACCTGACTATATTTAAATAAAATAAAATTAATACATCATAAATATTTTTCGATGAGTTTGACATTCAAATTACAACAAAACTAGAATGAAATATGATTTATTTGAGAAAATGTACTTTAATTTTGACTTCCGGTTCAGATTCGATGTATTTCCGGGTTACGGTACAGATTTGTCAAATAGCCCCGTGCATGGCATGGTTGTCAGGATAGCCATCGTTTCGGTCAGGGATCTTGGGTGGACATTTTTATCAGCCTGTAACAGAAGTTAAACCGTCGGAGAAAAGACTAACTTCGTCTCTCCCCGCCGCCTGTACAGCTGTCCTTCCTGTCGGAGAGAAGATTTTCCACATTGGGCATAGCTTCGGTTTAGCTCACTAGTTTAACGTTGCTCGTTGAAAATGGCGGATCTACCACCGGAGAAGAGTCTGGACGATTTCTTTGCCAAGCGGGATAAGAAGAAGAAGAAAGAGAAGGGAAAGGGCAAGGAGTCCGCCGCCGGGCCCACGTCGGCCGTGATTAAGAAGACCAAGAGGGAGAAGGAAAAGTCGTCGAAAAACGACAACCAGGACGCGCAGATTGAAAAGGTAACCGTCGCTAGCGCTACTCCCCGGTAACTTTTTTTTCCTTTGCCTGGTGTCATTTCCAGATACCGGTGTCGTGTCCGATTTTGCCTGTCGTCACAATATCTGCTTCCTGCTTCAATTTAGCCTGCTCGGTCACACCTCTCTAACTTTTCTTCCCCCCGCCGATTAATGGAGGATAATTACGTCTTTTACATTTTGACACGGAGAGGAGGAACGCCGGTTGCTAGCTAACATATGGTCCCACCCGGCACACGTTCGCACGGGATGCGAGATTTAGCACGACGTGGGTTTTTTTTCCCCTTTTTTATTTTTTTGCAGCCTCTGTGTAAACCGATTGAGGCCCACGTATGCGCTAATATAGCGTTACTGTTGAAAGCCGTGCGTGAGGAAACTGTCATCCCTCTGAATCGTGGCTGTCCCACTAGGCCGAGCCGCCATTTGTCACAAGTTTTCATGTTTTTTATTTTTTTAAATGACACGATTATGATTGTGTGGGAAAAAGCAAACCTATTTAATACAACCGTTATTCACTTTAATGGGGAGACCCAACTACAATGGAGGTGTCTAATCCCTGGAGAGCATCTCTTTTATTGAGCGTTGTGATATTGCAAGATGTGATTTTAGCTGGAGCAAGATAAAAGGGTTACGCTTCCTTCTGCCTAGGAGGACGAGGAGTGGAAAGAGTTTGAGCAAAAAGAAGTGGACTACAGTGGGCTCCGGCTCCAGGCCCTGCAGATAAGGTGAGATGGTGTGTGTGTGTGTGTGGGGGGGGGGGGGGATGGGGGCGTCTCAACCTTGGTGGCATCAATTAAACAAAACTACATGAAAATCCACATTTGCAAGGCACGTAGGTTTTTTTTAATTAGCCGCCATTGTGCATTGGTGGTGGTGGCAAATTCAGGGTGTAACCAGAGACCATCCTAATGAGATCACAACGCCGAAAGTTTGCCACTTCCTACGATCCTGCTTCTGGCACCCTTACTCGGACCGCACCCGTCTTAGAACTCAACGACACCCCCGTAGTGTTTCACGACTTCATCACGGTGACAAAATCTGTCCACGGGCAGAAAAACGCATGACAAACGGTCTCAAGTTCATAAATATATCCACTTGTTTTCCAAGCAGATCTTTGTGACACTAAAATGGGGGGTAATCAGGGTAATCTTGATAGCTGGTCATGGGGTCACCTCAGCTCAGCTGCCTTCTGGCTGTTTGCAGTGATGAGAAAGAGGATGACGAGGGTTACGAGAAGGAGGAGGTTGGTGAGGATGGAGAGATCATTCTGGTCAGCGGAGATAAGGTGTCCGGTCCCTGGAACAAGTCTGGTGCCGCTCCGGTTCCTGTTGCTGCACCCGTGGGTGAGTAAACCAGCTTCAGCTCATGTTTTAAAGGGTTAGGGGTCAACATAGTTGGGATGAACGTCTCTCTGCTCAAGTATTCCCTTGTTGGTTCATCCATTCAAGTCATTATTGGGCACTAATTATGGGGTTACTGTATGATCATGGGATGGCTGAGCACATGTTTTTAATTTGTCTGATCACAAAATAATCGTGTACACAGCCTGAAGAGAATTCAAGTGTTATTCTTTCAAACTGGTGTAATTAAAAACGAATGTATATATTTTTTTAATTGCAGAGGAAGTAGAGGAGCCCGAGTCGAAGCCTTCCGGTGTATATCGCCCCCCAGGGGCTCGGCTGACCACCACCAGACGAACTCCCACCCAGGGGCCTCCTGAGATCTTCAGTGACACACAGTTCCCCTCTCTACTGGCCACCGCCAAGCACGTGGAGACACGCAAGTAAGTAATGTTCAGTGACAACGGTTTGTTCACATGGGAAGGTGATGTCTTTTTTTAGCAGTTTGGCTGAAGCGACGCACGTGTGTTTTCAGGGACAGGGAAATGGAGAAGACCTTCGAGGTGGTGAAACACAGGAACCGTGGGAGAGAGGAGACCGGCGGCGGCGGTGGTGGTGGCGGTGGTGCCTCTCTGCAGCAGTTGCAGCTTGACAACCAGTACGCCATCCTGGGGGATAAGTAGAGCCGCTCCCCTTCCTCCCTTGGCCCCTTCAGCAAGGTCCTGCCCAGCCCCCGGAAGGAAGCTGAACTCCAGCTGTGTTGAGTGCAGTCCTGACAGAGCCACCGTCACCACACTGGTTCACACACACACATACACTCGCACACAGAGCCTCAAATAAATAAATATATATACACACACACACACTCATACCCAGCAGTACCATTGCATCTCATACAGTGTCACTTCCTTTCAATAAAGATTAACACACTTTCCATACACTGGTTGGCAAAACTGAAGGACTGCATTTGAAGGGGCTGTTGAAAGAGAGAATAAATTGAAAAGGAATTTGCAAAAATACACCCAAACGTACAACACTGCCGCAGC
Organism: Chelidonichthys spinosus; assembly: GCA_029853015.1. Lineage (NCBI taxonomy): Eukaryota > Metazoa > Chordata > Actinopteri > Perciformes > Triglidae > Chelidonichthys > Chelidonichthys spinosus. Next base: position 16,118,884 of record CM056837.1, read on the forward strand.
AACAGCAGACTTTGTGGATTGTACTCGGAGCAGCAGTTGTGTGGCGCAACTTTTCTCTGGACTTCAACTTGCTTCGATAAAGCCACAGAGGATAACTTTAGGCAAGATGATTTTACAAACTTCTGTGAAAATATCTTTTTTTTTTTTTCAAAATCGTCATAACCCAATCGCACATGGTATTTTGGGGTGTGTTTTTGAGTTGCAGTGGGGCCTTCGGGAGGGGTATGACCAACGGCAGCATAGCTGGTTGTGACGATGTGGACTGAGCTTTTTTTTTTTTTTTTTTTTTTTTTTTTTTATGCTGTGGTGGTGAACGGGGCAAACACCAGCCCTTTCATACAAGCCGGCCATCAGGCTCTTTAATTTAGAAACTTGAAGCTTTGTCTTTCCCCTTCGTGATGAAACTCTGCAAAGATCTATGGACAAGAAGCGATAGGTTGTGGTCCTCCATTTAGAATTTCTATATAAAGTGGCCTTACTGATAGAAACTGCTTTGTCATCTGAAGAGAACTTTGCTTGTTGTTTCACATGCTGCTGCCTGCCTCTGGCTCTCAACACTTTGTGACAAAAAAAAACTACCCCCTCCTCCCCCCTATAGTTGAAATGAAGAAAAAAACCCTTCTGTTCAAGAATGTAGTGCTGTTGTAGGTGGTCTGATGATTGCAACTACGAACTGTTTCATATCAATTGTGTGACTTTGCTGTCCCTGCTTCATCTTGGTATTTTTAGACGACACAAAAAAAAAAATTAAAGCTTGTTTCTAATCTGATTTATTTTGTTAAATGCTTTCCTGTGGTTTGACACCAGATGGTCTGATGTTACAGTATGACGGAAAACCACCTTAAAAGCATATTTGTTCCCAACTTTTATAATTTGTTGTAAAGTGGTGCATTTCAACCTCAGTTTTAAGATTTTTTTTTAATCAAGGCTTTTCCTCATAAGTAAGCAGACTACATCAGCCCTCATTGCAGTTGTGTAGAGCAAGGCAGTTTGTGCATGACTTGATTCCCAGAGTTAGAGCGACTACCAAAACCAACAATGCTAGCCACTTAAAATACAGTGGAACGTCCAGTTAAAATAAAAAAGGAATACTACAAGCATAGTTATATTTAGAACGGTGATGAACTGGATTTATGTTCTATGTTTCTGTCCTTTCCATAAAAGATTTTGGGGAGCGTCGATCCCTGCTGGAACACTTTGGGTGGCCGTAGATAATATTTGTGATGAAATTAAGAGCCAAACACACAAAAAAAATAAAGTGACCCTTGTGATTGAAGTCTTGTCTGAATCGTTACACGTTGAAAATGGGCATTTACTGTATCGTGTCTTCTTTCAGAAAAGGTGGTGTTATCGATTTGTAAACTTAAAACCTGTGTTAATTAACCTGTTATCCCTCCCATAATCACTTACTTAATTGGTGTCTCATTTTGGCAAACCGTGGAAAAATTACCGCTTACATCTTTTTCTCTTTTCTTTTTTTTTTTTAAGTAAATATTTCAATGACCTTATAGCAAGCACATTAACAAATTAAAATAAACGTTTCTCACACAACAGACTGGAAATATTTATTTGAAAGTGACAGGAATGCCAACAGAATACTTAGATGGTCATTTCTGTTTCTAATTTAAAACGTTCCCATCTTTTCCGCTCCTCTGTTGTCCGTCTTCATTTGATCTCCTGAAACGAGAGGCATTTAAAAGTTAAGAGTTTTAAATAATAATCAACACTAATTTGCTGTGAACAATGAAACATTTCTTACCTGGGTCACTGGTTCCAGCAGATGGTGTTTCTTCTTCAGGTACGAAACCACCACCTTTATTTCCAAGATGGTGCCAGTCAGCGTAAGTATCTACAGCGAGCTGAAGGAAAAAACATTTCAGGAATTAACAGTAATTTTCCAAATTAAATATGATCATTCTATATGTTTGCAGATAAAAACAAATGATCAAACAAACATTTAGAGAATACGTATAGTGTATATATAATATATTTAATTTTATTTTAGATGGCTTGTTTTCTGATAGGTCATATTTCATCTGTTATTACACTCGCCGACCACAAGGGGGTGCTGCAGCGAATTCATACGCACAGTCCGCTCCGCTTTAACTAGATTAGTAATGGCGGGACCAGGTGGAGCGGTGAATAAGAAAGTGAAGGCTGGCAACGAATGGACGTTGAAAGCACCGATTATACCGATGGAAGGATAAAAACAGCGAGGTGGTGGAAGTAAGTTTCACAATTTATCCAGGAAGGGATATTGATGCTAGCTAGCGTTAGCCCTCTCGCTTGCTAACATGGGATTTGCTAGTTAGCCCCATTGTTGACTATCTAATAGTTGCATATCCTTGTTTCAAATCAATTTGCCCATAATCAAATTTCATTTTAACCCAACTAATATATGACCAGTGTCAAATTCAAGCTAAGCTATTAGCTAAATGCTAATTCATGTTGTGGGGGTGTGAGAATTAATTAGGACAAAGTCTACAAACAGCGTTGTCCTTGTTGCATTAGCAAACTTCATGTAGAATTTAATAAAAACAACTTATAGAGTGTTTTTTACAAGAAGATAAAACAGTCCTAAATATATAAAAACATGCACATGCATGTGTAAAGGTATAAAAAGTTAATCTCCACGCCAGTTTGTTAGCCACAGTAAAACGTTGAAAACTACTTTCACAAAGGTTAGAATTTAGAGTCATGTTTAAGTAAACAGCTCTCCCAAATTTAGAGGGATGTTACTTTATTGTTGTTTTGGAGTCTGTTGTTTGGTGCTATTTCATTATTTTTATATTATAGGGTCCGAAACACCACCACCTTTGATTCTTTAAATTGTTTTTGCTTTTGATGGGGGGAAACGGTGCCAATACATTAAAAAAGTTTATGTACAGAAGCCCTTTCAGTGATTTTTTTTTTTTTGGTACCTGGCCAGGCTTGAAAATTAATTGAATCACTTTCTCCTGCTGCCACGTTCTTCACCTACCATTGCTGGAAGTGCAACCGTTTCGCCTTTGGGCAACTGAAATAGAAATATATGGAAATATATATATATTTAGACAGCACTTGAAGTAAATAAAAATACACACAATAACCCTGAACCAAAGACAACAACATTGATTAGTTGCATGTCCTCTGCCTTCTTGTTTATTCTGGTTGTGCAAGGTCCTGATTTCAAATAAAGCAGCAAAATAATCAATAAGCCTTTCTAAACTGTTAGTTGAGAAATAGTCCCACAATGTTGAGTGTTCAGCACGCCAACATCTGTAGACTATCTTTTAGCTTTTCGTTAACCCAAATCAGTGTCGAAATTTAAGTAATTGCAAAGTAAGTAGAAAATTGGAGTACTTTTGAGCCAGAGTAATACATTGAAGACATAAAATACTGCGTCATAGCAGTTCATTATTTTTAATCAAAGTTGTTCCATTTTTAGCAAATCTTAAAATTCTCAAATCTTAACAGGCTGTCTTACCGAGGCTGCGAGAATGAATCCCACCAGACACAGCAGTGTAGCTCCTCTCATCTTGAACACAAATTAGCCTCCTATCTGCTCACACACCTGCTTTATAGTGTCCAAGCCAGTAGGTGGAGTCCATTACACAATCTGCTCTGCATAAGTGTCCGACTTCAATATCAAAGTCCAACGGAGTGTATTTATCAGAGAATGTGAAATTACTGACTCACACAAAAGTCAATTTTGTCAAATAGGATTATATATTATTTAATTACAACTCAACTCTTTAGACCTAAACAGGTTAACTGACCTATTGCATGTTTTGATAAAATGTTTAATTATAAGAAGCATTAGCAGAAAAACAATGCGCCTGGTGTGTTTTTACGTCCGTTGAGTTGAGTCTGTTGCTGTGTCGTCTTTAATTTCTTTTGTTTTTTCTCTGAAAAACGACATTTCAGCTGAAAAGCAGTTTTCATTATTTGTAGTTGATTTCTTCACCCTCTTTTGAAACAAGAATATGACAAACATTATTAATGCGGTTGCGTTTTTCTAATGAAATGTTGCCTGCGAAGGTTCTCAGTAATCCTTGAAATCTTATATTTTTAACGGTGGTATTTATGTATTTAGTCCTTGTTGAATCCTGAACAGTTTCTTACCTGGATGTCTGCTTCAGCAGCAGGTGTTGGGAGTACATCAGTGTCATTTGACTGCTGAGTACCATTCTGCTAAGGGGGAAAATGATCAGCAACACTTAACAACAGTTATGTAAGTACAATACCTTAATTAATTGGCATGTTCTGAAGTTCACACTCTTGTATGTTAACAAGTCGTTGATTTTTTGATTTTTTTTCATTGTTCCTGCAAGGTCTGCAGAAAGTCCCAGTGAAACTTTGAGAAATAATGTCATGCAGAAGGAACCAGAATGCGTGATTTTGTTTAAAATAGTTTTAATCTGACATCTCTGGAGTAAATTACAGATGATGACATGGGAACTGGAGAGCTTTAACAGCTGTCAACGGTCTAAATTTGCAACAAATAACAGCCTGATACATACAAATACAGCAATACGTGCTGCGTCGTGAAAATAAAATTAATCTCAGCCCTTGTTGGAATTCAAAATTGAAAAATCCACTCGAAGTAGACAACAACACTTTGGAAGAAAGCAAGTCCACTCTTCTCAGAGGGGGTTAAATGTTCTTCAGAGTGTCTACTCACCAGTGATGATTCGGGGACGGCTGGTGCGGCCATTGGTATTTGACCCCCTATCGGCCACTGAAAATGCAGTTTTGAAATGATTTAAGTCCAAGGACACGATAGGTTGCTCAGTGTCCCTGTGCTTGTTTGCAAAGGATATTGACATTGGATTTCCAGTAAAGCAACTAAATATTATTTGTCAAAAGAAACAGCAGCAGTACGATACACACTGTAGGCTTCAACTGATTTGTTCCATTCCAAAAATATATAAAAATAAAATATTTTTTAGTTTCCTTTTATAATGGCAAAGTGAATATTAAAATATGTATGGGAGCAAAGAATTGTTTATACCGAATACCTAAATTGTGAGATCATTTAATTCATAGCATTAAATATTTTTTCTGTGAAAACGACCAAGTCAAGTGAAATATTTTAGACTTGTAAATTTAGGATTATTTAAAAGTGAATTTTGGTGATATTTAAACATGAACTATGCAGCAAGTGGTTCACTTTAACAAATGTGTTTTAACTAAGTCGTAATTTCTTTGCACCCATACACTTTAGGTATAGTAAGCAACATTTACACTATTACATTAAAAAATTATAATTAATTATTATATTTTAATTATAAATTCAAACCATAGAACATTAGCAGTTATATTTTTAATTAATCAGTCATTCCCTTTCCAGTATTCTTTCTAATCTCACCTCTTGTTGATGATATTTTAATAATTCAAGTTATATGATTTTTAGTATGGTCAGTAAATCTGGGGGAAATCACCCGTTTTACCTGTTCTAAAGCCGATGCTGTGAGAAATAATCCCAACAGACAGAGCAGAGTGAAACGTCTCATCTTGAACATAGATAAGCCTCCGATCTGCACACGCACCTGCTTTATACCGACTATGTCGGTAGGCGGACTTTGTTTCATTTCCTGTCCCAGAGTCGATGACAGAATGGTCTTTATGCAAACTGCCAGACAACATAGAAAACACTCCTCCTACCAGGGCAAATAAGAGATCTTGGAGATGTCATAATGTAAATCACGAGGAATGTTTTATAGAAACAAATCGGATTATCCGAAGTAGCTTCTCCCACGTACCCGTCCTCATTCTCAACTGGTATTCTACCCCCATTCAGCCTCTGCAATTTGCATTTAAGGACATGTTTGGATAGTAAGACCGTTGACATCCGATTTCAAACACAGCAGCTACATAATCAATAAGTCAACCTGTTTCATATTGCAGAGTGAGTTAATAAAGTGTATTTAGCAAATGAAACTACATACTTGTAGTCGAGACTGAGAATTAAGTGTGAGTCCTGTCTGCACATGCACCTGATTTATAGTGTCCATGGCAACAGGTGACTTGGTGGAGATCAACTGTAATTTACAGTGCATTCAAAGCATTCAGACCCCTTCACGTTTTGCACATTTTGTTATGTTGCAGCCTTCGCGTGGTGTAAATAAATTAATTTTTCCACTCATCAATCCTCACTCAGAACACCATGACAAAGGGGAAACAGAATAACAGAATATCACATTGACATAAGTATTCTGACCCTTTACGAGTACTTAGTTTGAGTCTTTTAATAGCCTTTAATAGGCTTTTATTTTGCCTTCTGTCTGTCCTTTTCTGTTTTTATCAACATTGGTGTATTTAACTTAAAACGTATAACTTAACTTCTATTTCAGATTTTGTCCATTAGGTGGTGCCATTGCTCAGTGTAATTGTTGCATTGCTCTATCGAACACTTCATGAATTGTATCTGAAAGTCGTAGAAGAAAACAATAGCTGTCAAACGATAAAACATTTTAATCAGATTAATCACGGGGTAGCAGAAAAATTCCCATTTTCTCTGTAAATTGTTGTGGAAATTCCAGTACTTGCCGATACCGATTACTGATATTATGACTACATAATAATACCATTACAGTAACTTTGAAAACATTTAACTTTGTGTTTTCCTGATACAAACAGAGCAGAGTTTGCAGTAGGGATAATAATTAACTGTTTAACCATGCCCTGATAAACAGTTTAAATAATAAATATTAAAGATAAAAAAGCTAAGAGGAGCAGACAATAAAGCTGTTCCTCAACCAGAGGTGTTGCTGATTTCAGAAGGTGGGGTTAAAAACACTTTTCTCCCTCTCCCTTCCTCGAGCCACCATTCTTTTTATTTGCCTGCTTGAACAACTACCTGTTAAGGCTTCCTGTTTCTTTTTTTGTACATTTTAAACATCTTATTTTAGTTTTCTGTCTAAAATAAGAAACTTAAAATGAGGAAGAACATACAGAGTCCACAGATAACAGAGAAGACGACAAATACAAGCACATGAACATGGACATCGCTGCAGTAAATGCTCTTTCTTACGAGGATTTTGTGACTATTCTTGGCAATGTGGTGGAGAAATGTCCCATCATAACAGCGGCTGCGTGGTCTCGGCATCCCTTTTTAAACCTTGCTGCTTTGCAATCAGTGACTTCATCGATTCTCTGCCAGAGTCAGGTGAGACACGGACCTACAGGTTTTACATGTTTTGTGTTGTGGGAGGCAGCTCTAAAATGCGATTTTCTCCAACCACAATGGTAGTGATAACACATTACGTCTGTGTCCAGGTAAAGAGGGTCTCCTTAGGTGTTTGCCAGACCTTGCGGGCAGGGACCTCCAGAACATCACCTTGTCCCGGGAGTCCCACGAGGAGCAGTTAGGAGCTGGGATGTATGCGCTGACCTCCACGGAAGCCTTGAACATGGCCAGACTCAATGAGGAGTACAAGGCGCGCTTCGGATTCCCGTTTGTGATCTGCGCCCAGATGAATGATAAGGTGAAGATACTAGGGCAGATGTCCGAACGCTGTCGGAACGAGCCCGCGGTGGAGCTGGCGCAGAGCATCGAGGAGGTGAAGAGGATCGGTCACCTGCGTCTTCTAGACCTTGTGCTCACCGACGCACCCAACAATTTGTGAACCTCTATAATTGGAGTTTATATTGGAATCGTTAACTTTTTACATATATTGTTAAACAGGTGCACAAGAGTAAAAAGATGAAGGGTTTTCTGCTATTAATAGATATAATTAGAAGGCTCATATGGGATGCCTTAGTGAGGGTTGGGCTGATTTCCGGGTTTCACCGTTTCGGTGTACGGAGCGGTTCAATCTGCAAACAGGTTGAACTTGCATTTGTCAGTTGGTCTTTGGTTGAGTGTCAGACCGCCCAAGCCTAGTGAGGGTGTCTGGAAATTAACATAAGATTAGGAACTTGTAAATTAACAAGGTCCTAATCTGAACAGATGGTTATGCACAACATTGTGCTTCATCCATGGTAGTGTGGTAATGTCATTCTGCATGACGTGGGCGACGTATACTGTATACGACTGTCTCCTCTCTGATCGGATTTGTGTTGTAATAAACATTTATTGAAGTAAGGGACTCACTGAGTTATTCATTTATTACTAAATTCATGTTTACTGGCTGAATTTATGTGATCGTGCTTTTCCAACTTCAACCAAAATATGTTTTTAGTGTTTTTTTTTTAAATCTTTTACATGGTATCAAGGTGTTAGAGAAAGGGACTAAGTACACCTTCTCTTTGTATCGTCCTGGAGATCTACAAGGAGACCCTGGTAGACCTGCTGTCCTTATAAATTACTTTTTTTGACATAGTATACCAGGGGTAGCACGGTGGTGTAGTGGGCAGCACTGTTGCCTCACAGTGAGAGGGTCCCAGGTTTGATTCCCGGGTCGGGTTCTGGTTCCTTCTGTGTGGAGTTTGCATGTTCTCCACGTGGGCATGGGTGTGAATTTGCCTGTAGGTGTGAATGTCACCACCTCTGTGATAAGACTGGCAAACCAGTGACAGCTAGGATCGGCTCCAGGCTTGCGTGTTTCCCCCCACATTTAATGAATAGCAGTTTGTACGTGAATCAAGCACAAAAGACACAACACAATGAATCAACTTCTTAAATGAAAAGTAAAATTTATTATTCCTGAACCACAAAATAGACTTCTTTGGTTGTACAAATTCACTAGTTACAGTCTGAATGTATGAGCTCTAACCCTTGACCCTAGGACTTCTGAACCTTTCCCTCCAACCTATTTGCAAATAAATTCCCCCAAAGAGAACTCAAGACAGAAGAATAAACATAAACACTTGAAACTGCATTAATAATGTAGTGAAACCCATCTGGAAAAAAAAGTTTTACCTACTGTAAGTTAAAAAAAGGAGATATCAGCCATTGCAAATGTAATGAAACAAACTGAATTTCAGTCAGTGAGAGTAACACGGAAAGCTATCATTAGAAGACCCTACATTAAATTAACATGAATCCTGCTATCCTGTAATTCTGAAAGAAAGAAAACCCCATCAAATATATAAACTGACAGTATGTCAAGAAGTGAACTAAATGAAAACAATCTCTAGAGGGATTTCTGATTGGTTCTGCCTCTCCCAGCTCTCCCATTAACAAACCAATATACATGCAGAGAGCATCCCGACACCAAACCTTCCCAAACCCAGATGCATCAGCAGTCCAGACACTCGCTTGGTCTTGGTCAAGACTGGCTCAGTTTCAAACCTTAAGTCTGCTTTCTTTTCAGTATTTGTACATTATTCACACATAATAAATGATTTTTTTCAGTGGCGTCAGATTTAAATTATTCATAGGCAGAAAAATAAAACATCTGCTACCTTCACATCACTCCCAAATACCTCCCGATAATTCGAGGATAGAAATGAATGATTCAGATTGATAAGAGAATACCCTAAAAAGGGCAGGGTAGGTACCGTTAGATGATTCTAAAAATGCACTTTTTACAAACTCTAATATTTGATATTGTGATCTGTTTCTGTAAAGCTGCTGCCTCCAGTGTAGTCATAATTTCTACAAGGGGAATGTAACATGGTCAATCGCGGGTATGACCCATTACTAGTAGTGATGTGCAACAGCTGTACTTTGTCCAAGCATTTTACTTAGATATGCTTCCCTCTAAAATCGCTTGGTGTGTATAAAGTAGATTAAATGATATAAAGTGATATGTATTCATTAGTTGTAACCCACATGACGATCTTTAAAGATAAAAATGATGCTCTTTGTGCCAAAAAGGACCAGAGGGGTTAAAATAGAAGGCCTTCAAATTTGAGTAAAACACTAAAACAATAAATTACTTCAGATACATGCAGTGCAAAACAAATATGTACTATTGTTGTTTTAAAAAGCTCTCCACAACTTGTGACTGTGAAGGTAGCAGGATGTTCCCATCTCAATTAATATTTACACTCCCGTCTGCCCCATGCCTCAAGAAAGCCCTGACACTTTACAATCTATTCAGTGAAATCCTAAAAATATCATTCAAGAAGTTAGTATAGCTATGACCCATTTCTTTTCTCTTCCAGTATGCGTCTTTTTTTTTAACAGCAAAATCATTGGAGGTGCGAAAAAAAAAAAAAAAAAAACTTCGGTTGCCTCCCGTTTTAAAATAGATCATCTTCTACTTGGTAAACCGTACAACAACAACTAAAAAAAGATCTGTAAGAGGCAGTCCTAGTTAACCACACTAGCTATTTCTCGCCACACTGCTCTCATCCACGGACTGTATAGGCAAGACTGGCACGCAGGATATAAGTGAGTGTGTTCGTGTGGTCACTATCAGCTTCCCAGTCTCTGCAGTGGTTATATATGGGAGAGTAAATCTCGCTCTACTGACACTGTGTGTAGTGTTTATTGACTTGGCATCTTGCGCGGATGCACACGTGTTCCACAGTGTGTCTAAATGCGTGTCTTTTTCTCAGTGTGAAGTGTTACGTGGGCACGGCGGTTTCCAGGCTGCGGCGGCCTTGCCTCAGTTTGCGCTTGTTGCTGTACAGGGCCATCTCCTCCAGGGCTGAGGGGGCAGGCAGCGTGGGGGATACCTCGGCCTCAGGGCTTACAGCGGGCACTAAACGAACAACAACAAACACAGAACTTCAGTCAAGCTGCTGCGGTTATCCATTTTATCACATGACAGTCACTCCATGATGTGGAAGCAGCTGTGGAAAGGAAGGAAGATGGCGACAACTGGACAGAAAACTCCTGTCGAGAAAAGTGGATGGATCCCTTAAACCTGCGAGAGAAGCCCCACATTCACGCCAGCGGCTGGAAACGAGCAAATGTTTTGAGCAGAACTGAAGCACGGGCTCCGTATTCAAACTCAGTCGATGTCTTTAAAAGTCACCTCAAGAACCAATTTGCAATCCCTACGTTAAAGGTGTCGGGTGTAATTACATGCAGTGATTAATCGTTTAGCAGCAGTACATTTCTTACTGTGTGTGTGTGTGTGAGAACACGTTGTGTGAACCTGGTATAACATGAGAATTAATAACTAGTCTTAGACACAGCAAGTACTTAAGTGTCAATATAATTTACTGCTTCGTGTGTGGAGAGCAGCAGCAGGTGAAGCACACCCAGGAAGACGCACTCGCCGCAATCCCTGAACCCAGTTATGCCACACAAATAGCAGGTTAGAGCATAATTGCACAAAACACACGCTTTTTCACACATTCCATAAACACTCGACACACGATCACACGCAGAACCAAAAACACCATGCACACAGGATCCTACCAATAGGAGCTGCTTATCCCAGGTAGTCACCTGAATCAAAGAGGATAATAAATGCATTACTTATTGTCCACGCAGTTATTTATCCCTTTCACACAGCCTGGTTTTTTGGTACAATTTGAGATACTGCATAGCTCCAGTGCTCACCTGGGTTGCTGGAGCCGTCATCGATGAACTGCAGCTCATCAATTGGGTCAGGGGTCTGGAAGGGAAGAAAAGTGAGTAAAGAACGGAGCTGTTGGGGGGGTTTAGTAACCTCTATCCCAGTGGAAGCCATCACCATGTGATCAGTGGAGCTGGCAGCCAGAGGACGTGCCAGCCAATCACTGCCAGTTTAGCAGACAGTGCTGAAGCTCCCAGTTTTATCAGAGCAACAAAAGCCAGAGAACCTCTACTGGACTGCCCCCCCAGTAGAGACTCGCATGTCAAAGGAAAGGGTTAGGTTAGGTCATCAGTTCCGGGGTTTGTTGTGTCGCATAGGCACAGCCAACAGAATAACCAATGCACAATAGGAAACCAAGCAGCATGTTAAGTTGTCTTTGTGTTGACGCCATTATATACCAACATCGATAATGTTTCCCTCTTGTTATCAGTCGTTTGTTCGACTGATAGGGGCCCGCTAGGATCTGCAAGCCGAGGATCATGTGATTGACCTCACACCTCTGTTCGGCAGACTATTCACTGTACAAGTTATTTATGTCATCTTACAGGAGATTCTAGTTGTGGGTTTGACAATTTGCATGCAGAGGCAATGAATTGCATTTAATGGTTTGCTCTTTAGCATCTGATAATTCTACAGTCGTGTAAGTTAAAGTGTTTTTGGGGGGGATGAACAATCTGAGGGCAGTTCTTTTATATGAACTAGTTGTTTAACCAAGTGCTTTATTTGCATGGATATTCATTTAAAAAAGTACAATGTCATACTTGCTAGAAACCAATTTATTTTCTCCGTCATTAATATTTTTTTAATGTTTGCATTGATGGGTTGTGCTGTCATAGCACCCACACCTTGCAGATCGTAGTTCAGATCCTGGATTGCTTAGCTCTTATTATGTTTATATAAATCAACACATATTCTTTGACTACTACTTTTGTCAGTTCATATGCAGGAAACATGGAAACACTTACATACATTGGGATTAAAGAAATTCCATCAACCAAAGGGAGAATATGCACAGACCGAGGTCACTTTACAACAACCAAACCAAACCAAACCAGATCCCACAGAGCACACAATGACAGTGACACAGAAGACCACAGTTACTTGACCCCCCCAAAAAATAGAAACCGCTTCCAGACGAGCTCCCTCCAACATTACCCTGTTTCCTTTCCCATCTCTTCGTCCACACAGAGATGAGGAAATGAACGTTTTCCACACAGAACTTCTCCACTAATTACAGCATAGAAAGACACCCTTTAGAGTACAGAGGAAATCTAATAGAAGATGTCATTGCTCTGCCTGATATGCGCTAGATCAATACGGTTGATGGAAGTGAATGTGAGAGTGGATGAGATGCAGAGTTTGTGGCCGTTTGCCCCCGGAACCAATTCTGGTTAGTGGGATCGAAAAACCTGATGAGTGTTAATGGCCTGATTGATTGGTTAGCTGACAGATGGGTGTAGAGGAGATAAGCTATAGATGCTCTTACATTTGTGAGTGGGAGACCAGGAGAGGTCCTATCATTAATGTAGAGCAAGTCTCTCTTCATTGTCAAAGTAAGAGTTAGTCTGTCGCTATAGTGCAGAGCAAGAAGTACGGATCAATCAAGGAGGCAAAACCTAGACCTCAGTCCCACTGATGCCTCTCCATTACCAGAGAAACTAGAGGGGGGAGGCAGCAGCAGGGAGAGCCAGGGGGAAGGGAGGAGCCCGGGGGCTCAGCATGCAGCCAATACCTGGATGTCGTATACGGGTTTGGAAGAAGGAATGGCAGCAAACTGTCGGTAGTCAAACTTCTTTGACGACAGGGACTAGAAGGATAGCAAACAGGAATGAGCAGAGGGTGAGGGTGAGGGGAAAGAGGAAAAGGACATGAGGGTGGGACAAAATATATAAAAAGGAGGAGAAAAGGGTGGATAAGGCAAAGGAGAGGAGAAAGAGATGAGGAAATGGAAGAGGTGGGAGGCAGAGAGGCTAATGGGTGATTCAAACAGCCAGCCGTGGCGGACGATGGTGGAGCTGCGTGCCTGTCCTCAGCTCTGATTGGCTGGAGTGACAACGAGCAAGGTGGTGAGTCGATGTCAATGAAGCAAATCTACGTTTTTCCTCTTTCCCCTTTTTTTTGTTGCCTTTCTCAAATACAGCTCCTTAAATATTTGATGATTCAAGATCTCCAGGTCCCTTCAAAGGATAAATCTGTCACAAAACAAAATTGAAAATTAAGAGAAAAAAGTTTTAGCCCTTACCAGCCGGCCCGGAGAAGTAACTCCTCGAGGATTGTGCTCTGTCAGAGGAAAACAGGAAATGTGAAGTTAGGCCAGAAAGACAAGGAAAGGCAGGAACCAAACCATGTCAACACGGAAGTTACTGGTAGGCTTGGGCCGGTTTAAAAATGTTCAAACCGGTTTGATATTAAGCCGGACTGTGGACAGAGCCATACCGTAATTAAGCTCTGGTAACATCCAGAAAGTGATTTGAGAAGCTTTAAGTAACTTTTAATTAAGGAATTAACAATTCAGAAACTGGTGGTGATAGTATTCCTGCATAAAAAACACCAGTATCCTGCTGATATAGGTCTGTTAAGAAAGTAATCCGCTAAAAGAAGATTCTTGTCATGTAAACAGGCCTATGACAGCAGCCTCTTACCTTCCATAGGCGTGGGAGAGGGTGTGGGGGCAGGCGAGGGCGACTCTGTCAGCTGGTCCAGTGTGCCGCGTTTCTTTCCGTCTCGAGACTTGGCGATGACCATCTGCGCTTTCAGTGCATCCTGCTCAAGAGACTTCATTCTACAAGAGATACGGCCACCATCAGATAATGAGAGTAGAAAATAAGGAAAGAAATACAGAGACAACCACTGATGGAGGCGCACACACACACCGCTACAGGTGGGTGTAGTGCCAATCACTAACTTCGGGTGCTCCTTGTCCTGGTTTGCTGTCACAATCAAATTTGATTGCACAAGAAAAAGGGAGGCATTCCAGGAAAAGGACTACCTACTGCTAGTAGGCTTACCCTTGACTCACAAATAGCTTGCAAATTTACTGCAATGTGTGTTAGTACAAACAATAGTATGAAAATCAAGAGAACAGCAAGGCGCAAAATGAAAAGAGTGCTGGAGAGTGGAAGAGACAAGACAGAGAATAGAGATAGGGGGAAACAGAGGAAGCCAAAGAGGGAAACGGCAAAGACGTGCAGAAGCAAGACGGCACTGGAAAGGCAGTGGAAGCACTGCTTGCTTGGACCTTTCCGAACTCGACGTCTAGCAAAATACCCCCCCAACACCAAAGCACCCCAGCACACCCCCACAATGCCGTGCATCTGGCCCTGGTGGCTGGGGCCGAGGAGCAGACCTGAGCTGGGAGGCTGCAGAGGTAGAGGAAGAGGTGGGGGGCTGGGGGGCCTCGGCCGGGCCCTGAGATGCCCTCACTCTGGCCTGGTAGAGCCTCTTAGCCAGGTCCTGCTCATACTGCCTAACATCCTCCTCTAGGCCACAGGGCCTGGGCCCCACGAGGCCAGGGAGAGGGTGAGACACAGGAGGAGGGGAGAGGACAAGAAGTGTGCCAGGGTGAAGGAGGGATATGAGCAGGAGGAGGAGGGGAAGGGAAGAAAGGCATACAGACAGAAAAGAGAAGAAAACCAAAGAATGGAAGGTAAAACACTGACACATTTAGAACAGCCAGGGAAATAAATAAGATCTGATTCTTAGACGTGAAAATAGTAAGAGAGGAGGAAGACTAACCACACACAGACAAGACGGTGTTGTCACCACACAGAATGAACTGAAATCTGGATCACGAGTGTCACCAACCCTCTCTTATTAACAAACCACGTTATGTGAGCTTGATGTTTGGTATTTTCGTTTTAGCCCAAAATCAACAACAATACAAATAACCAATGATAGAAGAGTTCATTCAAGTACTACAAAAATCATAATGTGTATCTGCTCTGTGTTATTTTGGCACATGTAATGAAAGTAATGCATCTACAAACTGCGAGTACAAACCCCTTTGGAGTGGACAGATGGAGGTGAAAATGTTTTTATTCATGGAGAAAGATGGAAAGTGGGTCGAAGCATTGAAACAACCAAGTGGCATAACAATTTTCCTGCTTGGCCCCATTCATCAGCCAAATACTTACTAAAGGCCATTACAGTGTGTTTTCATCACTTCTTCAGGTATTCATTTATAATACTCATTAAGAGCTTTAGTTAAGTTTCAGAAAAGTGAAACAAGATAACACTGTCCAAGATGTTTGCATTATTGTTTGGCTACAATCAGTAACTCCTGATGTATATTTGTCAAAATGTGATTTACATATCAGCCAACAAGTGAGTCTCAAGATGTCGTTGCAAATATGAAAGGTAATTTTGTTTTAATTAAGTGTGATACATTTCCAACATGTTTATTTATGTTATATAGAATTGGTAACTGATTTTTGCTTTTTACACCTTATTATATTCATGTTAATATGAAAGTACTAGAAATACAGTAAAGTGAAAGCTTAAAAAAAGCGATTTCACCTCTTAAGCATGTGTTGAGTGTTGTGTTTACCGTGCTGCCCTCCACATGGCTCTCTTCTCAGCCTCCAGAGCTCGTTTCTCGGCAGGGGACAGGTCCTTGTCGAGGGCCACAGCCAGCTCGGGGCTCTGCATACGGAGTCTGTCTTGATGTCTGCGCTCTGCTTTGGCAGTGCGGATGGGCGCCGCCGAGTCCCCGGGGTACACGGGGATCAGACTTGAAAAGACACGCAAGTAGCAGTGATGACTTCAGTGACAAAAACAACAGCAGATGGACATTCAGAGATGTTGTGGACGATGTAATTACCCAGTCATGGAGTTGGGCCTCTGCTCCAGCCTGAAGCTGTCCTCCAGTGAATTCCTCTGGGACTCTCCCTTCCCATCAACAGAAGAAGGCCTAAACACAAAATTACTTTAAGCCAAGGAAAATAAGGTCATTTAAAACAATAATGACGTACGACTTCTTACCCTGAGCTGCCGCAGTAGCTCGGTGGTGTGAGGTTGTAGCTTGAAGGTGTGACGTTGTAGCTCGGCGGTGTGACGTTGTAGCTCGGCGGTGTGGCACAGTGTCGGGACGGGGAGGATACCGGCTCCACGTCGTACTCCACTCCATCCAGCAGCACTTTGCCAGTTGCTTTCATCTGGGCCACCTGCTTAGCCAGGTCCTCTTCCTCATCCTCCTCGTCTTCATCCATCAGGTACTCCCGTGCACGCTGCTCAAACTTCCTCTCTGGGGCCGAGATGAACAGTAACATGAATACAGGGTTGTACATTTCAATGGCAGGTTAGCAGAGACTCATTAGTTACTGGCAAACGATGCTCAAGTAGAAACAATAGAAACAAACCTTCTTCCTCCCTCATTTTCTTGAGGTCATCTTCACCAACAAGAGACACTCGAGGTTTGGGTTTCTCCGGTGTCTGCTGCTTCACGTCGATCTCAAAATACTTCTGTCGGTCCCTGAAGGAGCGCTGCTCTGGACTGTCCTTTCCACCAGGAGAAGGACTCTGTAGGATCAGAGGAATACAGGATACTAAATGATAAATATTACAATTGATAAGCGCTGAAGGCGTAGCACCTGCAATCTGTACAAAAGACAAAACAGCAAAAAAAACCCATCTAAAACAGGAGATTTTTAATGTTATTGGAATTGTTGCAGAGCCATTTGCCAAAGCAAGAGTAGAAAAAGTATCACAGATCAAGAAGAAAGCAACATATCAGCTTTTAAAACAGAACCCAGCCCAATCAGCTGATTTACAATCAATTAACTGGGAATCCTGTCACTAACAGAAGTAACATGGCTGTCCCCCAGTGTCTGGGGGGCAGAGACACCACCACCGATCAAAGCCAAGCACACCCAGACAGAGAACAGGGCTGCTGTAGATGTGGCGGAGGCGGTGGGTACCTGGAGGTCCCAGGAAGGCCTGGAGAAGCGAGGCACTGCTGCCAGGCTCATATACTCCCGACGGTCAGGTGAGAGGGGGGGCCGAGGGGAGACCTTGCTGGTCAGACCCATACCAGCTCCCTCCTGACCATCTATGTCATCCTCAAACACGTCGTTGTTCAACTCAGGCTGAAAAGGCCACATAGGTCATCACCAGACTGTCAGACTGAGAGCCAGACACTTTCTCTCAGTGTCTAACTACAGTAAGCTGAGAGCATATCTAGACATGGCATTTTGTTCTTGCAGCTGCAGATTCAATATTCACTTGTTGAATACCGTATTGACCCAATAATAAGACAACGCCTTCCTTTCCATCATACTTTTATTTGGAGGAAGACTTTCTGTAGATATTAAACAGCATCAGCCCTCATCCAAGAATCAGTTTCTCTCATCAAGTTTATATCTCTTCAGCATGACTTCAAGCTGCTCAACATATATTATTAACATAAGCATAAATATTGTTTGGTCAGTATGTTCACTCACCTCTGGAGAAGGTTGCTTTGGGTGAAAATTGTTCCTCACACCATACAGGTCCTGTTGGGTAGAGCAGGATGTTAGTAAAGTCAAGTAAACTCAGACTGAGGACAAAGACAGAGATACAGAGCAGGCAGACTGATTAGCAGTTGGGATATAATATATAAAAACAGGGGTATTGAATATTAGTACACGAGCCACACATTGATGGACGAATGGATGAAGACTCAACACCAGTTTGACAGATGATGGCACTGGGAGTACAAAAACCAACGATGACTGCATTCCACAACGTCACAGCACGTCACAGGCCCCCAGACACGGCGCAGGCTCCTTACAGGACAGCCTGCTCCAGTCAGGAGGGAACGGGGGGGGCGAGACCAACCAATCAGCACAGCATGCTTTTGTCGTTGTGACCCGGCGGAGTCCGGGCAGCACGGCCTACCTGCGGCGGCTCCAGCACTGCCAGTGAGCGAGGCACGGCGGCAAACGCCTTGTATGCCTGCTTGACATTCATGGGGAACTCGTCGGGCGATGTGGGGGAGGGGGCGCGAGGCTGCAGGGGGAGGTTTGGGGTGGAGGGTATGGAAGGGTGGGGGAGGTTCACATGGTAAAGGAGCCCGAGAGGAAGAAAAGGAGGTGGGAAGGACGGACAGAGACATGGAGGAGAGGGAAGACTATGAAAACAACCCGGCAAAGTTGAAGAAGACTGCAGGAGAGCAGGTGAACAGCATGGCAGCTGGTTTCAGGTGACAGGAGGGGAGTACGTCAGAGACACAGACAGAAGGGCTTGGAACGTCCGGAGCAATGAGACACTTTTCTGTATGAGCACCTTTGTGAAACAAATAGGAAGATGTGAGATGAATCGTAGCTTCTTCATTATTTACCGATCCAGCTAGGCTGCTTGCCGAAGGAAGAAATAAGTGGAACATTTCAGAGAGCTGTAAGTATGGGAAATTATCGTATGCAGGAGCTCAGATTTGGGCTGGAGGCTCCGTTTGCAGGTGCAGGAGGCCACAGACTGCAGCACCTGCAAATACAAGTCTTCCTTTTCTTTGGCTCTCGCCTCTTTAGAAACAAAAATCATCGTTGTGTCGTGCACCCCTCGTGCACTGCTATAGACACAGTGTTTTGGGGCTGTGCAGTCAGCGTAGGTGGCATGGAGCTGAGAGTGGATTGAAAACAGCACTATGTGGTGGTGGTGAGGGGTCTTACAGAGGTCTGGGAGTTGAAGGGGGAGGGGCCATGCTGGAAGGGGTTAGGACTGTGGCCCTCCGGAGTGGCGGGTGAGGGACTCTGTCGCGTGCGTCCGACTGGCTGGATGGCACCCGGCCGCGTCTGGAGAAAAGAGAAATGATATTTATGGAAGAGATCAGTCAATTAAATTTTGTTAATACAGCCTAGAAGCACAGATTTGCATATAAAGATATAAATGAGCACATGGCCGCTGCTCACGATAAGGAAAAACAGACACACCAAACTTTAGGATGAATGGCAACTCAAAATGAATGGATTTAATGGTGGATATGAATGAGAATATAATTTACTATTCAGTTTGGACAAAAACAACACCTCATTAACCAATCTAGGGTTTGTTTTTTTTCCCTTCGTTTTTTAAACCAAAAATTATAAACAGTGTCCCTCCAGGAAATTCGTCCCAGATGGAAAAATGTAAGTAGCGTGAATTCAGGTCCCTTTCCCGGTTTACTATGGTTCATTTGGGCTGTTGTAAAAAACGTTTATCCAACCCTGGTGCTGACCAAACAACGGAACCAAGATTGCTTAAAGTAGTACTCACAGAGTCTCACTTCCAAGTGGACTCTGGTGGTTTGTGGTGTGAAAGCAAACTAACTAACCAAAGAGTATTATGATCGCAGATTTTACCATGATTTCAAAAGCAAAACTAAAAATCAATCCGATGCTGATTGAGCTGTCCGGCACCCTTGATTTCATGTACTTTGTCAGTGAATTAAGTCCAATAAAAAAGTGTCGACAATGATCCCCAATGAGGACTCAAATCTCCTATTAAAGTTATTTTCTGAACGGCTTGTTTTCAAGCTCCACAGACACTCACTGATGATGGCGTGTTGTCGTTGGCAGTAGGGGTTGAGGTGTAATGAAGGTTAGCCTGCAAAGAAAAAAAAATAATGAAAATGAAACGACCACGATGAAAAAAAATGCATGGATACTTGATTTTCAACCAACAGCGCATTCAGTATTGGAGGATGCCAGGCCAAATAAAGACACTATCAAACAATGCAACACCACCTAAATGATATACATAGTATTTGTTCTACACTGGTAATCCATAGCTTTGCTCAAGCAAACATGGAAATTAGACTTTTGGTCAATAGACACATTAAGTACAATCAAGGTCAAAAATCTATTTCTACACTGAATGCACGCCTAGTCTGCATGACTCAAAGCATCAGTCATCAGCTTGCCATAGAGAAGCAGGCACATGCTTTTCAGACTGGTAGGTTTGTGGCACTAACTAGTTGGGTTTAATTAACAGATGGAGCGCTCAGAACAGCAGTCGCATGTGCTACAAGAAAAAAAAAATAACCCAGGCCAGAGCAGAGAGGGCCACAAGACCCACTTACGAAGCGGGTCTCCCTGCCTGCACACAGGGAGCTGTTGGAAGAGTGGTTGCTGGGCTACGGGTGGGAGGAAAGGTCAAAAGGGTCAACTGTAAAATACCTTTCCGAGAGCGTTGGAAATGACTCATGGGAAAGGAGGAAATAAATTAAAAAAAGATGGTAGCATGGTACAGAATGACTGGGTGTTACGGCTGCTCACCGGTTGGATCACGGGCGAGTAGGGGGCTTCTCTTATTGGGCTCTCGGTCCTGGTGAAATCAGAAGGAGGCGCCTGGAAAAACAAACACCAAATAACACACTTTACAACTTGCTTTCACTCAGTGCACCCACAAAAGTAAAGAAATACCAAAACAAGATTGACTGGTTAGTCCTGAGTGCAAAAGAAATAAACAACACGCTCTTGAGATAAACATGCGTTTTTTTTGTGCGTCTTTGCAGGTCGTGTTCCTTTGTGACTTTTGACCTCCCTCGCAGCTGTTGGGACAGACATTCCAGTCGGTCCTGGCTATGAACCGACTATGTGCCCAAATACCTCTCGACGTGCCGCGAGCTCTGTGCTCACGGCAAAAACATGCACCAGCTCAAATGGTTGTTGCCCGGAGATTTATACACACGACCTGGACACATAATTCCTGAGAGAAAATGCAGGGACAGAAAGCCGAGTGGAGGGATTTGATGTCCATTTGTGGCTGACTTTCCCAAAGCCCAAGGAAATCTCTTCAACCTGGCAATAACTGTTTTTTTTTTTTTTTTACATTTGCTGACCTACCTATTGAGTATAAAACCTGTCATTTCACAAGTGAACCAAACAACAAACTGTGCGCATTAACACACCATGCTGCCTCCAAACCACACTCAGGCAGGCGGCTTGCCTTGCTGAACAACCAGGGCTGCAGTTGGCCTTGCTTCCCGTAGCCCACAGGAGGCCCCGACAGGACCTGGTCTCCAGGTGGGCGACCCTTTCCTTTGCGATTGGCCACCAAAAACGGGTTCTCTTTGAAGCAGATAGGCTGAGAGTCCACCAGGTTTTCATCTTCTTCGGGTGCAAAGGTTGATGAATTAATGGTTGTTGATGAGCCGGCACTCTCGGCGGTGGACATCCCATTGGGGGAGAACTGGGATCCGTGCAGATACTCGTGCTCTGTGCTCAGACTGGGGCAGGACTCGAGGTTCATGTGGTTGAGGGGTTCTGTGGGGGGGGCGAAACCCAGAGGCTCTAAAGGGGCTCCGTATTGGGCCTGCAGCGGGGCCTCCATGGGAGCAGTCAGATTTACAGAAGTAGAGAACTGGACAGGAGCAGAGGAAAGAGCGAGGACAGATACAGTAAAGTGACAAAGTAAGGACCAGCAGGAAAGGTTTCAACACAACTGTCAATTATCACTAGAGGAATTTCAAAAATAAAGCAAAACAGACTAGAGGATTAAATGAGAAAGAGGTTCATAGCACAAGAGATTAAAGGATAATTATTTTTTATTTTTTATTAAATTGGTCATTATTTCAATCAGTTACGATAATATTGTTCTCAGTAAAGTCATGGATCTGAGAAAATATGAATCTCAACAAGAAAAAACTAAAATATTGACTTTCACCACAATTTAAATATGGCAACCAAGATATATATTTTTTTGGTTGACCTAAGTTGCTGCGTCTTGAGACCTCAGCACTTAACTTGTTGAGTAAAATGTTGTCATAGCCAAATAAATATAATAATATATATATATATATTATTATTATTATTATATATATTATTATTATTTATATATTATATATATATATATATATATAATATATATATATCCCATTACAAACCACCAAATTAAATTAGAAGATGAGTAGAAGTGAGATTCCCCCGTTTCTCATGACTCACTTTTATAAATAGACACTTGACACACCTCTAGCTGGTAAAAAGAGTTAATCACATCACTAAATCTTTCCTGAAGCTTTTTAAAACAAGTTTCTCAGTCGCCCATCATTTAAGACTTGTTAACTGTGGCTGGGAGTCACTAGACATATTACTGGCAGCCAGGCCCCAGGTCTCTGCCTTAAATAACCATATTATCAGATCCGAGAGACAGCAGGCTCCAGCACACCTTCAACTCCTACTGTACTGAACATACAGGCGAGTGATGTCACTGTCAGAGGGGAGTAAAGAAACCTGATACTATAAGAGGTGTCATGTTTTTACAAACCCAACACCGAAAAAAAATGCCTCCTATAGAGCTCTCAATTCAACCCAGATAACATTGGCATTTATTCAATGTGACCTTGACATATCTGGTGATAATCTAAATAGCCGGACTAAGAATACAACAAGCATTGTGAGGCAGCAATGTGGCTCCCTACATGCTGACTATAAGAGTCTGTGGTGTGATGAGGGTCAGTGGGATGGAATGTGAACGAGTGGCCTTTTGGCTCCGACACAAACCGTGAGGGACAGCTGGGGGTTTGTGTGTGAGAGAGAACAGCGAGGCTGCTGGTCTGCCAGTATGCCGACTCACTGAGGTGACCATGCTGGGAACCAGTAACTGAGCCATTTTAACAACCCATTTATACAAAGAAATTATCATTTGGAGGACAGATCATTTTAGATCTGAGAAAAGGGAGAATTACACTAGTTTTTATTTGTTATCTCGTCTGTGAACTGAAAAATTGTTTTTTTTTTATGATTAATCTTTGTAGTTTTTATTTTATAATAAGCCTTGGTGTGTGTTTAACTGAATCCATCGTGATATATGTTGGTGGACTCCAAATGAAAAGGACAACAATAGCAATAAGTTAAGCCAAGATATATGTTTGACATGTTTTACCTCTGTTTTTATGCATTTATTCATTTGTTTTTTGCTGGATTTATGTTGTGTAGTGTATGCAGCAGCTCTGTAGCACATCATACTGACATCTCGTTTCTTAAAAAAAAGGCATAGTAAACTTGTTAATATCACTAAAAACATTATTACAATTTGTTTCCTCAGCCCCAAAAAACATCTCAGGCTTTTAGCCTAACCTTTGGTATGACTGGCAGGCAGTAATAAAATGGGTCACTGTGAGAACGTTTGAGCAGTACCACGTGTACTGGGGCAGCTCTAGCACACTGAGCATTAACAGCTGCATACTGTACAAAATGTAGGTGAAGTTATAGAAGTAAGTTAGCAATAAAAGTAATAATATTCCTTCAGTACTTGGTATAGTTCAAACATGTGTATTTTTGAGTCAGTAATGGAACAGGCAATATAATCCTTTTGGGGATCAGGTTCCAAAGAACAGTCTTAAATGTCTTAAACGGAGTCAAAAATCATGCTAACTTCAGTTTGATGCCTAATGCAAAGAAAGAAAAAATAAAGTGGAGAGGTAATAAAATCAAGACAGAAAGAAGAAGAGAAACAAAATAGACCTAAAATAACGCTCTATACTCACTGGAGGACGGGAACAGGACAGCGATGTATGTCCACTCAAATGTACTCCTGTGAGGACTTTGGGAACACCAACTGAAACCTTGTCTGTTCCTCACAGACGATAGCCTCCCTCTTGTCTAACACCACACCCACCCAACTCCATCCAATTCAGAGGCAGACGCAGGTTTAAAATATCGCAGAGGATAGGCCAGTTGATAGCGGGCAGCTGTCCCCTTCCCCCCCGGCGCGTCATCGCGCCACCTCTTTCATTTACTCACACTCTTCATCAACCAAGACAGTGGCCAACTTCCTTTCAAGTCCGCTTCCTTCTGGACTTAGATATAGAGACTTGAAATTCTTTTCCACAGAATCTCTTTTATTCTGTTTTTGTTCCTTGTGGTTCTTCATTCTAGGTCATCACTTTCTTTTTCCCAAAACTTCTCAAATCAGTCCTTGATCTTCGTGCTATTTCTTCAATCCGGGTTGATCACATCTGCTCTTGTTCATTGATGTAGGACATGATTGCATCACTCTGACGCGATATGTGGTATGGGTTTGGCCTTGAGCCACTGTCAGTAGTGGGTTTTGCTGATGGTGGGAGGTTAACATTCCTGCTCCTGGAGGGGCAACTGGTCGGCTCTCTGGGTCACTCAAGAGTTTCCCGAGACATAAAAACAAGGGATTCCATGAAGAGGTCTATTCTGAGCCATGAAGGCCATTACAAACATAGCTCACCCGGAAATACAAGCAATTTACAGCTCGAGACGATTGCACACTTTTTCAAATACGTTGAAAAGGAATGCATAACAGAGTGTAAAAACCGGCGTAACTTCTACTGCTGCCTGGAGTCATAACAACTTACCCTGTTGACCTTCTGCAGACTGGTGGTGGGCAGAGCCGCCAGGGTTTTGTAGTCGAGTTTTAGAGGTCCAGTTCCCATGTTCTGAAGAGAAATACATAGGAAAAAGAGGTGAGAAGGGGACTTGGTGGAGGTTTATTACACAACAAGCAAGAATGTTCTGTTTGGGCAATTAAAAGGCCGGGCTTAGCTATGACATTTATACACTGATTTCACAATCACCACTAGAATTAAAAACAATTTAAAATCTGGTTTTGTCAGTCATTATCAGTGAGATTGGCACTTGCCCCCTTCTAAAAAAAAGTCTCTTTTCCCTGAAAGGGATTATCAACTTGGCAAATCCTTTCGATCAGTCTTCCAGGAAGGTTTTCTGCAGACCTGCCAATGAGGGGTGTCTCACCTCAGTCTCCTCTTCTAGCAGGCGAGTTGCCTCCTCACGCTCCAAACGCATACGCTCCTTCACCAAGAAAGGAAGGGAGGAGAGGAGGAAAGAGACCCAACCACACACAGCCACACAGTGATGCGATGAAGAGGTGAAATGAGAAGATGGAGGATTTACAGAAGAGGAAAGCGTTACAGAGGGTGAAGAGAAAAAAAATAATAAAAAAAACAGTGGGGAAGTGGTATGGAGATGGGATGATTTTTTTTTTTTTATTTCACCAACGGCAAACACACCAAAAGTAAAGGAGAGATGAGAAGAAAAACAGAAGAGAAAGAAAGGATAGAATCCACACACATTAAAAAGTACTCTACTCATTAGCTATGGGAGCAGAGAAAAAGCATGCAAGGCGGGACATTGCAGGAATAGTACTGTCAAACACGATGCCCACGCAGGGAGAAGCCTCATTCATCCGATAACAGACAAACCTGAGCCTCTGCCTCTAAAAGCTCCACCCTATAGTATAGTGCAGTTCTGCATTTTGTATGGAGCAAACATTTTTATTCTCTTGCCATCTATCTGCTGTTTTACCGATACAGTTTTACCCCCAGCCTTCCCAAAACAGTCACAGAGTTTCAGTTTCACTTACCACTTTCTCCATCTCTTCTCGCTCCCACTGGGATGTCTCTCTCACCATCTCAGACTCCTGGAGAAGAGCGACATTTAAAAGACTTGCAATCCCAATAAACAGCCTGTAATTTCCATATCAATTATTTTCTGACTCTGTGTGTTCTGATAAAAGTTGTACATCAACTAGCATTCAATAAGCCCCTACATTCCTTTAGTTCGGGCATTATCCCAAAAAGCTCATCTGGACAAAGTAAACAACTGTGCTGGCGCTTCCCGGGTGCTGCGGTGAAAAGATGAGTGTGTGCGGTGTGCATGGCTGGAGTTAGTCAAACGCTGCTGTCATTGAAACTCCACCTGCTGAACGCCAAACTGCTGTGGAAGCACAGTGTTGGTGTGACAAAAATCGCTGAACAAAACAGCTGATTCACATGTTGACTTGACCACAGTTGAAAAAAAAAAAAAAATCATCTCCTGATATGTGGATGAATGGGGTGTTTCCTGGTCTACAATCCAACACCGTCCACATCCCTTACTCAGCGATTTTGGGCTTTGTCTGGCCTCAACAGTGCATGATTGCTTAATGTACAGAAAATGCTATAACCCAACGTTGAAAGTGTCATTACATCCAGATAGCAAACAATAAATCAAACTGCTTTAATTGTTTACTTGTGTAATTGAAATATATAATCAGTAAATATATATGATCAGCGTCAGTGCATTAACTGTAGAAGGTACTGTACCTTCTGCATGATTTCCATCTCCTCTGGGCTCAGGTCTCGGTCTATAGAAGAGATGCTTTCCATACTGTTCTTACGGACGATGCCTGTTGCAAATGGGTTGGCAATGATGCCGGGAGACGCCTTGAAAAAAATCCAAAAAGAGCTTTGTTTAGAAGTTTGATCACAAACAAAGAAGGGCTTTATAAAAACAGATTTGGCCACTGCTCTTGGTGCCTCACCTCCACAGCAGCCACTTTTTGTGGGTCGAAGCCGTCACACATCAGCATGACCAGAGAGTCTCCGACACCTCGAAGCACTCGCACTGCCTCTGTGTGCGTCATCCCCAGCAGGCTGTGGTTGTTCACCTCGAGGATACGCATGCCAACCTGGAGTCGGCTGTCTCTTGCTGCTGCACCGCTGGAGCTCACCTGTTTCAATATCAGCCAAAGGGCAAGTCAATACAATATTTCATTGTAATTCAGACACACCTCTCATTGTAATCTTATACATTAGTCTTAAAAATGTGTCCATGTATGACTTTTCAAAGTTGTGGTATATATACATAAATAATTTCAGAACCTTAGAGATGAAGATGCCTTCATCTGTGGGGTCAAAGGGGTTTCCTGCATGACCCTTGGCCCCTCCACGAATACTGATGCCAAGCTTCTCCCCTGGCTGCTTCTGGATCACAATTTCCTGCAATGATATACAGACAGCTCGTCAGGCAGGGCACGGTGAGCTTTTGCCGCTGTTATGCTCGTGTTAGTACGTGTATATTTATCCGAGTTGATGGCCTCACCTGCATCCCAGGCGGTGATGGGTCCCTCCGCACCAACATACGGATCTCCTGCTTGTTGGCCAGCAGCGCTCGCACAGCTTCCTGGTGTGTGGCATGGCGAAGGTCGATGGCGTTCACTTCTAATATTCGGTCCCCGACACGCAGTCCACTTTCACATGCTAGTCCGTGAGGAATCACCTGATGATGAGACGGGCCGGGGAAAGTGAGACAACATAACATTATTGAAGAACAAGGAATTTCACAAGTCAAAGTCATACCTTTGAGATGAACACCCCAGGTTCATTGACGCCAAATGGGTGACTGGCGTGGTCACTTCCTCCCACGATGCTCAGGCCAAGAGGACCACCTGACTTCACCAGGATCACTTCCTGTTAGGATAAGAGGGAGAAGATTTATTGTAGCAAGATATTTTCAAACATTTTCATGTCTAAATGTAACAAAAGTTAAATCAATTAAACATCAAGTCATGTCTACACCTATAATTTGTCTAATAAACACAAACCAGTCTACTGCATGCACAAACTGTACCTTTATAGGCATAAGCTGCTATTAAGCAGCAATATCTTTGCATTATTGACAACTTGAAATGCTACGCTCTAGAGTACACCATTATTTTAATGGCCTTCACGCCTTCATACCATGCACCATCTTCTCTGGAACTGGACAGCATTAAGGATAAGGCAGGGGTCAAATAAACAGCACTGAAAGCCTGCATGGGGCTTCTATGGTCTAATGAAAGCTATTAAACATAGTGAAGCCTGAGGCCTAAGAGATCTAACCTCAATGGGATACTCGTCCTCCATCCGGCTCAGGTTGTTCCCATGAAGGTTAAGGCCGTCCTCCTCCTGGTCTGGTGAATCTGAGGGTTCTGGGGGTGGAGGGGAGTGGGCTCGTGCCCGGGATTGACCTGGAGAGCCCCCTTGTGCATTCGGGTCTCGCTCCACCAGGAGGGCGATGGTGGGGGAGGTGCCGGTAAGAAGCGCTACTGCCTGGTCATGCCTGGCCTCTGTCATGTCTACACCATTGATCTGGATCGACAGTAAAACCAACCACGGAGGGTGTCAGCCCACCACGATGCTCCCAATAACAAAGGGTCACATTTGCCATCGGCATGATGAACATAAAAAAACAAATACAAGCTGAAAACAGCATGCTGCCAAGAGTCTTCTCGCATCAGATTCTACACCTGATCACTCAAAACAACTAATACATTATGATACTCAATTCACTGTGAGTTTGTGAGTACACCAAAGTGAGTACTGTTATTTGGAGAAGAACCCGACACCTACACAGAGCAACAGGATCAGACAGAAGAAAAGAAGGAGCAGGGGTAACAGCGGGCTGCTGCTGGCAATGTAAGCTGGCAGAGCTTCCCTGAAGGAGAAAACCTACTTTGATGGCCCGTTACAGAGCCAACTACATATTATCCATCTAACATTATGGATCACTTTATCTATTTATTTATTATTAAAATTAAAAATGTATGAATCAGTATCTACTTACAAGAATGTAAAAGAAATGCGTAGAGGGAAATTCCCAGTGCTGTTGGCAGAAGCACCGGTCACTGCGATTACTCTGAGTAGCATGCGTGGGAATTAATTAAAATATAATATATTTAGTTAGTTTCTCCAGTTGTTTTTAAGGTTATTCCTCCACAACTTAAATGGGCTTTGCAAGCTTTATGTGTGCTGTGATATAACCATCTGTGCCGCTGTGTGAGTGACTTAAAAACTCTCATGCAATGTGTATTGGGCGAAGAAAAAAATAAAATTAGAAATATAGCTGACAATTGTCTAATTCCGATCGACAGCAATGACCAGTGCACCACTTTTAATGTAATCAGTTAATCACCTTGAACCCCTTCTTGCCTTTGTTTACTTAAAAAACAAGTGGACGTGTGAAGTTCTCCCAAAAAGTTTGATCTTAAGTCAACAAAGGGAAACAGGGATTTCCTGAGATAACTTTGTCATGAAGAATTGTTGAATCATCAGTGTTTTAGATTCGGGGCTAGCTTTCAGGCATGCACAATCTTAAAAATTGCACTCTGGTCCAAAGTGACAAGCAGAGGTCAGGACTGACCCGACAGTACCAGCGCTTACCATTGGCTGATATGCTGCTGCACACACTATTCCACCCCAACACCATACCCACCACCAAGCAGGCGAGGAGATGCACTTAATAAATTAGTTAGCATGCAGATACAGAGAGTGTGAGAAAGAGAAAAAGAGGCAGCCTACAGATGAAGTGTACAAATGAAAAGGAGCTGGAGGAACTGCTGGAGGAAAGAGTAAACCCGGAAAGAAATCGGAGAACGATCATTCACAAAGCTTCTCTGTGATTCCCAACGAGTAGGAAGTGCATTCAAGAGTACGGGCAGTTTCACATTCGTCACACTGGGGGACGAAACCAAAATCAACCACAATTCATTGGTTTACAGTTATACTGTGTGATGATGTGTGTGCATGGGTGTGACTGGACACAAATGTGCAACATAAGAGGTGCTAATATGTTGACAGAAAAAAAAAGAGCTCGGAATTTGAGAAGCTGAGATAAGAAAGGAGCACGGAGAGGTCATGCTGGGAACGCTCAGCATTGAAACCTAAATGCTGCACTATTTCACCAACACAATGTGCATCTAAAGAGAGACTCAAGGTTAAAATTAGCAGGAGGACAGTATCAGTTAATTTTCTGCATGTGGTTAGCATGGGACCCTACTCAGGTTAGTCTGATCTGGATGACATAACTTGATGGTTGACAGCGAGTGTGAGCACATTTACTATGGAAATGTTAAAAAGATACAGCAATGATTGCATACACAAAGTGCTTCCTTAACTTTGCGTAATATGGGGAAAAAACGGCACAGTATCAGACCGTGTTCTTTTACCACCCCAAAAACTATAAATACTTTAACACCAATTTCAATTTACGAGGGAACATACTGAACCATGATCCTTAAACATTCTGTACATACAGAACTGTGAATTGTACCGTCCCAACACTACTAGTCATGCATCCGTCATTCTCACATGGATGAAACACTATAAGGTTGTTTTGATCACTCTGTACTAAATGGAGATATGGAGGAGATGGGTAGTACTCACAGATATCACCCTGTCGCCTACATGCAGTGTGCTGTCTCTGTGTGCCGCTCCCCCTTCTGCGATGCGAGAGATGTAGATTCCCTAAAAACAGATGGGAAATGTTTAAACTTTTATGAACGTTTCTGGATAAATTACTCTGAATTACTGTACTTTATAATACTGTTTTTGACCCTTTCTCTTTTAAAGAAGTTCATATAAAAGAGATGGTGCTAATATTCTGTATTTAAAACTGGTTTAACAAGAGGGAGGGGTTATTATTCCTTATCACGCTGGCCTCTCCTGTCTGTATGTCCAATTAGATAAGGTCCTGGTTTGATGAATCATGTGCTAAGTGTGAGCTGTCTAGAAGCCAAATCACCACTCATTCAATGTGTGGTATCCGTATGTGTTGATCTGAGCCAAAAACAGAACTAACTACATAAAATAAACAGTAATTAATGAAGGTATTCTGAGATATTAACAACTTGAAATGGCACAAATTGTGATATAAGGTTGGACACATGAACAAAGAAACCCAGACATACATTACAACCTATTAACAACATAGTCTTTGATCGTTAAGACACATTAGGACTCCACTGCAAAAAGCATGACCCCTGAGACAAGTTCTCAGACAAATTACACCATTCATTTTAAGAACAACAAAATTAACTTGTATTCTGCCTCAGCAAAACGAAATGTGCAAACACATGCAGGAGCAAGGTCTACTGCAGCAGAGCGACCAACAACCAACCGTGTCACTGCATCCTTTTCAAAAAGCTTTTGAAAGAGAGGCAAGACTTAAAAGTCAGACCCGCCTAAATCATACGTCTATGAGTCCCCATTCCTCTTTGTGGGCTTCTTGAGCTGCCTGAGTTGCAATGCAGTATCGCGCTGGCCCAAATATACACCTCACCCGTCCAGTTACAGGGGACCTATCAGGTGTCAGGGCTGGCTATTCATATCTCCGTCTCCCTGGTGATGACAGTAAACGCCGCGGCTAGAATAGACACCGTTAAAAGACATCCCTGTGCCTGAGACAGTTACTGCAAATACTATAGTGAGCAAACTTTCAAAACAGATTATTAGTGATTGTATGGGGGATTTTGTCTCGGTGTTTAGATCATCACCTCTCTTTTAACTTAGACTCATTGGGCCTCATTTATCAATCTTGCGTGAAAACGGGCGCAGATCTGAGCGCAGATTTGGTCTTACGACAGGACACACGTGCGATTTATGAAACGTTCGTATCTGACCAATCTCAGCGTACGAATGAGCGGGCCTTGATAAATGCGGCGGCTGAAATCGATCGTCATTAACATGTTACGCCCATAAATATTCCTGTTTCGGAGGCCTCGCCCACTGAGGTCAAACATGGAGAGACGAAACATGGGTAAGAAAAGAAACTTTTCTGACACGGAGATCGGCATCCTGACATCGGAGGTGGAACACAACAAGACAGTGCTTTTTGGCAGCCTGAAGGGTGGCATAAAAGGGGCTCACAAAAACGCTGTCTGGAAAAAGATAACGGAGGCAGTCAACAGCGTTGCCGCAGAGGAACGGACTCCAGCTGAGGTTTGAATATAATTCTCAATAACTTAACCCATGCCTAACGACTTAAATGAATCTTTTCATCCGCAGCCTAAAAGCTTATGTCTGCTAACTGATCAAAACAATTCTTTACATTTAGGTCAAGAAAAAATGGTCGGATATGAAGCTGGTCACCAAGAAACGCTTTGCTGCGTTTAAACGCAGCATCAGGCAGACTGGAGGAGGCCAAACAGACTCCAGCCTGATCTTGACGGGGACGGAGGAAAAAATTGCCTGCTTAATTGGGTCGGAGTCGATCTGTGGCATAAGTGGTGGAGGTGACACAGAGATCCCTGCGGTCCCTGAAAACGCGCTCACGTCTGACACGCGCGTATTGTTCCTCCAAAATAAGCAAGTCTGCCATCATCAAGACTTGATAACTGTCAAAGCATCTGTTTAAATAGGGGAATGAATAAACATCTGACCAACCACAGTGGAACGATGATTATCTCAACAGGTGCTTTCATTTTTGTTCCAGTTCTGTCACACCCATCGGACAAAAACAAAAACAATTACACATTTTTGCCTTTAGTTAATTTGCAAACACACATTTCTGCTTGTATTTATGATTCTTTCACATTTTAATGTGTAATAATTAGTTGTCATCTTAGGCTATTTATCCCATTGTTTAATTTTTTGAAAGTGGTATCAGTAAAAACATGGGCTTTAAAAGAAATGTTTTCGTTTTAATAATCCGTTTTGATCTGTTCTAAATATGTGACTGCTTATGCTTAATGACAGCTGAGGTTTGTTCATTATTTTACGCCAGATTTTGTTGTGCTGCACCGCAAATCCACAGACTCGAATTTGCGTACACAAGCTCCGACCTGACGTGAGATCTGATCGCAGCTTCCGCTTACGTCCAAATTGATAAATACCGAAGTTTGCGTGGAAATGGTCGTACGCACGGTTTTCGGTCGTACGTTCGTTTGATAAATGAGGCCCAATATCACAATCGACTCAATAAGCTTGCCTTTATAGGCCATATAAAAAGGGTTGAGTGACTTATTAAGAATATCAGTTCATCTGTCAATCTTTTTCTCAATATATGATTTCAGTATTTTATAATGTTCACAATCACAGTAACTTAGAGCCCAAAGCTTTTCTCGTTGTTTCAACAGTCCAAAAACGAAGGATAATCAGTCAGACATGACAAATTAAAGTATTAAATCCTCAAAAGTGACAAGCTAGAACCGAGAATATTTTGGAAAAATGTTTAAATTAATGTGCATTGCCCTTGTTTAATAAAAATAAGTATGTAAGTCTTTGGTGACTAAATATAAACTTGCTTTTCTTTCTGTCTTTATTGTGCGACAAAATCATCATTGATCCCTTTGCTCCTCAACGCGGGTAGATTAAAGGATACTCTCCATTCTCCTCACAAAAACTTGGTCTGTGTTCCGTGAGTGGAGCTATGGCTGTGATCGCATGTCTCACCGTGTCTGCTGTGCGGTAGGGCGTGGAACCTTTGCCCCCTGCGATGCTGAATCCCAGCCCCTTGTCGTTTCGGATCAGGCAGGTGGAGAGCCGCTGCTGAGGCCCGCTGGGAGTCGTCTCCATGTTGAAGGCGATGCCACTGCTCCGTCTCTCCCGTGGGAAGTAGTCGTCTTCCGGCCTCAGCGGCGTGGTCGTGATGGCGTTCTCGGGCTCCACCATTCGCTCCCGCAGCACCGACATGGAAACCGTAGCACCAGAGCTACGGAGAGCTTCGACCGCTGTGTGATGTTCGGCTTCGTTGAGGTCCACTCCATTCACCTGAGAAACAGAAGGAATGATTTGTAATGCTGTTAAATTTACATATCTAACTATAAAACAGAGGAAGGCATTGCTAAAAGAAAAGTAATCAGACGAGGCTTTACCTCTAGGAGTTTGTCTCCCACTTTAACACCTGCTCTGGCTGCAGGACCCTCTTCAGATACTCTGGAGATGAAAATTCCCTGAACACAAAAACAAAAATAAGTGAGTAAAATGTGGCGCTTCTGATTACTTGAATGTATTTAAATTCCATCATATTACCTCATCATCTCCCTTGTACGGTGTAGATCCTTTCCCTCCAGCAATGCTGATACCCAGGCCTCCAGTTTGTCGCATGATGTTCAGGGTGTGCTGCAAGTTGAGGAGTGGGGAGTCAGCACAACTAGGACTGAACCCCTGTGAACACCACTCGGCTCGGGTCAGATTTAGAGGGAGGCAAGCCCGCAATGTTGTTACTTTTTAATATAATTTAGGCTAATTACCATTTATTTTCACATATTAAACCTTATGATACAAGTTGTGGGTAACCTCCCTCCTTCTGCCAGAAGGTGGCGTCAGTCTCATCAGAGCAGCATCCTGTCTTCATGCAGAGACACATTCTGACTTGTCTGGAGTCTTATGTCGGTTTTAAGTGGAGGTTGGAGAATTTCTGCCTTGAATTTAGCTTTTTTTAACATGCATGTTTCATGTTTGTAAAAACAACATGGCCAGAAATGAGCAGTAACCACCAGTTACCACTTAACAGACAGCTGACTTCAGACATGCAATGAACAGACTAGTCTAAAGCCCTCTTCAAAGCAGAGCTTGACCCTTGCTGAAAACATCCAATGTGTCCTGTGTATGTAGGGGATTAGGGACTTTCTTTTTTAATTTGAGGTGAACACTAAATAGGGCATAACAGACTTATATTCCGTGTACTTGCAAGCCATGCAAAAAAGGGGGAGGAATGCAGACAAATGAGGGACAGGTGGAAGAAAACGTGGGAATGTCAAGAGTAATAGATGAAAAGAATGTGCTCTGTCCTGGATGTGGAGATGGTTCTGGCCTTGTAGAAACCCCAGCATGTGTTTGAGATCACAGATACTTAACTGGCAGAGACAATATTAATGCGATACAAAATGACACTTAAATGTTTCTAACAACAAGCTTCGGTACCAGGACTAAACAGCACAGGAGAGTATTCATATGTAACATTTGAAACAAAAGCATGCTGAACAAAAACATCTACTGAGAAGATAAACTTCATCCATCTTCATCCACCGAGAGCGCCTCCTTGGAATGGCGGTTGAGTTACCTGCTATGTACCAAACAAAAGCACCTGGAGGAAGCAGGTGAAGCAGCCCATTCATTCCAGGGCAACAGCGTGGACGGGGAATGAAGAGGAGCAAAGCAGCAGAAGCAGAGGAAAGGAAGAGTAGCAGAGATGTAGTGTGGCAGAACCTGATGCTGGACAGGGATTTACACTACCCTGTCTACGATCAACGTTATTATTTAGGGTATGGCCAGAAGTTTGGAAGAAAACACAATTGTTTGGTGGGTGAAATGTGTAAACATTTTATAGATGTGGGGCAACTTGAGGAAGACAACAACTGTGGGCATCCAGGGGACTAAGAATTATTCGGAAAGTCAGGGTTTCCTACAAATTAATAATGTTTGGCAATATTTCGGCTTATATTTACAGTGCAGGCAGTGGATATCCAGTTATTCAGGCCAAGACATCCTCTTTCCCTGTGTTGTTGTTTCCACTCCGATTAGCAACTTGAGACGTGAGAATGGAGTTGAAGTCGAGAGACGACACCTATGACCGGATTGTCTCACATCACAAGTAGACAGTTTACACTTATCACACAGTTATCAGTTTTAAGCAAATAACAACTAAATTGATGTCAGACAATCATCAATTGGTCTGACAGTGCCAGCGGGGTTTTTTTTTTTTAAAGAGAGTGCTCTGATTAATACTGTATAAATAATGTAGGAATTATTTGATTTTGAAATGACCAAATGAATGATTCTTTATTTTATTACCACATTTTCCCATTACTGCCACTAATGGAATGTGAGATTGGCAGTCACAATTACACAGGGGTGGTCGATTCTACATTATATGTAATGATATGGATATTACCCAATATCATGTAGCATTGCAGTCTATGCTGTTACTCAGGGTTCTGTACTTGACATTTATTTAGCACTGTTTATTCAGTGGCTGGCCAAAGAAAATTCAAAGATTAAACAACATAATTCTGTGTAAATAACGGGCTTTCCTGGAGGACATAAGAGATTTAACATGTAAGGCTTAAAGCTTAACACTTCCCTGTATCAACAAAAGAGGAACGGAGCCTACAAATGGTCTGACAAACCAGACTTACTAGTCGTCATTATACATAATGAGGGGGAAGTCAAACACTCACTGAAACTCCTTGTGGATAAGAAAATGGATCACTTTTGAAAAGGATAATGTTGAAAGGGCGGTGCAATAAAAGACACAGCTGCCATGGTGAGCCTGTTAGTTGAAGAGCTGCATTGCTGGCTCTAAACACTGTTGGTGGTCAGATATCATGTATGGAAATTTTCCATACAAAAAGTATGTGTCCTGTGACTCAGTGCTTAGTCACACACATGTGGAAATACTGTCCTTAATGGGTCAAAATATTAAAAGGTGACCGATTAACCATCAATAAACTGTTTCATAGCTTTTCATAGTAGAATAACAATAAAAAATGGTTGGAATAATTTCCTAATTTTTAGTATTATGGACTGGATTTGTTTTCAGTGCACACACACAACAGACAGCTTGCAGACCGTGAGGATATATTAATTAACATATATCGGATTAGATTCGCTGATTCCACCTTTAACTGACGCGGAACAATTTGTAGAACTAGTCTAACTTCCCAGGATGCACTCAAACACATTTGTGGAACCTCTTGCAAGTTTACTCCCATCATGTAAGTGTTTGAACTCCTGCTCTCCAGTCAAACCCTATAAATGTCGGCTACTTTATCCTTGCATCCAGGCTCTGCCACAGTGACCATCTCATAGATGAGTTGTGGTTAGGGGGTCCCTAGTGATTGGCTTGGATTAACCATGGATTTGCGTGGGAACTTTCTCCACCTCTCAATACAGGTGAATCAAAGGGTGAGTGGGGACACAGAGAGACGGACTGGACGGGAAAGAGTATGTACAGACCTCTTCCTCCTCAATTCGAGCAGGTTCAATCAGCAGATTATTGACTTGATCAAATGACACCCCCTGTTAGGACAGGAACCAGCGAGAGGCATGCGGATTAGTCAGGCCAAAATAAAAATATGCTCTCACACACACACACATACACACACACACACACACACACACAAACATGAAAAAATAACCTCATTCTCACACTTTCCATAAACGTCACCAAAGACACCCAACAATCCACTGTCTGCTTGCAGGACTTTCAGGTCCCCAGTGATGGACCACCTTGAAGCAGAAGCAATTCCACTCACTCCCCAGCCACCAGAAGCAAATACAGGCAGAGATGGAGAGACAAGATCAAGATCAGCTATAGTGCAAAACACAGTGTAGAGAGAGCGGACAAGAGAAGGCAAAAGCTCCCAACCAAAATAAGCCCAGCCTCCACCACAGAAAGCAAATTCCTCAAGGAGCAAGCTTTAATTTAGAGGATAAGAGCCTACTTTTGTTAAAAAAAAAAAAAAAAAAAAAAAAAAAAAAAACTGCACAAGGAAATAATACACTTTCAGCCTACAAAAAGCAAAGATATCTGCACGATTACTTTCAAGAAAATCAGAGCAATCGTAAAATGTTTTGATTTGCTGGGTTGATTTACATGAACATTGAATGATCTTACTCTCTACGATAATTTAAACATCCCTTAAAAGATTATCACCATGATAATACCATGACACACACAAGGATCGTTGGATCTCGCATTCCAGCTCTGCCGATATATGTTCTGGTTGGTCTGAGGTCAGCCACACAAACAGACCCACAATCACACAACATACACAAAACCGATTTGGTGATCAAAGCGTTAAAAAGGATTTATACAATCAGCATAATAAATAAAATAAAGTTAATATATATTTAATTACGTCTCCCTAAATGTTAATGATCCAATCAGATCGCTGATTCATTTTCATAAATGACACCGGGACAGAAAACACTCACTCCATTCATACTTACAAGCACGCACGCACAATGTTATAAGAGCAGAGTGTGAAAATATAATTATTCAATTAAATCAGGAGATAGCTGATAACATGGTGAGAGGTTTAGTACTGAACTGGGCCAGTGTTGCGCAAGAAAGGCTTGCAGCTGCTTGTGTGGAAGCAACATCCTCATTTGACGTTAAAGAATTCCTATCTGGTATGTTAGTTGTTTGCAAAGATCAAGAAGCTATCCTATGTGGAAGCACAAGTGACTTTCTCCAGTTTGTCTCCAAGTATGAAGCAATATGTTTGTCTAAATATATGAAATCAAAAATGATTTGAGGTACTGGACAGTATTATCAGCATGACCTCTGAGTGTGTGTATGCCTATGGTAGAGAACATATCTTTGTTTGGGACAGAGCAAAGACAAAGGACTGTTTTCAACTCCTGAGAAAAACACCGCCCTTGACAAACAGCGCAAGGGTAGACGTCTTCGTTTCCACAATGACCCAGCATGCAATGCCACATCCTTAATGTATGCTGGCAGCCCACTCCAAACTGAATGCAACTTGCAAGGAGCTAACAGCACTCTATGCATACAGTATAAGGTGTCTGCATAGATGCAATGAGCAAGCAAAAATATATTCAATTTAAATATATTCTTAAAACATGAACGGAAAACTTAAGCATAAGTTTAATAACTGATTTGGTGTGTGGTGTCTGGTGTACTGTATGTCTTGTACAAGTGGGGAAATTAATATTTCTCTATTTATAATATTTAATATATTTTCCTGCTACCCTTCTACTTCCTGAATTGCACCCTACCAGTGGTGGAACCTCTCCTTTACCTTTACTTGACTGGAGTTGACCTGGTGCCGGCTGTCTTCAAGCTCTTCCATTCTGTGATGGTGCTGAGGGGTGCATATGCTTTGCTCTTCCTCCTCGTCCTGCTCTTCCTCGGCAGGCTGTGTCGGAGAGTTCAGGCCATCAGGACTGAAACCCTGCAGCAGTGCAGCTACAGTCTCAGGTTTGGGCAGCTTAGTGATCTTGAAGTGCTTCTTGTAGTGTGGCGTGTCCTTTCTGATTAGACGCTGCTTCTCTGTGGGAAAAGTCGGCCTCTCTTCCTCGTCACTCCTCTCACCATCTTCCCCATCCTCCTCGTCGTCCTCATCCAAAGCGCGGATAATGGGCTCCTCTGCAAAGTGCACAGAGGGCTGGAGAAAAGAGACGTTTCAGATGTATTAGTTAAGAAGACGGAATCACAGGGATAGAAATATTGTCAGCTATGGAATAACATGATGTGACAGCGTTATGGATAAGAAGTTTTAAACATTCACCTCTGTGTACTCAACCTCCATCTCATCCAGCTCTTCTTCATCCTGAGGAGAGTGGCCGTCTACAAGGTCCTCTCTCTGCAAAGCCGCAGTCACATTTTGTCTGTCCTCATGGGAAGTGGCTGACAGTGTGCTATTGGACACCTGGGAGTCATGGCTCTGATTGGAGAGGTCACTGAGCCGCTTCTCCTAAAACCCCCCCAAAAATCAGTTTGATTCATTTAGGATTGATTTGGATTAGTATGAAATCTGCTTTTTGTCTACAGCATCAAGCAAATAATACCACAAACCCGATTTAATTAAAAGTACATCTCTAAATGATAACTGGCTACTGACAGACTTGACCTGATAATCGTTATAGAGTATAATGAAACGACCTGTGGATCAACGGACTCCTCTTCTCCATCAGGTCTGGATGTGTAAGCTTCATTCCTTCTCTCCTCAATCACCTTCTTCATCACCTTCAGCTCACTAGGGTGTGGTGTGGCTCTGCGCTGAAGGCCCTAAAACAAAGAAAATGAATAGGATAACAAATATGTGTTAGTTTGGAGCTGATACACATATTTTTATTAGTCATAACCTTGTTCAAGTCCAGAAAATAGTCAGATGACTTTGTGACAAAGAGATAAACCACATGTTGACTTCATGTCTCACTTGACATTGGCACTGACATGCATCGAAGCAATGCAATTTTCAATCAGGATTAACCGAAATGAAGAGGATCATAAAGTGTATTGTTGTGTTCCTCACTCTGCGCTCCGCTGCAGCCTCATCATCCTCGTCCTCAGCCTTCGTCTCTTCTTGGAACTGAATGACTGACACTCTGTTCAGGTTGCTGTCCGTCCAGCTATCATCCACACTGTTCTGCAGCAAGTTCTCTATGAAACATGAAGGTAAAGGAGAGAAAGATGTCAAACTGAGTTTATGGTTGTAGATTAGAGAATCTATTCTCCAACATATGCATTTAACAGTAGAGCCTCATAATCCCTAGTTGGTTTTACAAGCTAAAAGAATTATACAAAAGCAAATTGTAAAGCTCAAAATGTTATTTATTTACAAATTATCCTACGTGTTGTATGAGGTACTTATCCATAGCCACTGCCAGTGTTTTACCTACAATGAATGGTGGTTGGCATGAAAGTGACACAGTAGCACAGGAGCAAAGCAATGTACTGCAAAATCAATATCAGTCTTAAGTGGACGCCATTTAGCTTATTTTCAACGGTTTACTGTGCCACCAGACAGCCCTTTCCGACAGGGAACTACTATTGAATGTAATGAAAATGTAAATATCTATTGAATGACTGACCAAGACTTATCCTACACATGTGTAATGAAACCAAGTGCTACTCACCCAGGCTTGGAGAAGGCTGCTGGGGCAGTAAGTAGCAGGTCAGGACCTTCTCTCCCGTGTTTTCGTCATCCTCTGTCTGGAACTTGAGCATTGGCTGAGACTGGTTCTCAGCGAGCCACATGGCCTTCAGGTTGAGGTTTGTCAAGGCAAAAGGCAGGTTTTGTAATCTGGACAAAAGAAGGGAGGAGCCACAATCTCTCATTTATATGATATATAGCTGAATTTGCGATCACAAAACTCTAAAACCTAAAAGTAAGAGTTCAAAGAAACGCTATGATTTGAAGCAATCATGAGGTCAAGAATGGCAAGGATCACAAGGCTCCCTTTACAACTTTCCAGGAAATTACCAATGACTTTAACAATGATGCATTACATGTGGTTTACGGAATTTCCACAATTTAGCACCACAGCATTGCCAATACATCTACATGGCGTTATGTTGCTCCTGTTCACATTAAAGCAAACAGGGCGATGTCTCTGCAGGATGCTGGTCATGATAAAAGTCCATTTTGGCAAAGGCATTCTAATAAAATCTTTGACGTTGGCACAAAAAGGCTTCTGTGAATGACTTACAGTTCAAGGTGTTAAGTGAGGTTTACCTGTTTCCAGCCACATCCAGCACATGTAGCTCAGTGGCATCTGCAAGCTCAGCAGGCAGTTTGCCCAAGCGATTGTCTCTCAGTGAGAGAACGTTGAGGCTGGCACAGCCGCCCAGCTCTTTGGGCACGCTGCTTAAACGGTTGCGGTCTACATTCAAGTTGGTCAGCTTCTTCAGCTTGCCCAGCGAGCGAGGAAGTGACTTTAAGTGGAGTGAGACAGTCATTAATATTCAGTATAAACAATAATGACGCTTAATAGCTGTTAATGGGACTTACGCATTAAAAGGCAAACGGAAATACCAACTGGGTTAGTGTGAGGCTGTTGTAAGTGGTTTTTAACTCCCTACCTGTAAAAGGTTTTCTGTCAAGACGAGTTCTGTGAGGTTTTCACACTCTCCTATTGAATCAGTCAGTTGGGTCAGTCTATTCTGGTCCACCTTCAATATGGACAGCTGTTTCAGACACCCTGAAAACCAAACAACACCAGTGAACAAATTTTATGAACTGTAGCAAAATGGACATCAACACTACACTTGTGTTTTTATATGGATACATGCTCTGGATATATTCAGTTGAAAACAATACAGAGGTGTTGTTAATGCTTATATGACTCTCCACTGGCATTATTTTTCCAGTAGGGGGCAGTGTTGTTCTTATTTAACAGAGTACTGTCTTCTACACAGTAACTGCCTCATACTAGAGGACTAACTTTCCCAAATCATTGGAGTTCTTTCACATATTGTCCTTATTTCTGTGTTGCTGGTTGAAAAATACTTGACAATATTCTAATACAGTATATGCACCGATGACACGTTCATGGGAGGTCAAAGCTGGGAGGATGATTAGCGTTGACCAATCAAATACATGCTAGCGTACATTCCTGGGGGATTACTTTGTATACAATATTCCTTCTGTTTACCTCTCAATCATTGGGACAAAAACATAGTTACTGCTGTGATAACTTTCCAGTTGCAAACCCTGCCTGTGAGTATTACAAACAGTGTTTTGGCATCTGATAAGCCCTTAAACACAGTAATCCATTACTCAAACTGGACTTCCTGGATTGTACTTCACATTCTCACTGCTACATCAAACAGCAGGCCCCCCCACCAATGTTGTTTTCGGTTTGAATCCCCGCTAAGAAAATGTTTCCCTCTTTCCCTGTAGTGTTTTCTCACCTATGCTGTCTGGGATGATGTCCAGGAGGTTCTGTGTGAGCAGCAGGTCAGTGAGAGCCAGGAGGCCGTTCAGCTCTGAGGGAAGCTCCTCCAGGCGATTCTCTGACACATCTAGACACACCAGTCTTCGGAGGTTCCCCAGCTCCTATAAACACACAATAAATACCACTTGCAGTGAGCCACGGAGGAACACTTCATAGCACAAACAAAGGGAAGAAATCTGTTAATTCAGCATGTGTAATATATTTTAATATACTTTTTTTTCCCTTTTATTTTTGGGAGAAAACTGCAGAGTTCTTGCAAAAATGGCCTCAATAAAAGCATTTGTTTTAAACTGTACTTACAGGTGGTAATGAGGACAACTGGTTCCGGTCCAACCACAGCTCCCTCAGGTTAGGGAGAGCACCGAGTGTGTCCGGCTAAGAAATGGGGTGAAGAAAAACATTGGGGCAGTTTTGTTAGTTTTTGTTAATGTCTAAAAAGCCAGGGACTGCATTCTTTAATCAACACATGCAACAGTGAGTGAATCTGGTCTAGTCATTTGAAAACTGTCAGACGAGTTCAGGCCTCAGCAAACAGAAATAAAATGTGCCCTAAATACACCCTAAAGACATCTGTGATTACATAAACAATTTGATGTCAGTATAGTAACATAAACATTTTTGCATTTTGTTGAAGCCACAAAATAATTTCACCATTCAGTATTTGTTTGCAATCTGAGCTAAAATGACATCTAATTGAATTCCAAGTAATACATTTAATCAAGCAGAATGTCATTGAAGTTATGGCAGCCAAAGTTTCATCATGACGTTAATTATTTACCCAGCCTCCACCCCTGTCATGAGGAATTGTTTACCGTCTTATGAGACATGGTGGGCGTTCCCGGGAGCAACGCTTACTGCGAGGTACGATGCACACAGGGCTAACAGACTGGCTCTGCTGCGTTTGGTGAAGTAAACATGTGGTTTGGATCATAATTATCTTGGAGGTAATGTGAGAAGCATATTTGTGATACATGTCACCCGGTGAGTGTGTGTGCAAACGGTGTATTATTTTAAGACACAACTGAGGGTTTTGGAGCACTGGACAGCCCTAATGAATTATACACTGCATATTACATTATATGGTAAACAGGGGGATGAATTGTTGACTTACCAAAACTTCCAGTTCATTGCTGCCCAGGTCCAACTGTTCCAGTTTCACCAGGAAAGAGAGCGACCTGAGTACACAAAATAGCATATGCCGTATGTCACACATGTGCCCTGAAAGAACAATGAATAGAGCTTTGCAAATGATGACACCATTCAGTCATGTACTGACGTACACAAACAATGTTTCTTAACCTACGTCATTACAGGTGACTTTCTGGCATCTTCTTATACTAACAATAAATATTTCTACTACATACTAGGATATGTATTTGAGAGACTGAATAAAAACAATACAATGAATATACAACTTCTCATGCACTGTGCGATTATTCTCTTATTGTATTGTCAACAGGCACTTATTTTAATACTTACGTTGGCAGAGACTTCAGCAGGTTCTCCCTGAGCTCCAACGTCACCAGGTTGGCCAGGCT
Organism: Chelidonichthys spinosus; assembly: GCA_029853015.1. Classification (NCBI taxonomy): domain Eukaryota; kingdom Metazoa; phylum Chordata; class Actinopteri; order Perciformes; family Triglidae; genus Chelidonichthys; species Chelidonichthys spinosus. The sequence goes on from CM056837.1 coordinate 16,162,713, forward strand.
ATAAAAAGGAGGAGTGGCAGTGGAAAAGGAGACAAGTAAAAGAGAAAGAGGGGCAGGTGACAAGAGGACAGTTTTGGGGGGAGGGCAGGGTAAGAGAGGGGGGGGGAGATGAGAGGCAGGTTGGTTAGTCAGATGGAAGGTCTGGTCGGCCGAGCTGCCTGGCATGGTGAGGGGCTCCTCCATCTGTCCGAGCACAGCAGCGGCCAAGAGCCCAGAGCCCAGCTGCCTCACAGCCCACTGGGCATCAGAATGACACTCCTTGAGAACCTGCTCTGTCTCCTAATGTATCAAGGATCCAACTGGTAGAAGGCCTTCTGTCTAGCAACATGGACCACCAGTATGATGGCTTGATTAGAGCATCACACTGCAAAAATTATAATCTAGACTGTTTCTCGAGTAGCAGACTCACAAATTAGCGCTGCAACATTTTGTTTAAATAATCAATAAATCCATTTGCTATATTTTGTCTATTTTGTCTACAGAACATCAGAAAATAGTGTTGGAACCCTTACATGGTAACACCTTTAAATAGAGTGTTATTAACAATTTGGAAGTTGAGTTGCAAAATGTATGTGATAACAGTTTTTTGTAAACAGTGAATATATTTAAAAAAAAATGCTCTACCATGATTAAATCTTGAAATTTGAAATAAACACACTTTATCCGATCAGATTATCTACCATGTGCTTATGTACATACTTTCCAATGTCGTTGGGCAACGTCTGCAATGACACGTCGTTGAGTGCCAAGTGAGCAAGCGCTCGGAGTTGAGTGAAACCATCCGGCAATCTGAAGCAGAAGGACAAGAGGTAAAATAGTGGAGAGACTTTCAGGGTTTAGTTGTACAGCAGATGGGATCACTTAACTCACACACAAGACCTATTTGGCCCTTCACATATTCCCATCTGTTAAAGTATTCAGCATCAACTTTTATCCAGTCGTTTCATTGCTTTTCTATCACTGATTGGGGATGTGGCAAGAAATCCATTCTGAGAGCCATTCTTACTTGACACTTAGGGAAAGCACAGTGTCACACAAAAGTATGATCTCCTCCAGATGTTTGTTCACATACTGTGCACAATTGTTTCTTAGCAACTAAGTGATTTTAGAAATTGCAGTTATAAATCAGCATTAAGTGCTGACTGTACATTCAAACCCACAACACGATTCATTGCACTTTTAAAAAGGGGAAAGTACTTAGAGCACAAAGATGAGGACTTTTCATGCTTTGTTAAATTTTTCAAAGTGGTTCTGCTTTTCTCTCCTCTTTTTGCATCTGTGCAAACATATTTTCTCACGGTGATGATGAATAGAGCAATGGGCGGTTCCCATTTGCGTACCTGGACAGGGGGTTTCCACTGAAGTCTGCGATCTCCAAGGCCCTGCAAAACTTAATGCTCTCGGGGATCTCAGGAATGTCTGCAGGAGAAAAGAGGAGGTGTAGGGGGAACAGGCATCAGCACCATGGACACACAGATTTAGAGCAGGGGGGTCATATCCTATGGAGCGAATAATTTTAAATTCCTTGTAATCACAACCAGATGGCTAGGCGCAGGGAAGGGAGAGAAAGGAAAATGAGACAGAAAGTCATGGAATTTGTACTACAGATGACATGGTGAAAGGTGACCATTACGTCTTCATTTCCCTCCCATCACATAGAATGTGCAGAGTAATCACACATTTATAGCCATTTGCTTTCATGCAAGTCACAATCAAGCTCGCTGGAAACCAATATCTGTAAATGCATTTCAACATCAGCACTTTAGTCTTCCACCCTTCAGTCAAAGTGGACGTTTGTGCCATATATGAAAAAAGAAAATCATAAAAGCAATTACTTTATTCTTTATGATTTAAGAGGGAAATAGAATTGAGCTAAAGTTAGTGCTTCCCAAACACTACACCATTACTGACACCGTACCCCCATATTAAGAACTAGACTGTAGAAAAATACACATATAGCAGACACAAGAAGAAATCTGACCCACTGGTCTGACCAGGTAAAATACATTTACCACTTGGTCCTGCAGGTGCATGATAAGAAGTCCCTACTGAGCAAAGCAGCCTTTGATGTTTATCTGGCTCAGCGTAGTCCTGCAGCAGGAGCAGACAGGCAGCCAGATGGGAAAGGCCCTTATAGGCCACTGCACACTGCTACCACAGCACTTGATGCAGTGTGTAGCAGAGCAGATGTATCATCTACCATAGTGAGTGAGTGAGTGTCTGAGTGAGTGACAGCTGATGAGTTGTAGTAATTAAACAGCAGCCCCAAACAAAATAGGTTTCATGTTAAGTCTCTGCAAGTAATTGTGTGTTAATGGGTGGGCTCACAAGCAGATATCTCAGAGGAACTAACACAAGTGCAAAGTGAACAAATGTATGTGTGTACCATTTCTGGAGATGTCGAGCTCCACCAGCTGCATAAAGTTGGCCACTTCAGGAGGGAGTCTTTGGATCTCATTGTCACTCAGGCCAAGTTTCCGTAGGTTCAGTAGTCTGAAAAAAGGCTGTGGAGACATAGGATATCATGTCAATCAAAACAGAAGATAAAAAAACTTTCTATTTATCTTACTAGGATGCATTAAAGGACAATGTCTGTAGGTCATGCAATCAAATCTTTAAAATCATATACAGAAGTACTAACAATTATTTTGTCAATTATCTGTTTTTGATTAAACGTCCGGTGTGTAAAATGTCAGAAAATCCTTACATTTGAGAACTGGAACCTGAGAATGGATCAATTAATAATTTCAAGGAGGACACGCAGCAATGTGAAAAACTGTTCAAGTGGCGAGTGGCTTAAACACGGTATATTTAGGTCACGGTTTATTTAGTGTTTTAAATGTTGCCTACCTTTCCGTCTGGCTAACCAGAACTGTGAAGTGAACACACAAACCTTCCTGTATATTCAGATATGGGTCATTTCCAGGACTGGTTTCAAAAAACATTCCATCGTAATATTCCCAAAAACTACTCCTCCTCACCATGGCAACGCCAACCAAACAAAGTGGCTTTCGATAGGAGAGCCGAGGAGAGTGCTGCTGCTGTGGCCATGCCAAGTGCTTTCACAAGAGCCTGGTTGTTGACGGGACAGCGTTCAGAGACATTCCTCTGCCAGCCACGCTGTGCGTGTGTGTGTGTGTCATCTGCCGTTAAGATGGACAGACAAGACAGGCTGGCGGGGAACAGCAGGAGTAACAGGCCAAAACTATGCAGTGAATAACCCCTCAATCAGTCCCTGGTTCTGCAGCCCACAGAGGACCCACTGTCTGCCCTGTCAAAAGCCAGTCCACTACTCAGACACTGCGAGGGAGGACGACTCTTGAGAAAACCTGCCGACTTGGGCTTTCTGGGGTAAGAATTTGTATAAATTCATTATTCAAGGATGCTTTCCAAACACTTTTTGTCTGAAACGTAATTCAAATTAAACCTTGGGTTTTCAGGAAGGCCCTCTGTTGAAAACAACCCTTGTGTGCCAATTAGCAAATTGAAGAATCCAGGCAATTTGTAACCTCCGTCACTGGGTTAAGGTTTTGAAAAGCTAGCACTGTTACACTTGTTTCGAGAAATCAGGTAACAAAAAACCTTCTTTGAAGTGTATTGTCAGTGTGAAAATTCAAATATACACACTGAATACAACATGGGAGACAGCTCTACAATCATGCTGACAAAGAGAAGAATGCTGCAGTTCAGCTCCACTCTTGATGACAGGCATTTCCCGCTCTTAACTAGTTATGTGTATTGTGTTTGGATGGGAAGAGAGGTAGCAGCAGCAGCAGCAGCAGCAGCAGCAGCAGCAGCAGCAGGGTTCTCCCCCCCCCCCCCCAGAAATGTGTTTGCTAGAAGAGCAAGACGGAGCTTGTCAGTACTTTCCCAATATCAAGGCTTCCCAGCCCTTCACTGGTAGTTCATACTAGCATCCCAACGTGATGGAGAGTGAAATGGGGTGAGGACATAAATACAGGAAAGGACGGAGACAGGCGGAGACAAAGAGGGTGTTGGCTCACTGAGTAGCAGGTGACATGGATCAGATGACAGGAACAGGAAACAGGAGCTAAGGACGACCACATGACCGGGGCCAAGCCCAGCTGGGAACCAGCCCTCAGGAGGGGAGGCAACCTTGCTGGCAGAACAGGTGACACTGGGAGACTGAAAGCCTCTCGGGGGAAATGGTGTGTTGGGAAAAACACACCTGAAAACTCAGCTACAAAAACACTTCAAAACAATATGTTAACGCTCCTGAAAAGCTCATGAAAAGCTTCATGTTGTTATTTAACTTCCAATGGTGAGGAAGGTGCTCTCATACCAAAGTATGAGAAGCCATATTACTGCTTATAGACGATCACAAATTCTTCCATTCAGGCTAAATAGCCTAAAGCTTTTGCATCAGTGCATTCCTGTCTTCTCTTGAGGACGATCAGTGATGAGGGGAAAGCTAGACAGTAATGCAATCATTCCCGAGAACAAGTAATTATGAACACTCACAAAGATGGCCATTCACTCCATAGTGGGGCTCACAGACAGGCTCTCTGGTGTTTTGCTAAGAAACCAATGTGCTGCTCCACCAAATTCCCAGCTTTACTCCAATAAATAACACCAAAATGTTTTTTGTTTCTGAAAAACGGAAAGATGCTGAATAAATCCAATCAAATACTGACATAAGTAAAATGTAATAAATCTGTATTTTGATGCTTCCCATTTCTCTTAGAACAGTTAATAACTGAATTCCATCAATAGAGTGTGAATCTTATGTCCCTGCCATTTCCCAATGACTGACATACTTTCACATTAAACAATGGTGAACCAACAGTGTTATACGGGTCAATGGGTCAACTGGAATAACAAGCGGGAGCAGTGGGATTTAGTGTACCGCCATCGTCTCATCATTGTATTAGTGAGTCACAACAGTCTGCTCAGAGACACAGGCAGTTATTACAGGGCTGTGCTTGTGTGTGTGAAACCATTTATATAGCGTGAGGTGGTGTGTCGGTTGGAAGCAACACGCTACGTTTCCTTTACTACTTTGCAACTGGGATGTTTAAATGAGGACCTTGTGAGAGTTGTTTGCTTAAGGAAGGGAGTGAAGCTGGGAATACGAGTGTATAGTGCAGTGGAACAGAAAGGAATGAGAAGGGAGGTCGATAACTGATAGCCATGTCAGCAGAGGGCAGTGCATGGTCTCAAGTATTACACAGCATACCAGTCACCACAGCCCACGTGTAAACTATCAGGAAAATACTATTCACCAGTTTTCCCTCCTCCTCCAGTTGTAAACAGCAAATATTTGCCTTTTATAACTAAACAAGAGAAATCAACAATAGCCATGTGATGACTGTATGTACGTCTGTAGGAAGTCTTTGTCCCTTTTAAAAGGACAGTTTTAGCAACTAAAAGATCAAATTGTATGTGTAGTCTAGTTGACTAAAAAGTCTCTGTCCACAGTCCCTCTTAAACTGCTTTGAATCACATATGAAAAGGAGTAGGTAAATTCAATTTAATGGTGGTCAAGTCATCTGTGTTGGACTGTGATACGGTTTCACACATAGAGGATTGGGTCTGTGTTACATCCACAATGCGACCAACTCAATCTAGTGTGAAATGAGTTCTGTGGTGCGGTTACTTATTTGAGATATCCCCTGTTATTATACAGTGAATGAAGCCGCGTCGCCCATGAGCAACCTGTGACAGAGAGCAAAGTCTGTGTGATGAAAGACACAGCGAGGCTACGCAAAAGACATGCTGCACTTCACTGAGGGTGTGCAGCATCATAAAATGCTCTGCTTTGTTTTTTCTGCATCGCCCTGCTTAGCTTACATTCCAATCAGACAGTGTGAATGTGCCTCAGGATGTGTGTTTGTATGTATGTGTGCGTGTGTGCGTATGTGTGTTTGTGTGTGTGCATGCAAGCATGCTTGTGCATCTTGCAGGCGTCCTTAAGTCACAAGAAAGAAGATCCTGTGCTGTAGGTCTGCAAGTCAGCACACACCACTGTTTACTGAGTCTTAGTTTTACTTTGCTTAAGGTTGTCAGGAACTCTGGCTAGAGTAGCAGGACCTAGATGCATGCGTGCGTGTCAAGGGGAAAGAGTAGAATGTTAACATATTTGTGTGTTCATGTGTATTAGCAGCGGTGGGTGTTTGTTTAAGAGTGTTTATGGCGTGTTTATGTGCCGTGGAAGAGACTGTAAATTCACATGGTTGTATGTTTATGTTTGTAGGCCTTGCATCACTCCAGATAAACTAATTAAAATGTGACTACAGATATCCAAGGAGCAGTGCAAGAAGTGTGTATGTTTGCAACACATGTGAGTAAACTGTAAGTTCTCTGTATGGGTAACGTCCCACTGGAGGTGCACTGAGCCGAAGCCTGATGTTCACAGACGCTGCAGTGTTCCAGTCAAGTGACTCCATTTAGCTTACGGTTTCCCTCCAATCATACCATCAGAGAGAGCATGCTCCTTCTGCCACACACACACAAGCACACACCTTTAGTCTTACAGAGCAAATGTTTTATGAAAAACCTCACACTCAACACCATGTTTACCCTAATTCATTAACCTAAGCCCAGGCTTGTTGTTTAAAAAAATACTGTTGTAATTTCGGCAGAGACATACAGTGTTAGCATATAGTTGAACGAAAACAAAAAAGCTCGCCCGCAGAGGATGTTATTCAATTGACCCAGGCATCTCCAAATTTGCTAAAAAAAAAAAAGAAAAAAAAAAGAGAGGAAGGCAAACTTTTCCTTCCCTCTGTACGAGAAAGTCCTATTCATACATGCCTGAGACTCTTAATCTTGTGCCAGATCTGCCCCATCTGCCTAGTCCGCATGTCCCCGCTCTTCCAAATATCAATCCAAATCATAATGCACACAAACCACACACACTGTGTGTGCACACTAGTGGGGTGAGGGGCTCAAAGAGAGGGGAGGGGAGACCACATGCTTTTGTGCTGGCCTGCACTCTTTCAGTATCCGGGTAATTAAAAAGCTGAGAGGATTTGGTTGACTGAGTAACTTGGTCGGTCACTTGAATAACAAGCCTCATTACTGCACACTCGTTTCTATAGATAGCTGCCGTTATTGTTGTGATATAAACTTAGTACATGAGTGAGCGCAGACACAAGGTACTTCTGAGTTAAGAATCACTCATGCTCTTCTTACTAAACTTTTAATTTTCAGTTATGAAATGCTAAAAGTGCAAGTACCAGCAAAACGACCTGTTCATTCATTCCAATGCTAATGGAGCAACTATGTTGCTCTGCTGCTTGGCCAAAGCAACCCCTCCGCCTCTGCAGAGCACTGTTGGAAACCCAAAGTTCCCAAAAACTTTTACACATGAATGACACACTAACTGGTCCTCTTCCCCTCCCTCCTTCCCTCTACTATCTCCACTGCCCCACCTCTCTGGGTTCCCTCCATTTTCCCTGGCAGAGGGACAAAGGCCAAGCAGCAAGCACCACACAAGGCTGTCAGTCACAGGCCAGTTCTCGCTGCCCCCCCCCCCTCCCTGCAGCTCAGCCAGGGGATTCCTCCATTGTCCGAAAGGGCACCACAGAGAAGAGAAAGGGCTAGAAATAGAAGGATGAAGACTTGAAAGAGGAATGTTGTAAAGGATAACAAAAAGCAGGAATGACTAAGAAGGACAGAGAAAGCAAGTGGGGAGAGAAGTGCAGAGAAGAAAAGGAAGCTTGTGTGCGGAGAAAAGAGGAGAGAGTTGAGAGAAAGGGAGTGACGGTGGATTATTAATGAAGAATAGAGGGTAAACAATGGATTTCCCACAGTGCTCTGGACACTGTGCGTCACTAATGGGGACAGAGACTTCAGCCACTGGCCAACAAATTATCTCAACAGACGATAGACTCACTGCCCTTCTCTCCAATAAATGAATAAGGTCTTTTATTAATCGGAACCAAAACACGCCAAGACTGTTTTTAGTGTGGCTCACAATGCCCCCATTGGCCTCATCATAAAGCCAAAACACATCAGGTCGACAATGCAACCATCCCACTTCCTGTGCCTTCACCCACTGCCTCCCACACGCATACATACTCAAAAATACTTGCACTTCAGTTCTATTTGTGAGAGCGAAACAACAAGAACAACGGAATCCACAAATGCCAGCACTACACTGCTGAATTGCACCCATGTATTCTAATAGCGTCATTCAAACATGCTTGCACACGATCCACACCGCACCTAAGTAGGCGTGTGGGTGCATATGTCTTCGTATGGCCATGTAATTGTGTTTGTGTGCCACTGTTAAACACTGTGCATGTGTGTTTGTGTTTCACTTAAGTGGCACTTTCAGCCGTGACTTCCCTTATCCGGCTCCAGTCCCTCGGCAGGCCACACAGAGAGACGGGCGTGGTAAAGCCAGTGTGACTGACAGCCTACCTAACTCCCATCAGCGTACACCTGTCCTGGTGACTTTGATCTGTGCTGAGAGCAAACACAGCCGAAATTCAAGCCAAGTGATGTCTGAGCCGACCACTACGCGCTGTTTTGAACTAGTCATCTAAATTCAGCTCTGACAATAAGACTGAGGGGGGTATAAAAATGTACGCTTGCCATAAACAACACATTTTGGTTATGGTTCTGTCCTTGTCAGTACAGCCAACATTTGCATGATGTGGGGGAAAAATGCAATGGCAGCATGTGGTAGTTTAGATTTCCTGGCTGCTTTAATCCAGTGGTTTTCAAATTTGGGGGGGCTAATCTACAAAGGGGGTGCCCTGCAGAAAAAGTCTGAGTGTGTGGGCCTCCCCTGACAAAAAGTTGGAAAATTAAAGTGTTTAAACAAAAGGCAAAGCAGACATTTGATATTTTAAGGGCTCTTAATGGACTCTAATGTTGTGTATAATTGAGTAAGGGCGCAGCCTCACATTTGCATCTCCAAATAATGCACTTGTAGCAACAAGTAGCTTTGAACATGCTGGCATAAATAGTACTCTCTCTTGTTCTGCCTGCCCTGTGGCCTGTACTTCACTGTGCTGCTATGTTTTGAGAGGATGAGTCAGGAAAAGACTGCATGTATACAATGTATGCATGTGTGTACGCAAGGGAACGCTGGAGACTGTCGATGGGGAAAAAACAGAACTGCTCAGGGAAATAGAGAACTCTCTATCCTGGCCAACTGAAACGATGACATGGTGACAATGATTAACACCTCCAAACTACCTGCTGAAAATAAAGTACAGGCAGATAGTGTTTCCGCTAAGCCACTGTGAAAGCCAAGAAACCTCGTAAAAAGTAAACACTGTTAAAACAACCACAATGACGACCACATAGCCTCCTGGGAATGCTGATGAGTTTTGTTCAGTTGACACATAGTATTATGTTTCAGTGGATCCCGTCTGAATTCAGCCAACTGTGCAGCCTGGAATGTTCCACTTAAAGATTCCCGTTTGACAGCTGTATAGACGATGTCAACACACTGTTAAATAAATAGTAAGCCTATATCACACTTGTGTCTATTGATGTAGACTCAAGAAGGCTGACGGAAAAGACAGAGAGAGAACAGGTGGAACATATGGCTAAAGAGTAGCACATGTGCTACACCAGGATGTTGAAGAATCTATACATTCTTAATACTTCATATTTGTGGATATATCTGTGGAAAAATAGGATATGGGTAAAAGTAAAGTTTTTGTTCGACTTGCTACTCAAATGTCCCAAACTATGCTACTTCCAAAACACAAATGTATCATAATGCTTAATACTGTGGCACTCTTTGTTATGCTTTCAGTAACTTAGAATGGCGACACCTTGGTGCAGTAAAGCGATTTTCAGTTGGCATTTCAAAAATAGGCAAGTAATCCTTCCACTGTGGCCGTACTGGTGGGCTAATCACTGCTTTGGTTACTAAAACCGTCACGGTAATAGGAAAGCTGGCACCACTATTCCCGGGGACACCATGTCCACAAGTTGATTAACACAAACACACAGAGAGAGAGAGAGACGGGGAGTTAGCAGAGTCCCAGCAGAGATTTGCAATCCAAACCAAATTCAAAGCAGCAGCCAAGCCGAAAGCCTTGAACTTGATCTTTTCAGAGCTCTAACACCTGCCTGCAGTTTGCTTCCGTTTCAGGTTTCATAAAGGCCCATCTTCCACTCTGACTAAACCAATCAGAACACTTAAGCTAGAAAATCAATAGGCCGTTATTGACAACGTGTACTTAAAGCAGGACACAATATACAAACACAAAAATACAAACTGCGCCATGGGCTTAAGAATCTTCCAGAGGGAATGACCAGCCCTTGTTAGAAGGTTTCTGTGGTGAAGAACCAAATCTAAAAAAGGCCTCTGTCCAAAGAGAGTACAGCATAATCAACAGAAACACTGCATGGAAATATAAATGATGAATGATCCTGCAGGTATCTGGGAAGTCACTGATCATGACCACAAAGTGAACACAAAGGGACAGGCCTTACAAGTATTGTTAGCTAATACACTAATGGACGGAAGCACACACTGCCCCAATTCAGGCTTTTCTGTTTAGTTGAACTAATGGTGTGAGATTCTCCAGCTATGCTCTCACACAGCAGGCTGAAAGATTACACAGGGAGATCAGAAACTGTAGAGGAGGCACTTTACCTCCACCGCCTCTGAGACTTCATCACATGCTCTCCCATTCTCTTTCTGTGTTCCCACAAACATGACACAAAAGCAGAGGCCTTATTGTTTATAGTCCACAGAGGACGTTTGGCTCTTTCCTGGATGGGCTGGATCCGGTATGTGCTGCCCGTCGGCCAGCTCTCCGTCTGTCCCACAGTGAAGCTAGGGACCGACATGGCAACATGGACCTCAGGCACTGCATGGCCCAGGCATATAAGAGTAATGTGCTGGCTTGTGAGTATACTGTCAACACGTAACATGACCAAACACATTAGCAACAGCAGGAGGATCACTTTGGCTCTGTAGCTTGATGCAGCAACAATAGGAAGAAATACATTGAACTGGCTCTGAGGAAGATAGCAACCTCGGTACAATCGATGCATTGTTTGTGTCCATGTTGTGGCCCTCGTCAAAGGATCATGAGGCTTAGTGGTTCATTTTCATTTTCCAGTAACGGTCTCTCTGCATTTTCCTTGAAACAGGTCTCGTCTTTATATTTCTCTCTCAGGAATGTATGAAACTGACTTGGAAATGAACAGTTATGGACGTACCATAACCCGTACAACTGTTAAAGACATTTAACCTCTCATCATAGAGTCTTCTTCCGTTCTAAAGGACAAGTGTGGAGTTTATATATTCAGTCCTCTCATATTCCCACAGCAGTTAAAAGGGCGTTTATCCCAAAATGCGTAGCAACATGTCTGTGAAGATTCCCAGTCATCCAGGTCAAGGTGAGGTTAAATACCTTAACTCCCCAGTAGTCAGTTAGAACTGAAGAAAGTCTCTCATATGAGAGAATGCAAGTCCAGTTGCATACGATAAAGCTTTTGAATATTATTTTAAAATATCTAATCAAATCATTCCTGGATCAAGCCATTTTAAACCTCCTCTAGACAAATAAAAAAATGTATCATCATAAACAGGAGAGCCATTACTGTGATGCATTTTTTTCTGTATAACACTTTGCTTATCCACAAAACAAGACAGAAGACAATGATGCCGTTACTTAGGATTAAGATGGCAAATACCATTAATGTGCCATGGAGACAGCATAAGTACAGAGGTGTCTGCACACCCTTCTGCACGACTCCAGAGGATCAATGCAAGGAACAACCAAAACACTAGCCCTGAGCCCACAGGAAAACACATGCTGATCCTCAATGGCTGTCAAAAACACCACTCTTCCAAATGCCCGATGTCATGAACCTGGTTTGTGATAGCAGATCTAAAAATACACTGCCAGGGAACCTGATGATGCACGTAAAAAGAATCACACTGTACTTCAGAGCACAGAGAGCACATTTTGTACCTTTGCCAGCATGCCATGTTCCTAGTCTGACAGAGAATGGAGTGACAGAGTCCAACCAAACATACATCCAGGCTGAATCTGTACTTCACCTTGACCGTACCCGATATGTTCTTGTCATCAAAAGAGCTATTAGACTGCTGACCTTCAGTGAATGTCACACACATGCACGCACACACACTCATTTACTGTCTACAGCCCGACCTGCGACATTATCAAGGCTCTGCTTCCTGCACCAGCATTTCTCCTGCAGTCTGCAACACTGCTACCAGACCAGACTGGCCTGCAGAGGGAAGCTAAGGTGCTATGGTAAAGAAGCAGTTCAGAAGTTTAAACAGAACATGTACAGTGAGCATAGACTTAGAAGGGAACTTAACTAAAAGGGGGGAGTTGTGTGCTAGAAATTAAACTTTTAGGCGTTTTCGTCATTGAAGCGAGGCAGAAACGTGCCCACTCCAGTTGAACAGTTTTCAACTTGAGCGAAAATTTGCACAGCAAAAGCATAGTCTCAGCATGTTATTACAAAAAACATCTGTACTGTTGGGGTCAATGGACACAAAGTACAAAAACAAATTTTTATGTGTTTTTGTACATATTTTCCCTTTTATTGGACAAGTCTTATCTGGAAGCACTGTCAATTTACTTTTGAAAACATATTTAGCCAACCTAACCTTGTATTTTATATCAGAATATATTGTTTAAATCAATAAAAACAAGGATTACATAACATATCAGTCACTCTAGTTTAGCTGAAATATCACCCTATTTATTTATCTTAAGCCTTGTAGTTTTCATTGCTAACTTTAATCTATGCTAGTAAGTTACTCCGAGTCCCTAGTCATAGTTTTTGTTATCAAAATTAACACTGCTCTACATTCTTTCAGCTGAGCTCCTTCTCAGTATTCCCATTAGTGTTTTAAGTCCCAGATGTTCACGGGCTATCTTAATTAAAACACTGTTCGAATGAGTGTGATATTTAACACGGGGAGACCTAAATTAAGCCTGTAAGCTTGAGAACTCCACTGAAGCAAGATGTGCGTATCATGCATGCTTCGGTGTTTGTCTAAAGTGTAGTGTCTGTGTGTGGGCTGCACCTACAGGAATGTGAAATGAGTAAGTTCAAGTGTGTGTGGTAGCGAGACTGCTTTCCGAGGGCAGGGCAAGCTCCTGGAGATTCCAGGCATGCCTGCATTTCCTCGGATGTCACGTGCTGCAGTGCAAACATGGCTATGCTAGGTTAATTACACAGAGCACACAAAACCTTGCACTCTTCCCAAAATCTATCATACTTAAGCAAAACCATTATTGAAGTTGCTTAAAAATAAAAAAAAAAAAAATATATATATATATATATTACCTCTTTTTCTTTTTTTTTAAGATTACAACACACAGAAATGTTTTCTTAAATTCACTGTATTTGGGTTCCTGGAGCCTAAATATGTTATTCGTTTGACTGAACTCTTACACAAGAGTAATGAAAGAAATATTATTAGAAAGCTGTCTGGTGGGATAGTAAAGCAAAGACAATGAACACAGACTTGTATTGTGAGTCGCTACAATTCCTCGAGTTAAAATAACTGACCTTTTACGATAAACAATGCTCCATTTATCAACACTTGCTGAATCACTCATCAGATTCAGCTGTTCCGTTGTGACCGTGTTGTCAACTGACTTAAAAATCAAAGACATCAACACAAGATAAAGCAAAGGAAACAGTTAAGTGCGGTCAAAACATATTCACAAGAAGAGAAAATGGTGAGTAGAAAAGTGGGGCATTCTTGCTGCACTGGAGATGAAAAGATGTGCTGGGGGGGAGGGGGGGCTACTAACAGACCTCTAATGTGCACACATGCATATGCTGCCGTGTCCTTTTTTCCACAGACCTGTTACTGCTTCATATGTTATTCATCGCAAGCATGAGCATGACACATGCATGCGTGCGGGCTGCTTTGTTGTCTCCTAAGAACCCTGCTGTGCCATCTATTGACCGCTCTCATCTAATCTCTCAGTCGCACACATAAACATTCACCCGTCGCCACCGATGTTAGAAGCCTGAAACTAGTCATGTGGCACAATGCACACATTCAACCTGTGTTATATTGTGTTTGCTCAATAACCAATTAGTCAACCATGACCGTGTAACATTGTTACATCCCAAGTCCCTCACATCTGAAAAAAGATGCTCCTCAATCAGAACTAAAGCCATTGTTCACACAGGTGGCCCTGACCCCTCGCACCCCATTTTCAGTAACCGCTACGATGCATTGACCTGGAGACTACCTCATACAGCAATTCACACACACACAATGTTTTCTCTGTACTTTTACACAGCTGTGTTCTTTGGAGGGGAATAGTCCCAGATTCCAGTTATCCGTCCCAGATCTCTTATATCCGTCCATGGCTGAATTTTTGTTCAACATTGAGATCACTTTTAGAGTATTTAGTTTTTTGGGAACTGGGTTGCTTACTTTAAAGTGACAGAAAACTGCTTTCATGTTCACTGCTAATTAATAATAATTAAAATAAATGAAAATTGATTATAATATATACCATGTTTTGCCTGAATAGCAGCACAAGTTAGACAAACCAAGAACTGATGTGCGCAGAAACAAGAGGAAAATTAACAGCAAGCATTGAAGCAAGACTTCCTTCCTAAAATGTTGACATACTTAATATCTTTATAGGAATTTGGCAGTAGATGTGCGAGATGAATACAAATATGATAAAAAACTGAATAAAATTAGCATTTATCTGTGGATACTGTCACTATACGGACTGTAACATTATATAGAACACCATATTCAGCAAAAAGACATAATCAAATACAATATGATTATAGTTTGCTGGCATATGAGGACAAGAAAACATGTTTCTATAACATTCAGTGACTCTGGCTAATGGTAGGCAAATCAATTATGTGATCAATGAGGAAGAGAAGAAGACAACAAAGCAATTTAGATAAGTTGAAAATGATTATTCAGTCAATGATAACTTTAGTGATCAGGAAACTCAAAGCGCTGAGCTCTGTGATACTAGGCCTCGTTATTGCATAGTACGCATATTTGTATTTTATCAAACAGCAGGTTAATGTTGTATGTGCTGGCACTGAAACACAAATTTGTTTTAGAAATATGTGTGTTTGCAGAAAAGGTATTATCGTCTGCACTAATAGTGGGCCAGCCGTCTCACTAAAGCTTTCATCATAACCAAAAGAAACCTCTCTGAGTATCACTGATTACGATTCCTCGTTTAAAACACAAACTTGTCGGTTTGTTTCAACTGTGGCATTTCAAGACTGATTTAATCCAGTACTTTAAGTGGTGGGTTATTTAGACTGATATATTGTTTATTTGCAGCATTTTTTACGGTTATGAAGATTGAAACCAGAGAGACATCAGTTCACCATCAAACTTTTCTGCTATTCAGAAATGCACTCCATAGTTTAGAGATAGTCATCAATCAAAGTTGTCTGGGTTGGGAGGAAATATTCCCCAAATGGAACCAAATGTTTGCACGCTGGAGCCGTGTAGATGAGAAGCAGTCATGTGAAGAGTATGCCAGACACCATCATGGTAGTGCTTCAGCCACAAGTGCATTAATGTACTGTTTTAGCATAGACTCTTGAGCCCTTAGGCTTAACATTCTTTCATGCATTGGTGCCACATCTTGTAAGATTACAAAAATACAAGGTGCTTTACATTAGTTATCATAAACTCTATCCGTCAGAGACACTTTGAGCCTCTAAGTGTGTGTATGGGAGAGGGAGGGCAGGGAACAAAACAAACACTGCTATACTAAAAGGGGATTGGGGGGCACTGGGGTAAACCACAATAAAACTAAGGAACTAAGCCGATTTCAGTCAACCCTCTTGTTTTCATGCCTGGACTTAAAGTTCCCTCTACAAAACAGGGTCCAGCGTGGAGATGGTCTCACCAAAACAGGGCATTCCACGGCTCACTTGATTATTCCTACTTCCTGCTTGCAGAGACGCTCCCAACAAAAAGGAATCAACAAGAAAAAAAAAATCCTGTCAACAAATCAGACCGAAACTAGACGCTGACTGAGTGCCCGGGTTTCCCCACACACACAAAACAAAACTGAGCTTTGTGTACGTCCAGAGCAGCTCTGGGTTGATATTCTGAATGCATATTAAAACAGCATTTATATTAAGTGGTAAAATGCAGTTTCTTCCTATAAATGTAGTTTGTGTCTTGGATGAAGATGAGAGTTTGCAGTATGGGACGATGACACATCGGAAGCCACAGGAACAGAAAGTACACAGAGGCTGAGGATGTAAGGGCTATCAGGTTTCGGAGTGATAGATAGAGGCCTTCAATGGCTGCGTGTGGCCAGCAGATAAAGGGCAGCATTTGTTTGTGGTTGGTTTTAATGCCATCCCAGATGACCTTTTCCCCCACAGGGACATCAGCACCTTGACAGATTAGCCTCAAAAGGACCATTTGTGTGACAGAGGTTGCCGTTTCTGAGCTCCTGTATGAGCAAAAGGTTCAGCAACAGCATCCTATACTAAATATATGTCACTGGAGAATTTAACCAGCTGAAACACAACCTGTTGAAAATGTGCAAATGTAACAGACAGACAACCTATGAGATAAAATCCTCCTACATTTATTTTAAAAAAGCATCCCAAAAACAATGAGAAAATTAAGATTTCTACATGCGTTACTGCACAGCAAATTGGATATTTTGGAGTTTTGGACGTACAAAATTACAGTTCATTGTGTTCTTTTTGATTTACCTAAATTAGACAAAATGATGCATCTTAAGACAAAGATGATTTTGCTTAACTGAGGTGGAAAACTTAATTTGCTGCTTAATACCCACAGGAGAATTTAGCTAATGTCAAATGTGGCCATCAGCCACTTTGCCCATCTGACAGACAATACAGGTTGCTTCTTGCTTTGCATCTTAGTTTTATATTAAAGATTTAAGTGTGTCATTCCCTGTTCCTGGAAACACACTACATGCTTGTTACCTTTTCTGTTTCTAAATGTTTCTAAAAACTAGCTGCTGAGAGGATGAAGCCAACACAAAAACATAGTTGAACAAAAAAGAGAAAATTGGTACAGTGTTTCAAAAAAAGCTGTCGCCTTGCACATCTTGTCTCTGTGTACTCAATGCCTGTGGCCAACAGAGCTCCCATCCTATCACAGTGCTCCAGCAAGGCATGCGGTACAGCCACAGACTCTCCCCTATTGCAAACAGCTGCCACAACCATCACAGCCATCAATTATTCACTGGGGCTTTGCCTTCTTGTTTACCTTTGAGGTTGGCAACCAAGACCAGAGTGCATGGGACACTGGTGTGTAACAGCGGCATGAGTTTACCAGCGTTAGGTCTAAATCACGCTGCCAGAAGAGAAGCAGGGAGTCACTGGACGCATGTCATGCCACATCTGAACAGAAATGCTACTATGCTGAAAGTCAATAGGACCACACATGGTTGGACCAACAACATTATAATAATCAGTAGGGATTATGGGTTATGATCTGACTTTTTCACCCCTGATATCTACCTACCTGGGCTTTGTTTCTTTATACCGTATGCCTCACTGGATGGAAGTGACTGGGATCACTCTTTTTGGGTGAGACAACATCAGTGATAAACATTGCTTTAACTTTAACAATATTAACGTGGATATAAGTGAACTGATTTGTTTTCATTGAAATAATAATGTACTAAATAATACTAGACTAGCCCATTGTTACAGATAACCGATCCAGCTATTTCAGTCAGTATCAGACCGATTGGTTTCAGTGCATCTCTACTGGGGATAGGTAATTTACTATTTGATAATTACTAGGAACTATTTAATACGTTTTTCAAAGATCGTTCGCCCCATCAATTTAAAGTTTTGATTAAGCTTTAAGCTGTATTTGCTAATGTATTCTGGTCCAAGCCAATCAAACATCTTGTTTTTGTCCATCAGACTCCAAAATTCCAAAAGTATTACATTTACAATATATGAAAATGAAGTATGAGCAGCCGGAATCAGAATGTTTTGCATTTTGTTTTCTTTATTACTTGAAAACAATTAAATTGACAACCTAAATCGTTGTTGATTTATTGTAGATGAGATTCATCAGGCAAAAATTGAATACTGAGGGCAAAAAACAAACAATTGCTAAATTTCAGGGGCATCGACGTTTAGGAATTGTTTAGCAATAAAGCAGGTTTACATACTACCAACTGTCCTTGTGACAGTGATGTGTTTTGCACTGGAGGCTTGACATAACCCAGTTAACATTGCTGCCATTTTCTAGGAAGAACATGATTTCTCAAAGTGAAAGAGAGAGAAGGAGGGAGGATGTGCAAGCTTGTCAGATAGAACAAAGCAGAAGATCCATCTACACCACACACGTCTCCGGGGGACCATCTCTTAGCTCTGTGACCGCTTCTCTCACTGCTTCTTTCCCACCTGCCCGCATGTCAGTCCAGACTCTGGTGTTCATGGTTGGATGGATGGCCCCAACACCGAGAGCCCCAGAGGACCAGGGATCAGTGGAGCTCAGCTCAGCTCCCTGATCACTTCCTCCAGTGGAGGTGCCAGCGCTCTCCCCCTTCTCCCGTTAATCCATCTCCGGAATGAAATACACCCCCCACTACCACTACATACTCACTCTCAGTCACCTCCCATTACCCCTCTGTCCCACCAGATTGGGGGGAGGGTGGGGGGCAGGCAGGATGTGAGACCAGCTGGTCATCAGCTCAGACAAAGAAACCTGCTGAATGTGCTCTTGCATCAAAAAGAAAACCCAGATCTCTCACGTTGCTGTTTCTTCATGGCTTCACCCGCTCTGGGTCACTTTTCGGCCACTGTGTTACAGCCTGATTACAGAAGTTTAAAAAAAATATACTTCTGTTTTTCTCATAGAGATGGTCCAATACAATCAGGATGGGGTAAAACTGAATTTTATAGCCACAAACCGAAGTGATCAAAACAAAGGCCTACTTAAGATGCATTTCACTTTGTGAACAATACCTCCGCACTTTACCAAAGCAGGAAAGAGGAGAGCAGAAGAGTGAGAAAGAGCTGCGCTAGAGGAACGATGTGGGTTTTACCGCAGAGAGGCCAGTGGCAGGTGTAATTTATCTTTGGGCCTAGCCTAGTTCAGCCAGTCGCTGGGGAGAGACAAACCAGGGGTCTCCTATAGAGTTAACTGGAAACTGCAGAACTCAAGTACAATGGAAGGACACGGTGTAAAGTGTACATGTCCTAGAATTCTAAGGCAAACTTCCATCAGTGGGCACAAAACTTTTGGCTTCAAAGCCCTGCCAGGATGCATTTCTCTCGAACCTTTATTAGAAATAGTAGATGGGTTGAACACCATTCATTTTCAGTTCGACTGCGCCATTCTTAATCTTCCATAAGATGATAACAAAGCCATAGAAAACTAAGATATAAAATAAAATGCTCAACTATTCAAGCTTGAGTAAACAATAGCAGAACTATTTTCAGCAAGAGCTGAGGGGGGGGGCTTCGTTTCGGGTTTTTCTTGACCCAAGGCTGAACTTACACAAGGGACTAAGGAGAAAAGCACTTAGATTTGTATCAGTTCATTGATGTGCTGAAAAAGAAACCCAAATGGCAGAAAAGCAGATCCCAGAGGAAGCGCACTGAGAAGCACTGGCGTGTATGGGTCACAACTGTGGTGCTGAGGGGCATTTTCACAGCCGGATGAATCCCTAATCTGCCCTTTAGCCACAGATCTGTTAGCACACACACACACAGAGGGCACAGGTGACAGCTGAGGATTAAAAACATTGCATAGTTATCCTACACATTTTATCATGAACACATACTTCCTTTTATTTCAAAACAACACAATCTCACATTCCCATTTCGAACATAACATGACGTCCAATTAGTAGTGTTACTTCTTTAAAATGTAGATGCTTATAGCAATCATTGATTTCCTCACAGCCTACATATTGGATGCAACTGTTCTCATTTTTCTGGTTGTGGCAAGTGTTGGCGCAGAAATTCAGAACTGCAACATATCAAGGATAACTGGAAGGTCTCATTAGGTAATAATGCAGGGAGCAACATGTATAAAACCTGTTTTGCAAAGTCTGATGGGGACACACCTATCAGGGATTTGTTCCCTATTTCAGCAATGGAAAAACCAAGACAAAAGCAAGTTTATATACTCGGTGTGCATGTGTTAGAGACATTTTGGTGCCTACTGCACCTGCAGCCCATCTGGTTCCTTTTCAGCAGGTGTCACTGACCTACAAAAATCTTTAAAAATGATCATTACAGTCAAGATATGCTTGCAGAATAAATGTACGCCTGGTCAAGGGTAGTGAAATGCACACAAGAAACACAAAGAGCCATGACATTGGATATGGGATGGGGAGGGGGCAATCAGACTTGTGAATGGACTTCTTTGTAACCCGTCATGGGATTTGAGAATGGCTAAAAAGATAATTCCCTCTTCCTCTACATGATCTTTGAGGCAGGGCTTGTTTTTCACAGCAGCAATGAGAAACTCTGATTGCTTTAGGTCAATCTCCTCTGCTACAAACACATAAGTATAGGGAATATATGTGGATTGTAGGGCATGTACTTTTAACCAGACTATCACAACCAATTCTACAATAATTGACAGAAAAATTGAGCAACCAGCAACACCCGTCAGAATCAAGGGCCTGCGAGTCACAGAGAGTAACCAATATTTTTGTAATTTCAATGATCAACATGGCTCCATTAAAACTAAAGAAAAGTGTATGTTCCAATAGCAAAACAAAAGATCTATTGCAGACTATCTGAGATAAGCCTTGGTGCAATGAGAAAACAGAGCTCTGATGAAGCATTAAGGGCTAAAGATGTATGAGGGGAATTCCTTACCAGCTGCCTACTTAAAAGGTTTCGCTAAATTAATTCCATACACATAGCCATACTTAATGCTATTATTTCATGTATTATAACCACTAGCTAGATAGGATCTTACCCTAAAATCTGACCGAAATTCTATTCTAAATGTCTTTTTCTACAAACCTAAAATGTTGTAAATGTGGTTAAATGGAGACATCATTACCGCAAAGAGTATAATCTAAGATTGGTGGGCAGTGCGGTGGGGGTGAGTCACAGCAAACTTAAGAAACTGTCAGGATGTCTAAATCTCCATCTGTTCACTATGTTAAACCCCTACCAACACAATCTAGACCTATCAACCCCCAGCGGCAACAAACACTAAATGCCACTAAACATCAGATAAGCTTTATTTGCCATCATCAATTTAAAATGTTTTAAGGATTTACTTGCAGTAACGTTTGTGTGTATATATATATATATATATATATATATATATATATATATATATATATATATATATATATATAAAAATAACTGTTTGATTGATTGTTTATAACAGGTGTGAAATGTCATGTATGCTTTGTTGGTGCATCATGGATATTTAAGTTGGAGACTATTAACTTTTTAAGGAGCCCGGGGAAGAGCCTGGTGCTCGAGGCGTTACTGCAAATAAATCCTTAAAACTGGAGCTCATTTGGTGCGTGGCAGCCGATGCCACGAGACATGGAACATACATGGGATGAACTGATGACCAAAAAATGACTCAGGATTTTACACAGACATCTAAAAACGGACTGACAAGTAAGTCCACTGACTCATTATCTGAACTGAATACATAGCGACAGGGAAGGAGCACACAAATGGATAATGGCTTTCGGACACTCACTCACTTATGTGCTGATTATGATAATGATATTCATCATACAGTCAGTGCCCTTGTTCCCAACCCTGTATGGGCCTGACCTCTTACACTGCTCCCTCGCTGAAGCCCCGCTGACTCCGAGGACCAGAGAGGGCCCATATGCTTAGTGTCTGCACGCTACGCATTCACCGCGACCACACGAGACAGTCTGTCACCACGCATTTATGTCTCCTGGTTGAAGCCTGCACCGCACAGAACCTGTGTTGGTTAGCCGTCTGTGCCAGAAGATATGGGTGCATCTGTCACTCAGTGTTTCAGGATCGTGCAGCAGTTTCAATGTGGATTCTGACATGTATGAACTAAGTGGAGAACAAGCAGTGTCTGAGTTTCAGAGTTTGTGCCAAGAAAAAGGCCTAACTACACTGAAGATGGGTCAGCAGCTACTGTATGTGTCTTCACGAGCGGCTCTCGGTCGATCTGTGACAAAACTGTGAAGCAAAGAGCCAAGTTTGTGTCCCAATGGTGTTTATGCGCAATTTATCAAACCAACTCAGGGAGGGCTGATCTAGAAAAAGTACTCTTGTCAAACCAAAGGGATTGTTCAATTACACAAATGCAAAAATTGCCAGGCGAATAAGTTACATTGTTTCTGATTCCCAGAGGGTAACAGGCAGTCCTGTCAACACTTCAGCCTCCATTGAACTTGACTTGTTAACAATTTTCATTAGTGAATGTGCCACTTGCCCCTTTCACCACTAAGCTAAAAGCTATGAAACGTGACACTGACAATGTCTATTACTGGCCAGTCTATTCATTCAAACTCTGTGCTCCATCACAACCACAGTAAATGCTTTGTCCTAATAATAAACAATGCCTTGAACTGAAAACATGGAGAAAGGCAACCGAGCGAGTGCTTTGTTCCACATCTCTGGAGAGCTACAGGGAAAACTGACCAACAGCAATTCTGACCCCCTTAAAATAAACCCTTTGGCCATGCAAAGAGAACTTTTTGTCATATTTCAAATAGTGGGTGTGGGTGGGGACATCCTTACAATTCATTCCACGCATGCCTTCCCACACTGCATCCAGTCCAACTGGCCAGTGTTGCCTTTACTCAAGGCAGCATGTTTGTGCGCCAGCTGTTTTGTAAGTCGCTCTCAATATGTAGCATATCCACCTTGCATCCCATCATCCTTTGACATTTATCTTCACACAACCATTCTTCTTGACACTGATATGCAAGGATTAAGTGCATTATCTAGTTGTAACATCTTGTGTCACGTTTGGAGCGAATTTTATCATTGCTAGACAGTGAAACACCGTTATCCACCTTAGTGTAAAACAAATGTACACCTGCTATCTTGCTGTCATTGTCCATGCTGTTATAGCACTGCGAGGCAGAATGGCCAAACCGATGTCCAAGGAAACAAGAGAGGAGGTACTCTTTCTGAGAAGGAAGTAGATGAGCAGGTGATATCATGCAAGATATGTCACCAGAAGCAGCCTTTGCTTTTAGTTATGGTCACTATGTGTCGTGTTGCAGGGTGAATTTTACATAAGGAACCAATTGTGTTTTATAGCCAGTCGAGTCTGTACAAACGACATACATTGCTGTGTGACACAGAGAAGACTTAAAGCATGCATAGTGCAAACATACCTTTGGTAGCTCTTTGAGTTGGTTGGCATCGAGGAGAAGCTCTTCCAGGCTGCGGCTGTAGCGGAAGACTTCATCGGGAACTGTCTGCAAGTTGCAGTGTCGCTTGTCCACCGACTCGACGTGGCGATTGCAGCGCCACAGGGGAATACACTTCAGCATGTCCGGCCGCCGTGGGGGATCTGGTCGCCGGTGCTACTGAAACCTCCGCATCGGAGGGTGAAGGTCGGCGGGAGAGAGTGGGGGCTATCTTGTGGGAGTGGGCTCACCCAATGTCAAAAACACTCACTGTGTTTCCCAAGACGATCCCGAACCGGAGGCCGAAATCCACTTAAAAAAAAATAATCCCTGCGATCTGTTAGCGATATTCCCAGTTTCGGTTCAACTGTGACCGTCAGCTTCCTCCTCGCGTCATCCACCCCGGAATTACAATTAACATAAACATAAAAATGAAGAAGTCCCGCTTGGCTTTGAAATGTTTCCTCACTCTCCACACACTTCTTCACAGAGACGGTTAGCTTGTTTTGCTACCGCCACATCCCCGTGTTAAGTCCAAAGCTTCTGCCGCGGCTAGCTGAACAACATGACCCAGCTATACGTTAAACGGTGCGTCAAGTATCCTCGTCATGAGTGGTGACGGCCGATACAGCCACTTGACTTACGACACAGATGAGTTACTACCGCAAAAAAATGACCTAACATATGTAGTATGGCTGCGCAAGGATGTGCTCGTCCTCACCGGCTGTGTTGTTAGCAAGCTAGTTAACATTAGCTAACGTAGCTGACTTGAACGCCTTTGTGCCTTACCGCCGTTCGCTAACTAACCGTTAGTATGACGAAGGTTACGGAAAACACTTTCTCAAGAGGACAAACGTGTGTAGCGGCGACATCCCGGTAGACGTCAAATAAACTGCCCGCTGACTGTTGTTTTCATGCGACAAAAGGGTAAAACGCCAGGCGCAGGAGCTTCAGCAACAGCCGCGCATCCCTCCCCTCGTTGAGCCGATTTTGATAGAGGCAAGCCGGTTTGTCGTGTGGGGGGCTGGGCTAACTGAGCTGGAGCGGCAGAGGCCACACGTTAACGTTACTCGTGACTCTATAGCTCCATCTAACGGCGGGGAAAATATCATCAACTGTCAGTTTTTTCAAAGCTTTTTTTTTTTTTTTTACATTTCATCATGCTTAATTAGTTAGAAAAGTGTGAAAGAATATTGTCATATGACAAGGAAATGACACTTACATTAGCATGCGTCATTTCCTTACGTTGACTTCAACAGTAATGTGCCGCATCACCAGAAATGGCAGGGGATACTGTCTTTCGGATGCTGTAGTTGCCTAAATGTCGACGCTAGAGAGAATATACTGTTATCACAACCTAATGAATACATTGATATCAACCATAGATTGTCAGGAAGGCTGGATAACGGTGTAAAGTTAGGTAAAATTCTGCGAAGGCGAATTCTGGAGAGCCCCCATGACTTTCACCTCCAGAGGTCTGGATGAAAATGGTTTCTATGGGAACCGACGAGTCTCCACTTTACAGGTGAGGCCACTTTATGATAAGCCCAAGCCTTCACATTTTCGCTATACAAGACAAACTTTAATTATGTTGCTTCTGCAGAAAAGCAGGTCTTATTAAAAAAAACCGAATGGGCAAAGGTAAGCATTTGTTCCCAGTATAAAATAATCTGCAAACTACAAACCCATTGTGACAAGTTTTACAGGTTCAAAGACTATGGCACTATACAGGGAAACTGCATTTGTAAATATTGATCATGGGTAGTTTGATCATTTGTTTCCCCTGTACAAACACTAAAGCAATGGCAGTTGAGAATATATTCTATGTACGTTTTTAACTTATGAATCAAATACTCTGCACAAAAGAAACACGGAAGCAGGTTTACAAATGTCAAAATTAAAGGAATCTTTATTCATAACCAAATGCATCACACTTTTTGTGGACAAACGATAACCTTTAAATCGTAGAAAGAAAGGGTTTACAGCTCCTGGCATTTTTAATGGAGGAAAAAAAATGGAAGGAAAAAAAAAAGGAGCTAAAGCAGGAAAACAAACGTGTTACAAGATTGGGTTACAAAAATTTAAAACCAGAAAAGGCGTCTTCACAAATAACAAAGCAGAACTCTGACAAGTAAATATTTTTTATGACCCCCCCAGCCCACAATGGGGCATTTTGACATTGATATCAACAGCAATTTAAAAAAGAAATAAACATAATTACAAGAGGCCCGTATCTCTAGCTACAATGACTGTGGCTGAAATGAGTTTGGGTGACAGGTTTAAGGATGGGTGCTGGTAAACCATTTATGACACTTTATGCAGAGAGGTCACTGCTATTGAACCGGTCTTGGTCATACACCTCTGCGACAACTTTGCGACCTCCAAACCAGCGGTCATTGAGGGCCTGGATGGCTTTGTTCATCTCCGAGGCCATGGAAAACTCTACAAAGATTTTGACAATGATATCTGCATCCTCTTCTTCGCCTTGCTTTTCCTGGTATATGATGACTCTGTTGACGGAGCCAAACTTCCCGCACTCTTCCGTCACCTCACCCTCAAGGTCATCGTCGATGTCCTCTGGTCCGACCATATTTCGAAGCACCATCACCGTGGACTGGAGAGGGATAAGGCAAGCAGTTCACAAGTAAAAATCTCTTTGATAATAACATTTGAGTAAATACAACCTTCCGTGAAGAGAATTAGTTTCTTTCACCCCATTATCTCCCAAAACTCACCTCCGATTTTCTAAGCAGTTTCTGCATCACCATATGTCTGGCACTGCTGCCTGAGATGCTCATGTGTTCTTGGTCGCTTAACATCTCCTGCCCTGTACCATCCTGCAGCATCTCCTCTTTCTCTTCTTTCCTCTCTTGTTGGTTGGAGCCACCAGCTTGACTAGACAGGACTGGCGGCGATGCAAGCACAGGGTTCACAAGACCAACCTGGGGAAGCACTGGTATGGGAGGACGCACTGGAGTCACACCTTTCAGGGAATGGCAGACATCCAGTCAGTGACGTCATGTGAAAAGTAAACACCAACTTATTTCTTTTTTGAAAAGAAAGAAACAAGCAAAGTCTTCGATTTATGTGCTTATTTGACCTGATAATCAACCAAACCTATTATGGCTTTAGTTAAATTTAATATTTATATTATATTTATATTACTTGATACCGCTACAGTGGGCTAAGATAAAGCCATCATCTTTGATTATTTATCCATTAGTACTATAATTGTAAGCAGGAATGCATCATCTGGCTGTACCAATTGGCAAGACACTGTATTTGTGATCCGCCCAAGGATTCCTCATTTAGCAAATCCTACCACAGAAATCATTCAGTGCCTTCAGAGATTGCAAACAGACTGACAATGCCTTCTTCAAATAGCATCCATGTACTCATGTTTTAAGGACCTAAAGACAACGAGGGAGCTTTAAGTCCTTTCCACAAAAAGGAGGTTATGTTTACACCCACCACTTATTTTCAGTCTGGATTTCAATGACATTATATTATCAATTGTAAAAGAAAGTGAGCAGTTTAGACCTTTTAAATGGTAGCAAGAGTTATAAAATAAGTTAAATTGCATTGCATGCAAAGCTTTATGTTTTAAATATTTTAAGAGCACAATTAAGAATTATTAAACTCTTGCTTTTATAAAAATGAGCACTCACTCATGTCTTGGTACACACCTGTGATGACCCCTGGTGCCTGGGCAGCCATAACAGCCTGAGGTATTCCCATTTGCTGACCAAGAAGTTGGGGCGCAGCTAATGCCCCCAGGACTGATGCCCCGGCTACAGCCTCCTTAAGAGAGGGGGGCCGAAGACATTAGGTAAGGGAAACACACAGAGCACAGCACAAGACAGCACAGTCAACGATCACACAGCATGGCGTGAGGACCTTAACCTTGCCTCTTTTTAGTTTGAGGTCACATTACATCAGTACATATATACTATACTACAAACATACTTCTTAGCAACACATACATATACAGCAGTAATGTTAGAAAACATTTCAACCATGACACATACCACAAGGAACACAACTGTCTGGTTAATCACCGTGACTGTTCACGATGACGACAAGCTGTCAATGTGTTTGTGTTAACTAAGAGAGAGAAGACTCTTAGTAGTGAATGGGAGGAGCTTTTGTCACTTACATTATACAATGTACACAAGACAAAAAAGGTTAATATATATATTCAGATTCTGTCTTGACCACATTAAACTGGATTTAATAAAATGATGAAGCCCAGAATGACTCATACTTTAGGGCTGCTAAATTGACACTGTCTGGGCAACTACTGTTTTCATTTGATCCCTACAAACTGGGCTTCTCCCAGTCACCTCAAAATTATTTGTTGCCCATATTATCTGTGCTTTTTTGTGTCAATTCTAGCTAGTTCTGGGTTATATTTACCTGGAAGGCCATTAAATCCCTTTGGAAGGGATTCATACTTGCCTGGGCCGTTATCTTAGCAGTGGCCGCCGCTGCTGCCACAGCTGCAGCAGGCGGCAGACCACCTGGGGTCGTGGGGGTCAGTAGGGGCATGGGCGGGGTCACTGCTTTGCCCACCCGTAGGTACTGACCCCCCAGGTCAAAGAGGTTCATAGAAGACACAGCATCCAGGGCTGACTGAGGCTTTTCATACTCTGTAAGTGAATAATAGTAGTAGTAAATAGCGGAGCAATTGGCAACACAAAGAGCACGAGCGAATGACGGCCCTCCAGCTCACCAATGAAGCCAAAGCCTCTGTGTCGCCCTGTAGTGGGGTCTCTGGCTAACGTGCATGACTTGATCCTTCCGAAGGCTTCAAACACACTCTTGATGTCATCATCTGACAGGTCGGGGTGGACGGACGCCACGTAGATCCGATTAAAGGCGCGCGCCTCCTCTGCCAGCTGGTCAATGATGGGTTGCGCCTGACCGATGTTACTTGGCCGCCCAACCTATAGCACAGATCATACCAGCAGGGCTACTGAGTATGGGATTTATGTACCAATCCGAGAACGCTCTACCGCAAAACATCCCTACAGCACTAACTTTCGATAGCCACCGAGTTCAGTCTATGCCACTCTCCTACAATAATAGCACAAGGCTATCCTGGCAGGTATTCTCTGGATATGCAGATAAGTACATATCCATTACTATACTCATTGGACAAAGTGGTTCTGAGATTTCTTGCCCGTCTATCATTTTTATAATGGTAAGTACAAAACACTAAATTGTTTGTATTCAATATTTTAAAACAATAAGATTAAATTGTGGACAATACTTGGTAAGTTATTAGTATAAAAATAGTAAGTTCTGTGTAGATAACTTGAGTAACCTGAGCTCTCATTTTAAATTTACTACAAATTAAAAACCAGCCTGACTGTCATACAAACAGGATTTCTTAGGGATGTTCATCAGCTGAAGATGAATTTAATCACTGTTCTACCACTTTTATTCTTGATGAGTTATGTAAAATAGACAAACTAATCTTTCATAGCCTGAGTTGTGCTAATTATCACTTAATTTATAATGAAAATACAAAGCTATTTTGTAAATAACTGCGAAACTATCAAGCAAAAACGTTATTTAAAACGAGCCACCAGCTCAGCCAGTCACACTGTGCACAGTGTGCACAGTGTGACTGGCTGAGCTAGCAACAAACCGAAGAGGAAATCGCTTTAAGTGTCTCATGCTACTGCTAACGCACCCTGACAACTTCCTCTCCCTGTGACGAAAATCTAAGTGCGACTGGGATCTGTACTACAGATGGGGCGGCCAAGCAACACCAACCAGGCGCAGCCCATCATCAGCACACCTTGGACACAGAGCGACGCCACGCGCCGCTGGGCATCCTACTGGAATTGGTCACTAAAATAGTCTTGATGACATCATGGAAGCATAACACACAACACAAACGGTCTGTACACTAAACATACACACCACACACGCACCTGGGAATCAACAGACAGACAAGCAAAGAGAGAGAAATGAGTCACATATCAGTAATTTCACAATTAATTTAAGTACCACAAATGCAGTTAATTAACAAGTTGACTCATCTGAAATAATGAAAAGGTAGATATTAAATTATTTCCCTTTGTCCATGTGTACCTAAGATCTTGAAAGGTAATTGTATCTTGAGACAGCATACCTTAATGTTTCTCCCCCCCAACATGACTGAATTCATCTGCTCCAGAGCCAGCTGAGCAGCTTCTGGCACGTCATACTCCACAAAGGCAAACCCCTAAAGTCAAGACAAAACGCAAGAAAAGCAGAACATATATGTACATGAAGAGTAATGTGGCTTAATTTTGTAATCTCCAGCATATAAATTCAGACAAAAAAGCTGAATTTAAATCCACTATTTGACACAAATTACACCGACCTTGTGTTTCATTGTAACAGAATCCCAAGACATGTCAATGCTCTTGATTGGGCCGAAGGGGGCAAAGGCCTGTCTGATGGTGTCCTCACCAAGCTCATAATATATGGAGCCCACGTACACCCGACACATGATGGCTAGGGCACGTTGCCGCTGAGCTGCCACCTACCAATCAGGAAGAACACATGATAAGCATTAGAGAGTAAAAGAAAAGAAGACAAAAACACACACACAAATAACAAAATGTGTATTTTCTATTGTAATTGCTATCCCCGCAAAATATTTAAAAGGCCAATTTCAAGTTAGGGGGTCTGGACAGGTAAACGGGGTAATCAATGGGTAGATGTTTGTGAAAAAACTACTAACATTTAAAACAGTTCTAAAATATGGATGTCACCACATGTTATTACAATATGACCTATATTCTGTCACTATTGACATATGGAGAAAAACACACTGAAGGTGATTGACATGCACAGCCCTCACAAATATTTGTCTTCAGTAACTGACCTGTAGTCCAGGGATGCAAGTAAGGTAACAAAAGTAATCTTGGAGTTCAAACGAAATCCATACAAAGCCTTGATGAGAGCATTTCAAACTTGCTTCTCAAGTTTAATGGGAGGGATGGTTTAACCACCGAAATGTTGCTGTGCTGTTTACCAATGCCATTAAGTCAGTCTGCTTCCGTTGTTTCATTCTATTACCAACAAAATATAACATATGCCTCATTCCTGACATATAGTCAGTTGACTTGTTCACTGACAGAAAAACTTGACTTTGAGATGGCCATAAAGATCCTTGTCCCAGCAGTTCCCTCATTTTGGTCCTTCAAAAAGGAATTGCTATCCCTCTTTCATCCCATGCCAATAACTTTCAGTATTTAAATCGAGCAAATGCATATTCTTCAAAGAGAGATGACTCTTCTGACATTTGTAAACCATTTAAAAAGCCCATTAACAGCCAAAGAGCCTTAGTTATCTAATACTAATGCAAATGATCTGAATGTGACTCAAGAAAGCGAATAATTCTAACAGCATTCATTGATAAAAGGATTACTGAAATGGTCACAGGCACACTGGAAGTGGAAGGTTTTCTTATTAAATATGCACTCTTTGGTTAGATAAAAAGGCAGGGATTGTTGCCAAAGCAACCATGAAAAGACGGGTAACAGTCCTCTTCCATTGGTAATGCGCACAGAAAAATAATTTAATAATCTATTGACCGATTGTAAAGGTGAGAGAGGATCTCCAAAGCCCATTGTCACTGCTGCCATCTGAAAGACAGTAAAGATGAAAAAAGTGCTGAAAAGTAGGTTAGATATCCCTTAGCTTTGCTCAAATATGTCATTACTTTTCTAGATAGACAAAAGTCATTAGACTAACACCACATTCAAACCCTCCCTCTAAACATCATACAGTTTGGGGAGTTGCCTCCCCTGTCTAAATTATAAAACCACACGGAAATAAACATTAACTCTTTAAAAGTGCAGAACATTTAATATAATAATGTCTTCTCGATGGCCTTCTCCATCTGAAAAAGAGCAGCGATAAAAGCAAGGGCACATGGTCTACACGTGTGGTCTTTTTCACAGCATTGGGGAGAAGGGAGTAACTCTTCCAAGAGAGCTTTAACAAAACCGACATCTGAGTCGAGAGATGTATGCAAGTATGAATTACTAATATAGAAGAACACTAAGATATTCTGTCTAGTATGAAATCTCAGACGACACGTGCATTACAACTTTGGCAGACTACCAAATCATTTTAGGCGTCTCACCTGCAGGTTGGTGAGCTGCTGTTGCTGATGGGCGATGGTCTGCTTCACCAACACACTCTTAATGCTTTGTTCCATGGCATACTTCTTCGCCTGTAAAAGAATAAAAACATTACATTTAACTTACTCATATGAACAAACACTTTAAACCAACATGTTACTTTTTCATATTGCACCTTTTCCAGCAATATCTGCATTCATCTTTTGAAATAAAATCTGATTTCTCAAGTCCTCTAGACCAATTGTGCATGTAAATTTAATTATTTACTTTTACAAAATTATCATTAAATGTACAAATAGATAGATAGAGGATATCAGGGGTTCCTACCCTCTGAAGTGCCTCCTGCTGCTCTGGGGTGAGAGGCGGCAGGCCAAGCTTGGAACCTGTGCCCTGTCCATTCTCCATCGTCAGAGCTTCACCTCCCTGCAACTCAAAAACAGAAATTATTTAAAAATTAATTAAAAACAATAATATTAAAAAAAAAGAGTATGGAGCACTAACACCTGCCTGTATGTACAAACTACGTTTTCCCAGTTATTGCTATCAGAAGTCACATCACCGTACACAACACATTTAACACGCTATTATTAAATATGCTAGCATATATAGGACATACACCCGGATTTAGACCAGGTGGGACCGGACGAACTCCTTACCTACGCAACCCGCTAATCGCTGGGTCCACCAGACTGAGACAGGAAAGCCCCCAAGGGGAAGAGGACTGACGGGGAAGCTTTAACAATTCAACAAATTCTAGGGGAAATAAAAAATGCCTTCAGACTAACAATAAGAGAAACAGGCAGCTAGAATTATTTTCACATTTTTTCGTCACATAGCCAGTCCATCTTTGATTAAATTTTAATCGGCTAACGTTGGCGTGATGCAAATGGATGCTAACGATTGTCCTCCTAACGTAAGCTACAATTGCTATGTTAAGTAGCAACAACGGGCTAAGGTTAGACCTTAGCCGAAAACGTGTATAGTTAAAGTCGATATGAACATTCACTACGAACTATCTATATTACACTTAAATGATCTTAACTTGTCAAGGATTACAAAAAAGCATGATATAACGTGCAAGGCCTGGTTTCTACGAAGCTAGCGTTATCTTTGTTGCTAGCGCGAGCTAACTGGTGTTAGCTAGCGTAAAGCATTCATTACTATGGCGCGCGAAGCAAGCCGTATGTTCCCCCAGTGACATACGTTATCAATTCACAGCATATTTTACACGAAATGCAGTCTACCAAGCATCACGAGTTACTTACGAAACCGCCACTTTAGCTGGGAAATGTTAATATGCCTCTTTATCAAGTATTTTATTTACCGCAGTCTCCGTAACCGCCATGAAGCACGCCTTCTTGGAGAGGCCCACACACTCCTCAACGCTCGCGAGACTTACACGTATTCAATAAAATGTATCGCGATAGCGGAAACGTCGCGATACTAAGGGCGGATGTATGTTTGAGCACAATCGTTCAACTGTGAAATGGTCTCTCGCGGTTAGAGTTAAACGTGTTAAAAATATATGCATTTTTACTGCAGTTTTTTAATCAAAAATACTGTATTGATGTATATGTATGGTGCCCCATCCGTGTTATTTCCACATTTTGTTATTCATGTTGGTAACTGTTAACCAGACATTTAATTACATTTTGTTTATTTGATAAAGGATAAATGTTGTGTATGTTACCTCACAGAAATAAAAAAGTATTTATTTCGTACTTACCTCCAAACTTAAGCATGTGCACCAAAAAATAAATAAAAAAATCTACTGTTTCTTCGCTGAATTTTACGTTGTAACTGAGTAACACGGTATACATTTAATACATATCAAAATACTTTGCTATCATTATTACCAATAAACTGAAGTAGTAAAAATCAATACTTTCTTGAAATTAGTTAATGTCAACATCAAAATATACTCAAAGCATACTGAGATATGTCTAATAGTGGTGATCTCACAATAATCAACATCAAATTGTAAACCAATGAATCCAAAATAATTTCAGACATAACCAACATGTCACATATTGTTTATTGTCATGTATTTAATTGCAGTAGCTACAATAGTTAACAAATGTTTAAGTAGAACACATCCAAAGGCAAGTTTTATTCAACAGGTTCAGGGGGAAATAAGTAATTGGACATAAAATAAGACTGATATGGATGTTTTCTTTTTCATGTTTGCACAGTCTAAACATTCATTTTCTTGGTCAGGTCCCCTCTGGAACTGAACTGTGACCAACAAAGGCAAAATGCAAAGTTTTGAATGGTTGCAGGCTATTGAGGCATGCAGCTTACTAGATCAAAGGAGAGCGATAGTGGCACTTCTTCGCATTGACATTCTGTCTATAAGTAAACCCCTTTTATAGCCACAAACAAATATATACACCACGGCCCATAATCAAAGAATGTCAGGGCAAATCCAGGACCCCTGTCTTCAAAGACACACTGATAAGAATGCTTGACACAGAGTAGAGTAAGTAATTCATGTAAGTAATGACTGTACAGCAGCGTATATGAAACCATGACCTTACAGACCCGGGAAAACAAATGAAGCAGAGCTAAGTGAGTTTGAATAACCAGAGGACACTGCAGAAGAGCACACAATTCACTGTTGTTTTTTTTGTTTTTGTTTTTTTACTGACCAGTTTTGTAAAAGAAAAATCCACCATTCTTTAACAGACTGCATTCTTGACAGGAAAATCTGGCCGAGCTGAAAGAGTGTATTCTATTTTTTTGTTTGTGTGGACCGAACCAAAGTTCACACTGAACTACAGTAGATGGAAACCTCCAGAAGTAAGCGTTATAATTGATTATGTAAAAGACATAAGTGCTAAAACCATACATTCTTGAAGATTTTGGGGTAGATTCTTTAAAAAAAACACCTCTTGCCACTAAAAACAAGTTCGGTGTTGGACAACATCCTCAGATGGTTTGGGAAATACAGACAAAATAAGTATATCAATAATATTTATTAACAATATGGCAATTTTTATTAACAAGTCTTAAGATCACATGATCATCACCCTTCCTCCCATTTATATAGGACTACGACTTTACTCCACAAGCTTCCCATGATGTATTCAAATTTTTGTAGACGGGTAGAAGTACAAATCAACGCATCTGATTTTACAACTAAAGAGTGACATTCCAAATTGCTAAGTTGGGCACGATGCACTTTCATTAGGACATTTTGTACATTGCCATATCAGGCACTTTGCAAGTCTTTGGCTTTCACAGGGAAAACCCTTAAGAGCACGACAGGCTAATAGACAGGCATCATCTCACTGCGCGTCACTACACTGAGGCATGGTGTGATTAGCTGTGGGAGAAGAAGCCTTTAAACCCAAGAGTGCAGTGAGTTTGTTCACTTTGAAACGGCAAAAAAAAATAAAAAATAAAGCAGGAAAAAAAACCCAGGTTTGTGCAAAGCTTCTATTGTTCACAGTTAAACATAAATAAATAAGTCAACTGAATGAGTATTAACAGTGCATGTTGGACGGAATATTACATTCCTGAAACTGTCATAAACTGAGGGCTTGTGAGGGAGAGAGAGAGGGTTTTCGCAAATTTACAATTCAAAGTCAATAATAATAACCAATCAAAGTGAACACTGGAGTGCAAACGAGGCTTATGAGCAATAAAACGTCCTTCTGAAAACATGGCGGTTGCATTGGTGTGGAAAACATGTCCGTTCTGAATAGTGGCAATACGGAAAAGCTGTCAAGTTAAGGCGTGATAGCCCTTTTTAGGCAGGGAGTTTGTCAATCATCCACTGCTTTGTGGGATTGCTGATCACAGCCATGATGCCTTCAGCGCTCCAACCAGAGGTGCCTTTGGTTCCTCTCTCAGCGCTGGCGTTCTCGCTTCCTCCCTGGGTTCATTTACTGACTGTCAAGGCCCAGCATCCTTCTGTATTTGACCCATTTTTTAATCTCCAGCTGGGTCAGTTCCCTCCGTTCCCGGCTGTGTGATCCGCCGCCCTCTCCCTTTTCTCGCCCGAGCTCCTCCGTCCGGGTCAGCTGCTGATGTGTCCCCCCCTTCCTCATTGTGTGCTCCCGGTGGCGAGCCCTCGGACCCGGTGTCGGCTCAAGGCGTCCTCCAGGAAACCTGCTACCTTCTCACTGTCCTCCTACACAGCACAGGACATTTTTAAGACCAGCTACGAGATCCCGTTTTGCCTAAAAACGCATCACTGCCAGTAAGAAACATTTATGATGAATTATGAAAAAAGATAGCTTTTATATCTACCTCGTTTATGAAGGCGTAGTGAACAAGTTCATTGGCAAGGTCTTTGGAGGTGTCAGCTGAAAGTTTCACATGAAATATTTCCGTTACAAAAATCTTTGTGAAAATGATCCTAAAGAATATGTTATGTAAGTATGGTGATTTTCTCTATTTTCCTTATGGTCAACACATTGGATATTAAAAAACTTAAAAAAACAAAACAAACACCAGAGAGACAGACTGATGCTTTGGTGGTTTTGGTCATTTCATGGGATTTGCAGACAAGATGTGATCAACGTACTTGGAAGGATGTCACAGCTGAGCTGCCGATGAAGTTTGTCATCCATCTTCAGAAACAAAGAGAGCTGAGGAGAGATCAAAAGGTCAAATTTAAAAATCAAGCTGGATTCATGTTCATCCACCATGACAGACTGAACCTTGACAGTAACTGTTGGTGCAGAGCTGCATGAAGAATTTCACTTAAAATGGTTTGGTTGCTAAGGAGCCCAGCAAAAGTGTTTATACTAAAATGGGCAAAGTACCTGTAATACCGTATGACTCACATGAGTTTTGGTCCCTTCGTCATTTGTCTCCAAATTACAGTGCATCTGAACAACCTAAAACACCAACAGAGGGAAAAGGGGTCAGAGCAAAATGGTGCAAGTTGTCTCCACAATCTTCTTTCTAATTATTTACATATTGCAGAAAGTGGACTGGAAACATTTTACTCCTCCAGGGACATTTTTACGACAGACCCACCTTTCTTGTTTCCGTCTCCTGGGGTTCAGGAGTCGGCGTCTTGACCATCTCAACCTGCTCCTGAGACAAGGAGAGGGCCCGAGGGACGGGGTGAGGCCGAGATGAGGCGAAGTTCATCAAAGGGTAGATCCCATTCCTGAAGAGGGAGAAAGGACAACACGCTGTACTTCATGCTGCGATCACATCGCTTATACAGAACGAGTCCTCTACTTACTTGACGTCCTCCAGAAACTTGTCCAGTTCCAACGGGGACACGTGGGAATATCTGCAGCACATGAAGTAACACACAGAGGAGCAGAGTGAGCTCCTTTCAAGACAAACAGCCAAACGTGTGAGGGGTGTCTGGGATTTTACTTGAGCTGGACTCCCTGTCTGTCCTCGTGTTTGATCTCCGCCATGACAGCGTTGGGGTCGAAGGACTTGGTTTTCTCCTCAACGCAGTTTTCTGGAAGCAAGTCTGTAGATGCAAGTCTGGACATTAATCATCTTTTACAACCGGCTCCTAAACTGGTCAAAACCTTTGAGTTAAGAATTTCGGCACGAAGCAGAAACACACTTTTAAGTTCAATCCAAACACTTAGAAATTCTTCTGCTGCATGCAGGTAAATGAAAGAGGAGGCTGTGGTTTGGTAAGCTTGGCGTGCGGAGGAGAGAAACTCACACTGGTTGTTGATGAGGCAGTGGGCGGCGAGCAGTTTGAGGGAGTGGACCTCGAACAAGACTCGGTGGAACAGCAGGTCGTGAGCTGTGGGACGGAGCTTGGCTTCGTGGCGTAAACAGGACTGGGTGAACTCCTGCAGAAAGCAACGACACACTGAGTCCAACGCTAACTACATGAGTTACCCGGCATCATGGCGTGTTCCTGAAACACTCGCTCTAAAACTGCACAAAGTCTCAATAGTGAGGTGTTGTCTTTATCGCTACGTTTCCGTGGTTGCACGGTTGTATATTTAAGACATGAGGTATTTTTTGAGACTCACTCTCATGGGAGGGTCTTCCAGGGATTGGCCTGCGTTGACGATGGCCTCCTTGGACACAGCAGTGTCTCCGTTGGCCTGGATCTCCAGTACCGCCATCTAGGGGTGCAAGTAATCCGTTAACACAATCGCACACAAACGCACGCCAAGGGAAGAAGCAGAATCTGTTCATCTCACCTCGAGGGCACAGATACCAAAGGAGAAAATATCTATGGCATAGTCATCTTCGCCCGCTAAAATAGAGAAAAGGAGGTGAGACACAGGAGGAAACTACAAAATACCTTATTGCAATCTAATAATTTTCCAGTCTCTGTTTTGGCAGCTCTAAAAGCAGCAACATCAAATTAAACGTCTGAGTGGAATAATACGAGTGTTTTGTGGCTTTCACTGTGGCTCCAATAATTAGATGCTCGTTATCCCTCATCTGCTACAATTACAGCTAAAAGGTCATAGACTTCCCACAATTCTCTGCTGGAAGAATCTACACTGTTAACGAAACATTTTGGTTTTGCAGTAGGAAGAGGATAATATGGAGTCTCTTGGCTAAGGAGTTGAATCATTTGGCTAAGAAGGAATGAAGATAGATTTGGGAGAAAACAAGCCACACACAAACTTCCCTCCATCACACTTACATCCACATTCTGGAGCAAAAAAATGAAGATTCCTCTGCTCGTCGCGATGTTGCCTCGCTTTACTGTGGACGCTGGCATCTGGAAATACTGGTCAGAGAAGACACAGATAGTATACATGCATTAGATTACAAACAGATGACAGATATGACAAAAAAAAACATAATCTACGAAATGATCTTACCATTGACAAAAAGCCGATGCCACACTGCGGAAAGAGAATTAAGCATAATTGATTTATTCTGTTCAGCAAAAACATTAGAGATGAATTTAGTAAATCCAGCAATGCACACTTTGAGGTTACGATACGGGCGGCATATGCTGGTTGTAGTAACATAAAAAGCCCCGCGGGGAGCAGACCTGAGCCGATCTTGATGAGGCCGTTGTGCTGAATGAAGATGGTGTCGCACGTCATGTTGCCATGAATTATTGGCGGCTCACAAGAGTGCAGATAGCTGCCAGCAAACAAAAAAAGTGTCCGGTTAATGCGATGGCTGTGATTATAGAAAAATCTCTCGTGTTAAAATCCTGGGGAAGAAATCAGTACCTGAGGGCAGAGAGAATCTGGGTGCACCATCTCTTCCAGGCCTAAAATATAGCGCAACAGAGCAACATGAATCCTCTAAAGACACAAATCTCTCCCTCATTCTCAGGAATATATGTGGCGAATAGCAAAAGGTAGCACTGCTACTACTTTATTATAGAATGGAGGAGAAAAAGGCAGATGTAGAAGTCACAAAAGAGGATGAGAAGATATACGTCTGAGCCACTAGGGTGTCCTGTTACATCACCTCTTATCCTGCAGGATATATGGATGTGAATAGTGATTGGACTGCAGTACTATGAGCCACCACCAGGGGACATGTGACCAGAAAACACTGACCTTCACATTCATAGTCTTGTGGTTCTTCTTAGTTTTCTTCAGAAACTGCTTGAGACTGCCTGACGACATGTACTCTGTGATGAATATAACCTGTGGGCCACACATGAAGCTGTGTTAAAGTGTGTGTGTAAAATAAAAAGGAAGGAAAAAGAGAAGAACAGAGAAGAAATAAGAAGAAATCTTACCCGTGCCTGACTCTCTTTCATGTCCAGCCAGTACTTGTGGAATTTGACAATGTTGGGGTGTTCGACCTGCATCAGGTTCTCAAACATCTCCTTGATCTTCTCCTAAAAAGACAAACATCTTCACATCATGGACATCCTTTAGCTTTACCAATAAAACTACTATTTGATTACATGATCAGTAAATTAATCTGCAGATATTTTTTAATGCAAAATGCCAAACATTCACCATTTCAAATTTGTCAAATAGAAATATTTGCTTCTAGATTAATCATCTCAATCAACTTAGACTCCGAGAGCTTGTGATGGGCCTTTTACGATTTAAAAAATATATACAAGATACACCAACAAACAATATAATCATAAAATATCTCCAACTCTAAATTACAAACATGCAAGCATGGTTTTGGGGAAGAAACTAACGCTGGAGGAAGTGTAGAAATCATTTTCATATTTTGTTTTCAATGTTGTTGCCTGAGTAAAATAAACGGTCCGTCTGTGGAGAACAAGAACCACAATACCTCCTGGGCTTTGAAGACTTTCTTGTCAGAGAAGAGCACCTCGTTCCAGACCACCTCCACGCCCTCCTCCGTGTCCATGGCCAGAGAGGCACTTTCCACACCTGGGACATTACCTTGGCTCACCTGCAGGGGGCAGACAGGAACACACACACAACAGGAATTAGCATAACTAGCAGGCACCAGCTTTTAGTTACTGAAACTAAAAAATATGGTTTTAGTCACCACAAGTTAAAACAACGACGCAATTGACGAAATTATGCTGTTTTACTATGTATTCATTATGTTAAAAAGGCCAAGAATTGGTTGCCAATCTTTCAAAATCATTCATTTGTTGTCGTGGTTTGATATTCTCTCATTTAAGCGGTACATCTGGCTCTTTAGATGCCGTGTTAACCAGCTCATCTCTAACTGCCGTTTGGTGATGAATCTACAAGCGAGGTGAGAGCAAACCAAAGCAGTAGATTATTACGGAGGGCAACGCGGACACAACAACAAAAAGCATGCCTAAAATGATTAGTCGTCACCCCTGCTGTGGCTGTAATATCAGCTAAAAGCGCCATATAATCCATTCACAGAGATCCAACAGTGGCAGCTCCATTAATAAAAAAGATGCAATCTGGGACGGTGCCTTCTATGAGCCATCGTTTCTGTTCAAATTGCCACGCAGTTCAGGTTGGAGGAGTCTTTTTATTTTTCAGCGTACCGAGGCGGTGTTAAACGTTGGCAGCCGGCTACGACGTGGTGATGAAGAGCGAAGAGGGGCGACAGGATGAGCAGCAGCTTGTGCGACGAGGGGAAGAGATGGATTAGCAGGAGACGGAGAAGTGAGGGGGATTGTGGGAAGAGGGATTTAGAGAGATGAGACACGGGACACAAGATGGAGGAGTTGGAGATCCAAGAAGAAAAAAAAAAAAAAAAGAAGGAAGGAAGCAGAGTGGAGTGAAGAGGCGGCGGCTCGGTCTATAATCTGGCAGACGCAGACAGCCCCGGGGCTCCACGGGTGTTTTGCAAGAGCGGCAAACGGCTGAAGAGTGCTCATCACCGGATATTGCTGCCTCAGCTGGGCTGACCTGACGTTACCTCCTCCTGCTCTTATGAAGCAGCGGTGGAGTAAGTGCATTACTAATAACCATGAGGCAAGACCCTCAAGTCCTACTCATCCTTGTGAAACTGTTGGCGAATTGTCATTTCCAGAGGAAGGTGCTTTCAAACACTCGGCCCAGTAGAGTGTCGCAGGATTTCAAAGATTTTTTTACCTTTCCACTGTGTTCTGGCCAAGGTTGGTAACCATTTAACCACATTTAATTAGGATCCTGACCTCTGACCTCTTTGAGATTCCTTAAAGAGAATCGAAGCATTAACTCTCTGGTTCAGAGGTCGTCAACGTTTTTGTGTTTTTCTATATCGGCACTTCCTACATCACAATTTCACCTCATAACATTGAATAAATAGGAAGATTTATATTTGCTTATAGGTTGTATCCATATTAATGTGTATTTTTGGACATTTTTTGAAGAAATAAAGCTTGGGACCCCCTGCTGTAACTCTGCGGACCCCCTGTTGAAGATCTCTGCTCTAGTTAAAGAGAACATAGAATAATTAATGGCACAAACAGAAAGCTATAAATCAGCAGTGGCAGTAAACTGAGAACAGACACTGAGCTTGATGAAATGTAAGGTTCTCTCTCTCTCCACCTACTGCTAAATGCTAACCATTGATATGTTCTACAGAGCCCCACTTGTACCACGCGCCATGACATCATCTTTTCACGCTGGGTGATGAATGGAGCTAAAATGTTTTTTTTTTTAAACCCCTCTTTGTATGCACTTCAACAGAAAGTGGTTTGTTAAACGACCCAAAACAAGCAGAAGAAATCCCAGCGCCCACAAAAGGCTGCGATAAATATTGGGATATTTTTCATGACATAATCGAAAAAGGGAAAGAAACGTTGCACCACATGTTGCCGTTTATTGCTCAACCTGCAGCACGGGGCAGCATGAAGCTCTTTGCAGGCGAGGCATGACATATAATCTCACTACTCTCACTCTACGAGAGATGATAATCTGATTACTGGCATTACAGAGCTGGTACACCTCTGACTGGCTGACAGGAAAAGGGAATTCCTTTGCTCCAATAAGCGATCAGGAGGGAGTCGTGTCAGTCTCTGGCGTCAGGGTTTATGTGTTTATTTTCTCTACATGTGGAGAAACACTCGGCCCCTCTGTCCCCAAACGTCCACATCCCAGGGGTTTAGCGGGTATGTTGCTCGGTCGCGGTAGCGTGAGACTCGTAAACAGCACACTGGATGCTCGGCCGTGATTGGCTGCTCGGTAGGGAGTCGGGGTCGAGGGCGTGGAAAATGGATTTGAGGGATCGTGTGTTCGTGTCAAAACAACTTCTGTCCTGATGTGCGTCGAATCCACACGTGAGTCGGGGGAAAACTGGACGGTTCGGCGCCGTCGTTACCTCACAGCACATTTCTCACAACATTCCCTTTCATTTTCAGAGACAGAGAAACGACAGCGGTTCGAATGTCACTTCTGCCTCTTCTTCAATCATATTCAGTGAACACAGCTCCTATTTAAACCCTAAGCTAAGGGCACTATGACAGAGGAAAGTCAACCCATTAAAAACGACCCACAATCCACCTGTTTTTGAAGACAGGGACAGATGGTTGTACATTTCCACATATTGTTGCATGCTCCTTTCCCCCCAGTTTATAGCGCGCTGCAGGAATGAGGCGTTTTCGTAGACCAACCGTGGAAGTTAGCAACACTTAGACAAACAGCCAATGGGATTTTTCC
Source organism: Chelidonichthys spinosus (assembly GCA_029853015.1). Taxonomy (NCBI): domain Eukaryota; kingdom Metazoa; phylum Chordata; class Actinopteri; order Perciformes; family Triglidae; genus Chelidonichthys; species Chelidonichthys spinosus. The sequence continues at coordinate 16,205,133 of CM056837.1, forward strand.
ACTGGATCGGTCCAACTGGTCACGGTTGTGTGGGTAAACAACAAAGCTGTAAAGGTGGACGAGTCAGCTCGATGACGTTTTCCAGTCTCATATAACCACAGAACAAAATCCTTCATCCCACAACCGCCTTCTGAACAGAAACATGCTTCATTTTAAAAAAAAAAACAATGTGTTTTTTGGTGCGTTGGGGTGGTATTGTGTAATTCAGTACCCAGCGTGTGTCCTGTCCGTTGACGGACACGCCCTGCTATCTGTGCACAGTTAAATAGCTTTTCCACACTCGCCAAGTAGAGGAAAGAGCAGATCTCTGTTGGCTCGGACCATTTGCAGCGACAGCTTCACTGCCCAGAAAATCAGAGTGGGTTCTTTTACAGTCGGCGGCGAGGACTGAGCTCGAGTACGGCGGCTCTGTCAGCATGATTCTCCCCGCAGAGGCATCTCACATGAAAGAGCGTCTTTGTCTGGGGTCCGTGTGTGGGTCCGAGCTTTACAGTGAGAAAGCGCTTCTTGTCTCCCCAGACGTCAGCGTCTCGCCCTACACCTCACACGGCGACAAGGCCGCGTTAATATTTCATAAGCGGATCCCGAGCAGGATACACCCAAGTCCTAGATACTTGCTAGACGTCTGCGCTGTATGGAAATGAGTGCATGCTTGGTACGGTTCTGTTGCTTTGTCTCGCCCAGAGATTTCTCTGGCATCAAAGAGGAGCAGGATCAAAGATTTGCACTGAGATGTCGTGGAAAATGCTAAAATATCTCTGCACGATGTGGGAATAAGGGGGAAAAGATGCACCCCCTTCGATTCAGAACCAGACTTTACGATGAACACGCCGAAGGTCTCGCACTACACTACTTTAAAGTTTATGATTTGTGTCTCATGAATCATGAGACAGAAATCTTGTCCGGACGCCCTTTCATATCCCACATTATCTCAATCAAACTGCTGCCAGGATCCAGACTCTTCTGGGGGCATAACCGGTTCAGCGGCTTTCAAAAAGACACACAAGGTCACACGGCCTCATGAGCTGATATAAGACAGACCGGCCGTCCGCCACGTCTCACTTATTAATTTTCTCACAGAGTTCCTCACTAAGAGGATTGTAGGACAGCGAGGGCACATGGATACAAAGGGGAGAGCACCTTCAGAAAACTGTCTTCTTCCATGAAGCTCTGCAAAATCAGAATTATATATCCTATTGGTTTTAATAAAAAGCTTTGGATAAAATCAAACTGTGCCTTCTGGCAAAAATCACTCAAACAAAGGGAATCAACCTTGATCAAATCCTTTACTTTATCTTCACTTGGACACGATAAACACTGCTAGGCCTTCGCAAAAACTTTATTTGTTGCAGTTGAGCGTACTGTCTGCGTTTCAAGCTGTACCGCGGGCTTGGAGATTACACGAGCCACGCCGTCCTCGCTCCCATTGTCACCGTGACAAAGCTGCAGATTTACAGGGCCAGCGGGGGAGAGACGGCAAAAACCCCACAGCTGCATGCAAGAAGACAGAAGCTGCTGTGACTGAGACGTGATGCGGCGCGGGATGCGTTTAACCCCTTAGCGGCGATTCCATCGAATAGAGGCTTTCATGTCACGTCCACCTGCAGGACGGGGGGGGGGGACTGCATGTTGATCACATGTTGCTGCACGTGTCTGTTGTTTTCCTATCAATTTGCCCTGCAAGAGATGTTGATTAGCTAGTCCTTGAGTCTAGGTTTTCAACAGCACTTTATCACAACCAAATCCTGAAGAAGGCCTTAATAATTTAGCTTTCAACAGCTTATAATTAGGGGAGTCAAACTAAATAAGGCGGATTTTCCTTTTAATCAAACAAGCTTTTACATATATGAGTCTATTTCCTGTATCATACATTGTCATTTATTTCTAAAAACATAATTTCGATCAATCAGGCAAAAACTGTCATTAGGGAATTACTATTTTAGAGATAAAACGAAATATTTACATTCAAATACTTAAAAGAAGCTGGATATATTATCATTATTATTAAACATGTTCCAATACATGACTTGGCTTCAGTATAATACTAAAACTGTAACCTTTTCGATGCCATTTACGTCTTTCTATTTACCGAACCTCAATACTCTGATAACCCTAAACTGATCAAATATAAAAAATCTACAAAAATAAAACATTTGTTGACTCCGACATTCACAAATATGTTCAGTTTACCAACTTGAACCTTCCTGGAGCCGGCTAATCAGTGAGCTGGAAAGGCCGGCTGCCCTTCAACACACACACACACACACACACACACACACACACACACACACACACACACACACACACACACACACACACACACACACACACACACACACACACACACACACACACACACACACACACACACACACGGGTCTATTTCAACCAAACAAACATGCGTTGAGTGGAAAGAAACGGCACAAGGCCGGGGTTTATTCTGCAGATCTACAACGGGGTGTTTACTTTATTTCAAGCTCAGCCTCAAGACGATAAGATGACATTTGTAACACTTACGGGGTAAAAGGAGGACAGAGAGATTAATGTTCCTGCCGTTCACAAATCTGACACTGTTGGGACAAAAAGACATTCAGTAGACGTTTCATTCATGAGTGAGATACGTCTCTGTCTGTTAAGATAGTCAAACGTGAGCAGTTGGTTTCCTCTGATACACGTGTGAAGCAGCATCTCTGCTCGGAGATAAAACTAGCATGAGTTGACAGTTCAGAGAGAATAGAAAAGGCCTATGTGGGAGAAATAACACCTCGTGTTATATCACAGCTCAGCAACCTCCCGGCCTCCCTCGACCACGAGAGGTTAAACGGCACGATGCAGCGACGTTAACTACTATCGGGCTCCGCTCCGCTATCACCACAGTGCAAACTCCGTCTGGCTTTTCCTATCAAACGATCTCGGGGAGTTATCGCAGCAGCAGTCATTCATCAGCCGTCCAATCATTCTCCTGGAAGTTGGGAGGCGGGAAGGGAAGGTCAACCACAACTAAGGCGCCACCGCTTCATTAATAAACAAAGTGATTCTACTTGTATCAGATGGGAGTTATTCCAATGATTTCACATATTTGTGCTTCATTTCACCTTAAAATGTTAAATGATTCAGGCTTCATTGGATAAAATACTCATTTGTTTTAAAAAAACATCGCTTTTATGCCGGATTAAAACACAACATGCTGGGATGGATGTGTAATGCAAATGTTGGAACCCTTTGGACATTAACCTGAGATTTCACAGAGTGGGCGTGTTCATGACATCTCCACGCCATGGGTGCAAAAATCTGTAAGAACATAAACATGAAAGTGTGAAAAAGAGGAGGTCATTTATATAAAGCCGACAACTGGAGAGATGTCGTCCCGAGATCGTACGAGAAAACCTTTCCTCCACACCGATCATCCTTACATAACCTCGCAGCCATTACCTCCAAATGCTCCAGTTCCTGTAAAAGCGCTGAGTCATCATTGTAGAAAAATCTGTATAAAACATCAATGGCTCCTCTCTCTCGAGGGGGGGGACTGACTGATTGCCGCCCACCATGCTCTCAATTCATGTCACATTCACACGGTGAGGAACCAAGAAGCCGTCTGGGTGATTAACACGGAGCGGCGCCTTGTTTAGAACAGGAAGACGCTCTTTAAACCGGTCCCAGACCCAGACACAAGTCCAGGATGGCTCCGGGTCTTTTCCCACGGTGAGAAAAGAAAGTTATTAAGGGGTTGCTGTTTCGCAAACTTCCCATCAGTCTGCGGTTTTACTCAAGTAGAGGTGCTCCACCACGTTTTAGTGCAATTATCGCACTTCTTGCTCCACCAGCGTTCGTTAAAAGGAACACTTACACTTTACACGTTTAATTGGAGCCTCGCACTTTACACAGCGGTGTCTGTGATTTCACAAAGTGGCGTTTCATTCCTCAGTGAATATTTGGAGCGCTGGCAACTTCCTCGCACTCTGGCGCTTGATGACGTCGACTAAAAGGTTGAGGTTTAAAGTGTTTTGGGTCTGGGATGGACATTATAGGACCGGGTTGTCAAAGCCCCAAACTGAGCCTCCGATCGCTTAGTTTCACCCACAAAATCGCTCTCTCACACATCCAGTATTTTGGCATCAAACAACGGATTTTCAGAGAGAGAAAAAAAAAAAGGTTTACAAAACAAGAATGGAGTGTTTTTTTTCGCCAGCGGTCCGGTTCTTGGAATACAAGCACCGCTTCTAACTTTGAGCAAACACACACACATCTTTTTAGCAGCTGACCCGAAACTGGCTGCCGTCCCGTTTGCTTTAAAACATGTGCAACCGACTGTGTTCTTGGAGAAGCTCGGTGAGGGTTTGGCAGAGTCCGCGCCGGTCTTAAAGTTCTCCATAAAGCGGTAATTTCTGCCCACTGGATTACCCAATTCATGCTCGTAAATCCACACACACTGCTTCCTTCACTGCTACTACAAACCAGCGTAAGAGCAACGTGTTATGTGAGCTCCCCCCTTCCTCTGCATCCACAGCAGAGGTTACTTCAGTCCAGCTTTCCAGCATGCAAAAGGGGTGAGTCAGGATAAAAGCTGAAAAAGACTTGGCAAACGGTGCAAAGGCTTACTATTTAGCAACAGCTAAAGGCTCGGAGGCGACGTGCACATTGGAGCTAACATTAGCCCCATAATTGCCGTTACAGTGGGGGGGCGGGGGGAGCGAGAAAACACAGCGTTGTCAAAGCAGAAGAAACCATTTAAGAGGTGTTGGTGTGGAAGTTTCTCTCTCACAGCTATTGTTGCGTTTATAGGAGGCCAATTAGCGACGTGGCCGATATGCTCGTTAAAAGAAGCCTCATGCGGAGACCGAAGGGAAGCAGAATATGACGACGGGGCAGAAAGAGTGGCTGCCATCATGCTGTGGGGTTTATCTTCCGGGGGGGGAGATCAGGCTGAAAAGTGAGAGTCAACCTGAGCTGGCTCTCCAGCACGCGTTCAAACAAAAGCCTGTTGGCAGACATGCATGGAGACAGCCAGCTGCTTTTACCCCCCCCTCCTGCCTGTTGCTTATGTAACCCAATAGACAAAGCTCAATAGGAGTGTCTGTGAAAGCACCACTTGCAGGGGGGGGCATCTGTTTATCCAACACTCAGCTACCTGTCCAAGAGACATGGTAACCCATCACGGGGGCCGCAGACAGGCAGTTCAAATATGATCCAGGGAGTCCAGTTAGGAGCCCTTTTATTACACGACATGCGGATGCTATCATTTTATCCTTCTAAACAGGAAATGCAGAGGACGTGACCTCCGTGTCCTCGCTGACAGCTGATCGACCCTTACCCCCCCACCCCCCACCATTTGGTTACATATTTAATTCATCAGCCATCTTCCTGATGGATGGTTGCTGGGATGCAATTCTAATTCTGCACGAGAGTAACCTGCTTTACTTCCAGCCGCCCTCGAAGCCTCACGAACAACACACACATTCAAATTCTGCATGCAAATGAGGTCGCACTCGACACACGGGGACAACAGATTCACGAGGGGATGAAAACCGAGACGTTATTTCATCTCAGGAGATGAAAACACTTTGGTTTGGTTCCGATTTGATTGACAGATACCTGATTACTTATTTTTGTGCATTTAGAAAATAAAGTTAGTATATTTTTCTCTAAAGTGAGTGTATGAACTATTTAGCAGGAGGGCGGTTCAGAGAAGGGCAGAGTTGGAGTGCACTATTTTAAATTCTTTGTACACTTAGTTATTCATGGGGAGATTAATGATATTGTGGGGTGGGTCCTATAATAACGCTGGAGTGGGGCTTCCAAACCAAATAATCCTAGTACAATCCTTTACTGTATGAAAATACAGGAGTAGGAGTCTAATAAAAAGAGCAAAGATAGAAAAAAGAGACAATACAATGAATAACATCTACATGAAAATAAGAAATAAATATTAAAAACGTCTTAAAAAGGGAGAAAAAGAGCATTAAACATTAATGCAAATAGAGAAATTCCTTCCCCAACCCACTCACACTTTAACCGTGAATGTGTGAAATGTCACTCCAATCTTCGCTACGTCCCTTTTTATGTGCATACTTGCCGCACACACAGAGATATCCGTGTTTGGCTTCAAAGGTCAAGATAATGTCTGTCTGAAAAGGGACGACTCGACACTTTTTCATATCAGTTGGTCAACAAGACGAGGAAAGCTCCCTTTGAAGCCTTGAAGAGTGCGAATAAGAAAACCACCATGGTGGCATCCCTCCTTTATTGGTGGTGAAAACACGTCTTTATGGAGTTTTCTAGAGGTCGGAGAACAGAAGGCTTGGTGTAATATTTTTTTATTGTTTCATATGCACACATGCCTTTGATGAAAGCCGCATACAACGCAAATATGAAGAGGAGGAGGACCTTGGCCTCAAAAGCAGGGCGAGGGGAAAAACAATAACAGCAGCAACCTGACCATAAGTGCACCTTTAGTGTATTTACAGCCTCTTTGGTCCGTGCTACAAACCTTTTAAATCCGCCTAAGATGCCTCACATGATACAAGACAGGAAATGGAGCCTAAATCTCTTATTATAACCGAGTGCATCAGAATCACAAGACAAAGCTCTGAACAGGAAGATTCCTTTGGTTGTGTTTCCACTGGCATATAGGCAGGAAACTACCTATTTATGTTCCTTCTGCAATAGATTTTCTTCTCATGGAGCGTTAATGCACAATAGTCGGTCTACACAGATGCTTTTTAATGTCTGCAGAATCGACATTTACCAACAATGTTGTCATATTCATACCCAATGATGCCCTTCTGGAAATATCTTCACGATGATGTCACGTGAACTGATACTACAATTCATCTTTGTGAACATCAAATCAGCATGGAGAGCTAGTTCACGTTAGCCGTTAGCAGCTGGTGTACAACTAAGCCTTGCTAGGCTAAATAACGGCTAAGCGAACTGAGGTTGAGTCGTGATGCGTTCAATCTCTGCTCAGTAAAAATGAGGATACAGAGGAAGTTGTTGGAAGATGTTACCATGTGTTCAAATGTAACCTTGTAAAATGTGTTTTTTGACGAGTAATGTTTGAGAAACGTTAAGTACAGCATCTGAATTCGTCACTGTTCATTTCACCTAACAGCAAGAAGAAGCTCCAACAGTCGACGCCGGTAAATGAAGAGAGAATACTGATGGCATTATAATGTTGGAATTATGCAAATCCAAATGGTACCGTTAAGACTCCCGTTTTGTGTGATTATCACCAGAATCCATATGAATTCAGAGAAACGGAGGTTTGTTCCACAGTCCGATTCATTGTCTTTTTGTGGCCGTCTCTGAACGATCTTGCTGAGTATTTTTTGAGTACGTGCGAGGCGTTCATTCAGGCCTACGTGTCATGGGGCGTGAGTTACTATGACAGCTCCGTGAAAAGCTTGCCGACATGTCAGCTATTCCTAGAGGATGCCTCTCCGTGCCAGCGTTCCCGTCCGACTGGCAGAAAACCAGGGTGGCTCCATTTCACACAGCTGGAGTGGAAAACGCTGACAGTATACCTCCCTCTGTATGCCATCGGACCAGATGACCCCGCCGGAGGGGTCACATTTCACACCCAGGTGACAGGATCCCTCAAGATCACGTGATCCGCAGCACTTCACTCCGGACAACGGACTTGGATTTGTCGTCCAAGCGTGACATTTTCAGGACGGCTCCAAAAGGAGTTGGGGGGGGAAAAAAGTTATCAGATGATGGACTGAAACTGTGTAAATGTCAGGTTTTGAGTCTGTAAACCAAAAAGCAAGAGCTTCTTCTTTTCAGGGGGTAGTATTTATGGTCATTCCTTTGGTCAATTTCCTGAATAGATGCACTGTAAACTAAAAAAAAGTCACTTTCAGTTTCTCAGGAAGAAGTTTGAGTATCCTTGAGATGGAAAAAAACATGTTGAATGCGACTAATAAAACATTTGTAGAGCCGTTTTTTAATAGCTTATTTTAAATTATGCATTGTTTCCATTCATTGATTCATTAACCATTAAGGCGCTGTAGTTCAAGGGCCTGACAAGCCGCAACAACAACCCAAAACAGGTTAAATCGCCAGCGGCAGAATACGAACAAAGCCGGCAACTGTGTGTGTGTGTGAGTGTGAGTGTGTGTGTGTGTGTGTGTGTGTGTGTAGTGTATTTTCTGGTGAATGAAATGCTACAACTCCTCAAGACATTGCCAACTGCTGGTTTGCCCCAAAAGTTAGCGTCGACTTCGGCCCAGACTCACTTAAGGCGGGCTGACCTTTAAGGTGGACCAGATATTCTCATTCCAGTGACAAGCCGCTCCCCAAAATATCTTATCGTTGGCGGTTAATCAGTAACGTCCCTCGTATACGTCTTCTTCCGTTTGTTGACACGTCTGTTATTTGCTGGGCAAAGCTGGAGAGAAACTCCTCATCTTTCCTGATTTATCCTATTTAACGGTTTATGGTTTGTATGATATGACGTGGTCGCAGCGTCAGGGAACAAATTGTGTCTTTCAAGGACACGTGATTAAATTGAGGTAATGCAATAAGTATACGATGCACGAGTTTGAGTGCTTGAACTACTAATCTGTGGGGGACGATTGATTAAGTGCAGATAAGACTCTTCAGAAAGAGAAATTATACTGGTTTTCTTAATTAAATAACCTGGAGGGTAACGTCTGGAAACCTCCCCTCCTCCTCTGCTCACCTGCAATAACGCTTAGATGTCAGTTACAGCAAATGAACTCCTGGAATGCACTCAATATTACCAGCCGATGACAACAGTGGTTGTGTCCCCGAGGGTGGACACGAGCTGGAGGTTCCTAGTAGCGTATTAACGATGCTGAGCAACGACAGCAAGAGCACCTTAAACCCTCATACGTGTGCTGCTCGCTGCTGTTTAGTATAAACAGGCCTCCTCCAATCCAACGGTGCTGCATATAAACACCAGAAAGTATAAAAAAAAAAAAAAAAGAGCTCACGGAAAACAACAGTGTGACACCGTTCATTTGCAATTTCAGTTCCCCCCCCCCCCCCCCCAACCCAGAGCCGTGCAGGAAAACTAACAATGAGAGCTGTAAAGGGATAACTAATAATTATCATAAAGCACGGAAGAAAATAGCATGCAATCTGTACTGTAAGTACAGGTTTGGGTCAGAGACGACCCAGGCTGTAAAATACAGTCAACACACACACACACACACACACACACACACACACACACACACACACACACACACACACACACACACAGCACACACACACACAGGTAAATAACAAAGCGTCATTAAATCACTCGTGTGCCCAGAGGAGGCGGAGCTGCAGGTCTTTACTATTCTCACGGAGACGGGCATGTTCACCTGGTGTAACTTTTAATTCCCCCCCCCACAGAGACACCATACAAAGCTCTATTCTGTTGCATAGCGTCGTCCTGGTGTTTATTTCTCAGGCATCCAGTCGCTCCTCTCACGTCATGGACGTACAAAAGAGAACTGGACACACCGCATGAAGCCAAAACGGTTTGACCTCCGGCTCGAAAAATGACCCTGGATCTTCTGCATTTCCTAGAAGAAACCCCCCTCCCCGACTGCCACGACTGGCAGCACAAACCATGTTAACAGGTGGATCAAAGCAGGCGGTCCCCTGCTCTCCGTTTCCCCTGCAGGGAAATCTAAGTGGATCTCTTTCCTCGTAGAGCAGCTGTCTAAGCAGCAAACATGCCTGCACTGCTGGATTATTATGGAGTGAAAGAGTCCCCCCCCCCCCGCCTCGGGACAAGCAGCGAGCCACAACTCGACAAGGACTCATCAACGTTTGTTCACGTTAATGCCTCGTCTTTACAACCTCGAACATGGAAGACATCCAAAACCCCGACATTCATCATGGTTACTGTGAAGTTAGGATATTTGTCTGTCATTTGGCTAATAAAATGATCTCAACGTGCGTGTGTGGCACATCACAGAGTTGTGCATCATGTGACCCCATGAGCCCTGCTAGGCTTAGACACGGTTGGTGAAAGGATATATTGTTTTGAAAATTATTGGATTTTATTCCAGCAGAATATTTTTATTTTATATATTTGGATCTGTTCCATTCAAGTGTCCCATATAATCAAAAGCATCTCAATGGAATTCAGCAATCATTATTTAACATTTTCAACCTGTTGGCTGTTACAGTACGCGTCACTGCCATCATCGGCCCACCACATTCTACCTCACATATCTGTACTTGTGAATTAACGTCATGACAAACCCAGGCTGCTGCATTTCTATCAATCTGTTAAAACAAAATAAGCAGATGGGCAGGTACGTGTGGGGGCGGGGTCACGATGATGCTCTTCTGTCTGGACTATAATAAGAGCCGGTCATACAGGTCAGGCTGGACTGTGTCAAACAGCTTATTAACTAAGTTAAAAATGAAACATGACTCACCCATGTGTCAACTATAAGGCCTGATTAGATTATATATAGCAGTACAAATAAAAAAAAAAATTATTTGTCCTATGAGTTTGTTCTTTAAGTGATGAAATAAGTATTTATTTATTTAAATATAATATTTTTTCTTCTTTTTCTCTAAAAAGTGTGGGTTTTGCATCAGTTAGTTTAAAGAAAACCTAATAAAAGCGCTGAATTTTTCTAGGATTTCTCAGTGGACATCTTTATAGAAGTGTATGGAAACTGTCCAGATCTGACTGATGGACGATCACCTTTCTTTTTCACCTCATGCAGCCTCTTTGCCTCATAGTTTGAAAACCTCCCACCCGGAGTCTGACCTCTGTACATTTGGTAAATTTCTTCGCTTGCAGGATTTTTTTTTCCTATTCTGACAAACAGCAGCTTCACTCAGAATCATGTCTCAACAGCGATACGTTGTGAGTCACTGCGTTAGCCTGAATGTCCACATTCTGGGAAGCACAGAGCTGAGAAAACGTGCCGCCAGTCACGTCGACGAAGAGAGCAGCGGGTTTGGATGTCAACACGATGTGCAACAATTATCCACCCAATTTAACTTATTAGTCCTGGAATAAAAAACAACGTCTCATGGCAGCTTCTTTGGGCATCTCACGCGTAACTAATCGTTTCTTTCACGCAAACATCCGAACTATTAATTATCTTAATAATAAACCACAAAGAAATTGTGTCTTTACAGTTGCTCACATAGCTTTGATTTCTAAAATAAATAATCTATACCAAAACGGACTTTGTTAAACGGTTCCAGCCTGAGAAAGCAGCCCCATGTGACTGCAGCCTGTGTTTATTGTTAATGCCGGAGCTGAATAACAGATATGGCAGCGTGTTTTCTGACCTTTCACCCACTGACTTATTTACTGAGGTTTCATGTGCACCCCGACGCCGGCCGCTCAGACGGACCCGGGTCTGCCAGGAGAGAGAAGAAAGCAACATGTGTGTCCACATTGTTTCTGACTACATTTGGAATGCTTTTATTTTGAAAATTATCTCATCATATTGCTGTTATGCACCAAACAAAGCAAATTCCTTGTACTTGGCAATGAATCTGATCCTGCTTCCAACAATCAACAGATGATTAATGTATAAAAATAGTGATAACTATGATGTTATTTCAAGTAAAAAGTCAAATATTTGCTGCTTTTCTCAGCTTTCTGACAGTGTAAACATAATATTTTTGATTTTTGGATTGTTGATGGTTGGCATCTAGGCGTTTACAGACTTATGAAGCCCGTTTTGGGCTATTTTGGGACATTTAATAGGCAAACAATAACCCAAATTGTCATAAAGTTGATAAATGAAACAATGGAATCAAAGTAATTAGTTGGCGCTTTACTTATACGTCTTATTTTGTTCAACAAAAGGAAGCTTTAAGGATTCCAGGCAAACTGTTATCTCAAAAATAATCCAAATGATGAGATGGCGAGATATTCCGATGTGGACTTTCTCTCCAGCGACTGATGCTCTCCGTGGGGGGTCAAGGGACACGTGGCAGCCCAGATGGGTAATCAATGGGTGGGAAACCCGTGCGGGTGGGGCTGGCTGTGTGTCTGAGCGCTCAATGGCACAGAACGGACAGCGAGGTCAGGTGGCGTTCAGAGGAGGTCGGTGTGTGTGTTCCAGAGATACCCTTCGACATAAATGCTCAGCCTTATCTGGGGGGCGTCGGTGGAGGCGACGCCCACCGCCACACTGTTCCTTCTCTCTAAAACCAGACAAAATCCACCGTTCTACGTGACGTCAATCAAATAACAGCTGAAAAAATTAGTTATCATCAAATCATCTAATTTGATAATCCATTAAGTGTTTTGTAATTTTGTTATATGTTTGAAGAAGGAACCTTCGCCTCGTTGATCACTTCTCTGCATTTTCACATATTTCTGATGTTTTATAGACCAGATATGAATGAAGAAAATAAAAAAAAAAAATAGCAATAAGAAAATGTATTGGTTTTAAGGCAACTATCAAATTCTGTCATTCAAACATAATATGTATCATCATCGGTTTGTCATTTTAACTGTCAAAACAAACTTGATATCCACTTTATGGAACAAAAGTGCACACACACACACACACACACACACACACACACACACACACACACACACACACACAATGTTTTACAGTTGACAGCAGTTATTCCTAATTATAAGTGGTCAAAGTTGGGCTTTTTTTAAACCACATTTTGAATTCTGCAAACAAAAACAAAAGAAAGAAAAGGCCTCCTTTCTCGTGACACGTTATTTATGAAGTAGTCGGACTTGTTTTACACGCCCACAGCTCGCGGACGTCAATTAAGAACCAAAGTGCACCGCAAACACCAACGTCTAGAGACGCCGAGCAGAAATCCTGCAGACAAAAGACGCGTTGAAGGCAGCAGCAGCAGTCAGTCGGTGGGGTTTGGAAATAAAGCAAAGTGTTCCCGCTGAAGGAGGCTTCGCGTGGGCTCGGCAGACCAACGGATGTGTCACCGTGTTAAGATTTATGGTGGGATGGTGCACAAACACACCTCGGCCTGACTTATTGCATGGCGGAGGATGTCCAGCGTGATCACAGGGGGCGACGTGATGGCTTTCTCGTTTAAAACAGTAGATTTAGTTTAACACACAAACATTTACACACCAGACAAAAACAGACCAACCTGCTCCTTCCGTTTCTGCCAGCGGCCGCACGGGCTCTCCTCCAGGATTTCGCTCTCATCCTCGCTCTCCTCCTCCTTTCCCTCCGATCCCGATTTCCTCTCCGGGACGGACATCGTCATTTTTAACGCCGTATATTTCCCCGATATTCCCCGGTAAACCTTCTCCGCCTCCCTGCTTCCCCCCTCTCTCTCGCTCTCCTGTTGTGGATCAGACGAGCGGAAGCGCAGAACGGTCCGCCGCTTGTCTGCGCAGTGAAGGACCCCCCTCCCTCCTCTCCTCCCCTCCCCTCCCGCCCCAGACGCTCTCAGCCCCCCTTTGGCACTCAGAACATGTTGCAGAGAAAACTGATCTTGCTCCTCCTTCACCTCCTTCTATTAACGACCAGCAGCGCGTGCGACAATTTGGGATTCAACACTTCACGCGCCCCGCGGGCTGCGCGAGAAAAAAACGAGGTTGCGAAACGTACGATTCCGGACTCTTATCTGCGTGGAAGCTCGGACGGTGAAGCGAGACGATCCCCGCGTGCATCGCTCGCCTCGCATATCGTCTCGTTCACGAGGAGGGGGGGGCTCGTTCTTCGACCCTCTTCCACGCGCGTCATTCAGTGTTTAGATCCGAAGCCGCCGCCGCCGCCGCGCGAGCTCTGCCGCCCAGGCAGACGCGACGCTGCGCAAATACCGTAAAGCCACGAGTGTGCGCGCACTGCACATTTAGCTGAGAGACGCGAGCGTTCCTGCAGCACGCGACAGGAACTTCAACGTAGGAACCACGCGATTAAAACACAAAAATCATTGCAACCATTTTTTTTTTTTTTTAGATAAATACACTATAAAGTACAATATGTGAATGTTGAAAGAGACGTTTTTGAGAAGGAAAAGAGAAACACATCGTGGTTATTAAAAAGAAAAAGTAGCCACTGTTAAAGAAAAGGTATCAGGATCCCACTTAAAAGTTAAGTTACATGAGGAATAACGTTTTTTGTTTCGTGTGCATTTCTTTTATCTAACCATAGACAGGTGTGTGCATGCAAGGTGAGCCATGTGCGGAGACAGACTAGAGTGGCATTAGTGCGACACCTCGTGGTTCCTGGTTGCAGTTGAAATAACTTTTGAGAAATAATGATATGATTGGTTAATTGCACAAACTGACTTATACATATGATAGGCAACGAACTTAATTTCTTCTTTCTTTATTGCGTTGCTGTAGATGACGGTTCATCTGATATGCAATGTGGACATTTTCGTGTGTCACACTAAGAAAACACAAGAAAAACACATTCATACATTGTGAAAATGTGCATATATTTGATTCCAGATTACACAGCAGGCAGGTTTATTGTAATTCAACACTGACTTTCACTCGCAAAGCATTCAAATTAAAAAGTTTTGTGATGCCATGTTAAGGAATCAAATCAATACGTGGTATTCCGTTGGTCTAAGACAGCTTAAATATGTTAGTAAACACAAACAATTTTCTCAACTATTGATTGAACTTTCCCAGGCCAAGGAAGTGACATATTTCACTTTTTAATATCTTTTAACACCGTTGGATTTAGAAGAGTTCCAAGGTTGGTCAGGGCCCCTGTGCAACACCAGGATGCCCTCGTCGGTCAGCTCAAGATGGCAGTCATGCCTGGTGTAATGTTTGCTAGGGTGAGGAGGCATGGGGACGTATGTGTCTGTGTCCCACCTGGCAGTGTTGTCGTCGTTGTACAGGACCAGGTTACTGTCGGCCTGCATGGACAGGCGGGTCGCGTCTGATCCATAAGTGTCTGATGCCCACAAAGGCTTCTCGTCACGGTAGATGACAAAGTTACCGTCATCCTGCAGACAGAAACAGATGTTTGGTTGTTAATAAAATATACATTTACCCCCAAAAAAGGAATGATTGCTTTCTTCAACAGGTTGGTAAATAATGTATGAATTTTGATGCAACTAATCTGGTTTCCTCACCTGGAACACAGCTGTAAACAAGCCGTTGTTGGAGGTCAGGTACCCTCCTCTACGGAGGTCTTCATTTTTGTTCAACCTGTTCGTACTCATGATTCTGAAACAACAGAAAAGTCACTTTAATGTGGTTGGAACACGGAAAACGCGTCAACACCACATGTTTGTGGCATTTCTTTTGTGAACATGAGAGTGTAGAGTACTTACCGCCTTGGAGGTCACAGCAGTCGGTCGGTGAGCAGAAGTGCTGAAGGAGGTGAAATTCACAGCCGGACACTGGTCTTTATATCATCTGAGCTGCAGGTGGAGAGGAAGCAACAGGCGTGGCATGCCCTCACTTTTATGGCTGGTGGACATCGTCATTGGTCCTTTCCCATTCAACTTCTATTAAATAGGGTTAAGGCGAGGTCATCTGTCGACAGCGCTAAAGAGGATGAAGAAAGCTATTTCTAGTAATTTGGTTATCTGTCTGTAACTGTGTCATATATTAAATAACGTTCATCTATGAAATGCTGAATGTACAGTGGCTGGATTGAATAGTGGCTATTTGTCCAGAATCAAAAACAAATTGGGAATTAAGTCCCTCGTCCAATAAAACTGATGTTGATCTGAAGCCTTGTTTATCTCTGAAAGAGTGAGGACATGTTTAAAGTCCAGAATGGTGACGGTGAGATGTGACATCAGTGTTTTCACATAAAGCAAATGTACTGGAGAGGCTGTAAAACACTTCCACTGTGTACATATGGCTCTTCTAAAGAAATGTAAATGTGCTGCAGATAAAGTAAGTTAATTGCACATCGCAGGCTTAATTATTGGCTACATGTGACGAGCAAACGACCTCAGTTACATTTTCTGTATGTTGTTGCTGTAGATGATGATTCCACTGACAAGCAGCGAGAACATTTTGTTTTACATCTCAGTCAGTGGGAATAATACCACATCCACACTGGTTCAGCTGTTATCACAGATGCAATAATCACTTTCTTCCTTTCTGGTACGGAGATACAAAGATGCCAAACTCAAACACTTAGAAATCATTTGGGTCAGATCTGCTCCTAAAAATACCACCGTGGAGACATCATTTAAATATTGAATATGAAAAACTAAAAAAAACAACCTAATTGTGGAACCTTTTCATGGTGATGATATTTTTAGAGCAGATTTGTTTTTTACACTCGATATGGCCGGTCAACAGCATAGTTATCGTGGTCCTGGTTAATGTGGTTTTAAGATGCTCCAGGTATTCAAACCTTTTTATTGTATTTACCTACCAAAGGTGCATGAAGTCAGATGTCCACGAGCATGACAGAAAAATGTAAACAGACATTGAAAAACTAAAGAATTATGTATTTTTTAACAGAAAAAGTGGTTGTATGGTTGAAGACAACTTTTATGGGCCTTAAAAATATTTTACATACAATAATGGATTATTAACTGCCTGTTTATTTGCTGTTTTAACTTTACTACAGCGTTCAGAGCAGTCATTCCCAAACACTGGGTCGGGACCCAGAGGTGGGCTGCAGGGCGTTTTATTAGGGTTGCTAAATAAAGTCTTTCACATCAGATCTGCAGTACACATTTGAGCCACACGAGGGAGCCTGAATGTTGGTATTGTTCTAATTTTTGCAGCCTACATATAAATAATGACATAACTTGTTTAAGATGTAAAACAAAATGTTCTTGCTGCTTGTCAGTGGAATCATTATCTACAGCAACCACATACCCAACATGTAACTGAGGTCGTTGTAGCCAATAATTAAGCCTGCGATGTGCAATTAACTTACTGTATCTGCAGCACATTTACATTTCTTTAGAAGAGCCATATGTACACAGTGGAAGCGTTTTACAGCCTCTGCAGTTCATCTGCTTCATGTGAAAACACTGATGTCACATCTCACCGTCACCGTTCTGGACTTTAAACATGTCCTCACTCTGTCAGAGATAAAAAGGCTTTAAATCAACATCAGTTTTATTGGACGAGGGACTTAATTCCAGATTTGTTTTTGATTCTGGACAAATAGCCACTATTTAATCCAGCCACTGTACATTCAGCATTTCATAGATGAACGTTATTTAATATATGACACAGTTACAGACAGATGAATGCACCAAATTACTAGAAGCTTTCTGCATCCTCTTTAGCGCTGTCGACAGATGACCTCGCCTTAACCCTATTTACAGTTTTTTCCTATCGTTTTCGGTCATGTACCCATACTATGGTCACTTTTCCCTATCACTTAACACGGTGGGCTTTAGAGACACACACCTCTGCATATCTGTTAACCTTTAGTGCAAAATGCACTACAACAACCACACCACAAACAATGCTGCCATAACTTAACACATGTTTCCTCTCAGAACACTATGACCTAAAAAATACTAACATCTTGAAGAATTGCCAATTGCATATATAAAATGTTGCTGTGTCCTCCAGTTTGGCATAGATTTCCTGTAGTGTTGCATTGAAAAAAAGAGAAAAAACACAGACAAACACTTCTTTGGACTACAGTAATAAAGTTTGTAATATTACAGTATGACAATCCAAGCCAAGTATCTGCTGACAGTGTTCATATGTCGGTTTACCTCCCACAAAAGATGTCACAATTGAGTGTGGTAAATGTACTGTAATTGTAAATACAGTAAATACTGTAAGTGTTTTATGAGAAACTGAGAATAACAATTTTCAGTTTTTGTAATGCAAATTACATACAGTAAGTACGTAATATATGATCCAGAAACAAATCACAAACACAACAGTTTTTTTCACTGTGCTTTACTTTTTGGAGATTTTGTCACAGTGCAAGTGTTACACAAAACAGAAAATACATTACAAAGTCAAAAAATGTGTTCTAACAAAAAATGCAATGCACAAAACCTGCACATACTGTATATCACGGTAAAGCTGCTTCATTCGAATTTGGTGCTTTTTCAGCACTCTGGCGATGGTTGTGGTGCCAACATTCTCAATGTTGGCAAATACACCAATGTCTGCGATGATGTTTGCACAAATTTCTCTTAGCCTTATACTATTGTCAGCAATAACCATTTGCACTATTGCATTTTCTTGTGGCAAAGTGAATTTTCTTCCCCTTCCACCTGAGTGGGGCAACCGTTGGGTCCTACAATAGTGAGTCAGACACAAATGCACTGATACGTCAGGAGAGTTTTGGAGACTTCTCACATCACATTACTACTGTTACAAAACACATCAGTCAGAATGCTGTAAATACTGTATAGTACCTGTTAGTTTGTGTGAAAACCCTCACGATTGATGCCACCGTTGATCTTGGCAAGTTCGGCTGAACCCTCAGACCAGCTTCCCTCATGGACAGACCATGATTGATTACATGATGACAGTTGCTCTGATTTCATCAGATACAACTGTCCTTGCTGCTGCTGCTCCTCTCCCTCTCCCTCTTCCTCTACCTCTCCCTCTTCCTCTTCCTCTTCCTCTTCCCCACCTCTTCCTCTTCCTCCTACTCCACCTTCACCTCCACCTCCACCTTCACCTTCACCTCCACCTTCACCTTCACCTCTTCCTCTTCCTCTGCCTCTTGCTCTTGCTCTTGCTGCATCCATTTTCCTTTACCAACTACGTAAAGAAGTCCAAAGCAAATGTCAAAGAAGGCCCTTTTTCAACGAGGCACAAATTACATGTAAAACACCTGAGTAGGTCTTTAGCTGAGTAGGTCTTTAGCTGAAATGACCACCAGGTGTTTTGCATTGCAAAACTTATCCTCTGTGTTTTGTACAGATCATTGTATGTAGTGTTGCTTTTACGTAAAAAAAAGTAATTCCATGCCAATTCACCAAGAACTATGGTGCACAGGGGGGAAAAAATCTAAATTACTGTAAAATAAAATAAATAAACTATAAACTAAATATTTTTTCTTATTCAAACATGTAACTTCATTTGTCTGTCCAAATGCAGCATCTTTCCATCTACAGTGATCTAAATTACTGTTAGGTTTTGAACAGAAAGTTCACTGTTTTGAACAGAGTATCTAAACCTTGGTAAAATATGCTGTAGTTCCACAGCGTTTTGCCGGTAGTGAACATTGACTGGGGCAGGTATCCATGAAATTTGGAAGAAGGCGTCATTGCCAGCATTTGTATCTTAGCATAGGGGCAAGTAACCACAGTTTGGTTCACATGGTCTACTGGTATGCTCACTGTGTGAAGTGTTTAGGGAATGTGAACATGGTTTAGGTAAATTGCCTAAAACGATAGGAAAAAACTGTAATAGAAGTTGAATGGGAAAGGACCAATGACGATGTCCACCAGACATAAAAGTGAGGGCATGCCACGCCTGTTGCTTCCTCTCCACCTGCAGCTCAGATGATATAAAGACCAGTGTCCGGCTGTGGATTTCACCTCCTTCAGCACTTCTGCTCACCGACCGACTGCTGTGACCTCCAAGGCGGTAAGTACTCTACACTCTCATGTTCACAAAAGAAATGCCACAAACATGTGGTGTTGATGCGTTTTCCGTGTTCCAACCACATTAAAGTGACTTTTCTGTTGTTTCAGAATCATGAGTACGAACAGGTTGAACAAAAATGAAGACCTCCGTAGAGGAGGGTACCTGACCTCCAACAACGGCTTGTTTAGAGCTGTGTTCCAGGTGAGGAAACCACATTAGTTCCATCAAAATCCAACCCAGTTTTCACTATCTGAGTGTCTTGCTTTGTTTGTTCAATTATCAGCAGAGTCAAGTCTAATGAGCACTTATTAAGAATCTGATCCCACTTCTTTTTGAATTCGGGATCTTGGTTACCCAGTGTGGGCTTCTTATTGATTCTCAGTCCTCTGGGAATTTGTTTGTTGCGCCAGTATTCCGATGCCATTTAAGGCGTATCTCTTTTTTCTCCAGATACATCATCTTAGACTTCTCATAAGTCAGACTCACTGTCGAATTGTCTTTTTGGCCTTCATCAAAGAGGGATAGCTGAGAGATAATGTTTTGTGCCTCCATGTCATCGAAGGAAAAGCACGAGGCTTGGTCCCCGTGCTCTCTTTGTTCATCCATGCTTGCATGAGAGGCGTGCCAGGGGGAGGGAAACTGATTCCGAAAGTAAACTGAAGAAAAGCAAATCTCCACCGCACACTGATAAGACTCTGCTGATATGCTTTTATTATGAACAACGCGTTCATAATAAAAGTTATTGATTGTTACATTTATTGTTGTGGTGTGATACATTGTACCCGCTGGGTGATTGTGATTACGTTGCGCCACTCATAACTTGGCTTTCTATTATATTGTATTCTATTGTATGTGATGGGTGTATTGCTTCCCTTTTTGATTTATTTGAGTGTTGCTATATTCATATACATCATATGATAATCACGAGTGTTTTTTAAAACTTTGTTGCCATCTGTTGATGGTTTGGGTCATGTGACCGAAGGTATATGAACACACCCAGCAACGCCAGAGGCGAACCTGACGACGCTGAAAGCGAAACTCGTTGTTCATGATAAAAGTATATCAGCAGAGTCTTATCAGTGTGCGGTGGCCGTCTTTTTTTATTGACCTATTAAATAGAAGTTGAATGGGAAAGGACCAATGACGATGTCCACCAGCCATAAAAGTGAGGGCATGCCACGCCTTTTGCTTCCTCTCCACCTGCAGCTCAGATGATATAAAGACCAGTGTCCGGCTGTGAATTTCACCTCCTTCAGCACTTCTGCTCACCGACCGACTGCTGTGACCTCCAAGGCGGTAAGTACTCTACACTCTCGTGTTCACAAAAGAAATGCCACAAACATGTGGTGTTGATGCGTTTTCCGTGTTCCAACCACATTAAAGTGACTTTTCTGTTGTTTCAGAATCATGAGTACGAACAGGTTGAACAAAAATGAAGACCTCCGTAGAGGAGGGTACCTGACCTCCAACAACGGCTTGTTTACAGCTGTGTTCCAGGTGAGGAAACCAGATTAGTTGCATCAAAATCCATACATTATTTACCAACCTGTTGAAGAAAGCAATCATTCCTTTTTTGGGGGTAAATGTATATTTTAATAACAGCCAAACGTCTGTTTCTGTCTGCAGCATGACGGTAACTTTGTCATCTACCATGACGGGAAGCCTTTGTGGGCATCAGACACTTATGGATCAGACGCGACCCGCCTGTCCATGCAGGCCGACAGTAACCTGGTCCTGTACAACGACGCCAACACTGCCAGGTGGGACACAGACACATACGTCCCCAAACCCTACACCAGGCATGACTGCCATCTTGAGCTGACCAACGAGGGCATCCTGGTGTTGCACAGGGGCCCTGACCAACCTTGGAATTCTTCTAAATACAACGGTGTTAAAAGATATTAAAAAATGAAATATGTCACTTCCTTGGCCTGGGAAAGTTCAATCAATAGTTAGAACGTGAGCCGCTCTCTCTCAAAGCCAGAAACCATGACGTAAGACTCAAACTTGTGATGTCATCAAGTGTGAAATCTGGAGCTGCACAGACAAAGAATGGGAGTTGATGTCTTTTGGATTTGGGAGAAAGTTGTTTGTGTTTACTAACATATTTGGGCTGTCTCAGACCATCGGAATATTGATTTTGAAAATGTCCCTTTAAATGATATCTTAACATGACATCACAAAACTTTTGAATTCAAATGCTTTGCAAGTGAAAGTCAGTGTTTTGAATTACAATAAACCTGCCTGCTGTGTAATCTGGAATCAAATAAAAGCACATTTTAACATTTCACGTGGTGCCTTCCACTCAGTATACTGCATTGTCATTGCTTTGAGGTTGTTAGTTTAACTATGTTATTACCGTTTATGAAACTGGACTACATATGATAAAGCAACTTTAACACCGCTAACCCAGTAATAAATATATGGGTGAAACAGCTGGGTGATTTGTACGGTGGCCCATTGCTGTCACACTAAAAAAAAAAGGCTCAGTATCAAGTAATTAGGTGAAAGTTTCTTGTAAAAAATATATTTTTTATCATGTTATAACATGCAATTATCATGTTATTTCATGATAATGATTTTTTTCTCGTTATAACATGAAATTATCACTTTATTTCAAGATATGATATTTTCACGTTTTTACAAGATATTTATTATATTATTACATGAAATTATCACATTACTTCATGATAATGTTTTTTTCACATTACTTATCTTGTTAAAACGTGAAAAAGATATAGTTATAACAAGAAACTTTCACGTAATTACTTGATACTGAGCCTTTTTTTTTTTAGTGTGACAGCAATGAGCCACCGAGATTTGAGTGTTGTTGAACTTTTGCATTAAACTTTTAACTTCTACTAATACAAGAAGAGCGTCCTGCAGCTGGGTGTCCATTCATTCAGCGCCACCCTCTGGACTCACAGCGTCGCTGCATGATGGAGGAAAGAAAGCACGCTGTTTTCTTAAAAATGCTTCTTACATGTTTATCCTTCAGTAATAATAACCTAATATTGTAACTCTGGGGCCACTCTGCTGCAAAATGGGAACCAAGTGAGTAAGATGTTGCATCTTTTTTGTTCATTAAAAGACCTGAATATATAGACCAAGTACCAGTCTGCTCCACTGACTGATAATGGGACCATTAGATGACATAGTTTCTTTTCTCGTTGTTATGCTGTTAAACTCTCATCTGTTCTGTGGTAAAGAGTTGTCCTTTAGCCTGATCACAGCTCAAAAGAAGGAAGAGACTTATAGATGCATTGTGAAAATGTTTGCTTTTATTACATCTCAGCTCACACAGCTGGACGGTCCACCAGTAGCTCAAGCTGACCTTCACACATGACCTTCAATGAATCACTTATTATTTTTGGCCCTCCAGATTTCGGTAGATTCCCGGTCCACCACCAGCTTGCCATCATCGGTCAGGTAGAGGCGGCACATGTTGCAGCTGTCTTTGCTGCTGTCTGTGTGCCACTTGGGGACGTCGTCCTTGTTGTACATGACCAGATTGCAGTCAGCCTGCATGCACACGCGGACGGCGTCAGATCCATGAGTGTCAGAAGCCCACAAAGGCCTCCAGCCATAGAGGACAAAGTTACCGTCGTCCTGCAGGAGAAGAGACATTTCACTGTTACCAGAAGAATGGACTTTTACACAGACCATCATGGGTCATGCATCGTGATAAGTTAATAATATTCTGAGTCACTCACTTGGAAGATAGCCTTGTATTCCCTGTTGTTGGATAACAGAAAGTCTCCCCTGCGGAGCTCATCATTTTTGGACAAGTAGTTCCTGCTCATGATTCTGTAACAGAAAGAAAGTTTTTGTTGTATCAGAAACATGCACAAAAAATGCATAGAAAAAAGGAAAAAAAAGTTTTTCCTTTAATAGGAAAAACTTACCCACAATAAGTTGTATTCACTAATAATAAACTGAATTTCAACAGCACAGATTAATTGGTATAAAAGTATAGAATACTTACAGGTTTGAGTGCTTTCCCCAGAGAGACTGCAAGCAGAGGAAAAGGAGTGAAGTGCAAGAAGGGAAATTCCTGCATTTATATAGAGCAGCTGGGGGGGGGGGACGGGGTACAGAGATGGGAGAGACAAACCCTTTTCTAATAAGAACAGAATGTTCCGTCTGAATCCCACTGAAAAATCACAAATTGTACAGAGTTTTATTGTTTTTTTTTTTATAGCTGATCAGTGATTGAATCCTAAATTAGCTACCAATACCATGGGCGTCGCCACCATATTGAGGGGGGATCGGGACCCCCCCACCTTTTAATAAAAGGGGCGGACTGGCCATCGGTCATATTTTAATTTCAGATGTTACAATAATGAATCCTGGACTTATTAAAACAGGTGACGGTACGGCCATGAGCCGCAACACTGCCGTTTAACGCATCCGCAGACAGTTAAAGCTGGAGCTCTGGCCCAGCTGGGGGGGGGGTTACCCAATTGGGGTTAGGATTAGGGTTAGGGTTGGGGTTAGGGTCGCTTTTTGTCAGTTGGTGATTTATAATGAAACAGCTGAGGTGAATTTGAGATTTTTAAAACAAACAGATAAATAAATCTCGATGGATACAAACCTAAAACTAAACATTTCCTCCAGATGTAAAAGTAAAAAAAAAGTAAAGTAAGCCCTTGTGTGCACCAATGAGAGGCCCAGCTGCAAAACACCCCTATTATACAGTTGTTATGTAACCGGAAGAAGAACTGAGACCGGACAAAAGGCCCAACTTTCTACACACAAAGCCTTTGATTGTCATGGCTCCCCTTTAGGCATTGACATAGCTGTGGGAAGACTGGTCAAGCCAGCCGACACTACCCCCATTAAATGTAGGACTTTTACTTTGTAATTTCTCTTAATTGGTACAGTAAAAATGCTTGATTTTCGGTATGTATGTAGTCAGAGAGATGTCCTCAACACAAATATATCAGTGTCATTCTGGAATTATTGACAAAAGTGTTTTTATAGCACCCCAGATATTGATAAATCAAACGTATTCTGTAAAAATGTAGGACATTTACTTTGTAATATACCTTAATTGGTACGGTAAAAATGCTTGATTTACAGTATATAGGTAGTCTGAGATGTCCTGAACACAAATCTATCAGTCATTTTCTGAAAAAATGTTAAATTATCTTTTCAGCAATGCACATTGAAGAATTTCCTCACAATTGAGTGCCAATTTCCTGTGAATTTATAAGAGACATAGATAAAATGTTTGTAGTTAATGTGAATAAAAATTCAAATTCATATATAAAAATATATTTGCTTCTTTTACAATTTGTCTGGCTTCATTTTGAAACCGGAAGTTGTTATTTGCTTCTTTTAATATACGATTTGTTTAGCTTTAATTTTGAAACCGGAAGTTGTCGCTCTTGGTTCCTTCCGCTAACTTTGTAAAGTTCGACGCTCGCTCCCGATCTGGGCAATCTGCATGCGTCTACCGTCAATGTGAGTATATGGGGGCACTTCCATTTTATCGTCGGCTGGCTTGACCACGGAGATTTAAGTGTTGGCTGGCTTGACCACGGAGATTTAAGTGTCGGCTGGCTTGACCGCAGTCGTGGGAAGTGGGGGTGCTGGAGGTGCGGCAGTACCCCCTGCAGGAAAGCACGCGTATTTATGTGTCATACTACTCGCGATCAAAAAAATATATATAAAAAAAATATTATGCACTTATATAATGTTTAAAATGTTAAACCTAGTAGATCTAAACAAAAACATTGTCTCATGGTAAGGAATGGTATGCCTAATGATGATGCCTGAATAGTTTAATTATTTCTCTGGTCTTTTAATGGATTCGTTATAAATGTATGCTGATGGTTTAAATGCACTGCGCAGTGCGCTGTGTTTTTTGTTTTTGAAAATATAGGCTTAGGCTATACTGTGCGTTTATGATGTTTTATAGCATGTGTTGTAGGCAATAGTTTAATGTAGCCTATGAATTATGCGTTGTGTAGTCCTATGATGTTTTGAGTCAGTGTGTTCTGTCTAAAATGCTGTGCGATAGGGTTGTCTTAAGCCTGTTTTGGCGCCGATGTCAGAAGCGTCAATAATTAAGTTTTATTTTATTTATAACAGTTTTATATTTCACGGGTTTGTTTTCACCGTCAATTTCGGTGCAAGGCTGTACATTTGTTACCTTAGCAAACGGTTGCTTTGTTTGCGTTAGTATCAATCTGTGTGCGTTTTGCATTTTGTCGCCTTTTTTTGTCAGTGATGTATGCCTGTGCTGTGTGCCATTTCAAAAAAAGCCCATTTGTTCAGCGCCACCCTCTGGACTCACAGCGTCGCTGCACGATGGAGGAAAAAAACGATTAACAGAATGTCTGTTTCTTAAAAACTGAACCCAGAGTTCGACCATCAGCAGTTTGCTTCTAAACTAGGGTGGAAAATACTGCTGCATAAAATGCAAAACAGTGTCACAGATTAAACCAGCATTATGTAAAGCTGTTTATTGATATCTAGCTATTAAAAATGCTTCTTACATGTTTATCCTTCAGTAATAATAACCTAATATTGTAACTCTAGGGGCCACTCCTGATCACAGCTCAAAAGAAGGAAGAGACTCATAGATGCATTGTGAATGTTTGCTTTTATTACATCTCAGCTCACACAGCTGGACGGTCCACTGGTAGCTCAAGCTGACCTTCACACATGACCTTCAATGAATCACTTATTATTTTTGGCCCTCCAGATTTCGGTAGATTCCCGGTCCACCACCAGCTTGCCATCATCGGTCAGGTAGAGGCGGCACATGTTGCAGCTGTCTTTGCTGCTGTCTGTGTGCCACTTGGGCACGTCGTCCTTGTTGTACATGACCAGGTTGCAGTCAGCCTGCATGCACACGCGGACGGCGTCAGATCCATGAGTGTCAGAAGCCCACAAAGGCCTCCAGCCATAGAGGACAAAGTTACCGTCGTCCTGCAGGAGAAGAGACATTTCACTGTTACCAGAAGAATGGACTTTTACACAGACCATCATGGGTCATGCATCGTGATAAGTCAATAATATTCTGAGTCACTCACTTGGAAGATAGCCTTGTATTCCCTGTTGTTGGATAACAGAAAGTCTCCCCTGCGGAGCTCATCATTTTTGGACAAGTAGTTCCTGCTCATGATTCTGCAACAGAAAGAAAGTGTGTTGTAGAAACACTACAAAAAAATGCATAGAAAAAAGGAAAAGAAAAGTTTTTTCTTTAATAGGAAAAACTTAGCGTACTTACCGCCTTGGAGGTCACAGCAGTCAGTCGGTGAGCAGAAGTGCTGAAGGAGGTGAAATTCACAGCCGGTCACTGGTCTTTATATCATCTGAGCTGCAGGTGGAGAGGAAGCAACAGGCGTGGCATGTCCTCACTTTTATGGCTGGTGGACATCGTCATTGGTCCTTTCCCATTCAACATCTAATAGGGTTGAGGCGAGGTCATCTGTCGACAGCGCTAAAGAGAGGAAGAAAGCTATTTCTAGTAATTTGATGCATTCATCTGTCTGTAAGGGCTGCACGGTGGTGTAGTGGGTAACACTGTCGCCTCACAGCAAGAGGGCCCCGGGTTCCTTCTGTGTGGAGTTTGCATGTTCTCCCCGTGTAAGCGTGGGTTCTCTCCGGGTTCTCCGGCTTCCTCCCACAGTCCAAAGACATGCAGGATGGGGATAGGTTCATTGATGACTCTAAATGTCCCATAGGTGTAAATGTGAGTGTGAATGGGCCTGCCATAGACTGGCGTCCTGTCCAGGGTGTACCCCGCCTTTGCCCAATGACAGCTGCGATCGGCTCCAGCCCCCCCCCATGACCCTGAATGCAGGATAAGCAGTAATGGATGGATGGATGAATCTGTCTGTAAATTGTTCATCTATGAAATGCTGAATGTACAGTTGCTGGATTGAATAGTCGCTATTTGTCCAGAATCAAAAACAAATTGAGAATTAAGTCCCTCGTCCAATAAAACTGATGTTGATTTTAAGCCTTTTTATCTCTGACAGAGTGAGGACATGTTTAAAGTCCAGAATGGTGACGGTGAGATGTGACATCAGTGTTTTCACATAAAGCAAATGTACTGGAGAGGCTGTAAAACACTTCCACTGTGTACATATGGCTCTTCTAAAGAAATGTAAATGTGCTGCAGATACAGTAAGTTAATTGCACATCGCAGGCTTAATTTTTGGCTACAACGACCTCAGTTACATGTTGTGTATGTGGTTGCTGTAGATGGTGATTCCACTGACAAGCAGTGAGAACATTTTGTTTTACATCTCAGTCAGTGGGAATAATACCACATCCACACTGGTTCAGCTGTGATGCAATAATCACTTTCTTCCTTTCTTGTACGGAGAGACAAAGATGCCAAACTCAAACACGCAGAAATCATTTGGGTCAGATCTGCTCCTAAAAATACCACCGTGGAGACATCATTTAAATATTGAATATGAAAAACTAAAAAACCTTTTCATGGTGATGATATTTTTGTATCAGATTTGTTTTTTTACACTTTGTAAACTTCTCACACTTTTAACACCGCTAACCCAGTAATAAATATATGGGTGAAACAGCTGGGTGATTTGAGTGTCGTTGAACTTTTGCAGTAAACTTTTAACTTCTACCAATACAAGAAGTGCTTCCTGCAGCTGGGTGTCCATTCGTTCAGCGCCACCCTCTGGACTCACAGCGTCGCTGCACGATGGAGGAAAAAAAACACCCTGCAGTTCCAACCATTAACAGAATGTCTGCTTCTTAAAAACTGACATCAACCCAGAGTTCGACCGTCAGCAGTTTGCTTCTAAACAAGAGTGGAAAATACTGCTGCATAAAATTCAAAAGAGTGTCACAGATTGTTCTGTGGTAAAGAGTTGTCCTTTAGCCTGATCGCAGCTCAAAAGAAGGAAGAGACTCATAGATGCATTGTGAAAATGTTTGCTTTTATTACATCTCAGCTCACACAGCTGGACGGTCCACCAGTAGCTCAAGCTGACCTCCACACACGACCTTCAATGAATCACTTATTATTTTTGGCCCTCCAGATTTCGGTAGATTCCCGGTCCACCACCAGCTTGCCATCATCGGTCAGGTAGAGGCGGCACATGTTGCAGCTGTCTTTGCTGCTGTCTGTGTGCCACTTGGCGGCGCCGTCCTTGTTGTACATGACCAGGTTGCAGTCAGCCTGCATGCACACGCGGACGGCTTCAGATCCATGAGTGTCAGAAGCCCACAAAGGCCTCCAGCCATAGAGGACAAAGTTACCGTCGTCCTGCAGGAGAAGAGACATTTCACTGTTACCAGAAGAATGGACTTTTACACAGACCATCATGGGTCATGCATCGTGATAAGTTAATTATATTCTGAGTCACTCACTTGGAAGATAGCCTTGTATTCCCTGTTGTTGGATAACAGAAAGTCTCCCCTGCGGAGCTCATCATTTTTGGACAAGTAGTTCCTGCTCATGATTCTGCAACAGAAAGAAAGTGTGTTGTAGAAACACTACAAAAAAATGCATAGAAAAAAGGAAAAAAATCAATAGGAAAAACTTACCCACAATAAGTTGTATTCACTAATAATAAACTGAATTTCAACAGCACAGATTAATTGGTATAAAAGTATAGAATACTTACAGGTTTGAGTGCTTTCCCCAGAGAGACTGCAAGCAGAGGAAAAGGAGTGAAGTGCAAGAAGGGAAATTCTCTGCATTTATATAGAGCAGCTGGGGTGGAGACGCCGGACAGAGATGGGAGAGACACACCCTTCTTTTCTAATAAGAACAGAAGGGTGTTTCAGTCTGAATCCCACTGAAAAATCACAAATTGTACAGAGTTGGGTAAAGGTTAGGGTTACTTCCTTTTTTTATTCTCCCGAGTCTCTACGACCCTCCGTTCCTAAGATATAAGCAGAAATGTGGAAATTGGGGTTGGGGTTAGAGTTAGGGTTGGCATTAGGGTTAGGGTTGGGGTTAGGGTCGCTTTTTGTCAGTTGGTGATTTATAATGAAACAGCTGAGGTGAATTTGAAATTTTTAAAACAAACAGATAAATAAATCTCGATGGATACAAACCTAAAACTAAACATTTCCTCCAGATGCAGAGAACACTCACCGCTGACCTTATAGTGCAAAGTAAGCCCTTGTGTGCACCAATGAGAGGCCCAGCTGCAAAACACCCCTATTATACAGTTGTTATGTAACCGGAAGAAGAACTGAGACCGGACAAAAGGCCCAACTTTCTACACACAAAGCCTTTGATTGCCACGGCTCCCCTTTAGGCATTGAACATATTTTTCAGGGCGACCTCACCCCTGACATTTAGAAGTGGATTTAGAGCATTTCTTTCACCATTGAAGATAACAAGTCGGGACACAACAGCCGATCATATGAAGGAATGTCTGGAGACAGTTTTTAAGGGTTTTGCCCATCAATACTGCAAACTTACTGTCAAAACAGAACCGATCATACTTTTAAACTGTCAGTTAAGTACATCTTTCTCTCATAATGGAGTATTTTCATTTCATTCTTTTTGATAGTAATCAGTTATCAACACCTTGATTTGCAACCGATACTGAAAAAAAGTCAGTGAGAAACCGCTCCGGAGGCTTCATCCAATCGTAAAAAAGTCAGGTATCGGATGATGAACGTGAACAAACTTGACATGAAGTTTAGATAATTAAAGGCTGCGTAAAATAAAAAAATGTAGCGTGACAAGTAGGAAAGATCTTTTGGAACCAGAACAGTCTGCCATTTTATTGCACTTGTCTGACTTCCCATGCTCTGTGCTTTATGTGGAGTTTATGGAGACAGTGCAGGGCCGTGCAGAGACCTTTGGAGGGGCAGGTGCTCAAAGATAAAAGGGGGCACATGGAGCATGAATTTGAAACACCAAACAGAAACATACTTTGCAATATAACTGGTTTAATGGCAGAAACCCATATTCATAAAGAATGTAACATGGAATCACAACACACCATGTCATTGTCCACACCTCATATATGGCCAGTGCGCACACACACACACACACACACAACACACACACAGTGACATTTCATTTCATACCAAAAATTGTACTGTATAGCCACGAATTTAATCCATTCATAATCTGCCAGTTATTATTCCTAATGCTTAAATTATTAAAGTAAAAAATAATTAAATGATTTTGAAATCATGTACTTAAATATTTTTGTGCTTTTACTCAGTTTAACTATCGACTTTGCGCAAGACAGCAAGGTTCTAAAAGTTATATAATTTGTATGCATATTATATTGAATTTGTTAAATGAGAGGTTGAGAAAATCAAAATTCTAATTCTTCTATTATTGTTGTATTTATAGTGTAATAGTCCAAAATTATGTGAATATGTATATCGCATAGTTTTAGTGAAATAACATAGTCTTTGCCTCATTGCCTCTAGAAACATTAAAACAGCTTGACAGTAAAATAACACATATTATCTCTCTAATGCAAAGCTTTGCCCGTGACAAGAGAAATGTACAGAAACCCGACATACTTTTCCCCCACAGCACGCTGTGTGTGGTTAATGGCTATAACTTGTGAGAGCTTGAGAGAGTTTTTTTTGTTTAGAGGTATTTCACAGACTTTTTTAAAGCTAATGCTTCTGTACTTTTACTTTTTTGACATGTTGAAGAGTCGTGTAAATATAATCTCTCATTGGCGGTGATAGTCTTAAAAATGACGGATCGACATGGAAGCCTCCTGACTTACCTGCCAATGTAAATACAAATAAGAAATGATTTGCTTCACGAGGATGAATCAGATTATTGGCAGAGGTAATTACACACTTATGAGGACATTTCTATGAAAGAAGATTTTAGTGAATACATTAATTAAAACGTTACACACTGTCCCTTTAAGTTCAAAGATCTTGCATTTCCACACAAATAACACATCTGGAATATACAGCGTTGTTTGGAGCAAAGGAGGAACTAATTAATCACAGTAGAGAGGAGCCCAAAGTGAGGTTGAATCGCCAACTTTATTGTAGGAAAACATAACAGACACTTTGCACGAGGAGATTCGCTGCTTTAATTTGTTGTTTTTTGTCTTATTATAAGTGAAGCTTTGATGATAAATATGCAGGAATTAAGATTTGGAATGTCAACGTTACCTCGGTATCGTGAAATAAGCATGCAGCAGGTGAAGTACAGATTATTCAGCTACTTTTTTAAAATATATACATTTTAGCCAGTAGACACAGCCAACAGTGTCGGAGCGCCACTGTTGTAACTCATTTTCCTGCAGTGCTGAATCCTGGTTGTCTTCATTTCCTGAAACAAGAGAGGAGACACATCAAGATGTCTGGCAGCCATCATTTGTGTGGGAGCAACACACACACACACACACACACACACACACACGACCAGCATCTACAACATTATTTAGATAAAAGAATAAAAATCAATGCAGTTTATGGCCTTTTTTTTAATCCCACACATTCTCCTTCCTTGTCCAAACCCACAATGCAACTCGACACCTGACATTTCAGAGTTCAACGCTTGGAGGCGGGACTTTGGTAGTTATGATGTAATACCTCGGTGAGCCTCGGTTTCTGGATACAGTGGACGTACGGCTTGGGACTCGACTCTATCTGGCCGTCTGTCGTTTTGTAGCAAACGGCGCAGTCCATGAGTGGCTGTGAAGTCATTTAAATTTTTTTTATAAAAACACACAAAAAGCATGAGAAAGGCCACACATGGGTTATTAAAGTGAACCCTCTCTTACCCGGTCGTTCCTGAAGGGGCAGGTCTGAGGGTTCGTGTCGGCCGTTCCTTTGGCACACCTGGTGGGTTTCAGGTAGAAGTGGTGGTACAGGTATCTCACACCGAATCCAGACTGCAAGAGAGCGGAGGGTCATTTTAAAAAGGAGCTACAAAGCAGAAAGTCAGGTGATCACTTCATTAGGATTCATCCTCCGAGGATCATGAATGTCTGCAGGAAACTTCATTGCAGTCCATGCAGTGTTTGTCAGGTTTTGTTAGCGTGAAACTTAAAGTGTTAAAGGCAGCTAAAAGAAACCTCCGCCTCTCGGATCCTGCAGAAAAAAAGTTTATTCAACATTTAAACAACATTATTAAACCCTTTTATTGAAGGCGGGTAAACCGTATCGATGTTGCAAGCAAACAATCAGACCAGGAGAAAGTCTACATGTTTGGTTTTGAATCGTAACAATGATCGTTTCTGCTTTTGATATCGTCCATTTGTCGTGAATGCTCAATAAAACATTGCATAATCTTCTGGAAGGAGAAGAAACATATTGTTCTTTCTTCACTGTAGGCTGTTCTCCAAGTCAACAGCTGCAAGCAATAATCAAGAACGCTGCCAAATTCCCACAGGTTAAGATATCAGATGGTGGGAATGTGGACATATTGAAGAACATTTCAAAGACACGCCTTATCTTTAGGCAAAAACAAACCCCTGCTGAAAACGTGTTGAGATTTGTGAAAAGCCAACCGGAACGCCCGGAAAGCAGAGCGAGTGCCAAAACCTTAAAGTAGATCCAAGAAGTGAACTTCAGTCATTTTTCTTACTTACTGGGATTACAAATACATGTTAAACGGTCTAGTTTTAATTAATTAATTAGTCATATTCATCAACATTTGTTTTAAATCGACTATATCATCACTCCGTGTCTGCAAACAGAACATTTAAGAAACAGAGATATTCACCTTCATTCATTCGTCCCCAGAATTGGAAAAAAGGAGTCCATAATAAAGCCCATAGTAAAATGATGAACTTTATTTATTTTATTTATTTATTTCTATCATGTTTACAGTGTACCAACCAATGCAACACCATTTACATCAGGTTGACGGAAAAAAAGGTTTAGGCTGAAGCTAATTAGCTTATACATGCCTAACCTTTGTACTTTACAACCTTGTTGCTAAGAACAAAAAAGATTAAACAAACAAACAAAACGCTAACAAACAACCAACAGATATTTAGATATCCAAAAAAGAACTGAACATTCCGTAACATTCAATCCAGTCTATATTTTTGACAAATCAAGTGCTTTAACTTTTTCTTAAAGTGTCCGACATTCTTACTTTGTTTGATAACCTCAGGCAAACTGTTCCACAGCTTCACCCCACAGACAGAAATACACATGCTTCATCGGCAAAAACAACCAGTTTAACAATACTGGAAACTTTACAAATTTCATTGATTTATAAAATAAATAAATTTGGTCCCAATATAGAACCTTGCGGCACACCACATGTAATGTCCAGGCTAGTTGATCTATTCACCCATTTGAACAAACTGTTGCCGGTTTCCAATGTAGCTACGTAATCAATCATACCCCACCCCTCTAATTCCAAACCTGTTCATCTTTTGCAATAAAATATCATGATTGATTGTGTCAAATGCTTTCTTCAAGTCAATAAAAACCCCTACAGCATATTTCTTATTGTCAAGTGAACTTGTTAATTCCTCAACTAATTCCATTAAAGCCATTGAAGTTGACCGGTTTGTTCTAAAACCATACTGGCAATCCATTAGTAACTGATGCTTTTCAATGAAACTGTCCAAACGTACAACAAATCATTTCTCCAGAATTTTTTGAGAACTGAGAAAGCAAGGAAACTGGCCTGTAATTGGTGAAAAGATGTTTGTCTCCAGCTTTGTATAATGGGATCACCTTAGCGGTTTTCATTTTGCTAGGAAATGAGCCTGATTTGAAAGTTAAGTTACAAATGTATGTTAAAGGATCTGCAATAGCAATAATTACATTCACCATCACCATCATATCAACTTTACCTCAATATCTGACTTCTCCAGACTTCTTAGGAAGCGAAAATGGTGGTGCACCCCAGCATGAGTGTTGAGTTGCTCTATCGCCAGATCCACTCCCTTCTTGTGGTCCTCAGGCAGCCCATTGTAAGGATCCTGGGCCCCGGCAGAGCACAGAACGGCTCCAGCACAAACCAGCAGCAGCAGCAGCCCAGCAGCCATCTTCCTACCAAGTGTGCGAGCAGAGGGTGAACTACCTCCTTCCTCTCTGGGAATCGATACTCACATGAAAAACAAGCCCTATTATGGTTGCCAACGCACGGTTATCATCAACACTGTTTACTGTTTCCCAATTCCCGTAACTCACCGGGGGCCAAAGCTCGTCTTAACAAAACAGAATCGGTGGAAAGTTTCCAGACGCAAACCGCTTGCCAGAAGTGGGATTACACTCACAACCCTTAAACCTTATTACTGGAAGAAAAGAAAGAGGAACAGAAAAAAGCCCAACATGCCATGAAAAGGATTTGGTCCCCCAAGACTAATCTAAAGGTCAGCGGTGGTCAGTGGGTGAACGAACCCTGTTGGCTGTGCTTCATTGGCTCCTTTGTTGTTGCGTTTACAGGAAAGTAGGTCACTTACAAGAAATGTGGGCCCTCCTTTAAATCCACTCCAAGGAGTGGTTCATGAAACTGTTCCCCAAATGAGTGATGATGAAAAAGCGGCGAGAAAAACCTCCACATCAGCAATTTTGAGTCGCACCGAATCAATTCTTTTATTTCCTGTTTTTAACGGTTCGTCAAGATGGAGCAAGTTTGACCTACTTTCAACTCTGTTGAAATACTGGCCTCAGTCAAACAAAACAAAACTTTTCACAAATTAAACTTTATTGACAAACATTCTAACACATTTGCACAACAGCAAACAATACAAGATTGTCATAAAAAGAAAGGACAGCGACTACAGACAGTTATATACGAGGTTGTGAGCACATAAACTTCTTGTTAGTTAAGAACAAAAGAAGCACAAAGAAGGTCGATGACGGGTCACCAAGTAATCACTTTGTTCCCGTTGATGCCAGAAGAGTTGGGGCCCCGCTACTGTAACCCAGCGTGTTGCAGTGATTTACTCGGACCCCCTTCATCTCCTGCCATTCACAACAAAAAGCACATCAGTCGCACAAAGTTCTACTCATTTTTGTTGTGTTGTTTTGCAGTGTGAAGTGAACAGACTGACCTGTGTGAGAGCCGGTTTGTGGACACAGTGGATGTACGGTTTGGGCTCCTGTTCGATCCCCCCTGCGAATGTCTTGTAGCAGACGGCGCAGTCAATCAACGGCTGCACAAAAACAAACAGTCAGTCAGAGGCGGTGGTCGGCCGAGCCTCCAATCCCACATTGCTGGGCTCAGATCACACTCACTCTGTCGTTTCTGAACTGGCACGATGCGGAGTCGACGGTTCCTCTTTGACACTTGGTGGCCTTGAGGTAGAAGTGGTGGTAGATGTAGGTCACATCAAAACCAGGCTGAGGAGAAAGAGGAGGAGGAGGGTAAGATCTGATTCCACTCGTGATAAATCACTGCTCAGTAAATAAAGACAACACACATACGGCACCTCAATGTCGGACTTTGTGACACTTCTGAAGAAGAGAAAATGGTGCTGGATTCCAGCGTGAGAGTTGAGCTTCTCCAGGGCCAGATCTACACCTTTCCTGTAGGTTTCAGGAAGTCGATCGTAAGCCTCCTGGGCATCGGACGAAAGGAACAAGGCTCCAGCGCTGAAGAGCAGCAGCAGTAACGCAGCCATCTTTCTGCCTGGGTCTGTAACAATGGGAGGGACGTAGTAGAGGAACGGCCCACCCACTTTGTTGTTTTGCCCCAACATCCAGTCCCCTTTTCCCCCCCGGGAAACCCAGAATCTTTTCCTCAACCTGTTTTTAATATGTTCCAGCTGATTTCAACAGGAGAATTTTAGTACAGTTGGCCTGGAGAGAAAAACACATGCAAACAGACAAAACAAAAAGGGAAATGAAAACTTAAAGTTTAAGCTTTTTATTGTCCCTTATTTCTGTTTTGTGCAGCCTCAATCGTGTTTCTATATGTGGTTGTTTTTTTTATTTGCATCCTTTTTCTGTATTTTTTGTTTTGCATATTATTTCTGCATTGGTTGCATTTTCCAACTTTGCAGCATGTTTTTGTTCTTTTATCATTGTTTTTTTCGTTTCTCCATCCGCATGCATTCTCTTTAAAAAACACGTCAGATTCACAGCCAGGATAAATAGAAAATAAGTTTTATTTGTCATCAATATTTCAACCATTAATGTACAAGGGAACATCAGCAACAGCCTCTCGGCCTTTGTATTGCTTTTAAAATGGAACGACGACACATATCAGCATTTTCGTGACTTTGACAGACACTTTGGCAAACACAGACCAGCTTCACTCCATCCACAGGCACAACAAGCAAACATAAAACGGACACTTGGCGTCCCCTTCACTGACCGTGGCCATGACGCACAGGTGACTAATCTTCAAAAAAAAAAACAGCAATAATGCCTCATATTGAAACATAAATAATATAGAGATGTGTGATTTATGAGCGTCTCCAAAGTGCAAACTATTGTAACATGTGTGTCGTCCTTACAAACACTTGCAGCTGATGACTTCGTGGTCCCACGGGCACTTTTGTGCGGCTTTGTGACACCAAACAGGTACAAGATCGCGACGACAGTCAGGTTTGAGATGGGACACTTTCTGAGAGGGAAATGTTGAGCGTGAAATACACACTTGACGTAACGGAGGACTGAAAATTTAAGGTATTTGACACAGTCAAAGCTTTAACCAATCCATGTCACACTGATACAACATGACATAAAACAAAAAGAAAAAAAAATACACACACACGCACACACACACACTCATATATTAGATATATATTTTAAAAGCCTTCCCTCTAATATAATGCATTAATATTGAGATTGTCTACACAGCTTGTGTGAAAATTTGGTCGACCAAGTTCACGAGCGCAAATTAAATGTTTCAATTCGTCGGTTACGATAAAACGAGGAATGTATGGTGACGTTTTTTTTTGTTAATTTGGAGAGAAACATCGTTAGGAGATTTGAGATGGCTGAACTGCAGCTTATTGTTCTGATCACAAAACTATTTACACGAGACAATTGGCACTCGGACAAAGAAGCCAATAACTTACAGTGATTCCCATAAACACACCAAGTGAAACAAACACTAATACATTAGTGACCTAAACATGTGCGTGGAGACATTAAGAGTATATTATGCCACTGTGTTAATTTTCTGTCATGATCATACATATGATTTCACATCATTAGATCTCCCTCTGTTGGTGATCGTGACTCACTGCAGGTACAAAATCCCAACTGTCATTTAAACGGCTGCGTTTTAGTGATAAAAAAAAAAAAATTGTTAAAGAAAGATGGGCTAACAATCAATCACAAGTAGTCATTTAAGAAGCAAACTAAAGCACCACTTATATTTCAGGGTATATAATGAGGACGCTAAGAAAACACGATGATTACATAAAATACAGTCATTGTTCAGATTTGGTGTCTTTAAAAAGTGCTACGAGCTTCGGGAGGTGGGTAAAGTGATCAGCTGTCTAAAATAAGACAGAATGAGGGAAAAATACACCTCACAATACAATATTTTGCTTTCCTTCATAAGGCGCTTGGTGAGCTAAAACATGAAAAAAAAGGCGACAAACTTGAATAGCGAGCGTGTTAATATAAAAGACTATATCCCATATTTCCTCCACATATTCGATGTGAATCAGAGCAACCATTCAGGGCTAAAAATTAATCAGTCTCATAAATCTATCTACTGCAATCGCATTTAATTTTGAGCTTGAGATCACTTCATTTGATTTGGAATCTCTTGTCCCCTGAAATATAGATTTTTAAAAAGTATATTATGAGCCAACACGCTGCTGACCGTTTGATCTCCTCAGTTCTGACGATCTGATGAAAAGCTACTTAAATAGAACAAAAAGAAAGAATCAACCAGACCTCCGACACACCGTACGTTCATGTCTCATTGATGATGAAGTGGGCGCACACTGATGTGCCATCCAATCGTTAGTGTTTCAAGCGTGAAAGAGTCTGGATCTTGTTGGTTGGGAGAGTCAACAGATTTTTTTGGTGATCGCCAAGAGGAGTGAAGTGGCGAGGCGTGGGTTACACGGGCATGTGCATCTCCGAGTACTCATCGTGACACTCGCGCTCGTCAAATTTCGGCTCTGCGTCGTCCGCATCAAGCTGGAGGAGGAAGGAGACACATCGGGATTCATGAAATACATTTCAGGTCACATTGTATCTAAAACTGGTTCGTTGCTACAACGGACGTGTTCTTAAAAGAAGTTACTGTTGTTTCCTGTGGTCAACTTACACATGCAATCTCTCGGACGGTGAAGATGCGGCGCAGCACGAACATCTTGACGGGGACGGTGAGGATGAGGACGAAGGGGAAAGCTAGCGACGCCTGTGTCGACATCACAGCCCACAGAGCCGCTAAACACACCACCTGGATGCAGGTGAACAGATGCATACGCAGCGTGCGGACCTGGAGGAAAACAAGACATTAGTTAGAAAAATATGTTAAAAATGCTGATTTAGGGGGAAACAATTGTTAGAGTTGTTTGTGTCTCGCAATATATAAAGCTTAGACCGATTCAAGACACTTACTGGAGTCATTATCATTGATTAATCATGCACCATAAATCAAACATTCACTAGTTCCTTTCTCAGGACTGTTAACAAAACCATTAAATCATTAACCAACAAGTAAATCAACACTTTATACAACATGACGAGAAGAATGATATTAAAAAGTTATTATTTTATTTCTCACACCTGAACCCTCCATTGCTTTATGGAAGATGATGATGACTCTCCTTACCTTGCGGACATAGGTGTGGTCAGGGTGATACTTTGGTGGCATGAGCAGCAGCATCATCCGCTCTGATAGCTGGATACCATTAAGGGACATCACGCCCATGTAGAGGAAGATACCAAACAGCACCGCCAGGGGGATCTGACGCAGCAGGTCCCCGATCACAATGGACATGCCTGGGTGGAGGTAGGCATGGGACATGTAACGCTAAATATCCCCCCTTTTCATAAGTTATTGGCTGCAACAGTTGCAAAGTAATGAGATTTCTACGTCGGACACTCACCAACCAAGATGGCCACCAGGAGCCCGGTGACCCTCTGCTCCATCACCTCCTGGATGCGAGGCTTGTCTCCGGGGGCGACGGCCTTGCTCATGACAGTGAGGGCGTTGACGTGGGTCACGGAGCGAACGGTCGCGGCGGCCATCCACGGCAGGCCGAACAGAGCCGAGCAGCCGCCCAGCACCACGATGAGCAGCAGGTCCAGATGGAAACCGGAGCCCTTGGTCAGCATGCGCTCCTTCTTGCTCACTATCAGGCTGCAGGAAGTCGGGAGGAACACAGATGTAGACGGAGCATTTTAGATGAAGGCCTACTCCAACACAATAGAAATGTACTTATGTTCAGAAACTGTGTGACTTGCTCAAGTGCCCGTTGCTATAGCAACGTCTGTTTTCAGTTCTTTCTGAAAACAGCTATAATAATTTGTCAAAATCCAAATTGATGATAAAATATATTAAATAAATGTTTAAAAATCCTTAATTCCTACCAACTATTGCATCTTTTTTTTTTTTAAATGCTGTAAAATCAACATTACCATCATTTAAAGGAGCAATACACAATATTCACAGCACTAATAGCGCAGCAAACAACTGTTTTTGCTTTGTAAAAAGATATAGTGGAGTCTACCTGAGCAGAATGAAGTCGCAGTCCCTCTGTGTGTGTTGTTATCCGAGCTCCTCCTTGCTGTGCTGACATCGCCTGCTTTTAGTGCATATGAGCGTGCGCTACTGGCTAGCTTTTAGGTTTGCTGTAGTTTGCACTGTTAGCGCTGTTAGCTTTTTTTTAGCATCACTAGCTATGAGCCGCCGCATTAAGTGTTACAATGAAAAAATAATTAATGTAATAGTGTAATGTGACGTCATAGTGTGTAGGCTTTAATCAAATAATTGGTTGTTATATATTGTTAATAAGCAAACACTGCCTCACAAGCAATGTAAATAAATTCATACTTTATTTTCTTGTTATATTTCTGGAATGATGTACAGTTGTCTTAAAAATGATGACAATCTTTAGCCATAATTTAGAGCAGTTTGAGCTGCTTTTTATGAATGAAAGGTACTTTTTTATTACTTGTAAGACTATAATCCTGTGTGACTTGTAACTCACGTGGTGATCTGAGTCTCCATGAAGATGAGGATGAAGACCAGCAGAGCGGGCAAACAGCAGGCGAACATCATCCAGATGGGGAACGCGCCGTCGGAACCCAGAGGACTGATGACCCAGCCACGCTTCGAGGGACTCGTCACGGAGAAACCGCTGGGAACGTCCAGTTTCTGGACGGCGATTAACAAGAAGATCGTGATCGTCTGTGTCAAACTTCTACATGAGATGAAGAAGTGGGAGGATGTGAGCGTTACCTGTGTGTACGTGTCGTTTAAGCTGTTATCCACCAGGACCATGATGAGGATGGCAATCGGGACGCCAAAATCTCCAATCATCCTGCGCAACTGAACACAATTTGATGATGAGTTTGAGCACAACAGAACAAATAAAAAGAGGCGACATTGTTTTGAACACTAATCTTTCCAATTTCAACTTTTAAGCCAGCATAGGAGACACTAAAAGGAACAGTGTCATATTTTGGGATATATGACTCTGCTCTCATGTCTCTCTAATTAACACCTTATTTTTTTTTATTTATTTAGAGTATTTCCTATATTTGGACATTGTTGTAATATTGCTTTGTCAACTAAACCTCAAATGAGTCTTCATTTTATTTCAGAAGTTTGAAAAGATTGTCATCACTGATGGTTGGAGGTTCAAGGAAGGTTTGACAGAAACGTGGGTTCATATAAAAGATTTCATGGTACAAGACGTTGTAGATGTTTTAAAGTGAATTTAGCTCCTCACCCTTCCAGGGAAGAACGCACTGTTCTTGAACTTGCGCAGGTAGAAAGCAATGAAAAACGTCCCGGCCATGAGAACCAGAGAGAGCAGTGCGGTGTTGGGCTCGCCTCGGACCGCCGTCGACGCCGCCGGCATGGTGAAGTTGCTCCCCGTGGCCGTGATGTTCCAGGCGTCCTCATCTTTTGTGCCGTTGATTGGGCAACCTTTCAGCGGGTGCTCCTTGAAAATCTGCCCGACGACACGGAGGATTAAAACTCAACACAAACACGTATGCACACATGAACATCCGCTGCAATTACAATTTGTCGAGGGATTATCGTTTATCACTCTTTAAAAAGGAACCACAACCACACAAAATCCAAAATCATGAGCCTGGATAATAGTTAAACTCTTAATCCATTTAACTTTCAGGGCCAATTAATCACAAAAGATTTCAGGTGCACTTGTTAGAAAAACATACTCATTTCGACCCCGAGATTTGAATATTGGCCAAAGATAAGTCAGTTAGGGTTAGTGTCGGGGATGTGAACACGCAGCATGCCAACCAAAACGTCCCGTAATCAGGAGTTGTTATTTCAAGGAGTACCCTGCCGAGCTTGATGAAGGTCTCGCAGATGAAGATGAGGGAGATGAGGAAGGAGAAGATCTCCTGGGTGAAGCGGGAGACGAAGCGGACCAGGAAGCTTCCCTCGAAGGCTACCGTGACGACCACTATGACGATGAGCCAAAACCCGATCCAGACGCGGCCCGTCAGGTACTCCATCTCGTTCGCTTTGCAGAACTGTGAGGAAGCGGAGCCAAGAAAACACAAATCACCCACTGGAAAATGTTCACAGCAGACATGAAAACTCACTTTAAAGTTTGTTTTTCTATTAAAAATCATATTTTCTAACCCAAATCAACAGCAAGGATACAACTTTTTTTTAAATCAACTTCCAGGAAACGTCAAAATATCTCAATCTTATCCTTTTACTTTGTTATTGTCATTTATAGTGGTTATTAGCATACAAACACACAATTCAAATGATTAGGAAATACATGATTGTATGTTAACTTAAATACCCTGCATTAGTTTTTTTAATAATGTATTAAAAGCTGCTTTGAGCCAACGTTAGTATCTATTCGATATTGCTGTGAAATCATCAAGTTATTGCCAACGACTGCATTTGAACACATGATGATAACGTTATAATTTCCCTTCGCCTCATCGTCATGCGAGTTAGCTGTTC
This sequence comes from Chelidonichthys spinosus, assembly GCA_029853015.1. Lineage (NCBI taxonomy): Eukaryota > Metazoa > Chordata > Actinopteri > Perciformes > Triglidae > Chelidonichthys > Chelidonichthys spinosus. The sequence continues at coordinate 16,247,597 of CM056837.1, forward strand.
ATCAACTTACGCTGTAGAAGGCTTCTTCAAAGACCAGCAGGGGTCCAGAGAAGCCCACAACGAGTAGCGGCTGTGCCCCGAGCAAGCAGAAGATCACGCCCTGCACCGCCGTCGACACAATCAGCTCAGAAACCCCGATCAGACCTTCTGTCTTCTCGCCTAGCAACGGACAAACACAACAAATTAACACGGTAACGGACACCGTCGAGGTGTAAAGGCTCGTCAGTAGGTTCTGAACCATCACGGCGAGAACATGAAAGGGGTTTTGACATATGAGACGACAAAGGTGTGAATCCAGAGGAACTCGACCCCGTGTGCAACTCACCCAGAAGGCCTCCGAATGTTATGGCTGGAGAGAGGGCGGCGAAGTAGATAAAGATAACGGCCGCCATGCACTGACTGTTCAGGGCGTCCTTGAAGTCGCTGAGGTACTTTGGGTAACGGCGCCGCACGTCTCGTACCAGTCCACCGAAGGGACGTCCGGTGCGCTCTAAAGGGTCGTCTGACTTTTTCAAGGGTGTATGGAGAGTCTCTGTGTAGGAGGAGGTTATTAATTACAGTAACAGGATGCACCTGACAGTCCTTTGATAAGGCCACAGGCGACATGTTTTACCTTTCTCTTCAAAGCTTTTCGGCTCCTTGGCCAGTTTGACCCCCTGCTGCGCCCTCTTGTGCAGCATCTCCCTCTGAAAGCGGGCGACGGAACGCAGCAGCTCGTCGCCTCCCATCTCCGAAGGCGGCAGCACGATGCTGCAGTCCAGGAAGCTGTTGATGGCGTTCAGCAGGTCCTGCCTGTCGTCTGCCAGGTACGCTGCCTCGTGGAATTGCTGTGCGATTCAGATACAGATGCAACCAATGAAACACTACTCTATATTTATCCTGATTCAAACAGAGCAGTTTGTAGTAGAGATATTAATAATTAACCATTGAAACTGCTATCAGTTACACAGTTAAACGAAATATTAAAGATTAAAAAGCTCAGAGACTGAAAAATTCTTCTTCGATGTCTTGCTCACCTTGTCAGACATGAGTGTGGAGATGGAGCGTCCTATCTGGTGATAGTCCATGCTGGTGGTGGGGGGTCCCAGCAGGACGAAGAGGAACCTGACCGGCACGGGGACCTCAAGGACGGACTCCAGCTCCACGGCCTCCTGCAGCCGCACAAAGGCCATGGTGGGCTGCTCCAGGAAGTGCACACTGCCTGGGAGACGGGCAGGACGTAACGGTCAACGTACAGCCCCATACTGAGCACGAGTGATTGGTGCTGTGTGTGGTAATGTGGTACTGGAGACTCACCCACAAGGACCACAGTGGCCTCTGCATTTTCAGGAATCTTCTCCAGCAGCTTCAGCTCGTGTTTGGATTTGGACCGATGCATGCCGGACAACAGCGTCGGCTCCTTCAGCTGCAAACGGGAAGCAGCACGGGAAGCACATTTAATGACGAGTACTTATGAATGGGAGTTTTTGATAGACACCTCAGCACGAGACTCACCTGGTTGTCGTTCTTCTCCATGTCGACGCGTGTCTCGGTGTCCCCCGCGGTGTGGACGGGGCCCATGAGCGGGTCGGTCACCAGCGGTTCTGGCTGATGGCTGTGGTTGGCACTGTGGTGATGCGTGATCAGGCTGCCCAGGCTGGCAGCAGAGATGTTCCTGGGGAAAGGGCTACTGTGCTCCTTCTCATCGCTCGGGTGACTAGGGGAGGCAGGGAGAGGAAGAGAGAGGGTGAGCAGGAGGAAGAGAGGCAGCAACCAGGCATGAAGCCACCTAGTAGCAGGAAGTGTGCAGCAGCAACAGAAAAGTCAATTTAATCGCTGTCTATCATCATAACAGCATGAGAATGTATGAGCTTCGAAAGTCAAAGTGTAGTCTTGTGTCAACATGCATTACAAAGACACGTTAACATTAGTTTCTAGCTTTTTTTTGCAGGTTATCCTCATTTCTCCAACCTCCAATTTCCTGTCTGATCCTGAATAAACATCATATCTAAAAAAAAGATTAGCACAAATTTAAATGTTTCTCCACCCTTTAATAATCCTGCAATGATTGATTGAAAAAGGTCTATTACTACACATAAATCAGGGGGATCCTGCCCTTTTTGAATGAGCCAAATCTATCAGTGAAGCTGAATTTCCCTTAGTTACTTAATGTCCTCTTAAAGGGAAATCACTGCTCGTTTGTCACCTGTGTTTCAGCAGCAGGGCCCTCAGGACATTGGCTCGGTCCTCAGCTTTGATCTGGTCAGAAATGATCATCTGCTCCACCACCTGATGGGCGATGCCAGGCAGGGTCTTCTGGTCCAGGTCCAGCAGCACCGCACCTGTGGACACATGCATACTGAGCTCAGTGGCCTATGAACCGCGTCGCTGACTTTAAGGCTTAAAAGTTCACTCGGTTTTCCGTCACTTACCGTGCGAGATGGTCTTCCGGAGCTCCAGCAAACTGCGGAACGACAGCGAGGCCACGTGAGGTTTCCCCCAGCGGTCGGTCTCCTCCTCCACGTCCTCCTCAAACTTGATCCATCGAGCGGTCTCCTTCCACTGCATCTCCTGGTTCTTGTCCATCGTCAGCTCATTCAGTTCCACGAACACCTGGAGACGACGTCGCACGGGTGAGATGGAGGACATCCATGTTGTCCACACAGAACGAGATGCATGTTTAGCATGGGCCAAATATTTAACTCAACAGCCAAAACACTTTGTATTTAGCCAGTTGATTCAGTGGAGCATGTTGCTCGTCAACATCAGGAAACTCCATGCTCACCGGGTTACAAGTGACAAATCTTGCCCATGTTATTATCCTCGAAGTACAACTTCTAAAAAAAGTTGCATCAAAACACAGAAAAACAGCCGATGATATCTTCAAAGCTTAACACTAAAAAGTCAGAGTCTCTCGGCATCAAATATCTGTTAACAGCGTATTAATTGAACACCATGCTGGTCAGTCGTAACTCCCCTGTGAGATGAAGACCAACGCGGGAGAACACTCCCTCGTCCGCATGCCTGTGAAATCACGCTCACACGGATCAAACCTGACGCCGGCCGGTCGCCCAGCCTCACCTTCTTGTACTGAGCCATTTGCCCGGGGTCCATGCCCATCAGGACGCCTTCAGGCCGCGAGGCGGAGCGGAACACAACCACCGGTAATGACTGGAGGAGCGAGACGGTGCAGGAGAGGACTCAAACACAACCGGCAGCGGCACAAAAAGGACTAGACCCTGACGTTTACACCCTGACCCACAGGTAACTCTTCCTCGTCACACACGCCTGACAGGAACCTGTTGTTTACCTGGGCTGCTGGGGGCTCAGGGCTGTGTATGAGAATGTGTGTGTGTTAATAAAACATAGCTCCCTCTCTCTCTCTCTCGCTCTCTTTCAGGAGCTCTCAGTGTCTGGTTACCTAAGCTTCTCTCCCTCGCTCTCCCCTCTTTTTTCTTCTCCGTGTGTGAAAGGAAAGAACTCATTCATTCATTTTTAATGGTCTCATTCCTTCCCTGTCCCATACACAAAAAAAGAGACGAGCCAGTGCCAAATTTGAGAAAGAAGGGAAAACATTTCCCAAAATATGCTACAATTCATGGTTACATTTGTAATCACGAACCGCAGTCTGAAGCAGAAAATAACAAAAAAATAAACTAAAAAAATCCCCCAAAAACGTCCTTGAATTGCAGCTTTTTGTGTTTGTTGGAAACGACCACATGACCTCGTGAATTAATCAAGGGTTGGAAAAAGATATCCAAGATTAGTTTCTGATATCTTCTAGTCCAAAAGTTTGATTGTAATCACTTAATTTCACAGTTTGAATATGAAAATGATCTTAAGAGGTCGCCCTCGTTTTTAATTCTGGTGATGAGTTGATTCTTGTTTACCTTAGGATCACAAATTGTGTCTTACAAGTTACCAAAACTAAAAGATTCTAACACAGCCATTTAAATGAATACATGAAAAAAAAATTACATAATGACGAGGTTGAAAAACATGACAAAAACCATCAAACTTGGCGTCCTGTGTCCTGGGGAAGGACGCCAAGCGAGCGCTGTAACGCCTCACCTCATGTGGGGTTCGGTCCTGCTTGCGGCTGCGAGTGGTCGGCTCCTTGTGGTCCTTGCTGATGTGCACCACTTGTCCCTTGGTGCTCTTTCTGACGAGGTGTCTACGCACTCCGGGGACATCTTCGAAACGATGACCTGGTGGAGAGGACGGGTGAGATGTTTTAATGACTTTAACAAAGCATAACCAACTCTGGCTGCACAAGTTTACAGTCTCATCTGATGCTTCTGCAGCACTCGGCATGCACACATTGACCTTGCACCCTAAGTTCAAATCTCAGCCCACCAGGTCACAGAGGGCCAGACTTTGCTTTGGTTTCTGTGGTCCCTGAGCTGGGAGTAGAGTTACTCATGCTGGCGTTCCACCAGGGGCTGAAAAGGCTGTGGAGAGAGACACCTGATGGCACGGATACAACACTGCGAGTAGGAACTGTCCGACCAGGCGTTAAGCTTTCAAAGAAAAAAAACAACTCTGCTAATTCATTCAACGAGAACACACAAATAGTCAGAGCTCAGATGTTTTTAACGAGCATCTGAACGAGGCTACACAAAGAAAATCCTCCAAGAATACCAACTGCCTTACCTTCATCAGAGCTTGTGCGTCCAATGAAACAAACAGTGATGCTTTTAAGGTTCTTCATCAATGTTTCAACTCATTGTGTAAAAACCAGTCAAGTTCACAAAACCTGTTTTTTTCTGTCCAAAACTGAGGTTTTCAGCTGCTGTCCTGCTCATTCTTACTTCGAGTAATGTCGTCCACGGTTTGGGGCAGACCCTGCAGGAATATTAGGCCTGATTGGCATGCAGCTCTTGAAGGAAGAGGAGGATTTGTGGTGGGCGTCGGGGTAAGTGCTGGCACCGCCGTCTGACTACGTGATGCCCCCAAACTGGAGCATGCAACTTGTGGCGTCGCCATTTCTTGACCGGCGCCTGACCCCACTGAAACCATCAGAATGCATCAGTGAGCGGAGGTGTTAATTCGCTCAGGTCGGACAAAAAGGGGAGGGACAGTGATCTAATAATTCCTATTGTTGAGCGGCAGCCAGAGACAGAGCCACTTTCCCAGGATGATTTACGGTGGCGGGAAGCAGATTAAAGAGGACACGGAATAAGTGGCGATGAACCTGTTGGGAGGCCCGACTCCGACCATGTCACTAAGCCCCATAATGGTCAAATATGTGGACAATATCAAGCCCGTACCTCCATCCACAGCCTCTTTATTTTGAGTCCACTTAACTCATCCCCATGTTTCATTCCACTAATGATTAAAGGTTGTGCACCGAGCTCCAGGTTTCACAATTAGCCACCGTGTTGGCTCAGGCTGGAGTCCAGGGGCCTCAGCTGACAGCGGGAACAGCTAATTTAATAACGTGGGTCTGTCTGTCACACTCTCTGATAAGCTGCTGCCCTCTGCTGAGGGGTCGCCTCCCTGACGTAAATCTCCCGGCCCTGAACACAAGCCCACGCTGGGGCCAGGGGCCGGGAACGTCAGAGGGCAGCAGGGAGCCGACTGCAATGTAGAAAGCACTGGAGGTGGGCCCCCGCCTTGCCCTAATGTTTCTGGAGGAACCTGAGCAGCAACAAATCTAAGACTTTGTTATTGTTGCAGTTGAATTACACAACAACAAATTTGGAGGTAACTAAGTTATAAAAAGGGAGCTTTAAAACTTGAATTAAGGCCTCACAGTTATATGTGTCTGCCAACCGTGTTGCAGTTTGTATCCAGGTCTGTCCAAAATGTCATCATATCCTATTAGACGTGTGTGTGAAATGTGATAACTAGCATATGAATTCTTGAGTTATGGCCAATTTTGGACACATTCACATATTTGGAGAAAATGTAATAATTATAACTCCTCTATATATAAATCTACATGTTGATCTGAATAATGTACCAAAATCTGCTTAATCCACAGTCAGCCTGTGACCTTTGACCCATCTGGTGAATGTGTGTGAATTTCATCTGTACTCACTCTTGATGCCGTCCAGGTCAGCGGAGGCCAGTGTCTGAGCCTCGCTCTCGTCCGTAGGGATGCGTTGGTACTTTGCCTGCTCAGCGCCCGTCATGTTGCCTGTGCGTCTGCGCTCTTGCAGGTCGTAGCCGCGGCTGGCGGAGGACTGCCGGGCCAGTGGTATGTGTTCAGGCGGCGCCGATTGGGGAGAGGGGCTGGAAGTGTCGGATGAGACCGGCTTACTGGTTAAAAAAAAAACAGAAAAAGAACACAAAGTTGTAGCTCAGCCATGGAAAATGTGTGGAATCGAATTTAGTCCACGATAGGAGTTTTACATGTGAAGCTGGAAGCAGAGACTAAATTAGACATTTGTATGACATTTAGTGATATGGATCCTTGGGTTGTGGTCAAACACATGATTTGTGAGGTCATGAGGTTAATTTTTGTCCAGCAAAATCGAAAAATTACATGTGCCAAATTAAAAGAAATAAGGTTCACGAGAATAAAACCAGAAAACATACTGTAAGGCTGACTGCAGCGCGGATGCCTAGGACTCTTTTTAAACAACTCATTGCCACAAAACCACAAACATTCTCCTCGACTGCTCTCCTTTTATAGTCAAATTATTTCCCCCCCTAATTCTTGGTGATTTGGTTGTCGGAGGAATAACTTCTCTATACTTTGGTTATCATCCCTGATTGATGTTCTACAGCCCACTAACTCTGCTCCTAATAAAACAGGCTCGCATCTCCCAGCTCAAAACACTCTGAAACCCACACAGAAACTATAAAAAGTGCGTTGCTGCAAGAAGAGAAGATGTGTGGACAATACAGATCCTTCTAAGCACATTTCAAATAAACACAATTAACTCACCGACTCAGTTGTCCCCAGCACTTAAAAACGACTTTTCCCACTCAGTTTTCCAGTCATACAAGGATGTTTTATCAAACAAATCCGATGCTTTTCAATCGATTGACAACAAGCAAAAGGCAGCCTTTTCCCAGCCCAGATTAAACCCTCTGGAAGTGCAACAGTAAATGTCATAGATGGAGCCTGGGGCTGCTGAGGTGTGCTGCGTAGTCTATAGCGACAGGTGATAAATGGGTCTCTGGGGAGAGGATTACTCGGGCCCATCAGATCAGGCCCAGCAGGCCCACTGGATGCCGGAGACATGGTAACGTACAGCGTGTACCTCACTGGCCAATCAAAAAATATGCCTGTCTCACCCAATCAGATCTTCTGAGAGAACATTTCAGCAACATGGCAAGCATGCAATCATCACAGCAGGTAAGGCATGGTTAGAGAGCCTCTCCAGCCTTCTTTTTGTAGTCCAAGAACTAGACCTGACTCACTCTGAGGAAGTTGCATCTTCAGCAGCTGCTCCATCCGCAGACAGCGGCACGATATCCAGCTCGCGGGTGGAGTGAGGGCTCTCTTTGTCACGTTTGGCCACATGATCTTCATCCGAAAGGAAGAACTGCAGCGAGAATGCAGAGCGTCAGAGCACTGCTTATTGTAAAAACAGACAAAGAACCCAAAATACAATCCAAGAAGCACCTCTCCAAACAATGTGTGAAAGATGGACATGTGATGGATTCTCAGAAATGTGGAGATATTGATCTATTTGAATGCGAAGAATCAGGTCGCCATCATATCTAGACCAGAAATAATCTATGGACACAAAGTCAGAACACTTTGAAATGTAAATACTTGCTTCACATGCCTTGTTGAGGTTTGTTTTCTCCCTCTCTTTTGTGAAATATATTAAATTATTAATTAAACTGAAAAAAACACAACGTGACAGAAAGCTGAAGAGAAACAGACATGCAACACTAAAACAGATAAACGGTTGAATCTAGTCCGTTTTTTTTGAAGCAACAACCAAACATGAAACCCACTGATGAATGATTAATACTACACTGAAATATTCATAGAGGAAATATTGTAATACTACAACAGTGAGGGAGCAGGTTGGGTATCAGAGTGTGGACATTTTGTACAGGAACACATTCCTGAACGCTCATTCATCCACAACTTAATGTAAATCATATCGGACATTAAAGGTCGCTGTGAACCCGTTCACACATGCATGGACAGGTATTCTCATTTTAACAGGACAGTATGAGAATACATTAAACCGACGTAGGAAAGCAAGCAATTCAACAGACTGAAAACATCAAACAATGATTACTCTGGTGTGTTGAATAAATAGAATTACAGTAACGTAGTAAAGACAACATATTTTATCAGGTAGAGGATTCTTGGCTCGATAGCAAGCAATTAAACAGATGCTGCTGGAGTTTAAGGAGGATTTATTCAGACTTTGCCACCTTCCCTCTTTATGTTCCTCATAAAGTTATATTTAGTATAACGGATCTTTGCTAAGAAATGTGTGTTTTGTCAAAATTTAATCGACAGATCGTTTTTTAAAACAAAACTACTTTTGTTTGGGCTTTTCTGATGAGAGCATTTGCAGCCCTTTCTTATTTAACATCACAGTGAAGTGGATACTTTTGGGGTTTGGTTAAAACAAAAGAAAAACTCATGACAGAAAATCAATCATCAGGCAACACGATTATCAACACTCCATAGTATAATAGTATAATACAGTCAATACATTACGATTACAATATCTTTCCTACGTATTTCTCCACTCATTCATAACTTGAATGATTACCTCCACGTCTTGGACTTTCTCCGAATCAGATGGAGCAGAAGTGGTCTCTGTACCCTCATCCTCCTCTTCCTCTTCATCCTCTCCCTCCTCTATGGGGCCACCGCTGGGAACATGGCTGCTTTTGTGATCTTTGTCCTTTCTCCTTTTCTTGTTGCTCTTCTTCCTGCGTCCCTCGGGGGGCAGTTTGGACAAAGGTCGGTGGATGTGGTGAGAGGAGTGACGGTGGTCTGAGGGAGAAGATAAAGCAAAAAGATACACAAACATGAGCTCATTTCATATTAAATTCATATTAAAGTGTTTTTTTTTTACATTTCCCTGGCTTGCTGAAGTTTGAAATGCATTAAAACAACGCATCCACCGCTTACATTCGATGTCTTCCTCGTGGTAGTTGTGGTGCTGTTCATCGGGTACGGCTGCAGCGGGGCTGAGGATCTGCTGGAAGCGCTGGACCCCCAAGGCCTTGTTCAGGTCCCCTTCATCTTCCTCTTCAGGGCGCGGAGTCCCATGTAGTGACGAGGCAGCAGGAGCCTCTGGCTGCAACACAACAAACGAACAAATACATTAAAATAATACCAAAATGTTAGGAAAATAAATAACGATGTGAATAAATGCAGAGAAATGAAATGATTTCATCCGACTTTTTTCACAATAAGCTTTTACTGCAGGTCATTTTCATTTGATTTCTGCAATAAAAAAAGTCTGAAGTCAGTAGTGAACAAAGTCTATACTGTCACTACATCCCAATTCCTTACTACATACTAATAGTATACAGTACAGACTATACACTAATCTTTACAGTATACTATTGTTGCAGGATTTATACAAGAAATAAAAATACAAAATGGTTTTATATACACAACATTATGCAATACAGTATGTTTGCCATGCAAAGGCACTTCAGAATGTCAATGCAACTTAAAGAAAGAGCAACATCTTAGCATGCAGTATGGATTTGGGCCACATCGTGTATTGCCTTTCACTTGAACCACCAGAGGGAGTTCTGCTTTTACAAATACTCCACAGTCAGGACATTGTGTGAGGCGTCTCATGCATACCTTACGGAAAAAAATGTGCCTGGTATTGAAAACAATAGCCATGTGCTTTGATCGGTTACTCTTTTTCCACACTGTGGCATGACAGGGATCATGTGGCTGATAAGAGATCTGTTTTCTTGCAGCAGGATGCCGTGCCCTGCTGCGCCCTGCTCTGCCGGTGGGATGTTGTGATAAGGATCGGCTGCGGCGACACAGCAAGTGAATGGCCGCCGGCGAACAGAATTGTGCTGTAGTCACCTCAGGGCTGAGTATACGTTGCCATGACTACAGCGCAGGTGCCTCAGACCCTGCGGCGAAAGCCTTTCTGTGGCAGAACTCGGGGACTACAAGTCATCTGATGCTGCGGCAAATGGTTCTCAGGCCACCCAACATGTCAATCATATATTTAGTGTTCTCCAGTGCTGCAGGGTGCAACGGAAAACACGTGACGACTCTTCTCCCACCTGCAGCTCCTGCTTACTTTAATGCACAACAGACAGCAAAAAGAGCACACAAATGCACTGTAATTATATTGTTTTTACTACATTTATCTGACAGGCAGATTTAATTACTTGTCACCTTTCAGATAACGATTTTGAATAAAGAACATTTTAATTAACTTGCATTGTTAACAATTCCTAAAGTGCCCACAAGTATATATCAAGATCCCCAAATTAAATCTGGAAATAATATATTAAATCAAATCAACTCTTTCCATCCACTTAAAACATCACAGAACAAGACCTGGTAGCTACTTATACACAACATACAGCAGCTTCGCCACATGGTTTGTTCCACTTTCATCACATTAAGCACATTGAATCCATCAAGACAAGAAAATGTGAACAGGAAACTCATCCCAACATTATCACACTTATAGCTGCACAAATGGAAGGCATGTTCACACAATGTGTGAAAAAATGATTCCCGTGACCCACATAACGTGCCATTTTCACATGTCACACACAGCTGACGGAAGCAGAAAGCCCTGAAGTGAACTGTGGACAAGCTGAGAATTATGAGTAAAAAGAAAGACAGGTCAGCCTGTTAAGCAAACAGTCATTACTGCCCCAAGTTCCAATTTCAGATAGACGGATAAACAAGAGTCTTAAAGAAATTAAAAAGTGTCTACATTCACCTCCATAACAAGCTGCCAAAGACAATTCAGCACTTTAAACCCGCCAAAAAAGCTGACCCTAAGGGCCTGAATATATTGGAGTAGCTTGATAAAGTTAAAGTTGGTCAACAGTTTTGGCTTGAAATGGTTAACGAATGAAAAAGAAAACCTTAATCTCTGCAGTTAGGCGTCACTATCTCAGTACTTCCAATATCTAATTCGATGACCAAAAAAAACGTTGAGCACACGTATCCAATCCAGATGTGCGCTGCTACACAATCTGGCAGTTTATTTTCACAGAGCTCTCATTCACGTCCCGATTTCACAGTGGATCCCTAGAGGTGGGAGAGATGTGCGAGGGATTCTCGAGGAGGTGAGAGAATTTTCCACAACCGAAGCCATGTGCAAAAACAAGCCGAGGGGGAGCCGAGTAAAAACAAACCTGACCAGACACCGAAGTAGGGACTTACCTCGCTCATGGCAACGTGAGCTTAATTGCAATCAGCGTTTTGGTGGCAACGAGTGTGACTGCCCTCCAACGTGACAAAAGTGGAGCTCTGACCCTCGACACCTCGATTAAGAACTGCAGGCAGGAGACATCCCTCTCCCCCCCTGCTTATCAAAGCCTCGTGATGCCTTAATCAGAGCCCTATCGGCCAACCTGCCACCTTCACCAGTCTGCTCATTGTACCTGGGCAGAATAAACAACACTCTCTTGAGGACAAATGCAGCCTGAAAGGACAAGCCGTGTTTGAACAGCCAGGGACAAAACCCCACGTTGACATTCATCTCTACAATTTAACTTTGACACATGAAGCCTAAATATTGACCAAGGTGCTCTTAGTCAGTGTGCCTTGAAGGCAAATGTAAATGCATAAGAACTAAACATTTACAATTTTCTAAAAGGATGCATTTTTGATGTCTAATATTGACAGACGTCATGTTAAGTAAGAGGCTGGAGTGGCATTAGATTTAAATGTGGCGCGTGCCAGGTGAAACCACTAATGACTACTTCCTACAAAGAAACATGTTGTAGATCATTTTTCCAGTTAACAAAAAAAAATCCCAAACTTAGCAATTCATTAACCAAATAAAATGGCGGTGTATATTTTGAAAAGATTCCAAGTTTAATTCCATTCTTAAAGCTGAAATGCATTAGAGCAAGCATGTTTGTACCTGTCAAAAAGAGCAAACTCATCTTTCTTGATAAAAGTCTTATGAAAAGATCCCAATAAAGCAAAATATTTTATGGTCAGCAAAAATTCACCACTGTGTATTTCAGATGTTACACCTTAAGAGCAATGCAAGGCAGGTTATTGGGAACCAAAGACTTTTTTTTAGCTGCTATGTTATTAACCATGTTTACCGTCTTAGTTACTTAAGTACAGCTGAGGCTGATGGGAATGACAGTTTTGCAGGTACTTTGTCATAAACATTTGACCTGGTGGTGGCGCTAGATGGTGAATAAAAGGCATCACCAAAGTTGTTATCATTCATCATGGAGGACATGAACGTCTGCCCCATTTTCATAGCAATAAAGGTTGAAGCAGAATAAAATCGTATTCTTGTTTTTTTAGGTTAAATGCATCTCAATTTGGTTGTACGTGAGAATAAGTTAAAGTTAAAGAGTTCATCTTGAGAAGGGACAGTTTTGAAAGGCAGTGTGCGAGTGCAGTTCCTGTGTTGCATCACGAGGTGGACACTCGGTTGTGCGTGGACGCTGCAGAGGAGATTATCTGTGTCGTGAAGTAGGCTCAAATCCTACACAGTCAGCATTTGGAGGGGGAAAGGGGGGCCGATAGGCTGCGGATGTCATAGTGATCAAGTCGAAAACCGTGCGGCTGATGAGTCACTGCATTCCTGCATATCTTACCATGAGTCTGCAAGGTGATCCGGGTGCACTATATGCTCAGAGTTTTTTAATTGCGCTATGAAAAGCATGCGAGTTGTAACCCAGTTTTGTTCTCGGCCAACTGAATTTTTGAATTATGCAAGCAGTGATTTACACAACCTTCCTGTTACATCATTAAAAGGTTGGCCCTGCTCCAAATCAAATACAAACGTCATACACTCAATTTAATCAAGAGACCCTCCAGACCATCAGGGACTGGAAAATATGTCTCCGATTCGCTCGTCTTTGCTTCCTCTCCGGTGATACTGTTTGATTATATTTGTATTGGGAATTGGGCTTTTAGCAGTCAATGGCTTTATCATTTAATATTACGCAAACAGGGTTTTCGAGAGCCAAACAGAGAGCTCAGAGTGTTATGACACCTCAGTATTTATCTACGTTGAAGATTTCAGAATGATAAACGGAGTCTGTTGAGGGGCTTCTGCAGAGGCTGCCAGATACACTTCACAGGCAGTCTATGAGGTAATAAAACATGATAGGGGGGAGGGGGTGGGAATAACACTGGACTGATCTGATCCTTCTATCCGAGGTCCGATGGCTCACTGAGAGTCACTGATACGGTTGCACTTTAATATCAAAAGGTCTAGACCGTCAGTGCCCAACTTCTGGAGGCTGTATATTGTGTGGGGTCCAAGATGATGGACTAGACAAAGGAGAAACAAAAACAGATTTTGATAAGGCAGATGTAGTTTTATGCTTTCAGGCCTAAAAAAAATTATATTAATCTTTGTTTGAACTGCTCAGGATTGTTAGACTTTAAACCTGTGATGAGGCTTCACCCATAGAAATAGAAAACAATAGTTTGGTAAATGTGCCTATTTGTATTCTTGCAGAGAGTTAGTGCATTTCTAATAATTCCTTTAAAAAATACAAATATCTATATATAGATTTGAAAGAAAAAAATACATTTAAGTGCCAAAAAAGAATGAATTTTAAAACTGGCCAGAAATTATGACCCAGTTACTCAAGATAATCTACACTTATTGCCATAAACTTACATGAAACTGTACATGAAGTTTCATCCATGAAACAGCTCACAATGTATTTTTGATTTGGGGCTGAACTGTCCCTTTAAGGGGGACACAAACCCTAGACCTTTTTCATCTAACTGATGAAATGCCCTGAAACAAGACAGTGAATCCCTACCAGCTCCGACAGAAACAAACCTGCAAACAACTTTTTTTTTTTTAATGAAAACCAGCTGAAATGCTGGCATGGCTCCCCTTTTCAACAAACCTTTTCATAATCCATCTGCTGACATTAGAGGGGTGGCTATCTGCGATTAGTGACGCATTAAGATAACATTAAGTTGTAATTATTACCTTGGGTTTCTAATGCTTGTGAAAAGTCAACGAGCTGTTGACGAATTAAGACTGCGTGTCAAGAGCGCGACGACCAGACTGAACATTAACCAGCTGCAAAGTTCGTTTTGAGGTTAACTTTACTTTAAGAATCAAAGTCAGGAGAAGGAAGTCAGTCTGCATATAGGCTTCTAAAACTCTGTTTACCCAATGTAGGATAGCGTGTAACGACTGAACCCGAATGATAAGGAGAACACGCGTAGACACCGAGTCCTCTATTAACAAAGTCCTACTACTAAACAAACTCACCTTTACTGAATAGACGAGGTCCATCAAACGACACACGGCTGTGTCGCTGCAGCCTAAAATAAAACGACGGAGCTATTTTTACTTTTCCAAGGTCAAAAGCAAAAGTCAGAGACGCGGGACCAGGGCAGGTCTCCCTGCTAAAAAGACGACATTAGTGAGTTTCACAATTAGCCCTGAAAAATCCAAACCGGATTATCTGAACTCAAACACACACACGCACATTGTTAAGGAGATAATAATTAACTTGGTTGGAGTTGGAGCCAAGGGAACAACCAATAAGGCACTGTCATAAGGCAAACATTTTTATCTTTCGTGGGCTTCTTGGTCATCAGGCTACACGCTGGCGATTCTTACTATAGCTGAGTCGTACTGTAGTCCACAATCTCGACATTGTTTTATGGCAGTCAACTGTCTTACCAGCTATAAATGGAGATAAAGACATGAACAGGCTTGACAGAATATCTTTAAGTACGTCAATGGACACCTTCTGTAAGAAAATAACGGCTGGCAAAGTATTATCTTATTTAAAGACAATGTTTTGTGAAATATATACAACTTAAGGGTAGAACATAGGCAAGACTATATTTTAGTTACTGTGAATCCAATGCATATACAACTCATGTAAATCCATAAAATATACACGGAGAAAGAGAGATACAAATTATGGATAAGGTGGATTCAAGGGCCATAACCAACCGACTGTTTGCCAAGACAGGCAGGATTAAGTAAATACATATATATGTTTAAAGGTCAAAATAGATTACTGCCTGAAAATTGTTTGTCAGACATTTGTGTTAAGATCAGCTGATGATTATCGCAGAAGAAATTAAATTTTAAACTCAATTTGCACAAACTACGTCAAAGCAGATGTGTACTTCAGTGTGTGGATTCAAATAATGTTAAATGTTGTCGTCATATTATGCTGTTCAATTTAAGAAAATGTATAGAGAGTAAATAATGGGATCATATGGAAATAAAGTATTGACAGACAGACCAGCTATGGTAGGGGGGCAGGTAATTAAGATTGTTCTTCTCTGTGGAATATGTATTATGTCACATATTGCAGCTTATATTTTATGTGATATTTGATCTGGGAAGTGTACACTGAAGTAAGGAGTAAAATAATAAATACCTCCTTTTAAAAAGACACAGAACGAGTTAAATTTGTCGATTTAGGTTTACTAAATGACGTAAAAGATAAAAAATTATGGGAAAATAAACGTAAGTAAAAAACGGTAAAAACAGTAAAACAAGAAATGGAATGAGTAATCCATGGCCTCTCTGTCTTTCTGCACTTTTTTCATGGATCAGCAGTTACAGTAAGTGTCACATATCCATTTCCACCTCCTAAATACTCTGCATGCCATGTCTGGACTGGTGGGCTTGGATTTCAAACATAGACAACACTTATGCTGTTTATGTCCCGCTGGCATGCAGGTAGATGCACTGGTCATCTGCACACAGTTGTGCAACTCTGGAAAAGGGAAGCAGCTGACAGCACACTGACACAAACAAAATATCACAAAGCTTTGGGAAAGCAATGGTTTCCTATACTGGTGTTGCAATGAAGAACAAGGCAGCTCTGGTGCCAAGTTAATCTACAGGACAGTCTGAAGAAGAACATGACGTTCTCTCAGTAAAACAATAAAAAGGTATAGCTCATCAAAAGAGTGGAAAAGCTCTTCTTTTTTGCTCCACAAACAGCACTATTTCCACTTACCTACACATTAACCCACTGCACAGTAAACTCACTTCAATGTGGGCTGTTGAACCATAACCTTAACTCAAGTACATGAGGATGGTGAATTAATAATAAACATGCAATCCTTATAATTTCTGGAATGCGATCGAACACAATCCCTGGGATTCACCAACCATGACAAACTGATGATATCTAACAGTATGAGCATCTTCATGGGTGGATTTTTTCATTTAAGCTTGTGATATTTTCTGCCTCAGCATCTTAATCATCCTTAAATGAACCCGTCGAGTATATTAGAGCCCCTTGAGCTGGGGAAGGCAGCCGTCTTTGGCTGCTGACCAGGTGCCCTCTGGGCCGGCGTGTTTATCACATCAATCCCACTAGCAGCCACGCAATTATGCTTTTCATTACATGTTATCTGAGGCTTTCCAACACTGACAACACATCGACTTAAAGAAAAGAGGAAGGAAACCGTTTCAGCTGTGGAACTGTTGACATTCGCCAGCGCTAATGAAAAGGGAAATTCAACAGGAGCAGCACTCTGTGCGGATCTCAAGTGCTCTTGAACTATTCTGAACATTTTTATTTTTGCTGTCAGGAGTACTGCATGTTACTGAGGAACTGGCTCTGGGACTAGATTTGTACACACATAGCTCTGGGGGGAACAGCGCTGTCCAAAACACACACTCCGGTGCCAGAGGAGAGGGCGCTGATGCAGCATAAATCCAGCACAGAGAGAATATGAAATGAAGGAGAGGAAACTTTTATGCTAAATAGCTACAGTCTCGTGCATGAAAAGACAATAAATGGCTAATTATGAAGACCATATCCTGCTGAAGAGCATTTAACCTGGTTACCAGAGCCTCGAGTAGGGTTGCAAAATGTTGAACAGAAATAAAATTATAAGATTATTTGTTCATGTTATATTTGTCATATGTAGATAGAAACAAATCTTTTACCATATGTATTTATTAAGTAGCCCTTTGGCTCAGACAGTGTAACATCGTTGGCAGTGATATGGGCTGCACGTGATTGAAGAATGCACTATGCATGCAGAGGGTTAATTCCTATTTAACATAATACTGGAGGATGAGCTGTACATGTGATGCAAGAGTGAATGCAGTGAATAATTACAACTCAGTTAAATGGGCTTACTTTAACCAAGGCATGCCACATGAGCTGGATTGCTTTTTAAGTCTATTTTCTGATTGAATAACTTCCTCTTTTAGAAAAAAGTAACATTTTTATATTGAAAATTGTGCAAAATTCACAACACTTCTGACCTTAACTTCCCATGGAAAATATCATTTGCAAACCATTTGCCACCCTACTCATGCGTTTTATCATGTGGCTAACAATGCCTGACCGGACGGGGAAAACTGAGGCTTTTCTGTGCGCGGGCCGTGTGGACTTACGCTGTGAATAACGGATGCCACGGCATCTGTAATCTGGTTGGGAGCGCCGGGGTTGCTCATGGCTCCGCAGTGGAGTCGCTGCTGGAGAGGTTCTGGAAAGCTGGTTTTGGGATCGGTGAGGCTTTAGCCCTTCTCTTTCTCGCTGGGACTCAGACAGCTTTTGGGCAGCATAACCTGGAGACAGATACGGATCCGGGGGGTTAGTCCGCATGAATCTGAAGATTCAGAACATGAGCCAGACAAGACGCTGTGCTGTGGGCCAGTAATCCTTGAATATGAAGAGTAAGTCAGAAAGTATAATAACAGTGGTGTTTTTAATTGTTTTTGCTGCCTTCTTTGCTCCGGCACAATAGATATGATGTTGTAGTGCTGATTTTGGATTTATATTGGATGAGCAGTGAAGGACTTGAACCCCTTCTTGACCTCCAAACATCTCAGCAGGAATACAATCTTAAAACCTGGACT
The DNA here is from genome assembly GCA_029853015.1 of Chelidonichthys spinosus. Classification (NCBI taxonomy): domain Eukaryota; kingdom Metazoa; phylum Chordata; class Actinopteri; order Perciformes; family Triglidae; genus Chelidonichthys; species Chelidonichthys spinosus. The sequence goes on from CM056837.1 coordinate 16,265,530, forward strand.
GGTATATAACAAAGTGATGATATCTTTGGGTCACATACGTCTTTCATTACTTACAGACTTTTGAGATTATGCTACTTTCTCTCCTAGAATGTAAGTAAGGGGAATCGGCCATGCTTGCAGATCTAGGCATTACTTAGACACAGCATTGCTTTGTGCTACATGCTACCGCGAGCATGCTAACATACTCACAATGGCAATGCTGACGTGCACTTGACCTCATAAAGTGCTGTTCTATGTACTGAAGTGCAAGCCAACACACAACATGCTTCATTGGAGGCCCATACGGAAGAGTAATCAACAGTTTCAGGATTTCCTGGAAGCCCCTCAAGTACCTTTGAGCTTCCAGACCCACTTCCGAAACACAAGGGGCCCAAACCGAATGACGTTTTTATGATGACATGGAAATACTGGTGTTAAGGAATAATGGCAACAATGGTGCCTGAACGCCATCATACTTTTACAAACAATGGCACCGTGTCTATTTTCGTTTATTTGAACCTTGATTTGGAGCCCTGCAGCACTTCCTCGCCGCCATTCAAGGTTATTGACCATTAGAGCCAGATAAGAGCCAGATAACACTGTGCTACTGTGCTGAGGACCCTTTGATAAGCAGTGGCACGAGCCTCAGCAAACCTCCGTCTCCGTCACTCTCAAGTCACCCTTGGACGACATGCAACCACAGGGACAGAAGTTATATGCTGCCTGGAAAAAAAGTGCCATTTACACAGAAATATAATAAAATATTTTGCAGTTGAAAAAACATACTAGGCCCCCAAATAGTCTTAGCATTTATGGAAATGTCTTCAACAGCAGCGTAGCTAGGAGAACTGCGGTTTCCCTTCAGTGCAAAAGCATGCGAGGGCGCTCGTTTAGTTCACTTTTCAGTGTCACACTTACAAATCATATTCTGGCTCTCTGACAGCAGCTATCAGAGAAACGATAAGCCTCCCTGCTGTCTGACTGCAATCGTATCAATGACCTTGTTGATGGCGAGGGATTTCTAAGGAGGTCTACTCCTCTAAAGCACAATCAGTGGCAGAGAGATTGAATGCAGTGCAGAAGTATGTCAGACTGGTTCTTACATACTGGACATCACCTGCCAAGGAGACCCAAAACTGGCACACCAAGCGGACTACACAATGTTTTGGCAACGCTCTTCGTTTGCTATGCCAACATGGTAATTACCGCGCCAAAATGTTAATTACATTCCAACAGCTGTTCTATTCAGAATTACAACTTCAACTGGTTTCAGACCGTTTGTAGTCGGTGCGGTCGGGTCGATAAAAGGAGCCTATTGGAGTTAGCTCGGGTGTGTTTGAAGATTACTTTCTCAGTAAACCTAGAACCCACCACTCTGGAAGAGGCAGGACGGCCAACACAGGGATAAAGTTACTGAACCCTGGGATCCTGGGCAAAAAGCATGGGAACCAGCTTATCTAACACAGGGCGTGGCTGTAATAATACAGACAACAATAATGATCAGAAGAGGAAAGCAATAATGCTAATTGTCTTTGTCAGCATCCAGATTTAATAATTTAAAAAAACATTGTCCTCAATGATTTAAATGTTCTTGTCTGCAATCAGTAGTTGGATTGAATAAAAAAGGAACTGATGTTCTCTTATGTAATAACTCAAAGGACAAAAAGGACATGGATAAACGCTGACAGTGCAAGAGGAAGTGAGGACAAGACGCTCTGAATTTCCCCTGGAAGCACTTTATCATGTCTTTCCAGAATGATCCAGAAAAACAAAACAAAAACATACTCTTCCTAAAAGAAGATGACGAGTTTGGGATTTTTTTATATTCTTTCCTCTTTTCAGTCACAGCCTCAAATGTGTGCACACGAGGCTTTGGGAAAACTATCCTTCTGGGAGGAAGTAAGTATGAAAACAGGAAGAAGGTAAGGAGGAGCTGTAAACGTATAAAAAAAAATAGAAACAGAGCACTGGGATTCTTTCTGGTGTAAATAAGGTCAGACTTTAGAAATAGTTAAGTTAACTGAGAAAACGTGTACGTTTGGACCAAACCTACAGTATATAAGACAATATGGGTTAATACAAAATGTCTCAATGTCTACCTTGTGACATTATAGGTTAACGAAGCCTGCCACAGCATAACGAGATGTCAATGTTCATCCTTCCCTCCTACAGAGGGCAAGGGTATATAATCAGATCACGTGTGGATATGCTACCTTTGACCGAGTGGAAATGTCATCTACAGAAAATAAAAACCAACTACTCTGATAACGGATGTATCTGGCATATGAGCCTTAGATGGGGCTGATAGTGAGTGACCTGCTATCTACAGTTTCTGGAATAACATATCGATTCTGAGGAGCGAAGATTTCCTTTAAGTAAAACAACAAAGCGATCTGGTCTAAAACTAAAATATCATCGAAATGTTGACATTTGCATCATATCCTCAGAGGAAGGCACTTGATGGTGACTCATCTTTCCTACAAAGTGCTAATACACCTAACAAAAGTCAAAAACAAAACAACAAACAAAAAAAGTCCTCCTCACCTGAATTTCCCTGAAAAGAGCATTTTCTTTCTTTTATTTGGAATATAAGGCACATTTCAGAAGGAGAAGGAGAATGGGAGAATAAAATTTGAGGAACAAAAGTGTGTCTTGCGTTCAAGGTAAAGGTCATTTCTTTAGATATAAGAACAATGGCAAGCTGCAGAAATTGGGGATATTCAGAGGAGAGCGCTACATCTCATCTCTCAATCTCATGTGACCTTTGGGGTGAAAGATGGACAATGCGGATAAAAACCTCTTTGTCTTCTCATGATGACATTAACAGAGAGAAGCGAGACAGTCAGACGACGGGACAGAGGTTATGTGCCGAGACTCGGCTGCACGACAAGAGACCACATGTGTGTTAAGCCAATGATCTGCCAGGACACCCAGTCGGGCCCGGCTTCAATCACACAGCTTGGATGCCAGTATCGACCACAGGCGGTGTGATTATCTACTAATTCTATCAAAAAGGGCATATTTAAGGAGCAGTTCAATAAAATACACAAACTGCCAATAAAAATGCCTGTCCAGAAATAGCAGCTTGATCATCACGTCCAAACCTCAACCAACGCAAAGGCCTGTACTTATAAAAGCAGGACAATGACAGGGAGGGAAGGAGTGGCCAAAAGGTTTCATTAGAGAACTGTGCTGACGGTGTGTGTGACTCATTCGTTTCATTTTAGCAGACAATGCTCGTTTAAAAAGGAATCTTATTTTCCCCCCGATTGTGTTGTTGTCTCCAATGACGTGAAGATCATTTGTGGCCTTCAAGTTTTATCTAACACAATAACATGCTGTAACGTTCCGCCATGAATTTACAGAATCAACAGCAGCATTATCGCCGGCACAAGATCTGATGTGGGGAAACAACGTGTACGATAAACAATAATGGCTCAAGCACAGAGAAAAAAAGACACTTGAAGAAATAAGATCTGTCTTCTTGTGTCCCTGAATGGTCATTTCTGATTCGAGCGCAGAATTTAGAGGGCCATCACTTCCCAAAAACATGACCTTTAAAGGATCTAATTTAGGATTTATAAGAGTGTAAACGCATGTTTATGCTCCTAAAACTCAAGAGAGGAGCAGAGTTGTTTGAGGCAGTTTTCTGCTGTGTAACCTGTGTGACTAAGCAAGATTCAATCAAGCCCTTAGTCAACTAACAGTAGGAATCTTGTTAAGGTTTGATTTGACTGACCTGGTCACCTAATTGAGGACTAACCCATATAAACAAACAATGAATTAAACAGACAATGAATTAAAAAAAATGAGCAGTTATGACAGTCTGACAAATAAGACAGCTTGACAACATAAATACAAAAAAAAAAAAAAAAAAAGATACCCGTGTTTGTACCATACCTTTGTGTGCTCACAGCAGAGAGGCCACCGCAGACATTGTAGTGCAATTCTGAACTCTGCTGTGACGAGAGACCCGGGGGCTGGTCAGAGTGCAGGGCAAAAACAAACAGAGGGAGACGAGAGAGATAGAGAGACAAAAGAAAACGTGAGTTAGAAATGTGGAGCTGCTCATGTGAGGTCCGGTCAAGCCGAGTGCTCTCTCAGACCTGCATGCACGGACTGATAGCAGCAGCCTTCCTCCTCGGGATTATGTTTCCTCCTCCAGCCTGCTGACAAGTAGCCATGTGACTCCCAGGACCCGTTCAACACTGAGTCAGAGGCTGCTGCTGCTCAGACACACAAATCTATCCGTCACACACAAATGACCTCAAACTTAAGGTGGATTTCTGTCTTGAAGAACCCCATTACAATGGGGGATTTGCATGTTTTAGTGCAGTGGTTCCCCCACCTGTTCGCCTCCTCTACAAAAACACAAAGCAACGGCACACTTGCGACTCCTCATTACTGGTTGCAAATGACTACCAGTTCAATTAAAGAGAGATTATCCTCACTTTATTTGAATTCTTTTTATAGTCCTGAAAAAGTACAATTATCCAGTAATTCACTAAAGCGTTAAGAGGCAAATTGGAAAAAATAAGCATCATTTTGTGGAGCTTTTTCTGCTTTCCTCATCTATGAATCATCTCCCTGACAGCCATCACGCGACCCCTTGTGGAGGTCTCGACCCTGAGGTTGAGAACCATTAATTTAGTCCATTTAGGCCATGGATGTATAAACAACTGGATACAGCAGTGAAGTGGCGCCCCATTAATTCCTATAAAAGTTAAAACAAACTTTCAAGTATAAAATAACCCTTTTTTCCTGCAAGTGCATTAGCATTTCCTCTTCCTGTGGGGGATTAAGGCGTACTACAACTACTAGTCATGCTAGAGTGATGTTTCATCACATGCTTACATCCTAAACTAAGATGATGAATGTGGTTTCCATTATGTTTGCTTAATATCAGCATGTTACTGTATCCTCTTCATTGTGAGCATGTTAGCATCTTGACGATAGCGTTAAGGTAAGCACTGTGAGTTAACCTTGTTTACATTCAGAGCGACGTAAGCCCTGTGTAACACTGCATTGAGCTAAATGCTAATGTGGCTATGCTAACATGCTTATATGACAAGTCAGGTATAACATTTTGCAAGTTAATCCTCTTAGTTTAGCATGCTAGCATGCTAGCATTTGCTAGCACTACACACAGAGCAATGTCATTAGTGAAAAAAAAATGATGGTGATGATATATAGAAATCATTATTATGATCAAAGTAGTTATGATAGTTATGCTATATTTAATTCTGTAAAAAAGTAAACAATGTTCCTCGTGTGTAAATAATGCATCGACTCTGAAAAGGCCTATTAGAATCTCCTTCTCAACCGACAAAAGACATTCATGTTGCGATTGCAACACACAGACATTAGGTGACTTGCTTGCAATGAAAAAGGCTTTCGACATAAAAAAAAAAAAATTCAAGGGTGACATGAAAGGGAGTGCCACAAAAGCCTGGTTTATAACCGCATACAAGCAAATGAATGACCTCTCTCATTTCAAACAGTACAGACTGTGAGACAAGGAGTGAGTCATTATGTCCTGGCTTTCTTTAGAACATTCTGCAACTTGACTTCTCATGAAGGGCAACTTTTCCAGGAAGCTGCTGAGCATCGGTAATGTGGTAAATAAGTAATCAATATCCTGAAAATAAGCAAAGCAATTGAATACTGGCATTGTGTGTATATTAAGTTCAAGGCGAAACTAGTGCACATGAACTTCAGACATGTTTATAAATCTGCACAGGATGTTTATTCATGCATGCAGAAAACGAGTGGGAAAGCAATGACATGTTGCCTATTATACGAAAATTATTAACCTAACTTTTGATATACTTGTGGATGCTACAACACAGCATTTTAAATACGCTCATCATTTTTTGTTCACCTGGACCATCCGCTTGTATTTGTATGGTTTAAGGGCAGATTTTCCTTCAAATACACCGCGGCATGCCAAAAGGCTCTTAGTGTATTTGGCAGTGGGGGAAAAAAAGCTTGTCATGTCATGGAGGAATCAACACTATTACACAATTAATCCCACCTAAAGTCATAAAAAGCCGCCAGATTAATTGTGTTTTGCAGCGAACAAAGAACGGTCCTGTGATCTAAACAAGTTGCTTACCCGCTCTCCAAATAATCAAGCACTGCATTCCACATCAGCTTATATGAGCCTCAGGGCTAAAGAAATACCTCAGGAGGAACTTGACTGTGTGCGTGTGTGTGTGTGTGTGTGTGTGTGTGATATAATTGTTTGTCCCCGGGGATGAGGGATCACTGTGGAGTCACATGCGTGTCTTGCGGGGGAAAAGAAGCGCAGTCGAAGCCACGAGCAGCTAAAATTGAAGTCTGCATCAAAGTCTGGGGCTTTTCTCAATCCCCATAGTGTGCTAATAATAGCATTACCCACCGTGGTCAACCATATCAAGTGCCGTGACTTCATGCGTGCAAGGTCAATTGACAACTTTTTCCTAACCATGACCAACCGTTGATTTGTATATTACACAACAAAAACCACAGAAGAGAAACACTGTCCTCATTCTTGTCGGCTTTTCAAGGTTCGAGGTCAATTTATTGTCACAAATGCTTTGGGGCCAAATGAGGTGAAATAAAGTTCATCTGTGCTACATCCAAACTCTCTGCACATTTAACGTTCTCACTGCCAAAAGAAATAAGAATCAAATGAAATTAAACAAGATATTTTACACAATCAATACCTTTCATCAACATTACTTGGAAATTCTTGCTCCGGCTTCTTGTTATTATCCTCTCCCTTCAAGTCTAAAAACAAGTCTACCAGGCGAGCTGATTACTTTAAAGACAACGGGGTATCGCATCCCCATTCCATCAAAAACGGCAAAACTTCAAACTTTACATTAATGACAGAAACTCACCACAACACTGCTAAGTGCTCCTGCCCAGCTTGGTAATGCCGAGCGACCACGATGTAGCTGCACACCATCCAGAGCTGCACTGTTTGTGGATCTCTATGGGGATTTGGCGTTGGTGTATGTTGATGGCTGTGTCTGTCGCCTCCGAGTGTTTTAGCCTGAAATAGCTCAGCAGTTTAGAAGTCACCCATCAACCTCCTCTTTCAACATGCAGACGTTGATACCTCAACGCTCTGTTATTCGCAGTCCGGTGGCCACACTAACTCCACTCAAAACTTTGGAGGGGTCCTGCACTTTAGCATGACCGTGCTAAGTTATGTGCACACAGTCACTGGAGCACTTCCAGTCTCGCACACGGAGCTAACAGCTGCATGCCCATCTTTATCTCGCTCTTTGTCCCATCAGGGGCTTCGGCCAGCAGCGGCCGTGCTTACGGCTAAGACAGCACCTGTCTTTGGGGTCAAGAGGGATTGAAGAGGCAACTACAAACTGGCAGCTTACATAATGCCTGCCCATTGTCCTCTACTCTAGCAAAGAAAAAAAGGAATCACCACAAGTATTTTTATACCTTGAGGAGGGTTAGGATGTAGAAGGCCAACAATACACGTTCCCAAATGGAAACAAAATGTCATGTGGAATTATTGTCACTGCGTGCAGACTAAGAAATGGCCTTAAGCTGCGTGCAACAAGCTATATCAGTGAGTTAGAATATGAAAGGTTTGTGGTCAAGAGAGACAGAGAAGCTGGAAGAGTGATGCAAGCATGTCAACGGAGATCTCACGTAACATTTAACACATAATTAGGGGTCACCAGAGGCCCCACAATGCAATATTGTCACGATACTAAAGTCACGACGACAATTGGGATTCTAAACATTTGTGAGAACATATATTGTCATACGTCACTGTCCAACCACCGCTCCATCTTTGTTTTGACCAACTTTCTGACAACCCTGCTGTCTTTACTCACGATCGCACCAGAAAAAAACTAAGCATCCATCTACTAGACGGGAAAACGCAACATTTCATTTGCAAAATAAATACTGATACTCGGCAACCATGCATTTGCCACGCAAATATATTAGTGTAGAAGAAAAATGTAATTAAAAAATTGAATTACCTCACAGTTTTAATTTCATCTCATCCTAATGTTCCCCTCTCTTGTACTTATCAAGTGTCCTGCTGATATCCTGAGAGAGAGAGACACCGACCTTTTGCCCTCACCCGGAAAAACTCTGAGAAACTTCACAACTCAGCTATCTCACGTTGATCAATCACGGCCCGATGAATGGACTCTGTTGTGACATTGTGAAGAGAAGCCAGTCTTGCTCCGAGAGCAGACGCACCTTGGACTTCTCAGGAAGTCTGTTTTCTTTAGGAAAAAAGATGCGAGTCAATGCAAATCTAATCACCACACCTTTCCCTGCTTGCTTCATTTAACTGTATATATATTCTGCCCAGAGTCCCCCTCTAGTCAGAAAGGATTCTACAGCTTTACTGTGAACTTCTTTCCTCACTGACGGTGATTAAATCTCATCTGAACCAGCCACAGAACCGGACCTGGAGCGTTTTTTCCTTCCACACTATGTAGCACCTGCTACTGGTCTGTCCAGTTCCAGAATTGTTGGGCTGTGGTGCTTTCTTGTCATAGTCACATCCAGGGCTGCTCGGGTTGCACCAACTGCACAAAAGATAAAGCCGCATTCTCACAGAAACATGGTAATTGTGGAGCTTTAACCCGGTGCACTAATTACTGTATTTACTCTCGTGAGACTCAGACTGGGACGGAAATAAAATAGCCTGTAATATATCCTGGACTCCAAACATGGTACTATGGTCAAATACAAATAAGCCATTATCCATTTTCTTGTGTGGCAGACAACAGACACAAAAGACTGTGAAATACATAAGAATTCAAATTTACTGACATGGGAAAGGACGACAACAGCAGAGGAGGAGGTGGGGGAAAGTGGCAAAGATGCTGATTCTAATGATTTTTTTCTAGTTGAATTTATGCTAAAAATGTGGTGGAGAGACTACAAACTCCAGACAGATTAATGGGGTTTAATGTGAGAGGACAGTAGTCCACACTGTGCACGTTCCAAGGTGCACTGCCAAAGCACTTAACAGTGATTAAATCAAACTTAGTCGACTGCAGCGAACCAACAGCCAAGCAAGCAAAACTGAATGGTAGCCAAAGATGTGACTTGACAATTTATACAACACAGTCCAAAAATAACAGATTTTTAGGCCTCACATATTTAATAAACTGTTTATCTGGAGAGGGGAAGGTAAAATAAACACAAAGTAGAGAGGCTATGACAAAACAAAAAAAAGCTTATCATCCACCTCTTTTCCTTCCTTGTCTTCCTGCATGACTAAGCAATTCAACAAGAATGTGGAGAAACCTTGCTCATTTGTGCGTTTCATATGTTTTCCCCCTCTCCAGCAAATCACCACATTGTTGTGACAAATCAGTTTACTCTGGGTGACATATTCCACTGAGGCGAAGGAAAACAGATAAGATCTATCTGATGTGTTAAAAGCACCGCGCAGGATTACGCCACAAAAGGAAGCTGAACCGCTCTGGAATTTGAGAGCGGAGATCGAACAAGGTCAGATTCGCCAAGGCAAACATTTCAGAACCCGTTACTGTACGAGTCCTTGAAGCGCTAAGGTTGGCGAGATAGAAACATCACCGTGGTATAATTCACTTAAATCTAACAAATCTCCAGCAACAGAGAACAAAAAGTGAAGTTCCTCCTGAAATAATCTGGCGTGTGCACATAGAGATGATGCTGGTGAGTCAGCAGAAGGGACACATCCTTCCTCCGTGCTGCCAGAGGGCACGTCCTGACATCTATTCAGCCACGTGACAGGACCAAACTGGGGTGCAGGGGCCTGAAGGTGTCCCAGAGAGGGTTTCAAATGGGTCGACAACACCCAAATGTCATAAGTCTGACTTAAAAGACGTGCAGTCTACTGCAATAACATCTTATCATGAACCCATCCCTTGCTTAGAAATGATGACAAATTGATCATAAAGAGAGACAAGCCAGAAGTAACCAACGCATTTGAATGTAACTTTCATTACAAGGTTTCTGCCACTGAAGTTGTGATGTCATCCAACCTGTATGTGCAACCATAACCACAACATAAGCCATATTCAAAACACCCTCGTCCATAAATCCCCATTTCAAACATTAATAGGAAAATGAGTTAACTGGCAAGAGCCGATCCCAGCTATCATAAAGGCGAAAGGCCGGGCGCACCCTGGACAGGTCATCAGTCTGCAAACTGTCATAAGTTTCCCTGTTAACACTCGAGAGCAAGCTCAGCATCTTTATTTATTTTTCCTCTTTCCTGTCAAACTCTATCCATCTTGTAGTTTCCACGATGCGTGGCGGTCTCAATAATCCTGTTCACATTAACCTTCAGCATATTTAGCTCTGTCAGGGGTCGTCAGCCTGCAGACATTTGTCAAAGTAGACACTTGACTTGTCACAGCAGGAAACGCAAAAGGTGGAAATAATTACACAAACCATGGCTCGGCTCCAGTAATGATTTTACTGCGGCAATTAATTATATTAGTTTCACCTCTGTTTGACAAGTCAAAACGCCTGGCTGATGGTGACAATATCACAAATGACACGCCGGTATTTCTGGTTTAGCTCATTATACATTCACTGATGGTAGAAAACCCAAGAATAAATAACTTCTTTGGGGTTTTTGTAGGCTGTTGTAAGCAATTTGTCATGTGGATATTTGTGAGGCATAGTGTTATATTATGCTCCCTCATTAGTGTGCTCCACTTCCACCTCCCAAATCTATGGTACAATAGAACAGAACCTCAAATGGAGGTCAATGTGATGTGTTTTTCCCCTCTCTCTCTCCCTGATATACATAACTGTAAAATATATTAGTGTTTTGGACTTTTGGTCCAGTTCTTTTGTTACTATCCATGGGTTTTGGAGGTACAGGAATCAATAGGATTCATATTTAATATTTAACAAGTAGCCCAACTGACAATGACCCACCATTGAGCCACGACTTGATGAATCAACGTGAGCATCACATTTCCACACTGCAGCTACTGTCTGGAGGAGCAGGAGGAGTGGACCGCTAGCTTGCTAGGACGAGGAACTTCCCCCGGTATAACCGTTACCGTTGACTGCTACTACAGGTGGAAGGCTTAAACCGCGACACAACTAGTCGGAGCCCACTTACGGGACCTGTGTTACCTGGTTAACAAGCTGAGGAACACAGCGAAGTCACCCAGCGGCGGCAGCAACGGCAGAAACGGTCACTTTTCGTGCGTGTGTGGCAGTTGGTAGCTGTCAATGACGCCTCCTTCTCGGGGGAAATAAGTCAGTCTATCGTCGCCCTCCAAAAATTTAATTTAAATAAAAGCGTTTTCAAGAAGCGGAATCCTTCTAGGGCTTACAAATCACACACGCAGACCCTGGCTTATTTACTCACCGGTGCCTGGTACTCACCTCAAACTATCTGAATGACTCGCTCGACCGGCGTCAAACCCGCCAAAATAAAACCGCGCTCACTTCCGGTACAGAATTCAACTCGAAACCCTGCGTGACGAACATACACAAAAAGCGTGCATTCACCACCACCTCCAAAAAAACAATATTATATTTCAATAATGAGCTCATGATAAATGAACGATACCAAAACATCAGATAAAAGGCTTATGATGCCATTTCGCGCCTTTATTTTGAAACCCACATGAATTAAATTCCGGTTTTACATTTAAAATTCTGGCAACTTGTTGACATTTTTTTCTTTCTAGGGAGAAATTGTTGCGCCTGCGTGAATCATGATTCATATTTCCGACGAAGGCCTGATGGAGGGCGTCATACCGTTATGATGACACGTCCGGCGACATAAACAGTCCCTTTGTCATCGTGTAAGCTATTGGACACGTGATTTTGCATAAAGTTATGTGGCAACTGGATTTTCATTTGCATGATGAATTTACTCAGAATCAGGAATCCCATCATTTCATTTTTTTTAAGTCAAGGTCCTGCAAATCGACATAATACAGTAGTGCAATTATGTGCAAATATTGTTGAATAAACATTTGAATAACTAATATAACAGGTTGCCCTCTATATTTGAAGGAGGGGAGAAGCTGCAACAGGTTGTGTCCAGGGTGTGAAGGGTCCTTTTCTGGACTCTCAAGTAGTTATGCCAGCATATGTTATAGTTGATTCTCCTTGGAGAACTAACATCATTATCACAAAAACAAATTAAATGTGAGTTAAATCAATTAGGCCTTTAAAATGCAATAAAATAGGCCAATGACAAAATATCCAAAACAGCCAAAAAGAATAATTTGGTACCATATAAAGCCTTAAAGCATCATATCATCAACTTCCTGTTCTGAAGGACAAGAATAGACTTTGAGCAAAGAGCCCCCAAAGCTCCAGGATGACTAATTATCAACTGGTTTGTGCAAATTTAACAACACATTTGTTTAACAACATGTACCAATAAAGCATAAGTTATGTTAATATATATGTTAATATATTATTCACATTCTCTATCCCTTATTTATGAGTGCCAGTCCTCACCCCTTCCTGTTGTCCTGTAGTCAACTGACTATCACCTGCCCACACACACCTGCCCCTCATTTCCCCTAATTACTCACCTAGTAATATACACCAGTCCTATTATTATGCTTCACAGCCACAGTGGTCCAGCCTTTGTTCACTCTAATGTCTGCTAATATTCGTTCTGTCTGTTTTTGTTAGTTGTCTGCCTTCCTGCTTCCTCTTCGTGCACACTTGGCTTTGCTGACTGCCTACCTGTTGCCTGAACAAAGACCAAGTAAACTGACCATTAACAGCATTTGTATCCGCTCTGTCTGTGTGTCCTGCTTTCAACTTATACAGGCCTGGCATCCTGGAATCAACCATGCAGCACAACATCTGATAATTTCTCATATCATGTTTTATGTCTACAATTATTTAGATTTTTTTAGAGTGAAAAGGAGGGAGAGAGATGGGGACGACATGCCGAAACGGCCACCAGTTGGATTTGAAGCCAGCCTCAGCCTCGGTACATGGGGCGCCAACTCTACCACTGAGCTATCCAGTGCCCCATGTCTATAAATACTTTTAAACAAGCTGTGCAAAACATACATAACATTCCACAGCAAATACTCCAATACTTTGGGGGAATTTGGACAGAGAACATCCTCATGTTACTAATAGTATCACCATTCACATTCCTTTTAAGTAGTGGTGCTGGTGCAGGCCTAGCTAAATAATTTAAAGTTAATCTCCCACATTTTTGACCGTTTAATAACTTTAATTTTACTTGAGTACATTTTTTGTCTTCAGTTTCTCATGCAATATCTACTTTGTATTTGTGTTTATAGAATGCCAAAGCTTCCTCGAGACGACACCAATAAAGTTTTTATACCTTTAATTTGTTAATTATATGCACATCAATACAAACAGAGTAAGAGTGACCCCTAGTGGTGATTGGCGGGTATTGAACCCGGCTGTGGTTCACCTGCTAAATTAAGTAATTGCAGATCCTTTCTTTCTTATTTAATGTATTTATTTCTATGTTTTTTGATTCTCTCTACGTCACTTTTGGGAGTGTGTGATGTACATTTTCAGATTCCACAGATTAGAAGCACATCTTTAATCATATGTGATTACATTATTGTTCGGGGGCGGTGGTTGGGGTTTGGCTCTGTCAATCACTGGGAGGTTGACCGGATTTGTGCACCGCTGCCTCCTCAGTGGAGAAGAAAAAACCCCGACTCTCCGCGGTGTTGATAGGCCAGTTTCTTGTTGATATTCTTGTCAATCTACGAGTCAAAGGGCTTCTGTTCAGCGTTGCTAGCATAACGAGCGGCGCTGCGGACCCCAAACCAGGAAGTCAACCAAGTCCCCGATTAACATCAGCTCAATATTGATATTCATCCATCAACACTGACGCAACGGCATGAGTTCTGCCGCCCCTCCGGTAAGCTGCACACAACCGAGCTGCGCTGGACATGACAACACATTTTTAGCTTGCTAGCTGCTTTAGCCTAACCGTCATTTTTTTTTTCGGCTAACCGTTAGCCGCCGTGCTAACGCTGTTTGTTGACAACCTCACTGTACCGCAGACATAACAACATACCGAGCGTTAGCTGTAAGCTAGCTGGTCGTCTGTGGGCTCGTCTGTGTGTTAACGCATTTACCCCGACAGAGGCCAGTTAAAGGCTCAAACTTTGCGAGGAAAATTACAATTAAACATTCTCATTACGCCTTTATAATCCATGACTATCAATGATGATATTATGTATTTAATAATAAAACCCCTTTAGCCTACTGTTACAAAACATTAAACAACGCACATTTAAAATAAGTAAATAATAAAAATAAGTTCAGCATAGAGACTAGATATTTATAACGAACATGTATTTACAGAATATACTATTGTTATGCCTTGTAATACACCATACATTCGTAGTGAGTGTTGTGTACTATGGGTTGTGGATGGCCCTTTTGATGCTTGTTGTTGTTTTGCAGACTATTGGGGAGTTATTCCTCATCCTCAGTGAGATGGGGTTCTCAGAGGAGCAGATCCAGGCAGCCGTACAGGCGGGCATTTTTCTGTGTCGGATGCAGCTGAGTGGTGAGTCCTAGCCCCTTTTTTTTAATTGATTCATTGATTGTCCGGTGAATCACTTTTGTATGTCTCCGTCATATGTCGACAGGCTCTTGCAGGGTCAGTATCCACGGCACAAGTTGGTCAAGCAGTCATCACAGCCGGCTGAGTCGGCGTTCGCTGCTTTCAACCCACCCAAAGAGGCAGCAAGCACTTCAGAGACCCATACGTCTCCTTCTGACAGCAGAGGTATGACACCAAGCACTTTGTGAAGGACTGGGTTTCACCTTTAAGGATTGGGAGTCACGTTTTTTTCTTCTGTTTTTGCTTCAACAGCATCTCCTTCACTGGTGCTGAAACCGTCGCAGTCCGGCGCCCTGTCCCCAGAACCACTACCAGTCGAGTCCCGCATCAAACAGGACAGGGGTGAATTTGAAGAGCAGCAGAGACAACGTGTTGCTCAGGAGGCCCGAGCAGAGAGAAGACAAAAGAAGCAGGTCAGCATTGCTGAAACGTCTGGTCCCAAACTGTGCCAAATCACCCGGACTGGCAAAGAATCAAATATTTTACTGTGTAATCTCAGAAGTAACGTCTTGTCTCTGGCCAACCAGGAGCGCGAGTTGGTGTTGAAGCGGATAGCCGAGGATCGGAGGAGCTTGCAGCAGAAGAACCAGACCAGCGCTGCCACAGAGGCGTCTCCCCCAGGTGGTCAAGGAGGACAGAAGCTTGGAGGAAAGACTCAGACTAATGTGGATAACAACTGCGTCCTCATGGTGAGGCCATGAAGATGTTAATGCCTGTGTTTGAAGTAGATAAAGCCAGAATTGCTGATCTCGTGTATTTTTTTTGCTGCAGATTCGACTGCCATCTGGCGAGTCCATGCGTGAACGCTTCCCAGCTGATGCTCCCCTGCGAAGCGTCGTGGAGCACATCGCCGGGCGTCACCCCTCCCTACCCTCGTTTTCTCTCCTCCAGGGTTTCCCACGGAAACGCTTCGGGGAAGCAGAGCTCGCTTGTTCACTGCACTCCCTCGGCCTGACACCGAACGCTGCACTGTGCATTCAGACCACTCCACCAGAGACACCACAGGATCCACCGAGTCCTGCACTACCACCGAGTCCGGCACTACCACCGAGTCCTGCGGGTCCACCGAGTCCTGCAGGTCCACCATCAGCGGGACAGAATGAGCCCTCTCCTTGTGATGTTTGTCCTCAGCCACATATCCCTGTCCTGGAGGGGGCGGGAGGGCAGGACCTTGTTCTGCCGCCTCCACTACCCAACCAGCTGTGGGAGGAGGCGGTGAATTACGCAGGGATACCTGGAGTCGGTCCTTCCCTGATTGGGCCGTCCCACTTCTGGGGTAGGTATTAAATACTATTTTAAATAACAGTTGGACTACCGTAGTAGCCTATAAAATTATAATATAGAGTTGCAAAGTGGGAACATCTGCTGCTTCTGGAATTATATTTTCCCAAAATGATTTCCCATTTCCCCAACCCTGAATCACCTCACATTGTTCTTGGGGAAAATTATTGTACATCCGAAAACAGCTCCTCCACTTAGCAACTCTATATGCTCGGTTGTTTCAACAAACCAGAGTGTTGGAACGTTACTTGAGCATTATGCAAACGTCATTATCTGACATCCCTATTGCTGTTCAACAGGCCGAGGCCAGAGGTTGGTTACTGGAAATGTGGAGGACGCTGCAGGCATAGAGGTCGACGAGGAACAAGGAGAAGAGGACGAACCACCTCACATGCTCAACGGTACTACTCCCTGTCTCTGGGGTTATGCAGACACATCACCCCCCCTCCTCTTTCTTCATCCACACGTCATCCACGTAAAACCTTTTCTTCTCTAATGCCAGAAACTGAGGCCCCTGGCCTCCTACTTGCAGCTATTAGAGTAACTCTCATCCAGTTTCATACTGTATGTTACATAAGTTTCCCAACATCTGACCGACTGCCCCAGTAATGTGTGTCATATGTTAGAAAGATTAGGATGGGGAAATATGGAGGTGAATGCCCCTTTCTGTCCCAAATATAGTACACAGGTCAGAACTGCTGAGCCCCACCAGTGAGAACTGAGTTCCCCGAGTGCTTATAGCCGGGCGGCCAATCATATTCAGTCTTTCAAAGCACATGGTTGTGATATAGTATTGTGTTTGCCTGCCGGACCAGAGTTAAAAGAGCTCAATCCCAGTTTGAAGCTTGTCAGAGGAGAATCAAGGATCCAGAACAGAAGATGTTGGTGCTGATGAGAGGTGTGGGATGTAAAAACAAACGCTCAAGAACGGAAATGCGACTTTTATGGTGTATATCTGAGCTTCATCTCGGTGGTATGGGAAAATCCTTGTGTCTTACAGTTGTAACTTTTTCCCAGGAATGCCGCGGCTGCCGTTCTTTCCGGAGAATCGGATTCGTGGAGAATTTGAGCCAAGGCACCACTGGCCAGAGCAAGGCAACCGACTCAGGTGGGTGTCTAGACAGCATGGTAATAATGTTGTGTAAGAACTGTAATTTAATGCAACTAGTGCGATATTTTTGGCTGGATTACAATACATCAAATTACTAAATTACTACTGGCCTCAAAGATGTGTTGGTGTGTTTCAGGGAGGCTCCAGAGGAGGACCCAGAGCCTGAGGATGTGAGAGTTCAGGAGGCGCCTGGAGCTGCAGGCCTGGCTGCGGTGGAGCGTCTTCAAAGAGCCGCGCAGCAAGAAGACCCCCGTGCCTCCCAGGGACAACCATCACCCCCTAAAAAACCCTTCAGGGCACCCAGCGTGCCGTCTCTATGTGCCTTGGCAACCCGTGCAACGGTCCACCTCATGACTGGTGAGAAACCACGCAGCATAATCGCTGTAGTTTCCCCAATTTTCCAGGAAACTGTGTCTCATTGCTTTGCTCGCTGCCGTCATGCTTGGCCCCGTCTCCACTCTCCCAGCTCCCAGCATGCAGTACAGCAGCAGTCTGGCATGCCTCACCCCGGAGCTAGCAGAGCTCCTGCTGAACCACATGTCCCGTGAGAGGCTCCTGCGTCCGCGCACCCTGGAGCTGTTCTTCGGTTGCCCAATACAGAAGTTTGTCCTAAACTGCTACCCTTACTCCACCAATGAGCTCCTGCGACAGTTACGGGCCTTCACAGCACTGAAGCACCTGAGTCTGGTCAACTCGCCTCTCATCACTGGTATAGAATGGATGGTTTTTTCGGACATCGAATTTTTCTGTAATATGTTTGTTTAATGTGCTAATTGATTTTAATCTCCAACTGCTCAGACTCTGGTCTGTCAATCCTGTCCAGCCTGGTCAAACTCCAGCACCTCAACCTGGCCTCCTGTAGCAAACTGACCGACTCCTGTCTGCAGCATATCACAAGTAAGATGATCTGCCCTGTGAACCGCGCTCAGATAGTTACCGGAGGGGATAGAATACATTATGTAACACCACTTCATAAGAAATTACAATTACGTGCAAGAATGCCAGACCCCAGCATAAGCTGCTTTGTGCTAAGTACGTGTATTCAGTGCTGAATGGGATTTGCCTTGATGATTTTTGTCACGTATCAACACGTTGTCCTCCTTCCTGTGTCCACAAGGTTTAAAGAGCCTGTGTTTCCTGTCCCTGGACCAGACCAAAGTGACAGATGCTGGGATGGTACTCTATCTCCAGTCGGCTCCGTCCTGTCTCTCTCAGCTCAGCCTGAACCAAACGGCTGTGACTGAAGCCACGCTGGCAGTCCTGCCCACCTGTGTGCCACAGCTACGGCTCCTCAGCATCAAGCAGACTAAGGTACCGCAGCTCCACTGATGAGGAATCACGCCTGCTAACAACAGAACAGTTTTTCTCATTTCTTTGCCTTGGCGGGTGTTGTTCTGCCAGGTCAGGAATGTGTCCGCTTTGGCAGAGCTGTCCAGCTTGCAGACTCTCAACCTTGATGGGACGGGTGTGACGGAGAGCTCTCTGGAGCACCTCGCCACCCACCCTTCCCTGTCTTCCCTCAGTTTGGCGGGAATCTCCGTAGCTGACGGTAATCACGCCCTGCAGATCATCTCGGGTACGTAAATGGACGAAAATGACCAGACAGAGTGGAACAAAGTCTGTTGTGAATCAAGCTCTTAGAGGGTTTTTTTAACTTTCCTTCCAGGTCTGAAGTTGACTCAGCTGACCCTCCCTGGACGCCACTCTGTGACAGACAGCGGGCTTTCATTCCTCTCTAAACTATCTCTGATCATAGAGCTGGATCTGACTGACTACACACAAGTCACAGACCAGGGAGTCAGCCAGCTCTCTACCATGAACAGGTCAATCCCACACGCAGGTCATCATAACGGATGTTTTTGTTCTCAACAGGGATACTGATGGAAGTATTGTGTGTTCTTTGTTCAGGTTGAAGAAGCTGTCACTTAGCAACACGCAGGTGACCGACGCAGGACTTCCCTCGCTGCGCGGCCTGCAGGAGCTGCAGGAGCTCTGTTTGGACCGGACAGCAGTCACCAGCCGAGGAGTGTCCGAGCTCATCATCTGTCTGCCGCACCTTCAGGTGATTTCTACCGCCGATATTTCTGTCAGCTGCCCAGCACAAGCTTGGTTTAGGAAATGGTATTAAAATAATATTTGCTGCCCTGCAATTTAAACTATTTGCCATAATAAACATAGGTTAACTTATTACACATTTAACACTGGTTTATCTCACCTCACTACTCTACAGCACTCTTTTTTCAAAAATAATATTATGAAAATGTGATAACCCAGCTCCAGTGTGTAGGATTTAGTGGCATCTAGTGGTGAGGTTGCAGATTGCGACCAGCTGAGTACCCCTCCCTTTCAGAGCTAAGCGCTCATTCTAAGCTAAACAGAAAACTAAAAATTATTATTATTTCCCCCCTTAATCCTAAACACTGGACCTTTTTAATGTGGGACCCAGAAAGTGGGTTGCCAAGTTAAGGTACTGTTAAGTATTCATGATATTATTGATGTTTTTTTTTAGGTGTTGGGGTTAGCCAGCACCCAGGTGGGAGACACAGTAGTAAGAAGAGGTTTGATCCGCTGCAATCAACTTGTGAAGCTTAATCTCAGCCGCACACGGATCACAGACCACGGTAAGATCAAACTCTGACATCACTGTCCCTTTCTTCAGCTGACTCCCTTCTTAGTCAAAAATCTATGTTGATTCTTATGCTTTCCCTCAGGCCTAAAGTTCCTGAAACACATGCATCTGGCTCAGGTGAACCTGGAATGCACCGGCGTCAGTCTGATGGGTATCGCGAGCCTCCTCTCTTCCACCAACATCAGCAGCATTCGGGCCAGCAACACTCGCGTCATTCCTCCTGATGATGTCTCAGATGAGGAGTGGGAAGCCCAGTGAGCAGCGATACCTTCGGCTGGTCCACGCATACTGTAGATGAGCACGCCTCCGAGGGCTGCGGTCCCCCATGTCGCCCCTGAAGCACGCCGCCATCGGGATTCTCCGAGATGCAGCGTAACCGAAACACTCCTAATTTGCACTGTTTCAGCTGCAGCTAGTGCCACTAATCTGTCAATCACACGCACTACCAATTTGAAACCTTAAATCAGAGCCTGGCGTTTAAAAAAAGTTTACATATCAGAATGAATCTGCATTAACTCGCATACACTGCAGCCCTTTGGGGAAATAAACCTACCCAACAAAACGTTACGTGCAGCCTTCTAGGTTGGAGTTGAGTTTATGCTGATTGGCACCATTTGTTGATTCCAATGTGACATCACACAGCATGTATTTTCAGACTCTAATGACTATGAGTCTGATGTTTGAATTAAATGAAAATCTCAATAAGTCAATTTAGCTAAATGTGGTTGAAGTTTTTTTTTTTTTTTTTTTTGAAGGATGTGAAGTCAGATAATGTCTTCCAAAAACCAGTCTATTAAAATTGAGTTGGAATGATCAGAATACATTTCAAACTAGAATGTTTATTAGAATGAGTACACTTTTTTTTTTTTTTTTTTAATATCCTGCTCTATATCTAGATCCATGACGTTACATGATTGATCGTGACATCGTTTTCTTGTGACACCAATTTGTTAAAACGAGAAATGTTTAAAATGGGATAAGGTTGTACGTTATAACAGGTTTCCCCATTTAAAGAGTTGATTTATGTAGTTTTAACAAGTTTCCTGTTGGAACAAAAACCATGTTCTGTAATTCAAATGAGAAAAATGTTAAAACATGTAAAAGGTCTCGTTTAAATTGATTTTATGAGAAACTGAACATGTAATCGTCCTGGAAACAAAATGCGGCGTAACTTTAAAGCTGTTCCCATCAGACAAACTACATCTTTACTGTAATAAAGATGTAGTTGGTCTGATTTTATGACTAAGCTAACACCTGTATGGGTGTAACCATGAGTCATTATTTTAAGAGCATATGCTTGGTGATTCATTGGAATTTTTTTTTTTTAATAAATGGCTGTTGTGTTAGTTATGCCAAGAAATGCCACCATCTTTTCAGACAACCCAGCAATTTTAAGTTGACATGGAAGGCAGAGTGAGCAGCAGCAACACGGTGTAGAGACTAAGGAGGATCTATGCAGCCATGGGGCTCACAGGCCAGAATCCAAAGCAAACCTATTTTACTCCTCAAGTTTTGTCCTCTTGTTTACAGAGATGTAAAATAGTTTATTTTCCCTAAAAGGCTTTTGATTTTTGGATACAAGCACTGTATTCGTTAAGTGTAAAATGAATAATAAAATCTCCTGAATCTAAATATGCTGTTCTGTTTATTCAGACAAACCTTTATTGCATTACATTGTTAAATAAGGAACTGTTTAAGAACTGCTCTTTTACACAGAAAAAAAAAAAAAAAGAAGTCAACTTTTAAATATCATAAAATATGACCTAAAAGCTGATGCATAAATGATGGGATAAAACAGAACATTCGGAAAAATAAAACTTTTCTATGAAGACAGCACAATGGAATGCATTCCAAAATGCACTGAGATGCTTCGGGTGAATCAGCCAATCAGAGTGCAGCCTGAGGTGAAAGGAGAGAGGGGTGGGGGGTGGGGGTGGGGATCGGGTCAGGTACGGCACTGTCAAACCGAGATGGAAATACAGTACAACATGTACAAGAGACGTGTCCAATAAGATGTATAAGAGATTGTTTCAGTTCTAGTTACGACATTTCCTGTGTAAACCCTGCTCACTGCTTCAGGAGCTGGCAGGTCAAATCCATGATACAAGATAAAGGAGTGACTCAGTATGACGTTTCTTCAGATGTCATGCGCTTGCTGCTTTTGGATCTTTGATTTTAAGTGCTCCTTGTACGCCAGGATGTCCCTATTCCACTTTGTGATGGTTTGATTCTCGCAAACCCAGATCTCCTGAGCCACCTGGAGAAAATAAGATCGCAAGCAAGTTAAATCCTGCCCAATTTACAGCCATATGTCAAATTAATCCATTAAGTGAGAGATATTTACCTGTTGAATTAGCCTGAAGTCGTGGCTAACTAGCATCATGCCGCCGTCAAACTCATTGACGGCTTCTGCCAACGCGTCAATGGTCTCGATATCCAAGTGATTGGTGGGCTCGTCGAGGAACAACATGTGAGGGTTCTGCCAGGCCAGCCAGGCAAAACACACCCGGCACTTTTGGCCATCCGACAAGTTCCTGATAGGACTGACCTGCAAATACAGCCAAGTGTAAAATAACAGCTGCAGAAAGACAAATAAAACACAAGCCCTTTCCCATTTTATATTATCTGGAAGAGAGCTCCAATCCTACCTGCTGTTTCCCCGTCAGTCCGTAGCGACCAATGATCTTCCTCATCTCCTCCTTCTCTTTGATATCAGGGTAACACTTCATCATGTACTCCAAAGGAGACAAGTCCAGTTCCAGCTGCTCTGTTAGATGCTGTAAGATGAGCAGATACACAGGAAACATTTAGTTTAACAGCAGATATATGTTCTGGGAAAGACTTCTCCCATGTCTGGCACAGCATGGTTTTAACCCTGAATCAGACCGAGCCTTTTAAGATCACAAATACTCTCTGGTTGTAAAGTCTAGATACAATGAAACATGCCTTAATACCCTTTTAGATCACATACCCAGTCACATTGTGAAGCGATTTAACAGAAGAGTAGGTGGAATCTGTATAATAATTTAATAATAATTCAAATTTCTTAAAACAAAAACATATCCTTAGCTAAACTAGTACCAACCAATTTCAACCCTTAATATAACAATCAATCCGCAACATTTAGCAAAAGGCAGGTGTGGAGCAAGGCATGACAGTCGTCTGTAGCTCTATATGAGCTACAGTTTAAGTCTACCCACTTCTTAGCAGTTCAAACAAATACAAAAAAGGGTCTCATAACTGTGCACCACTCAAATAATCCATTTCAGTGGGACTTTAAAAAGTCTGTGCCTAGAGAGGTATAATATATCATTTGAGAGTTTATTTACCAGACTAAAAGAGTTCATGCATCCTAACAAACCCACTGCTAGTGGACTACATTAACCATCAGTGCCGATCGGATACACACAAAAGTAGTGTATTTTTTAACAGGCTCAGCGTTTTACCTGGTGATATCTGCCAATCTTGACGTGAGAATGTTTGCGGATCATGCCATCAGTGGGTAGGAGCTACAAAGAGGAAAAAAAAGGAGAATGATCTTGAAAACCGACACTGCAGGTTGTTGCAAAAATAACGATGGGGAAAGAACACTGTGCCTACCTCTCCCATCAGCAGCTTCAGCAGGGTGGACTTCCCTGCTCCGTTGGGGCCCACCAGAGCCACTCGGGTATCCAAGTCAATACCAAACTCCAGGTTTCTATATATGTGCGGCTATAGGAAACATTAACAGATGAGTGAGACTAAGAAATACATTATGTCGGTGAACAAAGCTGTACTCACTATATTAACTATACTTACTGTGTTGTCACTGTACTTGAAGCTCACATTCTGAACCATGATAACCGGAGGAGGAATCTTCCCACAGGGAGGAAAAACAAATGACAGAGTCTGTGGGAGACAGAGGCAGATATTTATACCACAATATTCATGTGCACTCAAAATGCATCTCAAAAGTCTGAAAACCACTGTCCTGAAGAATACTGAAAGTTTCCCCAACTGTACCTTGTCATTCACAACTTTTTCAGTCAAGCCTGAGGCCACCATCTTCTGCAGTGTTTTCTCTTTGCTCTGTGCCTGTCGTGCCAGCTTTGCAGAGCCATGACCAAACCTGGCAATGTAATTCTAGAGGAGAGCGATGTAAAAGGAACAATGAGTACAAGTCTTGATTCAGGCCAAGGAAAGCCAGAATAATGATTGCTTGTAAAATTTAACATGTGAATGCCGTTAAAAGAGAGAAAAAAAAAGAGGTTTTATAACATTTCCAAAGCATGTTGTTACTTTCACAGTGGTCACAAAAACCTTAAGGATGGCTACTAGTTATGATATGATAAGCAAACATTTACAAAGTCAACCAGAGTTTGCTTGCTGAATATTCTGGTCAAACTATGCATTCTGTGCAGTGAAAAACAATCCACCACATTCTCTCTGTCCCATACCTTCATGTGTGTTATCTGGTCCTGTTCCCAGTTGAAGCGCTTCATCTGGTTCTCTTCCAGCTCCTCTCTGGTCTTCACATACTGGTCATAGTTACCCTTAAAGCAGAAATAGATTTGCCCAGTCATCCAACAGGGCAGCACATACACATAATTAGTAACAGCCTACTAAGCATGATGAGGTCACATATAGCAGAGCATTCAAGACCCTAATATGTTCTAATGGATGGCGAGGCTGTTTCAGTGGTTTCTACAAAGTGGTCTTACCGTGTAGTATTTCAGTTTTCTCTGATGGAGGTGGATGATATTGGTGCACACACCGTTCAGGAAGTCTTGAGAGTGTGAGATGAGCACAAGGATTCGCTTGAACCTGACAACAAGAAGAAGCAGAATGAGCTGCGCGTATCGGACGGTTTGGACTTGTTTAAAATGAGGAAGCAGGGGGTGAACTTACGAACTGAGCTCCTCCTCCAACCACACACAAGCATCCAGATCCAAGTGGTTAGTCGGCTCATCCAGCAGCAGCATGAAGGGCTTGATGAACAGGGCTCTGGACAAATATAGGATTATCATTAGAATTTAATTTAGGAGGAAACTTTATAAATGTGAAACTTGTGGGGTTTTTTTATGTATATTTTAACCACTCTTTAGTTTTACAGTCGTATTGTCCTCTTGTGTTTCATAAAACAATTTAGGAAGTTATATGGACTTAATCTCTTCCATGGATGTTGCCTTTTATGATTGGTGAATTATTAGCTTCCACTGTTCAGCTTAGAAAATGGCAGCAAAACATGGAGCACTCCACCAAAAACATATCTTCATAGTAGCCCTGAATATAGTATTTTACTATTCAAAGAAAATTAATCAGAATACTACACTGTTCAAATTCAAAACTATGCAGATACAAAAGGAAGTCAACGGTATAATACTAAGTACTTTGTTTACCTGGCCAGAGCAACACGCATCCTCCATCCTCCACTGAAGTCCTTCAGTTTCTTCTGCTGCATAGCAGCAGTGAAACCCAAACCGTGGAGGATCCGGGAGGCTCGCACCTCCGCCTTGTCTGCATCCAGCTCCTCCAGACGTTCATACAGCTCCATCAGCTTCTCACACTCGGCTATGCAGGTGCAAAAAAGAAAGAAAGAAGGAATTTACTATTAAATGTCAATGAATAAAGCTACAGTAGAATTATGTGTGATTCAGTTTTCCTAGTCTTTGCTTCAAGTCCAGTCAGAGACACTCCCACTAGGGTGTGTTGTGAAATTTCTTAAGTCATTCTTTTTTTGCCTCTGTAACAATACATCTCCCCTCTCAAAGTATTGCTTGGCAAATTCAACTCACAGTCCTCATGGGCAAGTCTCTCTGCCTCCTTCTCCAGCATAATCCTCTGCTCATCCACCTCCATGACACAGTGAAGTGCAGTCTTCTCACTGGGGGCCATCTCCCGGGTCAAGTGGTAAATATCTATGTGCTCTGGGATGGGGATCTCACGATGCCCGATGGCCGACAACAGCATAGATTTTCCTGGAATATACAAGTAGTTAAAACGTTAATTTTGCTCATCAAATGATTTTTTATTTCACTTCTAAAAAGGGGGACTGCTGTAAATGGGCAAATGTAGTGACTGAAGTGTATTAATGTGTTGAAAGAGTAGCTTTGAGGATGTCCATATTCCAAAAACAGCCAAAGGGATATTGACTAGTAGTACCATGTGCCAGGAGAAAGCTTTTACCTGTGCCGTTGAGGCCGATGAGACCATAGCGTCTGCCTGAGTTGAGCTCCAGGCTGGTGTCTGCTAGCAGCTCTTGACCATGGAAGGTGAGTGACAGGCTGGCAACGTGGACATCAGTGCTGTTGGGGTGTGAGGCCAAAACACCGGTCACTGCCCGTGCCTCCGTCTTCGCCAGCTCAAATTCATCCAGCTCCTTTGTCAAACTGGCAATACCTATAAAACCAAAATCCCATTCATCATTTTGCTTACATTTCAAGCTGGACATGAACCTATTTGACAGAATAATACGTTCAAATGTGGCATATTAACAAGCATACGTGAAGATGTTTCCCCGGGAATGATACCATCCCTAATAAATAACAACCACACCTTTCAACAACAAAGATCAGGCCTCCTCTCACCATTGCTCTCGGCTCCATTAAGCTGGGCCTCCGCTTGTTCGCCCTCCTCACCCTCATCAGTTTTCTTGGTACGCTGGCGGGCTTTGGCAGCCTCCTTCTTCTTTGCTGCCTTCTTCTTGGCTAAGTCGGATGGCATGGTTGTGAAAGGCTATTCAACAGCAGGAAATAAGAAAGAGGAAAGAATATAGATCAACACGTATTCTCTAATAATACCATATTATGTATGTAACCATACCCAGATTATATATTGTTGGAGGGTTTGATGATTTTATGATATTCTGATAATATCCGGTTTGTACAATGAGTAGCTAACGCTTACAAACTGTGCCGGTAGGGGAAGAATATTCGCCGATTAACGAGTGTAAAAAAAAAATGCCGGTAACGTTAAGAGAACTCGTGGTGTAACTCCAACTTACAGCTGACTTTGAGGAAGGACTGACGCGGTTAGAGGCCTAACTTTACCGGCAACGTTACAGCCTACATAGCGGTGATGATGATGACAATGGTAACCGCGACGGCATTTTGCTTCCTTCCAGTCCCACCTGCTCGCACGTTGGGTTCGTCCCATTATAGAGCCCCGAAGCCTAACTGTTAGAAGCTAACGGTAGCGGATGCCGCTAACGATACCGGTAGATGTGTCACTTCCGATTTAATTAGTCGACGACAGCACCGAAACTGTCGTGTTCGACGTTTATAACAGGATGTCACACACACGGGATAAACGTATACATTTTGGTTAAGTAGCCGCAGGCTGCGTTAACGTTAGCTCTCTAGCTAAGCTAACAACGGTGGCTAACTACAGCTGACAGGCCTGAGCCGCTAATGCTAAAGCTAACCTGACGCAAGGCCCAACTAGCTACGACAAGCTATGAAAGCGGACAACTCGGCGTTTAACGTTTCTCTTTCAAACGTATTATTTACTGTAAACAAATAAAACAATGTCTCCCATTCGAGCCGTAGTTGACAGGCGCTGTAAGTATCTTACCTAGATAATGTGTTACTGGTCTCTGGAGCACACCGATGTCTCGTGTCCACTTTTTGCCGGGTGGATGTAGCCGCACGCAAGACCGCCAGACGGACCATATATGGTCAAAAGGGGCGGTGAGAACGGATGTTACCGCCCCCTGTCGTGGGACTGCAGTAAAAAAAACCTTTACGCTTATATTAGTCACAGATTTTATTAATAAATCTGTATAAAATAATGTAAGTATATGCTGGGACTTACTGGGAGGCTATGTCATTAACTGTATTAACCAGTAAACATGTCAATAAAACTGAGGTGTAACCACAGTGAAAATATTTTAAATGCACCCCTTTTCCACACCATCATAAAAATATACACATTTTTAATCACACGTCTTTGACATATTATCGGTGTGTTTTCTGTTTTAAACGATCTTCGTATAAAAAAAAAAAAAAAGAAAGAAAAAAAAAAGAAAAAAACACACAGGTCCCTTCAGTCAATCACGGGTGATGCTGCGGCAGCATTAGTCGGTGATGATGAGGGTAATGCCGACGTGAGAGGGAGGTTATTCCACTCTGTGTGTGTGGCACTCAATTTTCGAGGAAGTCAAGAAACCCAAGGAAAATGGACGACTTGTGCAGGGCTACGCGTGACGGATTTTTACTCACATCGACGAAGATAAATGGAATAACTGACTTCAGGTCGGTGTTCGTGGAGATGGACCGAGGAGCGACATATCAACACTAAAAACAACTATGCTAGCCAGCTAGCTTGCTCTCTGGCGATTGTTCCTCCCGAGAATATACCGTTGGACGTCGGAGGTCGTAATTTCAGATGCGTTAATGGAAACGTTTTGGTCGTAACGTACACTCAAAACGGCCGACTTTACCGGGTGACATTTAGCGTCCATCTACGTCAGTTAGCGGACTTTAGAGGCAGCTATTAGCGTCGATGCTAGCCGAAATTAGTTCGGCTAATTAATGGAACGTTAGCTCAAAATTCAACTCGGTTTGTTACACAGCAGTAATAAACACTTATTACTGCTTTATAGCGTTACTCGCACGTTTACATTTGTGGCATCTTTGAATATGAGGTCATAAATAAAGAATAAGCTCTTATATTTGACAAATCTGTTATGTATTTTTTTTTATTGACATTTAGTTAATAGGTTATTAACCTCACAACGACTACCTCTCCGGATGGGACTGAAGAAAGAGACACTATGGGACAGTTTTCTCACTGTGGAGTTTCCCCCTAATATAGGTTCACTTCCGGCTAAAATGTGTAGAAGTTAGGGCAGCAGAGTAGTACTTTTTTTTCTCCTTCTCCAGAACAGCCTCATCCAGTGTGGCTCACAACCACCAGACATGCGTCTCTCCTCTTTTTTGGCCGTGTTCAGGCCTGCTTTGCCCCTCATCCTCGGGCTGTCTCTGGGCTGTAGTCTGAGCCTTTTGATGGTGTCCTGGACTCAAGGCGATGCCGACGACTCCTGTGGAGACGAGCTGGGCAACGGGAGGCTTTTCATGGGCAGAGAGGAAGCCCAGAGGGACCCGAGGGATGGAGCCGCAGACGAGGACTTCCAGCCACGTATCGTGCCCTATCACAAAGACCCAAACAAGCCACACAAGAAAGTCCTCAGGTGAGTGTGAAAGCTTTATAATAGTTTGTTTAAATGAGTATGAGTGTGTTGAAATCTGATATTTCTTGGGATGGAAGCAAGTTATGAGAAAGCCTTTACTCTGTTTGTGCTTGGATGTCATCTATTTGCTCTTTTTCTCCAGGACTCGTTACATTCACACTGAACTGGGCATCAGAGAGCGGCTGCTGGTGGGCGTGCTGACCTCCCGAGCCACCCTCAACACGCTGGCCGTGGCGGTGAATCGCACAGTCGCCCACCGCTTCCACCGCACTTTCTTCTTCACGGGCCTGCGCAGCCCCAAGGTGCCTCACGGCATGACCGTGGTCGCCCACGGCGACGACCGTCCCGTGTGGCTGATGTACGAGACGGTCCGCCACCTCCACCAGCACTACGGCTCGGACTACGACTGGTTCCTCTTGGCCCAGGACGACACGTACATGCAAGCCGACCGCCTGTCGGAGCTGGTGGGTCACCTCAGTGCAGGTCAGGACCTGTACATGGGCAGGGCGGAGGAGTTTATTGGTGGAGAGGAGAAGGCACGCTACTGCCACGGGGGCTACGGCTACCTGCTGTCGCGCAGTCTGCTGGCCCGTCTGCAGCCCCACCTCGACACCTGCCGTAACGACATCCTCAGTGTGAGACCTGACGAGTGGCTGGGCCGCTGCATTATTGACTACCTGGGTCTCAGTTGTGTGGAAGTGCACCAGGTAAAGAAAAACACACAGATTAGTTACATTTAATGCACATTTGTCACAGTTTTATCATCAATACTAACGTGTCTTTTCTCACAGGAGATGACCTATCGATACTTTGAGCTCGGGAAAAACGCCGATCCGGAGCGCGAAGATGGCGTACAGTTTAAAAACGCCTTCACGGTCCATCCTATATCAGAGCCGAACCTCATGTACCGCCTACACAAGCGCTTCAGTCAGATTGAGCTGGAGTGGACGTACCTACAGATACAGCAGCTGCAGGTTTGTGACATTTAACGGTGATGAGCTCTGCTGTTGTTTCTTCTTCTCTCCGCCAGCCACACCCACTATTTGAACCAAGGTTGAAATTCCTGACAGACATAATATTTATACACGTCAGAGAGCCAAGGGATTAGGTGTTGTGCTCGGGCAGGCGTGCTACATTCCAGTGTCATCATCTTGTGAATGTGATATCTGCCCGAGAAGCCTTCTTATGTAATAAAAGTAGCTGCTAGGGAATCACATTTAGCTTTGTTTTTGTTGCACAAGACAGATTTCTTTGTGTTTATACTCATCAGGTGCAGATCAACAACCTGAGTGACCTCACGCCAGAGGGTAAAGCCGGCGTCACGTGGCCCATCGGCATCAACCCCCCCTTCAAACCGAGAACCCGCTTTGAGGTCATAAACTGGGAGTATTTTACCGAAGAGCACATTTACTCGTGCATCGACAGCTCGCCCAAGTGTGAGATGAGAGGGGCCGACCGCGCCGACGTCAGCGCCGTGCTGGAGATTGCGGTGGAGCGCCTGAACGAACGCTACCAGCCCCAGCTGCGCTTCCGCAAGCGGCGTCTACTCAACGGCTACAGGCGCTTTGATCCCACGCGTGGCATGGAGTACGTGCTGGACCTGGCGCTGGAGGCCTACACCCAGAAGGGCCACAGTCAAGTCATCGCCAAGCGGGTCAACTTGTTGCGACCTCTCAGTGCGGTGGAGATTATCCCCATGCCCTACGTGACGGAGGCGACGCGGGTGCAGGTCATCCTGCCCGTCACGGCCCAGGATCAGGACTTTGTGGGCAACTTCCTCGACATGTACGTGATGAACACGTTGGACACCCACGACAACGTCCTGCTCACGTTCCTGTTCATCTACGACCCCTTCGACGCGCAGCGGGTCAGCCAGACGGACGTGTTCGCCGGCATCAAGGCCATGATCGGGGAGGTGGAGAAGCGCTACGGAGACGTGAAGATCCCCTGGATCAGCGTGAAGACGGAGGTGCCCTCGCAGGTCAAGCTGATGGACATCATCTCGAAGAAGCACCCGGTGGACACGCTGTTCTTCCTGGCCGGCGTGTGGACGGAGATCAATGCCGACTTCCTGAACCGCTGCCGAATGAACGCCATCAGCAACTGGCAGGTGTTCTTCCCCATCCACTTCCAGGAGTACAGTCCCGCCGTCATGTACCGCGACCAGCAGCCCTCGGCCGCCTCCTCCTCCTTCGCCTCGGAGTCGCTGCGAGACGGCCACTTTGACCGCCACGTCTTCGACGAGGCTTGCTTTTACAACGCGGACTACATGACCGCACGGACCAAGATGGCCGCGGACATCTTAGACAACGAGGAGCTGCTGGAAAGCATGGACGTGTACGACATATTCGTGCGTTACTCGGGCCTCCAC
The DNA here is from genome assembly GCA_029853015.1 of Chelidonichthys spinosus. Lineage (NCBI taxonomy): Eukaryota > Metazoa > Chordata > Actinopteri > Perciformes > Triglidae > Chelidonichthys > Chelidonichthys spinosus. The sequence continues at coordinate 16,296,660 of CM056837.1, forward strand.
GTTTTCAGAGCCGTGGAGCCCGCGCTGATCCAGAAATACGTGCGGCGAGCGTGCAATCCACGATTCAGCGAGGATATCTACCACCGATGTGTCCTCAGCAACCTGGAGGGTCTGGGGTCACGCTCACATCTCGCTATGGCTCTTTTTGAACAAGAGCAGGCCAACAGCACTTAGAGGCCTGGTGCTGCCTCACAAATGCTGAAAGAATACTCAGAATAATGTGAATTATGGTATTTTTGTGGCCCATACGCTGAAATTCACATCCTCGTATTTGGCAGAAAGAGGTCAAGATCAGCTAAGGAACAGCATCATCTTGCTCAAGGGCACTTTGAAAAGAGCAAATGTGTGCTTTTCCAGCTGGAAACCTCTCTGCTCAGTACAGATGAGTACTTCTAACTTATGACGCTATAATCCTGACTCGTGTCTAGACAATTTATGAGTCATGGAGGTTGTCTGAACGCGGACTCTGTAACTCGTGTCCCTGCCATTGATGTATTCTTACAGGAGCTGAGCAACAATATTTATACACCCATTTTATTTTTTAAATATAGGAGGTTGTGTCTTAAAATAAAACAAGAACAAAGGCCTTCATTGTTGATGATGGGGGGGAAAAAACCTTGAGCCATAAGTCTTCCTGAGTGAAGATGTTTGAAATAATACTGGAAACAAGCCGTTGGCTGCCTTTTTCTTTTTTCTTTCTTTTTTTAAGAGATATTAAAGGGTGATAATTCTGTCCAGAGTTGTTTCTTCATTCATGCCCGTTCTCATTAGACAGGAAGACGTCTGTTCGTGGGCTCTGCGTGCTGGAACAGCTCTCTCCCGGAGGTATGCGTTATCTGCTTGGCAGAGCTGAAGAAAAAGGCAATATGGCGGAAAAATATTGTGGTCAGTTAGTGATCGCGTGCTCGCGTCATATTGGGAATGAGATAATGTCGTCTTTCCGGTTTCGCCTGGCAGCTTTTACTGCAGCGCCCGGAGGTAGTGAACACTTTGTTCCGAAGCAGCCTGCCCTGCCCCGCCTCGTCTCCCCACATTAAGTCAGTAAATCTCCAACCCGGCCCGGGCCTCCCTGGCTTTCTGGCGAGTATTCAGTACACATGTGCCTTTGGGGAGACAAGTGAACCCAGTGCCCAGAAGGAGGGTCGTGTCTACCTCGCCAAGGTCCTGCCGTGGTGGTGCGGGGCGGTTAACCTCCACAGCGAGATGGTCGGACAAGCTGAATGGCTTTACTTCACACAGCCCTCCTCACACGGTCGCACCGGGGCCCTTTCACCTCCCCCCACACCACAGAGCGCCTCCGTGTGAGGGTTGCCGGGGAGAACAGCGGAGCGGCGGGGTGAAAGAGGCCCTTTCTGAGGGCGGGAGCCGGGCTGCAGTCAGCATTACAGCGTTGGAAAGGGCCTCCACCTGCTTCCTCGCGGTGAGGTCGTCTGACAATAAAACGCCTGTCTGCCGCCTTCAGAGGAACACCTCGCCCTCGCAGCACATTTAACCCACCGGTGGGGTTCAACACAAAACCCTTTCTTCATGCAAAGAATTCTTTTAACTACTTGCATTATGGGATACAGTGTTTTTTTTTTTATCCCACAGCTAATGGCAATAATACAGATGTGCATATGAAAGGGCCGCATGTGAGTAAAAGTGAAACTGAGGTCCTGGTTGTTGCTGACAAGTCAGAGTTATGTTTTGATGACGGGGGAAAAAAGCACAAGTGTGTGCAGAAGCAGTGTATATTCTCATCTGATGAGCTCATCAAGTCTGTTCATACTGTGTAGAAGTACAGTATAATGAATATATTAGAGTTGAAAGATACAAAAATGCATAATTAAGCTTTGTGTCTTGACCATCAATATACATATATGGTCTTGACTTACAGTATTACATTATTAGATGTATATACAGTTAGCAAAAATAGACACATTGTTTCAAATCTATCTGAATTTATCCTCCAGATCTTAAGAAAAGGAGAATAAATTTCTGTTCTTTTTAAATTCAACAAAAGACTCTAAAACTGCACCACCAGCGAGCCGCTTCACAATCCTCCTTTAATCGAAAGCTGCTGGCAACCATATTCAAAAATAGAGGAAGGAAGATAGATGAAGTAAAATGGGAACATGTCTCCATGAATTCTGTGATTCACTGTAACACCAAAACACATGGTGAATTTAAGTCACATTATGTATAAATTAAATAACCATATTTTATTGAGTAAAAAGTACAACTCAGTTCACTGAACAACTATCAACTAAAAAGTATCTTCTATAACCTTTTAGATGTGGAAACACTTGAACTGCTTTCCTTAATTCCCCTGACATTCCCTACGTAACATCACCGATTCTTTCACATTATTTCTACAGAACACTGAATCATCCCTTCAAAAAAGGTGACCAGATATAAACCAGAATTCAAGCCTTAATTTCATTTTCTGTCTGAATGGCAGAAACAAAAACGTATTGAAGGATCAGGTCAGCTTTAGAAATGTGTATCTCTTTGTTTTCTATAAAAAGAAAAGTCCCTGACATTTGACAAGATATGTAAGCACATTAAAACACTTTAATACACACTTTTGTGAAGCAAAGCAGCTAGAAATGAATTTCCCTTCAATGGGAAACTGTGGTCAAGTGAACTTCCTCTTATGTGCACAGAAAAGTGTCGTGTCATGGTTATAAAGAGAGAAAAAGAGACACTCAAGATATCATGGCATTTACAAACTTTGGCAAGCGCTTCTTTATTTACATCCAGGCTGTCTTGCAATGTCACAGCTGTTTTCCCTTTTTTTCTCATTTTTTTTTTGTAGAATCACCAAACAAGTTAGCTGTTTACAGATATACAGTGTTACGTATACTATGATCTCCCCGTCGGTGACGCTCTGGCAACAGTGTAAACAGAGAGAAAGGGCACTTCCCACCCGTCACAAACACATGCATGGAGTGGGACGAACATGTCGACAGTACGTCAGGGCTTTTTTTTTAGGAACAGGAGACACAGTAGTCGCGTTTAAAACCTTTTTGTCAGATATTCTGGTGCTCAAAGCTGAGGTCACCCCAGAGTTGCAGCTTCTAGTTTCCTCCACAAGAGGGTGCAAGAGAATCAGTGACTGTATGACAACAATGTGAATGCCCTGGCCATACAAAGACGACTCCTGGTCAGACAGGACTAAGATACTACCAGTGACTATCTCCTCTAATGAGTGCAGTTAATATAACTTAGTCCTAGTAACAAAAACACAGTTCAGAAAAAATCACACCTACAGTTAGTTGCTGGTAGGGCAGATCATTTTTGGCAAAAAAGTTTCCAGAAGGCATTTCAACAAGTCTTTTCCTCGTCACACAGACTGTGTTATGCCAGCTTTTCTCTATTTACACATACTATCTCATCAGATTAATAAATGTCCATGGAGCATGCATAGGTCATCGTGAAATCATCCGATCACTTCATGTGTACGTTGGAATAATAAAGAGGGTCTCACCCATGACGAGAGTCCCGATAAAAGAATTACAGCACAGTGCGAAAGGAACCCAGACAAGGTTCCGGCTAGAAACTGACTGCTGAGAAGAAGAAAGAAAAAAAACCCCTCCTCCATCTGACATTACAACATATACATACGAGTCAAGTGTCATTTAAAAAAGTGTAAAAAGGAGATTGGTGCAGATTATATCATGTGTTACAGCTACTGAGACTGAAAGCGAGGGAGGTCTTTCTTTGTTGCAGCTTCCAGCTCCCACGATAGTTACGGGATGGACCGAAAATAAATCACCCCAACCCGAGATAGTACACAGAGGAACACTAACATTCCTGCCCTACTAATTCAAAACTCATGGAGCTCCCATAATGCACCATGTAGCTCAGCCCCCTCTCACTCCCCAAACCCCCCACCCACCCCCCCAAAAAAACAAACACACAAATAGTCTGTCGTATGCTGTACAGTCGGCCCTCTTTAGGGAAAACATATTTACATTCACATCTCGAGAAAAAAACTTTTTTTTCTTCTTCATGTAACACAAAAAAAAAAAAAAGTGTAGAAATGGACAAAATCCTCCAGACCTGGGCTTAAGTGTTCATTGCAATAACAGTTTGAGGTTTTGTTTATGAAAACCCGAGGCCTAATTGGCTCCGAAAGGAACGTTTAGAAGCAAACATGTGGAAGTAAAAATCCTGAAAACGACCCAGATCGTTCAGGGGTTTTATGACCACCTTACATGGAGATGTTGTGCACGTTCTGTTAAACCCAGGTGAGGATCGTTTGCCCACTTCTATTTCAGTGATCATGTTCTCTTCTTCTTGTTGCAACCTTTGGTAACACCTTCAGGACATCAGCTGGCAAAATACTACGCAAGGAAGAGGCAGTGAGCGACTTTGACAAAACAGATCAGTCGACAAGTCCCGACTGGTATTTAGGCATGTTTGTCATTTTGCTATCATTACGGGTACGAACGAGTTATTATGATCAATACTTTTCCTTCATTTAAACACTATTCTTATATACTAATGCGATAATACTTCAGTTAACTTATCTAATACTGTTTTTGGCGAATATGACTAAAATGTGACTGATTCCTGCAACCCGATGTGTCGCACCGTAATCTCGACTTTGCTGGTGTAATTAATCAGTCTTTCAAAAACACTCTCCTAACGAGAACAAACGAAAAACACGCACACAGTCACGCTTACAATCAAACAATTAATCAGCTTCAGAGTCGGAAAACTCGTCCAGAGCGCCGACTCGACGACTTGACGCGTTACGTCGTGAACGTTTCTGTCGGACGCAGCAGCAAACTCTCCCGAGATGAGGATCCCAAACACACGGCGGGTGCGTGGGCAGCCGCTTCAGTTTGTCTCGACATGTTTGTGACGTATTTACAAAAGGAAGAGGAGGTTTTCTTTGTCGGAGGGTCTCGACCTCGGAGGATGCAGCTGATCAAATGCGGTTAATGATGATGATGATGTCCTAACACTCCGGAACAAATATGCAGATGACGCACGTCCTCACTTTCGTCAGAAAACCTCCCCCTCTCATTTGAATTTCAATTTAGAAAAAAAAAAAAAGCTCTGAAACGGCATCGTCTCTCATCACTACCACAAAAGATTATTATTATTTTTTTTTAAGTTACCGACATTTTTAGAGGCATATGGTTTCACCAGACGACAGCGCACGCATCCAAACACACACGCGGCTCTAAAACCAGATGCAGGGATTCGGGAGGGCCTTGGTTTAGGTGTTGCGGACAGCTAAGGCCTGTTCCAGCTCCTGTCTCCTCTGTTGGATCTGTGGAGGAAAGAGGAGAGGAAGAAACGCGTCGGACATGGAAGCAAGAGGCGACTGTGGTCGTGAAGTTTGGGTTGAGCGCAGCTGCTCACCTTGCAGTAGAAATAGCGGCTGACAGCCTCCTGGGACCAGGGCTCGTGGTAGAACGCCGCCCTCCTCTCCTCCTCAGGGTTCCCCACCACGTCTGTCATCAACTGCAGCCAATGAGAAGGAAATCATAAGTGACAGGACAAAATAATAAACATCATTAATATTGCATCTTGTATGTGAATCCTTAATATTCAAAGTGACTGTCAGATCATCCAGAACGCATGTCCAAATAAGGCAGCGACTTTAAATTAAGAAAGGAGCGACATGAGTGTGTGTGTGTGTGTGTGTGTGTGTGTGCATATAAGAGACGAACCTTGAGATCTCGGCTCTGGGATTTGAGCCAGTCCTGGATGTAGCCCTTGGGATCTCTGGAGAAACTGAGCATGAAGTCCCTCTGGATCTTCAGCTGGTTGATGGACTCGATGGTCTCATGGATCTGAGAGAGGAACGGTTACAAACTATATATCAGGAAAATGTCTCGTCTCCATTCATTTAACTGCAACATAACAAAGAACAACTACAGCTGAATGATCTATTTATCTGATAAAAATATAAACATTTGATTAAATCTAGTAAATCTGATTATCAAAACTTGAAACAAGAATGTGTCATTACAAAAAAAAAAGATTAAAGTGGCAAATTTATGAGAATTTAGAGGAAAAAGAAGTAGTAAAAATAGAGTTGTTTTGTCAAGGAAGCAAGCTGCTTTATTTTGCCGGATCAATCTCATTACGCATAGACGCAGAAACGTGTTGTGTTACCTCTGCAGAGGATGACCTAATCAAATTACACTTTTAATTGGATTTAGCAATAAGGAAATACTTGGGATTTTACCCCAGAATCACCATTTATCAGAAGCATCTGGACTTTGAAGAGATGAATGAGATACAGAAGAAACCAACCAGACTTTAGTTTATTTTCTCGTACATTTGATTTGATTTTTATCTGAATATTCCCCCCTCTTTATTCATTTATTTGAACTACAATGACCCTTTTATGCTGTTGTACTCTTTGTCATCATGCAATAAAGATGAATAAGAAAAATACTTGCTGGTTTATGTTTTTTTTCCTGCTCACACACAGTAAGGAATGTGAGTTTAAAAGTTAAAACGTGTGAAACATAAATCCTGCTCAAACATTTATATCTCACACATTTAGAGCAGAAATCTGTTGCAGACAAACTACCATAAAGCAAAGCCCTCCTGTTAAAAACAAATGCAGTAAAACGAGTTGTTCCCACGAGGCAGCTTACTTTACGAGTGAGATTTACGGCGTCAGACGTCGGTCCCGAGCATGGATTCTGTGATGCGCGGCGAGCTCACCTTGTTGTCGAGCGAGGCGATCTCCTGCTGGTTGGCGGTGGAGAGGAGGAAGCTGCTCATCTGGCCCTTCAGGGGGTCTTCCACCTCCACGTCGATGTCGTAGCAGGCCGTCTTCTTCTGATCGTTGGGATCCACGCTGGCGGAGAGCAAACGGTGGGAAGAAAAATCACTACACAACCCAGAGAGATCTTTCAACAAATCCTTCACAGCATGTCATGTCGCCCGCAAAGATGACCGAATCCATGTTCCCTAAATAGATGTCTTTTCTGTTTTACGATAAATAATGATATTGACATCATCTTTGGCAATGCAATCCATAGATATAATTCAAAATGTATTCACATGACCTAATGACACCACCGTTAAATCCGATTGGTCGTTGATATTTTATAATACAACATCAATTATTCGTCTCCCTCTTGCTGCAGCCATCGATCGCCCCGCTGCGACGCGACGCTTTTCATATCGAACCCTTTCTTCTCTATTTCAGTGACCGTTCGACCCTCGGGTGACGAGTCATTAACAGCACTCGTTATATTTCCACATTGCCTGGTTTTAGAAGGCCCCTTAATTCTGCTGCTGACGCTGCTCAAAACGATATTTCTTTTCTTTTATGGATTTCAGGACTTCAATATAAGACACATGGGGCAGGAAGTGTAGCCTTATATGGTATCTTTGGGACGTTAATCATGCTCATTTACGCTCGTTAAGCACAGGTGGAGTTCATCATGCTCACGCTGGTCATTTACACGGCTATTTGTATTCAGGAGAGCGTGGCACACTTGAACTAGCCTACCGTCACGGGGAAAAAGTAAGAGAAAGTTAAGATAGGGATATGAAAATGTTCGTGAATGAGCTCCATCTTTATGACTGACTGCCTCGGCCAGGTCGCCCTTGAAAAAGAGATTCTGATCTCAATGAGGCTCTTTGTGCTTAAGTAAGTGGAACAGGGAATCTACCTGATGACATGGTTGATGACGATGGGGTCGGGGGGTAAGAGGAGGTTGGTGAGGCGCTGAGGGATCTCAGAGAACTTCAGCCGAGGGCAGTCGAAGATCTGTGGAGGAGGAGGAAATCATCATCTGTGTCAATGATACACAACCTACCTAAAAACTATGACTAGAAATGTTTTGCTAAAACAAATATGAAGGCATGTGGCTATGTAGTGTTAAAATATCCATAAAATATATGATGAAAGAGCACACTGGTTGAACTGTGAGCGACTCATTTGTTTAAGTGTCATGTATAACTTGGACATTACAGAGTCTGATATGAATATTTATGCGACAGCAGTGTGATTTATAGTATGTAGAGGGTCCCGTACCTGTTGGAAGTACTTGTCACAGTTGATGTACTCCTTGTCATGGGAGTCCTGCAGCTTGTTGGTCTTGACGTACTGCCAGAGGGCCTGGATGATGCAGGAGCGAGTCTGAGTGTGAATGCCAAGCAGGCGGGCCAGGCGAGGGTCCAGCTTAAACTGGGGGGGCTGCGGAGACAATATAATCTCATTACAGCACTTCTGTAGGCCGCCGTTACGTCATGGCATCTGAAAACCTTATCATATTTCCCCGCCACGGAGACAGATGTCTTTATAATGCACTCGGTAATGTTTCTGCAGACTGGTGGTTATCAGCGACGTGAGGCCTGCAGGTTGTCACTACAACTGATTAAATCACAGAGCGGTGAGATTGTATGGCGCCCCCTACCTGGTAGTCCAGCATCAGCAGCAGAGTGCAGCGCACGCTCACGTCTCCGGGCCTTTTCACCTGGAAGCCGTCCGTCTCCTGAGTGGTGGGCGTGCGGTGCCACTGCAACAGCAAACCACCATACATTGACTACACACCCCAAACTGAGGTGGTTTATTCAAACTGAATGGTCATTTTTGTTCAGTATATATATATATATATAATATATAAATCCCCCCACAAACTAAATGCAGATGGTGAACATAGTAAACCTGCTAAACATCAGTGTTTTTTCAAGGTCGGTTTTCTAACTTATTAAATACCTCAGGAAGTTTCTTCCTGAACTCTAACCCTGATTGTTGCGTAGAATATAATGTAATGTTAAAGTAAAAATTCTTAAGATTTGGAAGAGTTTAGGGGCTTTAAGGAGGCTGCAGGAGTGTTGGCATATTTAACAAATGCACAAAGAAGTCATTGAGTGCACCTGTAGCCTTGATCATGACCCTAGAACACATAGTCTGTGGTTCAGTGAGAGGTTAAATATCTTCAAACTAGCCATGCACAGTGTGCTGAGAAACCAAGATAGCAAAAGGTTAACCATGTGGCCGTGCAGCTGAATGCTGTCACATTTAGGATTACACCGCCAGCGCAGACTTGAAGTGAAATAACAGAAAATCCAAATATCAGCCCGGCCAAATACAACAATTCCCCATAAGATTCCGTGTTTTAGTCTTTGTGTTTACATATATCAGGATCCGCTCTGTATCTAACTGCAAATTAAATGCTTTTTACATCCCCATTTTATCTTAATTGCTCGGAAACTGAAAAGAAAAGCACTTTGAGCACTATCTTCAGTACGGCGGATTGCAGGAACTTGGCATGCGATACAGAATAATGTATTCCTCCGACCAATGGCTGATTCAGAACAAATTAAAAAGTGATTGTACCTCAAGGTAGGGGAAAATTTCTTTTGATGGAAATCATTCAAAGCGATGCACCTGAGTGCCTTGCCAAAATACCCTCTTAAAAAGCAGAAACCTTGAGAAGTCATAATTTTCACTTTGGAAGTGTTTTCTTTTCAAGTCAATACATTTTGAGAAGATACAAAGTGAAGGGCAGCTAATGATTGTTTTTAATAAGTAAGCACTTGTTTTCTCCAGCTCAACCACCTGCATGTTAAAAGAACCTTGCAATGTTGAAAAAAGCCTCTCCTCTCTGTTGTTATAGAAAATCAAATTATCGGAAAAAAAAAGAGAGGGCAGTCCACCCTCTCAGTCTGTTTTATTATATATTTATCCAATGGAGATGTAAAAAAAAAAAGAAAAAAGAGCAGGTTAGTTGGGGTGATTGTAGCTGAGACTCAACCAGGCATTACAAAATAACAATTTTCAGTGAACGTCTCTCCTCTGCGTGATGAGGAGGCCGTCACCGACCCTGACTCCACGGCTGAACACTCGGATTCACTAATTGGAGCCGCACAAAAAAGCTCTATTACTAATGGATGGGATCTCAAAGGAAAGCATGAACACATGAAGCGACAAGAAAATAATTGTACACTGAAGCGGCAGTGCAGGGGAACACGCCTGTTGGCGTTCTTGTAGAGAGAATCAGGAAACGTATCAGTAAAACCACCTGTGTGGGTGCACTACAGGTCTGTAATGGAACGGAGCCATTGTTAATGAAATTAGCTGTGATATCGCTCATATCGGTCTGTTAAATATGAACAAAATCTGCCTGCCGGCACCTTGAAAGCTCACATTAATATTCTGCAAGTATTTGCATTTTGACGGGGAGCTTCAGTGACGACTAGCTTCATATTCAACAGTCGAATATGAAAATGGTTATCGATTTTCTCCTTATCTCTCAGTATCACCGGTTGCCATGGTGATGGTAACTTCTTATTTCATTGAGATTAAGCCGAGGGACACATCTTGAAGCTAAAATGATGTATGGAAAGTGTTAATTGTGTGAATGAGAGCAAGTTCAGTGTATTTTTTAAAGACAAATTTAAAGCTCCTCTCCACTAACAAAAGGAGGAAAAAAAATCTGAGGTCAAGCTTCAAATTCGAAAAATAACCATAATGCATGAAATATGTGTCACATGCTTTTCTGAAAGTATGAATGTGGAGCTAAGAGTTCAAAATAAGTATGAAAGGTATGAATGAGTACAATAAAAGCAAGATTAATAATAACGATGAGTGGGAAGAACTCCCACCACCGATGACATTGAAGCCGACTGAAGCTGCATTCATTTCTAAAAACAATGATCATCATTAGGACAGACAGACAGACAGACAGACACCGCGGCTCTAAAATGAGTCCCATGTTTGAACTGACCTCAACCAGGTGGTTGTCAGGGCCGTAGAGGTCTTTGTCCAGCTCAATCACCAGGCTCTTAAAAAACGAAGAGAACTTCTTCTTCTGCTTCCCCGGCTGTGAAAGAGAGAGAGAGAGATGTTGAATTAATGTCTAAAGCAGACACACAAATGCAAAAGCAAACATTGTCATCGCTTATAGCAACTTTACTCATCAGAAAGCCACAAGAAGCCCAGTGAGTTCAGAAGGACATCGAGACACTAGACATTCTCAGGGACCACTTCCTCCGAGCTCAACCAGAAATATTTGTGGTTTGTGAAACCTAAATGCCTCCTACTGCTGCGAGATGACGGCCTTGCCTCGGCCTGCTAAGAACATCAGAGCTTTTTTGAAGGTTTGCGGTCCAAAACAAATGTGAGATCCTTCTGCTTTTCAAGCGGCGTCCTCAGTCTCTCTAAAAGACTCGTCGCAGCATCCCTCATTTGTTTTATATTCTGAGCCGGCTGACACTCGTCTGTCCGACGTCGTCTGAGAACATCATTACCGAGTGACTGCTGGCCAAAAGAACCACCAGAGCTGCACACTTTCATACTAAATGGGAAGATTATGAGCTACGATATTTTTTTAGAGGACAAGCATCTAATTGATGGCCTAACACTAAACCCTGCAGCAGATCACAAAAAGTGTATTTTTTTTAAAGTAATTTCACCCTTAAATTGGCCATTTATTATAGAATTCAGTTATGGAACCACAAATAAAACATGCACCATATATTTGAAATTAACAAGACTCACATCATCCAGCAACTTGCCCTCTACCCGCAGCTCCCACGATGCAATGCTGCCATCTGAGTCGTCAGCGTCGGGTCTGGCAGGGTTGAAGGTGTTGGATATGTAAAGCCTCAGTTTACGCTTCTGCTGCTGACACAAGGGCACATAAAACACCACAAATCAAACCACCATTTCGCAAAATCTTGAGCTGAAACCTCACGCTGCAGGAACCCCGTCTGAACGGATTTAAGCTCAATATAACAGCAGATTAAAATAGTGTTTTGATATAATAAATAAAATCTTCAGTCTTGAAAAGGGGGAGTTTGGGGACAAAACAAATAAAATAATACCTCTGTCTGTGAGCAAATATGATTTAAAATTACATTTTTGTCTTTTCAAGATACCTTCAGGACATCAGGGCTCACAATTTCTTTTCCAATTACCTTCATTGGTCTCTTCAGTGCTTCCTGGATGTCGACACGTTTCCGCATGATGGTCTGGTCCAGTTTGCGCTCAAATGCCAGCAAATCCATGTAGGCCTGAGACTCGGGGACCAGCTCACGGATCTGCTCAGACACATGAGATTGAGAAGTCAGATTTTCTTCACATTCATTATCTGAATATCACTGAAAGGCTTAAACAGATTAGCTTCCTGCCCGGCATTTGTGCTGCAGGAGATCCAATGTCTTGTTTCAAGGACGTTAAGCCTCATAACATAACATGCAGTTTCATTTCAATGAATGGTAAAATGTATAGGATACCGTGAAAGGAATAATTCAGTGCTTTGTGAAACGATCACTGTCTTGCTGAGAGTTAATCATTATATCTGTACAGTTAATATGAAGTGACTGGAAGCAGCAGGTTAGCTTAGCTTAGCATAAAGACTGGAAACAGGGGGAACAGCTAGCAGGGCTATGTCCAAAGGTAACACATCAACCAGCACCTCATAAGATCACTAATTTAAACAGTTTTGTTAATAGCTCTACATTAAACAGATGTGAGTATCAACCTTGTCATCCAACAAATTTTCCAAAATGTCAAACTATTCCTTTAATTTCTAAATATCACCCGTCTGACACAGTATCACATATTCTGTATGAACTAGATCCAGGTTTTCTATTTCTGTCTCAACTTCCCATCAAATGGGAAATATCTCCATGTCTGTGAATCATTTTATACCCATTTGCCAAATGTTAAGCCTCACATATTTGTTATTTATGTTATTATTATTATTGAAATACAGACAGTTTGAACAAAGTTTGGCTGCACATAAGGAGATTCCTGCTGACTGACCTACAACCAGATATAGTAGGTTAAACTCAAGGCGACTTGGTGGTCTCGGGTTTAACATTCAGACCATGAGCTGTAGTGGCCCTGAAACGACTCCAGCAAGGGATACTGTTGTATGCCATTCACAATCTCTCTCTCTCTCTCTCTCTCTCTCTCTCTCTCTCTCTCTCTCTCTCTCTCTCCTGATCTCTCCAGTATCATCTAATACCCAAAAATATCTATAACAAAACGAGTTTGACAAACTGCATTACTCAGATTCAAATTCTAAAATGATATGGAGTAGAATTAACCGTATGCAATATTTATATTAAAAAAAAGCATTTTCTCCAAACTGCCCACCATTAATACGGTGGTCCAAACCATCCTGGGGACACCGGGGGGATAAAAATGAGATGCAGAGTGTGCAGCCAACCAGCCAGGACTCCGACATTACCATACCGATGAAAGTCCTCGGAGCATTAAGGGCTGCTGCTGCTTACTTACCAAACTACACACACACACACACACACACACACACACACACACTCCTTCTCCTCCCTTCCTCTTCTTCCCTCTTTCATGTTTCTTTCTAAATGGCTGCCTTCATTGTTCCCTCTCATTCCTGCTTTATCTCCATCTCACTCACCGGGGCCAAGGTGCCGAGCAGACGGAGGAGTGTGTCAGACATTCCCTGTCCCTGACTCATTATTGTGGAGTGGCGCCCCGGCCGTGCCTACCGCTATCTCTCTGTCTGGGTTACGTTAGAGGATAAGACCTGAGCCAAGACGCTCTCGGTCTCCAGACCTCCGTGGTTTCAATGTGAACGCCTTCTGTGTGCTGGCCGGGACGCAGTGAAGTGATGGCTAGCACGGGGGCCGAAAAACGGAGACCGTGAAAATCACAATCTCAGCCGGTAAAGACTCACCTGTGGCAACGAGGCAATTCTCTTTCGGTTCTACTTGTGGTTGCTTTGCCACATCCTGCTGACCGCTCCAATTTAAATCAATGAGCCACCTTCCACATAACACAATGAAACCCTTCAAAAAAAAATCCCTAAAACCTGATCGCTCCCCCTCGTGCTCTCTCTCCCTATTTGGAAATAACACACAATCATCTGGCCCTCTGCGACTTCCACGAACCCCTGACATCAAAATTCAACCAGGATTTTTCTGTTCGGCGCACACAAAAGATGATAATGCACATGTGACAAACACGGCGACGAAGGTAAAAAAGATGCAGCCTCACCCTTTGCGGAAGAATCTTGTCTGCCATTTTCCTTCTCTTAGCACTAGAGAGAGGGAGAGAAAGACAGAGAGAAAGAGGAAAAAGAGAGCATGTTACTATGGTGACTGATAGCGTAGCACCCAGGCCATCTGCTAAAATGCTGGGCCATATCCAGCACCCCAGCATCCCAGCTGTGTGTGTGTGTGTGTGTGTGTGTGTGTGTGTGTGTGGTATCTGAAATGCAGCGCTCCACCTGGAGAACGAGAGCCTCTAACAGCCAAAAGTGTCACATCACACACATCTTGTCTGACATGTATTCACTGCACACACACACACACACACACACACACACACACAGCGCGCGCGCGCACACACACACACACACACACACACACACACACTCAGAAGAATCACTGGAGCCGCTGCAGCAGGACTCGGACGGTGACAGGATGTGTGTTCAAGAGCTTTTAGGAATGATTTTCATAGAGAATGTACGTTTGTGTATTTTCATTCATGAACGTCCAAAACCCTGTTTGTTTGTTTTTTTATTATCTTATACTTACCGTGGAGGGATCGAGAACATTAAGAAAAGTTGGTCCCTTTGTCAGTACTTTCTTTCTTTGTGATTACAAAGCGTCCTTCGCTTTTCAAGATATCCTTATATATTCACTCTGTTCGTATGGGAGCACCGTTGCAAATTCATGCAAGTGTTCTGTTGTTCCTGCAGAAGGTCACTACCTATAAAGCAATTCAAAGACTTTTATTGTAGATAAATTATCTTACTAATCTTTACTTCGAAAGGTGTAAAGAAGCAAAAGAATTTGACTCATTTCAAAGATTTATGATTCTTCTATGTGGTCTTGTTTTAGGATATTATCTTTTACATTGAGCTGAAATAAAGGACAATCTACTTTCAAGCACCTTTAATGTGAATTTTTCAAGCATCGCTGCTTTAATCGAGTCCTTTTGCAGAGAGAGTTGAACGAGACAATTGATATCGTTCTATCATAGAACTAGAGATAGAACTAGAGATGTTATATTTTAATATAGTAGGGAAGAGAAATGTGTTTCTGGCTAATCCAAAATACCTGAAAAACCAAGGTGCATGTTAGCAAATAAACAATGACCCAATAGAGCTGATAGGGAAACAATAAAGAAGGGTATTTGTTGGTATCTATGTTTATATTATCATATCGCCCCAACCTTAATTTATTTAAATATATTTTAGAGAAATGTTTTTTCTTGTTTGTAGAAGATTTTTTTTTGCAGTGTAGAGAAAATGTACTTTCACAGAGCACTGTCGGCCTGTGAAGGAGTGTGTTATATCAGCATGCCAAATACTGAAACAAGCCTGCTGCAAGGAGAATTGAAAGATCCGGGGATGCATTGTAAAGGAAAACACAAACCTGCATCACAACAATCCCCCATGTTTCAAATGGTTTTAAAAGGGGGTTTGAGATCGGATTCTAATTTACGTTTTCTGTTCTGGTTCTGAAACAGACCGTTTCGCATCATGCCATGCTCCAATCCAAAGCATGCATCACTAAAGAGGGGTCAACTTCTAGGCCGGAACGTATAGTTGGCCAAAACAGCTCATTCAAGGAGTGCTGGGCATCGGGTGAAAGGCTAGGACTCATCAAACGTAAGAAAATGGACATGCAGCAGAACAAACTCCTACTTTGATCCGAGCGTGGGATCTGATTGGGGCTCTCTCATGTCCATCTGCCTCGCCGGGATCTCATTGGCTCCGGGGAATCCGACTGGCTTCCTAAGAATTGGTGAGGATTCGAAGGTTGTCCGATTAGAGTTGTGGCGAGACACACACTCAAGTACGATGTCAGAGGGGGAAGGAACACCTGGTGGTTCTGGCTGTTTGTATGTCTGTGCGTGTGTTGGATGTGTGTGAAGTTCAAGGGTCTGTTAGTCGGGTGCAAACGTTTTAAAAAACGCAGACAAGGGCAGGCACTGGGATGGGCGTGTTACTGAGTCCATGCACGCACAGAGTGCAGCGGAGGAGGCGTCCTGCTCGCCTGAGGGACACGCTCATTCAACAAAGTTTCTCCGTGAACCAAAACAATCATGCTTCACACACACAGACAGACAATACACTGACAAGGGGGACACACTGGGAAGATGAGGATCACGGGGGGAAAAGGAGCAAACTGCTCTGGATTGCAAATATGGATGTTTGGATGAAGACAATATGCATGTTACACCTTATTCACTAATTTTCCAAACCTTTCTAAGCGTGTCCAGCAGTTTTAAACCAGCTAGCCTCGCACAAAGAGACCTGTATCATTGTCGCATGAGGCTAGTTCCTAAGCAAGCTTGAATGTCCTATAACAAGCGTCACGAAGCAAGGGGCGCTTTTAGGTTTCTTAGTGGAAAAAAGATTAACATTTAAACCCAAGGTTCAGAGGTTCATCTGAAAGGTCAGGGCTTTAAATATATAATGCATTCTTAAATGGAAATATGAGATGAAATTAAAAGTTTTGAAAAAGTAAATCCGAAACATGTGAACCAAACTATGGGAGGCGATGAGTGAAGCTGGGTTTTCAAGAACAATGGACCACATTGTTCAGTAATCTTAAACTAAAATCACTCCGGTGGTTACATTTCTTGTGAGGTTTGGTTACACACTCTGCAATGAATTGGAAGCTTTTATACAGAGGAGGATACTGAAAACACCGGCCTCCATCTTTGTGTTAATTTAAAATATGTCAGGAACTAAACTGGTGCAGAAACTTAAGAAACAGAATATCAAGAATGAGGTGAATTTGACATTGAGTCTATGATAAAAGTCTGCTGATGAATAAATCAGCTAAGGTGATGGATTCGGTGGCTGCCATGTTTGAGGTAACTCTCAGAGTCGGTATTTAATTTGAATTTTTTTTTTTACCTTCAGCATTTAATGACACGACGCACCATGATGAAACACAAGGGGAACAATAATAAGCAATAACAATAACTTCTTTGCATAAAAACAATCTTAAATTTAGGTTGCAAAAAAACAAATATGATGAGAAAAGACTACTCAGGACGCAAGTAGATTTTTTTCCCCACATCTCATTTCTCACTTTAAAGAAAACATTTCAAACGAGATAAATCCACACGGACGTATTTGCTTTAATATGCTTTTTCTGAACTGCTGCCCCGAGTATTCTCTGCTATGAGACACACAGAGGTAAAAGCCTTTATGTTCAAATATACAGTTTCATCTTGTGTTTTGTGTGAGAAAAAGGTTTTCCCACCCCGTCTCCTAGAAATTCCATTTATATGCTACTAATTCGCAACAGAAAATGTGTTTTCTATTAATATAATGAGAAAACGTTAATTAATCAAGTCGCTTTCACACATATGGGATCGGCGTGGCGCCATCTGCCTATGAGTTATGTGGTGCTTCCTACAGTACATCAAATATTTCCATACTTGGGAAAATTAGAAATATATGAATGTTCTTAGGACACATTGTTGAGTATTCATAGCACTTCATCTAAAGCCAGAATTAAATCCTATTTTTTGCGCAGGACAGCGTTGGTCCTGCAGAGCGGGTGTCGCCGGGACCATAAGGTCTCAATGACACTGCAAACACAGGTGGCCCGCCCTCAGCTGGCAGCGTTGTGGGGTCTGAACTGGAGCGGGAGGCAAGCCGGAGCATCAACTTGTTTGCCAGAGGACACACACTCTCTCTCACAGAGCAACAGCGAGACAGAGACACCTGGCCGGGTCACCCTGGCCCATCGATCAGACGCTCCAAGCAGCCGGGCCGCTCGGGGGGTTGAATCCCTGACGCAGGACAACATTTCCCCTGACCTGTTCGACAAGCCTGCTTAATTGTTAGTGGATCAATCGTGCTGCAGATACTGAGAGAATGAAACCGAGAGAGACAGAGGTCCACTGAGTGCGCATATTGATCTCCTTTCTAATGACCATACCTGCCACACACCCCTAACAGACATCCATCCACTTTGTGAATGTGTGTATCAGGGATACTGATGTTCAGATCCTTTGTCAGCAGGCACTAGATAGTACTACTACAAGTATTAGAGCCTGAACGCCTGCAGACAGCAGCAGGGACACCTCATGGATGAGACCATCGGGGAAAAAACTAGACAACAAAGACACACAAAGAGTGAACAGAGGGAGACATTCAGTCACAGCGGTGGTTGGGATGGTGGGAAGTGGATGCACAGAGCGGTGAGCACGGCAAAGGATGCAACTAAACAAAGAGCAGTTGGGGTGAACTTGATATGAAAGCTGAACAGACGCACAAAAGGTCATGGTTTCACTTCTCCTGCTATGATGAGAGACTACAGTATGGAAATGCCTGTGCTGTGCAGGTATGTGTCTTTACTGTCGGGATGCAACTTACGATCATTCACAACCATTTTAATGAATATGCCATAAAACTTTCAAACAGGTCAGATTTTTCGTCTATTATCTGTTAAACTAATGACATCAGCCTCAGCTGGGCTTTCTGATGGGTGCTAATTAACAAATGTTAGCATGCTAACGCACTAAACTAAGATGATAAAAATTATACCTACTAAACATCAGCATGTTAGTATGCTGACGTGAGCATTTAGACTGTCTTGTTACTTGAAAATGCACTTAAAGTTATTTATTTCTAGTATACTGGTGCCAGTATGATGACTATGTTTCCGTACCATTAAAGCAACACTTTTTACAATGATTTTTTCCATAATTATACATTTTTCTTCTCCAAAACTCTTTTTTATCTCTTAACACAAGCAGCTGGACATTTGCCTGAATTACATGGGCACAATAATGTGGGATTTTGTGATCAGAAAACAAGTAAAACGCACTAAGAATCTGACCCAGCTTATTTTAATGCCTGTGCATGATTACTGATCATGTTCAACACGGAGACCATGATCTCCATGTTTGTTTTTTAACATCTATGCCCGACTAGATGAACCACAGCCTCTCTATGATCTCAGTCATTCCACACAAAAGCGGACAAACAACGAGTTCGATATGCAAGCCATGCAGTGTTGAGGTCGGTGTTGGAGGTCGACGGCATTCAGACTCACTTTCTGGCCCGGCTCTGGACGGACTGCTGCTGCTGCTGCTGCTGTTGCTGCTGCTGGACCTGCTGGGAGGGGGCAGGCCTCTTGCGGCTGGGCTCCATCACCGGGGTGGGCAGGCCGGGCCGCACCGCCGGGCTGCCTCCGTACGGTGGGCCGGGGGGGCCCATGGGAGCTCCCTGGTGGGGCATCCTTGCTCCAGACGGCATGCCAGGACGCTGGGAAAGGAACGCAGGAGAGAAGACATGTCACAAATACGAAGAACACATTCTCCGCTGTGTATTCCGATTAATAACAATCGCAAATTAGTCCTTCTAAAAATACAATAAAGGAAACAATAGATCAATAGCAAATTTTATGCATTTTCTTCTGAAGGTTGGTGGAGAAGCTTTTTGCAAACAAACTCATCTTATCTGACAAAGTTGAGCTGCAACAAAGAGTGTCACGTCCGTGATCCAGGCCTCACACGTTTCAAATACAATTCTACTGTCTGCTATTGAAACTGGAGAGGGTCTCCTACCTTGTGAAACATTTCAGAAATCAAACAACAGTCTAGCAAACATGAACACACAGAAATAGAAATATTATATTCATAACTGTGTTGTCTTTAGTGTATAATGATCTTAGAATGAGCCAATTATATCTACATAGGGAGTCGGTCATCATCACGGCGTCCACCATAATGCAAACACTAGCTATAGAATTTCATGTTTTATTTTACCCGAAGGCCACCAGAATTCTCTGACACGCTTGGGAAGGGAGGGGTTTTCAGTCGGTTGCTATTTTCAACCTCACCACTAGATGCAACTTAATCCTACAGACTCCTCCTTTAAGCGCTGCAAACGTGAAAGAAACTGCAGTAAAGCTTAAAAAGACGTACAATACAATATAGAGTCTGTTTGTGTTCGCCAGTGGACCCCAACATGAAATATGTAGCTTGAACTTCAGGCAACTTTTAAGTCCTTAAAGTGTCACTGAAATCAATCCGTCATGACATGCGGTAATTTTTAACTGAAGCCAACATTTGTCACAGATTTGCTTGCATAAAAGGTAAAAAAACAATTGTTTTTTTCCAGAAAGTGGCAGAAACAAGAACAACTGCACTGAGAATAAAAAGCATTGTTTTGTTATGTTATGATATTTCCCCCCCTCGTCTGCTTTAAACAAAAATCAAGTTTGATGGCTGAAAAATACACTAAATTAAGTGTTTTTTCTTTACTTGGTCTCACACACACACACACACACACACACACACACACACACACACAGTCCTCCTAAACAATGCAAACAGTGTCAGAGCCCATAGTGTCACACCACCATCTTGACGCCTGGGAACAACTGGGGAACTCTCACCTGTTCTTGTCTCTCCGATGGCAACAGCTGCCTCAGTTTATTGTCTGAAGCCTTTGACTCCTTAGAACGAGAGTATAGACTGGCTACTGTGTGAGAATAACTGTGTGTCTTCTGATATAACATGTCTTTAAATGCATCAGAAGTGGAAGACATATTCAGATATATCATCAATATTAAAGCAATAGCAACATATAGTAAAATATTCTAAGAGCAAAACTTAAAGTCCTGCATTCAAAATCATTGGAATATGTTGCATTGCTGAAGCGAAAGGTGCTCCAACTGAAGCTTTACTGCGACTTTTGTAGCTTTAAAGATTCTTTATATGGAATTCAGAGAAGCCACAACTAACTATTAACTAACTGAGTTTCCACACTCATACGGCCGTTACAGCTGACGGCATCGCCCAGACCGAAGGCGTTGTTGTAAAAGCGTAGTGTCCACTCTCCAATCCCCCCATAGCTTAACAATATTAGCTCTTTCAGCACTGTTGCGGTTGATTGCACCATTCGTGCTGTTAGCCGCCGGCTCAGCCGTCGCCATGTTGAGAGTCATGTGGAGGCAACTGATATGTTCTGATTTCTGTGTTGAGCAGCTTTAAAATATGTGTATTTTTTTTTAAAGCAAAACTTAGAGAAACTAAAATGATGAAATGATTGAAACATCACATTATTTTTTTAAGGCCGTTATGTGCAACAGAGTTGAGCAACAATAATAAAAGAAAAAATAACCTGCAAGGCTACAGTAATGCATTATGTATGCACAGAAAAAAACAGGTCATCTCACCACTAGATGAGTAGAACATGGACAACAAGCAGAAAGGTCTGCAGGACTGCCTTGACCCTGAAAGCTAATGTAGTCAGCTATACTTTATGTTACTCTTTGACTGAAAATAACCCTTTGGAGCGCACTGCAATAACTTGGTTTTCTCAATGTAGGCATTATATACGTTATCCAAACGTTATTTCCACATATTGTCTAGCTCTATTTGATGTTATGCTTACATGCTGCGTGTTTACCATCATTTTGCATTCATTCCAATTATAACCAAGCTAAAACGGGGAGGGTGGGGCCATCTAGCATGTTAGTCCGGCACGGCCAGTTGTATGGTGACCAATAACAACGCATTATATTTCCTCATTGTAGTGTTTGTATACAGAATCTTACTCTGTGATGTAACTGAAGGCAAATGTAGTAAACAAAGAAGTATGGAACATTTAACATGAAAGATGTTCTTCTTCTCCCTCTTTCTTTCTATTATTCTAAAGAAAATCTCAACGTTGTTGTTTGGCAGAGCCGTGACTGAACGGACACAAATGTTTAACCACGAACAATGTCCTCTTTCAAATCCGACACAGAAGCTGCCCGCTACATTCTGCAACAGAACGAGTAAATGTTCAAGAGGAGGATCGAGAGAGAGAGAGCGAGAGGACAGCTGAAGGATACAAATCAGGAGTTTCATAACCCCATGTTTTTCTCTCTCTCTCAACATTTCACACTATTCGTCACCTCTAGACGTGGATTACTGCACGAACAAACATCAGATGTGATCTTTAGACTGTCGAACACAAACATACGTGAAAAAACAAATAAACAAAGAACGTAATAAACTGCAGGGAGGGCATAATAACAAAACTAGATATCGAACGGGCGTCCAAATATAAATGCGTGTATTCACAGAGAGATTTAATAACAAAACAACAAAAAAAACTATGACAGCATACGAGAAGACTGGCGTGTTATGTGGCCTTTGAAGCAGTGACCGAGCAGAGATCCTGTGATAAGAAGCCCGAGCAGGCGTCGCTGTCACTCCGGCTGGGAGTTTGGTCGGGCGAGGGGGAGGGGACGTTGGGGGGGTCAACACAAACCAAGAGGGGTCTCCAAATGGAAGAGGATAAGACAACATATGGTCAAGGCCTTCTGCTCCAATGTTGTCACCTTGTGGAGTTTTAACCACATCTTCTTTTTCTCTCTCTACATCCCACCTAAGCTGGACAATAACAGGCTTAGACCTCCAGCAGCCAGAATGAGACTTCTGGAGAATTTGAACCTTTTCAGATAACAATAGCTGGATAATATGTAGGATGAATTTCCCCTAAATCCACACTCACACTGAGTGGTAGTTTATAATCTGACCCGCTGAACTGACTCCAACACTCTGACCAGAGCTCTGCCAGCCAGCTATCGAATCTGCCATGTGGATGGATATCTGAGAAGTGTGTTGGCATCTCTGGAGGGATTGGAAGAGGCCAAACTTAACCCACACTGTACTAAACATACGAGTCTGCGGCTTGTAACATTGGATAGTCGCATTTGCAGGCTTTGATTGGAATCAGTGAGGTTCCTTATATAGGACATGACTAATATTTTAGGGATCAATCGGTATGATCCGTTTCATTTTCAATTGATCCTCCATGAACTGTCAGAAAACGTTTTTTTAAATGCTTCATCAGATATTCAGTTTACTATCATGGAATACTGTATTCTCATGTATAAATATCATTAGTGGATATCTCAGTTATTATTATGACCGTTTGGTTTGCTTAGTACATTCCGTCTCTTTGATTTATTCCTTCTCCCTGACAAAATGCAGGTAAATGTAATCTCATTTGTGATGCACTCATCATTGGAAAAAACACATTTAAAGAGATTCAATAGTGACATTTCTTTTTCAAAAACAGTGTGTTCCTGTTAGTCTGGATCCAAAGAATAAATTCTGCACAGATTTCAATGAAGCTATTTCTGAAAGAGCTTGGCAAGGTCCGTGGATCATCCAGAGTTACCGGGACATTGGGTTTCAGAAAGACAAGTGGCCTGTTGAATATTTTTATGATTTCAATGAAGTGTGCGCCATAGGACAAATATGTTCACCTCCGTCTGCTGTCGCACAAACACACTGATTTATTGATGACAAAGTTGTCGTATTGGCCAGTTGGGCTTTCCCACACAGAAAGCTTTTCTCATCACCTTCGCTGACCTCCACACACATATATATACACAAGTAAGACGTAACACAGCAGGGTCTGCATGTGTTGGGGGTGAGGCAGATAATGAGAGAGGAAGAAGAAGAGACCTCAACCAGGCCTTCAGCCCACCCATCAATCCAAGAACTAGACGGCAACCGAACACCCCACATCACACACAATGCTGCTGGGAGGCAAGAACGTGCCGACCTTCGGTAACGACGACAATGTGTACGTGTTATTTTCCATATATGTGTGTGTGTGTAAATGCATCTGTGTATGCATAGTTCTGTGCGTATATAAAAGCTTCATGAAGGGGGGAAAGTAAACGTCATCCGTCGCCACAAGCTAACAAACTGCGCCGATTCATCCCCGTATCCCATAGTATAAATATTTCTCCATTCTGCAGTATACACAACGGGGAGGGACCTGCCGCAACTATTATAACAAGAGTCATGCTGGGGCAAGACGTGCGACGGAAGAGAAAGGAAGATTAAATGGGGTGGACAAGCATGAGAATGCAAGATATTGGCTTGGAGCAGCCAGAACCTCATCAAGGTTAATTGGTCTGTTGAGAGGACACACTCATCTGGCTCATCAATCACCTGGTCCATTGTTTCCTAAAGTCTGTCTCTGTACGCCGGGCTTCAGCTGCAAAGCCCCTGTAATGACCGCTCCTGTCAAAGAGACAATACCTCATCTTGTTTCAGTGTATAAATCTACCTGCTGTCAGTTCGCCAAACATCAGCACTGATTAAAGCGCCTGGAATCAGACCCGAGTCAAGCTGTGATTTTAAGACGTAACACGATGTGACAAATGAAGTCTTTTTGACCTTCTGGATGCACTTGAGGATTAGGAAGTGATGCCAAGTTTCAGGATCCGTGCAAAAGGTAAAATAAAGTTCAGCAGGAAGTAAAAAAAAAAAACACATGCAGAATGAGACGTTTACATTCATAATGTAGGAGTGTCAGAAAATAGTGAACAATTCCTGTCACAATTGCCCAAAATCCAAATTGATTGTTTCATTCAATTTACAGAATGAAACATTACATGTATTTAGTTAACTCATGGGAAACCAGCATGTATTATAATCTGTGCATAGTGCAGTTTTGCTTAAATTGAAGATTAATGTGACAATAAACCTTTCTTTCAGCACTAGAAACTACTTTCTAACCTGGGGGTTGGGATTGATAAACCTTTTTTTCTTCTTCTCAAAATAGAATTAAAATAAAGGTTATTAATTATCTGTTTTCAGTTCCCCCAATTCGATGATTTGCTGTTGTTAGCATATCAAAGAAAACTGAACATCATCAGGTTTTGGCTTTTTAGTCAGATAAAATTAAACATTTGAAGATGTCAACTAGAGCAACTAGAGCAAAACTGTCCAGAGTAAACGATCAATCACAAAAATAATTGGCAGATCAATCGATTGAACTCACAACACGAATCCTGTGACGAGGGGGTCACATTGTATTCAGGGCAAAAAAAACAGATTGGCCATGAATCACCACTTTATTTGCACAGTTGAGTCAATGTCAAAGCCACATCTGCTAAAACTTTCAAGTGTCACCGACTTCTACATCACGCTCAACCCTCTAATTCAAGCCGCCCATTCCCAAAACAAACTGCTACTGTCCTCCATGTTCTGTTACTAATGTTAAGTATGATAATAGTTGCCTAACCTCTAAACCATGAGCCACACTTCACTTGACATTTCATGCTAGCGTCACATGAATGGACTGATTGTTCTGCGTGATTTCCAGGATTGGCTGCCTGCCTCGGCTCCGTCTACGCTACTACGTCCGATTGTCTCGTGACCTTACAGGTTCAAATACTTCCACCAACCAACAACACGCTGCCTGCAAGGCTACTCTGCCTGTGTTGTTGTGAGTGGACTCGTCCTCCCCCCCCTCCTTGTGTCTGTGACTCTCAGGGAAGCAGCGTGCTTCTCTGTTAGCCAAAGGGGGAGCTGGCTGCTGCTGCTGCTGCTACGCTTCTATTCCTACAATTATCCATTTTTTTTGCGTGTGTGTGTGTGCGTGTTTGAAATCCTCTACTCCCCATCCTTCTCCTGCTCAGCTCCATCCATCCTTTGCTGCTCCACTTCTCTTTCTCTCAAACCATCTCCAAACAGGCTGGGATCCAGGAGGGGGCTGGAAATAACCTTCACATGGCCAGCTTTACCCAGCTATCTCTCACACACAGACCGCTGCTGCTGCTGCTGCTGCCGCCGCCGCCGCTGCGCCGACTCATGCACACACACAGACGCGCACACACACAGATGCATGCCAGCTCCCTTCATGGGAATGACGGACAGCGCCACTCACCACTCCATGGACCAGGAACTCAAACAGTTTGCTCTTGGTGGCTTTCCTGGCTCCCCCCGCCGTCTCCTCCGTAGCCATTTGCTCAGTCCCCTCCGTTCACCCTGCTATGTCTCCCCTCTCCTTCTTTTGTCTTTCCCTCTCCCTTCACCCAGCCTCCGGTTCCCCTCCCCTGCTCCACTTTCCTTCTCTTTGTGCTCTCCTTTACAGCACTGCCTGTCCCTGACTCTCCTTCTCTCTCTCTCTCTCTCTCTTCCCTCCCTCTGACTCTATTTTGAATGTGCAGCAGCCCTGCCGAGTCTCTCACTGTGTGTCTAGCTCACTTTTTAGTTGAGCTGCCTTTCAGGAGCCCGGCACGTCGCTTGGAGGTGGAAAGGGGGGTGGGGGGGTGGGGGGGGCGGACTGTGCGGGGGTCTGGCAGGGGGGTTTCAGCCAGCCCACCCTGCCGCTCCCCCGCACAGCTGTTGCATTCCATTGGTAGATAAGGGCATGCGGCGGCGAGGCTGCCGTTTGGTCTAAACGGAGGCTGGGGAGGTTAGAATCGGCTTTTCTGCTGCAGCTCCCCCCACCCCTGGTGACCAACCCAGAGGCCACGGTCAGCACACACGGACCTAAGAGTCCTGGGCTCATTCTCAAAAAAGGACATTGGGCTCTTAAAGGGGCCACGCCACATATCATTACCACATTGACTGCCATATATGATGGAGCCATGACGTGTTGGCGATGACGAGGAGGAGGAGGAGGAGGAGGGGGGTGATTTCTCAATTCAAAGCCATTCGAGGCAGGGCAATTTGTCTTGGAGTGCAAAGCTTTCTCACAACGTGCTCCAAAGCACCACTTCACAAAAGCAGAAGGCCACGTCAAGAGCACCTTCACTTCCTGTGTTTCTGAGCCGGCCTTTGTCACGGTGCATTCATAGGTTACTAGTATTTCCTCCAGTCACCTCATTAGCTTTTACCTTTCACCCACTAGTCGGCCCAGAGACCACATGCAGGCTGTGGCTACAGTGTAATGGCAAACAAACAGGCTGCTCCGCACAGCAAGGTGACTGTGTCACTTGACACGTGTTATTAGGTTCTGTTGGGATTTCTCGCAGGCTGCTTTTTTAACGATTTTTTCTCTCCAAATGCATAAAACTGAGAGCCAAAAAAAAAAAAAGGTGAAAAAACAAACCATCTCTTGATGGACAGAAGCTTGTGAAGTGAGGAATAAAAGACGTATTGAGGCACGGCTGAAGTATACACACACACTGACTGTTTGCGTGTGTGTGCTCGTTTTTTTTAGGTGGTAATGTCTCACGCTCCCAATTCCTCACAGGCGCAAGCTTCGCCCGCCGCCACACAGGTCATTACTCTGACTAAATCCACGCCACGTTGAAGATTATGACTCTTTCGTGTCTCCTGCTGCTCAAACCCCTCGTTCTTTCCTCGCCCTCCCTTCTTCCAGCCATCAGATCAGGGGAGTGAAATATTCATGAGGTTATTTGAATGACAAAGGAGGTGAAGTGGGGCAGATTCAGTGGGGCTCGGCTTGCGACACATGACGGCATATTGTCACTTTTATTGTTTCCCCTTCCTCTGCCAGCGTGAAAATATCGGAAAAGTGTCGAACCAGGTGTCAAAATAAGGAAACTGCCCTCAAGACGTGACACGGAGCTTTGACACAAAATCTTTCCTTCAATTATCACATTATTCCAAGCATGTTCCTTTAAAATAGTGTGAGGAATAAGCGTTGGAGAGGGGGTGTTGTTCCAGTCCTGATCAACGCTGAGAGGAAAAACAGTTATTGTGTGGACAGCTGGTTAGTGGTTCTGTGACCTCTAGGCCAGAGGTCATGACCTTCTGGAGCATGTACCCCTCAAAAGCTTCTAAAAGGAGCCAAGCCTTTTGTTTTATGCATGCACATTATTCATTACAATATTTTCCATGATATAACTGACTGAAAAGTTAAAGGTTTTACACCTAAAAGGAGAAGCAGGAAGAGAAGTTCAAAATGTATGTCCTTCAAATTCCTTCGCACCCCTGATTATTGGAATAGACGTATTGATTGGCAAAAAAACAGCCCTCTCATGTGTTGCTGGTTGTTGACAGCTTATAGTGTTAGTTTGCTTGGTGGTGACACCTGGTGTTCAGATGAGTGTACTGCTGCTGTCATTAATCCGGTCTGGAAGGCTTTGAGGAACATAAGGAGCCCAAACCTCCTCTGAAATTGTTCTCTTTGCAGCTTCAATCCATCTGTATCCTCATTGTAATACTGCAAAAATATCATTCCAAACTGATCCTATGCATCAGACTAACCTTGTGTTACATAACATATGACACAGGCTTTACATATGTTAATCAAACACTGACACACAATGGGTGAATCTCAATTTCCCGCAAGGTCAAAATCCCAGTTTTTTGAGATTGTGCCAATCTCCCGTTTCTCCGGCAACAGCACATGGGTTCAATGATAACAAAGGGATCCGGCAGCTCGGGCCATGCAAAAGGGAGCCTTGAGCGCAGGAGTACCCCCTGCCGGAGCCCCACCGTCTCGCTCACCAAAGCCAGTCAGTCTCACTAAATGGTAATGTCCCAGTGTGCAGCAGACAGGGTGGTAGAGGGGGGCTATCAGGGGGTAAGGGAGCAACAGCAGTGTTGTTAACGACCAACAGAGGGAGCAAACAGTGAGGCAGGGAGGTGCTGACTTGTTTGAATGGAAGAAGGGATCCATGTTCAGTGGTTGGTTGCAACAAATCCAAGAGGTATCATAAACCACGAAAGCCTAAAAACACTGCCAGAACCAAACTCTAATCAATGCTCAAACTATTACATTTTCTAAGCATCTTTTTACGTTTTCTAAGAAATGCGTTACTTCCTTATTTGACCATAAGAGGGAGACAAAAACTCATACCAAGAGACAAGCTTCCTACAATACAGTATTCAAGCCTCTACGCAACCTTCAAATGACACAAACTGTGAAGTAGGGCTGTAGTCATTTCCATTACTGGTTACACTCTTGATTAATTGGTGAACAAGTTATACTACTACTACTACTACCACTACTACTTAAGAATAATAACAAATATGAGAATGAAATGCCTATCTTTGTAGAAACCCAAGGTCTTAAACTAACTTGTTTTGTCCGACTTACGGTCCAAAACTTTAATATAATCAGTCAACATTGATATTAAACACTAGAACTAACCAATATTTGGAAAACTCCTGAAAACCTTTCCCCCCAAAATCATAAGTATTTCTCTAAAACATTTAGCATTCATCCATCCATCCATTTTCTACCGATTATCCTGTATTTAGGGTCATGGGGGGGCTGGAGCCGATCCCAGCTATCATTGGGCGAAGGCAGGGTACACCCTGGACAGGACGCCAGTCTATCCCAGCATTTAGCATTCATATATAAGCAAAAAGCAAAGTTACAAAAATATATCCAAAAAAACCCCCACACAACCCCACTATCATTACATTTTAGATTGAAATGTTGAAATGATGTCAAACTGATTGGTGAACAGTATTATGTTGCATCACCTTTTTCAAACAGAGCCTCGCCTACTTTAAACCAGTGAGAAAAGCAAGGATACAAAAACAGAATTTTCTCAAGTGAAATAACCATAAAATGTTATGTTAATGTAGGACAGCCTCACTCAAAGTAAAACGCTGATTGATGAAAAGTAAAAAAAAAGGTTTTCAAAAAGGGGTCTGAAATAAAAAACTGTTGTTCACATGAGATAAGATGTGCTGCATGCAATCATAGATCCCAAAGTGGTTGAAATATCAATAAGCAACTACCTGTATATGATTTTTCTACAATTTTATAAGAGAAATACATACAATGAAAGTCATTATTGGTAAGAAAAGCTTGATGAAGGTAAATCTATGCAATTGTTTGCTCTCCTTATGAGCAGAAAGGGAGAAAAGAAAGAATAGAAACCCATACACTGAAGGTTTTCGTCTGTTTTTCTGTAATATCTTCACAATAACCCCAGCAGAGGAAGGTGCAAGAGAGAGAGAGAGCAAGTATATGAAAAATAAAAAATTCTACCGGTGCTGATTTATAACACACAGTTCCCAGTGGCGTCGTTTACATACCAGAAACCACAAACCTGCCCTCGTCACCATTATTGTCACAGACAGATGGGGTGCACTAGGGGGAATATGGACTGTGCTGAGGGCACGGCGTAACGTCTGATTCTCTCCCACTGCTGGGCCCCTCTCTTTTTCTCTTTCCTCAGTTTAAGAGCTGCATACAAAACCCAGCTCAAGCTGCTTAAAGGCCAGAGCCCTCAGAAAGCTACTCAATGGCCCTCAGCCACCATCAAAGGGACTGTACAAAAGCACACAGACCTGCACCTTCTCTGAAGGGGGATTAAGGAGTGGGGAAAGTACATTTCAGGGCCGATTTCTTGCAGCTTGGCATATTTAATGAAGAACCTACAGTGAGAGAAAGAGAGCAAGGGAGAGAGTGAGAGAGAGAGAGAGAGTTTCCCTGGTGCCTGAAAATAATGGGGCATCTGCTGATAGTTTGTGATCAAAGTGATTGGGAACAATATACCACAAGGACATAGGCGAATGATTTCACACAAAGCGGCAGTGCTGTTAGGCACCTAACCTAAGAAACAGTAGATAAGGAGTTTAGGGGGGGTGGACCTTGAATTTCAGGACTTGTTTTGGACAAAGCATCTTTATCCAGACTGCGTTTATGGTTCAGCTCCTTGGCTGCGCGCTAAAAAAAAAGGAGGCATTGTACGAGCAGATGGGAAGACGGAGCAGTAATGAGCCTCGTTTCCCCGCAAGCGACGAGCAACACACCGGAACAAGGCCTGAAGCTTTACCTGCTTCGGGGTATTTCCTGTTTGCTGTAGCCATGACAACGGCATAATCTGCCTTGAGTCCAAAAAGCTAACAGCCAATCGGGTGGAAGCGACGGCGGCTGCAGTGGCTTAAAAACTGGAGCAGCAGCTGGTGAACCGAGCACGGAACTATTCCAGAGCTCAAACTGTTGAACTACAAAGAAATCCCCCAAAAAAAGACTTCAGCTCGCTGCGTTAGTCAGCGCTGAAGTCACCGTGGTCAACTTTGACGCAAATATATAGTGAAAGTCAGTCACTTTTCCATGAATAAACCGACACAGCCATACCATATAAAATTCCACGGGATGAAAAGTAAAACTGGCAGAATAAGTCCGCCATTACACACTCCCTCTGTCCTCTTTCCGACTCTGCATCCAAGCTCGGCGTTAGCCCGGATCTTTCAGCACCACTCTGCCCATGCGGGATGGGAGAAGAGAGCCGACAGAACGAGGGCAGGATCGGTATGTGCAGGGCCGCATCGAGACCATTCCAAATGCAAGAGATGAAAATCAAGACACGGAGAGAAGCATGAAAAAACAGCTACTCTCTCTGCACATGTAATCTGCCAAGGAATTTCATGCTGAAACGTAGTGCGTGCCTCTCATCTTCTTTTAAATGTGACAATGTATCCTTTTGCAGAACAAACAATTTGTAAACGATATCAAATATTTGAAAAATCCCAACAATAAATCTCAGATTTCAGCAAAGAAATGTCTTTTCTGGCTACCAATTTAGTTTGAGTTGGGAAACAGAGTCTCAATTTAAGGAACAGAAAATATTTTTTTTGTGCAGGAGATGGAATATTTCCATCCATGCGGTTAGAAGTGTTGTCAAGCGACCAAAGACATCACCAGGTATTAGCTCGGTAACTTAAAAGTAATGGTTACACATGAGAGACACTGTACGTACATTTGTGCTGTATGTTTGAGTACATCTAAACCAATAAAGATACACATACTCAAGCAAATTCAAAGATCCCCATGTGGACAGTTGTATTCAGGTACATTATAAAAAGTATTTTTTGGTGTCTTTAAAACCCATGTGCACCTGGATTATCGCGAGGCTCTAGGTTGTGGTCAGGCTTCAAGTAATTAAACAGTAACCACTACAACCACATAGGTCATCTCACTGTAATGAATTCCAGGTGCTGCACAATATGTTAAACAATGAATTATGTGACTGCTCTTTGCAGTCAGAGAACAAAATTATAACCACTTCTTCAGTAACGTAACCAACTTGCAACAACAATGCATATGTTATGTTATAAAGCACAATACAAAACCAAACAAATACACTTTCAGCGTCATGAACAACCATACAAATGTTCATATTCTTCAATCCCACTGCAGCACATAGTGAGTGGTAAGTAGCTGAAATCATTAGTCCATTCATCAATTAGTCAATCAACTGTAAATTAATCAGTAACTTGTTAATTGTCCTTCTTGAGTGGGAAGATTTGCTGCTTTACTTTGACCACTGTGACGGTACATTTACTATCTTTCTGACCCGACATACAGAGAAAACAAGCAAGAGGCCCCTTTTCACAGCGGCCATTTTGACATGTCATTGCAGTGTAACCACAGGTGTAATTGATTAAAAAGGAATCATGGTCCTGTTCTATTTAGTGTCACAGCCATTCCAGTGGGCTAACATGCACACTACTAGCCACCTAAATGGAACAGGTTCATAATTAATGTTATTATCTACACCTGTGTTCCCCATGCAATGACTAGTCAAAATGGCTGCTGTGAGCCTTTTTTCATTCCCCCTCTGGTTCAAAAAATAATGATAGAGGAATTCAGTAGAAATGAAAAAAGACTTTCATTCTCATTCATCTGTTTGAAATAAATGTGTTGTTTAAAAAAAACATAATTAAATAAGCTTTTGCAACTGAGAGGGTTAGTGCAAATGTCAGCTGTGGCATAAACACAAAATAAAACATTGCTGCATGTGTTATATTGGGTTAGAGTGTGGTGCAGTATTGAGCGTTAACATCTAAGTGGGTCAACCAGCCGCTCGCTGAACTGTAGCACCATTAGGAACCAGACAGTTTGTCTCCGAGTCGAGCGCACAATCTCATTAGACAGCCAACTCGGCATTATGAATGGGAGTAATATGCAACTAAAGGAAACCCCACAGATAGTGCTTTAGGTAAGATAACAGTGATTTAAAAAAAAACAGTTATAATCTCTTGGTAGGCAGGGCCATGTTAATTCGGTTACAAAGCGCTCGATTCAAAACCATAAAAACCTATAATCTCTCTGTGGAGATGACACAATGGAGCTTCAGACAGCTGTGTAAAAGTGGTTTTCATAGGTTGTAAATTGTATAAAATACATCTCCAGTATTGCAGCTGTAAGTTTACTGTATGTCTGTGTAAAATATGCCAGGGTTGCTACCTCTATATACAGCACAGTGTGTCTGCTGCATTGCTTTACTGCAGCATTCTATGTTGGCAGATATAAGCAAGGAAATCAAACTTTCATAATATTTAGCAAGGCTGTGAGTAATTGATTTTTCCAATATTGAAGAATTAAATTATGTTCTTGATTATTATATATAAGTGAAAATCAACCCCAATTTCACAGAGCTAAAGTATGTCTTCAGATTGTCTGTAAGATACTGAATTAATATAATTTAAGATTAAGATAAGCAGCAAATTGACACATTTTCACAGCTTTTTTGGTGCATTTTTACTTAAAATATGATTTAAACAAGCACTTGATTCATGGTTGCTGATTAACTAACTGACCATCATTTAATCTCTAGCCGTTTTAGCTCTAATATTAAGTGAAATTAATAGTTTTCCTGTAAATTCATTTGTTCTCAGGGTAACAAACGGCCATTGAGCCAGCACATTCCACCCCAGCAAAAAAAAAGGAAGTGCTCCATTGTCCGTTTATCCCTGCAAATAACACTAAACACAAAGCCGGGGAACATTTAATTGGGTGACCTGCTATTTAGGAAGCTAAGCCAAATGTGTACAGCTTCCAGCATGTCTAACCTGATAGTGCTGGTTCAGAAACGGTCTGGAAAAGATAAAGTTTGACAAACTTATGAAAAACTCTGTACCCGAAACACTCAGTGAAACACAGATTGACCTTGATTAGTCGCCCACACTAAATTTCTGTGACTGAACAGTGTGACAGGGGTATATGTGTGAGGGGAGGGGGGCCAGTGCAGCTTTCCTTAAAAAGCCAAGTCAAGCATTCGGCAGACTGTAAAAGGAGCTGGTCCTCTGATCCTCTATCAGACATCAGGAGCTGTGACGGCACCTTGCATACTAATGTGGCTGTTCTTTTTCTCTTTATACTGAAGGGGAAATATGTGCCAGCAGCTGGGTCGGGGAAGACCGTGGTTTATAATTTAGCTTTTTCAGTCCAATTTTCAAAGAAAGAGTGTGCCTACAGCAGACAACGATCAACCACTTCTACAGCAAACCTAAAGTTTGAAAAAAAAGCATCAGTATTCATGCCACAATTTAAAAGCAATCATAAAACAAGTGCTGAGCAGCTCAAAAGCTTCCTTAACAGGCTATAACCCAACGTACAATTGAACAGAGAAAAAACAGAAGAGGTTGGTCATCCCTGCTCCATTGCATGGAAATTCAATGTACGTTCTATCTGGAAAAAAAATATTTGCATACAGAAAGGGGCTGAGGGACTTAATCTATGGAAAACCAACAAACAGATAGGAATTTGTTTTAAGTAAAAGTAGTTACGTAATATTCTGTGTTGGCTAATTGCACACAAATGGCTGAGTCCTTACTTTCTTATTTCCTATCAGCTGAGTCATCAAGTCCTCCATAACACAACAGTTCTGTACATGAAACCCGAGCAGGAACAAAAACGAGGCTGGAATCTGAGAAAACCCTTGAAATGTGCAATTAATTCAGTGACAACACATTTACAGTTCGTTATATGAGGTTGAATGCCTCTTCAAAAAGTTTTCAGCATCCTGAAGCGCCTGTTTTAGTTTTACTACTGACTCTGAAATTGACACCGTGGGAGCAAAAATTATGAGATGATGGTTGAAGCAAAATAACAAAATGATGCAGCCTACTTTTGCTAATGTCAACTACTACTTTTGCCCAGAGTTAGAAGATTGATAGTACTTTCAAGACTCCATGCTAAACTACAGCTAGCAGCCGCCAGACGGTTAGCATAGCTTAGTTTAAAGACTAGAAGCGGGTAAAGCCTGGCCAGACATATTAACCACCATCCAGCATAAAACATAACATGTTGTTTTTATGCCTTTCAGATTTAACAAATGAGACAGCAACATGTTTGTGATATATGCAATGCTAGCTACCTGTTTACAGCTAGCCTTTATGCTAAACTACGCTAACTTGGCTAGGCTCATATTTGATGTCCAAACATACATCTTCTCATCTCACTCTCTGCAAAAAAAATATCCCAAAATATATTAATATAAAAGATGAGTAATATGACATTGGGAGTACTTCGTGAATGCCTCTAAATGGCTCTCAACATGGCTACGAAGGCTCGTAGTTCACAGTGCTAATAGAGCTAACGGTGCTAACAGCGCTAATAGTGCTAACAGTAGAAACTAAAGTAAAGGCGCTGGCAAAGCTAACAGTGTTTACCTGAGTTGGAACCGGCGGGTGGTTGCTGCACTTCCGTAATAATTCTGTCGACCGGCATGGTTTATATGCGTTTACCGCCATATGAAAGCAGCTAGCTAGCCAGTGTGGCGCGCTCACACGCAAGAACGTGCACACGCAAAGCACGCGCGGCCAGCTCGGCTATGTCAACACAGCAAGGAGAAGCCGCTCACTCCTCTATTTACATAGTGCTGCTATGTTAATGTCATACATTGCTCATTTAATACAGACTGTAGTGGCTTCGTATGTTAACAAGCTGCATAAACATTTAAAAAAAAAGCAGATTTAGTTCCACACAGAAGTGAATATATCGCAGGCTACAGCTGGGGAATAAAAACTACATTTTCCCTTTGGATCAGCAAAAGAAGATCTGGCTTTTAACTGCACACCCAAAAATTCCTCTCCCGCTGCTCTGTGCACCCACAGCCTGCCAGCAGATTAACACAGTGAAACTGAAACTTTTCCTGCAAGATCCAAAACACACACACATGCAGACTGTGTGTGTGGAGGAGGAGGTGGTGGGGGCACTAACATGAAGCCCCATTATATCATTGTGTGAGCCCTGAATCAAAGAGAGGGGAAGGGGGTGAAGGGGAGGGGGAGACGGCGGATGAATTAGAAGGCATGCGTAAAGAGGTGAGAGGATGATGCTCTCTCTCTCTCTCTCTGTCTCTCTCTCTCTCTCTCTCTCCACCGTTCATCCCGTCTATTACTCCTCAAGTGTCTGTTTCCCACACCAGACAAGGTTAACAAGCCGCGCTGGTGTCTGCGTCGGCTGGAAAACGGGGAGGGGTGGGAGGTGGAGGTGGAGGGGTGAGGTGCTGCAACTATACAGCCGTGTTGATGATGCAGACAGGCTACAGTCCCCTTAAATATATCCCCAACCACATCCCACTCCCTCTTCAATAATCACCGATGCATTGTGCACCACGCAACTGTACGCCGGAATAAGCCCAAATACACCACGAGGTGGAAAACCATCCTTTTTTTTTTTTTTTAGATGCACAATAAATTACAGCCTGGCGAGGGAGAGAGGGAGAGAGAGAAAAAAACTCCAGTGCGCACTAATCCGGTTGGCAACGCGCCTTCAGGATAAAGACAATCTATAAAGAATAGTTTTAATGGTGGATGCGGACGCTGAGCAAACGCAGCGAGGCAAAGTGATGTGGAATAAAACAAATGGTAGCACGAGCATCCATACCTTTCTCTCCATCACTATGCGCTCTTTTTTTTTTTTTTTTTTTTTTTTTTTTAGGGCTACTCAACAACAGGAACTGTAGGATGCGTCTCTGTGGAGGTGTCCGGTCCGGCGTCTCGCGGAGCTTCCCCGTACACTCCTCAACTTCCTCGCGGCTTTAAGACAGCGGCGTCTCTCCTATCACTTCCCCATTACTGGACAGCTAGGCGACTTATTAGTAGCTACTGGCCTGTGGGACGCCGAGCCGGGGATGAAGCCAGAGCCAGGATTGGTGAAGCCTTGTTCGGGAGGGAGCAGGAGCGCAGGCGCGGTCCCTGCTGGAGAGTCGATATAATGAAAAATTACCAGCGCTAGGGAGTGTCATCAAATTATCCTCGGGAGCAGGGTTTTTATTTGGGGGGAGGTATGCCGATGTATGCTTTAACAAAAGAAGACGCGCATTATAACAACAGGTTATTATTATATGTAAACACCGCAACAACAAAGAGTGGTGTTGTTTTATCTGATTTTAGGCCTCGATGATGTAGTGAATAAAACCCGTTTACAGCAGCTCCTCCAGCTCCCTAACGAAATGAACCGAGGCACTCTCATAAAGCACCCTTTATATTGGCTGAGTAAGTTGAAACCGTGAACCCTTAAATTAATAATTTAATGATGCTTCATAGCGGCCAATACCAACCAAAGGCAACTTTTGGCTGCAAAGGAACATCTATTTATTGATTTACAACATTAAAGTATACAATTTGTCATCCAACTAAGATATATGTTTAAGTTAAGCTGTTTATATCTGTTTTGTTCTGTAAATATAAGTATATTGAGCGCTGCTGAGAACTGGAATCAGTTTTTTTTTTTGTATGTGTCAACAAACTTAGAAAAAAAAGAAGGAAATTATGAATTATTTGGCATAATTACCACATTTAAAGGGTGAAACCAAGCCAAAGAGATTTTATAATCTGCCAATCTATAAATAATTAGTAAATTATATATTAACCTTATAAAAATGTGATATTACGTGAGAGCCTGACAAGCATGTCAAATTATATTTTATATATTATATTGTTTCTCCCTACTAATGCTTTTTTCAGAAGTGTTCCATATCCAAATCTAATCTCTTAAGAACAAAGGGTGCATGTCTTATACTTTACAAATTTGTGACTTGTGATCATTCAAAGTGACTGGACTCAAAATCTTAAACCTACATTAAAATGAGCAAAAATGCTGTATGATAGGAGAGATTTGAGGGGATTTATAGACATATCAATTCTAGGTGAACTTAACCCAATGTCCATGCACAAATACAGCACAAAATATTTAAAAAAAAGAATAAAGGAAAGACTTTACTCTTCACTTTTATATTAAGTCTCTTAAAATCAGCCAAAGTGAACCAACTCTGTATAAGGAGTCACAGTGGAGGTGTCAAGTCAGTGCAGGACAGTCCTCAGGTCTATGTCAGCATATTTGTGTCTCAAATCTGAGTCAGCAGCTGAACTCTTTTCACCTCTCAGACCGAACCGGGCCATCAGCTAGAGAACAGGTTCAAAACGGTCCAGTATCATCCCCCGTTCACACGTCCTTGAAACGTCCTCACCTACAAATCCAGGGGAAGTTTTCAGAAAGCGCAGCGGATAATCTGGGTCATAGCCGCAATTCGAAACAAAGCTTTCTATCCGCAGTGCAGCCCACTCCTACCCACCCACAAACTATCAGCAGAGGTTTACTACAGTAGCCTTGGCTCAACACCAGCAGAAAGAACAAAAGGCATCCCATAGCTGAAAATGTTTTCTGGCATCCTGTCTGAGCTCAGGGTGCTCAATCTGAAGATAAATCTACCGTTATGAGAAAACTTTAGAAGTGATTGAATATTGTAGCCGATGCATTAAATTCACATCAACGATTGCGTGCTTTGAGTTGGGTTCAACGAGGGGCCGGTCGCAGGCCAAGGAGACAAAGAAAACCCTCCAAAGCTTTTCAAAATGGTCCGTGCGAAGCTCAATCAACTTTAATCAACATCTGAAGATCAAGGGAAATGCTCAGCACTCATTCAATTCATCCTTCTAGATCAAACATGTGGATGTCCCTTAACATTTGATTATGAAGCCACAGGACTTTTTTTATTGATATTTGATGAACACAAATGAATCAGACTTTTTATGGCAGATGTGTTTATGAATGGATCCTGAGGTTAACTCGTCTATTTTGGCCTCGTTTTAGTCCTGGACATCAAAATAATCTATCACAGGCTCTTCTTTAACCATCTTCGACCAGGTGCCTCCGCTAACGGCCCTGGGAGGAGAATAGAGAGGGAAAGGGGTCATGATCACACAGTGAAATCTGAACATGAACCATAAGGGTCACAGCCCAAGTGAGAGGACTTACTTGCTGCTGTGCTGTTTGATATGAGCGATGGGAGGAGGGGCCCTCGCAGCCGATTCTCGCTCTATCAGCGACGTCAGGGTTGAGTTTGGACAGGCGGCCTTCCCTCTGAGAAAATGAGCAAATATACACAAATTCTTTAAATTCAACGGCCGACACTTTTACGCGTTACCAAGGAATGCGGGCTGCGTGTAAAGTCTTACTTGTGGGCCGTGATGACCACGTTGCGTTTGGGCTCGCTGTCGTAGCTCACGCTCTCCACAGTGTAGACCTCAGCGAGCTCGTGGATGATCTTGCGGTGTTCTCTGTTCATGGGTGGGAAACAGTGGCTCCTCTTTGGCTGTTTCCCCTGTAGAAACCAGGAAATGTGTGTCCATGATACTGGAAAAGCATTCGCAAAGCCTCGCTGATCTGCCCTCCAGTGACATTTACGTGTTCATAGTAAGTGGAGTTGGTGTTTCTATCAGAAATATATTCCAGAATTCACGCAATAACCTCCGTTTGGAAAAGTAGAAACCCACACAGAAAGGGCAAACGCTGGAAATTAAGTCAGTGATGTTGCAGCAACTTGAAGATGAAATATGATTCAAGCTTTCCTATGCGGACCGAGGCAGTGCTCTCGTGATTCATTGTTCCAAGGAGAGATTCAGCCGGTTATAAACTTTACATTTTCACATTCAGAACCAAAGCAGCAGTGATCTTGACAGCATCGTGCCCGATGGCCTAAATGCATCCAACAAAGCTGAAAAAGAGCATGCAGACTATTTTTCTAACTGCCCCATGAGGCAACTACTAATTTAGCCTGGCTTGTTACTAAAGAGGCTTCGCCGTCCTTTCAGAAATCTACAAGGAACCACAGCTGGTTCCATCCTGCAAGTCCAATGGAGAACTCAAAAATAGGTCAGAATAACGTATGCAATAAGACGGCTAGCTTGAGCCAGCTAAAAGTGGGGAATCTAAATGTGGTAGCTTTTTTCCCCTAAA
Source organism: Chelidonichthys spinosus (assembly GCA_029853015.1). Lineage (NCBI taxonomy): Eukaryota > Metazoa > Chordata > Actinopteri > Perciformes > Triglidae > Chelidonichthys > Chelidonichthys spinosus. The sequence continues at coordinate 16,336,313 of CM056837.1, forward strand.
CTGACAGCAGCCCATGCAAATGTTTAGGGTGAACTTTTGCTCAGATACAGAGGAAGAGTACATTAACTCTGGTTTGAATACAGAAGTCATGGAATGATTGGAGCAGCTGCACTTCATGCAGAAGCCGAGGCAATTCGTTGCTGGTTTTTATTTCATCAGACATCTGTGGAGCGTTGTAACATTCTGTCTTGCTCGCTCATTTCCTCAATAACAGTGTACAATAAAAATCACTGGGAAGCATCTGCATTCCATGGTGCCAATAGGGATTGGATTAATGAGGAACCAATTTCATAAAATTATGGAGCACAACCCCTTAATTAACCCAAATTAAAGGGGTCGTGGCATTTGTCGTTATGTGAATGCAAAATCAGGAGGTGCCTTTTTTTTAAATGCAAGCTGCGGGCTCCTGACTCAGCCACTAGAGGGAGCACAAGAGGTGACCCAAACTGTCATTACCATACTGGCACAAGGGATTCCTTGTATCATCCTACCTTATTAGCAAGCTCAACAAGATTCTTGATCTCCTCTTCTACCTCCGTGACAAATTTCAGGTCTTTTCTGAAAGAGGAGGAGGAACAGAAGACCATCTGTATTTGTCTTGGCAGTGAGAAGATTAACCAGCTGGCTCAATTGATGAATGGCCATTAATAAATGCAGAAAACAGACCGAACGGTAAAAGACAGACCTGGCATCCTCTTTGAGGCTGTCACTGTATACAGAAGTAGAGCGGGCGTTGAAGGGGTCAGAGGACAGGTCTATCTGCAACGCCTCCGCTAAACGCCTGTTTCTCTCCAAAGTAGCACACTCTTGATCACATTCGAGCCTGGGAAAACAAAGCAAACCATTTAAACAGACTACGTAGGCAGATTATACATCAAATCTTTAAGCTGGATCCCGATTTGCTCCTCATTTGTTTCAACTTGCTGTTCTATAAAGGAGTCTTATGAAACGGATACTGCCGTGTGGATGCTGCAGCAGCTGTAATCCATTAAATGCATTACCTTTGATTGATTTGTTTAAATATTGATGCACAAACGCAAAGCAATCCCTCACTGTGAACGGGAAATCGATTTCTTTGCAGAAGAATATTTAAATAATGTTTCTTTATAGATTAGAAGAAAATGAACCGTGCCACGCCTCGCAACTGGACTAAAATGACTGTAAAGAAAAATGCTCCTTCTCCTCAAACGCATTACATCCAACAGCTTTGACCACAACTCTTAATCATCGGTCTCCTCCGTCACTCTACCTGGTCTGTTTCAGCTCCTTCTTAGTGAGGAACGGGCCGATGTCCATCGAGTCACCAAGCTGCATGTCAGACAGTTTAGTGGCCATGGCGATGGCAGCATATCTGCAACGTATGGGGGATTGAGGGACGTTTCAGACACTTTATATTCAAATTTTAACCAGCTGAATCCAGAAACGGTTAAACTGACCTCTGATATGAACTGGCTGCGTCTGTGCAGGCCACCATTTCCTTTCTCCGGCCACAATCGCACTGCAGAGCGACCTGTGAAAATGATAAAGCATTAATCTGCTACACATGTAAAACATATTAGGGAATAGACTTCAGTGTGTTGCAATAGGCTTTTGTAAGCAGACAAATATGTTCCTTCTTTGAGAGTTTGATGCTGCTTGTGTGAGGAATTCCTGCAGCTGTGAAAGGTCTCATTGTTTGCTGAGCTTTTGACTTTGGAGGACTGCCACCGAAATGTAATTATTTCATCCAAGTTAACCATTTATGACAGTCACACACTATTACAGCCGATTTCCTCAAGCCACGTGGAGCTAAAAGGAACAGAAATAATACACAGCTGCACTGTTCAACACAACCTTTAACAATTAGGGGATTTGACATCCATAAAAAACCCTTTTCATCGGGGTAATAAGTTATTAAATGGAGGAGAAACTTTCCAGGGTGGGAAAACATGCCTAAACTCCCCATGAATCCGAGCGTGGATGTAACAACGACCATCTGCACAAACTTTATAACCCATATTTCAGCTACTGGTAGTCCAGCTGTTCTCAGTGGAAGTGTGCGGTACCTTGGCAGTGCAGGTGGTGCGTGGGCAGCTGCTGCCTTTATGACAGGGAGCGGAGCACGGGTGGCCACAGTCTGGACGAGGCAGCGCGCAGGGCTGCTGACAGCTGCCTCCTGCCAAGCACTCGTTCCGGTGGCAGATCCGTCTGCAGCGGTGCATTTCACACGGCAGCGTTTTATTACATGTCAGGCCGCAAGAAATGTCCTGCAGGTGACACGGGATGTTGCTGCGTTGCTGTCGGACGAAAAAAAAAAACAAAAAAAAAAACAGTGTCACCTCAAATCACAGGAATATAAATGAGAAACTAATCCTGCAGCTCAGGAGACGTTACCTCGTGGTTTCCCATGCACCATTTCTGAGTGAGGTACGTGCACGGCGGACACTTCTCATCACTGTGGCAGTTGTGAAACACTGAATGAGAGATACATGTTAGGGTTCTCATTTATTGTTTATAACTGCGGTGTGAACGTACTCTCACCTGGGTGGCTGCACTCGTGTCTTCTCGTACACATGTTTTTGCACTCTGGTGGCTTCGTGCCACAGGGGATGGGCGGGTACAAGACGGTGAGCCCACAGTGACACGCCAGCTCATCAAAACCTACAAACAGAAGGAATCATAGGACACCACATAGGACATGAGCTGTGTGGAACATTAATGCCAGACATAAAACCACAAAAGGTCAAACAAAATTATGTAAAAACAAATAATTATGCTTTTTGGAATGGCAGACTAACTATATGGTACTTCTAAGACTTGGCTCATAAATACAAAGCTGCTAGACTGCAGAGGACGCCTGCCGAACTCACTGGATTGCCAGCAGGGTTCACAGTTTCCACGGTGACAAGGCTCGTGGCAGCGGTGAAGGCCGCAGCTGAGCTTGTAGCCGCAGATCAGGAGGCACTTGTGCTCCACATTCTGGAAGGACGGACAGAAACCAGTGACACCACCTCATATCATCGAAGGCTCTACCGATAAGGTTCATTGCCATTTTGAATAGCTGTAGACCTTGAATTGAACACTTTTATCGGATCTGTGCTGCAAGCTGAAATACTTATTTTTTGTCACCTCCAGAGCTGTCCAGCTTGCATCAAAAGCTCACATACAAGAGACTTCTCTTTTATGTGGCTGACTTCTAAATGGCATTCGACTTGTACAGTTTTACTCAAATAAACCGGATATAAAGCACCACATATTTGCACAGTTTGAGTTTTTGTTTTTAAGATTTAAAATCATTAAAGTATCATGAATAAAAATGTACAACACAAGCATCGTCTCTTTTGTCATTTTCAACATCAGTTAAGTTTCATTCCTTATAGAGTTTTGACAGTATAAAGTAAACTACATTGACACGCTGAATACTCACCACACAACACAGCTCGCCGCACTTGTGTCGACCACAGGAGCGTTTCTTGTTGCAGCGCTTCTCACAGGTGAAGACAAGCTCTTCTGGAACAGGAGTCAGAACTTAGATACATACAGAGTACAACGTAGGTGGTGATCTCACATTTGTTTAAATCTCACCTTCTTTTTGGATTGTTGCACATGGGACCTCCTTCGTCTTGGAGCCACATCTGCATCTGATGGTGGAGGTCAGGGAGCAGGGCCCACAGCTGTCCTCATGGCACAGCTTCTCACACAGATGGATGATGTCTGAAGTAACACAAGTTCTTTAAGACCTGACAGTCTGTCGCATGCAAGCTGGACCTAATCCTGTATGAACACGCAAAATAAAAACATTGAATCAACATGGAAGTCTTACCGCTGGAGCCACAGGCCAGGGGTTTGTTGCACGACTTTCCACAGGAGGGGATGGCATCAGAGCAAGTCCGCCGCTCAGGGTAACCCAGCTCCAGGAGTTTGGCGAGTGGCGTCTGACCGCAGGAACACGTCTTCACCAGGCTCGGGGAGAGCGGGCACGGCTGGCAGGGGCCGCGGTGGCACTGCTGTTGGCACCGGTGAGCCTCGCAGTTTAGCATCCTGAATGGAGGAGAGTGAGCGTCAGACAATGGTGGGATTGACAGCTTCGTTGTTAACGGAGGATGGACATCATTGGTGCCGCGAGGTCAGACTTACTTCCCACATAATTTTTGACAGGAGAAATGTCCCGAACCATCAAATCCATCTTTGTCTGTGCCACACAGGACTTGACGCGGGGTAACGCCACAGTAGCACGCTGAAGAAAAATTAAAACGCAGCAGAAACTTATAATGAGTCCACCACTTCTCCAAGATTAAAAAAAAACAACTGCTGGACAAATTTGAGAGAGCATTTACGGAGCTGACAAAGTGAGACTCACCCTGCTGGACTTGCAGCTGGCACGGTTGGCACGCCCCGCTGTGGCACACTTGGGTGCAGGTGTGTTTAGCACAGTTGAGTAAGGCACCGCACACCGTGTCACACTTGAGCACTGTACCCAGGCCACAGCGCATTGGTTGACTGCAAAGGTAGAGTTCTACAGATAAGAAACCAGTCTCTGTGGATAACACTTAAATAGACAATGAGCAGACATGCATAGATAAGATACACAGATGTAAACATGATTTAAATTCAAGTACCTGGTCTTCCTGCAGATGCAGGATTTTGTTATGAAGGCAGGACATTGTGGACAAGGTCCAGGATGACATAAGCTGAAGGGGGACGGAAAATCTTGTTCACAAATAGTCTGGAGAATTTAAATACACTGTATTATTTAAATAATTGTCTATTAAATACATGCAAACTGTATAACATTGTAATTATCAATGTGAACGCAAAATCATAGTACTTTTACCACATATTTTTCAGATTTTTGCTGTGTAACTGACTTCAATTCCCAGCTACGATAAAATCACAGATTTTCAGATTTCATCTGATAATAATCATCGACTTCACAACATCCAAAACATTAATTCCCTGAAAACACCCGAGAAAAACACAATCATAACACGTTTTTTCTTGCGATTTCAAGGCTCACATGTTACAGGGGTGGTGGCAGTCCAATCCACTCCTTTTCTTCCCACACATGTCACCACAGCTGTGGGGAATCTCACTGCGCTGCCACTCTGGGTTTGTCACTTTACCTGTCAATCAAATGTGGAACAAAAAGGAGTCACGACCTTGTTTCACTGACCTTCGGTGACAGTCTCGATCGGTTATGGAACTAAAAATGGGCGACGAGAAATAAATGACTATTGATGACATTTGTTTGATGGCATGAATGAAAAGGTACTCACCACAGAAGCAGGTGTAGGAGGTCGGTTGTTTCAGTGCAACATTCTGGCAGGCCGGACAACGCCAACCTTCAGCCGATTCTGAAAAACAGTTTTGTTTCAGTATAAATATTTTTGAGATACATTTTCCATAAACAGAACAGCAGTTTCCCACTGGCCTCAGACTTGCAATGCAACACAATAGACTGCTGATGCAGTAGGAACTCGCTGTAAAGCCTGAGAGCTGTTTTTGTTAATGGGGCCACAGCGACTATTGTCCATCTACACCACAGTATTATAGTACATTACAGTTGCTGAGGACCTGTGGTTTTGTTTACTGAATGAAACCATACTGAATGAAACGTGAGGCAATGCTACACAAAGCGTTTAGTAAAGATCCGGATGTTGCTTAAAATCTGTACCGTCCGCCTGTGAGGCCGGGGATCGAGCCCACTTCTTAATGCAGTTCAGGTGGAAGACGTGGAAGCAGCTCAGGCAGCTCCACACTGGGGCCATGCACCTGATGACATCACAGCAAACCATGCACTCGTACTTCTCCTCAGACAGCTGCTCAATCAGACACCCTGTGGAGGGAAGAGATCAGAGGTTCAGGGGAAACAAGCTGCTAAATGATGGCTGTGGCTGTAAGATTTACTTTGACACCCTGTAATAATAAAAATTGTGGTGAAAGTAACTTTTAAGAAAAACAAAAACCTAGTCTAACCTGTCTGCGTCTCCTTGCTCTCTGGCACCTTGTCCCAGTTCCTCTGGCCTGGCCTGATGTTCTGATGATGTGTCCTTCTCCCCCCTCTGGCCTGAAGGGGAGTGTGTCGTCCCGAGCCTCGTCCAGCTTTATAGGCAGGATCCTGAGATGGTCTGCCATGGCGAGAGTCATCTTGGACACCGGCCCCCCTCTCTGAGCTCGTTTCCTCTTGAGTTGGTGGTTTTGGTGGTTTGATGGGTCCTTGCCGTCGCTTCGGCTCCATTTGTTTTCTCTGGTGGTCATCATATTGAGATGCTGGACCTGTCCTGCTCCTCTGACTTCTTTCCCTGATGTCTGAAGTGGGGTTTTCTCCTTTGGTTTCATTTAACCTCTGACCCTCTACTGCAGTGTTGTTCTCCTTTAAGCGAATACTTTTTTCATTTTGCTGTCCTCTCCTCTGCTCCTGGCTAAACTTCCTGGGTTTTTTAGCCCGGGCATCCAGATCTTCATTAGTTTGATCAAAATTCCTGCCTGCATCGTCTCGTCGCCAGCTGGGTCCATCAGGTCCATCATCCATGGGATGTGCCCTAGAGTGAAAACCCCCTGCACCTCTGTTGTTTCCACGATATGGTCCAATGTCACCTCCAGGTCTTTGCCAACTGGAGCTGGAGCCACCAAAATTCCCATTTACATTTCTATTGCCATCTCTCCTCCCTCTGCCTCTGCCGCGCCTTCTGGCTCCATCCTCTCCTTGGTAGTGAGGATACTGATGCAATGCATGATTTACATTTTCATGGCTAAACGGGGGGTTAACGCCTTGATCAAAGTGTCCATAGTATTGAGAAGGATCATAACTATTCAGGTTCCTGTCATTGTTGTATCTGGGCCGGCCTCTGCTGGATTTGTGCTGATATTGTTTGTGATGTGACGCATCTGGATTGAGGTCGGGTGGGTCTGCAAACAGAAAAAAGCACAAATGAATGCCTTTGTTTGTAAGATGACCTCATACAAATACAGGTGCCACAAAACCGGTCAATTCCTGTCTTTTTATTAGTCTATAATCAATCTTACAATACCAGAGCACAGAATCACGTATTAACACCTCCATAATCTAGTATGACCAACAACTATTTGTTATGTAGCCAGCAGTTGAACTATGTTACCCAATAGGTTAGCTAGTGGCTAGCTAGCAATCACAGTGTCATATATTACAACTACTAGACGCACACACTGACCGGCTACTTACATGTTTATTAGCTCCACGGTCACATAAAGATAACTCCTGCTACTGTCACTCAGGTCAGGTGTAATGTCGGATTTCAAAGTTCAACCTCAACTACTAAAGGCTAACGATAACTAAAAGATAATTAAAAGTAATTAAACGGCTCAGTCAGCTTGGCTAATGTTAGCTGAAAGTTAATATCAGCTAACGTTAGCCACGCTACGAAACTAGCTAGCTTACCACATAAAGAGTAAAACTAGTTTAACATGGGCGAGCTCGTTGTTTTGGAGAGCAATAACTTGTTTGTATGACTACGTTATTTAGACCGCGTGTGAATGTTATTTACCTGAGGAGCCTTCAGCCATTCAGCAACTCTGGTTGTTGCTTCTTCCCAACGCCACAACTTTGAAGACAACGAGGCTGTTGAATGAGATGACAAGCGCCCCCCCGGTACTCGAGTATATCCACGTTTTCACACGAGTTCCGCTGTTAAAACGTCAGAAGAACTCCCCCCGAAAAGCAGCAGTAATCTCCTCCTGCCGTCAACTCACTTTATCAACACTAGCTTAAAGCTAACACAAGCTACATTAAGCTAGCGAGAATCAAAACTTGAACTTCCTGTCAGTATTTTCGAAGTAAAACGGAAACCGAATATAATTAATACGACCTTTCAGAAAATAATCCCCCCTATAGAGAACCCTATCTGATAACACTGTGGGTTCGAAAACATCGTTCGGAACATAAGGATCCAAGCTTGCAGTTATATTAATAATTTGTAATTTGTTGAGACAACCCATTCGAGGCATAAAAAGACATTTGACAGAACATACTATTAATAAACTACCACAAGGTGGCGCTGCACGTATGGATTGAGAGGCTTCTCCAATCGTTAAGGGAGGGGGGACTAGTTTTAAGATGACAACATGTCATAGTTGTGATAATGTATGCACTTTTCTATGGTAATTGTTTAAAAAGTGGATATTTCAAAACCAGTAGGCTGTGCTTTTATTAAGTTGCATATGATTTTTACAAGATATATAACTTTGGGATGACCAACCAAAACAACTTCAGATGGTTAGGAGAAGGTCATGACCTCTCTGTTGGGAATAAATCTCATTGTCTCTAAGATATATTTTTTTTCTGCGTGGCTGTATCTGGCTGCAAACCTGCTAGAAGGCCTAACAGATGATTTCCAACTGTTAACTTGGTTATTATAATAAGCTTTACTTTGCATGTTATTGCTTTTGAAGGCAGCTATAGATCCAACTGACATTATAAAGGTAGGCTTCTATTCTAATGACGCACAGGGCTGTACATATTCTGCTAAATGTGGCTTCTGAACAAACGAAACAATAATGCTTCCCCCCCTGTACATCGTTTTTTTTTCTGTGGCGGGCCTACGGTCGGATAGAGCTCTGGCAGTCATGGATTCCAGATCACGCATGCGCAGAGTGGCTCCTCGGCCCCGTCAACCAGGCGAAGTGGGTGGGAGAGAGTTGCGTTAAGCTACCACCAATGGGAACAAAATATCGGGAAATGGATAATTTTGTTTTCAAAATAAAATAGTAAAAGTATATCGTGGCTAGAGCCTTCTGCTGTTTTGTTGCAAAAACTTCTGTAACCGTGCATTAAGCTATCAATTTGACTAGATTCCACCATAGAATTTAACTTCATACAACCCAATAATTATAATATCATAGCTAAAATTACAATACATGTTTAAGATATACAACCTTCCAGTGTACACATATAGCATATAGCAATGAATTACATCTAGGGCATTTTCAGTTAATCCACTTTGGTGCTGTGGTGCACAGAATCTGACAGCAGCACAAGAATGTTTTTTATGAAACGTTCCCTGTTTTGTGTCATATTCACTCAAGTTTGAACACAATTGCCATTAAACCGCGCATCTTGGGCAAAACTACCAAAACATTTTAAAAAGATGGTGGCTATTTTAGATGGCATTACAATAAAACTCCTGCAATATATTTTCAGACATATACGTGTATTGATCTGCTATTTATGACAGTTACATTCAAACAACATCCAAAGTTCATTTTGGGATTTAAAAAAAAAAAAAAAAAAAGAGAAGTCATCCTGTGCTTTTATTTTGAAAACCCTGATAGGAAATCCCACCCTACCTTCCGGCTGGCTTGACACTAGCTCGCTGAGAAGCTCGAGCGCGGCCGAGCAGGAGAGAGTGGCAGCGAATGTGTCTGCGGCAGCGTTTACCGTTAAAAAAACACAAACTACGGCCGAAGAAGAGTGGACCAAACCCCGCCGCAGTGAGAGACGACCTCGGCAGACCATGGACTATGATAAATCCTGAACGGAGGCTGGTAACGGCGGGCTGTTTTGACGACAGGCGGTTTATTGAACATCTGTAGAGCATAATGAGGGCATCCGCTATTCTTTACGGTGTTTTTTCCTCCGCGGTTTAGTTAGACTCGGAGTGACACTATTTATAAATGCGTCGCTTTTAGGCATCATCTCGAGGAAGGAAAAAAAAGGCACACCGAGGGGACCCAGTCTGAAGATATTTAGTTAATTCCCTCCTCCCATGGCCCCCGGGGAACAGTGAAGTCATTTGAGAAGTCACCGGAGAAGAAGACACGTCTTAATCATCTCCGCAGTTTTAACAGTTTCGCGAAGAAAATCGTCTCCCGCCCCCCCACCCCCCGCTTTCCAACGGCTTGCACCAGCCTCCCCCCGCTTTTTCCTTTAGTTTTAGCTCTTACATGGTTTTGTCTTTCTGAGCATTCATCGCCGACCCTCCCGTGGGCTCTTCCCCCCCTCCCCTAGCTGAAGGATGCCGGATCAAATATCGGTGTCCGAGTTTCTCTCGGAGACGACAGAGGATTACAATTCCCCGACAACATCCAGCTTCACCACCCGACTGCAGAGCTGCAGGAACACCGTGAACGTGCTGGAGGAGGTAAGGCCACGGTGTCAGCCTTGTCTGCGTGATGGATGGATGGATGATTGAAGATGCCGGAGTAAACACAACCAAACAGACTAGATTATAATAATTAAAACATACATTTTAAAGCAAACACAACAGATTTGTTTTTGCATGGTGGAATGCAATTTATATAGCATTAAAAAAAATAAAAAAATTCACATCCGAGGTCCATTGATTATTGTGTTAGAAAATAAAAATATTTGCACCTGTTGAGCTGCAGTGCATTTGATGCAGAGCAGGTGAACACACGTTTTATGTCGTGAATCTGCAGCTCTATCTTTCCAGATATGTAGAGTAATAGAGTAATAATAGGGGGGGGGGGGGGGGGGGGTTGGTGGTGTAGGGAATAGGAGGATGCACTCGGGCCTGCAGCTCTCTGTGTTCACTATTACATAACTCAGCTTCAGAGCATGCTGCTAGGCTGTAGCTCTCTCCCTCTCTTTCTGAGTGTGTGTGTGTGTGTGTGTGTGTGTGTGAGAGAGAGAGAGAGACCTTCTCTAGTCACACTGGCAGTCAAATCAGGATTTAACCATTTCAGGATTATGGAGTCTCCCCACATACGCCAGATTGCATCCAGAAATGATAGATTTGTTCTCAAGGGGATATACTATATTGCACCAAAGCCACACTCTATGATGCAGTGTTTACCTTTGATTATGTGATGGGGGGTGGGGGGGTGGGGGTTGTAATCAGTCCAGGCCGGTGGGTACTGTGCGTGTTTCCTACTTCCCCACCCCCACCATCACCATCGTCCTCCATTGGCATCCTTCCTGCTATGATTAAATGGAGCATCAAACCAGAGGAGCGCGCACCTTTCGCTGTTGTCCGTCGACGCCGGGAACATGGCCTCGTTTCCCACTTTAAAACGCGTTGAATTACTTCACACTCCCCGTATTTAGTGGAACGTGTCGTGGAAAAGCAGGAACTGTGACTGCGGTCCATTGTGATAAAACAACTGTACAGATCACGTGTAAACATTAGAGACGAGCAGGGCAGTAACCAGATATGTTTGTTTAAAGGATGAACAAAAACACAGGTTTCTGTGCTATCTGTTACTTCCATCTCAGTCTTTTAAAAGCTTATTATATCGGGACAATGAAGAAGAGGAAAATGACCGGTGTTTATCCTCCAGCCGGAGCACACTTTTGTGTGTGTGTGCTGACTGCAACAAGGAAAAGGCTCGCATCATGAATCACCTCTTTGGCTCTGTGCCTCCCAAGCCAGAGACTGCAGCAGCACAAACGAAAAACATCTGTTAGAGAGGGCCGCCATGTGCGCTTGGGCTTCAGTAGCCGCTCTGGAATTTTTTTTGCAGGGATCACATGACAAGGGACGACCATTATGCTGGTACCAAAAGAGCCAGCAACGTGCTCTTCAGCGTTGAAACAAAGGCGAGATGCCCCCTGAAACATGTGGGCCGGGGATAGTCGGCCTCGTCGGGTAACTCAAGCTGGGATCCACCCATCAGGCGGAGGCTGTGGCAAACACACAAGCAGCAGGCAGCCAGCCTAAAGCCACGAGCACTGTTGGAATAGTGTCTGTTTAATAAAATTAGCTACCCCGTTTGATCCCCGCTTAGACACGTAAAGGGCTCGCTTGCATCATACACCCAGAGCTGCTGCAGTGAAGTAAAACAGCCTTCGTCGTCACTTTGCTCGAAGAGGAGCGTGTTATACGTGTCCAGGGTTTCTGTTGAAACTTAAACCATTCCCCCCCTTTTTTTCTCTCCCAGTTATTTCCTTGGTATGTTGACGAGGTAAATTATGCAACGGGACGGCTTGAATATTTAATGCTGTAACTTGAGGGGCTGAATTGACCTGCAGGATGGTCGTCATCCTCTGAGGCATCTGGGGGCGCAAAGAAAGACGTCGCCGTGGCGTCACATCGCCGCGGCGTCACATCGCCGCGATTCATCCATCTTTGATCGCTGCGTAATGACATAAAGATATCGATGACTTCCCCCGGCCTCCACCCTGGAACTTTCTTCTCCCTGTGGCGGCAGCCGGGCACACAGGGGTGTTTACTGTTTGCACCCGGATCAGTGCTGCAATATGGAAAACAATGGAGGGATAAGGTTTTAAAAATAACCTTTCTGGCCCCGCCGTCTTGACACACAGGAGATGGGGGCATTGTGTGTGTGTGTGTGTGTGTGTGGGTGGCAGACGGGAAGCTTCCTTGGTATGTGGCGTGGGTTTTGTTTTGGTGTCATCTTTGGTGCTAGTAGGCAGTCATCGTTGTGGTGGAGTTTTCCACTGCGTTTCCCAGAAATCAGTGTTTTTTTATTCCATTGGTGAAGTCGGAGGGAAGTTCTATGGTAGTCATCCTTTGTTCATCCAGATCCCAAAGATGAAAGCTGCAAACTACAAACAAATAATGTCATTATGGTTTGTTCAGATTAGCGGTAAATGTCCTCCCATATTCCATGAAGTCACATCTTTTGAATTAGTTATCGGAGGTATTCAGTTAGCAGTGTTGTGACTCAGTGAAAGGTCTTTGGAGCGTAGAAATATTTTATTTCTGATCTGCTAGCGACGGAGAATAAGGATGATGTTTTTTGGCAGTTTATATCTTAACAGCCTCAAACTGTATTGCCATCAAATTTTGTTTGTTAAATCTTGCTCCTAGCACTTTACGTCTCATAACCTATTTGGCAGATTTCCATGAAATTCGCCGGAGCGTAGTTAGGCTATCAAGGGGAAAACACTTTTTGGGTTTTATGACCCCTCTGACCTTTTCTTGAGTTCTACCCCCAGGGCAAACTCAATATTTTAAGCACCTCATCCACAGTGAAAATCCTACAAAAAAAAGGGAAGATTGAAATGTTTTACTACGTAGTTTGTGACATCTGAGACTTTTGTATTGACTTGTGTCTTCTTGAACATTGCGCCCCGAGCAGCATCTGCTTTTTATCGTCTCTGGTTACCTGGCAGCTTCTAACGGTTAACCCCAAATTGTCACTGAATAACTTTCTGCAAACATCATGGCCATGAATGATTTCTGCAGTCGTGGAGGTTGCTGATAATGTACAACCGCTTTATTCTTTTAATTCTAAAAACACACCATGTTAAACAATCTGCCTTTAGAACCTACTATATGGTTCTAAAGTTACCTTTACAGGATGCATTGCTGTTTATTTTATTATATTTAGTATAATGAGTGTATTTTTAGCTATCCGTGATCATGTCACACAATTATTTAAGTTATTATTTTAGCAAATCTATCCACCGTTCTTGAGGTGCAGATTCTTAGATGTTGCCTTTCTTGGGTTTATATCATTGTAAAGTGAATATTTTTGTGTTTTACACTGTTGGTTCGGACAAAACGAGACATTTTTCAGTACTTTCTGACACCAATGGACGTCATGGTTAATCAAGAATAACCAGCGGATTAATTCATAATAAAAAGAGATAGTTGCAGCCCTACAATAAATGTGAAGTCTTTAAAAACACAAACTAATTTTGCACGTTTGTCATCTTTAATCTGATTTTCCCCCCAACAAAAATGTGCAGTACATGAGCAACCATTTCATATTGACACAAATAATCAGTCCATCTCTAGTTTGTTGCAAATATAACATGTAGAAACTCATTTTTTTTTCTGAAAGAGAAGAAGAACAAACACAATAGCGAGCAGAGCAGCAGAGAACAACAGACCTGACATTTGCTTGCATGAAAATGTCACAGGTTATTACTCTGAACACTCTCCTGCTTTCAGTGATATAAGTTAATATTAGCAGCAGGCACTTGTTATTCCCCCGGGGGAGGGGGGGGGGGGGGCATGTATTCTCTCCCTTTCTACCCCACAGATGGTACTTTGCGTCATTGGGTTTGCTTTCTTAAACCACATAGAGCCGTAGCAGCGATACAAGGGAAACCCTCACTGCATCGGCATTCCTTTGAGCAAGCCTCTCACACCACATCACATGGGCTGCACCAGGAGAAATGTTGACTTTTCACAGTCATTCTATTCAAGCATGACTGGGCTTGACCCAATAAGCAGAGGTCTTTTATATTTTCTGATTTTATATAACAACCTTTTCAGTCACGGCATTTGAGACACTCCAGAGGGTTTGATGCTATCCTGTACTTGTGGCAGGGGGGGGGATGAATGAAAGAGGAGTTTTATTCCTTTTTAGTCATCGCCTGAAGTCGTCAAAGAGTAATTTAAAGTCGACAAAAGAGCTAGTTTATACAATGCCCTGTAACAGACCCATTTTTGTGATTTTTAAGGGGGGATAGCAGGTCAACAGTGTATGCCGCGTAGTATTGTTGGAAAGCTGGAAACCTGCAGATTAATTTGAGATGCAGCTCAACGCTGTGTCGTATCGAATATGAGAGACATCGGAGAAAGAGGAACGGGGATGGGGAGGAAATGAGACTCCAGGCTCGCCCAGCAAGGGGAGATCGCTGACTGTCTTCTGTAGCCCCATGGCTCCATCGTGGGATCCCAGATCAAGCTGTATTTGGACCGCAGGACCGAGCGCAGGACTCCGGTGGGACAGGAGGAGCTGGATTCTGTATTCACATCAATGATGCTTGGCAAACATGATGCACTGATCCTGACATGATATTGAATATCGGGCCGATACTGACTGAAATAGCTAGATCGGGTATCAGTGATGATGGGGCCGGTCCATTCAATCCAACTCTTTATGTATATACAATACATTATAAACAGGATTTTTAATTCCTGAGTAATTTTTGACCAAATTGTGGCTCCATTAAGAAGATTTATATCTTTATTTGTGACATTCAAGCACATAAAATAATGATCCCAGTCTGAGGGTTAAATGCTGTACATAAACAAAACCATGATGAATGAGTACTTTTTAAAGAAATCTACTGAAACTTTGTGTTTTATGATTCACAAAAGCGTTGACACATGACATGCTGTCATGTGAGGTTTTAGGCTCGTCATGTGTAACCTCTAGTCCCACAACAGCATCTACACAGATATCACATAATGTTTTTATTCCCTCACATATCTGTTCATTAAGAGGATGAGTTGCTGCTTCTTTAGCCGTTTTTGATCTGGAAACTACCTGAAAGTCTAAAAGCAGGGATTTTTGTAGAAAGAAGGTTTCATTTTCACAGCCTGTGTTTGGCCTGTTGGGGAATACCTTCTGTTATACACGTTATCCTCATAAAATACATTAGCGTAACCACAGATGAACTGATTCATGGATTCTATTGCCTCCTTGCTTGATGGATGAGAAATGAGGCAAAAACGATGAATGATTCAAAAAGGAGGAGTTTTTTTTTTCCTCCCTCTTTTCTTTTTATCACGCTTGGCTTTACATAACAAAACTGAGTGCCGTCTATTTAAAGCTCCATCCTGCAACATTTGCGACTGAGGGGTGCAGCTGTGTCGGATTCAATTATTAATGAAGTTATGGCTTTTTTTTTTTTTTTTTTTTTCATCATTTGTCCCCTGTGTCACCAAACCCAGTGAATCATATGGTGTGAGAGAATGGGAGCGTTTTCCGTCCCATGGCAATGTTACTCACATGATGTCTTGTTCCAGTTAAATTGGAGTGTAAAAAAAAAAAAAAAGAATAGTTAGAGTGGTAATTTCCAAGATACATTGTCGGTGGTGACTAAATAGTGTTTCAGAGATACCAGTGCACTGCTATGATGTTTGATTTTCTTAAACAATTACTAAGCTACCACAGGAAGTACTAAAACTGCCATATTTTTGTGTGGAAATGCTTCAGACTCTTGCTTTAAGTTTGCTTAAGGACAACTTAAATTCTTTGCCCTGAAGCGCTCATGTCATCAATGGAGCTATTGACACAGGACAAGTGACCAAGCAAGTTGAAAGTGGAGGAAATAGAACAAAAGTGAAAAGAAGATACAGGAAGTTAAAATGGTCGAAATGATTTTGGTGGAATCTCAGATTGCAAAGTGCTGTGTTTCGACTGGTTGTTAATACATCCCAAAGAAGAATTAACCATTTTGCAACCGGACATTTCTGTGTTTACTTCCATCATGAAAGAGATGCAGAAGTCTACGTGTCTGAAATGTCTAGGAATTGCATTAAGGAGGATGGTATGAACAGTTTTAACTGCATCTGCTCATGGTTACAGTCAATAGGACATGGATGAAGTATAAGTCACAGTACTGGTTTGTTAGTTAATTTAATAAAAGAGCATCTAAGGGGCGAATGCTCCTTTAAATCTCCCTCTATAAATACTAACAAACCTCTAAGCCATTTTCTAATTTGTTCCGTCTCCCACAGCAGGAGGTGAGACTCTGTTGTGTTGCTTGTTTGTCTGCTTGTTTGCCGTCTGTGGCTGAAATCTGATAATCGGTCTGTGGGCCACAGCTGTTGGCCTACCTTCCTGCCACAGCTGCGCCGCGTATATCATCAAGGGCTATTAGCCGGCAGCGGATTAGCCCCGGGACTAGACTCTGCCCTGGCACTCTGATCCCTCTGCTCTACCCCAGATTTAGGCGAGGAAGAGTGGGTCACTGTTCACATCTGTCTGTGCCCCATCATCACGCAGATAGATGTTAAAATCTTCCCCCCATCTGCAGCCATTTTAATCTCTGATGGACACATTCAGCATCCTAGCAATGCAGCTACATTTACATGCCGATAGAAATTGTGTTTTATGTCTTGTACTTAGATTATTTTCATAATTAAATGGTCCTGCTGATTATTCTGTTAAGCGGGTCATGTGTCTTTTTAAAATAATACAGTTTATTAATTATTTTAGTCAGGATTATTATCACCACAGGTAGATATTGATCCCCACCCCAATTTTCCAGACTTTATTGGATGGATTCCCATGATATTTTAATGCAGACATTCGTGGTTCCCAGAGGATGATGTGGTGATCCTCTGACTTGTCCTTTAGCGCCACCAGAAGGGTCACATTTGTCTTCTTGACAGCTATTGGATGGATTGCCGTAGCATATGGCTAGCTTAGTACCATCAGCCTGTACGCATGGTCATTGTGAGCATGCTAGCTCAAAGCACCGCTGTGTCTCTAGCAGGCACCTCCTCCTCCTTTGTTCATCTTCTGCAGGTCTTTGTGTTTCTAGTCTATGAATATATGAGCGCCGCGGTAAGACGGTTGTCCTGGAGGGCTGCCCAGCAGAACCAGGAGAGTGTTGTCCTTTGACGACCGGCTGTCTTGTTGTGGCCTGAGGGGTAAACAGTGCATCTCTGTCTGTGAGCTTTGATGGTCTTTGGCCCTGAACCGTGTGTGTGTGTGTGTGTGTGTGTGTGTGTGTACAAACTGATACATCCTTTCAATGTTGAATATAGAACCTTTCACAGAACAGCCAAGTGCATTCAAGCCCGGAGGAAAGGCATGGACGGTCCTTCAAGACGACTTGTTTACATCTTTTCCGAATGCCATTTAATGTCAGTGAAAAGGGTTTCAGTCAGATGGAAATGTGCTTTAAGATCTGGTCAGCAAAGGCTTTTATCTGTTCCTCTGTGTGTGCAGTTGCTCAGAGTATCTGGACAGCCAAATGGCCGGTGGGAGTGGATGTACACCTGTGGTTTTGGAATAGCCGGTCTCTCACCCAGCAGAGTCCCATAAAGTGTGAAATTTGAGACTCGTCTGCAGAAAAAACTTTTAAGGAATGCTGTAAAGCACTCTGCAGAGTCTGCGACTTTGGTCAAGGACTTATGACCGAGCACTTGTGCAGGAAGGCGAGAAAAACTAATGTTACTTTAGATTGCGCATGTTTATCAAGGGAGCACATTCTTTGGCGTCGTGCCCTGTAGATTTACAACGCGGGCGGCCGGTTGGTAGAAAGCGTCGAGTTGGCAGGCTTATCAGCTGATCAATACCAAGTGAAAGGTTTGAGATGAAAGCTCGGAGGAGTTTATTTTAGGTTTTCTTTGCTCACCCTACATGGCACTGGTTTGTTACAGTGCCGCAGCTCTATAGTGGAGTATTGTAGTACCATGTTATAAATGACCAATATTCAAACACTCAAAGTATTTAAACGTGACTCATATAATGAGCCAGAGTTTCTCACATTGTTTATCACTTGTTACTGATTAAACAATAACTTAACAAACAGAAAAATCTCACTCTGCAGTTTAAGGCTACAAACATGATCATTTTCATTAGCAATAAATCCCTCCATCATTTACTGAATTTATTTTTTGGTCCATAAATTGTCAGAAAATAGTAAAAAAACACAAAAAAACTGTGTTTTCTGTGTCATAATGTAATCGGGGATTCCTCAATGTCTGCTATAACTCATCAGGGCCTCACCCAAATTCCTGTGTCATGCTTGCCACCTGCTAATGAAAGTGAAGGGGGTTAACGACGAAGTGGACTGACATTTAAGGTGGACCAACTATTCTCATTCAGATTCAGCCCAAGCCTTATAAAGAACAACACGGTTTTACAGGAGCAGTGTTGAATCAATCGACTCAGTTTGGCATCTTCGATATATATCCCGACCCTTCTGTCTGTTTTTCTCTGAAATAGCCCTTTTGCTTTCCAATTCATCTCATGATCATGTTACACAGTCAAAAGCTCCAGAAGAACAGCCACCAAGTGAACATTGTGGTCGAGAATGAGCTTTTTCTTCTTTCGAGTCGCGAATCCAAACGTCACACAATTGCGCAAACATGTGATGGTTTCATATCTTAAGTACCATCGTAGTATTTTAAACTAAATCTTTTGGAATTAATTAAGCAAAACTTGGACATTTTCTGTCACTTTATAATCCAAATATGTCAATTAGTTTAAGTGAGATAGGATGACCGTTGGTTGCAGCCCTATTTGGCCCTGTAATCATGATTTGTTATAGTTCCTTCATCCCTGACTAGAAAGTGATTTTGTCTGTTTAAACACTCACATTTTGTGTGAAAGAGGATGCTGGCTGTCATTTCTGAATCCCCAGCTGTGAGTTCCTCCCACTATTCTCCTGTTGAAGGCTGTTCATCGCAGCTGCTTCACATGAATAATGACTTCCTAAACACAATATAGATTAAAGTACGCTGCTTTGATGCGAGGTGAGGGCCGTCTAGTGCATCAGTGTGTGGGCGGGGTTGTGAAAAACATGCACATTGCTCAAAACAAGTGGTGGGTTTGATGGAGAACGAAAGATAGCAAAGCATCGCAGAGGAAAGCCGCCAAATGAAGTGTGGTTGCAACACTGCTGCATGTGAGATCTGCATAAAAGAGCCGGCATCCTTGCAGCTCTAAGAGTTGGCATCTCACTACAGGAAACGTAGAGCCGGATGCTAATAGTAGGACTAATAGCTGCAGTATATAATGGAGTATCTTGTATTGACTTCTCTTTCTGGCCAATTACATTAGCTGGCCAAGACCTGTGTAAAAGATACGAGGCAATTAGAGCAGATATCCCACATAAACTTGCAGTACCTTATTTTCTGGAGATGGGTAAAGCATCATGAATGGATGTTATTCTGTCAAAGTATCATTCGTATCACATGGCTGGCAGTGGAGAGCGGGGACTGTTGCATTTGTGGTTTTGGACACGCAAGTGCTAATGGGAGATTGCCACAAATGGGAATCGAGAGTTGGCTGCAAAAAGGCGATGCATCGACGAGCTGTGCTGCCGGAAAAAAAAAATCTCAACAAAAGAAGGCCGAGCTTTACAGGCAATGATGAAATAATGTTTGGACATATTGTTAAACCAGAGAATGGGTTCTCAGAGGGCCCGTGTACATGAAGCACCGAATGTGAAAAAACAAGCGATCCGATCGATATCACTGCAGCTGCTTCATTGTACTATTTGATTACCGATGTTTATCACTTCGCCGTTGCTGTTGTCGGCTGACTTCGTTGCTCCAGACTGAAATATCGCAACCAGCTGGAATCTGGTTCAGACATTCATGGTCCCCTCAGGATGAATTGTATTCCCTGCATGCTGATGTTAGCAGCGTAGAGCAGTAATCCTGACTAGTATTGATTCCTTCATCTCATATTATTGTCTTTTTCTAATGGCCTTAAAGAAAAAGCAAACATGAGTGCAACGGCTAAAAGGATGATGCAAGTTAAGCAGTTCCTTCCTTCTCCTCCTTGCCAAGTCTTTTTCCCACCAGAGTACTATGTATTTAAATACTAATGTGTCGTAATGAACTTATACATTAAACACTTCCCCTGTTATGCTGTGGAGAGTGGTCAGCAGAAATGTGCACTCATGTATAAGGTGTCATAAAGGGGCTAAACCATGTACAAACACTGTTTATTTTCTCAGTTTCATCCTTTTAGTCTTTTAGTGAGACCATCCTCCATGATAGACCAGTGAAGAAATGTGAGTAGGAGGACTGTGTTACAGTTTTCTGCATTGATTTGGACGTATCAGCATGTGGCCAAGTGGTTGTTGAGTTATTACTATTGATTCAGAACCTGCTGTTTAAATATAATATGCTTTTAGAGTGTGTGGAGTAAACAAAAAATGCAAAATTGCATGTTGATCGATGTTTAGGATCTCAAAAAGATGTAGTCTCGCTTGATCCTTCTCTTTTTATTAGCCATTTCAGTGGCATTACATCGGTCATGTGGTCATCCCGATACACCTCCTAACCAAAACCGAAACCACTGGCAGCGCTCGCTTTCAGTATCGTGTCTGTGTGTGAGTGAGTGAGTGAGGGAGTGATATACGGGCCATCTGACCTCCTCTTTTGGAAATGTTACATCCTTTCCTTTTTTCCTATTCCACTTGGAGAGCTGAAGGCCTCTCCGGCTGCCGGCCCAGAGAAAGGGATGTGCATTTGTTTCCTGCCAATGAAAGCAGCTCCCCACCCTTCCTGCTTGAGTCATGCCACATAGACTCAACAGACGGATGGACGGACGGACAGACAGACAGAATGACTTGACAGGACAACCTCTATGAACTCTTCATTCAAACACACTTAGAAGCCAGCTTTATCTCTGTCGTATACACAATTTGTTATAGTAGCTGTTGTGTAATTGTGAGCCAAAAAGGAAATGAGAATACTTTTAAAAAAGGAAGCAGAAATAAAACCTAAGATTGGTGTTGAAACAGGTCAGTCCCTTTCCATCAAAGTCACTGGAGATGCCAGTATCCTGTCTCTGGGGAAATCCTTTGATAGTTTAGCCGTTTCCTGTTTTCTTCTTCTAGGATATAATTAGCATATTAGCAATTCTAAAAAAGCCTAGTGTCCGATCATTGCTGGGTGAAATGTGCCACAGTGGCACAGTTTGAGTCCCAGTGTGCTGCTGACAAACAGAGAGCAGCTTCCCACAATCGCGACGGCGAAGAATGTTGAGCCGACGCGCGAGTCGGCCAGACCGCATCTCCTTGGTAACCCCAACGCCGATGCCATGCCAAATGCCGAGGTGGAGGAGAGGCACGAGGGAGCTGGGAAGGATGCGTTCAGGGAGGAAACGAGAAAGACGACTCAACGTGCCGTGAAAGTGTCGGAGAAGGAATCTGGCGAGTGGACAGTGGATCAAGAAAAAAACTTCCCCAGACCGCCGGAAAGCATGCTGTTTTTTTTATTTATTTCTCAGCTGTCAGCAGCGAGCAGTTGGTGTCATTAGACGGAGTGCTGCCGACCCAGAACAGGACACTGACGAGCCGGCCCGCTTCCTGCTTCCTGTCAAAGGACGGCTGCAGGGGAAACGGCAGGGCTGCTGAGGGAGGATAAGGCCTCGGGCAGGAAGCATGAAGCTGAGACGGCCTCCAGTCGGTCATGCCCACTCACTTCAACACTCAATTTCCCCCGAGGGTTTGACCTCCTGGGCCTGACTGCGTGTGTTTGTGTGGTTGTTTGGGAACCAGGAAGTCGGACCCATTAACCCCATTGGTCACACATGGGTCACACTTTAAGGGCTTGTTGGTCCTTTTGAGGGTTATTTCTGTTTTAACTATGAAAGTAGGACTGCAACTAACTCGCCTTTTGCAAGTTTCCAAGTCTAAGTTGACGTCTTCACATTCTTTCATTGGCGAAGATGGAAGCTTCAGATGGATTCACCCACTTATAAAATCTGTTCTCTTTCATTTTAAATCCCACGTTTCAGTTAACTTTTGCCAGTTTTTACAGAAAATTATGGAGTTTTTTCCCTCTCTCTGTAGCCCTAGTTTAATTTAATTATAGTTTGTTGTTGATGAAGTGGTTTGTGTCGCTGCCAACTGGATCCGTAGTGTGAAATGTGCTTAATTTCATAAATTAACAAGAAGAAATGCCTTTTCTATCTCCTGATCTTCAACGTAAGAACATATAAACTTTCAAGGGCATTTATTTCTGATCTCATGCTGCTTACAAATCTGTTCTTGCTGAGGAACCGTGCGCCGCCGCCGCCCTTCACCTCCTTTAAGCTGGCCCTTGGCCTCGTTGGCGTCGTCTCTGACAGACGTCTACTTAAAAGCATTCTGACACTGACATGTTGACTTCCACAGCACACGTATCTATGCAGGAACGCTTCTTCATACGTAGATATTTCTCAGTGGAATCACGCTGTGTATTTTATCCTTTGCTGCTTTCCTCGGCAGCGCATGTATCTGGTGGAGAGACGAGCGACCGCAGATGTTTTGGCATTGTCACACTTTTCTAAATCCCCCCCTGGGTTGAGTGGGAGCTTGCCATTGGCTCCCTGGCAGATAAAAACAATCCTTTGACTATATTCAGTAGTTGTCGGCCTTTTGGAGAGCAGCGTTTGGATGCATTCTTGCCCGTTGCCAAGGTTTTGCAAAGAATGTCTGCAAAGGCAGCGCTATTACATTGATTTCTCCCCCCACTCCCTTAAAAGCTGAGATATAATTGGTTTACTGCTTTAACAAACCCGCTCTTCAACTTCTATTATTCACATTTACCACAAAAATAGTGCTGGCCGTTGTGTAGATGTGTACCAGTTAACCCTCTAAGCATCTAATCTTGTTATCTAAATGGTAAAAAACATTAATTAAATCAGATTTTGCCATAGTAACGTATGGATGTATGGACAACCACATTTAAATTGGCTAAGAAAGTGAATCTGTGAAAGCTTGTTAATGTCACGACTGAAGATTTATTTAAGAACACACAGACAGAGTGGATTATGGGTGACCCTTTGGTGGCAGGCGGCATCACAGATTTACTTTGGAGGCGTTTAAATGCAGACCGACTCGAGCCCGAGAGACGAGGGCGGGGTTTGGTGCGCTGCGAAGAGCGCAGGAAACGCAGCTTGTTAGTGAACGTGTCAGCTGTTATGGGGATCTAATGTGTGACTTCTGCGGTATAAAGCAACGTGTCTGATCGTTTAGATGGAGACTGTCTGGAGTCGGTCACAAGGAAATTGATCTTGTGTGGAAATAAAGTCTGCAGATCTTTTCCTTTATTAAATGACTCTTTTTAGAATAGTGAAAATGAAAACTGTCTGTCACTGTAACCTCAAGCCCATGATTTGTTCAAACTAGAGCCTGGGTGATATTATCGGCCGATATTAGGAATTTTCTAAACTATCGGTATCGGCATTTATAATGGCCGATAAATGAATATTTTAAAAATAAAATAAAAAGGGACGAAACACCCTTATAGAACTTAGCAGAATTTGTCTCCAGTCTTGTTTGAAGTTATATTTTTTCTTTTAATACTGGTAACTTTGTGTTTGGTTGTTGTTGTTATTGTGTTTTTGTTCAAAGGACTTTAATTTTTATATCTAAAGTTTGTTTTTTTATACATTTTATTTATCAGAACTTTAATATATTTTGATGTTCCTCTGTTCCGTTGTGACAATAAAATAAACAAGTTTATTTAAAAAAAATGTTAAACTCATATTATTTTAGTGAAGACTCATAAATAACCACAAATAACTAATGTTAGGGAAATCTGTTAATGTTGTGTTGTTTCTGAAAAACATAAAAAAATATCGGCCGATATATCGGAATATCGGATTTTTAAATCAACAAACATTTGTATCGGTATCAGCCTTCAAAATCCTTCATCGGTCGGGCTCTAGTTCAAACGTTAAAACATATTCACTTTACAATGATAAAAAAACCTCATAAAATGCCCTCTGAGGATAACTCGGAGTGCTTCCCATAGGGAGGCGCCTCACTCATGTTATCCAAGAACAGGGGTCACCAGAAAAGTAACCTCAAGTTTTCATCTTTTAAGTATGTTTTCATACTGCTGGTAGATTTCCATTACAGTAATTATCAAGATAATGTCATACACAGAGACAATATTGGCAAAGATAATGGTCATATAAACGTTTCACATTCTGTTCGGCCAAACAGACAGAGGGCTGAATAATGAGGTAGTGTGGGGAGGAACTGGGCAGCAGTCTGTTCCCATGTGTGGGGGGATCAAAGGGCTCGGCCCTGGTAGAAAAGGGCCCCGCGGCGGCAAACTACTGCTGCCATAATTGGGGAAGAGCCATGTAAAACTGTCCAGGGGAGGCCAAGGACGGCTTAATTATGTTGTGAAATTTAATTAGCCCTCTGTTTTGTGTGCGTCTGCTCTTAACCGCCTGACCTTGAGATAATGGTGTTTTTGCTGGTGTTTATCATCTATTACAGGCAGAGTTATGGTTGCATTCGCTTTGGATGTGAAATGATTGTACTGTCAGAACAAATTACCGCCAACACTGGCTCACATTTTAAAATCACGTAGCGGCGATGGGTTATTCAGGTGTTTGTTTTGTTTGTGTCCTCTTTTTCGGAGCTTGACGAGGCTCCCAATTAACTCAAATGAAATGACAATAGATGTCGCACAGACAGACGGCGTTCAGTGTGATTTTATCTCATTGCTGAGGAAAGTCTGCAGGTCTCACAGCAAGAATAAACGCTCGACAACCGTATTGCTGCATTCTCCCTTCGTGAAGCATTTCAGGAGGGTCCTGTGGCATTTAGCTCCCATATTCCCCCAACAAATAAGCATCTTCCTTTCATTTCATCACCCTGTGATTACACATAGTAATCAGGGAAATACAGCAAATAACTGCTAGAAACTTAATCGCAGAGAAGGCGCTGTGTTGGAATACCTCTGGGATTTATTACTAGATAAAGAAATAAATCCAATGTTGTTGGACATGGAGTGATTATGAGCCAATTACATATTAAAGGGAGATATTTCTTCTTCTTTTTTATTTACTCATGGCAAGAAAACGGTACTGGAATGAATATGAAAGGCGACCAGTTGTTTGAAGATTATTGCAAGACAAGGAGGCTATAAAATCCAAAAGGCTTTAAAAAACAAGTTAATATTAATTAATTTAAATGTGTTTCAGGCCACAACTCGATCATACACCTTTAAATCTAGTTGATCTCGCCTCTGACGGGAAGTGAGCCATAATGAAGGCATATGATGAATTTACACGACAACTCATTTTCCCTCATGGGAAGCCGTTCTTTTTTTGGATTAATCAGCTCAAGGGTCACACCAGCATGGCTTTGTCTCAAATCCCTTTGCAGGCTTTTTCCTCTAAATATAGAGATGCATCATCGTTAAATGAGTAACCACCAGTTCTAGTCCAGCATCTTTTGAAGTGGTTCTCTGTTTGTGTTGGTCATTATTTTAACTCCCTGGTGCTTTGGATGCTGAAGGACGAATGTGTTAATCTTGCATGGAAGTGAGATAGATGGCTCCTGGCAACAATAGGTCAGCGGCAGTGTTTATTTTTCTTGCATTTAAAATGTTTCATTGTGAGGAATTATTGTAATAAATAGCATAACTGTTAAAAAATTGGATATCCTGCCTATTTATTTTGCTTATTAGAGAGCAGAAAGGCTGTTCTCCAGCAGTCAGCAGTGAAATAATGATTAATGCCACATTCAGGTCAAGCACTGTGTTGTGAGCACTCTAGATTTATGGGGTATGCATGCTTTGAATTACAGAGGAAATATTGTTGCCCCTATGCACTAAATTCTTCACGTTAAATCAAATATGATCTCTGCTGTTGATGTGGATGTTTGTTCTTCAGGGTTTTTTTTTAAAAGCATCCTCTCCTCCTCTTCCCTCAGGCGTTGGATCAGGACCGAACCTCCCTGCAGAAGGTGAAGAAGTCTGTGAAGGCCATCTACAATTCAGGACAAGGTGAGACTGGAGGTTTCTAAAATAAACACGCTCACAACCCTTTCCAAAAAGCACTATCCTCCAAAGAGAGCCCAGGATTCCTTAAATATCTTTAATAAAAAAAATAGGATTGATTGTTGTTTGTGTGTGTCTGGAACATTTGTGGGACAGATGGCGTTTTGTGTGTGTCTTCAAGCCGTTCCAGAAACCAACACCTGAGTTTTGCTCGTTGTGCTGTGACATGGATCCTCAGTAATTTTCCACTGAATACTTTTGAGAGGAGGCTACTCCCTCTAAATTGACAGTTTCAGATGTCTCTCCCACAAAAACGTTTGTTTGTTCTCTGCAGAAAAAAGGCAGTTTACCTTATCCCCATTGTGACTCTTTGGATGAGAAACTCCGAAAGTCTGAAAGCAACTGTAACAACTCTTAAGTCGATAGTCTCTGTATACTGTATGTGATCTAAAAATAGAAATAAGAATGGGATGTTTGTGCATCTTGCACATGTAATGAGTAGTTAGACTCAGGGCCATAGCTAGGACTTTAGAAACACAGAGGTCATGAATTCCTCGCCCACACAATCCTCCGAAAAACGAAATTCAGGTTGATTTAGCGACACCTGTGGTTACTGATGGTAACAGCAAGCACTCTTTGAACAGCAACTCTGCATCTGATCACTGTTTACAGGGCAGCCAAACAAACGTGCATATTTTTGATAAATAAGTCAAGTAAGGCACAGTTTAAAAGACCCGGAGAATCACACGTCTTGCTTTGTAGGTGACTCATTATAGTCACAATTTATAAACAGTCTCTGTGGAGCAGCTCAACCACGGGTTAAGGTCATGTGTGTTGTGTTGTTGTGTCCCACTGATGAAAGAAGAATTTTGCGTTGCAGGATCTGTTTCTGCCACATCTGTGTTATTATGAACGTCACCGGGAGATCTTAGAAGATTTATATAAGCCTGTTTGATCCCAGCGTTTTCATCTCGGTTGCCGTTGACAAAAAAATATTCATCACAGTATTTTTTCTTTATCCTCATCTCTCTCTCTCTTTTTTTTTTTTAAAGAATATTCTTTTTGTAAATGTATCTTCCAGCTGTGATAAGCTTACATTTTGGACATTTGTGTCAGAGTTGTCCGTGACCTCCGTAGAGGTCAACCAGACAAAAACAGCCACTATCTAACAAGATTACAAATCTGACCAGGCATGTAATGCCAGCTTTGGTACTCGACAGTTTTCAACATTCAGGCCTACGGGACACATTTTGCTTGCTCATGCAAAGTAGTCCTTTTATTGCCTTTTATATACCTATTCCTCCCTGTTCCCAACCCAGACCACGTCCAGAATGAAGAGAACTACGCTCAGGCTCTGGACAAATTTGGCAGCAACTTCATCAGCCGGGACAACCCTGACCTGGGAACGGCTTTCGTCAAGTTCTCCTCCCTCACCAAGGAGCTGTCTGCCCTGCTGAAGAACCTGGTGAGTGCAACACGCCAGCACTTCTAATGTCTTTAAAATGAATAGCCTGTCCTTCAAAGTGCACTGCATTCGTGCACCCGCTTGTCCTCGAGGATAGAAAGAGGAAAATTCTCCAAAGAGAGGTGATTTTTTCCTGCCTTCACTTCTATAAGTGGTTTAGGATTTGGGTTTAGGTTTAGGTCAAGAATTAGGATTAGCGTTCAGGTTGGCCATATAGGGAAGAAGTTATTTTGAATGGAGTCATTAAATAAATGCACTGATAGGTGGAAGTGCCCACATGTTCATCAATCTAGACACTCTTTAAAGTGCGTGAAATTTGCCGACGCGGCCGTACTCGTCATCACAGTCGGACAGGATAGCTGACTGCGGCTGTATCCGTCTCGGAGCTTTGTATTTTTTTCCCCCCCCCGTCAAGGCTCTTATCTGCCTGCCGTGGATTTCCCCTGACGTTTCTGTTGAATAATGTGTCCTGTTTGAATCCTCTGTGAGTGATTGTTGTTGGAAGAAGAGCCGGTCCCCGCTCTCTCGCTCTCTTCCTGTGTGGCTGACAGCGAGATTAGACTCCATAAATACACTTGGCAGCACCAGGAACAACTGTCTGAGTGTGTGTGTGTCCATAAACCTTCCCCGAATCACCCACCTGTTGGCGCTACCTGCATAGGGTAGAAAAGTTTTTATTTATCTCCTCTCATTTCCTCCCCTTGTGTCTCTTTTTCCCCCCTCTCTTGACTCTTATCTTTTCCACTGTGAGTATTTTATTGAGTTCTTTTAGAATTCAATAACGGCACCCTGAGGCCTGCTGGTATTTGTGTGCACCAAAATGAGAATTGATGAATAGCGCTTCTACTACATGTCCTACATGTTTTATCGGCTTAAATTTTACGGACAAATTTGGCCACGTTGCTGGCTCTTCATCATGTTTCCCAGTTGCTTGTATTCTTTTTGAGACTCCTACGCTGAAAGACACGGTGACTGCTTCCAGGATGGGCTGTTAGAGCACACCGGCAGCCGGCCAGTAGAGGATTGATTCTGACGTTGGCCATATGCAAGACGGGCACTTAAGAAGCACATTACCGCCCATTAAGCGTAGTTTTCTTGCTTGACCGCTGCTGTGTGTTGGTGTAGACTTGGCTAACAACAGGGACTTAAATGCTTAGTACTGTTGTAAATGACCTTGCTGATCCTCATGGTTAGAGCTGCTGAGCATAACTGTGGCAACCCGAGCTGTTGGCAACAAGCTTTAGCTAATTCTCCAATAGACTAACTTGCACTTTTGCTGTTGTGTTGCTGATTTCGTCAGTGTTTTTGCACTGCAGTGTAGGTTAATTAAAGGATAAGGCCGGTATTACTCTATTGCTTACAGGCAACGGATCCCATCAAAAGTATAAAAACCAACAATGTGTCCTATCTTTCAGAGTTGGTGGAGACCAAAATCAGAGCTTAAAGAGACATTTTTATTTGCTAGTTGACCATCAAATGAATGGTCATGTTGCTCTTTAGTTGCTGGATGTGTAAACAGTTTTCCAGAACAATTTTTATGAGTTGATAATATGTCAGTGTTGTGTTTACGGCTTGTGCTAAACACACATTGAGTGCCATCTTGATTATTTCGTGCAGCAGGGTGGTTTATATGGAAACCACTTTCTATACAGTACCAGTGTTCATTATTATGCAGGAAATGTCACCCTCTGTAAGGACGTGGATCTCTGATGTCGTTTTAATAGTTTTATTTGACAACAATAGCACCAAGTAATGAGTTTTATCAACGGTCAGCGACACAGACATACTTGTTTGTCAGTTTGGCCTCGTCTTTGTTCAGCCGTTACACTTAGTCATCATATGTTTCCTCGTGACAACAGCTTCATTATAACCCCATGTGTGTCCTCCCGTAGCTCCAGAGCCTCAGCCACAATGTGATCTTCACTCTGGACTCGCTGCTGAAGGGCGATTTGAAAGGCGTGAAAGGGGTAAGATTTACTGTTAAACATATTTTTTTTCTATCTCTTGACTGCAGAGCTTAGCAGCAGGACAGGGAAAATACATGCATCATCAGCACAGTGTTCTAATGACCTCTGTATGTTGA
Organism: Chelidonichthys spinosus; assembly: GCA_029853015.1. Lineage (NCBI taxonomy): Eukaryota > Metazoa > Chordata > Actinopteri > Perciformes > Triglidae > Chelidonichthys > Chelidonichthys spinosus. The sequence goes on from CM056837.1 coordinate 16,365,960, forward strand.
GTGTAAGCCAGAAGGGACCAGAGAGACGAGGGGGGAAAGCTCTCTGTTTAAACGCTCACACTGTAAATCTTGCAGAAGTAAACACTGCCTTCGTGTTGCACTGGAGGCGGGTGGCGAGTAACTGGGTCATGAACCAATGATGTTCGGGGCTACAAGGAGGGGCGTTGTTGCGCGCCGTCCAGGGCATAAATCGTGAGCGGCGTGAGGCGTTTGTTGGAACTCTGGTTGCGATCCAACTCTGCCGACCCCACGGTGACCTCTTTGTAGTTTGCTGACGCTTGTCCCCCCATGTGTTTCTGCAGGATATAAAGAAGCCCTTCGACAAAGCATGGAAGGACTACGAGGCCAAGTTGTAAGTGGTTAATTAAAGTGTGCTGGCGTAATTCCCGCTCATTTGCACCATCTAGCTCATTACTGAGTACTGAATAATGGATCAAACACTGTTGATAATGTGTTTGTAAGATGTTACAAACCTACATGCGTGATGTAAAAACTTGCCCTCTCCTCTGTGCCAGTACAAAGATTGAGAAGGAAAAGCGAGAGCACGCCAAGCAACACGGGATGATCCGCACGGAGATCACCGGGGCCGAGATCGCCGAGGAGATGGAGAAGGAGCGGCGTCTCTTCCAGCTCCAGATGTGCGAGGTAGGTCGTAAAGTGGAGCTACGATACAGGACATTTTTGGATTTACTTCGCAGCAGTAAACGGGCATCAGTGCGGTCCAGCAGTTAGCGAGGTCAAAGGTTAAATCCCCACAACGCAGCATTGTGTGCTGTCCAAACATCCTCTTTTATGCTGCTGTCTCATTAAAAATCACAAAATGACCTCTAAGTTATGTTCGGTTGTGGGCAGACAACCTCAGCAGCTTAATATAATGTCTTTTTGATGTCTTCTAATGTCTTAAACCTGCTTACAGCGATTAGTTGTCAACTATTAAATTATTCGCCAACTACTTTGATAATCGATAAATTGGTTGGAGTACTTTTTTTTTTTTAAAGAAAAATAATGATCTGATTCCAGCTTCTTAAATCTTAAATGTTAATATTTTCTTGTTCCTTTTAAACCTCTATTACAATTAACTGAATATCTTTGATATTTGATATTCGATTTCCGATGGAGAAAGTAATTAATTAACAGATGAATTGAAAGTGAAAGTGAAAATGAAAGTTAGCGTTATTTGCAGAACCTCTGACTATACTGTACATTCAGGCGCACATTTCTAGTAGATTACTTTTCTTTTTTCTTCTTATGATTCTGGCATTTTTAGATGTTGTTAGATGATCAAGATGGAGGTGGACTTTCGTCATGATAACCTGCCTGATTTGTGAAATGCTATCATTTTAGTTTCTGATGAGCCTTCAAATTGTGTCTGTCACCCAAACTTGACCTTCCTGGTTCGTATTTCATCTTCCGTAGCAACAGTAACCCACCAACGCAGCGCTATTTTTGGTAGGAACACCCACTTATTAAAATCCTATATGTAAAGTCTTCTTTGCCAGCTTCTTTTAAAGGAGGTTTTAAGCCTGGGATGACTTTTCCTCTCGGATGATTTGAATAATTTATCTTCAACACTTGTGCAGTTTCACATGTAGGGATGGCAGCAGCCCCAAAAGCATTCATGAAGCTGTGTACATACCTTGATTGTATATCATTGATATGATTAAGAAAAGCTGTGACACCCTTTGAGTCGTCTTTAGTATTAACGCTCAAAGACGAGTACTTTAAAGAAACGCGACGGCTAGAATGAAGTGTAAAACAAACGTGAGGTCTTTATGTGCCCGAGAGAAACAGAACAAACTGTTAGAGCTCACTCCGCTCTGCCAAAAACCTCTCTAGTGGTGGGTGGTGACGCCTACGCCTCGTTCACTGTTTTATCCTGTTAGGATTTTTTACTCAAATTACATAATGGTCCGATGGATGTTGCACTGCTGTTGGTTGTGTGAATTATTCACTACAGAACTTGCTGCAGTCCTTTAGTACGCTGCAATGCCGACCCGTACAGTGACTCATAGACGTTTCCTTCCTCCACATTCCCCACCTGTGTTCACCTTCTCATTCGGCTACAGACCCGGTGGTGATTAAAGGCAGGTTGTAATGTACAGGGATTGTTTTCTGGAACATGAAACCAGGGGGAGCAGATGAGAATTCAACAGATGGGAACGACACTGAAGCAGCTCTGTGAGGCTGTACTTGAAGAACAGTGGTTTGAGCTGAATGCTACCATGCTCATACTGACAATGCTAAAATGCTGATGTTAAGCAGGTATAATGTTGTCGTCATCTTGATAATAACTCTGAATTGTCAGACTATGAATCTTCTGAACTGCTCAGATTTTGGTAGTCAAAGGTCATTGTTCAAGGATTCATATGCTACAATTTCACACACATGTCTTATAGGATAATAAGATGAAGCGATGATATTTTGGGATTTTAGATGGATGCAAACTGCAACTTGATTGGTTGGCAGGAAGCATACAACCACTAGGCGAGAAATCTAGTTTTTCCAAGTTTGAACATGAACTTTTGGATCTTTATATCACTGTATTATCCATTTGTGCAGCCCGCCTCCAGTTGCTTGTTGGAGCCAAAAAACCGAGTTGTAGCTCCCACGTTGTATTAGCACTGGCTTCCTCTTTCATTGGCTGACTAAGTCGTGCTTCTCCGCGTTTACAGAGCTTTGCTTTCTGGCTTACAGTACGGTGCTAATTTGTAGAGTCTCCATAGGACTGCAGTCGTCCTCTGCACAGTCCCCTGTTGGTACGTCCACGGTAAAAAAACAGACACAAAAGGCCTTTGTGGTTTTGGTCAGTTGTTACTGAACCAGCCTCAGTGTAAACAGTAGTTAGATGACTCTGCGGTTTGAGGAGTTCACCCTGAAATAGCATTAAAGGGTCTCTATTATGAGATCACACTTGTTTCTATACATATGATGTGATAGATTCAGGCCAAGCAAAGGTTGTGTTCAGGCCAGACGTAAAGCCAGATATCCCACCAGCTGCTATAGTCATTGCTGTTGATTGGAATTTGTGGGGTCACAGGGGTTTAAACCGTCATCGTCTTACCTTAGTATTGTGCCATGTGACACACACACTGAGACAAGATAAATAAGTCAACAGTAGGAGATTTTGCTACTGTTTCATGCTTCTATCCCTTTTAATGTTTAATGAATTTGCCTCTCATAGTCATCAATATGCTTAATGGTAATATTGGATTTTTGTCCGGGATGAATTGTTAATGGAAATAGTTGCTGCATACTGCAATGTAGAAATGACATACACTGTTCTTTTTTTTTATGATTTAATCTATATCTCTTATTGAATATCTCCTGTCACGTGACACGTTTGTTTAATCTGACCTAGTTTTGTGTTGTATAACTGACATAGCGGTGTGATTTATCTGTATTTTTAAGCTCGGTGTACATCTTTCAATAAAAAAAAAACAAAAAAAAAGGAGGCTGAATAATCACAAACAGCAGTGACTTTCTAAAATCAACAGTCATCACGGCTGGAGATACCAGCGTCGCCGCTGCCGTTGATGTGTGGGACAGTTGCTGCAGTCAGTGGTACAATCTGTTCATCCCACTTAACCTCATTTCTCTGTGTGTGCGTGCACTCTCTCGCTCTCTCGCTCTCTCGCTCTCACGTTCCCCCCCCCCCCTTCCTCGCTCCATGTTACTCAATCACCAGATTACAGGAACGCTCTCACTCTCTCACCCTTTTTCATTCCTACGCTACGCCACTGAAGGAGTGCGGGGGAAAAAGGCAGGGCTCAGCCCGGCCCGCATTATGCGGTGTTCTAGACAACGGCAGCCTCGCCGCTCATTCACACAAAAGAGTGCAAACACGCACATGCGACGGCGCTCTCCGAAAAACACTGAACCCACACAGGGGCTCAGACAAAATGTGGATAATCTCCCGTCCAACAGGCGCTGTCAGGCAGACAAAGGGACAACACAAGCATGCGCACACACATATATACGGACATACACATGCACTCATGCGTACGCAAACACGCATACATCCACGCACGCTATTTAAGGAACAAACTATCTTGGCGTCAAAAGCTTCAGAAAGCTTTTGTGCAATAGATTAAATTTTGAGTTGAAAACCGTCTTTAGCTGTGACTCTTTGTAAATCTCTGTGGATTGGCGTGCTGCAGGATTAGCTCAGATTAGGATCGTTCTTTATTGGTTTTGTTTGGTGGGAGTCCTGTCTGAAGAATCCTCGTTTGTTTTGAATCCCTCAGACAGCCAGTCTGAGCGTACAGTCCACAAAACACTTTCTCTGGAGGATATTTGTAATATTTGTCATCATCCTTTTAGAAAATGTATTCAGATGAAGGCAGACGAGATGGTTTTCTTTTGTGCTGCAAGTGTGTTTACCAGACCGGTCTCCCACTCCCACAGTGTCAAGGCAGTCTTGGCTCCGACATCAAAGCCTTCATAAAGCACTCGGATGCGATTAACAAAAGTGTCTACGGCGAAGCATGCCACATTTCACCTCATTAAACCCCCAAAAAACATCCTTTAAACGCACTCTGATTTTCAACTCCTGGCTGAACTCTGCACTTCTCTTTGCTTTGCAGTACCTGATCAAAGTAAATGAAATCAAGACCAAGAAAGGAGTGGACCTCCTTCAGAACCTGATTAAGTATTACCACGCACAGTGCAAGTAAGTGCCACCTTAATCCTCCTGAACCCGAATGTGTGAAGCTCCCCTTTTCAAAACACGGCTAAGAAAATGGTTGCATCTGTCTCCTCCTTTGCAGCTCTTGATGGCAATTTTTTCATTTTTATCTCATATATATATATATATATATATATATATATATATATATATATATCATACAGATATGTTCTGACAGCTGTGGGGTTTGGTGGGTAAATGAGTGGGCGTTGTCCGTGCCAGAACCACAGCTCACAGACAGAATGACACATTTTCTCTCAGCGTTGCTTGGTTCCTGTCACAAAACAAAACACTCTCCCCGTTTAATCTGTTCAACCTGGCCGTTGGCGGATCAAAACGCCAGTGGTGATGGATTAGAAGCATAAAAGCAATCGATGGAGGGTAGGATTGTTTCGGAGCCGGAAAGAAGAAAACCATTTCTTTCTTCTTTTTTTTCCCATTTGAACCACTTCATTCAACATATTAAGGAGGCAATTAAAGGGAAATAAAGTATGAATAAGGTTGAGTATGTAGTGCCGTCCAACTGTACAGTATGTGAAGTTTGTAAATGCAAGAAATTCCTGAATCTATACTAGATTAGCAATCATTTCTTAGACGTTAATGAACATACTTTAGCACCCCAAAATGCATTGCAGCTCTTCAGACTGTCTGCAGTCCGCCAGTAAGTTAAAATGCTCAGATGTACCATAGAAAACAGATTTAACACAAATATATTTAGTCATTTTCATTTGGAAAATAAACAGCTGCAGGGTTAACCAGATGTTGCAGTTTGCTACAGCGACTTCAGAGATTTCTATTGGATTTCTTTCTCTGGGTAAAATGTTATCATTATGACTAACAATGGTCTGCATACCAGGATGTTCTATTAGATAAAAGGTCAAAGTAATGGTAAACACATTTATAACTATATAGTTCAGCAAAAAGTCAACTGAAAGTATACATTCTGCAAGGTCTTCAGTTCTTGTGGGAGAGCTGGATGGAGTGGGAGGAGAGATGTGGGATCCCGGATGGACGGATTAAAAGAAAACAAGCCGAGGAGAGATGTGACCGAGGAAGTAATGAGGAAGCGAGAGGTGGAGTTGTGGAGGAGGAGGAGAGAAGGAGGGTCATTAGCCATGATTTGCGGCTGCGGCGCCGCATCGAGGTGTGCAACGCTGACAGACCCGTGATGGATTTCAGGATGTGCTAAGCGCCTCTGCAAATCTGCTGTGGACACAGCCAGCCAGGATTTCTGTGCCAAGAGCGAAAGGCGCCAGAAGGAGCCGAGCTATACATTAAACATAAACTGCACCAGTCTCCCTCTCCCCGTGTGACCTTCATAGTGGCCAAAAGCAGCACGGTGCAACACCTGACATCTGCAAACTAGTAATATGCAATAAAGGGCCACCTTGTCTCTCTTATTTCTTCCAGTGAATGTTGATGTCGGGGAGATTCACGCGTACTGTACCTTTTTTATTTGTTCTCCAGTTTCTTCCAAGATGGCTTGAAGACAGCAGATAAGCTGAAGCAGTACATCGAGAAGCTGGCAGCTGATCTGTACAATGTAAACACATCTTTACTCCTTCTCTCGTGTTGTGTCTGTGGTTTTCTTGATATTCTTTCTGAATGAACTCAATAACATTGATTTGACGAGAAACATCCCAACTCAAGGATGTCATAAAAACTCAAATTTAGCACAAATTTTGTTGAATTCGATGCGCCTACACTACACTGATTGCTGCTCACCACCGTTTGTTATTGACAGTGCTGCTGTGCTTTCCCCTGAAGCAGCAGTTTTATCAGCATATAATGCGCCTGGAGGTATTATTCTAAGGGAAAGCAGCACATCTGCAGCAACTGTCATGATTCAGAATCTCCCGGAAACTAGTAAACCTCACATATCCAAAGATGGTAACGCCTGAAAGTCAGACAGAAGATCCTCACACTCAAAATAATCTGACACTTAGGAGCTACCAGTACAGTGTGTGGATCTCCTGCTCTTTTTTGTTTTTTTATCCAACACCTTAAACAGTTTTTGAGATGTTATTTCACTGAGCGTGAAAAAGTATATTTCAAAGTAATAGGAACTGTGTAGATGTATTTTATAATGGTTTATTTTCAGTCTTGATATTAAGATGATGGGTTTTTATCTGTGCGGTGAGTGGCTCCGCTTAAACACAGCTGTTGATCCATCGGTTCTGCCGCAGCATCTCTTCCTCACTCTGCGTTTGTTCTCCTCAGATCAAACAAACTCAGGACGAGGAGAAGAAGCAGCTGACTGCCCTGCGGGATCTGATCAAGTCCTCCCTCCAGCTGGACCAGAAGGAGGTAGGCAGGCCACGTGCTGAGACGCCGGCCGGCCCACGTGCCGACATATAGGGGCTGAACACGTCTGAATCACTCTTACCAGCCGCGTTGAGCCCGTGTGCCACACATGTATGTTGTTACAAAGCACACACCTCCTCTCACTCTGGCCACTACCAGGTTTGGAGCTTGTCTCCTGCAGCACAGAGCGAGTGCCCAGTGCTGTACCATGCTGGTAGCCAGTGTGTAGTCGGCTTTGCTGGTGACCAGTGTTGTGCCTCACTGGCTGCTCAGTGGAGAGCCACTCACTGCCCCGACTTAACGCACCCATCCCACTCTTAAAACCCACAAATTTACTTATAAACATAGTTCGACACTGTATGTGTTTTTTTCACACGTTCACTCCTTCCTGCATGACACCATCCAAACAGTCTTTCACTTTTAATTCACGCTTCCTGTGGCTTCTTCTTGTTAATGGCACACACACACACGGTAAGCACCACACTTAGAGAGTTAAACAGCACAGGATTGTGGTTTTGAACAGCACCCGGGCAGTCGGGCACACTACCTTCACACCCGCCGCCTTCACTTGAGCTGGATCTTTCACACCTCTCTCCTCTATCTCCCCCCCTCTTCTGCCTTCTGCTTGTCTGGAATCAAGTCTAGAAGAGTAAGTGCTGGTTGCATGTTGAGCATGCTGGCATCTGTCTGTTCTGCTTGACAGTAGAGTGGTTTGGCCTTTTAGAGGCTTCGCCGCATGCCCTTTATAGGTTTCATTTCCCTGTTAGCACTTTGGTTGTGAGGAGAGATGCTGTACGTGGAGGTTGAGTTTGTGGTGTGTGTGTGTGTGTGTGTGTGTGTGTTGCATGTCCTTCAGCAGCTTCTCTGTACACCCCCCGCGTGTTAAACTTTGGTATTTTGTGTTTGTGCACGTATTGTGTGGACTCGCACAGGACTCGCAGAGTAAACAGGGTGGCTACAGCATGCACCAGCTGCAGGGAAACAAGGAGTTTGGCAGCGAGAAGAAAGGCTACCTGCTGAAGAAGAGTGACGGGTAAGCTGCGAACACGGCCATTACTTCAACACGCCGTAGAGTGCCATTCATGTTGCATTAAAATTCAAAGTGCACGCAGAAGACAGAGACATAAGTAATATCCTAATGCTCCCCCCTCCCCCTCCTCCTCCTCCTTCACAGATTGAGGAAGGTGTGGCAGAGGAGGCAGTGCTCAGTGAAGGGGGGCATGCTCACCATCTCTCATGCCACAGTGAGTACAAGACAATTGAGCACACACACACACACACACACACACGGATCAAAGGGAGAACATCATGCGGGGAGGAGGTTGTGTTGGTCTTCCTCAATCTGGAGGCTGGCAGAGTGGAATTGACATAGATGGGTTGTCATGGCAACCCGGTCTCCCCTTCCCCGTTGCCCCTCCCCACCCCCCCCCTCTGCCTGCTGCGCCTCGGTGACTCATCCGAGAGCGAGTGTGAGCGTACTGTATACGCTGGCACGTCTGTGGGGTCGTCTCTCTCCGCTCTTGTGCAGCCGCAGTAGCTGCCGCCGTGCAGGGCGATGCTTTCTTTCCTGCGTCGACGGCAGGAAGCCAACAAACGTCTGATTTCATTTCAGCCACAGAGAAAAAAAACAACAACAACTACTTCATTTAGATTGAGGAATTAGGCGTTTGTTTTTTGATGGGACAAACATCTGCCTCATGTTGAAGGTCGTCTGGTTGATAACCAGCTATAGTGCTATAAATCTTATTCAAACTAAGATTACTTGATTTAGATCATTTATATCAAGAAGCAGGCTAAGTTTGTGATAGCTGCTTGATACTTGGACTATAGTAAACAGGCTGGGTTGCTTACATGAATACATAAACCCACAAAATAAACAGTGGTTAAATAACACTTAAATCTATCCAAATGATAGTCAAACACTTATTTTTAACCAGATCCCTTAAGATTATTCGCTGACCATATCTGACTGTGAAGGATGTGACTTTTCCCTTCATGAAGAGATTTTGGTTTTTGGTTTTCTTTTCATTAACGTTTGTGTTATAGATGGAAAATCAGCATTTTGTGTACTCAAGAGATCCTAATTCAAAGCAAAGAAGCCTGTTTTACATCTTAGATTTAGCATTTAGCCACATGAGCAGCATGGCTCTTGTTGTCTAGTCATAGCCTGTTTATTGAATCGGCCCTTTTATTTCATGTGATACCAATTCAGAATGTTGGTCTCTTCCTGTTTGATCACAGATAGTCTTTATTCATGTTAACGTTGAAGGTCCAGGACAGTTTTAGTAACTCTGAGTTGAGTTGAGGAGATGATCTGGTGATGTAGGATGAGCTCCATCGATGTATAATGATTGCGTAACCGGGAGCTTCTGCATTTCAGTGGTCACAGGGTGTGGCGATTTGGACCTCGTCACTGCAGCTGCTTCAAAAATGATAGCATTCTTTATATCTACTACAGGGAAGTGGTTGTCTCAGATATGATATCAGAGTTTCCTTTTTGTTCCGTTGAGCGATGGAGGGACTAATTCTTCAACCTGTCCGTCTGCCTTTCGTAGTCATATGAGAGCTTGTAATCATTTCTCCGTGTCTGGAGGCGGTTCACCACCGCTCCGAGTTCTTGTTTTCTTCCAGTCCTTGTGGCAGCTGAACTCTAGGTGACTCTAGTTGACGTGGCGTGTTGCCAGCAGGCCAGCCGAGCTGCACAGCTCATCACAGCCTGTTAGCATTTCATTAGCACGTGCCCTGGCCCCTACTAGGCCCGGTCACTGGCAGGAGACAATGATCAGTACACATGTGCCAACTGGGCCTATTATTACAGTGGAGAGCCCGGCCAACGCAGACGAGTTTCTAAATGTGGACAAGGGAGTTCTTCTGTGACTCTGTTGCTTTCCATTATGGGAATATTCAAATTCCTGGGGTATGAATTTGGATCACAGCAGTCGTGGTAAATAATTGATAGCAAAATTTACAGTAATTTTCTCAATTGATTAATCATGTTAAACTTCTATCATGCAAAAAATGTTGGTTCTTTTCTGTTTTGTTTTGTTATTATTAACGGAATAATTTGGTGTTTGGACGTAGCTAATTAAAATGCCAAACATTTGATGATTCCAGCGTATTAAATTAGAGTATTTGCTGTTTTTTTATTGTAAAAAAAAATGTTTTAAATTGATTCTCTTTTTACTATTTTTATTATGACATTTGATGATTGAAACAACATCAACTACATACAGACCCCCTTGTGTGTAAGATAGAGATTTGTTGTGATTGTATACTTCTGGGCTGATTGTTTGATGTGTTGTCCACAGTCCAACAGGCAGCCGGTCAAACTCAACCTGCTCACCTGCCAGGTCAAGCCGTGTGCCGAGGACAGGAAGTGCTTTGATCTCATTTCCCGTAAGTTCCTCTACAGGCCAGAACAGCTGAGTTATCTCCATGTGAGACAGCTGGGGAATGCTCGCCTTTTATAAACATCAAGGAAAACCAATCTGTGGAAGTCTCACAGACTATTTTTAGACCGCGTGTCCCAACAGGTGCCACATAGAGCCGCGATATATTTGAGTAATTCACTGTGTGCTTCTAATATTATAAAATGCAAGATAAGAACTGAGCTTAACCTCATTGTTTCTGTATTCAACAGATAACCGGACATATCATTTCCAAGCTGAGGATGAGCAAGAGTTTGTCATGTGAGTACTTCAGATTATAAAAAACAATACAAAGTTTCACCCGTATTAAGTGAATGAGATCACAAACCTTCACCCAATGGTTTTTATTAATGGGCTCGGTGAGCAGCTCTCATTTCCTTGAAGACAGAAAGTTACAGAGAGACTGTTGAGAGTGGGTGGCAGCGTGTATAGCAGTCATTCATGTTGCTGCAAACTCGTACTGTTGTTCCCCATGCTGTCACACACACATGCACGTCCGCCGGCAGTCACAAACACGTGTACAGACACATATTACTAGAATTGTAGTAATACAGCTAATATAGAATTCAATTATCACACAGCAGCGTTAAGTTTCATAAAGACATGCTCAAATTTGATTTGGTTTTAAAGCAAACTTTTTTATGGTATCTGCAAATTAAAAGTAGAATCATGTTAAATATACATACAATGCATTTTTATAAAAAAATATATTTTTGTTTTTGTTTTTTTGTCTGTTTTATATTTAATTATCTTAAGAAAAATCATCATCGTGATACAAACATCCTGTGAATGCCATATTGGCAAATTTGTATAGTGCATACCCACTTTTTGAGCCACCGTTTAAAGCATATATCAGATGTAGGTCACTGAGGTAAGAAATCTATTATTCATAATAAGTTGTTTCATGCTGGTGCCTTGCATCTATTTATTTCTTGTGTTGAAAACAAACGCTGGGGTAAAAAATCCAGATTCTTTTAAGATCAACAGATAAACATTTTAAAAGATGTTAATATTGACATTTCTTTACAGCTGGATAAACACAGTTATGTTTGTTCTTTCTTTAAATTTAAAAAAACATCAAGCATGTAAAAAATAGTCTCAAGGCATTTAAATGTTAAAAAAAAAAACGAAAAACTTCTTGAGCTGTCTAGACTCAAAACTCTTGAAACACACTCGGGGCTTGCATGTTTGCGATGCTTTGCTGTGGTTGAACTCTCCGTATCCATGTACTTGTCGTCCTTTGGGATCCGGCTTGCTTCTCCTCACAGCCGCTTCAGTCACGCACTTCCAACTGCAGCAGCGTGAGCCTCTTCTTGGGATTTTCCATGAAATATTTAGTATTCCGCAGGGCATCCTGCTTTGTGCAATCACGCTCCACCTCAATTAAGCTAGGAGCATATTACGCATGGCACAAGTAAACACACAAACACTCTGACTTGGCATCTGTCCACCTACGCATCTGTGGATTAAAATATCCTGGCTTTTTCACATAAATCTAACAGGACGTTTAACGGTCTTTGCAGACAGATTCAGGTGACAATGACAGGAGGCCACGTTGGAAACGACTGTTTGTGTGTCTTCACCCTTTTCTAAGTAAAAAATGATGCAAGCACAAGATGACTGTTGTTTTTACAATCAATCCAAAATGAGGATGTTTTCAGACACAGTCGTCACTTATAGTCGGTCGTAGAAATATGTTCACCATTCATATGTTTTGCTGCTTGAGTCTATTGGGATATCTGGTGCCAGAAATAACAAATAATTGTGAGGATTTTTCTCCATTTTGCATCATCGTTAACTGAATGTCTTTGCTTTAGTTGGTTAGTTTGACAAAACAAGCAATTTGAAGATGTCAGCTAGAGTTTTAAGTCATTTTTATTGCTGTTTGTCACAACTTTCTGACATTTTATACACTCAACAATTAACTGAACTGAAAAAAGAATCATCCCAGTAACTCTTCAACACATTCTAAATAAAACTTGTTATTATGTATAGCACCAGTAATGTTGTGTTCCCTGGTGCAGCTGGATCTCGGTGCTGACCAACAGTAAGGAGGAGGCCTTGAACATGGCGTTTCGTGGCGAGCAGAGCAGCGGCGGCGAGGACGGTTTGGAGGATCTGACTAAAGCCATCATAGAAGACGTGCTGCGCATGCCGGGCAACGAAGTCTGCTGCGACTGTGGAGCTGCAGGTGTGTACTGCTGCTGTTTGTGTGTCCAGAGAGGCTGCATATATATACACCGCCTCGTCTTGTTTTGCGCTTAGTCAACCCCTCACCTTGTTACAGGAGAAGACAAGCACCTTCCATTCAGCACTTTCTGTTTTCACCGAGGGCAAATGTTTTATTTAAAGCTGCATGCCGATCTTGATTTCTTTGCAATGTCACAGCTGGCCTGGACTCGGTGTCCTTCATTCAGTCGGTAACGGAACGAGCTGCAGCCTTCAACAAACGTGTGTGTGTGTGTGTGTGCGCGTGTGTGTGCGTGCATGAGCATTGTTAGCATTCAGGATACAACCCGATCCTGATCCTCCCCCCACATTAGGAAGCAAGGACTCAGCACTCAGGAGTTGTGTAGACATTCAGGCCCTCTTAATGCACACACACACACACACATCTACACGCACGCACACACACACAAAAACACACACAAAACAGCTCACCGAGCGAGAGACGAGAGGATTTTCTGCTCTGGGGGTAAAAAACCCGAAACATTTCTATGCTTTGAGAAACAACATCATTACATCACGTTGTTGCATTAGTCACACTCTGTCGACCGCTGCAGACTGCAGAGAGGGGAGTCTATTTGTCATATCTATATACTCGCATGGCTTAAGTATTACCACATGATCCAGACGTGGGTTGAAGCTTGATTCTTGATGAAATGCTCTGACAGGGTTTTCTTTTTCTCAGCGCATAAATTACCAACACTTCACTGTCGAAAGGTCATTGCAATGACTTTGAAAGGTCATCTCTTGCTTCCCTCTGATCTGATTGGAAAGAGGACAGCTCCATCTCATTGGATATTCTCCCAGGATCTCCCTTTCTCTATATATATATGACACAGCTTTGCAGCTTTCACATTAAGCAGCTATAGAGGTCACCGTGCAGCAGCTCATCGTGCCTAGCATGCCCTCTGTGACCAATCGCCAGCTTGCATCTGTTCATTATGTTGTGAATATGTGCTCGCCCGCCTTCTGCCTGTGTTTCTGTTGTATGACTCATTGGTTTTTCTGCTGCTGCCTCCGACGTTTCCACCGGCGTCTGCCCGGTGTTGGCTTGTCAGATCCAGACAGAACAACATCCCCGGCCTCTCTGCATCAGCGAACCGACACAGCTACGTTGTTTAAATCTCCCAGATTGGATCAAAACATCAGGCAGCGACGCCGATTTAAAGGGTGCTACATCACCCGTTAGCTTAGCGCAGTAGGTTACACAATGGACTCCAGTATGACGCTGTCTGTGGTCACTGTCTGTACATACCATCCTCACGTGGTCTGAAATATCTGTTGAGGCATAAATACAAACAATAACTGTAGTCAGCATTCGCTTAATGTAAACGCAAGATTCATGTGTAAAAATCTCCTCAGAAGCATCACATGCTTCGAATGAATAGAGCTGCAACAGAAGTAAAAAGCCTGGTCCGGTTTGTTTGGTGTGGGATTTGTAACAAAATAGGTGCAGTAGTGTTAATAAACCTTTAAGTTATGCCTGTTTTATTGTATCCCATTTTTTAATAAAACCATCCAACTTTAGACAGCTTTATAAAGAGAGTTTTGTAGCGTAAAAAGGATAGAAAATTAAACATTAGCTTCTTTCGAGACTCAACATTTTTCCTCCACAAGTATTACAATCATATAGGAATAAATCAAATGCAGCGACGCTGAGAAACCAATTTATCTACTGACAGCAGCCTAAAAGGACCAGAATACAGAGCAGACAGGACATTTTCAGTAAAGGGCTGGTCTGGTGTTATTGCTGGAAAATGTCTCGCTCGTTCATTCTTAAATACAAATTTAGGGCATTGAGTTAAGATTAGAGATGGAGCTAATGTGTCCCAGGCTGATTGAGTTTTATTGACATTTATTTGCACGGATTCTTGCACTTCTTTGTGCAATTTGGAGCTTTTGGTGTTACCTGGCACAGCCTAAATCAGATTATGGAGATTATGGAGTCTTATAATGCAATTTTTTCTCATAATATCTGTGTTTATAGATCCTAAGTGGCTGTCCACCAACCTGGGGATCCTGACCTGCATCGAGTGCTCTGGCATCCACCGAGAGATGGGGGTCCACATCTCCCGCATCCAGTCCATGGAGCTCGACAAGCTAGGAACCTCAGAACTCTTGGTGAGTCAGCAAAAATGGTCTACCAAGTGAATAAATAGCTTCTTTTTTTTTTTAAAGGCAGCAGTCCACGCCCTTTACTGTTTTCCTCCTGAGTGAAATATTAGAAATAATGAAAGAGTAGTGGAAACCCTGGGGAGAGCAGAATGTAATCCTTAAAGCAGCAGAGATCATCCGTCTCACGACAACATCCAAAGGCTGTTCTAACATTGTGATCTGATGCTGATTCCTTCTTCCTTTTGAACCTAGCTGGCCAAGAATGTAGGGAACAGTAGTTTCAATGAGATCATGGAGGGAAACCTCTCCACCCCGACACCGAAGCCCACTCCATCCAGTGACATGTAAGTCGTCTCCGAGCAAAAAACTGCTGCCTGAAAACTCCGTCTGCGGAACATCCGTCCAGCTGAACTCCTCCTCTTCTCCACAGGACTGTGAGGAAGGAGTTCATCAACGCTAAATATGTGGACCACAAGTATGCGAGGAAGACGTGCACGTCTGCGTCCGCTAAAATGATCGAGCTGTTTGAGGCGGTTCAGTCCAGGGATCTGCTGTCCCTGATCCAGGTCTATGCGGAGGGGGTTGAACTTATGGAGCCGATCCCAGAGGTTGGACCGGTGAGTCCTCTTAATTCTATGGGAATATGTACTGAGATTACATGGTTTAGCCATATTTAAAATATTGTTTATCTATGAATATCTTTGGGTTAAGGACAGTTGCCTTGGGATTTGGTTAGTTGTGCTGCTTATTTACTTTTTAAAATGTATGTATTTCTTATGATTTGGTTGCTCATGTGGCTAAGATCCAAATGATGTCACATTGACATCATGTGTCGTAAGTTCTTGGCCTCATGTCAACTTCCTCATATAAGGTTGCAGTATATTTTAATCACACACCATGATGTCACATCGCACCTCTTCCTGGCTGAACACGACGCCCGCAGGCATCAGATTGTTACAGTTTCACCCAAAGATGCTCCATTCGCTGTTTGCTCTCTCATGTATGTTAGGAAGACGCGTTAGACTACAAAGCCCAGATATTTTCCTCACAGACCTCCACGCGTGTTCCTGCAGTGGCTCACCCTCACGTGAGGTTTACTGGCAGCAGGACAAACCCACGCTGACACATTTCTACCAGTTGGTGAATTATTTGGTGGGTCGAAACGGTCGGAAAAAGTACAGTCATCGGGATGAAGTCGCCAGCAGGTGGTGATATCCAGCAGCCTCCACCACATTATAGAGCATCGCCTCATTCTGCACTCTTATGTGCTCGGATGACGACATCTGTGGCGGCGTGATTTGTGTCGCTGGGTTGTTCATACTTTGGTTAAGTCTCTTTGTTTCCTCGCCCATTTTGGGCCGCTGGTTCAGGCATAAATGAAAGATAAATAACGAGCGGTTGGAGGGTTGAGATGCTGCGCGGTAAACAAGGGGGGGTGATCAGACTTAATCTGACAGAAATGGGTCAAGGTTTTATAACGCAGACATGGTAGTTCTCTAATGAAAAATTAAGTGTGCGATGCAGCAGCAGAGTACGAGATCGTTTGTTGACAGAGGGAGCTGCTGCTGCTGTCTGCGCTATGAAGTCTGACTCGACGATATCTGATCTGCTGTCAGTACATCTGGATGGCTGCTGACAGAACAGCATCCCATTCGCCAGAGGACCCAGACGAGGATGCGTGACTACACAGGGCCCTTACTTTCCCCTATAGACTCCAGATAATATACAGCACCTATTCCTCCAAATATATTTCATCTTTTATCCCCATCTTCTGAGGAAATTACATTTAAATCTAGTTTTAATTCACATTGAAGGGTTCAATGAATGTAAGATGCTTGCAGGATTGTACGAATCTCGGCGTTATGAGGGCTGAAATAATATTTTAGGAGCCATTTTGTTTACTGCAGCATGTTTAAATGCTGAAAGAGACACAGAGCGGGAGAGAATACAGAATGGATGCTGCCCAAGATTGTCTCACCGTGTCTTTGCTGTGTTTGATGGCCCCCTGCAGGAATCCGGAGAGACAGCACTGCACTACTCTGTACGGACTGCTGACCAGACCTCACTGCACTTAGTGGACTTCCTTGTGCAGAACAGGTATTTTTTAAGAGTGTTTTTCACCAAAAAAGCAATAGAATAACATAAGTGTGTGCATTGGTTTCCTTTTTTTCATGCAAATGAAACACAGTCACAGTTTCTTTAAACGCATCGGCGTTTTAAAGATAAATAATGCAGTAAACAACAGTTTTGTGCAAACACGCAGCGTCAAACGTGCTGTGTGTGTCTCTGCTATCAGCCTTTCTTGTTCCGTGCTTTCAGTCTGCGATAAACGCAGTGGCGGTGCAGAGGAAAGCTTAGCGCTGCACAGCTCAGCTCAGATTCCCACAAGGCAAAGAGAAATGGGTCAAGCACTTGTTCCCTGCCTTAATTTATTCCTCTCCTTTCGATTGTTTACCCACCACTGCTCCGACTGCACACACAAGAAGTGGAACCCTCTCATTAATTGATAGCTCGTACGGCGTCATGCTCAGACCTCATTATTTAAGATGTTTCTCTTGCTCTCGGTGGGAGCCACAAAATATCTAATAGGGATTATTTACCTGCATTGTGGCTTGAAATTGGTTTTCCACAGATACTTCACTTGGATGTCTACGGTCTAGTGTTTTTTTTTTATGTTTTAATAACTAATTTAATTTGCTCACCTTCTTTATAGGTCCTTATTAGCACTAGCATTAGCATTGGCTACTCTTCCACACACACTTATGGTCACAATAGCCACACAAACACAAACAATCAATTATGGAACAGAATCAAAATCACCCTTTAACACACACTAAGTCAAACATAATTATAAATCTATCACAGTGATTTCTTTTTAAGCATAGAAATAAATGTTATTCTTAATAATAAAAATAAACCCTTTTCTGAATTATCTTCCACAAATTAACGTCCAAGAAAATGAGACATTAAATACACCTATCTTCTAATTTTCACCCAAAGTATACATTTTATTTAAATGTAATAGTTTAGACGGTTCAAATAGAAGGTTAACCCGAAATGTTTGGAGATACTATTTTAACAAACTTCTGACTATGAAGGGAATATGAGAACATCCTGGCTAATATTAACCTTCTGCTGCAGGACTGTGGAGAACACCTTCAGGCTTGTACCCTGTGTCCTGACTGTGTGTGTGTGTGTGTGTGTGTGTGTGTGTTTTCTCCCAGCGGTAACCTGGATAAGCAGACTGAGTGGGGGAACACCGCCCTTCATTACTGCAGCATGTACGAGAAGCCCGAGTGCCTCAAGTTACTCCTGAGGGGCAAGCCGGCTGCCGATATCAGTGAGTCACCTCCTCTCGTTCATGTCATCTCTGCACGCACGTATCCAGACTCTAAACTGTTGCTCATCCCTCCTCTCGCTTCAGCCAATCAGAACGGAGAGACTGCGCTGGATGTTGCCAGGCGACTGAGGAACACTCAGTGTGAGGAGGCAGTAAGTACAAGACCAACCAGCTGGTGATTTTTTTTGGACACAGCAGTGGATTTTACTGCTCCGAAGAAAAATACATCACCAAAAAAAATGACACTCAAATTGAACAAAAGGTTGCGGTTGATTAAACGTGTTATTAGGCGGATTATTCAGAACACTAGATGGCAGTCAAAGGTCTGTCTGCAGCCTCAAGCAACGGTGACAACAGAGTGGAAATAATGGTGGATGTATGTTCATTATTAACGCTAATGTGACCATGCAGACATAAAAAGGCTGTTTTAACTGCATGGTAAAATCTCTTATAAATGTATTAGGAAATTAAATGCGATTACATATTCTCCCTCAGTCTTGTTTTGAGTTTTCTCTTTGGCAGCCAATTTAAATGTCCCTTCTTTATCTTCCTGCTGTTTTCCATGTGATTGATAACGGCCGGGTGTATTTTCATGTGTGTGTGTGCGTTTGTGTCAGCTGGTGCAGGCTGCAGAGGGGAAGTTCAACCCTCACATCCACGTGGAGTACGAGTGGAGCCTCAGACTGGAGGAGATGGACGAGAGCGACGATGACCTGGATGATAAGGTTGGAGCGGTGCATCGCGTTGAGTTCCATCGCGCCCCTATAATGTGCTGTCAAATCTTATAATGAAAACTGCTTATGAGACAGTCACAGTTGTTCGGCCTTGAATGTGCCGACAGTTTAAAAACTCTCCTTCCATTTTTGTGATAAATTAAATAAGAACAACAATCATTATCATTATCCTACCCATCATCACGCTGCTGCTTATGATAGGTAATTTGGCAACTCCTGACTGTAATTTATTACGACTTGGTTATAAGATCCTTTTTGGTTTGTTGTTTGTTTTGTTTTCATGGAAACAATTAATAATAATTTGGCAGCTGGCCAAAGGCTGCACTGACTGAACATCATATATATGGATACTAAAATTATTGGTAGAGGCAGACGACTTTATTCTACTTAATGCGACGCAGCCTTGAAAATTGTGCATTAAGTAGCAAATGAGGCATGTCGAAGGCAGAGGGGTGGTGAAAGAATATACACGTCCCAGCCTAATATGCTTAATATTTGGTGATTTACACGTCAAACGTTATCTAGACTTGAACGTTTGTTTGGGAAAATGAAGGCTTTTGAATCCTGTTTAACAACATTTCAAAATTAAACTGCATGTTAAAAGCAGACTATGAAGATGTTATTGATCTTCTCTATTAACTTGAGGTGCACGTATCAACTATTCCTCTAAACTAAAGCATCTGCATGTCAGGGTATGATGTCAGCTCTGCAGACTCAAAGAGCTGTGACTCCTGGACTGATGTGGACTCTGTCTCATGTCCCTCTGCAGCCCAGTCCCATCAAGAAGGACCGCTCTCCGAGGCCTCAGAGCTTCTGCCACTCCTCCAGCCTCTCCCCCCACGACAAGCTCTCCCTGCCGGGCTTCATCAGCCAAAGGGACAAACAGCAGCGCCTGTCCTACAGCGCCTTCACCAACCAGATGTACAGCGCCTCCACCGACCTCACCTCCTCTCCGGTGGCCGACGGGCCGCCGCTGCCACCGAGGAACCAGGGCAAAGGTCAGACCTGCCTGCTCTAAGCACCACAACATCCCGTTTTATCAAGTCGCTATCTTATATCCATGACAGTCTTCAGGATGTTCTAATATTTCTTTTGCAAATGTCAGCCTGTAATGCAAATGGTCAAAAGGTCGTCTGTATGCTTCACCGTGTCTGACTGCTGTTCAGGGAAGATAGAACTTTATTACGTCTGTTAACGTTTGATTATATCCAGGACAAGATTAGGTGCCGAGCAATGCTTCGTCATCACTTTTTTTCAGTCGGTCCACACACACATGTACACACTCTCCCTGCAGAGGAATGCAATTTGTCAAGACACAAATCAGAGGGCGGGATACAGCTGTCATTAAGACTGCTTACACAGTAAACCTTCAGGAAAACACGGCTGCAGGAGAGGAGGGCAGGGTGGCAATGGTTAGTCAGGCCTGCGAAAGGGAAGCCGGAGGCACACTTCATCATTTTCCTCGACACTTTATACACACGGTACGCTGTGGGCGTGCTGTCTCTGCAGTATTAGAATTAAAGATAACAGTTCTCCCTCCGTGGAGGGGTTTACAACACCAACAGGCACGGCTTTAGTACTTAAAACAGCTTGCACTGCAAAACATCCATCCAACATTTTATCCATCGTTTTTAATCCATTGTTGAGCATTTAAATCTTATTTAAAAGTAGAAATTTCACCTGTTTCCAGTTGTGATCGCCAAGCTTTCCGTTCTCACACATAATGCAGCTGTTCAGTGTGTTTAGCTGAGTCGCTTTAACATGAGAACCCTGTAAAATGGTGTTAAATATGCACATAATTGGTAAAATGCTAAAAGAGATCCACATTGAAGACATGAAAATAGAGAAACCCTCCCTTCTAGATCCTGCAGCACTTTTGCACCTGGAACTCTAAAAAAAATTATCTTCTAATATTCTTGAATTTTCCGTTAAAACCCTTAAATCACATCAAATAACACTGGAAACAAGTGACGTTTGATTTACGCCAAAATAAGATGAAAAGCCTGAGTAAGAGGCTAAATGACATACATGTAGAATAACATGCTAACTCTTCAGATGCTCTCTCTACCTCTCTATCTCTCTCTCCCTCTCTCTGGGTGTTGAAGAGCTCACCCCCCCCCCCCGAGGCCATCTTCGCGCCCATTTCTTCCTCTTTAATTTTCCTTTGCTTGCCACTGATAAGATTTCATCTTGTTCTTTTAGTGTGTGGGAGCAGCTCTTTTTTAACACTGACATACTGTAGATTCTCTCCCACACTCCTCATCTCGCTCTCTTTTCTTTCTCTTTTTTCGTTTCTCTATTCTTTCAGCTCCACACTTGGCATTCCTTGGCTCTCATTCGCACTACGCCACTCTGGCTGGCACCCGACCATACATCAGTGAATATCCTGGTTTTATGTTCTCCCCCTTACTCGGCTGTGTGCCCCCATACAGTGTATACTTATCCCTCAGTTGTTTCCTCCTTTACAGCTCAGCTTCACTGGGTGGTGGTGTTTATTTAAGTGGACAATGGGACCATGTAGGCCTTTTTCGTACCTACATTAATTTTTATTATCTTGCTGGAAAGCATGACCCACCATCCTTGAGCTGTAAACTCTTAACCACAGCTGATTCCTCTCTGGCTGAGCTCTCTATTAGCTGCTTTCACCCTACTTTTCTCTATATCAGTGAGTGCTTTGGAGTCCCATTAGACACAAACAGGCATATTAGAGACACCAAAAAATGCGCCCGCACCCAAGTCACAGTGTTCCTTTTCATTATTTTACATTCCCCCGTCCAGACATTTCTGTTATATATTTGTTCAGACGGTATGTTGTTTTACTTGCTCCTCCTCTCCACACCTCATTATCCTCTTCTTGACCTTCTCTGGGTTTTTGGGGGTGAACAGGATGACCTTTTGGGGAGCCTCGTCACCTCATGTGTTTTATGTATCGCTCCTCCAGCTCCTCCCCCATCTGGCCCTCCCTCTACACTCACACCAGGAGGCAGCTCCACCCTGTCCAAGAAGAGGCCTCCGCCCCCACCTCCTGGACACAAACGCACCCTGTCTGACCCACCCAGCCCGCTCTCTCACAGTCCACACAGTAAAGGGGGCTTGACTGGGGGTGAGACGCAAGCACTCGTCTAAACAGTAGGGCCGGTTTCACTCCGGCTTGGCCTCCAGCCTGGAGCTCAGATATGATCATCGTCCAAAAAGTCCTGCACTGAAATAAAAAAAAATTAAAAACAGGTGCAGAAAAAGCTTGTAAGAGGACGTTGAGTTTCCAAGATTACGAATTATTTTTCAAATATGAGATTTATTATGTTTTTATAATTTAGAGTGAAGACCAGTCGTGTCTCTTTGTGCAGTTCAGAGTTATGTTGAATGGTTCTCTCGCTCATCAAATCATGGATATGTCTAAGGCTACAGTCATTTTGATTATAGATTAATCAATATTATTTTCCCTTTTAACCATTTGATCTAAAAGAATTGATTCTAAAGTCCAAGGTGATGATTTTTAGAAGTAAAAAGGAAAATACTTAATCTATTAAAACTTTATTAACCCCACTAGGGGACAATTAAAACAGTAAAAAGAAAACAGTAAAATACAACGACACACAAAATGTAATAAGATCTCTCATATAATAATGAAATATGAATGTTTATTAAAGAAATTATGGTTAAAAAAAGAACGTTTACAAGGGGCTGAATGATTTTTAACAGTAGTCAGTTTTACAAGCAGGTAAATCATAACGAGGCAGTGAAGGCAACAAAGAGAAGAATTCAAAATGTTTGCTGCTTTCTGGTCAGGCTGTTTTGTCCTTAACTGGGAACATTTTTAACCCTCAGCTCGTCATTTGTGATGGATGGTTGGGGGTTCAAGTTCACCAATAAACATACTTCCAAACTGCGCAAAAAGACATCCACCAGTTAAACTCACATCAGGTTATTTAGGGAAAAAAAGATAATTTCTTAGAAATAAAATTTGTTTAACTTTGGTTGATCTGCAACAAAAAGAAAGGTGATCTCGTGACCACCACTTGGAGACAAAAGAAGGCACCTCAGTCATCTTACCTGCAATCTTTTGTCCCTTGTGTGTATAATGGCTCTATTTTTACTGTTATTCCACTGTTATCATTTGTCCTCTGTGGTGTTTGTGCATTCTGTGTCACCCGTACAGTAACACCCAACCACTAATTTAATGATGACACTTTACTGCACAACCTCCAAATAACACGGGCTCATGGAAAGCTCAGCCAGATGACGCCTCCCTTATTATTATTATTTATTTATTATTTTATTTTTTCAACCATCAAAGCATGTTAATTTATTTCCACATTTATATTCAAATGCATCTCTCAGTTACTGCTCCGTTATGATGCTGAATAATCTCTTGTCATCGTCGATGTCGATGTTTTAGGAAGCGACTCCACCCCGCCTCCTGTCAGCAAGATGTCTCCGGTTTCTAACAAGTTTGAAGGAATTCCTCAGCAGCAAAGGTATATAAAAAAAGAACTTTTAGGCTTTATAGGTGTGAAATGTTTCTTTTTTTACTTAACTTCATTTGAAAATCTTTTCCCAGCACTACTGCAAGCAACACAAAGTCTACACTTGGTCCAAGGGTTCTTCCCAAACTACCTCAGAAAGGTACCGTCTCGGTCCAGTTATTCATTTTGAGGCATGCTGTTGAATTTAGGATGTTATTAATTAAATGCATGCTGCTCTCCACAGTGGCATTGCGAAAGATTGACACCATACACCACCCGTCTATGGATAAGCCCAGCCTTCCTCCGGAGGTCTTCCAGAAGTCCCCACCGGCCACTGACACCCCGCAGAAGGCTCCCCTGGCAGAGCGGCCTCAGCTGGGAGACCTGCCCCCCAAACCGCAGCCGTCTGAACTTCCTCCTAAACCCGGAGAACTTCCTCCAAAGCCGCAGCTCTCCGACCTCCCTCCTAAACCTCAGCTGGGAGACCTCCCGCCCAAACCCCAGCTCAAAGACCTGCCTCCCAAGCCTCATCTCGCAGACATCCCCCCCAAACCTGGAACCGCCGAGTCCACTACCAGGCCGCCTCCCGGAGAGGGGCTGCAGAGGCCTCAAACGCAACCTCCGCCGCCACCTCAAACTCACCCTCAACCGCAGCCTCAGCCTCAAGACTCACCGTCACCGAATCAGCAGGCAAATATAGGAACCCCCACCCAACAAGCTGCTGAAGACACCAACGGGACCCCGACGGGGACGACAGAGACCCCGGTGCCCCTCCCAAGGAAGATCAACACGGTATTTGAACTCTTTTTAAATAAACGTTTCTGGAAAACCTCAGGTTAAGTGAAATACAAGTTTAAAAATGATCTTTCCATCCAGGGGAAGAGCAAAGCCCGTCGGGTGAAGACGATCTACGACTGCCAGGCTGACAACGACGACGAACTGACTTTTGTGGAAGGAGAGGTGATTATAGTCACAGGAGAAGAGGACCAGGAGTGGTGGGTGAGTCTAGCTTCAGTACTATGCTCTTCCACTGCTATTTGTTCATTCTTTGAACCATCTCCAGGGGCCAAAAACAAACCCAGAACGTCCCTTTGCTCTGCTTTTCCTCACACGTTCTCTTCCCACTTCCAGATCGGGCACATCGAAGGAGAACCGGAAAGAAAAGGCGTGTTCCCGATGTCTTTCGTGCACATCCTGAGTGACTGACAGTCGGAGAGACTTGCACTATGCCTCTCCCTAAATTGGGAGGTCCTGTAAATAGCTATCACAACACCTCTTGTCACACGACAAGTGTCCTAAAAGAAGAAAAAAACAACGAAGAAGAAGAAGAAGAAGAAACCCAAGAAGGCTGATCTAGCCGTGGATGCCTCATCCATGCTGTACAAAGAATGTGTGTATTCTTCCTTTACCAGTATTATCTTAACCCTATAGCACGGCTGCGACGAAGCCACTCTCAAAACCCTAGCACTTACCTAAAGTCTATGTTTATGCTGTTACTGTGTATATATGTATGTAAATATATATATTTGTGTGTGAGTGTATATACATGTTTTATTGTACAAAACATGTACCATTGCTCTCTCTCTCTCTCTCACTCTCTCTCTCTGCCTGTCGGATTAAGCGTCAGGGCGGCCGACTTTTGAATTTTATCTGTATTGATTTTACTGGCCCTCAAGTAATTATCAACTTATATTCCTGGAGAAAAAAAAGGACAAATAAGAAAAAGGAATGTGAATATCTCATGTCACTATTTGTCTCTTGCATCCCCCCGTTTGCCACCATAGTCGACCGAAGAGGCTGGAGTCTCTCCCACTGACCCCCTACCCCTGCAATGAAAACATTAAATGTACTCCCTGTTCTTGCTTGCTTTGTGTGTACACGTATTATGGTTGTTTTACAGTATAGAAACCTGCTGCTACTGTGTGGTGGAATATCAACGCCTGTGGTTCACTGTAGGGTCACTAATTTACTCCTTGTTACACTGTTCACTGTACGTATGCAGCTGTGTGTGTGTGTGTGTGAACTCTGCATCTCCACAGTCCTCTTCACCTTCTCTGTGCATGGTGTAACAATGACTGGAATTGAGTGGAGTGCTGCGTTCAAAGACGCTCACCTCAGGGTTTGAAGAGCCACTATTAAAGCAGGACTACGCAACAAAAAAAATAAATATATATATATAAAATTGTATCCTGTTAAAGCCACTATTAATGACAAGTACAGGAAACTCAAGGACGTCTTAGCAATAACTTGATTTTCTGACAGGCTAGATATTTCACATTAACCTGTGTTCACGATTTAAGTGTCTTGTACAAAAACCTCATGGAGCTTGAAATTTTTAAGTTTGAGTCATGTAATATCATTCCGTGTGACTGGATCCAGAACATTTCCAGGTTTGCCTGTAATCCCAGAGATGTCTTAGAAGCATGGTGGACTTTGTGAAAGGCTGGAGAGCTGATGTATTTTCACTCTGTCCTCACCGACTTGCAGTTTTTCCCCCTCCCCCCCATGTTAAGGAACAAACCCATCAACCCGTTGTATCATTAAAAGTGCTGTACTTAACCGAGCCTGCCTTTTCTTTGCTTTATAGCCTTCAAGCCATGTGAATCTGTTTGAGCCTCCCCTTGAAATTCAAAAACTGGTATTAGAAGTAAAATTAAAGTGGAGTTACTGGTTTACTCTACATTTTGGGAATG
Organism: Chelidonichthys spinosus; assembly: GCA_029853015.1. Lineage (NCBI taxonomy): Eukaryota > Metazoa > Chordata > Actinopteri > Perciformes > Triglidae > Chelidonichthys > Chelidonichthys spinosus. Next base: position 16,391,950 of record CM056837.1, read on the forward strand.
TGCCAAGTTACATTCTGAAGATGAGTCAATGCCAAGCAGTCCTCGTGTACAATATTTAGGTAAAGGTTTACTTTAATGCTGCAGTTTCACCTCTGAACTAAAACGACTGGTATTTATCCTCCAGACATGTCCTTTCATTTCCACAACTATTCATGCAAGAGGAACAAACCGTGTGAAAGGCTGGAGACCTGCATTTTTAAACACATTTCTAAAATTTAAGAACATTCAAGGCAAAGTTCTTCAAATAATTCTTTATTTTGTTATACCAACAAGTCACATTTCAACCAAAGATTTCCATCCAATACTACAGTTTTTGGATTTTACAACAACACAGGAATAAATTAAACTTAAATACTTTGTGTCACAACACAAATTGCGTTTTTGCCAAATAAAACTGTTCATAAAGGCTTCCATACCAGAATTTACTGGTAAACCAAAGAAAACAAACTAAATTATTTACACACTTGGGCTTTGTGGGCAGGTTTTGACCCTTTGTCCTTCTCCACCGACTTGATGACGCCCACAGCTACCGTCTGCTTCAGGTCTCGTGCTGCAAAGCGACCTGGAAAGAACAGAGCGAGTTGTAAAACACTGCATCATGGGAGATTTGTCTTTGAATATGAGACTTGAGTGACGTACCTAAGGGAGGGTATGTGAAGAAGCTCTCCACACACATGGGCTTGATGGGAACCAGTTTGACCGTGGCGGCGTCTCCAGACATGAGCGTCTGCGGCCGGTCTTCCAGCTTGTTTCCGGTGCGCCGGTCCAGCTTCTCCTTGAGCTCAGCAAAGCGACAGGTCACATGGGCGGTGTGGCAGTCCAGGACAGGGGAGTAGCCGGCTTTGATCCTCCCCGGATGGTTCAGGACGATGACCTGGAGACAGACGCATCAGCATGGCAGGGAGAGGACTTTAGAGTTCAAGTTCACATTTTAACCCACAACATTCAACAAACCTGCGCTTCAAAGCTGCTGACGTCCGTCGGGGGATCCTGCTGGGCGTTGCCGGCCACATCCCCACGCCGCAGGTTCTTCACCGACACGTTTTTGATGTTGAAGCCGACGTTGTGTCCCGGCAGAGCGGCCTGCAGCCCCTGGTGGTGCATCTCGATGGACTTCACCTCGGCGGTGAGCTTGGCAGGGGAGAACATCAGGGTCATGCCAGGTTTGAGGACGCCCGTCTCAATCTTACCCACTGGCACGGTCCCGACTCCTGGAAGAGGATGAAGAGCAGCTTAAAGTTTCAGCTGACAAATATTGCTGGTATTCCAACTTTAACTCTGTCTCTTTCTTGATTGAAACCAATCAAGTTTGGAAATGACTCGGGAAAACATAATTTCTCACCTCCAATTTTGTAGACATCCTGCAGAGGTAATCGTAAGGGCTTGCTGGTGCTGCGCACTGGTGGCTGAATGGAGTCCAGGACTTCCAGTAGAGTCCTCCCACTCGCATTCCCTTCCCTCCGTCTGGATTTCCAGCCTTGGAACCAGGGCATCTGTAGAGGGACGTTTAGAGTTTGGTGAACTTTAGTTTAAATACCAAATGAGGAATTCTCTAATGCCAACTTTTAGTGAATTTAGGAAAGCTCTAGACAAAATAGCCCCAAAATCTAATTGCCTGTAGACTTAAATTCTTTGGCCAATCAATCCCATCATTACCTTCTGAGTGGCAGTGATCATGTTCTCCCCGGTCCAGCCAGAGATGGGAACAAAGGGCACAGTGGCGGGGTCGTAGCCGATCTTCTTGAGGAAGCCGCTCACGCCTCGCACCACTTCGTCGAAGCGTTTCTGGCTGTAAGGCGGCTCGGTCAGATCCATCTTGTTCACACAGACGATCATCTGCTTGACACCCAGAGTGTACGCCAGTAAGGCGTGCTCTCTGGTCTGACCACTTCTGGACACGCCGGCCTCGTACTCCCCTTTGGCTGCAGAGACCACCAGGAGGGCAACATCAGCCTGAAATAACATGTAGGTTAATAAATTAAATACTTAACACAGGAAGAGATGAACATCTATGCTGCTTACCTGTGAGGTCCCAGTTATCATGTTTTTAATGAAGTCACGGTGGCCAGGAGCATCGATTATAGTCATGGAGAATTTTTGAGTGTTAAACTTAAGCAGGGAGATATCGATGGTGATGCCTCGCTCCCGCTCAGCTTTCAGCTTGTCCAACACCCAGGCAAATTTGAAGGAACTCTTCCCCATCTGTGAAAAACAACAGTCTTTGAACACATTTCAAGCCATTTTTGAAGTCAGTTTTTCCCCCCCTTCCTCACCTGGCCTGCAGCTTTCTCAAACTTCTCCAGTCTCCTCTGATCAACGCCACCACATTTGTAGACCAGGTGGCCGGTGGTGGTCGACTTGCCGCTGTCAACATGACCGATGACGACCACGTTGACGTGCGTCTTCTCCTTCGCCATGCTCTAATGTGGGTCTGGCCAACCAAACGAATTAACTGTAGGCTTCTGAAATGAACTGACCACAGTCGCTTCTTCTTCTTTAGTGTTGACCACAGTCACGCTTCCCAGTTCTTCTGCTAAATGAATGTGGCTTGCCACAACGTGGCGACTTTATAAGCTCCACTCTGCCACACAGGGCGTTGATTGAAGGCAGGTGTGCTGCTTAATCAAGCTTAATTAGTGGCTGGTGTCTTCTTTTGGTGCAAGTTAAATACTAGAGCTTGAACACCAAGAGAATTAAATGCTGAAAAGTTAAAAGAATTCCTAACAAATATTTTTTTGTAAACAGTAGTGAGAAGGATTAAATGATCTAAGGCCTACAGTCAGTTGGTTCATTTAACGATCTAAAATTACAACCAGGTGTTTCATTCGTAGACGGCAGACTTTGATGAGCTTTAATAAATAACTTCTCCCTATATCAAAGAAATCATGACTGGCCATGAAGCATAAAAGGAAAACAGCTGGCAGGCAATAAAAATGTTTTTTTTTATTTTTTTTATTTTAAAGAGACTTTTGTGGAAGTTCAAATGGTCAAATTCTTGTGGTAAAATAAAATAGGAAAATGAGGAACTACATGAAGATAAGTCCTGTGATTCCAGCTGCTGCAAAACAGACAAAAAAGTACAGTTTGTACTCGTGGGAGCCCCCTCTAATAAATGTCTCCTTTCATCTTCTTACAACCTATTACATTAGATTTCAGTGGGTGAGTTCAAAGAGAGATTTTTTTTTTAATAAACCAGAATATTTGTCTCATTCCAATCTTTATGACAATTCATTTAAATGAAATTGAATTAAACCAAGAGCAACACTCTGCATCGTTGTAGCATAATAAAGAGGTTTTTGAAGCTCAATTTCTTTTCTTGGGCTACTTTTAAAACTCACAAATGCAGTAAATGAAATTGCTGATTGCTAGGCAACTAGCGTGTTATTCTAAATGGCATTCAACCTAATGTAACCCACTGAAATTTGAAGTTACTTCATTAAATCCCTCTTCATTTAATGCTTTGCCCTGTTATTGTCATTGCCAAGTGGAAAGTACAATATTTGCCTGGAAAAATGAAGTAGAAAGTAGCACATGTACCTCAAAGTTGTATTTAAGTGCAGTACTTACAGCACCACCATGTTATATCATAACATTAGTACAACAATAAGCCTACCATGAAAAAAGTAAACCAAAGTAACTGTTCTGGGGTCAGACTGGAGAGTCAGATGGCAAATTTGCGCCCCCTAGGACTCGTTTATAATAGCCTATTTGCTCAAGGACACTTCGGTAGGAAGAATACAACTTTGGACAGACAACCAGTTTTAGTTAAATCCGAATTAAAACCGTGGTGAGAGCCATATTAATAGGCTGTAATCCGTCGGGGTCACCGTTACAGCACAGCAGCGGGTCTCCACTCACCCGGGCGGGTCTATTTTCTGTCAGGAAAGGAAGGTGTATACGTCCCCCCGCCCCTTCGCACTCAGAGGTGGAACAAACCGAACGCCCCTCTCCCGTGACGACCACAGTGACGCCCAATAACAAACCCGGAAACGGCAACAGCAAATCGCTTTTCTTCTTCTTCTTTCAGTCCGTTAACGCTGGCTGGCTTTCTAGCGTGGTATCCAGACGTCGACTCCAGTGTTTTCTCCACGAGCATCAAAGGTAAAAACAGAGGAAAAAGTACAACTTTTTTTCCCTCGCCATTTTTTCCCCTTGTCTTCTCTAAAAGTCCACCGGTTGCCATTCAGTCCGGCTTGTTTTAACTGTTAAATTAGGTTAGTTTCGGAGGCGAAAATCCACGATGAATCATAAACGTGTCCGGCGAAACCCCCACGTATCGCGAAGTTAGGCTACTATAAAATACGAATGGTGGAGACGTGTGTTTTTTTTTAAAGGTGCACCGTTAACTTCCCCCTTTCAGAGCGACCGTCTCCGGGTAGACTCCAGCTAGCTAGGTTGCTCCCTTTACATGGCCAGAGGCGCTGAATGTTACACGACCCATAGCTTACTAATGGCAGGTCTGTCAGCTGTGTTTGGCCTCGTGCACACGGCAGAGACAGGAAACGTGTTGAGGTTTGAACTAACTGTATGGCTCGGGTTAACACCGTGATGCACCATTAAAAGCTGCAATAAAGGAAATGACAACCGGTTAGATGATTTTCATTCTGATCAATGCATTACTATAGTTGGTTAACTTTAGTTATAGTAGAAGTTAATGACATGAAATCCTGAATTGGATTAAAGTGCAAAAATACTATCGGATCATTTACTTTAAAATTACTGTATAATAATGAATCATTTATGCGCTCATTAGAGGTTTTAAAATCTGAATCAGCAAAATGGCTAGTCATCTGAACTATAATAGTTTTGAAATAAAGATGTAGTGTGACAAAAAATGCAACATACACACTAAAGTTGTATGAAATGGAAATATTAAGACATGTACTTGTACTTTAGAGCAGTACACTTAGTTATAGAGGCCACTGATAAAGCTGCCACTGCAATTTCATTTGAAAGTAGCGAATCTTGCTCTTTTTGCACGAGGTGCCTGCACAACTCAACCGCAGAATGGAAGTATAATGCCGTTTCCTTTCCACTCAGTCTCTGCAAAGGTCCTGAAAGTGGAAGTGAAACATCCCAGAAAGCTGGCTTGGTTTGATGGCATGTTAGGCAAGTCAAACTTTGTGGTTGTGACGCAATGTCTACATTCAATTATGTCTCAAAGGTCTCACGGTCTCTGCTTGCGCAAATTTGGCCAGTTGTCCTACCCGAGGCGTGTTAATGCAGGAGTTTAGAAAGTTCAGGTTTGTATTGGGACCTTCACCTTCTTATGGCTCTTCAGGGTCTTTCCCATCGGTGGTATTCTGCTCTTCTTTGTGTCAGGAAACCTGTATTTACTGCAAGACTGTGTTATAAAAAGGCCTCAGTCTGTCATTGCAAAAGCTGCTGTGTGAAATGTCAAAGCTCCAGGTTATTTGAGTTGCCCTCTTTTGCAATTTGTCTTCCTTTCACTGCAACTGCACGTTTTGTAAGAAGGCAGTGTCACCTTTTCTTGGTTTTCTTCAACCGATGGACACAAATTTATCCTTGTACATGTAAGCTGGAAAAACCATCAATGCATATCTCTCATGCCTCTTTCTGCAGTGTTGTGAACAAATGGGACGGAATAGTCTTCAGTCCGCAGCCAATTCTTCCTTGTGTTGCATGTAGAAGTTGCAGCAGCAGTAACAAATATTGCAAAAGTGATGGGAGAGCCTTGCGACAAGAAATGAGGGCTGGTGTTGAGCGTTGTGGGTTCAGGAAGTAACCAGTGGGAGCTCTTTCTCGCAACCTTGGCGTGTGGAACAAGCATGAAATGAGAATATGGCTCATTAAGCACCATGTACTCCCTCATAAATCCCCGTCCAATGCAGGTAGAGGCATGCAGGTGCATTTAGGCATGAACCGTACTGCTGCAACGCTGTCACACAAAGCAAACATTAGTAGCCTTTCCGGATTAGGAAAGGATTCTTTTTTTGTTCCGGCTTTTAAATGTCACTATTTAGTTATAATCTGGCTGTAATCTTGTCGTACAGCTTTTGAATCCCAGTCTCTTTTCTTTGTTAGGATGTTGTTTACATTAGATAAGAATTTTGTCAGTGCTTTACATCAGCATTTGCATTGTGGGTGCTTAAATAACAATAAGGGCCGAGATGTTTTGGATCTGATTAAAATAGTCTCTCATTGTTCCTCACGTATGAAGCCCATGTGAGAGGGTTTTCTGCATACTTCCTCCAGTAAATGTATTTTCCAGTTCGGACAACTGTAGATACAGTAGCAGGGGTGATAACACGGGTAGAGTCTGTAATGGTAGTTAATTTAAATTATTAATTATTATTACAGGAGTCTTCCCAATGAGTGACCTTTTTAGTGCAAAGCTGCTCAGATGGTTTATTGTTTATTTATCTGCAAACACCCCATACATTAGTTTTGTCAAAACGGTAAATCCTATGAGATTTTGGATGTTATTTAATTAGGAATAATTTGCTGACTTGGCTGGAATGTCACAAAGTCGCCAGAGGGTCCAGACCCCTGTTTGCAACCCCGCTCCCTTGAACACACCCAGCGTGACTGAGCTGCTGGCTTCAGGTTGGGTTACTGCAGTTATTCTCGGTATGACGTCCGCTGTAGTCTCCTGCTGACAGGCAGACTATTTATTGCATTTCCGGCAGCAAGTGGATCCACTCCTACTAAAACGTCTTGTCTAGTTGAGCCATTGTTGTAACTGTTAATGTACCATGAATGACATTTCAGGCAGCCCACATGTCTACAGTGATTTGAAAGACTTTATTGCTATCAGCAGCATGACACCTTTTTTTTGTCTTGAAAATGAGTCACAGGAGTGGGAATGTATGATTGAACCGTTTTTATTAGTGCTCATGTAGGATGTATCACGGCAGCTTCAGAGAACAACCGCACCCCTCCGACACAGTCCCCGCCAAAACGACTTTTTCTGATTTAGAAATGCGTTTCCATGTTGGTGTTTACATTTTTGCATCCGCCCACACTACAGGCAGCAGGCTAGGTCAGGTGCTGCTGTTTTAGCGGCATGCAGAATAAAGCCAATGATCCCTTTCTGTAGAAAAATACTGTTTGTTCAGTTATTTGGATTAACTTCCCCCAAAGTGATTTGGCCTGTTCAGCATTCTGCTCTAACACCATTAACATGACTTTGCTTAATGCTGGGAGAGTCGGTGACTTCAGAAAAGAATATGGTTTTTAAGGCACTTGAATTACAATAACAGTTCTTTTGTTTAGTGCCATTTGAGAATTAATACACACGAGTTTTCCTGGACTTCTCTGTCTAAGAGTAATGCCTCTAGTACACACAATCCCTCTTCCATTGCTACTGCATGTCTGCTCTTGTCCATAAGCTGATCCTAGTTGAAATGATGACATTACATGAGTCACCCAGTAGGAAAAGCTGACTGTGCCCCCCCAAGTAGGCCTGCCCGTTTCTGCACACGACTGAATTATTTAGATAGCAGGTATCACAATGTCTTGATGTAATTTGCTTGTCACGTCTACTATAAAATTTGTATCTGCTTTTAATGACTTAACCAGTGTTTATTGACCTTATGAAGAGTCCCTGCTGTTCAGTCTGCTAACAGGTTTATTTAATAGCTTGTTGGTTAACACATGCCGACAGTTTTGCTGTTAAATAAGCAGAGAAAGATGGAGCTGCGGAGGTCTGAGCTGTGGAGGTTTGCAGCCTTTGGCGGTGGCGAGTAATCTACTTTTTGAAGTGCGTCTCTGATGTGTATGAGTCAGTACGTGTGCCAGTTTCTGATATGCAGCGCTGGCTGTGCTGGTAAGGCTTGAGCATTCCTCTCAACTTTCTCACATCCTTCCTGTGATGTTGGCTTAACTGAAGGCAAAAGCAAGCACATAATGAGAAGAGAGTGCATCTTTTTTTTTCTTTTTTTTTTATTCCTCCTGCAGGCAGTCCATCATAAGGCCTCCCAACAGGATGCTTTCATTAGTTGCTCCCTGTATGCTGCAGCAGCATCTTCAGACTAAATGTGTGGTACAAAAGCAAAGTGGACTTTTGCATAGAGAGCCTCATCATAACGCTACGAACAACCCACTCAGAAGGGAAAACAAGCTGTCACTTTGTGTGCCGCCACCCCCACACCTATCACACATGCACCGGAAAGCCCTCCAGGCTCAAATCTGAGAAAACCTACAGAAGAGACAGTCAGAATCTGCTGGAGATGTTCTCCTTCGACAACAGTTAAGCAATTATGTCATTGTCCTGCTGTTTTTGACCATATCCAAATATAAAAAAGTGGTGTTGATGTGATTCTACTATGTTAAACCAGGCAGGCATGAGATCCTCATGTGGCCGCCCACATGTCAGTGGACACAGAGAGGCGAGTGTTGCCACAGATGGCAGATCAGCATGCTAGAAATTCAGCTTTTGCATGAAACGGTTGCCGTGCTGCCCCCGAACCAAACCTCCTGTCACAGAAACCGGTCCTGCTTCTTTACCCGAATGCCCACGTATTCAAATTGCTTCTAGATTTTAAAGCGGGTGTATTAATGGTAGGCCTACTTCATGTCGTTTTATGTGGTTGTATCACGGTGAAATTGCTGTCGGAACCTGGACCAAAGGAGGAGAACTTACCTGCTAATTCCCACGATATTCGCATTATATAGACAGGACATTGATGTAATTGGCTTTTCACTAAAATGTGTTCCATCTGTGATGCAATAAAAATGTTTGTTTCTTTAAAATACGGCACTTTATATACTGGAGTCGCTTAACCATTCACATTTTGTGAGGTTGGAGGTTTTTCTTCATAGTGAAGCTCTCAGTGAGTCTATAGATATCACTCCTCAGCCCATAGCTCTCTTTCCTCCAGTAGGGAATACACGTTGTCATGGCAACTTCAGTTTTAAAGGAGGTTTTATTCATTGGCGTTGAAACGCCTCACGGACAGATTTATTATCCCGGTGTCGCTTTCTTCAGTTTGGTGTCTCTTTAAAAAGGTACTTCCGTGAAATACATTCCAATTGGATGAGAAATTTGACCTTCAGAAAAAAATAAGCTGGCGATTTAGCGTATATATTATATATGTGTGTGACAAATGGACACCACACACACTGTATAGATCCCATAGATTAGCTCAGTGGCCCGCTCTATAGTCAGATTCAGCACACTGATTCAGCACTCTGTAGCACACGCAGCTCACAGCATGAACTGTTGGCCCACAGTTATTGACCCCTTCATGTGGCGAGTTAATTAAACAAAATGCACATGCTATGTCGACTCTGAACACTGAAGATGCAAACTCTTAATGGCAGCGTTGTTGGGGTGTTGCAGCCTCATATAACCGTTCTTGTACACAACACTTTCATATCCAGCTCTGGTCGTGTAGCGATTGTACCGGTCTCTGGAAATGACAAATCAAAACAAGGAAATAAGTCTTTGAAAACAGCAGGAAGCTAGCGTTTGGTTCAGAGAAAACTACACTGAGTGAGCAGCGTTTTGATTTATTGCCTCTGATGCTGTGGGAACGAAGCAATATCAGACCAGTTGTGTTGGTAAACACGAGGATGCTGTGTGGAGTTTACTGGCGTTTTTGTTGTGTGATTTTTAAGGGTATTGAAGGGTATTTTTCTCCGTGAAGCGTGACTTGCTGCCATTACTCATCTCCTCTAATGACCTCTTTCAAGTTTTTAAGATAAAGAGCTCATCACGTGACGAGTGGATGCTGCTGCCGAGGTAATTAAGAACCCCCCCCCACACAGTGATACTGGCTAACTGGGCCCTGGTTGTTCCTCTGGATTTAATTGTTGCTTGAAGGGATGCACTCTCGCATACAGGGCCATTTCAGCATGATCTCATCATGTGGGTCTTTTCCCACAGCAGCGCTGAGGAGGATGACATTATTCCTCTAAAGAGAAAAGCCAAAAACCTGAAGAGCGTTTGAATAGCACAGTAGTGATGCTTTGTCATTTGCCACAGCCTTGTTAATTGTTTAATAAACATGTAATTAAAGCTTCTGGAAAGGAATCAAACAGCATTTTCCTCACTGTTATAGGGATGGAGAGACATTTTTCACCTCTTTAATAATCATACCTATGTTTGTTGAGATAATTTAATAGAGAAAAGTGACATTGTTTCCTCTTGAAACACTAATCTACTGCTCCAGAGTGCTGTGACCTCGATAACCTTGTGTGTTTATTCAAAGGATGATTTGGCCTTATGTTGTGGCCCCCAGCTGTAGGCATGATGCATAGCTGACTCCCATGATGCCCTGCCACAGATGTCAACCAGAATGTCCCCTGTGACGCGTCAGCTGTAACGGATTAGGAGCAAGTTGTGGTCAGTTAGCATTAAAGGAAGTCCTCAGTGAGAACAAGGGGTGAGAAGAACATCCTGAGGTGCAGACAAATCTTTCTTTATTATCTCAGAATGTAATCTACTCTATTCCATTTCTTGCTTTTACTTTTTGTAGTTTGCCCTTTTCGCACGGTCTTGTTCGGTCATGTTTGCGCCCTCAACCGTCTCACCCACAGCTCTCGGCGTTCTTGTGGGTTTGAAGGTTCAGGGTTTGAAGTCTGATCACATTCATGCATGACCAACCACTACTGCCATGCATTTGTATGCAGCCTGGCGAGAGAGAGCGGTGCCTTGGACCTAATGATCTCACAGTCTACTGAGCTTGTACTCTCAATCAGAGCATGTGAACAACTTGCAAGCCGAGCTTGTGGCTTCCGGGGACTTCGTCTTTTAAACTCTTGCTTTGGCCAGAAGCTAGATGAATGAAAAGACAAAAAAAATGTGAGCTGGATTGGGTTGTAGAGCTACAGGAGCCTCGTAGAAAACCTGAAGTGAATGAGAGGAAGCATTGCGCAACAGGAAGTGGTGTGTTTGTTTTTTATATACGCCTATTTGTTCCATGTTTTATGAAAAAAATGCCCTGCAATTAGCCCATGTTTAGCAAGGAAGGTAGTTCATAAGAAGGACCGTGTCATTGCATACTTAACATGATCTCTGCAGTTCCCCTTTTTGTGTGATTTTATTGTGTTACCAGCTAGTTTAAAAGGGAACTTACAGTCAGGTGGCATGAATGTCATTACATGCAGTTTGTTAAAGAGATGTGAAAGAGCTCCGGTTGTGTAGTCTGCAGGTACTTTGGTCAAACAAGAGGAAGTGAAAGCTTTCAGTGATTTTCTGTCTGCTGAAGGCTTCGTTTTGTGTTACGATGCCACTGTTTGACTCGAAACCATCGATGTTCGACGTGACGTTTGACGTTTTTGTTCCCGTTGACTCGTGTTTCAGAGGCTGACCTGTGGTGGAGGACTGTGACCCAGGGCCACCTGCCAGGCCGGGCCTCCCTGCTCCTGACTGCCAGTCTCACAGCTCCGCTGCTGGTAAGTATCAACAGACGACAAAGCAGTGAATCCTCCCACCTGAAGAGCTACAATTGGCTCATGACTGAATGAATGATTCATTTTCTGCTTATCGGATAATAAACTGACTAATCGTTAATTGGTTCCAAAGTGTCTTAAAGCAATACTCGCATCTTTTATACACAGTTGTTGGTCTATTTATCACCACGACTAGTGTTGTTTCAAAACAGACGTGGGAATTATGTAAAGCAATCCATTTCAATTCCATGCAAAGTTTGACGGTTAGACAATATAGACTGTCATTTGGAGTAGAGAATAAAAGTCTACAGTATGGAAATAGTCTATTCATATCAACTCAAGGACAGAACTTGAATCTGATCCTACTTTGAAGTGAAAAGCAGGTTGTTGAGAATTACAAGGCAAAATGCTCAACGTCAAGCTTGTTTGTGTGCCTGCGTTTCTTCCATTGTTTCAACTCGGTGTGGGTCATAGTGCACACTGGAGGACCTTGTATGAATAGAGGCATTTCTCTAAATGGCAGTTGAGTCAGTTGCCTTTCTTTCTTTCCACTGGTGGTGTTTTCCAACCAAAAATGGGCTCAGTATAAATAGGAGGAAAAAGAAATAATATACGTGTTGGTGGGAAATATCCAAATACATGTCGGGTTTTGCTCGACTCGCACCCTGATTTTTGCACCTATACATTTTGTTCAGAGCTAAAAAAAAAAAAAAAATGCAGCTTCTTCAGTTTTCAGACCGACTCCAAAAATAGACACAGGACCACATTTTTAACCGGGACACCATCGGCTTCAGTCTGGAAGTAACATTACGTTGCTCAGTATGGACGCTGTGCCCCAGCTGGCTCAGAGTCAAACCAGAGCTGCCCATCTGTGTCTCTTAAACTCTGACAAAAAAAAAAAAAAATCCTAATTCCTGGGTGCTTAAAAAAATAATTCAGAAGGTGTTTCTGAAATCTTTTAGGAGCCTCCATCTTTAGGTTGTTGTGAAGGAGGGAGCAGCTTCCTTCACAATCTCCTCCATGTAATCTATGGTAATGAAATTATAACTTAATTGGCCATCATCACCTTATCTGAGGTTTAAACGTGATCAAACAAATTGCAGTAGTAGCTTTTGGTGCACCGATATAAAGAAGACGCGTCTTTATGTAAGAACGCCCTAGGTATACCTATTATAGTCTTAATGTGCTGTGCTGTGGGTGTATGTGTAATGGTTGCTCAGGAAATGAAGTGCATTGTGGGCCATAAAAAGGAGTTGAGTAATGGAGGTGCTCCCAGCTTCCTGCCCCCCCTCAAGGCCAGAGTGTTTATGTAACTACAGGGCGAAGGGTCACTGCTCACACGACAAGCTGGCAGCTCTGAGACGAGACTCGCCAATTCTTATACAGGCAAATTTTACTTTTTTTTTTTTTAACTCTCATTTTAGACCAGCATTTTTTTTTAGCACTGTGTTATGATAATCCATGTTTTTTTTGTTTTTCAAGCAGGATTTTACTTGTTTCTGCTCACATTAACGGGAACTATTTTTTTCCCTCCCTTCCCAGCTTGTCTTAATTCACTTCCCATCATTTCTCCCCTCCTTGCATGTATGGCCATGCCTGTTGTATTTTCCTCCGTGTCTCCTTGGAGACTGTTACCATGACACACAGCCATCATTCGATTTACTACGCTCTGGTGCCGGAATGCTGTGCCGTTTTGACAGCTTAAGCCTCAGGTGGTTCATATATAGGATCACTAAGTCAGTGTGTCCCCATGAGAGTTCTGTAGTATGTGGGCTTGTGTTTGTGTGTGTGTGTATATATGTGCGTGTAGGCTAATGCAAAGCTGCCGTGGTGCCCTAGTGAGATTCAAATCTATTCACTAAAACGGCCTGAATGGTGAGCTATTTTTGTAAGCGCACAGTACACGCCCCGTGGCAGTACAGAGGAGCAGTGGATGTGCTGCATGACAAACGGAGAATGGAGCCGATTTGATGCAGCAGGCTGAGTTTTGTGTGAATATATTTACAGGCTGGATTAGCCTCGCTAAGCCAGGGGGAGGTGTGGTTCAGTAGCCCGAGGTGAAGCTTTTCTTGTCTCTCGTTGCCATGGTCATAATTGAGTGAATACTGCCCCCAACTGGTGAAGAGTAGCACTGTTGTACCTGCTAATAAGATGCACAGAAACTATTTTTTATGTAAGATTTATAGCTGTAGAATTAGGGATTCCACAACTCTCCGTCTCTTCTGTTATTTCCTTTACCCATATAAGTAATGCCAGTAAGTGCACCGCAACATTTTTTTAATATGTGCAGCATATTTAATCAATTTAGCTATTAAGAAGGCAAGCAAATATAGTGCGGAAATATCCATCGTTCCACTCATGACTCGGCACATTGAAGAGGATCCGGCCCCTCTCGACCTCACCCGCCCAACACGTAATTTGAGATGATATGTCTGAGTGAGTGTAATATGGAGAGTGGCTTGTTATATCGGCTAAAAGCTCCCAGCTTCTCCTTGGGTATCTATTATTTATGCCACTGGAGAGCTGACACTGTACAACTTCCTGCCCAGGCTCCCTTAAGGAGCATGTCAGGCGGCTGTCATTCCTCTGCAGACGATACCCGTTACACAGCCCTAATGTCTGGTAGATTAGTATGAAACATGGCATTAACATTTAGTGTGGAGAAATGGCGTTATAATTCGATGTGTTTCACCCTGAAATTGCCGCTGGTGAACACTGGGTGGTGCTCTTACATCAGTCTTCTCATCCCAAGAAACTAACGTGGCTTTGAGTTAGGAATTAATTTTCTTTATTATTTTAAGGGGAGGTTTTTTGTGCAGCAAATTCTAGTTTATACAAAAACATCACTTGTCATTCGTACATTACGGCAGAAGCATTCCTAAAGCTGGCATGCGATGGTCAAAAGGTTTTTGGGAGTGGTCTTTCATTCACTCATGGTGTGTGCACAACTGTTTGCATCCTCCAGATGGCACTCCTCTCTCACTGAATCAAGATTCTGCTACTCATCAATCTGATGCTCAACATCCACCCAAATCCGCCACTGTGCCCCACCCAAAATCCTGCTTGGGTAAAACTGTAAGGGAGACAAATATTTAAGGTGGTGCTCTGCTGTATTTCTTGGATTTAAAAACCGAGCTTTAATTTGGCTCAACGTCCACTTATGCAAGGCATGATGCCCCCTGACCTCTGACTCTTGAGAGTGAGATTTAAGGATGCTGTGACGTCGATGGGTCAGTCAGAAGGTCGAGTAATGTTGGTTTCAAGGCTTGTTTTTAAGCAGAAGGATGGGTGATCTGTGTTTGAATGGCTTTAGCTGCCCCGAGGGAGGTGCTGCTTAGACCGACGACAGTGAGTCAATATGTCCCCCTTAATGATTTCCTAACACATCTGAGGAGGGAGACAGAGGAGCCTCAAAGGGCAAGGTGGGGAGGGTCTCCTCCCGAGCCAGATGTTCATTGGAGGGAGCAGAATATCAAAGTGGTAGATTTGGGGTAGAGTTCCTACAAACACCACGGAGTGGATTTACAGCTCTTTAGGACTCTTTAGATGTGTCTGCCTTATTTGGGGATGTAGAGCAACATCTTCTCTTGAGATGATCATATAAGGCCCCCTGTGGTATTGGTTTAGAAGTCGCTTGCTTCCTTTTTACCAGTTAAATGCATTGATCTCAAATTAACATCAGTGCGGGCTGCCGGCATCCGCCTGTGTGGTTTGATGGTATAAAAGTGTGTTGCATGTGACTTGAAGGGGCGACGGGCGAAGAGCCTCTTCATACAGCTCGCTTTCAATGGAGCCAGCGTTTTAGCTGACTCTTGTGTACGTGCCTGTTGCCATGGTTTCCAACTTTCATCAGGTGCTGTCCAAAAAGCGAGGGGCTGAACCGAGGATGAGGCGCTCCCGCTGTCATCCTGCTCTGATCTGCTTCTGTGGTACAAACGCGTTCATTTCCATTTGTGCTGATTGGGGTTTTGTTGCGGCTGCAGTGATCTGATGCAGGAGATGCTTTTTTTTTTTTTTTTTTTTTAGGGAGGGAATATTTTTAGCTGCCTGCTTGGTTTGCGGGAGGAAGATGAGACAGCTGATACTGGATGTCACCTCACGATTTGCCGTCAGTTGTAATGATTTAGTCATCCAGTGAGGTTTGTTTTGATTTGCCAGAATCTGGGTGAGGGGGGCATTAGCGGATGTTTGCAACAATACGGAGGCGTGGCCACGAGGTAATCGAGTTCACCCCCATAAACAAAACAAATGGCAGACCTCCCCCCCCCCTCCGTTTTTCCTCATCGCCATGTGCCCCCTAAGCCATTTTTAGTCAGCTGGGTAGGATTGGCAGGAGATGGTCCGGGGTGAGGAGAAGTTGAGTGGGGGGGAAGGTGTGAGGAGGTTCAGGGGCGGGAGAGGGGACGCATGCCAGCCCCATTTGGGAAGTGCTCCCCCATTTTCTGCCTGTCGATTCGGGCCAGAGTCAGTGAGCTCCGGCGGGTCCAGGTCTGGCTGAGTGGGCTAATGCGATGTGGCGTGTCACCCGGGGAATCTAGGTCAAGTTTAAAGCTGCCGAGCTCTCCCCGCCTCTGCTGCAGTGTGACGCTCCACAAACCCCTCCCTTTCCACACACGCAATAATATTCAGCACATGTCCTTATTACTATTTATTTCCCATTTGAAATATCATCTACAGAAAAAAAAAAAAAAATGAGACGTGCATTTTCCTTTCTCGACCCACATAATCTCAGACGTAAACACACGCATACCCGGCTGCCTCTCCCCATCCCCATCCCCATCTCCCCCCTCCACACCCCAGGCTCTGTCTCAGTCTCTCCACGGCGAAGCTCACGTGACACTCAGCGCTGTATGTCTGGTTGGGGAGGGAGGGCGTCTTTTTTTCTTTTTTCTTCCATAGTAAAGCAGCAGGGCACGTGGATCCTCATGCTGCAGCCGAGTAGTGGAATGTCAGCACTATGCCTCCCTTACATTAGCAAGCCATCAGCCCTGGAGCTGCCTTTTGTAGGACGTTGCCGCAGTGCTCGGTTTCAGCTGTGCCCTGCTTCTTGGTGTGCTTATTAAAGGGGAGGCACAGAGCTGGGAGATGTTAAAAGGCAGTGCCATCCAGAGGTCAGGCTGCTGCATGGGCGTGGCACTGTTTTGGTGTCTCAACCTAAAATTTGGCATGAGCCTCTTTGCACCATCTGCAAATATGTGGGATGTTGAATTTTGCATTTATAAATCCAAGTCATTTTATTGCTATATTTTAGTTATTATAAAGTGACAAATAGCATCATCATATTCAGCTGCAATTTTACAGTAAATCTTTTGATTTTGCAGTGTTTTTTAAAAAAATGATGGTGATGATGTGAATTTGCTGAGCTGCACAGGAAAAAATAAATCACACCACTTAAGTGCTCAGTAGTGGAATTAAATATTTCTCCATCGTCTCCAGTTGACTTCATTCGCCAGCTAATCCGCTGTTTTTGGTGCATTACCTCATCTGTATTAATATATTCATGTGCTTTCAAGTCCTACTACTACTGTACTCACTCCTCACCCGGAGCTCGCCTCTGATTGGCTGCTGCAATGTTTTCAATGGCACCAAATTTTTTTTGACTCCATGGATACAGCGAGCTGTTGGGTAGATCAGCTCAGCCAATGGGAGAGCTGCGCGGGCTCCTGCTTGTCAGATTCTGCCCCTGGCCTTAGAAGCAGCCCTCCCTCCCCTCACTGTGAGCACGCAATGGCTCAGTGGGGGGGTTCAAAACAACAACAAGGCTGTCGCCGGCTCTCGGCGGTGCCCCTGACATGCCAGCACTACTGGGTACTACCACAGCCACCGAGGGAGGGGGGCTTCAATTCCTCCATCTCTCTGATACACTATCTGTATGCTGTCAGCCAGCACTTCATCCTCTCACTTACTACGCTATCACTAAGCAACCAGCTACTCATTTACTAACACATTATCTTTAAAGGGGAGTTTATGGAAGTGGAAGAGTAGGATATTAAAAGCTGTAAAATGTACACATTTTCTAGTGCTCTTGAAGATTCTGTGATGGACTTTGAAATGCCGCCACGCAAATCCCCCGTCCTTAAAATGACCTCATTTCAGGCGGCACAAGGGAGCAGCGCTGGGCCCGGCTGCCAGTGCCCGCGTTGAAGCGCCGTGAGCCCTGGCAGCTCTGCCAGCCAGCCGGTCGGTCTATCGACCTCAGTCTGTGAGCGGCTGAAAGGTGGCAGTAGAGGACCAGAGGAGGGCCCGGCGATGATGGGCAGTGCCCGCATCATCCGGCAGGGTGAGGGGGTCAGTGACAGCTCTCATCCCTTCTGAGGCTGGATCAGGTGCTGCCTTCCGACAGCCAGCGAGGTGCCAGTGCTGGCACAGTCAGACATTCAGGTCACATTAGTGGAGGGGAAGAAGACGAGCCTGGACAAGGCAGGTGGGTCTTTGCAGGTGGTCACTGGGTCAACAGTTGTTGAGGTGGCTTTCTAAGCAAAACAAAAAACAAACCCAAAATAGCCATACAGAGTTTCAAAGCTGCAAACTTTTGTGGGATAAATTTGAGCAAATTGCGTTTTCTTTAAATGAAAATATTTACAATTAACAACATAAAAAGTCAAAAATAGAGCTGCACCTAACAGCTGATTTAATTTGTGATTTAGTTTCTTTTAGATATTCACTTTACTCTCATGGAAGACATGAAAAAGAAGCAAATATTAATGTTCAAGGAGCTCAAACTAGATGATTATTTTAAGAAAAATGACTCTCAATAGGGGCTGCACGGTGGTGTAGTGGTTAGCACTCTCGCCTCACAGCAAGAGGGTCCCGGGTTCGATCCCCGGGTCGGCCCGGGTTCCTTCTGTGTGGAGTTTGCATGTTCTCCCCGTGTAAGCGTGGGTTCTCTCCGGGTTCTCCGGCTTCCTCCCACAGTCCAAAGACATGCAGGATGGGGATAGGTTCATTGGTGACTCTAAATTGCCCGTAGGTGTGAATGTGAGCGTGAATGGTTGTCTGTCTCTACATGTCGGCCCTGTGATAGACTGGCGTCCTGTCCAGGGTGTACCCTGCCTTCGCCCAATGACAGCTGGGATCGGCTCCAGCCCCCCCGCAACCCTCAATACAGGATAAGCGGTAGAAAATGGATGGATGTATGGACTCTCAATAGTTGCAGATTAATGTTTTCTCATTCAGTGCATTGTTTCAGCTCTAGCCAGAAGTATGTTCTAGTTTCTCAAGTGTCACCCGGTTGTGAGTGAACCTGAGGAAGCATTAACATGTCAAAGTCATTGCCTGCTCTTTTTACCGTCTATTAATAGACGTGTCTATTGAGTAACTGGTTACACGGAAAGCAGTTTGATAAAATCTTTGTGCTCAAAGTGGCGTTGTGTAGAAATTGGCCATGCATCACTAATATTTTCTGTTGGAGTAAGGACACGACCCACGCTGTCTTTTTCAAGATGCAAGACACTCAACCTCACCCCCCCCCCTGCATGGTGCATCTCATGCATTTTAAAGCCACTCCGTCTAACCCTCTGCTCGTGACTGCTGAGTGTGTACTTTGCTCTGTCGCAGCACCTCCCCGTCTCCCAGCATTACCTGCACAGACGTGATCGACCCCGTCACCGCTAGCCCCTCACTCAGTCACTTTAGCTCTTCACCTGTCACTCATCTCGGGTGACATCTGCCTGCCGAAAGTTTAACCTCATCATTATTCCGCGCCAAACCCTCTTGAGTGTCCTGCCCGTCTCCGCTCTGTCACCGAGGGTTAAATCAAGTCTGTCGACGGAGCCCGCCGCCGTTTCTCTGCAAACCGCCGCAGATCCGTGGCTCGTCATATGTCTCTTGATCGTCTCTGCTTTCTAGGAGCGAGCAGAGGGCTGTGCAGGGCCGTCACTCGTCATCGCTGACATCACAGCTGAGGTGTAGGTTGAGTGTGGACGTACAGAATGTGTGTGCGTCTCGACAGGGAAGCTGCAGGCAGCGTGACTGCCGACACACCAGTCTTCCTCGGTCATCTTCCTCTTCTTTCACCTGCAGGTCACCTGAAGTGTGATTGACCCCATCACGAGTATGAACTCCAGTGATATAGTCCAGCTGTTCTGAACAGTAATGTAGTTAAAAAGTTCTTAAAAGTGTGAATGTTTGGCCGGAGGAGGGAGGAGCTTGCTGTGTGGCGCTGGTTTGCTGTTGGTTAGTCATTTCTGGGTGAAAAGTAGTTCAGGTTCTTTGGTTTTGGTGCAGGATCTTAGCTCATCCCTTCACACATTAACCAGTTTTTATGGATGGATGGATGGATGAGTGGATGGCATTTATCAAGATACAAATCTAAATTGTATTTTTTTTTTTTTTTTTGCATTGTTTTTCAGAAAAAATATTTTAGACATCACTTTGACCTTGGAAAAAATGTGCCATTTTTCTTTTTTTAGCGTTTAAACAAATGCATGCACAATAAGTCACAACAAATAACTGTAATTTGCAGCCTATTATTCAGTATTCAATTTTCTTTAGTTATTAACCTAACAGTCAAAGACCCCTGAATAGTTGGTTTACTGTCAAATTGGGGGACATTTTTGCTTTAAAAATAAACAAAAATAATTTCTGATTGATTTTGTTGATGTTTTCAGCCTTATAATCAAAAATTAGTTAGTTGTACTCTTATTTCCTCATGGAATGCACATGTTTATTATGATGGTATAGTCTATGCACTACTGTCAGTAACTGCTCTTGCAGTAAATCGAAGTCTCTTTACCACATGTGCTTATGTTATTAAGCCTTTTTAATTATTAATGTTAAGTTTGAGCTCCTATGACAAAGACACTGCACTTCCTGAAGACATTGTGCTTCTGCAGAGATCATAAACGGGTCCTCTTATGTTGCTGCGTGATGACTTCCTTTATACCAGTTTAATTGGATATGTCCCGTTACGTGCCGCCAACAACTACTTTCTTCATGTGTAGATTTCCCTGCGGTCGCTTGTGAAATGGATTACTTTGCATACAACCGCATGTAAATGGTCATGATTGCTGGGAAGAGACTTAACAAAGCAGAAAAACGTAAACTGAGTAGGGGGACTTTTTTTGGTTTGACATCTGGTTTGGTCTTGGCACAGGAAATACACATGGGGAGGGGGGGGGGTCCGAGGGGAGCGCTGGTGCCTGTGAGCAGTGGGCACATCTGGGGCACCACAGAGTCCACGAGGCACCAGAGCAGCGAAGCAGAGCGCGAGTGAAGTGTCATGGATACAGTGGAGTTTAACCACCTGCTCACTTCACTGCTGCGTTCTCTCACTTACTGATTTTTCTCTTTTTATTGCTCAACAGGTATCGTAACATGGGGAACCTACTGAAAGTTCTGACTTGCACAGATCTGGAACAGGAGCCCAATTTTTTCCTAGATTTTGAAAGTGAGTTTCCCACCCCCCTTTTTTTCCCCTTTTAAGTAATCGCTCCCTCTCCTGATATCAGTCGCATGAATATCTTACCATAACATTATCAACTCTCAAACTCCTAAGTCTTTTCACCCCCCCCCCACTTATCTTTAACACTGTGTTCTTCCCAGCGGCGAAAAGAATCACATCTACCACTAGAGCTTCTGCACTTTCCATCAACCTGCCTCTTCCACACCGGAATGTGTGCAGAATATCAATCAGGGCAGAGTTGCAGCAGAGCCCCCTCCTCAAATATAAAGCACTGAAGTTCAGCTGCTGCATAGCCTAGGGCCTCTGAACACGGCTTGATCCTGCGCTGTAGTGTTCTCACACTTGGCAAACCCAGAGACTCAGTCATACCTTTAGAGAAAACAATGCCTCTCACTCTTGCACTGTTTCTAGGTATATATTTTAAAATCCTGATTATATAGCCAACAAATACCTTGTATGCAACCCTAGATTTCTACCACATTCTCAGCATTGTATTTTACAGAATGCTGTTACGGCCTGAAATCCGACCTGAGGGAGGCTCAAAACGAATATATAAATGATGATTTGTTCAATAATTAATAATAAATTAGGACTGTAGCTGCCGATATTGGTTGTGTTTAGGCAGCATGGGTTTACAGTCATCACACTTGGCAAGGTGTTCTTGCTTCAGGTGGTGGGAAAGGTTCATTGTGTTCTTCAGTGCAACTTCTCACCAAAAACAACCCCTCTAACACCCAGAGTTGCTACAGAGAGAGAGAGAGAGAGAGTGCATGAAGCTTATTCATTTGTCTTCTCTTATCTTGCTCT
Source organism: Chelidonichthys spinosus (assembly GCA_029853015.1). Lineage (NCBI taxonomy): Eukaryota > Metazoa > Chordata > Actinopteri > Perciformes > Triglidae > Chelidonichthys > Chelidonichthys spinosus. The sequence goes on from CM056837.1 coordinate 16,413,518, forward strand.
ATTTCCTTCCTCTCAGCCAGGAAAGTGGGTGGCGTCGAAACTAAAGCACTTGGAAAGATGAGATTATTCCAGCAACTCATTTGCATAATTAAAAGTTGCACATTAGACTGTTTTTTATTACATTGGGGGGTATTTGCTAGAGTTCCTAGAGCTGCCTTTTTACTGCAAGTGTGAATATGGATGAAGAACGGATCACATTTGCACACTTGACCTTGTCATCCTTATTGCAGATGCCCAGCCCACAGATGCAGAGCGAGACGTGTGGGAGCAGGTGGACGTGGTGCTGAAGGATGCTAAGGGGATCCTGGATGAGCTGCAGGCGTATAAAGGAGCGGGGCAGGAGATCAGAGAGGTACGCCTGATACTCTGTTCACCTCCGACTGGCAGGACACGGAGCTGCTGCAGAGTTGGGAGTGACTGCTGTGCAGAAGAAATGCTGCGTTAGTTCACAGGGGGCCTTTTTATTTAGAGTTCACGAGGAGTGGAGGTGTTATTTGGTACTATTTTTGTCAGGTTCGTTTTCAGTAATGTCTTTTTTATTGCATGTGTCCTCTTGGCTGTATCACCACTGTGTCAGTGGATCGTTCTTGGTTTGAAACTTAAGTAAAAAAGGATTCTGCTTATTTATGTATTCGAAACTAGAGAAATAATGCATTTAACTGCCAATTATAGAAGTATTGGTAACCCATTTTTGGTTTCACACAGACCTTGAGTGAAAATCAGGGTGCAAATGTGTCAAATACCTTCTGTAGATTATCAAACTTCAAAACTACATATTCCTTTTGAAAAGAATACTCCTATAATGGCAACAAAACTGGTGCCTACATTACCCACAATGCACCTCCACTGGAGACAGTTTGGTCATTGTGTTATGTTAGTGGCGTGTCATCGAACCGCTACAGATGAGGTGCGCTACGGAGCGAAAACTCCCTCCCTCCTACCTCCAGATGGTTTTCATCTCTAAACTTGAAGTCTTCAGACTCAACCGACTGACTCAAGTGACGACACGTGATGACATTTATTCGACTTTGCGTGGCTCCCTCTGGAGCCACAAAAGGCTTCGCACAACTTTTTCCACATATGCAGTAGGACTCCCCAAGACCTTTAAACAGACTTTGATGTGTAAAATCGGTGGCGTTCTCCTAGATCAGCGTCTCTACACACACTTATGGGTGCTTTGAATTGTATTAAACTTTCTTATCTTTTATGTAGTTTAAGTATGTTGTATTTTTTTGGTGTATTTCCAGGCGATCCAGAATCCAAATGGTGAGGCGTTACAGGAGCAGGCGTGGGCGGCTGTAGTTCCCCTGGTGGGGAAACTGAAGAAGTTCTACGAGTTCTCCCAGAGATTAGGTACGTTTCTGTCTGTGAAAAATCCCAGGAGTGGTTCTCACACTCGTGGTTCTCACACTCGTGGTTCTCACACTCGTGGTTCTCACACTCGTGGTTTCAAGTGGAGCAAGCTCAGGTGTTCTGTGAGATTTTGCTCAACCACAAGCAACGTTATGTGTGATGCCGGCACCGCAAAGTCCCAATGTGCAATAATAGAGCCAAAGTGAGCCAGAGCTGTTATTGTAAAGGAGGAATCAGACGTCCTTTACGTTTAAAGGTCTTTTTAAGTGATTCCTCAAGAGACGCAACCTTCATACATGACCTTAATTGTTGGCATGTGCATCTGCAATATTGACTGCTGAGCTGCAAAAGTCAACAGACATGCGACACACACACACACACACACACACACACACAGGAGCGACAACATGCACCCCCGCCTTATATAAACATGCTTTGAAAACCCCCATAGCCGTGCGTTTCTCAACATGCTGCTTGCGTTGCACTGTGCACTGACCTCTGTAGGATCGGGCTATAGGTTGTTTAATTAGCATGGATACAGGGGGAAGGGGGAGGAGGCTTACTGCTCCCTGATCTTCTTATGACCCTGAGGGTGGAGGGTGGAGTGGAGGGGGGGGTTTAGCCCGCCATGCCCTGACGCCCTCAACCCTGTAATCCCAGTGGCAGTGGAGAAGGTAGTCAATGGGAGTAGTGGGCGATGGCTGTTACGTAACGAAGTAGGCCACCTCCCAGCCCCGGCTGCTGCTCTATTTCTCCGCCTTGACTTTAGGCTTCAGGGGCCGCGATGGCCTCCGCAGCCGTCTGTCCTGGCTGATATGCACGAAGCTGAAAGTCCTTAACCACAGGCTGGTGGATCCGCAGAGCAGCGAGGATGAACGATATTATGAAGGGAAGAATATGTAATCAGCTTTGCATTGGGAATGAAGGGAAAGACTCCAACTACTAGGGTTGCATTGAGACTAAATGTGACTTTAAGTCTAACATTGCTGACGGAACAGAACCGATGTTCTCGCTACAAATCTGCCTCAAATACAAGGTGTTCTCCTCATATTGCTTGTAATCAGTCAAAATGGTCAACCCCCAGTATTAATTTAACCATAAAACAGCAATAGCTTCAACATTTGAGAAAAAGGAACCTGTAAATATGTTTGCCTGCATTAAATCCAATGTGATATCTTAATTATCATATTTTGTCCAACCAATCGTCACAAACCACAAGCGATGCACTTTACAGCGCTGAGAGAATAGCAGCAGACGTTGCACATTTTGAGAAACAATTGGTCAGTTATGCAAGTACAATAGCTGTTGATTACATTTTTACAGCTGTAAAGCTGAGTCAACTAATTAGCTTTGCATATTAAATGGACAGATTTTTCCTGCTATGACTACTCGTTCTTGCCTCGACACCCCAAAATATTCACCTAACAGGAATATGATATGAATTTTCAAATGTTAGGAGCTGATATTGGCATTAATGACAATTTTTGCTTGATGAATGAAATTAATCAGCTATGTGAGGGACAGCTGTTCTGATTAGTTCTTTCATTAACACTCAAATTTAACATGACGGAACAATATACATTTTCTAGCTGCCATTTCTTATCAAGGTTTTAACCGCCATTAGAGAAACCGATCTGATTTAGAGTCAGTCTGGTCCGTCAGGAATTGCAGACCAGACTAAAGTCCCGCCATGCTCTGACCCTCCCCTCTCGACGAGTAAAGCGCCTACGTGCCCGCATTCTGCTTGCCTGCTCTGCCGTGACCTGATGAGATCAGACACCCCCCCCCCCCTCCCCGCCTTTCCCCGACTTCCCGCCATACTAGAGTGGCTCATTTCTGAAGGCCTGAAAGCAGCTCCATCTTAACTTCTGTTTTGACTGGGATGTAGCGAAGGGTGGGGGGCGAGAGGGCAGTATAAAAAAACAAAACAAAAAAAAACTGCACCACTAAGGGCATTTTTAATCAGCCGCTTCGCTGCAAACGCTGGTCCAAGCAGATGTGAGTCGTTACTGGATGGCAAACGTACTCAATTTACTGCACTGCACTGCCAGCGCTCTGTCCGTCTCCTGGAAGTCCCCTCACGATTATCTTAAGTAGACCGCTGTCTGAATCCGTCCTTTTTCTAGGTTATGCCAGCATGCTCGTCGTCATACGCCATTGAGAATTATAAAGTACACTTAGAATCATCTGAAGCGCTTATTCGCTTATGTCATTATTTAACCCTATTCAGCGTCTAGACTGAATTCTGAACACATCGTCTGCATCTATAAATAAAAAAATCCCCCTGGGCTTTTTCTCGTTTAAAAAAAAAAAAAAAAAAATCAAGTTTGTGTAATATTACTACTAACGTGGAAGTTATTCACTACATTTCACTTAATCGTTGTCGGTCTCTGGGTATGTCCGTGCATGGCGGAGGCTTTGTATTTACTTATTGTCAAAACAATGAGTGTAATCCTGCTTGAGTGAAATCCCGTTCACCCCCCCTCGCCTCCCCCCATTTCATGCCAATGAGATAATTAGTCCCATGTCTCATCTGCGTCTGAGCAGGAAAGCCTCTCCGCCCCCCCTTTGCCCCCCTCCCTCCCTCCCTCCCACACTGGCACTGGGCCCTGGGCAGTTTGGGCACCACCGCTGCCCCATTCTCCATCTCTGTCCTTATCAGGATGCTTCAGCTGGCTGACGCAGGACGCCGATCACATATCTGACTGTGTTATGATCCACTTTAGGAGCTGTTGTTTGGCCTCATCCACATGTAGATCCCACTGTTGCACTTCCTGAGTTTTCACACATCGTTAGGATGGTAGCACTTTGGTGGGGTGACTAACTGTCCGACACACTGACTGCATACATTTTATACCAAATTATGACAATTATTAATCACTTCATTGGGAAAATTCTAAATCATTTTTAATAATTACTCCATAAAATGTGTTTAAATGTCCCAGAACCCCAGGAGAGATCTCCAATGTGCTTGTTTTGTCCAACCAACATTTTCAGTATAGAACAATATAACAGAGGGAAATCCTCCCATTTAGAAGCTGGAACCAGCAATTATTCTCCAAGTATTTTAGAATCAATTGATGAGTAGTTGTTAGTTGCAGCCCTGTATTATTTCTTGACTTTCTATTCTGCGTTTTATATCTGAATATACATCACTACTGCATGCTATATGCAGTATTTAATTTGCTTTGACCATTGCATGTAAAACTGATACTTCAGCTGTTAAATGCAACGTATGTGAACCATCATTCAGCTTCACTCTCTTATGACCAGGAAGACTGAGCCAGGTTTCCATCTTTCCATGTTTTAGTGGTTGAAACGCATGTCTCTCATTTCTCCACAGAGGCGGCGCTGCACAGCCTGCTGGGAGCTCTGACCAGCGAGACGTACGATGACCCCACGCAGCACCTGGAGCGGGAGCAGGCGCTGGCCAAGCAGTTTGCAGAGATCCTGCACTTCACACTGCGCTTTGATGAGCTTAAAGTATGAACACCTCTTTCTCCAACATATCCAACATAAGATTCTGCTTTTTAAACCCCAAGTTCACCTCTCAGATGTTGATCTAAACCCTGCCCTTTTTTTCCTCCCGTGATACAAACCAGACCTCTTTAGTCTCCTTGCAAGCTGCTGATGCCACCGCATTGATTTTAAACTGCAGCCAGTGGGCGCGTGATTAGCATTTAATTAGATTCCTGTTACTGCTCTGCTGTTTGTAATACAGTGTCTGTCAGGGAAATGGCTAATAAGGGTTATAGCGTCTGCAAATCGTTGTTGTCCTGAGTCGAGGTGTGAATAATGTAGCAGGTTTTTAGAAATGATGGCGGGATCGAACTTGAAGAACTCAGAATGAGGGCACAAACACCCAGACTGCGGTTGTTGGTCGAATGCCCGTTGTCAAAAATAGAATTGTGTGATTGTCATCTGGTTAGACAGTGGGTGAACCGGTTCCCCCGGACCCTCGTCTCCTTAGATACAAAAACTTAAAAAAAAACACACACCCCCCGACGGCCCCAGGCGATTCGCTGCGATGTCCCAATTAGTGCCCACTGCCCAAACTGGCAAGATAAAAACATGAAGGTAGGGGGTGCAAGGTGCCATGCCAGGGCTATTCATCAATCTTTCACACCCATACACGGGCTTCTGACCTAGTTAAAGTGTCTGTGCGGCGTGCAGCCCCTCCCTGGCGAAGCAGCCTGTCTCTCCTGGTGCACACAGTGGACACAGGCTGAGTACCAGTCTATTGTAGCGGGATTAGCATGCTGCCACGTGCAGCTTTGACTGTGACAGACTCATACAGGAATGAGGATAATTAAACACATGATGAGCTCTCACTGGTGGTGACGTTTTGAAAGAAGCTCTCCTATCCCCGGCTTCTTTCTGACGGGGGTCAGTTTGGCGTTGCGGTGAAACCGGATGATTTATTTATGTTTTTATGAATCAAATAAGCCATCTGACTCCCGTGGCTTTTATCTAAGGCTGTACGTTCCTTAATTAGACCCTTATACCTTTTTTTCTGTCAGCTTTGTAATTGGTGACCCTCTTGTCACAAGCTATACCGATGCACAGCCTGACTGTGGCGGCAAAATAACCAAATTGTTCCTGACAGGATGAGCAGGGATGTGGATGTAAAGCGGGGATGAGTGTCAGAGGATTCAAATCCAGTTGAGCAAATAAAAAGTGTAATTGTATCCGTGTTCTTTTCGTGTAATTTCACCCCAAAGCTACGTTTCTGCCTTGTTGGCTAAAACATTGTGTCAAGACGATGGCGTATTTGATCCAGAACTGAATGTCCTGCTGCAGGCGGGGCCACCTACAGACATGCAGAGAACCCCCCCTCCTCCCTCCTCCCTTTATTGAGATGCATTTCTGTTTGTGTGCTTTATTGCAGATGACAAATCCCGCCATTCAGAATGACTTCAGCTACTATAGGAGAACCCTGAGCCGAATGCGGATCAACAACGTACCGGTGAGCACATCACGTCCCTCCCTTCTCCGGGAGGCTGTAATCAATGTTTGTGTAACAATGGATCAGCAGGCGTGGCGAGCAGCGAACACACAAAGACAGAATCATCACCCGACTCACACTTTTAGGTCTTTCCACAGTTAATGCAAGTCCAATCTGATCAAATGCATAAATGTGCGTCACCGTGATTGGACCTGATGTTGATTTTAAAGCAGTCAGTTCTCATCACACTCTCGGTTCATACTGCAGCAGCAGGAAAGCAGGAGGCACAGATGAAGTTTCCTTTTGTACGAGCCCCCCAGCAGTCAGGAAGAGTGCGGCAGGAAGCGTCTCGCTACATGAAGTCGGAGCCCCACGGGGAGTTTCAGGGAGTTTGAAGACAAAGTGTCGGGCAGCAGCGCGTGGCGACGGAACCTGATCCCAAATCAGTAGTATGGCCCAAACCCTCTGGAGATGAAAGGCCGTACTCCAGCTCAATGTGGAGTCTATACTGTAGACGACCCCCAAGACAGTAAAACCCCGAACAGTAGTTGGTGAAGCTCTGGTCTAAAAAAAAACAATGTAAAATCATATTTTTTAGTTGAACACATTTTTATTTCACCTAAAAGTAAAAGTGTTTTTTAGATTTCATAAAACCACAGCAGCTCACTCGATGGTATGAAAGCTTTGGATGTTTCCTGTATTGATTGACAAATAGCTTGTATGAAATTCAAGGGCACATCCACTCTTGCATTTCACGCATGCTGCACTTCACCAGATATAAATCTTTATTCAGCAGCTTCAAGGACATTTAAAAGATCCCTTTAATGCAGGGAAGAGTGAGATTTCAGTGTTTCTGTGTTTGCAGCATGAACTCCTCTTAGTTTTGACCGTCTGACAGGAGGTTTTATTCTCCAAACCGGAATGTGCCATTAGGCAAATGGGCCCAGACAAGTTGTCGTTAGGACCTGTCACTGCTGAAAGATGCTCAGACTGCCGTTCGCTCGCAAAAGCAGCAGTCGCGTTTTAGTCACCACTCAGACAACTGAATCATTCAGACATTTGAGATGAAACACATCTGTCCCCGCGGCAACAGCGTCTTTGAGCTCATATGTCATCATTTGTTGAAACATGAATTGGTTTGAATTTTTGGGGGAGATTATTCATCTTCTGTCAGCGTTCTCATGAAAAAAAAAAAAAAAAAAAAAAGTAGGAAATGATGTTGTTATTTAAATACGCAGACAAATTTAGAACAGGCTGTTCAACATACTCCTTGTTCTTTTGTAACCCGCCAGGTGTTTTCAATGTCTTGCTCAGTCTGAGACTATAAAGCAGCAGGATGCGTAACTCAGCTGGGAAACCAGGAGGAGCAGCAGGGCTCGGTGATTGGGTTTATATCAGTGCTCCTCGGTTATGATTTTATTTAATTAAATTCCTTTTATGTGCAATCTATTGGTGCTGCATGACAACGACGAGCGAGGAGCCAAACAAAAGGTATATTTCCTGCTTCCTTAAGAGGCGTCAAATAAAATAAGCTATATAATGTCATGCATCTGTTTAATGGAAAATATATATTTCTACAAATGCATCAAATCCACATGGACTCTGAAAGACGTGCATGATGATGTAATCTATATTGGCAGCTGTTCAAATAAATAAAAAAAATCATACTTTTTTTTATTAAAGGTCTGCACATGTATTTAACTTGAGGCTTAAACCAACCTAAATAATAAAAAACGATTCGACTAATATTTAACGCAGCAGCCCGGTCACATGACGTCACAGATATTGATCCAGGTGTTCATCTATCGAGCAGCTGCAGTATGAACACACAGCACTCCATTTGTGTTTTTATTCTCTGTTTTCCTGTTCCTCTGCAAACTTCAAGAGCAAATATTTTGTGGACGCGTTCAATAACGCATGCGAGTCCACGTCTTGAGCTCGGTCCAGACAGAGAGGCCTGGTTTCTATATTTAGTCAACTATTTCTGTAAAGAGGACTCCAGTTCATTTTGACTCAATACACCAATAAAATGCCAATTTCTTGTGTTTGTCAGAAAGCCTCCCTAAACGATCTTCCTCCGTTGCATCAGGATATGAGTTGGTCTGGGAAAGAGAGTGCTGCTATGACCTCAATGGTCTCCGTTCTGTACTTGACCCTGACCTTTGACCTGAAGAGATGCAAGAAATGCAAGTTTCACAATAACGTGTCATTATTTTTGAATGATGTTCAGGCGGAAGGTGAGAATGAAGTCAACAATGAACTGGCCAATCGGATATCTCTGTTCTATGCCGACGCCACGCCCATGTTGAAAGCGCTAAGTGACGGCACCACAAAGTTTGTATCGGAGGTGAGACTGACGGGAGAAAGGCGTGAACAATGTGAACGTGTATGTCGAAGCATCCCCTCATCTTTTTTTTTTTCCCTCTTCTTTTCACAGAACAAGAACCTGCCCATCGAGAACACGACGGACTGCTTAAGCACGATGGCGAGTGTTTGTAAAGTCATGCTGGAAACGCCGTAAGTGCCCGGAAACGGAGCCGCTTCACTTCTTGTTGTTGTTGTTTGCGTTCCTGCGTCTAATCTAATCCCGCCTCCTTTCAGAGAGTACCGCAGCCGGTTCGCCAGCGAGGAGACGGTGTCTTTCTGCCTGCGGGTGATGGTCGGGGTCATCATCCTCTACGACTACGTCCATCCTGTAGGAGCTTTTGCAAAGTCGTCCAAAATCGACGTGAGTGCATAGATTAAAAACTCAAATCGTTTTGCCGCTATGCATTTTCCAGCCTATCCAAAAAGGATCCGATTATTTCGTTTCAGAAGAAAAGGAAACACAAACTTTGTCATTAATTTTATCACAAAAAATTAAAAGTAACTACAGTTAGAAGTACAGAAGTATAAAGTAGCAGGAAATGGAAATTCTCCAGTAAAGAATAAGTACTTTGAACGTGTACTTTTGTACAGTACTGGAGTAATTTCACCACCACTGGTCATGTTCGTGCCACTATCCCAATTCACAGCTTGCTGCATGAAGCTACTAGTTTTTCCTTCTTCCACAGATGAAAGGTTGCATCAAAGTCCTCAAAGATCAGCCTCCGAACAGCGTCGAAGGCCTTCTCAACGCTCTCAGGTAAGTTCACGTCCACATCAAATTGTGTCTTTCCCCCTCCAGCCCAGCATGTAATGTGATTGTAGCTGCGGTTGTGGCTTTCATTGAAAAAAATGAACCGACCGCTCACGCTGTGAGTTGAACGATATTGGTGCCTGTTCATGAGCGGCAGACAGACCTCTCGGTTTATTTCACTCCCCCGGCCTTCAGCACAGTGACTCATTCTCTGCGCCGTCCAGCAGGGATTCGCTCAGCTGTGAGTGTCCCGTGCCAGATCCGGGTTGGGTGTCAAAGCCTCTCCAGAAAGACCAATTACATCTGACACCTCGTCCCCCTCGCAGTCGCCCCAAATTTCCCCACCGACTCGCCTAACGCTCACAGCTGCTCGGGATGCCCGGGTCATTTCTGCGGCGACCTCACATCTGTATCTCTCTGTTTCGGGGCCCGAGGCACGCTGGCTCTACCCAGTTTTACATGGAGTCACACGCATGCACAAGTCACCAGAGCTTCTATCTGATCGGACAGAAGATGACAAAATATTGTATTGTAGAAGAACTAAGTTAATTTAATCAAGTGCTGTATATTATGCAATAATACAATATGATATAGAGGCAAATTCCCCTCTGGTGCACCACCATAAGACCTTACTTTGGCAAAAATATAGTCATTTATTGATCCCATTTGAATGATTTTTTTGGACCGTTTTGCCTTTTATTGAGAGAGATAGTGTGAGAGTGAAAGTGGGGGAAAGTTGCCATTTAAATTGTGCCATGAATTACAAATATGATGTTTGGCAATTTAAAAGATCATTTTGCAAGTCAAGAAAGTTGCATTTTGTTGTGAAACTGTGTAAAACTGTGAAAATATGTAATCAGAAAGACTACAAGCCCAAAAGTTGCTAATTTTTCATTTCCCGGCTGATAAAAATGAGGTGCGTGGAACATAACAAAGTTAGCTAGCTAGTTAACTAGTGAGCCATGGTAACTATGACGTACGATGTACAACACTAGTGATGTAATTCACTGAGCGGTTTTGTACAAAACTGAGCAGTACCTCACTACAAACTGCAACTTTTGTGACGTGCAAAAATGACGTTATAATCCGTCACTCTCACCTGTTGTAACTCACTTGTACCACTAGGGGACAATAATTTTTTTTTTAAAAATCTGAAAAATTAGAAATCTGTCACAGTCGATGTACGTCCACTTAAAGTGCTTCTTTTTCAGGTTTTTATTATAACTGTCAGACAACAATAACTGTAAGGACCCAACAGAAATGAAACTTCGCTTGATCCGGTCTTTTTGTCCATTGTCTCGCTCTGAAATCTTGAAGTTACATCTACCGCTGACCATATGATTTGGTCGCTGATGCATTTTTATATGTCGTCACCTGCAGGTACACAACCAAACATCTGAACGATGAATCAACCAACAAGACTATCAAGAGCATGCTGCAGTAGACTGAGCTGCTACGACTGCTTGCCTCACACCCTGCTGGGGGGAGACGCCACTCTCCTGACTGATGTCGGTGCACAGAATGTTTGTTTTGCTTTTTCTCTTTTTTTAAATTATTTTATAATGGAAAAAGAGCTGCAGCTCCGTCCTCTTTTATAATGCAAAATGCTACTGCCATTATAAACGTCTTTTTCTGTGCCAAAAAGATGTTTGCTGAGATGTTTTCGATAAAAGGCCATGCGACAGTGGCAGCTAATGGAAGCATCGTGGATCCTCTGGTGTTTTTAAACGTGTTTTTCCCTACATAAGGGACGGGAGTGCTTTGACTTGAAAATTTAAGAGAGAGAGATATATAGAGAAGTATATATTATTTTTGTTTGATTCGTTATTTAATGACAACCTCTGCATGATGAAAATTATGTCCTTTTTCTTCTATTTAAAAAACCCCAATGGTTCAGTTTAATTTGTCTGCTCTATTGTGCATTACATGTTTTGTTATTGAAATGGTACTTGTCGAAATGAGATTTAAGAGTGCTGTTTTTATATTTTTTATAGGTTTTAATTTGTGCATATGTCGGTTTTCTTTTTTCATAGTTGTGTTGTATTTTTCATTTGAAAACTTTAAACTGTGATGTGTGCAAAAATCAAATTAAAATCGGGAGTCTGTACTGTAAATGGACAGTATGATGTGGCTGGAGACATTAAAAGGAGAACTCTTGTTTTCTACAACTCGCCCTGTCAGCTTTGGTCTCTTATCTCATATCGTCGTCTCTGGGTGGCTGAGAGGAAGCTTTTTTTTTATCGTGTAAAAAGCAGTGAAATACAGTTTCTCGTGTAAAACACTTGACAGAAGTGAGGAAGGATGTTTTGGACCTCAAAGCTTGATGAAATACACACAGTGACACACACAGAGGCAGTTTATTTTCTTAAAAATTACCTCAAATACTAGGAATAGTTTTACAATTTGCATTTTATCGTCTTTAAGATCATTGTTTTGCTTCAATCTCATAGTGTCGTTTTAAAACCAACTTTAAAACCAACTGTACTTGAGACACTGAACACTGAAACAATGAGCAGCTGACAAGACGGACATTTCCCTCAGGAGTTGGTAGAGACCGAAAACGGAGCTAAAGAGTTAATATTGGACTCCAGCAGGTGCACTAAGACTCCTCATGAATGCTAATGACGCACCGTAACCGCTGGATATTGATGTGAGTTTGCCATTTTAAAAGGTGATGAATTGTTTCCACTCTGGATAAAATATCAGTGATAGCAATTTTAAGTATAAAACTAGGCTTTTGCAAACATAGTGTATTGCTTTTACACGTTTTGTATAGATTAAACAATGTGAGTGTTTTTTTTTTTTTACTTCTCACATAGCATCTTGCTAGCATGTTTCCCCTGATTCCCAGTCTTTATGCTAAGCTAAGCTAACGGCACAGACATGAAAGTGGTATCAATCCAACGCTCGTTTATTTCTTAAAATGTAGAACTTTTCTACGAAGCGGTAATGAGACAACATTAACAACATGACAGATACGTTGTTGGAGAAAACCAGTTTGATTTTCCTTTTAGATAAAAGCATTTTTCACTGACATTCCCTGAATGTGCTTTTAGATTTGAGCTCCATTTGCCTTTTGTAACCACTGTCGACTGTAATTAATGGCTCATTAACGGACGTTGTTGGATGAGATCGATGACGTGGTCGTATCCGCCCCCCCTCCCAAAAAAAAGCTTTTCTGAATCCATTATTCCATCTTTCCACATTAAATCTTTTCACCTTTCACTCTCAGTAAGACAGAAACAGAAATATCCTTTCAGTTTCTTTTCAGTCCACTAACCTAACCTAATTTCTTCCCCTCCTTGTGCTTTAAAGTGAGAAGGGGGCTACTCCTGGGTGGGCACTGCAGCACTATCGGAGAACTTCTCAGGGTCAAAGTCGGAGAGGCAGCGGAGTGTGGATGGGTGTGTCCTCTGCAGCATCGCTGCACTAACGGACACGGGAGAGGCTGGAGACGGGAGGGAGGAAATAAAGTGCTTTAATCTTGGGTGGGTTTTAAAGTCCTTGAGGGAGCGGGTGGTAAAATATGGGAGAAGGAAGCGCTGCCTCCACAGCTTGTGTTGCAGTTTTTCTTTAGATGAATGAATGCAGCTTAAATGTGGAATGTAGAGGATGCAACACTCGCCAAAAAAAAAAACTGCCTGTTTGTCACCGTGACGACTTGTCGGTGGACAGCAGTGACCTTGTTGTGATCTCCCACCGTGACCCTCGACGGAGGCTCTCGCCCATCCTGCACCATCAGCTGCTGCAGGCGGAGACGACACGCTCTCGTATCCAGATGGATGAACCCTTTTCTCAGGGAGGCCTGGTGGATTTGATCTGACACGTCAACATTTCCTCTGTTTAGGTTCACCACACCTGAATATCATGCTGTCTAGAGGCGTGGCTGCAGTCGGATAAAAAAGCCTCTTGAAAACGGTGTCAAAACTCCCAGATTGTGTTCCAGAATTGAGGATGGAGCTTTAATTGAATATCTTTTTATGGGAATGTTTGGTTATAATGGAAAAAAAAAATTCAGACGTGCAATTTTCTAACTGAGGTGATTATAAGATGTCTTTAATTTCCAAGGTTGTTCCCGTTTGTATGAGGTTAGTTTTCTGTTAAATTCTGGAATGGATGAACGGAGGGAAGAAGCACATTCAACATTCATTAAGGTGCAGGCTAAAACGGCATACAAAGCAAATAAAGAGAGAGTGAGATGCAAACAAAAGCATTTAATGGGGTAACATTTCACCCTAACATTGCTTGAATGTGCAGGCTGCCTGTGATGTTTATGTGCCCTGCTGGATGTTGTAATTCTCCTTTATTTTGTTTTAAAAGTGCTGAATTTGTCAACTTGGTGCATCTTCCTCCACACGCAATTACCAAAACCCCATGGACTAACACTTTTCTTGATGTTATTAGTTTGCTGTTATGCAGGCATTTTATTCTATTTAAATGTTTGTAGTTGAAGAAGCCAAGGTAGTGTTATTTTACTGTATTTTGACATAGTTTCATAGAAATAAGTGAGTGAAGCTTCTCAATCGATGCAGAGACGTTATAATTTATGCACAAATGCACCAATACGTGCTGCAATTAGCCCTTTTGGGTTTATTTACCCTCATTTGTGCACAAATTGAGCATATTTAAAACCCATTTTTCTGCATCGACCCATTTGGAAAGCCAAACACAAGTGTTTCCCTATATTAGACATCCATCTGCATATATATCTATATCGATACATATATAGATGTTTGAAATCTATGATGGAAACAAGAAACTTTTTTTTTTTACATTTCAATGTGATATTTCCAAGGTCAATAATGACCCCTTCAATGTCAAATACAGTGTTATTGATGAGTTATACAGAAGAAACTGCTCGTTGACCTCGCTGCTTAAATAAAAACTAGCTTTGAAACCTGAACTGGCTTCATTTGCTGGATAACTTCTTAAACCTCCACCATGATCTGCACTTCGGGGGCCCCGACAGGGAAACATAACGGCTGCATGAGACCCACCAGGCGGCAGAGGAAGTGAACGATGATGCCTGCGACGCCTCGCAGATAACATCTTTTTCTCATGACACTGATCACTTTAGGACAGTTGTCACAGACGGAGCTGATGTGTAAATATATGTATATATATATATGTATATATATGTATTTCAGGGTTCAACACAAAGAGTGAACTGATGTGAAGACGTGGTGGTCTGACACACCGTGGTTTGGTGTTTTTAGAGGACAAATCCTCCTCTTACATAACGAGGCCTTTCTCTGAGTTCAACTGATGTGTTTGACAGTTTGACATTAGCACTATTACAGTAAGCGCCACAGTGAACCAGCACAAACTGTCAGTTATTTCCGAGTAAAGAGTTTCTTCTTTTAATTCCAGTGAAAAACCCCCCGGCAGCCTCAGAACTGCGTTCTGTCCATAAACCACAAGGCCCTAACACATTGCTCATCTGTCTCTTGGGTGAGACAAGTTCACTTTTCTGAGAAAAGACAACGGCTATCCTCTGAGACCACCCTGCCACCCTCTCAACCACCCTTTCCCACACAAACACACTGTCACAGATGTAGACCCCCCCCCCTCCCCCCTAACTAAAAAAAAAAATCCCACTTCCTTCTGCACGTTGCTTTAATCGGGGGAGTCTTAGTTAATCAGTCGTGTCAAAACATTAACGGCTCATTGAGGATCACTTTTCATGCCAGCAAAACTGAACCAAGAGTGCTGTAATCTCTGTCCGTTGGGCAGATAGCACTATTTTCTTGGGCAAAGCATTGGTGCTTTTATCAGGAACTAAGAGTCAGTGAAAGTATTGCTACACACCAGTGAGAGGAGTTCCTCTAAAATACTGGATGTTTTACTCCAAGAAAACGTGTGCCTTTTTGTTTTCGTGAACTTTTGCTCATAAACATCCTGTAAGACGTTGGAAGATTAGCTTTTTCTATGTTGTGATTCAGAGTTCACAATACGCAATGTTTTGTCACATGTCAGATAGAGAAACGTTCCAGTATAAAGTTTCACAGTTTTTTTTGTTTTTTTTTAATAAAACCAAACATCACTTTCCATTTATTTTCTTTGTGTAACTTACTGCCGGAAGTGTGAATGAGTCGATTATCCGTCTTATTTTATGACTTTTTTAACATATGTTTAATGACTTTTTATGACTGATATGCCATGACCTTTGGATGACATTTTTTAACTGCATACTATACTGTGATTTTTATGACATGCTGTTATGTGTTTAACATTTTAATAAAATGCACATTATACTATGATTTTAATTACATTTTGAGACATTTTAAACTGGAGCTGCACTGTGGTGTAGTGGGTAGCACTGTCAACTCACAGCGAGAGGGTCTCGGGTTCGATACCCGGGTCAGGGAGTTTGCATGATCTCCCTGTGTAAGCGTCTTTCCTCTTCTCTCCTCCCACAGTTCATGCAGGATGGGGATAGGTTCATTGATGACTCTAACCGTGGACCGTGGAGGTGTGAATGGTTGTCTCTACATGTCGGCCCTATGATAGACCGGCGTCCTGTCCAAGGTGAACCCTGCCTCTGCCCAATGACAGCTGAATACAGGATAAGCGGTAGACGATGGATGGATGGACATTTTTTGTCATAGATATACAATTCGACATACTAGACTATTACTTTTTTCATGACTTTTTTCGACATGCTATATTATGACTTTTTTTTGCCATAGGTTTTTCATCTAAAGACTGGCGTGTTCAGAAGGGTCAAATTATATCAGACGCCACCCAGTCCCAAGTATCTACGATGCTCTGTTCCAGAGATATAAGCAAAAAGGTCAAAATTGGTGTTAGGGTTGGGGCTGGAGTTAGGGTTGAGGTTATGGGTTATGGTTGGTGTTGGGATTAGGGTCAATTCCTTTTTTAGTTTGGTCAGAAAGCTTAGTTGTAGAGACGTGGGCTGAAGACGGCTGTGTTCAGAAGCATCAAATTAGGTCAGACGCCACCCACTTTTTCCGACATACTATACTATGAATTTTTTCAACGTACTATACTATGACTTTTTTTTATCAACATACTATACTATGACTTTTCTTTTATCAACATAGGCTACTATACTATGACTTTTTTTATCAACATACTATACTATGACTTTTCTTTTATCAACATAGGCTACTATACTATGACTTTTTTTTCAACGTACTATACTATGACTTTTTTTATCAACATACTATACTATGACTTTTTTTTATCAACATACTATACTATGACTTTTTTTTCCAACATGCTATACTATGACTTTTTTTATCAACATACTATACTATGACTTTTTTTTATCAACATACTATACTATGACTTTTATTTATCAACATACTATACTATGACTTTTTTTTCCAACATGCTATACTATGACTTTTTTTTTCAACGTACTATACTATGACTTTTTTTATCAACATACTATACTATGACTTTTTTTTATCAACATACTATATTATGACTTTTTTTCATGACTTTTTTCAACATACTATACTATGACTTTTTTTTATCAACATACTATACTATGACTTTTTTTATCAACATATTATACTTTGACTTTTTTTTATCAACATACTATACTATGACTTTTTTCGACATACTTTTTTCATTACTTTTATCAACATACTATACTATGACTTTTTTTATCAACATATTATACTTTGACTTTTTTTATCAACATACTATACTATGACTTTTTTTCAACGTACTATACTATGACTTTTTTTTATCAACATACTATACTATGACTTTTTTTTCAATGTACTATACTATGACTTTTTTTTATCAACATACTATACTATGACTTTTCTTTATCAACATACTATACTATGACATTTTTTTCCAACGTACTATACTATGACTTTTTTTTATTTTATCAACATAACATGAGGTTATGGGTTATGGTTGGTGTTGGGATTAGGGTCAATTCCTTTTTTAGTTTGGTCAGAAAGCTTAGTTGTAGAGACGTGAGCTGAAGACGGCCGTGTTCAGAAGCATCAAATTAGGTCAGACGCCACCCACTTTTTCCGACATACTATACTATGACTTTTTTCAACGTACTATACTATGACTTTTTTTTATCAACATACTATACTATGACTTTTTTTTATCAACATACTATACTATGACTTTTCTTTTATCAACATAGGCTACTATACTATGACTTTTTTTTCAACGTACTATACTATGACTTTTTTTATCAACATACTATACTATGACTTTTTTTATCAACATACTATACTATGACTTTTTTTTCCAACATGCTATACTATGACTTTTTTTATCAACATACTATACTATGACTTTTTTTTATCAACATACTATACTATGACTTTTATTTATCAACATACTATACTATGACTTTTTTTCCAACATGCTATACTATGACTTTTTTTTTCAACGTACTATACTATGACTTTTTTTATCAACATACTATACTATGACTTTTTTTTATCAACATACTATATTATGACTTTTTTTCATGACTTTTTTCAACATACTATACTATGACTTTTTTTTATCAACATACTATACTATGACTTTTTTTATCAACATATTATACTTTGACTTTTTTTTATCAACATACTATACTATGACTTTTTTCGACATACTTTTTTCATTACTTTTATCAACATATTATACTTTGACTTTTTTTATCAACATACTATATTATGACTTTTTTTATCAACATACTATACTATGACTTTTTTCGACATACTTTTTTCATTACTTTTTTCAACGTACTATACTATGACTTTTTTTATCAACATACTATACTATGACTTTTTTTATCAACATACTATACTATGACTTTTTTATCAACATACTATATCATGACTTTTTTTCATGACTTTTTTCAACATACTATACTATGACTTTTTTTATCAACATACTATACTATGACTTTTTTTATCAACATACTATGACTTTTTTTTCAACATACTATACTATGACTTTTTTTTCCAACATGCTATACTATGACTTTTTTTTTCAACGTACTATACTATGACTTTTTTTATCAACATACTATACTATGACTTTTTTCAACGTACTATACTATGACTTTTTTTTATCAACATACTATACTATGACTTTTTTTTCAATGTACTATACTATGACTTTTTTTTATCAACATACTATACTATGACTTTTCTTTATCAACATACTATACTATGACATTTTTTTCCAACGTACTATACTATGACTTTTTTTTATCAACATACTATACTATGACTTTTTTATCAACATACTATATTATGACTTTTTTTCATAACTTTTTTCAACATACTATACTATGACTTTTTTTTATCAACATACTATACTATGACTTTTTTTATCAACATACTATGACTTTTTTTCAATGTACTATACTATGACTTTTTTTTATCAACATACTATACTATGACTTTTTTTTATCAACATACTATACTATGACTTTTTTCGACATACTTTTTTCATTACTTTTTTCAACATAATATACTATGACTTTTTTTATCAACATACTATACTATGACTTTTTTTATCAACATACTATATTATGACTTTTTTCATGACTTTTTTCAACATACTATACTATGACTTTTTTTATCAACATACTATATTATGACTTTTTTCATGACTTTTTTCAACATACTATACTATGACTTTTTTTATCAACATACTATACTATGACTTTTTTTATCAACATATACTTTGACTTTTTTATATCAACATACTATACTATGACTTTTTTCGACATACTTTTTTCATTACTTTTTTCAACATACTATACTATGACTTTTTTATCAACATACTAAACTATGACTTTTTTTATCAACATACTATACTATGACTTTTTTCGACATACTTTTTTCATTACTTTTTTCAACATAATATACTATGACTTTTTTTTATCAACATACTATACTATGACTTTTTTCATGACTTTTTTCAAAATACTATACTATGACTTTTTTTCATTACTTTTTTCAACATACTATACTATGACTTTTTTTATCAACATACTATACTATGACTTTTTTATCAACATACTATATTATGACTTTTTTTCATGACTTTTTTCAACATACTATACTATGACTTTTTTTTATCAACATACTATACTATCACTTTTTTTATCAACATATTATACTTTGACTTTTTTTATCAACATACTATACTATGACTTTTTTCGACATACTTTTTTCATTACTTTTTTCAACATAATATACTATGACTTTTTTTTATCAACATACTATACTATCACTTTTTTCATTACTTTTTTCAACATAATATACTATGACTTTTTTTTTATCAACATACTATACTATGACTTTTTTTATCAACATACTATATTATGACTTTTTTTCATGACTTTTTTCAACATACTATACTATGACTTTTTTTTATCAACATACTATACTATGACTTTTTTTATCAACATATTATACTTTGACTTTTTTTTATCAACATACTATACTATGACTTTTTTCGACATACTTTTTTCATTACTTTTATCAACATATTATACTTTGACTTTTTTTATCAACATACTATATTATGACTTTTTTTTATCAACATACTATACTATGACTTTTTTTTATCAACATACTATATTATGACTTTTTTTCATGACTTTTTTCAACATACTATACTATGACTTTTTTCATGATGTTTTTTCATTATTTTTTTCGACATAATATACTATGACTTTTTTATCAACATACTATACTGTGACTTTTTTTTTATCAACATACTATACTATGACTTTTTTTTATCAACATACTATACTATGACTTTTTTTTATCAACATACCATACTATGACTTTTTTTTATCAACATACTATACTATGACTTTTTTTTATCAACATACTATACTATGACTTTTTTCGACATACTTTTTTCATTACTTTTTTCAACATAATATACTATGACTTTTTTTTAATCAACATACTATACTATCACTTTTTTCATGGCTTTTTTCAACATACTATACTATGACTTTTTTTCATTACTTTTATCAACATACTATACTTTGACTTTTTTTATCAACATACTATATTATGACTTTTTTTTATCAACATACTATACTATGACTTTTTTTTATCAACATACTATATTATGACTTTTTTTCGTGACTTTTTTCAACATACTATACTATGACTTTTTTCATGATGTTTTTTCATTATTTTTTTCGACATAATATACTATGACTTTTTTATCAACATACTATACTGTGACTTTTTTTTTTCAACATACTATACTATGACTTTTTTTATCAACATACTATACTATGACTTTTTTTTATCAACATACTATACTATGACTTTTTTTATCAACATATTATACTTTTACTTTTTTTATCAACATACTATACTATGACTTTTTTTATCAACATACTATACTATGACTTTTTTTATCAACATATTATACTTTGACTTTTTTTTATCAACATACTATACTATGACTTTTTTCGACATACTTTTTTCATTACTTTTTTCAACATAATATACTATGACTTTTTTTTATCAACATACTATACTATGACTTTTTTCATGACTTTTTTCAACATACTATACTATGACTTTTTTTTATAGACACCCATGTTATCTCAGGCCTAAAACTTCTGTAGGACAGCAAACGGCTTCAATGTTCTAACCTGCACCCACGCTCACACTCCTCAAGAAAAAATGTGAGTGATAGGAGTTACAGTCTTTTTTTTCTGGGAAGCAGGGGTATGAAAGGTGTTCCTCAGTTTAAAATCAATGCAATGCCCTTTCTGACTGAGGAATCACTTTGCTGCTACCATCACCATGGCAACCCTGCCTCCCCCCTCCTAGAGTAACTGTATCTTAACAGGAAGTTCAGGATTTGTTTAAAAATAAAAGCAGTCCCAAAACAGTCTCTATCTCCTCTATATCAAAAAACAAGCTGGGTTTTCAAAATAAAAGCACCAGAAGGTAACTGTTTCTGGCATTTCAGGATGAGGCTGACACGTGGAATCTAAATATATTGTCTTTTAATGGTTCAATTCATTAAAAAATCTACAAAGCAACAATTCATTAACCATCAACACACCCACATCCCTTTTATAGTAGACGTTTGTAAGTGATAGCTTATTAATGAGTAGTATTTAATAATTTTTAAAATTATAAATATTTTTTTTAAATGTACTTTCCCAATAAATTATTATCTATAAAGCATGAATGAATAACTCATTCACTATTAGTGAAGCCGTTGGCTGCAAGCATACAAAGCATGACTTATTAAAAAGGTACTGCCTTCCACACATTCTGACAGATAAATGGTAAATGGCCAGATGTTTTCCACTTTTGACAGGCCAGTCACAACAAAACTTGTTTTGATTCAAATCTAAGAATAACCGCAAAGTTTAAAGTTCAGATTAAAACCTGACTTGGACATCAAGAATTTTTTTTTTGTCCACGTTTACAAAATCGTCGTGCCCACATTCACTTCCACTACCCTGCCTATTGCAATTTCCTCAGACGGAGGTCCTGAAGGGAGTCAACCGTTTTCTGCCATTCTGTTGAACCATAAATCATTGCTCTGAGTCCTGATGACTGTGCAACTGTGGTTGCAGTCTCCACAATCGAGGTTTGTCTCCAGCCATCCTGTCACTGAGTAATATCCGACAGGATGGCACAACATTCAAATGAGAGGCCTGGCTGTGTGTGAAATCTGCTGGTGTGGTCTCACTGGGTTATTGTGTTTCAGTGGTCGTCCAGCTCAGGCTCAGTGTTGAAACAGTTTCAGTTTTTTATTCTCGGTAACAGGAAGTCTTGGTTACGACAGAAATGTTTGAGACCTTTGTAACACTTCCAGCGGCAGGTTAGATTAGCATTAAGACTGGGAACAGGAGGAAGCAGTCCAAAGGTAAAAATAATTAAGCAGCACCTCTAAAACACACTAATTATCCGCTTATATAGCCAATGTGTAAAAATGTTGGGTTTTTTAGAGAAGTACAGACATGAGAATCAATCGCATTTTCAAACTTTCCCTTTAAGACCGCATGTGATGGTTATGATGATATTCTGCATTTAAGTTTATTATTCATGAGATGTGTTTTGTTTTCTGACAAATGTTTTGATGCTTGGTTGAAGCCAAAATAAATCTTTGACGATCACAACAATAATAATTATTTATGATGAGATCATAAGACAAACTGTTTTCTCTTTGATTTCAAGAGGAGCTTGTTCTCTCCTCTAATTATTTATGTATGCATTTTTTTATTCACGGTTTGTGTGTATAATATCGTCACAATGCTCACATTTTGAAACAGATGACCATTACAGGCCAGTTAATTAGATTCATCGATTCCAAAACGTCACTGATTATATCTTCAAAATCATAGATTTTGTCAGTGATACTCTCGTTTGGCTCCCGAGTGTTTCCCTCCACAGGCTGATGGAGTGTATTTATATTGGATTTAAAACCAGGCAGTGTGTGTGTGTGTGAGAGAGGAGGGAGGGTGTGTCAGCCGGTGCAGTGCTGCTGCTGACTTTAGCCGAGAAGCTCCAGCTGCTACTGAGCGTTCACATTACTGTAATCAAGCCGTGTTGGCACCAGTGACACTGTTCCTCTCCACCTCCCTCACACCACGCTGCAGGATTATCTTACTACTTACTAGAAAGGACACGTAAAAGATGTCTGGCTTAAATAGGACTTTTTAGGTGAGCAGATTTTTGCGCGGGGAGGTCATGAATTATTATTGCAGGTTCAATTCTTTTTTTTAGAAGTCAAATGATATCAACTGACTGAGGACTATGTGTATATATATATATATATATATATATATATATATATATATATATAAATTTGTTGCAGTGTGCACCAGCAACCCTCATCACTGACCTATAACTCTGCAGGGCGTGTCACATGAGGAATGAGTGCACCAACTGCAGCTATTTGTATCTAACATACATCTTCTAAAATGAGATATAACATCGTGTCACTTTGCAATCCATATCCTCTGCAGCGATTAATCAAGGCTGCACCCAGAATTATAAAAAATCCTAGTAAGGTTTTTTTTTAGGGAGGGGGGGAGGGGGGATTGTATTATAATAATGACAAAACTTCCCGGTATCAGGATCATTTTCGACTTCTTCACACCCACAAACACACACACTTGCTGTGGTCGCGAGCCTGCAGGTGGTGCAGTAGCATCAGCTTTGGCTCGCAGCTCCGACGGTCGGCCTCTCCCTGGCTGGAAGGAGAGCTGCTGACTGGAACACATTTCCTCCGCTCCGGCTCTGCGGAGGGAAAACACTGATTCAGCTCTTATAGGACAACCCTGTGTCTGGGGTTAGCGGGGCCGAGGATATCTCCACCGCTGCTGAAGACGCCCACGCCCTCATCACTCTCTGACACATTAGAGCACTTTAGAGATCATTAATATAATACCTGCTGTTAAAGATGATGCTGAAGATTTTGTTTGGTAAATTAAATGTACATTTGACATCAATAGTGTGTAAAAACCATTGGTTTGTTAATTGGCGTGCAGCATTGAGGAGGGTGATCATGGCGTGCGAGAGCGGCCTCAGGGTGATGACAACCAACTTGAGCCCGGTTGCTGTGTGGACGACTTTCTCCGGTCTTTACAGCCTGGCAACACCCTCACACCTTCACATGCCCCTGCAGAGCGTATAACCCCCCCCCCCCCCCCCCCCTCTTTTCCTCCACCCTCACCCTCTTCTGCTACTCCACATGAATAATGCAAGGGACCTTCTCGATCGTCGCTACCAACATGCCACGGCATGTTTTATTCACACTAAAGTCAGACAGATCTCCCCTCGCCGCTCGCCCAGATCCGCAAGCCACCCGTGGGCCTCAAAGACATCCGCGTCAGCTCAGTGTGTCCGCTCGCTGCGTCTCCTTGACCTGCACATCCCTGCAGAGAACAGAGACCCCGTTTTTTTTTTTTTAAATGGCAGTACGGAGATGCGGGTAAATATTTGCATTTAATTCTGGGCGTCCTGTCACATCCTGCTGGAAACGAATGCGCCTCATTCAGTCGTTTGTCTTGTTGTTGTTGCTTGTTTGTATTCAAGGCGGCATCATTTCTACACTCAGAGAAAAGACACGGGGAAATAAAACGCATACATTTTCCAAGTTCTTTTCCTAATTCTGCAGTTGTTTGTATTAAAAACCCTCTTTTCCTCTCAATTACATTTCCGATGACACGTTCTTGACTTTGGGTCATAAAAGGTAAATTGGCACCACTTTTTTTTTCGGAGGGCAACCTATATAACGGGTCAATAATAAGAGCTAATTTGGCTCGTCGGGTGGTGAAAAATTAGTTTTGCTAATTGGACAATTTGACCTCTGACCTTCTGGAAAAGGGCTGCAGAGGATGCGGACCAAAAAAATCAATTTGTTAACAAGAATTAGCACGCATTCATTAATAGAGTGCAAGCATGTAAAACTGCATTTTTACCAAGAAAAGAATAAAAATCAGCAAAAGAAAACCTACTAAGGGCTTAGGGCTGATAACAGTTATGAACCCTTTATCCAGGGAGCATCATATATATAGTCAAAGGTGATTTAAAATTACACTTCCAGTGTTTGGATATCAAGACACAAACTTCTGTTGTGGTCAAAAGTTGCTGGAATTGAATATTAATGTCTCTGTGCTTCATGAGCCAAACATGCAGGTGAGGCAGTTGATTAAATCCCCCTGCTTTAAATGTTCTGCTTCACTTTTTAATTAATAAATAAATATGATAAATCACATTACTACCACACACTGTTTACCTTGTAACGGACGTCTACCTGGGCCGTTGTCCTGAAGGTGTGCCCTTCCCCAAAAACCAACTGTTTTGTGTATCATTTGAACATGCATGCGCCCATGAGTAACCACCTGTGTTCCTGTTTTGAAAACAACACGCTTCCCTTACTCTAACAGACGCTGTTGCCACATCAGAGTTTTTCACCCTTATCTGGCAGCCCCATCGCCTCCGCTCATTATCTTATGGCACGGTCCGAGAGGCGGCTTTGGTCACGCGCAGCCGACCCTCCATGGCCGCGTCAGAGAGAGATGACAGCGCTTTGATGAATCTTTTCTCCCCCTGCGGGACTCTGGTCTCTGCACCTTTCTGAAGCACTCGATTCATTATTCATCTGTGTTCCTGCCGGGGCTGGGCAGTCATTAGCGGGAAGGTCCCGGGTCCAATTCATGTGCAGGTTTTTGATCCCATTTTTTGGCTCCAAGACGTTTGGCTCAGATGGACTGGAGATTGTTTTTTACCTCCTCCACCTTTAAAACAGGCTAAATGGCAAAGACTCCAACGCACGGTACAAAGCCGACGCCCAGCTCACTTTCACCAACGATCATATCTTGCATCATCCCGTCTCCTTAGTATGCATCCCCCAAAAATGATCCTTCACCTCCGAGTGGTGGACCGTCCAGAGTCCAGATGGTCCGCCGTGGCAGCCTCTCCATCCTTGGAAGCAGCTTTAAGTGCTAAGACTGGCTGTAAGTGAGCACACATAGGCTGATTTATTCATTTCTGCACTTTTAACATCCCCAATCCTGTCATTTTATTACATATTATTATTATTATTAAGCTAACAGCATTACACTTAGAGTGAGGGGGGAGGGGTGGTGGTCGTCAGTGACGTTAATGGAATATTTCCAACCACAGTACCCACATACAGATAATACTTTGTTGTGTTATGCAACAAAGACTTAGACTACATCAATAGGCTGATGTCATATCACAAAAATTATTAAAACATGACGTGTTTGCATCCAGTAAATGGGTCAAAGGTAAAAAGTTTAAATCTTTTACACTTTCCACCTTTTTAGGATATGTTTAGATTTAAAAACAAAGCCAAACAATGGGAGATGATATGACAAAATAACAACATTTTCCTACGATATCTCATGTAAATGCTGAATGGAAAGCTTGACGAGTGAAGCGACAGTATAGGGATGAGAAAACCTGGTAATTACACATTTAAAAAAGACACTATCCAATATTTTGGCAGGCTACTAACACGTGTTTTCAGGCCTATGTATGTAGAAGAGACGTGTTGTAAAAGGAAAAGGTCTCCCTTAGGACTACACACCACACACTATTTGACAACCTAATTTTAAGAGCCTTGAAGCACTCATTCGTGTCCAGCATGCCTTCTTTTATGGATTATGGATGCTGAAATGCCCTTTACACCCAACAAGGAGCCTCCCGGGACTCTCCGGATCGACTCCTGTCCGAGTTTAGCAAATAAAAGCCTGAAAACAGATGTCACCGCTCAGATAGCTATCTGGAGGAAGGACAGTGGGCCCAGTGGAGCGATCCTGGCCTGCAGAGGTCATGTTCTGCGGTGGGAGAGTAACTGAGCACATCATTGAGCGCTCAACTTGACCCTCGGTGAGTTATTGTGTGGCGGTGGTCTGGTTTGAAGGGAGGCCCTCCTCAGATCACTTACATCCCACGCTACCTGTGGTGCTCCGGAGACCGTCCTGGGAGGGTAGTTTGTGTTTGGAGGTGGAACATGTATGGGTGTTAATATTACTGTCAGGGGGAGAGAGCTTCAAAGAGGAACCTTTTTTATTTTTTTTGAAGACGATTTTTGTGTTTTTCTGATGCTGAATTCATAAAAAATTGAGCTGCTTTACATCAAACTCTTTCCCCTTTTTTTTCCCTCCCTGTGCGAAGTTTTCCCATCATTCACTCAAGGCTTACTTAACCAGCAGAGTGGAGATGAAAGCTTGAGCATTCAAGTACCCCCAAGATCCTTTGATGCCCGACCATGAAGTATGTCTTAGAGCTTTTAGCATTCCTGACTCTGAAAATCAGTCAGAAAGATTTTTTTTTTTTGGTCTCAGAGAGCAGGAGGTCCTCACGGTGAACGCTTTCCCTGAATCGAACGTACGTCGTTGGAACCGTTGAACCGAAATGCACTGAGTCAGGTACCGCCGGCCACACTGGGGCTAATCTTTCCAGGCTTGTCGCCGCAGATAGCGCAACTGCTGGACGCAAACTGCTGCCGAAATGGATACTCGTGATAATGTGCAGCGGTTGTGCGTTGTTTGTTCTAGATACAGCGGAGAGAGGGCCAACAAACGTCTCCCCTTCTATTTCGAGCCCAGCTGTCTATTAGCTGAGAGCCTGTAAGCCAGTTTTTCTGCTCTCAGCTTTTTTTTGTCAACTCTGCGGAGATTTGGGTAATGGCTTCCGCTCAGCTTAAGGAACGGCTCTAAGTGTGCAGACAGACTTCATCTCCTTTCCTCAACAGGCTTTCCTCATCAAAAAGTCCCAGAGGCCGCTCTCCGCTGCCTGCACGGGCCCTTGTGGTCTCAGCTGCTCGGGCTCTGGAGAGCATCGGGCCCACTCAGCTGTCTGTTCCCGTCCTGAGCCCTCATCCCCCCCCTAAAACCCTCTGCTAACCACCAGCAGTATAACCCCCGCTAGGATTGACAGCATCTGTCAGTGTCACTCATTCAACAGCTTTTTGACGTCTGACCTTTGGAGAACAGGACTGTGCTCAAACTGTAAACACAGCTTTTATTTTATTATCCTTCTCCACTGTTACGCTGCTTTAAATATATATCATATATGAGCATAAGCAGATAGATTGAACGCAGCATTCCCCGTTGACCTTTCCTTTCAGATTGGAAATAAGAAACAGGGCCGAAGCTTCGTGATGCCGGCGGATAAGATCACGCCTTCGCCCCCTTTTTTATTAGAGGCGCTCACTGATCTGCGGGCTCCGTTCCCCTCGCGGGGGAAGTCGTTTGTCAAAGGCAGATCCCCTCAGGAGCTCTGCAGGATTTAGGGGTTTCCTCTGCTGTTCACGGGGCACATTTCCCAGAATCACACTCATTCATGATGAGTGAAAGCATCCAGAGGAGAAAAGGAGCTGCCTCTCGCCTCCATTCAGCCGCCCCGGCCCCTAATCTCTGCTGGGACGGCCCACAATGAGAAAGGAAGGGCCCCGGCCACTCACATCAAGCACCGTCCTCTGTAATAAAAGGCAGCGCGACAATAGATAACATGTCATGGTATAACATGGACTGCCTCATCTGTGTGGACACTTTCTAAAACACTTCAAATACCTTGCCGTTTTTTTTAAACCGCATTCCTTTGTCACACAGCAGTAATCACTGTGTCCTTATAATTACCACCGTGCGTCACTCGGGGCAGATTTATGAGTTTGGTTTTGAATGGCATGCATTTGTGTTACTTCTGAACATAAATTACACTCATAAAAACATACAGTAAGTTATGTTTTGCCAGGACGTGATGATATTTACCAAATATCGCAGCTTAAATATGTGTGGATATCTTGTTCCAGATCTTCAGTGAAGCTACATGACGTACAAATGTTTTCATTAAATTCACCGGGACATCTTTGCTATCTTTGCTAAATTTGGGATCTGTACGAGTAAAGACAGATCTCTGGGTGTCAGCATGAGCTTGTAATGACCCATCGGAGGCCACTTCAGAGCCGCGCTCCCCGACTAAAAAAAGCAGCTGGATGTTTTTTAATAAGACAAATTTTTACTAGCTGAAGAAGCGGGAGTTTTCTCAGCCCATAAACGTCTGTCATTTCTTAATCATTTCCTCAAGTTTCCTCGAAAGAACTGTGTAATCTGGTGCTAATTATGGAGGAAAATCATTCTTCATTTACTATTTTATTGCATTGAATCGAGACGAGGAGACTTTCTTGGCTATGCTACCAATAATTTAATTGGATTTAATTCATTGGAGTTAATTAATTCATTAATTGGGGTTTCTATTTTCTCTGTAATTATCACCACATATCATTGTATGTTTCCTGGAAACTTTTGTATTAATCATTCAGTTTATCATAAGGGACAAAATTCTAATTAATTCACTGTTGAAAAATGTAAATGTTGCACCAAAATAATCTATACAGATGTGTAAAATCTACACTCATAATTAATTGCTTGCTGTTGCAGGCGTGGCAGTACTTAACATCAATATTAAACAGCAATAACAGTCCCGCTTATGTACTGCTTTTATATATCGATTCATGGTTTGCATTAAAAACAGTCTGGAATGGAAACAGCAGCCTGGCAGTGTTTGTGTTGGTCACATAATAATAATAATAATAATGAGGTGCATCACCAGATTGCCTGAAGGTAGTCTGCAGGATATCAGTCACCCTGTGGCTCTGTGACCTGATCATCACCTGGAGGACCCTCGTACGAATAAGTCCATGTCAAACCAGCTCCGTCTGGTGCATCAGAACCGGTGGCCTAGATTCATCTCGTCACCAAAACAGTCCAACAAAGCCAGAGGACGTTTTGGTGAATAACGGTAGCCCTCGGAGCCTCTCTGCTCTTCTGGTGTTGTTGCTAGGAGACCGTGGGTTTTAAAAATCTGGCTTTCTACGCGGCGCACCTGCTTCACGGGGTCTGGCACATCGCATGGAAGGAAGAACTGATCCTGCGTGAACCTGGAAGTCGTCCCCGCTTTCTATCCGGCTTCTCCCGACGAGAGGATTGAGTGAAAATCCTCAGGTGTTGCAGGTGTTTTCTGCCGTAGTTCTTCGTGCTCTCCCGAAAAAGACTTCGGAACGTCCTTTGCCTGTCTTTTTTGCGAGCCAGTAAACACAGCATGCGCTCAAAAGTCAATAAAGGACAAAAGGGATTTAAA
This sequence comes from Chelidonichthys spinosus, assembly GCA_029853015.1. Taxonomy (NCBI): domain Eukaryota; kingdom Metazoa; phylum Chordata; class Actinopteri; order Perciformes; family Triglidae; genus Chelidonichthys; species Chelidonichthys spinosus. The sequence goes on from CM056837.1 coordinate 16,443,549, forward strand.
ATCATGCAGCTTATGTGATTTTGAAGCGAGGCAGAGCGTCCTCTCTGAAAGCAGTCACACCCACTTAGCAGCTCATCTCCATTAGGCCTGTGAAGATGGAAAGGTCCTCTTTTCTGTGTGCAAAAAAAAAAATGGGTCAGTTGTATTTTAACTCTCTGACATGGAATGTGGGCTGAAATGGTAAAAGCACTGAGAATGTGGGATTATATAACTGCAGGTTTGGCTCCAGGGTGATCTCCACTTGTTTTACAGTAAACCAGTCAGCTGGGACCCAACAGCTGCCTGCCGTGACCCGAGGAGCTCTACTGTACACGCCATCATGTGGGGGGAACCAGATCAGCCCGCGTACCTTCAGCAGCTTTACACCTTTTCATTCTGTCAGACACTATTCACGGAGAGTAAAAATAGAGCTCGCATTGAACAAAACTCTTCGCCGTGCATCACGTGAGGATGAAAATAGCTTTTGAGCATCACTTTTTCTCCCCCCTTTGTCTCATCGGCGCTGCTTTGTGTGTCAGCCTCCTTCTGTGCGGCTGCTGGGCTCCACTGTACTGTACCGTGCATGTGTCAGACCGGAGCGCCTCCAGCTCCCCGTCTGGAAGATGATCAGCTGGGCACGACGGGCTCCGCGACGAAACCAAAGCCAACAGCCAATAAACACGTCCGTATCGGCGTGCTGACCCGCTGAGCTGCAGAGTGTTAATTGTGCCGTGGGTCATTAGGCTGAACACGGGCATATTTCAGACCTGGCCTCTTTGCAGACTTTGACCTTCTGCTGGGAACTCTGGGTAATGGGCGTGGGCGCCGGCATCCAAGTGACTGGTGTGAGCCGCCGCCCCAAAATGATCACTTTCTTCATAAATAATGATGAGGTTAACTGAGCTCGTGGCCCTGTTATCAGATATGCTCTGGATAGAAGGTGTTGTTTAAAATATCTATTTATTATTTCTGATCATTTCAGTATTATTCAGATTTCCTGTTTCCATATTAAGTTATCCTCTGTTTTCTGTTAGCATGTTGTATTTGTGCTGTTTTCTACAGTTTGGATGTAGAATCTGGCCAAAGAAAACCCAGATCTGTTCGGAACATGCAGTCCGCTCAAACCCACAGCTCTGGCCAAAAATGTCTTAATAATCATACACCAGTGTTTTTGAAAAAGCTTTGCCAATAGTGAGAGCGTTTTTCAAAAAACCCTCAATTCCCACAGTATCTGCATGTATGGACTTAGCAGCAATCCCTTAAAAGCAGCATAACAGGTTTGAAGCTCGCGCTTTGAAAGTAAAAGAAAAACACAAAGTAAGTTTTCCTTTTCCTAATGTGATTTATTCTGGCTCGGAGGTAAAAAAAAAAAGAAAAAAAAAGTGCATTTGAAAAGTTTGACAGAAGCATAATATACCGGTGGATATGATATATTATACTTCACTCATAAACATTTCATTGGGGAACATTTCAGCACCTTTCTGTCAAGCTTTAACTCACCTCAGCATATATATATATATACATATATAAATATAAATATATATATATATATATATATATATATAGTGTGAGTTCAGTTTTACCTCAACATACTGTCCAATTAAGCTTCTCTGATGTTTGTTTCCACTCACTAATCGCTGGAGAAACATTTGTTTCTTTCATTTCCAATAAAGAATTAAACTCTCGCTTGCCTTTTTAGCTCTGAAGCTCTTATTTGTTTTTCGATTCCACACACACACACACACACACACACACACACACACACACAAACACACACACTACAGTTTTATGAATCATTCATTTTTACTTCAACTTTATGCAATATTTACAGAGCTTCGCTATCAGTATCATATCCAAATATAGTATAGTAGAGTATCAGATAGTCAAAAGTCTTGACGGGGGTCTAGAAGGGTTTTAGAATTGTGGACTGGGGGCAAAACAAGGGTAAAAGGAGTCTACTTTATGACCCTTTTACCTTGCAGAGAACTCACCTCTGGAAGCCATCACACTGATTTAAGAGCAGGTCAATGGGCAGCTCCATTTAAGAAGCTCAGTGAGGCAGATGGGGAGAGAGTACAGTATGGGGGGGGTCGTTTGATGTGTCTATCTGGGGTCGCGGCTGATGAGACTCAGGGTGTGTTTGATGGGTGATGCTGATGCCCACTGGCATTTTTTTGGGGTACAACAACAACCCGTTACCCTGTCGGGAGTCTTTTTGTTGTTGTTAGTGTTTATGTTTATTTGCTCAGTGGGGCTAAAGGGTCGCTGGAGGAGAGTCAAGTTAAAAACAGATCAGGGCCTGCAGCCTCAGACCTATTTCATCCACTATCTACACCTCTCCAGGGCTTTTCTCTTTAATAGGCTGCTGCTGGTGGTGAGTCTGTGGAGGGGTGAGGAAGATAGATCCTCTCCTTTAATGCAATGATACACTTTCTGTTATTATTCATGTTTTTATCTGCTTTACATGCATTTTCATGACCCTTCCTGCATCCTATCACCTGTAAGACTGACCAACGCTCATGACATCACACGCAGAAAGTAAACAACAGCTTAGCGTCTGAGAGGCTACTACCAATCATGTTCAGTAATTGCTCTTTATGGCCGTGTTTGTACTATAATATCATTAGCGCAATTTGTGAATCTGACCATGAGAAGGGGCCCTGATCCTTTTTTCCGTTCCCAAATCTCCCAGCTAGCTTACCTGGCCCTAAAATAAACTTTTACCGCGTGACGTACTTCAGATTTTTATTAAATGATGCATTTCTTAGGATTACAAGGCAAGGACTCACGCAGCCAGCGAGTAAATCCTGGCTGGGTTTAACGACTCCACACAGCAATTCATTAAGTGATCCCTGAGTGGTGAATCTAAGCTTCTCCTCCTTCGGATGAACCGTCACCTCGGGTACCCCGTGGCTACGTACGGGAGGAGGACCAGCCACGTAGATTGAGACGTCTCGCTGAAAGCAAAGAGAGAAGGCCACAGCTTCGGCCTCCAGAGACTCAACCACACTGAAAACTGCTGGTCCATGACCTTGTTAAACTGACCCTTACTTTTCTGGACCAAAGCTGAAATACGGTGTTCAACACTGAAGGTGTAAAGATGAACGGCTTAGAAGAGGGTTCTTGTTTTAGTCCAACATGGCTCCTCCTCTGTGACCAGATTTTTAAGGAGCCTTTAATGAGATTTTCTGCAAATTAAGTTAATAGTGGAGCTCAGACAAAGGATGGTAAGTTTGCAGGGCATGAAGACTTTATATGTTCACCAGCTCTGGAGCGCTCCCATCCTCCGGCATCTATTTGGATATTTGCAGTGCAATAAAATAAAGTCCTTCTTTTAATTTAAAATGATAGTGTGTCTTCTATTAAGTAAAAGCAGGACACACTGACAGCAGCTACTGAAGGTTTGAGGTGTTGAAATTCAGTTATACTTCCAGGAAGAAATTACACTTGATATGTTCATCCAGGGCTTGAAGCTCTGGGGGTGATTCCTCGCTAAATGACAGATCAGGGATGTCAAAAGACAGCGTCTGTGTCTCTTTGTTGTCTGGGAGACGAGGAGGAGGCTCGTTGTCGAGTGCCACTCCCACATCCCACTGTGGCACGAGCCTTTTAACCTTGACTTCTCCCACATTAAACAGTATTTCCATCAGGCGGCGCCGAGTACCCCGGTGGTTTGCACCGACGTCGCAATCAATCTCCTTCTGCCAGCCCAACGGGGACTTTTTCACGCGGGCAGCAGGCAGAAATCAAACACCGAGCGGTTCCACGGATTCCCATCACGCCGAGAGAGGCTCATTTAGTTTGAACAGCACATTTGCTATTCACGGATTCTCGATGTTTGTTTTATCCTGCAGGAGAACCAAATGGGATGCGGGGAGAACACATGAGGATTGATGGTTGTTGTGGTCTCTTGGTTTTTGGACGCTCTGAAGTACTTTTTGTCTGGTTAAATAAAGGTTAAATAAAATAGTCACTCCGGGATCTCGCCGGCAACTATAAACCCACCCTTGATTACGGAGGTCTATATGGAGAGCGTCTCACGTTGCTCTGTCCTGGCAGTGCATGATATGGTTGCACATTCCCGTTTGAGGGTTTGGCTTCGATGCCAGAGAGGCTCAACCGCCGCCTCGTATTCAGGATCACCTCCTCACCGCATCCCGCGGGTGTGAACCCGGCACACGACCTTTGTCTGTTGTTATGGCGTCATCGACAGAGAGCAGGGAGATCAGCCATAAAGTTTCCACCTGCTGAAGTTTCCCTTATGAATAGCGTTGTCGACTACGACCTCTGACCGAATGGGGAGCAAATTTGCGGGCAAACATAGGGACTCTAAATTTTGATCTTTTGATTCCATTACGGAGGTCCAACATCAACAGAAAGTGCCTGACACTGAGACCTCAAATGTTTTAAGTCCACCAGAAAGGGAATGGCCTCTTTCCAACAATCCAGACGTACTGCGAGTACAAAAGTATTTTAAAAGCCTTTACTGCACTGGATACGTGACTATAAATAAAACGGCACCTTAGTGCTTCTCAGGGTCAAACTGTGGTCAGGTTTCCATTCACGTGGAATGTAAATTCTCACAGAATATACATAAAATCAACAGAAAAAGTGAATTCCTGAACCACTTCTATTAAATACTGTGCTTATTTGGAGCTGAACATTTGCTGTTGCATTCTGTATTCATCAATACAAGAACGTTCCCCCCTGAGCCAAGCTACATTTAAAAAAAAAGATTCTTTTTTTTTAAATTTCCATCATTTCCATTCTGTTTTTTATGCTCAAATCTTAAATACACACGATACATAGATATAAATCCAATTAATACATGGATTTCCTTGAAACAGTAAAACAAGTATAACGAATAAAGACCCCCTACAAAGAAAAGTGTTTTAAGTCTATGTTAATGAGAGGAGTCAGGCTATGGATTCATTAGCTACAGCTATTAGTTAGTTAATTAAAAAGGCTAATTAAGCAGATCAGACCTGTTAAGCCATTAATGTTTGCGTCTTCTATTTGCAATGCGAGCAAATCAAGTGTGTGGAAAAGATCAAGTTCTCTTGTTGAAAGCACCACAGATATTAACTAAATCTTTTCGGTCCAATTTTGAGACTTTTTAAAATTTTCTTGTATGCAATACATTTTTTTGCGAGGCATCCAGTTGCCAACATGAAAAGAGAAATGGTCAGAATAGGTGCAAAAGATTATTATTATTTTTTTAGTAGCAGAGGCAGACACAGCTTGATTCATAACCTCCACTTCCCCTCTTCCCCTCGGGAGGTTTCCAGTTCAGTCTGTCTGTGTCTGAGGATTATGGGAGAAACGACTGGTTGAAGGGTGCAGCATGAGCCACAGAAGGACCCATTCCATTTAGCAGCAGACTTCCAATCAGGCAGCAGACGCACAGATTTTGCTTCTCTTACAGTGATGGGTCTGCACTCTCCGAGTGAGCTTCTGGTTCTTTAATGTTCCCCTTTAATTAGACGGAGGAACATAAAGGAACGCCGATCTGAAGTCGGTGGAAGTGGACCAGATGTTTGGACCACCAGGATGCAGACCAGTGACACCCGGAGGACTTTCAGTGCTTTGGCCAATTACCCCAACAGGAAATTATTCGTCTAATGTAGCAGAATACAAGCTCAACAGCATCTCTCCACATCGTTGCAGCGATTAAACCGCTGTTTCCCCTCCGATCACAAAGAGAGTCAATGGAAATGACTGTTAAATGTGTGAGTCATTTTAATAAACTTTGATCAAGGCTTCTTTGTTTTAGCCTATTAACTTCAGATTGAACTCAACATGGACACTTTTTATGTAGGCTAGACCATAATAGGCTTTTAGATGAAATTCCTCCTTCCAGGAAGAAGTATCAGTCATCTAAAAACATTTGAAGATTTTTTATTGACTTTACAAAGTTTGGGTGAGTATGATGTCATCTTGACACTTCACATTTATCTAACAAAAGGCCAGCATTGATACATGAAAAATGTAAAAAAGCTGCATTATGGGAACTTTGCTGTGTTTAATGTGTTAGCTCACACTGTATAAGTCAGAATATCCTCTAAATGATCTACTGCATCAATAATAACCCGCCTTTAAGGAAAAGCACTGCAGTGAGGCTTTAAATACATTGAACCTGCTGCATTCAAGAATGCTCCAAAATCAGATACTTCATGAATGGCTGCGAAAAGAAACCTCTTTAAATGTATTATTCAATTATTATCTGAATCCTTGTTTATTCTTTTGTTGTCTTTAAGTTTCACACAAAAACTCACCAATCAAGGAATCAGGTGTGTCCCTGAACGCACCATCATGAAGGAAAAACAAAATAACAAAATGGTCTCCATCTCATTAATGCAAAGTTGATCTGAATGAATGGAGTCTATTGTATTCATTTTCTGGAGGAAGAAATTCTATTTTTATATAATCTTAAAATGATCTGTTGTTCTGTTTCTTTCCTGCCAATCTGGGAAGAAGATGCCAACATGAGTTTACGGCCGCCAGTGAATGCAGCGCGTACCACCAGTCACTTGTAGACATCTCAGGGCTCCTCTGATAATAGGAGTTAATAAGCACAACAACCTAATTACACTTCATAATGGGATGACTAGCATGCCTCAATAACGCAGAGGGGGGTCTCCCATGAACAATGGGGTCCATTGCTGGCGGGGTGGAGACCTCCTGACTGTGACCCTGACACATTCAGCCACATCAAATGACTGCAGACAAACACGCGGCCGTCGCCATACAGAAGGAAGCTTTTAGTGCTTTTTATGAAACCATCGAGGACGGTCCACGTGATGGTTTGTCTTTTTAGACACTGAGAAAAGGCCGGAGGCCACAAAGCCCTTTTTCCCTTTAGAAACCAGGAAGAGGTCAAACAAATGATTTGCACTGTTTGCTGATGACTCCCTATTTAACAAGTAATTTAAGTTTTGACCTGACAGAGATCTTGGTCAACAAACACCAGAGAGCAGAACAACATACTGTATGTATAAAGAGCTAAAGATTTAGATAAACATTGTCATTCAGGTTGTGATGTGTATGATTAAGAGGCTGTGTTCTCCCAGACTAAACTCCCTGCAGGGTATCACTGTCTGATGCTCCATATTAGGACAAAGAATATTAATAGACAATAAAAACACTCAATAAAACATCCATCTCAATTAATCACCTGCATTATTAAGAGGAAAACAATTATAATAAAGATTTGGAGATAAGAAAATACATTCAACTTAAAGTATTTTTTCTCATTTTAAGAAAAAATACAGGTTAATTTTGTCAAATTTTGATTTAAGTTGGACTGAAAGAAGAGTAAGATCTGAAATCTGCAGAAAAATGTGTGTTTTAAAAAAAAATATCGTAAAAGTTGAAATATTCCAATTTGAGCAAGAAATTTGGGTGATGGTATGTGAAATGTTATCAATGTTCTGAAACAAGCATTTAGAAAATTGTTTGGTTATTGTCCTGCAGACAGACTAAACACATTTTTTACAAATTATCATCAATATGAAGTTCTTTCCGCATAATTTTGTATCCGTTTACAGCCTTAAATCACGACAAAACAGTTTGTTTAGGGTTCATATCGCTTTAGTAAACCAGCCGATGTGCCTCTGGGTGATGTTATGATCTCAGACAGGAGGGCGTTTGATTACCCGGTGTATCTGAGACTAGTGGTTGATTCAGCAGGTAGATCATTCCCAGTGTACTATGAGCTCTAAGCTCTATCTGTTGGTATGCTGGACCAACAGTTAGTCGGGCGAGTGATCCTAACCCGTCGTCGTGCACTCTGGCCGCTCTGCCTTCAGGCCACGGTTAACAATGTGCCGTTTCATGTCAGGAACAAAAGGGCCAAACTAAATCCTCCTCATATGTTGAAGTTGTGGGAATTCCGGGCCCTTACCCCGGTCATTAGAGCTGCCTCATAATGAAACTCAAGCCTCACCTTGACTCAGGGATAAGGCCAGTAAAACGAGCCGAGCGGGGATGTGCCTGGAAATGTGTGAGGACGTGTGTAGTATTTATACCTCGCGTAGAAATATTTCAGGATTGCATACTCGGAGCGTTTAGCTTGTCCGTGCATCTGTAAGTCATGCGTACTGTGTTTGTTGCCCTGCAGCTACATCTTGTTCAGGTGTTCAGGAGATCTGGTTTTCTCACAGACCCCCCTCTCCCTTGCTACTGTGTGTGTACACAACATTTCCTAACTAGCTGATTTATTGGGCTACACAAACATCATACAAACCCAAACCGCATGTGAGCTAACCCCCCGTTTTTTTTTTTTCCTCTCTCCTCAGGGCGACTCTTTTCCGGCCTCTCATGCTCCTTATAGAAATATGCAGGAGGTTGTGGGGTTAGCAAATTCATTGCAATGAAGGTGCTACAAGCGAGAGCGACTCTTTTGATCTCAGTATGGCGCTTGTCTCCAATAAATTAACCAGCAATCGAGGCTATTTAGTTTGGTCGGGGGCCATTTGTGCAGGCATCATTAACCGGCCAAATACAGGTATTTATGGGAAACGTGTGCTTTGTCCTTATTGAAGCCCTTTGTAGAGCGCAAACGGGCAGCGCAGGGGTCCTGCTTTAAACTGCCTTGACTCAGTACCCGGATGATGAACTTTCAGGGGGAGAAGTATAATAACTTTTTTAATGAACGTATTGCAGAGGTGGTGTTTTTTCCACTTCAAAAGCCCCTCGTTTCTCATATAAATGAAAAGCACTTATTGCAAACAGAAGCCTCTGAATCATGCTTGTCTCGATACATCAGTCACGTTGCAGTCAATAAAGGCCTTTAGTTGAACTGCTGTCATCATTCAGTCCAGATGCCCAAAGAGATCATAGATTTTCATTAAAAAACAGGCTAAACCTCGCGGGAAACTGCTTTTTTTTATTATAAGTGAGTAAATTGCACCTTGTGCACCTCCAAGGTTCAAACTGGCGCTCGGCACAGACACCACCACAGACCCACCACTTCCACCCGTCACCCAAACCTGAGATGATGCTTCCTCTCTGCTGCTTCAGTAACGATGAGAACGGGAGGCTTCGACACCCTCTTCGCTTACTTATTAGTTTCAGGACTGCGAGCAGGGCCGGCCCTTTTTTTTGTTTTTTTTCTTCTGCCGTCAATGGATTTCCCATGGTTTCCTCTGCGAGAGCTGCCGTGAAGTCATCCGCCAACACTCCATTCCAGGTGGCCAAAGCGTCTGTCTGTTCGCCCACGTCACGGCAGCCTTTTTAGCGCTCGGTGAGCTCAAGCAGAGGAGGTTTCCATGAGGAGGATGTCTCAGCTCTGAGGTATCATCATCTGGCCAGACTTCCTTTCTGGTTAACCATGTGTTGGAACAAAGAATATGAGAAAGTCCTGATGCCATGGGGGACAGCTTTATTTATTTTTATGGGTTTTAATCGTACTTTGACTAAATTAAACACAAGGAGATACTCTTTTTCTTGTAGGTCAAAGGGTACGAGGGTTTGTAGCTTAAAACAGAGTCGGACTATAACAGATATGGTGCCTAATCCGGTTTGTCACTTTTTTATTATTGTTTTTTTTTTTTTATCTTTTTGTCTGAATGTTTGTTTGTTTATGCTTAGAAGAGCCTACTTATTGATAATTTACTTTGCACTGAAGTGTAATTTATGCTTCTTATAATTTGAGCATGTTCCTACACGTTAGCACGTTAGCACACTCGTTAGCCGTGCAGCTAACGGTACTCCTGTTTCATAACTTATAGAGGAAGTTTAGGTAAATAACACTGGATGGTGCAACACAGCAAACAAACTGCTTGATATTCAATCATATTTCACCATTTTAAATGCTTTAATAAAAGTGCTTTTAGTTCATCAACCTGGCCAAATAAACACTAAAGCGTGACCACTGAAAAGTATTTGAACCGGACGTAGAAACCCAAACAAACACCGTCTGGCCCGGTGAGTTAAAGCCTCCCATACCGGGGTCATTCACAGTCAGGTGGCCCCGAGGGATGTTTGTCTTTCATCCGTCCGGCTCCATATTTTCACAGCACCGGCTGTGGCTGCTTGTCCTATTTTCCGCATAACTGTCTCTCCCGCGCGCGGTGGGACCCGCCGACGTTGCCGCGGCGACGCAAATGATTTACAGTAGCGAGGAAAGGACCCGCACTTAAAACCGGACACCACGGGGGGCCGACGCGTTTTTTAAGAGTAGGAATAGTTGTGTGAGGCAGATGGGTGTTGAGGAGATGAACACATATACATGACTCCAGCCCATAAATACCCGTGGATGTGTACGCTGCCATATATATGAAACCGCCGATATGTTCTGAAACGTAAGCCACAGACTGTCATCTAAAAAAGTCAGCGACGTACAGTTTCTTGGAAACGAGAGTTGCCGTGCAGTGTCGTTTTCTAAGTTGGGACATATCTGTCTGTGTTCACACACTCTCTCTCTCTCTCTGTGTGTTTCACACTCACACACACACACAACACACACAACACACACAACACAGCTGAGATTTATGAAGCTGTTTTCGTGGAATGTGAAACCGGCTCAACAATTCCTCACACGACTCACATTGCAAGTTAAAAAAGACACAAAAGTGCCAAGGGGCCAAAAACTCAATTTGTGTCATATATTTCGGCTCAGGTTAAGTAGGGTCAAAGGTCAGTACAGGGTAAGCAGTGTAGTACACGTGTGTACAGAGCTGCTAATTACACCTACAAACATACATTACTAGAGTGCGGCTCTTTAAAGCACATTAAACCGGCTTAAAACTCCCATTTCAACAGACAGTGAATGATAAGTGAATCATAGAAACAATATAATAATAATAAAAGCTCTATTATAATAATGCAAGAATGAATGGCTACTGTTTTGTTACAGTAACATACAATTAATCAAACATGGTAATTTATTTAGTTATTTGTCTTATTTTGTGCTCCTTATGTCCTAATTTGTGTGTCATATAGAATAAGTTTTAAATGTTATTCTGTAAATGTTTTGATCTGGAAAACACTATGAGCAGAAGCTTGAAAATAACTATTTATTATAAGGAATACTAGACTAGTTAGCTCCTTATCTCGGCTATACTTTCTTATATTCAATGAAATATTGGTCTGTAAAATATTTCTTAACAATGACTGCAGCTCTGGATGGGAATGAACCTCCTACTTTCTGCAATAATAATAAAGATAATAAAAAAATAATAAAAAAGACAAAGGATGAGCAGCCACCTCTGTCTTCTCTGCTACAGGTTTTATTACACAACACAGGTCTGCAGCCCGTGTCAGGTGAACGCGACGCCGCTGAGTTCGCCGGAGTGACATGTATCACAGGAAACGTGACACTTGTGCGTCGTTTGTCGGATTTGGGCTATTTAAGGTTCCAAATATTTGAAATTCATGCCTGGCCAACTCGGATTTCAGTCTTGAACTTCACGCCGGGCGTTGCCACGTCGGTTCAGAGGGGGTCAGGGTGGCGTGGCGGTGATGGTCACAGTATGTCCCGTCCCGGCCCCCTCTCTCTCCTGCAGCGAGGCCCTGCTTGCTGACAGCGGAATGACATCACCAGGGGGGCCCTTTGTCCCCCTTTTTTTTCGGGAGAGCGTTGAAATTTTGAAACACAAAGGCTGCACGGCGCTCCTATCTCCAGATCTGAGTGGACGCAGCACTTTTGAAAATCCCTAACAAGATTAAACCATAGCGCAATCAGCTGTCAGTCCGCACACACAAGCTGCTTCTCAGAACTCACATAGGATCTAAGCTCTGCTGTTTAAACTGAACACGCAAGGGCCACGTCCACAACTATAGTGGGTCGGATGGGAGAATATACTGATCCACAAAGGCAGGGGGGGGGGGAGGCGGTTACTATGGAAGCTGTATAATTGAGAGAAATGGTTTGAAGTATGAAGGCTGGCCGACAAACTGTGTAACAGCTAGAAACCTGCATCACTGATCGAGAATCTACTTAAAAAAATGAAATGCTGATGCTTTTGGGGAAACACAGTAGCTTATCCAAAACAATATCTTCTCCATAATCCATAGCTATAGAGGTTTAACGTGTCACTGCTATGCTGGCGCCTGTCAACTAATAATATACAATAATACACGATGAATTAATGTGCAATTCAATAGGTTTACATACAGATACGTCCCCCCATCGTGACTTTACTGCTTCATCTAGTTATATGGAATAACAGACTGCATCGCCAAGATGTTGAATAGTCAAAGTGGAGTGAATTATATATATTAGTTACAGTGAAAAATCGGTGAGAGGCCAACGTTTAGATTTAGCTCCAGCTAAAGTTAGCTGGGGCTATTATCTCCCTGGCTAGCTGCCATGTCATACAATGCCCTCCCCTGTTTTAGCCGCTTTAGATTCTCCCTCACATAATTATACATTTCTATGGCTTTTTATGTTAAAGCAGATGCCAAAAAGGACATATTCCTGTCTTCATTCTGACAAGAAATAAATCAAAAAGTGAGTGATTTTTTCCTTTTGGTCTAAATAAACAAATAAAATGAGCATTTGCTAGAATTTGTAGTTTTGAGCTATTTTAAGCATCCGTCTGTGTCTGTGTTGCGTCTGTGCGTCGTCTAGCCTGCAGGAGCTCTCGGTGCACATCCATCCCGTTACATCACCGCGCCCACGAGAGCCGCTGACTCCGCGTAAATCACGGCCGTAAAAAAAAAGTGGGGCTCTTTCATCCTCGTTAATTCCAAAGAAAACGTCTTTCCTGTGCTAGTGGCCTTAAACCCTTCTGCGCTAATCTCCAGAAACAGATGTAGCTGTTGTTGGCCGCTGTGGTCCAGATGTGTACCTACAGTATCTCGACATTTTCTCAGAATACGGCATAACTCAAAAAAAAAGAGAAGAAGAAAGGGCATGTGATGTGAATAAATCCCGTACGTCCTCCGTGTGTCAGATTATTCTCCCTGGAATAACGTGTTGTTTTGTCAGGATGCAAACCAGCTAATGACTGTGAGGCTGGTCCTCATATGGTGATCCGGTTGGCGTTGTCTCATCACGTGAATTTCACATTTCATAAGTGAGCAACATGTCGGGCGTCTGTGTGATACCACTTTAAACAACAGGCCTAAATATAGAACCAGGACAACGTAAACCTCTTGGAGTCTGTCCACACAGACCACAATATAGATTTATACTATTCCTGCGTCTGATGCCCGAGAGCAGCTGATAATCGACACTTCTGCCTCCTTAATGTGGATTTTAACTGTTAGATTAAACTTTAAGATCTCATTTTTAGATCCGTCCTCAGGGCTGTTTTTAATTGAATTGAAAGCGTCTTCCTCAAAAGAGTTTGAAATGAATGCCTTCCACGATCTGCATCGAGAGGAAGCTGATTACCTCTTCCTCTTCAATTGCCGTCGAATGCTCATTTGTTTCCGGACGACTTTCTTTGTGTTTGTGTGCTCTGACCATAAAACGCCAAACATCTGATGACGTGCGCGCCTGCATATATATTAACGATATCATGGCGTCGCTGGTAATAAGATGAGTTCTTCGGCGATTTAACATGAAACATTGATCTAACGAGCATGTTAGGTCACCTCATTAGAGACTACGTCTATAAAGCTGTATGTTATGGGGAATAAACTAATGTACATTTTGAATATTAGTGAGTGAAACCGTCACATACGTGGCTTCTTCCAGAAGTGAAGAAAACCACTTAATGACTTGAAATCCATCCGTGGAACTAAAATAATTAACTATAAAATAATAATATATATATATATGATGTATTATGTATAAATATAACGATCTTCCTTTGTTATATCCCCTATGTCCCTGTTTCCTGTTCTTGCCCTGTGTGTGATACATTTTAAAGGTTATATTTGTATGTATTTAATTGTATTTATTTACATTTCATGAACAAGCTTAATTGAAGATATACGACATAAATGCAGAATAATCACAGAAGCTTGTGGAGCAGACACGTCATGACTCCAGCTCTCTGTGTGCACTCCATCTTAATTAAATGATCAATTAAATTAGTTAGAAGCTGAACAATGGGTTTAAAGTAATTGGACTTTCTCCTTTAATTTCGGGGGGTCTGAGCTATTTAGCGGAGGATGAGCTGACATGAAGACCTTAATGAGGATGCCAAAACAATGGGAACACAAATGGGTCAAATTTCCTTAATGAAGATAAAAGGTCCGCCTCTATTAGTGAGGGCATTCCCACTGCTAACAATAGGGTGTCACTAGGCATTTAACTTAACTTGTACACATGCAAGTCATGAGCCACGTTAACACCAGTCTTTTAGATAATCGCTGAGTGTTGGGGAAATCATCGTCCGTTTCCACACATTTAAAAGTTTCTGAGGAGAAATCTGCGCTCTCACTGGAAATAAAAAAGCTTCCGGCCCGGAGTCTCTCGTCGAGGGTTTAACCTCTATAGTCTGGAGGTTAACACCGCAGCTGCAGGATCTAATCAGAGTCTTTGCATAATTAAAAAGAAAGAAGAATGTCAAACGATTTAGGAAGTACTCCTTTCGTTTTTCTATTTTTTGGGGAGGCCAATGTGGTTCAAAAACGGCATGTGTTCAGCCTCTGAAGAACATGTTCAATGTCCCTTTTCCTCCTCTTTTAAAATGCCTACAAAGAACAAGATTCAGAAGATTAAGTTAAATTAGAGATTTCCAAGTTGGGCTTCGTACCCTGACCTGTTAAACATTTAACAAAACCAGTGAATGCAGAGCTGTCACATCTCTGCAAACAAGTCCTTGAGGTCCTTGGAAGGCCTATCAAAGTCTGGATGACCTCTCCACCCTGCCGACCCCGACACAGCCGTCTGTAGACTCGGCCGGTCGGGGTCAGACTGGTGTCAAGCCCCGCGGTTCAAAGGTGACAATAAGACCAGTGCCGTCCTGGAAATTAGACCAAACTAATTGTCCTTCAGTCTACTTTAATTACAGTCGAATCAGAAGCGAGTCTAGTTTACCCGTTCCAGGGCCATGACACCAGGCGTGGGCGGGGGTTGGGGGGGTTATTACGGACGTAAAATTAAATTATGTATGCTGCAGTGCGCTGGACACAAAAGCACATTCCCAATTTAATTAACAAACAAAGACCCTCAAACAAGAAGCAGGCTCTGTAGTGGGGTTATAACAAATACAGTGCAATCACTCGAAAAACAGACTTTTCCTAAAGAGGCCTGTTTGTGTAGCATGTTAATTTCCAGAATACCTTATTCATTTAGCCTGAAAATGGATCAATCTATCACTAAGTCTGTATTTCACCCGATAATATAAGTCTCAATTTGCTATCCTGCAATACATTCACTCTAATTTACTGTAAATTCAACTTGACAGTTGCATAAAAAAATGTATTTTCCGTTTTTCATATTGTTAATTTCTTTTTATGCCGATCCACACGGCTTCCACCACTCCAGCCGTGTTTATCATTCCGGCCCGTCCCAGAGGTGAAACCTGACCCGTGTTAAATTGCTCGTTGCCCGGGCTAAATCCCCGCGCCTATGTGGGAATTGTGATTAGCATATTAACATTAGCATATGAGCATGCTCGCAGCTAGTTAACAGTCCAGGGCGATTCCCCCGCCGCTGCTCGTGCTGCAGTCTGTTTAACTCAGTCAGCAGCAGGGATCTCCATCTGCAGACAGCGAAGCGCTCCCTTGGCGAAAGGTTTAGTGCACTTCCCTTGATCAGATAAATCCTCATGCCAGCGCCCCACCTCTCTCCGTCTCAGCTGCATCTTCCACCACCTCTGGATAAAAACCCATTGATCTACACACTTGCTAACCCAGGCTGTGATAAAAAATAAAATCTCTGGCATCATATCACCTTATTTCAGCAGCTACTTTTCTCAGATGAGGACCTAACACTTGTTTTTCGCTCTTACTTTATCGACAATGATATGTGGTTTCTTTCGACAAATGTACTTATTGTAAGTTGCTTTGTGTCTCTGCTAAACGCCCTAAATGTAAATGTCCTTCTGTACAGAAGAGGCAACGACATGTGAAGCACATAGCCTCAAAGAGAAGTGCACTTGAGTCTGTGCAGCCTTTTCTCTTGAAAGTGCCATCGGACGGAGAACTACAGGAGTGTGCACAAGTGGCTTGGACATGTATGAGGCTTGTGCCAGGTTGTTTTGTTGACCCCGATGCCCAAGTATCCTCTGAATGTCGGCTGCCTTTCTTATCTCCGCCTGAGGTTTTAAACCACGTGAGGCTCTGGAAAACTGCTATAGAATATCATCCCGCCAGCATTTCCTCCCAGTGTGGAATGCCTATTTTTGGCCGGACTGCTGGATTTTTCTGCATGGAAAAAAAAAAAAAGAAAGAAAGAAAAAAGAAAGAAAGTGAAAGTCTCCCGACAGCACTGTTGAGCAGTCCCAGCCAGCTGTGAATAGCATGCTTTTAAAGGAATCTTACTGTAAAACATATGGCTGCCTTCCTTAAATCAAGCTATTTGTGGCTACATGATTAGAGTCTAGACGTGCTTCTGCTTTTCAACATGAATCTGGAGTCACATCTGAATCTACAGATAACGTACGCAGACGTTTTTCGTAGTAAAAACGTGTCAGTCAGAGGAGGGAAAACCGATCGGCTGTAAATAGAAAGAAGAAGAGGATGTTTGCCAGTGTAATGATTGGTTTGGATCATTTAAAACGATTGAAGGATTAGAGGAATAGTTTAGGATGAACGCTTATTCACTTTCTCTCATGTCTATAAAGCACAACCAGCAGTCGGTTAGCTTAGCTTAGTTTAAACACCAGCTTCTCTTAAGCTCGCTAATTAAAAAGTTCAATCTCTACAAAAATCGAGCCTTCCTCGGAACCAGTTGAGACTCCAGGAAGTCCCTGAGCCCAGCCAAGAAATAGTCCAGCACATAACCCCCTCCGAAGCCACACCGTATTGCTTTTACACTTATTTTTTTAATGTATTAAACATACGAGCTATAACATGCTACTTGGTGAGCTTTACAGGATTCAGGCAAACTATTTAAAAAGATGAAAATCATGAAAACGGCTATTTTAAAATGTGGATTTCCCTCATGTGAGAAAAGAATATTCCCAGTGTAAAAAAGCCAAGCGTCTGGCAGGAGAGGCTTTATTTCTGACATCACGGCTGCAGGATCAGCTCCAAGTAAAGGCTGAGGGAGGTGGAGCGAAGGATGTGAAGTATTTCAGGAAGAAAACTAGTTTTCAACTCACAGGAGGGGCAGGAGTCAGCTGCTCGATGACCCCCGTTATCTTACAGTTATGCAAAAGATCACAACACTCAAGTTTAGATCCCGATTTTAAGGCTTTCGCGCCAGATATCACATCTATTAAAAACACATGTTTAATGGCCGGCAATTACATCTAAGGAATAATAAATCTGTCCGTGTATGAAGGGTCGAACACACAGCCCTGAGAGAGCCGGTGAGCAGTAAGTCCACTTAATGCCTTAAAAAGATAAACGAGCAACATATGGTGCTGATACGATCTTAATGTGGATACCGAAATAAATCTGCTTCAGGTTTAATTTGTGTTTTAAATATTGCGAGCAACGTATTCAGCTATTATGACTTATGCTACAGTTCATCCTTCACATGAGCGTTGACAGAGAGTAATGAATAAATCATCATTAACATCACTGATCCCTTTTAGCCTTGAGAAAAGTTGAAAATGCTAATGCCAATCAGAAGCGCATCTATTATCTGGAAGCCATGAACTCTGTGATCGCATCCTCTTGTACGCCCGACGTAAAAGGGAAAGTCCATCAATCAAAGTGTCCTTTAGGGGAGCCATGAAAGGCTTGACGTTACACAAACAGTAATTTGACTCGTTCTACCTCTGAAGGGGCCCCGGTTAGTGTCACGTTGTCCCTCTGCACTGAGGTTCACAGCGGGGGTCTATAAGGGTCCGACCAGGATTCTTGCATCAATCTGGAAGTGTCTCCTCGTTCGGAGAAGAGAGGCCTAATGGGAGAAAATGTACCACCTCATCACCACCTCCCAGGGCTGCCATAATGGAGCATCCATGGTCATTAAAGGAGCGTACCTCCCACCTCAAGAGTCTCTATTCAGTCTCTGTCATCATTCACGGCCATCACTTCCTCAGAATTTAATGGTTTTGGAGGTCCCTTTTATCCCATTGTCTCTACGCCTCTGTGTCCCTTCCCCATTTAGGAGCCCAAACTAGAGGACGGGCCTGTTAGTCGGGCGTTGGGGCTGACCTCTGCACCCCTTCACTGGAGACTCCTTCAGCTTTGTTTTGGGCCTCTGTCCCCCTTGCCAAGGCAAATCAGACCCCAGGCGGGTCATGGAGAGAGGGAGCCACTGGGGGTCTCATTGTCTTCCCTTTCACATCAGAGACAAGTGGCCTAGAGTGGACATCAGACGCTCCCTATAGCCACACACACTGAAGGGACAATGTCCACACAAAGTGACAGCTCCTATTGGGAGAGGAATGCATGTGAATCGAGAGGGTTCAAAGAAGCACGCCAGTAAACCAATGACATGGGAATATTAGATTGCCAAGCGCTATTTCTCCCTCTTCTATCACCTTCATGCAACAAAGAGGAAGATTACAGTCAAAATGATTTATTGTAATGTAAAGCTCATCATATGGCATACTTAATGCATTAGGAAGGTAGCCTTATGAAGCTGAACGTTACCAACCCCTCCCACCTGCTTATTTCAATAACGCCTCAAGAGAAAAATCAGGAGGGTCCATCAAGACTGACCATCACAGGATGATTCTACGTTTTGTGCTTTAGGGGGCAGGAGAGAACCGGAGGACGGAGGGATTGGCTGGACCTCACAGGCAGGGCCGAGGGGTCAGAGCGAGCCTGTGGCTGGGGGGTAAGATTAGGAGGCAGCTGAGAGAGGGCACGCGGCCATCCTCCAGTACACATTCCCGCCATGGCCCGAGGCCAGGAGCGGGGGGATTAATACAAACTAAAGAGAAGAGGCTGGTGTTGGCAAGTCACCGGCAATCATTCCCATGCATGTTCTACTGGTTCCTTTTCTGATGACAATGCATTTGAATGCATGCAAATCAGGGCGCGGGGATTAATGTAGAGGACTGTGACCAAATTCACGGCTCGCTCATTTAATCACGGCTTCATTCAATTAACCCTCTTGGACACTTGGCAGGCTTTGCGAGATCCATATAAAGTATGGGGCATGTTGCTTTTGTGTGCACTCTAATTTACTGAGTTTCCTCTGTCGGCTCTTGGCAGAGCATATTCTCCCGCCCGATACTGTAGATTCTCTTATCTCTCAGTTTCTCATCTATTCTCAAGTGGTAATGCGGCGAGATTAGAGCACCAAAGCCTCCTGTAGATCTATTGACCACCGATTCATCGGCTCAACGCAGGACATATTGCTGTTTTGTTAGCCCTGTGACAAGCGGCTTAAGAGGTCCATCCTGGCCGATACCTGCTGCGAGTTAGAGCTGAACCTGAATAGCGGTCTGTAATATTCTTTCCAGTGTCTGGAAGGGGTGCCTTCAATCTGAATGTAATCACATCTGCAGACCTGGAAACTGGAAATCCATGTTGGAGTGCCAGGTAAGTGGGAATTGGGTCTTTTCACACTGCTTCCTATTATCTACTGTTTGCAGCCAAACAAAAAACGGAGGCAGGTGATGAAAGAGTGGCTGAGGGGTTTAAAGGCTTAAAAACCCCGAATGAGTGACTCATCCATAAAACTTTGATATAATATAAAATATTCATGATGAAAATATTCAAAAAGGTGATGATGTTTTCATATTGAGACGATGGGAAATTCAAATGAAGTCTCTCATCCCTCTGTTGTCATTAACCAGATGTAAGGTTATTGTAATGTGCAGATTGAATAACTATAAATGAATCACACATCAGTAACTGGCATTTCTGTGTTGAAAACCGACTTATTATGTTTGCAAACATCACTTTGACGGCTTGTTACACCCCTATGGCATAATCACAACAAGTCTTTTCATAGAAGATATTCATGGTATACCGTTTAAAAACGAGGTCTTTGAACAACAAATTCTTCCAAATATAACATTTGAATAAATATGAGATCAAGTTATGATCAAAAGATCAGGGAGAATATCTCCAATAACACATCTTGTATGAATGGAAACTAGAAATAGTGAGCTTTTTAAAACACCAAAACACACTCAAACTCAAAAAGACACAGCATCTGCAATTAGCAATAAGACAAAGCAGGCAGGCGTCATATGATAGGCATTTTTTCGCCCTAATGTAGTCAAATGTAAGGATGAGAGAAAAATACATAATGCACAAGACATCTAAAATATCATATGTGATGTATTAGTGATATAGATTATTCATATTTATGTCTGCCTCGACAGATCTATAGTGTATACGTCATATCCTCCAGCTGTTTATACTGGATATGTCTTCTTACCTGACACCGATACTATATCGTTTATTCTTATACCTGCACTGTCTACTGTGACTGGAGCGCATGTTCATACTGTACATATCTAGCATATTCATAATCAATACCAGCTGCAACAGCAATGCACGGTTTTTTCCACCTTGTGTGGATTTTTGTGGTCACAACAGAATCGCAACCCGTGTAAAAGCAGCTGTACAGATGTGTCGTTGTCATTGTACTATGCACAATGACAATAAAGTTGTATCTAAAAGACTGGAACAAGCTGATACATAATCATACTCTAGGTGTGATGTATCGCCCCCCCCCCTCACTCTCTGACGATCAATCAACCAGCGTCTGAGTTCGCCCCCTCACCTCTTTGCCTTTCACCGTTGCCATGTCGACGTCATGGAATGTGTGATGTCACCACCAGAGCATACACACGGCACATGCTCTCACCTGGTTTCCGCAGCAACCAAACCACAGCAGTTTCCTCCCTGCACGTTTCAGTGAAAGGCCTCGTACATACCTAGAAAACCTAGAAAATTAGAAACAGCTACATGTGTGTGTGTGTGTGTGTGTGTGTGTGTTCTGTGATGGACAACAATAGCTTTGTCTCTGGTTTTGCCTCTTTTTTTTTAGGTCTGAACCCAGTGTGGCCTGTGTGTGTGTGTGTGTGTGTGCCTGTTCAAGATTCAACACCTTTCACACTTTGATTACATCAAAGGCTCAGTTTGTGACACTGTTTTGGCTGCACATGCAGACTAAAGCCCCAAGAAAAACTAACTTGGCGGTAAAAAAAAAACTCCTTGTGAGCTTAATCTTTCACTTCCAGCTCCTACAACTCAATCAGAGGGCGTAAAGTCAGTAAATAAGCGTCTCTGTGGCTAACGTTGCACACGAAACGCATCACAAACATATTTAATTGAAGTTTCCGAGCCTGCTGTAATTATTCGCTACATAAATATCGCACACCAGTACACCATAATGCTCTACTCACACTAAAATCATTTTCTAACAATAACAACGGACTCACAGTCAATTATTGGATACACATCTTGACAATAATTGCACTAAATTTCTGGCAATAATAAGCCTGTTGTGATACTTCACCAGGATGGTAGCCAGATTTTTAGAGATTCTGACATTATGGGTCCTAAATGTTGCTTTTTGGGAAAGTAAGAAGTGTTATTTTTGTCTAATTTGGGTAGAAAAGTTACTCAGTTTACAGCTGTAGTGTTTTCTAGACACATTTCTTAAAGTGGGAAACGAAATCTGGCAGCCCACACAGAATATAAGATACTGGAACCAAACCCTGGATTACAAAATAAAAGCTGCTATTTGCCTTCCCAACAAAATTGAAAGTTCCATCACATGTATAGGATACATGAAGCTGTTGCATGCAGCTTGTTAGCGTAGCTTAGCTCACGAAACAGTTTAGCACACCCTTGTGTTGTATTCTTACATCAGTTTCTTATTAATTAGTGAGCTTTAGAGGCTGATATGAGGATTTTGTGTTACTAATTCTTTGTTTTTCTGATATTATTCAAACGGCGGCTGCAGACAAAGACTCAACTGTGATCCAGTGGATGGCCCAAAATGCCACAGGTGACTTTTCTGTCAAAGACGATATAGAAGCTTTTATTTCCAGTGTGTGTTTGCACCCCCCCATCAGTCCTGAGCCCGCAGACAGGATAAAAGACCGCACGGACTCCGTGTCCTGCAGTCAAACAAAAGACAACTTCAGCCAGCTCTCTTGTGCACATTGTGTTCGGACTAGAACAGAAGAAGAAATACTGTACGGCGCGTAACCACTTAACAGGCTCAGACTGACAAACAGCTGGTAATGGCAGTTAATCAAGAACCTTTTTTCTTTCTTTGGCGGTTGACAGACCACATGGTTTGACTTCTAATAACACAGACGCGCATTATCCAGACACACTCGCTCACACAAGCACGCACGCGCTCGCTACACACGGCCTGCTCGGCGCAGCGCCAGGCCTTATGTGTAACTGGCATGACTGGTTATCTCCATGGCAACGGGAATGTTGGCCCTGGCAAGTGCCAAGAGAGCAGCTGGTAGGTAGTGGCAGATTAGTCTCCAAACAGATTTACAGCCAGTCAAGTACTGCATGGCCTTTGAACAGAGGAAGAAATGATAAAGAAGCCATTAGGGTGAAAGAAAACAAAGAAGGGTTTGTAGGGCGACCCGAAGTGAGTCCACCGAGTCTTCTAGTCGACCTGCAGGCTCGCTGGAGGCGTCGGGGCGAGCGAGGGCGAGCGAGGGGCTTGCGGCTCGAAAGCGAGTGATCAAAAAGAAGCGCCTTCCTTCTGAGAAGATAGCACAAGACAGTTCGCTCTGTCTCCTGCTGTGATGGAGTAATGTGAGGTCTGATGCAGGGACGGATGAATTTCAATTGATCGTGAGGTTATTGCTCAATTTGCCATGCTTTTAAGTGCTGGTATGAAGACCACCTGCAGTCACAATCCAGATCTCAACATTATAGATGGTAGATTAATGGTTTTAACGATTTACAAGCACAATATGTTGACGTGAACACAGAAAATATCTGCTGATGAAGGCTGTACGATGTGAGCGAAAGCTGCAGAACAGCTGGACGATGGATCTTACAGTAAGCAGTGTTTCCAAGGTCAAGCATGAACCTTGACCATCAGCTTTTGAGCCAAAGTGGACGAGATGCCCTCAAAGAAATGTGTCGCTTCCATGACAACGGGGAAAAGTCCATCTTATATTCAATATCCATTCATCTTAAAGAAGATCAATGACCGCACCAGCGCAGCTTCTAGATGGAAATTGTCATCTCTCATCAGTGGCCATCATTTACAAGCACGAGTGTTGCCATGACTTCAGTCACAAATGTGTAAGTTAACACCAGCATACATAGTGCTATGTTGAGAGGTACTATGTACTTTAATAGGAGTCTATGGTTATTTTTCTCCGGTTGTCACTGAAGTGAGTCTGCTTGGTTTTTATTTTGCAGCTCTACTGAGACATTTGAAGCAGGTTTTGCTAATGTTTCTTGGCAACCTAGACTGGGTTGACTTAAATCAAAGTTCGAGCACAATGTTTATGCATTAAATATCGGCTAAAGGTTCCAAAAATAAATCCTATTTTTGTCCAAATCACTGTCAAGTCATGTGAAGGGATGGAAATGAGAAGTGGAGAAGAACAACAAGCAGCTATAAGTTGCTGTCTACATGTGCACATACAGTATGTTGAAGGGATTTTATGAAATCTTATGGATCAGAGCAAAAATAAAAGGCATCAAAATTACAGGTTTGGCTACATACAAGACTTCAAGAAAATCAACTTTTTTGTGATCACTGGATTCAATGCAGCTGCTGCCTGCATCCTTAAAGTCAACATGTGCATTTCTTTGCTGGGTTTATGAATATATAATTCAAAACGCAAGCCGGTGTAATAATGTTACAATGAACTATGCAGGCCCTCCTGGTTTAATATACGTTTGCATACTCAATTGTTTTTATGACATCTCAGAAAACGCCAAAAACACATTTCTCACTCTGGCATCAAGGTGATTTAAATACAAAGCAAGTCTGTTTCAGAAGGGGTTGCTATCCATTAAAGTGCTTTATGTCTGCTGCTGTCACGATTTACTGACTTTTATCGCGGCTTCGCAAGAAGTAAAGAATACGAGCGGCGGAGATTCGTTTTGAGCATCGCTGCCTTGAGTGTTAAAGAAAATCCTTACAGGTGCTGATGAGGAGGACGGCAGCAGATGTTTTAGGTTTCTATAAGCTACAACTAACACCTAAACATTACTTTACGTTTACTGTCACCAGCAGAGAACACCTCAGTAATGCAAATTACTCTAATTCTACCCCCTTCCTTTTATTGTTAAAAATAAACAGGCATGAAAGCAGCAGCAGCCATTGAACATTCATTGAATTATCATTTGGGAATGGTTCCTACGATAGATAGTAAAGACTCTCATGCCGCCAGCGCTGCAGAGCCATCCATTAGCAGTCGGGGAGGGACTGATGATTACACTGATTCAGTTTGACTCGCTGCTGTATTCCCAATCCAGTCTGACTCAGGAATATCTGTCCTCGCTAACAAGCATCCCCCTTTTTTTTTGTTGTTGTTGCAGAGCTCATCGCGTTAACACTTAGCTGCACGCTCCAGCAGCCCTGAGCAGATAAAGGAGCACAACCAACAATGAAGTCGGTGATTACAACACAGTGTAGGTCTGTGTTTTTAATGTCGTGTCGGTGGGCAAAAGGCTGGCAGGAGGTCAGAAAACACCTTGCTGCAGGCTACACACTTGACATCTCAATGCACTTGACGTCGCCTCCATTATTTGTTGGTGTCAACATGACATCAGCGGTGAGCTTGTGTCAGAGCGAGCAGGATTCGAGCCCCCGATGAACAATTAGGAACAAGTCCAGGCATGTCGGCGCGAGCGCCCCACTGCCATCCCATCAGTGGGTGAGCGTGTAGTTCTGCATGAATCCACAGACTGTTGGGAGTTTGCACTCTTTCTGTGGACCAGCAGCTGCCTCGTGCAGCTGTCCAGGGAAGCAGCTTGTGAAAGATCCAACAGAACTGGTCAAAATAACACACCACGAAATCACAGCAGGTGAAAAAAAAAAGGTCAACACAAAAAAAAAAGGGTTTGCTGCACAGATTCAACCAAGGGTCCAGTCAGGGGAGGCATGCCGGGCTTCCAAAGGACAGTTTCATATTAGAGGTCAGGGTGCCTTTGCAAGGAAAACCAAATGATGATGATGAGGCTCAAAACAGCTGCGGAGTTGGGTGCAGCTGTGGCTCAGAGGTAGAGCGAGTCGTCCTCCAATCGGACGATCGGCGGTTTGAATCCCGGCTCATCTAGTCTACATGCCAAGAGACAGAAAACAACCACAAACATTCTAAATCCACCACAAAGAGACAGAAAACAAACATTCTAAATCCACCACAAAGAGACAGAAAACAACCACAAAGATTCTAAATCCACCACAAAGAGACAGAAAACAACCACAAACATTCTAAATCCACCACAAAGAGACAGAAAACAACCACAAACATTCTAAATCCACCACAAAGAGACAGAAAACAAACATTCTAAATCCACCACAAAGAGACAGAAAACAAACATTCTAAATCCACCACAAAGAGACAGAAAACAACCACAAAAATTCTAAATCCACCACAAAGAGACAGAAAACAACCACAAAGATTCTAAATCCACCACAAAGAGACAGAAAACAACCACAAAGATTCTAAATCCACCACAAAGAGACAGAAAACAACCACAAACATTCTAAATCCACCACAAAGAGACAGAAAACAACCACAAAGATTCTAAATCCACCACAAAGAGACAGAAAACAACCACAAACATTCTAAATCCACCACAAAGAGACAGAAAACAACCACAAAATTCTAAATCCACCACAAAGAGACAGAAAACAACCACAAAATTCTAAATCCACCACAAAGAGACAGAAAACAACCACAAACATTCTAAATCCACCACAAAGAGACAGAAAACAACCACAAAGATTCTAAATCCACCACAAAGAGACAGAAAACAACCACAAACATTCTAAATCCACCACAAAGAGACAGAAAACAACCACAAAGATTCTAAATCCACCACAAAGACAGAAAACAACCACAAAGATTCTAAATCCACCACAAAGACAGAAAACAACCACAAAGATTCTAAATCCACCACAAAGACAGAAAACAACCACAAAGATTCTAAATCCACCACAAAGAGACAGAAAACAACCACAAAGATTCTAAATCCACCACAAAGAGACAGAAAACAACCACAAACATTCTAAATCCACCACAAAGAGACAGAAAACAACCACAAAGATTCTAAATCCACCACTAAGAGACAGAAAACAACCACAAAGAGTCTAAATCCACCACAAAGAGACAGAAAACAACCACAAAGATTCTAAATCCACCACAAAGAGACAGAAAACAACCACAAAGATTCTAAATCCACCACAAAGAGACAGAAAACAACCACAAAGAGTCTAAATCCACCACAAAGAGACAGAAAACAACCACAAAGAGTCTAAATCCACCACAAAGAGACAGAAAACAACCACAAACATTCTAAATCCACCACAAAGACAGAAAACAACCACAAAGAGTCTAAATCCACCACAAAGAGACAGAAAACAACCATAAAGATTCTAAATCCACCACAAAGACAGAAAACAACCACAAACATTCTAAATCCACCACAAAGAGACAGAAAACAACCACAAAGATTCTAAATCCACCACAAAGAGACAGAAAACAACCACAAAGATTCTAAATCCACCACAAAGACAGAACACAACCACAAAGAGTCTAAATCCACCACAAAGAGACAGAAAACAACCACAAACATTCTAAATCCACCACAAAGAGACAGAAAACAACCATAAAGATTCTAAATCCACCACAAAGAGACAGAAAACAACCACAAACATTCTAAATCCACCACAAAGAGACAGAAAACAACCATAAAGATTCTAAATCCACCACAAAGAGACAGAAAACAACCACAAAGATTCTAAATCCACCACAAAGAGACAGAAAACAACCACAAACATTCTAAATCCACCACAAAGAGACAGAAAACAACCATAAAGATTCTAAATCCACCACAAACAGACAGAAAACAACCACAAAGATTCTAAATCCACCACAAAGACAGAACACAACCACAAAGATTCTAAATCCACCACAAACAGACAGAAAACAACCACAAAGATTCTAAATCCACCACAAAGAGACAGAAAACAACCACAAACATTCTAAATCCACCACAAAGAGACAGAAAACAACCATAAAGATTCTAAATCCACCACAAAGAGACAGAAAACAACCACAAAGATTCTAAATCCACCACAAAGAGACAGAAAACAACCACAAACATTCTAAATCCACCACAAAGAGACAGAAAACAACCATAAAGATTCTAAATCCACCACAAACAGACAGAAAACAACCACAAAGATTCTAAATCCACCACAAAGAGACAGAAAACAACCATAAAGATTCTAAATCCACCACAAAGAGACAGAAAACAACCACAAACATTCTAAATCCACCACAAAGAGACAGAAAACAACCATAAAGATTCTAAATCCACCACAAAGAGACAGAAAACAACCACAAAGATTCTAAATCCACCACAAAGAGACAGAAAACAACCACAAACATTCTAAATCCACCACAAAGAGACAGAAAACAACCATAAAGATTCTAAATCCACCACAAACAGACAGAAAACAACCACAAAGATTCTAAATCCACCACAAAGACAGAACACAACCACAAAGATTCTAAATCCACCACAAAGACAGAAAACAACCACAAAGATTCTAAATCCACCACAAAGAGACAGAACACAACCACAAACATTCTAAATCCACCACAAAGAGACAGAAAACAACCACAAAGATTCTAAATCCACCACAAAGAGACAGAAAACAACCACAAAGATTCTAAATCCACCACAAAGACAGAACACAACCACAAAGATTCTAAATCCACCACAAAGAGACAGAAAACAACCACAAAGATTCTAAATCCACCACAAAGACAGAAAACAACCATAAAGATTCTAAATCCACCACAAAGAGACAGAAAACAACCATAAAGATTCTAAATCCACCACAAAGAGACAGAAAACAACCATAAAGATTCTAAATCCACCACAAAGACAGAACACAACCACAAAGAGTCTAAATCCACCACAAAGAGACAGAAAACAACCATAAAGATTCTAAATCCACCACAAAGACAGAACACAACCACAAAGAGTCTAAATCCACCACAAAGAGACAGAAAACAACCATAAAGATTCTAAATCCACCACAAAGACAGAACACAACCACAAATATTCTAAATCCACCACAAAGACAGAAAACAACCACAAAGAGTCATAAAATCCCAAATGAGACAGAAGACAACTACAAAAACCATCACAAATAGATGCAAAGCAAACACAAAGCCACATTAAAAGACTACAAGACACAAAATTATGCAAAATGGCTAGAAATGCTGCAGTTTTGTGTCTCTTTCAGTCTTGAGGTTTAGCACCTATATGTATGGAGCAGGGCTGGTGTCTGCACCCAGGGGTCCAGTGTCTCATTCATTTCATAGGCCTCAGCCTGAACACTCCATTGTACAGTAGGCTACTCATCGAGTATCAATCAGAACTTTACAATAAAACTTTTACAACATGGAAAAACAGGCAAAAGGAGCCAGTGTCCCTTAAAACCTTCGCCTATGTAATTCTGTAACTTGTTAGTTGGCTCGGTGCCTCAAAACCTAATGAAAGAGCTCACAGAGAAGTTCAGTCTTAATGTAAAAAAGTGTAAAATCCACACATTGGGGGCCCTTGTCCTAAACCTCCAGAAGAGCCGGGACAATGGCGGTTGATTTTAAATGCATGGAGAGAATATAAGTCAGAGATAAGTGAGGTACAGTTTGTACAGTTTCCAAACTGGGCTGCATATGAGGAGGGCTGGCACTCTGTCAAATATCTGGTAAAAAGGGAAAGAGCATAGGTTGGCACTCTGAGTTCACAGAGGCAGAAGTAGATGGTGTACATCATCTACTTATAGATGTATCACTGAGCGCCTCGCAACAACTTAATCATCCGTCAGGGAAAAGATGCTTTGAATGACCTATTATATACAATCCTAACATATAAGCCAACAAGCCAAAATAATATACAATCTTTAGATCTTCAGTTAGCTAAAAAAAAAAGGATAATATTGACTTTTAGTACATTTCAAACTGTACTTTTACACTTTCACTTGAGTAAAGACGTTGAATCTTCTCTTTGTGAACACACCAGTATCTGTGCTTCTACTTGAGCATATAATGTACTTTTGGGCAGCACTTCCATACAGTGAAATCATACATCCATATGAATCAGTGTGTGGTTTAGTTCTAAAGTGGAAGAAGAGTGAATAAAGTCCAGGCACCGTGGTTTCTGCTGCAGTGGTTAATGGACAAACAATGGACTGCATTCTCCTCCTCTCCTCCATTCCTCGTCTTTTTATAGATGCCTTTCTTTCTTTTTAATGTCTCCTTGCCTTTTTTCTTTGACATGGGTTTAAACCGAGCCATATCATTAGGGAGTCAAGAGCATCTCTGTTGTGCCTGTGAGGTTTCCCTTCTTGGTTATATAATGATCTTCCCGTAGGCCTCTTCTGGTGTTGGCGGCGCTCCCTGCCTGCTAACCCGGCCCAGCTTTGGCCCGGCTCCAGTCCAAACAGAACCCACTTTGTCCTCGACTCTGTTTTTGGCACCAGCTGTTCATGCACGACTCCAGCAGCTGACTCTTTTGTTTTACTTACAGTCGGCTTTTTCTTCTTACATCACCTTCTTTTCTTTTTTCTTTTTTTTCTCCCCTCGGTTTGATCTGTTTTTCAGGCCTCGCTGTTCCCTCGCTTTCTGTTTCTCTCTTTTTGTCTCACTTCTATTGACATTTTTTCCAGCTCTCAACTCTCTCCCCCCCCCCCCCCCCCCACCCAACACTGTCTGCAGAAGAGGCTGTTAGCGCTGTGATGTATGAGGGCAGCTGACGCCCACCTGCTTCCCAGCAGTCAGTCTGGAGGGTGTTTCTAAGCTCCACCATCGGCTATTGGCTATTCACTGGGCTCACGAGGATGAATCAATACCAACTGCCACACCTGTCGCAGCTCCTGGTAAACACTGGCCACGCGTACCGCCGCTACAACATTAGTGAAGATGACTAATGACGATATAATTTTATTCCCTCTACCGCTGCCAACAATGTGTCATGATCGGTTATTCTTTTATAACTTCATGATAGCCCACTAAAGCTGGATTAAGTTGTATTTTATGGGGGAGAACGTCGGTGTCATTAGCTGTGATTTACAGCCCCAGTAAGTGCTTTGAAACAGTGAAATTCATAAAGGGGGGAAATTGGCTTAATAATTGAGAGCCACTGAGAGGCGATTCTCCAATAATCTCTCCCCTGCCGTCGGCAGAATGTTCCTCTTTGCTATCGCAGCTTTACACAGGTGAGGCTGGTGACCTTCTCCTCCATGGGAATGAATCACCGGCCCTGACACGCCGACTCGCTCCTAATTACGTCCCTGATTAAATTGTTTTATTGTTTGTAATGTTTTCTGCGTCACAAATACAGCCAATAAAAAAAGGAGAAGCGTATAAAACAATCAATTAATTTGTTAAATGGCTCTCATTCACACTTTTTTTTTAAAAACACAGACGGAAGAAGAAGACGCAGGTCAAAGAAACAGGACAATATCAACACTGAGGTCGGAGGTCACCGCCGCCGGGGCTTGATCATCGCGTCGTGTCCCAGTATCAGTTACTCGTGGGGTAATTGTGCAGAAGGGTCGATTGGATGTCCAGGCTAATTGTACGTCGGGCTGAATGCCCGTGACAGGTTTAATCGCCCGGTGATGTATAAAGTTTGGATTTTATGTGGTGCATCTGTCAGATCAGGATGGCTTCCTTCTATCACAGCTCAATATGTCCGATTGATTTACGCTGTCGGCGTCGCTGCTCGGCATGTTGTAAATCTGGAATGATATGTGCTTCATGCATGTTTTATGCAGACAACGCTGCTGTCTGTTATTTAGAAATGGCTTTGGTTTAAATCTCGAAACAACTGAGTGGCTCTTTAATGCAGAAAGAAACTGTTCGATTCCGATTTCCTATATGCTGACAGGTGTCCGTAAACGCTGCCACCACCTGATAAAATGTTGAACTATTCCTTTTAAAAAAATGTCAAAAATCAAGCTTACTAGCACTAGAAAAGTACTTTATGAGGTAAGATCATTTTTAGGAAACCGGGCTGGTGAAGAAGAATCAATGTGCAGAAAGTCAGAGAGATTAGGGTGAAAAGGAAACCAGCATGCATCACTAATGGCCACCTCTGTTGGAACGAGACGCGCCCGCCTCCCCTCGTCTCACTCAGCAGCACTACTTAGAGAATGATGAGGAAATGGCCTCTTCCTGATGGACAGCACCTTGACAGGATGAAGGAACGTGTTTAAACGTATGTGTGTGTGTTTGACAGAAGTCCACACTCAGCTGCCTGTGGGGAGAATCTGCTGTGTAATTACAGGGAATGAGTGAGAGATAGAAACAAAATAGAAAGTGTGTGTGTGTGTGTGTGTGTGTGTGTGTGTGAAGCTGAGAGGAATGTGCTGATTAATGTGCGATCGAAGGCAGCGTCCCTAAGCAGCCCGCCTCATTACCGCTCGGCCTGACCCAAACGCCGCCTTCATTAGGCCTTAAAACAGCCCGTTAAAACACGGCCCGTGTGTGGCATCCTCATTAAAGCTACAGATGATAACCAAACAAAGGCCAGATTCCTTTTTTTGTCAGTTCAAAAACCGCTGCGCTCCAGCCAAAAAAAAAAAAAAAAAAGACTGCTTTGTGTTGGGTTCTGTGTTGTTGTTATGTTGTTCACAACACTTATTTTTACATTTTCTAACTGTGGAGGACAAAGTCGTGGTTTGAAATTCAACCAGAATGTCAAATAAATTTAGAAAAATAGTTCTGTTTTGGGACGTTTTACACCTAAAAGGAGGATGAATCAATATTTTTGTATGAACAAAATAATCAAATGGCCATACGTGAATATGAAAGGGGTTGTTTTGGGTCCAGGCAGCTGTTTCCCGCCTAAATGCTCTAATAGAAACAGCAGACAGATTGCTGTACTGGTCACATCACATGCCTGTTTTATAATGAGGTATCCTGAAGTTGTTGTGGTTTGCAGATTACACGAGTGATCGCCGACACATTAAGACACTTCACTCATCCCCGTCTGTCTCCCCTCAGATCTAGGTCAAAACACACGCCAGCAGAGATGCGGGAAAGAAGTTTTACTTTTATTCACCCAGTTTTGAATCGTCATCTCTGAAATTTCAATTCCCACGCCAATAAACTGCAAGTTTATGGGAATTGATTCACATTTCTCAAAGTGCTGTGTTTAAGAGAACGATTGCTATTTTATATCCTCATTAAACTTAAAAAAAAAAGAAAGAAAGAAGAAGAAATGACTTGATTATCGGCGTCTCAGCATTGTCAGCGATGATTTAACGCCAGGCATCGCAGCACCTACGTGCTCTGCTTAGTCATGACTTCGACACCATTCCAGACACTGGATTTTTTTTAATTCAATGAGAGTGATTGAAGATTAGGGTTTAAGTGTCATTCTGGCTGAAGATGATGATAATTAATCTGCGGGATTTTCCTGCCGAGGTCCATCCGTACGTCATAAATGGATGGATTTATAAACGGTGGAGAAAATTACAACAAAAACTGCAGGTCAGGGCGTTTCAATGGAAGTGGGAATGCTTCTGCTGCAGTTTTAAATTAAAAGAGGTCAGGTCAAGAGGAAGTCATTTAGCTGCTTTTGCTTTAGCTAAACGAGGAAAGGGCCACTCTTTCATTTTAAACCATTCAGATCTTTGTAAAGATGCTTTATTTGGATGACGAATCAGTTAATCTCACACGGACCGTCAGGTAATCGTCATCCGAATCCCTAAAAAAGAAACATTTAAAAAAACCCGTGACTGTGCCGCCCTTTGTGCCGCTGCCGCCAGGTCACATCGACTGCTTGATCAATCGTGCTGCGGCTGCTGTCTGGAGGATATATCGCCGTGGCAACAGAGTCGGCCATGCTGGACAGTAGAAGGGAAAGACTGACTCATCACGCTCAATAAAACAAAGAGCAAACAACAAGTGCGTCAGGGACGGATGTGCCGCTGCTATAAATGTCAAAAGCATCATTTCCCAGGGAGCGAGGCGGTCGGATCACAGCAGAGCTCTCCGGGCGGGATGTTATGATAGAGAATATGTTACAGCCGGCTGACCTCATGACCATGTTCCATACCTGAAAAGAAAGTCGTTTATAGTAGCTGGTGGATGTTTTACTAATCACAAGCTTGTTTTAATCATCATAACACATATTTTATTTTCCTTCTCAAGGATTTATATATATTCATATGTAAGGTTTAGTCAGCAAACAGACAGCGAGAATGGCTTCTTGACCCCCCGGGAAAAATCTGGATCCACAAGGTCCGTTTAGGTGCTGTTGTTTGAAGCTTTCTCTTATCATGGAAATTAAGATTCAAAATGTCTACTTTTTTATACAATAATATTTGTTGCAGTAGTGAGAGTATAGGTGTTATTTGTTACTTCCATCCCTGATATAATTGATGCAAAACACGACTGAATCCAAACCGTCTGCGATCGGGTTGCATTGTGGGTAATGTTGGGTTTTTGACAAGAAGAATAAAAAAAAGATGAATCTCTAGTTTCAAGTCTTCTCCAATACAGCATGGTGTTCAATCAGAAAATGATGGTCCTATTTTGAGTCAGAAAGAAGATAAAGCAGGGTGTGTTTTAGGGCAGATATTCGTTTATCTAAATGAAACTGGTTGCAAAAAAAACCTCCAAGATGGCGAAGGTTAAAAACAAAGATGGCGACAGTTGAAATGCCAAACTTCAGGCTTCAAATCTGTTGTCCAAAAACCAACAGATAACATCACAATGTCTGCTTCTGGTAATTCAGGGCTTCTTATCCATCAACATAGAGAGCGACTTCTGCCAAAACTGTGTCATTTCACCGCAGCGTCCCACGGCCCTGAACTCACCGTAGGTTTCTTTATCACGTTTGAAAACTAGGCGTTTGAAAATTCACTCGTTCTCCAGAACAGTGAAAGTATCAGTGTGTGGGCGGTTGCTGTAGGTGTGAAAAAAAAAAAAAAAAACCCTTGTTTGTTTTGAAGAATCAAATGCAATTACAGTATAAGTAAAAAAAATATAGGAAACATAAATAATGTTATTAATCCAAAGAGCATGTTCTTGGATGTCACACAAGCGCTTCAAACAGGAAAAAAGTGTGAAAGGACGTCACTGAAGTAGCTTTTAAAACTCCATTTGATTTTGAGACTCTAACTCAGTGACTTTATTACTTGTAGGGTTATTGTTATTTGACTTTTATTGCTTTTAAAGTGCCCATTTCTCTCTCTTTTTACACTCTGAGATACTCAACTGCTTTAAAGAAAGGACAATGTGATTTCTTTCCCTTCACTTGATGCGAAGTCTCCCACCTTGTTGCTCATTACCGCAGATGTTTTCCGAATAACACTGTGTTCCTGATTAAAAAAAATGATTTCACACACGTTTCTCTCTTGGTTTCGGTAGACAGAGGGAGCTGCTCTCCTGTACTTACCGACTCTAAACCTCTGAGTGTGACGTTTGACTGGCGTTTCATTAAAACCAGGGTCAGTGTGCGTGTCCCAGTCACACAGTTTCCCACCCGTCACAGTGACGCAGCTCTGTCGGGGGAAGTTTAAACACAGATCAATTTCACTCTGTATTGTTTTTTTTATGATGATGGCTCATTTTGAAGCCCCGGCTCTTACGCTGACCTTCCTCCTGTTCCATTTTTAATGAGAGGAGATTGGAAGTGGGGCCCTGGCTCTGTTTCTACAAGTAGTGATATTGCCTTTATTTGATTTGAGGAGGGTTCAAATGAATGCTCTCTACTCCAAAATGGCCATCTGCTCTAACCTTGTTCCATCGACCATAAACAGGCCGGCTCCATCAGTGAAAGAAAGAAAAAAAAAAAAAAGGTCTTGGCCAAATATTTGCTGCTCTTCGACCCCATTTGGTTTAGTGTGTTCTCTGTTTGCATTTCAATGACCCACGGTCAGTGTCAGAACGATGGCACGTGTGTCCCTGACGAGCTGTCCCCCTGATAAGACGCCAGCAGAGGAGAAAGGGACCGAGGCCTTGTGGGATAAGAGCAGGGTGAAGGATGGAGCAAACGCAGGACCGGCTGCTGGTTCACACACACAAATACACACTCCAGCTCTGGTATCAATCTCCTCACCCACATCACACACAAGCTCCCCAAAGCCGTTTCCTGCCTCGTGTAACGTCACCACCGGAGTGTCCAGGAAAGCGGGGGTCGCCATTCATCGCGTTATAATCTGAGCGCCACTCGTCGATTAAGCATCGCCTCCTCCATCGAGCCTTTAATCCCCAACCCTCCTAATTACTGCTCA
This sequence comes from Chelidonichthys spinosus, assembly GCA_029853015.1. Classification (NCBI taxonomy): domain Eukaryota; kingdom Metazoa; phylum Chordata; class Actinopteri; order Perciformes; family Triglidae; genus Chelidonichthys; species Chelidonichthys spinosus. The sequence goes on from CM056837.1 coordinate 16,478,944, forward strand.
TGCAAAACACAGATCAGAGCTCACCAATTTTTTGGGGGGGGGTTTATTCAAGAGCGAGAAAGAAAGAGAGAGTGTGAGAGATTATGGGAATGCAGGAGTGCGTCTCCGCATGCACGGGGTGTGTAAGGATGTAGCACTCTTTTTTTGGTGTGAAATGCAGCAGATTGTGGAATTAGCTGAGGAGGATGGGATTGTGCGGATTAGGTGGAGAGATTTAACCAAACGCGGACTCCCTATGTGTAATTCATTTTGGCGTCCTTGAAATTGCTACTGTGAGAAATTCGGCAGCTGCAACAGCAGCACTGAGAGTCCTCAAATAGGCAGAATCCAGCCCCCCTACAACCACCCACAACACCCACGCCGCCACCGCCGCCGCCGCCACGTTTCTCTGAAGCACGATTGCATGAAAGCCGTTGGGGGGGGGAGAGAACGCAGTGGTTTTGGAATTTTGTGAATTTTGCAGCTCCCAAAAATATTTGAGTGTTTGTGGGGAATAGATGACATATCTCAGTGTGATGTCTCTGCATGTGGACCACTAATCCTAGAGAGTGTGTTTAAGGGCTGGTCCTCCCAAATCACTAAAAACATGCATTCCCACTTAGTTTTAGCTTCACAGACAGTTTTCCCCAGTTTCTTTTTTGGTACTCCCAACTTTAAAAAGAGGAGTGGCCGGAACCTCCCTGGTTCACCTGCAGCCTCTCCCCTCGTTTCCTGTAATCTCTGCTACAAAGGTAGTATAACAATATCTTGGTAAACCTCAATAATCAAAATTATCTGGATCTGTTTTCGACCAAAGGGCCTTTAGATTATAAAGTAAAAACTGTAGAAGAGCTGATCATCCAGGTTGTGGAGCATCACCATCAACATCAAATTTACTTTCATCGTATTTGGGTTGGCGATGATTCAATATGATGATTTTTTATCATCTTTCGTCAGAATTGTATGATGAAAGCTAACTTCACTTAGTGGCCAAACTGTGTAATTACAAGTCCCAGGTCTGTGAGGTGATGCCACTGAGCCCAAAATGACTTTTCTCCATAGACTTACATTGGGACAAGGAAGTCTATAAATAGACCTAAATCTATTCAATTCTATGAGTTTATATAATTTAAACATTATATACTGGAATTTCTTTGCATACTTGTTTCAGTTTTGACCAATTTGTTGGCGAATTAAGATGATTTGCACTTGAATTGCATGCCCTGTTTATTTTAAGTTCTATAGAAAGCTGCTAAGGCATGATTTATTATTGAAATTGAAATAATACATTTTACATTTGGTTGATACCCAAAGCCCAGGTATAAATATCATGGACTCATATCAGAGAGCCAGAAGCAGCGCCTGAATTATAGAAGACGATATCAAACATAAAGGTTAAAGCAGAACAGCTGGGAGTCAGGTGTTCATAAAACTATTACATGCACCTATAAAACATCATTGCACTGCAGTTGTGAGATAAACACTTATATTCCCCCGCCAAGGCCACTTAGTGAAAAAATAACAGCACGAAGGAGCGCCGCCGCCTCAAGTCACACCTTTAAAAGCACATATATGGATGATGAAGTGCAGCGTTTCATCAAGCGCGGCTCATTGTCAACATGGCCTCTGTGAATGGTGGAACATGACGTTCCCAGCTGCTGCCATCCATTCAATAAAACATTCAGCCGAGGAACAAAGTGTCTCAGCCGGTGTGATGTGTAAATTCAGAGCCACCAGTCATGTGGCCCTCCGTGGCTCCGCAGGGCGGTCGAGCTCAGAGAGGTCTACTCCAAGTTTACCTAACCCATTACAGCATACAGTGTACAGTAAGAGGATTATGTCAGCAATCCCCTAATGTCACTGTAAAGCCACAGAGGCCTGAGCTCAGGGTGAAACCCCCCCTCCGACCGCTCCTCACCCCCCTCCTGTCAGTCTCAATGGTGCCGCCACATCACGATCTGGCAACCGGGTCACAGGTTCAAACCATTTTCCCCCCCTCAGGCGTGCGATGACAGAAGCTTCTGCACATGCTCAGTTTGCTCGCTTCGTTCTTTTTGCCATTTGAGTGACAGGAAACAAACGGCCATATGTTGAGAGCAAAGGTGCCGTTTGTTCCTTTGACCCGGAAATGCTCCTGTTTGGGCTCATGAGGATTTACAGTGGAAATGGCCATTTTGTCATGTCCATCAAGCAAGGAGGCCCAAAGCTGGAGCTGGTTCCCCAAACCAACGTTAAGCTGCTCTGATCGTTTTCCTCACAGGAAAAAAAAATGCTGGCAAAATCAGCTTCATTTCAGCCTCTTTACGGCTGGTTTTCCTAACCTGTGAGTCAGAGTTCCCCCCTGAGGGTTGCAAGATAAACCCAAGGGAGCATGAGATGATAACAGGGGGGAAAAATAAGAGCTAATGGAAAACGCTGCGCTGTTAGCTCACAGCCAGACATCAAAGAGACGAGAAAGATGCACACTCACAACTCAATCATATATTAATAAAACGTACAGCATCTTTAACCCAAACCAACTACACACTTTGTTTCTTTGCTTACAGATTTTCTAAGGAAACCCATTCTCTCACATATTGTTGATATGACAACAACTACAAGTTTTTTTATTATTATTTATGCATCAGACAGGATAAACACATCTGTCTTTACTCCTAAACAAGGTTATCATATATCAGAAGGATGGATTTAATGGATAAATACATTATTATAACGCGCTAGACAGCCTTTCAATGCACTCGATATTCACAATTATCCCGATAATGGAAATTCCTTCTTGCGTGTCTTTAAACCTCGAGGGCCACCGTAGTTTTGCTGCACCTGGTCGTTATCCAGCTCAATATTCATCAACTGGTAGAAACAAAAGGCAACGTCAAATCCAAGTAACCGCTCTGTGGCCGTCAACGTCAAAGACAACAAAGGTCACGAAGTCCCTCTAATTGGCTCGGGCAGATAGCGCTGCTCTCAGACCGGCCGTATACTTGAGCGTAGACGGCCCCTCAAGACTGACGTGTGCCAGGTGACGGAGGTTTTACGAACTCAGCATTTTGGTTGAGGTTAAAGTGGAGGCTGTTCATTGTGCTTCGGGATTAAGTCCCTCCATTAGTTAATCACCCTCACACTAAACCTCCTAAACCTGAACCAGAGAGAAACATCTCACAAAATCGCGGCGCCGTGTTATCCGTACGGAGGGCGATCAAATTGGTCGTCTCTGCCGTGGCATCTGTTGAATTTTATCTCCTCCGTCTTGTGTCCACATGGCATACATTTTAAGCAAATTGATAAACACATCCACCCCCGCCCGCATGATTACTTAACTGTCATTAAAAAGCTTCTTTTTTGCTTTGATGTCTGACGGCGTAACACTCAGCAGACAGTCAATGTCCAAACCTGCATGGATCTGGATAAGAGTCTCTGTTCTAGATAACAACCCTTTATGACTCAACTCTGGCTTGACCTAATGTGAAATTAGGGTTCAAAGCGGTGGGTCACTCTGACCACATCTGATGGAATTAAGGGACAATTCGTTAAAAAACAAACAAACATCACGGCGGCATGAGCTCATCGTATTGGTCAATGATCGATGGACTTTCCCCTGATATCGTGGCGCAATGTGAAGCTTCACTTGAGCACAACAGAGCTGAGCTTTCGCAGAAAAATGATGATGACAAAGCAGAATTTCAGGAAAAATATATATTTATATGAAAACATAAAAAAAAGGGCCAATTAGCTGCAGCATTTCCTGACAGTTCAATAACCCCTGAGCTCTGCTTTATTCCTGCTGCGCTTCTCCAAGGTGAGAGAAAGAGAAAAAACAAAACAGAGAAGGCTATGGGAGAGTGTCTACCGTCTTCTGTAGAGCCATTCATAGTTTCTCTCCAGCACTGGAAACGCTGGCGAGGAATTCGGGGAATGCGACTTCTCGGCGGAGATCAAAAAGATTGAACATTAACCGTGCTGAACCCTTCAGCCCTCCAGTGCTGCTCCCAGGGACTGCCTCTCAAGTTCAAGGGTCCCGCAGGAGCCCTGCTGAATGCTCAGTGTCAGTAACAGGTACGTCACATGGAGCGGTTACACGTGAAGCCGCGGGGTCGCCCCCTTCTTCTGGCCCCACACACACACACACACACACACACACATACTGGGAAAAGCCATAAGGTGCTCGAACCTGCCACCTGCCGCTGCCACTACGAGGCGGAGTTGGGACTGACTTATAAACATGCAGCGAGGAGCACATGGGGCGTTACTTCTGTGAAAAGTTACAAGCCCAAAATGTTTTTCCTTTGAAAAGTATTACATGACACCCACACACACACACACAAACACACCCACACCCATACACACACACACACAATCGTTTCGGAATTCCTGGGCGGCCGTTTTTCCCACTGATCTAAACTTTTGCAATAACTGAACTATGTTTTGCAACGAGCCGCCGGGTCTTAACCTGAGGTGACAACTGTTCTCCAGGAGAGCTCTCAACACCTGCAGTGTGTGAGGCCTTCGGGGGGGTTTTGTCTTCGTCGGACACTTTGAATGAGCCCGACTGGGTGCCCCTCGTATCTAAGAGCTGTCAGAGCGGGCCGCAAATGAGAGGACCTGAAGATAAATCATCCAGATTAGGGACCATAAATAAGTGATCTTTGTACTGAGATGCCCCTGGTTCTTTCAGTCCGCCTGCTGACGACTGTTAAAGGCAGCCTGATTAGTTAACGAGCAAATTGGACATTTGATTCGGTTAAATTCAGTTCTCTTCCTCGCAGGCCACATAAGGAGAAAACGACAAGAAAGGGAAAGTCAGCTGCAGTTGATTGATCAAAGAAGAAGAAAAAAAGGTACACACACAACCAGCATGGACGCACATAATACAGCTGAGGAAGGATTAGTGTCAAACGCTACAACTATTGTACATGCAGTATGCCTTTGCAGAGGCCCTGGCAGCTTTCCCAGGTAGTAGGCAGCTACTACTGAACAGGGCTTTTGGGTGAGTGCCATGTTTTGACAGTGAGGGATGGGGACGACTACGCAGCAGCTGTGGGTCTCTGTCACAGGGCAGGAATGGGAGGTAAGAGGGTTCACTGGGTGACACTGTGGTTGAGGCGCCCTCTCTTGTAAGAGGCTCAACCCGCTTCCTGCTGGGGGCCGGGACAGATTTATGATCCGGCAAATTAAATGCTAAAGCAGGATGTTCTGAGGAGCCGGAAACTTGGGTGTGGATGTATCTGCATGTGTCTTCTCTGATTTTTTTTTTTACCAGTTTAGGCATTTTTGGGATGGAAAATTGCCAAACATACATCACTACATAGATTTAAAGCAGAGTCTTTTGTGCGCTGTCGCCCCCTGTGGTGGCGAGAAGTTATGGAATGTCTACGTCCAAGTGGCTTTCCTGGATTAATTCATTGTGACACCACCAGCATCATAAACAACGCGCCCAACAACACGCCAATACTTCCCACCCTACGAGAATATTCATGGTTCTCTTTTTGCGATTTCTAACCCTTTTTTATGTTTTTCTTGCTTCAGACATATTTTTAATGTATGTTTTTAAACCTCTGTGTCACTGCTGGTCATTTACATTGCAAAAAGGCGAAAATTCAGCAGCTACCGAAGCGTAGCTATTATCGCCTACTTGCATATTGGTGCTAATTTCAGTATGTTAAACTACAAAAATGGCTGCCGCACTGGGTTGATTATGACTTTATTGGCTTTAAAGATGGCAATAAGCTTCTACCCAAAGCAATGGGAAATTGTAGACGGACATAGACAGCAAATCCGAGGCTTGGTGTCATTATCACTAATCATAGATGTCGTGAAACTACAGGATCAGTAATAGTAAAAGATAGTGTGTTTTTAACTAACTTGTGTAGTCTCGCGATAGTTAACCAGAAAGAGACTACCGGTAAACTCAACCCAGTTACAGTACAGTACAGTACAGTACACACACATTACGGCAAAGGACCACGTAGCGCGCAAGCGCGACTACGTTGCCCGGCAACATAATGACGTTCAGCAGCGTGTTGTTGTACTCACCTGTCCTCCGCATTCCGCTCCAAGGTCCCTCTTCGCTCCTCGTTCATCCTGGAACACAACTAGTCCCGCTCGGCCTCTCCGGTCCAGTAAAGCCACTTCATCCGGGGATTAAACAGCAAAAGTTCAGAAATCTTTCAGAGAAACCGGAAGTCGCGACGAGCATGATGTTAGCCGGGCTCAGCGTGCCCTTGTTTACGTCAGGAACTGATAACTGTTTTACATAACTTGCTGGCAATATAAGGCTTTTCAAACTATGCTGGATAATTAAAACCATAACCTTTGTTTGATTCTTAATTTGGTTGCGCTTGAAATGACCGCAAACGTTCATGATGTGTCATTTCCGGAGCGCAGTGTCGCCCTCCCTGGTACTCGCCCCCCTAGCGGCCGCGAATACAACTGCAACTCCTTCGCTCTTTCTTCTGTTTCTCACATATCAGGACATTTTCATGTGGCTTTTGTATTTACTGTAATTGTACAAGTACAATAGTGACAGTGACAGCAAAATTAACAAATTAAAAATATATATTTTCTAAAGATTTTGGTACACTAACCAGAGTAAATGTTATTTTCTACTTCCAACCCACCTTTGTTCAACATTTTAGTTTCAATTTCATATTTTATTATATGAAAAGATGAGAAAAAAGCAATAAAATAGATATTTTTAAATTCATTTTTCGGAGGGGACACTGATTTATTATAGCATATATTGGATAGATACAATCAGTCAGTCCCTGCTGCTTCACACTGCACATTCAGTTGGTTCCTGATCAAAAGCTCCCGACAACACCTTCAGTGGCCCATGGGGGACAGCAGTAACACTCTCACATGAATATCTGACAACCCATCAAAGACATGTGAATGGGAAAATGCAAAAGAGGCTACTTATAATTATCAGGGGCGCTTTTTGCCCCCTCATTTTACAGGCTTTTTATGAACCTTCAAGGGCACCTTTGCACCAGGCCCTTGTTAATTACTGCCTCTGGTTAGTGTGTGTGTGTGTGTATGTAAATGTTTTTTGTCAGATTTTTTTCACTTATCATGCAGTCTAGTTATCAGATAACCGTCTAAAAGCCCCTGCAATCTCTCCGACAGACGATGGTCTCAGAGCGGTGCGATACATTGTGCTGATATGTACAGGATTCCACTCGGCTGTGTACTTTGAACCATCTATGTGACTCTGAGAAGAGCAGGGGCCCGTTTTCAAACTTCCGAATGGGCGGAGTGGACATGGCCATGACGTTTGTGGTGTTGCGCTTGTTTGGGTTTGTTTCTCTTTCCAATAAATCTCTGTCTCTTTCGGCTTGTTTTTGCATCTCTTTGTGGCCTATGTGATGATTTTGTGTTCCTTTTTTGCTTGTTTTGCGTCTGTTTGAGGTTGTTTTACATGTCTTTGTTGCCATTTTGAGTTTCTTCAAGGTTTCTTTTGGCAACTTTGTGGTCGTTTGTGTCTCTTGTAGTTTTTTTGCGTCTCTTTATTGCCATTTTGAGTTGCTTTGAGCTTCATTTCGGTCGTTTGTGCCTCTGTTCAGTTTCTTTGATGTAGTTGTTTGTCTCTTTTGTCTGATTGACTTTCCAACAATAAATGTTTCTTCATATAAATCGGGAGGCCCCGAGGCCTTTATCCCCGTGAGCCAATTCAGATCTCTATCCATGACGACTAATTTGCCCACTCGTTCTCACAGAAGAGGGTAAAACGAATGACGCTGGAGGGTCAAGTTTGTGGACAGTGCAGGTCACGGCTCAGCTGAGGTGGCCTTTAAGCCGGAGCTGTGGAGTTATTTCAGTCCAAAGTTAGTAATGAGATGCATACTTGTGTGCACGGCGGAGACACAGAGGGCCCTTCATGTACCCGGCATCCCGGAGTCTCCTCCTCTGTGAGCCAACACAGCCAACCATTCACTGTCTGTCACACTGCAGCACATGATCCTCACACCCACAGCCGTCCTAATCAGCCTATTTATGAACGTGGTGGCACATAAAAAAGACTTTTCGTCTCGCGGCTGTGACTGCGCACAAAGACGATAATTGATTTATTCAGTTTAAATAATATGAGCTTCTTTGCGAGGTCAAGGGTGTTATTCCCCCCTCCGAGTCATCACTGTGGACAAAGTCATTCACAGACTGTGGAATCATTAAATGTCCGCTCTTACTTGACATTTTGCTGCCGCTGCATTACAATCATCTGATAGTAAAAGAAGGGAATTTGTTGCATCCTGTGAACTTTGCTGTTCCTGACCCTGAGCTGTCATTTGTGGATGCGTGTGATTCTATGCTGCCTCTCCGGGTCTATACTCATCCTGAACAACAGGCGTTATATTAGATGGGAGATGCCTGAACACCACTGTGCTGAAAATGACAAGCTTTCATCCAGTTGTGGTTTCTCTCTGTGTGAGCTTGAGCTGTTTTTCCAGCTCCCAACGTCACATGATCTCTGCCCATCAGATCACCAACCAACACAATGGGTGGAGCGAGCAGCTGCTCCTCTGTGTCCTCGTTGTCTCCGCGATGTCTGAGATTCCATAAGTCAATTCCTTATTCAATAAAATGGCCGGAATTTTTCAGGCCTCGCGTACTATTAAATCAGGAAGTCCTGTGATGTCATGTTCTATGGAGAGTATCTCCAAATCCGTGAGTCCCCTTATCTGTAATCAACATGTCTGCCTGTAGATTACATGCTGTCTGAATCAAACCATCCCACTCAGACCAGACTATCGGAGCAGCCGGATCTGCATGTGTGACCTTGGAAATCCTACGTTTTTCAAATGAACATCATGAAATTATTTTTTTTTATTATGCCACAGGAACATCCCCTTATTAAGCATTTAGTACAATGATATAAATGATTAATAAATTGTTTGTAACACACAACGTGATATTGTTTAGTATTGTTTGTCCAGGATGTTCCAATTAAGCATCAATAACTGGTATATATTATGAATGATTGGTTACACGGTTTAACATAACTATAATATATAAACACGCCTATGTGTATCTATTAACTGTGTCTACACATGTTTATACATTGTTCAAAAGATGTCCTGAGCTTCAGTAACTCAACGTCCACTTATTCAACTTTTTTTCTTCATCTAACATTAATACATTCACATGAATAACAACAGAAGAGCAATCTGTTTACAGGGCAACCAAACAAACGCTGGCTGTTTTAATAAAAATGCAGAAAATTACTTTCAAAATAAAAGCCTTGCCTTCCTGTGTTTCACCACTTGGGCATGTTTCATGTGAAGCAGCAGTAGTAAAAAGTGTTAACTTTGATTTAGGTTAGTGAACAGTAAACAGGAAGGCTGATATCAACAAGATACAATTAGAAACAGTGACAGTGGATTACATGCTTTATTGTTTCCTGTGCATCCCTTGTGTAGCGAAAGCTACTACATTCAGAGGGAATTACTGGATGTAAATACATTGTAAGGCTGTTGAAGAAAAATAATAGACCATATCAAACATGGGATTCGATTTCCTTAAAATAAGGTTTACAAATTAAATAATGAAGCAAAGATATAGTACTTCATAGTTACTCGCCATTTATGGATGCTTCATAGAAGATAAAAAGGTCCTTATATTTACATTACAAAGTGTTATCGGGTCATTATTAGTGTTTGTGGTTAAATAGTGGGTGTTATCAACCTCCCCTAACGTAGAAATGTCCTCATGGCTTAATACTATCCTTCTCGTCTGAGGAGAGATTCCTCCTTGAGTAAACTTCAAAAGGCTTGGTCATTAATAATTCTGATTTAGGAGCTGGTCTGCTTGATATTTGCAATTCTGATAACCAAATGCTTGAAGTGCAGCAGAGGACAGAAGGTGGAAACGGGAAGACGGGGTTGGAAGAAGTGAGTGGTGCCTACTACTGCCGCTTTTTCCCAAATTATGCCTCAAAATGCTGACACCCCCCGGGGTACTGCAGCCACACGGGAGTTCATGAAATACCCCCGCAAATAAATTATTCTTGAACAAATTGGTCTGTGTGTTTTCGCGATGCATATTTCATGCACCTCTCTTAATTCATTAAGGTTAATGCGCCTCCCCGGTTCATTATATCAATACATACAGAAAATATCAAAGCAAAGATGAATCTCCGAGAAGTAAACACTCACTTCGAGCAAAGAGGAAACTGCAGTTTTATTTTAAGTCCGACGTTCTCTGAAACGTGACAACCATCGTTCCTAGAAGTGTCAGTGAGGTGATAAACATGCAGAGGCTGTCAAAACACGCGAGCACATCATGGCCTCCATTCAAGATACTATTTTTTAAGGTTGCAGAGTAAAGTGGTTTACCACATCAAATTCAGAATATGCACGCTGACTTCCTTCTGAAACGTTTATGGTGCAATTTCCTATACTCATTGTGCAATTTAAATGTTAAAGCATGAGCCTTAGTATCTTTAAGCAAAAAAAAAAAAAAAAAAATGGCAGTTAGTGTGTTCAAGCCCCCCCCCAAAAGCTGCTTTTTGAAGATGTTATCAACAGTTCAAATTTCATCAGCTGTAAAAACCCTGGTGTCATGAAAACAGGTCTGAATGATGTTAGTTTGCTTAACCAACATTACACCCTCTTACCGGGTGACTCATTCCCAGGGATGGGTATGACACCCTCTAACATAAACCCAGCAGGTAAATAGACAAGCGAGACGAGCCATCCTCTCATAGGCTGTTATGTTAGCCCTTAACAACACACACTACTCCAAACATTCAAGCCAACGAAATGATTCACCGCCTGCAACCCGATCACTCCGTCTTTTTCCTTTCTCATGGCCCCGTCTGAATGTCAGCATCTGTGTAAACGCTAAGGCAATTCACTTGTCGGCTCCCCGCTGTTGGCGTGGAAAAGAGCGGAGGATGAGTGCAGCGCATCCCTTTGGATCAGCTGCTGTCGCCTCTGATGTTAATGATTGTTAAAGGATCATAATTTGGTGTCACATTCAAAGAGTTTGTGGGGGTATTTTTTAGGGGTGTGATATTTGAATGTACACTTCTGGTATGCACATGGTGCATTTAAAAGAAGAGTGAGCTGTGATCATTTTTTTCCCTCCCTACAGTGTGATACAGAAGTTCATTGAGGTTAATGGAGCGCTCGAGCAGAAATGAGAGCCTGGCTGACCAGGGGGAGGCCCCCACTGCAGACAGTGCGATTTCTAAATGGCACCTTTATAGCGGCCGTTTTCACAACCAGCACATATGCATATAGAGAACTTCCCCTCACCGTGACTCAGAGTGAAGCCGCTGAACAACATATTTAAGCAAAACGGCATTTTTCAATACCTATATGGCTGTGCTTTTTCCACACACATCAACGTCTGTGTTTTCACTGGAATCCAAAAACACCTTCAAAACATGATATGGCATGAAGTGGCTTTCTCTCTGTGCGACGGTGAGAAATGAGTTTGATGAAGCCGACGCAGTTGACATCTTGTCAGAATGCAACTACAGTCGTACAGTTTTAGGTAAACAAAGACATAGCATAAATGCAAATGCATCTGGGGTGTCAGAGGCAGGGAATGAGTCATTTATCAGAAAGACAATGCAGCTGCAGCCCAAAAGTTGGTTTAGTTTATTGGCTTCATTATACAACAATACATAACACAATAATCAATTAAAAATCATTAGGAACACACAATAATACTTTTGAGATGTCACACAAGCACATTATACAGTACCTTGCTAGCTAGCTACCTAGCTAGCTACAGCTGCAGTACCGTACCATCAATAAATACATAATAAACACACCTTAATGGAAAAGTTTGCCATTTTGGGAAACACTTTGTTGCAGAGAGTTAAATGAGATGATTGATACAACTCTGTCCATTAAATATGTAGCTACAGCAGGGAGGTGATTAGCTTAGCTTAGCTTAGCTTAGCTTTGGAAGAAGAGAGGCAGATGTCACACAAGCACATTATACGGTACCTTGCTAGCTAGCTAGCTAGCTAGCTACAGCTGCAGTACCGTACAGTCAATGAATACACAATAAACACACCTTAATGCAAAAGTTTGCCATTTTCACTTTCTTGCAGAGAGTTAGATGAGATGATTGATACAACTCTGTCCCTTAAATATGTAGCTACAGCAGGGAGGTGATTAGCTTAGCTTAGCTTTGGAAGTCTAGAGGCAGAAGGAACTGCTGGCTGGCCCTCTCCAAAGTTAAATGATATGCTTATCAGTCGCTCTACAGCTCACAAACACACGATATGTCCTAAGCATGCAAACAGAAATGTACAAAACAATCAACTGTGGTTTTACAGGGTGTTTTTTTTTACAGCAAACTGCTTTTTGGCAACCAACTTGTTGTTTCGTTTCTGTTTGCGTGCAGATTAACAGACAAGATACCAAGTAGGCTAGAGTTGATTAGTTAGAGACCTCTGGAAAAAGTTTAAAGTGTTTTGAGTTTTATCTTCTGGCTAAACGGTTTTATTAACTGGCTCTCATCCTTATGCGTAAGCACCGTAGAGCGGTATCAATCATCCTAATCTTCTCCTTTCATAGCTCTGGGCAATAAAGCACAGTTGTCCATAAATATTTACTATACTGAATTGAAATTAAGATGAAAATTTACACAAATATTGCGAGTTCAAGGAGGCAGAAACTGACTTGTAATGAGGGTAGAGTATTTCCATTTTATGCTACTTTTTGCTTTTACTCGACCACCATGGAAATATTGTACTTTTCCCCCCCAGTACATTTATTTGATAACTTTGTTTACACATTAGTTTTTCATGAATATGAAGCATGATATATTATAATAGATACAACTACTCAGTAGTATATAATAACATGGTAAAGTTACCAATATGTGATTCTCTGTGTAAAAAGTACTTAATGACTGCAGCACTTAGAGTATTTTTACCCACTGAGGGATTATTCTGCAGCAGACTGAATTGATGACTTGGTCAACACTAATGTAAATCAACACTGCCATATTTTATTCCTCTGAGCACAAAAGCATGTGCTGATGGAAAAACACACATCGCCAAACATTGGGAGTCTTGTTGAAACATTTAAATGTTTGATAGCAAGAGTCACACTGTACATGTAGCACTGACTGACGTACTGACAGCGTTCTGGGATCGAATCCAATCGCTGCTCCGTCATACATCCACATTAAAATGTAACACATGTGAAAGGCTCAGCAGTCATGGCCGTGACAGAGCCTGCATCTCCACGCCAGGAATGAGCAGGGCTCACTAACAGGGCCTTTTGATATAGTGCGCTTGAAACGCAGAGCGGTTTAAGTCTATACAGTGTGTGACAGCTCTGTATACTGTGGCCCGTTCGGCGATATAGGGTGTGCTGGCTGCATTAAATTCACTTTCGGTTGTATCATCGTTATTTGTGACTTCGAGCCAAGCCTTTGATTAAAGTCCGCTGTTTAAATCTACACTGGAACTTTATAGCCTTTTACTGTGCCTTACAGTACAGAATGTTATTTTAAGAAATCGTTTCAACCCAAACAAAGTGATGGGTTTAAATGAAATAAAAGTGCCTGGCTGGGTATGGAGATCGGTGGAGCGTGATTCCTGGAAAGTGCTTTCCCATGTGTGGGCGGGCAGATCAGTTGGACAGGAGCAAGTAGCAGCCTGTGCTGGTGTTTGACTTAGGAGAGGGCATACTTTTGAACACACTCATGCCAAGTTACAGGCACTCAGAGACCTCCCACAGCTGTCTGACTTTCCTTTTTTTTTTACACCAAGCCTGGGAACCCTGCGTTAGCTGCTCACCTGCAGCATGTCTGGACACTTTTTAATCTACAGACTCTCCGCTCCAGGGAGTTATGGGAAGTGCTGTACCTGTTAGATCTGAGCGAAATGGAAAAAAAAAAAAAAAAAATGAAGATAAATCAGATAATCTGCAGTGAGGGCGGCTGTATAATATTACTCGATGGCCGGATAAGAAAATGCAGTCACATACAAACACGTGCACATTAGAGTAGTCAACATGGACCAGATCTTTTAGATAAAGGGATTAAATGACTGGCGGTCTGAGCAGTTACTTTAATTGAAGATTTGCTGATGAAGACATACTAATGCTTAATGGGCCTTTTCTATTTTTATCCCAACCACACCCTCACTGACCTTTAGTAGTAAAATACTGGACTACACAGTCACAGCAGACTGTATTACTCACTTTAATAACACTAAGTTTTATCCTCTGAAAGCTGATCTATGGAACATGTAATGGGATACCGGCGCATAACTACAATATTTTATATTCAGAATGTGATAAAAAAAAGATTGCATGCTGTTTGATAGAAATGATGATAAAAATCAATGGTTCAAGAAAACATTTGCCTATATGCATACATGCATATAATGCAAGTGCTCTGTTGTGCCTCTGTGTTCATGCATGTGCATTTTTTACAAGCTGCAGGTTATCTGCAGGGCTCAGCCATGCCACAGGGTGCTGCCGTGGGTTCACAGAGTGCAAAATTTGTGAATGGAGCTCCTTCCTCCTTGCTGGTGGTGTTAAGTCAAGAGGAACTTAACATGATACTTCGATGGTTTCCTCTCTTCAGTTTCAGCTGTTATGTCAGTGGATTTGTAAAAAAAAGTTCACTACAGTGCGCGTTGTGTTCGTGATTCAGCGGCTTATTGTGAGAAAGCAAACAAATGTTTCATAAATGTAAATACTGAATTATTTGTGCATCAGTGAGGTTGTTGCCGTGCAGTCTGGATTATCAATGAGTAACCAAACTGTTTTAATCTGAGCTGAATGCTTCCTGTTCGTGATTATTCATAACGTTTTTTTGTCTCTCAGCTTTACTGGAAAACTTAAACACTTTTACTTATCTTCAGACTGTAGAAGGGTGCCGCCCTCAAAGCTATACCATCACAACCGTCTTTTTGTTCACCATTTCCTGATGAAATTAAAATGAAGTTATCATAAGTGAGTGAATCACGGTTTCAGGTTGATTGTGCTTCTCATGTATTCATTGTTTTACTTTTGAGTCAGAGGGCAACTTTTCTTCTGGTGGTTCAGCGAATACAACCCAAAAAAAAAAAAAAAAACCTGCAGGTTGTTTGACAACACTCTCCAGATTCCTTAAAGACTCTTCTATCCAACTTGAACAAACAATATTATCTCGGTTCTATACAATGAACATTTTCAACCCAGTCCCCATGCTGCGACTTGCTTAGCCAATAAAATAATTTAGCAATCTCCTTTTGTTCATTAGTAAGTTAATTATACAAGCGGTTTATCTATATTAGTTATTTTAGTAGACATAAAAACATCACTGGGTTAAATATTGACCCATAATAATGGGTAATAACTTTATACAACGGGGGGGGGATTTAACCCATTAATGGTGTTTTATGTTACTTTTGGGTTATTGGATCCAAAATGACATATTTTTGTTTTTCTACAAAACAAGTTAAACTACAAATATTTGTAATTCAAAAGTTAAACCTCTGGACACAAGCTGTCTCCTCCATTTTCAGATTACGTTCACTGGAAGCTTCATGCTAGTTGAGATGTCACCAATCATGCTCGCACATACTCGTGTTAAAGGCGGGCAAAGAGAAACTTCCCCCTTCAAACTCAACTTGATTCCTTTTAAAGTGCAGCATTCAAAATGATCAGTTTGCATATGGAAATAATAACTAATAATAATGTCAACATGAGCCGCACAAACCGGGGTTTAAAGGTTGTTCAGATCAGCATTAGTGACGTCACTGGAGCCCGCGTCGGATTTGAATGCAGGTGAGAAGTCGCACCTGATTTCAGCAGAACGCAGTCTGCAGCCCGAGAGGTGTGAATGAGACCGCATGTTTCTCACCTCCTGGTGTAAAATGCAAACAATGTGGCTGCTGCCCAGTCAGAGTGAGGGATTTAGCAAGTGGCAGATTGTTGAATGGGAGCGAGCAGACCGCTGGCGCTGGTGAACAAACACAGCAGCCACATCAAAAGGCGAAGGGCGTGAACCGAGGCTGGACCAGTGACGATGAGGTCAGACAGTCGGGACATTTTCCTACACTGAAAAGCTCTGGATGATGATAGAAGGGACTTATTGTCATGCAAATCAGCCCATAAGTTATTCACTTTAATAAATAAAGTTCCACGGCATGCGGCGCACTCATCCCCACTAAATTAATTTAGCTGGATAGGAGCACTGATTTAAACTGTTTGTTTGTTTCCAAACCGGTTAAGATGTTCATAAAGAAAAACATTAATCATACACAAAACTTAACATTTCATCTAATCTTTCAGTGTTTTTTCAGATTAATGTAATCTATTTTAGACTCTGAAAGTGTGATAAAGTATTATATTTGTGTTAACCTCGAGATAAATGTATTGAACTGGTGACAATAAGTCAAATTTCAAATGAAAAAATGTCAGCATCTAATTTATATTTAAAGGTTTGACATTTTGGGAAATATGCCTAGTTGCTTTTTTTTTTTTACATAATTACATGAGCAGCGGTTTAGCTTAGCTTAGCATTAAAGATTGGAAACGGCCGTTGCCCAGGCAACCAGTTTTGACTTATATATGGCCAAGAAATAGTCTGAGGTAAAATTGTTGTTTTATTTACACTTTTGTTTTTTTACACAGTGATCTTTACAGGTGCTGGTGGGTTCCTGGTGTGCTGTTTCCCCGTTCCCAGTCCGTATGCTAGGCTAACAAGCTGCTATAGCAACAAAATGAACATATTTCCCAACATGTCAAACTTTTTTTTTTAACTGATGAATGTAATACCTTTTTGTCGCCCCTCCTCCAACCTCCACTGTCTTCGTCTTTCACTTCACCTTGCTCCCCTTTGTGAGCCAGTAAAAACAAGAGAATGACATGTCAAGCTCAGTTAAATTGACATTTAAACAGGTTTACTGGGCTGTAAAGGATCGCAGCACAGTGTGAGCACACGAGATGACTCCGAAGGTACTCTCAATTAACTTCACTTTGTCACACCACAGAACGCTTTCAGTTTCCTCAGATCTCATTTTAGAGCCACTGTAAATGATGCAGAAAATTATTTATAAGTATTTATATATTTTTATGACTAAATGAACAGAACTGAAAAGTTGAAGTTTCACATCACAAACTCGGCTAATTTCCTTTCTCAAGATTGTTTGGATTTCAAATGTTGCTCAACTCTTGATTGGTGGCTGGAAGTCCATGACATCAAAAGGTCCAGCCCACTTTAGAGAGAAGATAGGACAAATATGGACATTTCGCATAATAAATAACAGTTTAAACTTGGGGAGGAAATTGTGTGACGATACTCCATCGCTCCTGTGAAGAAGCGAAATGCGAAAATAGGCTTTCAGGCCCTTTAAACTAGTTTTGTAATAAAGGTGATTTCCCTTTTAAAAGGATTACGTTTCAGTCGGTGTGATGGATAATAAAATGCTGTGATAAACGGTTTCATTTTCTAGCTAAACATCTTGGCTCATATAAAAAAAAAAATCCCTGAACCTCTTTACAGAGATGAATGATGAGTGGGGGCGGTTATGTGAACTCATGCCACGCAAGTGTGTGTTTGTGTGCGATAAACCGTCTTGTATGATGAGGTGACGCGGCGGTGGGAAACTCAGTCATCCTTTACCGATCTGGGAGTGAGCGTTTTTGCTTTTGTTTTGTTTCCTGGTTGCTGGGTGGGCATCCCTGGCCGGTTCATTCATTACCTGAAGTCGTGTAGTAATTCTGCGTGGGATGTAAAGCACGACGTTCCTGTATCTCAGGGGAAAAAAAGGAGTGGGAGTTTATTTTAATGAGGTTTGTGTATGTTTAACCTCCTCGCTTTTCTTCCACATACAACCCCCGGCTTGACATGAGGGCCAGCGGATCAGACAGTTTGACCTGGCACAGTTGTCTTATTATTATTATTTTTTTTAAAGTGGCGGTGGCAGAAGGATATCAAGTCCAGTGAGCATGACTAACCGCTCAGTTGACCACATCCAAAGGTCTCTGGCTGACAAAAGGGGGAGGGATGGAGTGCGAAATCCACGACACGAACCAACACCTGCTCTGTGGTCGAACCGGGAGTCTCGACTGGATGTGGCAGACAGTCAAATGAATACTCAGCTGCCATTGAGCAAGGCACTTCACCACCTGCTTTAGCTGGGAGATGGTTAGCTTAGCGTAAAGACTGGAAACGGGGGAAACAGCTAGCTTAGCTTTGTCCAAAAGTAATAAAATCCATCCATATGCACCCCTAAAGCTCACTAATTAACTCATTAGTTTAAAATCTGGATAAAACCAACAGTTAGCTATTTATGAAGGGTTATGTGCTGGACTACTTCCTGGCCTTGAGCACCAACTTCCTGGGGTCTCTCTCTCAACAGCAGCCTGTATAAAGTGTTGTTTAGTGAACATTGGAGGTGCTGGTGGTGGGTTTCGTGACCTTTGGACAGAGTCATGCAAACTGTTTCCAGTCTTTATGCTAAGCCAAGCTAACAGCAAAGTTAGCCAAAAAGCCATTAAGTCTACATAGCATTGGCCTTTGTTTCTGTATTATATTAGCAGTCAAACTATCAACTCAACAAGTTAACAGTTTAGCCAAATGATCTATGACTTCATTTGGAAGTTATGGTTGGTGAAAGTAAGCCATAATGTTGTTAATAATCCCTCACACTAACCGTGAAGACTGTTTTAGCAAAGTTTGGGTCCTAATTTGACCATTCATCTTCTTGATGAAGATTAGTGTCTATTGTACGTTATTCCCCTCACTTATATCTGGATCTAATGAGCTTTAACCTGAGGGTTTGTTTAAAAATCATATTTAGCATACTTCTTTGGAAGAATGTCGCTGGTATTTCTGCAGGGCAGCACCTTTTTCATAAGGCAACACCTCTGTGGTTAGGTTTTTGTAATAAGTGAGGATTTAGTATCTTTAGTGCGTAACTGACCCTTGTGAGAAACGCGAGGCTCTCATGTACAGATTAAACACTTTCACTCTCTGCAGCTGTAAACAGAACCCAGTGATGCAGAACACCCAGGACCAGCTTCGCTTCACTTCGCTTGTTGGACTCTTAGAAAAACAAAAAAAAATACGTTTAATATACATGCGCCAGAGCGACTTCTTTATTCTGACAAACGTTTGGTGTTTTGAAAAAGCTGCACAACAGAAGACAAACAATGAACACGCAAGTAAAAGTTTATGTGGTTTTACAGGCTATTGTAAAACAAAGTCCATTCCTCTTTCAGCTCCCTGTGGTTAGACTTCATTTACACTACATCACAAATTCTCAATGTATTCTAGACCAAAAAATGAGATTTTTCAAGTTCGGGAAATGTGAGTAAAATGCACTATTTTTGCATGAAGATGGACACCTTTAAAGCTATAAGATATATTAAACAAAATCAACCATCTTCTCCTTCAATTCAACCATCAATACTTTTAGAACAGAAGAGACTCCTAAACTCTGCACAGAAAAAACTCACTATGAAGGCGGCAAAACATCCGACTGTACATGTGAGTTTATTCCCTGAAAGGAGAAGGTATACTACGCCTCTGTCCCTTTAAGCCGACCAGCGTGACAGTTGTAACACTAGGTACTTCCCAACCACAATGCAGATCACCACAGGGGCCCATTCAGGGTGTATCTGTGTCCCCTCAAAGAAAGGGGGAAGTAGATAGTATTAAAAACCATGCAGTGTGTGTGTTCCACGAGGACGCAGTGAAACCGAATCCGACACCGACTGCCTCCACCTTTGCATCCTTCCCATTCAGATCGGTATCTTCCCGCGTCGTCTGTGACAGCTGCAGCAAAACTTGGGACTGCATGAGGGTCTGCAACACCACCCACCCTGCAAAGACAGAGAGAGGAGATGTTTGAGTGCCGATATGACTGTTTGCGAGTCAATTTGGGTTTCATAAGTCAAACTTTTAATCCTGCAAGCGAGCCGCTCCTTTCACTATGAGTTGTGTGCGTCTTACCTGTAAAACTGATGGGAAATTGAGATAATAGTAGAAAAATAGAGACACTTCTCTTTAACTGGAGAGTAAAAGCATGAATTTGGTATTAGTCATTATATCCGATCATCAAAAGGAGCTCCAAATAAAGAATACATTTTTTCTGGATGAACTTCTAAGGAACTTTAGGCCCCGGTCGCACTGAGACACGTCGCAACAGGCGTTCAATAAACGCCCGTTGGCAAAGTGCGTTGGGCCAAACAGCTGATCAGCCTGTGGGAGGTGGGAGGTGCAACTCCAACCAGGCCATCAAATATGGACTCAAGCAGACGAAAGGTCTTGTTGTTGCATTTGCAATTGTCTGTTCCAATCACTCAAAGTATAATAAAAACCTTAATGAAGATTATAACAGTTGTAGTTGGAACGGGTTAACAGACGTATATGCGTCATACTGAGAAGTGTTTCTAATATGTTATTAATACCATCAATGATACCATCAATGCAGTGGATGAAGTATTCAAACGTATGACCCAATATAATTCGAGAGCACCATAAACTGCAGCATCCCGTCTGTAGTATTACACTGCATTTGTTTTAGCCTTGGTGCACCTGATATAGTGTTTATCCTCTCGCATGTAATCAGCTATACTATACTATTATACTCAGTTGTATCTTTTAAATGCCGTTTTCCCAAAAATTCAGCCCCATGTCTTTGGTATGTCCTATGTGGGCTTCGACACACACATGAACCCTGTTGTGTGTGTGTGTGTGTGTGTGTGTGTGTACGTCTGTTAGGGAAAGTCACTCTGGCACACGTCATAGAGCGAATGTGTGGAGTCGCCTCACGTTTAGACAACAGCAGAGGTAGTGGAAAAACCAGCATGTTTTTATTACATGTCCTGAGCAAAAGAAGCTATTTTTTTTTCTTTAAATACAATCCTAGATGTGTTTGGTTAATGGTTGTCAGGCTTAAACATAGCTGGAGGGTTATGTTGACAAAAGAAAAAGCAATAAATTAGATTTTTCAACCATTTTTAAGGGAAACAGCAGCTCAATTGCAATATCTTCATTTTCTGCTATTTTCTGACCGCTGATTTTTACAAAAGAAGATCTTCTGTCAGAGTCGGTCCCAGACAAAGGTGGTATAAGTGAATGTTAGTTCAAAATACATTTAACTTTTCGTATTAATACTATTTCAATCTATTATTTTGAAATGTTGCCAACAACAACATCGCTATGTAGTCAATTTAAGCCATTTTCCGACCTTTATAGCTAACAAATAGCTAGAGTTCACTTCCTCCCACCTTAAATTCACGAGGGAAAGTTGGAAAGAGTCGTCTGGGGAACAACCTACAACATCGTTCATGGAAAATACAGTTTTTCCTTTAAGCGTGATTTGCAAAGCTTGATCTCAAAGACATAAAGCCGTTTCTGTGTGAACGTATGAGCACAGTGATTGGTGGAGGAATTGGCTGCGATGCATAGAAACATAAATATCCAGTTTAAAAACGATCTGCTGCTCTAAAGAGATACTCCAGTGGTTGAGTATCGGACTCTCATGATGTTGGGGAACTTGTGAGACAGATGTGAAAAAAATATTTAAAAAATGTAGGCAATTTAGGGCAAGATATCCAGACTTTTATATGGGAAAACTACAAAAAAATACTGCCTCATACAGTTCCAATAATGAAAATTCAGTGGCATGCCCCTTTAAATAAAAAAAAAAATGCAGGTATGTTCCAATGAAACCAATACAAACACAACCAATCAGCCTCATACAGTATTAACAAGGATCTTTTGGCTGCTGGGAGGTTTGGTCACTGTCCTATTATAGCAGTGTCGTAGTTCACACAGAGGTTGACTTCACGGACAGCTGAGTGGCTGTAAAAAAAGAAAGAAAAAAAAAAAGAAAGCAGGCAGGGTCGCCACGTGTCAGGAAAAAATGTATTTCCAGGGGGCTGACATTAAGTTAAAAGAAATGTGGGCGAGGTTGTAACCAACATTTGGCAGCGTGCCTCCTCACGTGATCTCACACTATTTGTGGAGGGTTGGTATCCGAGCACTGCCCGGCTAAAACTGGCACCGAGATGAAAAAATCCGCTCAGTCACATGTACCTTCGCCGTTCAGCAGCTCTTATGGCTGCACACTCATATCTGGTCTGCACCGCTGCTATTTATACATGATAAGCAGCAACCAAACTAGCTGCTGCCTAAACACTGAGGCATGCAGGGGGAGCTTTTATGACATTTCCCGCCCGTGACTTTGGTTCGCTGTGGGAAATCCCATTTCATCTGATGTTGATTAAACCAGGTCACTTGATAACGACGGCGCTCGGAGGGGTAGTCTCGTCTACAATAGGTCACAAAGGGGAACCGGCTGGCTGCTGTAAATAAAAAAACAAAACAAAAAAACTCTTAACGGCATGATACCAGCAGGGTTGCTCATTATGTAGAAGCAACATAAGACCTGAAGGATCAAATCACATTCATGGTCTGAAGGAGGATTATGGTGAGAGGATGTGCACGAACAAAAAGTGGAACAAAACCAAGCATTAAGGTACGTTCACAACGAATGCAAAGCACATTTTTCAGTCATGATTGATGAAACATTGTCGTCTAAATGGAGATAAATGGGAATAATCACATATATGCTGCGTTCAAACTCGATTGTACCTTCACCTGTCAGTCATTGTCTAAGGATGCTGTTCAACCCATCCTCTCCAAATAAAGCCTGTAAAGCTTACAGCAGCCTGTTCACGCCTCTGTTGGGTCTCTTCCTGCTCTCTGTGGTCACCTCCATTGTGTTTTGAAACAGCCGAACTCTCAACACAGTTGTTCTCATTCTATAGCCTTCTGCTTCTGTACCCAAACAGCCCATAAACACTCTGTTAACCAGCGGTCATTCCCAACTAATAAAACCCTTCATTTTATCATGAATGCTTTGGTCACAGTTTTATTTTCCCCCGTTAATCCCGTACAAATAAAAGTCCTCCTTCACCCCGATGGATCCACTTCATTGGTCATAGGTCAGGATATCAGATCCGCAATGAGCTGCTTCCAACTCGTTGAATGAAAGCAACGTCAGCCCCTTTGAGTCACCAGTTACTAAACCCGTCAAACTCCAGCTGCTTCACATCTCTGTTGTAACGCGAACCGGCAGGAATGCGCCGCGGTGGCGATGCTAGCCGCGGCTGCTCCGGTGACGATCTGCGAGCGCTCTTTCATCGACAACAAGCTCATTACCCGAGAAACCTCTCGACCCGACTGACAAACAAGAGGGCAACAATCCTGGGGGGAGGTCAAAGGTCTGACCCGGACTTTTTCCGGTGTGTTGGGAGACCACCTCGCTGATCTCGAGCCTCTTAGTCAGAAAAGATTGCAACAAACATCTCAAGCTGCACGCCAAAGCACTCGTTTACAGAATTTAGGCGACGTTCGGGATACTCAGAAGTCCGAATGCGGCAGGGGAAGCTCGCCACGATGCCGAGTTCAGGGCCTCATTAGCAATCGGTACTTCAGAGATTTACTCACTGACACACTGACCGACAGCTGCTCCAGAGAAAAGCCAGCAGGCGGAGAGGAGCCGCTTGATAATGGGGCACTTCCTAAAATCATCCATTTACAAAGCGGAGAATTTCTCCTCACACTGAGACGCCGTTATCCAGTTGGAAGTTTGCAACATCGCTCTCTGCCAAATCAGAAATAAATTGGCACCGATTCTTGAGCTTCTCTTTGTACCGAGTCAGCAATGCTAATGTTTCCTTTCACACAGCTGCTCGCCTCATAAAAAATAAGTCAATTTTCTGTTGCCAAGGACCACAAATGGGAAAAAAAAACCTTTGCGCGGGGGGCATTTTAGTGGTCTCTTCCTGCCCGTCTTTCAGCGACATGAATGGCTACAAATGAGGCCACGAGATGAAATGAATACACCTTTTTTTATTATTTCTTTGAAAGCCGCTCAATCGGATAGAAGCTAACAGCTGATGGAGTGGCGTGTCAAATCAGGCTGCTATCAGGTTCAAGGTGCAAGGGAGAAGCCCTCCCCCCTTCCTCGACGTCCTTTTTACACGGGGAGCCAGTGAAGTCATCACAGCTGCCGCGGCTCTCCCATAGAGGCCGAGTGAAAGGTCGTCCCTCCAGCTGAGGGCTGTAAATTCAAGACGTAAAAAACGGAGAAGACGTACGCTCCATTCAACAGGTGCAAATCCAGAATGAATGGTCGCATGTCCCTCCCACCCCATCCGAACCCCCCCCACCAAGGAGGAGGACAAAGAGGGGAGAGACAGGAGCATTCAGCCTGGAGAACTTACGACGCTTAAACGGCCTTAATTAAAAACAATGGCGGTCCTTCATGAAACCGCTGCAAATTAAAGACGACGGACAGGAACTTGGCTTGTTTAGAGTCATTTTGAAGCTATAAGTTTGGGTGCGTGAATTCAACTCATGATGAATGTAAACAATCAGTCACGCATCTATGTATATATGGATGAATATATCACCCACACGCACACACAACATCCACAGGATCTCGAGTGAAACTAGCTGCGAGATGTTGCACTTCTCAACTTCCACTGCGAAAAAAAGAAAGAAGAAAATCCGTTACGAAAGCTCGGCGAATGAAAGTGAAATAGTGAGCGAGGGCTGCATCTTCCTCGAGCGTGAAACAACAGGTGATGAATTATGTGTATTTTCTAACATGAATCATGTATGCCACTCGATAAGCTCAACCATGACTCAAAACAAACACTCTGAGGTTTTAGTTTTGTTCTGTCCTCAAAAAACCTAGTGCACAAAATAGTGTATATTATTATATTACGGCCAAAACTACAAACAAATACACACTTTTGTCCCTTGAAACATCACCTTCATCAACATTTACATCCTGGTTGCACACTAATCCCCTAAATGTGGCTGAATATGAGCTCTCATTGGTTTAAACTGCTCCATCCCCTCTCATTGGCTCCTCCGACAGACTCACTTCCTAGCGCAGTTATATCATCTTCAATTACAGCGCTGCCTCAATACACTTCTGTCCGGGTCACATGGGACAGAGAAGATAAAGAGATGGGGAAGATTTACGACTTCCGAGCGTTTGCGTCATGGGAGAGCGCGAGTAGAGATGGTTGTGTTGTTGCAGAGTTGATCATGTGAGGATTGTATAATACTGGGCAGTTACTGTACAGTACAACTGATTTATTGGTCGCATTAATCGTTTAAGTCGTTCTTCAAATAAAAAAAGCAATTTGTTGGTTCCTGCCTCTCGAATTTAAGAATTTGCTGCTCGTCTTTGTCTCACATTCTCTCAACTTTCTTTGGATTTCAGACAAAAAAGAAAGAAACATTTCTCATCAAAAAAAGTTATAAATGTATTTTTATGCTACTCTCTTAACATCATTAGCTTTGAATATGAATTACAGGATGTGTTATTTTTTAGAATAAATTTGAAAATTAACTTTGAGCTTACAATAGCACCATAACCAATAAATAAACCACTCAAAAACTACTTTTACTCAAGTCAAACTGTCTTCTGTGACTTCATCGGGTCAGGGGTCAAAACCAGAACATGCGACTGTGACAGAAACTGCTCTGAAGACAGATTTTAGTTCACATCCAGGTCCCACTGGGTCACAAACTAACTTGATAAAACACCAGCATTCACCACGGTTTGCACCGTTTCCCCCACATCCTCTCAAAATGAGCACATTGGTGTGAAATTGGTGTATGGCAGAGAAACAGAGGAGGCATATGATTCCTACACAACAGATTGTCACGCTGATGAAAGACATCATGTTCTCAACCACATTCAGGGAATTTCACCCGGTCCATTCCTTCATCTACATTTCCAGACATCGAGAAACATCCCACACAAATCAAATAAAGCGAACAACAGGACCTCACATCGGCGTTCAGCGTGTTTATTTCCTGCTGTGAGAATGCAACCCATTATCATTCTCAGAAAACCAGGAAGGGCATTTCAGTCGGGTCTTTCCACTTTCTGCCAATTTGTTTTATAGCAGAAAGTGGAGAAATAAGTAAACGTTTTAGTAGAGGAATGCAACAAAGTACTTTAAACAAGTACATTTTGAGGTACTTTACTTGTGAATTTCCGTTTTACTTAAATTTGGGGGTTAATATTGTAAGTAATTAAATACATTTATTTGAGAACATTGGGTTCTTTGCAGATTCAGATTATTGATGTAAAAAATATAAATCAACTAATAAATTATGTATTATCAAAGGTGAAGCTACCCAACAGTAAATAAATGCACATTTACACATGAATGCATCACTAATCATATCCAGTGATATATTATTCTGAAGTATGTATACATTGACTTCTGGTAGTTTTAGTATATTTTGTCACTTTAATTGTCATTTTTGAAAACTTTTGTACTTTTACTTAAGCCAGCGAGTATTTTTAAACTGTATTGCTACTTTTAATAGAGTAAAACATCTGAATATTTTTTCCTACGCTGTAATTATTAATAATAAATTTGTCATTTTCTCTGAATTTTCCTTTGAATGTCCAGGAAATAAGTGCATCCTTGCAAGCCCTTGTGCAAGACTTTAGGCAACAAAACTACAAAAATGGTCGACATTGACTTCTGGTTTCACACAGGACATGAATAGTGGTCTCCTGGGTGAAAGTCTGCTGGTTTGGGAGCCACCTGTCCCCTATGCTGACTTTATCGCACTGCATATGACTTCCCCTCATGTGTGGCGATTACACTTTTTGGAGGGATAGAAAGCAAAAAAAAAAATTCAAAATCAATGTCCAGAAGTTATAAAAGTATGGGTGGGGGTCTGATCATTGAGGAGCTGTGTATCTCCCCATATATATATACATATACACACACACACACACATAATTGTGAGAACTTGAAGTTTTCTATTCCCTTGACAGCCTTGACATTTTCCATGATGTTTCGACCGTGAACCGGTAATGAAGATGCATGCGATTTATCTAAATGCAAGAAACCTCATGTAGTTTTTGTGCCTGGAGGGCAGCAGCTGACGCTCTGCATGCTGAAGAAGAAGAAGAAACAGTCGAGGCACGCACTTGAAAGATACCAAAGTGACACATGACAAATGAACTTCCAGGAGATGAAATGTCTTAGTCTCGTATTAATAACCTGGGATAATTACAGCTCTGTTGATCTGAAACCAACAAAGCAAGGAAGAAAAAAACCTGATATGTTTCTATCGTTTCACATTGGAAGTTTTAGGAACTGCACTTTTAAAAAAGGGTCATGACCTTTCTGACCGACCTAGACAGTTGACACCGGTTTTCTAGCAAAATACCTAAAATTACCTCCACTGTCGTGACATTTCACCCTCGTAAAACCCTTTCTGCACATACCAGCGTGCCTCATTTTGAGGAATAACCAATGGCTGACCTATCTTTACATGACGGTGGAGTTTAAATGTGAGGCACATTAATCAACAACTGGTGGTGGGAAACTCCAGGGACAAAACTGGAGGCTTTTGTGTCCTACATTACAGACAGGTTGGTGATTAATTATCTCCCGTTCACAATGAAAATGTGGGTTTAGCTGTGAAGTTTCTGTACGGACATTTAATTCAGATCCTTTTATCTGGGTTGCAGAAGTTTGGAGCACCCCCTCCCTTCCCCATTCATTTCTTCCGCCGCCTTTGAACACGCTCAAACATGGAAGGCTAAATATTTACACGTCGGCCCTTGCTTGTTTAATGTTAAAGGCACACTCACACAGCAGAGTAAATGAATGAAAAAGCTTTAGACAAAACACCTCCAGCGGCTGATGAGTACCAGGCCACTTTTTTTTTTCTTTTTTTTTTTTTTTGGTTGCAGCTCCCGGGACTCACAGGTTCAACCTTCCTTTTCAGGGCATTGGGAGGCAGGGAACGGACCCGGGGGTCTGCATCGGGGGGCTCAGCGGAGAAGCACAGCCCTGCTGACGCTGCTGTCTCTGTGAAAAGAGGCGATCCGTGCATTTAGAGTGTGCTCAGGCCCACAGAGATTAAACGGAGGTGAGCAGGGATACCATGTGAGGGCGTCACAGACAAAGAGCCATCTGATCGGCTGCGAGCGAACCATTCAGCATCACAAAAGACGGAGGCGTATAAAAGGCATAAACTCACAAGGGAGGTTTTCTTTTTAAATGTATTTTTTATTGATTGACTGTTCTCCAAACCCACCCCCTGACTGACTGACTGCCCAATCATAGCTTAGCAACCGTAACTAAGGTCTGTCAAACACTGGATTTCTCTGCATGTCGCCGCCGTGTTTGAAGGGGTGACGTCTTTTTTGTTTTAATTGCCTTTTGAAAACCAAGAACCCTATTATTTGTCTTCTCTTAACTTTGTAGCTGCTTCACACGTTAGATATCTGGAATGTGTTGCATCGGTGAAGCTCATTGGCTCGCGTCCTTGAACCGCTCACACTTAGCCTCAAGCACCTCGAACATCGATTCACTCCCCATCAGGTACTTTCGTCGTGAAGCTCCAAAAACTATTGGCGAGAGGAAAAATGCTATATAAAAATGTTCATACTTGATTGAAAAAAGAAGCAGCTCCATTCACAACAGCGTGAACGTGAGTCAGGATTCAGGGACGTTCAAACCGACCTTTTGTCAAACACATGGGTTAGTCTTCACCCTAAAGTGGAAACACATCGTTATGAAATCTGAAGAATAAAAACATCCAACCAATGTCTTGTTTGTCCAAGGGTGTAAGCGAAGCAGCCAAACTATGCTGGAAATATGAAAACGAGAATCCGATTTTACATTTTCCCTTACAATATTATTAATTCAAGGACTAACGAGCTCTGCTGCAATATAACGAGAATGCTGTTTCTTTATTATCCCCATCAGTCTGCACATATTTCATAATGTGAACTCCTGGTTAATATTTCGTACATTTCTTCACAAGCTGAACACTTTTCATAAAAAAAAAAAACGCCACGTTTCTATTGTCAATCCTTCTATTTTAAATGACTCTTGACATTGGAGTACATGTTTTAATGGTTTATTAAGGCACATAGTTGCTGGCTACCTCTGTGTGGAAAATCTGCCAACAACACTGTGCGAGAACCATTAACCTCGTCGCCTGTATTTAGTGAACGCCAAATGGTGTCAGAGGTGTGAAGATCTGTTGGATTTTAAGCTTTAAGCTGAGCCAAAATGGGTGGGAGGGAGGGTTTTTGGTGATATTAAAGATGTGTGCTGCAGAAAAAAAAGAGGGAGGGAGGCTTAAAAGAACCAAGGCTAAGCAAGCTTTAAAGGGAAAGAGCTCCACTCTCTTACTCTGCATTCATAATCAGTTTACATTAAGAGATCCAGCCAATTCTCACAAATGAAGCATCTGTTTTAAGTGGAAAAAGTTCAACTTCCAGTAAAGAATAATCAGGGGAAGGAAGCTGTTATGAAGTGTGAACAGCTAAATCTGTCACAAATGCTTTGGACTCAGCCTTGAATCAATGCAAGGACCAGTTAGGGGACATAAAAGAGCCTTCCCTTTATATTCAAAACCCCCATGTGTAACGGCATGCGTGAATAGCCCCTTACTTTAGGGGGCTTCGTGTGATGTTACAGAGTGAAACCAAGCAATCTCATGCCCGGCGACAGCGGACTTATCTGTACTGAATCAGCAGCAACTGAAAAAAGTTCCGTCCTGCTTCTCCCCGATAGTGAAAAGAAACAACAGCCATCAGCAGGAAGTAGGAAACAATGTCCAATGTCACCACAGAGGAGACGGGAGGATAAGACGTGTTCAATTCTCAACCAAAAAAAAAAAAAAGAAATCGGGTGGGGGGCTTGAAACAAAAGGATTCGTATACGTTTGTAACAATTAACGGGGAGTTTCGGGACTTGTCTCCTCGATCCAAGATGTAGAATTCATCTCGGATCTGGAGGCAAACGGAGACAATCTGCTGTGCGAATGAAAGGCTCAGGAGACATGGCGGAGCACAGACGCTTCTGGGACCAAACGCTTTTTTTTTTTTTTTTTTTTCAGTCTGGTGCTGCATTTGTCTCATTTGGCAGAAGCTGATGATTAGATTTACAAGTGCATAAGAAGAAGAAAAAACACACATTCTGGCACACACAAAAAACTCTCCAAGAAAATGTTTAATTGGCTGTTTCACTTCTACAGCGTTCGGATCGACCACATGCTCCTCATATCCGACTCGGAATTTCTCGACTCTAAGCTGTTTCTGTCTGAGACATAATCCTCTGCAGGAGGTGTCAGTCAATAGATTACATATATTATAGCTACACATGTTGGAGAGGGCTGGGAGGTTTACAGAAGCAGAGCTGCAACTCCGTCTTATCCTAAAAGTCACTTTCTCAAGAGGAGATTCTGCTGGTTTCAGCTGCTCAGATGTCAAGTCAGAGAATAAAACAAACATTCAGATGTTGGACAAGAACTCGATTACATCCATATTGGACTTGCAGAGTTTTTAGGCTTGTTTTTTTTTAATATTTTCTGATGTTTCATGGGCCAAATGATTATTGGATCAATTGAGACACTTTATTTTCATTATCACTTAAGAAGAAACCATTCTTTTCTCTTCTGACATCATTTTAACACTTCAATTTAAGGTGTCATCAGGTTAATAAGGATCAGTCCCATTTACGGCTTGATATATCATTATATAATATTGTATTTTTGAATTACTTTCATCTCCTAATAATCATGCTGCATGAGACAAAGTCTCCAAATACGATGTGGACTGGTTCTCACATGGAAGAAAATCGGTGCTACAGCAGGATAAATATAACTTCTGCATAAACATACATGCCACTCACGTCTGAACGCCCGAGCAGCATCAGATCCTGTCGGACGGCAGCATCTGATCTGTCATGCCATGACAGATTGTGTGTCGTCCTCTTGCAGAGTGAGGACACGAATAATAAAAAAAAAAACACAGATATATACCGGAGTAATGAGCCATTCTTTCCTGGAGTAACTCCGCGAAGGAGGACGAGCCACGGAGGTCACCTGTAGGTCAGGTGGTTGTGCTCAGGAACCTGTTCACTGATTAAGACGGAGGATGCTGAGCGCATGAGGTGCAAACGAGCCCGGGGGCCCCAGGGGGCCCATCTGTTGTGGGCAAATAAACGGGGGCTTCAGTGAATGGGAAAACAGGCCCCAGCAGACAGCTCCATTAATCAGGAGCAGGATGAGCCTGCTGGGCTGGCGGTGACACAGTGGCACAAACTCTCCTCCTCCTCCTCCTCCTCCTCCTCCTCCTCAACACACTGCATCTCCATTAGAAGCTGGAGGTGTCATCTGGCTGCAGCTTCTGCTGCTCTGTTGTCACTAGTGATGTTTTCACAACTGTCCTCCAAGAATAACTTTAAAAAAGTGACACAGGGGGAGGAGCAGGGGAGTCTCTTTAGGGATGCCGTTAATCCCATCAATAAATAAACATTTGTTTTAGGGGTTTGGTCGTGGACCGACTCATCAAACGACAGCTTGACTTTAACCCTCGACTTAGATTTGGGTTTGACTGTGAGGATTGTTCAGGAGCGCCTGATGTGCTCATTTCAATACAGTCTTACTTAACTGGAAATTACTTTGGGGATTTTCTTATCATTATCACCATCTTTCGGGTGAATCAACGGGATTTTAAGTCTTCAGGTGTCTAAAAACGAATTCAAGCTTCTTGAAATTGCAAGCCGTGTTGAGGGTTTTCCTAAGAAATCATTTTAATGAGGTCCAAAAAGGTTGGTAACGTCTGATTTAGAGGGCAAGGAGCCAGGAAACAATAATCTAGCTATGAACATACATTATTCAATTAATGTTTTTGATGAATACATTCTTAAAAACTATAATTTCCCACATCCCAAGGTCTTCAAATGTCCTATTTTAGTCCAAATAAGTCCAATACACAGACATTTAGTCTACTAGCACATGTGATGACGAAAACTGGACTAGACTGAGAAAATATTTTGCTTTTAATTCATCAAATCATCATGCGTTATAAAATAATTGTAAAAACAGACAAATTGTTCCAGGTCCAACAATATAGATACAGTATAAATATCTTTAACATGTCTTCTCATAAGCTTTCAAAGGCATGGGTGTATGATTAAAAATGGACTATGACGTCCAGATTTCATCTTCCCACCAGCACCGGCAACGTCTGGCAACGCCGTTGTCTATTTCGGGTCTGAACGCAGCCTTAGCCCCAATTGGCAGTCCAGCATCTCTAGCAGTAAGATAAGACGTGTCCCCTCAGAAAGACGGGGGAGGGGAGGGGAGCTCGGGGTGAGAGGGTGCGCTCGCAGACAGAGGGAAGGAAGATGGAGGAGCACTTTAATAGTATGATTCAGCAAGAGGTATCAATTCCCACAGATGGCAAGCTGGCTCCTATTGACTTACATAGGAGGGGAGTAAAGAGGCAATGAAAACCACCCCGGGGACAGACAGTCAGCACATCAAAAGAGAGCGGGATCCGTGTGTTCAAGGCGCCCCCCCCCACCCCACACAACCAAGGCTGAACTCTCCCAATTCGAAGGCGACGCATGAAAACGTTTAAATGTCACAGCAAAGCTCTGTATCTTAATGCATCTTCCCACTTCTCCGGTTATGTGGCAGGACTTCTCAGGACTGTCTGTACCAAGAAGACCAGGTGTCAGAGGATGTCCTGCGACACCTAAACGCACCGTACGACGCCACCAGACGTGCCTGCTGGTGTTTTTTTTTTCCTTTTGGAGGCCGGCAGCTTTTACACTTTCTCCAGCAGCTCGTGTTGAACGGCGAAACAAAGAGGAGGAGACGGAGAGAAAGGCGAGAAAGTCGTTTACAACTTGAGGATCTCACCTCTGCACCCTCGTCTGGCGACCGCGACCGCGGCCGGCCAGCAGCGAGGCAACATTAACCTTTTTTGCGGGGACTTTTAATCAGTCTGATGAATTCTGCGAGACAGACAGCAGCCTGACCTCCAACCCCCGATGAGTGATGGAGAGAGTTGGCACTGACAAGACACTATTAATATTTCATTAACGGTGCTTTAATGATCATTAAAATGCACTGTGAACTCTGCTGGGAACACGTGATCCTGTGCTGTACCGCCGGCTTCTCTTTGTAGTAGATAAGGTTGAATTAGCTTTAGTTTTATTGTTGTTTTATGAATGTCTCACTTTTAAATGACTTTGTTTTTGTACTATTTATCTATTTTTATACTTTCATGTTACATTCTGTGGACAGCAAACAAAAAAATGTCTTTACTGTGCATACGATAACAGACCCTTTGAATCTTGAACCTTGAAGTCAAAGCTCTTACATTCATTTCAAAGGATGCAGCAAGAAAATGCAATTTCTTACGGGGTAAAAAAAAATAATAAAGTGGGTTTAATGAACCATAAAATTATGTGAATGAACTTTAAGTTTTCTGACATTCTTCCATCCTTGGATCTGTTTATAAAAATGTGTTTTCATTCAGTTTTTTCACCCTCACGCAGCACGTGTTAAAAGACGGAAATAAAACAAATGTTCTGCTTCATGCCAACTACATGCAGCGAAACGCTTTAAGCAACAGCATGACGGCACATTTAGTCAGTATGTAGAAGCCGGGGATTGTGGTTAAACACAAGAGGATCTAGCACCCACTCACCTAGAGTCCAGGTGGATGTTTGTGCCAAATTTCAAGAAATTCCCTTCAGGCGTTCCCGAGATGTCGCGTTCAAAACATGGCGCCTCCACAGAGGCATACAAATATCAAAAAGTGGGCCGCACCTCAGAGGTTGGGCTATTAAACGACATTAATGGGGACATTTATTAGGGGATATATACGCGTCGGTTACCAGCGCTCGAGTGTCCCTTGTGCTTACGATGGTCATGAATCAAACCACAGCCTTTCAACTGATTTCCGAAATCCATCAGTAACGCAGCGCTGACAGAACTGACGAGGACATCCTTCTCCCTTCATGTCATTACTTTCCTGTTCCTCATGCCAGGACGCCCTCACACCCATCACACCTGCTCACAAGCCACGCAATCGACTAGAAAACCTTCACATGGACAATAAAGCCGACGCCATTGTGACATTTTAGAGAAACACTTTGAAAGCTCCATAAGCTATTCCCACTTAAAGATTATTTTATTTAACGCCTACATGGTCACGCTTCTTCCCTGCTTAATTAATTGGTTACAATACAGCAGCGCAATAAAAAAAAACGACCGGTCCTCGTGCAAAAATGTAATTCAAATGCTACCGTTTCCAACCTTTTTCTGCTCTTCACACAGTGCATGTTTTGCAGAGAACATCCCAGTTGACTCAATCTGTTTAAACAGGTATAGCTTTGCGATATTTCACTAAAACAAAGAAAGAAAACAATCTAATTTGTCATTTTGTGTGGCAACTTTATTCCAGATTGATCCCAGTTTGGGAACCGCTGGGAAAGAGCCACCGCAAAAAAAGCCACCGACGTCGGCGACTCCATGCGTGAAAAGGGTTTATGTGGTTTCTGGTAATATGGATTACTCCTGTTTGCCCACAGTTGGCATTCATCGGCGTCGTCGCAACACATGTGGGCTTTTACCGATCGCCACCGAGGGCAAACAAAAGGTATCTGCTCCGTCAGCTCAACCATGATTAGAAATGGTGTGGGCGTGTTCCCTTTCAGACTCAAAGTCCTTCCACTAGCACATAATAAACACAGTATGAAGGTCAGTTTGTGTCTGCTCTCCCTCCCTCGCCTCCTCCAACATCTACCTGTCGACCGTCTGGCAGCAGCTCGGGATCACGTTTCCCGTCGGTTGTATTCTGACTGGCGGTCGACATCTGGAGCGCCGCGTCGACTCGGTGGCATAAACTCTGACTTGTGAGCGAGCAGGAGGAAGCAGCAAGAGGGAGATGTCACGCCATGAAATCCGTTAAATCAATTCGGCGGATGACAAAGATAAAACACACAGAATATACAATTTTCCATTTGATGTAACAGTTCAGCCGTAAAGAGAGGAGTCATGAGTTTGCATACTGCACTTAATATTTATAAGCGTGACAAAAATTCAATGGAAAAGAACACATTTTCACATCTTTTTGAAGTGATTTAAAAAAAGGGAAACTGGGGGAATTCACGCGGGGGTTCAAGAGGTTAAAGATGAGGAGCTTTTATATCCAGATGTGCCTTTTTTGCTTAATGAAAAACTCACACAATGCAGACTAATTAGTGTGAGCTAAGTAATTCTTCCACAGCGGAGAAAAGTATTTTTATTTGACAGTAACTTAAAAAAAAAAAAAAAAGTACACGCCAGCCTGCATTCTCTTAGTGAAAACAGATGTGGACAAGTTTATTTTAACCGCAAAAAAACAATAAAACCTGACAAAGATTTAATAGAAACGTTGGTGCTTGTTGTAGTTCTGAGAGGCTGAAGGCAGCGTGCATTGATAGGTAGCAGCTGGTCATTTTCTCTTTTTTACGTGAAATGCGAAAAATAAAGTTTTTCCCTGAGATTGAGGCTCTGCAGCCCTGTGAGGCTTTACACAGTGGTGCTTTGAGCTAAATGCTAACATCTGCATCATCCGCTCCAACGGGTGGCGGCCAAAATAGAATGTGTTCAAGGAGAAAGAACTTGTTTAAGCTCTTTTATTTAAGGTATTTTCAATAATTATAATCAAATAACCATGATCATAAATCATAAAGTCTGCCTGCATCAATCAACGATAAATAAATGTGCTCTGTATCCTGCATTTTTTCACTTATCTGCCACATTAGAGATCTGCACGTCTTTCATGAATATTCAGATAATGGATCCTTATTGTGTCTGTTTTTTATTGCAATCCATGATAATATCCTGTATCGTCCCATCTCCTCTTTAACCCTCCTTGATGCCGACATGCTATTTTAATATAAAGTGGAATCCCCGACGTTAATACAGTCAATCCTGCAGAGGGATGTGATGCCAGAGTTCACCCTGAACAACCAGTGGTGATCTGCTGGTTGTCCTCGGACTGATCTGGGTACTGTGGGCACCGAGCCTGTCTGTAGATGGAAATCCAGTCGTTATTAGGACGTTTCAGTGGCGACCCGACAGGCTGCTAGTGTGGCTAACGGGGCAGAAACTCTCTACAGAATCAGCATTAATATTTATAATAGAAATGCTCCAATGAAATCAGGTTAGTCAGATAATGTTCCAGTCATATATTGAGTTTTTCAACTCCGGGAACATTGGGTTCTGGCCCACATAACAGGTTCATTCACTCATATGGAGCGTCCGAAGGCCGGACATCAGTGTGACTGATGGAAATCCTCTCTGTGCTTCCTTTTCTGGACGCGGTGCACTGATTGGTGAATCCTTTGGTGGTTTTCCTACTGAGGGTAATTCCTCTTTTAACATGTGCACACTGTCTCTTTAAACTCAACACTGCGACTCTGTAACACGTAAACATAAGGAACAGACACTCTGGTGTTTAGTCCCAAAATGCAAACTTGGTATTCATGGTATTTCCAAAGTGCAAGTCACCTGCTGCAGCCAGAGCCATAATCAAAGCCTCTGTCTTAAGGAATACATTAGTGCTTAGATTATTTGCTATTATTTAGTGTGTGAAATTAGTTAGAGAGAAGTGAAAAGGTCCCATCAAAGGAAGCAAAAGGCAGCATCTTCAAATTGCTATTTCCAACCAAAAGATTTTCTTCATAATGATGCACAAAAAGAGGAAGAGAAAGCAGGAAATCCTCAAATTTAAGAGGCTGGAACTGGATACTGGGCACTTCTGCCAAATGGTTGTCATTTAATCTTCTTTTGATTAATCAATCCACCAATCATTTCAGCTTTCCTTCTGTCCAGCCCCAGAAAGAACATTATTATTACGCACAACTCTAACAGGAATGTAGAATTTCACACATGCCACGGATTCCTTCCTTCTATTGCTTTATACACATACGTCATTCTGAAGTGAACGGGAATAAACCAATTTCCCCGAAGATAATTACGTCAACATTTGAACTTCCTTCGATATACAATGGTGTGGACTGTACACTGCAGCATTCCTCTCCTCCACCAGGACTCGGCCCTCCTCTCGGCCTCCCGTGTGGAGGTCTGCACCCGGCACGCTGACGGGGAACTCCTGTGGGAGAATGAGCTCTAATCCAGCTGGAGCGCCCCGCTTTGATGGGGATCGTCGGTACAATATTGCACATGACAATGCACTCTGCTATGCACTGACGTCGCCTGCATGCAAATACGGGGGAGAGGGAAAAAAAGGGCTGACCAGCTAAACCGTATTCAGTGTGAACCGTCTGAACGTTAATATAGGACACAAAAAAACAACAACTGCTGGTCAGAAAGACTTTCTATAAGATCACGATGGCTGAAAGTGAACGCTACACCTTTAAGACGGAAGCCAAGTTTTACATTTGTTTTTAAACTGGAGAATTCAATGTAAACCTTTTTTTCTTTTCTTCTCTCAAGCTGTGCATTTCAAAAGCATATGAGGCTAGCCGATGACATCACCCACCAGAGGGACCAATACTGTTGCATAACAGCCAGACATGGCTGTGAGCGCCTCACTCTGCCAAGCCAAATGCTCTTTACTTCAGGAGGCGCCATACAGTACAAAAGGCCCACTTACTCATTCAAATCGGAGAAATGCACATTTAAGCCAGATGCTGATCTCGCATACATCATTTACGGGCAACAGTGACGTCACGACAAAGATGGCGTCCTATCCGTACGAGGTAATAATTACACGATTTACAGCATAACATTTTTACTGGGAGGATATAAATGAAGGACTTTTTAAAGTCAAACTAAAATGAAAGTTTTTGCTATTTGCTCTATATATGTATAACTTGACGAAATAGTCAAAATTTTAATTGCATATTCAAGTTTAGGGCAACATTGTTGGCTGGTCAAAAGCAAATATCTGCTGATAACCAGACATTTCATCCCAAAAGTAAGTCTACGAGGGAAAAAAGTAACATCACGAAGTTGTAATTCAACCGTTTCCCACTAACTTGTTAAGCTTGCTTCAAAGGGTTGCAAGCTAGCTAACGTTAGCTAACGCTAGCTAGCTAAACCTCCTCCTTCCCACTATCATAAGGCCGTCTTCCCAGGGGATGCTAGTTAGCATAGCTCGCCTGCTACAAGTAGAATACAAACTTGACAGAAAATGTGTGTACGACTTAAATTGCTAACCGTGTACGTGCTTCTATCATCATGCTAATTCCTCACACACTGTCAAAAAACAAAACAATAAAAATGGGTTTGAACTGAACGAATGTGCACAAGAGCTGCAGTATCGACGTTTCTATTCCTTTACACACAGCTGAGAAGTCAAACGTGAGCTCCGAGTCAAGTATGTGCTGGTGTGGCGTTCGAGAGCACACGTGTCACATTCCTCAGCAACGTTACTCACGTGGTTAAAATGAAAACACTGTGCAGGCGAGACTCTGGCAGCCAAACCCAGGCCGCCGCCGCCGCTGCCAATAAAAGCACCCTGACAGCTCAGAGACAGAAACACAGCATGCAAATGAGGCGGCGCGCTCCCAAAGAGGAAAGTGATGTCATGTGATAATGGTGATGGAGTGAAAGGAGACGCGGCCAGAGAGAAAAATCGAGCTGGCTGACAGTCCTGACTTCAGGAGTATGAACCGCTTTTAATCTATTCCAGCTCTGAAAAGCACAGATTACATAACAGCAGACCTCCGTGTATTCCCGGGCCTCTAACGTATCTGAGAAGTATGTGTGCAGTCGTTGAGGCCAGGCAGCGAAGTTTGGCTCGGAGAATGTTTGACTGGAAAACACACAGATCTCTTAGATACTCTCTGACACGTTTACTGCAAAACCACTCCAGTGAGGAGAACAAGCGGTGAAGGCTAAATATTTCTGGTTTCCAGCTCCTCAGATTCACTTCTTTATTCGGTTTTTACGTCACTTCAGCAGACGTTTCAATGATATGGATTGATTTGTACCACTTTCTGACATTTTATAGATTAAACATTCGTTGAATCCATCGCTAGATTCGTTGATATGAGAGCAACCAGATCGGTTTGTGCTTCTCATGTTTTAGTGTCCGTGAGTTGAGGATTAATTTATAAATAAGTGAAGAACAAACCGGGATGGCACCTTGAGAGGAAACGAGAGTGTTTTATGGAAATACTGTCAGAGAAGTTAAATGCAATGCTTCTTTATCTTTAAGATGTAACACCAATACATATCACAGCGGTGTAGGAAGTATTTACAAGTACTAATACCACACTGAAAATACTCTGTTACGAGCACAAGTAAAGTAAAAGTATGTGTGCAATGAGGAAAATAAAGTAGAAAAATCATATCTGTGAAGCTGAAACCAAACGTGTATCTTTTTTTCTTTTGATGAATCAACAATTCATTTTGGCTGTACTTGATTATATTACTGGGTAGTTTAATTTATAAAAACATCATATTTCAGAGGCTCTTTGTAACTAAAGATGACAAGTAACTGTGGTGAACTAAAAACTATTCCAGCACAGAATTAGAGACACAAACCGGTGTCAGACACCTGTGCATCAGGTGTCTACAGCTCCAAAAAAGACTTGTTTCATGTAAATAAGTATGAAATATTAACAAGGACTCTTGTAAATTGATCATCTATGCAAGCAGTGGTTCAATTTACAAAATAAGAAAGACTCTCCGGATGCTCCTGACATCTTGGCAAACATCATTTCTGCAGGTTTTGCAGATGAAAAGACATTTCAAGTGAAAACTTTCACTTTTCACCAGAATCAAGTCCAGTTTTAACATGAGATGTCTCCTCAGAGCCTAGATTTTGTTGTTGTGGTTGGACATCATCTCCAACATGGATGCACGTCGTCATGGAGGTTTGGAACCGGGGTCAGCCTGTTGCAGCACCCTCTCCCCACCACAACACACAGCCCTGCCCACCCCACAGTCCTGCACGTGCACTCATCCCCATCTTTTGTGGTCCTCCACCACCACCACCACCACGTCTCAGGGATGCCTTCACACAAGCAGCACTAAATCCACGATGAAGCAGCATCACGGTGCCTTTTTATCATCTTTTTGTTGATGAGAAAAACAATGCTTGGAGCAGCTCCGTGGAGAATAAAGGCATTGAATAAAACAGGAGCCACAGCAGAGCATGCACACATCTCCAGCAGCGGTAACAGGAGTTGGACGGACTATAATAGAAGCCAGACGGGGGGAAATAACAATAGCTTCACGTTTAACGTCTGCAGAGCGACTACGGCTGCTTTAAATGAAGTTTGCATCGGGCACTTTGAACGCCTCGTGATATCATCCTGATCAGCGTCATCTAAAACAATCCCTTTAACATCATGAACGCAGTCGAGGCGTAAAAAAAACTCTCTTACCGCTTCAATGTCGGGGTTTTGCTGCTGCTTTGTCGCGTTATATTCCCTTTTCTTCTTCTTTGTTTTTGTTTTCCTGCTGATGAGCAGTCGGCCGTCTCACAGACACAAATCTCGACCTCACTTCCATGTGCTCGCGACCAGGACCACGCGCTCAGGGGGGAGGGGGGGGGGGGGGGGAGCGCTCGGGATACGGCGCGTGACGTCACGGCGAGACTGGAAAGCCGCTCGGAAATAAATCGACGCCATATCAACAATAACAAGTAGGCTCGAGCTGTTTACCACCGAATGCATGATGTGGAGACACATGGTGCGTTTAGTGGTTATTACTGATACATTTATTTATTAGATTTGTCTAATATCTATAACTTATAACAGCAAAGCTAGAAAAACAACCTGGAAATGTCTTTGTTTTCACTCATTTTATTTGAATTGATATATAATTAAGGGATTTGATCACAACTGCATGTTTAACCACACAAGGGAAGTGGAAGATAGCCTACAGTCTACACGTGTACTTGCCCAGCTCAGGAAGAAAAGCATGTAGGGAAGTGAAGTCTTTGAGCATCAGTGGATGCTTCAATGTTTATGGTGCACATTGAGAGCAAATCAGCTGAGTTGATGACACTTTAGCATCAGTAATATTGAGATCCCTTCAATAACAAGCACTCACTTGGGATCAAATGTGCAATATTGTGTTAGTTTAAATATTTGTATGTATAAACCAGAGACAAAGGTCTGAGCTTACCTGCTTTATGACCCAGAACTGGGATAGGAGAAAATATCGAGTACATTTAACCAATTCAATTTAATGTAGTTTTATTGGAGCTGAAGTAGTCACAGCGAGGGGAGCTTCTAGAACAACTCAACGTGAGCATCTTCATACGTCAGAATAACTATGAGTCATTTACGTGTCTGGTCTCCTGCTGAACCCACCCTACAGCAACATGTACAGAACATACATATAGTGGGATGAAATGTGTGATGTGTGCGTTTTTCACTGCAAGAACGAGGACACAAATGCAAGAAAAACGTTTTTTTCTTTTCTTTTTTTTTATATTTCAAAAAGAATCTAGGAACATAATGGAAAAAACAAACACTGGGTCTGAACATCCAGACAATTGAGATCCAAAAATACATTTTCTTAGGAAATATTAATTATATACAAAACATAAAAATGTATATTTTAGTTCGGGCCCTCAACAGGGTAGCCCCATTTTTTTTATTTTTTTTTTATATTTTATTAATAAAAATAAACTTTTAAATATTTAATCCACCCATAACTTCAATTGAGGCAGTTTTAACATTGAAATCAAACAAGATTCCAAACAACTTAATCCACTTTGCATTTGCATGCATCAACTGTACACCCTAAGTCTTGAACTTGCATAAAAAACAAAAGGCCAAAAAGTCTATGATGATTCAAACTTTAAGCGCGAGAGCTCTGCAGCTGTGCCAGTCTCTGCTTCAAGAGTTCACTTTTCCTCCTCAGTTGTTCCTTGAGTGAGAGGAGTCTCTGTTCGTCTGACTGCATGTTGTAAATGCACTCCGCAGCCTTCTTCAGGATCACCACTTTGGCCGCCTTCTCGTTGTTGGCCACTTCGGGGATCTCGTCCCGCAGGGCGAAGAAGCTCAACTTGAGCTCGTTCCTCCTCTGGCGCTCCAGAACGTTATGAGTCCTTCTCTTGTCATAGTCCTCCGTGTCAGACGTCCGCGGGCTTGAGCACTTGCGGTTGCTGCTGATCTGTTTGAGGACCCTGCTGTGGCCGCCGCCGCCGCCGCCAACGCTGCTCTCCAGCTTCAGCTTCTTGACAGCCGGCTGCTCGTGCCTCATGGATGGATGGGCGGCGTAGTTATGCTGGTGGGTGGAGACGTGGCACCTCTTCAGCACGAGCGGGCTCTGGTGCCTGGTCTCTGCCGGGTTGGGGTCGCACCGCTTCACCGCCTGCCTCTTCTCCACTGTGACCACATCGATCTCCTCCTCTTCCTCCTGGTCCTCCTCTTCTTCATCATCCTCATCGTCATCATCATCATCATCTCCATCCTCATCTTCTGCAAAACAGAAAAAAAACACAGATTTAGCATCACGGTTGCATTCAGAGGGAGGGGAGGGAGGTACAAGCTCTCCTTCCACATCAGTTGCTTGCCAAACATTGCAGCCTCCAGCTAATCTCACAGTACAACACCACATGCAGCACGTTTCCACCTCCCGCCTGGACATCTGACTGTTAGTCACATGGAATCAAACCAGTTTATAATCAAACAGTGGTAGGCTATAATGTGTTTGCCCAGCCCATGAGGCACACTACTAATTGCGCAGGTGCGACTGCATGATGGGTGCTCGTGCACATCTTACCTGAGTCGCTGCAACTGCTGCTGCTGCTGCTGCCGCTGTTGGGCGGCGTGTCCAGCCCCAAATCCTTACTGGGCGGCGTCCCGGCGCTCTGCTTGGGCGTCTCCGCGATCGGGTACGGGAACACCACAGACGGGTCGATGCACTCCGCCGCCGACGTGTTCAGGTCCTGCAGGTAGCTGCTGTTCAGCCGCCACGCAGCCGCGCCGGCGGGCTCCGCGCACTCGCCCGCCGCCGACTCCTTCCGCGCGGCGTGCAGCGAGGCGAGCCGCTCGGACACCACCTTCTCCAGCTTGGCCGCGGCGGAGAAGCCGCTCCACATGCAGTCCTGGATGATGATGGACTTGAGGAAGGTCTGGGAGTAGTCCGCGTCGCAGATGATGCTCTGGTTGACCGCGTCGTCGCCCAGGAACTCGGTCACCATCTCCAGCTGATCCGCCGTGGAGGGGAAGAGGCTCGACAGGGACGGCCGGCGGCTGGGGGAGAGGGGAGGGGTCGGCAGCAGTTCAAATTTCTTCCAGATGTCTTCACTCGGTGCCGGAGGCTGGAGCTGCTGAGGGTAGAAGTTCTCCTCCTCGTTGTGGTAGTAGAAATACGGTTGAAGGGAGTCGTAGTCGTAGTCATAGTTTTTACTCGCCAAAGTTGAATTCAGCGGCATGTTTGTCTCTGTTGTCGTTGTCCTTATCGTGAAGCTGGTTGAAAGAATAAAAAAAAAAACGCGTGATTAGATGTTTATTCTAAAAAAAAAGAAAAGAAAAGAAAAATAAAGGTGTGCAGGATCAAAGCAGCTGCTTGACACCGACCCCTTGCTCTACAACATTAAGTGTAAGGAACATCACATGGTCACTCCAAAACACCCAGCCTCTTTTTGCACGCCTTGCATGCATGCACGGTTTGCTGCAGCAGCAGGTGCTCAACCGGGAAACTGATAGTGAATCAAGTGCAAAGAGGGGTAACCCCACATTTACTTAACTGCACGATGAAATCTAAAAAAAAAAAAAAAAAACTGTTGTGGAGAGGGGTTGTAGTGCAAGCTGCAGCGACACACTCTCTTCCTTACCTTTTTTTGTGTGTTTTTTAGATTTTTAAACCGTCTGCGGAAGAAGACGGGGCGAAATCCACCCAAAAAGCGCACCAAAAAACCGAGCAGGAGAGTTATTCCAATGCGAAAGCAGCATTAAATCCTTCCGCGGAAGTGTTGCGGAGCATGCATGGGGAGTTGAATGGCTGCACCAGCTACTACCCGGCAGGACGACGTACAGTCTGTCATCAGCAGCGTGAGAATCACAGCTGAGAGCTCTGCCGGCTGCAATAAAAACGACGCGGCACTCTCTTCACTCTGCGCCTCCGCTGTGTCCTTCCGCTGTATCCTTCCGCTCCGTTTTTCCCGCCGGCCTTGGAAATCTCACACACCTCGAGATAATCCCCACCACACCCCCCCGCTTTTTTTTTTTTTTTTATCACCGGGAATAATCCGCACCCGCATCGGGGTTGATTAATACTCGAAACACACGTGCGCCAATCGGTTATTCCGGTCGCTAAATTGCGCTTTATCTTGAGCCCTATTTAAAGTGGGAGGGGTCATAGTAGAGTAGAGCTTCCATTGACTGGAGACATGCAAAAAATACTAATGCCGGTAGTAGTGGGAGATAATTAGGGTGAGTTATTGTGCTGCTACCCCGCCTAAAACATCCACAAACAGCTCGTCATATCGGTTTTTCTCACATAGTTCATTAATAACTCACATTTATTACCTAAACGTTGATTAATTTACCTGTTTTTTTTGTTTGTTGCACAAACCCTTGTATATAAATTGTAAATAAAAATGGTAGAAGTGAATGTCTGCAGAAATGCAACACACTGCACACGCCAGGTTCAACGCAACGCGACGCTCGCAGGTGCAGCAGCTTACCTCGATCTGTCTGCAGCCACTGACAGCTCTGAAACAGGTGAATTCAACAAGCAGGAGTTTGTAATGTAAAAACAGGACCAATAAGAGTGTGTGTGTGTGTGTGTGTGTGTGTGTGTGTGTGTGTGTGTGTTCCCGACAATGTAAATGGAGCTCGGGGTTTTGAGGCTGGACAGATTGGCACCAATTAAGTACAGGAAGGAAGCAATTAAAG
Organism: Chelidonichthys spinosus; assembly: GCA_029853015.1. Classification (NCBI taxonomy): domain Eukaryota; kingdom Metazoa; phylum Chordata; class Actinopteri; order Perciformes; family Triglidae; genus Chelidonichthys; species Chelidonichthys spinosus. The sequence goes on from CM056837.1 coordinate 16,523,589, forward strand.
GAAATCAGATGGGTACCGCAGTTGGATGGGTGGTGGTGCCCTTCTGTGTCTGTGATGGGGCGGTGGAGACGGGGCGCATTGAGCGGGCTCGGAGCGCCCTCTGCTGGTCAAAGTGCTCTGGGGGAGTCCACAGCAGCCAAGTAGGAGCAGGGTCAAACCATGGAGGTGAACATAAAGTCCAACCACCTTCCATGAATCTATTGATTACTGGCGGAAAGTAGATTAAAGACAGATTGCTGTGTACAACACTATAAACGGCTCAGTTACACAACAGTGAGTTATTGTTTTTTTGATTGGGGTTACTGGGTCACTTCATTTAAAAATAGTGCTGTACCTTTTTAAAAGGACATTTATTTACGATATATGATCTTTTAGTTGATTTATTTTGATGGTCAATTTTCTTTTTCTTTTTTTAAATCTTAGACAGACCTCTTTCTACACTTATAAGTAAAACCATAATAGTGGAAAAATGTTCTCTAAGTATTAAGTATGTAATTCTAAAAGCCACATTTAATTTATATCAAGGATGACATTTTCACTTTTCCAAATCAGATTTTCATCAACCAGTAAAAATAAAGGTGCTGCTATTATGAGTTTCATTGTTGGTGTCAGAAAACATTTTTAATTTACTATATAAACTTATAGGTGACTGAGTTTACACTGTAATATTTTCATTTTTTGGGGGGGATATGCCAGCATTTGTCTTAAAGAAAGCAGAACAACCAATTTATTTATTAAAAAATGACAAACTACGCCCTTGATGTATTTGATTAAATAACAAGTTAACCCTCTGATTTAAACAAAACTCACAACATCACTCAGACAACAAATGGTTGTAAAATTAAGTGTCACACTTTTCTTACTCAACTGAATTTAGTGAAGTTAGTTACTATATAGTTTATAGTCTTATTACCATTAGAAAACAAGGTACCTTTATGTTTTTTTTACTCCTTTACTTTTAACCCCTTTACGACTACGTGAGATTTTATTATAAGGTATAAGGAGTGTCTACAAGCTCACTGAGCATTATGTGGTTCACTAATGTTCCCAGGCACAGAAGTGTCCACTTCTTGAGGCGTCAGAGGAAAAAACAAAATCAATAGCTGAGCGAGCAAATGGAGGAGAGCAGAGGAGGAGGAGACAGTAGAAAAGGAGAGATTTCTCTTGTTATCAGGGGGGGAAGTGGAAAAGAAAAGCCGAACGGAAATAACACCGCCTCTCCTCTCCTCCGTACACATTCCTCCATCCTTTCCCTGCCTTCTCTCCTTTCCTCACTCCGCGATGCCCTGTGGAGGATAGCGATCATAACCGGCAGACTCATGTGCTGTGGTCATTGTGTTTATCGGCTCCGGATGTTTCTTGTGTTACTGTGTTTTTCCGAGCGTCTGGAGACACAGAGGGAAGCTTTGAGACTGGCTGGCATCATTTCCTCAGATAAGTGGAGACTGGAGGTGCCCTGGAGAAGTTTGATCCCCGTTAAACTCGCTCTACCACTTTTGATTGACACGACAGCAAAGTGCAGACGTTTTATAACGTGTTTAAAGGACCATACCAGTGTTACTACATGTCACTGTCCATCGACAACACTGGCTTATATAATATCTACCATGTTTACGATAAGTCATTAAATGTTAAAATCTTCCTTCTAGCTCAAATTCCAGTTCAAAATTCAGTTTTTGCAAGGAACTGTTTTGCAAGGAACGGCTGGCTTGGCTCTTTTGTGATTGACAGCTGAGAGGGCGGAAACAAAGTAAAGAGAAGGTCAACGATTGGCTGAAAGGTACACCTCGAGCTTGTGGTAATTTCTGACACGGCTCAACAACCAATCAGAGCCAGCCAGAGAACTTTTGACTGCAGATACTGATGCACATGTGTTGAAGTGGTGTCAAGCGGCAGCGTGTGAATTCATAAAGCCTATCAGCAGACGCGTGTGGATGCATCTGCTCCTCACTCAGTCGGGACACAAGTCAGCGCGATGCCTCGGTTCCGAGGCAGCAAATCAATAGCTGCTTCAGCTTCGTCGGCGAGACGAGGATGCCAGCGAAGCAGTCAGCAAGGAGAGCGCGGCACATCTGTCAGACCACTCAGGAGCTAATTGTGTCATTAATTATTGACGGTGACAACGGGTAATTATTGACAAGGCCTGTAACCCGCGGTTCGATAACAGGAACACACTCAGTTTGGTGTTTCTCTTGGTAAGATGTGTTTCTGCATGTGTGCAAACATCATTTCCTACCATATCAAACACTAACGAAATTTAAAGGTACCTCTTCTTGTCAGAATCTTTTTTTTTTTTTACTGTGCAGGTGCAGCAAACATGGTAGGTAACCCTCTTTTGTAAAAATACTTAACATAACTTTGTTTCCTTTCTCAACCCCTGATTCTTTCTCTGTTTTAAGATTATTTTTTGGTATTTCTGCGTCAAACAGAAAAAAGATGAGGGAAAAGGCTCGAGGCCGGACTCAAACCCTGACACATTAGTGACTGGAATGTTACATTTACACAGAGACGTTAAAGATTTAATATGGAACATAAAACACTTGAAATCAGAGGAGCTGGTTTATTCATCAACCAGTTGTTTTGACAAGAGCTCCGGAAGACGTTCAATCAGGCAGCAAACAGAGTAAAATAAAACCCCACATTTGCACATTTCAAGTGCCGTCCCATTTCTATTTATGTCTATATGTCGAGCCCTCGCAGCCTCAACCATTTAACAGGTGATGCCAGTTACGTCCCTGAGGGTTCGGGGGCTCAAAAAGATAAAAACAGGAAGTGCTATTCAATTCCAGAATTGTTCGGGCACAAATAACTCAAAAAAACATATTCATTCTTACACTGAGCTGATAGATAAAACCGTAAATCCAGATAATTTAGTATGTGAATACTTACTCACTGTATCCGTGATGGATGTTTACGGAGGAAACTAAATGGAGTCGTGCTTCAGGTTTTGATTGGTGGGATGAAGATACCAGCTGTTAGCAGAGGATGACTCTCCATCCAAAAAACCTGAAGGGGAGGCCGACAAATAAACATGAGGGGGAGACAGTTTTAAGAGCGCCATCTTATTCTATCCTTCTGAAAACAACATAAATCAGCTGTGAGGGTAAACACCTGAAAAGTGAGGAGGTGAGTGATATACTGCTAAAGGAGACATCCAGATTTCCAAGTCTCCGGATTCTTCGACTCACATCTGCTGGTCCACCTCTGACTCTCTCTCTGCGGTTTAGTACACGGCCAGAATACTCACATGATTAACATAAATAACAGCATTTCATTTGATGAGTAATATTTGGGTGAAAAATCCAAGCAGAAGTTTCGAAGCATTTTAAAGCCACATTTTTACAAACAATATTGTTCACTCATGATTATAGATGACACTGAATGAGAGGTTTTTGCATATTAATGTTCAGTGCAATATCACAAGAAAATCAACTGGGATTCTGACAAATCATCAGGTGAAATAAAACATCAGCGATAGTTGTGAGGATGAGGAGTCGCGATGAGAGTTTGGCTGCTGATGTGAGGTATTTCTAACTGAACTGATTAGAACTGAGTCAGGTGTAATCCTAGCGTGTGTTGCCCTTAAATGGCCACTAGAGGGCGTGATGCATCACCATAAACAAACCACTCAACCTTTAACATTTAAAAACTGTGATAGTTTCTCTGCTGCAATGTTTCTTCCTTTGTTCCCTTTGGGGTAATTTATAAATGATTACGGCACTCTAACTGTACTTCTATTCCATATTGTAGTTTCATTTAATTTCAAAAACACATTTATTCCATCTTGTATTGCACATTGTTTTAATGTAATTCTAATGCTTTTTTTTTAGACCATGTAATGCGCTTTGAATTGAGTTTGAAATTTGCTTTATAGATAAAGCTGCTATATTTGACATTCATTACAGTAAAAGTAATACAAAACATCACAACAGGCTACTGTACTTTCTCATTGTTGTTTGCATCTATTTGAAAATTCGACTAATGTGTACGAACATCTTTCTTAAAACCAATTATTTGCTAACATTAACAACCTTGCATCTCAAATCTCTGGCTGCCAATAATACTAAAGTACTAGAATGTATGTCATGGCAGCAAAAAAAATAAAATAAATAAAAAAAAATCACAAAATGTTTCATTATAGTCAGCAAATTATTGATTTAGATGAGTTATGAAAGGCATCTGTCAAGCCGGAAGGTTATACGAGGTTTCCAACACCTCAAAACACAAACAACTTGTTTTCGAAGTTGTGATAAATACACCGTGTTGATGCCAATAACAGCGATCTCGAGTCACCACCTCCGACAGCAAGAACAAACATCATCCTGTGCTGACATAGCAATAATATTGATGTATGTAGGTATATGTTAAGTCATTTGAGGTCCTGCCTTCTCTGAAACATTTTTTAAACAAGGATACCTGGGCACCATGCCATCCTGAGTTATCCAGAACCCCACCCACACACTAGTAGCCAACGACTCCACACTTCCAGACATAAAAACCAGCTCGTAAAAGACAACAATTGACATTCAAAAAGAAAACCACAAAGTCCTCTGTTATTGGATTAAGCAACAGAAGTAATGAAATCCTGACATTATATAAAATATATATATATATATATTGTAGCTTTAGGATTTAACGCATAAAGCAGGTGGGAGCTCAAACATCTGACTTTGGTTACAGCAGGAAAAGTGGGTCTGCTAATAAAAGGCTACGTACTACAGACGCTGCCACAGGCACCAAGCAGACACACAAACAACCTTGTGTTTTGACTGAACGTTACTGACAGTGGCATGTTTCCACTTGACATTAACTTTACACAGACTGAGCAATCCTGTATGTGGTAAACAGACAGTAAATTAATGGCTAAATGAGCATTCTTCTCAGGTGAAAACTGGAAGAAAGCACTAACTTGACCTTGAGTAAACGTTTTACTTTGACTTTTTTAGTCATACCATTGATTTTATGGTCAAAAATGAACTTTTATCCTGAAAAGCTCACAGATCTATTACAAAATAACAACACAAAATTCAGTTCATTTATGGGATTGCATGTTTTTTCTCGTTTGACTCTGATCACAAACACTTTCAGGTTAGAGTTGGTGATGCAGATACAAGATATATACAAAATATACATTTTATGATAGAATTTGATCAAATACATCTATTGAATAAATAGTACATTTTAGGAGAAATGAAATATATTTTGCTTAAAGTTTTGCCAAAGTTTAAACTTATCTACATTGCTGCTGCATTTTCCTCTAATGTTTATTAGACATTTTTATTTTTTCGTTATATAAAAGTAAAATGTCTTGAAGCCAGCTTGTATTTGTTTTGTCCACTAGGGGTCAGTGTTTCACTAGATATGGTCATGGCTCAGTTGTTTATTCTAAATGTAACTGCTGTCCTCAAAGGAGGGGTACAATATAAACATGGACAAATATGTATTCATGTGTTATTTTACCATTTAAATCCCTAGTTTGATTCAACTGACCACCTTTGTACCAGTCCAGTTAATACACAGACACTACACTCTCAGTAGTCAGCACCGTCCCTTTGTGTGTGCTCTGGTGTAAACACACATATGCAGCCTTTCATGAATAACACAGGTCAAGTTTAGACTCGCTGATGATGTCACGGCCGGGATGCCTGTGCCCACGTGCGGGGCAGCGGTGATGTAGATCCTCGGGGAGGGGTCGACGACACAGAGAGAGGCGCAGTCAAACGCGGAGCCATAAAACTAACCCAACCCCCCCTTCTCCTCCTCATCGGATTATCGCCGTGACTCGGTGAACGACGTGGTGGGACGTCTTCCTCTCTCGAATCCGGCGCTGTTTTGATGTCCGCTCGCGTCTCCTCCCACCCTCTTGACGATGGTTTGCGAAGAAGATGCGCCTGTCTGAAATTGCCGTTGACCTTCGCCTCCTCTCAGCAGCAGCAGCAGCAGCATCGAAGCGGAGTGAAGCGCCGCCGCGACAGCAGCGCCCCGGCTCTCGCCGCTGCCCGACGTAACCTCCCTTTTCTCGCCACAAACACAGGTGCAGGACTGCCTCTCCCGGCCGCCAGCCTTTGATTCCCCTTTTTCCACCCATCAAGACCCGAGGCAGATGCCCCTCGCTCTGTCGTCCCGGCTTCTACTATGGTGGAGTTTCCATCTCTCAGCCCTTACTGGCCTCTCATCCGCTTTCTGGTGCCTCTGGCGATCACCAACGTTGCCATCGACCTCGGGGAACAGGTAACGTAACTACGACTGTAGCTGTGCCCTTTTTGGCTAGCAGCGGCTAACTGTTTGTTTTATTCCGGAGCGGTGACAGTTATGTTTTCAGTGTGTCAGCCGCTGTTTTTTTTTTTTTTTTAGCTCCAGGAAACACCGACACCGTTTGTAAAAAGAAAAAATATCGTCAGTTAACGGTCGCTGGCTCGCGCTTGACGCTCGCGCTAGCTTAGCCGGCTGCCTGAAAGGCGCCGCGAAGAAGAAGAAGAAGACCTCCATTAGGGTTTTATATACATTATTTCGGAGAGGAAGGAGAGAGGGGGGGAGGCAGAAAGGGAGGCCCCTTGTTTACACTGAAAATATGTCACTTCAGTCACCAGCTACTGCGGATTAACGAGCGGCACCACTCACTTCATTTACTGTGACATCTGATTATTCGGTAAATCAGAGGCCCGTTTTATTGGATCACAGCGAATCATGTGTACAAATGAAACGCACCCGGTGTTTGATTTCATATTTCATTGTCACAGTTTCCTGTTTGGACATTTCTTGTCCTTTCTCAGCCATACAACCATTCTGGCTTCCCCCAAGAGAGAGATAGACCTTGAGCAGAAAAAAAACACACACACACACACATTGTGGCTGGGAGATGTTGGGATTAAGCTTATGTAATGTCTCTGTTAGCTGGTATTAATAGCACACGCAGTCCTGCAAAAGGAAAAGGGCAGCTGTAGAGTTTGTGATAACGTCCAGACATTATGAAAGCAACAGTCAAAGTTCTCATTTTTTTATTGTGTCTGTAAAACACCAATGCATGTATTCCTTTTGTATCGACGCGGGGGTTTGTGGTGAAGCACCATCTGGTCAGAGATAAAGATAAGTCATTGTCATGTGAGCCGGTCACGCTGCCATACTGAATATCTCTTCCCCCCCCCTCCTCCTCTCTCACTCTTTCCACGCCACTTCCCATAACGTCTTCTCCAGGCCCTCAACAGGGGTATAGCCACAGTCAAAGAGGATGCCATCGAAATGCTGGCCAGCTACGGGCTGGCGTACTCCCTGATGAAGTTCTTCACCGGACCCATGAGCGACTTCAAGAACGTAGGTTTGGTGTTCGTGAACAGCAGGCGGGACCGGAGGAAGGCCGTGTACTGCATGGCGACGGCCGGGGTCATCGCGTTCGTCCTTCACATCTTGATAGGTGAGTGTTTTAAGGGTTGTCAAGCTTTTTTTGGTGTTTGGTCTCCCGTAGCCTCTTCTCACCAGTGGGTTCCTCTGTTTCCTCTTTAGCTTACACAGACTTAGGATACTACATCATTAATAAGCTCCACCATGTGGATGACTCTGTGGGCCGCAAGACACGAAAGGCTTTCTTATACCTGGCTGCATTCCCTTTGTTGGATGCAATGGTGAGTGTACAGTATAGCCTGATCATTCTGCATTAGTACTCTTGACATTTTATCATGAAGTCATCGATTTTAAACGCACCTGACCTAGAAATAGCTGCTTTTTTAATCCTCTGTCCATGCTGCTGCCAATTGATAGTGTATTCCCTGCGTTAAGAGTCCAAAATAGAGCTTTTGTTTTCCGTTTAAAAGCTCAGTGTCTTGGGATAACACTTCCATTGTTCTGCTTTTGAAGGCGTGGATTCATGCAGGGATACTTCTCAAGCACAAGTACAGCGTCATAGTCGGCTCGGCCTCAATCTCTGATGTTGTGGCCCAGGTAATGACATCCATTCTTTTCAAGTCAATGCAGAAGGCTTCATTGTTTTTTGTCGTTATGTGTGATTTCTGGCTCTTAATCGTCGCTGGTGTTTCCTGCAGATTGTGTTCGTGGCCATTCTCCTCCACAGTAATCTAGAATGTGTGGAGCCTTTACTCATCCCGATCCTTTCCCTGTATATGGGTGCCTTCGTCCGTTTCAGCATCGTGGGCCTGGGTTACTACTGTAACATTCACGACAACATCCCAGACTCCAGTGGACTGGATGTCGGCGTAAGTGATTTTTTTTTTTTTTGTAATGATAAAACGAGGATACGAGCGTGACTTCTCTAAAACGATGACTGGATTCATCGGATGTGTCTCGGATCCCCCGCAGGGCGATGCCACCATCAAAAAGATGCTGAGCTTCTGGTGGCCCCTGGCCCTCATCCTGGCCACTCAGCGCATCAGCCGACCCATCGTCAACCTCTTTGTGTCTCGCGACCTCAAGGGGACCACCGATGCCACAGAGGTGCGTGGATCAGGAGTTTAATTCATCAAACATATCTGACCTGTTCTACAAAGCAGTGTATTTATAGACTGGTGTTTGAGGGACATGACAGCGTTGTGAAGCCACCGGACCAATTTTTGCCTCAAGTTAGTGCAGATGAAAAGCCAGATGCTAACAAGCTCCCTCTGGAGCGTTCTGGTCAAACAGAGACCCCAACTACTAGAGACAATACAAAGCTGTTTACCAGAATGAACTGGAAGTCATCCACAACACTGGGTGCCAGTGGTTTGGGTGATTCACCACGTCCATGTGGAACTCAGGCCATGATTACACTGAGTGAAAACATTTCTACTGTTCCTGACACTGCCCGACGTTGTTTGGGACACAATAACAAGCTGGAGGCCGTTATACCGCCATCCACTTGTGAAAAACCGCACGCCGCTGGGAAAGCGAGAGACACGTGTGTCGTGTCCTTTTTCCGGCTATTGTTAGACAGCCGTCATTAATTTAGCCGCGCGCGGCGCATGTGGTGTTGTTATCATTAAAGTGGCGGAGTGCCGATGACTTATAGCTGCCGTGTCTTTGTCATTCCAGGCTGTGGCTGTGCTCACGGCCACATACCCCGTGGGTCACATGCCCTACGGTTGGCTAACTGAACTGAGAGCAGTGTACCCGGCCTTTGACAAGGTAACCCAGACTCCTACTACTACACTACTACTGTTTGCTGCAGCAGTGACAGTATTAATCGCATGCTAATGTTGCTCTCTCGTCAACAGAACAATCCCAGCAACAAGCTGAACGCGGGCACCCCCGTCACCAAGTCGCATATTAAAAAGTTTACATCCTGCTGTCTGGCACTGTCGCTCACGGTAAGATGAATGTGTTTACTCTCTGAGTTTGGCATGGGTTAGCTCAGAAAAACAAGTTTGATTTATGGTCCGTGTGGAACCAATTCTGCACGTCTGTGTGTTTTTTTTTTTTAAAGGAAAAATGTATGTGGTTTGGAAGTGAAACTCATGATCAAATGACAGGAAACTAATCAGCAGAATTTAGATAATCGATTCATTGTTTCAGTCAAATATTCAAGAAATGTGGAGGATTTGCAGCTTTGTTATATGGTTATACATTATATAGAGAACTGATCTTTGAAATTTAGTTTATTCTGACATTTTATGTTAACTGAAATAATCCAGTCACTTCAGGCTTTACTGTAATGTAGACACGGTGTTATTGAAACACTTAGACTCACAGTTGATGCAACTAGCATGAGGTTCCAGGATGTTTTCATAATAGGCACAGTGTAAATGTTTACAGTCTGAAGTGTCCTTCATTGACACCTCTCCTACACGCATCTCCTAAGCATTTCTACTTTAAAACATGTAATAAAAATACCTCATTATACCACATACGCCGTATATTTGACAGCAAATGTATTATGTGGTTTTTAAAACTATTTCTGTACATGCCTATAAAAAGACACATCGCCAGCAAGCAGCACATTTTCCCCAAAACACAACACCTCCGCGGTGTTTACCCTTCTCTAATGCCGCTGCACCACAGATGAAAAGATACCGAGTCTAGGTCAGGGTTCAGCTTTAATTCTGACATAACTAGTCCACTGTTTTGCAGAAACATGTTTTGACACAGTTTTTTTTTTTGCAAAAGGCAATGCTGTCAAAGCTTCTCCCACTAAATAATCTCTGAACTTGGCTGCTTCCTCGGCAACCTTTAGGAAGCACACGTTCAGGTTTGTTGTGCTGCTACAGCTGTGCATTAATGTTTAAAAAGGGATGGCGGCTTACTTGCAGGCAGAGTGATTGCACTTTTCCTTTGCCCTCATTTTGTGGTTTCAGGTTTCAGAGAGAGAGGGAGACACTAGGGTGGAATTTGTGAAGAGGCTAAGGGGCTTTTGTTTCCCCTCAACGCTAACACCCAAGCTTTAAGAGCTTAATAAAATAGGCATTCACGTAAAAGCAATCGGTTAACGCGTTCCAAAACCGCCTCGCAGGTGGACTCTATCTGCTGGGCAACGAGTGCTGCAGTCACACTGGACACTGCTGCTCAGTCGTTCTTTGTTTTTCAGCCTCATGTTTGGATGATTTTGCCACCAGATCAGCAAGAAGATTGCACGGGCTCTCCGATGATTCAAGCAAAGTGAACTTCTGCTAGGAAAAAAGGAGCTGTTGCCACAGATAGTTTTCGCAACAGCCCGAATAAGAAAATCAGGAAGTTGGTGGGCAAGGTTGGGTCTTTTAGGAGGAGGAGGAGGAGGAGGAGGAGGAGGAGAGATGCACACCAGATGTGGAGTCCCAGAGCTGTAAACATGTATATGAGGGTGTGTGTGCTCGACACAGCACGACAGGCGGATAGGTATGTTAAAAACATGAGCTCTCATGTCGGGGCTTGTTCTGATTACACATGCAGGAAAGACAACATAATAGGGAAAAAACAGCAGAGGAGGCAGACAAATACATTTGAAAAGGGAACTGAGTAACATCCTGTAACGAGTCATTTCATGTTATGAAAATAGACGCTGCAGTCTGGATGTGTCACCTTGTTCAGAGGGTCCACAGCCGAGTTAGGGGAGACGGATGCTTCCCTTCAGCCAAACAAATTAGCTATGTGCCATGGGCTGTACTGAATGAAATCATCAGTTGCAAGTCATCTGTTTGTATAATATGGTTCAGAGGCTCACAAACCACTTAACCACATTAGAAAGGCTTTTGCGCAATTCATTTCCTATTACGTCTGATAAGACGGGGAGGATGCAGAAAGGCTTAATGAATTCATCGATTTTTGTTTCAGCGTAGTCGTACTTCAACTTGTGCAAAGCACCAATGAGGTAATTTAGTCTTGGAGCGATTGAGTTGAAGGTGGTGTTCTTTCATCCGTTTTGAGGTCTTATCGAGGCCGGCTGAGGTCCGTGCTGAGACAAGTCGGGTCGTCTGGAGGGGAAGGACTAAAGGAACTGGGTTTCATCAGTGTATATTGAGGAAAGACCTGATGCTTGGAGTCCTTTCCTCGCCACTTTGACTGATCCCGATCAGCTCCTCGCTCAGATGCATGAATGAACAGCATGATTGCTGGAAAGCTCAGTATTTTTTCCGTATCCAGGTTTCAGAGGCCTCGTCTGTGTCTGGCTAGCAGAAACTAGATGAAATCAGCGGACTGGCCACTGAACGAGGACTGGAGATTATTTTTGAATGACGGGAATATTCTGGGAAAACACCTTTTATGGATCTTTAGGCTCCCCCGGTGCTTGTGCTTGTGGAGAACACTATTTATGCAGTTTTAAACAAATAGCTGTTCTATTCACGTTCAGAACAGACAGGTTTACACCTTCTGTTTAACACCCTCTGACGTGCTTATAACACAGTTAACGGCTCTAAGATGCTTCGGTGATGTTGCACGTGCCTCGGCAACTGCTTCCAGAAACAATAACATTGTCCGTCACGTGTTTGCTCGCTCGCTCGTTTTGTGCCGAGCTTCCAAAAGACCCCACATTCAATCCGAAAAGCCCCTTGAGTTAATGAACTAATGAAATCTAATGAGGCGTGCCGGGCGACTCTATTGTGGTGCGAGCGAGCGCACAAATTAATTTGCTTTTGTCCTTTCTGTGTCCAGCTTTGCTTTGTGGTGTTCTGGACCCCACACATATCGGAGAAGATCCTGGTCGATATCATCGGAGTGGAGTACGCTTTCGCTAATCTGTGTGTGGTCCCGCTTCGAATCTTCTCCTTTTTCCCCCTGCCAGGTAAGACACTCGGATTAGATGTTTTTCAGCATCGGTTTGCAGCTGCGCTTCCCTTCCTGCTGTGGGTTTTTTTTTTAAGCCGGGGCGTAGCTCGGACCAGTGGGGTGATGTTTCCACTTTGTGTGTGTGTTTCCAGTGACTGTTCGGGCTCATTTGACTGGATGGCTCATGACCCTGAAAAAGACCTTTGTGCTGGCCCCCAGCTCCGTCCTCCGCATCATTGTCCTCATCACCAGTCTAGTTGTGCTGCCTTATATGGGGTAAGTCAACACTTCAGAGAACAGTGTCGGGGTCACAAAGGTTAGCACGGTGACTCAGGCTCACCCTGTTAATTCATACAGCATCAGTGTTTTTCTGCTAAAATGTTTCAGATCCTTCTTGCTTTTTATTCCTGGAAACATCAAACAGGAGGATGGTTCTCTTCCACACCTCCAAAAATAATCCTTTTTTTTTTTTTTTGTAATGCTTTGTGTTCCAGGGTTCACGGGGCCACACTCGGGGTCGGATCCCTCCTGGCTGGCTTCATAGGAGAGTCGACAATGGTTGCCATAGCAGCGTGCTATGTTTACCGACAACAGGTGAGAACACTTGGGTTCGGCCTCGTTGGAAACAGGAGATTACACACCTCATTCTGTGCTTTCATCTATAACCAGGCACATCCCTCACTCATTATGATCATCCTGTTTGGTACAAGCAAGCATGTCATTGAAACTAATCCAGTCCCACCCACGAATCCCTGCTGAGAATCGTGGGTCGGAATAGCCAGAAAAGCACGCTGGCTTGCATATTGAGAAATGCGACGGGAGACCGTCGGACATCTTGGTATTTTTGCATTTGATATCCTATGTATTAGGGCATATGAAATCTTTTTCTTTTCCAATTCCTATACTAAATAGTATGGGTATGAATGCACAGCACATATTCACAGTTAACGTGGGTGTGGATGCAAAAATGTGTTTACGCTCGATAAGTCTCACCGATTTTTCAGGAAACTTTGTCTCGATGTATTTCAGAATGAATCAGGACATTGTTTTTTCTCATGGCTCCTTATTATCTAATCAGCATCTTATCTAGTATATTAGAAGAATGCGCGTCTTACTGGCTGCATCCTATTAAAGAATCCGTTATTCGCTTTTATTTATTTGAGATTGTCATTTAACTTGCAAGTTAAATGCATTTTTCCAGTAATTAATCACATCTCTTAACTTATTTACATTTGCTGTATCTCTATAATTCGAAGGGAGACTTGCACATGATGCTGAACAATATACTCCATTTACAGTCTGAAAAGTCCCATGTGACCACTGGGATTTTTTTCTTTTAACCTTTCCGTCTTCAGAAAGAGCCTTCTGTAATCACAGCCAAGTCTTAATAATCTTATCTGTGTCTCCAGTTTGTAATTAGTTAGCGCCGACAACCAGAGGCATATGAGGTTATTGGGTTGAGGAGGGTCCACACGCTCCCGATTACGTCCACGTCACTGCCTTCAGGACGGGGTTACTCCTCCAGTTATGCTACGTTCTTCCACGTGTGTTCCATTAGTTTGGCAGTTCTTTGCTCAGTGACTTGAAGGATTTTGTGGTTTTCATTCCTGCAGAAAAAAAGCGAGATGTCCAGTGAGCTGGTGGTGGAGGGCGAGGACTCCGCCCCGATGAGCGAGGTGTGCTCCCGGACTCAGATGGACGCCATCGAGGAGCTCCAGGAGGAGGAGGAGGAACAGGAGTGAACTCTGACTGCAGGGAAAGAAAAGCCGGTCTCCATGTGGAACTTTAGTAAAGAAGAGACTGCCGAGTGTTTCAGTGCTGGAGAGGAGAGAGGACCCGGGTATGGTTTGGTTTCAGAGGTTCTCCCCCGACAGACGAACTTTGAAAGAAAAAAAAAAAGGACGAGCACTTGTTCCCGTCGACCTACACACCATTAAAGCACACATTGTAAAGAAAGCCATGCACCTCCAAGTTCATCCATCAACGTTAATACCGTGATGTCTTCCGACCTTTTCCCCCCTCGTTTCTCATAGTTTTGCATCATCACATCAGCAGGTGTATTAACCACTTTCATGTGTTTACTGGTAAACAAGGGAAAACAACGCAGGAGAACCTTTCCTCCTCAGAAAGAACGAATCGTCTGTCGAGTGGTAGTGGAGTTGCCAAAATACAGAGTTAATAATTTTATGTCATTTTATCAAGATTAAGCGGCAAGGCCTTGCTTCGATTCAATTATAGACATGTTGTGGGACTTGTTGGGTTGTGCAATTGTATTTTACATACAACGGTGTACAGATTATTGTTGTTTTATATAGGTAATGCAATGTGTATATTTAATTGCTCAGAGGGGTCGGGAATCCCTCCTTATATCATTGCGTGTGTTTCAGAATACAATTATGATTGTTCACTTTCCATGCAGTCTGGGAGTCCATCTACTTCTGTTTTGCCAAGCATTTTCCTGGTAGTATTCAGGCTGTCATATGTACTGTATATACTGTATAGGCATTCTTATTTGGCAAATAAATTGCTTTATTATTAACCCTAGTGTGCGTTATTGACATTAGCTTCAGATCCTTGCTATTTCCAATATTTCCCCTTTTAAATAATGTGTTGAAAAGTACCCTCCTTTTGGTGCAACTTTAGATGAACGTGACAAGAAAATAAATAAAAATAAAATGTAAATGACCATAAAACGGGTGGGTTATGTACTACATTTCTTTTACTTGCCAAAAAGTCATTGACAGACAAAACCAATGTACCATAGGTTATCCTACTGAAGCCCAAACAGGCTTAACTCCATGTTAGAAAATCTAATAACAGAATCAGAAAAGGATTTAGCGGGTAGTGCTGCTTAAAGATAAAATAAAATGTCCAAACCAATCAGATTTAGAGCATAGGAAAATCCATTGTATTCAACCATGTTCTACAGATGGGAGTTTACGAGACCCCAAACAGTCGTAGTGCGTCATTTTCTGCGGTGCACTTCATTTCAAATTCATGTTTAAAGTCCTCATAAAATTAGGAAAAGCTATAACAAGTTGATAAAAATCATGAGGGAGAAAAAAAAAAATACAAAAATTGTACTTTCATTTAATCTAAATGCCATCAAAACATCTGACACAAAGAACATTCCTGCAGTTGGCATAATCAACGTTTTACCGTTAACGGATCACCTTCTGGAATCAGGGCAAGAAAACGGCCTCATATTATAACCGACATTCATTCTTATTGTGCATTATTTCTAAGGCAACATGGAGGACCAAGCGAGCGTTTACTACTGAATCCAGTGGCTGGTGGTTGGAACTGTTGCCAGTATTTGCAGCAACATCGGCACATTTTTGCCCTCAGAACAGCTTGGTTAAAAAGGCAACATGTTACACATTTAGTTCACACACACACACACACACACGGAGTTGCAAACACACACACACACACACACACCATCACAAATCACACCTCCGACAATTAATCCTCCAAGTCCTCCGATTGGGTACAAACTGTTTAACCTGAAATCCTCAATCCTTCATCGACTTCTTCACTCGAAAAAAATAAATAAATACACAAATCAAAGTGCCCAAATTCCAGTGTAAACACTAACAATCTAATGGTTTCGGCGCCGTTGGCAGCTCCGTTTGTATCTCGACCAGGATTTTAAAAGAGAAAAATCAAAATTTTGCCCACCTGAAAGTCAAAATGACACCCTGCACACTAATTTGGACATAACTTGGGTGCTACTGCAATATCAGATGCACATATATGTACACATACTCATGTAGAAAAGTCTGTATACAGTACAGTGTGTACAAAAGTGTGTAAACCACATCTTGTACAGGGTCTCACATCAGCATTTTTTTTTTTTTTTTTTTTAAAAGGTATAGAGCCACATTTTGGGAAATGGCTTATTTGCCTTCTTGTCGCAGGTTAGAAGCTCCATATCACTCAAATATCTGTATGCTAAATGTGACGCTACAGTAAGCAGCCGGTTAGCTTAGCACAAAGACAGCTAACAAGCTCCTCGCTGTACTCGGACAGACACGAGTGGTATCGATCTTCTCGTCCAACACGCAGCGAGAAAGCAAATGCCCCAAGATGTCGCACTACTTCTTGAATTGGCGTGAATGTATTCACCTTGATTGACCTGAGGAGTGTTTTCGTTTGTATGGCAGGACATCTTCTCTGCAGTGGAAAAATCAGCTGGAGTTGAGCCGCTTGTGTGTTTCTCCCGCAGCTTCTACAACGGGCACGTTGTAGTGGCGGTCGTCCTCCGTGACGAGGCACACGGACGGCCAGTCGTCCTTGTGGTCGTCGGGGTAGTAGGTGACGAACTCCTCCGTGTCGGCCTTGTACAGTCTGTAAACTTGAATGGTGCACTGCAAGGCGTAGCCCAGCAGGAACATCTCCACCTAAACGCCAATTTAAAACGCACATTTATTCCGCTGCTCAAGCACATGACATCTACGGTTGGTGTTTCTCTGCCTGCCAAAGCTTTAAATCAGTGGCGTGAAAATAACAATGAAATCACTCAGCTGCTTTGCCGTCCTGAAGCCGCCTCGCCCTCGGGGCGACAGCTCTAAAAAACACCACAAGTGTCAGCGTGTTTGACTGAAGGTTTTATTATGATGACAACGCTACACGCCCAAATCTCGTGACATCTAACAGTGGATGTTTTTGTCTGTTAAGTGTGTCATGCATGATGACGGTTTCAGCAGAAATCTAGTGTTGTTCACCATCAAACTGTCCATGTGCATGCTCCCCTCCTGCTAGGAAACTACTGAATGTAGGCCACTAAACCGGATCATTAAATGCCTGTTCAGGCGAGTCAACAAATAAAGGGGAGCTCTGGGTTTTCTCCTACCTGCTCCAGCCCGGCGCTGAGCCCAACGTGGCTGAGGTGGTTGGAGAGGAAGGAGCGCGGGCAGCTGGATGAGTCCCGGGCAAACAGCAGCCAGCAGAAGAGCGGGACGTCTCTGCCGCCCTGCATGCAGCCGTGCAGCTCCACCGCTCGGCCCAGCATCAGCAGCTTGAGGGCCTCCAGGAGCCCCAGCTCCTCTTCACCTCCCTGGAACACTCGCTCGCACAGCTGCTGGCGCTCCACGGCAGAGGAGCAGTCCACTGCCGCCTGCCACTGGAAGCAAATCAATGAAAATCAATCCACTAACTTTATACATAGCTTCTTGTTGCCGTTTTCTGTTTGTGTCGACTTTTAAACTTATTTTCAGTCCAAACCGGTCCTGGGCTGCTGTTCCGTAAAAGCACTGGTGCATACTTGAATTTTTGTGGACTCGACACAGACCAGAATAACACAACAAAGTCTATTCTGAGTGCAAATGTATGGAATCTGTAATTCCAGGGGCAAAACAAGCAGTAACCGCTCATGGAGCAAAATGGGTCAGACTTTAAAAACAAACAACAACATGTGCAGGCGAACATCAGAATTCCTCACAAGCTACCAGCGGCCGACTATAAATTCTGCTCGGGGGCCTCATACGGTTACAGTAAAGAGGCACTGTGGTTTTTACGAGCTGAAACGGCTTCTTTGAGGCAGAGATTGCATGGATCCCTCTGATTCCTTCAGGGCATTAGTTGGCTGTATGTTTAGGACGCAGACAGAGCAGTGCAGTGTTTTAACATATGGGAGCAATCACGTCTAAAAAGCTCTGTGGATAATACTCCGTGTCCCTGGATGACATCAAAAATAGTACTGTGGTTTACTCGCTCTATATCTTTAAAATACTTTCTCACTGTATGCATGTTTTCAGAGCAGACTTGCAGCCGGTACCTTATCCCGGAGAAGCTCCATGTAGCCTTTTAGCTGCAGGGTGACGTCTCTGCTTCCATCTCCCTGCAAGCATTCCCCCGGGAACGTCCACTGGCTTATCAGGCCGTCCTGAGCCTCGAGGTGCTTCAGCAGCTGTGATTCAAATGATCAGATTAGAGGCTGAGCACTGATTTTATTAAAGAAAAGACATTAGAAAAAGTTTGTTTTAATGCTTGACATGCCTAGCAACGGTAACTAAGGGACATGAGGCTTAGCCATCGGTCCACTGACACCATCTTAAGCGAGTATTTGGCACTCACCATATTATTGTCCTCCTCCTGCAGCCAGGCCGGAAGCTGGGTGCTGTGGGCGAGCACCTGGAACAATGTGGCTCTGAGAGCACAGTAGTTGTCCCCTCTCACTCTCCTCACGCTGCCAAACCTCTGGGACATCTCTTTATAACCCTGCAGCAGCACATCAGGACACCACAGGAAATCTCTCAGCCATTTATGGGAATAATAATAAAAAAAAAAACTCATTTGAAAAGCTTCTTCACAAGAACACTGACCTTTCTAATGAGAGCACTTTTGGCAGTATTTCCTTTCCACTCTCTCTCGCTGTAAAAGACGACATCCACCGCCGGTGCCAAACTGCATCTGTCCTCCACCTTCACAGCTGAGGAGAGCGACAGGAAGCCATGGGTAAAACAAACAAAAAACAGGACAATGATGTCTTTACAGATGTGTGATTTGGGTGAACTCACGTGTCGTTTCTGGTTGATTTCTTTGTAATGCTGACAGCTCATCAGCCCCTCTGTAAAGGTCTTCTTCACTGGAAAGAAAACAAACACTTAAAGGGACTTTAAGTCCTGGCAATGCTTATTAACTTGAAAAATACCAATAAAGATCTGAATTGATTGTGTAAACAAAGCCGGATATGTCGTACTCTGTTGTCCCAAACTATTAAAAACACATTAAAGATCCACACCGTTGGGTGACGCGTCCTTCATCGACACAGGCACCGTAGTTTATTTTGAGTTAATCCCACACACGCCAGCCTGCTGCTACAAATACTCACTCGAGCACCAAATTGGTATTAATCCGCTGCTGAATGGAATGCACCGTTTATTTACTCTGTTAAGCAACATTGGCCAAAAATCACAATGCCCTGCTATTTTAAGAACTACGAGAAATGTGTGTGAGCATTCCACACACACTTCGTTAGTCAGAGACTTTTTTTTCCAAGGCAAGACCAGGTAGTGAGTGAGTCCAGCAGCACAAGAGACTACAATTCCCCCTGCTTAGCCACACATGTTCACATGATTGATGGTTATTGCAGGAAATAGGCTCTGTGGCATTTTTTTGAAGCACGGATGCCAGACGTAAAAAGCTGACATAAGCTATAAACGAATGGCATCATGGTCACATGAGTTTACACAACCAGGCTGTAAAAGACAATGACTCACATTTAGCCACTTATTAGCAACTGCTTTTCTTAAGACCCTAAAAGCTTCAAAATCACAAGAGGTATGCGGGGACCTTTTATATTGTCAAACATTGAAATCTCTTAAGCTTGCGTTAACCACATAAAAGGCATCCAACCAAAGATTAATTCAAAACATCCATTGAATTTGAGACGAGGAGACCGGAAGTGCAAATATGCCGACTCATTTCCGACTTTTAGGAGTCATTCCTGCAGCTTCCTGTGTTCCTGTGCCCCACTTTAAGGTCCAGCACTATTACACAATATGTAACAGAGAAAATTATGTAAAGTTCACTCTTTAAAGCAACTTAAAAAACAACAAACCTGTTCCCCAGGTCATCTTCATCAGAGTCTTCCTCCTCTGTGACGGGTATCTCATCAGCCTTCACATCGTTGGGCATGCTCCCCGCCAGCTGCTCCTCTTTTCCGGTTACCTCCTGAACCTCAGCATCTTTCCCAGCCTCACCCTCTGAGTGGGCGCTCTCCTCCTCCTCCTCCTCCTCCTCCTCCTCAATCTCATCCTCCACTTTGGGATCACCTTCCTCTTTGTCCTGCTCTTTTGGCATCATTCCCTCCCCAATATCCTGTCTGATGTTCTCCAAGGAAGTGACTTCCTTTGGGCTTGGAGTTTGACACTCAGCATCTGGCTGCGTGTCCTGACCGGACTTTGAGCTGGAGAGAGAAAACACATCTTTGGTACATTTCCTGCTTAATTAAAATGTACCCTTTACATCTGAAACTCATTATTATAAAAAGTATTTTCCTAAATGTGTATCGTATAGAGATATTGTGGGGAAAAAAATAAGGATGTATGATGAGGGAAGTAGTAACTAATACAGCAAACTGTGGTGTTCATGTGCCCCCTAGTGGTCATAGGGCGGCTCTCAAAAACAAGCACACAGTTGTTGCAATCACGAGTCTTGTTTTGCTGTCATAAACTCTGAACCCACTGACCTCTCGCTGGCGTCTGCCCGAGCTGTGGCGTCTGGCTCCCTGACACAGTTGGCGGAGGCTCCTTCCTCCCCACTGTGGCTGAGTTTCGTGGGCTCCGGTAGAGGAGGAGACTCACAGGCATCATGGCTTTTTTGGACTTCAGAACTGCCACTCTCTGAATCCTCTGTCACAGCACTAGACACAGAATGATAGGAGAAAAGATCAATACTTAATCATTAACGCTGCTGTGTTGATATATGTTCAAGGAACTAATTATAGTGGAATTTCCCCCCATGTGTATTTAACAAATTTGACAAATTAAAGGTACTTTTTATCACGTTGCTTGTTGATTTTGCAACACTGCTCTGGATGGCAGCGACCATAGATGTGAAAAAAGGGAGGCTTTGCTACAGCAAACAACTGCAAAGTCATCTGCGTATGTTATACACCAATCTTATGTTTTCCACGCAGACATAAAAAGAATGGACGGCGTGGTAAATAATAGCCTGAGGACCTTCCATTCCATGGATAATATTCCAATTCCACGTTATCATTTCAGGTCATAAAACATCACATGATAGGTTGACAACAAAAGAGTTGTTTATTTCCTTCTCAGACTCTTCAAAGTGTAAAATTACAAAGTAATTCACCAGAAAAAGAAATATTCCTGCTTACTTTTTGTGTAGTTGGAATGTTTTTCTTACTTTGATATCCGACTACAAAGCAAAGAATCTACTTCACACAAGTTTTTCTGGAGATCCAAACAGTGTTTCTGTGTAATTTGGTGCCATTTAGATACATTCAGGGCTGACATGAAGCTTTTTTCAGCCACCTTTCACCTCCCATAGTCAAACTTACTGATATGAAGTGGAAAATATATTAAAAAAAATGATTAAAAAAAAGTGGAGGTCAATGTAGTATGACTAGGTTTCCCTCTGAAGTAGTAAACACAGCAAGTAGTACACGTAGTATAGTGGAGCATATTTTATAAGTGCTTTTGGGGCCATTTCTGGATATAATGAGGTAGAATAATAACATATTTTACATTTAAACATAATACATCTATAGCCGTCTGTTTGCTTACGTAAAGTTTAAATATTGTTAATTTATTTAGACATTAAATACATTTAAAAATACGATGATAAAAATATATGTATTGCTCATGAATGGCACGTAACCCGATTCCACCTCATGACACGTTTGCTTTTTTTTTTACCAACATCTAAAATAGCAGGAACAGAAACTTCACAGTTCGTCTCGCCAAGTGACTCACCAGCTCGGAGACTCTTTGTCGCTCTCCTGACCGACCGTGGAGATCAACGACGTCTGACGAGCCGCAGCGGTGATTTGAGGGTTTGGCACATGTAACACTTCATTGTTTGGAGAAAACTCCCCTGACATTTCGGCTTCAGCATTTTTGGAGCCCGCTACTTCATTTTCACGAGTCGTGTCCAGTGGAACGTGCTCACTTGTTGCGTTTGTCCCAGTGTGGCTTTCAGGGCAAACCACCTCTGCCGTCAGCGAGCTGCAATCAGGGATTTTGTCCTGTGCCGAGGCTGGATTCTCTTCTTCTGTTGTCGCTGTAAAAACAGCCCAATCTGCCGTGGCATGTTGTTTCTGCAGAGAGTTGAAAGTGCATTGCAGGTGTTCCGCTTGTACAGTGTCTGCAGGACGGTCCCTCATATCTTCATCTTGTAATGTGGTGGAGTTTTCTTTGCGTTCAGACTCTTTGCTGCGAGGAGGCGTTGCTATGCGTATGACCTCCTTCTGCAAGGGTCCATTCTCCTGAGTGCTATTGGCCTCGGGACTCTGCTTCCCCTGCAAGGCCGCCTCCACCTTTATATCGACTTCATCAGGTATTTTCCTGAATGATAGAACACAGAGGACGAGCAATGTCACATCATTCGGTATACGAGATATGAATGATGCAAAGTTTTTTCATAAACAGGAAGCCAAATTAGATAACATTCTGCAAAAAAAACCCTCTGGAAAACCCCAAATCTTATTCTCGGGACTCTTTATGTTGCTCTGTGTCACATAACACTTGCAAACCTTTTGGGGGAAATCCTAAATGTCACTATTTACATGTTATCAGCGGCAGATCACATCTTTAAAATAAAATGTTCGAAAAGACCAGGATTTTAAAGACAGACATCTCTTCTCCCGACAACTTAAGAGTTTGATTGACAGATGGTCCTAAAATGTGCCAAATCTTTTTTTGAGATTGCTCATCCCCCCCCCAAACGGTTTCCGATGACGGCTTCTCAGATGGTTCTGTGTAACAAACCATCTGCTGGGTATTGGTGACTGGCTTTTTTAAACAAAATGTAATTTGGTCTTTTAGCAGCTGTGGTTTTGGAACAGTCACCGTCTGCTTCCTGGATTCTTTTGGTAGACATTTTCATAAAGTTAATTAGGCGTGACGATGCCAGCACATACAGTGTGTGTGTGTGTATTTTGGATCAACTGTTTCTACTCACTGCTGTGTGTTTCTGTATTTGTTTGCTGCCGTCTTTGAGCAAAACTCCTCCATAAGGTTTACTCTACATGAGAAAATATCTTTGAAGATGCTGAATTACAGGTATAAAATAACTTTTTACCCCATAAAGAAACATATGTCACCATGTAGTGTCACGTAGTGCTGAGGTTAAAGGTGCTGGGGGTCTCCAAAAAGCATGAACGCAACAATTAACTCACCTGATGTCATCATTTTCTTCAGGAAAGGTGCACTCCACGACGCTGTCAACTGGGGGCACCGTGACCTTGGAGTCATCTTTCAACAAGCCGCTCCGTTCCTCCGCACTTCCACAGGGACTCTCAGCGTGACAGCAGCTGTTCCCCATCTGCCCGCTCCCTCTGCTCGGGAGGTCAGACCGGCTGTGGTCTGAAGCCTCTCAGGGGTCCATGTTGATGAGGGTCACTGCTGCTGCTGAAAGCCAGAAAGAAACCACGTTAACAAAAAGTACACTGTTCAACATCTCTGAATTAATGAGTGAAAATACTCCTTTAACCGGTGTTACAGTAAATTATGTGACACATTCTGTAACCTGTCAGGAATCCTAGCCAAGTTATTTTAAAATCACATTATGTTCTCCCTCTGCATCTAAATATTAATATAATAACTCCAATCAAAATGTCTGATCCTACCTAAACACTAAGAGGGCACAATCAGTGTCAACACCTAACCTTATCGAAATATTAAAACACACATTTCAGAGTAGCAGTACAGCTAAAAAAACACCTGCTACTACGTTTTTACTGCGTAATTTAATGTAAAATTAGCTTAAAGTCATAGCAACTCCCTGTTAATGTAAATACGATACAAGGAAGTAACGACAATGACAGCACACTCAACCGTCACTCCCCATGTTTAATTATGACGGAAACAACAACAACAACAACAACAACAAAAAAACGTACCTCGGTTGAGTTTATTCGGAAACAAACTCCGCGAGCTCGCAGCCACGTAGCTCCGGCTCCGTTTTCACTTTCGCTTAGCTGGGAAACAAGCTTAAGTTAGCTAGCCAGCTAGCTGGGGGCAAACTTAAAATATCAACACGCTGCTACTAAAATACCGACCGCCGATCGTGAGAGTCGCTGCTGCCACGCGGGCAACCTTCTAGAAACGCCGACTCGGTGTCGTGTAACGCGCTACTTTACACAAATGACGCGTGTTTACTGTATTGTATGCTGAACATCTGTTGGTACGGACCCCTAGCATAGCCAGAGCAGCGGGTCACGGCTCGGTCCGAGCGCATGACGTCATACTCATGTGCGCGAAGGGTTGTGCTGCGTTCAGGTGCTCCCCGGAAATTCGCGTGTCGAACGCAAACTCAGAAGCGCCGTTTTCAGCTTGGCTAATGTGATTATTTGATGATTTCTCCCATTTTTTTATGAGTTTCACATTGAATGTGGCATCCTTGGTTCTGGGAATTTCACCATTTCCTGACACATCACATGCAAAACAACTAAACATTAATTTAAAAAAAGTCAATTAAAGATGAATTGATAATTGGTAGTCAGTTGCAGGCCTACAAAATCAAAATATCAAAAAGACAATGACGTTCTCTGTCCTGTAAGGTGGTTGATACGTCATACTTATTTTATATTTGGTATAAAAATATGTACCAAAATGGCACAAGTGTATCTTTGTTTTCATTGTTATTGGATCATTTAATTGTGGCGGTATTGATTCCGCAGTTCAGCTGATTGGGGAAAAGCATGAGAAAATAATAATAAAATAATAAAATAACCTAATAAGCTAAGAAAGAACAACAAAAAAAAACAACAACAACGTCGCATCATTGCTCACCGCCTGTTGCTCGAAGAAAACATTTCTCTCGGCCAGTAAATCCTCGATGATTTGAAGTGAACGGAGGCTCAGATTTAACAACAAACGATCCGAAATCCGTTCACAAACTCTCACCGTCTGCGTCCGAACAGCCATACCTTTTAGTTTGTCCCAATGCTTAGCAAATACCAGCATGTCCTACTGGATTAGGCAGGATTCAAACCAGCATTTTTTTTTTTTTTTTTTTGTGACCCACAATGCTCTGCGCTGTGACACATGAGCAAAAGGGTCAAAGTTCAAGCTGCAAAGTTATGATGAAGAGGAATATCCCCCAAGTGAATGCATAATGCATGCAATAAAATAAAGTATTAGCTATATAATGTAAAGGACAGTTGTAGTATGTATTGAAGTTAAAACATTTCCTACATATCAGAAGAATTAATTTCAAATATTCAGTATGATACATATATATTATTATTTATTAACATTAATATTAACATTTTTGTTTGGCAACAAAAGGTAAGAACAGTCAGAAATGCAGTGAAATAAAGCATTCCATTTATTATTTAAACATTCTTCATACAAATTCTGTATTCAAAATACTGTTTTACATTATATACACCAAAAGCACTTCATTGCTGTGAGTTAGAAATGTCCAGACTCCATAGTTTGTGAGCATTGTCCGCTGTGAACATGGTCTTCGGTCACTGCATGTCCTTCAGCTCCTCTATGTGACCGATCAGCTCCTGTGGAAGTCCGAGCTCCGACACTAGATCCACGCAGCGCTGCAGGAAGTGGTTTAGGTTTTCACTTGAGCTGGAGGAGCAGTCCGTGGACCCAGAACAGAGCTTTGGTTGCTGGTGAGGAACGTCCAGGTCCATTTTTTCTCCATTCTTGCAGCAGTCTGTTTCTTTGCAGCCCTCTCCTCCACAGCAGCCTGAACCCGCCTGCTTCACCTCCAGGTCCACCATGCTCTCTGTCACAGAGCTCACACTGGGAAGAGGATTCTCCAAAGCCGCCTTGATGCCCGCCATAATGGAGTCCTCGTGTTTGGAAACCTGCTGCAGGAGGTCTTTAACGGAGGCTGGGACGGGTCCTTCCGGATGTTGGATCTGGCACCAGCACGATATGGCGCTGTGACGCGAGAAACAAAGAGGCAACAGTGTCAGATACAACAATGGTGCAGAGAAGTGACGGGCGTCAGCTGGACAGAAAAGACTCTTCAATAATGAGCAGAACAAAAGAGGTTCATGATGTTTCTGTGCCAAAAAAAACACAAAAAGACACTGAACGTGTTTTTATAAAGCGTGAGGGGGAAAAAAAAGAAAATAATGAGAGCATGTATTTTAGAATAAATATGATTAAATCACTTTTTTAATCTCCATTATTTGGATTGTAAATATCATTATGAGTGACTTGAAAAAGAATGTAAATATGTGTGTCTTATCTGTGTATTTTGTGCAACATAAATGTTTAATAACACAATAATAATTACACACTGTCATAACCCGACCTTTATGCGGATATATTTCATATATGAGGTAAACAAGATGATGTTTTACCTGATGATTCCTTTGAGTCGTCCCACAGCGACAGTCCGAGCTGCTCCTTCCCGGAAGCCGAGGTTAAACCCGGCCTGGAGCGAGCCCTCCTCCCCGGTGTCCATCCCGTCCACGTAACCGTCCTGTCCGCAACACCAGTCAGAAGGGTAAAAGTCAACACGCTAAACCCGTTAATAAACGACATAACTCATAACAGGACCACAACGCGAGGCAGCAGACTGAGAGTGAGTAACGTTAATCGAGCTAACAGTTACCCGGATTCGTTTCTTCATGTTGGACGTCCATTCCCGGCTCTGCAAACTGAGCTCGTCCGCATCCTCGTCGAACACATCTTCGCTGTGTGAAACCGCTTTAACCCAAGACATAGCCGGATTAAAACAACACCTTTTTATTCGTTTTATTATTATTATTTATAATAGTAAACTGTTAAATGTTCTACTCAAGTCTGGACAGCAGCGCCAGGCAACACGTAACTTTATTTTTTTGCTTTAGCTTAAGTGCGTCATCATCCTGCGCCTTCTTCTTCTTCTTCGTCTGTGGATTAAATGGCGTATTACCGCCACCTACTGGATTGGAATGTAAATCGCAATATTGGCAGGAAAAGAAAAGAAACATCTCTCTATTTTCCCTGTTATTAATAATAAATTAATGAGATGATTTCGGATTCTCCTTGATATCTTTACTAGCATTTTCTCCACTGTAATATTGTGTTTTCTCATTTCAGCCCTGATAATGAATTCCCTCCTCTCTTGATCATGATCTGCTGCATTTAATAAAAAAACATGTTCGTCTGAAAGAGAAAACCCAAATCTTTAAATTGGAATTCGGTATTTCTCGTAATGGCTACATATTTATGTATTTATTTTTGTTGTTGTTTGAGGCTTTTTTTGGGTGTACTTTTCCATTAATGAGCGCTTCTTCTGTGGTGAAGCCGTGGTGCACACTGCCACCTGGCGACTGTGAACACCAGGAAATAATACACATGCAAAATCCTACAGGGGGCGCTAGTACCTCGCTGTAAAACTGAGCACACACAGATTACTGAAGGGAGCCATAACGATCAAACATCCACAGGCATTAAAATGTGTTTACAGATCTCTTCGTGCCTTTTATTCCTGTCTCTCAGTTTATATCCATCTTCATAACGCTTTATTTCTTTATCTTGTTGTTTTTAATCAAATAAAAGCACAAACAAATACATTCACACTTTATTTTCATTTTAAGAAAACCTCTGAAGTCATGAAGTCCAGAAAAGTTTAAACAGGGTTTGGATTAAACATGTGACCCATGCTGTTCAACATTATATTTGGTATTTTTTTAAGTTTTCACATGAATTGATTACATTTGAGCTCTGACAATTCTCCTGGAAGTGCCTGAAATTAATTATCTACAAAAACACACAAAGATTATCAATAGGCTGTTATTCCTTATTTCTTTAAATGTTGACATTATCTGCACATTAAAACAGCGGGAAATAACAGTGGCACATATATTCAGCATGACATTTGTGCAACATATCGATTTGACATGTTAAGATCAGAAATGAATTTTAGGCCGTAAGTGTTTCTATGGAATAAAACAAAATATAACAATGAAAGGAGACCGTTGTGCATATTCATTATGAAGAGATATCTTTTTATAATAAGTTCCACACGAGGAAAATCATGTATATCGACTGGTGTTTCCATACATCTGATGAGCAAAACATGCCATTAAAAACGATGAATAAATGCATAAATTCATATATGTTTTGGTTAGAAACACATGGTCAGGGTGTCAAAAATCATGTTGTCATTATTGTTTTGTTCTTTTCCTGAACCCTCCAGCTGTTTAAATCCCTGTCCAGAGCGTCTTTACAGCTTCCTGTTTAAGTTTTCACACACACAAAAAAGTCATCCATCATGACAAACACATTATTCTCTCATCAATACTGCATCTCACATCCCCCCCTTTTTACTCGCTGTTGCGTGGAGGGATGTTTTATTTTCAGATTTCCTCATTCTTTATGCTTTATGGAAAACACAGGACACGTGTCTTTTAGCTTTGGTGGGAGACATCTGCAGCCGCCGGACAACAATGGCCCTGAGAATCCTCCCGAGGCCGCGGTGGACTCGTCTCCGGTTCTGGAAATGGAGGCCTCGCTCTCACGGCGGCCACACCTTCGGTCCCCCCCCCTCACTCAAAGAGTCAAAACAACAAACAGGGGCAATCACCTGACACATTTCCATCCAATTTCCACTGCAGAATGTGTTCATTTCAGGCTAATGGCATGTCATTTTGCTGCAGCCTTTGGTCAAGAATTAATCCTGGAATCAAAACAGATTTTCCGGGGAGCAATCTTCCATCAAGTATTGATTTTTTTACACTCACGGAGCCTGTACTCCCTAATTTAACCTGACAGCCAGCAGCACAATGGACTGGGAGCACCTTGGCATCTCACAGAGGGAGCTCTCCTCCTCCTCCTCCTCCTCCTCCTCCCTTTCTCCACGAAGTGAAAGAGAGATTGAGAAGGAGAAAAAAAGGGACTTCCTGATGTATAAAACAAAGAGCATTGCTTACAGAAAACACAGAGATAAACCTCCCTTCTTTCTGTTTTTTTGTGTGTGTTTTTATTTAACCTCTAATTATGTTTTCTAGCTCGGTGCAAGTTGTGCAGGTAAGGCTGAGAGGGGAAAAGGGGAGAGTGTTCTGGGGCCATCAGCTATCATTATGTGCCTGTTGACATCTCCCTGTCTTTGAGTGATTCTCATCGGTGATTTCCCCTGGCCATTTTCCACAGACGCACATAGAGGGGTTTCATCACGGCCCCATAAAAAGGGCCCAAAGTGTCCGTACAGACCCTCACTAATAAGAAAGCAAAGATGTGTCCGACCATGTCACTCCTCTCTCATCCATATCTGCTCTCTCGATGCCTTCAGATATGCAATCATCCCCCCCCTCCCTCTTTTCTCTGTGTGCTGTAAGTATAATATACCGTACGTATAGAGGTCAGCGGGATGAGAGGATGATGGAGGGCAGGGCCGGCTATTTTTCTCCAGCTCTTAAAGCTGCGATGACCCATGAGCAGGAGAGTTGCACTTTAGCCAAAGGGTTTTTCCATGCGCTGCTTACAAACTACCTGGCAAGAGGGGAAACAATTTCAGTTTTCATCCGCCGCTTTTAACTCATAATCCTCTGTTTTTTAAGGCAGGATGCTTCTGTTCGGTCATGTTTCAGATTAAGTAGCACATTATTATACACTGGCTGGGCCGTAACCATGGAGAGAGGAGAGGATGCAACCCCTGAGTGCAACCTCATCCTCATGGTCTTTTTGCATCTTTTTTTTTTTTTTTTTACCGTAGCGTTTTGCAGGTTTGCCATAACTGTTCAAATCCACTGACACACAAAATAGTATGAAAGAGTGATTCCCAACCGCTGTTGCTTGTGACCCCTTACATGCAAAACCGTCCACTTGGCTGCTCTGCAAAGGCAGAGGAACTCTGTAAGCAGCGAGGTGGAGAAAAGATGGATTGAGAAAAGATTTCAGGCGGAATATATAGAAAGCTCTCATTTTATGGCTGTTTTAGTCGATTAAGAACCAACATAAGACCTAAAAATGCAGATATCGCCTTTGGACAATCTGTAAAAGATAATTGGAAATACCAATAAAGAATAATATTAACCAAAATGAAAGGACTTTATGTTGTTTCCTGTCTTGGAAGATGTTCACATACCAGATGTTTAATAGAAACACATTGGAAAAAAAGGGGTCAATAGAGGTCCATAGTAAATATTTGCCTCGGGCCCGACTAGCGGGTTAATCCAGCCATTAGTGTGGCTTTAAAACAGCATTAACAATTTACAGATGATAAATGAATAATCAACTGAATCAATTAAATATGAAAAACAAAAATAAAGT
Source organism: Chelidonichthys spinosus (assembly GCA_029853015.1). Classification (NCBI taxonomy): domain Eukaryota; kingdom Metazoa; phylum Chordata; class Actinopteri; order Perciformes; family Triglidae; genus Chelidonichthys; species Chelidonichthys spinosus. The sequence goes on from CM056837.1 coordinate 16,553,675, forward strand.
CCCTATACAAAAAAAAGTGATTTGATTTATTAATATATTTTATTCGCCCCCTTTCTCTGACCTCCAACTAATCATCTAAGACTCCAGAGGCTCAAAACAGAGTCATGATTAATAGCCCATTATTTATTATACCCATTCTTTTATAAAGACTCCTGGAGCAAAGGAGAGGCACAGAAATAAGTTTCTGGTTCAGTCAGGATTCAAAATATTTTTTGATGAAACTTTCCAGAGGATAAAAGTCATGTTTTCTTCAGGTGGACTTCTTTAAGGCGGACGCTCTTTCAAATGAACCCGAGGATTCAATGTCGTACAAAACACGTGAAAATAAGGCTTTTGATGCTCAAGGTTAACGCAAAGATAATCTCTTTCACATCTCGACAGCGTCGAGCTGTAACTCTGGAGTGGAGCGTCACTGAAATAATGTCTGATTCTATTCACTGAGGAAGATTTGATGGTGGTTTATGATCGTTTTCATCTCGTCCTTGTGCTCCGTACTGTACCATCACTGTATTCAAAGAAACACATTCAGTATGAGTCGCCGTCATCATGAACCTTTAAATTATGTGATATTAATTACATTCTTTTATCTTCAACTATATCCAAATACTATAGTATGCATATATGTGTCTGTTACAGCTGTAGTCAATTAACAGGAAAGAACAGTTTGTGTGTTCAAAAATGACTGAGGATATACTTTTACTTTAGTAAAAGTACAAAAGTACTAGAATCAAGATGTATTAAAAAGTACTTATTATACAGAACAGTGAACAAAGCTCATATTATTGTTGTTATATATATTCATGTTAGTATTTTTTATTGTTACTTTTATAATTTTTCAACTAGCATTTTTGACGCATTAATGCTCTTTATATGGAGCTAATTTCAACAACAATAATAATAATAAATTATACTTTTTTTTTTTATAAGTTTTGTTACATTTGTTAAAATTCTCATAAAATCCAAACAGCAATATATCAATTAAATGCTCCGACAAAGAAAAAAAGTTGGATATTTCTTTAGAAATCCATCTAACTTTTGCTAGTTTCTCAAAATGACCAGCTTTAATTTGACATATTATATTTTGCATTAACAATAGGAATCTGCTATAAAGTAAATATCGTGGAGTAAAAAGTACATTTGCCTTGTAGAACAGAAGTACAAAGCAGCAGAAAATGCTCTATACAAATACCTCAAAATTGCACTCAAGTGCAGCACATGAGGAAATGCAGGTGTGCAGCAGCGTTAACAGGCTCACCTGTGCTTTTTGTGAGACTTTCCTGCACAGAAGCACCGAGCAGAGTTCAGGGCTGCTGGAAAACAGAGACATCAGCGCCTCAAGACATGCATTCAACAAACTGTGCTGCTAGAAAGTTAAATTGACTATGAGCCGATGCAATCAGCTGCTCAAGTCAGACAGGTGTCTCGGTAAAGACCCGGGCTATTAACTCCTCTACCTGCAAATACCTCACAGTGTGTCATTGCTAATAACGCTGGGAAAAAAAAGACATAAACACGGGAACAACAGTGAAAGCAAAAGGGATCATATGCATGGCCAACCCCGATTGCATGTGAGGATTGGTAATTGCACCCCCAGAGGCATCTGGGTGTGCGGAGCAGCAAAGTGGGAGACGCCTGAGCAGCTCGGGCTTCACAGTCAGTGTACCAACATCTCAACCTTGAGGAGGAAGTGAAAACAAGAAGGCGGGAGGAGCGGGGAGGGTGAGGGGTACGCCGACAGTTCATTTACCCAGAACATCAGCCCACTGCGCATTGTCTGAAAGATAAGGAAAGTGAATGCTTCATGCCTGATGGAAAACAAAGGCAGCAATTTAAAACCATCTGCATCCAACACATGCACTCTCTGCCTCCACCTCTCCGTTTCTGTGTCCGGACTGATATTGAAACATAATCCATTTGGAGCGCCGACGTGTCATACTGTTTCCATCTGCCCCCCCCACCCCCCCCCCCCCCACTCGGGACTATTTCAAGTCATCGCAGGTTGAACGGGAATGTTTCATTGCAACAAGTCAGACCGGAGACTTCACTTCGATTCCGTTCATATATATATATATCTATATACACACAAAGAAAAGGACTCAAAGCTCACTTTAAATCCTTCCCGAGGAGACCACAGCTGTCCAAATATCAATACACCACAAGATTCAGAGGTCAACACTCTTCTGCTGGATGACCGTCTTCACCAGAAACATCACCACAAAGGAGTGTGGATCCTTCAGCTACTGTAAACTGCTCTTATAGCGGCCAAGTTTAATTCAAAAGTTTTTTTTATTCAGCATTTTCCCCTTCGTGAACCACCTTGAAATGCCTTAAACCGTCACCTATTTCATCCCAATCATACGTTATGTAGTGACTAGGATGCTTTGAGTTTGGGGGTCATTCCTTCGTTATTCTTCCTGCAATCCAGATGTTTTAATGTCCAAAGGTAAAGGCTGTTGTGTGTTTGTTGATTTATTTATTTAATGTTTGTTTTGATGACACGTTCATCCATCACACAGTTAAATAATAAGGAAAAAACACAGATCATAATCCACACCGGTCAGAAACCTCAAGACGTTTCACGAAGTCAACGAGAAAATGAGGAGCGTGACTATTTATTACATGTAATATCTAAAAAATGTAATAAAAATGTAAACACGTTATCTTGAGATTTTACTTTATGTAATATTAAAGTGCTCTGAAGCTTTATAAATAAAATCGACTTGAATTAACATCCATCCTGCATGAAAAGTGGGTCATAAACACACATGAGATCAATACAGAGATTTGTGTTTAATAAAGTGGTTTCCTTCCTCCTGGTTCATGCAGGTACAAGTATGAAGAGGTTTTGGGAAAATAAACTTTCAGGAATGGGATGCTACTTTCTTTTTGGGGGGGTGGAGATTTTTCAAATCTAGCAAACTATAAAACTTAAAAAAACTTGCAGAAAAAAGAGGAACTTTTTGTGCATCTTATCCGATTCACATCCCAGAATGATTGATACAAAGCTTAAATCCTTGACATTTCCTCTCTAACTCTGCACCAGGATTCCTTTTTAACGTCGCTGCTACCTTCATTCAACTGCCGCAGACAGAGAATAGAAAGTAAACTTTCATCGGCTGCAGAATACAAACAGTTTGAGAAAACAGATATGGGTCAGGAGCTGCATCTGCACAATTACATTGTTAATGGGAAAGACAATAAAAATGGCGCGGATGGGGGGGAAAAAACAAAGGAACATCAAAAAACTGACTGGAGCTGTACACCTCAGCCATCACCACTCAAAAATACATCCAGTGTTTTGAAAATGAAGGCGGGCGAGAGCGCTGAAAGGAAGACAAAAAAGCATCTTGAACATCAGTTTTCATTCTAATGTTAATAATTTATGTTGTCTGTGCTTTTTATTATTATTATTTATTTATCCGCTACTTTCTTTTTCAGCAGCCTGCCCGTTTTTCAAAGGCATCGTGGACAGGGAAGCCGTATCAAACTTTTGAGTTTAGTTTCAAAAGGCTTTCTCCCCGTTTATTTATACATTTCGTCTTCTTTACACTTGTCTTGTTGTTATTTGGTGAAGGCGAACGCATGAAGCTTTGATGAGCAGCAAACTTGACATGCAACCTATTCTTCTCCACTGACCCCCAAGGAAATGTAAATAAATAGCTTAATATTGTATGCACGCCTTCCTTTTGTAGACCCGTCTCTCATTAAACACGCCGAATAAGTCCGCTCGCCATGTCATGTGCCGAATAACATCTTAAATACGGAGGTGTGTACGGGATGATTTAAGACGCACTTGACCGTGACCTCTCAGTGAAAGTCAGGACAGTTTGGGTCTCGTTTGACGGCTTCAATCGTTGTGTTTATGTGCAGTTGAAAAGACGAAGATGAAAAGAGAAGTCAGTGATGTTTGTGGAATATTTGTACGTTACTGAAACCTTTGAACAGCAAGCTGCACCTGTTTGTTTGTCTATCTATCTATCTATCTATCTATCTATCTATCTATCTATCTATCTATCTATCTATCTATCTATCTATCTATCTATCTATCTATCTACCTATCTATCTATCTATCTATCTACCTATCTATCTATCTACCGGTATCTACCGGTATCTATCTATCTATCTATCTATCTATCTATCTATCTATCTATCTATCTATCTATCTATCTATCTATCTATCTATCTACCTACCTACCTACCTATCTATCTATCTATCTATCTATCTATCTATCTATCTATCTATCTATCTATCTACCGGTATCTATCTATCTATCTATCTATCTATCTATCTATCTATCTATCTATCTATCTATCTATCTATCTATCCACTTTATTTTATACATATTATGGTTGATTAAGCACTATTATGTATCAATGCTGTTAATATTGACTCTATTTTGAAGTTAACGATACATTAAAGTACAATTTAACACGTGTAAATATGTGATTTTAAGTTTACCCACACCGAGAGATGGCCAATAATCATCGTTAGCACGAGTTTCGCAACATAATTTTCAACGTGATAGAATTTAGGTACTGCCTTTTTTAAACATGGAATAACAAATTGGATTTCTAAGATTGTAATCAATGATAACTTCATATTATATTTTATAATAATAGGTTAAATCACACAAATTCCCGTAGTCACAAGCTGAGACTACTCTGCTAAGCTAGTTACCGTTAGCAAGAATTTAGCTTGTTTTCTTTCTCTCTCCACATTAATTACATTTGCTATAGGGTCTCATTTTGTGATGAAACTCAATTACCAATTTTCATATCAATGATAATTTAAATGACAATATGAGCTCAGAGGAACCCAAATTCCAAAAGAGTCAAAAGCGCTAGCGAGTTAGCCTACTGCTAATCCGTTCATCTTGTTAGCTTTAGCAGGAGTGTAGCCGTTTCTTCCATCATGCTTGGATTTAGCCACTGCCTCATTTAGTTATGTGCAACTACAAATGTTAAGCTACCAAATTTTCAATCAATAATTGATCCATCTACAATATAGTAGATTTAAATATGATTTAAAGGCGGTAGAATGGCAGATAACTGCTCCTCTGCTAAGCTAGTTAGCGTTAGCTGGAGCTTAGCTGTTTTTACTGAATTAATTTAATGTTACTGCCTCATAAATAATGGGGAATAACGATGTACATATTAAGATATTAGCTCATATTTTTCATTAATAGATTATAATTAATCACATTCTGTAAATGTATGTCTAGCAGGCCCATCCCTGAAGCTTATGTCTCTGTGATCATGACATCATTGTGTCATGAAAATTTTGATTAAGAATCTTAAAAGAAAATAATAATAATTCCACTGAAAACAGGACCCCGATATTCATGTCAAACAATTGTTTATTACTAATTATGGTACAAATCAATGTGACAGACTTGAAGCTTTTTTTGTTGTTTTTTTCTGAAATACACAAAGTGCTGCTTAACTGACCAAACAGATATTGCTCTATAGATTAAGTACAGTTTTCAGTCCATAAAAAAATGAAAACCAACCTCTGTGGGCTCTTCAGCTTTGGTTTCGAGTTCTTTGACTTATTTAACAAACGTCAAACCGCTTTGTTTTTGCGTTAGTAAAATTTCACAAAAAGCATTTTAAAGGTGATTCACAAGTCATCCTAATTGGGGTCGAGAGCAACATTACGGTATAATCTCCTTTTTTTTTTTTTTTTTTACTACTCGGGGGTCTAAGGGTCTGTGAAAACCGAAGGTGAAAACGTCACAACGGATGAGGAAAATAACGCATCCATGATAGAAAAAACAAACTGATGACCAGAGTCACACGTTGCTCTGGAAACCACTTCACAAAAAAAATAAAACAATCATGTGTCACATGATAATAAATAAAACACGAGCCTTCTCCCTCCACATTGAAGGTGAACATCGACACACACAGTGCAGAGGAACCATCTCTTCTCCCGACCTGCTGCTGCTTGTATGGCGTTCGTATGATTCTCACAAGAACAGTACTGAGGTAAACCGTGATGAACTACTGTACATTTCTACTCTCCTTTTATCTTTGTTGTTTTTTTTTAAAGATTGTCAACATCATGAATCTATTTCTCTGTACAATGTGCATAACTATAGAGCTTTGGTCCAGCATTGAAAAGTTGAGCAAAGGCATAACTCCTTTCTGTGTCTTCTTTTATATTTCCTGTTTTTTATTTTTGGTTTTGGTTACAGCTTTATTGATAAGCCTCAGAACAGATCCATATCGTACCTGCAGGAGCCTGCCGCCTCATCGTGTTTGTCTGGTGGGTGGATGCAAATAGTTTTTTATTTATTTTTTATGAAAGCAACATAAAATAAAAACATAAGAGGTGAAGGTGGTGTTTTACTTGAATGTATATTCAAATCAATATTAAAAGTCTTTTTCGTGGACCATCTAGCGTGTGTTTGTGTTTTCCAGGCAGCGAAGAAGAACAGAGCACAAAGGAGGACGGAGGACTGAGATAACCAATGTGACATGGAAGGACAGATATCGAGCAGACACATGGTTCTGAATAAATTGCATCAAATTTCGCCTCACTTCAACTTAAGTTCACTCGTTCTGACATGTGACACTTATTCTCAACATTCACTTTTTTTTTTTTCCTGTGAGGGTTTTTGTGAGAGCCAAATATTTCTTCTTGCCTGGACATTTCCTCACAAGGTTACCGCGTAAAATACACAGTTTAATACACAGTGATGGAGAGCCAGTTGACTAAATGAACCACAAGCACATGGAATCTTGAAGAGAATCTGAAGAAATGAACTGTTTAAAGCATTTTTACTGTAGTAGAAATCAATCATAGGTGCAGAAAAACCCCACATTTCATTAAAATGGTTGATTGTAACTTGGTCTTAGCTGAGAGGAACGCAGAATATAAAGGAAACAACACTTATATCTGCAGAAAAAAAAACACTTGTGTTGAAATATTCAGGTTCTACACACATCTGAGCTCCGTAGTTTGGCCAGTGGCAACAAAGAGGTGTCAACCGCATGTTGTATTTTTATTTTAAAGGGTAAATTATGTTAAATAATGTGTTATTTTTTTAATAATAATAAAAATGAATCCTTCTACGTGTGAGTTGAATCATGCAGAAGCAAATTTTCTTAAAAGCTAAATGAATTCCAACACATTTTCTATATTGCGGCAATAAGATATTACAGCAGACATTTTTGCAGCTGTTTGACATGGTAGTGTTTTTTTGTTGTTAAAGTTGACCCACAGAGTAAAACACTTTTAGAAAAAGGGGAGAAAGTCGTGTGAACACGTAAATAAAACGGTAAAGTCTTCACCAGTCCTTGAGCTGAAATGTATGTGTTCTTTGGCTATCAGGCTTTGGCAACAGAATGACACAGTAGCTGAAAACAAAGCTGCAGTAGACTTGACAGACACTCAATCCCTTCATCAACCTCATCCTCATCACGTGAAAGTCCTTTTTACTCTCTCTGTTCATCCTCTGAAACAATCTCATGATTATTAATAAATACCTGTAAAAGTTGTACAAAGTTACACTGTGACTGAAAATATTTGCAGATGAAACACAAATCAGAGGCAAACAACATTATTATGCATTTGTTTAACAGCAAAGTTTTTTTTTTTTTTGTCCAAAAGAGAAACTTTATCAGTGTGATTTCAAGTCGAAGACGGATTCTTTTTTTTTTTTTTTTTTTTTTTTTTAGATATTTACATACAAACAATGAAGAAAAAAGTAAGCGAGACAAAGATAAAATGTATACTCAACCTCACACATATAGCTTAGATTTGCCAGTACAAATGTAAAAATTTAGAGCACATTTACATTACAAAATTATTCTTAGTACTCAGATGCAACAGACTTTGGTAAATAGTGTTTTGATTTGGTATGATCTCTTTACTAAATCCCTCCTTGTGGGAACCAAAATTTGGGCGATAGTCTGGTCTGTAAGGCCAGAATCTAAAACTCTTGGAAACAGCACATTGTATTATTACTTTTTTCTTCTTCACATAATTCTCAGATATTAATCTCTTTTTCATGTTTTTGGTTTCGCCAAGGTCATTTACATAGCTGTGGTAATCACACTGACAACACATAGTTTTTGTTTGCAAACTCATGACTGTCCGTCCGGGGAACTCGGGAACATTTTTTTTTTCAGTTCTCATTTAAAGATGAGTTCGTCCACCTTCGTCGTTTTTAAATTGGTGCCACTTTTTCCACTCCGCCGTTCATTTCTGGAGCTCCTCTAGAGAATCGGTGAGAGGGTCCATTGGTGCAGCCGAGCCGAGTTCGGGCTGTTTCAAACGCTTTATTGTGTTTTTCAAGGCTTGCCTCTTGTTGCAGAACCAGACACGCACCACCTCCCTGTCATAGTTCAGTTTCTCGGCTATTTCCGTCATTTCCTGTCCGGAGGGGTGCGTGTTCTTCTCAAAGTGGCTGTTGAGGATCTCGAGTGCCTGCGGGGTGAAAGAGGTCCTCCGCTTGCGTTTTTTGGAAGGCTCGCTGCCGATAAACTCAGTCAGGTTCTGCATGCCGGATCGGTGGCGGGCTTCAGCCTCGGCCATCCAGCGCTCCAGAACGGGCTTAATCTTCTGGGCGCTTTTAGGGGTGATGTCCAACTTCTCAAACCTGGCAGGATATAAAAGGCCAGGGTTCAGTTTGCCTGTCACACTGCTACCTATAGTGTTCTCTTGGGCTTCCTGTGGTAGGAAAAAGTGGCTTCTCAGGATGGTGTGTCTGGGGAGAATTGAGAAAAAAGAATCTTAGGTGCCCTGCCAGAACAAGGGATAAGCTGCCTGCCTTTTGTCTCCTCAACCAGAATGCCACAGGGACTGAGACTAACATCCGGGTACACGTCCGAGCCAAAGTCCTGTATTCTGCACCTGGAAACACCGCAGCTGCAGCAGCTGACGGTGGCGGATGCAAGTAGTGTGTTAATTTTCTCAAGGAGGCTGTGCCTCTGTCCCAAATTGGCAATAGTGGAGCAAGGAGATGTTGCCAATAACTAAAATCAGGTCCAGTTGAACCAAAAACATACCAAACATCTAATTCAATACTGGACTTCTCAAATATCAACAAAACAAAACAGGATTTACTCCAAAACGTCCCATTTCTTTCCCCTCAGGTGTTAAATAAAAAACAAAAATCCACTAATGCATGCAGTTAAATATGGCTCCATCATTTATTTACAAAAAGAGCTTGAATTATTAATCAAAATGTACATTTAATACATTTTTAAACTTTCTTTCATCCTCTAACAATGTCTCATTTTATATTTAATACAATACATTTGCACACTTCCTGAAAGTTCCTGCAACTTTACGGCTGCTTGACATGTAATTCTGACTTCAAGTGAACTCACATTATATCAAGTCAAAGTCAGACCAGGGAATGAAGCGTTTTATAAAAACCCAGCTAGCTGGCAGCCCATAAGCTGCTGTAGCCTGTGATAGGAACAGATACTGTATGAGCTATTACCATTTTTCTGTGATTTTCTATACAGACATTGATATTTCAGTGTTTAAAAAATCAAATAATTTGCAGATATTTGCTTTTAACAACACTAGAGGCTCAGATATGATTTCTATTCATGGTGATTTACAAGTTATATGACTAATGGATGGACTACTGTATATAAACACCACCCTGACAGTAAATATTTGAAGATAATGTTGGATTTCTAATCATTCTTTTAGCTTTATTGTTTGTTTTTTGGCCATTTTGTGTTTTGACAGAGTGACAGGAAACATGGGAGGAAACATAGGAGTCAATGACAGTTTAAACTGGTATTTCATCTTTTTAAAAGCAAATGAGGATTCAGTCTGCTATTTATAATAGATTTGATATTTTCTTTTCTTTGCTTTTTTTTGTTAATTTGTTAAAGTTGTAATTTTTAATCCAGTCTCTCTTTCGCTCTGTTTTTAATAATCTTATTTGATAGCAGACAATATAGAGGTGATGAGAAAAACTAACTTACTAACTTTAAAGTGCAGACAAACCTTCACAAACATATGTATAATAACAGAGGAACATTTAATTTAGCGTAAGAGCTATAGTTTTTTAAGATCTGATTTGATCCGATAAGCAAACACGAGTGCACTAAAAGTGTTTCTGGGACAAACATGGGTGTGACGTGTGTGAATGCTTTTAGTAAAACAACTCCTGAACTGACAGCAGCTCTGACGGAGAGACAGCACCGATCCGCTCTGCTCTCTGCGGAGCAAACAATGCACACAAGACATTCTTTAAATGGCGAGGTGAGCTGCTGCAGACAACAAGCCAGTGAGGGAGGGATGACCATGCATGCATGAACTTCCTCTGCTTCTACACCTCGTTGGTGCATTCCTCCTTGTCGACAGGCGGGATTATTTATAACCTGCTCCTAAACAGTGGGAAGAGGTGGGCTCCATACTGCGGGGAATACATTAGTAAATATGAGGAGTCACCAGAGACAGGACATTTCATGGATCAACAGGAACGGCAGATACTAAAATGAGTTGAGAGCTGCTCGGCTGGGGCATGCACTCCCTCCTCTAGTGCATCAGCACCGGGGAGATTTCCCTGAACGCACCTCCAGCCTCTTTTCTCAAAAGTACCTGAGGAGCCTGCTTAGACGTACTGTATGTTTAGGCCTGACTTACAGTCTGCCTGAAGGTCTACAGCCATGAACCACTAGGTAAACACTTAAAATGACCTAAAATCCACAGTATATGAAGAGACTTACCTCGACGACTCAACTACTATGTTTTTATACATCGGCACATCTCCTTTCTCAGGATGGTTCACTTTAATTACATGATGACCACTTTAAGAGCAGTTTAACTGAATGATTTAAACAGCACTGGTTCTTATAACTATTGTCTGTCAACAGACATTTAATCAAGTATCTCTGGTTGTTGTGGGAAAAGTTGAAAGTCACTGAATAGGACTGTTCTATGACAATATATTTTTTATGACTTATTCAAAAAAAGTGATGCTTTTAGGTATTATATGTGCAATATTGGAAAATGTATAATAACAACCTGAATCTTTAAGATAATCATAACCTCAGTGAGTTTATTGTGTAGCTCTATTTAATGCTTCTGATCAAATATAAGGACTATGTTTTATAGGCTGATGTGTTTATTAATGCTGAGTCAAATGTGTCCTTGACACATAGATTTACTGAATGAGGACATTCTGGTGTACTGAATTCTCAACAATGTGAAAACACTAATTAAGGTGAGTTATTAACCTTTTTCTATCTTAAATCGAGCCTTTAAAATGAGAAATGTGTGACAGCTTTTACATTTTTATACATACATATAAGCGAACTAAAGATTTGGGCCACTTTGGTTTGATGATGCCCTCGTGTAATGCCTGAGCCTGTTTAGACTAATAACGTGCCTGGAAACGTACTGAGCAATGAAAGGAGACGAGATGGAAGCATCTGTCAGTGTCTGTCTGGGTTGAGAGCCGGAGCCCCAGAGCTACCGCGACGTCCCCGTTCTCCTCAAACTTCATGTCTGCGTTGATGGTAACTAAACTAAAGCATGTGAAGTTTGTCCCGCTACTTAAAACATCAGGATGTCATGTCCGATGTCATACAAACAAAAAAATTGTCTTAACGGCATGAATAACAGCCCACAGAGTGTTTATTTTTTGAAACTAATGGCTTTTAATGTATGTTATAAATATTTAAATTATGCCTGGCTGTAAATATTTCATGTGTGATTTCAAGACTTTAAACATTAGTCAGAGATGGCTGGGCCTCATAAGAACCCCGGCCCCTGTACCGTTTCACATTTTATCGGCCGGTTGATGTTGATGTGATGAAATTTTTAGAAGTGCGTGGCAGCGCCGTGTCACATAAACAGAGCAGGTCATCAGCAAAGTACATGCAGGGGGGCATTAAAATTAATCCAGGAATGAGAGCTGAAGACGGAGGGGAATACTTTCCAAAAACTGATGCAAAACAGGCTATAATTGTTGTTTTACAAACATATATATCCTTTAATTAGATTAGAAAAAGGCAGTTAAAATCAAGTTCAATTTGTCAAATTTTAAATTAATCTTACACCTAAAATTGTTTTTTTTTAATGTATTGTAGAAAAGTATAATTTACTACTTAGTTATCTCGTAAAAAGTAATATTTGAGCACGACGGAGGGCGATTATTCTGACTTGTAAAGGGAAATGTGTCTCATTTGGCCTCTTCATGCTAAATGTTAGTCGAGTGGAAAAACAGCCGGGATGAAACACTGATTGTCTGATTGTCTCATGAATATATAATGCACCATTTATGACTAAACTGTCCTGGTGGCGGGAGTAAAACATGGCAATCTTATTAACAGATCATCGCCGTCAAGCTCTCTCATGTTCAGGCGGAGCAGCCGGCGTCGGGCCTTAGTAATTATTAAATGCTTTAAGTGCTTCGTGTAATACTTGTGTATGTATTTTACATAAGTAACACCCGGCTGTCATGTCAGCGGGTGAAAGGGAAGGGAGAGGAAGGAGGGTAAGTACAGACATGAGAGCTTCGTTTGTCAGGGTGGTGGTAGTCAATTATGTATTTTAATATCTTAATAATGTCTGTTAGAATACGGAATGAAAAATAGATGGCTGTTATGAGCATCAGACGGCTTGGTGAGGCTGCACTACTTTATCTGCTTTCATTTGACAGAATTTGGGACGTATTGATCAGATATAAAGAAGCATTTATCGTTTGAGTTCCCTCCTCTTTCGTTGGTTCTTACCTGCAGATGGCAGACTGGCTGTACGCCGGCCCCTCGGCGGCGCTGAGCGCCTGGCCCACCTGAGTCTGTGTCAGGCCCAGGGACAGCCGGCGGATCTTGAATGCTTTGGCGAATTCACGGATCTCCTCCAGGTTGACCCCGTCTACCTCACTCGGGGCGGTCTGCGGGTCTACAACACAACACAGACGACTCATTTTATTAGCCCTCTGCTCCTCTGTCGCTTACTTCATTTTCCAGAGTGAATGAGGCAAACACCTACACATATGTGATCATGAGCGTCTCCAAACAACTTTCAAATAGTCCAGTTCTGGGTCAGAACTTATTATTTCTCTCTGCCCTTCTGCTGGAAACTGTGAGGGATGTTTAGATGAATAAATTAATCTGAGGTGTGAATGCGGGCGTGTCATTGCTCTGACTTGGAAGTGTAAATCTTTAATCCCACATACAAAAAGCAAAGGGACCAAATCGTACAACATAGAGCTTGTTAATTCAATGGAGAGCAGAAGGATCCTGTAGGTCATTTGCATTGATCTTGTCTTTATATCCTGAATGCACATACATACCAAAGCTAGCACAATCAAATAAACATCAAATACTTATTTCATCCATCTGACCGACAGTTCAGGCCTTCAAACCTCCATGCACGGAGGGAAGTCTTTATGCAAAAAAAAAAAAAAAAAGCTTGTTTGTGAATCTCCACATTTGAACAGATCTGGAAAAACTTCACTGAAGTATTCTGAAGAATTTCCCTGCTAATAAAAAGTGATTTCACGTTGTACATCAATGTCAGGTGCCCTGGCATCCTGCTTACTAAAGCAAAGTTTGTGCCTCTGAATTATTCATCTTGGTCATTATCAATGAATTATTAAAGGGAATCCTCCAAGCGTATTTAAGCAAAAATCTATGGGGCTGCCATCTCGTTGTGCCTCATAAGTGACGTGTAGCGTATGCGGCATGCTCCAGACGTGTGAACACTTGGAAGATGAGGGACTGGAGACTCCGAGCCGACTAAATGGGAGGGATGAGCACTCGCAGCTTCGGGTCCCATCATCTCCACATTGATGAGCATCTCTTCATCATTCCCTACAGAGTCTATTTACTCGCTTTAAAAGACTAATAGCAGTCTGGAGCAACTGGTCTAACCTCTGGATCCACGTCTGTCTTCAGAGACGAAGTCACGGCCCAAACATGGTTTATGATTTAAATTATTCTAGTCTTTTTTTTGCAATAATAAATGGAGGATTAAAGCTTTCATAAGTGAAACAAACAATGGAGGTAATCAATATCTAGCCCTCCAAATGCTTATTTTCTTCTACACATATAAGCTTAATAACTACAACAGGACAATAACAAGGTACATTTATCTGCTGAAAGGAGAAAAAACATTGTAAATTACATGCAAGACTCGTGCTATTATGTGGCACATAATGAAGGCAAGCTTTTGTCTGTCCTCCACTTAAGGTGAAAACCTGTTTGTTGAAATGTTCATGTTTATCTACCTGAACTAGAGTAAGTAGGGATGCAGTTTGTGGACCTTAGAAGATAGAAATCAACGCTTAAGAAAAGTGAATTCTTGTTTAATCCTTATTTACACCTATTATTAACTGCATGTATTATATGGTCTTTGCATTTACACCTGCTATCAATAATCATTCTCTTTATGTCACTTCTGATCACACTGTGATTAAACATCAATATGTAAATTAACCATCAAATGGGGTCGAAGTGATGTAGAAATGAAAACAACTGGTCGTTGCTGGAAAACAGTTGCATGCTCATAAATACAAATATAAATTTAAAATGAAAATAACCTTGAGGCAGAAATACTGCTGACATTCTCCTTTGTGATTGACATTTTCCTATCTGATTATTTTTAAATAACTGTAACAGACATTCTCAGCCTTTTAATCTGTTTCTGGCACTTTGTTTGTGGCCGGCGGATGCAATGACATTTCATCTTCTCTCCTCGGCAGACGACTCTGATTCTGTCATGGGATTTTTCTTCGTGAATGTATGCTGCATGTGATATTGAGAGGAAGTGATATGGCTTGTATTCAGCATAAAGCATTAATTCTATTTACTGCAGAACTGAGCAACGATTTTGTGCAGACTCAAAAATGGTTTATGCGATATTTTCCAGGCTACAAACACAAACTAAACACGGTGTCTACAACAAGTTGATCAATGGCGACTAGTGGTTTTTATTAAATTCAGCGGCATTGTAGCTGCCTTTAAATGAGTTTACGTGGAGTTTAGAGGAATTGACTCTGACAAATGAAATTTATCTAAAAAAAAACAAACAAACAGAATTTTTAAAGGCAATAGCTGCTTGCTGACAGGCTGTGGCCCAGTGATTTATAGGACCACGCATTGAAAGAATGAAAGTTATGTTCATTAAACATAACACATGCCACTTTGGATCATCTAATAAACCAAAGAATTGACAGTCAGGAAGAAATATAACAATGCAAGGAGACAGGGATCAGTCAAAAGTTGTCCACACGGACAGTAATGTACTGTAGATACTGTGGGGCCGCCATGTTGAATCTTTTAGTTACAAAAAATATTTTTTTATACTCTTATCTCGATAGTTTTGGTTTTACCTGGTGAAGTTTAGAAAAATCTACAATACATACTTCAATAAATGGAGATAAATTGAATTTCATCTTTCAAAACAGCAGCAATACGTCTTTACAGAAACTGTGGCCCTAATACTCTGGATAAGCTACAGAACATTTAAAAAATGTTCATGTTCATTCCTGTCTATATTGTCTTGATTGTACTTGGTGTTTTGAATAACCAAATAATAAATCAAATTTTTATCAAGAATCAATTGTTTTCTTAAAAGTGAGTTAAAAAAAACAGGTTTCCAATAAAATTGACTAGAATTTTCTAGAAATAAGTGTCAGAATCTGTTCTAGTACAAGAAAAGTAATCTGATTTACATTTGTAGATTTAAAAAGAGCACTTAGTACGATTGTCTAGTGATATTATTTATTTTTTAATGACAATTATTTGAGTCACACGAGAGAAGGTGCTTTTATTATGATAGTAAGTATGTGGACATGCAGAAACCGAGAGGGGTTTGTGTGTCTTTCTTCCATGTATTTGAAGGCATGGTGTGTTTTCGTGAGCTGCTTTGGACACTTACTGCTGACCAGCTGCCCCACGCTGAGAGCCGAGGAAGAGGAGGAGGTGGAGGAGGAGGAAGAGGCCTGGTGGAGAGGACTCTGTCTGTGGGGCATGTGGAGCAGGTTGGGCTGAGACGATGCGGGGCCTGTCTGACCCTGCTGAGCCTGAGGCAGCTGGACGCAAACACAAACACACAGAGCCGATATAATATATTGACAGCATGCAGCACAGGAAGAAAAATATCAATTATTCCTCCTCGTTAAATCAGTAATCATGTCATTATGGTGATTGGGCTATGCTATTAAACCTAATCAACCTATCAACCGCTATTAAATTAGCCACTTAGAAGCTGAATATAATGACATTTACCTTATTCCTCGTGATGAATAAATGTTAATTACTGCCTGCAGTATTTAAACTGACAGAGCTGAATATAGTGTCAATAGTCTGCTCAATAGAATACAGCAGTGCCGGAGACAGTGAGTCAACTCAGGTACTCCACAGCTTTATATCACTTCCCATGCAGAAACTGTTCACAACAATTAGAGGCTTCTCTCTCGTCACAACACCTGCGAGGATGCTAATAATGGCAGAATCTGAAATATAAATGTGGACACAGCAGTCCCCATATCAAACATAATTCATGATCCGCAAGCTACGTGCTCCGATGGCGAAAAAAAAACGATGTATTTTCATGTTTTATGCACATTTGAATTGCTTTTACAAGATCAAGATGGTACGTCTTCACTTTTAAAGCGAAAAGCTGTCTCCGCCGTAAGCTAGGCCGGCTTTTTTCCCCCCCCTCCTTCTTTGCTATTAATTATTTTCTCCGTGGCATGTGTTTGTTTGGATGGTGGGGGGTGTCAACAGCGATGCACACACTGTCAGGACTGTTGACAGGCTCTAAGAATTATCTAGCTTCACTGGAAATATTCTAGACTGCAGGCTCTGACAACCGTAAATTATGCCCATGGAACAACGTGTACATGCAGGCTTTGAAGTGGAGACAAAAGCATAAACATTATTACAAATGCATTAATTCATTCAAGAGTGTGATCTGGTGTTTTCGGGGAGCCGCAATTAGGTGTCCGTCTGGAGCTCATCCATTCTGCACTGTACGGGGCCTTCAGTGTGGACTTTTACTCTGTAATTCCACGCTGACATCGTCATCATCGAGTCGATAACATTTTCATTGTTGTGTGCATGCAATCTTCAAGTTTAGAGGAGAACATTTTTGAGAGTTTAAAGTCAAATCTAGTGTACCAAACGAGAGGACTTGTATGTTTTTTTTACGCCTTTCTTTGAATCAAAACAGAATGCTTCTTCTTCAGGTCAGAGAGGACAAATCATAAGGCTGGAGAGTGTGATTCGAGGAAGGAGAGGAGTAGGTGGAAAACAGAGGAACGAGTGTTTGAGGTTTAAGTGGGGTGGTGAAATTGTGTCTGTTTTTTTTTCTTCGTTTTTTTTTGTTTGGGCTCTGCAGGAGCGCAGCAGGCTCCCTGAGACGGAGTCTAAAAAGTTGGCTGACATGTGCCTTCGAAACATGCAGACACACACACACACACACACACAGTGTGAACAATTGTACCAAAAGCTCAAATTTTCCAAGTGGAATGACGCAGATGATCATTGTGAGTGTTGAAGCAGGAAAAATAGGGTGTTTAGCATAAAGCACACCTGACTAGCAGTGCTGTATTAATGCTTTCATGGATAAGCGGAGCTCTGGTCTGACTCCACTAGGTGTTGCTCATTCAACAGTTTTAAATTCACCTCTTGATCATTGTTGAAAGTTTAAGTATATAATAATAAATGGCTCTGCAAGATATCTTCCTCTGTGTGTGTGTGTGTGTGTGTGTGTGTGTGTGTGTGTGGGTCAGTGTGTATGTTACCTGCTGTCCAGGCTTGATTGGTGACAGCGTGATTCCCTGGGTGTTGATGACAGGCAGGATCTGATTGCCGATCACCGTGGCGATGATCTGGCCTTGAGCGTTGGTCAGAAGCTGAGGTGTAATTGGCTGTACCTGCAGTGCTGGGTTGCCACCCCCTGATTGGCTGGAGGGCCCTGCAGAGTTGGGCATCAGTGGGATTGTTCCAATTATCTACAAAGGGGATAGAAAGGAGACGAAAATCAGATGAGCAGTTTTTAAAAAGAAGATTGAGCAGAGAAGGTAAACACTACTGGAGGTATCGGTCTTAATGAGCTCTGCTGCTGCGAGCCTTTTTTTGGGTTTTTTTTTGTCGTAAACAATGCATGAGCTGGACATTTAGCCTTGTTATGAGGTTAATCAGAGCACTGTGTGATTTTTCGAGAGAAAAACATGCACAAGTGTCCACTGATCATCTGTCACTGAGGTGGTTTTACAGGCTGGAACGAGAGAAGCTAAAGCAGACTGCTGGGAGCGCACTGCAAAGGTCAGCGCTGAATACCTGTGTGTGTGATGGTGCACACCACTGACTGTATTATCCATCACCAGGCCAAGACCGGGATGAGAGTGTGTATGTGTGAGTGTGTGTTCGTGCTTAAGTGTCTTTGTCTGTCTCTGGTGAGAAGGAGGGAGGCTGCTGAGAGAGTTTCTCTCTTTCTCTCACAGGCAGAAAAGCAGAAGTGGAAAGAAAGAGCAACAAAAGCAACAATAAGATGGAGAAAAGAGGAGCATCGGAGAGTGAGACAGGACCCTGTGTTTCTAATTCAACTCTCAGGGTCCCAGGGGTACTCCACCCCTCCTCCACCCCCTCCAGCCGAGGCTTTCCTCTCCTCTGTGGCTGTAATCAGGAAGGGCAGATCAAAGGGGGCGGCAGAGTGTCACTGCAGCGTTTTAGCTCTCAGAGCTGCCCGAGTGTGGCCGAGAGTGGCGCTTTAGGGGGGACTTAGCGCCTCTTCACCATGATGAAGGTTAATGTCATCTGGGGACTGGTTCTGAGCTGCCGTCGCCCCGTACCCCTGCTGACATCGCTCCTCCACCAAGCCTCATTACACCAGAGAGCAGCTCAACATGGATGAGATGCCCAAATTCTGTTATTTGGCAACGGCACAAAGAGCTGCTTTTGCAAAAAATTGCCTTCGACACTTTAAGTTCATATTTTACTCTAAGCTTCTACACCAAACTGCAAACAGCTTCTGCATATTATTAGCCTTGTGCGGCTCCTTAAGTCTATACAGTCACCTCCGCTGATGTGTTTCAGCACGTGGTCCTCCTCCCCCTCCTCTCCCCCCGGCTCTTTGACATAATAGGGAGGGATCAGTGAGAGAAAGGTGGGCCGACAATCTGTAATTCATCCCTGCCACGGCTCATTTGCTTACGTTGCTTCGCATTAGGGGAGAGATAATTTATCACTCTCTCCGCTGTATCCGCTGTAATGCTCTCCTGCCACTTAGCATATTTTATTGCCCTGCCTGACGCGCTCGTCTCCAGAGCCCCACTGATCCCGCTTTGCATGCTGCTGTGGAAGGGAACTTGTTCCGCTCAATTATTCATCATCATTGGACTAAGTGGTTGTTCTATAAGCATAATAAAAGAGCGGGGACCTGACAGCTTAGCTCTCATCCCCGTCCCACCGTGCAATGCTTCTCCGTCCGACGATCTCAGGCAGATGTTTCATGGCAGTGTCTCACAGCTCATCCTGAGCTGGGAAGGTAAAGTTCTTGGAGAAGTCAACATGAGTTCTAATTTATAGACATGAGGGAAGAGTTTATTATACACTTTCTGAAGGGGGAAAGGTTTATACGGCGTGGCCCTCATTTATAAAGAGTTTATAGTTTAAACCTCAATAGTTTTTGAGCACGAAACCGAAAGTGAAGCAATGATCGGTCAGATTCTCAGGCTTACTTTTTCTTTCCACAGAAATGTTCAGATCTAAATCAATGTTTCTGAACTTCATCTTTTATTCAGCAAAGTTCATAATTTAACATGTTTGTATTCTCCATACTAAGGGATCAATACAAGAATTGTTTTGGTAAAATAACTAAAACTTAATACTAAAAAAAATATGTAATATGTAACATATTGCAACCTACTGTGCGTTTGTGTTTTTAAATAGTTTTTATTGATTAAGTGCATCGGTGAAGTCGTGTGCTTCCAAAGCTGCAGTCCTCCAAGTCAAGCAGCAGAAACTTCGCCCTGAGCAAAAAGCACAAATTTGATGAGGACATGCAATCTTTTCCATATCTTAAGGTGCCATTTCATCGCAGCATTTAATGAATACTCAGCTTTCAGGACTGTCTATCAGTCAGTGTTAAGGCCCTCTCCTTAGTCGTGTTTTAGTTTGTTCCCTTTTATTTGGCTTCCTGCGTTTAGCTTGCCGCTCCTCTCCGTATGGCATGCCTCTCTCCACCCAGCAGAACTCATTAAGATTATGCTGCTCTTGTTTCCACAGAAATGTCATCTCATCTCTCCAGCCAGAGCAATCTGTATCTTTTGCCATGGTCGCCAGGCAATATCTCTGCCCATTTTCTCTCCTCCACTGTTCATGCGGTGAATTGAGACCCGAGAGGGGGAAAATGTTTGGGAAGTTTGGACTCGTGTCGACACGCAAATCCAAAAAAGCTGATAAAATCAAAGGCTAAAACAGCAGCCTCATAATGGTGCATTGGACAGAAGATATTTCCTGTGTAGGCTGACGGGTATTAATTAAAAGGCCTTTGTTTTATTTTCTCAAATATACATGGAGATACAGTAGATTAGTGCAGCACTGATTCGCTGCTCGGACACAAAAAGCAATCTGGGAACTTGTAGGGCCATCGAGGGAATAATCGATTACAGAAAATAATCAATAGCTGTAGCCCTACAGTATATTTACAATTACAAGGGCAACAGCATTGCAGTTACACTTGATCTATGGGCTGCAAGCGTCCGTCAATACAAAGGGCACACTTGTTTTGCAGGTTAACCGTGCATGTGTTCCTTACCTGTTGCTCTCTGCTTTAGTTGCAGCAGAGTCCACCCCAGGGGCCAAAGGCTAAGAGTGCTGGGGATAAAAGGGATGGATGGCCTGACAGCCCAAATTCAGGGAGGCCGGTTTGTCAAACTGGGATTTGCCACACATACAAAGCCTTTCAGTGGTGTCTGCACCTTTTCAGGTACGCTCCATGAAACAGCCCATAATATGCTCATTTCCAAACACAGTTTTTCAAAGGAAGAATTCGCACTGAATAGAAGATGTTCACAAAAATGCCACAAAGGGGGGAAAAAAAAATCAGGAGTGAGAGTGACTAAACAATATTCAGTCTTTTATCCACAGCCTTAATCATGGTTGCAGAGGCAGTGAGGATGAAAAGAGCCCCATTGATTCTCCTTGAAGAATAAAGAAGCTGGGGCCAATATAATTAAGGTTTAAAAACATATTGAACTCCAATCGTCCATCAAACCGGGCAATTTTCAAGGTCCCCAGAGCTCTCGCTCATGAAAGGTCTTTTGACAGAGTTGTCGAGGAAATTAAGAGGTCAAAGACAGTATAACATGTTTTAAATTCAAAGGTGACTTTTTACTCATGAAGTATATTGTTGATAAAACGGTTCGATCTCTAAATCCCAATGAAACACTGAATAAAAGACATTCTTGAGGAAATACAAACCAAAATTAAATAAAAGCTGCTCCATTTCTTCCAGTTTTGTAGCTTTTCAGAGCTGACATAAGTTCTCAAGAGTGTGTTTGGTGGACCTCCAGCCTTGTTTGAGGTATGTATTAGCCTGTATAATCTGCTCAGTGTTGGGGGGGAGGGAGGGGGGGAGAGACCTTCTGATATGGTAGTGCGTGTTTCAGAGCTCTCAGTCTGAATAATGCTGTGGAATAATGAGGCGGGGAGAAAAGGCTGTGGCCCACGGCTTTGACCGTCTCTGTGACCTGATTATGTCAGGGACTGTCAGCCGCCAAGACACTACAAAAGCACAGAGCATCCCATCAAGTCCATATCCAGAGTGATCTGTCCCCAGTGCTCCAGGCACCTTGTGAGCCAGGGAAGTCCATACTGTCTCATTAGCGACGTTTAGCATCAAGCACCCGCGCATGCACAGCACCGTGCTATCAACAATGAGGCATGGTTACACTGGTGGTGCTGAAACCTGACTCCAACGGGCTGAATGATACATTTAACGTTTAAAAATCAACCGTTTTTTTAGCGCTAAGCAACACCTAGTGCTTCAGTTTCACCGTGTTTTTGTTAAGTTTACACTAAGGATGTTGCAAGTGTTAAAAGATGAAACAGGGGTTAAGGCAAATAACACAGATTGGCATGAAAGGGCACATTGTCCGTACAATTTTCCTTTAATATGTGCTCTGTGCACCTGCGATAAGATGATTCATTAGATAGGGTCCCGCAATGACAAGCATCATCGTTCAAGCCTCTGGCTACTGATGGAACAATTCTGCAGCCACCCTGTAAATATGACAAGGTCAGCGTTTTACTGCGACAGGCGCATGCGGATAAGAGAAAGAAGGGCTTTGTTTATTCCCAAAAAGCTTAATATATGGCAGGGTGGCTACTCGAGTGCAGACAAACAGCGAGACAACAAACTGACTCAACACTAGAAATCTATGAGGAAAGATCAGAAATACTATACAAATGTTTTGTTTGGAGCTGCACATTCGTGCGTGATAGATGGTCCGGCAACATCCCTTACAGATCCGTTACCAATTGAACTGTAGTATTTAATTAGCTGTTTGTATAGTAGGTTTTTTTTTTTTTTTGCATTTTAGCGACCACTCCACAGCACTCACCTGTCCTTGTGCGTTGGTGACCAGCTGTCCGGAGGCTCCTTGCAGGTTTGACAGGGCGTTGCCGAACACCTGAGAACCGGCGATGGATCCCATGGCTGCCGCCGCTGCTACCGCCGCCTGGCTGGCCAGTGGATTCAGCTGATGAGGGCAAAGACACCATTCATCAACACGCCATCTGTTTGTGTCACTGGGGCAGATGTTTACTAGTATAATGTTAATAAAAAAGCAGGTTCGGGAAGGCTCAATGTAGGGGGGCTCTATTGTTGCCAAGGCCAGAATAGGCTAACTGCAGTGAGGTCTGTATAGCCCAGTAGTCCATCACACAGTTCCCAGAGGTCTGTGCTCCCGAACCCAATGGGAGGCTCAAGGGTAGGGAGGAGCAGTGAGAACGGGAGGGTGGTTGTGAATAAGTGGCCATTTTACCACTCTAAGTGCTTCCTCTGGCCCCCAGGGCTCCCCACGGGCCGAGTCAAGCCTCTCCACCCGGAGCAGTGGCCCAACAGCAACCGCTTTCACAATAGAGCCGGGCTGTGTGGCCATGCATCACTGTATCGCCAGCCGCCTTCAATACGCTTCGACTAAGGATTCCTCCCGCGTTATAATGCACAAGCACACTGTTACCTTTGAAGGAGAGGAGGGTTAAAATGACCATCTTTACCCCCGCTGTAATGGACTCATCTGGTCTGGCCTGTGGTTGTGAAAAGAGGCTCCTTGCATCGGGGACAGGTTGTAGAGCCCCGCCACATCGCCAAGATTACCCATATAAATCAAGCTAACCACTTATTAGGGGGCTGAAAATGCACTGCTGATTTGGTTGTAGTGCAGCAGAGCAAAGTCTTATTAGGTTGAGTAAGTAGATCAAAGACCAAGCAGAGATAGGAGACCTCCCAATTACTCAACAGAATAGAGAAATAATAGAAACACTGCTTAGAAGCAGGCTGCCTGCTCCGTGCTGCTAATACTGGCTGGAAACACATTCAAACAAAAGTGCTGGAATTAAAAGCAGGGTTTATGTGAAAGTTTTGCATGTGTTTTATATATTATTACGTTTATGTAAAATACATGCTGTAAAAGAAATAATTTCACAGAGAGCATCAAGGTTTTCCACACTCTCTTTTTCTCTGCAGGGAATTCAGCTGTGTTCATCTGAAATCATTCAGTTGCCACTCATTTTTTATCTTACCCCACCACCATATATTATTACACTTTCTGAAATCAAATGATGAAAAAATGCCACGGAGCGATCAATACTTTTTCATTGACAGTAAAGGTTAAGCACATTAAGAATGACACTGCATTTGTCTTATGAAATCATATTTCATGTAGGTGGCCTCAAATTGGCCGTGATTGATATTGCCTCCCTTCGTCTGAAAGTCATCCAGTTTTTCCTCGATAATCGCAAGATTGTCTTTTATGTGTCCAGCGATTGTCCTTCGGAAATCTTGACATCTCAACTGTTAGGAAAAGCACAAACCTGCTATCTGGCTTTACATGTAGGACTAACACATGAAGAACCTCAGTCAGGCTGCAACATTTTATAGCAAATACTATGTTTGTATGGAAGAATATTCAAGCTAATTTGGAACAGTTTGGGACACTTGATTTGCAAATCATCTCATCTTCCAACCAATCACAGTGCTTCATGCTACTGTACATGTTAATACACTCAAATACATGTTGTCATGGTGCAGTGCCATCCTGCCCATCCAGGCCCAGGAAGCCACATTTTCACTCTCTCAGACACACACACACACACACACACACACACACACGGCACAGCATTTCGGGAGCAATTTGGGATTCGCTATATTGCCCAAGGACACTACGACATGTGGAGCCGGGGATCGAACCGCTGATCTTCCGCTTCGTGGACGACCTCCACTCCCTACTGAGCTACTCCATAGCCGGCTCAGGGGAGATCAAAAGTAGAAGACGCATGCATTCATCATATGGCACGCAATTTATCACAAAACATGTGAAAATATTTGGTGAAGTTTTGATATTATTATTATTATTTTTTTTTGTATTTTGTAATACACTGTATTGGTGCTAACTATAAGAGTTTACTATTGTATGTAAAATAATCCACTGCAGATTAGCATCCACCCAAATATCCTTTCTATCCAACTGTCCTTCACCCAAAATGCTTTGCTAAATAGTGACGTTTTAATTAATCTGGAGGCCTGACTCAAATTAGAATACAAAGTACAATACGGGATTAATCAATAGCTTTTATTTAACTATGTAATAAATTGTTTCATGTAATGACCATGGGGCCCAGTTCTTTAAACCTCAGTTTCATTATCTAACATGTGATTTTGCATTTTTGCAAAAATGTTATATATTAATACATTTTAAAATACCATTGTGAAAATTATTTAAACCATGTCACCAGGCGTTAACTAATAAAACTGAAATATCTTGATAAATACTGTATTGTTTTATATTTTTTTCCACCAAAAATGTTAACAAACTGTGGTGATAAAAACACATTTATCACTCTGCCTTTCCCCACTTACAGACAAATATGAATTAATACTTCTGTTTTGAAAAGCTTTTAGAATTGGTAGGAAATGTTTTAAAAGAGCAGCAGCAACACAAAACAGCAGAAACATCTCATAGTTGTTAAATATAAGTTAGCAGTCAAGCAAATTTTAAGCACATTTTTGAAATGTCACAAAATAATTAAAAATTAGGACCAAATTTGAATTGTTTTTCAATGTCAGCTAATAAAAAATAAATATGGGATACATTAAAATAAATGAATGGAAAGCTAGAAAGTGCAGAACTGATAAGTTTTAAGTTTTGAGATTCAATTTGCCTTCTTAAGCGTTACTATAGGGCGTCTCCAAGGCTTGTTGATGAAAACACAGTATTATGAGTGAGAAAAAGCCAATAGGGCCAGTTAAACAGAGTAAAAAGGCTAAAGATCAACACCCAGATAATGCGATCTGCTCAGGCGAGCAAACCGAGAGTCTCCCTGAAAATCGCCTGTGCTTGGTGTCATTGCGTGAGTGATAGGTTGTTGGAGAAGCTTTCAGATTTATTTGAAACATTATCATTGAGTTTCATTCGATGATAGCCCTTTCAGGTGCTATGTTATTCTGGTAAATCTCGGTGAAAAGAGAGCAGGCTTTACCGCTGCATCCTTCTGGCACTGGGTAATATGGATAGCAGTTGGGAGGAGAGCCGGGAATAAGGAGAGGCGAGGCTGTGTTCAACGCCTAAACAGGTGATTTTCCGCCACGGTGACTCCTCTCAACACCTCGGCGGGAGGCACAAAATGACAGACCTGTCCTAGCATTTGTGCTGATTGCATGTGTTGGAGGAGATAAACAGTGATCTTCCCGTTTGCAGGGCCTGCATGTTAACCATTGTGTTTCATTCGTTTCATTCCCAATGAAAAGGGACGTGAAGAAGCTTTTCAGAAGCGTGGACCACTCTGGTCAGCGTCGGGATGACGAAAACAAACTGAATCAATTCTTAAGTATTTAGTAAAGAATGTCTGCTCGTGTTAAATGTAGAAATATTAGAGCATTTCACAGTTTTGTCAACACATTCGTACGTTGTGTAGCATCGCTCAAGCCTTCATTATATCATGTGACATCATCTCATCACCTTAAAGTCAACACAACTGCTATGACTCGCTGCACTATCACAGTTTAATATAGCCAAATATAGAGGGCTACGCAGGGATCAGCAAACACAAAATTGTGTCTCTGAAAGGACAAAAAAAAAAAAAAAAGCCTGCAAATTCTTAAAAATGCATCTTTTCTCTGGATGGTATGAAGGAGAGGGAATTTAAACTCCGCCAGGCTCTCCGTTGCCTGTTTGACCATGAGGGTCACCTGGAGCAGCAACCCGTGTAATCTCGGGAATAGAAGGAAAAATAGCGTCCCCACAAACCGTGGAGAGACCCCTGGAAACCAAAATTGTCTGACACAAACTAACTGTAGAGTTTATTCTTGGTTTTGCTCTTTTCATGTGGCTGTTTTAAACTTAATTGCTTTTTTTTTTTTCTCTTGGCCTGCACAGAACAAAAAAAAAAGAGAAAAAAGATAAACGGACAAAGTGGTGCAGACACCAGCAGGCAGGCAGATTTGTCCACACTCGGGCTTCAGCGCCGTGTAAAACTTGTTTTCAATCAAATATCATATCAGAAAAAACTGAAAGGGAACATGAAACCACAGATAATTATTTAGCAAATTGGTGGTCATGTTTATAATTGACAATGAAAGCAGATACATGTAAACTTTTGTCTCAAAAAGTACTTTTCAAACAGTCTCTCTGTGCCAAAGTCTTTATGCTTTATTTGATACCAGCCAGCCAAAAGTGTGTCAAGGTGGGCCAAACGGTGTAAATTAACAGTCAAAA
Source organism: Chelidonichthys spinosus (assembly GCA_029853015.1). NCBI lineage: Eukaryota > Metazoa > Chordata > Actinopteri > Perciformes > Triglidae > Chelidonichthys > Chelidonichthys spinosus. The sequence goes on from CM056837.1 coordinate 16,580,605, forward strand.
GCACTATTCTTTCTGAGAAGAATGTCCTTTAAATCTGGAACAACATGGAAGTTTCCCTCGTTCATCCCACTCTTTTCCCACTTCAGAGTGAATGTAATCAGCTGTGACATGAGAAAACACGTTCTCTGTCTGTCAGGACTCTGCTAGTCTTCTGCTGACAGTCCTCTGCTGACTCTCCTCCTCCCCCAAAACGGCCTCTCCCCCACCTCCCTGTCTCCCCTCCCTCACATCCTCTGTGCTTATGAACATCAAAATGCCATTAGGCCCTCCAAAACACCTCTGGTCCCTTGGTTAGCGGGGCCTCGCACTGTGGCCGTGCACTCCGAGTCCTCCGAGCCCCGGCTATTGCTCACCGCTGGGCCTCTGCTCCGGCCGTTGTGAAAAATAAACCACAAAAAGGGCCATTCTTGAGGAAAAATATTGGGAAGTGAAAGACGGATAGAACAACTGGGGCAGATAACACCCGGCAAAATACAATAACGGTGTATCCGGAGACGGTCGGACATTGTAATTGCTTAAGGCAGTGGAGGGTGGTGGTGATGGTGGTGGTGGCAGCGGGTGTGGATGTGGAGGTGGCATGGTCGGGTGCTAATGGAGTGATGTCATATGAAACGCCAGAATGACAGCTAGTTAACTGGGGAGGTTTGGCTGATCAAATAAAATGCATTAACTCCAGGAAATGGATATCGCAGGCGGCCTCAGAAATGGCCATATCTAATGAGGCAAAATGCAAATGAAGGAGGAAAAGAGTCGTGAAAACGTTTAAACTAACTATAAAGGGATGATGGAGTGCCGGACAGTGGCCGTCAATCTCCCCACTCATTACCCTCATGTGAAATTAACAGCAGCTTTAATCATGACATAAAATCTGCTCCAGCCCATTTGTTGATAATTGTGAGGCACAGAGGTTCAGAGTGGGTTCTTTGTCATCAATCACAGCAGCGATGTATTTCCTCTGGTTAGGGGACACTCGGCGAGTAGAAATCCAAGTTATACTATATTCCTCGTACACGATTTCTCTTCCTGAGGAATGATCTATAATATTTAGCTGTTTCCAGATGTATTACGTTTGAAACGGCTCGGTGATTAAGTATCTACAGGAAAGTGCTGACCATTTCAGCTCGTGATTTGACATGCGGTGCCGTTATTTCTGTACCATACGGGTGTTATGCAGGAAATCACAGCAGTGTTAAGCCAGTGTTGCAGTGAAACTGCTATGACTTTAAAGTGGATTCCTGGCCACGTTATTTGGTTGCTGTGAGAAAATGAAAAATAAAATCATTGAAGTCAGGAGATCAGACTATAATGAAATTACGAACATTATTATTTTGGTGTATTATTGATGACTTTCCCCAACCTTTGGATGACAAGTACCTCAATTATTCAATACAAAATAAAAAAAACATTTCTTTATATTAGGGGTCCTATTTCCATTGCAACTTCCCATTTGTTTTCATTTAGTTGGAAATGGCTTCTCTTTTCACTCTGCTGTTGTTTGACATATAAATATAGCATTTGAATGACTTTAATATCCTCCTAATCAATGTCCAGTGATCTTTTGATGTCCTCAATTCAATATAGGAAGGGTCATCCCTGCCGCAGCTTTATAAACACAATAAAGGTAAATGATTACTCTCCACTGTGGTGTCCAAAAATACGGCCAGTAATGAAGAGAAATGGAGGAGTTTGAGGGGGAGGCCTGTCATGTGTCATTGGCCAACTCTAAGCCGTAAGATTAATCACGAGAGAGAGGCTCTGTGGCTAAGATGTGGTCACCCTTGATCGATAAATCCACCTCTCTCCCCTCCCTCCACGTCTCTCTGCTTCAGTGTCTCTCTCTTTTCCTCCAAAATATACACAATCGTTGGCACAAGCTAAATCAGCATAAGTGGAGAGATGAATTGATGGCATTTACAGCCGTATTTATATTGATTACTCCAGTTTTGACTTCTGAGGCTCCTGTCTTTGAAGAGTTGACTCAAGAAACTGCACTGTTCTTGCATTCCAGTTGAGTCTATTTACAAAACCATCAATTGCACATTCCCGTAATGAAAAAGGGCTTAAAATCGCCCACTAGGAAAAATATAAAAAAGCACCTCATAAGAGTTCAGGGCAGAGTACAGTTTAGAGGAATTTCGATTCATGCTGCCTACTATACATCGCAAAAATACCAAATCTAGATCCGCGGCCGACAACATGACGGAAAAAGAATTTCTGATTATATTCTGCAGGGACCACAAATGGGACTTTTGGCTTGGTCTATGAGGAGGGCATAATGCAATAACATTGCATTAGAAGGGTCTTTTTTACAGCGCGGCAGCACTGCTCCGCTGTATTCCTTGTGTGAACCGGTGCTCTGTTTGCGGTCACTAATGGGCATCAGAAATTACAGGCAGTGGAATCGCGCCCCGCGGGGGGACTGGCCTCCTCAGCGGAGCGGAGCACTTAGACAGTGTCTGGGAGCCTGCTGGAGGAGGAAGGGGGGAACTCAATGTCACAGCCCTGCCTCATAATTAAAGAAACCCTATTCCTTATCCTCTGTTAGGTGAGCCCTCGCTTGGTACTCCATCTGAGGTCTCCCCTGTGGGCGACTAATATGTGTTGCCCCCAATGTGCATGTGGGCTGATCGGGGAGATGTGCCTTTCTGCTGGGTGTCGGAGCTGGAAGCCCTCTGACCACTACGACAGTCGCAGGGCCACGTTGAGAAGAATCGCTGACCTCAAAAAGTGAATAAAATATCAACTGAGGTGAGATCTGAAAACCCAACAAAACCAGAAAAGCCAAAAAGTAAGTGCAGCCGGTAGGTGTATTATTTTTTAAAAGTCAGCCACGGTTTACAAATCATCCTTCTGACATATGATAAATTTAAGTTTCTCCCTGTTTATAAATTCAGGGCTCATCGTTGGTCCTTAAGTCTGTAGATTTTCTTCCTGCCTAATCCCTCATTTGAGTAAATAAAAGTAGTAGAGCTGTCATGGTCAGGTTGTTTTCCTCATCTAGCTCCCATGCTTTATAATTATTCATATGAAATGTGGTTCTGTTGATGGGCAACAGTCTTATTTTCTGCTTCAGTCAACAGTGCACATTTGTATTTCTAAATTGTGGAGCGCTTGTTATGTAAGGCAATTTTCTGCCTTCTTAAGAGCCGGATCTCCTGTGCATTAATAAGAGGCTGGGCTGAGCTGCTGGGGAGCTGAGGGCCTGTTCATGCTCACAGCAGCACAGTCTGGCACCACATACCATTTATACATATTTAAAAGTTTTATTAGAGAACAGGTGTTATCGTGGATGATGGTCAGACGTGAGACTTCTTACAGCTCGAGTGTATTCAGGTTATTTCCACCTTAAAATATTGTAAGAACACAACCTGACTCCAGGATTTTAGGAAATAGTGAGATCATGAATCCAGATTCCCCAGAACATCCCCTGGGGACATTTTCCTCTTTTTCTTATTTACCGGATTAATCATCTGACTGCTTCTAAAAAATGCCTAAATAAGGAGCACACATTATTAGCAATGGCCCAGCGCTTCACAAAAACCTTAAATTAACAAACATAATTAGTTGTGACTTTCTTAAATAATAAAATTCTGACCAACATGTATCAAGCAATTAAATCCCACTGTAAAAAAATAAGTCAAAAGACAGCCATAAAATTATGTTTCTATTAATAAACTCTGTGATCTCTTCCCAAACCAGAGACACCACAGTTGAGTTATGAGACATTGAGATAATAGACTCTTTCCTCAACTTAAGTGTTGCCAGTTTCATTGACAAGCCATAGTATAAACCATTGGGTCTACATTTGAGCATGTCATTTTAATTTTGATTTAACACCCCGTGGAATGATGGCGGCCCGTTTCGCTAAATTGAACAGACGTGGAGCTAATCTGGAAAATCAATTAATCGATGTGCAAGGCTCATTTAATACACATGTTAATATAATGGGAGAGACGCCTGTTGCCCATAAAAAAAAAGACACATTTGGAGCAAATTGGACAGCGGTGATTTCAACAACGGTTGACATAAGTAAAAGTGCACTGCAGCGGAAAAAAGTGACATGAGTGTCTGAAGGGGCCTCAGCTGGAGACAAAAGCAGCAGATATGGGCCCGAGACTTGAGGAGGATGCTGGAGCAAACGGAGGAGGAGGAGGAGGAGGTGGTGGAGGAGGAGGAGGAGGAGGGCAGAATGGCAAGGAGGTGAGGAGAGATGGAGAGTGCAGACAGCCAGGCCTCTGAAAGGCCGTCGTGGTTGGCAGTCGCTGACCTTGGTGACGATGGGTTTTCACCAGAGGCTTCTAATGAAGGCTGATTGCCAGGGAATAGTGAGGGAGCCAAGGGGGAGTAAGGGGAGCGGGGGGGGGGGGGGGGGAGCAAGACAGAGAGAGAGAGAGAGAGAGAGAGAGAGAGAAAAGGATAGAGGAGAGGCTCAGGTAATTGCAGCACTTGTGGGTCTGAGGCCCTGCGGTCCTGTGATGTCGGGGTGCAGTAGGGAAGAAGAGAGATGTCTGTGGACGCTTTGGTGGGAAATTGTGGAGCACAGGGGTAGGAGGCAGGCCCCTAGGCTGTAATTACCCCTATGAGTGTGCGGATGGAGAGTGGACAGGCCCAGTGTGGGGCTCTGACAGCGATCAAGGAGAGACGACTGCGAAAGGGAGTCGAGACAGACACACAGACAGACGGGAGGAGTCTGACGGAGGAGGAAGACGGGACGCCTCTATCTCCACCAAGCCCCCCCAAAAAACCCAGCCAGCCAGACACTACACCAAGGTCAAAGGGTATTTGCTAACACACAACATGCCGGTGACAAGACAGCTATGACAAGAGCATCTTCAACACTGCTGGTGTTGGAGATGCTTCTCCCGGATGGAGAAAGACATAATGTGGAAGGATTTGGCAAAAAAAGAAGAAGTGACTAATTAGATCAGAGCCAAAGACAGAGAGATGTTGGGCCCCACTGGATGGCGCAGCAGGGTCAGGAGGGTCCGGGGCAGGCGAACTGGAATAAAAGAGTTGATAGGCTGGCCTAAGCTTCACGCTGCCACGGATCAGTATGTACTACCTCTCCTCTCCCTGCCTGGGCTGATGTAACTCACTGGAGTGGCAAATTACACCAGACCTACAGCTGTAGCCCGACATTATGATTAATTTGATCAGTAATTTCTCCTGTTTTTCATTTTAATCGCCGCGACCATTCTGCTGTGGCAGGTCTTTCAGATCTAATTAAGATCAATTCCGGTGTAACAGACTTGGCGAGCGCCTTTCCCCCCGTCAAATCCCTGAGCTCTCCGGGCGTGGAGAAAACCCGCAGCTCTAATCAATCAACTTCCAGCAAAATCCAGCGGGCTCCCGCAATCAGCCCATTAACACACTTAAGCAAATTTCATAATCTCCCCCCGTCTATTTGTCATCACTGAGGTGGCTATTTCAGGCAGCAGCTCACTGTACTCTGGACGTTGGGGAGCGGAGAGGGCGAGGGCGGGGGTAGAAAGGTAAATTCTGACTCCGTTTAACCAAATTAGCCGCGGTAATCTGAGTTCAGCCCATTGACTCAAGGGTACACTGTCTGTTGTGGTGTGATTTGTATTCTAATCGGGATATTAATGAGCCAATTCTGTTTCACAAAATTAAAAAAACACCAAACACTAAAAACACTGGGGATGTAATGAATGCTCAGGATTTCCTCTCTATGGGTTTATGTAGAAGATCACACATGTCCCATGAGAAGAGAATTACAATGGGACATTAATTGGAACATAATGAGTGTTTGTCTCTCCGCAGCTCTGTGTTGTATTTCCAGCAAATAGCTGAATGGCTGAGTGATTCTGCACGTCTGAATAATGATAGTAGGAAATAGGGGCGCTATCTGTGTAATTCTGATTGTATTATGGTAATTATGACTTGACTTTACTGCACAGACCAGTTTCTCTGGGTGAAGACCAGAAATGCCCTTCTGTGTCTTCAATTAAAAACAAACAAAAGGAAGATCACGGTGACAATTTCAAATTCATTTGTGACAAATTCTCTGCTCGGGGACCTGAATTAAAAAACTTCTGTGAATTGACCACAGTGATTCTGGGAGTGGAAATCCAATCATTGACCCAGGCGAGAGGAGGAGAGAGAGGCGGTGCTGCTGTTTAAATCCTATTGCAGCTTTGAGTGGGTGCTGAGGCTGCGACCTGTCCTTGGGCGAGCCCCTCACTGGGTGACACACTCTTTGACAACACCAGCACTGATCCAGAGAAACTAAACCTTTTACGGCCATTCTGTTCCTCCCACACACACACACACACACATACACATATTTCATAATCCTATTTGATGAGGCAATATCTTAATGATACCTGATGTGGCCCCTTTGTCCCCCTCAAGGGAGGTCTGTCCTCAGTCATCATAATCAGTCTCACTGCTTTTTGTAGAAGAAGACCATCTGGAGAAAGCTACGGGTCTCATTCGTATCAAGGCAGGGAACGTGTATTAAAGTAACATCGCTACCTTTGTTAGTCAGATACGAGGACATTTAACAAAGCAGTAGTTTTGCAGTAAATCATGCACAATGTCTTCGTGCATTGCCTGATGCAAGCTTAATGTGTGAATCTGTATTGTGGTCGGTAGCCCTTGTATCCACAGACAGACTGGACAGTGTGTTTGGTGCGATGTAGCGGCTAGCCTGTGGAGCCCATTAAATCCAGAGGCTGTTTTTCCTGCTGAGTCTCACTAGGCCGTGACAGGGCCGGAGAGGGCTGCAAAGGGGGGAAACAAATAGCCCAACTCATCCCGGCCATAAAGAAGGTTGCACCACAACCCAATAAGGGTCTGACGCTGATGAATGTGACCGGGGACAGAAAGGCGACCCTGGCCGGTCTCCACCAGAAATGAAACCACGGGGATATAAAATAGGTTATTATCGTCACACGGTGACAGCCAGACGGACAGAAGAGCAGAGATGGATGGACAGACAAAGTGACTAAAAAGGAGGTTGAGTAGGAAGAGCAGAAACATTAAAGGACTGATTACAGCCGGTAGGTCCAGGGTTAGATAAACTCAGAACCCCACCTGAGTCTGAGGATGAGAGTTGTGCTTCTTGTCTGGTTGTGAGGTTTGATGCGTCCGCAACAGGATGCATATTCTAATAGCTCATAGACAGAAAAGCTGCCAGCCTCCATTCAAATGCTGCCACTTGATAAATATCAAGCACCGACAGAGAATCACACATTGTGTTTACTGCTTAAGCATGTGAATTACATGAATTACAAATGTGTAGTAACTGATTAGTCAGGTAATTTCTATGGTCCTGGTGATGTAATTAATGAATTCTGTCCATAATGATATTAATGAGCTAAAGAAAGCTGATTATTTCTAGGACACTTGTATCTGCGCACAATGGCATATTAGATCATCAACAAGTGAATATGCGAAGAGCAAACCAACAATCTTACATACTGGATAAATATTACTGCCGATACTGGCCGATATATCGGATTAATTAAATCAGTCATGAACACCAAATCAACATTAAATACTGTTTCGTTGTCATTCAATATAAAATTGTAAAACACAACTTTAGAAATCTTTTTATACTTAAAAATATACAATGAAATTACAATGGGGCCTTAATTTAACACAAAAGACAGTCTGTACCAGATCAGTATGAGGTAATTCTATGAGTATCAGAATGCGCCGGATTGGCGCAGTTCATGGACTCACCGACAAAGGCATGGGTGGGTGACGGGCGAAGGTAGGCTGCGGGCTGGCGACTGATTGGGCCGGTGCGGCGGAGAGTGTTGCGGGTGTCCAGAGGTGGAAGAGCAGGTAGAGCCTGGAGACGGGACAGAGGTCTGCTGCTGGTTGGGTGGGGTGATGTGATGCTGGGATGACAGCTGGTTCTGGGTGTGGGAGAGGGCCTGTTGGTGATGGTGTTGCTGCTGTTGCTGCTGCTGATGCTGCTGTTGTTGTTGCTGCTGCTGGTGGTGCTGCTGCATCTGTTGGAGCTGCTGCAGGTGTTGGAGCTGGGAGTTCAGTGATGAGGTAGCTGTTGATGAAAGAAGAGCGAGTTGTTTTGATTCATCTTTGTGCTGGAGACCGGGACTGCATTTAGAGTGCGAAAAACGCAAATGAAATTGGGACGGACAACATGACTTGTGTTTTAGCACATAAATATGAAGCCCTCATTATCTGAAGAATATGCTCACACCTCAGATGGAAATACTGTACACATAGAGGTGTTGGATGCATAGGATGAATCGTGAGAGACGGATGTAAATTGCATGGAGCCACAACAAGGTCCTCCAGGGTTTTTAGCCTGCATGATAGAGTGAATTTAATTTAGCTAGTTGGAGGACAAAGCTATCAAGCCTGACTGATATAATAGCTCTCTCCGGAGCCAAAAGTCTTCATTGTCACTTGGAGAATGTCAGAATCTTTGGTTTAATGGCTAAAATCTCATAAGAAAGAGACATCCATCTTCACTGGAAGACTTCAGAAATAAACCCATTAACTAATTGGATCCAATAATGGCTCACCATTAGAACCTAATTTCTACATTTAAATGCTTATACATTTTTATGCTGTTTAAAAAAACGTTTAACACTGGCTGAGCCAGTCTGCATCCACACCAGCATGCAAAAACCTCCAAGGACCCAGAATGTCCACCTCAAATATATAATAAATACAACAATATCTCGGTGTGAACGATGTGCAGGCACACCTCAACTTCATGGTAATCATCATCATCAGTTTACACATAAATCCATACCACAACACAGACAACAAATAATATCTACTCAAGGTATCAGCCGTCATACTATATGTGGAGAATTGGGCAAAAAAACAACATCTAAGCTGACCTTCACAGCACTTTAAATAGAAAAAAAGGACAAACTCCATTTCCACAAAATACAATGGATAGAAAAGGTTTTTTTTATACCTGTGATCACATTCAGAAAGCTCTCGACAGCCTTTTCTCAGTTAAACACACCAGACAATCTCTAAAAGAAACTATCTTCTATTTGGAAAAAGAGATGCACGTTTACAGTTGCACGGAAAACATATTTATAGGGCATGCTAAATGCAAAGGGAGTATATCAATTTTTTTTAAATTGCTTTAAATTTTAGAATATAATGTTACTACAATGACCTAAAGACAGTTAATCTGCTCCCTTTGTGATGTTACAGCTTTGTATAGAAAAAAGGAGGATGAAAGAAACAGATGACGATTTAAAGATGATAGAGTGAGGTTCAACATCAGCATACTCTACATGTACTGTAATGTTTATTGAGCATCATCCAGTAAAGAAATCTAACTGTACATTTAAAATATATCTAATTATACTGCACAAAAAATACTTTTCTCTTATATACATTAAAATGCATTTAATATCCAATATTCTTAATTATAGATTTGGTTTCTTTGACAAGTTGAATATCTACAGCATTACCAGAAAAATATTAAAATGACTTGAAACACAAAGGACTGAATAACAAAGGAGTGTTAGTGAACATCTATTGATAATTCAGCCAAGCAGTTGTGAACACAGGCATACACAAGCTTGTATACATACAGAATCAATGCACTTAAATAATTTAAGTATGGTTCCCTCATAAAAGATTAATAAAACATCAGGACAGACAAGTCTTTGATTAGTGTGGTCACTACAACTCCAGGACAGGCACATATGAACATTTGATGAACATCAGATCATGCTCCTCTTTCCCCACTCTGGAGAAGCGCAGCAAAAGAAAGCCAGCGTCTCTTGGCCAGTAAATAGTACACTTTTATATTTCTTCTACCTCCTGACACATTGACACCTCTCTCACACCCCCGTCATGAATTATATATCACCTGTGCAAACGGCAAGAGTCCAATTCTCACTTGAAATGTTGGGGCAAGTTGTCTAGCAAACGCCGAGCCCCTGACAGGACCGGCTCTTTTTCCGTTGCAACTTCGGCAACGACAAAAATGTTGATCCCTATTTAAAGATGGAATAAAAGGGAACAAAGACGGAGAAACAAAAAGGAGGGGGTGAAATGAGGTTTCTGTCAAAAAATTATCGAAACCAGACGGAGATCAAAGACGACTGGAAAAATTTCCTGCAGCCAACCATTACGCCAAGGAACAAGAGGTACAACAAAAAAATATGAGGCAAAAGAAAACAAATACAGAGGGAATATGGAAGAAGCCCCATGTGGCCTTATTATAAGGGCTACACCGCAGGTACTATATTCTTTAACAGCAGTGCTTTATAAATTCTGTCATCTTGTTAAGACTGTCAGGACCACTGACCCTCCCTTCCCCTCTAACTGGGCATCTGGCATTTTGAAGCTCATTCTTTTAACCACAGCTGTCTGATTGCTTTGGTTGAGCACATAATCCAAATGGCTTGTCTCAGCTAATTGTTTGTGCTTCTTCCTCCAGCAGACACAAGGGCCGAGGATGAGAGTGGGAGCTTCACTTACGATGGAGATAGGGCAAAAGGGTGCCGGGATCCTATAGTGCTCATTATATCTCCTACTGTCTCTTTGTTGTGTTTCATATTCACTAGTTCTCCGAGTGCGATGCAAGCAGCGCTCCCACTTGATCACGACGCCTGAGGGGGTGTGTGTAAGAGCAAGGGGTCCCACTTTCACTGTTGTCACAACTCGCCTATGTTAATGCTTATAATGAGGAATGAGCCAGATCACATAAAGAGAATCACGCAGCTAAATGACGAGATACAAGCTGAACTGTGGCATTTTGTGCTCCATTTAACCATTTAACAACCATCATTTGGGACTGTGAAACAAACACCAGCACGGAGAAGCCTACGGCCTCCAACCTCAGTGCTTTGAGAGAGTGTCTGCCATCTCTCTCTCTTTCTTCTTTCGCTTTAATGCCACAGTAGAAATCAACTGTTATCTTTGACTGTCCCGGCCCCGGCTTCTGAAGTATTGGAGGACGAAGCGAGACTGATTGTCAGAGGTCGAAAGGCTAGGTCAAAGTCAGCTCATTCGTCAGACAAAATGCTATTTTTGTTTCCTGTGCGGTTGTGGAGTGAAGGTGGGGGGGGAAGCAGCCTGCTCTCTCATTACCAGCGCTATCTCAGTAGTCCCTGCCAACCCCCCTATTACGGCACTTTTCTCTCTCAGGGGCTGATTCGACTCCTTGTTTTCCTCTCAATGCACAACACCTACGTTTAAAACTATTTCCTAAGGGTTATCTCATATATTGTCGGTGTGTGTGCATGTTTGTGTACAGGTGGAGTCGGGGCAGAAGTCAAACTTTTTTATAAACGCGCCACATTGTAAGCGACTCAACCAAAATGTGAACTTTGAGTACCGTGCGGGTCATGAATTCCATGCTGAAAAACGTGCACGTATGAAAATGGCATAAGATGCGCCAAAGATGCAAACTACATAACAAACCCGCTTCACCTCAAAAAAACTGCAGATGTAAATGCATTGCATAAAAAGTAATATGTATGAATGCATTTAGACTTGCCAGAAAGGTCTCTACGAAGCCTTAGAAAATGCCCAGCCAAGGCCAAGATGACTTCAGTCATCATGTCTACACAAAAGGACTCCGTAGAGCATAAAGCACGGTCAGAAGAAGCCAGATGTGATCAACTCATGTTGCAGGAATTCAAGTTTTCTGGGTGTCAAAAAGGAAAACCTTCAAGGCATACCTTGATAATAATGTATTGAGCTCACAAGGATGAATACAATCTACTCTCTTTTATGTAAGATCAGTATATGTGCACTGAAGAAATAGTTGGTGTGGGAATATGTTCATCACATCTTCTACTCAGCATAGAGACATAATCAAAGAAAATCATCGCATCTGAACCTCTTTGGCATCATTGGAGTGTGCTGTAAATTAAGAGATAATCTGAGGCTGCGGACGAGCCCGTTAAGAGTAAATGAAACTGTCCAATGTGACCCACCCTGTATTTTTAGGAACTGCTGTAGTCTAAACACAGCTGTCATTCTCTAACAAGAGAGGTGAGAAGGGACAAACAAGCTCCCCATTACTGCTCTGCCTCACGTTCCGCTGTGGGAGTCCATAAACCACTGTCTCAATTGCCTTTTCAGAGAGTCACACTGATAATTACTCCACTGGAGGTAAGGAGATTTAGCCTCTATGAGATCTGGTAATTACAAAGGTGGTCAAAGGAAGGTCATTTTTACTCTGCGGATTAGATTGGAGCACTTGCACACTGATGAAGTGGATAACATCACTGTGTCTGCTCTCATTTCTATAGTTCACTTTTATCTCCGTTGGTCACTTTGATCACACCCATCCACGTAACCGAGACATTAATTATTTTCATTAGTGATCAATCTGTCAATCGGATAGCCTAGGAACTATAAACATTTACAAGTAACCAGACTCAAAGGTAGCTTAAAAAATAAACAGGCATGAAAAAAGACAGAAAAGCAAGAAATGTGTGGGAATATTTAACTGAATATGAATATTAAACCAAGTATTGTTAACAAAAGGTGATTCAAATATTAAAAGTACTCATAATGTGGGAAAACTGGCAACATTATAACTGTTTTGGTGACTTATTTTAACTGATGTATTAATTCAAGTTGCATTATCCTTATTTTATATATCATGGTTAGTTAGATTTACAATAATGCTTCACATTTTGTTCACTTAAATGCAACTATATTTTCCTCTAAAATGAAGTGAAGAAGTATAAAGTGGCATAAATTGGAAATTCTCAAGCAAAGTACCTAAAATTGTAACACAGATTTGAGTCCACATAATTGGTAATTTAAAGGAATGGAAAATAGATTCCTGGCTTGGCGTTGGCTGGAATAAACATGGAGAAAATGAAACGCTAAAGGAACTAGCAAACTACTGAATAAAAACATTACTCAGAGCCACAGCCGGCAATATCACAATTTCAGCCCTGCTGCAGGGAAACTCAACAACTACAAAAAAAAAGAGAAAAAGTAGGCAGTTAAGATTTGAGTGGAGTCGCAGAGCCACAGGATTTTAGAGAGTAAACCACATCGCTTGTAGGGATCCAGAGATAATGCTTTCACTTTGTGATGCAAGGCAATATCAAGCTGTGCTGTAGGATTCTCACTCTAGGGGAAGCATTTCAAAGAATCAAATCATCTCCATGGAGATGTTACACACACAAGAAAATCCCTGTGTGCTTGATAATGTTGCCCTTTTGTGTGATGTTTACGCGAGGTTATTGATTTCCAAAGTATGGTCCAGGGGCCTGTAGGGGCCCTTGGGAGAGTTCCAGGGGGTCCCAAGCAAAGTTAGGTCTAGTTTAATTTCACGTCTTCCTACCTGAGAGAGAAAAACATATTGTAGCTTTATTCTGCCTGTGCTGTCAACCTATAATGAGGCTGTAAGTGTGCATTCCTTCATTCCAACGAAAGACCACGAGTTTATTTCACAAATGAGTCGGACTCTCTCCGCTTAAAGGTTGATTTATCAGGGAAATTAATTGGTCTGTCTGACTTAAACAGAAAAACAAAAATTCTGTTTTTATCAAGGTCTAAATATAAAAATGTGGTTCTTTACGACAAAACCTTATTCAATAACATGACGAAGCATTTGGTTAACTAATGAATCTTGTTTGTTTTTTCCTTTCCTGGATGTTTCAATTTCAAAAATTTGATAAAACTATATTTAACTCTAATACCTTGAAAAAAAATGCTAAAATCAAATTAACGAGCACACAAATTGGATACATTGAGGGATTTCTCCCTGCTTTTTGACAGAGGAGTTTAACTCTCATTTTAAATACTATGGAGAGTTTGTGATACTGTGGCATGCAGACAGAGATTTTGTCCTTCAGAGTCCAGAAGGTGCCGGACCCCCTCCCCTCCCCTTAAAAAAAAAAGAGCCTGTCTGCCTGGCAGGACAGACTGGGTTATTACAGCGTGTTCATGGTCCCATCATGTGTCGTCAGACCAAAGCAGAGGCCGCAAGTAAAAGCCTCATGCAAAATTTATGTTCATGCGGCTGTTTCAGTGGGTGGAAAAATCAATATTGCGGGCCTGATGCACGGAGATGACTGAGTGCTCTCTGACTGACAGTAAAAGCTGAGAGAGATTGAGGGGCTACATTTACTGCTCTAGACACGGAGCGGAGCATTGTTGCTCTAATAGTCTAGTTCACCTTAAATTTGAATATCATTGTGGATTATTTTGGTAACAACTTGGATTGTGAGGGCTTGAAGAAATTATGCCATTAGAGAAAAGGAGAACAAATGAAGAATGAGCCACCTTGTTTTTCAAATTGTCTGAAACACATCTTGTGTTGTGGTTTCTGAGCAGCTACAGTGTTGTATATTACGGGGTTATTAAGCCTCCCCTTCCTTTCCAACTTACACATATATAAAATGATTGTAGAATAATCAAAAGACAATGTGGGTATGAGGAGGACATCATAGGGATTTTGTTCTGCGCTGCTTCGCTTACATATGCTTTTGATAACGTACCACATACCCACAGTGCATTTGGGGAGGAATGTGAGAAGAGAGCGAAAGAAAGTGCAAAAAAAGAAATTCAGTGGGATGAAATAACCCCAAACAATGGGATTTGCTTTCCATTCTTCTGCCTCCATCTTCTGTCTTTAATTATTCCCTTTGGTTGTCTGAGGGAGCGTGTAAGCACTTTCACACAGCACAACATGCCCAGCAGCACAACACTGTCTGCCTTAGTGATGTGGAGACTTCTGAGTGACACTGAGCCTCTTGTGATTATTAATGCTGTTTAATACAACACAGGGCAGCCACTGTGATTGAGGGAAAAAACAGATTTCAAAATGCATGCATTCAAAATGCAATGTGAATGGAATTATGTACAACATGAGCACTGCACTTGAGATACATTTCCCCCCCTCTGCAACATAAACAATGTGTACACCGTAATTCTGTTTTTTGGAGATGCAACACTGAAAATGTGTATTTGATAACAAGTACCAACTGTGCTCTATTTTGTACACAGCGCTTAATGGAACCTCAGCTGATCCTGGTGGGATCCTTTGTGCCGGTTTAGTAGTTTTCTTCCTGAATCGCATATGAGATATTTGAGAGCCCAGAACGATGTATGATGAATGAAGTAGCATGCTACTTATACGCTTATCGTGCTCACTGACTAGCAACAGGTTCAGCAAAGGGCAGCGGCAGTAAATGAAATTCCGCACCGGGACAATATATCATCAAAAGAAATGTATGCACCCGAAACTTACAAGCCTTCTTCAGATGCGGACAAGGTGCCTGACGGGGTTGGGGGAGGGGGTGAGGATGGGATAGTAGGGAGAAAAAAAGAGGGTGGGGGGATGGGAGAATAGAGGGGAGGTTTTTTTTTTCTGGATGGGTGCAAGCAAGAGGAAGCAGCAGATTTTGTTGAATCAGTTCTATTTTCATACTGGCTGATCTGTGTCTCTTAACCATTTCACTGCAGCTGGAAAACGAAGGTACCGGGGCTAATTTCACAGTGAGAGCTCACTGAACAAAACCCCCCACGGTCTGTGGGAAAAGGTGCTAAGTCTACTTTGTCATTGTGAATTACGGCAGTGTAATTCAGGAAACGGGATTGTGTGCATGGGGGAGAAAATATGTTAAGAGACGGCAAGAAAAGCCTTTTCCGTTTCTAGCCTGAGATGTATTTAGCAAGGTTTACTTATGATCTGAAAGTAACAGATATCTCCCCCACCAAACATGCTATAATGTACTGATGCCACAGGATCCATCTGTGATGTGTCTGCAGTAAGTCCAGAAATAGCACCCACGGGACATAACACACTCCCCGGGCCTCCTACGGGACCTTTTAAGCTGCACTGATAGTGATAAAAGCCCCCGCAAACCTGGCCCCCAGATACCTCAGCCATTAATTAAGGTAATTAGGCCCTGGTCAGCAATTAGTAACCACAGATAGCTTTTAGCAGCGGCTAAGACGTCCCCACTAGTGCGGAGTTTGGTTCCATGCCATCTGCTGACAAACGTGGCCACAGACTCTTTGGTTTCACAGACGTGGAACTGGAGAGCCGTGTTTAAAAGTGACCTCTGTGTGATCCTGACTTGCTCCCAGACTCCCACAGCCTCCCTGCTGCTGCAGCGCGACCACTTTGTTTGTTTCTCTCATTTCTTTGGCTCTTTTTCTCTTTCGAAACATAGAGGGGCGAGCTCTATGAAAATCCATACATGCTGTACACGGCCCAAAGTGGGAATAGGAAACATTCACTGCACAACGTATCGATCAAAATTAGAACATCTGGGCTGAGTGTAAGTAATATTGATTAGAGCATAATGCTACATTGATTTGCTTGTATTATTAAGTCCACGATAGATCCATACTGATAAGGTGTTCGTTTAGATTATGTTATATAGTTATATTTAAAGTGAGGGTACAGTATATCAAAATGATGCTGCACATGTTAAGCAGGTTTTCACAGAAAACAACATTTCTTTATGTGAGGAAACAGCCATTAACATATTGAATCTTATTTTAAAGAACCTGGGATAAGCATGAACAAAAGCAAAGACCTGCCTAAAAAATGTGAGAAACATTCACAAGCTATTTCGGCATTTATACTAATATGAAAATACAGCCGTGTGTGTATTTCTTCCCGTGGCAGAGGTGTGTGATTTAAGGCGCTCCGAGTAGAAACACTGATAAAAAACCTTAGAGAACAGATCATGCAATAACTCACATTACTGGGGAATGGGAAATAAAGGATGCAGCTGTGCTACTTTACACAATTCCACATTTGAAGCAATCGGTGATAACACCATTTCATTCCGGTTCAGTCCCATAAAATTACCATTAACATTACAACTCATGCAGAACACAGATAAATGTAAAATGTCACCCAGTTCTGCCAGGCGGGAATTCCAGTTCCACAAGATTACCATCTCTGTCTGCTCTCTCCCACTGCACCTTGTCTAATATTTCATTTACAACATTTCATAAGTTCATTTTCCCCTCACTGACCATGTAAATCACAAATCAATTTTCATTTAAAATGCTTGACTACAGATTGTTGCTGAAAGCCTCTGAATTGCGCCTCGGCAAATATGGCAGACCTTTAGCAAATCTTTCGGAAACAGTCTGGCTGGAAAAAAGGGAGGAAAAAAGTGAGATGTAATTTCTACAAAACAACTTTGAGGCCAAGTGGTCAAGGCATTTACTGGAAGCATTTTACAAGTGTTGAAATATAATGAAAACAATACACCATTATATATAGTAATCTGTATCAGATTCACAACTCCCCCATGTATTGAAACCTCAGACTTGTGATCGACTGACCTACTCAAAAGGAACGAAAACGCTGATTATTATAACCATGAAAAGACGAACGCTAATGATTGGGCATAATTGTTGGGGACATCTAATCAATATATCCAAGCATTTTAGATGGTGAATATTTATTGAGGATGTCAGTGAGATTTTTTTAAAAAGGATCAGATAATTGAGATTAAAGCAAACTTCATTTGGTTGGGTGGACACAACAGTATGCATGTTTCACATTTAAAAACCTAATTACACCAGGGAAAGGGTTATCTGTTATAGCTGAGGAGCTATGGGAATAGAAAACAGCAGGATTAATATGGAATAATTCTGCATCATCCTAATTATTCATGTAATTGGAAGCTAATTTAAAAATGTGTCATGTCGGCATTCAAAGCCTAGTCTGTCCTACGGAAAAAAACCCATTTAAATAAATGCCTTACACTCTGCATACACAGTGCAGACGCACATGCTGGGTAATGTCTTGTAGATTGTGCGTTTATGGTAGATTTGCAAAAAAGCCTCACTTTGTGTTTACCATTAAGGGCAGATGTCAGGGTTTGCTGTGGAGGAGCAGACACAGCCACATGTGATTAACAATATTATTGTCTTCCTCCACACTTCCCCCTTCTTTCTTTCTATTTTAGGCTCTGGCAGCGTGCTGTCCTGTGGCATGTTTGAGCCAGAGTGACACTGCCACCATCTACAGAAACCAAACACGAGTCAAGACCCAGAAGGTTAAGACAAACAAGCACTACTGTGTCCTAACAGACAAAAAACATGCAATTATCTCAGTCACATACATAAATAAAATATGACTGGATATATGATATGAATCGGCTTGAATTTACCTCGGGATCAATACGGTATCTTTCTATATTTAAATACAATGTGCATCATCTGTACTGTTACTTGAATTCAGAACAAATCATTAGCATGTCTGCAACAAGTGAAACGCCAGGGGGGAAATTTACTTACATCTCAGCTTCAAGAAAAGACATCAGAGTATAAATCATGGGTCTCGTGGGAGTGCCTGTGTGTTCATACGTGCAGGTACAGTAAACCTGCGCTACAGCCAGGGTGTAAATTTGTGTGTTTTTGATTCTAACTATCACATCGCTGCTCAACACATTTTGATAGCAGATTTTTATTTTTTTTTTTCTCTCTCCTTTCCGTCGCCAAACTGTCACAAAGGCAGTAACCCCACACGTTTCCAAGCTGCTCATTGAAGACAAACAATAAACCAATGGCAGATATCAATGGCAGAGATGAGAACCCGGGTGCCATATCTGCTGGGACTGCCTGGCGAACCTGTCTCTGCCTGCGCTTCATCTCCAGCAGCACCTCTCACTCTCAATTATTTGGCTGCTGTCACAACAAATCAATCAAATTACCGCTCCAGGACTGTGTGCAGCTGCTCCTATTGCACCGCTAGTTGCATTAGCTTTGAAATGTATGAGGTCTACATTTTATCACTGTTATTTATTTAATGCAGCTCTCTCCCCTGCGAGTCATCTTACAACCACAGCAAAGTTAAATCATTAAAGGAACGACGTGGAATACATACTGCCTGAGAACACTTCAAATTAAACAGTGATAAGGGAGAAGGGATGGGTTTTGGCCTCTATTGTGTTAAGATGGCAGGTGTTGATGTGAGGAAATGTGGAGCGCTTGCTCTGGGTCCTCCCTTGGCTGAACGTGCACACAAACAATAGCTCATGTCTGTTCTTATCCCTGTATGATTCCACAAAGAGAAACAGAAGCCCACGATGAGCAACAAAGCCCAAAAAGGATGGTTGAAATTCTCTAGCTTCGATAATGTAGTGGGTAAAAGGACACAGAGGCATTCCCACAGCAGACAGGGGTTAAGTCAGTGGCCCGGCCCGGTGATCTAACCTCTTAAAGGAGCAGCAGTCAGCTGAGGCAGAAGAGATGCAGTCTGACATGTCTTAGTAGTGTGGAAACATTTGGCTCTTCCCCGAGGAGCCCAACCTTTGGTGGTGTAATGAGCAGAGTGATTTCCCTAATTTGTATCGTACCAACACGCGCAAAACCTACGAACGACGCGGCTGAACATTTTCATCAAAACGGCAGACATGCCTTTGATTGGCACCGACACCGGGTCTCATTACCGCAGGTGAGTGGGATGCCGACCTTTATCAGGAAGCCTGAGTGCTGTTTTGTGTTTCCTGCGGACGAGTACAGAGGAACAATGCTCTCACCTCACCATTAGAACTCAGCTCTCTGATGTGATGCACCGCCTGGTTTTTCTGCTCAGAGCAAATAAGATGGGATATGCTTATTAATATGAAAGAGCTCCAGTAAACTAGCTTCTTGCATTACCTTTGAGTGAGTCTTAGACAAGAGGAGTAGACAGATGAGACTTTGTTCTGCATCCTCCCATTGGGCTTCACATGTACAGTGCTTTGATACAACTAGTTTTACAAGTATGGTAATCATGCTATGCTAGTGATAAAAATCATGTGAAATGAAAACCTATTAAAAATACATCAGAATGGTAGTGTTACATCCAACAACAACACAAATCTGTAGTTTTGTCTGCATCCGTCATACATACTTATATGTGAAATTGTGAAAATCTCATATGATTTTTTTTTTATTCATATGAGCCGTCATGTTTACAGACCTCTAGCATGACCCAACCTAGTTTCCCCCTCTGTGAAGTCAGCTAGAATTGTGCGCACTCTGTCACGAAAGATAACTTTCTCCCTTGTTTAGTTTCATTGGGAATTTGTTTTTTACTGCATGTTTGCAGGCATAAATCATTCTGACAAATAACCAGTTACACTGGTGCCTGTGTTTACTGAGTCTGCCACAAGATGCTGCTCAGTTTTATTTAAGCGTCCGCTCCAAATTTATAGCACAACCCCATTACAGTGATAGTTATTCATCACAGTCTGAGAGAGCTGCCCTCCTAAAGCAGTTCAGCTGGTTCCCTCTTGTCAACACTTACAGAGCCAGCTTTGATTAGTATGATCAAAACGTGTGATCAAAAGATGCTGTTGTTACTGCTTCTTCTGATTTGATCTTTTCGTTTAATTTCCCTCATTAAAACAGATTCATGTGAAAATGTATGAACAAATTGGCCTGAAAAAGACAATTTTGATCCAATGCAACGTATTAAACATTACATTCTTGCAAAGACTGTGACTATCGGTATACAAGCATGCTGGCTCGCATGCGAAGAATACATTTCCTCCACACTCAACCACCCATTCCCCAAGATAAACAGCCTTATTAGTTGGTCATTAGCTGCCTCATTACATTTAAATACAGCCATTGGCAGGGCTCCTCCTGGAGTCTCATTACTGCGCCTCACAGTTGTCTTGTGTCTGATCTGACGCTAATTAGCTAGCAGCGCGAGTGCTGTAAAGTACACTTGCTCCCGAGGTCGTGAAATGAGCCGACTGCTCCCTGGCGACATCACGCCGCTGTATTATATGTGTGATTAATCAGGCCTGGAGACCCAGGGGCGGCGGGGAGGGGAAGCGGGGGGGGACGCGGGGGCAGAGGCCAGAGTTGCAGTTGTCTGACAGAGGTGCTGTGCCAGCAGGCCTCATTCAGCGGAGCTGTGATGAACTCGGACAGGGGAGAGTAGAGGAGCGGCGCGTGGCCAGAGGCGCCCGGACACAGTCAAGACATTTAGCTTCACTCGTGACTTGTGTCACTTTCTCTCCATGGAGGTCCCTTCAATGCATCCCCTTTAGATAAGGAGACGTGCGAACAGGCAGTCTGTCAGTCCACACCCTTAAAAAAAGATCTGCCACAGAGGCATTTCTCCACAACAGATTTTTTTTTTTGTTGCTATCTCTCATGGATGGGGAATTTTATCAGGACATTGGATTCCAGACTGTCTGTTGGATTGTTTGTCAGTGGACAATACGGATGACTGAGAGCTGCTTGTTTTGGCATTCTGACACCCTGACAATGTGTTTGCCGATCAGTTCATCAGATCACTGAGGCCTCTAGGTCATTCCTGGAGCACCAGGAGGAAGATCTGTTGAAGTGTGAGTCAGACGGGCCTGCTGGGCCCATTATCATCCACTACTGATGGATACATTGAAGGGCTCGCTGGATGGATGCAGGTTTATTAAAAGCTCTGCCCACAGCGATGGCTGCTGTTATTTATGCATGTTTGTGTCCATTAGGCTTCTACCTCCACATTTCCTCACTCAGGGCATCTGTCCATCCATTTCCCCACACGAGGGAGCTTTCCCTGCACTTTGCGCTGCACTGGCATTATTGTAATCTCCATCCTAAAAACACACTGCTTTACATGTAGCCTGGCATCTTTTTACATTAGTGCAGTTCTCTCATCCA
The DNA here is from genome assembly GCA_029853015.1 of Chelidonichthys spinosus. Taxonomy (NCBI): domain Eukaryota; kingdom Metazoa; phylum Chordata; class Actinopteri; order Perciformes; family Triglidae; genus Chelidonichthys; species Chelidonichthys spinosus. Next base: position 16,602,187 of record CM056837.1, read on the forward strand.
AGATTTATGACTGATGGTTTCCCCATCCATCCCTCAATCTAATGGTATAAAAGAGACAATGTTTTAAACATTAAAATGAAAACCATTTACAACTATGATCAAAAGAGAACACTTGGGCATTAAAGTTTAAAAGGCAAGGATAAGTACAGCCATGTGGACGGACAGATGAGGTGGAAAAAAGATAAAAAAGTGAAGTACAGTGCACTCTTATGCACAGGAAAGAGGCAGAAAGTGCTTTTGCGCTGCACTGCAAAACGTTGACCTGTAATTAATATGGTTATTCCTTCAGGCGAGTTGAGGATAGCAGCTTTTTGAGATACAAACCCCCGAAGGATTCGTACCTGGTCAAGAGCTTTGTAAAATATTTTTAATAAAGAACAGACAGAAAGTGTTCTACGTCATAAAATGGACCCATACGAGTTGTTGATGGAATAAAACAGAAAAGCCTTCATTACATGACCAACATACAGTGGATGTTTTAGACCATCCATCAGCCTCCTAGAGTGCAGTTTTCTACTTTGTTCCTGAGATGTCACGTTGACCCTGTTTTGTCATACAAATGAGCCTCTCTATGCCCTCTTTCTTACCTTGCAGGTTCTGGAGCGGGAGCGTCATGATGCCCCCTGCAGCAGCAGCAGCCACCAGGCTCTGGATGTTGGCCGTGGGCAGGGAGAGAACGAGTCCCTGCTGCCCGCCCAGGTGTCCGCCTGCGTTGAAGGGGATGAGGATGGGTTGGTTCATGCCTGGAGACGCACCGGACATCACGCCGCCTACGGCGTTGGCCAGCTGCTGGGCTACCAGTAGAGACTGCAGCAGACACACATATAACACACATATGCCTTTTATAATATTGTTGTTTTTGGACTGCTGTTCATATTCGATAATGAATGCATATGTAAAAACACCTGTTACCAATATAGATGACTTAGAAATCAGTGACACTATAAATGAGATCATATTCAGATCTGCTCTTTGGTGTGTAACAATGGATGACAATTTGAAGAGGGAGTTAGAGGACTGTAATTGCAATATAATGTATTTTATTAACAGAATAATGCAGTTGTTATATTCTAGCATCTTCAGTCTACATTTACAGCATGCTACAGATGAAAAGGCAAAAGACTCTAGATAAAAAAGCACTTGAGTGGGATTTGCAAAAATACCAAATTTTTTAATGAATGGTTTACTTTTGCAAAATATGTCAAATATGTATTATTTTTTTGTGTTTTTGACAAGGAGAGACAGTTTTTTAGCATTCGCAAAACAGTGTAATACCATCAATGGAAAATATCCCATTACCAAACTAAACCTGTACAGTATGTAGTGCAGGTGGTTATGGCTGAAATCATTACCACACTAATAATAAGGATATTTTCAAATAACATCATATATAAAATATGGCAAAAATATGATAAATCCCATAATATAATTAAAGTGTTTCACTACTTTATGAGACCAGGTAAACCAGCTATTAATAAAACACGATTCCTCTACTTGAGTGCTGCATAATACTTGTTTAACTGAAGAAAATCACATTTGATTGATGAATATAGATACACTATTTTCTATTCTGCTTGATTGAGACAAGCAAAGCAGATGTCACCCAAGTGACTGTATCCCTAATCAATGACTTTTGATGAATGCAGTTGTTTTGCAGATGAATTCTGTGCTTTGCTGTGTCAGACTGACAGTAAAAAAAAAAAAAAAACACACTGCCGTATAGACAGAGATGAAATCCAATCTTTGTGAAAGAGCTGAGAATTCTTCTTTCACAGAGATGCAAGTGATTTATGTTTCCTCCCATTGAACAAATCCCATGTACCACAGAAATGTGCCTGAAATACACAGTGCTTTTCTAAAACACGTAGCAGTACTTTACTCTTTTGATGAGGGATATAACACATCACTCAACTCTTCATGTATCCATTCATTCACATTAGTTCAAGTGGATTCGCTGCAGTCATACCCATAGAGGAAAAGATATGTTATCAGAAGTATCGCTCTGAAATATTTTGCACAGTAGAAGATCTCTTCAAATATATTTTTTACTGAGGAAGTCGGTTTGGAAATACACCAACACATTTTTCATCGAGGGCTTTGAGGCAGGAGTGGTAATGTTTGTGCCACGGCTGAAATCTCCATGAATACACAGGGAATGACATCTTAAATTGTATTCATTCTGATAAAACCTTTTTCAAATTATGTCAGCGCTTGAGCACGTCAATCTGAATTTACCCAGGAGGCACGAGACAAGAGATTCTGGGGATGCTGCAAAATCCAACAAAATTACTGTTTAAACATCGAATTGAATTGTTTGGAATAAAATAATACACTGTCAGCTTGCGTTGTGTCCACAGTAAAGCAGCCCTTAGACGTTGCTAGGCAAGCCTGGCTGCACTGTGTTGACTCCTCCACTGTGACTTAAGTTCACAAGCCTTTAACCACAATTGTCAGCTATCTGCTTCTGTTTTGCATGGTGTGTTTGCAGCTTGAACAGGACGCAGTGTGGGCTGACTGGTGCGAAGACCCCACAATACTCCCAAACCTGGTGCTCCTAGGTGACAGGCATGTCACTGTGATAACCCTGCATGGTGCAGAACGCCTGCACCCACTCCGACATACATGCAATCACAGTTTAAGAGGTACGAGGTCGCACGGGTTTAAAGCCACTACGCACAGAGATCTCGGGGTGAAATATCTATACTGAGAGGCATATGAATACCTGTCTGTGTTCCTAAGCTGTTAAAATAATACTTTTAAAAAGCACAGAGAGGTGACTGTAGCTGGCAGGAGTAATCATACAACCTATATAGCATTCCTCTTTCTCAACATTTGCTTTGATATACAAACATCGCATAACAAATGACAATATCTGACGCTTCTGAGAGCATCCAAAATGACATTTGCCATTAACTTTAAAAAAATGAATGAATAATTTGGGAGCTCAAAGAATCCTCAAAGGACAAAAACAAAGACAGGCCGTCTGTTAGCTGCAAGTGACATATGTTTAATCTTGTGTTTTAAACTAAATTTAATCTTGAATTGAAGCAACATATAATCAAAGACGGTCTTTGAACATTTCATCTCGGAGTCAAACAAAATGAGACTGCCAGGCTTGACAGCAAAGACAGGCTCACATGGAAGAGAATAACATTAAAAGACAATTCTGCAATTATCAGATGTAGCCCTGATTTATTTATCATTACAGGCAGCTTTGGAGAAACAGGCAGCTGTTCGGCACACAGGCAGCTGCAGAGAGACAGCACTTTGGAGATTTTTTTTTTTTTAAAGCATGCAAGAGCTGTTGGTCTTTAGGCTGTTTGTTGTGCCAATTTATGACGGATTATGATCTTCATCTGAGGCGAGAACATCGTCTATGCACACATCTAAATTAGAGATAAGAATAAATTTAGCTGAACATAATTAGCTCGACTCTGCAGCCACATGACAAGCTTTTACTACAAGAATCCCCAGCATCACTCATCTAGATTTAGGAGCGGTTCACCTTCTGGCTTTTTGCCTGATACTCTCACTCTTCCTCTCCATAGGTGCTGTTGTACAGTGTTTGGCAGGCCTGACAGCTGAGTGTTGAGAAGTGGTCTCCTAGGGCCCACACAGATGCACAGACTGGGTGTGTGTTGGGCTCTGGATGGGGAAGCAGCCCCACTCAGGACGTGGATGTGGTACCCAGCCTCTCTGCCCATCAGGGGAGAATAGGCCCTTCTATCTGCTTGGCAGCTCTGGCACTGAGAAATTGCCCATAATCACCCAGATAGCAGACTTTTGTCATCCTAACTGCAAGTGGGAAACAGAAGGAAGGTGGATTCATGTTGGGTAAACTACCATCGGATAATGGTTGTTCGAACAATATCCGGCTCTGGAGCGAGAATCTATCAAAACATATTGATCCTGGAACAAGAGAATTGGGTATGGCATGCGGAGCGCCTTTGTTTCTGAAAAGCGTTAGCTTCACAGAGACTGTACTGACAGCATTAATATATTAGATGGTGACTGTTGAGAGCCGCCTGCTGAGGCTCAGACTGTAACTGCTGCCTGCTCGAGATGCTTTCCTATTGTGTTTATTTCTTATCTATTACAGAAACAGCGACTTTGCCCAGCGAGGGTGTCTGTAATCAGAGATGTGCTTTTAATTAAGCCCATTCTTCATCTCCACTTGCAGCAGATTGACTCCTTCACTGGGGATTTCTAACCCTACAAACCTGCCGAAACGACTCGGCTCCTCTCGTGTTTCCTCTTTTGTTTATCCTGATGAGGATTGACTGTCATTGAGTGAACACTGAGTGCGGGGAGAATGGCCTTATTAAAGAGGGTGGAGGAAACCTAGCGCTCTCTGTGTGAGTGTTGAGTTGAGCGGTGACATTGAGCAACACTAATGAGATAGATGTTCATTAAACATCGCACAGCCACCAGACCAATAAATCCAATCGGAGAGGACAACGCCTGATTGAGCTATTAACAGGGCTGCAGGCTCGGTCTTTGCTTCCCTGCTTGTTTTGACAAGGCCTGTATTGTCAGCTCATTAGTGCCACAAGTCAATTACATTTGATGTGTGATGACAAAATACTTTGGCATTCGGTGAGTGTTTTATGTTTGTTTTTTGTGGTGCACTATGAAGGTCATAACTGAAACTGTCGCACACCTTAATCTTATCTCATGATGACAAGAGTAAACACAACTCAATTAACAGAGTTAATCGTCAATTTGTTACTTTCTCTTAGTAGAATTAACTTAGTTTGAGTTCTTTGAATCACTCGAAAAGGTGGATGCTTAAGCCAACCAATCAGAGTGACTTCTCAGGCACCCGGCTTTAGTTTATCCAATCATTTATAGGGTGTAGTCACAGTGGGCTATTTAAATTAAAAACCAATACAAGCACAGTATTAAAAACTTGAAATACGTAAGATTTGAAGCACAGTTTTTATAGGTCTTACACAACAATGACAGATGAGATAATACATTGATTCATTTTGCATCTGAATTGCTTCTCCAACTTTCCTTGTTTGCGTGACATGAAGCCAGTTTATCTCGTCTGCACACACTTGACACCGGCGCTTGAAAACACTGGGTTCAAGAGCGCAAACCCTTTTTAACAAATTTGTTTGTCTAACATCTTATGCCAGTTTTATTTTGATGAAAGAGTTTCGACTTTTGCAAACGCCTTCAATGCCCCAAGCAGGTGGTGGAAACCTGGTGAGCAGCGTCATCAGGTATCTTAATGGATTCTTTTATTGCTTATTATATTTCTTTTTATATTTACTATTCATTCATAGAGCCTCCCAGCCAAAGTGTTTCACATGATTGTACTATAAACAGACTGACAACAAACATCTTTATTGATCAAACTTGATTAAGCTTGGGTTTAGTTTGTTGCGGATCTCCTTGCTCACCTGTGGACCCATTGGGAATCCCGGATGAGACTGGCCCAGGTGACTCTGCTCAGACGGACTGCTGCTGGTTTCAGACTGCACCGAACCGTCACGAGCTCCTGGGAGAGCAACAGGTAGAAAGGAAAAAAGGAGACAACAGAGAATCCACCTTAGAAAAACACAGATAATATGAGGAGATAAACACACAACACAGACCACGCTGCGATATTACAACACACAGTGGCGTACGGCGCAGAGGAGGGCAGTTGGGAAAGGAGAGAAATTTGTATTTAAGTGCTTTATCAATAACCGCTGTAGCGCTGAATAAATTACCAAGCAGCGGAGAGGCTCATTGATGGGGATGATGCATACTGGCGGGTCCCCGATGGCCTAGATTACCGCTGAGAGATAGAGCTCCACCACAAATGCTGGGGCCATATTATTCAGCCATTTACATCACCGAGTATCACTCATCTAAACCCACCACCCACCCCCCACCCCCTCCGCTCTGAGCCTGCAGCTACGAGACACAATTAGACCTGTTTGCTATGAGGGCAGAGTGGAGTGGAGCAGACAGGGACATGATAATAAGCTTGCTGATGGCTGCAGGGAAAACAAAGGACACCACCTATTGGATATCCCAGCAATCCCAGTCTCACAGAATCTCTTAGTGCACTGTGTGGGATGCTCTAAAAAAAAGGTCAGAAAGGCTGCTTTGACCCTCACCATTTGACCTCGATGATATTGAGATGGCAAGATGCCTCACTGTTGACACAAAGGCTTGCTGAGTGCGAAGACGAGTCAATCTTGCAGAAAGAGAAGTCAGAAAAAATGAAATGTCTCTTAGATATCTTTCACTAAACTGAGTGTCCAGAAGAAAAACACCAACTGACTAAACACTACTTTATCTAATTCTCTGGAAACTAATCTGCAAAGGTGCTCACATCTTACTTAAGTGTCAAAAACTGTGTGAATGTGGACAAATATTGAACAATGGTATATAAAAAAGAAACTGCAGTAACATCCAGGATGATTTTCTGAGAATAATTTTTCTCAAAGCTGAAAAGACGTTCAGAGGATGAATGTCTTTTGTAAGAAGTTGGTGAAGGTGAGGTTGTATTGCTGCAGAAACAAAATGTGATAAAACGATGTGCTATTATAAACAAGGACTCCTGTTCCTTTACTGACAGACCGTCGATACAGTGGATAACATCTTCTCACTGATTCATCTCACGCAGGTGTGCCAATGACAACTTCAGGCCTTTTATTGACGCCAGCTGCCATGTTTTACAACATTAGCCTTAACCTGGGCTAACATAGCTGTCCTTGATCAACCTTCATGCAGTTTTCCAAAGTATTTAAGCATTTTCTTTCAAGACCTTTGGGGATCTTTATTAAGTTATCCTTTTTGCTGTATTTTCTTTTAAACTTATTTCAGAGAAGTGCTCTGACACCTTCCTTAGTTCTTCTGATCTGATAGGGTTTGAGTTTAAAGGCACACATAAACTGGATGAATAGGTTATTTTTCTTGGTTAAACCTATAGTGGATGCAGTGGTTTTCAGTCCTTTTCTAAAAGCTCCATACAAAGTGCACTATTGAATAGCCTTGCCAGAAAGATCTCATTGCCTGTCATGTATGTTTATGCATTACATTTTAAATCCCCCTCCGCCAACTAAAATCATCACATCTTTACATAAAATCCAAATAATTGGTGAGTGGCATGACCTAACAAAACCAAGCATTTGATGGCTGATGTGAAAGCCCAAGGGGGAGCCTGCTTTCCTAGCTGGTTCCTACCTCTGGCTGGCTGGCTCTGCTTCTCCATGGAGGTCCACATCCTCTCGCTCATCAACCTTGCAATGCACTGGATGTTTTGACAAGCCAGTCTCTTTTCACCAATTATTTCACCCATTATGAATCACGTTGTGCGCAGCCCCGCCCTGTGCACTCAGTATCTTGAATCAGAATCAATCTGAACATACAGGAAATGCTTTGTGGCTGTGTTAGAGGCAATATAAAGTGACAAATAAAGTACAATGTCATCAAAATCTGCATTTTTTTGTGGATTGTGAATACGAGGGCATTTCTTTTTTCTTTGTTTTACTGGATTTCATTAGCAGTATTGTCTGTCATTCTCATTTTGGATGTTATCAATTAAAAGCAATGCCTTTTAGTTGTATTTACAGCAACTCTCCATCCATCTTAAAGGCAATTCTCCAAATGCTGCTGCCACACCGGGATAATATAAAATGAACCCAGCAGCAACTTTTGTGCCAGCAAATTATCTATTTATCATCATAACAAAGACAATTTACTAAATGAAAAATATTCAGCCATAACATCATCAGTCGGCTCCAAACAGTATGGCTCATGACTGAAGTTAAGATATTGGTTGTGAATAATGTATTCTATCTGATAAACAGTGTGGGAGACTAACTGAATAACGATTCCTTGATGCCTTCATTGCACAATAACTTAGAAACTTTCATCCCCTTGCAAATATCTGTAACGTTAACACGTTTAACGCAGGGGGGGAAAATCGATAAGATATAAATATACATGCACATCTTCCCCCAAAGGATTTGTGTAATTTCTTTAACTAAATTAAATAGCTGACAGGAGAAATGCCCAGGGAGTCAATTCTTCTTCAATTCTTTTTATTGCTAGAATCTTCGTTCATATTTTGCTTTTCTTCAAAAAAAGAAAAAAACTACTTATCCAATGTGAATTATTCTGAGATAGATTTTCTGATGGAGATTAACACTATATAGAGGGGAAAATATCTCTATCAAACCTTTTACAAAAAGAAAAGTCCTTTGATGCTGTGATACGCAGGTTACACAATGGGTAAAATGGAATGAATGGAAGTATTGATGTGAGGAGAGATGAAAGAAGAGGCCAAATGGATGAAAGAACAGGCGATGCACATTCAACATAGCTTTACATTTATCTGGGACATTCAGACTTCATCTTCCTGAGCAGCTTAACTACCATTGTAACAGTACAAGTGCCCTTAAATCATAACTCCCTTGCCTTTGAATGTAGATAATGCAGGTTTTCAAGACCTTGTCTGAAAGGAAGAGGATGGATTTAATTACATGAATCAAGTCTTATTAAATCAAAACTCACAGTGACATGATATTTTCAATGAAAATGCTTTTTTATGTAAGTGAAATAATTACATTTATTACGGAGCACAGAGTGCAATTTTATGTGACATGTGTCATGGAAATATTGCCAATATCCACCACTATATAAATTCTTTTTCATTGATCACCAAAGTGGCCACTGGAGAGCGACTTTCAATGCCACACAAGGCAGAAGGTCTCTCTGTGCTGGGTGTGTGTTGGTTGTTTGGGGGGGGGGGGGTACAAAAAGCCATATTTATTTGACTTTGTACAGCCTGTCTTAATGCAGGGTGCCCCAAGGACTACGCCACAAAACAATTAGCCTGGATTTCATAAAGCAATCAGCATGCCACCTTGTCTAATGCAACCGCTTCGTACATTGACAGTCTGAATAAAATGGGTGTTATTGAAAGCTTTGTGTTCATGTTAGCTTTCGCCTCAAAGCATTCATGAATCAATTTTTGCCCATAAAAGAGGCTTTAACACTTAAGCTATTTTAGTGGAAATGCATTATGTAAGTTGTCAAATGTATGAGAAAGGCCGGGTAACGATTCAGGCTATTCAGAATGAACAGCCAACCCCCATTTTTATAATGGTCCTTTTGAAAATGTCTGGCTGAGTGCATGTGTTTGCTATTAAGATGGTGTCAATCACTTTGCCACTGAAATCTAATCCAGGGGAAATCATTTCACATGTGAACACATGAAAAAGACTGAAGATTACAAAATGATTACATTTTTAATTGTTTTAATAAAGCGAATTATTGAAGATAATTATGGCACAAAAACTTGCAAAACAGCAATATGATTTTTCGCCATCAAACACGCGTTTTGCTGTTGATTCAGCGCGTTTGTCGGAGAGCTATCAGTGAGCTGTTGAAGCGTAAAGGATGGGCCCAGATAAACAACGAGCCACATCATACACAAGCTTTAATTCCATCAATACACAACCAATTGTCCCAGATTGCTTGACCATTGATTCTGTTAATACCACTTGGCAAGTTGATGTTGCATTGCGGAGAGAGCTGAGAGAGAAAGAAATGCAGAGTGACAGCTCATTTCACTTCCATTTTTCTATCTGGAGCAGCCTGAAACAAAGTCCAAAAAGTAATGAACATACAAGGCATGGTGCCGTAGCGTAGAGCAGCTTATAATGTGCAGTGTTGGCTCCATTGTGATTTACTTAACTCCTTGCAGAATGCATGAGGGCCAAAAATCACCAGCGATTTAGCTCAGTGTTTCATTACTCCCACCAAAGCCCTCAACAATAACACAGGGCATAATCTGCTGCCAATAACTCCAGGTGCTTTTAGTCAGATGGCTCCCTCCAGACCGACAGGGAAGTAATACTCTGTTTAGAGGCTGGGGTGAAGAAGCTGCAAAGCATAGGTCAATAGTGTTTCTGGGGAGAGAAAATCACCAGAGACGGACTTTTGAGTGGCTGCCTGTAACACTATTAGCTTCATTATGACTACTGCTGCTGCTAGCAGAGCTGTCATTTCCTTAATTAAGAGCCCAGCGCAGGGCACAAGAGAGAAGAGGCCACGGCACTCTCTCTGGGCCTCTAACATTAAAGCCTGATTCCTCATCGTGCAAGGGCGGAGACCTTACAGGGGAGGGGGAAAAAAATCTCATTCATTATTCTGGCACAAAGTGGAATTATGGAGTTAAGGCATTACATAGGAGGTGATGCTGTGGAGTGTGCCGAACAGAAAAGATTTTACACCTCAGCAGTTCTGTGACTACTTCTGAGGTGATTGTTAAATCACAAGCAGCGGGAGGTGGGGGGTGGAGGGCAGGGCTCAGAGGACAGAAGAAGAAGGACAGACAGTGAGGAAATGGGTGAAAAGTGTAGCTGTCTCGAGTGACTGGAGGTTTTAAGTGTAAACTAAAAGAAAATGGCACACTTCGGTTTGTAAAAGTAAGCCCCTAGTTACCGGATGAAATCTGCATGCAAACAATGCTTGAAGCGGTAAGCACCCCGTGCTTCAACACTTATGCTCTCACTCGTGGCCACCAGGTCTTCACCAAAAGGCTCTTTGGCATGAGAGTGCTCTGCTCCAGCTCTTACCTGTCTCTCCCTTGATGCTGGAGTGGAGATGGAAGCGGCACAAGCACGAGAGGGACCAGAGGGAGGTAAATTGGTGAGAAGAGGCAATGCCCCTTTCAAAGGTCAAGAAGGGAGAGATGGTGTGATAGAGAGAGGAGGATGGAGAAGGGAGGAGGGAGGGGAGGGGAGAATCGGGCCTTTGTGTTGCGTCTTCGCGGGGGGACTTGGGACACTTTGCACATGAGCACATCTGCTACGGAGTGTCCTCCTCATTCCCAAAGCAATGTCAACCTGATTAGCTCAGGGTTGAAAGAGGCAAATAACAATCCAAATTATTCCTCATCCTTTTATAGCCATCAGCAGAGGTGGGACGCCGAGATGAAGACTAGCTTTAGAGAGCTGTAAGCCTTTTAGGAGATGCCTGTTTCACTATTGCTCCTCCTCCTAAATTACTTAAATTATATTTGCTGTAAATAGGATTCTGCTGCTGGCAGCCTTCAACCCTGTGCTGAACCAAGTCTTTCCTCTCACTCCGTATCATACATCTTAGTTCATATTTTGTATTGAAACAGAAGGCTACAACTAGAATGAGTAAGTGAAATGATCAATCAGTTATTTGACAGAAAATCTGCCTTTTATATCACGTAAGTATAAGTAAAATATTCAAAAGTAAATATATTCAGGCTTTGAACACAGCTGAAGATATCACCTTGGGGATTTTTAAATACATGTGTTATTATTTTCTCTGTTACAGATTTACATTCAAAACTTTTCATTAATAGGTCGAGAAAATAATCAGCAAATCAAACAATTATAGTTGCTTTACTTATTAATTTAATAAAGAACAAAATCGATTTTCACAAAGTGCCCCTTAGTTACAAACTATTAATGATGCTTGGTCAATTAGTCCATTAGTCAATTAACATGATATTAATCAAGAATATTTTTTTCAATTGAATAATTTTAAGTAATTTATTAAGCTACAATGTCAAAGATTAATTGATTAGAGGTTCTCAAATATGAGGACCTGATTTTCTTCTGTTTTACATCATTGCAAACTTAATATATTTCAATGTTGTAGGGTTGGTTGGGAAAAAATGGTGTCTTGCTCTCTGGAAAGGTTGAGCTGGACATTTCTGACTATTTTCCAAGTGTTAGGCTAATTAATGTTTAATGGAATATATAATTGAGCAGATTAATGATTTAAAAAAAAAGCATCATTAGTTGCAGTTGAACTTCAAACTAACCACTTTAAAGAAACTGCATCTTCATTGTGTTCATCCTGCGTTGCATCTGGTCAGCTGCAGGACATTTAGAAGTGGTCAGTGGGGTGTGAGGGCAGTCCAGGGTGGAGTGTGTGTGTGTTTGTTTGTCTGTGTGTGCGTGGGGAGCTAGACACCCACATGTCATGCCTGACACATCAGCCGGAGGCCCCCGGGCTATCCAGCACTAATGCTGCCTATGTCCCACTTTCTACCCCTTGCCCCTCAAAGCCTCCTCTTGTCGCCCCTCCTCACCCGCTCCTTCTGTCATAGAGGTATAATAACAATGGATCACACCAGCACAGACTCAATCACTATAGGATGACATCAGGTGATACCAGCCGCAGCAAGACTATATCTTACCTCCACCGAACCCGAGCTAAACAGAGTTTATCAAGGAAACAATTTATCTGGGGAAAGAAAAGTCCTGTATTTGTTGTTACTGTATTGCCCTGTTGCAGTGATATTTACAGAGTGGAGTGGGTAAAGGTGGAAACAAGCAAATAATCATGTAGCTAAAAGACACCCAGCCCACCCAATCACATCCAACCCCTCCCAGCACATTATTATGGTGGAGCAGACAAATAGTGGAAGGAGGGACATCTGAAATAGTATTGCTTTGAAGCCCATAACTCTATTCTGGAGAAAAGAATCATCACAGTGTTATTCCACATCCTCAGATATAAAGGGAAAAAACATAATAACTTCTCGATAGCCTGGATCTCCACTGCCCTATACTAGTGCCCCCCCTTCCTCCGCCCGCCCACACCCCTGCCTCATCCACCATACACCCACTTCTCCTGCCTCAATCTTTGGTTTCAAAGGAAGCGAATCAGCCAGAAGGACAGAAGGTTATGCATTAGTACTGGTCATTGCTCAAAGAGCGAGAGTTATAAATAATAAAGGCTTGTGAAGGACACAAGGGCTGTGGGATGCATCTCTGGTTCACGCCACACAAGTCAAAGACAAGACTGTAATTTCTATTCCAAAAATGTGACCCTTGCAGCTTCAATTACATCTCAACAACACCAACCGTGTCCGTGCCAGGAGATGTGATGCCTCTTTGTTAGCTCTACATGAAAGGCTTATTGATATTGGTTATGGAGCGCATGCTACACAACATATACCTTTTTTCTGAGAATGATTGCCAAACTTAAAGACATTGTATCACTAAAATAAATGCATATTGAAATGCAATTTATTTTCTCCACAGCTACCCTCCTACAGGAACTTGTGATGTGCTTCTGTTTGGAAATACGTTCTAGTCAAGACGCCGAAAATCTTGTTAGCTTTAAATAAACAAACAACAGGGAGAATTTTATTGTCAGTTCTTTGTTTTGCTCAAAGTCATTTCTGCATAACTATGCATCCGTGAAACCTGATGACCTTTACTGCTGTTTGCATGGAAAACAGAAGTCCGACATGCGCTGGTCTTCCCTGTCCTCCATGCCACGCAGTGATTGTGTTACTGTAGCCACGGGCACAGCGGGCACATTAGCAAATGTATTACACCTGCTTTATAGGCATGCATTAAGCTTGTTTTCAAGTTAGCACAGACAGCTGAAATCCCCATAATGAGATCCACCTCCTGGGGAGAGACTTGTTCTCCCTCGGTCTCCTTTATCCACTCTTATTTACTCAGCGTGGCCCATTCAGCACTGGGTTTGCGCCACTTTATTACTTAACCTCACCACACAACATTACGAGGCTCTTTGCATCAGCAAACAGCGTATCCCACCATGCATCCTGCTCACTAAGCTGATTACACAAAAATAATAAGACCCTGTGCCTCCAGCACTGTGTGTGCATGCATCTCTTTGGGTGCACTTGTGTATGAATTTGCAAAGGTAAAGGAGAATTTTGCATTAAAGACAGTTCCACAGCCACACAAAATACTATGAAAGATGCACGCATATATTAAACAGAATTAGTGCAGTTTATCGTCTTCTAACTAAAATAATGTATACAAGATGGTACCAAATCAAATCAAGTGGATCAAATTAAAATTGTGATTTTGAAGGCTACTGCAAACGTAATATTTTTGTACTTAAGACAACATTTGTGGGATTTGTTGGGTGCGGTTTGTAAATCCAACATTCAAACTTTACTCTGAGATGTGTGGCACCTGGTCTCTGCAGGTCATAAGTGATCATAGACAGGGATTATTTGTGTATCAGACTATCCATTGTCTTTTAAGGTAAATCCTACTCATTGTGCTTTTAGAATGAGAAAGACAAATCTTTTTCCAGAGATACATATTTTTTATACATTTTTATTTTTCCCAGCTATGAGTAGCTCCATCTTTTCTTATGTGTGCTGCATTATGAGATAGGAGTGTCCATCAACACAGCAATGAAAAATCAAACACACTGAACTTGGTCACTTATAAGCTAAATACTAGATTAAAAGGTGGAAATTGGAATGAAAATCTGTTATGCATATCCGCTTGGTAATAAAAATCGTTGATGATCTTGTTAACACTGTTAAAATAGTTTAAACCTACATTTAAGGATAAGTTGTGCTGACACCTTCCGTTTGGTTGGGTTCACCTGTGTGATTAATGCATATACTCACGGGTCCAGCAGAGCAGACTGTCTCTCTTAACTGGTCAGAGGGTGCAAAAATAAAAAAATATTCACCTGTGCATCACTTCTTGATCCGAACCGTTTAGTTTGAAATATAACTACAGGCGACGATGGCTTGTTGAGTATGCGCACGTGAACGCTGGTCAGGTTTAAGTCATTTGTTACCATTAAATTATAAATTAACCAAAAATTATTGGTCAAAAGTAGTTTGAATTTCAGTCGACCAAGATTTTCTTAGGTTGACTACAGCTCTAAGGAGTACAGGAACTTTTTTTACGATGCAAATCCAAGCGCTCTTCAAAATAAAATCCTGTTTGTGTGATCAGTCCATGAATAGTCCAAATAATTTCACGATTCAAGCATACAATCTGATTGTAAATGAAGCATTAAAAAAAAACGCCAAATGCATAACAGCCAGGAGCAGCATTACACCAGATGTGGCATGTATTGTGGAAGTTTTGTTCTGAATGACCTCCAATACCAGAAATCAATGAAAGATACATTTTGCTCTTTTGGGGAGGGGGTCTCTAGGTGACCTTTGTGAAAATGTTCCACCATTTTGTCAGAATCCGAATAAGTGCAGACCATTTCATGTAGACAGTAAGTGTATGAAATGAGTGCTCCTGTCGTTCCAGCCTGGCTCACTTTGACAGCATGATGATAGAAGCGTCACATCCTTGGGAGAGTAAATGCAAACTGACAAGAGATGAGCCTTTGGTTGCTGAATATAATACGGAATTGTGCTCTGAGTGTCTTATTATCTTGTCTGTTGATGTCTGAAAGGGGGAGATTTGCTTGAGAAGAGAAGACAGAAACTGTACGCATCCAACACCATCCCGTCCTTTGAAAAAAAAAAAAATTGCTTGCCCTACTAACCACAGCTTTCCCACCTAATGTCCACTTCTACTTGGAATAAATACGAGGAGGCAGGATGTTTGTGGTGCCTCGTAGCCCCTGTTAGCTGAAGTGGAAGACTATTTGCACAGGCAAGCTTTTAGGAGGAGAATGACCCTTTCACCGCTGCAGTAAGCATGTGGTGGGTGTAGAAGGTGGACAATTTACCGTAGACAAACATGATCGCTACCGTCATTGTCTCCAACTGACTTCTCCGTCTCATACTGGCACAAACTCTTAGAAATAGTATTAAGGGACTAAAACTAAAGTCGTAAATCGATTCTACATGGAGGAAAAGTTGTGGTAGGTCCTCTAGATATGAAAACACACACACTTTATGGCACATGTAATCACAGCACAGACATTCACTCAAAGATATCAGCATCCAATGATTATACCAAATTTCAAAGTACAGAGTTGCAAAATAAAAATAAATGAATAAATAAATAATTGCCCCCCTCCTCCACAATATATAACTAATTCGCTGCATGTTGCCCTCAGCAACTGCTCAATTTTTGTTCACTCGAACATTGTTTATACATGTCTGTTTGTACATAATGAAACTATTCTCAACTTATGTGTTCAGTTCAATGACTAATAATATGATTTTTGTTCTTTCACCATTATAGATAGTAATATTCAAATTTGAGAAGTTAAATTAAATATTAACATAACTTACATTTCCTTGAAACTATTAAGTGTATGATGTTATTCTGTGCATGGGATAAGGGTTTGTGTGGAAAATGCACTCATGGAAATGGAGCACTATTTCAGTGAAATTATGCAAAATAACATAAAAGATCTTTCTCCTGGATTTGACAAATACAGAAATAATTCCTGTGCTCTTACTACAATGGGATGAATCTTAATATGGTGGCTTTTGCACAATTTAGAACCAAATAAACAACATTAGGCCTAGTTTAAAGGCTCACTTCAGGCTTGTTTTCATATCAGTGGCATTCATAATGATAATAAAATGTTGAGAATTGCAAACTTCTCCCTGCATCCACAAGAGTTCACTGAAGACACAAATGCAGGCTAATGTGGCTCAAATAACTCCAATATAAAATTATCCAACTCATGTCCCAAACCTAGAAATCCTAATCATTGTGTTAAATGTTTTTAATATTTTTTTTAAAGCTATTCAAAGGGTGAAATACTGTCAGATACATTACTCCACTTTGTGCAGAAACTGTGCATCTTCAAAATGTCAACTTGTCAGGAATTAAGACAAACAGGACAGCTTTTACCTTTACGGCCACATGTGTTACGCTCAGTTGGTTTTAGAGGGATTTCATAGACCCGACTCAAAACATAGCGGGTAATATAATCCATCAACTGCAGTTAATACTTTAAAGTTTCCAAAATGTTCTCTCAAACTTCAACTAAATACCCAAACAAGGAGACTACCAACCTAATTCTATACTGAGAAAAACAAATGCAATCAATGACTATCATTAAAAACTTCTACCTGGTAGCATCTAAGGACATTTAAAGAAAAAGGATGAGTCTCTCTTCGTCTACACCCCCACTCTCTCTCCTATCTCCCCCAGCAAAAGGCACGACTGTGCCACGTCTCCTCCTCGGCCCCTGCCCTCTCTCTCTCTCTCTCTCTATGACAGGTCATGTGGGCAGCGGTTCCCAAACCAAACCTGCCGCTGGCACAGCCCAAGGCTCCGCCACCGGGCAGAGACAAACCATCCCCCCAAAAATTCTCACTGGGGAAGTTCAGCCAACGCCAACCACAAAATAGACACCAAAGAATTGCATTCTTAAAGTGCAGCATGTGTTACTTAACTACTCATTGAAAAAGGTGCATTAGTAATGTAAAGACAAAATAGCTTCAAATATAAATAGAGATGCATTTTACAACATTTAAGTGTATGTGCACGCGAGAAAAGAAAAGCAGAAAATAGCAAGTGAGCAGTGGGAGAGGAATCAAATAGAGACTGTTCAGAAACAAAGAAAGAGAGAGAGACTTGATGCTTATTAAACCAAATTGCAACACTTCTGAGACGAATCCTGCAGTACACAGTCCTTGTTTAGAAGACTTTCGCCTCCGGTTATTCTGGAAAAAAGGATTTAAAAGACAGCTGAACTCTCACTGATTAGGTCTGAGCCTATTTGGTTAGCCCTTGTCCAAATTCTTATATTATTTCGCTCACAAATGTTTGTCAAGCTCAGTGTATAGGCACTGTACAATACTCTCTGCTACTTGAGAAAGACAACACACACACACACACACACACACACACATACACACACACAGGCATCCAGACATATTCTATTAACGACTCTCATTAAAATCCTGATCAAAAATCATGCACTGTTTACTGCAGTATAAATTCATAGCCTGCAATAAAACTATTATTATGTCAGAATCTTACACACATACACACTAAGACACACACACATTCACAAATAAACACAGTTTAACTTTCACAAACGCAAAAACACACAAGAAGACCGTCACAAGCTGAAGACACAAGACAGTTTGTATAAATACACAAAACAGAAACTAGCATCCAAACCATTAGAGGAGGACTTTTGTCACCTTGCATCCAAATAAAAACAAATATGATAATAATAATATAAAGGGTAAAAGAGGAGGATATGTTAAGCAAATCAGCTCTTTATAGGAAGTCTTTAAATTTGTTTTGGGCAATATTTAGGTCTCATCAAAGAAGTGTTCTACTGAATTTAAGCAAAAAGACTAGGAAATAATTTGTATAGACGAGATTGATACAATTCACACAATTACCTTGAAATTAAATATATTAATTAAATTATTTAGCTCTCTCCACGAGGCTAAAGTGCTAAATGTGTAGGTATGGGAATCACTGCAATTTGATGTAATTAGATATATTATAATTCTATTTGATATAATAATCTTTCTAATTAAAGTCTCTCAGGAAGAAAATAGCTATATTACCTTTCTTATTACATCAAATAATTTGAAAATCTGCTGAAATGGTAATTGAAATTTATATCATTATGCTTATTGATTCATAATGAGGCCCAGTGATTGAATTAGTCTGCATGACGGAAACACCTCATAATAAAAAATGAAAAAAAAAAAAAAAAAAAAAAAACACACAAGACGTCACAACCAAAATAGAGAGTGAACACTCAATTAATGAGATAACTGCAAAAATAATGAAGCATGCTGATATAGATCATTTGATTAAGTGAGACACCAAAAGACTAAAACTCTTCTATAAACTGAAAATAAATAAATAATAAAATAGTTTATCTAATGTGCTGATGATAATTATTATCTTTCATAGAGGTTTTAATTTCACTCATCACTAAGTTATTTATCTGCATAAGTTGCTATTAATTCTCACAATGTAACCGATATAACATTTTCTTAATTTGAATGAAGGAAAAAAGTAAAACATTAGCAAAATCCATCAGAGTTGCGAATGTGGGGTTAAAGCAAATTATCCTGACAGCTAAAATCAGATTCTGAAGGGTAAACTTTTAAATATATTTGATAAAAAGGGAGAGTCATGTAGAGATCCTGCCATAAAATATACAACAGCAATAAAGCCTAAAATCTATGTATTTAAGACAGTACAACCAGAATTTACTGCGTCTTCAAAAGCAACATTCATACAGTTTAAGTGCCTGTTGTATTGTCATCTAACCAGACTGTCCATTACAAAAATGAAAAATCTGAAGGGACATAAATATCTTAAGACACAAAGTACATAGAAAACAATTTCCTCACAGAGAAATCAAAGCTTTAAAAGAGCCACACATCGACTTGGACATTGCACTTAAAGTTAGTTTGCTGCCTGACACCGCTGACACCTGTCCCAGCACTGGAAGCTCTCTGTTCTCACCTCACTGCTGCCTAAACCAGACCTCCGCCAGCAGCTTTTTTGTGGGAGAAGGGACAAAACGGGAGCCGGGAGCCGACTTACCGTACAGCTTGTTGGGAGTGCCCTCTCTGTCCGTGGCCTCGGAGGGCAGGAGAAGGGGCTCGTCGTTCAGATCGCTGTCTGGGGTGGCCGCTTTGTCGTCCGCCCGGAGTTCTGCCGCGCTCATGTCGCTGCGCAGGGAGAGCAGCGGCTTGCTCAGCTGCCCTGTAATCATCGGATCCTGGAGGGAGCTGGGACCCAGGTGGGAAAGAAGGAGGAAAAAAAGAGAAAACACCCCTGGTTAGATGTGCTTCGGCGTCTCACCCTCACCGGCTCCTTTTCTATGTCTCTACACACTCTCTCTCTCTAACCAGCTTCTCCTTTCTATCGCTCACTCATCACTCTCCCCCCTCTCTCTCCTGCTCCCTCCCTCTCCAGCTCGCTCTTTTATCTGAGACTGGTGCTACCCCGCTGATACTGCCGGCTGCTGCCTGGTGAAGAACTGTTACGGATCGCGTGGCGTTACCATTATACCCTGCAGTCCTAAAACGGTGATACATCCATCTCCAAGGGCTCATTACTACCTGACATGTGCCTCATCCTCAGCAAACACTAAGCTGACAGCAGTCTACAAAGAGTTCTATGGGCTGTGCACTGATAAATACATAACATTCTACATCTAAAACGGAGATATGAGTGAAAATACACAGCAGTGATTATATCAATTTTCACATAGTTTGGGACATGAAATTAGATCAAAGGTGACATCTTGCAGCAGAGTGTGAGGCAACATGAACTTAAGGCCTGATTTAAATATGAGTTGAAGACACTGATGTTCCCCAAATCCCCCCCACCACCTATTATTTTCATTATTTGTCAGCACATAAAAGCTAAAGTGAAGAAAATCTACATCGACATGATGAGGGCATTATCTGTCTGAACAACTGACATTAATTCAGCAAAGCTAATTCTTTTTTAATAAACTGAAACCACAGTTTAGAAATACCAAAAACATATTTAAGAGCATTTTATGAATGCTATCAAATGCTTCCATCATGACTTTTATCTCAAGGAAGATCAAGCACATTTACCCTGTCTTCTGACTTTTACAAATAGAGAAATCAAAATTTCTTAAAAGTCTTACCTAAATAAAGCTCCAGCTGGACAGTGTAAAAAAAAAGGAGTTTTCAGAAAGTCCAAATGCTGAGGTCAGTCAAACAACAGCTAAAATGTGCCACTACAGCACAATGACCAGCTAGTATGCTTTCTACTGAACCAGAAGCAGCCTCCCCGACCTTCATGTATCTGAATGGCCACCACAGGTTCAAGCCTGAGGTTGCTTCCTAGGGCAGGCAAAGGAGACCTCGTCTTTCTCCCTCCCTCTCCATCTACCCCCTCTCTCTCTCTACCTCTCTCTCTCTCTCTCTCACACACACACACACACACACACACACACACACACACACACACACACACTTCCTCCCGCCTTCACTCCCCCTGTCTCTTCCCAGTTGTGTCCACTGACTGGAGAGCTCCTCAGACAGTGTTCACCCCACCTCAGGCTCTGAGACACAGACACAAAGCAGCAGGACTATGGCCCTCTTCCTTATTTATGAATAACGTCCAGCTTTAACATATTGGAGCAAAGGACAAGTGACCAGCACATAAGCACAGAAAGGGGGAAAAAAAAGTCTTATCTTGTCCCCGCACCCATCAGCCCTCCCACCACCACCACCAACGCTTCTATGAGGGTGGTCGATGAGTTCCTGCCCAGAGGGGCCTTTTTAATGTGCTCATCACAGGAATCGGCCCTCTTTGATATGACACATGATAATCTATGAAAATGTTAATCAATAGAAATAGTTTAAGCTGTCGTTAAAAGCTGGTCAATACTCATATCCCTGGTAACAATGTCACTAGTCATCAGGGCTTCATTTGTGGAGCACTTAAATGTGGGACACTGCGCATCAATGCACCTCTCTGCCCGCCGAGGTAAACACATTTTCCCCTCTGTCTGAGCCTGGCCACACTCTGCATGCATTTGGGTCCACCCCCACCTCCTTCCTACTCTCCTTTGAGTTTCTTGATAGGTCCACTGGAGGGCAAAATTAATACCTAATTGAATCTTGCAGTCATCAAAATAATCAATAGTTTTTTATTATTTATTCTTCACAGTCTGTTGACTGTTTGAAAGCTCAGAGGGACAGGGCAGAGCAGAGGCAGCCCCTGAAATTTCTACCGTTTCACAATGTAATTTTCACTGGGGCATGAGAGTTTGCAAGACCTATAAAAAATGAGAGTAGTGTTTTTTGTTAGGGAGGTGAGGGAGAAAAAAACTAAAGGAAAAATGGGAATCTTTGCCCCAGCAGCTACAATGAAAAATAGAATAAACAAGCTACTGACACTTCAGAGAAGGGCATGGTCCTTTCTGTCCATCCCTCCATCTTTTTCCCTTTCCCCTTTTCTCCTTATTTCATCATATCAGGAGTGTGGCGGTACCTCTCTAATGCTGGCATTTCTCTTCCTGACAGACTCCAAACAAGTGCTGGGAATGAGATCAGAGCTCTAATCTTCCCCTGGCCTCTGAGGCTCGAGGATAAGGGGCAACACATCTCTCACCATCTCACGCAGCTGTTAATTACCTCATTTCAAAAACAGTTTGCTTTGCCTATTTGCGATCATGCCACCAGGATGGGTGTATATCAATTTAAGCTCAGGGAGTAATGTAATTACACATAATGGGATAACCATAATCTTATTGTAAAAATCCGTAATAAAAAAGGGATATTTAAAAATTACCATAAGAAATTACATTACTGATTCTAAGCAAAGGATGTGTAAGGGATTAGCTTCATATTTTAAAGTAACCCTCAGACCTTTGATTAGCTATAATGTGAGTTTGTTCATGTGTGTGTATAAGACGGTTGGCGGGAGCAGACATGAGGGAGGTTTGTCTCGTTTCTTTTCTGTTCACTGAGTCTGGCCACAGCTCAGGAACAGGTTGCAGGAACAAGAAAAAGCACTTGATCCCCCACTCTGTCCCCCTCTCACCAAACTCCCCCAGTGGCCGAATAATCAGTTGTTAGCAGAGTCCCGAGCGTCATCAGATACCCATGCTAATAGCTGGTGGTCTTACCAGGGCTGTCGCAGTTTGAGGGGACACAGTGTGATGGGTTTCAGCCTGTGACTGACACACTCCAACACTTCTGTGGTGATTGAACACAGAAAAAAACTAAAAAATCTGAATTGTTTTGGATACAAAAGTATTTATAATATTGTTATTATATCAGCATTCAACATAGACTTCCCAAAAAGTTGGAACAGTGCAACACAGTAAACTGTATACTCACAGTACATATAAGTTGGAAGTTAGTCTACAAAAAATGATAGTTTAAAATGAACTATTTAACTATTTTGATAATCAATCACTTTAGTTATTTTTAAAGCAAAAACAGCAAAACAAACATTATGCAGGTTTTCCTTTTTAAAATGGGAGGATCTGTTATTTTCTTTATCATACATGATAGTAAATCTGTGTATGTATGTATTCACCTTATGGGCTGTTGGACGATCATTGGCTGCTTTCTGATATTGTACGGACAAAATGATTAATAGAGAAAAAAAGGCGGATCAATTGATGATGAAATGATTATGTTGCAGCACTTCATACCAGAAATGAAACTCTCTCTCACACAAACTGACTCTGATATTTCAGTGACAATTAGAGAAAAAAGCAAAACATTTATTTTTTGTTTTGTTTTGACTTTATATATTTTTGTTTTTCAATATAACCCTCAATCTGTTTGACTAATGTAATATTTGGAGTTCCCTCTTGACCCTTTACTTTTGGCATTACACTGTGGAAGAATAGCGCTAAAAAATCAAGCAGTTTATGAAAGAATGCTGACGTGAATTTCTACGTTGTTTTCTTACTTCTCCAGTGAAACACACTACATATTCTAAACTTGCTCAGCATCAGCATTAGTATGTTATTGGGACACAATTTAAGAGTTTTATAATCTACATAATGGCGTGTGCACTGGTGACCTGTCAATTTTCCCTTTCCTCCCCCCATTTTTGCCCAGTGCATGCTGGGATAGGTCTCAGCACACTTGTGATCCTGAACTCAATAAGCTGGCATGAAAAAAAAATCATGAAAGACCGAGGTTTAAATCTACTCAGAATACACCCCAGCATGCCAGACTTTACTTTCAGACATTAAGTTCTCATTAATTTTTGTCAAGTCATGTGTTTGCCTTGTCCGTCATGTATTCTAAGCACTACACAAATCATCTATTGTCTGCAAACAATCTATAGCAGCTTTATTTTAAACTCATTACCACTGTTCCAAGTGCCCTACTAGCTAAAAAGCAAATAGATAATTCTGCCATTAGCTGATTAGTGTTTCAGCTGGAAATGACTTAGAATTCCTTGTAATGCAATCATAATGACCTGAGTGATGAAAGGACGCGCATTAAGAATTTACTTTTTATTGCTTCAGTTAAATGGGTTAAATATGTCTATCTTTTCAGTCTCTCTTTTTAATTTATTTTTCCAGGAATAAATGAATTGAAACAAAATATAAAATGTAGGGTTATTGTGCTCTAATAATGTAGAATGTATTTAATGAGTACTTCACACAACTGTAATAATGTCAGACTGTACTTTAAGATTAAAAGAAGACAAACATTCTGTCTTTTTTCCTGAAGAAACAGTGTTGAAATATATTATTATATTTAAAAAGACTAAATATCAAGAACTAAATACAGAACTTTACATTTTTGTGTTAATCAGTCAAATGCCAACAATAATTCTGAAGCACCTATTTTGTATAAGTGTTCTGTTTTACCCTACTGTACTGGACAAATATCCAAAAGACTTAAATGTCTAATGTAGTACGTTAGGTGATGATTTGTCTCCCCCTTAGGGTTATTACCCAAACTGTTCCCCCTCTCATGGCAAATGGATGTTTATGTAGTTTCACCAAAACCCCTTTTTTCCTATTAATTAGTTCTATAAATGATTTCTGGGATTTACTCATTAAAAATGCAGTTGTTTTGTATTATTTTATCAGTTACAGTACTGGCTAATCTACTTCCTCTGAATGCACTTTTTTTTTTTTTTAATAGCAAGCGAGTGGAATAAAAAGTCAAAATTTGAGGTGATATATTTTTTTATGCACTCATTAATATGATCAGCAGTTATTCCTCTCCTCTCCACTAAAGCTAAAATGCTCCCCAGTGGATGGTCGGTGGGTCAGTGAAGGCTGAGGGCTATCAAAGCAGTGTATTAAAAGGAGCTCTTTGAAGCTTGTAAACCACGGTGCCCAGCAGGTCCACAACACATAGACGCCTCTGATTGGTCAGGTGTGTGTGTGTGTGTGTGTTTTGCTAGATCGATTCACGGAGCTGACATTCTGGAGCATCAAAGCTTTCAGCACACTAATCTGACTCCTCCTATGAGGGCAAGGGTTGTTTTTATTATTTTCCATTTTTTCCTCAATAAAATGCTCATACCTCAGAGGGGCTCCTGCATACTTTTGATATGAAAGTAGGTGAATCATGTGTTTCAAAGGATTGAAAGGGAATGAAAACCTATTGAAATCAAGCTTGGACACTGTATTTATCAACCGATAAATAATGCAACACTATAGAGAGAGTGATGGGGAAAGCAGCAGAGAATTACATGGCCATCCATGGGGCATAGCATTGGCAGCAGAGGAGTGACACCGCAGAGATTCACACACCGCTGCTCCTCAAAGTCAGTTTCCCCTCACACTGTCTCTGGAGACCTGCGCCACACACACACTGATGAAAGGTGTGAAAATCTGATTTCCCAAAAAGGATCGGTAATTCTCTGTGAGGGTGGAAGCCGCAATCAATAAATCATTGCTAAGTAGATTGTAAAGAAAAAAAAATTATTCCCCCTTGGTATCAGTGCATTAGGATTCTCCTGAGGATGGATGAGCCGAGATGGGGGTGTGAGACAATCTCAATAAAGAAGAGGCAAATCATACCTTTGCCATTCATCTGCACTCTGGCAAGCAGCTGTCAGCAGGGTGAAGAAGGACCTCCAGAGTCGACTAATATCTGAGGGATTCATTTGGCCATCAAGTCCAAGAATGTCTGGAAATATACAAAGCCAATAAGCTAATTGACTGCCATTACAACATGCATGAACAGAGCCTTCAGATTTTGAATTCTGACATTATAACCAATCAAGAAAAGCAGAGGGATTTTGTTTACCGAGGGATGCGACTAATTCAGAAAAAAATGCGGCAGTCATTCATTCAGTACATTTCTTCAAGTACGTTTTTTAGGTAAAAGTTGCATTTTATACAACTTTATACTTCTTCTGCTATACTTTTTAGAGGGAAATCTTGTATTTTGCAGAATCAGATTTTACATACAAAACATGATGCATTGTTAAAATGAGCCCAACCTTGACCAAATGACAATATAAACACTCCAAAGGGCCCATTCTGCAAAATAAGTACTTTTATGTTTTGCATATTTTGCTAATGATACTAATAACTGAGAACTTTTACTTGAATATTGCTGTGCTGCCATTTTTACTCAGTGGTGGATAAAGTATTCAGATTATTTACTTTAGTGGACATGGCAAAACAACAATGTAAAAATACTCCATTACAAATAAAAGTCCTGTATTGAAACTCTTCTTAAATATTGGCAGTAAAAGTATACACTCATTGTGCATCAGAATTAAACCTGAAGGTGTTTTATGTGTAATTGTTGTTTTCATGTTGTGGATGGGTGGGAACTGCTTTAAACTACTGCTGGCTAATTCATTCTAACAAAGCATTTTATTTCATATTTCTTATTAAATGTTTTCTATTAAAAAAAGATCATACTGCAAAGTATCCACTAACTAGTAAGCTTCAAGATAAATGCATAGTTAGTGGAGTGAAAAGTACAATATATCTCACTGAAATGAGAAGACTTATAGTACCATAAAATGAAAATACTCGAGAAAAGTTGACGGCAGAATATCTGAACACCTGTGTGAGTATTTGTGTAAGGCTAGCTTAAAATCTTAAAAAGATAAGCTAACGGACATCTTTCCAGAGATTCGCTAGCTTAACGTTAGTTAACAAAGTCTTAAATATCAACACAAGTGATTAAAGACAGTTAGAACCGAGCAAAAAGTCGTTATAAAAGCAGAAAAGCGTTTGACAAATATAAATACCACGCTATTAATGCCTTACCTGTCGTTAATTGGTGTCAACCTCTCTTCTTCAAACGGTAGGAGTCTCTCTCCGCCAGAACGACTTCAATACCCACAATGCTTTACGGCCCTGTTTCTGTCACGTGATTCAACTCATGACACAAGAGGGAGTCGGCTTCGACAACAAACATCACGTTGTTGTATTGTGGATATTTTTTTGACATGAAGCTAACCTAGTTGTGATATTGTGGCTTTTTAAAATGTATTTTATGAAAACGTATTGAGATATCATAACTACTCTGCTCGGACACAGCTGGTAACGATGGCGGATGTGGAGGAGCAGGTAATGGACAGCATGCTAACGTTAGCTGGCTAATAGTGCTATTTTGTACGTGTATGCGTCAAATGAACCAGCCAGCTGCCTTTTGATTTGATTTACCTGGTTATGTTACCGTATCTGTGGCGTGGAAAGCTTCTGTCTGTGATTTGATAGCATCTTTACATTGATGTGATGTCTATGTGTTGCCTTTTTTGCAAGCAAAACATAGTAGCTGCATTAGTCTGAGTCAAATTAATATAATGCACTTAAAACGTTGCATTACTGTATGCTTTGCTGCTTTAATATACTAAGATGTTTAATGACAGATTGTTAAAACCCCATTCAAAACGTCTCTTCATTCAGGGCAGAAAACAGAGTGAGGAATTCACAGATGAATCTGAGGTAAGAAACATCACTTTGTGTTGCTATTTCTCTGCCCTGCAAAAAAAAAAAGACTAAGAGGAAGTGTAGAAAGAGGTTAAAGGGGGGAAATTACATCTAAAAATGTCAATCAAGAGTAGCATATTGTCGATGAAGAGTGTGTATAGCTCTGTCAAGCATGGCTGATTTTTGAAGTCGAGTAAAGCTTTGCTGCCCACTGAAAGGACTGTATTACATAGCCAGCCTTTATCAACTCAGCTTGATCCCGGAAGGATCTTTGTCAGGTTTTCAGAGGTGTCAAACACTCATGAATTACAGATAGCTTTCCAGATCCATCAATATCATGACTGAGTTTCGGCATGTTACAGTACGCTTGTGCTGCTGAGAATCACGAGGCTAAATAAAATATAGCTTTATACATCAGCCAGGGGGGAAGGGGAGAGTCTTTTATAGGAAGCAGAGAATTGAATGAAATATTAGGGAAAGACTCTCGGAAGAAAACAGTTAAGAGTGAGTGAAAGGAAATGGGGAACATTCCAGGATTGTAAATAGACAGAGTTCCTACATCCTGTCTTGGGTCCGTGCAAAGAGTGTTCAATACTGTAGGACGTGGACACTCGGTGGGATTATTTACTTAGAATGCTGCAAAAATAATGTAGCTTGCTTGGTGTGTCGCTGCTGCCGTTACCTGGTTGACAGCAGGCTCACTGGATGAAGGTAGTGAGGGCCTGTGTGCTCTGCCGCTCACAGAGGAAATGAGCAGGATAAAGGTTTGATCTTGAAAGTAAAAGGCATCCTCTTCACCACCATTGAAATGTGTCCAGACTGGTCCGATTTGTTATGACATATGAACAATAAGCCTGGCTGTAAGTGTGTTTGATTGCTCTTGTTTTGATGCCTCGTGTATTTAAGGAGATACATTTAAATGTGGAGTGCAGTGGATCAAACTGTACCAAACATTATACAACAGACTGATTTCAAACCTTTGTACCAAAACGATTAATCAAATTTAATTGAAAAATACATACTGAACAACAAGAAAGTGCCTGACATCACATTTGGTCCCGATCCTGAGGATTCAAATTTGCTTTGATATAACAGCTGTGCTATAAAAAAGCACACAATAGCTTAAGCGATTGAGTCAAGAAAACATGATGAGGTGTATGGAGGAGATTAAAAGTGCAGAAAGAGCCAAAGATCCCTCTGAGCAACAGTTGAATGAAAAGGGAAGAAATTGCCAGTCATTGCTCAAAGAAACTGGAAGCTGAGCATCAAAATGTGCAGATTTAAATAGAGACAAGACCCAGTTTCAGTCAGTGTCA
The DNA here is from genome assembly GCA_029853015.1 of Chelidonichthys spinosus. Lineage (NCBI taxonomy): Eukaryota > Metazoa > Chordata > Actinopteri > Perciformes > Triglidae > Chelidonichthys > Chelidonichthys spinosus. Next base: position 16,630,566 of record CM056837.1, read on the forward strand.
AGTGCACAGTGATGCCTGGAATATTAACAGGTGCTCTGCTTAAGCAGAGCTATTATTTAATGGTTACGGGGCAGCTGTAGCTCAGTGGACAGAGCAACTTTTAACCACAATGTTGGTACTGTCTGCATATCAAGGTGCTCTTGAGGGAGACACTGAACTTTAAGTTGCTCCCTGGGCGATTAACAGCAGCGTTAGGAGTTAAGTGCAAGGTCAAAGTTCATATTTGTACCATATGACGATTGAGATAAAGAGCCCCAAAGAAAAATGGCATCCTCCCCTGGAATGTTTTAACATTTTAAATCATTTAATTATTCTTCTTTTGGGTCCAAACTATTTAGAGGCAGTGTACATTTGTAACTACTCTTCCTTGTGGATTTTAAAAATGGTACGGTCACAATAAATGGTTCAGCTTGTTGTATCTCACCTGCCAATAGGCAAAGAACATGGCAGAAATGGTTACAACACACTTGTAGTTGTCAAAAATGTCAACATATAGTGACTTAGGCGTGTTGCTTCACAACAACCCTCCAGATCAGTTTCAAGGAGTTCTAACAGGTCTTCCTAAAATCTCTCATGGGTCTTTGTATGTGTTGAAATCAGGCGACTGTGTGGCGGTTATTCAGCTTTCCCAGGGAAATCGAGGGGTGGGTGGAAGGATGATCCATTATTTTCTTAATATTGAAGACGACATGTCCTCCTTTTTCATCCTGTATGTAAATCTGTGGCGTGTGCTGATTTCAGTGTGTATTTGTAAGCACCGTGCTATTCTTATTGTAGACAGAAGCCAATAAGCAAAGGCCAGCTCAGTAGTTGACAAAACAAAAGGCAGCTTACAAGAAGTTTATAAATGGGGTAGTTTTTCTCTCGGGATGAAGTTTTGTTGTTTGATACACCTTTGGAAGCCCGTGACAAATGCCCCTACATCAGAAATCTCACAACCAGAATACACAGGAAATAGCCTAGATATGGCGTTGTTGACTGGGAATGGATTGTTTTTGAAAATGACATTTTTTCCACGCTATTGTCCCCCCACCTCCAACCCAGTAGCACATAATGGCAGACAATGTTTTGAGTTGATGCACCCTCTGGGCAGCCACAGACTGTGCAGCATTGGTTATAAACTGAATTATGAGTATTCAAGCTGTGACTGGCCGCAAATGTTGGCTCTCGCTGGAAAGTGTAACACAGTAGAATGCTTTAAGTTTGCTTTATGAAATGACTAAAATCATGTATGTCACTGGGAATGAACGGTCTCACGGGGGGGGGGAAATGAAAATGGCTTTGTGCTGCATTTCACGCGAGGTAAAGGAAATCTCTCTTTGTGAAAACATCTCCTGATACACACATGCAAGACATATGGATACATATTAAAAATAAATAAATAAAATAAAAATCAAATCAATAAAAAATAATGAATCAAGAAAATAATGGGTCGATTTATCAATAATGAAAATAATTGTTAGTCGCAGCCCTAAATTGATCTTTTTTTCCCCCTGTCCGAGTTAAATGATGATAAATGAGGTCTAACATTGTGCATTCTGCCCAGAGCAAACCAACCTTAAAACATATCACCAGGCCGGGTGATGATGTGTTCATAAGTGATTCGCTTAATTGCAGTGTGATGATCTGATTGTTGGAAGTGTATTATGGATAACAAAATTATGTTTTCAAATGTACAATTCTAGGCAAATTGTATCAAGTCAATCCTATTCATATCAGAGATCACACATTTCCCTCAAGAGGCTTTATTTTGCTTTTGAAGACTTAATTATTATGTTTACATTGATATTGGAAAAATATTCTGATTAATGATGTGAATGTGATTTTGAGTCATCATTTACAAATATGCTTATTTCAAGGTTATTTCATTTTTAATGGACTTTAAATTGCCCTGCAAGTTTTTCATTCAGTGTTTATCTTTGCAGCCAACAAACATGTTGAAGAGTATTTATTATTTTAAAGTCTTCTTCTGCGCCCATGATGGCATATTATACATTTGCATTACCGCTACCAACTGTCAATCAGTGAAATAATGCAAAAACAAAGGCAGCAATGTGTGTGGACCAGGGGGCAACCCCCGGTTCTGAAACGTGAAGCCAATGTTGAAGTACCTTAAACTTGCATTCTCTTTGCTGTCCATCAGGGGGCGACTCATCTGGTTGAACTTATATTGCTCTATAGCATTGGTGGTCAAAAACTCTACAGTGCAAGTCACCGCTTGTTGAACTTCTCACTTCAAATTTAAAGACAGCACAGGATTTAAATGACTTGAGGTGGACATTTTGTATATTTCAGGGTTTTTTTGGTGGCTTTCAAAGAACATTGTGAACTCTAGTGTTTGTGAGAGGACTTTTAAGAAAATGTTACGGTGCGAGCCCATCTTACAAGTCTACTTTCTCAACCAGGAGGAGGACAGCGAGGAGGAGCCCAAGCTGAAGTATGAGAGGCTCTCCAACGGGGTAACTGAAATCCTCCAGAAGGATGCAGCCAGCTGTATGACCGTCCATGACAAGGTAGAGGTTATAATCCACCACCACCCACAAGGGCATTCCAGTCTCAACTCCACCCATCTCAAGTACAGATTCCACATTGTTTGTCTACACATCTGAGAGATGGCAGCCCATTCTTTTCTCACCTTCCCCCTGCTTTGTCCTCTCAGGAGGGGCATCAGAAGACACCAGGCGCCATTGTCTGCTCTTTGTATTCCCACTCTTACATATTTTTCGCTCCTCTCCTCTGTTTGTCCGATGTTGATATTTTTAAGAGCCCACTCTCAGCGAGATGGTTAATCGTTGTGGCACCAGCAGCACACACGCACGCCTGAGCAGAGCTAAAGTCATACCCAGTCATGTCTCCTTACCTGATGTTTTATTAACCGCTATTGATTTTCATTTATTTATTTTTACTTTGAGGATTCGGTCCCCTTTTTATTTATTTTTAACCTCAAAATAGCAACTGTGCCACAGTGAGAGACATTTGCTTTGCTGAAATTCTAAATTTGATTTGACTGTCTTTCTTCCGGGGATTTCCGTGCTCTTGTGTACCTTCTGCCATCCAGCTACCTGCGTGGTCACACCAGCCCCCCTCCGCCGCGGCCAACTCCCACAAACCCTCAAGCCACCGACGGCACACATTGCCTTATGTTGGCTCATATTTTAAGTGTCTAAATCAGAATTTCATTTGAACAATTCCATTCTGATAAATCCCTTTAAAAGTCGCTCCGCCTCACAAGGTTGAACCCTTTATTTATTTATTTTTTGTTATTTTATTTGGGGAGATTGCAGGGGCTCTGTCTGACATGCTCAGCTGTGCCTGTAAATATAAGCATTTCATTATAGACTGCACTGAAGCATGGTGGACTCGCCGCACATCCACATGCTGGTCTAGAAGGGAGGGGGATTAGGAGGGGGGGCGTGGAGCAGGGGCTGGGGGTGGAAGAACACACACTTAATCTAATGCCAAAAGCCCCCGGTTTCTATAATTTTTTTGTCCCAGTGGACTCCCGTACACACACACACATGCACACATGCACTTTTGCAGGACCACGAAACACAGAAACCAGTTGCTGCTCAGTAGAATTAATAGCTCTTCGCTGGGCAGGGAGGTGATTGGGTTGCATGGGGAGCATGGGAAGAAGTCAGATGTACAGTGCATTTATTATGCTTAAGCATTTTAATTTGAGGGAAAAAAATGCCATTTCACACTGTATGCTTTAATAAATAGGGCTTTTCCACCCCCTGCAATTTCACAGTTTTGCCTCCAAGCCCACCCAATCCCCACGCTACTCATGTCGCTCCAGCTCCAGGAAGTGTTTTTTTTTTATCCTTTTCCACAGCCTTCATCAGCACATGATTTTTTTTTTTCCCCAAAAAAAAGTCTTGAATTTGTTTCATGTGTCATCTGGTTTAATTTACATTGCATTTGTCCCATTTCAGTTTCTTGCCCTCGGTACCCATTTTGGAAAGGTCTTCCTGCTGGACATCCAAGGAAATGTGACTCAGAAGTTTGAAATTGTGAGTACATTCAACACTTTTGGATTATAATGATTATTCATTCATTAAGCCTCCTGGAACACTGTTACAATTATATGATGTATTATTGATCATATTAAAAGTGCATAATACGATATTGGGAGCATTTCTCTCAAAGACTCCAACAATGTTTACATGAGGTTTGGGATGGAATATAAGAATTCACAATAAGTTAATCATGATGAATTTACATTAACGGGATAAACTCTCACCTTAGGGGGAGCCGAACGGCGGATGCTAAATACTTGATGCTGCTATATTAATGCTCTGAATGTTGTATGTAGAAATTTTCCTGTAGCGCCACCAGCAGGTGTTTCTTAATGAAATATCTCTGGTGTGAATGGCTTCTGAACAGTAATTTAATTAGGAAGTAAAAAACATGAATTAATCAAGGCTGATTTGAGTGAAGTGTTCCTGCTGAGCACGCTGATGCTGAAGTGTTACTTAGCTAAGGAACCTACTGGGCAACTATCAGTGAGAGAAGAAAACCCCTTTTTCTCCTTTAGTCTACACAGTCAACCCTTTAGGGAGGGTTTGTAAGTAGCATTTGCTATAATGTATGCCATTTTGGTTGATCCTTTTATCTAAAGAGCCCTGTAGTTCCATGAACGTGTAAACTTTAAAAGCATCAGCAGTGAATTTGGACCTCCTAACTTCACTGTGTTAATACCATGCTATGACACATATGGGACTGTGCATCCATTACATACTCATTTTCTTTTTTTTACCTCTTTGCTTTTTGTAGTATTTTATTTAATGGGGTACAATGTCAGCCAGCAACATTTGGTCTGCCACACAGATATTCACACGCGCCTCTAAGAAAGATGCCATGATATTGTGTCTCTGCAGAGTTCAGTGAAGATCAACCAGATCAGCTTGGATGAAAGTGGAGAGAATGTGGGCATCTGCTCCGAGGATGGCAAGGTAAGATCTCTGCTCATCACCACTGGTTACCGATCCTTGGTCCTGCAACGAAGAAAAATCAATGTTTTCCATCTTTTATAATTCACCCTCAGATTCATATAAAACTCATCTTATCAGGATTAAACTGTACGCTAATGATTTAGAACTTGGAGTGTTTTGGAGGGGATTTTTTTTAAGAAGACAGTGCTTCCACAGTCGGAGCATTAACCTGATGTTTTATCTTCACCATATCGACACATATTTTTTTTCATGACGCGTGAATTTATAAAAAGCTTGTACCTACTTTGACTAGTACGGGGGGGAGAGGATCGTGCTCAGATCCGTTGAGCTGTCAGTCAGCCATCAGCCGTCTTTGGATACCCTTCTCCATGTTCTCCACCTTGCTGTTATCTTGTCTCTTCTCATCATTACCACCATCCTTCATGGATTTCGCAGTCAAGATATGCTCTCTGATATCACCCTCCCCTTACTTCTAGCACTCTGGTGGCAAAAACAAGATCTTGTCGCACAAAAAAAGTAAAGCAGACAATTAAAATCAATGCTACAGCAATTGTTTGCCCTCAACCAATTCAGTTGCCTGTTAATCCTTTGAAAATCTAACTTAATCCTCAATCGCTGGTGCGGTTTGCAAAAGGAGATTGCATCAGAGTTTTTATATTATTCCTCTACTTTTCCACTTCCTCTACTGTTTTGGACCCCAGATGAAGAAGAAACTGGGTGTCATGTACTCTAATGGTACATTAGGGTTTGTTGTGGCCGAGCAAGGCTGAGGTCGGGTTTCTAAACCCTGCGGGGTTCAAAGAATCAACTTGTTCACTAATTGGTGACCCAGCGGAGAAGTGCAGAGCCAATCAAAGTCTTTTCTGACCACAATTCCCCCCGCTGGCCTCAGATAGTTGCAGAGGCGGCAATTAAAGGAGAAATTTTGAGTTATTCACCTTTTGCTTTCCGTTCTGCTGTTTCATCTTTTGTTTCAGGTGCAAGTGTTTGGTCTCTATACCAGGGAGGGCTTCCATGAGAACTTTGACTGTCCTATCAAAGTAAGTTTATATTACATTTCGTAAAAACTTAAAGGACTACTTTACCCACACAATGACCACTTGTATATCAATTACCCGCATTGTCAACAATGACATCCTTGATTCTTGATGAAATTTGAAAATTATATCAAAATGTCCATTTAAAGTGTTTTAAATAGTAAAGCTTTAGCGAAGATGCATGCATTTGGGACGTGAAAAGTCTTGATTTTCATTGATATATAATATTTGATTCTGCCATGGAGGCATGTGAGGAAAAGTTTTCTTTATGAATTTAATAAAACAGATATATAAATGCTAATTTTGTGGTAGAACTATTCCTTTTAATTACAGCTATATCTGTTGCTGCAGCATTACTTGCATAAAACAGCACATTTTTGGCACTCACATATATATTTTTTGCAGGTGGTGGCGTTGCACCCTCAGTTCACCAGATCCAACTACAAACAGTTTGTCACTGGGGGCAACAAGGTAGGTTTAAGTAGTACTTTTTACTCCTGCAGTCATTATATACAGTTTTTGGCCATTTCCTGCCACAGTATTCCTACTGATTGTGTCCTGCAAACCTTATCACTTTGGCCTTACTGACTGCGACGCACGGGCCTTTGTCTGCTGTAAAAGGCTCTTAGTTTCCTGTCTCTTTGCTGGAGTGCTCTCGGGAGAGCTGCCCATTTTCACAAAGTGGTGTTCGCTCAACAGTGTTTGAAAAGGCAATGCCTCACAAGCACGGCGAGTAGACGTCATTATCGAGAGGCTACATGGTGTTAGGATTTCCGGGCGCATACAGAGATCTCTTTCCTGAAAGTCGTCTCTGGTAGGCACGTCACTACAGACGGCGAAAAACTACACAGAGATTTGTCATTTTGTTCAACGGAAGTAAAAAAACACATGCCGATTACGGCGCGCCCGACTGTAAACTACTAGGATGTAACGTCTTTGCAGAGCCGTACATAAATAAAGTATACTGACATTTATACAACACGGGTGAGGGGAAAATAACTTTTCATGAAACCCATTGTTAGTGTTACTTTGCCATTTTCTTTCAATTGACGCTGATTCCTCTCTGTTCCAAGTCGTGAAGGCCTCCACAATGTGCCTGTGATGAAAATCAATAAGCCTCAACGGGAGCCACATCCTGTCAAAGGAAATTCAATTTTGTCTCCACAGTTCTTTTGTCGTCTCATCTCTTTGTAAAGCAAACTGTTTATTAACATAGCCCAACGGCTGAATTTAAGAGCCCACACAACCTTCTCTCGGCATCCTTGGCAATATTATGCACATTTAGTTTATGTAGTAAGGACTGGGAACAATGCAGGGAATGTGAATGACATGTTTTGTCCTCGACAGCTTGTACAGTACAAGGCCTGAACATTAAGCTGCAATGTAGAAGCCATACCACATTGCACGTAGATACCACATTGCATTATGGATGCACACTTGCTGAGCTTCCTCACCTCTGAGACACTAAGTATACATAGCATGAGGGCGCGATGAGTATGTGTTTAAATACTCGTGTCTGTGCTTCTCATCAGCCACGGCGAATACGACAAATGGTGTGTATCCTAAAGAAGCCATAACCATTATGATGAGAAATAAGAGGGATGAATGAAATCATGCTTGTAATGCATCATGTTTTTCATTCTTTATGGCTTTCATCATCTACTTGGTATCTGGACCATGTGAAACTGTAAAATGACTTCTTCCACCGCTGGATGTGAAGCTAATGTGAAGGTTTCTCACTTAGATGGAGTCTAATGAACAATTTGTCTTCATTTCTCTTTGTGCCTAAAATCCTGCGAAGTGGAACGAAGATCTTCATATCAGGACTTAAAATCCGGTTTCACATCATCGTTTGCGGCGTAAATGAGAAAGTTTCCCACAGTTTAAGTTTAAACTAAAAGGCTGCTTCTCTCTTTTGTTAGGCTGTTGTTACGCAATGTGCTGTTCATCTACTGCCCTCTGTAGGCTGTGCTGCATTACTGCAATCTGTGAAGTATTAAATGTGCTCGTGCTTTCTTTCTCAGCTGCTCCTGTATGAACGAAACTGGTTGAATCGCTGGAAGACGTCTGTTCTCCATGAAGGCGAGGGCTCCATCACTAATATCCAGTGGAGAGCTAACCTCATTGCCTGGGCCAACAATGTGGTAAGTGACCAACACAGGCCTCAATTAAAGTACAATATTTAACGAGTAAAATGTTGAAAATCTTTTTTTTTTTCTTTTAGGGAGTTAAAATTTATGATATCGGTACAAAACAGCGGATCACAAACGTCCTGCGGGATAATGTGAGTCTGAGGCCTGACATGTACCCCTGCAGCCTGTGTTGGAAGAACAACAGCACTCTCATCGTTGGCTGGGGGACCTCCATCAAGGTTTGCTATTTTCCTATTTCAATGAATACACACACTAGCTGTTCCAACTTTTCAGAACTTCTGTAATTCTCCTGTTTCTCCTCTCAGATTTGCATTGTGAAAGAGAGAAATCCTACTGAAATGAGAGACCTGCCCAGCCGCTACGTGGAAATAGGTATAAAATACACATAATGAACTGTATAAAAATACACTTTTTTTCTAAACAAATGTAAGTGTGCTTTACTGCATAAAGCTATGTAGAACCACAACCACAATAGTGAAATTAAATACAAATTAAAGCTAGATGGGATTCAAACTGATAAGATCAAACAAGAGGGTGACAAACTTAAATTAAAAAGTTGGATATTTAAAGCAGTTTTTTAGTACTTGAGACCACTTTGAAGGTCGGGGTCTCCTCTAAATCGGACACAGTTTAACTTGGTAATTTGATTTGGTGAAATAAATGCACTCTGATATACTATCTATCATATTATCTTTGATGCTGTTTTGATTGGTTTTCTCTTTATCAAACAGTGTCTGCATTCGAGACAGAGTTCTTCATCAGTGGTCTGGCCCCGCTGGCAGATCAGCTGGTCACCCTCTACTTTGTGAAAGAGAACTCTGATCACATGGTAGTTATATTTCTTTTACATATATAGTTATATAAAATATGGCGTAAGACTTTTTACTCATTATGTGTGTGTGTTTGCAGGATGAGGAGTTTCGTGCGCGGCCTCGTCTCGACATCATCCAGCCTCTTCCTGAGGGCTGCGAGGAGATCTCTTCAGACGCGCTGACCGTGCGCAACTTCCAAGACAACGAGTGCAGAGACTACCGACTCGGTGAGACTATAAAAACGGCCCCTCGGAGAAATGTCACGCGGCCTTTTATTGCGCTCTAATGGCATTCCGCATCGATCACCAAATGTCAGCTGTAATGCGCAATACGCAGAGGCATAAATGTATTTTCATTAACAGAGCATTCTGAGGGAGAGTCGCTCTTCTACATCATCAGTCCCAAAGACATCGTCGTGGCCAAGGAGCGGGACCAGGACGACCATATCGATTGGCTGCTCGAAAAGAAGAAATATGAGGTTTGCGTTGTTGAATTTCATGGATGTTGCAAAAGGTTACCGTCTACAGTTAAATGGTTTGACTGCGTGTCCTGTTTAACTGCGACAGGAGGCACTGATGGCTGCAGAGATCAGCTTCAAAAACATCAAGAGACACGACGTTCAGAAAATTGGGATGGCTTACCTCAATCACCTAGTGGAGAAAGGAGACTATGACAGTGCTGCCAGGTGGGTTTGACCTCTGCAGGGGGACGGCCAGTTAATCCGTTTGATACGTTGTACAGTGAGTGAATCTTTGGGAGATATTTAACTTTTAATCTTCAATTCTGGGCCAAATTACAGAAAGATACTATTATAAGTGTAAAGCAGAATATTTCACTCACTCTGTCTTTAATTCAGGAAGTGCCAGAAGGTCCTTGGAAAAAACATGGAGCTATGGGAAAATGAAGTATACAGGTTCAAGACCATCGGACAGCTGAAGGTAGGTTCAGGGGCTCTGATTCAGAATTCCTTCTCCTGAATAAATCTTGATTACTAAAGTGGTTATGTTCATGAATTGATTATGAAATGTGGTGCGAGTTTCGCGTCTTTCTTCCAGTATCAGTCTGTTATCAATATTAACTCCACCTCTCTCCAATTTCAGGCCATCAGTCAGTATTTGCCCAGAGGGGATCTACGTCTCAGGCCGGCCATCTATGAAATGATCTTGCATGAATTTCTCAAAACTGACTATGAGGTACTTTTGCCCTTTTAACAGTCTTGTGGCGAATCCAGAGTTTTTAACCACTGGTTGATCATCATCTCAATGGTTTGTCCCTCTTCCTGTGATGTCCACCAAGGGTTTCGCCACTCTGATCCGCGAATGGCCTGGAGAGCTTTATAATAACATGGCCATAGTTCAAGCAGTCACCGATCACCTGAAGAGGGACCCCACCAACAGAACCTTGCTCACCACATTGGCTGAACTGTAAGTGAGATTAACTCAATTTAATACATATTTAGGGAGATATAAGAACACTGGAAGTTTTAAATCAAGTTCTGTGTGTCTGAACAAAGCTGGGTTGTGTCTGTGTTCTGTGTCTGCAAAGATGTATTCACTTTCGGGTCTATTGGGTTGAAGGAGGAATGCTTTAATTGAATTAAAACTAACACAAAATCCAATTTTAGACAGTAATTTGATTGATCTACTTCAGGTATACGTACGACCAGCGGTACGACAGAGCCTTAGAAATCTACCTGAGACTGAGGCACAAAGACGTTTACCAGCTGATCCACAAGCACAACCTTTTCTCCTCCATAGAGGACAAGATAGTGCTCCTCATGGACTTTGACAAGGAGGTAAACGCCTGATCACAGCCTGAAAACATGCACATTTTATTTTCATGATTACTCTTTCGTTTTCGTTTGGGTAACATTTCCTCCAAATTGACTCTGCCAGAAAGCCGTTGACATGCTCCTCGACAACGAGGACAAGATATCGGTAAGAGTTCCTGGCTTCTCTCAGTATTGTATTAATGATGAGATGAAGATCTGCAGCCCGTTGATCCTGTTTCTCTTCTCCCTGCAAACAGACAGACAGGGTGGTGGAGGAGCTGGCAGAAAGGCCCGAGCTTCTCCATGTGGTGAGTTGAGATAACTTAAAATTTAATTGTATTAACTCTCAAAATGTAATTCCGAACTGATTTGACTCATCTTTACCCCACAGTATCTCCATAAACTGTTTAAGCGAGATCACCACAAAGGCCAAAAATACCACGAGCGACAGATCGGCCTGTATGCCGAATACGACCGGCCAAATCTCTTGCCTTTCCTGAGAGACAGCACACACTGCCCGCTTGAAAAGGTACCATATTTTCCAGGTCATCCTTCTCCACATCCAAGTTTCCAGAAACTACAAGACATGAATTATGCTGTCTGCTCCTTTCTGTCAGGCTCTCGAGGTCTGTCAGCAGAGGAACTTTGTAGAGGAGACTGTCTTCCTGCTTAGTGAGTTTTAAGTCCTGTTTTCTTACATTAACTGTGTTTGAAATTATTTAAAAGGAAACTAACCCAGCATTTTGGCCCGCAGGCAGGATGGGGAACTGCAGACGAGCTCTGCAGATGATCATGGAGGAGCTGGAGGACGTGGACAAGGCCATAGAGTTTGCCAAAGAGCAGGACGATGCAGAGCTCTGGGAGGATCTCATCTCATACTCTATTGACAAACCACGTACGATACAGCCTTCTGCCATCTGATTGATTCTGTCTTTCTTTGTCATCTTCTCACTTTGGTGATATTTCTTTGTCTCTCCAGCATTCATCACCGGCCTCCTCAACAACATTGGTACTCATGTGGATCCCATCCTGCTCATCCATCGCATTAAGGAGGGCATGGAAATCCCGAACCTCAGAGATTCACTCGTAAAAATCCTTCAGGACTACAATCTACAAGTAAGCTGTGTTTCTCTTAGATTACCTTACCTTTTCCCCACTTGAAATCTCTATCATGAAGCAGTAGAACAGCTGTAAACTGGTATTATTTACCTGTACTGGTATCATTGTTAATGTTTGTTTTTTTTTCTCTTATTGCTATTTATTTTTACTTATTGTTTTTGCTTGTTATTTTTGCCAAATTGAAATAAAAGCAGGAATACATGATTGAATGAACAAGAATGGGAGAAATACTGGAGTAAAATATGCACAATTATGTAAATACACCATCACAGGCACCAGTATTGTCAGTTGGGTGTTTTGTTATTCATAAAGAGATTCTCTTATATATCCCGCTTTTCATAAAATCACAGAGATTACTGAATGCCATTTATGGGGATTGTCTTATCTCAGTAGCTCTGTTTTTAAATAATATATACACTCATAGCAATAATTAGTGTGATTTTTAAAACTAATTTATGAATGTTCATTTATTGGCATTTGTTTTCTCGTTTCTAAGATTCTTCTGAGGGAAGGATGTAAGAAGATCCTGGTGGCCGACTCCCTCTCGTTGCTCCAGAAGATGCACCGCACACAGATGAGAGGGGTCAGGGTCGATGGTGGGTGCATTTTCTTTGCATTCACAGCAGAAGCAGTGAATATCGAGCCCTTTTTAAACTATTCATACACATGTTGGTTTTCTTTTCAGAGGAGAACATTTGCGAATCGTGTCATGCGACAATATTACCATCAGGTGGGTTTTTTGTGTAGTTATCCAAATATTTCACTGCTATATTGCATTTGAAAGCTAAGTGTTGTATTTTCTATTTCCCAACTGTGTTTCAGACATGGCCAAACCCTTCAACGTCGTAGTGTTTCACTGCAGACACGTGTTTCACAAGGAATGTTTACCATCTTCAGGAACAGTAAGTCACTTCTCTTTCTCTGTTTCTATTGGTAACTTTGAAGATGAAGTCAGCATTCCTTATGGAGTCCCTCAAGGGTCAATTCTTGGTCCACTGCTGTTTGCATATTTCCTATCAGTCCTATGCTGATAACACAGTTGTACATATCTGTTATACTGTAGTCCAACATAATTTGGCTGTCCTATATTGAGACTCCTGTATGTTTTCCCTCCTTTCCTTTTCAGATTCCTGTGGTGCAGTTTTGTAACATCTGCAGTGCAAAGAAGCGCGGACCAGGAAGTGGAATCCTAGAGATGAAAAAGTAAACATGGATTAATGCACTCAGAAAGTTATTATTGATGCCTTTACCTCCCCGCTGTTGCTTTCCATTTATTGTCACTTTCCCTCAGTCACAGAACTGTAGAATTGCAAAAAATGCAAAACATATTTATTGGATTGTCTCTGTATATTTACATCTAAAAACGATAAAGTTCTTTGCTTGTTTTGCTTGTCGCCAATGTGATTTGATGATGAAATGTCAGAAAATAAAATCTAATAAAAACATGTTTGTGTCTGATAAGTGAAACTTTAAAGATTCAATATATTGTTAATATGTTTGTCATCACCACTCAAAATTTGATCTTTTCAGACTTCTCCCTCAAATAACTGAGATTACAACTTGAAATGGTGCCCACAGACTTATAAAACAACCCTCAGGCCTGTTAAGAGGATATACGAAGATGCCAAAAGCATGACTCATTTGTGGTATTTAATGATTGTATTAAGCTAGGGAAATATACAGATGCACTATTAGTTCTTCAGATATTTAATGGCTTTGCTCCACCCATATGAATCATATCCAATGTTCAGGTAATAGATAATTAAAAAACAAAGTGTACTTACTCAACATCCAGCTGACTTGAGAGAGCTGACATGCAGTGGTGGAAGTATTTAGATAGATGTAGCAATACTAAAGTGTATAGATACCCAGTGTAAGTGAAATGTACAAAGGTTTTAGCATACATTTATACTCAAATAACCTAAATATGAGAAGCCCACATCATTATAATTACTGGACTATAATCAGAGATGCATTAACGTGTTAAATGTTGCAGCTGATAAAGAAGGAGCTAATTTGAATTAAACCTTATGGTATAAATCTATGGTAATCAATATGTAGCCATGTGATAATGACCTACATAAGCATATGGTGTAAATTCAATTTTAACGCAGAACTGCGCAGATAATCATTCATATGTTTAACTGAAGCATATTTACGTGATTGCCTGTGACCGTTAATAAATAAATAAAGAAGAATATCCAAAACTTCAACCTCGAACTTGAGTGTGGCCGGAGGGCTGCTACGTCACATCCGCCGTTTCCCTCCGGAAGTACAGTTAATTTTTATTCACAGGAAAAAAAAACAGCTGTTGTTGAAAAAGAAATCATCAAAGTGAGTTTATCTTGACGGATGTCTTTGCTTTATCTCTTCGCGGACATTAGCGCAGTAAGGACTGCTCTCTGCACTCGCTGCTCCGTCTGTCCGCCTGCTGTTTTTACTGACTGATTAGCGAGTCTCTCCTCGCTCATTTGTTGCGAGTTGGCTGCTGCTAGCGTTAGCTCCCATCACTGTGGACTTCCAGCTAGCAACACTAGCCACCGCTAGCTAGCTAGCTGGCTAACTGACTATTTCTGACTGTTTGGACAACTCCTGGTGTCAACAATCCCTGCCGAATGTCTGACTACCAGTAAGGCGATTTGTGTACATGGCGAATATGTGAGTAAATGTAGTTCGTGCGTTGTGTTACCCGCTAGCCACCTAGTTTAACTGCGATTTATCACTGTTTATGTTCAACGTTAGCCTTGTTGTTTGTGAGGAAAACCAGGTAGCCAGTAAGAAAATGATTATAGCGCATCCTACTGCAATACTATGGTTAAATTAATTTAATTTACGTATTGAATATGTACACATATGTTTTGTAATTTCGTTCTCTATTCACTTTATCACATATATTTCAACCTAATAGGAAAATATGAACTGCAGGATGCAGATGGAAAAAGTGTTAATCCTAGCTAATTCTAGTGAATAGTAATCACAGGATAACGTATCTCCTCTTTTGTCTTGGCTTCTTCATGCTTATTGTATTTTATTTTTGTCACATATTTTGCCAGAATGCCAGCCCCAAAGAGCGGATCATCTCCTCAGGATTCTCAGCCCAAGATGAGGAAGTTGGATGAGGACGGTGAGGATCTGCCATCCAAAACTGCACCAGCTACCAATAACAGGTCCCTTAAAACAGGAAATACGCGAGAAACGACAGCAGCCCCAAGGACTAAGAAAAAACTGTCTACTTCACCCGAAGGGGGGCATAAACCTGCCAAGTCATCCAAACAGAGTTCCCCTCCAAAGGATTCCAGCAAAACCATTTCTGAACCACCGTTAAAAAAAGCCAAGCTCCTGAAAGCCACAAGTGCCTCCTGCGGAGAAGCTCTTTCACTGAAAGCTCACTCCAAGGCTTCCCTGAAGCGAACAGCCTCCACAGAGTCCGAGGATGATTTGAGTAGTGATAGTAGTAAGACCGACCTCTTCAGAGAGAGGGATGATGGAGACAAGGCCCGCTGCATCAGAAAATATTCAAATCGAGTGAAAGCTAAGCGCAAGGTTGAAGAGTCAATGTGTGACCCACAGAACACAACCCAAGGATCACCATCTGCACCTGGAGGCCCTGTACAGATGGACCACAATTACGGTAGATTTTCAGATTCATGTCTGGGAGAGGAGAATCAGGATGAGAAAAAGGAATCTGCTCAGTCTGCCACTGAAGGAGAGAGACAAGAAATGTCAGCAAAGGCATCATTAGAGGAGTCAAAGGAAACATTAGTCTCGATAAGAGGGAGTTCACAAGCTAGCCTTGAATTTGAGCATGCAGCTGATGAAAGTGTAGAAAGCCAAAAGCTAAAGCTCACAGATAGAGATGCACTTGCATCATGTAGAGAAATATTAGACTCTGTCCCTGCAACAGCTGCAGGGTCGCCTTGTGTCGCATCTGAGACGGAGGAAAATGAAAAGACGAACTTTGCCATTAAATGCCAAAAGGATGTAGATAATGAAACACTTGCAACGTCCATGGAAACACCCTATTCTAGTACTGGAGAGGCAAACCCAACTTGTGAAGGTCAAGCAGAGATGGATGAGAGCAGTGAACCTGAAACAAAGGAGACCACAGAGTCTATTTCTGAGGAGATAAAGCTGGATATAAAATGTAGAATGAAGGAAGGAGAGCATAAAGTGCAGGAAGTGATTGAAGCAGCCAGTGTTTCTGCAGACCACAGTGATGTAGAAGATAAACCATTGTCAAACGAAACATCTGCACCAGAGCAGATCTTGATGGGTGTTCTGAACCCAGAAAGTCAGAGAGAGGAAACTGTAACAACAGAGTCTGTTGGAAATCCAGAGATTCAAACCGATCTCAGTGTCAAAATTCAAGTTACTTTCAAAGAGGAATCAAAATCGGAGGACCGAGTGAGCCACGAAGAGCCAGGTATGATTACCAGCTCATGTGACACTGTGAACAAACTAGTCAGAGAATCTGAAGAAAGGGAAAGGAGAGGAGTTGAGTTCCTGTCGGCTCAGACTGTTGCTGGTCCTGGGTCTTTTGCTGAGCTACAACTGAGCCAAGAGGTGGTGGACAAGACAACTGACAGCTGTACTGAAATACTGACACCAGATTGTGACGCTGTTCCAGAGGCCGTCGCTGATCGTGTCACCGTCTTTGAGGTTCAGGTCGACGTCGACATGCAGACTAAAATAACATCAGAGGGGAGGTCTGACTCAGCACCTGGGGAGGATAAACACAGCCAGGGGAACCACAACGCTGAAGACCACACTACAGAAATACCCGTTGAAGACAAAGAAGATGCAATGACAAGTAAAGAAAAAGAAATGGAGCTGAACGTTGAATGTGCCACTGCAACCCCAGAGCAGGAAGTTTCTTATCATGCCGCTACAGTGGAAATACAAAGCCAAAAGAGCCAGGATGTCAGTGAATGTTCCACAGATATATCGACAGAATTTAATGAGGATCATGTTTTAAATTCTAAAATAATGGAAATTACAGAAAACAAGAACTTTGAATCTACTAGCAGTGGACCTGAGAGACAGGCTACAACAGCGTCAGTGGTTTCTAATCCTGTATCTACTGTGGAAGTACAAAGCCAGGAGAGGCCAGAAGACAGTGAACGCACTGCGGACAAGCCTGCTAAAGCACAGAAACATCCACTTCCAAATAGTCAGAATGACATAAATGAAGGGATTGTTGATGCTGAAAGTGTTGCTGCTACTGAGAGTGAAAGAGAAATGGTGACAACAGAGGACGCTTTTAACATTGCAGTGGAAATACAAAACCAGGAAGTCAGTGAACTGACCACAGACATATCTGCTGAACTTCCTGAGGATCATAAGGTTGAAAATATGGAAAATGGAAACCAGGTGAATTTTGAATCTGATGCTGTGCCAGAAAGTCAAATGGAAATGCAGACTGCATTGACATCAGACATTTCAAATCCAACTGCTTCAGTGGAAATACAGGAAAGCCATTTAGAAGTGGACATGCAGACGACGGCAGCATCAGAGGACATTTCTAATACGGAACCTACAGAGGAAATACTAAGTCAGAAAAGTCCAAATGAAGTAAATGTGGAGTCTGCGGCGACATCAGTGGATATTCCTAACATGACACCTACAGTAGAAACCCAGGCCCAGCAGACCCAAGAAGTCATAGAACCTGCAACAGACACATCTGCTGATTCTCAGGAGGAAGAAAATAAGGTGAACTTTGAATATGTTACTGTATCCAAGAGTCAAATTGAAATGGAAAGGCAGACGACATCGGCATCGGAGGTTTCAAATCCAACTGCTTCAGTGGAGGAGAGGCATTTCGAAGTGGACATGCAGACGACGGCAGCATCAGAGGACATTTCTAACACGGAACCTACAGAGGAAATACTAAGTCAGAAAAGTCCAAATGAAGTAAATGTGGAGTCCACGGCGACATCAGTTGACATTCCTAACATGACACCTACAGTAGAAATCCAGGCCCAGCACAGCCAAGAAGTCATAGAACCTGCAACAGACACATCTCCTGATCCTCAGGAGGAAGAAAACAAGGTGAACTTTGAATTTGTGACTGTATCCGAGAGTCAAATTGAAATGGAAAGGCAGACTTCATTGGCATCAGAGGTTTCAAATCCAGCCGCTTCAGTGGAAATACAGGAAAGTCAAACAGAAGCAGGCATGCAGACAACAACAACTTCAGAGGAGATGTCTAACGCACTACCTCCAGTGGAAATACATAGTAAGACATCGGCAGAGACTTCTAACATGGCACCTACAGTAGAAACACAGGTCCAGAAGAGCCAAGAAGTCATTGAACCCACAATAGACATTTCTGAGAAAGGTCAAGGAGGTCTAATTATTCCGAATCCAGAGAGTAATGGAAATGAAAACAAGGTTATCGCGGAATGTTTTAGCACAACTGAGGATCAAAGAGGAATGGATTTGCAGACAACAGCAGCGCCGGCGGAAACTTCTGATCCGACAACTACAGTAGAAACACAAAACCAGAGAAGTCAGGAGATCAATGAACTCACAAAAGATTCTGTAGTACTTAAAGATTTTATTGTTGCCAGTAGCGATCGTGAAGAAAACATGGAAACGGTTTTCGCAGAATGTGTGGATGCAACTGAGAAGGAATTGGAAATGGATGCACAAACAACAGCAACGCCGGAGGAGCTTTCCAATCCACCACCTACAGTGGAAATACAAGGCCAAGGCAACCAGGAGGTCAGTGAACTCAACGTAGCAGTTCAAAAAGATCTAGTGACTGCAAGTTGTGAGCGTAAAGAAAATGAAGATGAGGTTAAAGCTGAGTGTGTTGAGGTTTCGGAGGTTAAAATAAACATGGAAACTACCAGAACACCAGAGGAGGTTCCTAATACAGCAGAATGGCAAAAGCAAGGGATGGAGGATGCTGATGAACCCGCTATGGTCTTATCAGATGAGACTCGCAAACCTTTTCCTATGGTTGAGAGTAAGGATAATGAAATGCAGATGGCGTCTAGTGCTAAAGATGTTCAAGGAGATATGGATGTAATAAGTGGATCAATAAGAAGGGTAGATTCTGTTTTAGCAGGGGAAGTGGGGAGTCAAGTGATTAATGAGGTCAAAGAAGAGGCTGCAATCATTTCCTCTGATAGGGCTGACGGTGATGTTGCTGTCAGTAATATTGAAGGACACGAGGAAGGAACTGGAAGCAATGAAGTCATAGTTTTTGTTTGTGGCCAACCAGATGACGTTGATATTGTAATTCAGCCATCAGAAGAGCGCATTAAGACGGTTAATCAGTCAGAGGTCGACATACATGAAAACCAGATCGTGTATGAGCCCATTAGTAGTCCAGAGAGTAGTGATGATAGGGAGATTTCCACATCATCCGAGAACCACAACGGTGTGTCTGTACTGGACATACAGAGTGCCCAGCAGATGGAAGGAAATTCATCTACTCATGAAGAAAACCGCTGTAACCAACAACTGGAAAATGAGGAAAACGTCAAGCAACACATTTGTGTCTCAGAGAGCCAAGAAGCTGAAATGGAAGTGCAAACCGCTAGAGTGCCAGAGTGTTGTGTCCCTGCACAGTTGGAGCAGAGTAGCATGAATGTGGATGTGAAACAAGTTGCAGTGATCAGCTCTAGCGATGACATCAGCGTGCCAGATGGCCAGTCAGAAGAAGCACCAGGAAAAAGTGAAAGGAATGGGTACCCAGACTGTGTCAGTGCCACAGAGCTGCCTGCACAGGTGCAGGAGGAGGCCGGACTTCAGGAGGATGCAGACGTCACAGTGACGACAACTACGGCCGCCACTAATGTTGAAATACCAGATAGCACATCTGAGGAGTTTGTGATCCTAGAACCAATCCCAGAGGGTGAAATTCACTTTGATATTGTCACTCGAGCAGCAGCCGAGTCGGGTTTGTCAGACACACTTTCAGAGCAGGCGAATCCAGACAGTGGTATGGAAATTGATGTGGGAAATGAAAGGAATTTAAATGGTGCCCAGGAAAACGTCTTCCCTGAGGCGGAAGTGCAGCAGTGTCCAAAAGTGGAAGAGAACATAGGCACAATTTCAAGTGAGGTTTTAGATCAGGGGACTGCTCTTGGGACAGAAATGTCAGTTGAGGAAGGTGTTGAAGTTATTAAAAATTCGGATGACAGCCGGCAACCATCATCTGCCACGATGGACGGCAATACCTCAGAGACTGAGATGGCAAACTCTCAAGTCACGAATGACAGCTGCAATGCACTACTGATGGAGAACGCCGAGGCTAGTTTGGACCTACAAGAAGTGCAGATTCTGGAGGATATAGAGATCGGCCGCGAGATCGTGGTGGCAGAGGAAGAGAATGACGAAGATAGTGACATTACAATAATAGAAAAACCCCAGGAAACACCGGAGGCAGTCCCTCCTAAAAACTCTGAGAAAACGGTTACTGAGAAAACTGAAGAAGATGCATCTAAGACCAACTTGAAAGAAAACACACCTGAAAAGACTGAAGATGATAAAAAGATACCAGTGGCAGAAAAACCCAAGAAACAAGAAATGAACACGCAGGCCAGAACAAAAGCCCGCCTGGCCGCTCTGGCTGAGCAAAAGGCTGCAGCATCTAAGAGAACGGCAAACAGACAGCAGCTGAACCTCTTAGCTTTGTGTCACGAGATCGCGGAGGACATTGCTACAGACAGCATGCTGTTGAAGAGGATAGAGGAAGAAAAACAAGCAGCAGCCGCTGCTGCAGCAGCAGCAGCAACAGCCGCCGCCTCTGCAGCAGCAGCAGCAGCAGCAGTAGTAGCAGCAGCAGCAGCGGCCACAGCAGCCATGAGTGAAGCCAGCAAGAAGGAAAGCCCACCTGTTAACACACAGGAGGCAGCCTCTGCTATTGTTGCGACTCCTGCTGGACCAGAAGGGAGCTCCACTTCGGGGACCCCTGCTGAGGAGGCATCTACAGCCCAGCCCTCAATGGGTTCAGCTGAGGCTAAGCCTGTTGCAGAGCCTCCAAAGAGGCGCTTCTTCGTCTCACAGATAACCGTGCCACTGAAAGCCCATGAGAAAAAGAAGCTAACTAGATATCAAAGACTAAGACAGGTTGAACTGCAGAGAGAGAAAATGTCTTGGGCACGTGTAAAGAAACTTAAATCTGACCAAGCGAATCAGATGTTTTCAGACTTAGATTGGCAAGTACCCCTGTCTGCCTCCTCTCCATTCTCAGTGAGTCCTGTGACCACGGCTCCTGCACCTGCTGCGAGTCCGTCCAAAACACCCCTCCCAAGTCCTGCCTCAACTAGCAAGCCTGCAACCCCCAAGGAAGAAGTCCTGAAGGTTGACGCTCCTAAGGCTGAACCCAGCAAGGCTGAACCTCCAAAAACGGAAACGTCCAAAACTGAACCTGACAAAGGCGAAACCTCCAAAACTGGGACTCCTAATGCTGGAACCCGTAAATCTCCAAGGCAAACTAAGGCTCAAACTCCTAAAGAAACCCCTGCTCCAGGGCCCACCCCAAAGGTGACCAGAGCAGCAGCCAAGAGGACCCTCCCAGCAGTACCCCCACCGATGCCCAACGGACTTAAGGCACCAAAACCGAAGCCTGTGGAATACAAACCATACAGACCCAGACCCAAGTACTCATTTGATGACTTTGAACTAGATGATGACCCATTACCGGTAGGTCCAGCAAAGCCCGGGCCACAGTCAAGGCCCATGCAGCCGAGGCCCATGCAGCCGAGGCCCACACAGCCGACACGACCTAATGTTCAGTCAAACACCGCAGCTCAATCTAGACCCACAGGTCAGTCAAAACCCACAGTTTCATCACATCTTGTCAACCAGGCAAAACTCAAAGCTCAGGCCACACCTGCTGGACAGATCTCAGGTCAGTCGAAGCCCACTGTAGCAGCTACAGCTCAGCCAAAGCCTGCCGGTTCCACAGCGCCGCAGTCGAAGCCTGCCGTTGCAACAACTCCCCAGTCAAATGCGACAGCTTCTGCCGCTACTTCTTCAAAAAATGTTCCCTCAATTAAAGCTCAATTAAAGTCTGTTTTGACACCTCAGTCAAAAGCTGTTTCAGCTCCAGGTCAGTCCAAGCCTGATGCCTCTGCTTCACCCCAGTTAAAGCCAGCTGCTAGTGGAAGAACAGCTCAGTTCAAGCAGTCGACAGAATCCCAGGCTGCTGGCTCAACCACATCTGAGACAAAGTCCGCCGTTCCTAAGGCCAATGTTGGTTCACTGCCTCAGAAAACTTCAAACCCACCATCATCAGAAGAGGGCAAATGCAAGGTAACTCAAAAATAAATTCTGTCGTAATGTGTGTGGCTTTCTTGAATAAAGATGTTACTCATTGCCTTTCTGCTTCTTATGTAGGATACAGCTGATCCCACCTCTGCCCTTCCTTGCGAAGATGGCTCGAAAGTGTCCGAAGACACACAGAAGTGTGAAGAAAAGCCTGCAGGTATGCATTTATCTGCGGTTGGCATGATTTATTTAAATGTTGTTGTCATATTCCTTTCCTGAGTAATTATTCTTAAGTGTACTGTTAAATATTTCATATTATTTGTACCACAGGATTATGAATCTTGGTGAACATCCTATTATGTTTATATTATGATATTAATTACCAATAGGACTGTCATATTGATATTGTGTCACAGTTACTTATTATTACATTAAACATAGATTTAGAGATTGAAACATTTTTGCTGTGGTGTATAAGTATCTTTCCTTTGTTTGTTTTTTTTACAGTCGCTGGTGGTGATCCTTCTCCAGAGAACAAAACAGAAGCAGTCGAGACCGCTAAGAAGACATTGGAAGAACCTCAAGAGTAAGAAGTTTCTTTCAATTTATTTGACATGTTTTTCCTTGTAGCAACAAGAAGCTGAAATAATGCGATATGTGTGTTTTGTATCGCAGCAGAGCAGCTGAGGCGCAGGATGGCAGGACTCCTCTCTCTGATGCTTGTCTGCAAAAAGAAGTCAAGAAACTAAAGGAGGCTGACAAAGATGGCACCCAAACCATTATTGTGAGCATCTGTCTCTTACTATATACAGCGTAATAACCGCAGCAAGTAAACTTTACACTAGAGGTAGGAAATTGCAGTTTGTATGTAGATGCAAGGGAGTAATCTGTTGTTTTCTGTGTCTCTTAGGATGCAGGACAGAAACACTTCGGAGCGGTGGCCTGCAACGTGTGTGGGATGCTCTATTCTGCTGCCAACCCCGAAGATGAATCTCAACATTTACTCTTCCACAACCAGTTCATCAGCGCTGTCAAATATGTGGTGAGACAAAGTTTCCTCAAATTGCACGTCTTATTATTTGTCTTGCCCTCTGTCTCACAATGCGGACTCGTCAGGTCCAATACAAAGATGCGTCCGTGTACAGTGTTTTTTTTTTCTTGAAGTACTCTGAGCGAGCATCACAGCAAGCGGGTGAGAGGGTAATCGGAACCAATTATTGGAAACTGGAAAGTGAGATTGCGACGTCAATGTTGTCTCTGTACTACATTTCCTTCCGAGTTTGCTCAGACTCTCGGCACCATTAAAGTCAACAGATTTTTCTGTAACTCCTGTTGACTTTAGGGATTTTAAAAAAGAGCCACTTGGTATTCTGATGATTCTGATGTTGATTTTCTTAATGTTAAATACACTTTACAATTGATATAGGTATATAGGTAAAACTCTGAGAAAACAGTTAATGGGCAAACTGAAGAAGACCCATGCAAGACCAACTTGAAACAAAACGGCACAAGACTGAAGATAATAAAAAGAAACAGATGACAGAAAAACCCAAGATAGCTTGTATGGAAAACACCTTTCTTTACCATAAATAAAATAAATCCTAGTACAATGAAGGTAATGCTTACATTTCAAGTAAAACATAAGAAGACAGCATCAGAAAGGTGCTTCTTTTAGAATTTGGAAAGTGCTAATCGAGCTTTGAGCATCTAAATTGTAATTTCTCTTCATTATTATTTCAAATTGTTTTCTACTTTTCTAGAGAGAGAGTGAGAAATGAGACCTCCCTGCTAGTATTTTGGCTTGAATGTAGTTCTCATCATTGGTGAGTCTGGAAACACGGTCACGGCGTCTGGTGCTTCTTTGGTTAAACGAGGGGAAACGTCTCGGTCTGGAGCCAGAAAGTAGCAGCTGTCATCCCTCTCACCGCTCTCTCTCATGCTGTTGTTCTCTCTAGCGAACTGTCTCTGCACAGTAAACAATCAATCGATTGATTGGCTCAGCTGAGTGAAGCCATTACCGTATTAACTGGATTAGCAGTAGCTGTCGGGCAAAGAAAAAAGATGCTCAATGGAGATTATAAATTATTCTCATTCATCAGTCATTGGTCATGGAATTACTGTATTTAGCACATAAGGAACATACATGCCTCCTGAATACAATATAAAGAATGCATAAGAGTATCTCTTACATAAATTCACTCTTTTTATTTTTCCCCTCATTCTTTCAGGGATGGAAAAAAGAGAGGATTCTGGCAGAGTATCCTGACGGCAAGATGATTCTTGTCCTGCCAGACGATCCTAAATATGCTCTAAAGAAGGTACAGTATGTTAACAGGGACTAACCTTTGCCATTAAAGCTTTAATTAACATTTGCAGGTGCCACTGGAGAGGAAAGGCCTGCTACCACAATTTGTTTTATTTTGGACAGTAAAATATACCCCAGTCATTGACGTTGTTCCTGATATGCTGTATCTCTTTAGAGCCTTTTTCCTGCACCAACACCAGTATAGGATTTCTTCACCACACAGTAATTGTTTGTGTCTCAGGTGGAGGAGATCAGGGAGATGGTGGACAACGACCTGGGCTTCCAGCAGGTGGAGACCAAGTGTCCCTCCCAGACCAAAACATTCCTCTTCATCTCCAATGACAAGAAAGTGGGTGGATGCCTTATAGCGGAGCACATACAAGAGGTAAGAGGCTGATGGGGAAATGTGGTATAAGTGCATATTTGATGTGCGTTACTTTTGTAAAAAGATGAACGCGCTGCATTAGTTGAAGCATGCTGAGCCTTGTGGATGCTCACAGGGATACAGGGTGATTGAGGAGCCAGTACCGGAGGGCTCCGAGGGAGAAAAGGTTATGTTTGAACGCCAGAGAGCCTGGTGCTGCTCCACAACAGCGGAGCCGGCCATCTGTGGCATCAGCCGCATCTGGGTGGTCAACATGATGAGACGCCAGGGCATCGCCTCGCGCATGCTCGAGTGCCTCAGGTCAGTGTGTCCTCCAATCCACCAAGATTCGATTTCATATCACCTCGATGTATATTAACACTTTTTGTCTTCCTCGCACAGGAACAACTTCATATACGGTTCGTACCTGAGGAAAGACGAGATCGCGTTCTCCGACCCCACGCCTGATGGAAAACTCTTTGCCACACATTATTTTGGCACATCTCAGTTTTTGGTTTATAACTTTGTGAGCGGTACGCACTCGTCCAAGCCTAACACTGA
Organism: Chelidonichthys spinosus; assembly: GCA_029853015.1. Classification (NCBI taxonomy): domain Eukaryota; kingdom Metazoa; phylum Chordata; class Actinopteri; order Perciformes; family Triglidae; genus Chelidonichthys; species Chelidonichthys spinosus. The sequence goes on from CM056837.1 coordinate 16,655,867, forward strand.
TGCAGTATGACAGTCTTCAGGAAAGGTAACGATGGGGTTTAACTGAGATGCCCACTGACCAACGGGACGACAGGGCATCATTAAATGATGTCCAAGGCAGAATCTGTGTTTAAAAACAAAAACGTGTAAATAACTCCTTGGAGAGGACAAACATTGGTTTTAAATCTCAGGATGAAAACAACAAGACGTTGTTGAAAAATTTTATGAATTCACCCTTTAATCCTTCCCCCGAATAGTATTTTGAAAAAAAAGAGTATTTTCTTTATACATTTTTAAGTAATCAATTGGTAATTAGACGTATAGAGTTTACATGCATGACCTGAGAGCAATAGCAAACAAAGAGCCTCTCATTGGGTTTTTTGTTTTAACCCCTGAGAGCCACATAAATAAAAAGGTTATTTTAGAGTTTTGTCCTCATTCTGTGTTAATGTTTTTTACTCACATGATATAGTAAACTGTGTGTACATTGAAGGTTTTATCATGTTCATCTCTTTACAGTCAAAAGTGATGCTGCCTTCGTCTCAAGTTGTGTTTTTTTTAAGCAGCAGCGATCATGCTTAACGGTCACAACTGCACGAATTCTACTGAACGATTAAAGTTGTCCTTTTTTTTTTTCCTTTCCACATCAGTCCCCTCTGATTTCACTGTCATGACTTATTGTCACATTTCAAACTTGATCCTCCTGACCAGGTGAGACTCAGCTCACCGACCGGTTGAAGCGATGTGGGTTAGAAATGTAGCTCGGGCATTAAATGTGTGCTCTTAATTTTCTTAGATCACCTTGCCTGAAACGTTTAGATTTCCAAGCTGAGCCATATACTATACACCATATAGCAGGGCATTGTAGCCTAAACTGTATGAGTGATGTCTTTTTAATTTCACCGAGGCTGTCTATTGCTTTGTTTGTGCCTGAATGAATAATATGTGACATAAGGTGTTGATTTGTTTTCTTAGCCATACGTTATGGCTTTTTTTTTTTATTGAGTTAGTGTAGAGTATCATCCTCCTCTTCCTTAGTAACAACACATTAAAATGTATATCAAATTATCATGTAGAGTTATGCGTACTTTAACAACATTTACAATGGATGAAGCTCTTTCAGGCTTGTGTGATGCATAATGGTATCGGAGCGATGGTGAATATTGGCCACGTTTGTCCTTCTTGTGATCGCAAACAGGAATATTTGCTCATTGATCAACACGAGGGGCGGAGTCGACGCTCCTCTCAACGCAGATGTACATCATCATTGTAATCCATCCCTTATTTTCTTCTTCCTCATTGAAGCAGTTGCTTTTAGAAAGATGTGTCTTGTAAGGAAAATAAATTTGATTTATACGAAGCTGTTATGTAAATATTTATTTAAATAATAAACGATTTAAATCATTTTCGCCTGCTTGGTTTAGTGGATGTGTGACCTTAGCTTTCACCTTTTGTTGTGTTAGTCACCAATGCCATCTGGTGGACATTGGCTGTTATTTATATCTTTATGTCAATGACAAATTATTTTACTATGCATTGCTTTTGTTGTATAAATATTAATTATCTCCAGAATGTGAACAAATTTTGCAAGATTTGCAGGTATTGATGGATACGTGTTTGAGACCGGTGTCAATTGTGGGAATTGTCTGGCTGTCACGTTTTCTCTTTGTAGTTGCAGATGTAAACACTCTCCTCTGAGTGCATTCCTCGACACTCCTGTCACAACACAGACCAGCTCGATGGCAACTTCTGAGAAACCAAACAACCTAAGAACAACATGGATACTTCCTCAGGCATGGAGTGAGAAAACAGCCCCCACTGATCAGCGGGAGAAAACACCCGAGCTGAGCTTCCTAAGGTATCTTTAACACAACAGTCACCTTGGCCTGCTGACTTTCACTGACACTCAGTGGGGTCGTCTCGATCAGCTGATTCTCCCTTAACTCACAAAGTGCTTAATCCAATCTAGAATCCACGGAGATTTAACTGGATTTAATCTGGACAAAGAACATTGAAACGTAAAAGAGAAGACCCCACATTTGTAAATACACACTTTTATTGACATCAATTTAAAGAGACAAAAACGTCACAGCTGCCGCATTGAAACCATAAACCCGTCTATCCTAATTATAAAGGTTGTGCTATTGTAAGTATATATTTAGCTGTAGTTATTTAGTGAAAATCAACTATTATTTACACTAGACAACCTTTAATCAAACAGATTTACTTGCAATCTCTATGATGTGCACTCAGCCTGTCACTCAGTTACTTTTTTTTAAGAACGATTTTGACCTGAACTTCATCCCAGAGCTGAGCTGCGACCACAAACTGTCACTGTTCCCTCGGCGCAGCGGGATAATTGGCCCTGTCGCATGACATCTGTGGGGACCTGATCTGTTTTAAGAGTTTGAAAACAAGATTACAGTAATGCTTCGGGTACTTGATCTGTTGACAGGTAAGCTATGAGGAGAAAAGAGCTGCTCTGGAGGGCGCATGGCAAATACACAACAAGGTGTTATGGAAAAAACACGTTGGCTACGTTTACATTAAACGAGGAGCGTAAGCTCTTAACGTACGTGTTGAAATAGGAATGTTGAATAAAAGGTTTGCCGGTTGGCTTGTACCACATTCGGCATATGATGGCGTGTTATGCCAAGGCTATGGCAATATCAAAATGTAGGCACCAAAGACGATATATTATTCTGTAGCCCAGCAATGTACACTCATGTAGACCAAAAAGTCATTATTTTTGTGACTTTGTTAAAAAGCTGAAATGTCCTTACAGGATGGGACAATTTTGACCACAGAAATTGTAAAGTATGTCCAACACATCGGGCTCCTGAACCCTCATAACCCCCTGACCTTTCCTAGGCTGCACTGCTATGACCTCACCATCGGGTGGAGGCTCTATCAGCGGGTGCACTTTGTTATCCTTCATCTTAAAGTCAGTAATGCCGGGCAGCATGCCGTTCCTCTCTGCCTTGGCGTCCTCTGAATCCTCCTTTGTATCTAAGATGCTAAGTGGGCTCGGGTCGTCTTGACACGCGTCCGAGTCGCTCGCGTGGGGCAACGAAAAGTAGGTGCACTTCCTTGAAAATGACGACTTCTTGTCCTCGAGTTCGGACTTTGAGCTGAAAAGGGAATACGGGGCGTTCTCCTCCGTGTCCTCGCACTTCCCTTCGCCTTCAGGAGAGTTTGTGAAGCTTTTGTTGATGCCAACGGGGTCTGAGACGGACTTTCTGATCAACGTGTTTTCCCCGAGAGCCATTGTTCATTATCGATGGGGACTCTGTCTACGGGACCCACTTGTGCATTCAAAGCAATGCAACGTGTTGCTGAGCTTAAGGTGTCCAGTGCATTAGTGGAATTGAAGTAAGACAACTCGGACACCGCTTTGGACCGGGCCATGTGGAAGGGAGAGAAAATGCTTGTGTGCTCTTTCTTATTCTGTTTCGGCGCAGATGGCGGCCTTTCACACACTTCCTCCTCAGGTTTAGCATCTTTCTTGCCGTAAAGTCTTTCAATCGTTCTCCTCACAAAGCCTTTAGTGATGGATTTCCGTGCCGAGTCATCTTCACTGCCAGACAGCTCACTCGAGGTCTGGGACTGGTACCCGCCGCTGACTGAGGTCTCCGTCCTTAACTCGGACCGCTCTGACATGTTCGGGCTGGGGAAGCGTCCGCGTCCATGCTGGATGTCCGTGGCACTCTTTGCCAGGAACATGTCCCTAATGGATCGGACCCTGTTGCCTTCGGGCTCTGCTATAACTCCACTGGAATCGTAGCTGAATGACAACGACGACTGAGGAGCTGATTGGGTGCCGGGGGCCGACTGAGGCGCGGCCGGATCGGAGGGCAACTCCTCGGTGCCCGACTCCACGGGGTTGTTTCTTTGGGAGAGGCGTCTGAAGGCCAGACTTTCCGTCGTCTTGTGGGCATTGGCGACTTGTTTTTCCAGAAGAATCACTCTCTCTGCGACAGACTGGGATGTCGGTTGTTCAGACTGATGCTTGAGTTTTTCCGCAGCCTTTTCGGACTTTGCTTCTGTAGGCTGTGTTGCCAACGCAGGAGCTTCCTGATATGCTCCTATATATCTGTCCAGAGAGGAGTGTTCCTCCTCTGAGCTGGACTCTTTGTCGTCGTAGCTTGAGCTGTGGATCCGTTCGACGTCCACGTTCGGTTGCCCGACGTGTTCTTCACAGCTGCTGTGGTCATTCCCACTATCTTCGTCCGCGTTGAATCCACAACTCTTCGTTAAACTCTCTGACTTGATCAAACTATCGTCTGTTGTGGTGTATGAGTCCTGCTTTTCTATCACATTGCTTAAATCCATGTTCGGACTTTTTGTCTTTTCACAAAACGGTGTTTTATCGACGTGGCGGTCCTCATCATCTGAGCTGACCATGTCCTCCTCTGTCTCTTCCATCAAAGCCACCAACTCTCTACACTTTTTCGTTTGTTCCCTGTGATCCTGAAGATCATTGGGGCATTCTTCCTCCTCTTCTTCATTGCCGGACAAACTCTCCTCAATGATGACCTTTAGTTTCTTACATTCAATATCAGGCTGTTCTTCCTCTGTGGATGGATTGTCAGCATCCGAGTTACACGTGCTTTCATACATACAACCTGCGTGACATTCAACCTCTTCCTCCGATGAAGAACTTGTTTGCATATCTGGGCTGCTTTCCTTCCCTCTTACATTTGGTTCTGCTTTGTCATTCGGCTGCTTGTCCTCTTCATCCTCAGAGTGACTTTCAGGGTTGGACGAGTCTTCACTTCCCCTGCTCTCCTCGCATTCAACTTCTGCTTCCTCTTCTGAACTGTGAACTGCTCCTGAGCTGGTTACACAGCTCACCTTCTGCTCTAAATCTTTGGCAGTGCATGACATGTCCTGCCCTTCCTCGTCTGACCCTGACTCATCCTCGTGGGTGAGCTCTTCATCAGGAACGGCCTCCTCGCTGTGCATCTGCAGCTGATTGCCTTCCTCGTCCTGCTCCTCTGCCTCAGAGCTATTACTGTCGTGTTCTAGACTTTTCTTGCTGCTCATTTGAGTCTTTTCTTCATTCTTGGCTTGCTCGCCGTTATCTTTATCAAACAACACTGGGCTGTAAAGCTCCATTTCTTTAGCTTTCTGTCTATCAACAGGTTCAGCTTGTGGACATGTGCCCACATCATCCTGCCCATACAGACCGTCCTTGTCTTGTTTGGGCTGGTTAATATCTGTGAACTTTTTGATGATGGAACTCACATCGACGTCAGTTTTCTCTTCTTTAGCAATGTCCCTCACATAAACGGCATCTCCTGTGGAGAAGTGGGACGTGGCGGCATTACTTTTATCTTCAGGTTCCACTTTTTCGGTCTGTCCTTCACCACTACTGTCACTTTTGACACACACCGACAGAGAGGTCAGTTCCTCCTTGAGCTTCTCGGGTATGTCAAGATTATCCACAATCTCATCGATGACTTTGTCGTCTTTTTCAGGACTGTCCTCCTCGGTCTCCACTTCTTCCTCTAAATCATTTGGCGTTGAGCTGCGACTCTTGCATTTGTCTCCAAGATCCTGAAAGCCTTTCCAGCTCTGCAGGAGCTGCTTGGAGGCCGACTGCTGTAAGTCGGACAGACTGGTTTTTAACTTGTCGGAATCCTCAATGCTGGCGATTTCTCTGAGGGAGTCAATCATTTTCAAAGCCTCGGCACAGCTGACGTTGTTTGCGTTCAGCTCGTCCATGTTGAAGTCAGTGAGGCCTTTCTTCAGGGTCATGACGGACAGGAAAGCGAGGAGAGCTTTGGATGAGGAGCCGAACGTCGAGGCCACGTGAGAGGAGAAGTCCGGCAGACTGTTGGACTTTTCCAGACACGACCGACGTTTGTTCTGTGTTATTTGTCTAATTGACTTTATCGAGTAGCAAATCTTCTCAAGCACCGGTTTCATGTTTGGCTCGTTTGCTGTGTTTAATGGCCTTATTTTTGTTGTGGACTTTTCTTGATCTGATGTCACAAGGTCACCTGACGCCTTACTGTCATCCCTGTGATCAGCGTCCAATGGCGTGAGAGCATCACAGCTTAGTGTTTTGGCCGGTTCTGATGTTGACTGTGGTGTTTTCTGGCGCTGCCTTTGGGATGATTTTGCCCTTTGTGTCCTATTCGTTGTTTCTGACGCGTTGTCTGATGTGAGATTTCTCAAGAGCAGCCTTGACTTGTGTCCAACGGGTGGTGACACCATGTCCAGAGACTGAGAATATGGAGATAGCCTTTTTTGTGTTTTAGGCCTATGAAGCTTCCTCTCAAACGAGGGGCTAGCGTTCGGTGTTGCCTGTCTTCGTATTCTAGTATTCGAGGGACTCGTTTTAACTGGTGGGTTATGTAATGTTGATAGTTTGGGAGAGTGATGAGGAAGTTCAGAGGAGAGTTTCTTGGTTTGGGATTTTCTCTCCTGTGTTGGACTGCACGTGAATTTGACATTTTTCCCTGAGGGTGTTGGTCCTTCTTTCTCAGTTAAAAATGTCGTATTGCTCTGTGTCGGAGCCTCACTTGATGACATACTGACCGGCGACATCCTCTCCTCAGATGTTAAACTAGCAGGAGACGCAGAAGTACAATGTGATGGGCTGCTTGTCAAATTAGAGATGATGTTCGATTGCGGTGCCTCTTCTGGCAAGTTTTCGGGTGGCCGCCGCGTCCCCGTCGAACAGATGCCGCTTGGCAACACGTTATCACCCGCTGTGTCGACGGGAGTAGATGATGCTCCCGTCTCTGAAATGGCATCGCTACACGAAGCATATTTATCCAGACGAGCCTTTCTGAGAGACATCTTCCTGTCGAGAGATGTATTACTGACCAAAGGGGCCCTTTTAATGGATGGAGTTCTGGGTAATGGTGCTTCCCTCGGCGTGGAAGGAATGTCAGCTGGGATTGATGTTGTCATTTCCAACGTGTGGTCGCTGGGCGATACGGCAGCGTCGGACGTCGGGCTGACCGATAATGTATGATTATCTGACATGCTGCTGGCCACCGAGGACGCACAGATCATGTGATGCTCTGTGTCTGGTAGCTCTGTATTTTCAGCAGGTGGGGGCGAGGGATGAGGTAGTAGCTCTGTATTTTCAGCAGGTGGGGGCGATGGAGGTGGTGATGGTAGCTCCATGGAAAGCGTATTGGAAGGCGTTTCCTTTAGAAATGAAATTTTGATTGGACTCAGTTTGTTTTCTACTTCGCTGCCTGATGGCATTTCCGTTGTGCTCTCATTAATTGCTGGAATAATTTCAGAACAGTTATGATTCGAAGGCTTTCTATTGTCTTCATTCATCTGGGATACACTGCTGTGCTTTTCTATGTTTGTAGCTTGCTGATTAACTGTGTTTTTTACCACTGATGGACTTGCTTTGTTTTCAAAGGACATGATTCTTTGTTTGACAGAAGCTCCTGGCTCATTCGGAGGCAACAAATCTGTTTTGAGAGATTGTTTTCCCTCATCCACCACGATCAGCAAGCCCTTCGTATTTTCGGGCTGCCCACACCTGCCGGTTTCTATTTGTACGAGAGTTTCTGATTCCTTACTCTCCTCGTGTGGGAAGGCTTCGGGGTTCAGATGAACCTTCTCCAGCCAGTCCTCCACATATTCATTAGTAACAGAGCTGGAGGAGTTAAAAGCAGGCAGTGACATGCTTTTGCTGACGTCAAACGGCTCATGTTCGTTCTTTTTCTCCTGATGCATTGATGTCTGCCGTGTCAGTATACCCCTTGGTTGGCTTACTTCATTGGGAGCAACATTCAGGCCGCTGTTTTCAAAAGAAACCGTCCTGCTCGTAGTTTCTTTCGATGGTGACGGTCCGTTTGGGTCTTTGAGTATACATTTTATCCTGTCATCCTCTGTTGAAACACCCCCATCTCCGTTTTGTGTTTGTCCCTTTTTTAGTTTCATCATGCTTTTTGCCGGTTTCGACTTAGTCCCATAAATTTTCTTAATGAACCCAGCGCTGGAGAAAGTTTTCACTTTCTTACTTTTCTCCGCTGCTCTGTCGGAGTTTTCTTTTCGTCTTTTCCCTGGCGACATAAGCCTGTGAACACGTTTGTTGATCACTTTTGGTTTCGAGGACCCCCTCTTATCTTTATTGACCACTCTTTTCTCTTTAGTGGGCTTCGGGAATCGTTGTTGAGCATTTTTTGCTCGACTTGCGCCAGTCCACGATGAAGGCGAGGTCAAATCAGATGCTGACGTGCTCTCGCCTCTCCAGATGCTAATCGACTCAGAAGCTGTGGATGGTCTCCAGAGCTGGGGTTCAAACTCCTGATTGGAGGAGAGCGGTCCAGTTGCTGAAGTAGCTGGCCTGCAAAAAGAACTCCCAGAATCAGAGATACCCCGTGAACAAAGGTTTGCAAAGAAATTATCCTGGCAGGTCTGCTGTTCGTACACGTGTAAGACAGTTTCAGTGACCTCCTCTCCGCTGGATTCAGTCTGGAGGATTTCATTCATCCCTGCTGATTTGAACGTGGACGCATTTCTGCTGCTTATGTTGTTGGCATCCACAGAGCCAAGTCTTCTGGGTTTGGGCACCGGTCTACTGCTACTCTGTTTGACCATGCAGTAGTGCCCCGTCATGGCTTCGATTTCCATCTGCTCTCTGTAGGAGTAAGAACCAACCATATCTTCCTGAACCCCCTCTGCCGTCACTGACTTTACACTCTCCACAGACACTTGCTTTTTTCTAATTTGCTTGTGCCCCGGTGTGGGAAGTCTCCTCACGGACGCCACGCCCGTCTGTCCTTTGATATCATCCTCTTCATTACCGCTATCACTGAAAGCTCTGCTGCCCAGCGATGGTGGATCCTCATCATTGTTATCCCGAGTTTTGTCCTTGTCGAAGGAGGCAGCAGGACTTTGTAAATCCAGCGAGTTTGACTGTAGAGAGCTGATCTTCTCGGTCTCCGGTAAACAGGTCACATTAAGTTGATTGGCTACACTTGAGCGCGCCAGAGTGGTCGTCCAATGGATGGTTTCCTCCTCCTTTATTGTAAGCCGCACCCTCATCTCCACCGTCATGGTGCCATCTTGGTTCACTCGGAAGGACTTCTCAATGTCGTCATCCGTGGGCAGGAAGCTGTCCTGCTCCCCGGCTCCGACTCCGAGGCAGGACTCGGGTGTTTCCGGTACCGACTCCAGCGCATGACCCGGTTCCAGCTCGACAGAGCGACTCGGTAGGTAGGAACTTTCTGCGATGGAGTTATGGATCCGATTCACGATGTACCTCTCAGACGAGGGGGAGAAACTCCTCGACTTTGAAGTGTGTGATTGTGACTTCTTTTTAGCTTTTCAGCCAAGCAGATACAAAAAAAAAGGTCCAAAGATGGAAGAGGACAGGCGGCCAGTTTGAAGGGGATACCCAAGAAGCATGAAAGGAGGAAAAAAAGAGGAAAAAGAAAAGTGAGAAAAATAGCACAGCTAATCACATCTCATGAAGAACAATAGCAGACAGCCACGGAGACAGTGTATGTAGGTCATCCGCTGTATTACGCATGATATCACTGCCTCAGCTCTTTCCCAACCTTCATCCCATGAGAGCAGGTGGATTACTGCAGACACACTTCTCCAATGGGAATACATGTCCAACTCAAGGAAACAAAATACATAGAGATCCACACAAAACAAATAGTTGGGTAAACTTACATTTTAAAGCCCGTAGTCTTCTGTGACCCATTCGTTTTATAGACTTTATTGGAGGTGTTGATTTCTTTGAATTGTAGTTGGCGGGCCTGAATGGCTCCCTGCCTACAGCCACTACAGTCCCAGAAGACAATATCAAGCCTGGAAGGCCATCCACCTGCAGTTGACAGAAAATATGTCACTCTAATGGCATCTGATGATGTTAGCAGGTATATCAGGAAGTGTAGAAAAAACCTACACTCTACATGTTAGGGAGTGATGTAATTGCAAATGGCCTGCATGTAGATTTACGACAAGGCTATATTAAACATGTTCTTTGTTAAAATGGCACCTTAGGATAACAGCCAGCACTGCTTTTAGAATAGATCCTTGACCTAAAGCCTTACAGTGCAGTATCCCAGAATGCCTTTCGAGGCATTAAGGAGTTGTTAAAGAAGATTAACACTTTCTCTGCTCAGGTAACGGTTATTTACAGGCTGGGTTCATGCCAGTCCTTCGCCAGGCCAATAATGACGCTAATAAAACCTAAGTTTATATATTTGCATTGCATTTGACGCCCCACACTTTGGCCTTGCTGCTCTGTGGAAAAAAAAGAATAATTCGGTTCCATTTAAAAAAGCATGTGCAGCATAGTGGGCTTGTCTGGAATTACAGCTACCCAAGCAGAGCTGAGTGAGCAGGCAGCGAAAGCACACAGCAGCATTTTTTATTATAAAAATACCAGTCTGGTTCCGCTCCGTTTCCGCTGACACCACAAGTCTGAGGCCCAAGCCCGACCCAGAATCCTGCTGTGTCATACAGGGCCGAACTAGACAGTGTCAGAAGGGTATGCAGCAATAATTTTGGCACCCCCTCAAGAAATATAAAATAGTAATGAATGGGCTTTAAATAATAACATTGATAAAGGTTTATTTTAAATATATCAGCCACTGTAGGCCTACCATAATTATAAATAGTTATATGATATATTTTCTTAGTTGTAGGAGAGGTTGACTGAATATATTATTAGGATTTAAGTAAGTTGTTGAATCCTATTTTCTTCTTCTAAAAAAAGAAATGTGGGGAGAACACTCACACGTCTGCCATCAGCTGTGTATAGTTTCACCACATGGAACTCCAGCAGCTCTGAAATATATCCCAGGATGGACTCAAAAGAGGGTGTTGTCCTCTTGTGAAGCACCACCGAGTGTTTTACATTGGGGTCACCATTGCGGTAAACCACCAGGATCTTTGGCGTGCGAACAAGTACTGGCTCCTGCTTGTGGAAAAGCCTGGCCTGCTGCACGGTCCGCCGCCGGGAGCTAACAGGCCTGGCGTGATACCAGGGTGCCAACTTCTTCCGGGCAAGCGCCAGGTTGATCGGTTTCACCTTGCGACTGTCGGAGCAGATGTAGGATTTCCCATCCTCCAGTTCATCCAAAGTATGGACTGCGTGAATCCCCCGGGGGGTGGTGATGTTCCTCACCCCAAACGGCAGGGGGACCTTTTTAGAGAGACTGTCCAGGAGTGCGTCGAATGTTTTAAAGGTGCGATTGTTGACGACCATGCGTAGGCCGTTGAACTGAGGGTCTCCACTCTTGTAGAAGCAGACCCTCTTTGATAGGATGGGGTCGTTGATGTTTGGGTGGCGCGGGCTGCCAAAGGTGTGTCCACTCCCCAGTGACTGGTCGGGGGGGACCCTCCAAAATCCCGGCTCATTCATCATCGCTGATTAGCTGGAAGGGGAGCAAAATAGAAGGAATAAGATGTTTAGTAGAAACATAAGGTTTCCTGTGAGGTTCTGTTAGGTGGGCGGCACAGTAAATAGTTAAGTAATGATGTTTCTGATTCCTTAAAAGAAAACAATAATAATCTTCAAATAAATAGTTTGGTCCACTTGTACAGATATATAAAGAAAAGTGTATTATCTAGTCTAATCACAAGATCATGAGAAGAGTAAAACATTGTCTGGGAAGTTTAAGATGTGGGTGTCTACTTCTGCAAGTGGGTCAAGACAGAAACATAACAGACAACCTAAATAGTTTGTGACACGTAAAGGTGAATGAGGTCTGGCAAACATATGTTGTTTACTTTGTTGAGCCTGACTTCTGGGGAACGTGGCACGTGACTGGCACGTCAATTATTTGTTTACTCTGGTTTTAACAACACAATTGAGCATTTAATAAGTGACATGCGAAGGTTTGATTGATTATTCTCTTTAACCAGTATTTATTTTTTCAGAATTATTAGGTAATGAGAATTTTCAGTATTATCGTTTTAATACAGAAAATGTATATGAACTAATTAAAACTGTATGTGATCTATATCAATCAAAACCCTATGTTGTAACAAATTAAATGTATGTCTCAAAACACTTATATATTGAATATTAAATTGTTAAATCATTGTACATTTAACGTGAAAAAGGAGGGAATTATATTATTGATTTATTAGAATTGGTTTAGTTACAAAAATAAACAAAAATTGGGATATTTAATTTTAAAAGTTGATACAAGACCTTTAGATTATCTATTTAGTATCAGTAGTTTGTAGTAGGAGCAGCAGTATTAGTTTTATTTAATAGACCAACATTCAAATTAGTATCTTTTAGATTCAGGGAGAAATATTTGTAGCTGATAGTATCAAAACAAGATTTGTGGTCACGATATTTCTACTGCTGCCAGTGTTACACAAGCCCACAGTATAACTGGATGGATTAAACGAGCAAATAAACACACACAACAATTTCAGAATTTCAAATTAAACTCACCTACGTCGGAATCATGAAATTCCCCACTGTTTTGAAAGGATCCATGACATGTTATTCCGTGCTCTACATCATGATATGCTGTTGCCTGCACGGCAACAGTTTATTTCTGGAGGCACCATCCTGGTTAATTTGCTTAATCTTTGCACAAAGTTAATCTCTCCCCTGCAAGTGCATTGCTTGGAAATCCTCTTCGGAAAGGTGTGTCACACAGATGTACGTAGGGTTGCCATAGCAGAGCAAAGAGGTGGACTAATGACCTGAGACACATTTGTTGTGTTTTGTTGAATAGGCCGGAATAGACTTTTTCCCCTACAAATATAATGATAAACCAAAACAATTTAAAAACATAATCCCCTGAAGCTCACTCTTACAATGAGATACAAGTAGAATTAAACTAACAGACCTATTTAGACAACTTAAATTACACCATAACATATTGTAATATGTGGATTGTTGCTTTTATTTCTGAAGGCTATAACCCAAAATCAGAGCAGGTTTTCTCCACCAGCAGATGGTAAAATGGTGTCCGGTTGTAATATTCGTGCGGGTTGTAAGCTCATAGAGGACCTCTTAACATAATAAGGATTAAGGAGCTCTCCACTCCCAGGACCCTTAGAAGAGCGCTTGTTTCCATTGAGAGGAGTGAGCATTCACCTTATTACATCTTAATAATGAGAAATCACATTATGTAGTATTAAATTATACCATATGATGTATTTGACCCTATGATATGAACAAATACAGGGCACTTTTAATTTAAACAGACATTGAAACGTCCACGACACGTGGAGGCTTTTATAGTACAGAAATACACTCAATAGTGGTTATTCTAGAAGTAACCAAGTTAGATTAGGTTGAACCGTATTACGGAGGGCATTTGCTGGTCATGTATATGCTTAACCATGCTGGCTATCATGAGTTGCATAACAGTTACCAAATCTGGACTCAAATGAGTCTATTTCTGTAGTCAACGGGATTAGTCGAAAAGGGGGTGACTTCATTCCACATTAAACCTCGGGCTGAAGTTGAGGAATCAAAGGAATATACAAACGTTATCAGGTTTCCGCTCAGTATAGAAAGATAAAGTGATGACAAACTCGTCATACTGTTTTAGTTTACTGCTGCAAAAATATCTCAGGTGTGTATGAAGCAGACGGTATGTGCCGTAGGAAAGAATTCCTGCTGAGTGCGACGTTCAGGAATGCCACAGGAGGCTCCCATGTGCTGAGCCCATGACCTGTTCCCAAAACAACAACGAGCACAAAAATGTGAAAAATCCTTCAAAGGAAGCTGGGTTAGGGGTGGGGGTGGGGGGGGAACAATGGAGGAAGCCCTCAGAGTAAACAGGTAGGCCCGAAAGCCTGCGTGCCCCTCATTCCAGCCCTCCGCTCCAGAGATAAGAGCAAATGTTGAAACCAAGCGGGTTAAAAAATCGGGCTGGTCACACTGACACAGCGGCACGGATCCTGCCAAACATACTCCAATCGGTCCGAAAATAGGCCCGAGCCGAAGCCGCGCACTCGAAGTAGCGTGGCAGGTAATAGCAACAGTCTGCAGCTCCATTTGTCACATAACCCCTCCACGTCACGGAGTTATAACGAACCAGCTGGTGATATGAATACTGTTATTTTTCCTTCACATGATTACACATGAAATCACACGCCGCCACGACAGAGATATCTGTCTCTGCGTTCCGGGTGCAACCCTGCAACCCCCCCACCCCCTCCCCCATGCCATGCACTATTTTTAAGCCCTAGCGCCTATACTGCAACTAATTGGCGCCAAGTTAGATTCAAACCTATGCTGTTAATGGGAAAAAATGTGTGATATGTTTTGGCCCATGTCCCCTTTCTATATTTGGCCCGGCGTCCTCTGTGCAGCTGTTCCTCCAGATCTGCCTGCCTGCGTTCCCATCAAACACCTCTCTTCAGTCTGCGCATATTGCCTCAATTCGAGAGTGCTTCAGCTTGAATGGGCAGAAATACATTTGGTGGCTACATAGATGAATAACAGCGGTTTGCTCTGATGTCGTGTCATGTTTAGCCTCTGTGTTTTTGCATTTGAAATAAAATGCCCAGCTCATTTTGTGGCCCTTGTACGAACTGGTTAAAATTCCAGGCATTGCAGCTGTCAGGAATTCAATTATAAGTGATACAGCTGCACCGTCAAACCAACAGACTTCAATTAAAACTCAGATTATCCTGCAAATATTATGTCCTTAAATTATTGCACCTCAAAATCTTTATCCTTCCAGACTTTTTAGATAAACACAATACCGTTGATAAATTCCATTTTTCCTTTGAGAGTACTTTAATGTGAGCTTAAAAAAAACTTGGCAGACGTTGAGCCATACAATGTGCTTACTATTCAAAATTCCATTCAAGTTACATGATGTTATATCTTTTTTCCCCTCTTCACTTCCAGTGGAATTCCCAGATTTTGAATGAATCCGTGCCAAAACAGGACTCACACTGTAAGGTCACACCACCGCCTGTCCCCTCCCCTCCAAAAGCCCTCACACAGCAGTCAAGAGGTCCCCACCCCATCCATTTTGAGCGCTGCGTATCAGCTGTGCCAAGCTTTTAATCTGCCTGGTGACATCCCAGTGTTTCCTGCATGGGACAGAGGGAAAGATAAGCACGCTCCTCCGCGCGGTAAATCACTCCGCACTCCCACTCGTTTCACTGATATGACCATTATTCAATTAGGCTGCACTCAAACTGACCACAATTCACGGTAATTAGGCTACAGTCAACCGTTTGGTGATTGTTTTCATATCATTTCCCAATATCTTTCACTATACTTTATGTACCTTACATAATTAAATATATTCATCTGCAATCCAAGAAACAAGAACATAGAGAAATACAAAGAAAAGAGAAAATATGAGCTACATTTTTCTTTTCCCCTACCATCAACGTCCACGTAGTTAGAAAATGCTGGATGCTGCATGGACACGTAAAAACCTGCAAGTTACAACCACTGCGGAGCGCCGGGTCTGGTGCTGTCATTTTGGGACACTTGTGGATGCAGCAAGCATGACTCAAGCTTTACTCTGATAATGTATCCATAACTTTCTTTACACAACATTTTTAATAATCTTAAAAGGGATTATCCGATTAAATAAGGGAGAGTCCGCTTAGCATCCAGCTAAACTAGCATACCTGTAGCGTGCATCAGCTTCAGCTAATTCAGCAAAGATGACCACGAAAAAAATAAGCTTTTATTATCTTGTGAAGTTGTTTTTTACTTTAATATGTGATGCTTGGTGAGTCACATTACAGCAAGAGCAACATATTCTGTTGACTGTTCACAATAGGCTAGTTAGATGGTTAACTATCAATAATTAGCTAGCTCACAGTTAGCTAGTAAGTGACTGACATAGCCAACACGTTAGCGCATCATTCGATTTTTGCACATAGCTCTTAAAAAGCTTATACTATCTTATAAATCTATATTTATAGGCTGTTATTTCATAGGTTGAATGTTTTTAAGCAGCAGTAGCCAGATACATCATATTTTAACTTTTGGTAATGTTATAAAAGATAAGCTAGTTTAACAGTATGAGCTAACGTTAGCATTAACTGATCATTAACAGCCTACATTCTTGAAACAAAATGTAACCTTTTATTAATGTAATACTTCCATCCATCCATCCATCCATCCATTTTCTACCGCTTATCCTGTATTTTAGGGTCGCGGGGGGGCTGGAGCCAATCCTAGCTGTCATTGGGCGAAGGCAGGGTACACTCTGGACAGGACGCCAGTCTATCGCAGGGTAATGTAATACTTGTAAATCTATTTCTACATTATTGTGCTAACTACACTACTAAGTGATCCTGTTGGGACTTAGAAATGTTCTCTAATCTGTAAGAAGGTAAATTATTGACTAGCTAATAGTTAGCCTTAACTGACATGCACATTTGACTCATTTGACTCTTTTTAATATTTATTTTTACATTTTTCATTTACCTTTACATTTCAGAGGGAAATAAATTGGAGCATTCTTTTTGCTCCTTTACATCCATTTGACAGCTATATTTACAAGTAACTTCCCCAAAACATTTGATCAGTTTATAAAACACAATGCAGTTTTATAGATCCGGTTGCACAACAGGCACCTCTATAAAGTAGTTTGTAAACAAACAGTTAAAAAAAGTAATTTTTTATTTTCCTTTAATCTTCTTTCAACCATTATTTCACCAAATAATCTCTGTGTATTTCTTTTTGGGAGTCCTAGCCAATAACACACAATAAAATCTCAGTACATTTCAACACCAGGCTACGGGAGTGAGACAAAGCGGACTGACAAAATAATTACATGAAGAAAAAAAGACAAAACACAATGGCAGATTAAAAATGATGTGTCTCTTGTACGTCTGCAGATTGTGAGGATAGAGCGTATCAACGACAAAGCCTCTCTAGAGCAATATAAATACTGATATGCACAGAATGTGGCCTATTATTCTCCAGGGGGGCAGTGGCAGGCCGGGTCCTCCTCACCAAAGCGTTCAATACCACATGGCTGTTAGCTTTGGAGGGTCCGGGCGGAGGGCCAGTCCCCCTGACGGGACAACCTGGCTACGCCGCGACCCAGATAGCAGCCCCGGGTGAGGAGTGATTTATCCGTCTGTGCTCGCATCAGACAACCTTCCTCTGATTAAGGGTCAGTCACTGAGCGACAGAGCTGAGTGGAGTGGACATGGGCGAGACAGGCGGCCTCCCTGTGTGAGACACTGGCATCCTGACCGCCACACAAATGGACTTTCCAGACGCTGCGAGCGGCACATGCACCGCTACGTGTGCCTACAATGAGCGCACACATTCATATACACCAGTGGGCATTTACACAGGAATGTGCACATAGTCATTATTTCTCCTCGTCCTTTTATTCGTGTACACTGGCTGACTAACACACACACAGACACACACACACACACACACACGCACACACGCACATACACACACAGACACACACCAGAGCCAAGATAAAGACTTATTGAGCTGGCCTTGACATTAGTCCAACCCGACAACAAAAGGATGTGGTGAATCTGAGTCGCCCACTGTTTGACTCGTCTCTGTGGGCTGTTAAAGACCAGTGTTCCTGCTGTTCAGGGTTCACAAACAGGTTACCGCCTGCATCACTTTCAATGGAGGTGGTGTCTATTGTGTTGTACATATGTTGTAAGGGAACCATGTAAGGGTGAGATATACCCATGTCATGGCTGCTTTAAAGTGAATTCTCTCTTGATATAATGGATTATTGTACTTGACTACTACAGTTGTGGCCAAATCAGGAAAATGTTCTTTCAGGACTGAGGAATTAATAGATAGATTGCAGGTATTGCTTCGTTATCTCACAATTTGAGCCCTATAACACTGTTGAAGTGATACAATCCTCCACATTCTCCAAATTCTGTCTGACGCACCTGCAAAATTTATTGTATGAATTGTAATTTCTTATTGAAAAATGTTCATAATGTGAGGACGTTTTTTTTTTTTTAATATGAGAAATCATCACCAATGTTGGGGTCTGAGAGGTGGAGAGGGAGATTTTCATACAATAAGTCGACAGAAATAGTGTCACAGCTGTTAATAAACACGGGAAATGGTGAAGATCATCAGATTAAACATTTTAAAATATAACAATACAACAATACAATACTTGTAACGACATGGATTTTAGGGACATTCAGGAAGACAAAACCTGGAAACGTCATGCTCCATGATGTCAGATATGCAGAATCATACAATATTCAGAGGGTTTAGCTTTTTCTACAGCTAAATAAAATAAGTGTGATATATATAATTTTATATGGTTAGAAACACCAATCAAGACTTTTAACAGCACACAATATTGATCTCATCATTGATTGAGGTGTAATTGTCATCAGACTATAATCACACACACAAACACACACACACACACACACACACACACTCACGCACACTGTATATTTCAGGTATTACCTTAATGAAGTAGTAATTCTGAGGTTCTCTACAGAAATAAACAAAGAAAAGCACATAGGTTAATATGGGATTGTACCTGCAAATAATTTATTGCACATGTTATATGAGCCTCCGAAGCATTTTCACAGCATAATAACATAATAACATTATACATGTGATGTTTAAGGTACGTGTAAGGGCTTCTACAAGCATGCTTATGCAAAATACAATATTTGTCCTTAGCTAACAATGCATGTTTATGTGCCTGATGATTCTACTCGTTATATATTATATATATATATATATATATATAATATTATTCGTATGAATAATTCCAAATATTTCAATTAGATGTAATGTTAATTAATTTAAAGTAAAGTTATTATAATCAAAGAACAATTCAATTTCTACGTTTAAATGTTTTGCTGTTTCTTGAAACATCCATGTCTTGTCGCTTAATGATACATAATTTCACTAGTGACATTTCATGATGCACCCGTTGTGTCATTGTGATAATAAAGTAGTTTAGTTTATTAGGATTTCATTTTGAATTGTATTTTTTTTTTTTTTTTTTACCAAGGATGTCCTGAGCATACAACACATAAATTAGACTTAAAAGTTTAAAAACAACAAGAAATTTCACATAAAAGAAGCTTTCAAATGAACAGCAAAGTGCATCAACCAATGACGTAGAGCAGTATTGTTCAGTAACAGGACATCTACATTTAGTGTTCAAATTGTCCCGTTTTTAAAATCCTCCATGCTTAGACGATAATGTAGTTTAAAATAGCTCGAACTAACACTACGTTAACAAACCATTACAATGACGTGTTTCCCACACAGGTAGCCTGATGGTAATAATGACAGCCGAGCTGGAGGTTGCGTGACCACAGCAGGACTTCTGTCAGGGATTACTGGATCACGCCACCTCACCTGGATCCATATGGGACTCACAGCAGGCTCACATGCTCACCCCTTCCCTCACACGCCTACATTTTCACACGGACTGTGGATTGTTGTTGTTCTGGAGGTGCAATAAAACTATTATTATTAATATCTTATGCATTTAGCTATAAATACAACTAAATTAAAAGTTTAATTTGTAAGCAGGTATTTTGACATAATACGACACAATCAATGGTTTTGTAATAACAAGTAAAAATGTAAGAAATATTTCTGTTAAATTGTCTAAATATAATCAAATGTGTTATCCATCCACCAATCAATTATTGATCAGTGCTTAAACTCAAACTTGTTAGTTTGATCATATTTAATTATTAATCAACAATAACATCAATAACTTCTGCTTTCACACACTTGAAAAATGCTATATTATTTTTCATCAGGGCCATTTTTTTTTTTTTACACCATTGAAAGGCCAAACAATGTAATGACATAATGTTTTATTTATAGATACACAGAATGTAAAGCGTTTACATATCAACCTTAGCTGGTAAATATTTGGAAAAGTTACCACATTACCTGTCAATTACTGCATTAATACTTTTTAATGGAGCCACACCTGGTGAGGGTTTAGTTTCACAGTGAGCTTCATGTAGTCCTGTGCTCAGCTGACCCCTGGTGGCAACAACCGGCAGCACAACTAATCTTTACAGGATCTAGAAAACCTGACCAGCAATCTTTCAAATGAATAAAAGATTAAATCAGATTTTTTTTTATTTTTGTTTTCAATGAACACTATGACATTGACTGTATAGAGCAGACAGGACAGACCAAACCCACAAAGAGGAGACAGGACCTGCAGAGGGAGGAACATGCTGTCAGCTTTTAGGGAACTGGAAGTGGACTGTTTGCTGTTTCAGTGGAAATGTGTTTGATATTTGTTTGAAGCTCATAATCCAAAAACATGAGCACAAACACACTTCCTGTGTAAGAGACAGCTCTCAGACCGATTGTGTTATTGAAAAAGAAAAAATACCAAACAGCGTCTAGACATTTGTCCCGGGTGTAGGTTCACGCAATTTAAACATTCATCTAAAAATATGACACCATAATATGGTTTTCTTCACGCTTTCTGATCCAAGTTTACTTCACAAAAATTGAAATTAGTGAGTTTAAAATACTTTTTTGTGTATTGGATTAGTTTTTACAAACGTCCCATGATCGCTTAGCACACAATGTGGGATCCTCACCCAAAAGTGGAGAAACTATGTACAGCAATAAAACATTAGAAACAGACGAATCTAAATAACAGCAAACAGTTAACACAGATGTGGTGAAATAATGTCCTTATCTACTATAATAAACACATAAACAGCAAGTTTTTTTATTGAATGTAAATATGTCAGCTGCTGACACAAACACATTCACGTGCAGACTCATTCATACCCACACACACCCACACATGCACACACACACAAATACAATGAGACAACAAAGGGTTGTTGACCCAGGTCATGACACTCTGCCCTCTCCTCCCTAATTTAGACTATATTTTTATGTATTTCTGTTCTTTAGGAAGTCCTACCGGTGATTCCCAAAATGGTGTGAGTGGTGTGAATTTCACAGAGCATGGTTTCCTCTCAGATAAAGGATGTTCCCAGCCAATCTTTCATGGATGGAGCAAACAGAAGTCATCGGAACGAGGAAGTGGAGACAGGTGCTCGTTGGAAGATTCAAAGATCCACCGAAAAGAAAAAAAAAAAAACATGAACAGACAATGGTCCACATTTATCTTGTGAAGAGCACCTCAGGAGAGCCTCTGAGTATGTTTTTACTGCTCTTAAATGCATTCAGTTTTCTATATGGGTCAACCAATCCTTATTCAAATAAATCAATGGTCCCCAACCTTTTTGTTAGACATAGACTACAGTGATTATTTCAGACCCACCATTTAGGTCAACCAACCTTTTAGTTCACTGTACTGTTTATCAATCTCTTTTTTTCACCACCCATAGCTATGTATTTTGGGAGTGTGTCTGTGTTCCCTCAGCCCTATGTTCCCTCAACCCCATGTTACCTCAACCCCTCAGCCCTATGTTCCCTCAACCCATTCCCTCAGCCCTATGTTCCCTCAACCCCATGTTCCCTCAGCCCTATGTTCCCTCAACCCGTTCCCTCAGCCCTATGTTCCCTCAACCCCATGTTACCTCAACCTGTTCCCCCAGTCCTATATATTCCCTCAACCCCATGTTCCCTCAGCCCTATATGTTCCCTTAACCCCATGTTCCCTTAACCCCATGTTCCCTCAACCCGTTCCCTCAGCCCTATTTTCCCTCAACCCCTTGTTCCCTCAGTCCTATGTTCCCTCAACCCGTTCCCTCAGCCCTATGTTCCCTCAACCCGTTCCCTCAGCCCTATGTTCCCTCAACCCCATGTTCCCTCAGCCCTATATGTTCCCTTAACCCCATGTTCCCTCAACCCGTTCCCTCAGCCCTATTTTCCCTCAACCCGTTGTTCCCTCAGCCCTATGTTCCCTCAACCCATTGTTCCCTTAGCCCTATGTTCCCTTAACCCCATGTTCCCTCAGCCCTATGTTCCCTCAACCCACTGTTCCCTCAGTCCTATGTTCCCTCAACCCCTTTTCCTCAGCCCCATGTTCCCTCAGCCCTATGTTCCCTCAACCCCATGTTCCCTCAGCCCTATGTTCCCTCAACCCCATGTTCCCACAGCCCTATGTTCCCTCAACCTGTTCCCTCAGCCCTAACCCTGCATAATGTTCCCTCAACGCTATGTTCCCTCAGATTAATAATGAATCAAATAATTTCCTAACCCTAACCTCTAACTAAATTACTTAATTACTTATTACATACACTGCAGTGCCTGTTCAAACAGCAACGTGTTATGTGTGCATTAGGGAAGGGACAAGTTTTGATGCACTCTCAGTTGTGTTCAGCTGGCTCAATTAACGTATTTTCGTATTTTGTAAAAATAAAAATGTAATTAGTTGATACTATTCCAAGGTCTTTTCATGTACGCACTGAACTAAATTAACTGTGAAGTCTTTACTTCACTCAAATTTTTTGAGAATTGCTGTTACTTTCCTAGTTCCTTTTTCCTTGGTACTGGCTATAAAATTAAGTGAGTCATTAATGACGTTTAGTTTGTCACGGTGTTGGTAGGCCTAAGCCACTCAATGGCATTGCTCACTTTCCTTAGCAGATGTTTAATTCCTGCCGAAGGGAAGCTAACAGGGGATCCCGTAAAGAAAGGACGTAGGACTTGAAGAGAGCACAGTGTGGCTGTACTCTGCCAACACCTTTGTGCCTCCCAAAGAAAAACAGAGGAAACTGACTGCTGATGTAGTCATCTTATACTCACTAACCCGCCTGGACACGAGCTAAAAATTGTCCTGAATGCCGCAAGAGGATTCAAACAAAAGAACGGAGAGTGCTGAGCTGATCAGGAGGGGCCTGGAGTTGATTCAGCTCCCTGAGTCAATTCCTGACCGTGAAACAAATGTGCCAGCCAGCTTGAAAAATGTTCTCTGGCACGAGTCCTAGTTTCTCCATGTCGTATTGTACTATGTAGCAATTGTTTATCATACGTACATGCAATCCTAGACTTTTATTCACTCGGAAATCTTGTTTTGTTTTTGTTAAATTAAGTCCTGTATCAAACATGACCTTAATTATTCCCATTTATCACCTGTAAATAGCCTCAGAGAAAGAAATATAGATGTTTAATGCATACTTTGCACTACTAAATATACAGACAGTGTGTCAGTACCAACTTAAATTACATTTTGTCTCATGAGAAACGACTACAGTGTGAGGGTATCGTATGCTGTACAGGATTGTAAAGGACCCTCAGGCAAATTTGTGATACTGGGCTGTAAATAAAATTGATTGACTTACAATATAAATTCTTATGAAGAAGAATTAACCAAAATATTTCATTGTGTCAGTTACATTTCATTAGCTAATGGAATAGTTTCTCAGATGTAAAAAAACATGTGTTATGTAGTTTATAATAGTCTGTTTTTTTGTGTTTTGGGTTACATTTTAGTGGTGAATTAATCTGGTTATGGTGTTTTGAAGGGAAATCTTTTTTTGTGACATATTTTTGTAAATCAGGCCAGAGAGCAGAAAGTTCTTTATTTGCAATCAAAGTCACGTGTAAGATGGCCAATTCTCTGCATGACACACGATGAGTAAAACAACCAACATACTGCTATGTTGACAGTTTAAATGAATACGAGAATCAGAAATAAAACCAAAATAATGATGAAAAACTAATAAATTATGTTGCGCCGTAAGTTAACGAATCATTGCAGCCGCGCAATAAAAATACTTCCAAAACCATTTGTGAATAATCCCTGTGAGTTTTGTCACAGCAGCTGACATCTTGGCAGAAAAAGTGGGGGGGGGTACTCAATCTATCGACTCACGAGAGACAACTATTTATAACTGTAACGTGTGACAAAAGAGGAGTTGGAATCAGAAGAAAAATAAACTATTGAGTCACAGCGTTGAGTGGAGATTGACTGGATCCACTATATATAGTGGGAGCACAACTGGACGGTGGTGTGACTGGAGAGACCATAAAAGCGATCAGGCCAGAGAGGGACAGCATATGCCCGGGATTACGAGCAACCAGCCCTGCTTTAGGCGAGAGACACACCCTCTCCTGCAGCTGTCTCACATGCTGTATTTGCAATCTACTATCAATGACTTAATCAGTTTGGGCCCTCGCAGCCTCTCTGTGTCTGCCTCTGACACTGGACAAAGGAATCTTCACCTCCACCAGTTCACAGAGAGAGTTTTTTTAAATGTATTTATATGCGTGCATTTGGCTGGCTTCTATGGGAAACCATACACATTTCAAACAGATGCAGATAGTAACTTGTAAGGCTTTGTTGACATTAATAAAAAGAATGCAAGAATAATAGACTTTTGCTATTGATTTGTTCATTCCATCAATAGGCATCATTCCACTTTTTACAATTCAGGTTCCTTTCGACTTTCAATATTACAAAACCTAGAAAAGCAGCATGTCCTCACACAGGAGAAGAAGGAGACAGCGTTTGGTTTATTGAGAGAGAACATAAAGTTTAATTGGGCACCACTTTCCAATAAGGCACTATTTATAAAGGGATTATAAATTGTAAGTCTATTAATGGTTAATAAACTTTACTTAGGGACTATGGGAGCAACATTTGGGGTTACCAGATTGTGGTAAAATCCCTTTGGCTGGTTTAGTTTTCTTTTTGTGGAAATAATGCCGCTATAAATTTTGGTCAGCCATAAATAAATATTTAACACGTTGGGTTTTAGTAGTTTTTTTACAACCCTTTTTCAGAAGGTGAGTGGTCCAAGTAGTCACCTGGCAACCCAAACTGTGCCAGATAACAGATCTCTTTATTAACCATTGATAAAGCCATTAGTTACAATTTATATGAAGGGAGTAGAATTAATGGGTTATCAAAATAGATGTGAATTAAATTTCTTTCAGACGATTAATTGCTTAATCAAGTCATAGTTCCTCCGCTATTCCTGTTATGAGCCTGTTTTTGCACAACTCACATCCCCACTGCATCCGAAATTAGAAATGATTCCGTGAAAATGCCTTTTTGGTATAACCAATTAGGTATAAATGCTTTGCACCTCAGCTCATAAAGTAGAGGCATCTGTAGAATCAGTGTTTGCACGTTCAGACACAGCTAACAAAGCCTCCAACTCAACTCCGCCGCGTTCGCACCTCGGCCTGGCGAGGCCGATATTGATGGTTTATTGGAGGTTGAGTGGAATAAATTGCAGCTGTGTTTGTGAAAGGCAGCTACATGAGATGAGATTAGGGCAGTGCCCATGATTAAGTGCTGCTGTGTTAATGTAGCCGGCCGTCCTGCTGTAATCTCTGAGTGGCTGCCTGGAGACTGCTGGCAGCGAGGCCCCGGGACACACACACACACACACACACACACAGACAGACACATAAACACACACACACCGCAGCAGCAATGGGAAAACCATGAAAGCCCACATTTCCCAGCTTTGAGCAGCTACATAATGCAAATTCAAATAATACAAATAAACCAGACTCAGGTGTTAATTTCTAATCATTGTGGAATATATGAATACCCACCATATATAATTCCTTCAATTCATATTTTATTTAGAAATTGTAAATTTTTTATAGATAAAATATTTGCACTCAATCATATACATTAAATTAAATGGTGACGTACATCTTTATATTTATTTTTTTATGTATTCCCTAAAATAAAACCTTTAAATCCTTGAATGAATTTCTGAAAGTCTCCAGATACTCACCTTTCCATTTACATAATAAAATTAAGATCAAAACAAAACACATTCATAAGAATTGTTCTCTCACAACAGTCAAACTTTATTGATATGTTACTGTATTTTGTTATCCAACACCTTCCTGTGTCTTCAAGATAAACAGTGAGCTCTTCCTCGTCAATTAGCCTGACCAGTTAGCGTTAGGAGATAATATCACGGCTGACATGGGGGGTCTGCCTCTCCCTAAGTCGCTGCAGGTGACCCCCACCCAGTCTGCTGATGCCTCGGGGACGGTGGCCTGAGCCTGTTGTTATGCACCCATTAGCCGTAACAACAGTGAGGATAAACCTGCCACTCAGCCGCAGACTGAATTTAAACACATTCACACCAATTACACCGGATTGTTCTGCACAGCCCGAAGGGAAACAAGTCAATTTGTGTGCGAGGGGAAGTTAGAAGACGTAACGACCCCTCACGCGTGTCAGACAAATGTATTTGCAGTAAAAACGACTCAGAAATGAAGGTTGACTTAAAAAAAAAAAGACAAAACTGTAGCGGTTTGAACCTGAAGACATTTTTCCAACGTTGACTTTAACAAGAGCTGACATCACCATTACGACCGTGGGAAGACCAAGAAATATTTACCTTGAGGTCCAACCTCCACTTCTCCTACATAAGGGAATATTTCAAAACATTCAGCACGAACAAAGCGCATTAATATATACACCTCTGGAACATGTTTCCTCTGAGGTGCTAAAAATGGATCGTGAGGTCAGGGTGATTGACCCCCCGGAGAAGAACCTCTTCCTTTTAAAATAGGGAAAAATCTCTATTTATAAAACGGGACTCTTTGTCAGCTATAAATACCGTGAACTGTCGTCATGGTTTTGATGTGATCTCTTAAAGATTTTTTTGCCCAATAAAGTTGACATATGATGAAGCAACAGACTGGGCTCGGTGGATAAATATATCGTAGCCGTTCAGAAATAACACCTGATGTCATCGCTGCGTTCGTATGCATAGTGTGCGGACGGTTATTGAGTTAAACCTTGTGTTCAGCTCTGGAAACACGCAAAAAGAAAGTGTCACCATTGTTCGGGGTGGTGAGGTCTAGCGGACCACGGTGAATTTTAATGGCCCCTTCCATTAATCAGAAGAGGCTAAATCATTCACAGACAGGATGTCCGGAGCATAAACTGCGCTCCCATGCTGCGAAAACAAGGCGCCATGTGTAACGCAGACACCGAGATTACCTCCACGCCGTCCGGGCCAGGAAGCCGGGTCGCAGCCCTCCGCTGCCCTGCTTCCAGGTGAGCCACTGGTGCTCCATGTGGAAGTGGGAAAAACCAACAGAGACGGTGCCGATGTAATACAGAGCCGATGTTGTGATGAGTGGAAAAACATCTGGGAAATGAATTTGTTCACAAAGCATTTCCAGTTTTCTCTTTAGAAAATAAGTGATCAATCAGAAGAGTCTGCTTTTGATTAAGAGAGTTAAACAGTCTCATATTTGAGAATTAAATATTAACGAAAGCGTCATTGCAGTGTGAAATTTAAAAGAATGTGAAATAATAAATACAAGAGATGAGTCTATTTGCAAAAATTTATTTTTCAAAAGTGCAAAAAAAAAGTATAAAAAACACCTTCAGTATATACATAAACTTTAAAATAGTGACTGTCCAATATTTATTATCACAAAATTAATTTCCCTGCAAGAAAGGAAGAAAAAAAAAAACAGTGTTGGGAATATTCTATGGCTTACAGTACAACAGTCTTCTCCACGGCGGCGTTTTAAAGTCTCACGAGCCTAGCAGTGTAGACCGGTGGTGAAAAATTCAAATAAAAAAAAAACATTTTTGTTCAAATTTAGCTACACAGATTTGAGGTCAGATCATGTGTCCTTGCAGCAGGGTGACGGGCCGGGCAGGAGGTTAGGAGTTGTTGTAGCTACAGTAATACACAGCTGTGCTGGCGTCCGACAGCACCGATGATATGAGGCTTTCAGGTCCTTGCATGCCGTCCTCGTGTGGCCCGTACGGCAAGCCTGTCATGTCTGCACGTGCCGAGGAGGAGCTCAAATACTGCTCGAACTCGCTGCGGTCCACCTCGGCCAGCAGCTCCGAGTGGTGCATCTGCTCCACGCTGTCTGCCGAGTGAGGGTGGGAGTCGGGAGGCGGGGAGAGCTGTCCTGCCCCGCCGGGATGCCGCTTGGGGTGGCTGGGACTGCAGTGCTGAGTGTAATACATGGCCAGGGGGTTGGGGCATCCCATGTAGGAAGGGGGAAGGGCGGCAGGCTGAGGGGGCTGCTCTGGGGCCGAGGCTGGGTGTCGGTGCAGGACGGCGTTGCTGTGGTGGTTGGAGTGGGGGTCCTGGGGCTGGTACTCTGCCGCCTGGGAGTGGTAAGTGTAGGCCGGCATCATGTGGCAGTCCTCTTGCGAGTGCGAAGGGAAGAACATGAGGTCGGACTCTACAGCATCCAGGGGAGAGGTGTCGGGCGTAGGGAGGCTGTACGTCTCATAAGAGGGGCCCCCAAGAGCCTGAGCATCCCGGTAGTGGCTGAGCGGCTGCGGAGGGACCTGGAAGCCGTGCTCATGGTAGCCCAGGCCCAGACTCTCCACACACACTCTGCCGTCCCGGGGCATCGGCGGGCCCTGGTGATCGGCCACGCCGTGGACCAGGAAGCCCGAGTCCAGCCTCTTAATCCTCTTCACCTGCTTCCGCCGCCGGGGCCGGTACTTGTAGTTGGGGTGATCCTGCATGTGCTGAACCCGCAGCCGCTCGGCCTCCTCCACAAAGGGCTGCTTTTCTGTGACAGGAAGGGCTTTCCACGATTTCCCTGCAGGTCAAGAGGAGAGCGCGCATCAATGACATGTCAGCAGATACCGTATGCAGTCTGGTGAGGCACACTAAAATAGCTTGTTGCCATTTTAGGGGGCAGGGACGGGTTTTTTGAGGTTACATGTTGCAGCTTAACTCAGAGCAGTCACTTTTAATAACATCACCTGTTGCTTTAAACAATCACTGCACTGAGAAATAACCATTCATTGTTCAAATTACATGAAATATGAAACTAAAAACTATCAGAAACTAAAATTAATTATTATCCCTTTATAATAACAAGTACAGATCACACATGAAATAAAGTATAACATGACTTACCCAACATTTTGCTCAGCTCCGCGTTGTGCAGGTCCGGGTTTTGCTGCGCCAGTCTCTTGCGCTCATCCTTCGCCCAGACCATGAACGCGTTCATGGGCCGTCGGATCCGCGGCTCGGTCTTGCCGCGATTCTGGCTCCCCGAGCCGGAGGCGCACGGCTCGCTCTTCACTTTGGTGTCCGCGATAGGACTGAGGGGGTCGGCCCACTGGCAGTGTCCCATTCCAGGCATCATGACTGACATCGTACACCTTGCCTGGGTCTGATCGTCGCTGGCGTAACCCGCATCGGGACTACTCATCTCTGTCCAGCTGCGAGGTTTTGGAGGAGCCACCGCGCGGCAACACACGACTACCGAGAACCGACAGATGGAGAGAAAATGAACTCAACGCGGTGGAGAAGCTGGGGAGCAATTAGTCACATCCATAAGACACTTGCAGGAGTCGCATGGACTGAAGTGTACCGAGTACTCAGCGCTGGATGTGAAGGCTGGCGCGCTATAAACTCACAGGCAGCCAATCACCGTGAGGTGGGAGTGCCCGCACAAAGGTGTAAAAAAGTTGGAGTGTTGCTCCGACCCTTGTTTGAAGCGAAGGAGAGACGCTCTGAGATTCCAAATAGATGCCCAAAGTGCACTAAAGTTATATAAGAACTAATTAAACACAAGCTGCAGAGCAAAGCTTTTAAAAACAAAATATATCTGGAGCGAAAAGAAGTGAAACCACTCTTTAATCCACATTAACGTTGTGTTTTTTTTTTTTAATTCTCACCCTCTATTAGACCATGACGCTCAGACATCAATACACGTGGTCGTCCGTCTGTGTATTGGAGGCGGTTGACTGTGTTTAAATCTTGCATATCAGGTTTACGCGCGGAGTTCTCTCAACTTTTACGCACGATCGTCTCGATGGAGACTTTCTTTGATTGCAGCCTAATGAGAAGCGCCCTGACAAAAGGCGTTAATTGACGATTTAGATTCCCTTAAAGTGAAATCAGCTTAATTAACGCCCATTATGAGGCTTCTGACACAAAACCCGTAGCATGTTGTGATACCGGCGCGCTTTTGTCTCCGCAAAAATGTCAAAACAGTGGTGGATACACTGTCGTCCCCCGGCTAGACGTCGGTCTGGGATGTTAATGAAGCCAAACAGCGGATTGATTGAGATGAGTAAGTCGAACGCTCTTCATGACTTTTTCGGTATCACATTTTTGAAGGCCCAAATGTCTAAATCTTTATATATATTAAAGGGAATAAATAAAACATGGACATAATGTGAATAATGCCAATTTTGTAATGACTTAAAATCAAACAACATATTAAGTATTTTATTATATTTCAACAACTTGCACACAGCTTAAAGGAGCATTTCACCTCAAATATCTTGACTATTACGATGCTCATTAGATGCTCATTCACTTCACCGTTTACTTGATAACAATTGTTTGACTTTAAAGGTTAAAATTAAAGCAAATTCACCACACAATTTATACATAATAGATATCCCTCTGTGAGACGTGACGACAGGCAGTTTCACTGAGTTTGAGGTGAAATGTTTGGATTTCTATGAAGTCCATGAAACAAACGTGCACGCTACAGAAATGTGTGACAACGTCTTTCGTTGTTTTTGGAGCAGCCAGACCAGGATGGCGATATGAAGGGGAGGAGGTTAAAGCAACCTGCTGCTCCTCAAATATCCAGACTTGGACTGTTTATGTAGCAGAGAATGAAGCCCCCTGTTTGTGGTCAGAAACCCAAACATCACCCACGGGCCGATGCTGGTCCTTATCAGAGCCGGCAGACCTCGACCTGTCAGCTCTTCTCGGATCGTTCCCATCTCGTTGTGGTTTACGGTCCCCGGGACGCAGCGCGGAGGGGTTGACAGAAATATGAGAGATGCCTATTCAACCTCTTGGTGCCCCCTCCTGTACAGACACCATGTGGGGCCTCCAGGGCATGCTGGGTGACCCTCTAGGGGTTAGTGGGAGGGTGTTTTGGGGGGAAGGTCCAGCCAAGCAGGACAGGATCTGGACTATAATACTGTCATCGTCTATTTTACTGCTTATGACCTGATAAGTCCCCCCCCTCTGATCCTAAGAGAGTGGAGAAAGGGAGACTCTGTGTTTGCATGTGTGTCGCCGTGAATGTGCGTGTTGACATGGGCGTTGGTATGAGTGTGCCCTGGCCACCCTCTCTCTCTCTCTCTCTCTCTCTCTCTCTCTCTCGCTGTGTGGGAGTGTAAAATCCTGGCTTTTGATGGGAGAAGTCATAAAGTCTGGAGTCGTAGCCACATTTCCTCTACAAGGTGAAGCTTAGAGTCAACCCAAAGGAGTGGAGAAGGTTGGGGGGGGGGGCACGCCTCATACTCCCCCTCCTCCTTCCTCCATTCCGCCCCCTGTCCCTCCACCAGGTCCCCCACCCCGTGCCTGGGGAGTCTGGGGCTGGGTGGGGGCCAGGGCTCTCGACGCCAGCCTCTGGACTCTGCGCTCAGGGAGAGGTCACTTGGCTTGCTTACACAATGGCATTATCTCAGTTCCAGCCTCGGCTACTGCAGCGGTGAGCACTTCCTGTCCCTCTGCAAGCACTTCCTGTCCTTGGCGTAGCAGCACAAACTGTCCGCCTTCCAAGTGAGCTCAGAAACGCAGTTGAGCCGCTGGTCGCCAGTCTCGCTGTATAAATGTCTGTGGGTGGCTTTCTTGGGAATTGCACAATGTGTTCGCTGGCTCCTTTGTGCCGAGCTGCGAGGCAGTGGTGTTAGTTTAAATCACAGGGACGGAAGGTATATATATGTTAGCACTCCGCAATGATCCCTTGAGCCGCCCGAGCTGTGAAGGCCTGAGCTGGACAAAGCCACAGAAGGGCAGAGTGCTCAGAGTTTAAACAATACTCTGCTAATTAGCTGCAAAAGTCAAGATATTCTGCCTTATTTTAGTTATTTCTGGAAAACCAAATGAACACCATCAGATTTTCTCTGTGTTTTATTATTATTAACTGATGTTTTTGGTTGGTTTACTGTTATTATTTTTTCAAAAATGTGTAACATTTACCAGACTGACCTATTTCTAAATATACATTTCAAGTATTGCAAGTACACTAAAATGCGAGATCATTATAAAATGTGCATTAGTCTTTAATTTTCCAGGCACTTTGATCCCAATAAAGGCAATATCGCTAACATGTTGGCTTATTCACATATCCGGGAGCCATAAATGTTATTTATTGCAATATTCACTATTTTTAGCTCTGTTTTTGGTCTCCATCAACTGCTGTGGGAAACAGGTAGTGTACAGTGTGTTTATCAGAGTTTTTTCTTGAAAATAATGCAGATAAGCGGTGGGACTGAAACAAAACAGAAAAGTTGCGGGCTAAAAAAACAAACTAATGAGAAAAAAAAAGATTGATTACTGCAGATTTAAAGAAATATGGGTACTTTTAAAGCAGTTTGACAATTCCACAATTTATTTCATCCTTTAAAAGGGTCTAAAGGGTTTTACATTAAAGGATAACTTGATAAATCGCTGTACCTATAATAAAATAGTCCGTAGCAGCCCTACATCAAACCTACGTGTCATGTGTATTGTAGGAAAATGAAGCCATACATCAGCGTGTAGACCTTTGCCATTATCAGCTGTGAGATAGTGATTGTTTAGATGATCTGATTAGACTATGACTTCCTCCGACACCTGCTCTGGAGAGCGGGAGGTGTTTCAGGATGGGGGGAAGGGGCTTTTATCAGGAGGAGAGAACGAGGAGGTTCATGAACAGAACAGGTGTGCAGGAGGGAAACGAGGAGAGAAAGGAGAGATTCTGTAAATAGAAATCACACCTTTTCCCAAAGTTGAGTGTCAACGCTTTTGATGTCACTGAGGAATTGAAAATGAGCTTTAATTCTGCCGTCAGCTGTCTGTCATACGCCTCAGACAGTCAGTGGTGGGAATAAAGTGTACAGTCTGATGGCTTTTTATTGGTGGTCGAATGTGTAATAACCTGAAAATTATCCCATGAGGAAGATTGCAGATATGAGAGATCATCTGCAGGCTAAAGTGGTTGAATTATGCTCACAAAAAGGATGTGAGAGTCTACATTTGATCATGTTTTTTCCCCGTGTCTCTCTTTGGTCACAGAAATTGGGGACTTGAAATTCTGGCGAAAAGACTGAAACTTGATCACGCTGCCTGAAGCTTTGCCTCTCACTCGAAATGCACACATAGATGTTTTATTGGTGCTGCAGTCTTCCCCTCCTCCCTCAGGGGATTGCTGGGAAAGTCTCCTTGCCCGAGAGCACACAGCCGAACCCTGCTGAAAGGGTCGCGCTGCGGGGATGTTGTCTGCCTCGGACGAGCGGGGACACATAGAGGAAGCCGTCTCCGCTCTCGTCTCATTGTTCTGCAGGCGTTAATCTGTCGGGGATCTGCTTGGGAATCAGGTGGGAATCTACTCGGCCCTGTTTATTGCCCAGTTCACTCCACCTCGATCAACATTGTGATATCTTCGCCCTGTACCCCTCTGCAGCACCATCCGGCCCCCGGCCGCTGCACCGAGATGCTCCGACGATAAAGCTATTTCTTGTTTGTGTTTCGCCGCTCAGTTTGGAGATGAGCACATCCGCCTTGTCTTCTGGTCTCGCCCTCATTCCCCGTCTGTTTGACTAAACCGAAGCCCCGGGTCCAAGACAAATTTTAAATATGCCTTTAGTCATGCTAGCATGAGGATGTTTGGAAATCTTTCACGACAAGTTGTGGTGACCTTGGGGTATGCGCGCTGCCAGGGGTCAGCCAACAATAAAACGGAAGCAACAAGTAAAATAATCAAAGTCTCTTTCCTGAGAACATCCATAGTGCTGTAGTTCCACTCAGGCGACTTGGAGGATACATCAATACCAAATCAGAACGTCAAGGATGTCGTGCTTTAAGTCAATGTAACATCTGGGAGAAAATGAATACATCTAAAACCTAAAAACCTTTGTGATGATCTTACTGCTTGCCCCATCAGACTTTGTTGTGTCCATTAATCTCAAATAATAAATGAACACAAAGCCAAACTTTTTCAAATGAGATCCAAGCTGTAATGAAGCAGAGCCACTAACACTAAGCCGCCCTTGCCCTCAGGGTGACTTTCACTCATTTATAACCGTGCTTCTTTCTTCCAACACCACAGGGAGAAAAAAAAAAGGTTCTATTAATAGGAAGTCTTGATTGACTGATGAATCACCATTAGCAAGCGGGGGAAAGGGAAAACCCAGGTTTCCTCAGTGGAATGAACAGGGGGGTCAGCCACACGGGAGAGCACACTCTTTCATCTCTTCACTTTTACTGACCCGACCCGAATCCTCCCCAACGCTGGCCGGCACATTGTCCTGACGGGGGCTAATCGAGACCCGTGTTTATCATTATTATGACTTTATCCATGAAGACAGAGGTACGGTTGGCTTCCTGTTCCGTTCCAGGTTCCTTGACGGGGACCGGTCGCGTTATTAGGCTCAACCTCAGCTCCCATCTCGCCACGCCATTGTTCCTACTGGTGCTAAGACCATTCCCAAACTGATAAGACTTGTCTATTTTAGGTCTTTCTTTTCTTTTCGCCCTTGACACGAGTATGAGCCTGAAATAGCACTTTCTCTTAAGAGAGAACAAAACATGCATGCTTGCAAATTTAAGAAAGAAAAATAACTGCAGCTATATATATATATATATATATATATATATATATATATATATATATATATATAAAAAGTTTTTTTACCATCAAAGGGATGAAGTTACACTCCTGAACTTTGTCTGACAAAAAAAAATAATTGCGTCATAAATATTGGTGAGAAAACACATGATAGATTATGTCCAACAGGCATTATTGTTTTTCCTGACAGCCACCAGCCACATAAATTCTACTCTCCGCAACTTGACCCGCCTTTGACCCCTCTGCCCAAGAAGTCCCTCAATCCATCTCGTCTGTTCTGCGGCGACATGATGGTGAACGTTGAAGAGACCAGAACAATATACAGACTTCAAAATCAGCGCTTGATGCCTTTGTGATGATATGAGTTAATTACTGATCAAACTCAAACTAGGATTTTTTTTTTTTGGAAATGAAGGGAAGAGACAGTGAAGCCTTTGTATATGACAATCAGGGTGTGAATTGATTCCTCCGTCGCTCAAACACTCCCGGTCCTTTCATGTGTGGCCTTTGCCTTGCTGAGGCCCTAAGGCGTAGAACAAAAAAAAAACGCAGATACCCTCGAGGGTGCTAACAGGACGCCACGTCGGGCCGAGGGTGACCAATGTCGATCAATAGTAGCATGTGTGATCAGTGGCATCGCACCTAGCAAGAATCTGGATCAATAGAGGTAAGCAAAAGAGCAGAAGAGACATAAGATAAGAGGAAAAAGATCACAACTCAAAAGTGGCTGAAACAAAATCATAACACGTGCTTCAATGTGGGACTTTTTATAGTTTTTTTTTTTGTCTCACTGTGAAATAATTTCGCAGTCATTTCTGAAGATAACAGAACAAATACTCCAAAACTCGTAGTTGGAACTTCCTCATAGACGCGACAACTTCTCCTTTAATGCGGTTCAAAGCTCCTTAAAACTGTTTTCCCACATTAACTCCGATCTTTACGCAACCTATTTATGACACAACACTTTTTTTTTTTGTGTATGCTTTAATGCAAAGTTAATTGCATCAAACAGGAGTCTTTGTTCAACTCGGTCACATCAGAGACAGCAGCGCTCCGCAGACCCCGATGTCCATTATTGTGCTAAAGTGAAAGAAATGGCCGAGGAATGTGTTGTTTTCACACAGCTGTGGTTTTATGGAGGAAATGCACTGTGTGTGTGAGGGCTTCCTCCCTATGTTGTTCCCTTTATACTAACGCTGTATGGAAACGAGCAGCGTTGATGAGAAAAGCCGACCCACTTTCAATCGGATTCACACATATTTTCGTGTCATGTGGTTTATTTCTTTGCTCCCGGCTCACATCAAATTATTGTCCCGTCAAACTGAATTGCGAGGCAGATGGATCAGTGTCAAATTAACAACACTGTGGGGAGGAATAATAATCAACCTCAGGCGTGAACATTGTACTTTCACCTTTTTTATAAAAAAAAAAATCAAAAGTGAGAGCATTAACATGTTCCAAAAACACATCATTAAGAGGAAACATGGCGGTTTTAACTACAATGAGCCACGTCACCGTGACATGCACGACGCGAGAGCATTTTATCTACACATTATCTCACATATCTGGCCTATCTTATGCTTCAAGGAGTTCCTGTGTTTGACTAAACCTGAGTGTCTGAGTTCACCTGATGGAGATTATCTCCTCAGTTCATTTACACACAATGGTCTGGATCATCAATATACTCGCTCCCTACAGTTGCAGGCTACTGCACCAAAAGGCCGCAACCTCAGCTTAAAGGAATACATTTAAGTAAATATAAAGCTACTGTCTAGTTGGTTAGCGTAGCTAAGGAGTTAACAACCCAAACCATAACTTGACCTAAAAGGAGAAAACATTGGACTTCATTTATCAGATGGACACAAACAAGACTGAATGCTAATGTTGCTCTAACAGACAATGGTTTGCTAACATATACCATAGCAACCTAATGAGGTGATAACAATATGCCATGAATTTTGATACTTTTGGACAAAATCAAAGCACCTGTTTTTAACTGTTTCAAGTCACACTTAGATTAGTTTACTGCTAGTTAGCTGATACTTAGCTATCGGTTTATAGGTTATAGCTATAATATGAAACTACCACTTAGCTTAGTTTATTGATAGTTTGCTGATACTTAGCTATCGGTTTATAGGCTATGGCTATAATATGAAACTACCATTTAGATTAGTTTACTGCTAGTTAGCTGATACTTAGCTATTGGTTTATAGGCTATAGCTATAATATGACATTACCACTTAGCTTAGTTTACTCATAGTTAGCTGATACTTAGCTATCGGTTTAGAGGCTATAGCTATAATATGAAACTACCACTAAGCTTAGCTTACTGATAGTTAGCTGATACTTAGCTATTGGTTTATAGGCTATAGCTATAATATGAAACTACCACTTAGCTTAGTTTACTGCTAGTTAGCTGATACTTAGCTATCGGTTTAGAAGCTATAGCTATCATTCGAAACTACCACTTAGCTTAGCTTACTGATAGTTAGCTGATACTTAGCTATCAGTTTATAGGCTATAGCTATTATATGAAACTACCACTTAGCTTAGCTTACTGATAGTTAGCTGATACTTAGCTATCGTTTTATAGCTATAATATGAAACTACCATTTAGCTTAGTTTACTGCTAGTGAGCTGATATTTAGCTTTGCTTCTTGTGCAAACTTATGGTTTATGCAAACGTTGGTCCTGGTTCTATCCGTTGGGGCATTTTACTACATTTAGGACCTAGTTATCTAAATAAGGGTAATTCAAGTGGTCGTACCAGGAACTTCATTTACCTAAAAAAAAAATCATCCGCTTAGTAACAGATTTCTTTCTCCCAATGTAAGTCTATGCGTCCAATGAAATAGTGTGACCTTTGGCCACTATGTAAAATGTGCTTCGAAGCCCGGAGCTCTTACTTTGGGCTTTGCTCTAGCTCCATACACACATACATGAGAGTGGCATCAATCTAGTCTGCAGCAAGAAAGTAAATAATGCATTTTTCAAAAATGCCTAACTCAGTTTGTTGGATTTAGTTGCATCTAGCGGTGAGGTCACAGATTCCAACGGAATACTGGTGGTGCAGCATAGCAGACTCTGTGGAGATGACCTGCTCCCTCTGTAGACACAAACGTTGATTCTAAGGTAACAAAAACACAACAATTCTTGTTTAAGAAAGAAAATGTACTTAATATTGGCCTATATCCCCTTTCTGCAAATATGTCCCCCTAGACCCCTCACATTGGATCTTTAAATTTAATTTAAAGCCTGATGTTTTCCCTTCCAATCACATTTTAGCAATCAATGTCAGCTGATCAGCATCCCCCCCTGTGATTATAACTCCATGATAACATGGGAAAAGCTTATATCAGGAAACTCGGGGGAAAGTCCCTTCTGATATCATCACATACTGCATCCAGACAAAAGCCTGTTACTACCTACACTGACATGCTGCAGTGTGTGAAACAATGGGGACCCAAGAGGACGCTATTCGCAGCTGAAAAATGGCATCCAGATATTCTGATCAATGCCCGTGGTGCAGACTTTGAACTTTGCAGGAATTGTTGCATTCTGGTGCAGCGGCAGGTTCGGTCTTTTTTGGCTCGATACCATCCTAAACATGCGTTATCGCTGCAGGCTGTGGAGCACGGGGTCTTATCAGATGGCCTTGTGGCCTAAGAATAACATGGGCTCTATCATGCCCAAGCAGACCCGTATCTGACAGCGATGTCATAGAACAACAATATATGCAATCTGCAAGTGATGCACATCATGTTACTCAAGATGCACACGAGCATTTATTAAACCTGAGGTGGCACATTTACAAAATTCTCAAAACTGAATATGATTTTAGGCAAAAGAGTATGATTTTTACTGTATAATGATAACAAATCCTGACACAGAAATGATGGTATTCTTTGAGGACATTCATGAAAAGATATTTTGCACATTTCTACCACAAACCACACTTCACAGCCTCGGCCTCATGCGATCTGCTCTCGTCGTATTATAAGGCACAGATTTACGGAGTAAATCAAAGCAGACTATTTCCTCAGCTCAGAGGAAAGCCCCTCGGAGGAGAATGAGTTGATAAAGTCCAAATGTGCCTACAGCTTCCTCTCAGATAAATAAATACATAAATAAAAACACGCCGGCCACTTAAGATTTATTGTTCCTCTGTAGGCTGTGAAGTAGAGGCTATATTGTTTATAATAAATACGTCCATTAACAGATCTGGCCCAGGTGGGTGACACGTCCTCTCTGATATCCCCTCACCCCCCCTCCCCCTGCAGGCACCTAGACCCCACCGGGGGCCACAATACTTCCATTTAAGGCAGTGATGGCCAAGAAAAGGGGGGACTACAGAGGTTAGGGTTGGTTTGACTGGGCTGAGACCGTGTCATGTTTTCTGGAGTGATAAGAGCCGGAGCAGGAAGCTGTGAGAGGGCAGGAAGGAAGAGAGCTTAGGTCTGGAAGGAGAGAGGGGAGCCGTGGAGACAGAGGATGAGGGGAAAAAAGAGTGGAGCAGCAAAAACAAGACATTTTTTTTAAATAATCAAATATTATCCAAGGAAATGCAATAAATCTTAAACGCATGCAGCAGTATGTGTTAGAGGTATATGCTTTCTGCACTGTGTTTCGTGTATGCAGGGGGGAGGGAGGGAGGGCCGAGCTCTGCTGGGAAACGCAGAGGGAACCTGGGGTCCAGGGGGAAGTGAGTGGATGACTAAATTTGGTCTGAAAGGCCACACTAACTTACACCTGCTTCCCGCAATCAAACAGGCCACACAATGATGACGATATCAAGCATCGGGCTTTTGTCTGTTGACACCGGGCCGAGTTGTACAGCGAGAAGAAAAAAACCTGCACAGAACGGTTATATTTCAGAAATGAAAAGGGTAGTTAAAAGCAAGCGGAGCTCAAACCATTTCTGACTCTGTTCTGTTTTGTGTCTGTTTCGTGTTGTGGTTTCATTGATGGGTTTGTGTGTGTGTGTGTGTGTGTTTCTGTATAACCTAAATAAAACTGTGCAGATGCAAGAACCCAAAACAGGTTTTTTGTAGAGACCCTCTTGCAATGGGATCATCATGTGAGGGCCCCTTCCCCACTTACTAACCCCCCCCCCACTTACTTACTACCCCTATGCCCCCCCCCCCCCCCTACTCTCACCACATCTGGCTTCAAATTTGACCCTCATTTTGTTCTCCACCACACACTTGTACAGTTTTGTGACTGCATCTTGCATAACTGTTGACAACAAATCTGCTGCAGTTTTCTCCAGGACCGCATGTTGCCATGGTGACATGGTGACAGATGTCATTTAAAAAAAAAACTAACGTAAACACAACTACAGTATGCAGATTCAGTTTTCCAAACCAGGTGTGTCAACATTCATGACAAAGAAGGACCTTAAATTAAAATGGACCAACTGTCTGTTTTGAAACAGCTGGTTGAAATTTGAATTCATCAAAGGTAAACACACTCGCTTCCTAGGTGAGAATATCAGCAGCTCATGTTCCACCACACGCTCATCTTTTTTCCCCTTTTTAATCAATCTGTTCATCTAAAAAGGATTTCTCTATTTTGAGATTTTAATCCAACGTCTGAGATAATCTGTGAAACTCAGGGATTGGAGGAAGGGATGGACGGGGGCATGAAAGCCACTCAACCTCAGCTCCCAGCTCTCACAATTACACCCACAAGGCATCGGGGCGACCGATAAATCACGCTCCCATAATGCCTCTCGGAAAAATTAATTTTTTTTCTGAGGCTCGGGACTCGGTCATGTAGGTCAGATAGTCGCCGCTGCTTTGGTCGGTTTTGCAGGCATTTCTCAGTCGGATTAAAACATGGAAGGAAACAAGTGTAAATGATGGTCAATCCTCGGTCAGGTCGTGTTTTAAAAAAACAACAGATCAACTGGATGGAAACTAGGATGTGTTGTGATGTATGGGATGAAGTGTCTACATGTGGAGTTTTAGTTCTGCTTTACTGTGTTTTACAGATGGATTATGAATCAGTACAACAGAGGGAGCCCTCCACTGGAACTCAAAGGCATTACACACAAACCTGAAAGCCTTATTGCTCATTCTCATGGCTCTTTATAACACAATATACAGTAAACAGACATGTGCACTGCATAAATCTGCACACGTGTAGCTCTATCAGTAACACGTAGGACTAATTTTAGTATTTTGGTGGCGTGGCTGTTGCTGTGTGCTTCCTCTCTCCAGGGCTGCAAAACTGATTGGAGAGTAATCAGCGGCGTGGAGCACATCTGGGCCTGCGGGAGCACCGTCCTTAAAAGCCTGAGCAGCAGGTGTCTTTTGTCCGCAGATCTCCTCTCGTCACACGCTTTGGCGTCATGTGACGAAAATAATCCAAAGAATTACCTTTCAGAAAAGACCAGACTCATATACTTGATTTTGACTTCTTTTTTCTTTTTTTTTGCAGAGAAAAAGGGGGATTTCTTAGGGGGATGATGAGCAACATGACAATATGGATCACATATAAAATACACAGAAGACAAACACCCTTAGTTACAAGATTAAAGCTGCTCTTTGCTGCTTCAGCTCCTGCATATACAGTATATATACGGTAGTACATATTTCTCCTTTACACATAATAATAATAAAGCTTTAAAAATAAAGTAGGACAGGTGGGAAGAAAGGGACAATTCTAATCAAAATATGAGATATTAGATATAACAGTTCCCAAATATAGACACTTGGCCTTGCTAAACTCATGAAATGTTCTGATGCAACCATCGGAGCGTCGTTCACAAGTTGGAGACGACCGGAAGTTCATCTGGTATGCCGTCGACGAACATTTGACCTCTGACTCTCTTTTTGAATGTTTTGAATTTGTTTCAACACTCTTGTGATTTTGAATCGAATGCACTACTAAGTGAGAGTTAATTGTGTTGTTTTCTTATTTATATTTAGGATATAATGGAGAAAAGGTTCTCAACAGATTTCATTGGTTGTGTCTGAAATGGAGCCAGGACAGAGCCAGAGTGTCTGGCCTCTACTTGCCCTCCGAGGGCTTTATTAGAGGTCTATTACTGTAAAGCTGCTATCAGCTATTGGAGGGGGGGGGGGGGGGGGGGGTCTCCCTGGCTGCCACTAAGCAGTAAATAAATATGAGCCTATTGTATTCTTGTGGCCTCACTGTCCTTGCTCTTCCATGCTGAGTAAACGCTCACATACAATGGGAGGCCGGACTGCCTTGTCATTCCTGATCCCCCCAGATTGCTCCTCCAGGTCCTCTGCCTGGGAAAGTCGCGGCAGAGGAAGGAGGAAGCAATGAACACAGAATGTGTTACTGTGCTGCATCCCAAATGAGGCTGATCTGATGTGATGAAAAATCCTGAAAGAAATCTTATTGATAGCAGTTTCGATGTACTTGTACTTCTATAACACTGCATTTTGTCAGTATTGAGTCTCGAAAGTCTCCATAAAACAAATTCAATATGTCTGCCATTACAGCGACACAATTTCAACGTGTTTTAATAGAAGTCAACAGGTTTCATAAATTTTCTTGGACTGAGTTTTATTTTCGACTTTAAAGCACCTCTTATTCTGTCTTCGTGGTTTCTATACGACGTTGGTTTAAATAATCTGATCTAATCTAATCTGATTCTTCACCTATTATTGAAAAACAAACAAGTTTTAGTTAAGCTATTAATATTAAGAATAAAACTGATCCCTCAACACACCATAAGCGTGAAGTTTGCATCCAAAATCTGATGAATTCATTCAAAACTCCTTCATCTCAGACTCACTATGAACAGACCCTGATCCGGCTTCGCTGCCACCATAGAACTGGATGTCCCACACTGGGAGCCAACACCACGCTGCTGGAGGCCCTGCTGTATTGCTGGGTCTGCTGCAGTCCGGTCAGGGAGTGTTCTCGCAATTTTAACTCTTTATAGTGTTTTCAGTTCATTAAAGTTAATTGTAAGATGGGAGGCCAAACCCGAGGCTTCCAAGCCGTACCAAGAAGCCAATGGGTGACGTCTACTCCTACTTCTTGTATACTAGTTTCAGCTGGTAAAACCAAAGGTCACTGGATTGATATGAAACAGCACTTTTGTCCACTTCTGTCTGGAGGACCTGTTGTTGCCAATTCCTTTTGCTGTTATGAGGGTGAACTGGACGCGTGCCGTGCGAGAAAAGAAGGCTTCACAGGTGCATCAACTGACGTGTCAAAAAAGTTTAATTCTGTGGTCACGGTTCTGTTGTTTGAGTCAAGTGAGAATGGGGTAGTGGTGAAATTAGGAGGAAATGCACTTTGACGGAACATTAAAGTACAAGCACACTAATTGATTGTTTGTGTTCAGCGGTCTGTCATGTGTCGTGTTTTAACTTCGATAAACGAAAGAAACTGAAAGTTGTGGAGGTTCCTCTCCACCTCGGGCTGCCTGGTGGAGCTTCCTCTCCTGTTCCTCCACAGGAAGAGCGCTGACAGGACTGTGTGGAACTCACTGAGTTCCTTTGCATGGAAGCAGAGGCCTTGAGCGAGGAGGGGTGCGCGCCATCGCTCCCCCCCCCCCCCCCGGGACGGCATTATTCAGGCCTGCCGCTGCGCCGCGAGCCCAGGCCGCGAGGCTGCCAACAGCAGGCACAGGCGGGCGCTGCCGTCCTGTAATCACCGATGACATACGTGAAGTAGTTTTCCAGATCGGTTTTCCTGTCCTTCCAGCTGCGAGTGGGGCAAACAGCACAGGAAGAATAACACAAGTCGCGGCCAGGCTCAGAGAATGTGGCCTTAACAAACACAGCACACTTGTATGAACAAAAAAAAAAAGTTAAAAGGCACGCTGCTCTCCTCCTGAGAGCCTCGGAGCGAGGGAAGTGAGGCTACGTCCTGAGAGAAGGTCCAACCTTCCTCAACACCCACACAGACTCAACAATAACCTGCCAATCACACCAAACACTGTTTATTCTGCTACCTGCCGGGCCCAGAACCTCAAGTCACTTTTCTGACATGTTATACTTTGTATGTATTTTGACTCACATTGATCTTAATCTCTGACGCTTCTTGGTGTTGAATCAGCTTTTTCCTGCCGGGCCTAATATCTGCAAGGAAATCTCAAAGTAAAGAACCTGCAGACTTTGCACAAATGTTTAAAGGTTTTTTTTGTGGTGATTGGTTTTTATTACCAATAAGCTTTTTAAAATAGGCCTACAAGTAATTTAGTTAAGCATTATGCAGCAGTTCTGATTTGAGCAACCTTATGATCACTCATGCTTCATTTTGACCTTCTGGCTCCTTTAAAGGAAGCTTGTGCACCAGATTTATTTCCCTTGTTTGATTTTGATGCCCGAATATGTAAATGTTTGTAGTCATTCACACTTTAAAAAAAGCTACATTTAGAGAGAAAATGTGTCTTTTTTTCTCAGGAGCCCTCAGATAAATCTTTGTGGAGGTCGTCTGACACTGCTGTCACTTCTCTGCTGTAACTTCTATTCTAACCAAAGTGATTTCACAGCTTAGCACACAATGCGTTGCCTTCAGGTGCCTACCAGCTCGCTGCTGTATGCACACAGTCCGCCGCCTGCTGAGCGTCCTGGTGAGCTGTTGGGGATTTTACCTGCTAAGT
The DNA here is from genome assembly GCA_029853015.1 of Chelidonichthys spinosus. Classification (NCBI taxonomy): domain Eukaryota; kingdom Metazoa; phylum Chordata; class Actinopteri; order Perciformes; family Triglidae; genus Chelidonichthys; species Chelidonichthys spinosus. Next base: position 16,699,831 of record CM056837.1, read on the forward strand.
CAATCAGCGGAGGCGTTGAAGACGCCGCGTCAACACAAACTAACAGGTGCCCACTGACAAGGCAGAGGGGACGGATCCCCTGGAACTCCACCGCGGTGCCACCGGTGTCGTCACTGTATGGAAATGCATTGCAGCTATAAATATTAACATGCTCAGATTACATGTTAATTTGAAATAGTTGCAGACATCATTATGTTCTTGCAAGAATATTCTTACTTCCTGAACTCTTTCAAAGTGTGTTTTCAGTTCAAAGTTAATTGTAACGATTTGGACGCTTAAAAATAAATATTATTTAGCGTTCAGCTGTATTTAGCTCCACCCTCTCGTGTCAATTCTGGTCACAAAATCCAAGAAGGCGATGGCCAAAACGCCACACTCCAGGCTGCAAAGGCTGCTTCTGTCTACTTCTGTCTGGAGGACCTACTTTTTCTCATTTATTTAGGATTTTGAGTAGTGAATCTGCAACTGTTAGGGTTAACTGGCAACAACTGGAAGTAAGCGAGAAGGAAATCTAAAAGTTGACTGCTGTGGTCACAGATCTGTTGTTTGAGTCCAGTGAAAAAAGGGGAGCAGCGGTCAAATAAGGAGGAAATGCACTTTGATTGAACATTAAAGTACAATTCCATCTTGAAATAGCCTTGATAGGTGCGTCTGACCTCTGCATCTGGAATGATCATTTAAGCAGCATCCGAAAGCGATTACACTCACTGTCATATTACGCAGACACACACACACACACACACACACACACACACACACACATGGCAGACATACTCACGGACTGAGTCACCAGAGGACACTGAGGAAGAAGATGTGACGTTATTTCCACACAGAATCATCTGGCAGTTATGACTTTGAACAACACGCCACATTTCTTTCCGATGACTTTGATGCTCAAATTCCTCCATTTTTCATTCGTCAAAAATTGTGTAAAAATGGAAATGGACAGTATGTATACAGATGCACATTGTAATGTATTTAAACATAAATATATATATATATAGAAAAAAGTTCCCCAGACACAAACACACCCTTCTAGCCCGTGTGAGGATTGTGTTTGTGTTAATGATCCCCTGAGTGTTTGTTGACAGGCGTTAGCGTCTTTGCTGAGAGACTCTGATAGAGTATTGTATCGGCCCAGCAGGTCACAGAGACACACCCAGCGGCTCTATTCTCTCCAGCGTGTCCATGTTACAGTAATCATCTGCCTGTCTGCCGACTCTCCGTCTCTCCGGCTGATTTCATAATACCCACAAACAACTAGTTCTTCCTGCACGCCGGAAGGAGACCGCGTCTTCTTATTTAGGACTTTCATCACTGCAAATGCAATACCTTTATTGAAAGGTTAGTTTAGTTTTCTTACAGTACATAGTGCCACAGTGCTGCACTTTTCACCTACATGCACCTTAATTGTTTCCATTTTATGCTTCTTTATGCTTTGACTTCACTACATTTTAGATGTTTTATTCTAAATTTTACAGTAGAAACACTCATCTTTGCTTCTTCCAACAAATCCTTGTAGTTTTATTCGGGTGAAAGCAGAAATGCTAGAGAAAGATATCTCAAAACGAGGCCTTAAACGATCCCCGTAGATGGATACTACATATGGAAAGAGGATATTGTGTTTAAATCTGTTCTGACCCTTCAAAGGTATCCGCTAGCTGCAGCCTGTACATACATCCTATCTGCAGTCACACGCGATGCAAACCTGTGAGACGTTCCAAGTGAAAGGCTGCTGGAACTCCAATGCGTCGGCCTGACAAGGTTATAGTAATCTGATAGGCCCAATTAGTGCGAGGTTGGAGCCGACTGACGTAATGAAGTGGTCAGATCGACACGTTTAATTCCATGACGGGCATCTCTTGCAGGTTTGTTGTATGGAGTTGCATTTTCAAGTTGTAAACAATGAAACCTTCTCGTCTCTTCATTGCTCCTTAAGGGTAAGAAAACTGTCGAGTATCTCATTTCCTGCTTGGGTTTCCTCAGACGTCCCTGCAGGATAATATCGGATGAGCATTATCTGCAGACCGCAGCCCTGAAGTTACCCAGAGGAAACTATTGATGACCTTCATGCAGGAGGCAAGACAAGAAAAACCTAATTTTGGCTCCAAGAATCTAAAATATCTGAAGAGTTGGCATATTTATATATTTAAGTTAGAATTACGCCATTGTTTGACGTGTTGAGATTCCTCACATTCTTCACTGATGATAAGCTCAAACAGGAGCTTTGCATCACATTTCTGATATAGGTGTCAATTCATGGAATAAATAACTGCATGAGATATAACTGTGTTGTATTTATGAAAAGTTGATATTTTTGTTGCTGCTTAATAACACGGAAATAAAAGATTGTTTAAAAGAAGAAATGTCTGTTTTAACATCAACTTCTTCAATCAAAACAACTCAACTTTCCCCCTTAAAGAAGGAAATATTCATATTGCAGATTCACCTCATCCACATTCGACTGTTTTTATATGATTTAATAAACCAGAATCCTACTAAAACACAGCCGTGTAAATATTTGACAAAGATAACCGATCTGTCCAGCTGCCGTTTCCATCGCTGTTTATTGTTGATGATATTTTCACCTGAAACACTGATATCATCCCGTTGTTTTTCCTTCAGGAAGTTCCTGCAACTGGTCATTAATTGTTGCTGAGGGGCCGACGTTGGAGAAAAACAACAAGTTGAACTAACGGCTTCGAGTTCAAGTTACTCAAAGGAGGGAAAACAACTGGCAGCACATAAACCTGTATTTTTTTTTCTTTTTTTACATTAACATGTTAATATCTTGCATCACAGCTTGTGCATTCCACATGGCAGCCTGTTTTGCACTATTGTCATGGGAGTTGAACTTACGTCAGATTTCTTCCGCTCATTCAGGTGGCGTTGGACTGCAGCAGGTCTTCTTTCCTAATCAGCTCTTCTGCTCTCTCTCCTCCGAGGAAGGTCGTCCTTCCTTCAGCCGTTTCCTCCCAACATCTCCTCTTCTGACTCATTTCCAAACGCCGCCGCCGCCACCGCCGCCGGCTCTCCTCTCTCTACTTGGTGGAGCACGTTTTGGATATCTGGTGAGAAATGAGTTTACTTGCCAGAGCTGCTTCTGGCTCTCAGTGGAGTAAGGCCCCAGAAAATCCCCATGATGCACTGCTGTTTTCAGGTGGCTTCATACCAAGAGGTTGACAGCAGCAAAATAACTCTTTGCAAGGTTTGGTTTTGATTCAGTTGCAGAGGCTTTAATGAGAATGATGATGTAATGGCTTTATAACTATTAAAAAATGTCTATTAATGGATAAATGTTATATTGTAAACAATACTCAATAAAGCTTAATAAGCTTAATTACACAAACATTATAGCATCATTTATAGTTTTTTTTAACCTTTTTTATAATAATAATAATAATAATAATAATAATAATAATAATAATAATAATAATAATATAATACATTATTGGCGACTGCTGTTTCTGACGGACATCCGACTGAGTTCGACCTCGAGGCTCTGACACAGAAAACCCACGGCTGGGATGTAAACATTTTCCTAAATGAGTAAACATTTTGGCAGCCAGAGTTTAAATGAGTTTGGAGATACGTGGATTTTTTTTTTTTTTTGTGCATATTTTTAGAGCCTTTGTGAAATGTTTTAAAATGAAACAGGAAGTTGGGAAGTTTATGCCCTGCAGGCGCCCACCCTGCTTCCTCGCTCAGCCAAGAAAGACATGAGGATGGAGATAAAACAGCGTGTCAACAGTTTGGCTTCTGCCAAAAAGGGGGGTTGGTGGTTGTATAGCTCCAGCATTGTTGGATGTCACAGGTATTTAAAATCTTAATGAGGCACCACCCATGTTACACATTGAGATTAGTGAAGTCGTCATGGGAATGGAATCTTCTGTGGCTCTTTGTGTTTTTTATTCTTTATTCAGATAAATAAAATGTTAAAACATACCATAATCACACCATACCACACCATACCATATCATAATCATACCATAGGGAATCATGTACCAAAATGAATGCCAACATAAATAATGGTGTTCTTAGGGTTTTTTCAGACTTTAATCCTATACAGGAAAGATGACATAAACATGGAGGGTGGGTCTAACTAAAAGTTTTACAATAGGTTGCTTTCAAGTTGCATTATGGGAAATGCAGTCTGTTTTTGCAGCCATGACTCAATTTATTCATCAATTTTGACCAGTGTTATAAAAATCTGTATGTGATTTTAAATCACAAGAGTGTTTTTTTAATATAAAGAGAGAAAAAAACAATTGTCTTAAACATTGTAAGTTGAATTTATTATTTATTGATAGATTATTCCATTGGAAGACAGTACAGTAGTCATTTAAATTGTCAAAAACAACAACAACAGCACAATATACACCATCAGCAGTCATTATCAAACGACACGCTGACATAATTTAAATAAATACAGCATGTTTATAGTTCATGAGACTGAGCGCCCCTCTCTGTGGCTGCTCTGCTGCTGGTAGCTGCTCGGGTCCACTGACTCGGGCCTGTGAGAGTTCGGACCCAGGTACTGTTCGAACTCGCTGCGGTCCAGATCGTACAGCATGTCCAGCTGAACCTGTTCCAGGTAGAACTCCAAGGAGGGTCCAGCCGGGCCCAGCAGGCCCCCGTATACCTTGTTGGACTCCCCTTGATCCACATGGGGACCTGCAGCGCCGGGGAAACCGTACTGCATGTGTGCGTTCTGACTGCCAAAATACCCCTGGGGCTCTGCAGGGTACGCAGGAGGAGCTGGGTACACCATGGGCTTATTTGAGAAGACGTCTGCTGCTGCTGCTGTGTCTGCAAAAGCTGGAGTGTTTGAGTAGCTGCTGCGCAAAGAGGTGAAGTTGGCGGGGGAGTTTGTGAAAGCAGTGGCGCTCGGGTAGGACTGCTGCTGGTTCTGGAGCAGGTAGGTGAGGTTGAAAGGCACGGGGAAGCCGGAGCTGCAGAGCGAGGGGGGAGAGAGCTCCACGGCCGGGGGCTTGGAGCTCTTCTTCAGCTGCCTCCTCCTGCGGGGCCGGTACTTGTAGTTGGGGTAGTCGATGGTGTGCTGGACTCTCAGGCGCTCTGCTTCCTGCATGTATGGACGCTTCTCCACCAGAGACATGGCCTTCCACGTTTTCCCTGCAGGAACAAAGTGGGGTTAATGATCAGTTTAGAAACCAAACAGACTTAAACTTGAACTTTAATCAATGTTGATGCTGCTCAGTTCTCATAAAACCAAGATTATGTTGGTTTTCTCCATATGAGACATGTTCAAGGACAAATAACTTCATATTTATATTACGTAACAAGCAACCACTGGGCTTATTAATAACATTTTCAAGCTGTTAATCAATTTCTTACCGAGTATTTTGCTGAGATCTGTGTTCTCCAGGTCCGGGTTAAGCTGCGCCAGCCGCCTGCGCTCCTCTTTGGTCCAGATGATGAAGGCGTTCAGGGGCCTCCTGACCCTCTGCTCCGTTGACGCAGACTTGGCCTCGGGGCTGGCGCAGCTGGAGTCCGAGTGCACGGACAGCGGGCTGGAAGGCGCCGAACTCGGGGAGCGCAGCCCGGCCATCGGCTCCGCGTCGACGGAGGCCGAGTCCTCGGCGTTGTTTGCGCGAAGCTGGAAAGCCGCGGGGTCGTGGCTGAAATGCATGGTTACAGATGGGGATGCTGGTCTGGCTCTGCTGTCATCCCCTCGGTGATGCACTGTGACGGATATATGCGGGAGCTCCGCCAATGGGAGGCCAGGAGGAGTGGATTTAAGGTGTGAATTCCAGGTGTTTCCTCGGCTCGGTGATAGGCCATCTGACGCCCCAATCAACGACCCCACGAAACTTCAGATGGGACAGAGAGCGTGGAATAAACCTCGATTTGGGGTTTGATGTAATAAAAGGGCAACGTGTGATGCCCAGGTAGATCTAAAAGGATAAATAAACCAATCAGATGTATCCATTAGGATAAACCAAATGTCATAGAAAAACTCCCCCCTAATTAAGAGACACATAAACAAAAAAAAAATAAACAAAAACATTATGAAAGTTTTTATACGTTGGGTTTGTTTTATCCTCCTTTGATCACCAATGATCCAGCTGATGTGTCTCCTGTATGTGCGTAAATATGGAACATTTTACAAAATATATCAATTCTCCTTGATTCATTTATTAAAACCACATCGGGGGGAAATCAGATGAGACGTTTGCCAATCCGAGAGAAATGGAATGTAATCAATAGCCCTGAAAGGCAGCAGGGTATTGATAGGTGAACATCAAAGTGTCCAGGAGGCAGGCCTGGTTACTAATTACATTGTGGCTCTCAGCTCTTATCGGCCATCCACTGTCTCTATCAAAGTGCATTTTACAGGACTGAAACAAACATGATCAAGGCGCGTTTATTACGCGATTACCACGCACAAATATTTGCTCGACACAAAAAAAAAAGCGGATAGGTGCACAAAGGGGCGTGATGAGCTCACATTTAGGACAAAAAAAAGAAGAAAAAAGCTGCATTTACTCTGGTGCGTGTCAATTTAGGTTAAAAGATGGTGAAAATACAGTAAAATAGACGATCAGCTTAAATCAAAGAGGAGAAAGTGTATTGAAATCTCCACCAGAGATTCAGACTCACAGAAACTACAGGATGACTGCATTTTCCCTTTTTCAGCCTTAAATTAATTACCTGCAGTATTTTCCCACAATGTGCAATTTAAAATAAGACATTTCAAAAAATGAAAAAAACAATCAATTATCCTATGAATATTCTAAGAAATTAAAGTAGAATACGCTCATTCTTGAGTCCCACACTTGTTTGTGGTGATTTAGGAATGTTTTATCCACAAATGATAAACACATTGAGCACTAAACACTGTTTTTCTTATTGTAATGACATAAGACATGAGCATAAGCATCATTATAGTAGGTTAAAGTAACATATTTACTGAAAAAGCACCGAAAATAATATCATAAGACTATTAAAATAAAAAATAAATAATGATCATTTTGTGTATTCCACATTAATGAAATCTCCAGAAACTCTTAAGGCGTGTGATCCCGCTTAAATATAATAGGATGCCATTACAGGTGCTCGCTCCCTCTGTGTGATGGCTTCGATGAATGTCTTTGACACTGGCGAACAACATTATACACAGACAATAGACGTCGTTATGGTGAAATCTGCAATACACGGAGCCTAATACCTGCACCTGCACCGCTTTGTCCCGGCAGACGAGTCACTTATGCGGCCTCTTTAAATTGTAAATACTGTGTATTATGGCTAAGAGCTGAGTTTAATACACATGTTGCTGCTAGAAACCTGCAGGAAGCTTTAAGAAACATGCACTTTATTATTATTATTATTATTATTATTATTAGCTGGGATCGGCTCCAGCCCCCCCGCGACCCTAAAATACAGGATAAGCGGTAGAAAATGGATGGATGGATGGATTATTATTATTATTATTATTATTATTATTATTATTATTATTATTATGGGAGCACTCTCACTAGGAGAGGTTTGGACTTCAGGCCTAATGGAGCTTGATATCTTAATCAAGAGGTCTGATCAATACTGTGACATTGTCACATTCAGTAACAGAGCTGATAGAGGTAACTGTGTTGCTCATCTCCCTTTGACAACTGGACTCAAACCATTCTGTAACAGTCGAAACTGATAAGGTGGTTTTGAGGGGAGGGTGACAGAATCAATATAAACCTGCGCAAATTGAGGTTGTTTACGGTAAATGCAACTGAATTATTATAAGAACCATAGTGTAGTTTGTTGGTATGTGGTGGAGGTGGAGGGGGGTCGGTTTTTTCACAGCTTGTCGGAATTAAGAGGTTGAATCCACATCCGCGGCGTTGAACGGGACGCACGCGCCAACGCGCTGTGAAAGGCACTAATGGATTTAATCAATTAGCTTGAACGACGCAGCGTGAATACAATAACGTTGGTTTCGGCCGAGCTCCTCCGTGAATCGAGTCGGCTCAATATTAGACACCGGTTTGGTTGATTAACATGTGAATTTTAAAGTTTTTATTTATTAGGAAGTTTATATCATATTATTTTATTGTGAAAATGGGTGTATTTAAGGTGATTGGAACCGTACAACTACACAGGGTTTGTTTTTTCGCCTCATGAGGGAGAATAAAAAAAGGTTTCTCGTCGAGCCCGGCGATCAAAACTGCGTGCCCTCATTGGTGTGACGTCATGTGGGTGGGCGGTGGCCCCCGGCATCAAACAGGAAGTTGACCCTGCCATGCATGAGGTGAGGAAGCTCGTTTTCAAAAGGTCATAAAAGTATCACAGCTAATATAATGCGTAAACCTTCGATGGAAACATGAATGTGACGAACAAAAACCAAAGAAAGTGTTCATTTAATGTGTCTATTTTTGGAATTAGACGCTGCTAAACAGCTTTGCTCATGAAAACAAATATTTTATTATGTATGCTCTAATGGTTGCCATCCTAACACTAACCAACTTTAATACACTAACAAAGTCACTAACTACTAAATTTAGCTGTGACCTTTAACCCTTCACCCACTAATTCTGACCCTAATGAGATGTGGAGGGAGAGAATGAAGGGAAGCAGTTTTATTCTGTATGGATTGTGGATAGATTTAAAACCTTTGGTAGTAAAGTTTGGTTGCCTAGTAACAGGACGTGTGATTTGTCCTTTATTCGGGTCCTGTTGATGAATCCTAATCTATAAGGTGACAGTAGGGTATCATTGCATTGTCTCGCTGCCAAACAAGCAGAAACGGGCACAATGCTTTCTGAATGGGGGATTGTTCTCCGTGGCTTTCTGATCACAATGTGCCATTGTATTGGACAGAACTCATATATGGGACACTCCTCTCCTCCTTCACTTGGATCGGCGATGGCCAAGGCTGGCACAGGTAGAGCTGAAGACCTGCAGGAGGACACGTGACCACGAAGCAGGATTTACAAAGGGAAGGTCCCTTGTGGATTCTTGGCAACGCTGGACAATGCTTGGCTGGATTCGGAGCACTTATTTGCGGCCCCCAATACGATTTGTAAATGAAAAGGATGTTTTGCCGTGCACATTTTCTCGGTGTGGACCGGAGCTTTTTGTCGTGTTGCTGTCCTGTTGTGGATCTTTGAGGATTTTTGCCGACCTGAAGACGAAATAGAATAAAACTACAGCAGGGGGGGGCTTGACCTCTGACAATGAAGCACTGTATTCCAAACTGTCGTCGGCGACTTCAGTGCCATCCCACCGACTTTCCTTACAGTGGCTCATTCATATAGAGCTGCATTGTTTCATAGCTGGAAGGTGTGAAGGGGATAAAACCACCATGATCTTCCCAGCGAGGGACTATATTGCATTGTGTTGCATTGTATGGGCACAGCAGGCCAGCATCAAGATGCACTCTGTCACGACTCAGACACCATTCTATGCAGTTGTGTGTGTGTGTGACCCCCCCGCCCCCACCTCCACCTCCACCTCCCCCCTCCTCCATCACGTGTTTGAGCAGATTCAACAGTAGACCTAGAGGGCCGGCGTCCTGAGTGCTAGCCTCCACACTCCCCGTGTAAACATCGCCCTGCCCGGCCTTACGTCAGGCCAGCTGAGAGGATTACATGCCCCCCTGGTGTAGACGGGCTTAATGTGGCCTCATTAGCGGAACACAATGATGCTCCCACCTCGGACAAAGAGAAGAGGCCGGGCTCAGCCAGACTTCAAACGCAGACTCAAACCTACGAGCCCAGGCAGAGGACATGAACACCTGAGTTTTATCCAACTCACGTCATTTAAAGATTCAGATGATGAGTTAATCAACCACTGATCAACATTCACAATGTGAGGATTTACTGTTTTAGATTGTTAATTCATTATATTTCTGCATGTCTGACTGAGCTCTTATCTTTACAGTGAACATGACTACAATAAACGATAATTAAATGAGGAAGAAAACTTCATTTCTGAGTACTTTGAATGACCTTACTAATTAATTCAAAGATTAAAGAGAGAATTCATTGCTTTTTGGACTTTGGCCATTTTATTTTAGGGTAAACAATTAATAAATTAATCTTAAAAGCAATCAACAGACTACTCGATAATGAAAATAATCATTAGTTGCAGCCCCCGACATTTAAAAATCCAATTATTATCATCAACGACGTGCACTTACCCCTGATACACACATCAGAAGTTTAATTAATTCGAGAAAACATCCGTCAAATCTTCAGTCTGGATCTTGACTTGTCGTCACGCTGCTTTCTAATTGTATTGCATTCGTCTATCATGCAGACTGGCTAATGAGGCAGAGCTCCACTCATGCTGGAAAACAGCACTATTCTTTGTAAATTAGGAATTGTATTCCACTGATAAGTCTTATCTTAGGAATTGAATGAGTCTTCCTGTCCTTTTATTGTCCAGACAGCTGAGCTTTAGTGGCTTCTTGCCACAGCCGGGGCCATTTTTACATCCATGATTCTGGACTCAAAGCGCCGCAAACCTGAACCTGATCCAACGCCTTGCAGGCCGACACGTCTCTCCTCAGCAGACAGGAGGAAAGATGCGTGCACTTATCTGTAATTAGCCCTAATTATTAACTGGAACTAGACTGAGACCTGTGAGACACCATGATATCTGTGTCTGTCCTAAACGGCTCATTCAAGGCGGCAGATAACCAAAACAACGTGGCCGCCTCAGCCTCCAGCAGCAATGCTCGGATGTTTAATTAGATAGTGTGAACTGGTTAGACTCAGACATTAGATTATTTGGAGCAGAAACCAGAGGGCCCCTAAAAACAGACTAACAAATCTTTTTAGCCAAAGTGAATGGCTGCTTTTCTTGAAACCACTTGATTTGATTCCTTTGACTCTCTGCAGCCACACAGTCGGAGCTGATGTTTGTGCTCACTCTCTTTCTCCCTCTTGCTCGTCTGAGACCTGATACAAATTCAAAAGGATCTGCTGCTTTGAAGATAAGCGCTGTAGTTCTGCCATAAACAATGATTGTGCTGTTTCTTTCCTGTGGCGTGATTTATTTAAAGTATTATGCTGTAAGGATTTGGGCTGGTTTTTCCTGGCAGGGCCGGCTGTGTACGTATCCACTACTTGTGTAGTTTATTGGATACTTGAGATTCAGGAAAACACTCAGGGAACCAGAAGAAAAGTCATCAAAGTGTGACCTTTGTCTCTTATGGTAACAAATCACAGTGTTCGAATGTTAGAAACCCACCAAAATACTTAATTTTTTTTATTAAACGCAAAAACTCACAGTTTGCGTTATATTTTCTTGTCACTTTTATTTTTATTATAATAATAATTGAAACCTGCCTACCAGTAAATAACACAGCAGAGGGGACTTTGTATAGAAACACAATGCTTGTGGTCTCACACACACACACACAAACATATGCTTCCTTTGATAAAGTGTTTTTATACCAGCAGAAATTCTATGGCAGCGTCCCTTAAGACAATATCTGCGTAAAATACCAAGTTATTTATAGCGAGTGTGCCATTTTGACTTCAAAAAATAAACACGAGCGTAATGGAGTTCAAACACCAAGGGTGCCATTATACGGCCAAACGTTTATAAATTTCCATAAAGTGTTGACTGTAGTCTCTCAAAACCTTAATGAGATTCTGCATTCACAAATGTTTTAATCGTTTTATAATAAAATCTGTAAACTCAGTGAAAGTGTGAACTTGAGGAAATAGGGTGATAAATAGGGCGTAAAGATGAAATCAGTTATTTCCTCTGATATCAAAGCATAAACATTTTTTTTTTCATTTTGAATGCATAACGGGGGCAACGCTGTATGCATGCGTTTGCCTGTGATTGTATTCCAAGAGGATGGAGAGGGATCTTTTGAACGTCCACACCAGGATACAGCTGCATATGACTAATTTCAAACTCCCCTTCTAGGGCCGAGGCAACCCATTTCACAAGTAACACACATCACCAGGCATCTGTTTCCTGTTTTCATTCTTTGAGTTATCTTATTTTCCTTATTTCCCCCTCACCTGTTACAGTTCACGTTCCTTCCATCGCGCTGCACGGGAGCTTTAGCACAAGAACGTCACAAGTCAGCTACTCGATGAATGTTGTAAAAGTAATGTACTACTACTAATGTAACACTAGAAAATGTATGACATGAAATGTTTTCTTTCTCATGACTACACCAACATGTTTCAAAACATAGTCTTTAAGATAAAGTTCAATAATGCTTCATTCTTAAGCAGATTTGTATTTTTTATTTTATTTTTAATATAAAACGGAAACAAGTCCAAGACTTTTTATACACATTCAACATCCAAAAATCATTATTTCTGTGATTTTTTGCATGAGATACAGTACATACGCATTTATTCCATATCTCCACACACTTATGAGCTGTAATATTTCACAAGTTTCTCATCGGTTGGTTTCAGAATCTTCTTCTCCGGCATGCTAACGACCCAGCCTGGAGCGAGGCCAAAGAAGATCTGTCGAACATCCTTCCTCGTGGTGAGCATGTGATACAGTTCATCCTTTGAAATGTCTGGCAAAATATATCCATATTTCTGGGCCAGGGCGAGCCGGGCCTGCTGGATCTTCTCCGGGTCTGCCAAGTAACCCCGGTTTTCAGCATCCGCGTAATATGGGACCATATCCTCCCCTGGTAGCATTCGCTTTGGAATGGGCTGCCCACGCAGGAAGAAAGGGACCGGCTTGGTGAGGATCCCTGCAGAGCAGAGAATACATTTTTATTATCTAAAACACATAAGCCGAATGTTATGTAGAAGACTGAACAGTCATTAATTACCAAGACTTATAGGGTCATAGAAACTGGTAGTGATGACCCCTCCGTTCCTCTCAATAGCAGCGACGGCTCCTTCAGTAGCTCTCTGAACCTCGATGTTGATTTTAGCAGCAAAGATGTCGGCACCCTGAAACAGGAGAAAGCACATGAAAGGGGGGACTTCTGGCAGAGCAGGGTGGAAAGAAAACAGGGGTCAAAAACAACAACTTGACCTGTGACAGCACGACAACTTTGTTATGTGGTGCCACCTACTGGCACAAGAGGATCCAAGAGCCTCAGGGTGACCTGTTGGTCTGCATCCTGAATTACTGATGTCAGTATTTGGCTATTAAAACTACTGGACCGTTTACACCTTACATTGCAATGTTTGTATTTCCAAAATTGTAATCAGTTGGCTCAGTGAGCAATGGAAACAAAGTTCTTTCTCCCTAAAATTGATAATTTGTTGTCAGCATTAGGTATTTTCCTTGTAATATTGTAGAAGAAAAACTCTGCTGATAATGTATAGACAATACTGTATTTTTGCAAACATATTGTTGTATTTTTCTCTAACACCTTATTTACTGCAGCTACAATTGATACAGTAGTATGTTTGAGTTGATCAAATGTGTAAATCCATTTCTCAAGCTTCATCTCATGGAACATGAAGAAATTAATTCCCCCTCCATCCACCTTCTACACCCACTTATCAAGGCCAGGAAAAATAAGCATTCCCCCTGAGTTTTCTAGTTAAATATTAAGCCTACAGAACATATTTTAGTCTCATTTAAATACAAGAAATATTAATTTCCTTTGACAAAAACCTAAAAATGTTTCTAACTCGCATGATTGATGCTAAGGGGGAAAAAGTCTATGATCAACAACATGCTTTAGGCATTCAGCAATACCTCATCAACAAGCTGGACCCCATAGTCCCTCTTCAGAGGCTGGATCGTCACGCCTCTGGCATTGACTAGCTGGGTCAAGTCTATCGGCTGGGATGGGTCGACTCGTCCAAGATCAATCAGGTACTGCAGTCGTTTCAACGACAGAGGCTGGTATTGAGGACGGCGACTGAGGGAGGAGCACACACACACATTGTTGTTGAATGGTTCAAATCATTTGTGATCACCAGAATCTGACACATCAAAAAAAAAAAAAAAAGTGTGTATATATATATATATATATATATATATATATATATATAAATATGATTGAAATTTACATCCATATTAAGAAATTATTCTAGTTGTGGATGCTTGTAAAATGAAGGCTATTTTTCACAAGTGTAACAGGAGGAAATGTTAAAAGGTTTGCACTCTAAGGACAACTTGTAGTGTATGATCAATCTGTATGTAATTTATGACAACTTAATTGCCAAACACTCACTGATTGGCCCCAACAGTGCAGAAGAGAGTGGCTAGATTTTACCTGTGCCCTTCATTGTAGCCATACTTCGGGATTACGAGATAAAACGGAGTCTGACCCCCTTCAAATCCCAGCCGGGGCCGGTTGCCCCGCTGTCGCTCTCCTTTATGCCCTCGGCCACTTCTGTTGCCACCATGCTGTCCTCTGCCCTGCCGAGTCTCCTGCAATAACAGAACATTGAGGGCTGGCTAACACAATGGCTAGCATAATGGCTAACTTGTGTTAGCTACAGTGAGTTTACAACTTCCATAGCGATGACACATTAAAATGTACCGGCTTTCTGGCTCCTGGTTCAGGCCGCAGGTTTGCTAACGTTATCCGGGGCAGAGTCTTCAAAACGTCCAACGCTTTGCCGCCAGGTTTTTTAGGGAAAGACATGTTTCTGTTGCTCACATGTCAAGATTACCAGACAGCCAAACCAAGGACATACAGGTCACGTGACCGAGGTGAACGGAAGTACTCTTCGTTAGCTCGGGTTTCAAAATAAAAAGCACGATCGTCAAAATGTGCTTTAAAGTGTTGAAATGTGAAACCTTTTTGCTGAATGTCTTTAAATATTAACACCATAAGGGGAGTGACGTAAATATAACTGCTTTAAAAAAAAAAGTGTAATCGGTAAACAGAGCAAATAATACAAATTTGTTGTGCCCCAAAACCCGTGGCATATGTCACAACACAATATATTACAAGTTTAATAAATATATGTAATTTTTTTTTTTATTTTTATGTAATGATATGTTATATAATCTCATTGTCTATATTTCTGGGGTGTCGAAGCGTGCTTTAGTCCGTTATTAAAGTACCTTTCATTGACATTTCAGAGAACCAATCGGTGCTTTGGATCCGCAAAGAACTTCTGGTGACAGCCAATCACGTAGAGGCAAGGCGGGACTTCAACGCCTGCCCGTTCAGCCTGCGAGTAGTGTGTGTGTGAGCCGTTGGTGGATTGTTTTCAGCCAAATTCAACTTCTATAAAATAAATTCACAACTGCCGGTGGAAATACGAGGCGGCGATACCTTGACCTCGATCTTCAGTCGACAAGTGTTCGGTATTTGACAGCCACGGCCGGACAAAGAGCGCGACACAGATTGACAGTTGGGGGATATCGTTATTAGCTTACGGTAGCTAACTTGTCCCTTCATATCGGCGGCCTCAGTGCTGCATGTGCGGCAATAACATGTCAGTGCCTTTACCTGCCATTGTGCCTGCTGCCCGGAAAGCCACCGCAGCGGTAAGTTGACCTTTAGCTAGTCGAAATAAAACCAAAAAGCAACTGTAGTTCCAATAACTAACATTACCTAGCGGTTTTATACCTACAAAACTGCTGCCATATATTAGCTCATTGTTGTTGTTTTTTTACAGGTGATATTTCTCCATGGCCTTGGTGATACAGGGTAAGTAAAGGCGGCTTAATTAGTTTTTCTCCCTCCTTTGTTGCAAAATTTGGCTGCTTTTCAGACAATTGAATGTAAACTTGTTTAATTTTGTCCAGGCATGGCTGGGCTGAAGGTTTCGCAGGCATCAGGTTGCCACATGTGAAGTACATCTGCCCACATGCGTGAGTATTCACATCATAATAAAATATATATACATAACATTTTTTTCCACTTAATTGACATGTTTTGTGCCACATTGTGATGTTGTTATTCTCCATTGATTGCAGTCCCACCATGCCTGTTTCTCTGAACATGAGGATGTCCATGCCTTCTTGGTAAGTGTCCTAGTGTTTGATCCCATTTGAAGAGACTGCGGTCGTGCCATGCACCGTGAGCCTTGCCTTTTTCTCTTGTGTGCAGGTTTGATATCTACGGGTTGAGTCCAGATGCGAATGAAGACCAGGCTGGTATTAAAAGGGCGTCAGAGAACAGTAAGTCTTTAAATTTAATTTTAACTCCTGTTGGGGTGAGATGCTATATTGTGCCTCTTTCGTCCGATTTGATTGCAAGTTTCATTACATTTCCTTATTTCTCTGCAGTTAAAGCCTTGATAGACCAAGAAGTGAAGAACGGCATACCTTCACACAGAATCCTCCTGGGGGGATTTTCACAGGCAAGTGTGGCTTGTATGCAAATGTGTTACATAACTGTTTTTACTACAGTTCAACCCCAAAAGTCACACAAGTTAATTTCTCACGGAGTCTTAAACTATACAATTTGAAAATCAGGATGCTTGGAAGAAATCGGAGTTCAAGAACTTTGTATTTTGCCGTAAATAATCTCAAAAGGAAGGAAAGAGGGACACTTCTCACTCATTAGTTTTAATTTTTACAACTCTCAAGTTATTTAAAGTAAAGCACACAAATAAAACACAATTTAATAAGTAGAAGTACAAGATTTGGTCTAAGTGGCATGTAAGATTCAAGCAAAAAATTTGTGGGTAAACTAATTTTGGTTGAGTGTGATGAGAGGAACATATCACTCCCATAGTTAAATATGAAGCTGCAGCCTGTAGCTGGTAAGCTTAGCTTGGAAACAGGAGGAAGCTAGCCCGGCTTTGCCCGAAGGTAACAATATCCAGCCACCAAAGCCCGCCGCTTAACACGCCACCTCGGTTGTACAAACAAAAAGTGCAAACATGACAGTTCAACGCTTTATGGTGGATTATGCACAGGACTGGTTTCTTGCCAAACAACCAGCAGAGACTCCGGGAAGTTACTGCACTTGTCCCGAGAAAAAAGATCTGGAATAAAACCCCTTAATCCTTTCAGCGAAAGTTCACGAGGTCACTACCAATATTAGAACCTGGGAGATTTGTGATTCAACAAATCAGCTGTCACTATCACTTTGTGCAGGTCCGGCTCTACAGTAACACACGCACACACAGTGACTTACAGCACTATGTGAACACGTAATGAACAAATGTAAATGCACAAATGTCTTATGCTTTTTTAAAAACATTTCTGTTGATATCAGGATAACAGAGACTATAATTTCTTTCCATAAGTTGGTTTTGTTTGTTTTCCCAGGGCGGAGCATTGTCTCTCTACACGGCTTTGACGACTCAGCAGAAGCTGGCTGGAGTGGTTGCTCTGAGCTGCTGGCTTCCTCTCCGCGACTCCTTCCCTCAGGTTATTTGATTTAAATTCTTCAGCAGTTAGGTAAATACTACAACAGGATCTTAAAGGAACCTGAAAGTTCAAATCTTCTTCTTTTAATGAAATTTGATGAGGATCCACAAGTCGTATTAGTTGCTTGGCCTCCCATAGCCAAGTCATAATCTACAACCAGATAATAAGAATAATCTTAATCTCTTCTATTCTTAGGCGTCTGCGAACAGTGCTAACAAGGACATGCATGTCCTACAATGCCACGGGGATGCCGACCCCCTGGTTCCCTTTGTCTTTGGCAGCCAGACAGCGGAGAAGATGAAGAGCCTCATCAATCCCGCCAACGTCACCTTCAAGTCGTATCGGGGTCTACCTCACAGCGCCTGTCCGGAGGTCAGTGGAGGGAAGGTCACGTTTGACTCTGGAGCTCTACTGACGTTCTGTGTTACATATATATATTGTTTTATTCTGTATCTGTGCAGGAAATGGTGGATGTCAAACGATTCATAGAGAAGCAGCTTCCCCCCATCGGCAATGAATGAATTTGGGAGGAGCCACACACCCGCACAGCACCATCGGGCTCCTTTGGTCTTGACTCCACCGGGACTCTGTGGACTCCAGGAACCACTGACTTACTTGACAATAAAAGAACCACGCTGCTACTCATAAAGCCAGGCGGGACTGGGGCTTCATGTTCACCCGGGAGAGAGATAACGATAAACATTACTGTATCCTGACCTGGACCCAGGCACAACCCTCAGAGTTAGAGTAACATTAGGTGCTCGATTGTAAAGCTATTTGCCATTGAAAGAAGCCATTTCTTGCAGGAAACGTATGTATTGGATTAACTAGGGCTATTCTTTATGGTTTAATACCTACTATCTCACAATAAATGGCCTATTGGTAAATGCCCTTCTTATTTATGGAGCCTATGTGCAGTAGTGCTAAAACGAGCTATTAGTTGATGAAGTAATTTAATTAAGGCAAATATTATCTAGCAGATATAAGAGAAATGTGTTGCTTCCAGCTTCTCAAATTTAACTTATTTTTTCCTCTTTTAAAGGACCAGTATGTAAGATTTAGGGGGTTTAATTTGCAGAAATAGGATATAATATATAAAGTGTGTTTTCATTGGTGTTTAATCACCTGAAACTAAGAATAATTCGAATCATCGTAGTCATCCTACACACTTAGTTGGCACATTAGAGAAGTTTCAGTTGGTTGCAATCTGCAACCACTCCACTAGATGCCGCTAAATCATACATACTGGACCTTTTTTAAATTATTGTAAATATAATATTTTGGGGTTTGAGATTTTTTCGTTGGACAAAACTTAAAGATGTCTGCTTTCGTGAGATTTGGTGGACATTGTTCAGTGTTTATAACATCTTTATAGACTTAATGAATAAGAAAACACTAATGTTAATTCAAATGAAAAGAATTAGTTGGGATTATTCATTAGTTACACAAATCTTGACATAATTTTCAAACGAACATATGCAATGAAGCGTAATTTTAAAATAATATGCAAACTAGCTACGAGGCATTTAACGCTTAGAGCCATATGTTGACGACAAACAACAGCAAAAACAACATACGATTGTGCTTTATTTAATTTGTGAGAATTCAAATAGCCGTTTCGCACAAATTTCTTTTTTTTAAATACACAAATATATCAGTGGTCACGGTCATGTATTCAGTTCCCCCGCGTTTTTGTTTAAATTAAATATAACACGACTAATATCACAGTATTGAAACACACAGAGGAGATCTATTTCCCGGTATCAGCTCGTTGACATGTAAAAACTTTTATCTTTGAGAAGAGCTGAAAGCACCAACGTATGAAGTCATTGTCGCACCATTCGTGTTAGACCAAAGGTGCTAGTGTAGAAGATCTTATTCCAAGGCACTTTCCTTTCTTCTTAAGTTACTGTTAAATAAAAACCTATTAGTTTCTACAAGAACTGGATATGCATTAAGGCTCACAATATACCTAAATACAAATGCAGTGCTCACAGATGCATGCTTTCCCTCGTTAAACAAGGTAGAAAAGTGCAATGTCAAGCGCTAGGGATTATACAAAAATATAGATATGTTTTCAGACAACTAGTAACTGGTGCTGGACCTAGCATTTGTTCTCGTTTGCTCCAAGGATTTTGGTAAGCTGATGATGGATGAATAAACAGCAGTTAACAGCTGGATAAAGACCGGTTGTAAGTCGTGTTCATTTTGCTGTTTTGTCTTTGTCTAAATAGCAGGACTCCCGGCAGGAACACACAACTCCTGCATGTGGGACGCATGCGCCAGTTTTTTGAAGAAAAAAAAAAAACCCTAAGTGTGCGGCAGTAGAGAGTCTTATGGCTCGGCGGGAGGCTCGTCCAGGCTCGTGAGCAGATCCGTGTAGGAGGATGAGTTGATGAAGCGGGGGTAGGAGTCTCTCTGCATCAGCGTGTAGATCTGCTGCTGGGCGTCGTCGAACGTGTGCGAGGTCGGCTCCAGCATGTTGCGGTTTATCACCTCTCGGACACGCGAGTCCAAACTGACCTGGGGAGGATGAGCAAGGTAAAGGAGGTCAACACACCATACAGAGCTTAATATGATGAGTTGATGACCCAACTGTTTAATGCATCAGTCACTTTTGGCAAGCATGGGGATCTCGGGCTCTTTTGCCAATGAGGCATCAGTTAAATTCATTTTTAAAGATGCTGAATATGAAATTGAGATAATTTGTTATGTGAAGATGAAGAGGAGGAATCATCCTGAACAGATGATGAAGTCCCTTTCCATCTCTCTGTTGTAATATTAGGTCCACTGTGCTTTGTTTACATAACAGGCCAACCCACACATCTGAGCACGATAACTAATTTTTAAAGCAAAAAATTGCTCCGGTTTTTAAGGATTGGTATATTTAATAGTTAAAGCCATAGTTGGCAAATAAGGGTATTTCCCAAAATGCCCAACTATTCCCATTAAATAAAAAAAAAGAAACATTTTCAGCTGATTAACAAGCGATTCCAGAACGTTTTGTGTTCTAAGGGAAGCTATTTCTTCTTATTTCTGACACAGACGGTTTAATCAAGAAAATAAAAGCCTTAAATGATTATTCTCATGATCAATTGATTGTTTAGTCTGTAAAATGTTGAATAAAAACAGTAAATAGTTGTTGATAATTCCCTAAAGCCTGAGATCATGTCTTAAAATTAGTTTAATTAGTCCAACCAATAGTCCAAAACCCAAATATGTTAAAATATTTTATTTAATTAATTAAACCAATTATTTAAAAAAAATATAATGTCACCACTATGATAATCATATCTCATCGCACAGTGACGCACCTCTTTAGGTGAAAGGATTGAGATGAAGTCCTCGTATATCTGACGGACTTTCTCCTCCACCACGGTCTTGTTGGTCTCCTTTTTGAGCTCCTCGCAGGCGAGCCAGAACATCATGTTCTCCTCGCTGAACTCCGTCCGCAGGAACTGCCTGAAGCAGCCGCGACCCGCTGCACTCTTCATCACCTTCTCAAAGGAAATGGACCAGGAGCGAGCGTCATCCGGAGTAGGCTTCGGGCTTAAAGATAACAAAGAATGGTGCACGCATCGGTTCACTGGTACTTCACTCTCTCTGGGTAATGGCACATGGAAGGGTGGCGGGGTTTTTTTTTACCTTTCTTCACAATTAGTGGTTCCCTCTGTTCTGCGCTCAAAAGTGGACCTCTGTATCGTCTCGTCCTCACCCCGAACAGTCAGACTAGAAGAAAAAAACACACACAATGTTGCTGCAGATGCTGCAGAGCAAAAGTGTTCTCCTGGGTGAAAGTCCTGTGTTTTTTTAGACCCATCCATCAGCCCTGAGTGGAATTTCTCACTTGTAATATTGGTGATTAAACCACATAACATATTATATGTGATTATTTTGTGGCTGGGTGTTTCCTCACAGTAAAGTTGCCAGAAAGAAGACTCATTAAGACTCTCTGTGGGCCTTTTTTTGTTTGTTCCACATTTGAAATGAAAGATCACCTCCAGTAGATTTCAGGATGATCTACCGGGAACGGATGCGTAAATAGTAAACCTGTCTGCATCGTCCCCGCGGGGATCACCTGTGCGTAATTAAAACACCCGATGCAGCAGCTGGCCGTGGTCTAATGGCTTCAGGTGAGAGTCCACAGTGAGTCAGCCCATTTGGGAATGTTGGCCGCCGTAGCCTGCGCGACAGCCGGATAGAATTGATACAGATGTAGGCACTAAATGTATTACTCATCCCCAGTGGAGTGAATTAACACGGCCGCGCTCTGCTACACAACAGGTTGGCTGTCCTCGGAGGAAGCACAAGTTAACGGCTGACGATTCCAAAACAGATTAAAAGCCCCCCGAGGCCTCCATCCAATGAGATCCAGTGTGGGTCACAGGACCGCTGTGTTCCTGTTTTTTTTCTTACATGATGGTGATGGTGGGCTGTGGTGTTGTTGACTGGGTGGGAGGTCGGAGGCAAAGAAAGGGAGTCATATCTATCTGAGTCAAAGAGGGACATATTATATTGAGTATGTCACAAATACATAATGTATTTTCCACCGGCCTTTCAAAATAAAACCAGACAGCACCACACTCCCAAACAACTCCTCCATAAGGTTATTTGTTGCAAAAGTACAACAGGACAGAAACGTGCACTTTAAAAGCAACAGTGTAGCGTGTATGAACCATGAAGATGCCCAGCAGATGGATTCATTCAGGTAAAAACAACAGGATGGTCCTTTAAATACAATGTGAATGTAGAAGACAGGAGTGTAGCAGGCTTAAAATCAATTAATTTTTATATTATGATGTAAATTATGACACCGTAGCACAGCTGACATTATTATGCATAAGTATTATATAGGCTCCCATCAGAAATCAAGGATAGGAAGAGAGAATTGTAAGTGTATGTAAAATAAATTTTCAGATATCTTCTTCTCTTGTTGTCAATGTTTAGACAAAATGTGTGGTTGAATGTCCGATCCAGTTCTATACTCGGCAGAAATCTACGTTTTATTAAATAGAAACGTTTCTGACATTAGGGTACAGTATGTGGACTATAGGCCAATGATTATTTTGATTATATATTCATCTGCAGATTATTTTCCATGATTTCAAATGTCTTGTTTTGACCAAAACTCAAAGATATTTCATTTCAGTGATCTAAAATTGGAAAAAGTTGCAAATTTTCACAGATTTTTTTTTAGCCTGTGATCAACTATAAAGTGTTTTTAAATCTATTGAATCATTGATAAATCAACTGATTTTTTCAGCTCATCTCCAGACTGCGAAGAAGGAGAGATATTTGATGTATGGATGGGTGAATGACAGCAAATATGTCCTGTTTCCTCTCAGCAAATGTTTGCGTGGAGGAAAAAGGCGACGCCTGCAACCACACATCCCCCCCCCCTCCAGCCCCGCCGTGGTGGGGAGCAGCGGGGTGTCATTACCAGGAGCAGCTACAGCAGCAGCACCAGCAGAAGCAGCAGGCGTTTGAGGCGTTGGTGGGGGTGTTTCCCATTCTGTGGCGCGCTTGGAGGACACTGGCAGCTGCTTCCTGGTGAACCTGCATCTGTCTCTTACGCATCTCCACCAGCTCCGAGCCCATGTACTAGGAGGAGGAGGAGGAGGAGGAGGAGAAGACCACCACAGTGAGAGCTGGTTTGTACTGTAAGATTATTACCGCATTAAGCTGATGCATCACGCACACAAACATCACAAGACACCAAGACATCACAAGCGGCTATGAGACGGGGACAGGAGGCCCCGGATCGGTCTTTAGACCTGATGAACGTTGATGACTGCATTTCGTTTAATTAAACAACGGCGCAGAGGGGGGAACGTGTCTTGCGGAATGCACGAAGCACCCCGTGATCATGACGCGTCGGGGGGTCAACTCATGTTGCAAGGCAACCTCGTTACATGTCCACAATGGAGAAACGTGGTGCGTTTAGGTGCAGATATCGCAATGCAAACTGTGTCCTACCGGTCTGTTGGATCGCGTTGGATGCAAAAAAAAAAAAATAAAAACAAACACAACAACAACAAATCTAGTGATGAGCAAACAGCCGCCCTCCTCCGGTCTCCCCTCTCCCTCGGTCCGCGAGGGATGAGCAGTAATGATAGCGACAAGGCGTTACTCCTGGACCGCAGCGATCGCATCCATCAGTCGCATCCCCGCGCGCGCGCGCACGCACATGCGCGTGCACGCGCAGATGGTCGATTCGAAGCAATCAGCCCGAAAGGAAGCAGTGTGCAACCATTTATAGAAACACGATGGCATTATCTAATTAGGGGCTGATCGTTTTGTTGTTTTTATCTTTCAAGGCAACAAAAAAAGAAAGAAGAAGCAATCCTGCAGATATTTACATTTGATTGATGAGCAATATCATTTTAGCGCGGATCACATTATCCTCATAAAGATGACTCAGCGTTATGCACCAACACGAGGGGTTCTGATTGCAGAAGTCAAACCGAAATGTCTACTCACTGTGTCACCATGGATGCCAGAATACAGGTGATTTGGGGGCTCGATCACATCCGTCTGCCTCGACTTGACACAAACCGGTTGGTGTCCTCTGCGCGCATGCGTTTCCTGCAAGTGTGAAAAGATTTTTCCTTTTTTTTCCTCCTTCTTCTTCTTCTTCTTCTTCTTCTTCTTCTTCTTCTTCTTCTTCTTCTGCGCCCTGTGCATTGACGGCCAGAACAGCGTGTGCGCGCTCTGTTGCAGCGATGGCTTCCTCGGGACAGACTGAGGCTGATTACTCATCTGTAATAAACTTCCTGATAATTTCTCGTGAAAGACATGCATTATATTCCCTCTTTCCTGTTGCCCACGAAAACCCCATGATGCACCATCTGTTAAAATGCATGGAAACGTAATAAAGTAAAATAATCGCAAGGTAAATGATGGACTCCTGTCTTTCCAGCTGTCAGTTTGGTGGATGATGTGTGTAGATTGAACGAAGTCGTTGACACAGAGGCGCTGAATAATTCAATTAAACATCTGGAAAACCCCAAATTTGCACATCTGCAACTTCACTTGTGGTGCAACCAGAAAGTGCAGTGCCGCTTAAATCCACCAGAGGTCAGCAGCGGTCCATTTAAACGCACCGGAGCTTTGCTGGTGTGGAGAGTGAGCGTATATATTATAATTGTATGAGTATTTCCATATTATGCTATTTTGTATTTCTACATTTCAGAGTGAAATGTATTGACTTTGATATAAATATTTTGATTTTTAATATTTATTTTGCCTTCAACTTACACTTAACTTGTATATAGATATTTTATTACTTATTTTCTTGTCTTAATAATATAATCCTAGCTTTTACTTCTATGTCTGTTAACTACAATGTGAACGATGCAGAAAAAAGCAGAAATTCCTTGTATATGTATGCCTCCTTGGCCAAATAAATGAATTGTTAAGGATTGAACCAGCGGTCCCACATTTCAGATGTCTATGAGTTTTCAGCCAAAAAGACATTTAGCTAATAACACTTCTCTCATGGCTTCATTTAACTGTTTGAGGCGTGAAGAGGACCGTTCGATGTTGCACAAACAGGCCTGCTGCTTACGTGATGAGGCGCCAGAGACACAGAATGGGCAATTATGTGAACAGAGGCCTACTTGACCATTAAGTAGCCTCATTTCATGTATAAAATCAGCGTTTTGGATTCAGTGTAGCATTCATTACCATCAATATTTCATGTTTTGAGTTCAAACACATTAGAATTTTATTTGTCTTCTTCTTGAAGTGCAAACCGAACCGAAACCACAACCCAAAAACCGCAAGACAAACAAAACCATGTGCTCTTTGAATTTTGAATATTTTCTGCACGATTAAGCATCTCATGACCCTTAGATACAACAGTAAAATGCTAATTTAATAATGTAACGTATGAGATCTTATGCTGCAGAACCAGTACTTTTACATTCAATACATTAGAATTTTGAGTACAGGAAATATAGCCAGTCCTTTATGCTGTGAAATTCCTGTAAAAGTAAAACTTCTTCTCAGTTCATTAAAACTGAGAAATGAGCTCGGCCCCTGTTTGTCGTATTATTGACAGCAGCCGTCCTTGCATGAATGAGCCATTCAGCTGCTGTGGTGCTGGATAATCTGACCAAAACAGAACATATACTGTGTATTCTACTGCAGCGTACGGTCCCATAGGTTACTATCTCCCAGTCACACATAGCAGGAGGGCGACCAATCAAACACGAGCACATTGTGTGCAGCACGTATTGGCGAATGAGATTATCCAGCTGAAGTTTCAAACATCAAAATTGGAAATATGCTAAATGGTGATTGCGGCAGAGGACTATCTGTCCCCCTTCCACTTTGTATGTGAGACACGGTTATAAAGCAAAGTCAACGCAGAAGTCTCCCCCTCTAAGCCTCGTCATAAATCATACGGCTCGGAGCCCAGAAGAATTGCTTCTTAAATGGGCCTTGCTCTCTGATGAGATAACTGTTACCCTGATGATCTACAGCTGGAACATGTGAGCACACGTTTTTCATCACCGCCACACGGGCAGTAAGCGCGTATAAACTGTCAGCACATCTCGGCTCTACTGTATGTGCGTTAATTCTAAATCCAATACGGTTGCAGCCTCGTACGAAATAAGATCCAGCCTTCCACAACACGTTCAGTAAATCAGCCGCGGGCTGCATTTACAACTAAAAAATGTGCAGTTACAGTCACTCCGGTTATTATGTTCCACATTTTACCCAACCTTGATTCATTATACGTCATTATTCCTGCTTTAGAAGTGAGTAAAACCCTTTTAATGAGGATTCAAGAGGCTCTTTTGCTGGTGCTCTGTAGCATAAAGAGGATTTACACAGTGCAGAGTTTATCTCGGAGCCACAGAGGTTTCTGCTGTGACGAGTCCTCCTCGCTGATTAAACACCTTTCCTCTCTCCGCTGAACAACTGCAAGGTGAAGATACATAGTGTGTCCTCAGGTACGATCACATCCACGAGACGCAGGTTCCACTTGATTCAGAGAATTTGCTGCATCCGAACCACTTTGATCAATCTGACTCAGCAGAATGGAATGTGTACAATGAAAAATGGGGGGGGGAAACTTTTTTGGAAACTCCATTATTTAATTGTCACGTTTAACAGTATTTCTTTATGTTGCTTTTGTTTTTATGCTCTCTTTTAGCTCTGATTTTGGTCTCAACCACCTCCGGAGGGAAATATAGTTCCCTTTAGCACCAGCTAGTCTAACTGCTAACTATGCTTTAAGTGTTTATGTATGCTATTTTAAAATGTTAAGGAAATAGACATTATTTCCGATGTTATCCTTATGACCTTATGACCCCGCGGCATTTTAAATCTGGCTTCCAGGCAAAATGGTCAAACAAATGTTGTTTTACATTCGTTTGATTGAACCGAGCCTTATCTAGAATGAGCTCATTACAGCGGTTTATTGATCAGTGGTGGCCATTTCCCCCCCACTTTAAAATTGGAACACTTTTCAGTGAAAGGCAGTTCCAATTGGACTGAATTGACTGAAGTGAATTTTTCAAACTGGAGGAAATTGGTTTGTTCGGTAGTTCGCCTGCAGGAGAGAAAACAACAGAAGTCTGCAAACAACTCAACGGAGGGGAGCCATCGTTCAGCTTCATTCACTTTCAATTTTTGCGATAAAATGACGACTTCAAAAGGGTCATAATTGGTTTTCCTGTGGGCCCCATAGATGCCTTAAGTGCTGTTACAACTGTCATTTTTAGGGTTGTTGTTTTTTTTGCTTTTTGTTGTGGAAAGCGACGCCCAGCATCACCCTCCATGTGATTCTTTGAAGCAGGGAGGCGGAGGTGCTTTTCAGGATTCGCAGGAGAATAAAACTAAACTCATTTCTCATTCAGGACTTTAATTAAAAATGCATGACTTCATTCTGTGCGAATGTTCCCGCATGCATAGTGAATAATGCTTTCAAGGTCTACCAGATCCCGGTGTGTGGACTTGTTCTGTATTTCTACAGGCGCACCTTCATTTCCAAAGATATTCATCCTCTGATGACAGCCTCCTCTCTCCCGGGAAGGCTGTCCTCCAGATATCTGATCCTGGCTGCATTATTTTTTTCTCAGCCAAAAGAGCATCAATGAGGTTCGACCTGAAATATTCCAGTTCATCCCGAAGGTGTCGGATGGGGTTGAGGTCAAGACTCGATGCAGGTCAGTCGAGATCTTCCATAACAATTTTTTGATTGATTTGATTTTTGCTTTATTTTTGTGAAATACTGGTTACTTTTTACTACTTCATCCCTCAAAAACTCCTTCAAATAGACAGGAAATAATGAACACAGCACGAAGGCAATAACTCATAATGAGTAGACATTGATTCATTTCAAGGAGGGAGAAGCTAGAAAAGGTTTAAAAACACTGGTTGAGTAGCATTAAGATCATCCAAACAATAAAAAGCAACCCAAAGTCAAAAGCACATGAACTCCAACATTAAACCTTTTCCCCATTAAAATAAGCCTATTATATATGTAGGTTTTTAAAATGCAGGGCTGGAGTCTGAACTTTGAGGAGAGCACATTTATTGTACCTTTCATATAATACATTATTAGAATCGTCAAAATCCCTGTTGATCCCCATTTCACAGCACTTGGACCACTGTGGCTCAGTGGGGAAGCACTCAGCCCCTTTTTTAGTTTTTTTTTTTAACCTAAGTCAGGGTTGAACAATAACAGGAACACCTGACACTTCAGCGTAACGTAATACAATAAAACCGCCCTGCAGTCAGTGATTCGTGGTCCCCTGGGGCTGTTAAGAGACGCACAGAGGAGCGGGTAATGGAGTGATGAGGACGGAGCTACTTCATATTCACGCCTCATTCGCTGCCAGACATCGACAGAGACCACAGGAAGCCTGAAGCCAAAGAAAAACTGAAAAGACATCAGAAAAAGAATATAGATTCTTCTTCTGTTTTTTTTCCTTTTTTTTGCACCTAAACTGAAACCGTTGAGTGGATCAACCCCTGGTTCCTGGTGGAGTCTGACTTATAAAACCAGCACAGCCAGTCAGGTGGTTGTCTTCCACGTCTGTCCGGAAGCCCGTTAGGGTTTTAATGTTCCTCCGCGTCCATTTTCTTCTTTCTTGCTCTGTTTCAAGGTTTAATTTGTCTCCTCGTGGGACAACACCTTGGAAAATATGGTGACTAATTAAAGATCTCTGAGGGATAAAGTGAAGGTTGGGGGAAATGAAACAAGCGACTCCAAAATAATTGGACTGATATGGCCGATGGCTTGTGGATGTACTGCTGCACTGTGGCGGTAAAAAAAGGAAAAAAGACCAGGTTTTTCCCCCTACACATCCTTCATGATAGTTGGTCTCAAATTTTAGGATTTGTCATCCATCATATTTGCTCCCTACAGGGGAGAGATCTGCTATAAAACAGCCTCCTATATTAGTAACATTACTTTCATTCCCCCAGCGGCAATATGGTTAGCTATATAATAAACGGAGAGAGCAGTATACGGACGCAGTAAAATTGAGAAAAAATCATGAAAAACTTGGACAGCTAACTGTGTAACAGACA
The DNA here is from genome assembly GCA_029853015.1 of Chelidonichthys spinosus. Classification (NCBI taxonomy): domain Eukaryota; kingdom Metazoa; phylum Chordata; class Actinopteri; order Perciformes; family Triglidae; genus Chelidonichthys; species Chelidonichthys spinosus. The sequence goes on from CM056837.1 coordinate 16,728,622, forward strand.
TAAATAACTAAATTTTATGCCTTTAGGTGGATTATTTTACCACAACAATCATTGCCATTGATCCTGAAAAATACTTTAAAAATTAGATTTTGTACAGGATGACAAACATTTACTAACAATGTGTTCTTCCACCTTTTTGTCTGTATTTTTTTTTGTATAAAAACAAACGGTATTATGATCACTTACAGCCCATAGTGTATCTGCATCTCTGCCCTTCCCTCCAGACATTCATTGCAATTCTCTACCTGTCCACCAGGTGTCCTCAGACGTTTCCACCTGCAGTGACCCCTTTTCCTCATGTAAAAAACAGAAGTTCATCATAAAGTTGGATGGAAATGATTTATAATTAAATTGAAAGTAATTTAGTTAAATATTTTTTTTAGTATGGAGAGTAAGATAACTTATAAACAAGGTAGGGGAACTGAAAAATTAATTTGTAAAAAAAAAAAAACACATATTGTTCCTTTAGTTTCGTTTGTTTTGCCACGTAGGTCAGGAAGAAGGCCGGAGAGAAGGGAGGCTTGTTCCGGGAAATGAAGGACAAATAATAACAGTAAGTTAACACACACTTGTCTGTTTTTAATATAAATTAAAGAACCCAAACGGCGGCGTTTGTTTGTGTGAAGCCTGAATCACGCGAGTAGCTGAAATCACGTACGTTAGCAGCTAAGCTAGCGGCTGCTAGTTAGCTCAGCTACGTTGGTATCGCCCAATCGATGCTGCCTTCACGTGCTAATCGGAAGATCCGACTTCTCACTTGTGAAGTCGGAATAATGTGAATGTTATGTTCAAATGCTTTGTTGTGGACATGGTTACGTCAGCTAATGTAGTAATGGGATTTATTAATTGGCTTTTTGGAATATTGCAGAAAATAATCACTGTCACAAACAAGTTTGTGATTCTTTAGTGCTTTGTGAAGCTAGTTAATCACCACTTTTATCAGACGTACATAAATGAGAATATGCATGGCCACTGTCACCCTGACACTGTGGGTTCTAGCTCTATTTTTGCAGATTCAGGAAACTTTTAATCTCTGTGGCACAAGTATTTGTAACTATTTGGTAAAAGTGAGCCACTTTACTTCATCTTCTCACTGTTTCTTTAAAGGTCACCTTCACTTGATGTTGGAAGCAAAGATGGTCCTCCCTGCACTCGATCGCCCTGTCATCATGTATTCTGCCGCCTGGAGCGATGCCTCGTTGCATCATCGTGAGCGCCCACAGCACAGTAGGTAACTCACAGCTAACGCCGTTGGCATTTTCCTTTTTTATTTTTCAGCAGTTTGTTTATGACAAAACTAGCAGGAGGACTCAGGGTGGCAGATATGCCCCCCTCCCCTCATGCATTGAGTCATTTAGTCCTCCATGACTCATCAACTACGAAACAACAGCTACAAACTTCAATGACAGAAATTCTGTTTGTATAAATATATAATAGCAGTTCCCTCTGACTATCAGCTTAAAGTTTTGCCCCTTAAAGAGCATGAATGGATAATTTATTTGTCAACCCCAACAAGGAGTCAGTTTGCTGCTGTTGTTTGAATCTATTAACCTCCATTAACTTTCCACAAGAGGATTTAAGAGGTTAATTAATTGCTAATTAATTATACAGGCAAAGGCTTTGGGTGGAGTTGGTGGAGTGGAAATAGTTGCTGTGCTTCTTGCAGAATGATATGAGGCAGCAATGTGGCTTCCTGGATAACTTCACAGCCGATTGAAAGGCTTTAAATTGTAATTGCAGCAACGGGCCGTTTATTACTTGCGGCACCATTTGAATCTCTTTCAATGCAGGAGCGTAAGGCGTAAATGTCATCCAACATCTCTGTCGTCGTTTATGGCAAATTGCTGTTTACCATAAACAGAAGGTACCTGAGGACACATGATGGAAATACAAACATAACAGCAAGATAATTCAGTCACACAAAGCCGTCATCCGCACAGACCAGTTAAAGCATTCTGAAGTATTACTGACAATAACATGAAGTAGAACTTTGTTGTGAAGTACATTAATTCTTCTGAACAGTCTCAGTTGAATAACCTCCTGTGAGCTTTAGCTCCGTCAGCTCACTTTAGATATAAAGGCAGACAAATTGGTTCAAGGAGATACTTCAAACTGTGTTTTGGGGGTTTGATAGGAGGTCAAGAGGGTTTTAATGGATATGAAATGTATCATAACCCAATTGATCATATCTACAAAGTGCATCAATGCAGAAACCCCTGTAGGAGGCTGCTTATCAATTATTTAAGGTGTTAATTACACACAATTTTGCAATTAGACAATATGTTTTTCAAGTTGTGATCATTGATGTAAATGCCAAAGTTCTTTTTACTTCATAGTGCAATAAGATGTTTAATTATCAGGTGTTATACCCTGAAGTAACAAAGGAGATATATTCATTATTATTACATTTTTTATTTTTTATCATTTATTTCTGCCCGTTTAAAAGTATTTCCTCGTATTTACGGTATGCACACTGGGATTGAACCTGATTCATTTTGCCCAATCATCACGTCCAAAAATAATATAATTTGAAAAATATAATTAAGTGTTCCGTGTGATTCCAATTTGGGTCTTTATTTCTCAAGGCAAGGAACCACGTGCAAATACAGAAACATTATTTTTCTCATCCCATCAGCCTTTTATGGACAAACAAACAGCTCTTTTTTATTGTTGCAATATTTACAATAAGAGCTTCACACCCATTTATATTCATGAGTGACTGAGGCATGAATATGGTTATTAAGGCAAAGCAAAACATGCAATGCAATGATTGCAATGCATTTGAAAGATGACACTCTTTTCAAAGCTTTGAGAAACGTCTATTTTTCTTACTTCTTTCAAAAGGCCTGAAATGCATGAGAGTACTGCTGAGAAGAAAGGTTTTCATGCTAAAAACTTTCAACAATGTGTGTTCTACAATCCACAGAAAACCACATGGGACAGCAGGATAATATCTATTTATTGTGGAACAACCACTACGCAGCCCTGAACAATGGGGATAAGTGATCTATATCTATATAACTATACAACGAATGGCAATGACAGTCAGTCTCAACAGTTGGATAGATTGCCATGAAAGGAATTGCATACATTTATGGCGTATTAATTTGCTGATCCCTTAATTTTCCGTCAAAATGTAACATTTAGTGGTAATTAGCCAGGGTTAGCATGCTGGCTATGATGGTGAAAGTTAGTGGGGGAGTCAGTAGTAGGCTCAATGCAAAGAAATGGTGACATATAATCAATATTTTAATATATACTTAATTTTTGCTTAGATTTAATCGATGCAGCTTGAGCTGAACAGACCTGCTGGCGTTGTAGGTTTGAATGAATATGTCTCTGCTGAGGCACCGCCATTGTTGTCACCGTTCCCCATCAACGCAGTAACAAATGTGAACGATGGGCCAAATCCACCCCGTAATAAATTCAGCACACCTGGGGAAAGTCTCTGAAGCTGTCGGTGCAGATCTGATCCGGTGGCTGTCACGGCTGTTTTACCGTACAGCCGTCTGGACCGAGTGCACACTGTGGAATAATGTTGGTAGTTAGAGTTGCACTGTTGGAATTATTGTATCCACTCACTGATTTTTACTGCTCTTGGTTTAGTGTGAGCTATAAAAAAAGGTAGAGGAGAATTTAATGAGATTCTTACAGCTACTGTATATGGCACCATGCTGGTTTTTATAGGCTACGGCATCCCAGGAGAAATTCTATGGCCATTATTAAATCCGCTTGTGTATGCGTAGTGTTTGAAACTTGATTGTGTGTGTATGTGTGTGTGAGAGAGAGTTTTAAAATGAAATCCCCAAGCGAAAATCATTAATATGCATTTTTCCCCACACTTTTCATAAGAATAAATTGGAAAAAATGCAAAAACAACACGAAAACTTCATTCACATTAATAAAGTGTCAATCAAGCAGCCTTTTCTTGAGTCTCCGTCAAGATATCCCACAAGAGAACAGCTGAAATGATATTAGATGAGAAAATACAATATGAAGACATCAGTCAACACAAGGTGAAGAGAAGCACAACACAATGGAATATATACATAACAGGGAAGTTTAGTTTGTGTCATGTGGAATATAATTCATGTTTTGAAGTTTGTACAATATAGTGAAGATGAACTTTTGTGTTGTAGATTTGATAAACTTTCTTCTTTAATTGTTTGGCAAATGACTACAAGAATCTCGTAAAACACTACGCCAAACCAAGAAATAGTGCACATAATCCATAATGTGGTGTATATACATGGCGGATTAAACAAATGAGGTATAATGTGGTAATTAGTCAGCATTAGAGGTGCTGGTAGGCAGCTTCTTCCCCTTTGGACACCACCAGGCTAGCCATTTCCCCCTGTTTCCAGTCTGTATGCTAAGCTAAGCTAACACTAGCTTTCACTCCATATTGTGTTTAATGGACAGATATGAGAGATGTATCAGTCTTCTCATTAGGCTCTCAAGAATAATGTGAATATGAATATTTAACGGAAGAGAAATACTTTAATCTATTAGGAATATTATACACTTTTTAAATATTTGTTTTGACCCGATTTCACAATTAATTTCAGGATTTTCCAGCAGTTCACCTTTTTCAATTTTCTAATGGCACTCTCTTTCCAATCATTGACATCATGAACCTGTAATCAGGGCGTCTTTGATCATCTCTTGTCTTTCTATCGGAGTCCTTTCTGTCGGTTTGATGCGCTTTGCTTTGATGAGCTATATGAGGCATCGCTCTTGACTGTGATTGGTTGAGTTCTGTGCCATGTCATTTCCTTGCAGTGAGTCACATCAAAATGATCTTTCATTCCCTACCTATGCATGTTTTTTGTTTTAAATCACTCCTCGTCTTTCAATCAGGTCAAACATGCAGCCGGGGCCCACCAGTGGCAATTTGCATCAAAACAGAGAAATAATTGCAGCGATGATGGGCTTGCATGTTTGAATGTGATAACAGAGAGGTAAGATGGATGCTGCCCAGCACAGAAAACCACATCACCATTGCTGCATGGCAACCTGGTAGCTCTGTCTGGTAATGGTGATGGTATGTTGTTTAATGTAAAGAGCGTCATTCTCTTAGTGATTGAATTTTAAACGACCCTGGATCGAATTGGTTTAAGCTAAAAAAATGATTTGCTTCGCCGAAGCAACGGAGGAACAGAGTGAGAAAACGTGCTTTGAGGGTGGAGGGGCTTTCTAATATATCGACCACCTTGAAAAATCCAATTTATCACCCAATTTATTTAGCCTGTAGTCTTAAATAAAGTTTTGGTGTTCATTCTTTTAGACAAGCTTTTTTTTTTTCTTGTTTTGTGAAGCAAGTTTCAAATGAATCTGGTGATGTTGGTTCAGCAGACAAGTTATCAACCATCTGGGTTACGCTGATTTATTGAACACCGGATGCGAAATCCAAACTTGCTGGGCCATTAACTCCAACGATAGCTTCTCACCCAGCGCTCACCGAAACCATTTTGTCTTTTTGCTTTCCGTTGGACCTGGAATTTATGGCCATTTAGAGGCTTTCTCCAACTGTTGACACACAAACACACCAGAAAAATAGCTTTTATTTAATAATTCTTGGAGTGATTTTACTTTAAAGCTGCACATATTTGGGTAGAAATATGTCACTTTTAGAAACAAACCCACAGAAATGATCACGTTCTTGTGGTCTGTTTTAAATGAGCCTGTCATGTTTTCCCTTCAAAGGTTGCAGGATTATGAGTAATTGGGTGATCATTATCAAAGCGCCCCTCTCTATGTCAATTAACACCGAAAAAAGCTGCTAATTAACCTTTCAACCACTCCTGATGTCTCATGGGAAATAAGGTCTGGACACCTCGGCCTGCTTGCTGATAAGTGCACTTGTCTGATCAGTTAAAAACCTTCCTCTTTCCACCTGCACCGGTTCTCCCCTCCGCTGTGCGAGCGAAAGGGCAATTGGTCCAGAACACCTAGGATGTCAGCTTCAATCACTTCCAAATGAGCTGACGTGACGTAACCGACAGCAGCTGACTGTCATCCCATGGAGCCCAAGGGGAGGGCAGGGTAGAAATGATGCGTTTTATAAACGGGGTGAAAGAGAACGCCACAACATAGATCATTGATCTCTTATATACACACACCACCTTCACCGTTTGGGCTTCTTTTACTTTGCAAAGGGTTTATCCAGCTACATTCTGGATGGTTGTACATGTCCCAGAGCACTCTGGCCTCTGCGGGGAGCTTTCAACATCTAAAGACATTCTCATCACAAACCAATAAATAATGCCCTGTTGATTGAGATATTTGTCTGCTGAATCGATTTGCAATCAGACCGGCAGTAAGTGAATCAGCCAGGCTTTGAATAATTCAGATTTCTGTACATTTGAATAAATAAGCTTTTCTCATTTCGCACTGGCCGTACTTCAAAGACAGAAAATCCATCTGACATTAATGACTTGATTGGAAGAAGTGTGTGTGTGTGTGTGTGTGTGTGTGTGTTAATTCTATGTTTTTGAGCAGTTGAACAGTAATAAGGACTGTTTTTCCACTCCACCAATTTGAAGTAAATGAGAGCTTTTTTGTAAATGAAAACTTATTACAAACAAAGTATTTAATAATTTACGAGCCACTAAATTAAACCATGTCGTAAGACAGAAACGATGCCGTTCATTTAATGAAATGCATGATGAAAGATGATGATTTAGATTACGACTTGCTAAACAAAGAATACTTATTCCCAACTAACAGTGTAATTCTTCAAAGGAAATAATAGAAGTACCTGGTAGTTAAATGCAAATGAGGGTGAAAGTCTGGGCCAAGGCCGATGAAACAAAGCGTCTTCATTATTAGAAAATAACTCTTAAAAGCATTCTGCCCTTCATTCTTATCTTTATTGAATTTATGTTCATGCTTTAACAAACCTTTCACGTGAAACGTAGCTGCTTAAATACCCTTTTAGTCTGCTGTACAACCTCGTACTCCCCATAGTCCCATCTTCTTTATATAAAACACAAGAAGGTATTCTGCATGAAAAATCCCAAGCCCTATTTATCTTAGTATTTTAATTTAATTGTTTAGTATTACATTGTTTATTCAATGTTAACATTTACACATAATTACATTTATGTTATCTGATATATTTTCGAGGGGATCTTGGGCATCTTCTCCTGAATATTAATGACACAAGTAAATAGGATCTGAGTTCCCAGCGGCTTACTTCTGAGAAAGATTATTGTGTTTCTTTACAAAGATTAGGATCTCTGCCTCGTTGCAGCTCAGGCTATTACTCTTCTCATCCCAGACGTGAGACTGTTTGTTCTGCTCTCAGCACATTGGTATTTATGTGCCATTGTAAAAACAACACAAAACAGAGGTGATTATTCGTACAGCCTCCTCTTGAGATGTGACTGGAACAAAGTCTTGCAAACTGCATGCCGCTGATCTTTCTCTGGGTAACACTCCCACACGGCCGGTGTTTTCTTTCATTCCTCAACCAACCACACATGCATGTAACGGCACCCTTTGACTTCTTACCGTATCCCATAAATGCACCGTACTTGCTCAGTCGAAATTCCCCGGGCATTTTGGTAGCTATGATTCAAAATACAACATCAGGAGCAGCTTCAATCAAATGGTCTAAACTGTACACACACACACACACACACACACACACACACACACTCCGTCCTTCACACTCACTGATGTTACACTGCACTAGAGTTCTCAACGGGCCTGAAAATTACAGCCCGACCCGACCCGGCCCGCGGGCTTTTAAACCCGAACCCGACGCAGCCCGACACACCAGCATGAATTGTCGGCCCGAACCCGACCCGAACCCGACCCCCCGCGCGCCTGCATTGTTTTCCTGATACACTTGTTATCACGATCAGACAGACAGCAGACGTGAATTCAAATGAAACTTTATTTAAAATTAAAAGATTTAACACAAACAACCGAAACTTTAAATAGCCTATATAAATAAATATGCCGTAAATAAATATTAAATTAAATCTTTCGCCTGTGGCAAGTTTACTTTTGACCAGCTGCATCTTCTCCAGCCAGGCTATAGGCGTGAGTGCGTCACGCAGCGTCGTCAGGTGTGCGTCTGCCCCATGAAGCAGGCAGCCAGATTGACCAAACGTGAACAGCGATGATTCACAGCAAACAATATATAATTTACAACCTACATTTTTTTTATTTTTTATTTTTTATTTTTTAATGAAATGTGTTTTATAAAAAAAGGAAGCCCGAGGCCCGACCCGACCCGGCTCATTTGCGTATTTTTTCGGCCCGGACCCGGCCCGAAACTTCGGGTCCCGTCGGGTTTGTCGGGCTGGGCCGACCCGTTGAGAACTCTACACTGCACACAGCGGGTACCGACTCTACAGTATTGAAGAATAGCCACGAATAGCCCTTCTCTCTGGAGATACGTAGCCACGTAGCTTCCAAACATGGTGATGCTAAAACGGCAATTTTCAGGTAAACAAATGCTAAATATTGTTGCCGTGTAAATATCTATAACTATTATTACTATTGCATCAACCAGTTACCCAGACAGGAAGTGTATCTTATTTAAATCCACTGGAATATATACAAATATATACGAATATACAGTGACTTTGGCTCGACCTGTGTTTGATGAATTGACCTCACGTCTTCCTGAGATCCAGACTCGAGCCAGGCGACCTCTGCATGTGGTCTGGCTGATCGGATCCCAAAGAGAGCAGTATCCGATCTCTGAGCGAACACTTCAGAGTTAATGCGTCCGCCATGATTGGATGATGAGTGTTAGCCATGGCCTATTATAGGCGAAGCGATTGTGACATTAGACAGCCGCCTAACAGGATTGCTTTCATTTGTCACATACAATGAAGGAACATAACTGGAGTGATTGACACTGACAACACAAGACTGTATTACCACGCAGGATTCACACTTTAGCTGCAGGCTGGGTGGCAAATGAAGGGGTTTAGAGGAGGATACCAACATGTAAATACCATTTAGCTGCCTCTCAACATCTGAAATTCAGTTGACGTGAATGCCCAAGGGACTTACTGTACAATTTACATTCTGGGGTCACTTGTTCTGTTCCCCGCTGGCTTACAGTATTATTTGTGAGCGCAGAGCAGCCGTTGAACCACCATTTACAATAGATGTTGATCTGGGTGGAGATAAAAACAAATCCTCCTCTGCATTGAAGGCAGTGTACTAGAGACCAGCATCACCACTGATACCAGGCAGAGAAAATCAAAGATAGTCATGTTTCAGACATGCCACTATGGAAATAAGTACTTTTAGTGGTGGATTAATGTAGAAAAGTGTGTTCTAATGCTTAATGGAAGCCCAAACCCCAACTTTTTAAAACATATTGTATCTTTATTACATCTTTATTAGCCCGAACTGGAAATTAGATTCCTAATCTCAAACATTTTTATTTTATTATTGAATATCGGGATGTAAATAATAAATTGTTTTTGACTGATTAATACCTACAGTAAAAATACTACTCTGTAACTGAGAGGAGCTGCTTGGCAGTTAAAAGGAGAATAGTTGGTCCACCTTAAAGGTCAGCCCACCTTAAGTGAGCCTTAAGTACCTCGCTTCAGGGCTAAACCCCTTCACTTTAATCAACAGGTAGCAGGCATACACGGGAAGTTGGCTCGGGCCTTGAGGAGTCGTAGCATTTCTTCAACATCACACACTCTGACTCGACCGGACGCTCGCTAATGTTACGCCGGGCTTGCGGTGACATCAGACCGACAGAAACCTTGACAGTATGTCAGGCAGACGAATTGATGCGGCTGAAACTTGACTTACTGCTCAACAGCTGAACTGAGGACTCCGTTTCGTGTTTTGTGCATAAACCCTGCAGCTGGGTGGGGTGCAACGCTGTGTCTGAACATCTAGGGTTTAGGTGTGCCCTGAGGACGAACACTGCTCTCTGATACATCGGCACAATAAAGTTTACTAAAGGAATCATGTTGCTGTCCTGAACCTCCGTACCTTCCTGGCTATTAGATGAAAGATAACGATGACTCACGCTGATCCAAACCCATACCTTCCCTATAATGTGTCCTCCTGAGGCGCTGGCACGTATTTCTGGCTGAGAAATGTTTCCCAGATACTTTGGGATGAAATGATTCAAACGGCCCTATAATTGCCTCGGGCGTGTAGTTGAGAGCATGTAAGGTCATCGGGTATCCGAACCCGGAGTGGAGTGCTCATTAGCAGGCTGGCCGTCAGGTTATTGACCATTAGGGCTGTGGTACTTGCTGGTTGTCACCTCTATTAGCCTAAAGAGCAGTCTGGGGAGCTTCTGGTCCCAAAAGGTCTTCAGCAATATGAGGGTGGTTGATGCTGAATAATAGCTTTGATACTCATACATAATTTATAGCTTTATTCACTGCAATGTATAAGAATCTCCATGTGTTTCACCCTGAAAAGGACTTCAAAATGATTGCTTAATAATCAAAAATCAATCGGTGTTGTGGGGAATGCAATACTCAGCAGCTCCCACTTTTAATGCAGATGAATGCATTTATAGATCCACTCACTAGAACATGCATGACACAGGATATTGTCATTTTTCATACGTTTTTGTTTTTTTTCCACTGACAAGAGACGTAATTTTCTGTCAGAAGGTGATCCTCATGAATTCCCATAATAACAACTCAATATCGTTCAAAGTGACATCCACATCGAGTAGTGGGAATTTGATGAGGATGCTCAATATATAAACATGATTTAAATAATATATGCATTGTACAGTATATATGTAGATACTTGTATTTCTCATTTCGTGTGCTAACAGTTTCACCATGTTGATAACAGAAAATAGCATATTAAACAACAGGGTGGGCGTCGGAGGGACCGCGGGGTATGCTAATGTTAGCTAGCTATCAGCTGGTTGCCGTGGTTTTTGATTGACACTTTTCTTGCTGTAAATGATTAATGTCAGTCTGGGTATTGTGAATGATCAATGGTCCAAAGTTGATTATCAGAGAATTTAAACAAATATATCAATCAAGTTGATCAAATCATTTGACAATTTATCAATCTACTTTTCAATTCACATTTAATTACTTCCATCATTGATTGCTAAGCATTTTTATCACTTCCCTTTTTTTCAAATATGTTTATTTCTCCAGCTCTTCAGCACTTTTTACTTCAATGAAAACTTTTTTGTAGTGAATGATGAACGTAAGACGAGGGGAAATTATGAAACAAGGCTGTTTTCATGATACAAATTATTTAATTTCAAATCCAGTCTTACTTTCAAACCACATGCATTTACTTCACCTCCATTTTTTCTTGTACATGTTGTCCCGTCCACCCGCCATCGTAAACAGATACAAGAACTGTTTAATAATGTTTATGTACAACTACAACTATTTTTTTTTTAAATTTACCGTTTTTTAAATTTAATTTTGAGCACTTGGATCATGTGAAGCCGGATCAACTCAACGGCCCTGAACTCACCATTAAAAAACAACTGTAAAAAGTGTAAAAAAACAATATCACAGGTGACCTCAGGTGATCATTCACCTTAAATCGACTTCCTTTCAGCCAGGAGAAAGTTAATTCCTTGACAGACTATTTATTCTTCGCCTGGTGTTCTGATTAACAGCCACTGCCCTGCGTGCTTCAGATATTAGAGGGTTTTGTTATTGGCTGGTGGTGTGTTCCACTTTGACAGGGCTTATTAGTAAGAGTAATGCCTGCTGTCTCCACGCCACCTCTGGCCTCCGACTAATTGTACGTGTTGCTGTGTGGGATGTGCTGTTTGGGTTTGCTCGTCATAGTTAAGAATAGAGGCAAGTGTGTCACGCTGGCGGGTGGACGCCTGAACACCTCAGCAAGAGATCAGGGGAACATCTGCTGCCACCACTCAGCTGAAATGCATGTTACCTTACAGGAAAACAGCTGAAGAAGGAAAAGAACACATCATGAGCAGCACAGGGAGACATAGGAGACACCGGAGCTTCTTTCTTTAAACGTTAGTGAATACAGCTTCAGTCTTTATGTATTTATTTAATCTCAGAATCTCATGAATAATTTCTAAAATGACTCCCAACACACTGTTTTGCTTTTGTGCAATGACACATTCATCAGGTTGATTCTGTAAAGCAAAATTCACTTTAAATATTAAATATAGAATCATTTTTTAATTTAAATCATCTACGAATTTTAAACCTTTTTTCAATAGAAAATAGAAAAACAGATTTGTTTTTAGCACTTGTGGCTCTTTAGTCATAAACAAATTCATTAACGAGCTAAAATCAAGTCTGCAGTGTAGTTGATGGTGTTGATGCGTTCCGGTGTGTGATTATACGTCTCCCTGCTTCCTCGGTTCCTCCACCAGCAAACACACAAAGAGCCTAATTGGCTCGGCCATCGTCGTGGGCTGCACCTGGCACTCAATCTCCACTCACTTTCCCCTCCGAGACGGCAGGAATATATCCGTGAAGCACGTCTGCAATGCAATCTGCTAGTTTTTACAATATTCATAACGGCTGTGTGATTGATGTTGATGCAGTATGGCTCTATCTGACTTCGCCTGGATACATAAATATTGAATATAACTCCCCTCCTGTAGGTTGCAGGTGTGTAACTTTAAGCCCAGTGGAATCCATTCCTCATGGAATTAAAGAAACATTCAACTTGAATTTTCCTACCTTTTGACAAGAATATAATATCTGACGACACATTTTCATTTTTGTTGATTTATTTTGCTATAAATATAAATAAATAAAAGTACTGTAGAAACAGCAGAAGGCTACAAACCAATAGACGAGCGGCAGTTAAACCTCAAAAGGTGGAAAACGTGATGAAAATGTGACGTTTATGTTTGTTTCATGTATAAATTTGACAAATGTTACAATCTCCTCAACGCTCCACACAGATCTGCTGTTTGGTTTGACAATTACGTCACATTCTTCAGGATTTATTCACAATTACAGTTTTTTAAAAATTCGTACGCCACTTTTTCCACACAAAAGTTCCATAAAATCCTCTCGATATATTTTAACGTTTCCACAATGTGCAAGCCTGCATGAAAACACTCCCAAAATATCCAGCTTCTCTGCAGTTGAATCTTGAAACTGATTGAGATGCCACTGACTCGGTGTTCCCTCGCTTCCTTCGACCGCTCATTTTCCAGTGCCTTAATCAGATTATAGTCTTTGCTATCTGGTTTATTTTGGACGGGAATCTATGGAAATCGACGGCGTAAGTAAAGAGTTTCTTTTCATGGCTCTCAGCTTGTCGGCTCCTTTTGAAAACAGATTAATGACACCACTGATGCAGCCTTGCTTAATGGGATTTATAGCTTGTTCACACTGATGGATTAACCACATCAAATATCTGGAAGTCTCCTCCTGTTTATGATGTTCACAAACAAATGCAAATGAGCTCTTAAGTCAAAAATATCTCAATTTAATGTTTATTTTATGTTGTTTATCGGACTGTAACTACATTATTGATATCATTTTGGATGATTCTACTGATTATTTCGAGAATAGTGGTGTCAATAATCCTCAAATTGCCTAATTGTTTCAGCTGTTCTTGTAGAAACTCTCGTTTTTGAGGGTGCACACCAGGAGACCTCCCTGAAACAGGAAATACATATTTGAATTTATTGGTTAAGGCCTCAAAAGGTCTTTTTCAAGAGGACACTTTGACATGTCACAGTAGGAAGAGCACAGGTGCTGAAATCATTGATTGCTGAATCCCATTAAGCCTCTTTGGCATGTCAGGTCATCTCTATTTGCCACTGCAGCTCTCAGAACAGGCTTTTAATGCCTGAATACGATTCACCTGCAGTGACTGAACACACACTGACACTAAAGCATGTATATAAAGCATGCTTAATGAAATGTTTCCCAGCCGAGGAGCATGTGGGCTTTAAAAGAGGACATTATCCTTATCTGCCCCAGTACGTGAAAACAGGCCATCTGTGTGTTGTAAAGACCAGCCAGTTTTCTTGATTGTTTCAGGCTTTCTCACTATTTACTGGAAGTGTGACACACAACGGCTCTGAAGTGCTTCTCCCTGGAGAGGCTCCATAAGTATGCCAAAGCCTTTTGTCACGACAGGTTGTTGTTTGCGTTTAAAATGTTGAACCGTTTTCTGAATCTCGGTGGGATTCACTTTCTATTTTTATCCTCCTTCGCTGTATTCATACATCCATTCAATCTTCCTGTGTCTCAGCGGCACACCATACTGTCATTATTCTCCCAGAAGCACTCTGGTCACTTAAAGCTCCCGGCACCATTGCGAATGAGAGCCAAGGCTACCGGAGCCAAACTGCTCACAGATGCAGCTGATGTGTCGAATCCATGTTTAGAGCTAATTGTCACAGCAGCTGGGTTTTTAGAAAGGAGATGAAAATTAACACTTTACAGCCTCCAAACAACGTTTTTCCTCTGGCACAGAGAGAAATGACCATCCCATCACATTTTTACTCTTTTAAATCCTGTCACAAGCAAAAATAACAGTCTCACTTGAAAACCTAGAGGCGACATAGAGTGACAGAATGATCAGGGTGGAAAAAGGCCAGGTCTCGCCCTCTCCGTATTATGAGGGAAAAATGAAATAAATGGTCGTGTCGGACTCTCCTGTGAGGAAAAGTCCCTGGAGGCTTCACTTCATCCTTTTGTTGTAACTTCAAAGTGTATTTCACAGGCACAATCTTAACCCCCCCCTCCTCAGATCAGTCGGTGGCGTGGTCCGCCGTGTGCTGCTTTTATGTTCTGGAGAATTCACACCGGATCTCATTCACCAACCCGTGTAAGAACAGAATCTGCACTTAATGCACATTGGTGTTTTATTCCCTTTCTACAGTTATATAATACAGGAGTTTAGGGATTATAATTGGGACAGAATCATTTCTATAATGCTGTTTAAATTCATTCTTAAAGTAATCAAGTAGTCTGATTACTGTGTTAATTTTAGGACTTTTTCATATATGATGTCATATGGACCTACAGTTTATTTTCAGGCTTGTTAATATTTAGAAATGTGCTGAAAACAACACCAATCAGCAGCTTAGTTGCCTATTTACACTACTGATGCTACTTTACTTAATTATTCATATTTTGGATTTTACACACAGTCAAAACAATCCAGTGAATAGTGAAGCTGTTGGTTTTATTTCTTTATATTCAAACAGTAGATTAAGCTGCAAAAATGTAGAAAAAGCTACCTAATTGGTTTTGATAGTGTGATTTTGTTGCCCACGTTTTAATTTGCAAATCGGTCATTTCTCAATTGAGCTTCAAAACCAGAAGCAAATTTAAATCCAAAATATTTTTCATTTTAAAAACCCTGAATTGAGTATGCATGGCAGGTAGATATTAGGTCTCTCCAGTCTGACATTGCTGTCTTTCCTTCCTACTGCGTTCCTTGTTAGTTGGAGCATACATGCATAGTATGCAGTTCGTGGCATGAATAATTTAACAGGAAATTGCTGTTATTCTTCTCGCTGCAAATATCCTGCCCATCAACCTCACAACCGTCAGTATCCCTCAAATCTGTTTCAAATGTTTCTATTCCATCCAGTACTTTCTGTGTAATCTGCCGCTAATTCAAATGCATCCGTCATCCACCAGCCTGCTCACAGCACACCTTGTTGTTAAACCAGACATCCCATAATGCACCAAGCAGACCAGAGAGAATGCTCAGAATAGAAATGTGCACATAACAGTCAATTAACTTCCGTTGCGCCCTGTTTTCACCCTTAAAGTGCTGCCATTGTTCATTCCTAACCCGGGTCGAGCGGCTCATCTGGCTCAGCCGGAGCGAGAAGTCGCGAGGTCGGGAGAAAGTCACATCGTCGACGTACGTTTCACAATATCTGCGCCTTATTTGTCTCACCCGTGGCCGAAGCGGTTGAGCCGGATTTATCAGTCATACAGAGATCAGATGGAGGATCATGAGGATGTAGGGTGGTAACAAATGACAGAAATGGGTCTGAAATTGGGTTTTGGTCAGACAGGCCTGCGGGGGCAGAGTCTCAGAGCTTGTACAGCTCCGGTTCAAACCCTGCTGATGGTGTCACAGAGCCAGCTCCATCCGATGCTGAAGCTAATGAGGAGGGATTCCCCTTCAGGGGTCATTTAAGAGAAAAAAAACCTCCACGTAGAAACTGGTTGATACAAAAATCTAAATACAAGCAGAACACAACACGCTTAAGGAATTATGCTTTATTAAAGAATTTCAAAATATTTCTTTTACTGGAAATGAGTACAAAAACAATTTTTGTTGCTTTTTTGTCGAGTTCATTTAATGAGCCTATTGCAAAGCTTTTGGGATCAAAGCATTTCATGGTCAAACTTTGTGTGACAAATCCACACTGAGCAGGCAGTTTGTATTACACTAGGTACTTCATTAAGCTGTAGCTGGAGGTACATTTTAATTAGTGCAGAGTAAGAGAGCTGTCTCTGACTGTAGACATCTCTGTGTGTTGTTACCAGTTACGTTTTTTCATTTGCGACGCACCATTTAAACCAAATCTATAGCATTTTCTCTTTTTCGCGTAGCAATCGATGGACTTCAGTCACTCCATCACTCAGCTCTGATTTTAGTGGTTGTCAAGCAGAGTATGAATCAATACCAACATGCCAAGCCTCTGTCGCCCGTCTTTATGCGCTGATAATTCATCCGCCGCTGACGGGACCTAATAGAAATGCACTTCCAGCACCTTTAACTGCTTGATATATGTATTAATATTTGCCTGACCAGTTTCCCCCAGAAGCAGCTGTCTAATGGATGAGAGCAAATGACTGTCACACTTGGAAAATGCCAGTTCCCAGCGATATGCTGCTGGATTCCAATTTTAATGCTCCATATGGAGAAAAAGATCATTAGGTCGCCCACATCATGTGATTTCTAACGTGCCGTATTGATGGTAGCTCAGCCAGAGAACATTAACAACATAAGTTTGAGTCTGATGAACATCCTGTAGCTTTATAGTATGCCAGTGGTGGAAAAAAGTCAAGAGTTTTTACATCAAAATATACTTAAAGCACTCACCCAATTCACAATTGTATTAATATGTAACCAAAGTTTGTTTGTACCCCACCTTTTTTTAAATTTTGTAAAGCATTTGTGAGACTTATAGACTTATTCTATTGCAGTATTTGAAACTTGGGTCGTTAAAATTGGAGAAACCTGAGAGAGAGAGAGTCAGTTTTATTTTAAAAATGATCCAACCGAAGCCCAGTGAAAGTAGCTCGCAGCACAAGCTCCAAAAGCCACTTAATCTTAAAGGAAAGTCTCCAAGTCTGCAACACTGACAACCTTCAGGCATCCCTCCCCCAAAATGATCATTACTAATGTAAATGTCAAGCAATAAGTGCACGATCAGAGTCCTCACAGGCAGGTAGGCTAGTCATTTAATTCTGGCTGATTTAAAGTGACTGAACAGGCTGATTCCAGTCAGCCACAGACACTTCTGGACTATCGGATTGCTGTAATAATTCAAAAGTCTAATTGTGGGGAAGTCGGAGGAGCTTTTTGATCAAAGACTAATCTTGTTGGTGTAATCAGATTACACAGCTCGTTCCTGCACACATCTCAGGACAGATATAATTCATCTTCTCCCAGGTAACCGATCTAATGAAATGAGGCCATTAAGCGCAGTGTCCCACAGTGTTATTAATATGCTTCAGTGTCCCTGATAATGCCCCCCAAAAGCTTTAGTGCATTAGCAGCATGTTGATGAAACCATATTAATAACAGGGCAACACAAAAGGTTTTTTCAGGCTGGTTGCTTGTTCTTTTAGCCTAATGCACAGCAGCATTAGCCTCAGTGCTTGGATTCTAAAATGTAAAGTCCAATCAGTGCCACTCCAGCTATATGTTATTAAGTGCAGAGTGAAAAAAAAACACAGCCTGCAGCCTCTCAGCTCAGCATCGTGGTGATTTATTACGTTAACTCCTCTGACGGGTGCCATTCATTTTCTGTTGAACTACAAAACCCCCGCCACAAACACACTCTTAATGTGTAATAGAGCATTCATTATTAAGCAGCCGCATTATAAAGCAATAATTATGGTGCAGCCATGCTAAATCTCATTTTCATATTTGGGTTTCTTCCTGATTTATGAGGCTCGTAGAGCTCAGACACGCTGCAGCTCGTGGATTATTTTATTATTTTCTTCCCCCAGAAAGAAGTTGAATCTAAATTAAGTAATATTCCGAGCCTTCGTAAAGGTCATCACTCAATCTGGTCCGACTGCTGACTATGGATGTCATGGAAACGTGCAGACAAGTGATTCACTGCACAGCCAACACGCCGCATCATACCTCCATCTGTGTGGTGCGTGTCGGTGACTGTGTGCACCGATCCGTAGACGAGGGAGGGAGCTGCTCTGATGCACACATGGTTCCTCAAAAATATTAGAATGTGGAACGGAGTCTGACTTATACATGATGTGTTTTTGAGAAGGCGAGGAGGCGATGGTGGGCAGAAGTGTGGCCTTTCCACCAAACAAGCTCAGCCTCTCTAAAGATACTTAATCAACCCCTTATTATTATTTTATACTGCTATTGATACTTTCATTCTGCCCATACTGAGTGTGATGCAATGTTTTGTACCATATGTTGTCTGGTCTGTGTTTATATAATTATCCACTGATGAACCTGCCCTAACAGAGAAGGGACAGATTGGGAGATTTGAGGGCATTAGTCAGATTTCCATCCAAATTCAGTGCAAATATTAGCAGAAAACCTGCTAAACCCCAGTGATTTAATGCATGTTTCCATCCGCTGCTGTTAACATAAGGAGTCAAGATTAACAGCTGGTGGCGCTAATTCTCCAGTCTGGTACAGAAGATGAGGGCAGGCAAAATGAAACTAAGTGGAGCTATCTGAATAGGTTTGATGTCATGTTTTAAGAAATACTAACCTGCACCATAGAGCCCTGTAGTGTTTCGGTATTATTACATCTGCAGTGTCAGCGTTGGATCTGCTGTGAAGCTACAACAAATACATGCTTGTCCTGTCTTACTCTCGCTATCTCTTTTTTTACAAGAGATATCACGATGAAACCCACAGTTCTGTTCAGGCCGTCAGCTGAGCATCGTTTTTATGTGGAACAACTCAAATCTCAAGGGCAGGATTGTGCTTTTTCATTGCAGAGAGTAATAAAATACATCTTAATGAGCTGTTGAGATTGTATCTCGTAGAAATAAAGCAGCTTAATTCCCGATATTAAATTGTGAATAAGACAGCAACGTTTTTTCTTTTATATTTTTATTTTATCTAAGCGCTAATACAATTATTTTTAGATTGGCCCTCTTTTTTTTTTTGTCTCAATGTTTGATATTTATATTGTCAAGTGTTATTGCCCTTGCACACGTTAAGTCCATAAAAATGTCTGCCTCTCCATGCATCTTGTTCTGAACTGTAGGATACAATTAATGCAGCAATAATTATAATAATGTATATACAAAGAGAAGCTGTTAGTTGATGCTGCTAAACCATCAAACGCTTCATAAACTGGCAATACAACCAAATATTTAGGTCACAGAGAGACTGTTGTAATTAGTCTAGTATAATTAATCGTTTTTATTGTTTTACATCTTGTATTATTTTATGTCATGTTTTAATGTTTTATTATTAATGAACAACACTTTGTTTCAATTGCTGTTGTTTTTAAAGTGCCCCCCCCCCTGCCTGCCTTTATGTCTGCATCAGTAAACTGATAATCATAATTATCTTATGATTAACCAATTAATGTAATGAGTGTTAAAGAGGCTGTTATTTCTCTGTAGCGTGGAGGAGGTAACTCTACATAAAATAGGTGAATGACTATTGAACCATCTGTTCCCGTCACTGACATCATGATCAGCAGCTACACACCTGATGCCAACGACACCATGTGACGATGTTGCATTGCATTGAAACTGTGTTTGTGTGTATTTGGTCCAAACTGTCATTGACAGGGAGAAAAAAATGTTGCCGTCAGGCACTAAATTGCTCCGTAAATCATTTTATTTTTTAAATAAGTGATGTCATGACATTTGCCGTCACCACATCTGGACCTACGGAAAAGAGACTTTTTTATATATATATTTTTTTTTTATTTATTTGGAAACATTCCCAACAGTGAATGTGCAGAAGCATACAAATATCACTCATCAGCTGTTGGAATAACATGTTTAAATATGTTCTTATATTAGGAACTGATGCGTAGCAAACTTGGCTGTCTAGTTTTTCACTTTCCCGGTGGAATACAGTGAAAAAATGTGACAGATGTTGCATAAAGGCACATGTCACTGATGAAACAGTACAAGTTATAAATATGAATATAGAGGCGAATGCGGTTTGATGCACACTTTTTATGAAATATTTATTTAACCCTTTTAAACATATGTTTTTCGCTAATTTGTGTTGATAACTGTCAAAAAGCAAAACAGCATGATGTCAATCATTTTCTCAGGACTCAAAAAGCATAGAGTTTAATCCTGCTTCTCCTAGTTACTGTTGCTACACTTCTTGGACGGAAATGTATTTATTGAAGCTTGAAAACGACGGCATTTCGTCCAAAATTGTATACTTTGCACTAATTACTCAATTTTGGTGACCGTTCATCATACTTTTGTGTGAATAGACAGGAGGATGCATCTGTTTGGACGTCCTGAACTGTTATTATCACGTCACTTCCTGAGAGCTTAATAGCTGATTGGAAACGCGTAACCATAGTGATATATAAAATAAAACCAGTTTAAATGATACTGCTAATATGATGAGAATGAAGAGGAACCATAGAAGAGTCTAATTCCATTCTAACATAACTGTTTGGTTGCTTAAGTGTGATAAAGGGAACACTCTCCATCTAGCTTCCTGGTGTGTTGGCACCGAGAGGCGTCGTCGTGAACGGAGGACATCAAAAAACAAAAAAGCAGGTTGAAGTGCTTCAATCCAATCATCAAAACCCAGAAACTTCTGATGTGCATTGAAGCATCCGCGTGTGTCGGCAACGTTGGATGTGGCGTGCTGGCATATATTATGAACCACATACGTCCACTGATGTATTCAGTTTGAGCCGTCAAGGCCAAGTGTGTGCGGTATGCATATGAATTCATGCGTGCATGTGGGGGGAAATACGTGTTTCTGTGAAGCGGAGCAGCTGAGAAATACATCAACGTGCCTATTGATCCTATTGACAGCTCTCAGTTCTCATTTATTCGCAGGCATCCATCAGAAAGTCGTGGGTTCTCTTGTTGACGGTCGGTTGAAGATCACACAGAGGAGCTTCAGTGCACCTTGATCGCCACGACAACGGTTCACTGAATGAAGCAGGACTTCATCCGAGCGAATGGATAAAGGGTTTGTGATTGTGTGACGCTAAACACATTTTTAAGGCCAAATCAGTCGCTGCGAGACGAGGTTATTTATTTTTTACAGTTTGATATGAGGCTCCAGTAGGTTCATGAACAGTTTTTTGAATATTGAATTATATTGACACGAGGACAGTGCAGTTCAACCCCAGCAAACAAACGAAAACATGATTTGTTTTTACAGGAATATATTTTTTTAATAATAATAATGAAGCTGAATTGACCATTCAGGGAAACACAACATTTCGGCTGTGTTATGGTGTATAAACGGTATAAAATTGGCTTTGAGTTTTAACAGTCTGCACGGAAATAGTGATGATTTTCAGAAAAATGCTCCCATAAGTTCAGGCTTGTTTATAATACTATCGTAAGTTGCTCATATTTAATTTCCTTTGTAAAATGATATTTAAACATCAACTCTAACATAGTTTATATGAGGACACATTTGATTCCAAGTAATGATTTATCTTCCCCTGTAAAAGTCTCTTGTCCTCACTCGCCTCATCATTTCTGGCCTCTTTCCACAACATTCCATCACCTCCATCGTCTCCAACTTTTTCACCACATCAACCACTAAATTCTCCAACTTTCCCCATCTCTCTCTCTCTCTCTCTTTGATGCAGAGGATCGTCTGTGTGCGGTCCAATCCCTCAGCCATTGATTGTAAACGTCCCGCTCCTTCACAGCGCACACTCAGCGTTTTCGGAGATGATCGGCTGCTCCTCCGGGTCATAGATCAAACGCGGTCCGCCCCGCGGGCTCCACACCTCAAGGTGGATGTCATAAACACCTACAGTATGAATGTGCTTTATGGGGGACTTTTGTCGCATATCTGGATGAGTTTGAGTAGGAAATATGTTTATCAATTAAACTATGATGTCAAAGCCCGTTTTATTTATAAAACCTCATATTAGAAATTGGCCTCAAAGGGCTTTTTCATCCAAAAACATGTTGCGACTGTAAAACACTTCCTCTGTTTTCTGTCTTGCTCTGAACTTGTGTCTCATTTTAGTGTTATACATATACAGTATATACGATATTTATAACACGTTTGTTTGAGGCCTCATTGATCACACCTGGCTGTGATCTATCATTCACTGTATGTTGTTCAGAGCACAGGAAAGATTTCCATTATGGAACAATCTGCTAATTTTCTTGATTGATTATACATTTTTTCTTTGTATGATATATTAAAAAGTAGCACAAAAGGAGAAAAACAACTTCCTTAAACCTTAAATGTTGTCTTCAAGTAGCTTGTTTTGTCCAAACCCCTACTGGCCAATACGAGTTGTTATTATAAAGCTCCGTTTATAATACCTCCGGGGATTTTCAGAGCTAAGGCAGGCTACCGGATAGCTTGAAGCTTCATTCACATATTGACATTCAAATTATTATTGATAACTTACACAAACATTGCATGCAATAGACCTCCCTCCCTCTCTCCCCCCCTCTCTCTCCATTGATTTTTATAAGCAGGGTGTGTGCATTGATGGTACCTGCATAATAATACTGAACTCAGATGAATTTATGTTTGCCATAAAAAGGGAATTAGGAAAACAATTTAGTAGTATATACATTTATTTTAAAGGCTTGTGTAAGCAAATATGAACAGAAAATGAATAAAAAAGTGAGATTAGAATCAGAAAAAAAAAACAATTACAATTACAATTAGGGGGTCTTTGTTGTCACGGTAACAATACTAACCAGGGGATGATGTCATGGTAAAATCCAGGGTGAGACCCAGTTTTTGTGTCCCTTTGGCACACAAAAATAAGTTTGGACTCGCTGTGTCTGGAAATGGAAAGAAAACAAGGTTGGGAGGAACTACTTTTTCAGTCCAGTCAATAACGGCTCGCTGCGGTCGCAGCCTTCGAACATACAGCTCCAAGAACACACAATTTATAACATCGAGGGTCTCCTCTGTGAGTTTACTCCGGGGATGGTGGAGTATTTTTTTTCCCAATAACACAAAAACGCATTACGACCTACTCCATGTTGAGAGTAGCTCCACAACGGCAGCATAACAACACACTCAATATCCCACATATGATGTGAATCCTGCAGAGAAAACCTCCATCCTGAACCAGCTGCTCTCTCTCCTCTGAAACCTCACATTTTCAATTTCTGCCTTCTCGTTAGCAGGTGAAGCACAATAGGAGGATGCTTACTCATAACACACACACACACACACACACACACACACAGTGTGATGACCTCTGTTACTGTTATCGCAGAGTTGATTGGAAAAAAAGAAATCAATAAGTAAACCGAATGGGCTGGAAAATGGGCAGAGAAACTGTAAATATAGAAAAAAGAGCCACATGTGATGCATAATATCCACCTTTTCTTTGTTTAATCGTTCTTGTTTTTAATTATAAGGAATGTATGGATTATGTGAAGAAAAAAAGGCAGGGGGAGGTTTTAATTAAACAAAAAATGAAAAAGTTTGTAGTCGTGATCAGAGAAATTAATTGAGAGTCTTTTTCCACACTTGCATTCTTCTATTTATTTTTTTAAAATTTATTTTATATATGCTTGAATTGGTCTCCCTCAGACATCCTTAAAGATTAAACCTTGAGTTTCAAAGGCATAACTCTGCTTGACTGATTTCAAAAACTCAATTTAGATACAGGATTCCTCTTTGACATCTGTCCTTTCATGCTCCACCGGCCTCCTACACATCCACACAAAACCTGAGCAGACTGAACGTCGGCATCAGTGTTGCAGATCCTGTAAATACGCAGCTAGATCGATCGCCTGTCAGACCTGGCGTTGGGACTCTGTGATGCTGTTAGGATGGAGATGGTTAATCATCTGAACTGTTTAGAGTTGAAGCGTTGTAATATCTTATTTAATTGTTCTTGGCGCTGTCGCCAAAGCACGGAAATGTTTGCGTTCCCACAAAATCCCAGGTTTCTGTTCTCGCTCTCAGAATAGCACAAAGCATGAGTCACAAACACCGCGGAGTAGACACGGACTTTGAAAGTGATCTTCTAAATCTGTTTAATCCCTCGCTGTGGATATATAGCCCACACTTGAAATACTTGCACTGACAGAATTGATTGAAGTATTTTACTCAGGCTCGCGTATTAGTGTATGAGGACAGGATGGGATTTTGTTAGAATATCAATGTGTTGTATTGATTCCCGACCTTGCATCAGTGCAGCGGAGGTCAGAGACGGTTGGAGAGCCGAGGTGCTGGAGGTGGATGTTTGCCGAGCTCGAAACCTGATGTGTTTGGATGATGATTGATTAAAGCAGAGCGCTGACATTAGAAATATAATATTTGTTGTGAAAGTGTCACTAAAGTTCCTAAAGAAGGGTTTTAGCAATCTTGCTGTGATGTTTAGTGCCGATGTGTTTGTTTAGCCCTAATTAGCTCATGTTAGCATTATTCATATGGCATCGGCATTGTGAGCACGTTAGCATGCTGATGCTAGCAGTTAGCTCAAAGCCTTGCTGTGCCTTTAAAAGTACATTAAGGTTCACAACTTCATACCAACGTAACACAACGTCAAGGTTAAGATTAAATATGATTATGACACCACAAATTAAATCTCCGATGCATCTGTCATTTGTCATCTGGTATGTTTACAGGACTCCCAGACTTCTGTCTGCCTGATACAAGCACAGCCTGTTGTTCAGGTTTCTCCCAGCATGCAACACTCTACTTTGACCAGGTGGTGGGAAAGTTTCTTTTTCTCCTTTTTTCAAGAATTCCCCTTTTTCTTCAGAGCCCCGAGGCACTTCGCTCAGTCTCTGTGAACTTGAACCACTGTCACGGAGCGTAGCGGATTTCTATAAAATCAGCCAATTAATGGAAGAAAAGTTAAGTAATGACTTCCTGAGGCCAAAAGAAGCTCATTTGAGCCGCCACACCAAAAGTAAGTTGACTTATTAACATTCAGCATATTCATAGATCACATCTCTAGCTTTTTTAACTAGAGTTTTATATCCACTCATGAAAAACCTCAGCATTCAAACACTTTATACAAAAGATAAATGGATTAATTTTTAGTTTTGTTATAAGTGAACAATTAGTGTGGGTAGATAAATAAATTCAAATGTCGCCAGATACCATTTCCCTTAATTTGAATGACTCCGGATAATTGGCCTGATTGTTTCACAGAGAAATTTCTGACAATCAACAATTGCAGTGGAAGCAGAGCAGAAATGAGCTCATACTCGGCTTGAGTCAGCAGAGAATCTGTTTAAATCACTTTTCTTTCTGCAATAATGACTTTGGACTTTTCATTGGTTTCTCTCTTTAAATTCACCATAATTACCGACAGAAGCTGACAGATCCTCAAGAAATCTGCAAGAAGTATTTTACTTCTTCAGAGGGCGGATCACATTATGATCCGTTCTAAATAATGCTGTGTCGCCCTAATGTATGTAAACATCTGTATGTTTTTTATTTTTAGTCTTATGGTTACATGCAGCCATAACATTTAATTTAATTATTTCAGTTTCCTTTAAATACCTTAATCTTCTTCTGATCTCATTAAAACTCAGTATGTGGAAAAGACAAAATGATGTTGTTTATTTTAAAAGATAAAACTACAAATTTCACTTGTATGATTTCTAGTTCTCATAAGTCTCAAGTTGTTGAGCTGATAATATTTGTGTTATTTTTCGCTTGTCAGTCATTTGTAAAGCACTTTGTCTTGTGTATGAAAGCTGCTAAAGATCCGTTGATTGATGGATTATGAACATTGATGGATTGATGAAATCTAAATAGAAGTATACTGTGAACATTATCTATATGTTAAGTCACAAAATCGATATTGTGTGTAACAAGCAGATACCACTTGTGTTTTTTGAGCCGTTATAGACACAGCCAGTATAAGTCTAGCTGGCGACGGATGCAGCTCATACATTTGTGCGCTCTGCCATCTCACACACTCCACTGCTTTCATAATACCATGTTCAGCCTGCTGCCAGAGATGCAGGACAAAGAAGAGCCGTTTCCCGGCGCCTACACTGATCCTTAAGAAAAGAGCTCAATGCATCAGACTGAGGGGGCTTCAGAGTTGGAAGGACACTGTACATTAAGAATATTTCTTCAGTGCCTCCTTGAGAAGATATATTGCTCTACAGAGCAGCATTTATGAAGATGAGCACATTTTAAAGAGAACTAATCCAATTAACTGTTATTAATTTGAGAGAATGAATAGAAATAATAACAAAGCACCAACTGTATTGCTTTTACAGAGACGTAGAAGGTGCAATGGGGGGGGTCATCCTGTGTGCTGGTGGGTGCTTTGAAGCCTATATATAATCTCCACCTCTCCTGTCCCTCTGGAATCCGTCCACTCAAACAGAAATGTGCACCGCCAAGCCGGAGTGGTTATGACCTCAGAGGTGAATACTACATTAATTTCTCCCGCGTCTCCTCCCCTCTGCCTCCCCCTCACCTCCCCCAAGTGTCTGCTTTAACAGAGTAAATTCCTCTCAAATTTGCAGCAGAAAAAATAACATTTTTCCTTTTTCTTGTATAGAAGAGCTGTGATGTGAATTTCACATTCATCACAAAAGGACAAATTATTTATTATTTATGTATTTATTAATGTCCCACATCAGAACAGTTTTTACCCAGATTGTTGGACGCTGTGTGCCTGCAGGTTATTGTCATCTCACCTTGGTTAGTGTGTGTGTGCGCGCGCACGCGCGTGTGTGTGTGAGTCGAGCCCGACCGCGCGCCGCCTCTCCATCAGCGCGTGTGCACGAGAGTCCGCAAAGGCGCCGCTGCTCCTCTCCAGGCGCGCAGTGCCATCCACAAACTTTGACGAGCCGTAACCTTCACTTCACCGAGGAGACACAACGACCCGGGCTGAATAATTACACAACAAACTCCATCACAGGCTGCGTCCGCTGATTGGAGCCGATCAAGGTGAGTAACTTGGAAGCTTCGAGTTGCGTGTGTGTTGACGTTTCCCCATCAAACGTCTGCTGTCTGTTTATTGCATGATCTACAAGTGGGTGAAGTTTCTGTGAGGCTGTCACGGTTTTGCCATTTTTTTTTCACGTCCGTTTTTCTGTCTCAGACACTCCGACGTTACCATTTACGCACATAATTAGGTGCAGCATCACTTCATTGCAAGCATTTGTCGTCCTTTTTTTTGAACGTGCAGGTGTCAAAATGGAAATCACTCCGGTTGAAATCTTCAAAGAAGACAGTAAGTGCCTCCCCACGCTGCTGGAAGACTGTCCGCTGAATTCTTCCGCCTGGATGTCCGGATACCCCGAGAGCCGCAACGTGAGCCACGACGAGAGCTGGGAGCCGGAGGGCATGTCTCCCATCATCCCCATCATCACCGCCGTCTACTCCGTGGTGTTTGTGGTCGGCTTGTTGGGCAACTGCCTCGTCATGTATGTCATCATCAGGTAAGAAAAAAAACACATGCACTAATTACAGGGAGTGCCAGAAATACACTAACTTTATATAGCAATAGAATAGAAAGGATATAAATGTGTTTTTACCTTGTTTTTGACTGAATAAATGATAGTTAAGAGAAAATAATTAGCCTTTTTGTGCATGCATGAGCCTAATGTTTTTGGAAATGCATAAAACAACAGAGGCCCATGCAGATGGATGTTCCCCCACTGTACTGTAAATGTTATTATACTCGCAGAGAAGGCACTGGCACCAACCCGGGCTTTCACAGTGACCTCAAGGCCATCTGGTCTATGTCATAGTTCCTCTCTCCGAGCCTGGATGCTCAATAGAAACAGGTCCCCCACTCAGGAGCCCACTAACAGCTCATCCAAAGAGCTTAATGCATGTTAAGTGGCTGGGACAGCATCGGATTATAAATATATATGAACTTAGTCACAAGAGACAAAACTGGAGTTAAGTTTCGATAAAAGGCTCGAGATGAATCTTTTCATTTCTAATTCAGCGGTAACTGTGTAAAGCATGGCGATGTAAGAATCGATCCTGTCTGCAACCCATTTTATGAATCTAATAACCCTCAAGCTCCCAAAATCTAATACAAATATTCCGTAGAATTCTCCCGTGGCGGACATGATATTAATCACACTTGAAACCAGCGGTGCTTTATCAAGCTGATGGCCTGCTCGCACCTCATTGGCCGTTATTTATGGCGCGCGAGAGCCAACAAATCTCCTCTGATGTAATGCGAAATGCAGCAGTGACATCCAGAATGCTTCGTCCATAGACCACAATTACCTCCAATCAGATTGATTGGGACGCCTGTCGTAGAAGCCAATTTTATCACGTTGGTAACAGGAAAGACTGTACGTTTTGCTGTTGATTTAGTATAAACAACGCCTAAAAGGATTTGCATCCAAACACTGAGGTTACCACGGCAACCTCGGCCGCACATTAGACGTTGAGCTCTAATGCGTTAGTGGAAGTATCCGACAACCTCATGGCTTTAGATGGTTTGTGTTACAGCTGCTCTAGTCAATATTTTTACATCAACAATGGATAAAACATGTAATGTAATCAGATGATTTTCACCAAACTCTGCAGTTTTCTCCTCAGCTTTACAGGGCGTTTAGCGTCTTTCAGCTCATTGTTTTGGTTGAAAGTTTTGATTCACTCTCAGGGCTCTCATCTGGTTTCATTTCCAGATCAAGCTCAGATAAAATGAACCAACACTCCTTTCCACAGCACTGGTTCCGGTTCCGCACACAATAATCACAAAGGAGACTTTGTGGGGGGAGAGAGAGAGAGAGAGAGAGAGAGAGAGAGAGAGAGAGAGAGAGAGAGAGAGAGAGAGAGAGAGAGAGAGAGAGAGAGAGAGATGCATGTATTCTGGGAGGGAACATTTTGGAATGATGTGTGGGTAGTTTTGAATGTTCAAGTGATGACGTGCTGTCCTGTATTTAACCTGACAGTAAAAGATGCATACATGATATTATGGAACCTGAGAACAGATTGCTTGTTAAAGTTATATTACAGCGGCCAAGAAGACAATCATAAAGACTCCCATAGCTGCTGAAGAGATGCATGAGAATAATTTGAATTAAACGGATATTGTTTTTGGACAGCATCAGTTAATGTGTGTCAGTTTGGCCATCTCAAGCGGCTCTCAGCCTCTGCAGCATTCCAGTACTATTGTGAATAATCATAGGGCTGTGTGATGAGCACCAGAGTGTCTTTCTTCTGAAACCTGGCTGCTGCACAACGCCTGGGAGGAAGGAAGTGGACTCCTTTTTTTATTTCAGGACAGCAGAGTCATTTGCCATCTTCCGAAAAAGGCTCAAGACTCACCTGTTCAGACTTCACCTTGACTCTACATAGCATGACCCACTAGCACCCTCCCTCGACAACCCCCCCTCCCCAAAAAAAAAACAAACAAAAAAAAAACAACACCTTACCTATAGCACTCTGATCTTAGCACTGTTGCTCTTGAAGTACTACTTTACTCAGATGAGGACCTAACACTTGTTCTATTTTTAGCTCTTACTTTATCGGCAATGATACGTCGTGGTTTCTTTGTTTCCTTCTTTTGACAAATGTACTTATTGTAAGTCGCTTTGGACAAAAGCGTCTGCTAAATGACCTAAATGTAAATGTAAATGTAAATGTTATTTATTTATTTTTTGGTGAGGACTGTGAGACTTTAAAGACGATGACAGCTGACAGATGCATCGCTCTTGGTGGCCACTGGTGCTGTTTGAGGACCGGGTTGGATCAGAGGGTGATGCTCATCATGGGTAGAACCATTCATTTTATTTGAAATTTACTCTTACTCTTACTTTTACTTAAAGTACATTTAAAAGCATGTACTTTTGGATACTTAAGTACCTTTAAAAGCAAGTACTTTTTTACTCTTACTCCAGTGCCATGTCGACTAAGCTACTTTTACTTGTAACGGAGTAAATTTTGACCAGCAGTATTTGTACTCTTACTCCTCTTCTTCCTTGTTTATACATAGGGGGCTTTTGAACCATTCTTAGTCTGGCCCCTCGCCTGAGACCAATTTGCCATGGGAAACCCTAGCAGGAGCACAAAGCTCCAGACAAGACAGCCCTCAGGGTCGTAGGGACACACAAACCTCTCCACCGCATTAAGGTGATGGTTCCCGGAGAGGTTTTTTTTTTTTTTTTTGTGGGAAACCGGAGCTCCCGGAGGAAAACCCACATGGACAAGGGGGGAATATATCATATAAATTTAGGGCCAAATTGGTTTGTTGTTGAGTGGTGGGGGGAAACCGGAGCACCCGGAGGAAACCCACACGACACAGTGCAACTCACTGTGCCGCCCTTTTTTTTTTAAATATTAATATATTTCTGTTATATCTATTTTTTAGGAATTATAATACAGCATGCATTATTTTCCAAATTATACATTTTGGGCCAAATTTTGTGCATGTGTGTGTGCTGTCATCAGTGTCTATGTCCCGTGAAGAGCTTTTTAAACCATGGCTTCTTCTTCTTCTTCTGGATCTGGCTCTGATCCTCGTCCAGCTGGGACCTCAAGGAGCTTTCTGTGTTCTTCAACTCCTCTTCTTTTTCTTGGAGAGCCTGTCTGAGGCTCTCAGTGGCCAGAAGGAGAGATGACTTCTCCTCCTGATCACTCTTGAGCTGAGCCTCATAGGAAGCTTTGTCTTTCAGGTTCTGCCTCTTCAGGGAGGCTCTCTCCTGCAACCATACCAGGCGGTCACTCTCCAAGTGTATCTCAAGAACAGCCACGACGTTGTTGTGAACTTCGTCCTGCATCTTCAGCTCGGCCCCATGGTTGTTCTGGGATTGTTCCAGCTGTTGGAGGAGCAATGACTTCTCCTGAAAGCAGAGACTCTGAGTTTCAAGCAGATCTTTGGATTTTTTCAGATCTGCTGCGATCCTGCTGGTCTCCGCTTTCTGCTTCTCCAGCTGAACTTGAAGGATCTTTGTAACCTCCTCCTGGTGTGTTCGAAGAGAGGCTACAAACTTCAGCTGATCGAGGTACTTGACCCGTACTTCTTTCAGCGTTGAATTGAGGGATGATCTCTCCTCCACCATCTGGAGGCGTTCGGTCTCCAGATCCTGCTGAGATTTCTTTTTCTTCATCTCAGAGTGGAGACGCTCAGCCTCCAGCAGCCCTTCTGACTTTTTCAGGGCTGCTGCAATCCTGCTGGTCTCCACTTTCTGCTGCTCCAGCCGGGCTTGATGGATCTTTGTATCCTCCTCCTGCTGTGTTTGAAGAGAGACTACATTCTTTAGCTGGGCGTGGTGCTTGTCCTGTGCTTCTTTCAGCGTTGCAGCGAGGGATGACTTCTCACTCTTGTGCTGCTGCTCGGCCTTTGCTATAGAAGCCACAATGAGTTTCTTCTTCTGCTCCTGCTTGTAGAGCTGAGCCTGATAGGAAGTTTTGTCTTTCAGGTTCTGCTTCACCAGGGAGGCTCTCTCCTGCTGCCATACCAGGCGGTCACTCGCCAACTGTTCTTCAAAGTTTTTCTGAAGGGTTGACTTCTCCTCCTGACACTGCAGCTGCAGCTCTTTTGACTTTTTCAGGGACGCTGCGATCCTGCTGGTCTCTGCTGCCTGAACATCAATCTGGGCTGTGAGGGAGGATCTCTCCTCGATCGCCTGGAGACGTTCGGTCTTCAGCTCCTGCTCTGCTTTCTGCAGATCAGCCATTAGCTTACTATTTGCCTCTGCCTGTTCATGCATTCTGGCCATACAGAAGTCTCTGACAGACTCCGGGTCACTGAGTTTACAACAAGTTATTTAGCTGTGGTGTTCGGCATGGATGTCCGTATTTTTCCCCAAAAAATACGTGGACAAGAAGTGAGGACGCGAACGGGAGCGAGTAGGAAGCAGCGATATTTACTTCTACCGGAAACGTCAGCACCGAAGTCAACCGTAACACTGGAGTAAACATTCATGCGAGGAAAGGTAGCTCCCTAGCTGCTGTAGCTACCTCTCCTAGTATGAGTTCAGTGTTCAGATTGACATCAGTGCTTCTGTTTCCAGTAGAAGTGAAGCTGTATGGTGCTATCTGCATGCCACAACCCTTGTTGCTAGTCTTCTTGAATAAATGCTCGAGTTGCATAAATGGACACACAGCACTACACTATTTTGTTTGTTTTTAAGATTTTGGGATGAACTATGCACAGTCGCAGTTTTAAATGTTTTGTTTAATGAAAATTCAAACAAAACTACTTTGGTTAGGATTCGTAAAAGATCCTGCTTTGGGTTAAAATAAAGGAGTTTGTTACGTAAACTAGTAGCGATCATTTAAATCAACTGTTGGCTTCTGGTTTTGCACCGGGCAATATCAGCAACCTCCTGGGTGAAAGTCCTGTGTTTGTTTGGCCACCTACCCACATCGACTCCCTCCCTACAGTATGTGGACTTGCTTGCTCTTCATACTACGCCTGACTTCCTGAGTACTCGCTTTATTGCAGCGGCGTAAAACGACACACAGAAAGCAAAAAAAAAAAAAAAAAGAATCTGTTGTTATCAGCCCTGCAAACTTTTAATTAACAAATTTAGACTTGATTTTGAGTAAATCATTGTTCAAGTAAAACAGGCATCACCTCCTGTGAGCCATGGTGATGTTGCCCTGTCACTATAGATAAGAAGAGCCAATGGGATCTTTTATTAATCCCATTGCATCCTGCAGCCACCACAACTAAAATAAATAAATAAAATTCAACTTCAAAAGACTAATACATACCGCTGTAATCATTTAATGAGTTGGCGGCATATGACCCGCAATCAGCAACATACTATTCATAGCAATGAAGTGTTAGTCAGAAAAATGTACATTATGGATTCAAGGAAGCATTGTAGGAGTAATGGACAATGTTTAATTCATGATGAGCCAAGAAGGAGTTCTTCTGAAGAGTCAGCCAAGCAACACACGGTTGCTATGGGGGTCTCTAGGCTCCGACAGAACCATCACAGGACAACCTTGTGTTCTGCATCAACAGGTACACAAAGATGAAGACCGCCACCAACATTTACATCTTCAACCTGGCGCTCGCCGACGCCCTCGTCACCACGACGATGCCCTTCCAGAGCACCGACTACCTGTTGAACACGTGGCCCTTCGGCGAGGTGGTCTGCAAGGTCTTCATCGCCATCGACTACTACAACATGTTCACCAGCATCTTCACCCTCACCATGATGAGCGTGGATCGCTACGTGGCCGTGTGCCACCCCGTGAAGGCCCTGGACTTCCGCACGCCCATCAAAGCCAAGATGATCAACGTGTGCATCTGGATCCTGTCGTCGGCTGCGGGGATACCCGCGTTTATCCTGGGAGGCACGCAGACGAAGAGCGGTGAGGAAGAGCTTCCACCATCCCACTGAATAAAGCTGAAAAAGATGGCAGGCGTGCTTAAAGCACGATGATATTTTAAGGGCAGAATATATATTCTATCGTCTGTCGGCGCAGTTTTCCATTTGCCTCACATCCGTCCTGAATATAGATGATGTAAGAAAAAAAAAGGTTCCACTCTGAGTGCAGATTAGCCGTTCCATTCCTGCTTGATAAATTGACACAGAGTGGAATTTTATTTACAATAAAGCACAAGTGCACTTCATCACTTAACTTCCATCTCCTCCCTCCCTCTGTCCTTTGCAGACATAACTGAGTGTGCCTTGCAATTCCCAGAGCCGTACATCTACTGGGACACGCTGATGAAGATATGCGTGTTCGTCTTCGCCTTCATCGTGCCCGTGCTCATCATCACCGTGTGCTACTCCCTCATGGTCCTGAGGCTGAAGAGCGTCCGGATGTTGTCCGGCTCACGGGAAAAAGACCGCAACCTGCGGCGGATCACGCGGCTGGTGGTGGTGGTGGTGGCGGTGTTCGTGGTCTGCTGGACGCCCATTCACATCTTCATCCTGGTCAAGGCGCTCGTGAGCATACCGGAAACCACCGCCATCATGGCCGCCTACTTCTTCTGCGTGGCTCTGGGCTACACAAACAGCAGCCTGAACCCAGTCCTGTACGCCTTCCTGGATGAGAACTTCAAACGCTGCTTCAAAGACTTCTGCCTCTCGGCCAAACTGAAGGGGGAGAAGGTGCCGGGTGGCAAGAAGATGGCCAGCGTGCGGGAGGCCGCCGTTCCCCTGGAGAACCCAGATGGGACTAGAAAGCAGTCGTGACTAGCAGTGGAACTGTCTTCAATTTCCCACATTGGAAAAGAAGACTCGCATGACCTGGGCCTCACCCATGTCACATCATCCATGTAGTTTTGACTCTGTTACAGAATTGATTTTCATTATCATTTGGGGTTTAACCTGGGCCAACACTCATATCATTTCATTCCACTTTTATTCGTAGTTTTCCTCACAGCAGATTTTGTATTTAGATGGAAGCAAACTTGAGAATTTTAATGGAAAAATTGGAACGAACAGATGAAACTTGATTGGCTCTTTGATACATTATAATTGTTACATCAGGGTTTAATTGTTTCATGCTCATTTAATTGTTTCTATGCCTTTCTCAAATTCTATCTATT
Organism: Chelidonichthys spinosus; assembly: GCA_029853015.1. Taxonomy (NCBI): domain Eukaryota; kingdom Metazoa; phylum Chordata; class Actinopteri; order Perciformes; family Triglidae; genus Chelidonichthys; species Chelidonichthys spinosus. The sequence goes on from CM056837.1 coordinate 16,763,378, forward strand.
CCTATTATTTCCTCCTATAATGTTTCTACAGCCAAATGTGCCTTTAAAAGTCCAGGATAATACATAGAGGAGATTGATTTGAGTAATGATAATAATGGGGTCAAACAGCAGCTTTTTTAATAGTACAGTTAACGTGTCAGTGGTAGCTGCATGGATCACTGACATCAGCTATGTGCCAAAATCCATTTTCACCCCTGAGAAGAGTTTGAATTGTGCCGATTGACCCCAATGTGAGAGAACTGACTCATGTTGAACTTTAAAGTCACTGGGAGTTAAAAAAGGAAAAAAAGCTGCTTTAAAGGGAGAAAAGTGAAAAATCCTGGACTTGAATGTGCTTTTAAAATTTGACAGAGGGCTCTGTATCAGCTTTGACTCTGGATTTGTGTCCAGTTTGATAAGTTGTTCAATTTATGATCTATATCCTTCAATCACATGTGCTTTGTGTGGCTTTTACCATGATACTAATAGTCCAATTCAAACACTTGTGCTATTACTGTGGGGAAATCAGTGCAATTTGAAAACATAAATGGCTGTTTAGAGAAGTCTGTTAAATACAGTTTATTCTGTAAACCGTATCTAGTATAATAGCGTGTCTTTACATTATTTTGTATAGATAGCAACTTTGCACATAATTGAAATATACTGTATTTGTAGCATGTGAATGATCATTGCTATGATAATATAAAGCAACAGCTTGATGGACAGTGCTGTTATTTTGAATGTACTGCAAAATAGACTCTGTATTATATAACCATAGGATTGCTCATGGTATAAACACATATATTGTATTAGAAGACAGCTGATATTTACATAATTCAGAAATAAAATCCATATAGATAAATATTCTCTTTCACACTCATGTCCCTAAACCAGAGCTCTGTATTTATGGCGAATTTTTTTTTTTTTATTATGACAAACCTCTATGTATACTGACATACAAAATAGATAAAGCACAGACGTTTTGTTACTTGAAAACAAAATAAGAGACATATTCTAAGAAACTCCACTGTGACCAATACATGATTGTTTTCTTTTCAGTCTGTGTGCTTCGTGTGTAAATCTCCTGATGCTGTATATTGGCTTTGTCTGCTGTCAACCCAACAGCAGACGTATTGATCAAGTCATCCTGTGTGTGTGTGTGTGTGAAATGCTTAATATTAAAGGAAGTTTAACAAATCCACATTGATTCTCTTCTCTTGCATCGACGAGCTCATCTTGTTGTTAGTTTTGATTTCTAATTTATCTGCAGTGTGACTGTGATACTCTCATTAGATGCTGCCAGAAATGTATTTCTGTGTTTGCACCGCCTGAAATAGGCTACTTTTAAATATTCAATCTTAAAATAAATCACTCACAGTTCATTATTTAAATGGCACTTTGATTGATGAATAACAGTTTTAGTTTAAGAGATGAGTGTCAGTCAGGAGTCTGCTGCAGGCGTAGATTTTGTATTTTACTCATAGAGATTTACTGTATGTCAGCAGCTCCCTCCAGAGGACGAAAAGTGTAATTACTGAAATATGGTTGATCTGGTAAAAAAAAAAAACAACAACACAGGCCTCATATCATGTTTTGTCTCTTACTGTTTTGTACCAACAAAAAAAAAATCATAAAAAAATATTTATATATTTATGTTGTTCAAATGTGTTATTGGAAGGAACATGAATACAAACACAACTCATTTGAAACACGAAGAGAGCTGGTTGGAGGGTGCGGCTAAGTGGAGCAATGACCACGTGACTCCTCTGACGTCACCTCACAGTCTCTTCCGGGTGTTTTCCTTCAGTCGGACGGTGAACGGCGACAGCCAGCTAACGCAGCCTTTTTTTAATAGTTCGAAGCCTTATTTTTCTCCAAAATGAACCGAATATTTGGCAGGGGGAAACCCAAAGCTCCACCACCGAACCTAACGGACTGCATAGGAACCGTAAGTATGATCCCGAAATAACTTTTTGAGCGCTGTCTCGAACAAAGTAAACAAGCTAGCTAGCTGTTGGGCAAGTGTTAGCTAACTTTTATGAGCAGAAAATAGGCCAACGTTTGTTATAAGTAAATGTCATGTTGTCATATTAAAGGAACATATTATGTATTAGTTGTTGTATTATTTATGGAAGACAGGATTGTCCCATTGTGCGTTTTTACCGAACACAACGTATTGATAGTATCGGTCGATAAACAAGAGCATTTAAACAAAGCAATGCGATTCACTGGGCACGTAATGAATCAGCATAATGTAATTTCCACCAGGAATTTGAGCCATTTGATTGGCACACAACAGAAACCATGTCGCTCTCTTAGTTAAATGACTGACACCAACCAGTTAGACAGGTTATTTGTCTAGGAAGAGCTATTATTAGCAAACTAGGGTGGAGGAAGAACCAGATGACGTGAGTAATGGTACTCAATAAGCCCCAATTAACGTTTGTGTATGTATAGCCAAAGGAAAAGCCCTCTATGCAAATTATCACTTTGTGAGAATTGCTGATATTTATTCTGAAAGACCCATTTTAAGATCCTTCATATTGAGTCAAAACATTGATCTCCTATCATTGTTTTTTTTTTTTCTTGAAGGTTGATTCTCGTTCAGAGTCTGTTGACAAGAAGATTGCCAGACTAGATACTGAACTTGTGAAATACAAGGACCAGATGAAAAAGATGAGAGATGGGCCCTCAAAGGTGAGATTTTTTGTCCATTGTACTGTAAAATAAAAGGGAATAAGCTCTTCTCTTGAAAGCCTTAATGATGCCGCCAGGTCCAAATTAATGTCATATTTCAATATAAAGTGAGAATCCACAAACATTTCAATGTTTTTGATAAAAGAGACACACCCATATGCTGGGAAACGCAGAGCTCGAACCCTTGGTGTAAGGGGAGTATTTGCTATTAAAGAGAAATACTTAAGAAGTAAATTAATGAGTTCTCATCCTTTACTTCTATGTTGTAAAATATGGTAGTTTTACACAACACCAATAAATACAGATCTTATAATAACAATATGATATCTTTCAGTATCATGAGATGTGTTACACAACTTACTTTTTCAAATTCCTTACAGCAACTTTTTGACAAACTCATATTTTTATTTAATAAAAGTTCTCAAATGTTAAATGCAGCTGTATCATAACTTTGCTTCAATAAAATTCTACAAATGTTATTTATTTTATTTAATATATATTTAATTTAATCAGGAACTATTAGTTATGAATCATACTTTTTGTTCAGTTCATGTTGATCACCAGTTAATCCTTTATGAATTATTCTCAATAATGTTTTCATTAAACAGAACATGGTCAAGCAAAAGGCTCTGAGAGTCCTGAAGCAGAAGCGAATGTGAGTACTTTTATTTCCTGATGTGAGAGTGTTAATGGTATTAAACATGTCAAATGAACCATAAAAGCTTCACGTTTTCTTTGCCAACCATAGTTATTCATTATGGATCACTATATCTTCCAGGTATGAAAGCCAGAGAGATAACCTCATGCAGCAGTCGTTCAACATGGAACAAGCAAACTACACAATCCAGACCCTTAAAGACACAAAAACTACAGTAAGAGAGTCAATTATCTATCAAATGCTTTTTCTCCCGCAGAGTAAAGTAACGGAATGAAAATTATTATCTTTCTGCTAACATTTGCTTTTTCCTTTTTAGGTTGATGCCATGAAAATCGGCCTCAAAGACATGAAGAAAGCATACAAGCATGTGAAAATTGATCAGATTGAGGTATGTGGGTTATTTTTAGTACAGGTTAGAATAGATCACCAGATAAAATGGTGTCACGGTAAATAATTGAGCATATAATATAATATATAATACAATACACCCCTATTCTCCCCCTAATGAGGCATTTACATCTTAAAAATATTATTGTAGACTAGAAGTTTGAGGAACAAAGGGCACCACATTTTCATTGAATTGAGTTTCTGTGGTAGAAAGTTTTGAGCCAGTGAGACTTTCATTAAAATTATCGTTTGGATGTTTTAAAGTTTGATTGTATGGGTATTAATCCGGTATATTTTCACAGCTTTACCTTCGCTTAAGACAGCTTTGGAGGTCTGAGCTGCAACTGAAGCATTATATCATCTCTGCTCTCTTCAAAGCCACCATACTCCAATGAAAAATATAGCTATTTTTAGGCATTGTCAGTTTGTTTCTTCTGTGCGGTCACTCCTGTCTGTTTCTCCAAACTGGTGGTGTGCCGACCTTCTTCTACTGTAGACGATACACTGACTATAAATGAGTAACCTCAAACAACCCCACATCCAAACTACATATTTGATTTTATATACGTTTCTGTTACGGTGCCAAAAGATGAAATGCAAACATTTTGACTCTTATTTTCTTTTAATATTCAGGATCTTCAAGATGAGCTCGGGGACATGATGGAGGATGCCAACGACATCCAGGAGGCGCTGGGCAGAAGCTACGGCACGCCCGAACTTGATGACGATGACTTGGAAGCGGGTCAGTAAAACACTTCCAGGAATGCAGGAATTTTCCTATGATATCGTATTAAGTATAATGCTGAAGCCACAGTTGCAACATCAGCCTGCGTTGTACAGCTTTTAAAGAGGTGATATTCCCCACTAAAGGCTGTTTCTCCAGGGCTTCTAGTGCTCATTTAAGACCCAGCATATATCGTTTGTAATTTTACTTTGACCGTAATTTACCAGTAATAAAAAAATGCTCATTGATTTTTACGTTGAGAGGCGATAGAGCTACTGATTGCTGTTACATTGAAGCGATTATGTGTCCACAGAGCTGGATGCTTTGGGAGACGAGCTCCTAATGGATGACGACAGCTCCTACCTAGATGAGGCTGCAACAGCTCCCTCCATCCCAGAGGGCATACCCGGCGACAAGTCGATGAACAGGGTACGTCACCGTTTGCAGCATATTTCAATTAGTTATGAGTTTTCTCATTAGTGTACAGAACCTTTTCATTCATTTGCATTTTCCTGATTGTGTTTCAGGATGGTGTCCTGGTGGACGAGTTCGGCCTTCCTCAAATTCCTGCTACATAAAGGAACAATCAGAACGCCTGTGCTAGTTTTACATGTATCATAGCCTTTTTTGTATTTATCCAACTGACACTCCCAACCTTATAGTGCAGCACAGAAAGCCAAAGTATCTTCTGTCAGACGAATGATGAACATTAAATCAGGTATCTTTAATTAAACTTTGATTATTATTCTGTGCTTGAGCTCATATGTATCCGAGGTGATTGTTTGAATTGGGATTCTCTTAACTTTGTACAGTTTCAGCAGCATGTGTTGCCAAGAAAAAAATAAATTATATTTTTCAAACAATACATCGAAGTCACACAACGGTCATTATTTATACAAAAAATCACTTTATTGTCATGTATGAGTAACTGCATGATCAATAACTTAAAACTGTTTTTTTACTTTACATTTGTTTGAAAAAATAAATAAAGATTTCTTGAAGAAAGAAACGAATATGTTGAGTCATCACCAGCTCAGCCTGTAAGTGTGAGGGAAGATTCTTTGGTGCAGATACTCCACCACGCTGGTCTTGTTCCGCAGTTTTTCAAATTCATGGTAAGGAATCTAGAAAAAATAGAAATCCTTATTCAGTCATTTCATAATGTTTTAGGTACCATTTTGGCAGAAAATTCTAAAAGAACATACAAATTGCTGACTCACTAAAGCAAACAAAAAGTTGGGGGGCTAACCTGAACAACTTCATATCCCAGAAGCCTCAGGTGTCGCTGCTTGATGGCCTCTTTTCCAAGAAGCTGCCTCGAGTTTGTAGTGAACCTCTTCTGACCATCAATACAAAGCGCTATCCTGAAACACACAAACAACCCAGTACGATGTGTTTAAATCAGGCCTCAAAGATGAACTTCAGAGGGATTTTACAACTTTGTATAATACATAAAAACATTTACCTTGTGTATACATCATCAATATGACTGGCAGGCAGCACATATCCCTCTTCATCAAGTTTGATCTCCACGTCTACAAGAACAAAAACAAACGTTGAGTTTGAGCCCTTTTCAATGTCTACAGGAAACATTTAGGAGTTTGGCAGCTGCTCTGTTACCGAGTGTGTAGCAGTACGGCGTCAGAACTTTGGATCCAAAGTATGAACGAGCCCCGAGCAAATCCACCAGTCCATTTTTCACAGAGTTGTACAGATGTGCGTCCACCGGGGTCTCCAGAGAGCGTCCAGACATGAGGAAAGACTTGACGCGGTACTTCGGAAGGAGCTTGGGACCCTGAGGGGACGACAGAAGGTGGGAAGGAACGCAAACACTTACTTACTTACTTTTTTCTGATTTCTATTGAGCAACTGACCTAAACATCGAAAAAATTTAGAGGAAAGCGACATGTAAAATATGTTTTGGTCTGAGCCTTCAGAATAAAAGCACAAGGGCACCCGTACTAAACCATAACAGATGCTTCAATACGTGATGACATTTAATTATTTAAACTGGGAAATGTTCTGTATCCATTTACAAAACTGAGCAACAGAACCCAACAGGTTCACATCTGTTTTGTGTCGGTCTTCAGTCATTATGTGAAAAGTAGAATGTCACCAGTACAGGTTTTATCACAGATAACTGGAATGCACTGGACCTCACACACTGATCACGTCAATAGGAGGGTGTGTATTCAGGTTTGTGGCTGTGCATTGTTCCCTTGTCATTCTGTTCTGCTTTTCTCGTCCTTGACATATCCAATATTTTACCTCATAGAAAGGACATTCCAACTTCAGAGTCATGTAGAGCTGGGTCAGCTGTGCCAGGACGATCCGGTCCATTCCTGTGCCCTGCTCTGGAGACAAAAAAAATGCAGCCGAGTATTCTTTTTAATCACGCCTTCATGAAAAGGTTGGACATATTGCTGGATGTTTTACCTTGCAGTTGCTGGAGGAAGTAACTGCTGAAAACTTTGGAGACAAAGTTCACAGGGAACCTCTCCACCAGCGTGCAGGCGTGAAGGAGGTTGAGCAGCGTTCGGGGCTGGAAGTGTGAGAAGCGCGTACGTAGGATGGTTTCAACTTTCCGGAACACCTCGCCAGCGTTGGGAGGAAGGTAGCCGAGCTTTCCGAAGGCCATGATCTGCCTCGCCACCTGGCTGGTGCTGTAGTCGTCTGCTCGGTACACAAAGCTCTCTGCAACGGCGTCAAACACAGTCTGGGACAGGATGTTCCTCCGGCCAAAGAACTGGATCACCTTGGTTACCGTCTCTGGGTGCGAGGTGAAGGACATTGTGGGAACATACCTCTCCATCGCCTCCACGAAGTAATGATCGCTGTGACCGAAGTGCATTAGGGCCCCGAGCACAACGGTGAGCTCCTCATCGGTGAAGCGAGGTACATGCCGCACCGCCTGCTTACACAGATTTATCACAAGAGGCACGGCCTGCGTCTGGTTCAGGGTCACGAGAGCACTGAGCAGCCCGCTGACAGCTGGAGGATCCATGCGGGAGGTGACCGTCATGGCGTGGGTGTGCATGGCGTTCAGAAGGTCCCGGTGTTTTCCATCTTGGACCGCGCCACCTTGCAGGAATCTATAGACAGCGATGAGATCTGCCAGGCTCCACTGGGCAGGCTTCTGCTTCTGGATTTGCTCCATCACCTGCTTCAGCATCACACAGTCAGGACCCTCTATAGCCAGCATCGCCTGGCCCAGGGTGCACTGCTGCCCCACACTCATCTGCCCTCGGTCCAACCTCTCCTGGCTCTCAGACACCAGCCGCACCATCAACGTGCTCCAAGGGTCCAAGAAGAGGCGAGTGCAAGCCAGGAGAGCTGAAACCAGACCAGAATCTGTCAGCCGCCCAGAGTCCTGCTCCAGCTGGAAGCACAGAGCTCTGATGGTGGCCTTCTCCAGCACTGCAGGGTCCTTCAGACAGTCGCCGTCCTGCTCCAGGTCGGCCACACGGTGAAGTGCTGCTGCAGCCATGGTGTCGGACATGATCCCCACGGAGCGCAGCAGTGTGAAGACCTGCCGAGACGAGGAGCAGCTCCCCAGCCGCTGCTGGAAAGCCTTCTCCTCTGCAGCCGTGGGTCTGTGCAGCTGGGTCAGGCGGAACAGCGGTCCCGAGTCTCTGTGGAGTCCCACAGAGCTGCAGGCGACGAAGGACGGCTCCTTAGCTATGGTGGTCAGGTTTCTTATCCCCAAGTCCACCTGGAGCTTCTTGCAGCCCCGTCCGCGGATGCAGCTGCCCGCTGAGGTGCACAGGCAGGCGACACATGAGGGCTGACCTTCACTGCTGGCTCTCGGGAGCCTGGTGGTGCAGACAGGTCCGATGGGGGGGTAACGCTGAATCCCAAACTGCCTGAAGAGTGGAGCTCTCTGGATCAGCTTCAGAGCCATGACCCCGAACCAGGTCTGTTCTTCAGACCCAGCTGCAACAACCAACAAGACAAACTTTTTTTTTTAAACACAAAAAAGTAAACTCAAACATTTCCACTATGAAATCAGATATCAACCGATAACAACAAGACTAACTCACTCAGCTCCTCCCATCGTCAACTCACTCTTCTGTTAACCAACCTTGAGGTTACTGTTAGCTAATGTTAGCTACTTAGCTGCTTAGCTTTGCGGCTAGCCTAGAAGAGTTGCGCTGCTTAGATTAGCGTGTTTAAAAGCTGACACTTCGGCTCACAGTGACGAATAAACAGCAAATGGCAAAATTAAACAGGATAAGTTCATACCTGGACATTCCGACGGCAGCACACAGGCTCACAGACAGAACCGGCGACAGCGAAGATGCTGTCCTAGCGTGGTTCCGTAAGACTCGTGAGGCGTTCAGGGCACCTCGTAAGTTTCAGAATGAACTCAAGCATGAACGCATGGGGTCAACCCAGGGTCTTAACCTCTCCCGTAATATTTTCATATTACGTATCCCAATGAACTGGGATATCACAGATAACATCCTGATGGAAGCACACCACCGTACAAAGTCATGTTATTAACCACTATGCAGTACACATGTAGTTGTTATATTTACCGATAGCGTATGAAGGTAGCACGATACAGCTTGCCTTTTTCATTTAGACAATAGAGGGCGACATAACACATTTGATAAAACTTTCATAATCCAACTAAAAAGGTTTCCCTTAGTTCCAATGTCATACAAATATTCGAATGTGGCATGTAGTATATATGGCAGAGCTTTTATAGGACATTTTCATGACACACGATAGTATGACTATTTCGATATTATAAGTACTTTAGTATGACTTTTTATATTTTGTGTAACTTACTACGTGAAATTTGTAATTACATTTTTTTGCCAATCAATTTTTTATAACATTTAATTTGCATGTTATGTCAACATGCTGTATGTTTTTTATGTTACATTGTATGTTTTGTCATGTTTGTTGTGTATTTACACGTTCTGCAGCTCAAATTGTCCACTGGGGAGAATTAATAAATTGAATTTTTTGAATGAGTTTTTCATTGCATGTCAAAAAAAAGTAATAAAAAAAAAGTCATAGTTTAGGATGTCGAAAAAATTTGAAGAAAAGTCCTACTATATCAAATTGAAGTGTGACGCAAAAAGTAATAAAAAGTCATAGTATAGTGTATTGAAAAAAGTCTGCATAGTATGTCGAAGAAAGTAAAAAAAAAATGTTTTTAGCAAGTCCAAAAAATTGACAAAAGTAAGAATATAAGTCATAGTATCTATGTCGAAAAAAGTAATAGCATAAAAAGCATAGTATAATATAGTATGTCAAAAAAAAGTAATAAAAAATGATTGCATAGCATGGCGAAAAAAGTTAAAAAAAAGTCAAGAGTATGGCATGTCAAAAAAGTACAAAAAAGTAATGTATATGTCGAAATCAGTTTAGTATGTCGAGAAAAGTTTAAAAAAAAGTCATAGTATATGTTGTAAAGTCATAATTTAAGTTATAGTATAGCATGTTGAAAAAGTCATAGTATAGCATGTCAAAAGGTTTAAAAAAGTCATAGGAAAGTATGTCGAAAAAAGTACAAAAAAGTTACAAAAGTCAGTACAGTATGTCAAAAAAGTAAAAAGTCATTGAAGTATGTCAAAAAAAGTATATAGTATATAAAAAAAAATCAGAAAAGTATGTCGAAAAAAGTAAAAAAAAAAAAAAGAAAGAAAGAAAAAAGGCCATAGTACAGTATGTCTAAAAAAAAGTAAAAGTAAAAAAAAAAAAAAAAAAAGCCAGTAGAATGTCGGAAAAAAGTCATAATTTAAGTCATAGTACACAAAACAAGTCATAGTGTAGCATGTTGAAAAAGGTTTTTCACACCGATGAGATCTCATTACTTGCAGCGCCTTCAAAAGTTGACACATTCTCTTCTGTAAAGGATACAAATTTTAGCATTTGCTATGTAAATTATGAGCTCATGTAGCTACTGCTGCTAAAAAGATTGTAAGCCGACAGTCATAGGTGGCATCAACCGTATCACGCTAGTCTGATAAGATTACATATGGAAACTAAAAAGTAATAAAAAATGACTGCATAGCATGGCGAAAAAAATAAAAAAAGTCAAGAGTATGGCATGTCAAAAAAGTACAAAAAAGTAATGTATATGTCGAAATCAGTTTAGTATGTCGAGAAAAGTTTTTAAAAAAGTCATAGTATATGTTGAAAAGTCATAATTTAAGTTATAGTATAGCATGTTGAAAAAGTCATAGTATAGCATGTCAAAAGGTTTAAAAAAGTCATAGTAAAGTATGTTGAAAAAAGTAATAAAAAAGTCATAGTAAAGTATGTTGAAAAAAGTAATAAAAAAGTTACAAAAGTCAGTACAGTATGTCAAAAAAGTAAAAAGTCATTAAAGTATGTCAAAAAAAGTAAAAAAAAAGTCATAGTAAAGTATGTCGAAAAAAGTAAAAAAAAAAGTCATAGTAAAGTATGTTGAAAAAAGTAATAAAAAAGTTACAAAAGTCAGTACAGTATGTCAAAAAAGTAAAAAGTCATTAAAGTATGTCAAAAAAAGTCAGTAAAGTATGTCGAAAAAAGTAAAAAAAAAAGTCATAGTAAAGTATGTCAAAAAAAGTTTTTAAAAAAAGTAAAAAAAAGTCAGTACAGTATGTCAAAAAAGTAAAAAAAGTCATTAAAGTATGTCAAAAAAGTCATAGTAAAGTAAGTCATTAAAGTATGTCAAAAAAAGTCATAGTAAAGTATGTTGAAAAAAGTAAAAAAAAAGTTACAAAAAGTCAGTACAGTATGTCAAAAAAGCAAAAAAAAGTAATTAAAGTATATAAAAAAAATCAGAAAAGTACGTCGAAAAAAGTAAAAAAAAAAGAAAGAAAAAAAGGCCATAGTACAGTATGTCGAAAAAGTAAAAAAAGTCATTAAAGTATATAAAAAAAAAATCAGAAAAGTATGTCGAAATAAGTAAAAGAAAAGAAAAGCAATGCCATAGTACAGTATGTCTAAAAAAGTAAAAAAAAAAAAAAGGCCATAGTACAGTGTGTCGAAAAAAAGTAAAAGTAAAAGTAAAAAAAAAAAAAGCCAGTAGAATGTCAGAAAAAAGTCATAATTAGTCATAGTACACAAAACAAGTCATAGTATTGCATGTTGAAAAAGTCATAGTATAGCATGTCAAAAGGTTTAAAAAAGTCATAGGAAAGTATGTCGAAAAAAGTACAAAAAAGTTACAAAAGTCAGTACAGTATGTCAAAAAAGTAAAAAGTCATTGAAGTATGTCAAAAAAAGTATATAGTATATAAAAAAAAATCAGAAAAGTATGTCTAAAAAAGTAAAAAAAAAGAAGAAAAAAGGCCATAGTACAGTATGTCTAAAAAAAGTAAAAGTAAAAAAAATCATAATAAATTATGAGCTCATGTAGCTACTGCTGCTAAAAAGATTGTAAGCCGATTGTAAGTGGCATCAAGTCTGCTAGTCTGATAACATTACATATGGAAATTAAAACCCAACGCCGTTGGTTTCAGTAGAGATTGTTTTCATTTGCCCTCACAGAAAGAATTCAGCTAGTGCTCGTCGGTACACGCTGAATGAATTCAGTGAGGAGGGAGTCCACTTGTCAGGTCTCGACAAGCACCAAAGAAAGAAAAGTTGTGTGTGTGAGCATTTTACCTATGCTACAGGCAAAATAAAGAGAATAATGCAACCTTATTTCAGTTGTCATTTATGGAAGGGAAACAGTCAGCAAAATACAACTTGATAGAATGCTTTATTTAAAAAGTTCATATTATAAAATGTAAAAATTCCGCTAAACCTGATCACATGAATTGCAAAGACGTATCCCTTCGAGCTTCCAAGGTGCTGCCACATTCACATCTTTGACATGACAGGAAAAACATTTTACAACTGACTTGAATATTTTTCTTCTCATTAAGAGATGTGTACATTTGCAAAACTTGAAGTTCACAACACACAATAGTGGATAGTTATTGCTTTGGTTTGTTTAAAATGGGGCTTGTACTGGAGAGTCGAGACATGCGGCGCGGCGATCTGGCTGACGGGAGAGGCCAAGAGTGTGGAAAGAATTCTGCTGGTAGGGCCCTTTAATCGTCCTTATCCTTGGCACCGTGCTTCAGGATGCGTGTGAACTCCACGTAGTTGAAGTTGCTTTTCTTGTCGATGGGGGCTTCTCTGAAGAGCTCGTCCACCTCCTCATCTGTAAACCGGTCACCCATTGTTGTGAGCAGATCTCTGAGGTAATCTTCCTGGATGAAACCTGAGGAGAAGAAGAAATTAGATAAGGCAAGACAGCCTGAATCATCTCCTGAAGAATTCCCTTCTGCTTGCAGTGATTGCATTACCATATTTAAGAGAGTTTGTCTTTACAAAGCTAGATTAGTTTAGGGAAGGAAACTATTTGTGAAAACACCTTTCAGACACAGCCTCAATGTCATGTGCTTTACATTAAACGGGTTAAGGAAAGAAAACACAAAAAACATGAAACCGAATAATTATGGCTCTTTTAAAGCCAATGCAAAACTGATCTTTGCATCAGCAAAAGCATCATGGATTATTTTGTAACAAAAATAAATAAATTACAACTCAGAATTTACCTGTCCCCTCCTCATCAAAGCAGGCAAATGCATTTCTGATCACATCTTCAGGGTCTGTGCCATTGAGCTTCTCCCCAAACATGGTCAGGAACATGGTGAAATTAATGGGTCCAGGGGCTTCCATCATCATGGCCTCCAGGTATTCATCAGTTGGGTTTTTTCCTATAAAATGACACCAGTACGGTCCACTTAGTCTGATGTGTTTCAACTACAGAAGTGGTTTAAAGGTACACTGTAAGCTGACTATTAAAATATGTTTGCTTGTATAACGAGTTTTCCAACAGTAAGCAGTGTATGTGCACACCCACATGTATAAAGTGCAGAACTGATTACAGCAAGTGACTCAGAGGCTCTCCTACTCACCCAGTGAAGCCAGCATATCGTGAAGGTCCTCTTTGTCCACAAACCCATCACGGTTCTGGTCAATCATGTTGAAAGCCTCCTTGAACTCCTGGATCTGAGACTGGTCAAACATGGCGAAGACATTGGAAGTTGCGCGCTGAGGGCGCTTCTTCGTGGTCTTTCCCTTTGCTTTTTTGCTAGACATTTTGACTCTTTATTTGTTTTTACCTGTGGAAAGGAATAAAATGTATACATGTTAGATCAAACATGCTGCAGCCAAGAGCTTTTTCTTTAAGGAAACAACTTATCAAATAAATAGACAAGAAAGGAAAAAGACAAATTATATAATAGGTGGAAATTAGACCGACAAAAAAGATCACACAAAAGGGAGTCAATCTGAAGTCAACATGGAATATGCTGTTGCTCAAAATTAGATCACGTCGTTTGTGCCCACAACTCTGTGGGAGGGTATTTTAATTCTCTGGCAGTGATTCCCCAGTGTGATGTCCCACACTGGGCTATAAATGGAAATGTTCCTCATCTTTCTAGGTTGATCAGCTCACTGCCTTCACCGAGCAGCGCAGGAGAATTAGTGATGTGAGGACAGATGCCCTTATGAGGCAATGCTTTGAAAGGAACACTTAGGAGTGTTTTACAGCCACAGCTGAATGTTGACATTTGCTGATGTATTTTCCAATGAGTGTTGATGGAAAAATCGTCTCAATCAGCTTGGACAGCAACAGCTGCTTTGCATCTACTGAGGCACTATAAATGTGGTGTTATGGCTAGATATTATCTGGGAGAGTTATTATAAAAGGTTTCAAGAACATTCAGTTATACAGGCTTTAATGATCCGAGTTAGGAGTGCAACTGTTAACCGTTTTAATTATCAAACGGACTGTTTTAATACAACGTATAAACCGCCTAATCATACTTTTTCCAAAGCAACGCATTCAAATCGCTCCAAAACTAAACGAACTCATCCTCATGCTAATTTGTTTCAGGATATGATCTGATGTCAACGTCTTGCGCATTATTAAGTACGCATACCGTTTGCGGCCTAGCTTGAGCCACATTCAATTTGCCTGCGTTAGCCCAGTGCAAACGCCGAGCTGTCGCGGGAGTAAACCAGATTTAGAGGTTTGCTTATTAATTAGCTAATAATTCACGTAACAAATCACCTATTTATTAATGTATCAACCAATATCCGCTGCGGACACATTAGCCCAGCAGCTAACCGTTAGCCATGTTTTCAGTACAATCTACTGAACACGCAGAATGGTTAAAACAGCGTATATTCACATAAACGGGCCGCTTGTCACCATTTGTGTGGCATCTCGATAGCAAAACATTTACAGTGTAGTAATGTAAGGTTAGTATACAGAAAAAAAATCAAATTAAAGGAGACAGTCTTACCTGACAACGACCCGTCTGCTAGCCCGAGACTGCTCTTTTCTCAACCACGGTCACCGCCCTTCACTTCCTGATAATCATGTTGTTGGGTTCCGTACAGAACATTCAGGACAAACCAACTAAGGAAGATACGGGGGGGTGGCTCATTATGGAAGAAACTATTATCATTCTCTTGAAAAGCAATCTATTGGTTATTTCGGTCTTAATTCAACATTAATGTGACAAATAATTAAATTCATTCGAAAAAAATACTATATTGTTTCATTAATCGTGGTAATAAAATACACAATATGCCCTCACTACCCCGCAGGAGGAAATGTAACTTCCTCCAACACTCCCTTGCCTGCGTTGACATTCCTGGATATGCCCTTTTAAGGAAAGAAAGACACATCGTCCTTGGCGCAATTAAGGCAAGAGAAAACTTAAATGATCCCCGTGGAGGGAATGCCCGGTATTATCAATGAGGCAAACATGAACAATGAAAACATTTGTATTTATTTCGTTTTTGTCATTTGATCAATTTTACCAATCAGATGCACAAACAAATCAGTAGGAAATAATATGCATTTTATATAAATATTTATAATGAAGAAAATATTAAAAAGTAAGTTACATACATAAACCAAAACAATAAAGGGAACAATGTTGGTAGGATGGATAATAATAGATACTGATTGCCCGGTGTGAGTCAAACAACAGTTGGTACCCCCAGTCACTGCTGTAAAGGGAGGCTTAGTGCTGCAGGGCTTCAAAAGCAAGATGTCCAACTGTTGACTCACGGGTTAAAACAAGCCAGGCTGTCGTTTTTTTACCAGTTGTCATATCACTTTTAAAGGGGATAACAAAATGGTTGAAGACATGCCACGAGCCACTTATAGTTATGATATGTTTTCATCAAAACAGCCACCAGCTGTATTCCTAAAACAATCTTGACTAGTGTAAATGATGATTACATGGGAGTTGATGGTTAAAAAAAAATAACGTAACTACAGATTTCACTTATGATTGTCTGGTCTTTCAAATGAGCAGGCACAAACACACAGTGTTTATTATTATTATGTTGTATTTTAAGGTCTAAAACACAGAAGCTAATTTGAATCAGCACAGAAAAGGATGTTCTTATCACTGGGATTACAAATGGAGGTCTATCATCCGGAGCAGCTAGTATGTATGTAGACATTACACATTTGATTTATCTGTCTGTTTAATTTAATTTCAAACTTTTCAAGTAGATGCAAGTGCATTTTGTCACCTTTTCCAGTAGATCTCTCTGTATTTATTTAAGGAAGGCCCTGATGAAGCATATATTGTAATGTCACCTTGAACCACTAGAGCGTGCTAGCTTCACATAAAAACGTGCATTTTCTCAGCGATATTCTAGACAGTTTCTTGTGGTCATTAATAGTTTCTCTCAGCATGTTACCAATGTGTGAGAGCTCATTTAATTTGTTTATCTCTAGAACTGTTACCTCAAACATTCAAGTGGCTTCAGTGTGTGGGAGTCATACCAAGCAGGGTCTCCTTTTTCGGAAGATGGCAAATGACTCTGCTGTCCTGACATAAGTCGGGAGTTTGTTCCACCACTGAGGACCAGAACAGAGAAGAGTCTGGACTTTGCTGAGCGACATTTGTTTGATTTCAGCGATGGTGGTACCAGCCGGCCAGCTGAAGTAGAGGAGCGAAGTGCTCGCTTCGGGGCATGAGGTTTGACCAGTGTTTGAAGGTAGATGGGTGCCGTTCCATTGATGGCCTTGAAGGCCAGTGTCATCATGTTTAATTGGATGCGTGCTGAAACAAGGAGCCAGTGGAGGTCACGGAGGAGGGGGGTCACATTGGTAAATTTGGATAGATTGAAGATAAGGCGTGCTGCAGCGATACACTGCAATGGTTTAGTCGCCAAGGCCGGGAATTCAGCCAGGAGAGAGTTGCATTAGTCAAGGCGGGAGATGACCAGACTGGGAGGAGCCTCATGGTTGGACTCTTCAGGGCCCCCCGGATAATTGAGCTATGCCACTGCCCAAATAGATCCCATGAGACATCCATGCAGTTGGAATTTCCTGCACAGCTGAACGCAAAGACATGGCGTTAACATGAACATGATTCATTACACCCATGTTCACTTGGACAATCAAACAAGTAGGAACGGACAAATAATCAGAAACACCTTTCTTTCTTAACAATTCTTAACAACTCCACCAAGCTAAGGGGGCGACAGCTAGCCTGATTTTGTCCAAAGGCTTGTCCATTACTTATGCTAAGCTATAAGCTAACTAGCTGCCACCTGTAGCTTACCTTTACAGACAGTGGTATCAATCTTTGGTCTAACTTCAGGCAAGAAAGTGAATATTGTATGTCCTCAAATGTCAAACTATTCCTTGAAGTAAAATTACAGTTTAAATGCATTTACAGCACTACAGGCGGAAGAGTACACTGGACACCCAACAAGCCGTTAGCATCATTCTGCTTTTCTCAGGGTTAAATGTCATGTCAGTATAAAGCAGTCGATCATATTATTTAGTTGCTTGTGACATATCACACTTGGAGAATACATCCCATATTCATTAGACAGCATTTAGTGGTATGACCCTGCTTACTGCATTGTATTGTTCTCCCCAGTGTTGATCTCATTTAATTGGTTTAGACTTCAGATTGCTGCCATAACATGCAAGGTATGCTGCTGACTACTGTGTCATGAGGGACAATGGTGGGCGAGGGCCAAACAGGATGGCAATACAACACAAATGCCTCGGAGGTGTTCTCTGACATGGTCTTTTTTTTGCCATGAAAACTCGTCAGGTGTTTGAGTTGCAGTCAATTCCCAGAACAATATCAGTGTCAACATGAACCTCCCTGACAAATGGCCTCACTTAAACTTTACTTAACAGGAAAACTTCCTTTTTTATAGGATAACTTAAGGCACCAGGAGTGTCTTCACCCACAGCTTCGGAGTCTTTCATTTATTTAACCTTTTCTTTGAGTAGGTGTTTATGAGCAGAGGTGACAAAAGGGGACATTTGTATACTTCCACATATAAGCGTGAGACAGAAAGAGAGAGTGACAAAGAGACATTAACAGTGGCCTTTGTTGCGTGTGTAGCAACAATAGCAAAGCTAAAGTTAGCCGCAGTCCCAAAGGAGAGCGCTGCGGTAGAAGTGAAGACAAAAGCTGAGAGATTAACCAACGATGCAATGACGTGGGCTAAAAGCCAGCAAGGTCGTCCTACTAGTGTGATGGACTTTAAAAAAAAAGAGACAGACATATTGAATTCAATATAAGCCACTTGGAAATCTGGGGATCTCAGGAAAAGCTGAATTGGTGCTTCTTGTATTGTGACATTGATTCAAATATGTAAGCTTTGTCATATTAATAACAGGTCAACTCTTGTTGAACAGAAAAAGATATACATGTAGTGAGACAAATGTGACAAAAAGTCTTACATAAAAAATGAGAATATGGACACAAAACAACAAAAGTAAACAGCTTGTGTTTACCTGCATATCAGACAGTAATGCTCACCGGCAGAGCCCGGCACCCATAAAATGTGTTGCCCTACAGGGGTTGACTTGCCCCCCACACTCTGCTCTCAGCTATATTTATCTCCACCCTCACCATAAAAGGCCGCGACTGCTGCTTGGACACTCTGGCGAGGGCCAATATTATTTTGGTTGTGTAGAAACCGCAGCCCTGTACGCACCTACCTGCAGGTTTGCTGGGATATTGAGCTTCGAGTGTGGAGTTGGGCCGTCTTTTCCCTTTAAAACGTAGGGTTTGAGGCTTTTTTGTCCGGGGGTAAGTGGCAACGGTTGTGCAGCGTACACTGTGATTGTTGTTGCATTATGTCCGTCTAAGCGTGCTGAGAAAGTGCCTGAATCTTACATCATGTCTTGCCAGCTGATGTTGCAGGTTTGCAATTTGATGATGGTTAAATGTCTTTTCCTTGGTATTTTTCTGTTTGATCAACACAATATTATGCAGATTTTGTCTTTTTTAATATGCTTATGTTGGCATCATGGGGATTGTGTACAGTTAACGATCCATGTTCAGCTATAAAGAACATGTTGAAGTAAAGCACGGCCAGGCGTTTGAAATGAAGTGAAAGTCATAATGAACCTGCAGGTTATTATAACAGCCAATCCACCTGCTCTTGAACACTAACTAACCACGCAGACAATCAGATAGCCAGCGAGAAACTCAGAAAGTCCGGGCTCGTACCAGGGAGTGGCCTGCAGCATGCCTGGATCCATACCGTTCTACCAGAAGGACCACCACCACTACGACCGCGGCTACCGCAGCAAGGAGACGCAGTCCAAACTGAGCCAGTACCAGACCAGCAGCAGATATGCCGCTGGCGCCAGCAGCTCCGCCATCAGCAGCAGGAGCAGGGGGTAAGGAGGAGGAATTCATCAATCCACCTCTTTGTCACAGGGAAGCCCCCCCTTTAACACCATCTCCCGACCCAACTGATCAAGTTCACCTCCAGCAACCTTGTTGGATCACTTCCCCGTCACAGCCTCGGGAATCTCTCCTGCTTTGCTGCCAAATTGACACCCAAGTAACCATCCTTCCCTCCTCTGAGTCCTCTTTGATCATCCCACACACACACCTGAGGATGTTTGCTCCTCATACTGGTTATAAACAGCTTTGAATCCTGCATGAACTTGCATGTCGACTGAGAGCTGCCCTGTTTGCTTTTCGGCATGCTGAGGAACTCCTACCTGTAACTCACCTATTCCTAAATAACTAAAACTATTATTGGGATTTTTGAGTTCTTGTTTTCTTTCAGGGCAAAACCCTTTGCTAGATAAGCTGTAAGGAAATTCACTATTTTGTTATGGCATAGATTGGAATAGAATCTTGACCTGTGCATACAAGTCTATTTTTAAAAACTGATATAATTTGCATGTATTGTTATGTTTTGGGAACGTATTTGTTTCCCTTTATTTCCAGTGGACTCAAGGGGAGAGTTTTTTACTGGTTATTTTTGTTGCCCATATTTGTGCGTCCCCTGTTGAATATAGGGTTTTTCATGGAGACGGTAAAATAAGGGTTTTCTTAGTGTATCTGTCTGTTGTTAAATTTGCTTTTAGTGCTGGCAGTGTCCAGTAGTTTGGTTTTATAGCTCATTGCTGTGGATTCTTTGGAAGGAAGAGAGATGCTCTTCTTTTGTATTTTAGGGATAACAAACCACCCAGTTTATGGGAGATCTTATCTTTTACGGTGCCTGGCAGATATTTAAATCCAGTGATCTGGAGAGTGTGAACAGGTCAGGGGGCTTAGGTTTTCTAACACCATCTGATCTTTGCCTTTACGCTCATGTGGCCGGACCGCCAAGCAGTCACAAAATCTGTTGTTGAGGAGAGGAGGGTTATGATGTGATGACTATTTAACAGTCAGTGTGGTTGAGTGAATGTTGTCATGGCAAAAACACTGGATTTGTAATTCAGGAATGAAACCAAAGCCTTTTTATGTTATAATCCACTTAAGCAGGAGTTGTTGCAACACAGATCCTGGAAAGAGAGTGTAAATGGTCAGAGCTAAAGGGACAGAGACCCAAATAGATACAGGAAAAACTAGGACACTTTCCCTGTCACCCTTCTTGCCCCCGCCTCCTTATCAGGTTCTTGTTATCTCATACCCGGGCTCCTAGCCGCCAGCTCTCAGGGAGCTGCAGATTGTGTTGCCACAGACAAACTCAAGAAAACCCACAGGAGTGTGATAATTGATAATCAGGCTCTTAATTGCATCGGCGGTGCTCATATTGTTTCCCCTATCAGATTTGTTGATGTAATTATTGCGAAAACTAAACCACCTTCACTACTACACTCCCCACTGAACCTTCATCTGCAACCCATCCACCCTGATCATCCCCACATGATGTTATGTTCCTAGTCTGGCTGGGTGCCAGGCTCACGGTATTCTGTATGTCCCAGACTGGAAGTGTCGTCACATTCTGGGCTGGAGGCGAGCAGACTGAGCCCGGTACCCAAGAGAGCCAAGCCAACTTACTTGGCCGTGGACAAAGAGAACCAAATCATCGGCTACGTAGTGCCTATCTTCAGGGGCAGGTAATGAACCCGTCGCCTTATGAAAGTGAATCTGTGCTACATCTTAAAAGTGATTTCAACCTGCCTTACTCCATCCCCGGCTCTAATCTGCAAACTCCTGCAGTGAAGAGTTTGCTTCAGGACTTTCGGATACACGCGCAACAAGGGTGAGGGACACTGCTTCATACATGGCCCGCAGGGATTTGTTCACCAGCGGCGTGGAGATGGAGAGGTCAGAGCAGATCTCCAGGAGGGAGGCCACGCGCGAGACGGCCGAACGCATCTCTCTTAACAGAAGGGTCAGTGGTGGAATTTGACATGCTACTCTGTTGAGGTCACGCAGGAAGCCAAACGCCTTTTACAACCACACGGATAGCTGCTTATCATTTTTACATCACAGGACATCGGTGACATGATTGTGACATATCAGTGTCCAGTTTAGAATTCTTCTCCTTCATGACATCACCAGCAACCATGACGTCATTGTAGATACTTCACAGACTCCATTTGGTTACGTGTAGTATCGCAGCAGATAATCCCAGCCATGACATCACAAATTGGCTTCCCCTACTTGTGACATCACTTCCCTTTTCAGATTATTTTTTTTTACTTGTGACATCACAGCTCACCCGCTGCTTCATCCCATTACAAAAATGGCTTTTTGAATCTTGTGATACGCGATAGTGGACTATTTTGCTTTATGGCTTTTACTACTTGCAAAATCATAATAGACCATTTTGTTTCACGATATCATGAAGTAGCCTTTGGTACGTGTGACATCACAGTAGACTGTTCTTTTTTATGACATAATAGAATATATTTAGTTATGTGTGACATCACACTAGACCGTTCTGTTTCATGGAATTGCATAATACGGTTTTGTTACTTTCATCACACTGCAGTTGGCTTCTTCTACTTGTGACATCATAGTGGACCAGCTTATTCCTTGAGATAACTTGTAATCGTCACTACCGCATTGCATTGTGGGATATTCATGCTGGCGTAGTGTCCAGTGATTTGTATGGATTCATACTATGGTTTCACATACTGTTATAACGTACTTAAAAGCATGCTCGTATGGGATTTCGGACACAGCCAGATTGTCTTTTCTTACTTGTGACATCAGCAGACAATATCAGTCACAATATTACAGATTGGTTTCTCCAACTTGTGACATCACAGTCGACCATTCTGCTTCATAGCATACTGGATGTCACAATCTACACTATTTAGATGGTTACTTCTGACATCATCGCAGTTTTTTCTCAGTTATAACTTCACAGTGGATCTTAATTGCAGTACTGCTTGGGAACACCAAGTGCCTGTTAAGTGTTTGTTACTACTATGCCATACACAAGGAAGTTATTAATGTCAGGGTGATTATGAGAATCCCCCCCCACTGTATTTATCTGTCTTCACTCTGCCAGTCAGCCTTACTACTGGGCGACACATTCCTCAGGAGATCGTGTTTCTTGAGACACAGGGAGGCAGTGTCCCAATGGTGTTGTCGTATGATGTGTTGAGTTACTGGATGCACAACGAGACGGGGCCTCATCACCCCTCGCTATTCATAGGACATCGTGAACAACACACTCGAACCTCATGGCACGTGTCTCAAATTTAAAGTACATATTCTTGCATGTTTAAAACAAATGTTGGGGATTTTGCTGATTGTAAAAGCTTTGCGTTTGCTTCGACTATGCATTGTGAATTCCTGGTGATGGAGATGTTACATGTTTTTTCTTTTTAAAAGGTACAACTGACCCGAGTGATTAAATGCTTCAGTGCTCTCCTGTTTTGTAGATCCATGAACACGGTGAACACTTTAAGCGCATGAACGAAGACAGCCTGATGCACGCCCCGGAGTTTGTGATTAAACCGCGTTCCCACACCGTGTGGGAGAAGCAGTGTGTGCGGCTGCATTGCACTGTGAGCGGCTGGCCCGACCCTCGGGTCGTCTGGTAAGTCACGGACATGCACACCTACAACCTCAGAGCTGTCGTTTCTGTCCCCTCAGCATCCTGCTTATTCTGTTATCCATCTAGATTTCCACAGCTTTATGAATTCTGTTTCCTTCTTTTCAAGTTCTTTTCCGTTTCCTCTCTTTTCCATTATTCCCACTAAAAGGTACAAAAACAATGTGGCAATTGATGCTTTGGCCAGTGCTGGCAAATATAAACTTGAGAGCAGATACAACGTGCACTCACTGGAGATTAACAGGTAGGTGTAGCTCCTTCCACCCACAGTCTTCAAGATACAAAAAAACATTTTGTTCTATAGTTTAATATCTATAACATGTCACCATTGTAAAGTCCTAAAATATGCTTAGCTTACTAACTTAGCTTGTGTAGACTTATTTTTCTTACATTAGCTTGACGTATCACCTCGGTATTAGCTCTTCTCTGCATTTTTCAGCCAGTAAGATTATTTCCCTTAATAACTGTAGCCTACTTGCCAAATCCTACACACTGGACCTTTACAGATTTCTTTTTTTAAATGTTTTAAATAAAACAAAATACTCAAAATGCTTGGGTTTCTTTACACATTCAAGAACACATACCTTGTGTGCTCTTGTATGTAGGCACAGTAGTCAACAGCAAGAGGCAAATATTTTTTTTATCCTGTTTGAATTACATTTTTTCCAAACTCATACTATTTTTTTTTTTTTATCAAATTAGCTTCATCCAGTCATGATGGTAAAGAAGAACCAAAGCTCCAGTGTTTCTGTATGCCAGGATAATGTTGATAAAAGCCTTTGTCCCTGACTAACTTGCCCAAACAGACCGACACTGTTACACTGAGAGCCAGAGAAGAGCCACACCGTTTCCCAGGCTGCACAAAAAGCATGCCTAAACATAGCCAACGCCATTCGAGCCAAACCTCACAATGAGATTATCTTCATCACATTTTAGTGGAATATGTTGTCCGTAGATAATCTCATGTACAGAGAGACCCACGCCACCTGGTGCACATGACATCACCGGTGGTGTCTATTCCTGGCCAGGAGTTATGGAACGCTTCACAGTCGAGGCCCGCATGCTTGGTATTATATACATGGTTGGGAGGGCTGAGGTGTGGGGGAAGGGCACCGTACACACGGATCCTCAAGCGAGGGAATGTGCGTGTCATGGACGTCGATCACCTGATGCTCTCCTCTTTCAGATGTGATTTTGATGACACGGCGCAGTATCACGTCTCTGCCATGAACTCAAAGGGAGAGCTGTCTGCATTTGCATCCGTCGTTGTGAAGAGTAGGTGTCACCTCAGAACCATCACCCCAACAGTTTTATTGCTGACCATAAATCAATATCATCATTGTATTGATTCCAAATGCAAAATTCATTTGTTGCTCATACTAATAGGTCTAAAATTCATAATAATTGCAAGTGTCATTAGAGAGCCACTATGTGAAAAGTGGCACCTTTAATTTAAATTGTATGTAATTTCTCATATGATATAATGATGTTCACACTGTGGCTGTTTGTATTAATATCTAACTGCTGCTATTCTCCATAGGGTTCAAAGGTGAAATTGATGAATTCCTGCCATCACCCAGACGTAAGTGTGAATTTATTGTAAATTTGTTTTATTGTGTACTGTATTGTGGAATTAAAGTTGCTTATATGAATCTGTTTGGCCACCAAGGAGCAGAAGAACAGGCTGAAACGTGTTAGAAAAAAGTTGCTTATTTACCCAACCAGCAGACACCAACATGTGGTATTTATTTGGATTTCTGTGTATAGCAACCCGACGAATGTCTTTGACTGCTACTTATGTTATAGTTAGCTCCGTTTTGGTCTCCACCAACAAAAATGTTGGTGTTTTCAGCTGCAAGATGTTTGATTCCCTTTACCAGCTATAGTTTCTAAATGTGTCTGTGTTCTGTTTGGTGCTTTGTATTTATCGCACAGCTGCTTTAAAAACTGATTTTACAGAAATACATGAACTCTTAACAAGCATTTAATAATGTTGGCATGTAATATGTACAGACACAATGCCAATGGAATGTCAATTATCCTGTAGTGGTGGAAACATGAACTCCCCACTTCAACAAAAATAGGTTTGGATAAATCCAGCATTGTGAGGAGGCCCGGGTGGATGGACAGGTCAAGCACGGGACTTTCTCTCAGGAGACCGATGTCGAGTTATATTAAATAATGTATGCTACATAAGAACAAGATGCAAGAAGTTGCAACAAACATGGTTATTTTAATCTAAATTATGATCATCCCTTTGCAAAACAAGAATAGTTTTGTAGCCTAAACCTAATGTTAAATTGTTTCCATGGTAACCATGTAATGCACCGTTATAGTAATTTCACGTATTTCTGTGAGATCACATTGCTTATGAATTTTTTTTGCTGAAAACGTCCACCCTCTGCTGCTGGAAGCAAAGTTGATGTGAGTAATGACACTGAATAGCAATTTTTGTGGCTGTAAAAAAACAAAAAGATAAAATAATAATCTTATAATTATGCATTTAATGAGCAGTTAAAATAATCTATATTATTTCCTCAAGGTGGGTTATAGCTAACTGTTGCTACATGACTGACTGCAGTGATGGGGGGAGGGGGGGGGTGAAGACGGGTCGGTGCTACTGCACTAACAACTTTTCTGTTTCCTTGATGCTGCGGCGACAATGCAGGGACCAGTAACGAAGGTAACAGGGTCACCGGAGTCTGGTTTGAGAACGTTTTGGTGAACTTGATGTTTCCACCGTGTTCATGCATGACCACTCTTTGTCTGTGTAGATATTTAGAGTTCCCGGTATTCTCCTTAAGTAGGTAATACGGAAAAATCTACAGATTTTTCAGCGTTTCTGGACTGAAAGCAATGTTGCAAGTACGCAACCTTGGAATCTTATATGTTCTCTCGAGGTGGGAATGTGCTGCTGTGAGAAGACACATCTGCTTAAAATGAGAACATTTTGTTGCCATAAATCAATAGAGCCTTTCATGTGTAATGTATTGATAAAGGAACACAATTTGTTACAAAGTACTTCTTTTCATAATAGAGATCATTATTTAATCCTGCGTATATTTTAAATGCTTCAAATGTTTAAATGATAATGATGCTAATTCAACTAATTCCACAACTGAAATCACTGAATATTGCAGTTTTTTTTGTTTCAACCAGGATTATTAATGTCTGTTGTGGTTCACTGTTTCTGCATGATGATCAATTATTTTTGTGAGCACTCCACTGTTGTTTCAGAATCACTCTTTCGGTCCGTATTTGTTTTTTGTCCCATTCTTATTCTTATTGTCCTCTTGTTCTCTTTCCACCTTCTTCTGTTTGACTGATCCAGCATATTGTTTTTTTTCTGTGGATATGATTATTGACGTGATAATGTTGTGTCACTTTTACCGTGCGGTGCAGTTGGTTTGAACACAGTCTAGTCTTTCCACTTGTGTGCAAGGTGTTTGTTATAATAATGCTAGTCCGGGCTCTGACTCCGCTGCTCTGTCTCTAGATGGCCCGGTGTCTGAGTACGGAATCAACTTCCAGACTCACATCGTTGATAAATTTGGCGTGTCGTTTGGACGAGAGGGTGAGACCATGAGTCTGGGCTGTACGGTCATCATCTATCCTGCCCTGAACCGCTACCAGCCAGAGGTCCAGTGGTACAGAGACGGTACGAACATGTGGATTATTATATGAATATCACACCATTTCTTTCTTTTAACAAATACACAAAGGATAACATGTTAAATTGGATTCTAATTACTGATGCATTAATCAGTACATTTATTTAATTTTGCAGCTACTAAAGGTGGGATGAATTCTAATTACTATAATGCAGCTTAGCTTGTGAATTTCCCCCTGTGGATCAATAAAGCTTTATAAATTGAAGTGAAGTAGACTTACGTTAATGCCTCATAATAGTATGCATATCTAAAAAGTTTAAAATAAATTGTTATTTTGTATAAATACAGATTTTCTGTGCATGTCTCTGCTTGGTATTGTTGTAGTAGATGTTGAGGTTGTTTTTATATTATCTCCCCCCAGATGTTCTGCTGTCTCCTTCTAAGTGGAACCACATGCACTGGAGTGGAGACCGGGCCACGCTGACTCTCACACACCTCAACAAGGAGGACGAGGGTCTCTACACCCTGCGTGTCACCACCAAGTCTACATATGAAACCTACTCAGCCTACGTCTTTGTCCGAGGTGAGCACGTCTCCTCTGACTCCACGTCCCCCCGCCATCCTTGACAACACTAGCTAAATGCAACCGGATTCATCTGGCTTTGTTTTGGTCGAGGCCGTCATCGGACCAAGGTCGAAGTCACAACAGCGCGTCCTCTGGCACCTCATGACAACGCCACGTCTAATAGTCGAAGTGTTGTGTGAGCGACTGGATTTAAATAGGATGAAGTCCCTGGCGTCCGTTTCAATACAGTGGAAAAAGGTGGTCGGTGGGAGTTTATATTTGCTGCCTTCAGGGACAATCTGACCTTTAAACCCCAGCTTCTGGAAAATAGAGCTTGGGGTTGCCTACATAACATAACAGAGCGTGAGAACATTCAACCGATTTGGGTACAACCCCAAAAAGTTCAAAATATGCTGATCTACTTCACATCGACATTTAGAGACCATAACAGAAAGTGTTTTTATTTCATTTTATGGGTCAAGATGCAGTCAGAGTTATTAGTCTGTGATGAAGAGGCCCATTAAAGAAGAGGAAAGGTACAGTCACCATAACAAAACGCTGCATGAGCCGGGCCAGTCTATTCTCAGAGAGCTATGGAATGAGTCTGGCTGTGATACAGATAGATACTGTGAATATCTGCTTCAAGCAGAAACAATAGGCTGCCCAGTTTCCTGACTGCTCTTTGTGGCTCCCTTTGTAAGCAAATACACTCTCTGGTTATAACTATCACCTCTTGTTCCTTCTCCTCTTATAACTCACCTTAGTATGGTGTTATGATAGATCACTGGTGAGGTGACATTTTTGGCTATTTTGCTTCCATAACACATCTTCTTTCAAACTAATGGACAGAAAAGATCCCAAAAACTTTTTAAACAGAATTTCAGGAAATTAATAAAAAAAAACTAAAATAAAGGTTCATATATTTGTTGTGTTTGTTACATTTTTAAAAGTTTAATTTTGTTTATGGTTGTATAGTACAGGCTGCATATGCACACATGCACCCAGTAAATAACTGCTCATAGTTTATCATTCAACTGGGGCTTTACCCCTTAATGTGTCTTTAAGTCACCTCTCTTATCCCCTTTCACTCCGAGGGCGGGCTGCAGCTAATTCTGTCCTCCCGCTGCTGATTGCTCTCGGCTTGAGTTGAGGACTAGAAACATTCCTGGCATCAAGTAATGCAGCCGCACAATTCAGTGCAAAGGCAGAGCTCGCTATAAAACCACCAGCTACAGTAGAACCTGTTCATTATAGACACATCTCTCCGACTCAAAGGTAAATAAATGTTAGAAAAGTGTAGTGCCGATCTCCACCAGGTGTGTCGCCAAAGACCACTGCTGTGATGTTTGAGTGAATTCAGAGAAACAACAGGACGTGTTTTTTCACACAGCAGATACACTCTCATCATAGCACAAACTGTCAGTGCTGCTGTGTGTTTAGTTCCTTTATAGAAAAGAACGATTTGTAATCTCTAGCAGAAACAAAAACAAGAGTCCAAATTGAAGCAGTTGTTGACCAATTGCGCCCCCTACTGGCCAGTCTAAGAGTAGCATGGAGTCATCAGTCAATAATGGCGTAAAACAGAAATTAAAATATGTTTTCAAAAAGTGTGAATCACTGCAACCATGAGAGGTCCTTGAACACACAGTCATTAAGTAATATAAACAATATTAGGCTGTAATAAGCTGTGGACAGACAGAGAGATGCACACACACGCAGCCCGATTACATGTTCTCCTGAGACAAAGGGAGTATGCATACCATCAGTCCTGAAGATGCTGCTGCTGTTTGTGTTAGATGCTGATGCGGAGGTTGAGAGAGCTCCTGGCGCCCCTCTGGATGTGCGCTGCCTGGACGTCAACAAGGATTACATCATTGTCACCTGGAAGCAGCCAGCTGTCGACGGGGGCGACTCCATCCTGGGCTACTTTGTGGACAGGTCAGTCAGTTAAAGGAATGAGAGAATCACAGTTTTAATGTAATGGTCTGAGACATTTTGCTTTTTTAAAAATATCCCCACCCACACATGAAGCAAAACAAACTGAATAGTGACACAGAAAAGACTACAGAGGGGGGGAAAAGACAATACAGAATGATATAAAGAATTCTTTAAAAAGTCAGTTGTGAAAATAGCAATAATATCAATGAATGCAAGGTTAATAATCATTGTCATACATGCACAGGTGTGAGGTTGGAACCACCCACTGGATCCAGTGCAACGACACCCCCATTAAGTTTGCCCGTTTCCCTGTCACCGGCCTGGTGGAGGGCCGCTCCTACATGTTCCGTGTGCGAGCCGTCAACAAGAGTGGCATGAGCCGCCCGTCCCGAGTCTCTGAGCCAGTGGCCGCCATGGACCCAGCTGACCGCGCCCGCAGAGGTACTGCAGCCGCCACTGTGTGTCTGAACAAACTGCTTTAAACCACTCCCATCCATATTTAAAAAAATTATTTTTTAAAATTGGTCAAGAATGTTATTTAGAAGTATTTTTCTTCTTTTTTTTACCACCACTACCTTGGACCAAATTCTAAAAATTGTGAATTTTGTCACACAACTAAGAAAAAATGTATAATGAATTACTAAATTACAGGTACTTCTGCTCCATGGACCGGCCAAATCATTGTCACAGAGGAGGAACCTGCAGGTAGGAAATCTAGGTTCTATTTAATGACACCTGTGACACCTGGTGATGTGTTCAGGGACCTAATTCTTTCTCCCTGTCTCATCAGAGGGCATCGTTCCTGGCCGACCTTTGGGGCTGCAGGTGACAGAAGCAACCAAGAACTACGTGGTGCTGAGCTGGAATCCACCAGGAGAGAAAGGCCTTGAGGGGGTCATGTACTATGTGGAGAAGGTGAATCACTTCACAACATTTTAAACGTGCTTCTAAAGGATATATCCCCACTAACTCCGTGTATCCTCGTTTGCCAGTGTGTCTCTGGCACAGACAGCTGGCAGAGGGTGAACACAGAGATCCCGGTCAAGTCTCCTCGCTTTGCGCTGTTCGACCTCGCCGAGGGGAAATCCTACAGCTTCCGCGTACGCTGCTGCAACTCTGCCGGCGTCGGCGAGCCGTCTGACCCGACTGAGGCCACCACTGTTGGAGACAAGCTCGGTCAGAAATACGTGCATCACGTTAGCAAGGATGTCACATTCACAGTTAATGACCCCAAACGTGACTCTGGTCCACAGATATCCCATCTCCACCAGGCAGAGTTGTCCCGACTAGGAACACGGACACGTCGGTCGTCGTGAGTTGGGAGGCGTCCAGAGAGGCCAAAGAGTTGGTGGGATACTACATCGAGGGAAGCATTGTGGGTAGCAATGTGTTTGAGCCGTGCAACAACAAGCCTGTGAATGCCACCAGGTAAAATGACACTTTCTCCTCAACTAAGGTTTAAATAATCCATTTTTTTTTAATAAAAATGGCCACTATCACACTTGCAGGTTCATCTGCCACGGTCTGATGACGGGGGAGCATTACGTGTTCAGGGTGAGGGCAGTGAACGCAGCAGGGATCAGCCAGTTCTCCCAGGAGTCTGAGCCTGTGGAGGTGAAGGCTGCTATTGGTGAGTAAAGCTGAGGATTCACATCTCAGTAGAAGAAACTGATGCAAGAATGATATTTTATGGTGTTGTTTGTTTATTCAGATGTGTGGTTTAAAGGAAAAATCCACCACAAAGAAATTCCCTTTAATAATGTTTAAAAATCATCTGCTGGTGTTGCGTTTCTGAATTCTTTTTGCTGTTGGTAAGAGTATATTTTGTAACTTCCATGGATAAACACAGCCAGTTATGTTAGAATATATTATGTAAGGACATTTCTATGACATTTAATTTCAGAAGTATTAAAAATATCTGTGCAAAAGTAATTTTAGTGATAAATTTAGTGTGAAAAACATTGCAGATTGTAACAGATGCTACAGCCAACACATATGTGATTTCTTTGATAATTTAAAAATGCCATATTTAGAAAAAGCTACATTTGAAAACTATAATCTTTTTTAACATATAGAAAAATAGAGTAGAGGTAGATGACCTCGCAAAATGACTCCTGAAATGCCTTGAACAACACAGAATGATTGGTCTGAATATTGGCCCAAATGGTGGGATTGTCCTTTAAATTATGTAAATTTAAAAAACAAACAAAAAAAACCCCTAAAGAAATGCTAGAACTGTCATTTTATCATGATGTTGTCTTCAGTTGTTTTTTATATCATCGGCATCTACACTCCCACACTTTCTCCACCATGGTTCCACCCTTTGTCACCCTGTCACATTATTCAGCACTGTTATGAGCCCCACCACCTCCACCACCCTGTCACATCCACCCTCCCCCCTCCTCCTCCTCCTCCCTGCACAGCCTGAGGCAGGGTCAGGACTTGTAGACTTCCTCTAATTTGGGTCGGTGTGATCCAATTCAGTGGTTGCTACAAACCAGCCCAATGTCACACACCACCACCACCACCACCACCACCACCACCCCATTTCCCTCACCTTTCCTGGGAAAAAAAAAAGTTGTGTCGGCAACCCCCACATGGTGCTAAAGGTAGCGACACACACCTCCCCCCTCCCAAACCGGTACCCTTAAACTGCACTGAGTGTCTCGTTCTTAACCTCTCTCCTAGCAGCTAACAGCTATAGATCTGAGTCTTTGGTTTCAGTCATATCTGGCAACACTTCCATTCATGATTTATATGAAAATAGGGCAATTTGTTCCATCTTTATACCAGAAAACACCCTTTACACATATAAAACTTGATCTGTAATGCCTTAGTTATACCTGGAAATCATAGCATCGTTAATTACGTACAATTAAAGCAATAAGTTAATATCTTCACATAAATGATATTATTGAACATATTGTGACACACACACCAATCCTGCTGCTGAGATAATCGTCAGAGCTGTCGTTCTGATTTCCTGCATGTGTTCTCTCTGCATAACCTCCAGCCTTTGGATGTCACTCATTCACTGGCCAGCTTTGTTCTTCTTCTTTGTTTTTTCCTGACGGAACCACACTCACTTCCTGCACTGTTAGTAAACATGCCAGTGTATTACAATTAAATGAACATTTCATATAAGAAAAGTTTCAACATTCTTACCCCCGAGGAGAAAATGTAAACAGATCAAAACAATGACTTCATGTGAATTAGATCACCAGTCATTTCATCTTTCGTGTGGAAATGTAAGCGGTGATGTAATCCACTGGCATGCTTACTTTTGTGTTTGTTAATAGAGGGTCGCTGCAGAGCTGCACACCCGCAGTCATTGCCTGTTCTACTTCACACGCCTGCATGCTCTCATAAAAACCCTAAAAAAGACGATACTCACCTCCTCACACGGATGTCACTTGTTGGTCATCTTGTCTTCATTTTTCACTCCCTGTCAGATGAAGACATTTTACTGTATTTGATGGACTGATGTACTGTTTCTGCTCATCTTTGGATGTTGTGTGATTGAGCTGAAAACTGATCTTCTTGCCTGTTTTTTTTGTCTTTCGTTTTTTTTTTGTCTTATGCTTTTCTCTGCTAACTCCTATAGGGGGCGGCATCCCTCATGGTGTGTTGCCGGAGATGGGTCCGGGGGGTAACGCGGGCCAACTAACCGAGCACAGGCCACGCTGGACGGGCACGCATGAAACTGTCCAGTCCCCCCCTGACACTATGCAAAAGCCCAATAAAGCTCAGGCTGACACTGAAGCCAGGCGGGGGGCCGGGGCCGCTAGCTCGGCCCTCGTTCAGCCGCCCGCCCCCGCGGAGGGTAAACGCAAGGGGGGCAAGAGAGGCAGTGTGTCCTGGGCCCCCGACCTGGCAAAAGACCTGGTCTCAGAGTCTGTGTCAGTTTCTGACCCACTAACTGACTTAGCTGCACACTTAGACCCAGTCAGTGCGGAGGTTCAGGATCAGGCTGTACTGACAGCCGATGAGCCTGAGACCCAGCAGGCATGTAAGTTCTCTGTAGACCCTTCTGCTAAACGGGAGACAGCGAGGCCCCGGAGAGAGTCGGCAGGTGAGCACCAGTCGCAGATGGGAACCTTTTCGTCAACTCCAAAATAAATGACCATCCATGACAATATTGGACCCTGACATTACCGAGCAATACAATAAAGATTTCCCTTGTAAAATCAGTTCTGCAAGGTTTTACTTTCACATTCACACCCTTTTGACATTATAATAATCAATAAACAGCTGGTGAAGTTCTCTTCTGGTTGTCTTCTCTTTGAGGTAAGTCACTGTGAAACACCACCGAACTTTAACCCGACACAGTCACGCTTGTTAGTAGTTTCCCTGGCCACGACTTTCCCACAATCCCCTCTCACAGGGTGGCTCGACATCACCTGGCACCTCAGGACCTGCCATCACATTCAGTACAGATCACTTTAAAACTCTCTCACACACTCTGTCTCTCTTTCTTACACACACACACACACACACACACACACACACACACACACACACACGGCAGGAGCCAGCTAATCACACCCTGTACTTTAAAAGTGGGTCATCCAGTCAACACAAGAGCAGGACACTTGTGACTTGAGACCTTTTTGGTAGTGCACTGTGTACTCCTTCAGATGTCCACCTCTCCGACACTTTGGCCAAATTCCCGCCCCTAAAAAGGGGAGCGTATCAAGTTCACGTGACTATTTGTGTACGAAAGGCCGATTTGTTATCACCATGTTACATGATCTTTGGAGAGACCTTTTAGTCACAGTTGCTCCATCATCCAAGTCCCAGCAATCACCATGTCCTTTGTTGTGTCATTTCTGACCACAAATGTTGATAACTATGTTATAAATAATTTTATCAATGAATAGATTGACATTTTGGGAATTTTGTCTGAGGTGTTAAAATGAATAGTTTTATAGGTGCGTATGTATGGGACGAAAATGCAGAGGTGCCTTTAACTTGCATTATTTCTTTTAGCCAGCAGGGGGTGACTGCTGGTTGCAAAAAGAAGTCTGATTGTATAGAAGTCTGTGAAAATTACCTTAATTATTGTCTCAGTAAATACAAGTTTATGGTCTCAATTGCTAGTTTTAAGACCTCTTCAATACAGCAAGATGTTAATTTAGTGAATTACGGTCCATTTAGACTCAAATAGACCATAAAGCAGGGGATGCTTTAGGGCGGGGCTCCCTTGTGATTGACAGACTCTACAGTCTTGTCCGACTTAGCTACTTAGCTCCAAGCTCTCATATCACCTCTCATTGCAAAAAACCAAGATGGCGATGGCCAAAAAGCCAGAGCTAAAGGCTTCAAATCCAACGGGTGACACCATGGTGACTACATCCACTTTTTATATACCTCCTATGGTTAATTAGTGAGTTTTAGGGAATTCTGGACAGAGCCAGGCTAAATATTTCCCCATTTTCAGTCTTTATGCTAAGCTAGCTAACAATCTTCATATTTAGCATGTAGACGGGTACCAATCTTAAAGCAAATAAGTGTATTTCCCAAAATTTCAAACCGTTCCTTTAAGTGTATGATATTAAAAAAAGCCTTCTAAAGGTGCAATTGCATTGTGCCGTTGAGGATATTCTGTTACAGCAGGTATTCACCTATTATTGTTAAAACTTTAACATAATCCAGTTGGGACTTCAGTCATGTTTTGATCATGAAAGAGAGGGAATTATAATGTCGTCAAT
Source organism: Chelidonichthys spinosus (assembly GCA_029853015.1). NCBI lineage: Eukaryota > Metazoa > Chordata > Actinopteri > Perciformes > Triglidae > Chelidonichthys > Chelidonichthys spinosus. Next base: position 16,797,972 of record CM056837.1, read on the forward strand.
ACCTGCTGTAACTGGAAAGGTTTTCAGTCATGGGATGCTGAAGCACAACAAAGCTACAATAACATTTTCTCCAATTATTATAAATAAATTAAAGTCCCAAGGTGTAAAAATAAGTTTGTAAATGATAAGAATCACCTCATTGTAGTGATTCCGTATCCCATTACATCACCCATTCCCCCCGTCTGAGGCATCCAGGTGTTAATTTGTGTTTTCCGTCATCTCAGCCTCCCCCACTCCGCCCTATGGCATCACCGTCCTGGAGTGTGAGCGTGACTCCATGGTGCTGGCCTGGAAACAGCCGACCTTCGTCGGCGGCGCTGACATCACCGGCTACTTTGTGGATTACCGTGAAGTCATCGATGGCGTGCCGGGGAAGTGGCACGAGGGCAACGTCAGGGCGATCTGCGAGAGGGCGTACAGGGTGAGTCGATGAGTTCAGCACCCCAAATACAGTGTATTTTAAAGGACACTTCCGTAAGGTTTTGTCTTCATGTCCCTTTGTCTCCAGGTGTGTGACCTGAAGGAGAACAGGAAGTACCAGTTCCAGGTGAGGGCAGCCAACATGGCGGGTGTCGGCATCCCTTCGCTGCCCAGTAACACCTTCCTGTGCGAGGAGTGGACCATCGCCGTGCCGGGTTGGTTAGACCTTTGAAAACATACAAAGTCATGTTAAATTGATGGATATTCTTTCCCCTTTTCGGGGTTCCAGGTTGCTTATGGACCTTTTTACGTCCAATGTTTTGTTTCTGTTTTGGACCACAGGTCCTCCTCACGACCTGCAGATAAGAGAGGTGCGAGGCGACTCTCTGGTGTTGCTATGGAAACCACCTGTGTACCAGGGCCGCGATCCGGTCAACGGTTTCTACGTGGACATCAAGGAAGCGGATGCACCGGAGGAGGCGTGGAGAGGAGTCAACAACAAGGCCACGGAGAAGAAGTACTTGAAGGTTCGCCGATGGTCTTCCTACTCCTCCTCCTCCTCCTTCTCCGTCTTCTTTTTTCTTCTTCTTCTTCTTCTTTCCATGTGTGACGGCAGATCTGATGTTTGTCTTCCTTCATTCTGCAGATCAAGAACCTGAAGGAAGGGGAGACGTTTGTGTTCCGTGTGCGAGCTCAGAACAAAGCCGGCGTTGGACAAACGTCAGAGGTGACGGAGCCGGTTCCAGCCGTCACCAAACCAGGTAAGGAGAAACGTTTGATTGATGGCAACCAGTTCGTTATTTCAATACCTTCTCTGGGTTTCAGGCACCAAGGAGATCGTCGTGGACATCGACGACGACGGCGTCATCTCCATGAACTTCGAGTGCTGTGACATGACCCCCGACTCCAAATTTGTGTGGTCCAAGAACTACGAGGAAATCACAGAATCAACCCGCCTGACAACAGAAACCAAGGGAACCAAGTGAGACGACGAGTTGAGGCTCATTTCACCCACACACCATCAGCCTGTAGTCTCACTCATGTGAATCCTTTCTCCTGCAGATCCAAAGCTATTTTCAACACTCCCGGGGAAGAGGATGTTGGTATTTACTCGTGCCTCGTCACCCACACCGATGGAGCTTCATCCAGCTACACCCTCTCTGAGGAAGGTGGGTTGTAAATCCAGGAATTAAATGAAATAAAATGACTTCACTCGATTCATGAACGTCTTTCTCATGTTTTCCAGAGTTGAAGAGGCTGCTGGAGGTCAGTCACGACCACAAATTCCCCAGTGAGTGCATCAGCATGTAATCACAATTATCTATTAAAGTCATGACATGGACTGTTTCTTTGACTTGGCTCTCCCTCTTTCTTCAAACTAGTTATTCCCCTGAAGTCGGAATTGGCCGTGGAGCTGCTGGAGAAAGGCAAAGTTCGCTTTTGGCTGCAGGCGGACAAGATGACAGCCAACGGCAAAGTAGATTACGTCTTCAATGACAACGCTCTCTCTCACGGGGAGGTCGGTAAACAACTGGTATTCATAATATATGAGCGATTTTTGTATGCAGGTGTTTAAAGTTTAAAAAGGGCAGTTTTTTTTGGTTTTGTAGAAATACAAGATGAACTTCGACAAGAACACCGGTGTGATTGAGATGATTATGGACTCGCTGACTCCGGCAGATGAGGGCACCTTCACCTTCCAGCTGCAGGACGGGAAAGCTACCAACCAGTCCAGCTTGGTTCTGATCGGAGACGGTATGTTCGGCCAATAAAGTCCTGATTACAAATTATATTAAGATGGAATTCAGTGAGAGTTGAGTTTAAAATATACTCTTAAATATGCAAAAACACCTTCCCTGAATGCAAGTCAAAAATTGGGCTACTTTTATGACGATCGGGTTGGGTTCCAGGTTCTAGTTATTTTTCAGTACCATCTATTTCTGTTATCACATAATTAAACAGCTACCAAGACTAAGTGCAGTTTTGAGCTGAGATGTAAATATATTCAACTCCTTTTACTTTCAGTGTTCAAGGAGCTGCAGAAGGAATCAGAGTTCCAGATGAAAGAATGGATCAGAAAGCAAGGTACAGTACTGTTTCTGATGAAAGCATCATCACCGCAGCCCTATATACCACAAGTACACATCAATGTGTTTATTGTTGCATTCTCATGTACGTAAAGGTGCACATAATGTTTATAATTATCGATTAATTAGGTTTTGTTGTCTACAACATGTCAGAAAACCATCCAGAGTCCGAGGACAGACACTGATGTTCACTCACTCACTCACGGATGCACAGATGATCCTCCAGCAGAGTCGCTGTCGATCTACGTTTGCGTTACGTTACGATTTGTATTTTTAGAACTGCCATGTTTGTTCCAGGTCCTCACTTTATCGAGTATTTGGGTTACGAGGTGACACCAGAGTGCTGCGTGATACTGAAATGCAAGGTTAGACGGCTTTTTCTCTCTTGTTTCTCTTTAAAAGAAGAGTTTGAGTTTGAACTGAAACACTTTCCCTTTCTTTGCAGGTTGGCAACATGAAGAAGGAGACGTCGGCGCTGTGGTACAAAGACGGACATCAGATCAAAGCGGACGAGCATCTGGGCTTCACCGAGGGAGTTCTGAAACTGGAAATCGCTCAGGTACGAATATGAGAACGGAAGCCTCTGTGAAGTGTGAATTAATGTATATGTATATATATATATATATATATATATATATATATATACATATACTCCAAATCTTTCACTTCAGTGTTGGTCTACAAGAATCAGGTCTTTGAGTAAGTTGGAATAGATATTTGAAAACCTTTTTTTATTATTATTATTATTATTAATAAATACTCTAAAACAGTTTGTTATAAATAAACAGCCTTATTTAACATATCATATTCAAGTCTTAACAATGCTATTAAATGAATTCAAACTTTAAGATGCCAGTTTCACTTCATGTTTCTTTCTGGGAACAGTTATCGTTTGTGGTCATGGGCCGACAGCCACTTCTGTTTTTGCCTGAGAATGATTTATTGAGTTTTCCGTTTGTTTGTTGGCTTTTTTGCTTTTACGTCAGATTTGAGTTTTCTTCTGCATCCCATAGATTGCAGAAGGGAAAAGCTTGTCTTTTCAGATGAATACGAGTCAAATTCCTTGCCTCTCTCTCTGGCAGATTTCCAAGAAGGACTCTGGCGTGTACGAGGTCATCCTGAAGGACGACAGAGGAAAAGACACTTCCAAATTGAACCTGACAGATCAAGGTATCCTCTGAGAGTCACAAACACAGTCAACCAATCACCACTGCAGCAAATATTTCACTCAAGATGATCAAACTGTGTTCCCTTCCAGGTTTCAAAGACTTGATGAATGAAGTTTTCAGTTTTATTGGTAAGAAAATACATTCCATCCCATATATTAAACATTTTGGTGCCACATGACAAAATTCTAAATATTTAATTCACATTTGAATTGCAGCCAACTCCTCGACTCCACTGAAGGTCACAAGCACGGACCAGGGCATCCGGATCTACACCTTTGTCAGCTACTTTAACGATTTGCTCCAAGTGACGTGGCAATATAAGTACGTTGTGTCTGCTTTACTGTTTGTGCAAGCATGTGCACATTTATTATTAGATTTATTATTATTATTGTTTCTGTGTTTCTGACCGACAGGGACTCGGCCATCTCCTTCTCTGACCGGATTAAGAGCGGCGTGGTGGGAGATCAGCTGTGGCTGCAGATCAAGGAGCCCACAGAGAAAGACACGGGCAAATACGCCATTGAGTTCAACGATGGAAAAGGTGGTCTGAAGAGGACCCTGGAGCTGTCTGGTCAAGGTGAGACCACCAGCAGGTTTGAAACTGAGCCACAGTCATTGTATTGTGCTGTGATTGAATGTCACTTCTGATGGACTTCTTGCATTTCTTCTTATAATTAGATTTACTATTTTGCATTTAGCATATCCCATACTAGCATTCATATTCATGCACAACCTTTGTTTGTTTGTTTTGCAGCATTTGAAGATGCATTTGCTGAATTCAAGAGACTCCAGTAAGTTTCTAATTCCTTGATAACTATCATATTATTTTTGCTTCATACATATTTGACAAATGTAAATCAACAGTGATTTGAGTACGAGAAGAAATATGCATGAAAAGTAAGCCTTAGCTTCCCGCTCTGATCATCGTTTTGTTCCCTCTTTGTTTTTTTACCTCATCAGAGCTGCTGCTATTGCAGAGAGAAGTAAGTGCATCATGTTTAGAGTCACTATGTGTGCGTTAAATATTAAGCCTGGGGGTGACGTGTCCTTCATATATTGTTTAGAAGACTTTATAATGGAGTTGGATTGAACTAAAAATCAACTCATTCTTTCCACCTTTTACTTGGATCCCGTCAAATACATGTTTCATCTCATCGTTAAAGCAATACATTATCCAGACTACATATTTGTATTAATATTCAGGTATACTAAATGGTTGTTAACTTATATAATGATAACATTGCTTTTTTCAGGTCGTGCCCGAGTAGCAGGAGGTCTGCCTGATGTGGTCACTATCCAGGAGGGCAAGGTAAACCCTTAGACCATCATAGACTTGATATGCCTGAACATAATCATTATTACTGTATCATTTTGTGTATGTTGCATATTATCCTCTTACCAGGCCCTCAACCTCACCTGCAACATCTCGGGCGACCCCGTGCCAGAGGTCACCTGGCTGAAGAACGACCGGGAGATCACGTCCGACGAACACTGCATCCTCAAGTTCGCGTCGGGCAAGTTCGCCAGCTTCACCATCACGGCCGTGAACACGTCGGACACCGGCAAGTACAGCATCCACGTGAAGAACAAGTACGGCACCGAGAGCGGGGACTTCACCGTAAGTGTCTTCATCGAAGGGGAGGGCGGCAAGAAAAAATAAATTTAAAAAAAAGCAAGCGGTCCAAATCTTGTCGTAAATATGTGTATAAATGAAAATCACTGGCAACATGATGAAAGGAGAGAAACAGGTTTGTGGATTGTGTTCGACATTTTGTGTAGAGTATGAAATGATCTCTAGAGGTGCTTAAGGGATGAAAAATCATAATGCATCTAATGATTACAAATCCAGCACCGTGTCCACTCAAAAAAATGTTTACTGGTGCTATATTAGGTTTTGTTTGTAGGCATTTTACTCTGTTCGCTTTGGAAAAACATTATTATTTGACATGATGGAAGATAGCCAAAGATGTGTTGTGTTGATAGGAAAAGAAAATCACGCCTTCAGTTTGCAATGTCTTTTAAAAAGCACATGTTTTGATGCTTTATTTGCCACAAACGTCACTGTCAGTAAAACAGTCATTCATGGCAAATGAGCTGAAAACATGCAGCGTGTCGTTTCATTAGATGTGACAGTTAGCCCTGTGTTTTATTTGAGTGTTGTAATCATGACATCACTTCCACTGTCTCCCTGCCTGTAGTGAACACTGTACTGTCATTACTGTCACCATGGTTACGAGATCCCCTCCACTCCCTCATTAACGATGCAGATTGTGACGATGCTGTAATGAAGGTTATTGGATCACTTCCCCTGTTTCTCCATGAGACTAATAAAACAACAAGCATGTCCTTGATCCCCGTTTCCCTCCTCCTCCTCTTCCTCTTTGAGTCGTCTCACGTTGGTTTGAACCCCTTCACATATCCACTCTTTTGTTCCAGTCCCGTTTGTTCACTCCCAGTCACCGTTTTGTGTAGATTTGGACCTCCTGAGGACCGACCACCAGCATGGAGACAACCCCCCTCTCTCTCCCATCACCACCGTGTGCTTGAAAAACAAAAGATAAAACACACACTTTAGATGAGTACAAAGGAAGCCCATCTGAATGTAACTGAGAGAAAACTAATGCTGTAAGATAAAGAGTGATACTCATGTTCCTCATCACTTTTAACATGACCACTGCTGCTGGAAAGCAGTTATGTCAAAATGGCTATTTGGACAGAGCTGGGCTAATGTGTCATCATTTCAACACAATAGATGAAAAGAACGACAACGTTTTGCTTATTAGAATGTGAGCTAAAATTATCTACTCGATTATAAATATATAAATATATTTATATGACCATTATACATAAAGATTTCTGATTTCGTAATAATAATATCATTTCCTTGTGTTTCAGATTGAAAACTTACTAAAAAAAATATATAGGGTGACCCATAAAGTTGGAATAGTTTGCAAATGTCTAGTATTTTATAGCTCCAAACCAATATAATGCATTAATTATAATATATTGGGTATCATGACAATTTGCATGCGCGTGTATCTAGATGACATAAGCAGTCACTGATAGGTCCGACCTCATTGAAAGTCCCGGGTAAGTAGCAGACATCATTCTCCAGCTGGTGTTGATTCTTGTTAGAGCAGAGCCGTCTTGTATCCGTGCTGACCCCAGTGTTTCTCCTCCCAGCTGGAGATCATCGATGGAACCCCTGACTTGGGGGTGACGTCATACTCGACCGATGCAGAGGGAAATGTGGTGTTTGGCCCAAACACCCCGAAGGAAAAGATGAAACATTCAGTCACTGGAACGACGAAGCAGAAACGAAAGGGTGAGAGGGCTGAAATATGAAATATGTGATATGAATATGGCTTACTTACTGATGATTGTTCTCTTGCAGAATCTGTAACTAAGACTCTTCTCATGGGAAACACTGGAGACAAAGACGATGAAAAGGTTGCAGTTGTTTCAAAACAACCAGAGGATGTTTCTGACCGGCCTGTTGACCAATCAGAAGCCTCCGAGCAGCCTGCAGACACAGTGGAGGAGCCTGGACCAGCAGCTGAAACACAGCCTCAAACACTGAGTGACTCTAGTGGAGAAAAGTATTGATTATACTCACATAAACACACGTACGCTAAAGGTTTGATGTGGGTTTTTCAGCTTCATATTGATGCGTTTTCCAGTTATTGTAACTTAGACGTTGCATTTTATTCTCTTATTAAATATTAATAATAATAACCTTCCACATTTGTGTTATAGATTAAGGATCATATGGAACATGAATTCCTGTTGTATGTGATGCACTCATAATAACACTCATTTCCTCCATGTGATTTTGATTATTTTGTTCTCTTTTTCATCAAATTTGCTTTAATAAAGGATCTGTTGGCATTTTAACTTGATTTAATGATCCCAATTTTTAGAATATAATGCCAGAAGACACAGAGACTTACAGAAGTGAGGTATTCCTTAGTTGGAAGAAGAACAAAGCAAACATGAGACATTCTTGGGGTGAAATAGGGCAGAATTAATTCTAATCAACGAGTGTAAAAGAGAGAAGGACAACACGGTTCCTCACATTTGATATTCATTCAAAAATGTTAATAAAAAATGACTTTACCTTACTGGTTTTTATGTATTTGTGAGCCTAGAGAAGGGCAAATCACAGAAAATATCATACTTGTTAAGTACTGCTAGCTGACACATTTCAGGGAACATTATATACAAAAACATCATTAAAAAGACCCAGAACTTTATGGATGCTTCAGCTAAATGCAAAGCACACGTTTTTTTTTCATGTCATACTTGTATAAAACGAAACTCGTACGCAGACAAGGTCCTCAATCGAGGAATTTTCTGTGTAAACATCCAGTCTGACTCAGCAGATGTTTTATGAGGAAGTATAATGTTCTATTTCACAGCAGAACTACAGTTCACTTCACTTTCATTTCTAAGACAGCTGGTGTCCACCTACACCACCTGCAGCTGATTATGACCCCTGACCTCTAAATGTAGTAAAATTAAAAAACGTATGACATGTTTGTTTTTTCTCTGCACCAATCAGGTTTCATGTTTTCTGTCCTGGTGAATCAGGTCATCCATTGATTCATGAAGCAGCTGCTGAAGAAAAATCACTATGTATTGACATAAAAATACCCTTCAACTAAACTGGGACTCTGTATGATTATATAAGACATTCATAAAGTTTATGTAATAATGAAACAGAAACAAGGAAACTGGTTTTGTTTTTTTGTTTGTTTTTTTTGTGTTGTAATTTTAGAATTTTACATCTATCTTTTTTTCTGGGCTAATGGACAACCATCTTTACATCACAACTCTCTAATAATTAACCTGAATAATTAACCTTGAATTGGACTACGTCCTCCTGCTTTGTGATCACGTGCTGCCTGAGCGCTGCGGGGGTCACGTGCTGTGGTCGGCTTCGTCACAGCAGCAGTAGAGAGAGAGAGAGAGAGCGAGAGAGCGAGGGAGAGAGCCTCGAACAACCCGGCGGAGGAGCTGACTGAAGGTGTGACTCCCTGCGGGTGAGCCTCTACTCCGGCAGGTAGGTGACTTTTCACCACATATGAATACGACACCGTCTTTAGGATTCATTTAGAGGCTCGTGCGTAACTCGGCAGATCTCCAATCAAATGTCTGTTTTTAAAGATGTCCCTGAACGCATCATATCTTTAAAACACTTTCCCGTAGAGTTGACATCTACAGGTGCTTTATATCGACATGATGTGATACGAGGTTGTTGTTTTTAATGTAACAGTCCTCTCCCCCCCTCAGTGGCTGAGAGTGCGCCGGGCTTATCATTTGATTGTGTCAAAGAGCAGATCTGTCCAATGGAGATAAGGATCCGGACTTACTGTATTATATATCCCTATTGTGGTGGGACAATCAGTGAATCGGTGTCACTGAGGTTCAGGCTGTTGTAACATGCTGCTCAGCTCGCAGTCATTGTGGAGGGATGAAGCACTGAAGCAGCATTCAGGGCTGAAAGGTGGTGGATTGCAACATATCCTGATCCCAGAGCTGCACATGTGAGGATTATGCTTTTTTTTTAATGTAATTGTACATTCAAAAGTGTGTTTTTCTGTCTGATTAAATGATGATTGGTCAGAAATAACAGCTCATCAAATGGAAATAACTGTAAGGTGCAGCTGTAGATGACCAGCAAACAGTTAGATGAACAGATCCATTTCAACTTACATTAAAACGCCGGGTGACGCAGCATCATCACCTTGGACGTAGTGAGCATGACATACGTGCCGAGACAGGGAAAGCTAGATTAGTCCTAATCTTGTTTACAGGATTAACGCCTCTTAAGGTCTCCCCGGGGTGTCGTGGAGGAGATCTGGTCCGTGCTGGATTGGTGTCAACAAAGTGCTGGCTGTTTTGTAACGTGGCCGGTCAGCCTGATTCCAGCCGTTACTGTGCGAGGCGGCCGTGTTGTTGAGCTTTAAAACCATCAAGTGGTTGCAGTTTGCTTCCTGTGAATGAGGAAGAAGCACATCAGTCACCGGCGTCACTCCCAACTCAACATCCACTTCCTCACGTTTGGAGCTTGTTATTATCATAATTATCAGTTAACATGCTTTGTTTTTTTACTTAGATGTTTAATCAAGTGATCATTTTTGGGTTTTGGACTTTTTGTTGAACACACCAGCACTTTGAATACAGTGTGGGCTCTAGAAAATGGTAATTTCTTATCCATTAATCCAAAAAGAATAATTGTGAGGCCATATAGTAACACATAGTAGTAGATAAAGTGTCACGAAGCAGTAACTAAGGAGTCTTCTGACTGATTAACCTAAACAAAGAGGTGCTGCAGCGCTGTGAGAGTTCACACAACACCGTGTTGTCTCTCATCTGGACTCTTCTGCTTTGTCCGTTTAAATGAGCGATTGCTCTTTTCACTCCACAATGCGAATCGCTGAGAGGGATGCCACGGCAGCAACACAGCAGTGGGACGCCGTTATCAGCCGGTGGCTCAATAACACCGGGTGCCTTAGTAGCAGTTTTGTTCGTAATGTCTCCAGATCCACAAATAATCCACATTCCATCTATTGCATAAACAAATAGTCGTTTCGAGGTCTGTGTGGAGACGTTTTGTTCAGGTAGTGGTGGCGACGGGGGCCAAGAGAAGTTATGTAAGTGAGTCAGGACTCAAACTCATAGAGTTTGTGCTCGGTCAAAGGGGTTAGGGAGGTCGTAGGAGACCAGGAGCAGGGTCGGCTGAGGGGGCCTGAGGTCCTGCCAGGGAGGCATGGAGCTCTCACAGAGGGTCCCTGTAGAGCTGCAGGACCTGAAGTCCCCTTGGAGTCGGGGGGTTAGTTATACTTTTGCTATCTTAGGAAACATTTATATCACCTGAAATGTGCCGTGTTGACCTTAGACGATAATGTGTCTCCACCTTTCTGTTTGAGGTCAATAAGGAATAAAATACCATACTGGACATTTTTCTCTTGGTATTTATCACCATCCGGTCGTGCTTTATGTTGTTATCATGTGAAAGTCAGCAGAGTTCTAGTTGTCACCTGATATGATATTTCTAGAATGGGAATCTCAGCAGATGCTTATATTTCCATCTACAGTTCAGTGCTTTAGTTGGTGCAGAGGCTGCCAGTCTTAGAGTCCCAATGGTTTCAAAGTCCAGCAGCTGGTATGCAGCTCTGATTTCAGTGTAAACCTTAATACTGAAACAGATTGCTGCAGGTTGCCAGATCTGGTCAGACACATCCTCCTCATTGCAAACATGCATCTATAAAACGTCCTCTACAGTGAATATAGGTGCTGAGTCGTGAGTCGTGAGTTGTGGTATAGGAAAAAGGTATTGAATATCAATATTTCTCAAGGTATTATATGGAAGTTAGAAGTTCCAGTATCGTGACAAAAAGAGAAAAAAACAGCCTTGTTGCTGCAGTCGAGGGCCTGATGAAGTCTCCATCAGGACTCTTTTGAGGAAAATGGGACAGAGCCGCTGTGTTTAGGGACCGGCTCGCATTTCCTTTCCAGACTATTCTGAACAATAGGAGCCCCGTTACCGGGGTTACTGACCTAAAAGAAAGTAGTCCCGTTCTGCTTGTTTCATAACAGGTAATAGATGCAGAGGAAGTAATAACTAACGAGGAGTACTCCTGCTGACAGGTGGACACCATGAACTACGTGGGGCAGCTGGCAGGCCAGGTTCTGGTGACGGTGAAGGAGCTCTACAAGGGGATCAACCAGGCCACGCTGTCGGGCTGCATCGACGTGGTCGTGGTGCGGCAACCCGACGGGACCTTCCAGTGCTCCCCCTTCCACGTTCGCTTCGGGAAGCTGGGGGTCCTGCGCTCCAGGGAGAAAGTAGTGAGTGCCCTCGTATTAATATTACAGAATACTTGTTTTATTTAAGCTTTTTGCTAATTTTTAACTGATGTTTTTAATTAGCAAAACTCCATATATATCTTACAATGTTCTAATGTCCCAGTGGCTCTCTGCTCCTCCTTCCTCTGAAGGTCTCTGAATATTTCCATCCATTCTGCACTCCGTTTCCTACAAGGACAGATTGCCCTTTCTCTCTATTTATATTATCTATTTATAGACTCTGGGTCGTTGTCAGCTGACTGCACTAAGGTGAGATAGACAGACTCAAGCTCACTTTAGCCTCAGGAGAGTCGGACGGTGCAGGTAGTAGTTTGTTGTTGACAGAAGACTTAAAGGGATGTTTTTTTGCGTGTCCTAATAATATAAATGTTGACATCTTGCACACTCTATTATATTATTGTCGACTGTTTTAACAACCTAATTCCACCCAGGCGGTCCAATAAAACCCTGTCTGTTTAATCCAAGGATTGAAATTTTTGGCATTTGCAGAAATAGCAATCCTTTGTACAAGCTGTTCCCTGTTGTTTCTCTCTGGATTAACTCTAAATCTTCAGGTAAATCTGATCTGATCCACAAGCTGTGTATGCATATGGGGCTTTTCTGCTGTAAACAAGCCTGGAATTGCACAGTTAAGATACGCGTATTTCTAACAGAAATGTGTGGTTTATTTTGCAGATTGATATAGAAATCAACGGGGAACCTGTAGAGCTGCACATGAAGCTCGGAGACAATGGAGAGGCCTTTTTTGTCCAGGAGACCGAGCAGCACAACGTGAGTGTCCAAATCCTCAGTTTAAACTGATGTTGAACTAAACTAAACTAAGCATTACACCTACAATAAATACTGTTTTTTTATTACCTCCACACAGGAGATTGTTCCCGCCCATCTGGTGACCTCGCCGATCCCCACGGAGGAGAACCTGTTCAGGAGCAGAGAGCCCAGGTGTGCTGGCCCAGCGGTGGAGACAAGTCCACCTCTGAGTCCGGAGGACCCGGCCACTGGAAACCTCCAACAGGGCTCCAGCATAGCGGGCAAGAAGAAGAGGAGACGCAGGAGGAAGCACAAGGTCGAGCCACGCAAGGAGGAGCAAACCACGACTGCAGGCGGGGAGCTGGAGCTGTGTGAGCTCAGCTCGGACGAGGAGAACAACGGGCGGTGAGTCGACGGTTTCAAAGATGGAGTTTTATGTTGTTCGTCACAAACCTGTTAATGCCATCGCTTCCCGTCTGCAGGGCATCTTCACTCTCCGTGATGAAGGACAACATGGACCACAGGCAACATTCCCCCCTCAACGCGCTGGAATGGGACAGCTACCCTTTCTCCGACGGAGACTGGTCCCCTTGCACTACGTACGCCTGCCCTCTCTGTATTTACATTGTTCATACAAGCGTAGTGCAACAACGAGACGGCCCACTTTATCAAACAGGAAGGGTAAAACAAATCACTCCCATGAGCTGATTACAGCTGACTCGGTGGAAATGTGGTGTTTTTCTGCTTACAGCAGGGAGACGTCGGAGCCCATGTCGCCGAAGAGCGACTCCGAGTTGATGGTGAAGCCGTCGGAGAGCTTGCTGAGGGCCGAGTCCCACATGCAGTGGACCTGGGGAGAGTTCCCAGAATCCACCAGGGTAAGACTCGTGTCTTTGTGGGAGATTTATGGGGTTGAAATGCATGCATGTATATTTAAACTGTCTTTCGTGCATCCAGGTCAACAAAAAGGACAAACCGGAGCCAAAGACGTTGACCATCACTCCCTCTGAGAACACACACTTCCGGGTCATCCTGAGCACAAAAGCGATGGAGGAAAGGGAAGCGGAGAGAACCACGGATCTCATTTGCAGTATTATAAAGCCCGAGCCTCGGACCGCCATTGTTGATCAGTGCATCTGCACCCCGCAGCCCCCCGACGCCGCGTCACGCAGCACAAACATTAGCAAGCACAAGCCGGACCTTTCGGATTCACGGTCCAGCAGTTTTACCTCGGAGCCATGCGCCACGAACTCTGACCTCAGCCCACAAACCGCACGTCACGAGCAGGTGGAAGTCTTCGCCGCCTGGACGCCGGGACAGCTGTCCGGCTGGAGCCGGTGACACGGCCGGAGACCCTGCAGCCGCATCCTTTAAACCCACCGAGTCCCCCGCCAAGAGGAGAGGTAACACAGACCGCCTCACAGCCGCAGTATTTATCATTCTGTAAAAATGAACGAGATGTTTCGGCATAATTAGAAGTATCGTAAGACTGAAGAAAGGAGCTCGTTATTCGTTCATTGTTAAATGTAGGTTAAACCCAAGGAGCTTCTACATACGGTTCACATGGACGTGAATGTCAAGAGGAAGGATGTGGTTTCTGTTCGGGCTCTGCATTCGCATGCAGAGGTGAAAAGGAAATAGTCGTTGTTGTCTGAGCAGGCGTCTCCTCTTGCTTTCGTAACAAGGTGTGAGGAAGAGGAGCCAACATCAGGGGCCTGAAGATATTTACCTGGATGACCTGAATGTACTCGAACCCGATGTCGTCGCCCGCTACTTCCCCAAAAGGTACAAACCTGAGAACCCTTTGCCTTTTATATAGCATATTTATGCAACTCTAACTCTTGCTGTGTGAGACTGAACTGTGTGTGTGTTTGCAGTGAGTCTGATCCGGTTCCTAGACAATGGGATGAGCCGGGGAGGCGCTCCGGGTCCCAGTCTCCCCAGTCGGTTGGCAGCGCGGCAGCAGACAGCGGCACCGAGTGTCTGTCCGACTCGGCCGGCGACCTTCCTGACGTCACGCTGTCGCTGTGCGGAGGCGTTGGCGAGAACTCGGAGATCCCTAAAGGTACCAAGATCTAGTAGCAGCACGAACACCAGTCATCACATGTTTAGTTCCATCAACAAAATGCAGGATATTTGACTTTAGAAGCAGCAGACTGAACTAAGTTTTTTGCCTATTAAATGCTTTTCTTACTACATATTTTACTTTACTTTACCCTTTATTTCATTTTCACATTATTCATATTATAAGCAGTTATCATGATTCATAATTCAGCTTTTATGTTTCATTTATTTGTAGAAAAATTCATGGAGCACATCATCACCTACAATGAATTCGCAGAGAATCCAGCAATAATCGACAATCCCAATTTGGTCGTTAGAATTGCAAACAGGTGAATTTTTCCTCCTCAGACCGCCATCACAGCTTGAATGATTTGATCTGCACATTTACAGCTATATAAAAAACACATTCTCCTCAGATATTACAACTGGACGCTGGCTGCACCGTTGATACTAAGCATGCAGGCCTTTCAGAAGAACTTGCCAAAGGTATCCTGTGTGTTTGATAATGTATACACTGACATTAAACTGTATCTGCACTTTATATCTATTCACACTGGCATTTGTCTGAATGGCAGACGACAGAGGAAGCCTGGGTGAAGGAGAAAATGCCCAAAAAGTCTGGACGCTGGTGGTTCTGGAGAAAGAGCAGCGTCAAGCAGGTGAATGTTTGTGTTTACAGCAACACATCAGAAATCCTTGCAAAAAAAAGTCGGATTGTATAGAAAAACTATGAGATATGATGATATAACACATGGCTAATGGTCTCCGTATTTCTTCAGTTATCGTCAGAGACCAAGTTGGAGAGACAGGAGTCTCTGAGTGCAGAGAGCCCCGCCCTTCACCCGGCTACAGAATCACAGTGAGTCAGCAGCAGAGCTCCGTCACACGACAACACAAGGTTGTGGGTAAACATGTCCCACACAGGATCAGCACAACGCTCAGTTTATGACTCATAAACTCATAAACTGCTGGGAGATCCTAGTCTGTTTTGGGGATTCTTCAGGATGCATCATGTTTTTATGTCAAAGTAAGAAGACAAAAGCATTCTGTCTTTTAATAAAGCAGATTAACAGGCAGATGAGGAGTTTTACTGCCCTCTAGTGGCTCTAAATGATTGTGCAGGGTTTTTCTTTTTGACCCTGAATTACATATAAACATGGCTTTTGATGCCGTCTGCCGGCCTCGCTTCAGTCTGCATTCTCTCCTCGCAGGCACAAAGCAGCAGAGTGGTCCAGCGACGACGAGACCAAAGAGCTGAACTCTGTGGCGCCACCTCTGACGCCTACTGAGCACGTGCAGGCAGAGAGTCCAGCAGCGGCGCCGGCGTTTCCCTCCTACAAGAAGTCCCTCCGCCTGTCGTCGGACCAGATAGTAAGACCCGTGATGGCTGATAAAAACGCAAAGCTGTCCCCTCACTCACCCATGTGACCCTGAATTTTCATCGTCTTCCAGGCCAGCCTGAAGCTCAGGGAGGGGCCTAATGACGTCACCTTCAGCATAACCACTCAGTACCAGGGGACATGCCGCTGCGAGGGCACCGTCTACCTGTGGAACTGGGACGACAAGGTCATCATCTCCGACATCGATGGCACCATCACCAAGTACGAGGGAGTCTACATAATCCCATTCACGATATTTAAAAAATAAGGTTTTTCCGACCCTGAGTGCTTTTCCTCCTGCAGATCAGATGTGTTCGGTCAGATTCTGCCTCAGCTCGGGAAAGACTGGACTCATCGAGGCATCGCCAAGCTTTACCACTCAGTGCACGAGTAAGATCCAGATGTTTGTAACGTCGCATTCAAGCTGTTTATCAAAAAGACGTCAAACAGCAACGTGGCTCCGGTTAAGTAAACGATGTAAATCCCCGACTGCTACAGGAACGGATACAAGTTCCTGTACTGTTCGGCCCGAGCCATCGGCATGGCTGACATGACGCGAGGATATCTGCACTGGGTCAACGACAGAGGGACCCTCCTGCCTCAGGGACCCCTCATGCTGTCTCCCAGCAGCCTCTTCTCTGCCTTCCACAGGTAGGGAACCCTCCACCGATACAGTCAGACCAGGTTTCTGCCTCTGATTTGTTTGGAAAAGTTCATTCACAGGATTAAAGAAGTAAGATGTTTCCGAGGATGATGGATTTGAAGCAGCATTGACCGATCTGATATTGATGGCAATACTTTACAGTGAAGATGAAGCAGGAACGTCTGTTATTTAAGTTCATTCATTTCACAGTCATTCTGCTTTGTCGTTTTCTTTGCTTTGCTGGAATTAAAAAGGGTTAAACGTATACATTTCCATCCATCTTTTTATCGTTACAATATAGCAATTAACATGAACAATGTTGAACAATGTGAACATTTTAGCATAAAACAGCATTAACAATTGAATCAAGTTAATTAATTAATTTGATTTAATTTTTAATTTAATTCCAACATTATAATGCAGAACTGTTTTTTTTGCTTTAAAAAAATTCAAAAATCTCAGTATTTGATGTTATATTCGCACTGTTTGGTCACCTTGCTGACCTGTTTTTGTGGTCATTTTGTGCATTTACGAAAGATAGTTAGAAATGATTAAAGATGACTCTGTAAATTAATTTTAAGTAGGCAACTCCAGCAGCAGGTCAGAGGTTAAAGTACTCATCATTTCTTTGTCATCGTCTCGTTAGAGAAGTCATCGAAAAGAAGCCCGAGAAGTTCAAGATCGAATGCCTCACAGACATCAGGAACCTGTTTTTCCCAAACACTCACCCCTTCTATGCAGCCTTCGGAAACAGAGAGAGCGTAAGTTTGGGCTTTTATTGGAACTTCTTTCTCGCTTTTACTCCGACAATCATCATTACCGTCTTTCCCCCACCATCCAGGACGTGTTTGCCTACAAGCAAGTAGGCGTGCCCACGTGTCGGATATTTACGGTGAATCCCAAAGGGGAGTTGATTCTGGAGCAAGCCAAAGGCAATAAAACATCGTGAGTATTTAAGCGTCGCTGGTTTGTCGTGGTGTCTCTCGGATGTTTGACGTTCCCGTCGCTGCGTTTTCCTTCACAGATACAGCCGGCTGAGTGAGCTGGTGGAGCACGTTTTCCCTCTGAGGAGCTCACAGCACAGCGCCACCTTCAGCTGCCCGGAGTTCAGCTCCTTCTGTTACTGGAGACAGCCGATCGCCGAGGTGCGTTTAGAGGAGCTGCTTTAATAAGTTATAACCATGATGAGTCACAGAAAGTCTGGGATATGAATGTATTCCATCGGTTTTTAAAGCCAAAGTATGACATATCAGTTACTGTTCTTACCATTTGCATAGTTTTTGTTGCAGTGGAGGTTTAAACTGTTCTGTATGGAACAAATCACTGACTATTGATCTCTCTCCCTGACTTGAGAGCTATCAGATAAAAAAATAATACAATGAAATATGTATAGCAGCTATGTTTTCAATCCTTTAAGGCCTTAAATCTTTAATGGTCTTGTTATTGTCTTACTTATTTGCTCGGAAGCTCAATGATTTTGCACAAAAAATGTGAAATGATATGACTCATAGTTAATACTTGCAATAATGCAATGTGTGTGTGTGTGTGGGGGGGGGCAAAGCACTTTCTGTACTGTAGATGTTGCTGCTATTTTGGTATTTTTCCAAAAATCTAAACGAAATGTAGTTTAATTGATAGTAATTTATCTTTGCTGATGACTTGTTTGATTTTGCCATTGGGAAAAACTGCATTATTTTAATTCCACGCCTGTTTTTGGTTTCCATCTTTTTTTCGATGCTCAGCTTTAAGTTAAATGTTATGCCTTCTTTCTATGAAAGTGACGCGCTTTGTGTGAAGAGAACACACGGTATTTTCCTGGTTGCGTTGAGTCATATTTCACTTTCCAGTCGATAAACTTCTCTGCTGCTGTCGGGATAATCATGTTTACATTATGATGGAACGAATGAAGCACAAAGTATGTTTGGAAAAATACATTCAACTGTTTGATCTGCTTTTTATTTGTTCGCCACTGAAGAGAACTATTATTTAAAGTGATTTGTAGTGTAAAGTATGAACTGTGTACACATTATATTTACTATATGTATTAATAAACTGTTAAATGAAATGTTGGGTGACGCTTTAATAAAAGCACAGAATGAAAGAACAATTATAGCTTGTTTTTATGAGATATCTGCAATAATAAAAACTGGTCAGAACTGAGGTTGAAGATGTTTCTGAGAACAAAAACACAAACTGAAGTAAAAAATTGACAAATTGGAACTGTAATTCAAATGTTAGCACTTAGACAATTAAATGATCAAGCAAATATATTCATGTAAAATTTAGGTCAAAAAGAAAACTTCACAATAAAAAATATAAACTAATTGCAATAAAAACACTATATATTAGCATTAAAGCATGTATTCTTTGGAAAGTGTTTCCTCTTTGTTCCCTGCAGATTTCCCTCCAATTACGTAATATCACCTTATTAATGTGTCCCCAGTAATGTACGCCATCCTCCATATCAGGTGTCTTTAAAAAGGGGCTACCGTTTCGAAGGGCCGGGGTAGAGAAGCACCGCGCTGAAAGACGACAGGATCTCGGAGGAGGTGGAGATGGCGAGTTTGCCGGCGGTCATGACCAGTCCTGCTCGCTCTCCTCTCCTCAGTGGCAGAACCAGACTCAGCGAGGCTGAGCTGCTGCAGTTGCAGCGATCGCGTGACAGCGGCGCTGCTGAAGGGAAGCCCGTCGAGTCTAACCTCTGGATGCTGCGATTGGAGACGGA
This sequence comes from Chelidonichthys spinosus, assembly GCA_029853015.1. Taxonomy (NCBI): domain Eukaryota; kingdom Metazoa; phylum Chordata; class Actinopteri; order Perciformes; family Triglidae; genus Chelidonichthys; species Chelidonichthys spinosus. The sequence goes on from CM056837.1 coordinate 16,817,081, forward strand.
CAGGACCGCCTCCACCCTCTCGCCCCGCTGGGCCGCCAGCACCGCCGTCACCAGGTAACGGCCGTCAGCCGGGGCTGTGAAGATACCTGAGGACACAGAGATGCTCTTCATTCCCACGTCCACCACATTCATGGTCTCCAGAGGATTAATCCCACTGGTTATACTGGTCCTCTAACTGTAATTCAACATTTAAATCACTTTTATAAACTCTTAAATTCAGAGGTCATTTTTCTTGGCTTATTGTAACATCATATATGCTTATTAAAGCGGGACCAATAATAATGTGTAGTACAGCCTATAGTACCATGTGTAAAAGTACTTTGCAATGATGCTACTCCATTAAAATAATAGTTGTTGACAGACATATATTCATAGAACAGATTTTAATTCTATATTGGCATTAAATCACAAATAAACAACAATTAATTGACATGATCAACAGCAATCAAAGTGAAATTTTCAATTGCAAACCGTGGAGTAAAACGTACCTGTAAGAGGGTCATAGTGTCCTCCATCGTTGACCAGCACCTTGTTGAATCGAATGATCCCGACCTCTCCCTGGAACGGGGGAAGGGTCAGACCAGCTGAGAACGACACCTCCTCACCTGGACGCAGGGACGGAAACGTTACCTCACAAACATTATAATAAAGGAGGAAGAAACCTGCAGGATGGAAACATTCTGACCTGATGCTGTGGCGGGTTGCTGGGGCGATAGTGTGCGGGGAATGTTCACACCTGTTCATCAAAAAAATAGTTTTCTTCCACTCTTCAGTTGTGATGCAGAATAAAAAGAGAGGGGGAGTATTTACCTGAGATGAGACGCGTGCTGGGCTTTAGTGAGTCAGCGGATTTGACTGGAGAGGCTATGAAAGAGAAAACAATAAAAACATTAGATGTGAAATAAACCTGGAAAACCCGCAGAGCAGAGAGAAACATGTCGGCGTGTCTCACCTGGAGCTCCAGCAAAACCCTGAACCGGCATCATGCTGCCGTCCGTCCCTTTGGGCAACTTGGACGAGCTCATCTTGCCGGGAGGTCCCGCCTCTCCGGTCTCCATCACAGGTGGCTGTGGGAAGGGGGGGTCCGGGGGGGCGACCGGCCCCGAGAGGCTCTTACTTGAACCCTGGGGAAGTCCTACGTCCTCCACGGGAACCTGAACACCTGAAAAAGTCAGATATGGAGTGAGTGATGGGGGACGAAGCTGCAGGTCAGAGAGCCACAGGGCCAGATGTTTGGATGCCGTAAATCCAGTCGCAAACCTTTCAATTATGAGCAAAAAAGGCCAAATGATCATCGGTTACTACGGCAACCTTTAAGACAACTAAAGGTGCCAAAATCTACTGTAATTATATTGTGTTCTGTAATAAATCTCTCACTGGAATGACTTAGCAACATGCTTAAACAGTTAGTTAAAATAAACACTAGCTTTTCTTGCTATGACAAGTCAAAGCATCTGCTATGAAAAAAAAGATGACGTCCACATAATGATAGAAGGAAATTAAATATATATACACCTTATAATATGAACAATAAACAACACATATTTATGAAAGATGATAAGGTAAGCCAATAAAGACTTAGGTTTGCAAGGTTTGTCAAGAAGAAAACTGTCAAATAAAAGAAAATATCCAAAGTGAGAGGAGAGATTTGTCTCTTTTGTGTCTAAAAACTGCTTTGTTTTGGAGAATAAATGTCCCAAAGCAACCAGATATACTGTATTTAACAGTAAGGCAACGTTTGTTGACGGTGGACAGATTTATGTCATTTAAGAGTGCATTGTCACCATAACTCCAATATAATTTAGTTTGTCACGCACTCCTTTTCCTGACTTTCACACGAACCAGATCCACGTTTCAGACGATGAAATGACTCGTTTGCACCAAGAGATACTGACAAACCTCACGGCAATGACATGTAATTATATTCTCTGTTGCATTTCCACCTTTTCACTTTGATTTTCACTTTCCGAGAGCCGTGCGACTGCGTTTATGTTTATGTTTATGGTTACCGTAACAGCCAAACAGTGAATGAGTATCGGAGCCTGTTATTATGGACACAAACAGAGAAAATGACAGGCCGCTGCCACCTCTCCCATCATTTGGTGATGGGCTCTGAACTGAACGTGAACGCTGCATTGCTGAGAAACCACAGCTGAGACGAACCCTGGAGTTTATCAACAGATCAACCCCCCCCAACCCTAACCCGGCTGGGGGCACAAAACCTCCAGACAACAGGCCCCAGACTCCAAAAAGGAAAAAGCAGCACATAAAAGGCATACCAGCAGCATACCGAGACACGGCCACATGTTCAATCACCACACAGCTTGTCCCCCCGCACCCTGGGGAGAAGGGTCATTTAGTGTGGAAGCCGGAGAAGTCTGCCTGTTAAACCCAACATGTGGAGAGGGGCCGGTGTGGGACCATAAAACAGCCCCGAGGGGTCCCGTCCTGCACACACGTGCACACATTTCACAGGTCTGCGTTTGTTAGCGGCGTCGCTCCCTCATATAAAACCAGGTTTGTGGGGGAGTCTTTGATTCAAAACTGATTTCAGACCTCGTGCCATGAGAAAGGCAGGATGCATGTATGCGCTCGGCAGGGTTTGTCCCGATGAAAGAGGCGAGCCGTAAACAGATGCAGCTGGGTCTGCCGGCGACCACACGTTTTGCATCCTTCCAGCGAGGCAGCATGGGAAAGCCTCAAACCCCCGACAGCTCCAGGAGACAGCAAACAAGGCCACTTTCCACATTACACACCACATAATAATTATGACTGCACAGCAATGTGGTAAGTGGTCGAGTCACACGCTTTAAGACTTTGATTGAAGAATCAATAAATCCAGCCTCAGAAGGAGTTTGCTGCATTTCTTCCATCAGGATGACAGAGTATCAAATGAGAAGCTGAAGGCTTTATTGCGCTTGAGGAATTTCTGTCAGGTCCCGTCTTGTTTTTTTTTTTTTTTTGGTTGGTGGGGTAATCATGTTTGACCGGAGCGTGTCACTCTACAAGTTGCCTTATCTTCAAGCAGGTCATTGACCTACGAGCGTAACCATGGAGCTTCATCACAAGCAGGGAAGCAGGCTCTCTTATCTCACTAACGGCCCCTAATAGCGCTGGAAGTGAGTTGAGGCTGAAAAACCCGAGAGGGATTCAGAAACATACACACATTATATGCAAACATTGGTAATACTGGGTTTTTTGTGATCAATTATTTATATAATAGCTATTTCAAGGTCAAGAATTGACTTTCTTGCTGATTTCAGTTGAAATATCAACCACTTTTTAAGGGCCCTTGGGAACCAGTAAAATAAAGCACCGGGGAGGTTGTGAGGAAGAGTGATAGAAGTGTCCAGTAGCACCTAATCCAAACACACTGATGCTGGTGGCTCTGACATGAAGAGGGCCAAGAGTGTTTCCTGTGATAAGGGGGGGTCTCTGTCTCTAATGGACTCCTCTTCGGATAAGCAGGGAGGCAGACAATAGGATGAGGTAGCTGGAAGGGCAAAGACAAACCAGCCATCAACGTATGAAGATGAAGAATTAAATGCTATATTATGACAACAACCATGGGGCGGAGTGGCAACATGTCCCAGTGACCAAAGACTGGCAACGATTTGAAACCCGGCATCTCTTGATGCAAGACTGAAACCAGGACCAGAACCAGAACTACTTCATTCAGACTCACCTACCCTGAGATTCTGGACTGGATCGTGTGATGCATGACCTGCCACACAGACCAGTGAGTGAAAGTGAGCCGGTCCCAGAGGAAGTGGGTCGGCTCGTAAACGTTATGGGCGTGCTTCTAGTTCGCATTTACAACTGTGAGAATTCGAGAAGTCCGGCTTCGCCTCACGGGCATCGTTAACGAGCAGACTCACCCGAGAAATATGCGATAAACGCATGAAAATGTGTATATATGTCTTGCAATCATTTCCAGCATTATGATATTCAAATGTCATCACAATATGAATGAGGTCAACCCAAAAAAAGAATCTGTACATACATACAGAGTAGTAAGAGACACACAAATGCACACTTGGATGCATGAAAAAGTTGAGGCAAGCGATATTTCTTTATGCCAAAAGCATTGCTCAACACAAGTGGGGTTTATTAAATCAAGCATGTGTCTCCAATCAACCCTGCTTCCTTTAAACGTTGATGGTCAAAATGAAAATCCAACTTCCTCTTGCTCGCACGGACTGGATCAAATGCCAATAATTGGACCAAACAAACGGACTCCAGTCCAATTTATGATGCAAAAGGTTGGGAAATATTACAGCTATTTTTACTCATATCAAAACTTCTACCATTTAAACTCCTGTGAATAATAATTCAGATATAAACCTGGAAAAAATGGTACAAAGTGAGACATTGTAACTGACATTGTAATCCAAAAATGGGCAAGGAAGTAGATTGGTGATGGAATCTGCCACACCCTTCATTTTCATTTGGAAGAGGAAGGATGTAATGTGTTTGCATAGCCGCTCACCTGTCTTCCCAGGATCGCTGTCTGTTAGCACCCGGAGGTCTCGGTCTACGTTGGAGACGAGCTTCTGGAGGTTCTCACAAGTTCCCCTCAGACCTCCAATATCTCGGGAATGAGCTCTGACGGTACCATTCAGCTGGCTGACGCAAGTCCACAACCCGGCGACGTGTTTGTTCAGACCCTCTTTGATCCTCTGGAGGCGATCGGAAATGGGATCCAGCTTGCCACATAAACGCTCCACGCTCACGATGCGGCTGTCCATGTGTGCGATCTCCTTCCCGACATCTTCAGTTTGTTCCCGGCATTGGTGGGCCTCGGCTTTCACCTCCCTGCCCAGCTCGTCCAGCTGGTTCCTCAGCTCCTGATTCTGAGTCCTGTGGACCTCCAGGAGGTCCTTGGCCTCCTGCTCCGCCCCTGCTTGAACTTGACCCAACGTAGCATTGAGAATCAGAGACACCTGCTGTTCCTCCATCCGGTCCACGCGGCCGGTCAGATAGCTCAACTCGTCACGTAGATCCTCAATGCTGGTGCTGTAGTTGAGGAGTTGCCCCTCCAGGGCTCCGAGGCCACTGATCTGGACTTGTAGACTCGTCTCCACAGCATCTACAGCGGTTCTGCAGCTTTGGAAGTTTTGTTGAATGTTTTCGACAGCGGTCAAAAAAACACCAGATGGGGAGTTGTTGCTTGTATTTCGCAACAGGGTGGTGAGCTTGTCTTCCATGGAGGCCAGCTGGTCCTCCAGAGTCTTCTTCAGGTCTTGGATGGCCTCGGCCTGTTCGGCCTGTACAGAGAGGCACTGGGCCACTATAGTCTTCTCAGATGAGTTCAGACGGGCCTCTAGGTTCTCCACAAGATGGGCGTCATTTCCTTGATGGACCAGCTTGGTCTTTAGGTCCTGGATCTCGCTGCGGAGGTCCGACTCTTTTGAGTCCATGAGCTCGGCCAGGCTGAGGTAGTTGGCCTCTTGTCCCTCACACTGCTCTCGAACCGACATGATTTTATAATCGCACGAGTTCTTCGTGTCTGCCAGTTTGATGTCCATGCCCTCCATTAACTCGTCCCTCAGCACGCGGATCCTCTCATCCAGATAGGCCCGCGGGTCGATGTCAGCGGTTTGGGGGGCAGGGGGCGGCGGTGTGGACAGCTGGTTCTGGGCGGCCTCCATCAACAGGTGAATTTGCCCGTCGTGGCGGTTGACGCGGCCCAGCAGGTCATCCAGGGCATTGCCCTTGGACTCCAGCTCGTCCGTGACCTGGCTCATCTTGTTCATGACCTCGTCCATCTGCGTCGGGTCGCTCCCGAAAGAGAAGTCCTGAATCTGAATGGTGTGGGGATCTGCGCTCCTCGCACTGGCGGGCTGCCTGTAATTGCTCAGCAGCGTGACCAGCATTTTACTGGCGTCCTCTTGGAAATCCAGCCTCAGATCGGAGGACATGTCTGTCATTCTCGCCTGCATGTCGAGGACCATCTGGGAGAGCCGCTGCACCTCCTCCTCCAGGTGTTGCCTGCTTTGCGATCCTCCATGACCCCCCGATGGCCTGTGACCTGTATGACCTCTGAACTGCCCGTCCCCTACCCACGGATGGTTATGGTTTACTGTCCGCTGTTCTGGAGCTATAGCAAGAAATAACAGAGAAAGGGATGGGAAGCAGCAATATTAATGCTTTTATTCTGATATTTTCCCAGCAGATACTTGTTTATATCCTTGGTTGTAATCAAGTCTTTCACCTTGAGGGACTGGAAGACGTCCAGGGACAGAGGGAGCTTGAGGCAAACGCTCGACTTGAAGCAACTTTATGTCTTTCACCTCCCAGCAGTCGTGGCCCTGGTAGCCTGGGCAACACCTCCACTCCAGCTCCGTTACCGTCTTATACGCAATCTTATACATGGGCCTAAAGTGGGTCCGATACCTGGAAGCATTTAACAGGAGGATGCATGAATACTTTCTAAAAAAAAAAATCACAGATGTTGCACACAATGGTATTATTTATAGTTCCTTAGTAGAGCGAGAATAATCATTCTGCACAGTTCTTTCCCCCAGGAATACAACACAAAGCAGCAGAATAAATCTGTTGGCAACTGAGGGCAGATAAACACCACTCCCATTTGCATTTAATTAATCGGGAAGAATTGGGAAAGAAGCAGCTCAGACTTTCCACCACTTCCACCCATGAGGACACTGTTGGCACACATGTTGCTGCCACTCTATGATTCACGACATCTCAGCAGTGGATTTGTTGCTCAATGGACACGGATTCAAAACAACCGTAGAATGCCTGCCAGTGTTTGATGTTGATGAAGATATTTATACATGAATATTGTTGCTTTCCAAGTCATGTTTTTAAGATTCCTCTAAATACAATCTCTTTATATCACAGCAATTAATTTCAAGAAACACTAAATGTATTGCAAAGGGAAAAAACTACTTACACTATAAATCAGTGGTGGAAAGTACCGAAAAAGTACATTTAATGTACTTTAGTACACTGTTGATAAAAAAGGCAGCCATTTATTTTCCACTACATTTGGTTGACCTTTTTAAATTTCATCACAAAGGTCTTTAGATTCTAGGTTTATTATACAGCACCTGGTAAAAACTTGATTATTTCATTACATTCTAAATGGCTGAATTTCCGGTTAGATTTTTTTTCTTCTACATATTAAGTTGAGCTAATTTGATACATTTAGGTAACATTTAAAGGAGAGGGTTTAGACTTGGAAAATGTTGTTGGATTAAAATAATAATCTAGTAAATACAAAATTAGAATGTTAGAGGAACTAAGATCAAGAAATGTCTTTTCACTTCACAGTAGTGTTTTGTCTGCACATACAGCCACACTGCATGACAACAGAAACATTATTCTCATCGACATTGCTCAAAAATAATAACAAAAGTGAAGAATATCCGAACTGTCGTGGACTTCTTGGAACTCACATCGCCTGTTGCGCACAGTTCGGCATCCCCGGTGGACACGGCGGAGCCTCCGGCTGCACGAAGCTCTCGGTGCCTCCCACGACGGCGCAGCTCACGTTCTTGTGCACGACGTAGGCGCACCAGTTTCTGCGGAAACATCGCCGGTTAATCGCTCCACTTCCCTCGTTGCGTGGATTACTTTTTCCTTCAAGTCACTCAATTCGTTTGTCCATTCAAATAGAATCGTTACTCACTTATTTCTTTGTCTTGTTTCGGTGCCGGAATAGGAGTTTCCCTGAAACGTGCCATGTTGGAACGGCGTTCCGCTGATGAGAGGAAACGCCATTAAAACGTGGATTAGTCCACACCTCATGGTTAACGGGGTTTAAAAACCCACAAGGACGCGTTCCGAATGCAGTTAACTGACCAGTGAAGGCACCGCGGGTTGTTTCCTCTCTGTGTGCGCAGCGCAGACCTCCAAGCTCCTTCCACTGTCCTTGGATATGACGTTTCGGGACCCCCTCCAACACTGACAGATGCCTTTTTTCCGTTTCTCAGCTCACACCGTCGCCAAAGCCCACATCCAAAACACAATGTCACAGAACTATATCATTTCCGGAGGGTTACATTGGGATAATTATTGTCTTTGGTTGGCAAAGGCACCCTAATTATCCCGTGCGTAAAATACGCACGGCTGGCAGCGTCTATCTGCCCACATCCAAAGATGTTTTTTAAGTTTTGCATTTCAAAAACGTTACTTTTGATTAGAAATAACGACACAGACAAAGAAATCCCCAAGATAATATGTATTTGTATTAAATGCATCATGATATGCACATTAGTTTGTCAGCAGTTCTGATTATTACAAAAGTCTTCAAACACAAATCAAATTTGTACAAATACAAAAAATCGATTATACACCTTCTTAAGTAAAACAATAGATAAAACAATAAATCAATTAATTAAAAAGTATGTGCTCAAACTATCTGGTAGGACTAGTCCACCTCTTATATGCAGCTCTACTTTGCTCTCTTTGGAATGACGCCGGGCGGCTCACCAGCACTCTCAAGACCTCGTTTCACTGGTCTTACTGGGGATGACACTAGAAGTGGAATACAGAACAATTAGAAATCAACACCACTAAATAAGAAGGAGTAATCGTATGTTTCTGGATGTATTCTCCTTACTCCCAGGTCAACAAACATACCGAGTTGTCTCTCAATCTCCTCCAGCTCTTTCTCCTTCTCCTTCAATTCTTGTGCCCTTTTCAACATTTCTGGAGAATTTATATTTCTTATGTGATCTTCACGTTCCTTTGCCTTCTGCTCCCTCTTCTGCAGAGCTGACTGGTAAGCGCTGAGCATCTCTGTCCGACAAGATAGAAGAGAACTTAAAGCACAATCTGACTGAATAGGGCAAGAAAAATGAGCTTTAAAAGGCACGAGTATGAGAGACGCCACCTATTTGTGTTTTAAGAGTGTGGTAGTGCTGAGGGAGGGGGGCTCCAAACACCACTAATGTGTTCATTGGTGGGGCTTTGTTCTGTGCGCCTCCGAACTTGCCCTTGGCACTGACCCGGTCCCCCTGCCTGGTCAGGATGGTGGGACACGGCATGTTCTTCTGTACCACCTGTGAGAAAAGGCACATTTTAGAGGAGAAAATAACCACCACGCGGCTCCACCAGAGAGCATCACTCACCGCCACTCTGTAGTTGTTTGCAGAGTCCAGGTCATCAATCAGAATAGTGTTTCCAAGGATGGTTTTAAAAGCTGCCAGGGGAAGGAGGAAAGAGCAAGCGATGACAAATCTAAACATTCTTATCTTCCTCTCTGCTTAGAAAACTTTCACAAAAAGAAGATTAAAGGAGAATGAAGAGCTTATGGTAAACAATACTTAAATACCATATAACTCATAAATAGAATGAACTCTAATTTAAATTCAAATCCATTTTTAATGTGGCAAAAGAGACCACATGACAGGGCCCCTGGTGAGGAAACCCCTCCACCCCTGTGAGGTTGGAGTCCAGGTGGAACCATTTACCAAAGACTCAACAGGAGGAGCGGGGGCATGAAGGAAATACCCCAACAACAGCAAACAAAGAGACCTGGGAAGCTTCTGGCAAACCGCAGGAACCCCGGACTCATAACATAAACCGGCAAGGAAAACACAACAACTATGTTACACTGAGGAGGGGAAATCCCCTCGCGGCAGCTCACCAGTGTTACAGCTCTCCGGGTCGTGGTCGTAAAGCAGGAGGTCTTTGGCGAAGACCGGGTTCCCAGCTGGGTCAAAGAGCCTGCGGCCATTTCTTATGTGCGGCATCGATCTGTAAACAATTCAATCTTAGCAGAGAGACCGACGAGATGATCTGAAAATAGTTTTCAAAGGACCACACTAGTCTTTTTTTTTTTTTGATTAAGCTCCTGAGCAAATATTCTTATATATAACAATCATACAAAAAAATGATTTCCCCAGAGCTGAAGGTGACATCTTCAAATTCTTGTTTCGTCAATCAAGAGTCTAAAACCAAAATATATTCAGTTTACTAAGATGTAAAAAGACAAAAGCAGAAAAAGAAGGAAAAGGCATATTTTCTGTCTGAATAATTCTTAGAATAGCTGCAGATTCATTTAATTTCCTATTAATCATGTAAGTGTTTCAGCTCTTGTGTTACATTATTATTGCATGGTCTAATTAGAGCGGAAATGATTAGTGGATGGATGGAAGATCATCGGCAACCATTCCGATAATCAATTGTTTAAATATTTTTTTTCCCAAAATGCCTCTAGTTCTAGTTGCTACCTCTTTTTCTCTCATTTGAAAATGAATTGAATATTTTTGGGACTCTTGGTGAGAAGAATCAAAACAAGTCAACGTCATCAACACACTAAATCACCACAAAACAGAGCACTCTGCTTATTAAATATGCCAATAGTTGCCATTATTTGTAGTTTAAACCACAATAGTACCGATTATAGGACAGAGGATGTCATATGTGGAGAATATGAGATAGTGGGCTACTTTAGATAAAACTGGCTCGACTTCCCTGAAGATATCCTTGTGGTTTACTCTTCAAGCTGCCACAAGATCTTTTAATTACTGTTGTTGGAAGGCTTGAGATAGGGGAAGGCTTAGAAATTAAACACTATAATAAGGAATCTCATCAGGAAATCACCAACGGCAAACCTGAAATTAATGTGCAGGAAAAAACGAGAACTCAACCTCAAAGCTTTATTGAAAAGAAATCGGCCGTCGACACAGAAGGATTACCTTGCGTCCGACTGCAGATAAACACTGTCGAGGGGCATGACCTGCTGGCTGCCTCGGGTGTCGTCGTAGATCCTCCGTGCTGCCGCGGTCGTTTTCGTGATGACACAATCCATGTCGCCCCGGATGTGCCAGGAGATAACCCTCGCAGCGTCGTCGTCCTGTACAGAGGCCAGATGGCCAACCTGCATGCAGAAGGTCAAAGGGTTGAAGCACACGAGGCTCTGGTGCGATCTGTGAGAATGCTTTTTGTTATGTTTGATCAGAAATAACGACATAAAAATATCACCATTCCCAAAACATCAGGCCGCATCCGGAATTGATCCTTGATGGAGCAAACTCTTCTGGGTGCCTTCAGGATCCGGTCGACCTCAGCATTTCTCTCTCCGAGGAGTCTGTTGATATCTTCCATCTACAAACGATGAAAAAACAAAATATGTAGATGTCATCTCCCGATCAATCAATATATATGTAAAAATGAGTACAAAGAGAAAGTACAGTCTTACGCCTGCAGACGGTCCAACTTCCACGTTGTTACTGATCAGCTCCTTTCTGAGGTCGTCCACTTTTCTACATGCAGTCAGGTGTTGATCTAAGATGGAAGAATTAGACACCAAAATAAAGCACAAGTAGGGCTGCGGGTTCTTTACATGTTCTTCCATAAGATAGTTCCCCACACATTAATCAAATTAATGAAATGTTAATTAACCACATCAATCAAAAGTTGTCCATTTTAATCTGACAAAATATTATATGGTTGTTTGTGTTTCTTTAAGAACGTTTGCAAAACAGGAATATAGAGATATAAAATATATGGTTAATGTGAAAATATTTCTTTTTTTTTTTTAAAGAGAAGATAAAATCTTACCGGTCATTAATGTAAGGAGGTCTTTATGTGTAGCAAAATTCTCTTTGAGTTTATCAATATCAGCAATGAGCTTATCTCTCTGTTTCGACAGCCGAGACATTTTCAATTGGTTCTCTTCATCTGAAACAGAAAAATAACAGAATAAATAGACGGCCTTGAAACTCTTAAGTTTAGTTGTTTTTTTTAGATATTTGGTTTTCAAAGCATTGGAAAAAAAAAAACATTTAGAAAAATGTAAAGCATTGTATCGTACCAGAAGTACGTGTCAACTGTCCATAGTGGAACTACTTTTTACCACAGAAATAATCTCATAAAAACAGTTGAAAGCAGGCTCATTATTAGTCCAAACGTTTAGATAATTCCCAAAATGCATTATTTAACACAAAAATGGTTTTCTGCACCACTACCTACCACCGAGTGAGGAAAATGTCTTTTTTGTCATCAAATTTAAGGTCATGTTTTTATATCCTACCATTGTAGAAATGGAATTGGAGCTGAAAAGGAGCCAGGGGCGAGGTAACCTTTGACACTTGAGGCTCGAAGACGAGGACGTACGCACTTCCATCCTCACCGGGGCTCTTCACCATGACAGCCAGCCTCTGTGCAGAATTAATTACACAACTATCATACGTGCATCGTGACGGCATACTAAAATGAAGTGTCCTCTGTGACGAAGGGTTACTCACAGCGATGTGGGCCTTTCCTTCTACCAAGCGGATTCTTAAGATGTTGGCTTTGCCTTCAAACAGAGGGAGGATTTTCTTCGCATTTCCACTCGTGTTCTTAATGGAAATGACCACCTCGCCGTCCAGGTCTCGCCCTGCTGGGTTTCCATACGAATCCTGGAATCAAATCAACTCAATTAGGGTGTTTATCCGCTGCAGCTTTAAAATGCACATTTCAAACTGGAAAGCTGTTTCAGCTCTTTTGTAGTAATAATAATAATTAAACACGAATGCTCACCGTTATCCTCAGAGTCATATTCTCCGCCAAGGTTCGGCTGGCAATGACCTCACTGTGGGAAACAACCGGCGTCGGTGGCTGAACGTCGGGTCCCAGTTTGACGGGAAGATCGGCTTCCACATTAATAGCAATCTAGGAGACAGGAAACAGTGCTGAGGTTAGCCGATCGGCTCGGTGAGTCAGGATTATGACAACCACCACGTCTGTGATGTTTCCAGATGTTCGGCTCAACCAACCTGATTACCGAACAAGACATTATCTGCGTCTCTTCGTAGAGAAAACTGGATGGTGTGCTTTCCAGCATGTTCTGGGATCTCTTTATCTCTGCAGTGAAGAAAAACAAAAAGAATATTCACGTTCCTTAAAGGGATGGTTACAGTTGAACCCAAAGCTAAGCTAACTAGCTTTTGTTTCAGATATCTGCATATGAGTGAGATGCTGCATTCATGTTATATTCAGATTTTGGTATTGAAAGCACTTTGATTTCCGTTTGTAGTCCGAGCAGTACTGACCCATCAGGTCTGCTCATGCTTTGGTTGCATGCAGGGAAACAGTGTGGACAGGAAAAGAGGCAGAACCCGTTGGACAAACTGCAATGTTGGAACCCATAAGCTAGCGTTTGATGATGATTTAGATTTTTATTAGCTACAATCACAGAACTAGAAAGGGAGTAAATTACCTGAAGTGAAAACAGTCATTGTTTTCATTCGCCTTGGGTTTACTGCACTTCAGCTCGGCGAGCTAGACGAGAGAGGAAGCAGTTTTAAAGAAAAGCAAATACATAAAAAAAAAAAAAATACATATATACATAAAAAAAAAGCTACTCACCATTTGTGGAGGCTGTTCTCCTGATGGCTCTCCCTTAAACAGCAACATGGACACATCGGCTGGGTTCAACTTTGTAATCGGCCTTCCTCCATCAGACACCACGGTCACCGAGAAGTCTGAACACAATCAGGTGCACTTAGTTTGCAAAGAGACGCTAAACCGGTTGCATCTTGTAAAATGAGAGCTCCGCAAACTGAGAAAAAAAATAAAAAAAGAACTACAAACCCGGGAAGACGCCTCCAGCAGTTAGCTTTGCATTGGTGTTAAACTTCACTGACAGGCTGACAGGTTTCGTGGGGTCAGGGATGATGGTAACGTTCACTGATGGACCAGGAATGGGTTTCTGTTCGAGGGCACCTGTAAACTCCAGCTGATAGTCCCCCCTAGTGGAACAACAGGGTAATAACACTCCCATTATTGACTGATGACACAACCCCTGATTTGAGACACTGCCATTACTTCATTATGACGATAAAAGGTGCTGTTTTTAACACTCACTTTGGACCGCTCACACTACTAACAGTGAAAGAAGCTTTCCCTTCTGCGTTCACAGGTTGTGAAGTAACAGTTGTCTTCACCTAGAACAACAATAATGCATTGTTACAGTTCTCCACCATCATTCTGCACAACTCAGAAGTCCCCGGCCATTACTGACTAAAAGTACAGGCTGTGTGTATATGTGCTGTTCGAGCAGCTGACCTTCAACGTTGGGGGTGAAGTCTTCACTTTGACCACAACCCTCTGGTCTACAGAAGGGTTTCCCCACGAGTCACACAGTTGAACATGGAACGGCGTGTCAATGCCTCGGCCATTTAATACCTGCAAAGGCTTGTAGATAAAAAAAAAGAAGATATTATTTGAGTCTTGACGGTTTAGCCTGCTGAATGACACAATTGGACTGTGACGATCATTTCATACCTTCACTGGTCCACCGACAAATTTAAGATGTGCGGGAACTCCAGCGGTCACTTTAATTATGATGCGCTCCACATAGCTCCTGTAGGTGAAGTGCACCTCTCTGGGGCCGGGAGTCCCGGACCGGAACTGCACTCCCGTTATCAGAACAGAGCCCTCCTGATTTCAACACACACAATTGAACTATTCAGATTATTTTACCTGTAACAATCGTAAAAGTCCAGCATCCAAAACGTTACTTCAGTAAAACAGAAGAAAGAGCAGCGAGATGTACTTGAAGTGCTCGTTATGCATAATTCATTTCTAAATTAAAGTTTTCCTGTAAGTTTGTGTCTCTTTTCCCCACCTGCCACTTAAAGACGATGGCCGATTTGTCCAGACCCTCAGCTTCCACCTTCACGTAGTTCATATGGGTGGAGGTGAGAGTCCTGACTACATTATCATACTGGTCGACAAGATCTAAGGCTGTGTGGGGGGAAAAGAACGTGGGTTATCCGGTGTACAAACCACATCCACAGAAATAAGAGCATTGGGTGATTGGGTTGATACTTACTGATGTTTCCAGGCAGGATTTCACCCAGCTTCACGGTGATTTGCTGTGGAGTTGCTTTCAAACGTGTTGGTTCACCTGGCTGAGGCCTACCATCAGAAATAAGGAGGGGGTTTGTAGACTTAGCTTTAGCTTTACAGCTAGGCTAACAGACTGCTTGCATATTTATCATTAGGTGTCATCAGGTGTCTTACACTATGTTGAAGGAGAAGGAAACACTCTGGTCTTGGTAGGACACCTGGTAGAGGCGCTCGTCCTGCCCCTGCCTGGGCACCTGTATGTCAGGCAGCTTCCCTCTGGCCAACTCTTCCATATTTAGATTTCCTGTCCAGTTCATCTTAAAACAAAGTTAACAATGTATTTAAACATCCCATCTTATTGTTGACTTTCCAATGAGTGAGTTAGTGCAGCGACATGGTTTGCATAATAGGATAGTACAGGAAGCAGAGCAGGTAGACACACCTGCATCATGGAGGCTATTTCTGCAGTGGGAGGCACCTCTTTACCAGCCTCATCATACAGCTTATAGAACAGGTTCCCCAGCAGGCCTCCGGCCAGCCAATCTAGTTTTTGGCCGTTTCTCAGCACCAAATTCTGGTCGACCCCGCTGCAGAGTTGCATGCGGGCGATTCTTGTACTGGGCAGCACCTTCAGCTCCCTCGTGACCAACGCAATCTTCTTCTGACTCTTGTGGGGAAAAAGACAGGATGGAGACGTCCCGATTAAAGTTCTAATAGGGAATGTTCTGCTTCGTTATTGGAACTTACAGGCATGTCAAATGTCACACTGAGGAGTTGAGGTTCCCCGTCGATTATTTTCACGTTTATGGGCTTCGTCAGGAGCTGTCCAGCTCCTGTGGTGCTGCAGTTGGTTGTAGCTGTTGGGAAGCCCTCAACCTGATTTACAAATAGAAAGGATGAGGATGAGTCAACAACCGCTAGTTAGAGGTTTACCCACAGACGGCCGGTGATTTCCCAGCCTCATACAGTACCTGGCACTGAACGATCTGTTTGGGATGAGCGGTGATGTTTCCAGCCTCGTCGTGAATTTCAACCCCAAATGTGACCGGGTTTCCATTCTCTACTGTGATTGGGTTGTCTTCTGGCGTCACATGGAGGGAATCCGGATTACCTGGAGAACATTGTCATGCAGTTGAGGAATTATTATTTACTGTCAGGATGATTATTTGTTTTCATTAAAATTACACCAACAAGCAAAAATCAACCTGTTTTCTGTAAAAACATGTATAACAACCTCTTTAATGGTAACCCTTTTATTCTATAAGATTCTGGAAAATGGGGAAAATATCCATCACAATTTCCCATTCAAATTTGTCAAGTCAAATATATTTAATTTACGCTGATATAAAAACGGGAAAAGAAGGTAAATCTTTCCATGAGAGAAGCTGAAATGTTTTGCGTTTAACTTAAAAAGTGACTTTGATTTCAGATCTTAAAAGCTTGCTGCCTATGAATAATCGTAATATCAAGTTTACTAGTTATTCTAAAGGAATAAATAAAAGCAGTCTTACCAGGAAATAGACAGACCTTGACAGTCTGCGTGTCTTTCTTCAGACCAGGCAGGGTCACTGTCAGGTCATACGTCTGCAATATAAAATAAAGGAAGGAAGTAAATGTGAACCGCTGGAGGATACGCAGTCGTTCTATTGGGTATCGAGCTTGTTCTACATATCTGACAAGTGATATTATAGCTAACTTCCCTGTATGATGAGGTTGATGCAAAGCTATATATATGAAATTAAATACATTTATTGAATCAATCCTTTCAGAAGATGAACAAACAAACAGCCTTATTGAAGGAGAGCATATTGTTTTTCTAACCTTTGATTTGTCGTAGTTCAGCACTTTGCCCCTTGCTTTGACACTTTGGATGGTCCCATTGTTGTCCAATGTCTCGTGACTCAGATTCAGGCCACTAATTAACAATAATAATAATAATAATAATCATAAACATGTACACATATGTACACTTTGGTCCATTATCCTCCACAAAACTGGGGTTAAACGGTTTCAAACAGTAGATATTAAAATAAATTGGGGTGACCCACCTGCACGTGAGTACAGGTATGAGATCAGGCGGAGGCGTCGTCGAGTGGTCAAAACCATCTTTTATCATCAGAGGAATGTCGAATGGCACTCCGACGTGAATTGGTTTCACTTCACCGATGGTGAAGCTCTCCGCAACGCCCACTGAGGAGGAGGAGGACAGTGGGAGTGTGTGATTTGGGGGGAAAAGATAATCAAAACGACAGTCTGCGTTTTGAGGTTCTCCTTACCCTCGATGGTGAAATTGAGTTCGTAGCTTGGAAGCTGTCTGCCTCCAAAGACGGAAGCCCTCGTGTCATTTATCATAGTTTGCAGGGACAGAGTATACGTCCCCAGCTTGGTCAGGTTATCTGCCAAACATGAGATGTTTGCAAATACATACATGATCTTTCAGCAGACAGAAATCAGGGCAGCCAAAAATTAACCAATAATGACAAAGATCACAATTAAAAATAAATGTACCAATTTTTGTGAATCCGAAACCCCATTTTGCCGAATGTTGGGCAACACAGCAGAGAAGCACTTGATCTTTTTTACGACCTACATTTGAAGAGGAAAAAAGCACAGTGACAAAATGTAATTATCAAGTGTTGACAACTTTTTTTTAAGTCATTTATAAAAAAATCTCTAGTTCCAACTACATTAGCTTTAGCTCTCCAAATTGTGCAAAAAAAAACGATTATTTTCATTAGCGATTATCATGTATTTTTAAATAATAAGAAAATGTCCTTTCTAGTTTGTTTAAGTCCAAGATGATGTCTCTAAATGTCTTGTGTTTTCTCATTTTATTAAGACCTTTGTTGCAAAATTAAAGTAGAAAGTTAGTATTTACTATCAATAAAGACAATGTAATTGCGAGATTTCAATATAGGCAGATTCCACTGAAAGTCTTTGAATTATCATTTAACACAAAGCCGCCCTATTAATTAATTAACTGGCTTGAATTTCTGCTCGGCACTTATCTCTAAAATAACAGCATTGCACTGTTAAAAATCAAAGTGCCTTTCTGTTTCCTTACCATGGTGGACGACTTTGAGCATAACACTCAGCTTTTTTCCTACTCCCTGGCCCACCGCCGGCATCATGGATATCGACGTTCCCGACTTATTTAGAATTTCCACATGGAGTGGCCCTGAAATGACGTGGGAGGGAAAAAAGGATCGTCATAATATGATCTACACTGAAAACCGTGTGGTAAACAATGCAGCGGTTTACCTAACGGAGTCCCGGCTGGACGAGTAGCGTTCTCTGGCCAGGGGTCCCCATTTGACCAGTCCACGTTCAGGGTCTCTGGAAGCCTGGAACAAATACAACTCACTGGTATTGATAAAGGCTCATCAGGCTAAAACTACTATATCTAGAAGAGATTACGTCTTCGCTCAACTGCTTACTTGGCAGAGTCTTTGTCAATATACATCTTAATGGTTTCATCAGTGGCGATCTTGTCAATCTTGGAGATAGGGATGGTCTTGACCCTGTCATGAAATGCTTTGGGTTCCTAGGAAACATTGCATATATCAGGTCTAATACAAGTAATACTGCACAACTTAAACTACAACAAGAAGAAAAACTCGAGTTCTCCATAATACCCTCCTCACCAGAGTCACTTCGACCTCTCCCCCCTCGGCGAAGACATCTCTGTCATGTTCACCAAACAGCAAAAAGCGAACCACGCTACCATACAGAATGGGCACCGTTTTCTGAGACTTCACCTGTATGAAGAACGCATGTAGGCATCAATACAGAATAACCAAACATGCACTCTGGAAACAACAAACAGATGCTCACAAGTTGGCCTGTTTTGTAGGTTTTGCCATCCCACTCGATGGAGGAGAACGTCGCCCAGGGAGACATCTTCTTACTGGGCACATCTTTCCGTGTTATGGTCTCCTTATAGCCCAAGAACTTGACTTGCTTGTCCCACTTCTCGTGACAGTTTTTCAGCCACTGTGTAAACTCCTTCTGCATGTTAACTCGGCGTTTCTGTGGACATGGAAGTAAAAAAGGTCACTACAACACCCGGTGATTTTTCTAGTTGTTAAATTAAAACGTTTGACCTCTAAGAAACAGATGTTCTACAGCGGGTTATCACATTTCTATGCCTATCTACCTATCTATCCATCTACATGAGCACTGTATCACAGTCATTTTCTTATTCCAATTTCACTGATGTTTTAGCTCAATTTAGCCTGAATCAAAAAGCATCCAGCAGGAGCTTTAGCTTGCTGGGTGCAGAAGTTTCTTTGACATTGATTCTAATTTTGCATATCGTGTAGCCTCGCCTTCTCTAAAAATGTCAGTTGTAAAGTATGAGGAAGCTGCTGAGCATTATGCAGTCATTTGATTAAATGCAAAACTACTTCACAAAGCAGTTTGTATCAAGCCATAGTCTAGCAATGTGCCCTAAGTAACTAAGGGAATACGACATACAGAAACACATCACTGATAGGCTAACTCCTGGACGTCTTATTGTTTTGTCTTTGCAATATTTGGGCACCTTCACCAGGGAGAGCAATAACTACAGAACTACTAAGAAAAAAACTCTTGAATGTGAGGCTGCAACTTGTTCTAATCAATTAAAAAAAAAAAAAAAGTATATGGCCACCTGTGAATTAACAACGCAAGTGAAGATGGTGTCCTTCTCCTTCAGTCTCAGCTCCAGGTTCATGAAGGTGAGCTTGTTTGTGCTGACCTCAAATCTGTCGTCAGTGAAAAGTGCCCCTGAGATCCGACGGTAACACTCTAGCTCCTTTGCTCCTTTATTCGGAGTGCACCAGTCAAACCTGTCAAAAAGTCGGCAACATACTGGTCTTTTAATATTTGCAGTTCAGGTGACCCCCAGCTCTTTATCTAAGAGCCAGGAGGTGATTAGTTTTGAGCTTAACATTTATTAATAAGCATGGGATGACTTGAAGGTCATTAGTTAGGACTTTATAATGAAAAAGTGATTAAATGGGATGGGGGATGTTCAAAAGTCATTATGATACATTGTCTGGGAACTGAACATCTGTAGTTTCATAGCTGCCGGTCATCTGATCTGACTCTCGGCAAACAGCAAAATGGGCATATTTCCCAAAAAGTTCAACTTTTCCTTTGAAATATCTAAATCTTACAACGAGCAGTCAAAATGTTTGAACCTTTACAATGAAGGAATGAAGTTACTTCCTACTATTTTAAAACGTAAAAGTAGAACGAATTAAGCAACAAAATAGGATTCACCCAGTAACTTTGGTGTACGGTATAAGCCGTCCATTCCAGAAACAGTCAAATATCGGCCTGGTTCCTCTTCCCTGATGCGCGGCTCCTGACTCATAATCATCATCATCGACCTTTTTATCATCATCATCATCTGGTGAACAAAAGGACCGAAATGAAATCCACAACTTCAATTAAAAGTTGCCACATGTAATATTTTACAGTTTTAATACCTTGCAGAGAATCGGGCTCTACGGGGTAAGTCTCCCTGTCATAGAGGAAGGGATGATACCGAATGATTCCCTCCACTATGGCGTTGTTATGTTGAGCCTGAAACTCAAACGTGTCCACAGCAGCGTTTATGTACAGGGTCTGCATGTCAGTGTCGACTTCCCGCAGATTCAACGCGCGTGGACACTTGGGAGGCTTCTCCCGCAAAGTGATCTGTTTGAAGATGTGTTGTATTAGCTGGGATAGACAGCATTGAGCTATAAGCAGGATAGAGAAGTCACTCTTTAAGACCAGCGGACTTACCTGAATGTCAATTTTGAGGAGATGATCGGAGTTTGTGGAGCTGCTGCTCGTTTCCTTTGCTTCGACTCCATGGATGTAATAGTGATATATGTGACTGAAATACGCACAAAACAAAGCATGAAATCAATCAGAGGCGACTTTCCAGTACATACATTGGATGATGTGGGTAAAGTGGACTCACGCTAGCTGTCTGGTCCACACTTGGAAGTCTTTTTTCAAAAAGGCGATGTGCTCAGGTAAGACTCCCGTAATGACCACGGCCGTGAAGCTTTCCTTCCCAGATTCCTCGGCGATAAGGCTGCAGAGGAAGTTGTCTCTCATCGCGTGTGAAGAGTCGCCGGGCTGCAGGAGGAGGATGAAACATCAAACATCAAAAGGAATGTGTTCCTATATATTCATCATGTCTGGGAAGTTGCTGTAAATTCGTTAACAATTAGTTGAAAGTTGGGCTGTCTCTGCTGCAGATCAATACCAAACCTGATCAAGTAACCCACATTTAATGCCCCCATGTTGAAAAGAAGCCAATGGCCTCGCCCCCAGAGAGAGAAACGTACTTCATCGCTTCATACATTTGAGTAAGCAGAACACTTACCTTCCTGTTTATAATAGTTCCGCTGTAAATCTCCTCTTTGTTACTCTCTTTTCTCTTAAAGTCCTCTTTGGACAGAACCAGCTCGTGAACATCTAGGGAGCCAACTGGTTTAGAGATCATCTAATAAATGAAGGAAACCAAATATCTGGTTATTTGTTGCTCAGTCATTTTAAATGAAGTCACATTCCTGGGACTTTGTGACAGGAATAAAAGGAATAAACAACAAGATTTCATGGGCTACATTAGTATTCCTCTCTATGATAGAGTGCTTTACTGTTTTGTGGTAATGCTACACTCTTTTTTCACAAAAAAACAACATACCCTGGTCGAATCTCCGATGTAGAAAATAGCCTGTTTTCCTCCAACACCAAAGTAGGATATATCACCATTGAGACTGCGGGGGACAGGATCAGGCCGAACATAACCCTCTTCCTTACTGGAATGAAGAAAAAGACGTATAATCAAATCCAACACTGGAATCATACCTTGGATAATCATAGATAATCTGAAGCTATAAAGTAAATCAACCTTCCAAATGTTGTGTTTTCCCTGGAAAATTTAGAGAGTCTGTACACGGCCCAGTTGCTGAGCTGTTTAGAGGTCATCCCGCATCCGTTATCCAAGACAATCACTGCAGGTTTCCCGAGAGTCTCATCAAACATCTGCAAACAGAGAGGAGG
The DNA here is from genome assembly GCA_029853015.1 of Chelidonichthys spinosus. Taxonomy (NCBI): domain Eukaryota; kingdom Metazoa; phylum Chordata; class Actinopteri; order Perciformes; family Triglidae; genus Chelidonichthys; species Chelidonichthys spinosus. The sequence goes on from CM056837.1 coordinate 16,838,939, forward strand.
TCCGTCACTATGACAGATTAAGATAAATAAAAGGCAGACTGTAATTTGGTTATGAAATGATATGCAAACGCAGAACCAACCATCCGTATCTCTATCGTCCTCAGTCCTGTGTTTTTAGCCGTGGCCGAGAGAGAGTTGTCAATCAGCTCGGCAAGTGCATACGCTGGGAAGAATAACAAAAAAAGTAGAGGTTTCTGAGTAATGATATGCACCTAAATCCCCACGTCCATCTCAAGTAGATTGTTGTGAAAATATTAGCACTTACGCAATGATGTCTGGCCTTCGCTAGCGATAGTACTCGTACATGCCGCTCTTGATCAACGTGTCGTAATGAGGCGTGAAGTCGATGTGCTCCTTCGTTGCCTGTGCCAGGTCTTGGTCCTCCCGTTGCAACAAGTGGAGGGTGCAGCCATCCTGGAGCTCCTCTACAACAACAAAGAACCGTGTAAAATCATGAAGACCAACGTATAACGTGAACTGATCATTTGAAACAGACATAATCACAGAACATTCAGAATTAAGTGAGTAAACTTTGTTACAGGTGATGACATTTACTGAACAAATTGATCAGGAAAGCCAGGAAACAGTTTGTTGCTGCCACTTTCTTGTCTCTTCTGGGCGGGTATCAAATGGGCTCTGGTGCTAAATGATGACAGACCATAGTATCGACAGCTCGACTCTATCTGTTCCTTTACTGGTACTTACTCACCAAATGTGTCAAAATCCAGGACAGTTCTGTCCGTCGTGGCCAACACAAACGTTTCATGTGAACCGATTGCAAATTTCTGGAACAAAGTTTCAAAAGTGAGTATTAATTGTTACTTTTTTTGTCTTCAGTAGTTGTCATTAAAATTCAATAAAAAAAAGTCAATTTGATTAGTCAATCAAAATAAAATTACGTGGCACAATGTTGATTATAATTGTTTCAGTTATTTACTTTTTCAAACCAAAAATACCGACCATTCTCAGCTTCTTCAATGTGCAGATTTTTTTTTTTTTTTTTTGCTTTTTGTCAACTGGATGTAATTTCTTTGGAGTTTGGACCGTTGGTCAGACAAAACAAGACTTTTGATGACAAGAAAGAAGCTGTTACATTTTATCAAAAAATAAATGACAAATCAATTAATTGGAAAAATGATCATCAGATTACCTGAAAATGAAAATAAGCGTTTTAGTCAAACTTCACACTGGAAGAAAAAAAGCCTCTCAACAAGATCTTCCTGTTTTAAAAACAATCATGATGTTGTAATAAGACTTGTACTGACGTGCAGGAATTTGTAGGAGTATAAATGGTGTATAAAAACAATCTGGATAATTACACAGGTAACTGATCCACCTAACACAGGAATTTTGTGTGAAAACGAAAGCATATACAAAAGTTAGAATCAGAAGGAAGCAAAATAGATTTTTTTTAGTCTAGTGAAATTCATGCAAATCTGCTGATTTCATCTTGCCAGTTTAGTTTCCTTGAATTTATGAGCAACTGAATTGTTGACAGGGATAAACTTTTGGACGAGTGTCTCCCAGACCTCTTCAAAATTAAATTCATGATATATACAAAGCTGGAGATAAGAAGGACATTGCACTTCAAATCAAAGTGAAATGAAAAATAGCCTTTTAAACCCTTTTGGGTCATATTCCCTGTCATACATTTGCGTATTTTGAATTACCAATTTAACAATGTAAACAAATAAATAAATGTCTACTACATTATTTGTCGTGTTCTGATATAGAGTTGAAAAAATATGGCCATAAATTAAAATTTAACCCTAAATATTTGAAATAAAAAAATTGTGAAGATGTGCTTAAACTTTTTGAACCCCCTCGTAGACTTCCTGTTAGTTATAACCGTTAACCAACGTAAAGTTAGCCAACATTACCCGGTGCAGAAGGTCAAGGAAGCCATTGAAGTCCAGACCACTCGTTTCCAAAATCTTCTTGGCCGGCTCTCCGGTTTCGTAGCGACAGTCGTAAACCCAAATCCGCCTGCGGACCCGCCTATCCTCCATGGTCCAGGGGGGACCTGGTAAAATTAGCAACTAGCTTGTTTGTCTATAACTAGCTAGTTGTCTTCGTCCGTGTGCAACTTTAACACGACTTTGCGTAATTGTAACGCGACTTTTCCACAGGTGTTGACGCATTTAAGTCGCAGCCTCAAATAAACAAAATCAAGCTCATCCCTGGACCTTTAAAATGAATCTGTTGGGGCGCTTTCGTTTCTACGGAAGCTCGCTTGGGGACAAAAAAAGTCATCTACTTCCGCGAAGTGACCAAAACAGCAACACGCCGCTGAGCTTCCTTAAACTCGCTTCATTTTAAGTATCATTTCTCGGGAAACACAACCGTGTTGGACCCGTAGGTGCCGTTGGGGCGGGGCAGCGCAACCACACCCTAGCTGGACCTATTTTTAATCGCTTTAACGCCAGCTAGTTTTAACCAATCGGGTAGTAAAAATGTCGGCGGTCGTCCAGGACACGCGGGGCTGTGTTTTGGATGCACGCGCGCTCATCGATCAGTGGTATTCACGTTGCGTCCGGGTGAACGGTAACGGCCAGAAGTCGCGCGTGAAGTGTCATTTCAAAAGGCAGTGTTTCCAGGTTTTAAAAAGCCATGTTAGCGTGAACGCCGGTGCAGGAGACGCGGATATGTTGCAGAAAACAGACAAACCGTCAAAGGTAAATCATCAGAGAGAGGTCACAGCGACGGACGGCTGCTGGTCCCTAATACACACAGAATCACTGCTGACAGGCGTAACTTCACGTCATTACACAATTTAATGCACCATGAATATTCTTTCTATTCTCTACGAGACATCTTAGCTAACCCCATTCAGAAAATAAGAGAAACTTCTTCAAATTATTCACATTATATCTCATATTAATGAGTTAGTGCAGTTTGTCATTATTTTGAGATACAGGCAGTATTTTGAGTATTTTTTGAGTGTTTTTTTTTCTGACTGAAAATGGGCTTCCATATGATTCACTATCATATGTCAACAAAAACGTCATAAACTGAGGCTTTATTCCAGCACTATTGTATTATAAACTGGCAACTGATTGTATAAGATGTCTTCAGAGATCATATGAATCACTGATAAAACAAATTTCACACGAAAATAAATCATGGATAAATTGTTTATTTGCAGTTGTATTATTTGTTCATTGTAAATAATTGTACACATGCAGGAAAAAAATCTATGAATTAATATGAATTTGACTTTCAGAAAAGGAAACGGAAACACAGTGAACTCAACCAGGGGGAAGTTGATTCCCAGGCCTTCCATGAGAAAGTAGGTTGAATCTCATTCTCTTAACTATTAAGTATTAGCTGCATGTATCGTAGTATTAACATGAAAATCACAAGTAAAGTACTTCAAAACGCTACATAAATACAGTACTTGAGTACATGTAGTTTCTCATTACTAGTTTAATCCATGCATTTCAAATACAGTGTCTGCCAGCACAGATCTCCTTAATAATAGTGTATAATAATATAACGTGTGCTGATGCAGATCAGGTCTGTTGTCCTTGAGGGAACCAGGTCCCTGGTGGATTCTGCCCGGTCTCTCGGACATCTAAACGGCGTGACAGACACATCGAAGGAGCCTCTTCCCTCTCAGGAGTGTGGCCTCGCTGCTCTCTGTGAAATGGCTAAAGAGCTTCCTCTAGTGGACGAGGAGAGAGCAGGAGCAGCAGGAGGAGTGTGTGCAGCTCCTTGTTGATGAAGACGGCCGTACGTCACACGTGGACCCGTTCGCTCGGGTGACGGAGAACCGGGCGGACCGGGCCATGGTGGTCACGCTGATGGGAGGGGAATACGTAATACCAGCGCACGCAGCTTTCCTGCTGTCTGATTTCACAAGAATACAACCCCTCGTCCACTGTGAGTATGTTGGGAACTGAAATGTGTAAATATCAGGCCATCTGGAACAGATTTGAAAGGAAGTCTTACAGCTGTAGTCACTGCACGATTATGGGAACTTCTTTTCAATAAATAAATAAATAAAATATGGTCATAAATATAACCCCCCGCCCCTGAATGCATCATTTAAATTCTAGCATCATTCTGTTTTCTCAAGAGAGACAATATAAGTTGTCCCACATTGTTTACTAAATCCGCCTATTTGTCCAACAGATGGAAGAAGATTTGATTTAATAGTTATGGATCCACCATGGGAAAACAAGTCTGTGAAAAGGAGTCGCAGGTAATTTGGCCTTTCTTTGCGTGCTTTTGGCAGAAAGGAAGTTAACATGATATTTGATTTATCACCAGGGATGAAATCTGGAGGACACAACCGATAGAGCAGCCTTTTAAAATAAGATATACATTCTGTATGAAGGTACAGTTCTTTGCCGTCGTCCCAGCTGAAACGGCTCCCCGTCCCCCTGCTGGCATCGCCGGACTGTTTAGTGGTCACCTGGGTTACGAACCGGCCCAGCCACCTGCGTTTCATCCGTGAGGAGCTGTATCCACACTGGGGGGTAGAAGTTGTGGCTGAATGGTTCTGGGTCAAGGTAAGCACATTTTGACTAGCTGTCAATCACGAACATCTGATCTATTGGTGTGATTCCAGATGTTTTCAGGATTCATTCTTTTTTTACCCTCAGGTGACCACATCTGGACAGTTTGTGTTTCCGTTAGATTCTCATCATAAGAAGCCGTATGAGGTGCTGGTGCTCGGCCGATATCGTTCCTCTGCAGGCGACGCCACAGGGGTGAGAAACATTTGACCTCCGCGTGTGATTTTCATTCTGTTTATGCGATAAAAAGGAACCTGGATGCATTTGTTTAACCACTTTCAGCTCCTCAGAGACACCAGAGGTTCCTGTAGAGGATCAGCGTTTGATCGTCAGCGTCCCGTCAGCTCTCCACTCCCAGAAGCCCTCACTCTCAGGTAGATGTCGTCACATGAAAGTGCTGTTAGGTATCAATCTGCCACCAGAGGGCAATGCTGGAACATCAGAGATTGTTATCTTGCTTTTCATCTTGGATGACGAGCCCAACATCCCACTACAGCCTGCTATAATATAACCACAAAAGCATGGGTCCCAAGTCTGAGTCACTTCTTCGGGTTTGGCTTCTTCATGGCTGACGTTTAAAATGCACCACTTTCATTGTATTCCATGTTAAATGACATCAGCAAATGCACACAAAGTGATGACCACACTTTGTTATTGAATAGGAAATGGACTTGAAAAAATATTATGCAAGTTTAATGTCACACTTTTTGAATGCATAAATGGAATAGAGCTAACTTCTCAAATAAAACATGCAGGGTCCCTGTGGTATTTGTCAGAGTGGGGACTTCGGCTGCTCAGATTTAATCAAATTTGTCCTGTCTGCACTGATTGTGGTGCTGCAAGACTTGGCTTCCAACATGGCCTCGGCTACCTAGAATCAATGTAAAACCTTGACAATGAATATGCAAGGCCTGTGAAGAAGGGAGGCTTGACGTCATGTCCCTCCCTCTCCGGGGACGTGATTTATTGTGCCGTATGGAGAGCAAAACACACAAAACACCGGCGCCCTTTCAGAAGCACAGAAAAGCCTCCCACCTCAAGTGGCTGGATATTGTTAATACACTGATTTAAATCATAATGATGACATTGTGGAGCTGTGATACCATAGAGATTAAGTAGATTAAGATACAGATTGTGTCCGTGGACAAGCCTCTCAGCAGGTTTAATCAGACATGGTTTCTTCCGGCTGCTTTTATTTGCTTTTGTGGAGGTATTTCCATAGCAATGCAACCAGAAAATGTCATTGCATCTTGTAGGTCTACTCCTAAATCGACAGAACGAGCAGCATATGTGCTGCACGGTGCCTGATTTGCATCTTTTTTAACTCCAGTTCGAGGTGAGAGACGGTGGGTGTGGCTCAAATCTGCAAGTGTGATAATTGTAAATTGCAGAGTGTCTTGAAATATTAGAAGGGCTTGACCACCATTACAAACAGAACCGTTTATTTATTTAACTACTTGACAAGATAATTTAACATATCATGAGATGGAAAGATGAATTTCCTTTTGGCATCATCGACCTGAGCTCTCGTACTCTCATCTCGAGCCACCAGCCCTGTAATTCTGTCTGCTTGTCGGGTCTGCCGGAGCCAGTGGGCAGTGACAACGGTGTGAAGCCACAACCCTCGAGTCTGCAGCGCTGAGAAACCCCGACATTCTCCTCCCCTCTCAGATGGGGCTCCTATCGCTGACATTTTTTGGTTGCTATGGAGAGATACGGGACACCATTACAGATACAACACTACAACACATCCTTGCCAGATGGTCAAGCTGCAGGGGAAAAAAGTGTTTGCTCCGGAAAGACCCAGGGCCCCAGCTCGGTAGTGCTTAAATGGCTGTTTTTAATATTCCTATTGCACACTGCCAATCGTGTTTGATGCATTACCGTCGACTGGATCTGTGACCTTTGATCCATGCACCAGTATGTTTCATTCTTTCTCAACTGTCACACTTTTGAAAACAGTTTATTTTAAAATAGAATCAAACATTTATTTTCCGATTTTACATCAAGAAGGTCCAACTGGGTGTGAGGAGCAGCATCACTACAGGCTGCTTGTTGAGCATTTGAATGATCAATACTGACCCACACTGTCTCGGGATGCTCTGTGGAAGATGTAATTGGTGCGGTCACCTCCAGTGCTGTAAATTTGATCCGTGAAATCTATCGAAAGAAATCTTTAAATTATTTACAAATTGCCATAGCGTGTTTGAATTTTGTTTGGGCCAGTGGGGGACAGTGCAAAAACCTGTCAATTGAAGATGGACATATGAACTCTTACACGTGATGCAGTTGTTAAACATCTGTTTTGGTCTTTACCAACTCCTGAGAGAAATATCTGGGTCTTCAGCTGCTAAAATGCTCCACTGTTCGTCCGTCTATTGCCTGTTTTCTGATGAGCAGGTAGCATTCAGGCGAAGTTTTTTCACTTCAAGCAGCTGCCCCCTCTGTGACTCCATATATAGTCATTTCATAATTTATTAATACAAAATATTAATTAAAGCGGCTTAACTATACTCTGGAAGAAAATTCCGATGGGGCCAGAAACAAGACCCTGTGGGACTCCGCATGTGCTGAAAATCAGTCATTGATTGCATTGATTGAAAACTATTGGAAATACTGAGACTGAAAATAACTAACATTAAAATATACAATATACCTTCTACTACATCCAAGCATGGTGATGGTGTAGTATTATCATATTCATAGAGGGGTACACAGATAAGACGCACAGTATATCAAGGAAAATGTTATAGAAACAATGAAATTAGTGACTGCCAACTGAACTAGTGGAGTACAACATAATTAGTTTGCACTCACTTTGTTCATCCTGAATCGACCCTAGAGAGAACACGAGGAGCCTGTAAGGCACAATATCAAAGACTGAATATGTTACTTGTCCAGACAATAGTTTAAAAAAAACTAAACTGCCTTCCTTTGCTTCGGGCCTCTTTCGGCAGAAGTTTCGTACGTCGTCCCATTTCAGAGTTAAAACGATAATTGGACCTTTTTATTCTCTGTTCGAGTTTGAGAGCTGAGTCACCGGTTGGGGTGGAATTAGCGGGAGAGCGGCATGTTTGGCCTTTCCTCCCTGTGATTCTGTCTCTCTGACGTGCACAAGGAGAGGGAACGTGAGGCAGGACACCGCATTGTGCAGGTTGGATCGGGTTGGGGATCAAGCTTTTGGGCTCATTAACTTCCCTGAGTGTTGGCTGAGGTGAGTGTCAGGGTGGTGCGAGCGTGCACAAGTGCAGACAGAGTAGCGCCGGGGCCGGGGAAGGGAAACGTATCTGTCAAGCGTGCTTGCTCCTGGAATATAGTCTCTTGCAGACTCAAGGTCGCTGCCAGTCTCCCCACATAGTGAAATGTGTGCTGTGGTGTGCAGGAGTTGGGCAGCTGCCAGTGCTTTCAGAGTAACAAGCAAAATACCCCCATAAGAAATGGAAGCAGTGCACTATTCTTACAAGCTGGCAACTGCCCCAGGGCCCCAGAAGAAAAGGTAGTAGCCTTCAACCAGAGAGGGCAGTAAAACACTGCTTTTCAGCCTTGATACCACACACCTAAGGCAGGGAGATCTATTGGGTCAGAAGAACAAGGGGTCAATGAGGAGCTTATTGTTGCCCCTGAATTGGTTGAACCATTCCTCATTTCTTTTTTCTCCTCTAGAGGTGTTGAAGCCCTACGTCACAGCTGAAGCCAAGTGCTTGGAGCTGTTTGCCCGAAGTCTTCAGCCCGGATGGACCAGCTGGGGCAACGAAGTCCTCAAATTTCAGCGCACCAGCTATTTCACTATGACGCCTACAGACGAGGGAGCAGACGTCCCTAAAGACGACAAACCAACATTCACAACAAGCTCACAGGGAGAACCCTCTCCTCCCCGTCCCACCAATGTGGACAAATGACCCACCTCCCAATACGTGTCATCACGATCACTATTTCAGTGCATTTTCAATAAAGATTCAATGCCAGAACACGTCTGTACCAGTTCCTTTTGATCTATACTCCTCGTGCATTTGGGACCTTTGATTTCTTTTTTCGGGAGGGGTCTGGGTACATTTTTAAAGGTAGTGAATCACACGGCTGATGATGCATTTGAAGAGATGAAAGTGCATTTCTGTGCAGCTGTGTTTTAACTTCCCGCACCGCATTCAGATAAACAACACTCAAGGTTCTTTTTTTTTTAAGGAATCTTTGGCGCAATATGTGTCTTAAGGATGATCAAAGTATTTCTATTTTTACTAATTTTATGCCTGTTTGAACTGAATTCCAAACCGGCAGTTTCATATTGAATGTATTCGCTTGTAGCTGTCTTTCAACAGAACTTTTCTTTAAAGTTTCGCTTGATCAACGCACCGCTGCATCCTTCAAGGACGGTGTTCGTCAGTTTTCCTTGTTTCCACTGGAAGACGCACCCGCTGTGTGTCACACTTCTGTCGGCATTAGACGCACACCTACCTTTTCCAATCGGGTGGGGCCGCTAATGAGTGTGGTCTCCAGAGAGAGAGGGGAGGTGGGCTGGGGGCTGTCTGTAACGCATGTGAGAATTATGGCCACTGCAGCACAGCACACATCACAGTTCACAAAGCCGAAGTTAGCCATCTCCTCATCTCTGTCACATTCACCAACATGTCAGTCTATCTGAAATTAACCTTCACAGATTCCCTAAAACGAAGCAAAACAACAGTTGCATATTGGTTTTGATTAGTAAGTTAGGTGAGTTCAAATGTATTTAAAATAAGTCCTACAACATACTGGAGGTGGTGCAGTGTGAAAGAGGTTTTTCTGCCCAATACCGCATCAAGAATTCTACCCAAACCTCCCTTGGTAGTGTCCACAGCTGAAGAATTGATGTGGATCAGCTTGGAGGGGCCTCCAGTTGAGCAATTTGATCCCAGTCCTGCTGTGGACCGCTGGCTGAGCTCAAAGTGGGCCAGGCGGCCTGCTTACAAAAGCTGGACCAGAGACTTACGGTTGAAATGGACTTAGAAGTGTTTTTGTGTGTTATAACTTACAACTAATACTAACTACTTTCGTCATAAAGTGTACTTTTCTTATTGAGACGAATTAAGTAATTTTCTATTGGAAATGTCTCCTCAGAAAAACTATTACTATATAAAAACATGAATTAATACATTTTTGTTATACTACTTAAAGTCTTCCTACCATACAGGAGCAAAGTCCTCCCAGAATGCGTCAAAATCTGTATGTTAAGAAATGTACTGAAGGAAGTTTGTACTCTGTTATTATCTAAGCAGTTCATCACAGTTTCAATGCAGTTTTCAATGCAATGAATGAAGGACACATCCAGCTCTTTCATGCTTCCGTGTTGCGAGGTGCATAAAATTATACCTACGGATAAAGGTTACAATGAACAATCCAGAGACAACTTAACTGATGGAGTCTTTTTTATTGAGATGGGGGTGGAGGGGTATTCAGTCGTGCCAATCAGGTTCGTCAAGGATTTCTCATTATTATCTGCGTTGCCACGGAAACTAAAGTCAAATCAAAGAAACTCATCGCTCATCCTTGAAAATGTTCTCAATAACAGTCCCTTTTATGAAAGGCGCCGTAAGTCACTCGGGTTTTTGACGCATGCAATGGCTGCACGACGCGTTTTTGTTTCTGTTATGGCTGCGGAGACATTCACGGAGTGCGAACGATGGACTGTAATTACAACAGAGTGAAGTCCACCTCCACCTCATCACACTGTCCCAAATACGCTTTCCTATCCATTCTCATCACCCGCTTTTTGTGGCTTAATAGTCATAATCTCTGACGACGCCATCACTCTTTAAAAGCCTCACACTGCAGAGTGATGTCACCGCGGTCGTCATCTCTCTTCTTCTCGGCGCCAGTGGTTGGAGAGTGTCCTGTCAAAATCAAGACGAAGCACCACAGTGAAGACCTGGTCCTCCCTCCTTCTTCTTCCACAGCATTCATACGACTGATTTCCTTCAAGCCTACAGTGTCACCTAAAGTGCTCCATGATTTAACTTCAAATGGGAACACTGAGACATGTTCTCAGTGTTCCCTCACCCCTCTTGAAGGCTGATGGCCTTGAATTAAATCAAATTAATTGGCGAAATCAATTATTATTATAAATATAAGGACCTTTTAATGTAAAATCTTAATCTTAAAGTAAATAACTTCATCTGTCAAACACATGTGGAGTAAAAATTTCAATATTTCCCTGTGAAATGTAGGAGAAGAACGTCGTACATCGTAGGTGTCTTCACACTTTTGTTTTTAAGCTATAAACTCAATGTTATGACTGTACTTTTCTAACTCAAAAGCCATCTGCTGTTTTAAATCAGCCCTTATCTCCCAAGGCCAATTCTGAGAATGAATGTCGAAAGTTTGGGTGAAACTTGAGTCAAACTACTTTGTTGTTTTACCATCACAGGCTGAGAATAGTATAGTGACTTTAACATGTATTTGGTGGAGTGTCCCTTTAAATTCCAATATGGTTGTTTAGTAAGTAACAGATGTTTCAAGATGACGGAGAAGGAATGCGTCCTTTCCTCCTGCTTTCATCAGATCAGATACTTTCTTGTACTTTGTGTGGTAATGACTGATTTTTTGCCGTCCCTCCAGTACGTAAGCCTCCACAAGAGACCGTCCCATAATGCCACTGGTAAACTGACAGACATTTTTCCCCACGTAATTGTCGGAATGTGAGAGTTTGAGAAAAATGTTTCCGTAATAGTCAGGAGCTTTGTCACCAACTCGGCTCACAGAGGGAAAAACAAAGCCTTCGGCTCGGAGACGGCCACGCAGCGACCTGGCAGCCATCACGGCTCCGACTCCCACAGGAGGCTGCGGTGGGATGAGAGGGATAATTATTTCCTAGGAGGTGCTGCTGCTCGTCTTTCTCTCCATCCCCTCGGCCCCCCCGTCCTCTCTAAGACGCGGCTTTGCAGCAACTACAATGTACAAACACTTAGTCGTTTCGTCAGCACCATCAGACAGAATGAGAAATCTTAAGTTGGGTGTGCAGATGTAGAAACCATTCCCACGGTAGACATTTATAACCGCGGCTCTGGTATGCTCTTACATTTCTAACGAAGGGCTCTGAAAAAATAACACCACCAGTGGAGATTTCTAACTGAGGGGTCTCTTGTTTCCCCCTTCTACAAGGTAGAGAAAAATAAGTAGCAATTAAAAGAAAGTAAAGTTCTGATTTCTTCACACTTCCTTATTGTTTCACACAGTATCACGGACACTTCTAGCTCCCTGACTTGGACTTCATTATTCATCAGCAGAAATATTATTTTTACACATGCAGCGTGATCTTTGATTTCCCATCTAATACGCATTCAAATGATAACATCGTCTCCTCAAAGGATTCATTTACCTCCAAATTTGAGAGGAGAAGAATGAGCGCAAACTGCTCGGCTGGAATATCTTGAATGTATTCATGAGGATGTAGACTCTGGCAACATAATCTGATTTAATGTAGTGCCATGTGCTTTATGAAATGTTTCAAAGTCACCCAAGGGACGAGAGATATCTGGCTGTCATTAAATATACATACGAAGCGAAGGAGAACGAGAGACGAGCATGTTTCAGAGCTAAATCGAGACGCGCTCATCGTCTTACAGAGAACACACACTGGAGCGGGCAGATCTCACACTTTTATGTAGTCGGTGCTGAAAAAACACATTATCTGGACTCATCCCTTAATTTGTAACACAAGTTGAAATATATGAAGTTTCTTTATAAAGTCAGAGTATCTAATTCAAGGGAGTAAATGGTGAAAATACAAGGTTGTATTTTGTATCAGCACATGTTCTCTCATGTGATATATAACCATTGCAATTACTTAATTCTACACAGAAAATGTTTCATAACCACTTAAATCTACGAGTTGTAACTTTAAACAGCACACAATTCCAAGTGTCTTCCATTAAGGTGACAACACAGTCGTTTTTATACGTTATTACAGTTCTCTTCAGTACTACTGAGTATTTTCGGCCCTTTCAGCTCATTGTTTTGGTTTTTACGACCCCCCTATTTTGGAATAATGTCGTCATGGCTCTCCTATTTGTCATTTCCAGTTCCAGCAGGCTACTGTTATTGACAAGACTCTGATAAACCCAGCGTCCGTTTTCCTGTCCAGCATCAAACTGCAGTAAAACCACAGCTAGCGACTAGTTGGTGAAAATGTTTGAGTTGGCGGAGACCAAAATGGAGCTAAAAACATTGTCAGACGGGATCATAAAGACACATCTCGTTCAGTGGTTTGAATGACTGACGCTGTATTGTGAGGTTTTATTTACATCTTATTGCTTCAGTTGGAATGTGATTAACGTTAATTAGTCCTCCCTCTCGGGTTTAGTTTCATGCTGCTCCTCTCCCACGACATACATGTCAGGTTGAGTGAAGGCTTAACTGCCCACTTGTCTGAATGTGAGCGTTAGTAACATATCTTCTAACTGGCAACCATGGTTTTTTTCCTGCCCTCTGCCCAGTGCATGCTGGGATAGGCTCTGACTCCGTAGAATATATAAATATACTTCATATACTTCAACCTCCTTCTCTTCACCTGTTCATTTTGACACTTCAAAGCTCATATTTCCGATGTCGCACCTCCCCGCTTGCCTACGAGGAAAACAAATGCGACTGATGGAACAATTCCTCGACCATGTTTTCATGGAAATACGGGAGCCTCATTCACATCAAGCTCATTTTCGGATTCTTTCCAGCCTCCTCGCTGCGCCCCGTCAGTGTCAGCGAGGCCCTAATGGCAGGCGGACAGATGGACGGCTCCATCCATATTCATTCACGGGGCACCTTGCGTCTCTCGTGTGAAGATCTGTCCGTCAGCAAGCAGCGTGTGTCAGTGTGTCAATGAAAAGGTGTCAAAGACAAAAAGGAAAAAAGGACTGTTTGAACATCCAAACGTGAGCAGCCGGTCCAAAATAGTCACTGGAGGAGATAAATTGAGGGATGTTAGTAGCTTAGGTGTCAAAATGGCTGACAGGTGGATGGCAGCGTGCAGGAAATCACTCGGCTCCAGATTTACAAGTCGTCTGCAGCCTTGTTGAACAGAACGATTCATGACAGCTCCTTTTTGTTTTGTGCATTTAAAAACGTAGTACAGGATTATCTTAGCAGGTACATTTGTGAATGGGCGATGAGAAACCCTCTTTTTTCGCTTTGTATAATCATTACTTTGCTCAGGAAAGTCCCGTTAAATATCATTTCTGTGTCAGCGATGGGTCACGTTGCATCACACTGGATGCATTGCTGCGGGGTAGAAAAACAACGTTCTTAATTCTGTGGGAGGAAAATGAATCTATGCATGTGAATAAAATGCCAAAGGCTGCTGTTTAATACAGACGGCAGAACCGCCTCGTGTCTGACCACTCGGGGCCTCGCACTCCCCCTGCGACGGCCGAGAATTCCTTTGTGAAATCGCATCTGAGCAATTAAATCTCCGTGATTAAGTCGTATTCATGTGAGTATCAGCACTAATAGAATGATGCTCTTGAGCAGAGAAAGAGGTAAGAGGTGATTAAGGAGAAACGGTATGATGCATGTGGTTTAATCCAACCATTATTCAGATGACAAAATGACATCCCTGTTTGTGAAGTCGGAGTAGTTTTGTCCCGGTCTCCAAGTGTAAAACAAAGATTGTTGGAAGCTTGTCTGTGACCTTTGGTGACATTGACCTCCCTTCTTATCTCATACTTTTCCAGGAGCATTGAATCGTCCTTGAAATCAGTCTTATACTCAGCTGGATCTCCGTGTCTGCTTGGTTGATGAATCATCACTGGTTTCTGGAACTTCATGCACAACTTGAAACTTGAAAATTTGACTGAATTTATAATGACTCATGCTGTGCAGCTAAACAGAGCATTATTTTTAATTCTGGAGGAGACGCCTAAAGTTTCTAAAAATGCCAAAACACATAATGAAGAAGACATCGTTCACTTTTCTTCTGCAAAAGCTAAATGGCATCTGACTGGAGAATTAGGGCCACCAGCTGTTTATCTCAAACTATTTCCGACGTTTGCACAACAGTAGGGTTTTTTTTTTTAATTAATAACACTTTCTTTTTGGATATTTGGTTAAAATCTTGCTGCTCATGCATACTTCTGAGTACATTAGTTGATATCCAATGGTCTTATGTCTTGACATGCATCAATGCATGCAGCTCGAAGAAAACAGCTGATGAAGCCACAATTTTTTGAGGGTTAAATTTAGAGTGGAGGTAGAAAAAAAAAATGCTATGAACTATTAACAGGTTATCAGAGCCACCGTGGCACTGTGAGCATGAAGGATGTGGGGTTGTGTTAATGAGGCTCCAGCACTGGCAGACTGCTGCCGGGACGAGCCAGCTACCCAGTTGAGGGGTTTCCATCAATCACAGTCCCAGCGGTGAGTCTACGCCTGCCTAAACTCCCACCTCTGCAGTACAGCAGCAACCTCTATATTCTCCTGCCCTGACCTTTAAGGAATACAAAGACTCATGGAAGCAGAGGTGAGATAAATGGCATATAAACTTTATTAGAGTGGTGAGTAATTTGTAGTCGAAATATGATGATATAATTATCACAAAGCTGCAAATATAAAAATGTAACACGTATCTTTTATAGCCTCCAAACACACGGGGAGCTATCACTTTTATCCTTTGTATCAAAAACCAGAGGGAATATATTGTGGAGTAATAAAAATAGCTCCAATTCAATAAATCCCCGAGTAAACAAAGCCAGCAGTAGGCCGACTGTTTAAACAGGCTGCTCATACAGCAGTATGGATCAGCGCTTTATGGAAAGAATTCGATGGATAACCTTTGTTGAGTATCGACTTAGGCTCTCTGGGTTAGGATTCGGATATTGAGTTGACTGCAGGAGAAGTGATAAAGTGGAAGTAGAGCTGAGAGAATTGTATTTGTTCAAAAGTTGCTTTTTGGAGCAAATTGTACAAAAAGCTTTGTAACAATAAAATAAACTTTTGTGGGATTTTCAGGAAGTCATCTGTGGCAAAGTGACACTTCTACAAAGTGTACCTGTGTACTTTTTGTAAAGTTTTTACTTCATTTTCAGGATGTTTTAGACAACTTTTGACCTTTTACCTGCTAATCATCGAATCATGCTGCAGGGCTTCTTTATGTCATACATCATCTACTTTGTATTTCAAAGGTCAGTGGTGCGTGAACTTATTTTAAAGTTCCTGACCTATGAAATATCACTTTCTGTTTAATGTATCACCAATAAACTGCTCACATCTTCGAAAAGACATGAAGGGAAAAATATTGCATTTCTGATTCATCCACATTGAATTTAGTGAGATATGTAGCAACGAATAACTAACACCATCAATGTTTCAGGATCGTAAACTGATAAACAAGCTGACGTCTAGAGCTTTAACAATGTAATTTGTAAAAATGATTCAAGCCTTCCAAAAGCCTTTGTGTGTTTATCTGCTCTAAACCTCATCACCTTTTCATGTTGATGTCTTTATGTTGGCTAGGACGTGTCCTCGTCTCAGACCTCCATCCTGACAATCGTACTGCTATAATGCATGAAGTTGGCATTGTGCTTGTCAGATGGTTGATTCACGCATATTTCTGTGGGTCAGGCCACGTGGATGGACTCTCATAGCTGGTAAACACATCATTGAGGTCTACCGTCTGCCTGATTCAACACAGTCTCACACTAGCGGGGTGCTTGGTCGGTGTCACTGATGTCAAAATATGTCTTTTCAAACTAAACTTACATCTTCACAGAAAACAAAAACAAAAAAACACTTATGTTTTCTCTTATACGGTAGAAAAGTGAAAGTAATTAAACTAAGCTGTGTCTTCTACATGGATCATCAACTGATGAGGATGCTAATCTTTAGCGTGGGTCATGCACCTTTAAATTGTTAAATGTCTTGTATGACAAGTTTAAGATCCCTTTTTATAAAGGTTCTTGTTTCTAAAAGAGTCAACAACAAGTATTTAAACGTTAGCCGAAGACAGTATTTTAAACGAACTCATGGAGCTCACGCTAGCTTAATTAGCTAGCTAGCTTTATTAGCTAGCTAGATTTATTAGCTAGCTAGCTGCATTATTTGTATTGGTCTACTTCTGTGTGAATGAAATCTTTCACTGAGAATGGAAATCTCAACAGGTGCCTCACATGATATTGATTTTACTGTGATCTGACGGATAAGCATCTGTTGGTATATTAACCTCAGCATTTTCTTAACAGATCCTGGTCCATCAGTCCTGTCCAAGACCCCTTCTCCAACAAGATAGAAGATTAATGAGTTTCACCTTTAACGCTGAGTGGCTGTGATGGAAACGTAATGAATTTCAGGTCAAATAGAGGTAGCCTGAGGTGGGAGACAGAGGGGTTCAACACATTTGACTTTTCTAAATGTTAATTGTGACAGAAGGTTAATTGATCACCACAAGTCAAATTCTCGCTGATCTGTTTCTGCTGTTCTTGTGATCTGAACCCCGGCCTCATAACTTGAGCTTTTGGCTTATTAGTGATAAAACTTTACATGCAACAAACCTCAAAAGAAAAAAAAAAAACTAAAGAAGTTCAATTAGTTTAAATGGCACTTGCAAATGCAGAAAGGTCTTTAAAGCTGAGCTGTAATCAAACAAAGACTTCCACCCCTGGAGCTATGTAAAATATTCTCCCTCTGTGTTTTGAATATTTCTATCATTACATATCAGCAACTAAGAAATCCCGTCTCCCACACACTCCTGTGGCTTTTATTAACCCACAAATTACAATTTCAAATATTTTTGCTCAGCATCGGGGACCGGATGCCCCACGGCACCTGTCACGCCACATAAAGCTTTTCTGTTTGGTTTAAGTTACATTTCATGGTCCACACTATATCACTTCCTTCGTTATTCCCCCCGCGCTCCCGACAGCTCGCAAATCTGGCACTAAGTACGTCTCCTCCT
Source organism: Chelidonichthys spinosus (assembly GCA_029853015.1). NCBI lineage: Eukaryota > Metazoa > Chordata > Actinopteri > Perciformes > Triglidae > Chelidonichthys > Chelidonichthys spinosus. The sequence goes on from CM056837.1 coordinate 16,856,372, forward strand.
CCCCCTAATGGTATAACATAGTGTGTCCGGCGGTTTAGGGAAATCCATTTTCTGGACGTTTGTAATTACTCTACCCTCAGGGGTGGGGGGGGGGGGGGGGGGGGACTGTTGCTGTAAACCAAATTAAGCAGCAGTTGAAATAACTCAGGCCTGCCAAGTGAGACTAGCGTGAGCACACTTCCTCGAGTATAATGCTGTTCCTGGTGTATTTCTATGTCGCGCCGAAGTTAAAGGATGGTGTTGAAGGGATGCTGCGGAGTGACACGAGGAGTGAGAGAGGTACTTTAGAGGTGCTTCCTCTTGCGAAACGGGTGAGGATTTTTCTTCTTGAACGAGGTTGTTGAGACATCGTGCCGCCGACTGGCCCAGCGAGAGAGAGCGAGAGAGAGAGAGAGAGAGCGACAGGCCAGTGACAGGCCGGGGCACACGGGCCCTCAGTGAGTCACTGATATGGGACAGCGATGACATGCCGTCACTTCGGTGTGCGGCTCTCCAGGGCTCTGGAGCTCTATTTTAGAGAGGAGAGACTTGCAATAGCAAGGCCAAGTGTGAGAGAGGGAGAGGGCAAAGGAATATAGAGAAACACCAGCCTCCTTTTTTCTCTTCGAAACCGTGACCCTGTGAAAAAAAAGGGGAAATTGACGCCATTGAAATTGCGTCATCGAGCCCCTCCTGAAAACACGAGTCCATCAGCCATTTCAGAACCAGCCCAAAAACGTCACATGTTTACGATGAAGCTGCAAGCCCCCCCTCCAGTGACTCCAGTCATCATGACTGTTGTCCACTGGGAGCAATGGGGGGAAGTAGTGTGAAGTTGTTACGAAGTCCACACGGGGTCGCGGTGGATGGACGGATCAAAACATCAGACTTCAAAAACGAAGGCATAGACGAGCTTTATCCCCGTTGTTGGGTATTGTTTTGGTGAATTGAAGCCCCATTCTCTGTCTGATTTAGTAAAGGAGAATGTGAAAATGATATGAATTAATTTGATATGACGGTACCGTCATTGTCACCTGAACTGCTTCATCTGTCTATTGCTTTAGAAATTGCCAGAAGCAATTAAGGCCAGAGAGGTAACGACATTAAAACCAGATGGTTGACAAATCCATCAACGAGAGTTTTAATCAAACCGGTGCGTTCGCAATTAATGAATGTTTGTGCTAAATAGTTTTCAGAACCAATCAGATGAGTCAGACAGGAGTTGGCTCGGCGCCAGGCTCGGGTGGATAAACAGGAACTGAATTTGCTTGGTGGCAGAACTCCTCGTTACACCAACACATGTTTAATATCACCTCACCTCAGTTCATTTTCATTTCTACCAAGCTTACTCTGTTTGGTTGGGGGTTGTCTTTGGGGCAGATTGTAAACAGGTTCAATGTTGCTTATCATTATTATGCAGATGATATCCCACTATTTTTCTCATTCAAACCTAGTGAGGTTTTTAAGTAATCTGGGCTTATTCATCTGCTTTGTGCACGTTATACTGTGTTATTCTCTATATTTTATGCTTTTTGCCCTTGTGTGGTCACGTCTACTATCTTTGATTTATTTTATTTTATTAACCTTGTTAAGCTCTTTGTGACTTATGTCTGTGAAAAGTGTCTTATAAATAAAATGTACTTACTTACATATTCTGTCCGTGAAAAGAGGCGGGACGGCAAAGAACACGGCGAAAACTTTTCAAAATATATATTTCAAGAGATTCTGTGAGTCCAGTGCAAAGTCATAGTTGAACATTTACACACAAACACACACACACACACACACACACACACACACACAGACACACACACACACACACACTGAAATCCACTCGGGCCAGCTTGACCTTAGATATTTGCCTGCTCGTTGTGGAGCCTTGTCTGAATTTGAAAACAGGTATCAGGTTCTTGGTTTGAACTGTTTTTCATTATGTATTCATCTCCTATTTTCTGGTCTGACATTCCACGGAGGATTAATTGCTTGCCATCATGTTTGGAGAGCTTATTATATTTCCCTTTGATGTGGTGATTCACATCGCCAGGAGTAACTCGGAAAAAGTGCGAGAACCAAAACCCCCGCCGCGTGAAACCGCGTCTGATACGGAAAAAATATGAGGATTTTTTTGCAGTTTAGTTCATGTTTAAATCTAGAGCGGAATCTGAAAGATATTGAGTGGAGAACATATTTACCTCATGCTTAACATTTAGTCCATATGTGCAAGTTTTGCTTTGTGGAATGAACAATTATCATAAAAATGCAATAAAATAAGTGGATGGAATTCGGCCACTCGGACACAGACAGAAGATATTTCTGACATCTGAAAAAAATAAAAGAGCTTCAGGCGGAGAAGTTGCACCGTAGGTACATCTGCTGTCACAAATATTGTTACATTCGAGCTGCGAGGCTTTTTCAACGTCATCGGTTCAGTCGGATACGGGTGAGGAGAGTGACAGGTTCAGCCTCAAACACAAAGCTTTTCATAGCACACAGATATCCTGGGACGGCTTGTTATAAAGTTTGGACAGAGGGCGGACACTTTGGCCCCCAAACTTCTGATATTCCGCTCACATGCCGGGAGCCTGGCGTCCTTCGACTAACTCAGTCAATACGTGATTGATGCTCATGTGAACGCGGTGGAGGAGTTCCTCAAGGACTCATCCATAACATTTCGTTAATGATTGCAGGGCCTGCTCCCTCGCCAAGGAGGAGATGAAGTGAAAGGTGAAGATATAATGGTTTGACCACTAAGTTCTGTCCACAGCCGGCGAAATTGCTTAATTAGGCACCTTTTGGGCCTCTTTGGCATTTACTCTCACATTAAATAAAGTCCTGTCCGGCAGGAACAACTGCTCCTCCACACACACACACACACACACACACACCTGTCTCTTTGACTTAATTCTCCAGTCCAGACTCGCTCGGCTGACGGGATGGAGCTCTTCTTCTCTCCTCAGACCAGTCGGTGATCTGGGTGCTGTGTCCCCCCACATTAATGCTTAACTAATTCCACCATCAGTCAGTGACTTTGTGCTTGTTGCCTGCGACCCCGAGCGAGTCATTATTACCACCGTATACCGACGGGAGCTCTCTAATGACCTTTAGACATTATTTGGGATCAATCATGCATATTTTAATTCGCAAATTTAATCATTTTGGATATTTGTTCTGGTCTGAGTTTCCGCTGCACCTCCAGGAGGATTTTATTCTTCTCGGCATGAATCCGGTTACCTCTAATACATGCATTTTGTGTATTTTTTTTGTGTTTGACAGGGTTTGGAATTAAGTTCATTTATTTACAAGTAGCACTTAAGCACAGTACTGAAGTACTTACGTATTTGAATTTTATGCTGTGGGAGATGTGGGGCGACTCAATACATCATTACATTTTAAAGGGAAATAGTCTATTTCTCCAGGGCTTTCTTTTTACAGCTACTTCTTAATTATACGGGAATATTTTTACGATGTAGTATTTCTAATTTTACTTAAGCCTCTGAGCACTTCTTCTACCACTGGTAGCACGATTAAAATGTGGAATAAATACATTGAACTGTGTACTATAGTGATATTCTCATTTCATGGAAAAATAATGTCATTTCTTCTCCATTTCTTACTCTAGGGTTAGCTCGCTTTAATCAACAAATAATGCTTCATTATCTTGAGTTAAACTATATCTTTCTAATACAAACAGAACCAAATTGTTATTTTCTAGTCATTGGAAAGAGTAAAATGTTTCAAATTTTAAATTACATAAACACATACTGATGCAGGAGTCTGGGCAGCGTTGCTGAATATCCTTTAGTGCTTTCAAAACGAAGCAAATTACAGTTTTGCATTTGATAGATGTCGAAACAAGACAAGAGCTTCCTGCATCAAATGATTAGATGATTAGCCCAGAGGAAACACCACAGCCCTGCGTGGGATTTCATAATATGTTGAATTATCATGAATCTAAAAATGTGTCAGTCAATAAGCAAACATGCCAGAGTCAATTTGGACAAGGAGGAACAAGTCGTTTTTCTGAAAAACCCATTTGCAAGAAGCTGCAGTCAAAACAGGAGTCCTCCTTGATCTTTTCTTGTATAAAAATGAGACTCTTGCTGGGTAAAAGTGTGTGTGACAACTTGACTTATCGGCTATAAAGAAAAGCCTTCAAACAGATGTATCTGGTAATGTGAGCTAGCAGCGGGCCGAGACCTGCAGAGAGCCACGTCTCGTGCCTTACTTAACCTGTCACGGCCAGTCTGAGATCTACTCAATCAAGTCTCTATGGGCAGCGAAAGAAATAGTGCAGAGGTGAGTTAAACATCAAGGGGATCGAGCGATTTGTGTGTATTTTCATCCCGAGGCAATTACCAGCCGAGAACAAATGGTCCAAAGTGAATTTAATGGATTTGAAACAATTTTATTGAATTTTGAAATGTTTCGAAAGGAGTTCCGTGAAATTAAAGTTGTCAGTCAAGATAGACTCAAAGGAGCATTCTGGTGATTTAGTGATGCAATCGGTGAAGCTGGCTGTCTCACAAGAGATGAATTATTTTTTATTTTTTAATGGTTATAACCATTATAACCATAACAAAGCAGCAGAGGCCAAGATATCCTGACTTTTATGTCGTAGTAAATCGAGCTTCATGTGTAAAATCTGTGGACTGCCCCTTTAATTTTAAAGCAGCTCCACCTCAATCAGCTACAACAGCAAAATGCTGCTTTTACATCTACTAAATTCTACTATTTCTTATGGACTTTTCCTTTTTTTCTCCTTTAACATGTCTATAAGCACAGATACAGCAGACCCAGTGCATTTGGGGTCCACATAAGCCGTTAACATAAATCTTGGGCTGCAGAAGGTCCTATAAATGAGTTGATTATAAACCATACATGCGTGTGTTCTGGGTGTGGGTATTTATTATTATGTAACATCCACTTGAATGTTAATGAAACCATGAAACACTAATTGGCCATCAGGATGGTGATGCACAGTAATTGGTCAAGACAAAAAAAACAGACTTGGGCATTCATATTTGTGCAGTTCCCACTCAACGCACATCATTAACACAATATTTCCAGTGAATCTTTTGATGCTTATTCAAAGAATTGACCAAAATGTAAAGGAAAAAAACCCTGTTTGATTGAATCATGACTAGCGGTTTACCCGTTATACAACCGTTCTTAAAGGGGACATCAAGGGAGTAACCCATGGGCATCGCAGTGGGCAGCAACACAACGGTGACACTCAAACGCTTCAATATCTGTTGGTGTAACTCGACACAGGGTTGGCATCGCTCGGCGGGGGGCTCTGGGTGACATTTGGGTCCAGCTCCGGGAGGGCCAGATGTGCTGCTTTGATGGAAAAGAGACGTGTCAGCTCAGAATACCAGCCTGACAGAGAGTGCACAACCGAGGGAAGACCAGTCCCAGCGCTGGGATGCCACTGTCCTTTTTTACAAAACCCCCCGATGGGGAGTTCAAGTAGGAGCACTTGCTGAAAAGTCTCCTTACAATTTCAGGAGCGCTTGAAGAGCGCCTCCTTAATTCACTGATCAATCTGCACCGGAGAGAATCCTCGACTGCAGGAGACAAAATCAAATAAATAAAAACCTTTATTGCTTTATTGCTTGCTTGCCGTCAGTTAAAGCGCGGTCTTATCAAAGCTCTCCGGCTTTATTAAAACGCGGTGGACTGACAGGCGAATAATCTCTGACAAATTAATTGAATTTTGACAGACGGGTCGTGGCACGAGGGGAGTGGCGGAGATGATTAAAACAGACTTGGGTGGAGATGATCAGACATCTGTGAGCTCGGCTGTTTGATGGCAATAAAAACATATTATCAGACTTTATTATGCAGTGAATATGTTTGCTGAATGCTGTGTGCATTATAAAGTCAGCCAACGACAGACTTTTACGACTTTAATGTGGTTTTGAGTAACGTTTTAAGATTAAACCTTATCATAGTGTTATAGTATAGTAGTGAACTACCTGTTTCTTACTTCTTAAATCAGTAAAAACAAGATGTTCATGTGGAAAAACCAAGATCAATACAAATGAACCCTTCCTCTGCGGTTTAAGCAAACCACCACATCTCCATGTGAACCCACACCTATGAGCTCAGGCAATTTTTTATCCTTTATTCGAGGTGTCTCATTTCCTCCGGCTCTTATACCCCCTATACCCATCTCTGTGGTGAGAAGGCTGTGAATTAAACGTCTCCTCCCTTTTCTTTGGGGAGAGCCACATTATCAATAGCCTCGAACGGCACCGGAATCTCATCTGAGCCGTCACCCAGCTGCCCCCCCTCTGTCCTTTTACCACCTCCATCTCTTCATACTCCCCTCTGAGAGCTCAGGCATGCAGCCACGATTGTCCTCTGGTCATTAGAAACACCTTCTACCGTTTTAAACATCCCACATAATGTTTCTTATTATATTGTTTTTTCCCCTATTTCACCTCGTAGAAGAGGATGTGTTGAGGAATATTGCATTCATATTAAGTGTGACTTTTCAGCCAGATCTTATAGTATTAAACCCTCGTTATGTGGTGGTTGTTTGAGATATTCTTGCCTTATTTAGGGCCAGTGTAGTATTATTGTTTTGTTATGTGAAGGTATTGCAATCTTTGTGAAATATGGCTTTGACTGAATGAAAGCCACATTTTATATGTTTTTCAGCCGTGCTAAACATTTATTTGTCTTTATTGCAAATAGAAAATGTTAGCATGCTAACAGTAAACTATTATGATATGGTGAACAAGGTTGATACAAGCTAGCATCAGCTTGATGGTAATGTCATTCTGTGCATGTTATACTGACGTTTAGCATTCAGCTCACTCAGCTCAAAGAACGACTGTGCCTAAGTTCACTTGTTTCTTTTTGCAATTTGAAAAAACAAACAAACCAAACATGTTCATATTGTTCTCTGGATCATTGTAGAACGGAGCCAGAAGACATTACTTTGATTTCTTTTGTCACAAAAGCGGACAAAAGGAAGTAAAGACATAAGAGGAGATAAAGAGGATTAAAAGCACGAGCACCTCGTTGATCAGCGCAACACTTGGGCTACAAACTCTGATTATGAGCACATTTATGATGAGAATGGAATAGAATAGCAAATGATTACAGTGTGACAGGAAGACAGATACAAGCAGAGTTGAACACTCTTTTTTTCACATGCATGTTGATTGGTCAAACTTGTGAACAAGCATCGAGATCAACGATGCATTTGGCAGCAAAATGTGTATTAATGTAGTTCATTGGGGTTTGAATGGATGGATTCATGAATTGAGTATGAATGTATGGTTTGTGACTATATAAATAAAATGTTTTAAACACCAACACCAACCTTAGAGGGGGGAAGTTATTTACACCACAGTGCACACTTTATAGTAACCCTTTTATTTCTATTTCTTCACGCTTCATTTTACACCTTAGATGCTTAAAATAATTCACTTATATATACGACGCATCTGTTCTCGTACTTCTGCTGTGATGCGTCAACTTCCTTGCATGAGATCGAGAAGGCTTATTAAAGTAAGACACCTTGCAGTAGATTTCTCCTGACTGCAGTTTCTCTTTCCCTTTCAAACAGTCCCTCCTTGCATTAGGGCTCTCCCTAACACCCTTTGTCTGCACTGAACTACAGATGACCTACAGATAAAAACGAGCTGTACTCTTGGCATCGGCTTCAGTACTCAGCTGTTGGCTTCTTGGCTTGGATTTGAAACTTACGGTGAGAGGAAAGTGGGCGGAGTGTCCTTTTTTCGGCCATGTTTGTTTGGAGCGGTTCAAGTAATCGTGAGTTACCTGCCTCGTGAGCTGTGATGTTACCTGGATTGACCTTTTCCCCCTGCAGGTGACAGGATACGGATTGGCGGGAGAGCGCAGGCGGTGGGTCCCCGCGATTAGACTAGATCCGAACCGCAGGGTGTGGTGTTCTCTGCACCGCCGTCACACACATCAAAACAGTCAGGCGTCTCCATCAAGTAGGAAGGAGCAGCAGGACGCGGTCTGGAGGTGGAGAATGACTCAAAGCGTCACCCTGTCCCGTCTCTCCCGTGTCTCCAACACCCCTCTGACCTCTGGGCTTGCTTACATCTTCTACCGTGTGTGTAGGTGAGGTGTAGGCATGCAGGCACTTGCAAGTGAGTGTGTGAGTGTATATGTGTCAACCAGGGGAAAGGTGGTGGTGAAAAAAATAAATGAGTGCAAATGAATTAACCCTGAGCAGCTTTCACACGAGCAGAAAAAGAAATTACACCTCGTTGACACTGATTGTATAATTCATACATTTCTCACTCACTTAAAATAATAGATGATGTGGAGAATGTTCAACAGCACCTTTAATTTTGTAATTTACAGGACTTTCTTCAGAAGGTACTATTAATATTACAGGCGAGATTCATGAAGCATAACTCAACATATACTCATATAATGGCTTCTGTATCTGAAGACACCTAAACCGGACCAGCTCCTGTATGTAATGTTGACATGTGCAGGATAAACTCTACATTTTTCACAAATGCTGATAAAGATGTTTTCCCCTACACATTTTCTTTACCAAGGAAACAATTTAAGGCAAATTTGAAATTCCTGAAGAAACATGCGTGACAGTTCTGGTTCAAGTTGTAGTGTGAACCCAAAAAGCAGGCAGGAACTGTGGTTCTAGTGGGCCAGCCTGTATAGTGCTTAATTACCTTCTGTAACATGTCAACTGTATGCTGATGATACGGTCGTATATCTACAGTATATGCTAAAAACAAAGGGTACCACCTTTGCTTGTATTTCTCTTTAAGGCCATCAACCTGCCAGAAACTGCAGCGTAAAATTAATCTGTATGGCTTAATTTGGCTCATCAACAACACATTATACAACATTATACACAATTAGGGATTAGATTGGGTAGATTAGACTACTGCTATGGTTTTTGGTGAAATAATACCCTTCAAAGAGTCTCAGTACCGGGCTGACCTAAGTTTTCTTCTGACCATCACCCCCCACACACTCTAACTTCAATGAGCCTCAAAGAATGAGCCAGAGCGTTTTCTGGCTATTTTACCTTTTTTTGCTTAATGAGATTGTGTGAGGGCAAGCAATCATAAATGTGGAGCCCAACAGGATGAGATATTGAAAAATGAGACCACTATATGTGCAGTGCCACTGGCTCTTTTTTTTCTCGTAACACTAATCTTGCAGAGGGTGAAAAGAATGAGAATATAATATCATTGAGTATTCAAAAGGTGTACAAGGGGAACACACTTTCATTCACACATGCAAATTCTCAGCACATTGTGTTCTGCAGGCGTTGTGAGGGGAATTTCATTTTCAGACAGTAAGAGAGGATTTTTTTTTTTTTTTTTTTTTTTTGCTGTGCATGTGTGGGCGTGTCCCAGCATCTTCTGGCCGGCGGAGAGCGCGATGCATCTGTTACACTCGTAACGTGAGATGGGCACCGGAACATCTGGTCACGCTGTTAAGTCGTGAAAACGTTAAGCCTCCGGGGCCTCTGGCGGGGCCAGACAACAAGATGGTTTTTAACAAGCCGAAATAAATGACTTAATGCTCGGTCTAACTCTGGATAAAGAAGTAACATTTGTCAGAGCTCCCAGGGCTGAGAGTCGCAGGGAGGGATGTCATCTGGGCGACACACAAATCACGGTGGCCTCTTAGTCACAACTCAGACAGTGAGTTTACAGAGAGGCTGGTCCAGGCTTTTTGTCAGGGCAGGAACAACTGATTGATTCTCTATTATGGAGAGAAAAAGGATGACATTTGCAGAGTTTGACATCTTGCGCCGAGTGACTGGCTTTGAGGAAGTGGATAAAAATAACAGGAAACTAAATTTAAGAGCTGCATCCTTTGCCATATTCCACCTTTTAATCAAATATGTCAATTACATATTTCGAGTTTTGGCTTGCTTGCTTTTCTACCAACTGAATGTTTAATGGAGGATGCAATCCAAATCACATACAGTACTGTAAGTGAGCTGCAGGGTATGGAGGTGCCTTCTTTGCAAAGCCTTTATACCGACTGTTGAACTGAAATTAGTTCATCTACTTTTACCATGTGATTGCTAAAGGTTGGAGCACAAGATTTGTTGAAATAAAGTCTGCATCAGAATGGATTACTATGTATTGCTTCCCAGGCTGATTCAAGGGTCAGTTCCCCCAAATTCTTAAAATATTTTCTTTTGGTTTTATTTGCCCTGCTTTTGAGATATTTATCTCAGATACTTATGCTCTTGCTCTAATATAATGGAGGTTTCTAAGATAATCAATGCTGTAATATTTCAAATAAGGGATGTCTTTACTATTCATGTATCAACATGTAGTTATTCTAATAAAAAAGTGCAAATAAATCCTTCATCGTCATCACACCGAATATTTTTCTTTTTGTAATTTGGCTGGATTGACCCTTTAAGTGCGACAGATTGAAGAGAAGGAAACACTGAAGCAACAGTCAGTGGGACACATGTCAAACAGCTTATCTGCATTTGAAGAGTATACCTCTTGGTCGCTTAGATCACATGTGACCAGCTGAGGCCCTGAGTCTATATGACGTGAGAGGTCGGGGGGTGAGGAGAAGAGACGCGACAAGGCGGGAGCTCAGACACGTATCCTGCACCGTGATGTGCAGAGCACCCTCTCCCTGTTCTCATTATCCTCTCTCTGGGTGTTAAGGGGGAGTGAAGATGTGAGGGGGGGTGGTGGTGGTGGTGGCAGAGACTGGCTGGCTAACCCAACATCCCCCGTGGACAGGGAACAGATGGGACCCGACTCCCTCCACGCAAATCACTGCCAAGGAAGCTTCGGCCTGCTCCCGTGACCGTTCCCGAACGACAACTGCTGTTTATTCTGATAACTAAGAGAGAGTCCAGGGATGAGGGAATGGAGGCAATATTGAGAGGTTGCAATCCAGTAGGGAGGAAATACAACATGGTTGACACGGGTTGAGGAATGTGTTTGAAGTCAAACTGACTTTATTTTTTGTGATATGAAATATAGGCCTAAATTATAATGCAATGTAAAAGGAGAGGATGAAATCTAAAGTGTGTTTCCAGACATGTTTTATACACATTTTCAATTTCCTAATAAAAAAACTACTTATAACTGCCAGAAAAAAATCAGAAATATTACAAAAAAAAAGTTAAATTACACTTGATTAAGGTGGAAATGTTGGTTCGCTGGAAATAAAAAGTCTGATTGCGTGGAAGTCTATATTGGAAACTGATCCAACTTCTCACTTGATTTATTATCTCTGTAAACATTGTAAATATGAATATATGGTCTCAATCACAAGTCTTCTTCAATACAGCATGACATTCATTTGGTGAATTATGCTCCCATTTAGAGTCAAATAGGCCATAAAGCAGCGTATGATTTAGGGCGGGGCTACCTTGTGATTGGCTTCAAACCACAAACCAATGGGTGACGTCACAGAGACCAGAAAAGTGCACTGCTGTAATTAATGGAAAACATCAGCCCACGCCTTTCCCGAGAGGAATAACTGAGGACATGAGTCATTAAGATTGTCATTCATCCCAGTGATGGCCCCTCTCCAATCCACCCACCCACCTGTCAGAGGCATGGGGTACCTGGGTAATGTAGTCATCCACTGGGGACATAATTAGAGAGCTGCCACCTGTACTTCCTCTCTTCTCTCCATCTCCAGACAGCCCTCATTAGAGAAACCAGAGCCTGTCTGTGTGTGTGTGGGAAAGAAAGGAGTAAATTAATCTACATGGAAATCTGACACTAATTAGTATTTTTGTCCAAAACGCTTTCAAGGTCCACAGAGGCAATAGCATTGAATCACTGAATACATTTGAGCTCTGCCGCTTCAATGCACAAAACAAAAACACATCAAAACACAGCGATTGGATTTTAACGAACACCTATTAACGGGACAAAACAGCGACAATAGTGAAACACCCCCGGCCTCTCGAGGATTCAGTGGAAGACCAAGAGGTGAGTGAAAGGGTGTCTACTTAGTCCATGATAAAACAAACAGTGTGTGTGTGTGTGCGTGTGCGTGTGTGCGTGTGTGTGTGCGTGTGTGCTTGCATGCAGCGGTGCAACTCCCCAGTGTCAGAGGGGTATGCAGCAAACAAACAAAAAAAAAAAGTGTGCCGGACATCATCATGTATGGGCTTTAAACAATAAAGATTTATTTTAGTATATTAGCCACGGTAGGCCTACCATAATTATAAATAGTTATATGATATGTACATACAATAAAAAAGAAAAAAATAATTAAAATCAAAGAAATAAAAAACATAATTTAATGTTGTTGTTTTTTTTTGTCTGTTTTATATTTAAATATCTGAAGAAAATCATAGTGATACAAACATCCTGTGAATCCAATATTCACAATTGCCGATTTGTTTGACCAGATAGCACAGATTAAGGTTTATGTTTATGTTTAGGGTTAGGTTTAGTTTGAGTAAAAAAAAAAAACAAGGTTCATTTGGCAAATTTCAGGTTAACAAACCCATCTTCTTCAAAATGACGCTCCCATAAAACTAAACCACATCCTCAATTAGGTTTTTAGGTAATCTTAGTTTTTCCAGACAAAACAGTTTGAAATGAACAAAATAAACCAAAAAAATGCTACAAACCATAGTTAGGTTTAGGCAATATCTTATATTTCATAATGCACTTTGTCTGGTGCCACAATTAAGAAAAGTGAATGTCATATTTTCCACAATCTGTTAATCAAACATTGCATAAAGTTGGATGTGAGTCAAAATGAATATAGCCTAAAGAAAAAGCCTAAATATAAAATAATAATGAAGCTTGAAGCACTCAGTTCCTTTTGTGTTAAAATATGATGTGCATGTGACTCCTTCATAAATCAACCATCACCTAAACTCAATCTTTCTGCTCCATGTAAGGCACATGGCGTTCCTCTTCAGCTGATGCAGAAACCTTCTGTCAAAGGAACAATCCGCTGCCACGTTAACTCCGGCGTGTAAAAGATTAAATCCTGCAGTGTTTTGGATGTTTTGCAGTCTTGGAGGTGAAGAGTCATGAGTTGCTCTAAATTTAGCTTGCTCGGGCCACAGGTCCTACGCTGATAAATCTCCTTATTGTCAGCTCTCCTCCGATGATGACTGGGGGGAGGAGGAAAGTAGATGGTACAGTATGAGGCTGGGGGGGGGGGTTGGATGAATGATCCATGTAACAATTCAGACAGATGATAACAAGCGTCTCGGGGGTTGCCAGATTTGCCAGCGATATTACACAAATCTGCTGACTGTTTGTGTATTCATCGACCAATAAAGCAGCAGAGCAAGAACAGATGCTACTAACATGCACACAGAGATGGAGGCAGACATTCTCTCTCTGCTTGTTATCTCTAGGGAGCAGAAAGAGACCAAGTAGTGACAAAGCACATCTCACAACTAAGTGAAATCACAAGAGTTCAATAAAGGCCCCGCCCATCTTACAGTGCATCCTAACTAGCATGCATTAGAACACATTTCCATCTCCATGCTAGTGTTCTGTGGCTCGAAAAGCAACATGTACAACATTTTTTTTCTTTCTGGATTATTTGTATCCCAAATACGTTTCATAAAAGTTGGCACAGGGAGGAGGTTTGTGTGGATGCAGGACTTTCACCCAGGAAACCGCTGTTTGTGTCCTGTGTGAAATCAAAAGTAACATTCAAAACATGATCTTTTAATAAACATGAATAGCTTTTAAAGCACGTCTTTGAAATTGTTGAAATGAGTGGATTTTTAGTTTAAAAAAACGTCCAATCACTTCTGTTGAATCAAACAAAAGGAGTTTGTTTGAATTTTTCAAAGCATCGCTGAAATGTTGACGATTTTACACATCCAGGTTGATCCTCAAGTTAATTTACAGGATGCCTATCCACAGATGGAAAGGACAAATTGTTGCTAAGCAGCAAAACGAACAAAGAAAATAAGTTATTTTCAGTTCAGTTGAAAAGTCAGGAGTAGATACACAACATGATAAAAGAAAATAGTAAAGAGAGGCATTCGACTTTGTGACAGATCTATTTTTAATCTGCGAAAACTTCTATACGTTACAGACACCCAGATATTAAAGCGCACGATGGCAGAGCACGAGGGAGGCGTCTGCACCGGATGACACAAACAAATCAAACTGCAGGAACAACGAGAGCAGGAGTGAGAGCTCGGTTAATTAACACTCTAAAATTAGCTCCGGCTCACACGATGCCGTTGTCAGCGACATTATGAATGCTCAAGTGATATGAATGAACCCATAAACTCATTGAAGAAGCGAGGTCTGAGCCACTACAAAGACAGCTAAAGGTCTAGGAGGAGAGCAGGATCTTTGAGCCGAGGTGGACTACAGGGAGGACGTACTTCAAGATGTCACGTTTCCCCCACGAGTTCAAAGAGAGGATCAATTCTCCTTCAAGAGAGAGACACCGTGCATACTAACACATCTGAAAACGACATGCGCTCATTTTCATAAAAGTATTTTAAACACACAATATATAACAGGGCATAACACTGGTACACTGGTATGGTTAAGGTTATAAAGGACTGTGATTATGGAAAATAAGTTAAGGAATGGTTGTATTTGCACATTCTGAGCACAGAACACAAATATTACAGCTTTTTTCTCATAATGAGGACGATTATTCTGAGCTTTCAAAAGGCATCAACCATCTCGTTGTAAGTGACACCTATGAAACATGGAGCCTCCATTCTCCAAACCAAGATGGCAAACTCTTTTACTGCTTTCAACCTTGAAAGGAAGCGTAAACTCCCTCCATTTCTACTTTTCACAATAAAAGCCTGAGACTGATAATCCTCACTGGAGAGGTTTGGAAATCTGTATCCCGCCTTCAACAGGTAGAGCCTTGAACAAATGATGCAACACAAGGACTTTGTTTCCCGAAAGCCTCATGGAAAGTGCACCGTTTTCCCCATTCTAAAAAATCATCACACCTCGGCTTTCCGTCAGACAACAGGTTGTACTCACGAGTTAGTTACACCTTGAGCGTCGACAGAAGAGAACAAAGACAAAGATGCATTTTGAGATTTTGACGGCTTGGTGAAGTCTAAGGGAAATGCATGAAGCTCCCATCGGTGTATCCTCACCTGCGTATGTGCTAACAGCCCGAGATCAGAAAACCAGAAAGAATTGTCAGGTGAAAGGTGCTTTAAATGTGTGTAATTCTGCAGAATGAATGGGGAGTATTTTTCATCAATAAAAAGGAACAGTATGTCTTTTCTTGTCACACTTTGGTTGCATACCATTCAGTGGGTGTTACATTACAGCGTATGCAGTGTGTGTGTGTGTGTGTGTGTGTGTGTGTGTGTGTGTGTAGTGCTAGCTCGGTGACATTTGCGTTTTCCACCTACTCACCACCACATGGAGAGAAAGCAAACAAACGCAGGCAGGAGTGTGACTGTGATATCAGCAATTAAACACATGTTAAGCTAACAAGGCAGAGACACGGAGCAGCTTCTCGGCATCAAACAGACGGAGTGGGAAACAAAGTGTGCACCTGGTTCACTCCTTGTAACGTTATAGAGAAGCTGTTTGCACAATAAGAAGGCCGTATTTGAGAGATTATGTATTTTGGAGATACACGGTGTAGTAAACAGTTTCCAAATTAATATTAAAATCATTCCCCAGTTCGATCGACACCCAAAGGATTTCATTTTAAATTCTAACATCCCCAGAGTTATAAAGACATGAATCGTGTCGCCGTCATTGTGCATAAAATTATTTCCAAGATGTCAACACATTTTCATTCGATGCTTCAGAGCGGGTGCTCGGGTTTCAATATGAGTGTAATATAACTTCATCCGAGCATGGAGGCAGAGGAAGAGACTGCTGTCATTAAGTGCTTTTCTAAGAAGTGTCGATGAGGTGTTTAAAAAAAAAGAAAATGATTTTTTTTGGAAAACAAAATGAAAGTTATCGACATGTGCATGTGTGGGAACAAAACAAAAACAACAGTTGTTGTCCGCCTCTTATCCTGGAGGGTACAATCTCTCTCTTCATAAAACATTGGTTGGGAAGTGATGCATGATGACATCTTTATTAAAGCTAGATTTTTCAAATAAATTAAAAGTAAATGGATATGATAACGCTAACTGTCGAAACTAAATTATATAAACATTTTAAATATGAAATGTAAATAACTTGATTAAATGCATATGTTTAGTTTAGTTTATTAGACAAAATTCCCCAAACAGCTGAAAAAGAAATACAGAAATTAAAATGAGACATAGTCCAGGGAGAACATGACAAAGTCCAGGACTTCTTTCCATCGTGGCCAGTGTTGAGACCACAGACCACATCCCAGCACAACCATCCACTTACAGATGAATGTGGCAAAAAAAAAAAAAAAAACATTAACAACAATTATGAGCACTTATTCTGATCTGGCGCCTCCACAAACAGCATAGTTTGTTTGTGTCCTGGTTTACAATTAAAAAGTTATTCACATCACCGTTTTCTGATCTGCTAAAGTTTAGTTGAAAAGGAGTTTAAATACTTTTCCCCCCTCTCGTTAAAGCTGTCACAATGTGATGTCACGGTGTACCGACAAGTACATTTCTACATCACAACAACACAATGGAAATGTAATGTATTTTAGGTTATTTAGCTGCTTTTTAAAACTAGTTCTGAATCCAAATTTATACCTTAAAGATTATGTAGGCATTTATATTCAGAAACACTTTCTGTTATCTAACTTGAAATCCTCGTAACATACCGATGAATAAATAAAATGCTCTGACTTTAAAAAAAATATGATAAAAATGTTATCTCTGGCCATGTCAGGACTGTAAAAACCCCGTCCAATCAAAAAAGTCGGGTCGTGGAAAATAATTGGACGGCCTGCCTGTCTGTCAATGCTTACTTCCTGGTTGCGAAGCACTCGTTTGAGAAGGGGGCTGGATTTTGTCAGTTCTGGGATGCGTTCAAAGACAACGTTTCTCTGCCTCTTAGGATTGAAAAATGAAAGAAATGAATGGTCCATGTTGTGTTAACTCTATAAAGCTGTTCTTTCCCCTTCAAGAGAATTGACCCCGACTAAAGCAAAGCTCTGACTTGCTGTTCTCAAAGTTTTGGCAGACATTGATTTCTCTTGTTTTTTTGGTTTTGTGTGTCTTTGAATCTTAGTAGTGAGGCCTTCGGTGTCTTCAGGGCAACGCCCTGTAGCAAGTTATGGATTTCAGCTGTGTTACATCACGCTCTATAAGTCCCCCAGGCTATCACAAAAAGTGTATGCAAACTTTGGCGTAGCGTGAAACCAAAATACAGAAAGCTGCACCCCATTGTGTTGTACTTCAATAGGAAGTGATGAAAATCTCAGGGAACAAGAAGATTTACAATGTTTTTAATTCACACTGACACACCGGCATCGTCATCTCTTTTCTTTCGCGTTTCACTATTTCTCAAACAAACCTCGTTCGTCACTTTCTCGTAAAGAAAAAAAAAACGAAATTGCTTTTTTCTTTGAGAGACTCATATGGATAATCAACGAGATCTGGCGAGTGCTCTCTCTCTCTCTCTCTCGCTCGCTCACTTGAGCGTGCTCACACATGCAAATAGTGAGATTATGAAATTTGAGATGGTCCGTCTTTGGAGAGTACAGTGAAGAGGTTGCTCAGAGACACACTGGCTGCCACACATGTCACTCGTGTGTGGATGGATGAGTCATATTCAGAGACATTTAGGCAAGAAAGAAGTGAAAGCAGCAACTTGTTTTAAACACACACTCCCATGGCTCAAAATGCTATTCATGCTAATCACTATTGTCCCGAGTCTGTGCGTTAACTAGGCCATTTAGCGCGTTGCTTTTATTCATGAGGCCGAGGAGAGCACCCCGGGTTTTCACTCCTAACCACACGGAAACATTAGCATGTCTTTGAATCCGACGGTTTGCTTAAAGATGAAGCAAACAAAACCGGCACAATGAGCATCAGGGTAAAGTAATTAAAGCTTCAAGGAGGTGGCGAGTGCAATTAAAAAAAACAACCGGGGCTCAGTCGCATCCCTGGGTGGTTTCCTGGCACGGAAAACAAACAAAAATAAACACCCCGCAGCCTCTGCAGCTAATATCCAGGTTCTGGAACAAAGCGGCTGCAGAGGCTGCTTCGCTTTCTCTGCAGGTCTCCATGCTATAAGGTCAGCTGTGTTTACAGCGTGTGCTCAGACTATGGCTCAGCTTCTTATCCTTTGGCCCGACTCGGTCCTCTGACATCCACAGACGTGTCAGCAATCGATGACAGGTCTGATACCCTGTGCACACATTTTCACACACTCCGTATTGGCCGCAGCCGGGAGGATGGAAATCTCGCCCCCTCTCGATATTGGGAATATCCGTGAGATGATTGCAATGAATTTAGGTGGAAAGTGTGACACTTTGTTTCAGGAGTGTTACTGATCGAATCGTATGTCAGATCTAAGAAGAGGTGGGAAATGTCCTTGTCTTTCGAGGAACTTTCCTTCCCGTGTTGATTTTGGCGGACAAAAGTGTAAATGTTTCTGAACACCAGTTTCCTTCTGGAAAACTCCTCATTTCACCGCCTCGGGACCTGAATGTCCGAACAGTGCAGTCCTGGTTCTGGTTTCCCCGTGCCTCCCTTCCCTGCAGCAGGCCCAGCAAGACGTCCTCAGGCCTCCAGCAGTGTGATGTTGGTGGAGGCTCCCAGCAGAGACAACACAATAATAAATAAATACAAAGGGACATGAATGACTAAGATGAAAAATATATTATGTAATTACAACATGAAACCAAATAAAAAAAAAGTGTTTAAACTCAAATAAAAGCATTACAGAGTTGAATTAGTTGAGTAAAGTCGGATAAATGTAAAACCGTGCATTTAAGTACTGGCGTCGTGGAAGTAAGTATCCACTCTCAATGGCACTTATTATACACTTTAATATGGAAATCAATATTTATTGAATTCCCAGTTACTTTTAGCAGAAGGTGTTGGACAAAACAATTACTGTTTTGACAGCGTCTGAGCATCGCTCAGCCAACAAGCCCATTAGAAATCAATAATGTGACGCTAATGTTTCATGACCCCACTTATTAAGCATTTATGAAGCTTTTACTAAGTGGCCGCATGCTATTATACAGAGCTTAGCTGATAACCATTCCCAGTGAAAGATATTCAATTCTCCATTGAATGGACATCTAAAGTGTTCATTTTTTCCCTTCATGTTGTAGTGAGACGGAGGCAATGTGATGAAATTCATAGTCAAGTTCATAATCAACAAGGAATACGCAAAGACGCTCAATGTTAAGCTATGAAAACATATTTCGCACAACTACTGTATATTTCATAATGGAGAAAAAATGCAAAACGTGAGGAAATAGATTTGCTTCACTGCAGGTGTGACCCTTAATATATTTAGTTTAATATAAAACCTGTTTCATTTTGCAGGATGTCATATCCCGGAGACGAAGTGACAACAACAGGGTTTCGGTCCGTGTCATCACATCGTAATCACGTCGCACATCAATTGCACAGAGACGCCACAAAGACTCTGCTCTTCCTTACTGATTTCTGAGGTTTCCCACCCGGCCGTGAAACTATACGACGGTCTTTTGATATGGAAATCCAAACTGCTAATTTGGTCGTGCGTTTTACTCCGGAGAGATTATACGTGCTACATGACTATTCAGTGGTCACGTCAGACAGATGAAATATTTAGTAAATATTGACATTTCTGTCTTGCAGCTCTTTCATCTACTGAAATAACAGAGGCAACATTGACAGGATGCTCTTTATATTTTGTGTAAGATATATTTGGATTTGCATGAATAGTTTGTTGTATACTTGTGTATCGGCAACATAAATCATAAATCACCTCTCACCTTGTGCCTAAAACAAAGACCAATGCAATCTCAAAGCCTTTTATAGAAACCCCTCAATATGCTCTGTATTTATACTCCATTGTGACACTAATAGCAGCAATTACATTTATAATACAGCTGTTAGCCGCACAGTGTTTGCCTAATTAGGGTCAAGAGGATATCAAGCAAACATGAGAACACTTTCAAATTTCCTGTTGGTAATAAAGGAACGATGTGCAGCATGTGTGGCCTGTTTAACAGCCATCGAACACCCCAATAAACTTTCAGGACATGTTTGCATATTTGATCATCTGGATGAGCATAAAACGTTATCAGTGAAAAGGAAGCATGTTCTGTACTTAAAGCTGCTCACATCAATATTTTACTTTTTATCAGTGGATGAAATGATGTGTGTAAAGGTAACATGGTGGAGCCTTAAACAGTGGACAAGCCAAATATTTCCCTCGGGAGGTTGCCAAACAAAAATATTTTTGTAAAAAAATGTTTATGATATCTTAAGAAAAGTATTTTTTTCGGGTTTTCGTGCGATTAATAGTCTTGATCGTGGTTTTAGTTAATAAGTACATTTGAAATACTTGGTTACGTTTTGATAAAAAAATGACTTGGTTCAGTTTAGGAAATAAAGACTAAATATAGAAGTGACGTTGCAAATAAGGCAATGTTGACTTTTGGTTTCACACGGTAAACAAACAGAGGTTTACTGGGTGAAAGTCCTGATTTCAGATCCATCAACCCTGACTTCCTGCCTACATGAACTTTGCCAGATCTCTCTTCTAAAGTTTTTCAACTTTTTAGTTGTAATCTCTGCAGTCTAAACGTCTATATTCATCTTGTTGCACTGACCCCAGGTCTAATGTAGCCTGTAAAGTAAAACTGCATTGAAACGTGTTTTTTTTCTGCAACATTCATTTGACGGCTTGTAGATTTTTGATAAAACATTTGACCAAATCCTTGTTCACTTATCGCCCTAAAATGCTCTTAAATCCTGCAGTAGACAGAACAGACTGGTACCCTTGTGTTGTTTAATGAAGTGAAGGGAATCGCAGCACTTTAGAGAAATCTACTTTTTGTGCCTCCCCACCTCGACAGGGACAAACAGCCTTTGGCCATTACTGTACAGCGGTCACTTATCCAGTCACAGCGAACACAGTCATAGCAGCATCATCGACCGCCTATGGCTCGGCTAATTGGCAACGCCTCGGGTCCTTGAATATTTCATATGAGACATTAGTTATGAGATCAAAATGAGTCTCTATTTGCCTATAATGACCCCCAGAAGGTTAAGGATTGGCTCAGGACGGAGGCAGCGAGGGAGTAGTCACACGGCTAATGACACTCATAAGTCCATCAGCAGCTTGGTGCAGCGGTCACTGTCAGACCACGGCGGTTAGAGGGTAACGACAGAGGAAATGTTATCGATTCCTTTCAGACGTAATGAGTCAGTTGAGTGAAACACGTCATTTATCATATTTAAGTCTCGCTCACAACATTATTAATGCACAATGGGAAGCAGTGGAGGTTGTAGCGATACCAAAAGCACAGTTTTTGTAAGGAGTGTATTCAGTTTTAATACGTACAGCAGGGTGGTTTAAGCTATACAAATTAACCATAGGGCAATTACCAGTTCAGGGTTTAAGTGATGCATATTATATAAATATGAAACTAATCAACACAGACAACCTTTGACCTTCAGTGCCCCTATGGGTCCACAAATTGTAACAGAAATTGTGCAAATATAACATAAAACAATATCTTTTACTCTTGCAATTATAATAAAGACTCTTGGGTCCAAGCAAGAGGAAAGACTAATACCATAATACAACTTGCAGAAGTTTCTCCGGACCCTTAAAGTCTCACTTGTTGCCGAAAAGTGCCTCGTCTTCCCGCCGTACCCCTGAACTCACCTCGGCCGACGGGAGGGTGGGGCAGGTAATTCAGTGTGACAGCTGAAGCCGAGGGAGGAGTGACGGTGACTTTGACGTGGGAAAGTATCGCGCCACCGCTGAGATTAAACAGCAGCTGAATCAATGGGGAGCTCGCCTCATGAATAATGCACGAGGGGCGTTCTCAAGGAGGAAGCACAACAAGTATGAAATATTCAGACGCAGGTCACATTGTTGGCCTTTGATCACGACTATGAACAGGCGGAGAAGAGATTGGTACAAGGACATCAGGATCTACATGATGTAGCTGAACGTGATGAGGGCACTCATCACTGTAAGACCGGACATTTTCTTCTTTCATTATTTACCTTTTTCCAATTTTTCAAGAAGACTTTCGAAATATTTCCCAACTAAATTGCAAAATCTACATTTAATCAGTGTAGCCTTTCCAGGGTGATGGAAACACACAGGATTACAGAGAACAGCCTGTTTAGAGACGGCGCTTTGTTTTCCAGCAATTAAGCTGCTCCGTAATAGACGAGGAGAGAAAAAACAACATTGTTGATGGCGGCTTTGAGGCACGGCAGGAGTATTTCCACGGCTTTAATAGCTGACGTCATCTGGTTTGTTTCTCAGTACAACCAGTGGGTCTAAATCTCCTGTGTTATGACTGAATGGAGGCTTTATTGACTCCATCAAGGCCCTTACAGAGGCTGGAGATGTATGTTAGGACACACGCATCGAAGATATGTGACGATAACAAGATGTTTGACCTCCGTTAAGCAAACTGCCTGAGCAGTTAAAGACCTTCAATAACAACAACCTTTGATTTCTCTGGTAGAAAAAAGCATCCCCCTAATTTAAATAAACCTGAGCTAAAAAAAGACACTTTTGTGTTCAAGGACCTTTGGCAAGGCAATTATATTTGTATAGCACCTTTCCACAACAGGGCAATTCAAAGTGCTTTGCAACATCTTATTCAGAATTTCAGCATGACAAATGTCATTATTCAATAAAGATATGTAGCAGATACAAATGGAAATACAATTGAGATTATTTAAAAAAGTGTTTTAACTTTTACTGCCATAGTTTAAAAACAAAAATTAATATTATGGTGATAATGATGATAGAGAGGATGATGGACGCAGATGATGTGTTTTTCATTCAGTTTTATCTCCACAGTCAAGTACAAGAGGAGGGATCATTGAAAGGTTGTGTGTTATACATCGTCTTTGTGTCAAATCTGGGAGGATTTGTTAATGTTGTGTGTCTGACTACCGTGGAAAGTAGCTCAGAGTTTCTATGGAAACAGGTCAATACTTCCAGATGCTGCAGCGGGAGCTTCGTGTGTGTCTTGGAGACATTCCTCTCAGTATACACAACAGATTTATTGTGACAAGCACTAACAAGCAGCCAGTTCATTAGCACCTAATTCCAATTAAAGAGCTCGGATATGAAACAAGAAGAGAACACAATTGTTTCTGAAAGCAGAATTGTCGATAATTGCGTGAACAAAGTGAAACATTTCACCATTGTTGGTCTCCTGAATGCAGGAAACATTGATTTCTTGAAGTGAATCTACCATTAATGTGTTTTTAACTAGTCTTTTTCGTATTAACTGGCCTATTGTCTTTTATTCTCCAAATCAAGAAACACATTACTATACTTTCATTGCCTTCGATCTGACAGTCGAAGTCTCAGTGGCTGGCAGTTTGTGGATAGTCACAAAGTTTGACTGATTCCTGTGAACGGACACAAACTCTGGATGGAAAAAGGATCCTAAAGGACTTTCCCTTGTAGGGATGAGTGTCAACATTGGGCTAATTGTCACAAAAATTAAGAAAATCCTTGGATAACCATGGGACACGAACATTGTTCACCTGGCTGCAAGTCCTTTTTTCAAAATCCCAGAAGAATTATCATTAAAACTCTGATTTTCTTTAGATAAAATAAAGTGATATTGTCAGTCAATCATCTTCCTTGGACTCTTCTATATCTACATCTCACAACATGCTAATATCCCTCCCTATCTTTAAATTCCCTGATACCATTCACAAACTACGTCCACATCAAAGACTTGGACTTCCTGCACTGATTTTGTCACTAATGCAGCGATGTCAGCTGTGGCCCAGGAAGCATCAAAGGCCCCTCTGGAGAACTAACGGCCACATACATGTCTGCGCCTGAGGTCATCTTACGGCAGTAAAACCAGAGGTCTACCACCGTGTGATGTACTCCTTTGATTCCACGGAGCCTTGTTTCCTAATACCGTGCTCAATGCACATTGACTTTTTTCATTCACAACACCCGACAAAAGGCTGACCTTGAGTTTCTATCGATTTGGGCTGAATCACATTTAGCCAGCTTTTGTAATATTTCCTTTTCAACTTTTCGACATTCATTTCATTTTGCTGCTGGTTTTCAACCCCTTCATTAGCGGCGTTTCATCGGGGTTTATATCCACAGAAACCAGTCAAATCAGGGGTGAGATATCAACAACCAAGCTTGTCCTTTTTTGTCTTTATTGTTTAATTATGAGTACTATCCCGTTGGACATTTCAGGTGTTATCAACCTGGCAGGTACATGCTGGTCGCTGATCAGATTCCAGCACCATCAAATTCACAGTGTGGGAATTCACCGCAGCTCTGGCCTCGATCAGAGAGCTCAGCTGTTGGTTTTTAATCATCACTAAACACACCTGTGCTCCGTCTCGGTGATTTCCTAACATCATTTAAAGACTCTAGATGCCACCAGTTTTCTATGTAATCAGTCCCTCCTGCTCACACAAATTACTTCTACTCAACCTTTATTTATTAGCTTTGAGTCAAGTTGCTGGGGATATTTCCCACTTTTAATTATCCTACACAATAAATTCAGTCCATCCACATTTGGGCCGACTCGTTATGGAAAAGTTAGGCATTACGATATTGTATGTGTAATGAAAAGGCGTGTGCATAAACACATACATGTGCATGAACTGTGAATCACCCTGATAACAATATTAATAAATACAATGTAAAGCGAATCCTGTATGGAGCTCAACCCATCCATGCATAGACAGACAGACTTCAGCTTGGCCTCCTACGCACCTGTTCCCTTGATTGTTCCACAGTGTTTTTCTGTAGTTTGTTAGTGAAGTACATCCATTCAGCTGAGATGAATAATAGCGAAAGCTCAGTCCTATAAAGGACAACATTCTTCAGCGGCCGGATCAATAGAGGGCGGTCGGCCTTGACTGAATGGATGAATGTGTGCTGGTTTAGCGGGATGAAGCTGTCATTGCATCAGTTAATGTGATTTGACAGTGTAGTGTCTTCTTTCGGTAGCTATGGTAAATGGCTAAATGCAGGTCCATTTACCATTTTCCATTCTGGATAGAAATCATAGCTATCTACTTCTTTACTAATCGGTTGCTTATAATGTCTTCTTTGAGAGGTGAGTCCCAGGGCAAGGTGACACTGAGGAAGAGGTTGGCCAGCGTGGAAGAGGTCATCCATATGTTCTCTCAGCACAGGGATGGCCCTCCCCTCATGTAGTGGACGTGATATAGTTAGGGTTGGTGTTGGGGACTTCTTTATTTAATTATTCATCTGAGGGAACAAAGGTTGAGGTTATAGGGTTGAGGGAACATATTGGTTCAGGGAACATATTGGTTGAGGTAACATAGGGTTGAGGGATCATATGGCTGAGGGGACATAGGGCTGAGGGAACATCAGGCTGAGGGAAAGTAGGGTTTAAGGAACATAGGGTTGAGGGAACATGGTGTTGAGGTAACATAGGGCTTCGGGAAAGTAGGGATAAAGGAACATAGTACTGAGGGAACATATGGCTAAGGGAACATAGTGCTTAGGGAAAGTAGGGTTGAAGGAACATAGGGTTGAGGGAACATAGGGCTGGGGGAAAGTAGGGTTGAGGGAACATAGGGCTGAGGGAAAGTAGGGTTGAAGGAACATAGGGTTGAGGGAACATAGGGCTGAGTGAAAGTAGGGTTGAGGGAACATAGTGTTGAGGTAACATAGGGCTGAGGGAAAGTAGGGTTGAGGGAACGAGCTGAGGTAAAGGTGGAGGGAACATAGGGCTTTGGGAAAGTAGGGTTGAAGGAACATAGGGCTGAGTGAACATGGTGTTGAGGTAACATAGGGCTGAGGGAAAGTAGGGTTGAGGGAACATAGGGCTGAGGTAAGGGTGGAGGGAACATAAGGCTGAGGAAAATAAGGTTGTTGGAACGAGCTGAGGGAACATAGGGTTGATGGAAAGTAGTGCTGAGGGAACATAGACACCCTCCTGCGTACAAGAAGGCAGGAATAGTAATGATGGATATTTAGAATTCAAGCAGGTCGGTGAGTTCTTTTATACAATTATTATTATTAATCCCTAAAAGAAATGAATACTACTATTCATCTCCCTGCCTTGTGCCATGCCGCCATGCCTTGTCTTTTTGTGTTTGATATACTGTATTCCCTCACAATACAGCTTTAAAATGGAAAGAACGTACCTTGATGCTAATTGGCATTCATCTGTAAGCAACAACACCTTGTTTGCAGAGCCGGACTGGTCATCTAATTTCCCAAGAGGCATTTGTGCTATGTTTACTGCAAGCTCCGAGCTGCTAATGAGCTGGAAATGTGGCAGGTGGACAAGGATTAATGAAACAAAACACTTGATCAAGGAAAGCATTATTCTTACAAAGGAAATGTTTTTTTATCCACTTTGATAGTTATCACAAGAGAGACACATTTCTATCAGTTTATCTTCAAAAAATTCCTAAAACAGTTCATGCTTCTGTGTGGCCTCTTTATTGTCTTCATTATAACGTGCAGCCTAATTGTGTAGTGAATGAAAATGCCTACTTCTAATCGAATTTTGAGCAAAGGTCAACTCATTTGAATGTTGAAAACTGACACATTGGCCAAACTTTTCCGAGACAGATATTGAAGGTTTGCTCTACTGTTGTACAATTTATGAACAATAACTCCGTGAACTTAATGTAACTGTGTTCATTGACTTTTCTCAGGCTGTTGGGAAAGAGAGCTGTCTCAGTGTTTCAGGTCTGCCCTTCCCCCGTGATTGGCTGAATCACACACAGCTGACCGTCATCTGATCGTCAAGAGCTGCAGAGCAACAGGTGAAATGCTGTTTTTTTGTTGGTAGTACACTGATACAGCTCTGTTTATATAATTTTCTTTAATTATTTCCCTTGAATTTTTTTTCAGCAGCCTTTTTTGACCATTTGGTCTAATTTTCGCAAAGGTTTTGGGTAAACTTGTCATGTTACGTCGCGTGTTCCCCTGGATATTAATTATAACAGTAACCCCAATCCAATTAGACAAGTGCACTTTAACACTTTTTTTTATCTGATAGTAGGCTGAATGATTATGTCACTGTTTGATTAAGACTTTTTTCTGGTGTGTGATGCATGGCAGTTTTTGCAGACGAGCATTTATCTCCAGGATTCAGTGCTTGAAACCAAAAGAAGACAATATATTAATTAAATGGTGACGTTTTGAACTTTAGTCTGAGAGAACAGGCTGACATCCATTCCTCTTCACATATAATGACATGCCATGCATCTTCCATCCAACTTTTTTTTTTTAACCAAATGGAATAATTTGTACCTCCAAGAAAAGCTGTATTTTATCGTCAGGAAATATGACTTAATTGTTAAAAATAAATGTTTTAAAGTTGTGGGATAGATGTCTTCCAGAACCCTTAACCTGCACCAGAAATAATTTGAAAAGCTTATTGGTTCCTCGTGTCACCTCTGGGAAGTCTAAACTTGCAATCCTGTCTTGTAGTGATTGAATGTTTGATGACATTTTGGAGTAAAGGATGAAGGTAAACAGCCCTAACAGGTTATCCGTAATGAATAAGGCAACAGCGGATGAAATAGTGTTCAGGGACTGATGAGGATGAAAGTCAAATCAGATTCAAGAATCGCATCTTCCATAGAAAAATGTGTGAAGCATTAAAACAACACATAAAACCCACAATCTCCATACAATCCAACAGCGCATACATGATGTCAGACAATTTCCCAACCAGCTTTGTTTAGCATGTCATTACTGTATCCCTCCACAGCACTCACTAGAGGTTTAAAGGGAGGCGTTGCATTCTTCAAATCTGTAATTTCTTCCCTTTTTTATGGTTTGACACGTACAGCAGTATCCTTACAGCACACGGTTTGTATCCTGATCTCTGGCCCCCGGGGCTTCTTGCAGCTACCGAGCATTTAATGATCTCGGCTACAGTGAGCTGATTGAGGATGGCAGGTTCAGTGGAAACTGGTGACAATGAGGGGAAACTACAGTGTCTCCACACACACACACACACACACACACACACACACACATACGACTCAGTGAGAGCCGTGTTGCAGTGAGGGAGGCTGATCTGTCCTGCTCTGACTCCAGAAATTGCAGGATGTCAAAGCCAAACGGCTCTGAAATGTGCATTGTTTGTACTGTACATTCTCTTTTTATGTGTTTGTACAACATGTCTGTACTGCAGTGTAAAAAACATCCTCATTAATTAAGTGACATGGTATCAAAAAAAGAAAGGGACCACTCTTGGTGGGCCGGAGGGGAGGTCAAACACAGGACTTGCAACCAAGAGGCCTCCCAAAATGTTACTGTTGTTTTTTTTATAACCCCCAAGTAAATTCAATAGACATAGTCCAGATTTGCACTGGTCAAACAATCGCTTGCTTGTAAAACACCCTTAGTGACTTGTTCATTTAATTAAAAATGTGAATAAGATGGAGAATGTCGCCTCCTCTCACGCTGCTCTCTGCTCTTTCCTGCAAACCTGGAAGTCAAAGCACGTCGGGCAACGTGTCCATTCACCTCGTTTGACCATGTGCTAAATGGCAAAGACCAATTAGCCTCCTGCGGTTGTCACTGCTGGGGTTTTCCACCAACAGAGCCTTAATTCCAATCAAGCTCTTCCCTCCTCAGCCTGACATCCAGCCCCGCCTCAGACCTCAGCAGCGCTATTGTATGTATAATGTGTGAAAGGTGAATAATACGAATAAAATATCCTTTGTTATATTGTGTTGCTGTATATTCAAGATTCCCTGTGATAGCGAAATAGACACAATATTACCCAAAACGTGATCCCTGATCCCCTCGTGGTGATTTGAAATAATCCCCCGGAAGACACTGAACAAGAACAAAGTCTTTTATAGACTATTAATATCCATCAAACAGAGGGAGGACAAAAAAGACGAGGCTCAGAGGATTCGTAACTATTTTTGTATAACCCCCTTTTAACCTTTTAGCAGTTATTTTCTATTCAAGTTTACAATGAGATGGTATTTATAGAGCATCGTGCTTTCAGAGTAATCAACATCTGCAAAACATTTTTCCCTCCAACAACCCAAAAAAATCTCAAGTGGGAGACAAAAGGCGGGTGCATGAACGAGTCCTAAAACCTTTAGCTTAGCATTTGTAACGCTCCTGGTTCCCTCAACTCAAAGTTCATGGGTTTCTGGTGAGATGCCTGAAATAAAGACTGTGGTTACCACAATTCTAAGAGATTTTAACATTTTGTTGTATGATATAAAACACGTCAGTAGATACTCATGAATTTTGAAGCATTAACGAGGCGATTGCTAACACTTACGCAACCGTGGTTCATGAAGAGCCTAATGCTAGATTTTTTACTTCTGTCGATTGCATTCAAGCTTCAAAAATCAGACTGGTGTTCATTTGTTAAGATTATCTTGCTGGAGAAAATAATAAATAAAACAAACATTTTGTAATAATTGAAAAAAAAATTTGTCAAGGGAACCAGCGCTACACTAACTTCTTTGGCCTATAAAAATATGTCTCCATATCTAATCTCCCAGTCTGATTTTTTAGTTTTTGCCATTTGCCTGAAGGAGCAGAACCATCTCAGAAGCTCTCAATCGTCTAGACAATGACTTAATCTGATTGTGTTAGAGTGGGTCAGACATACTCAATAACATTTACCGAACAAAGTGATGAATGTTCGCTGCTTCCATGCAGGAAGTCAGAACAAAAAAAAAGATTTCTATTTAACAAGTTAAAGACGAGGAGCGAGACACAGATGAGTCCCGCCAGAGCAGAGCAGCTTGAATGAAACGGTGAATCGGATTGGAGGAGGGAGCGTAATCGACTGTCCTATCATCGCTTGGAGTGACGGCATTAATCAGATGGCGAGCATGTGTCTCCGCTCCTCGAACTTTAATGAAGGCAATGAATGGACACGAGTAAATTACCCGGCCCCTCTCACGGTCGTGGCCCTCGTCACGCGCTCGCCGCTCCATCACGGAATTTCACCGTAGCTCATCCGGCTCCGCTAGCACCTGATCCGTGCAGTAAGTGATATCAAGGCATCGCCGGGGGCAACCGTGAACACATCGAGGCGGGTGAACAGATACGTCACCCATAAAAGTGTCAAGGTGTCACAGAGATTAACAGGCGCGAGGAGATGTGCAGCTCCGCCTCTCTGGTTTAGCATTTTTCAACATGCATCATTCAGGATTCTGGCATTGTTTCTCCAATAGTGTCACATCAATCTCAATTAAGTGTCTTTATTTTTTAATCGTTAGATTATTTTCTAACCACGAGCAAGAGAATATGATGTTTAATGTGTTACTTTTCCCAGGGTTTACAGTCAGGCTACATCTGTGCCCAATTAGCTGTATCTGTAATTTACTGAATGAAATTGTAATCTTTTGAACATCTGTTAACATCATTTCAGCTAATTTCCCTCAAGAACAACATTTCTCGAATCAAATATTTACAAATTTTTAGTTTTCCAACATTCAACAAGGAGACACAAAATAATCTAATGAAGCACAAGATCCGTGTTTCCCTCGACATTGAACACCACATCTTGAACATCAGAGAAACAACCTTTTCGGTACTAAGGAACCCGCCAACATTGTAAATGACGGCTATCAACAACAGAAAATAGATCTCAAACCATTTGCGACCTTCGCATTTAACCTTGTGATTGGAGTCCATCTGTAACTCATTGAGTCGTTAAACTGGTTTGGACACAAGTTTATTTGTATTGCATGCGGAATTAACTAATTTCAGGACACTGATGAAGTAATTTCCCAAATATCTCATCTCCAAGTTGCTGCCCCCCCCCCCCCCTCCACAAATGAAGCTTTACTGTGCTGTTTATGGGATGCAGCAATGTCACATCAGAGGTGAATCTCATTGTGAAAATTATTTAACGCAGAGAAGGGCGCTCGTCATAACTACAGGAACATTTTTATCGCTAAATCAGTTATGACATTTTTATTCAAATCCTACCCCTAAGCTAAAAATTTGTGAGGCATGTATAACCGGGACACCTCTAGCAGACAGTGAAGGACTCTGATCGCAGCCAAGGCCATCAATATAGCAGGAGGCCCTGTTTCCTCTGTGGCCGGGAGCCAGGTGAGCTGCCATTACTGTCCTGCTCGTACAGAATGGACTTCAAGAAGTCAGAGATATTAGGCGGAATATTTGGAGTGACTTTGTTTTAAAGTTTAGCATTTTAACAACAATTATTTCAGTGCATTTCCAGAACAGGGCTAGCCACACCAGATTAGTTTGTGTTATGTAGTCATATCCCTGGCTAGGTTTTTGTTGTTGTTGTTGAGGCTAACTGGCTAACAGCTTATAAGCTAACCTAGCTCAAAAACTGGAAACCATGGAAACAGACTGGCACGAAGATATTGTTTATTATGAGTTTTGAAGCCCTCAAGACATTTTTTTGGTTATCGCCATCTTATTTGTTTGCAACCAGTGGTTGAAGTTGTAGTTTATTGAAAAACCTACAGTTTATGTTCAAATGACATCTTTCTGCCATGAATTATGACATGGTTCCATCAGAAGTCATCAAGAATAAGTATGTTCTTTTTAAGCCAATTAGACCATAGAGACAGGAAGTCTGGATGTTTGAACGAGACAACAAAATGTTGTTTTCCCCAACAACACTTCATTAGTGATTCTAAGCCACAATATGTTGTTGAAATAATTCAAAACCACAGGAATTGTGAAAGCATAAGGAGAGGAACATTGTGTTCCAGATCGCTTCACTTCTTGCTTTTTGTGTGTTTTCCCACCAGCTTTGATTTACTGCCCTGATCAGGTTCACCTGCCTCTGATTAGTACTGCTCACCTGTTCTCATTCCTACATAAACCAGCCCAGTTCCTTTGCTCAGTTTGGCATTTCACTCACACCTGCTCACCAAATCCCCTTGTTTCATTTAGACTTCATAAGTTTACTTTGTTGATAAATCACTGAACTCTTCCTGCTCTTTTCCTGAGACGTAACACAAAGAAAACAGCATTGAAGACACCACGAGATGCATTTTACAACTGTTTCCTCACTTTAAAAGATCAGTGAAATCCCCATCTGGACGGGACTGATGTTTACTTGTTTAGGGACATCTTCTACTCTAAACGTGAGGAGCATCACAAACCCTCAAATCTCAGGAAAAGATTTTACAGCATCGTTGACTAAGCTGCACGTCAGGACAATTTATGTTGACGCGGTCTGTTGAAGGAAACCATCCCTGAGGAAATATTGGCCACTATTAGAAATGTATATTTCTAGTCTATATCATTAATGGATGATATAAAAAGTGTTTTTATTTCCCCCTCTAAGTGAACAGCCGTTACTAGATCTGATCTGTTTTCATACTAAACATCGAATTAATGATTATTTTGTTCTCAGACAAAATTCGGTCCTAAAAAAGCCTAATTGGTGATCACGTTTCCATATGCTTGCTTTTATTTATACATAAATATGGAAAATTCTGTCATCCTTTTTCTCAGTTTTAATAAAAGGCCAAATTAAAACGATAAAAGTCAAGACGAATACATGAGATGAGTTTTTGTAGATATATTTTTGGGTACCAATATAGTGAATAATTATTATTTACCAGAACTACGATTAATATTTTCCCACTTTCATACGAACGCCTCTCATCAGTTCATCAGTATACAGCGAGGTGCTTCAAGTGAGCTCTGTGGGGAGGAAAAGAGCACCACAGTACTGGATTATTAAAATGTCTCCGCGCCTGCATTACCCATAATGCTGCGAGCTTGTCCTATGAGGACATTATGGGCATTAAATGAGATTGTGGAATCATTCACCTTCATTGTTTATCAGCAAGAGGCCGGGGATGCGGTTTAAGGAGTTTCATAAATACAAAACTTGCCAGGAGTGAACTTTTCTAAATTCACATTGAGCAGGGAGATAATATCAGATGAAGAAGAAGATGAAGAAGAAGAAACATAAATCCTTTCATAACTTCATCAAATATTTACTCGTTTCCTCCCACAGTCTTCTTGTAATTCTGCAAGCAACTTCTGTAATAATAATAAAAAAAAAGGTGTTTAGCACCAAACAAGACACTGATGAACAGATGAGTCGATGGTGGATCGTTGTTCCTCTCAGCAGCAGGAGCTCCACACTCATGTTGCCCATAACAGTAGTGAGCCAGACAGGAGCAATTATTCACCATATAGCAATGTAGCGCCGGCGGAGAGTAAATTACAGAGAGAGCCTCGGCCAATTACTTCTTGTAATGGTGAGACAAATCTCATTTGACAATATAACACCCTTTGCATTGAATGGACCAATAATGAGCAAGTCCTCGTCCCCCACAAAACAGAGAGGAGAGAGAGAGAAGAGGAAAACACTCATCCTGGTGCCGCATCTCCTCAATTAAACATGAAGAAAGGGTTTCTGACATAATTACACCAAGCTCACGGAGACTTTTTATTCCAGCCTTTTCCATTATTCCTTGTTTGAACCATTATGACGCAGTGTAATTTACACTACAGGTCCAAATGGTGGTAAAATCTTTTCTCCTCCAGATAGATTTTTTATTTATTTATTTATTTTTTCCCGCTGATGCACTTTTGGTATATAAGGTGAGGTGAAGGCGCCGTGCCCTCGCTGTCACTGGGGGATCGCTGTGTAAAATGAAAATAACTCCCCAAGAACACACAGCCCATAACGAGCACTATTAATAACACATCCACCTCTGGGATCATGGAAAAAAAAACACCTCAGGGTCGGATTCTGCTATGAGATTTAACTGTGAGAATTACTTTGCTGAAAATTACACCACAGCTGCCGTGAAAGGGAGATATGTAAATGGTGTGACGTTGACCGTCAGTTAAATTTATACAGAATTATGGGATATTATGCTATTTCTGCTGCCTGAGGAAGAGATATGACTGCGTTTTAACCTCAACATCTCATATTTTATTAAGTGCATCTTATTTGTGTGCTATAAATGCAGATAAAGATGGGAGATACAGGATCAGGATCATTTAGATTACCTCTTAGCGGCTCACGGCTAACAGTGCTAACAGTGCAAACAATAGTGTAAGTGCTGAGAGCTAGTAGCATTTAATGGATGGGGAACTGGAGGGTGGGCACTATGTTTCCACGACAACGCTGTCGTAAAAACACATGTTTTGGCCACCAAAGAAAGGAGAAGCTCGGCTAACAACACACACAGAGGGACAGTGACTTAATACTTATTAACATTAATAATAACTAACATTATTCCACCGTATGTTTACAGAGCAAATCGTTGTTTTATGCTAAATTAATGCTCAGATTGTTCATAACGGCTCTTTGCAGCCATCAATGTTAGCTTGTTTCGAGTGGTTTCTCCTCGAAAAATATCCTTTTTTTAGCCTCATGAAAATTTTGTAATTGATCAGTCCAAGGCAACAAACTCCAGTCCTCGACAGTGAGAACCTAAAATGACACCTCTTCACTCTGTATGCTCCGATTGCTACATTCAGGTATCATATATTAAACATCGATACCAAAAGCATCCATATGAACAGGGAAGACCTGTACAGAAATGTTTAATATTCCTTCATCTGAGAGGCTGCAGAGGGTCTTACAATTACCAACACTCTGCTGCATCCTCAGTAACAACCTTTTAGAAGAAAGCCTGGTAGAAACAAACGCTCCATTATTACTTTCTCTTCACGATGTATGGTCTTTTCAAAATGCCATCATCCATCTAGGAAACGGCTCTTTCGTGAGTCTC
The DNA here is from genome assembly GCA_029853015.1 of Chelidonichthys spinosus. NCBI lineage: Eukaryota > Metazoa > Chordata > Actinopteri > Perciformes > Triglidae > Chelidonichthys > Chelidonichthys spinosus. The sequence continues at coordinate 16,891,113 of CM056837.1, forward strand.
TAAGTCACGGCGGCGCTCGAACGTCGCTGCCAAACACATATATATGACATCATTAGATCGGTGCAAGTGGAGGAGCAGGACAAAGCACATAGGATGACACCCAGGAGTGTTTTCTCCTCCACATGTTTCCGAACACTAAAGGAAAAGGCCGACAGCAGATATGGTGTGATCGGTCTTTTTTAATAAGCTCACAGCTTAACAGTGCGGCTTCCTGTCACACAATAATGGTGCTGATTCTGACATAAAGGGTTGTTTGTTGCTCTGCGGTGATTTTGTTTTTGTTTTTTTCAGCGCATGCAGGGGACAAATAAGAGAGCATCATGCATTTTTCAAGACTTTAAACTTCAAGGAAACCATAGATTTTATAAACTTTTTTTCCATTCTTAATGTCTGCAGCTGTTGGGTTGTTCTCTGTAATTCTATCACATCTTTGATATCTCTTTGGCATTATTTTTCAGCTACAAAATGATGATGCTTTTTTCAGTCGCTCCCCGTTGCTTCATCAACACTTCGCCCGGCAGCATTACTCAGGAGGAATTTGTGAAGACACCAGGCTTTATTTCAGGAGCAGTCACTGTCTGCTAAGATGAACTGTGAACGGCTAAAGTTAGAGGCTCTATTTTAGTCACTGGAGATATTAAAGATACATATGAAACAGGCGGCGGAGGAGATGAATGATGGCACACTGATTCAGATCTGCGGCTTCCTGAAAAGCTGCTTTTCTTAATGAAGCACCCAAAGGTCACCTGCCTGTGTAATTGTGGATGTTTAATTGACAAAGGTGTCGGTAGTTGCTGATTAGCGGTCAAGCAGCAAATTAGCCCAACATCTGAAGAACAAACCTGCTGCTATTTCTGGTCATTAACCTGCTGACTCGCTAAATAAATCCAGGGCTTTTTGGTGGCATTTCAGGGGCACGCACATGAAAACAAGAAAAAGCGCACGCTGTATCCGTAAATCCACACCAAACGCTGTTTAATCATCGGCTACATTACAAAATGATGATAACGACGATGTAAAATCCAAGGAGGGCTGAATGACTCAGTTACTTAACAGGATAATATTCAGAAAACGCCGTCTAATCACGTATGACAGGAAATTAATTTCTTCCACAAAGCATGCTTGCATTGAATGGTCATGCAGCTAATTTGGAATCACAGTTTGAGCGCGAGTCGGATCTAATTACCTTTCTTATTCATCACCTGTTTGTCTGTGTGCCATTCCGAAGATTGCCGCCTATAAGGGTTAAAAGAATCCCTGACATCTTATTAGGGCCGCCACTCACATTGGCATCTGGGAAGACTGATGGAGGAACCCACCAACGAAGACGAATAACAGCGGCCTTTCTTGAAATGTCAGCCATGAGCAGCTGCTGTACCGATGCGGAGTGAGAGGAATGAATGGGCTCTCATCGTAGATTTGGGCTAGCATGGTTTAAATTAATAGATTTCCAAGTTTTACTGTGTGCAAGTTTTCGTTTTGAGAAAAAAAAGGTTTCCAGCGTTGACAGTCATATGTTTATTGACAAAGTCAGCGACTAGCTGGTGAACGTTACGTAGCATTCATCAGCTAAAGAGGCCGATATGTCCATCAGGAGTTGGTGGAGACCAAAACGGAGCTAAAAGGAGTGGAGATTGGATTAGCATTCGACATGACACGACTGTCATGTCAACAGCTGTTTGCAAGCAGCTTGATGTCAATGTGTTTGCAGCTTGTTGTAGTGGCCAAAAAAATCAATTAATGCAGGTTTAAAAACAATTACGTTAATATAAGTCAAATTTGTAGTTCTGATTGGAACAGTATTTTTGTATGATTTTCTTTCTTCGTTTTAAAGTCCTTTTCATGTATCATTCATTTTTGAAACAAACAGTTTCGTTGTACATAATATTTGACCGGCCTGGTCAGAGGCTGATAATTGGTCATTTATCATTCTATTTAAATTGCCTTTATTTGTTGATTATGAGCATTAGAAAATAAATGCCTCAGAGAAGGTAATACATTTTCATATCCAAAGCTTTTATCGCGTATAACTTTCTTATTAAATACTTTGGCTGAAATCATTTATAAATTATTTGTTGTTGTTTTTTTCGATTCGACTGCAAAGTAACAAATGACAAAGCCAAAAAAACCAACGATGCTTTCTTTAAAAGAGACGACTGACTGCTATTCTGGTCGGCGGCGGATGATTGATCTCCGCTTGCGACGTACCTCCTTCGACAACAGAAGACAGGTAGATCCACGTCAGCACAAGTGAGATGAATTAACTCTATCTTTAGCAGGATTTAGAGCAAGCAGACTGATTTATAACCACCGTCTCATCAGTGTCAGATGAATGATGAACGTCTAGATGTGAAAACGACCACAGCAGGACACTTTATCGCCTTGCTCTCTCTTTCTATGACCTCCTAAAGCAGTGGACGAGAGCCGATGCTGTCCTGTGCAGAGGTGTGTGACTTAACTGTGTACATATCTGCCAAATCTCCCTAAGTGTATGTGACCTTCTTCCCGATATGCTTGCAAAGTTACAGCCACTTTGCTTTTTCTCAGTGATGATTTCATGAGGTAATACGCCGCTCTAATGGCTGGATCGATGGCGTGACGTCAGTAGATGCATATTAATGCCGCTGTGGCCTGTGTGCATGTGTGAGCTCGGTTTAGCCTCGGAGACCCACAGTATCTCTAATGATGTGAGGGAAAAATGACATCAGGGGTCAGCTGACAGCCCGGTAATGAGTACAGTCCAAATCCAGGTACATGCTCCCCTACCTCTGGCCCCTGAACCCAGACTGCCATGACGTCTGAGCCGGGAGAATGCTAATTGGGCTCTGATGTACTGTACGCCGTCCACAGAGAGAGGGAGCTGGGGGGGAAACACAAGAGACGGGATGGGTGTGCTGCAGATGAACAGGTTTTTAAAAAAAGAATATGGAAATAAAACTCATTCATTATTTAGATACGGGGGTCTTTGTTCAGACAGCTTTCTCGTAGACGCCGCTGATGATAAAAAAGGCTACGCCTTCATCAGCCTCCGTTAGAAAGGTGAGACGGGAGAAGCAGAAATTCCAACCACTTAATAAGGTGTGAACTACTGTCAGTTCTCCGTATTCCCAGAGACACTAAACAAACACACACACGTGCACTCTGTAGCTAAGACGACTGCAAACATATCATAAGCTGCTTGACCTTCTTTATCAAATGCCACATATCCACTCGTCCTGTTGTCCTCTTCCGATATAAACCACATACAAAGATGTTAAACCTGCTGAAGAAGACTTTTTATTGAGAACAATTCTGTAAAATAAGGAGTTTCGCAAACATCATCGTGCTGCTTGCATGTGATAAATATCAAAACGCACAAATCCAGATATTTCTCCAAGAAAAGCCACTGCTGACTGCAGCTTCTGTCTCTGTTTACGTGTGATATCAGAAGTCAGCAGACTGGATGAGTAAGTCGAGCTGCGTTGCAGTTTTTTGTTGTTGCTGTGAATAAGTTTTGAATGGGAAAGAATGTCATTTATTGATTCAAACGTTTTAACAATGAATCCCATTGTTATGTTCTGGCACAGTGGAATTTAAAGGGAGAGTTTATATGAGGTAACCCATTGTCAGAGTGCTATATTTACAATATTTTGAGGGTGCTTTCTATAGGGAGTCTCGTGCATCGATGTCAGTCGTTATTCGACGAGTTGGGAGTTGAGGAACGGCTGGTCGTGAATAGGATTTGTGGCATTTTTCTGTTATAAATATGGTCAGATTTAAATATATTAATATCGGGGTAAGATGGTGGTGACTCACAGCTACAATACAAAGATATTAGCCCCATAGTAAGTCTTTAAAAAAGAAAAAGGAAACCCAGTCTTGAAAAAATCAATCCATCCATCCTTCAAAGGTAGAAGATGACAGATCCAAAGTCAAATTCTGTCGGCTCACATAACAAATGAGTCTTTAGCTAGAGGTCTGACATGAAAAAAATGACTTCACCGGCGTGAACACAGCGATAGCTTTCCATGACGGCTGAACTTTTGCACCATGCTGCAGTCAGTCAAGCAGGGCCCAGGGGGCGGCACTGATGAAAGGGTTTCATGTGGATTCCCCCTCCAGAAAGCTGTCACTCACGCCGCCTCCCAGAAGAGCAAACGGGGGGATCCTGGGCTGGAGCTCGGAGTTTGGGTGGTGGAGGTGGTTCGCGTCCGAGGACCAGTCTGAGGATTTCAAGTCACTTATATTTGAATCTTTGCATATCTGATATGTTCCTCCTCTCCTCCTTTAGCATCGCCACTGATAGCATGTTAGCATGCATACGTTGGCGACACAGAGCTAGCATGTCGTTGCTTTCTTGTAAAACGCTGAATACTTTGACCTGCTGCTGCCCTGACAGCAGAATCTTAATCATGTTCATCAAAATTGCATTTTTCTGTTGATCCTCTTGTATTCATTTGCTCAAATGTACAAATTGTACACTTTTAACTTTTTCTTCCCTTGCACAAAACACCTGTGTGAGTAATCATATGAAAGCATTGGTTACAGTGTGTGTGTGTCTCATGTCTGTGCACTTTAATGAATCCCTACTCATGACTCAACCTCTGCTTTCCTCTCCGAGAGCACATCTGTCAGCCAGTAAAAGACAACCTGGCGGAGAATGAAGCCATTTGAGTGAAATACATCCAGCGCGTATACTCCGGGTGCACCGGGAAAGGCCACCGGCGGCCCCGCCCCATTCCCCACGCATCCTTCTGGGACCCGTTGCCTGGCAACGCCGGCTGATTGGGTTAGCCGGGTTAAGAAAGGGTCTGGCACGGGCCGGAGGAATCGGATCACTCCCATTGATCATCTTCTCTCTGAGAGCTGAGGCCACGGCCGCCAAATCAAAGCCCTTGCCATCATGTCTGAGGGGGGGGGCAGGGACACACACGGCAGGCGTTGTGCGGTGAAACCAGTCTGACATCTCATACCACACATCATGGTGTGTTGCTGCGACTACTCACAGTCACAAGCAACGTGTTTGTAACCGAAGCCCCTTTGAAGAGATTTCTGGGCTCGGTGGGGATTTATTGCTATCAGATATTTTTGATATATACGGGGGGGGAACTATTCAATGTCATCCCCTTTTAATTTGGATCGACACACAAGTGTAAAGGAACAGGGTGGGGGGCTGTAGGGTGGGTGGTGGTATTCCAAATGCCACCCGCTGCACCCACAGTGTGGGAGTCCCCTGGGGCCTCGACAGGAGGGAGAGTTACATCACGCTTGGTCATCATGGCATTAGCTCAAGTTTAACACTGAAATGTGGTTTGTATATTTAATAGTCCTGAATATCAGTATGAGGTTTCATGTGAGCTACTTTGTAGCATAATAAACAGGCTTTATAGTCAGCCATCTTGGCACAACTCTGAGTTCTTGTCATTTATATGAGGATTGGTTGCGATAATGCACCCAAATAGATGATTGGTTATAATGACAGAGATTTTAAGGGTGCCTAAAATGAACATACATCTATTAAATGTTAGCGAGTGAGCATGGGCATTCTTCCCAAACCTGTGTGAGTACTAGCTTCATGTCTTCACGGTTAAAGCGTTGACGCCTGCTTGTTTTTTAAAACTGGTTTTGCATCCGTGCATCTCATTAGGCGTGTGCTCCTGCACCTCCGGGATTGTAAAGGGAAACCCTTTGAAGGCTAAAGTCACACTCTGCTTGCTCCGAACACACCCAGAAACACCCGGCGAGGTGCAAAAATATAAAGCAAACATAATAATACAACACAAATAACATTGGACTACGACGGCGGCTGTGTCTCAGAGGTAGAGCGAGTCCTCCTCAAATCAGAAGATTAGCCTTGAATCCTGGCTCCTCCAGTCTACATGCTGAAGTGTCCTTGGGCAAGATACTGAACCCCCAATTGCCCCCAATCGGCGTGTGAATGTGTATGAATGAGTTAGATCCTGATGTATCATTGCCATTTTATCGGCAATGATACGTTGTGGTTTCTTTGTTTCCTTCTTTTGACAAATGTACTTATTGTAAGTCGCTTTGGACAAAAGCGTCTGCTAAATGACCTAAATGTAATGTAATGTAATGATGTGGCTCCTTTACCATCAGTGTATGAATGTGTGTGAACGGGTAAAAGTGACTGAATGTATGTGAAGCGCCTTGAGTAGCTAGTTAGCTAGCAAAGTGCTATATAAATGCAGGTCCATTTACCATTTAAAGCTATTGTCATGTCTTTTTTTTGTTTGTTTTTTTGATGAACCAATTCATCTTTTTGGTCTATAAAAGGTCATCAAATAGTAAAAGTGTAAAAATCTTTATTATCACAGATGACTACACTGACTAAGAAATGCTCATTTTGCTTGTTAAATTTAAGTATCATATTAGCTTTATTTCACTCTATTAAATGACAAATTGATCTATAAAACATGGTGCAAGATGGCTGAACGATTCATGAAACAACTGTAAACTTTCCTCTATCCGGGGAAAGGCGCCGCATCAAACTGCATTCGGTCTACTTTGTGATGTGGAAGCATGCTGGGAGAAGAGCGCTTCACCAAAGCAGCTGTAAGCACCACAGTATTTTGATGTAAGACATAAAAACATGGCGGATTAAATCCCTCGTTTGCGTGCGTGTTTGAGCTCTTTTTGCTTCACACCTTCCACATTGTTGTTTTTGGCAACACAGTGAATGTACCAGAGTCGAGGCGGGCCAACTGTTCCACCAGTAGACTGCAGGCCTTTGGCAGGCGACGGCTGAAGTCCTGGCGAGGTGTAAAGTGCAGCGTGTGTGGAGCGGACCGGGCCGTCGCTCCCACGTCTCTCTGCTCATGCTGTCCCGAGGAGAGGTAGACACCCGGCCAACTGGTGTCACCCTTCCTCCGCCAAAAGCCACTGAGTCATCGTGAGAACGAGAGTCGGATCACCGGCTCATCCCCTTTTTTTTGCATCGTATTTATCTCGTAGCTGTCGACCGTCCACACAGCTACGACACATAACACCCACTTTGTGAGTGACACGTCTATTTTGTGTTTTTTCGGCATGACTTTAATCATTTTATCCCCCCGACCAGCTCCTCGGTGTGTGGGAAGGCTGCTTTGTCTTATCTGATGGTGCGTGTGGTCTTTTTGATGTTTCATACTGCTAATTGTGTCCCTCTGTGATCGTTTTTCTCTTGATCACCCTCATTTCTCCTCTCTTATGTAACATCCTGTTAAACGTGTCGAGGGAGGAACCATCCCCATTATAATACTATCATGACTTTGGTCTTAATCACTCGCTTCCATCCTCTTAAATGTGCATTAACTTACAGACTTCCGGTGATATTGGCTTCAAAGATTAGACGAAATTTTTTTGTTGTTGTTTACAAAAATTTATTCATACAAATCTTACAACACTTTTTTTTTTTTTTAAACATTTATTGACCCTTGCAGATCGCCATTTGAAGTAGTAATCTAACGTTCACTTTCTACACAGTAAATATATATATCTTTGAAGATGATTTCATTTTAGTAAGGCTATTGGCGCTTTTCATTATCATACATATAATGTTTCATGGAGATCGGGAAACTGATCCTTCCCTCTATAGTCACAAAAAATCCACGTCTAGTGATCTAAAAGCAAAAAAGTGCAAAAAGAAAGCAGTGCAAGCGAGAGCGCTTCACTTGTCTAAAGCTGGATGCTGCTAAAGATCCTATCAAGACGTCAGTGCAACACAAAAACAACAACAAAAGGGTGAAATGTGAGCTGATGATGTGCAGCATTGTAGGGCCACTAAATAGCCATCTGTGATTCATGGCGATTTTTAAAGTCGATGCAAGGCACCACAGCCGCAAACTGCCTCCTGCGTCACAAAGCCTAGAGGAGAATGCAAAATTAAAGAGAGATTGATACAGAAGACACAGATCGAAGAACTTTTTTTTTTTTTTTTTTTTTTTTTTATCGTGCTGTTTTTGAAAACTTTTCTTTCTGCAAAATATGTATTCCTCCCTCACAAAGTCAGTTTTTAGTCTCATCTTGTCGGTTTTAACACATTTTATCCCTCAACTTTTCACTTTATTTGCTTCTACTTGAAGTCTGTTTGCTTCTCGTGTATCTCATCCTTCCCCTTCTTTGAAATCTAATTATGTAAATGGCAGCCGTTCTACAGAAAGAGACCGCTTTAAAATGTCTGATCACAGCTTTCTCTTCATATACAATTTTAAAGAGTCAACATCGGCCTATAAGATAAAAACATGACATTAGACTGAGAGATTCTTGCCAGCAGTAAAGTACATTCAGATAATTCTTCAAAGGAGGACACAGTCGAACATACATTTTGTGTAGAAATGTCAGAACACAAAACCACATCCAGGAAATGACAGGTATGTATGTCTGCAGGTAGTCAGAAAGCAAGCAAAACCATCCGGTCAGAGTCGTCTGCACAGATGCGGTGGCTAGTGCAATTACTTTAATCATGCAATCTACTGAAGTTTTTTCTTTTTTTACATTGGTTCACATGACAGAAAAAGGGAAGCACAATAGAAGGTTCAAACACAAGAGTTGAAACTGCCTCGTACGTCTCTCACGAAGAACAAATCGATGGAGAGGTCGCCATGTAACAAGTATCATTTCATCCTTTTTGTCTTTTTTTAATGTGCCCGATGGTGTTTTTTAGATACGAGTGATACTTATTATATGAGCAGAGAGACCTTCAGCAAGAAACCAGTTGATAGAAACACAAGATTGGCAATTTACATGAGTCAAAGGTGAAAGGTCAATCTGTAAAGACTGCAGAAGAATAAGACGAGAAAAACCTCAAAAGTACTCTGGTCCTCATATCAGATTTGGGATTATTTTTTAACAAGAATCCCATCATGATTTTAAAAATGGATATCTGGCATTTAGATTTTTTTTAAAGCCAACAGGGCTCTCATCTGGTCCAACCCAGATCCCCTAAAAATAACCCCTTGCTGTCGGTAAAGAGGATATATCAATCAGCAATGATATGTATAACATATCGCTCTAAGTCTCTCCACATTGTGGGATTAGGAGGGAATATTGGTAAGAATTTAGTGAGACTCTAGAGAGACAGGAGCACAAATGAGGCAGAAGAAGAGTTGTAGTGCTTGAGGGGTTAAAGGGGAGAAGAAAGGGGGGGACACGAGACGTCCCCCGCGTGGATTACGGCCTCGGGAAAGAGCCTGAAACTCACCGGGAATTGGGGAGAGAACTGTTTCAGCCAGTCTCCCAAAAAAGCCTCAAACTCATCCCCGTCCGGGAGGGCATCAAAGTCTATGTCTTGTAGGATATGGTGAAAACCTATGTCTTCAAGGCTGTTGTGAATAAAGACAACTAAACGCTTAATGTCACGTTACAAAGAGCAGCATTCAATACATTGATTGTCTTTTAAACAATTTACTTTCCTCACAATCATATCTATTCACTAAACGTTTAAAAGACAGGGCTGTTTGGAGCATATCGTCAGGTGAACAAGTGTCTCCCCTCAATTAAATATAGGTCTAAAAAAATAAAACAAATCAATGAATACATAAATAGAGGCTATCTTTTTTTTTCTCTGTTTTTTTTTTTAGAATGAACAAAAGTTGGTCCACAAAGTAGATGTGTGTCCTCAAGTGCTTTTTAAGTACAAAATAAAAAACAATATTATTATCAAAATATTCATTTTAATGGCTTACTTCATACATAAATACATGTTTAAGAACACAAAAGCGATTCCACTGATTGTTCAGATCTCAAAATGACTTCATGTGGGGCTGCACACACTTAAGTTTTTTGTCTAGTTTGTTTGTTTTCAGGAGGGGAGAGAATGGGAGGGGAGGGGAGAAGGATGCTACAAATAAGCCAGCCGGCGTCCTTTGTTTCTAACTCTCTGTCTATACCTTTTCCCAAGGACCGCTGCCAGGTATTTCTTGACCGCCATTTGCTTTCGGTAGCGGCTGTAGCTGTCTGTGAAGATCCCGTCTGAGTGTCGCTTGGACAGAGGCTCCGAGCTGTCGTCCAGCGTTTTCCCCCCGCTGCGTGAGAAACAAGAGGGTTTCACTCTCATCACACTGATGCATTTTGTATTCACATGCCCCTCCCCCCTCTCCCTCCTCCTCCTGTATGTACAGCATGTGGTGCTGAGGTGAAGAGCCTGTCTTTGTGTCATCGTCTTAAAGGGAATAATTAGTCCATATTGTCCAGAACAATGCAGATTCCACCGTTTAGTGTACTTTTGCATAAAGAATCTTTAATTGAGGAGATATTATCTCTTCTAATCCATCCCATGAAAACCTGCTGTATATCTCCAACCTGCTATAAGATGTGAGAGGCCTCCCCCTCCCTCTTCCAACGAGACCCATGGGACTCCATCCCATAAATGATTCATATGGAAATAAATTTAAACCTGAGCGGGTTAATTCTTCTCTCTGCGCCTTTAGACGCAGCAGCGAGCTCAGACATCGACACTCCCCAAATCAATCAAGCTGCCCGTTTACACTCTCACAGCATCGAGGCTGTTTCAGAGGACCGAGCTGCATGCTGGGAGATCACGGGACCACAGACATACATATAACAGCATGGATAATGAGCATTTAAAGGGTCCGTCCGGAGAAACAAGAAACACATGAGACGGAAAACAGAGTGTAAAAAAAAGAAGGAGGTGACAACCAAGAAGAGGTTCTTACCCTACACGCTTCGACATCAGAGAATGCAGATATTTCCTTGCTGATAACTGACCCAGCGCTTTCCTGTAGGCTTTATTAAACATGCCGTCTGCATGCCTTTCCGTTCTGGGATGATAGATAGCCACACAGTAAAGTCACCACACACCCAGAGCAAGAGAGGCAACAAAGAAATACCAATAAAGTCAATTATGGTGTCATATTGGGCCTTGTGCTCTGCTTTCTTGTGTAAAATCCAAGTATCTTTTAGATTATTTCACCTTTTTGTTATGGATTGAATTTTCTGGGAATATTCTACCTCTATTCTGCTGAAACTGGCAGAATACTTGAATTAAACTAGATTTGAATACTCATTTTGGTGTTTTAAATTAAATTATTTTTTTCAAATTCACCATTTTCTTGCAGTTTAAAAATCTTGATCCCTTTTTAAAGAAAACATGATTTTAATCGACTAAACTACCAACACTATTTTGGAGAAGAGGGGTAAATAATAAATAAATAATCATTGTTGAAAGTTACTGACAACATTTCGACGATACGTTAACACTGATTCACACAAAAACGCACAACATACGTGGACAGAAATAGGACCAGGGGGGGCAATGAGACGTTCAACACGTTGGGGACGAGGTCGAGTTTAAACAGTCACCTTTTCTCTGGCGGGTAATACAGAGAGTAGACGTCGTCGGCGACGGACGGGGAGCTTCTCGCGTCCATTTGGTCTCTGTCGTAATCCAGGGACGATAGTGCGTTCCCATCCTCGTCATAAACATCACTGTCCAGTCTGAAAACATGAACACGTTTTTGAAAATCTGCCTGAAAGTCTTAAATGTTCAAAAACTACAGTTTCTTATAATTATCCACCAGATATGCCCCAGTTTACATTCACTTGCTGTGCCATAAAAAGACGCTTTAACATCAAACTACATTATTTTTTTCTTCTGTAAACGTTTTCTAATAATCATATCACATAAATCGATCGATTCTTGGCTGCAGGACACAGTGAGACACTGTACTCCACTGCCTCAGTTGCCTTAATCACATTACCGCCGCTCCCTGGTGAACGTTTCCCCGCAATTATCGCTCTGTGAGCAGCCCGATGGATCGGCTGTCAGATGCTGTTATCCGGTAATCCAAATAGGCTATTATGGCTACAGACATAAGTGTGAGGCGGTGAAACTATGCCACGTTCTCCCGTCAAAGTCAACAGAAGATACAGCAATACAACATCTGAAAAAGAGTGTACGTACCTAACACTGGGAAAGCTAAGCCCCACAGGTGAGCAGTGGACGCTGTAATGCATTATGATCCCATAGATGAGTAAGGCTAAAGTCGCTTTGCTAGACATTTTCCTGCTGCAAAAGAAAATAAGAGTTTGTAAGTGAACAGGTGAGAACAATTATTCGATGCATTAAGTTGTACTTTCACACCTGTGAGTCCCTAAAAGCAGCCGCCTGACTTTCCTCCCTACTTTTACGCTGCGTAAAAAAAACCCAGAAAAGTGCTCCTTCTTACCAGTTGTGAGACGCGATCAAGACCTCAGCTGGGAGAGTGAGGCAGGATCTCTATCTCTCTCCCTCTTCCTCTCTATTCCCCTCAGTGGAGCGCCTCTTCAGTCTCCTTGTGCTTTGTTCCGAGTGTGCAGCCGTCCGTGCGCCCGCCGTTCAGTTCTCGGGGTTTTCTACGCGTACCCGGTCATGGAGAGCGCCAAACATTTGTCTGCGGAGAACTTCCCTGCGTCCTGTGAACTTAACTCCCCCTTGGTTTTTTATTCATGAATCCGAAAGGCATGCCTTTCACTTGTCACGTAGGTAAGGGAGGGGGGGTTGGAGAGGGGAGGTGGGTGGCTGCGTCATCGCCCCCCCCCCCCACCTCGTCCCATTGGAGTGCATCTTTCTCCCGCGTCAATGAAAGACCCCGAGCCAAGTCATAAAAAAAAAAGAAAGAAAAAGAAGGATCTCGAATTCAAACATTATCAATTAAACTGTGAATTAATGTCAACATTTGACGTCACGCCAATAGGAGGATCACAAGAGGCCCGGTGAGATGAGGGGGGAGCTGTCCGGTGCTGAAATGTGCAGTGGAGCTGTCCAGTGCTGAAATATGACTGACAGCTTCTCTTCTAGAACTAATGCGTCAAAAGAGAGTCTCTGAGGCAGCTGATTTTTAAATGTATTTTATTATATGTCTCTGTTAAGGTCAGACTCAGCCAGATATACATAGAGGTTGTCAGTAAAGGGACCATTAATCATATTTATATATTCTGTGATAGCTATCATGAAACTGTCCAGTGCTGAGATGTGATCGAACGTTCTTATTCACAAAGTTTCTCCAACTAAGTGATGTTTCTGAGGCAGCTTTAAATTTAACAGGACAAAATGTGTATTTTCGATTTTGGGGTGCACTGTCCCTTTAAGGTCAGAGGTCAGTTACACAATAAGATATTTAAAGGTGCAGTCAGTGATTCAAATCCAATGCACTTTTTTGTTCAGCAAACGACTTGTGAATGTTATAAAACAGAGAGATATAGTCACCGTGAGGAGTAATAATATGACTAGCATCTCTACTCAGTCCTGTTTAACTAGTATCAGTTATCTCATCTGTATTTGACCTACAAAAAGAGTTTCTAGCTAAGGCAACTAACGAGATGTCTCTGGTACAGCTGACTCATAACAATGTCTATTTTTTCAAATGTCACATCAGTTTCAAGCTCCATTATAGAATCAGAAACGTATCGCCTGAGTCATCTGGTCGTCTCTTTAACCCACGGCTCTCCTTTTCAAATAATCAATGCAGTGGTGGAAAAGTACTCAGATCCTTTTGATTAAAAAGTCCTGCATTTAAACTTTATGATTATCTGTAAAATGTATCAGCGGTTGAACGACTCCTTCTGCAGGAAAATATCTGTTTCATGATGTTTAATCACGATCATATACTAATTTTATAGTAAATTTAGTCGGATCCAGAGCATTCTTAACGGCTACAGGACAACATATGATTGTAAGATGTTGGAAAGAAGGAAAGAAAAAAAACTGAAGTTCAGCAATATAAATGTATGGCATTTCGGGGCTTTATCTTTTTTATCTTTTGTGAAATAATGGTTAATTTGACCTCTTTGGGGAATGAACTAAAAACTCATGACAATGGTCCCCTTTTATCTGTCACACAAATATAAGTAAAATATTAGTAATTAGCATCAGCTGTCAAATAAATGTAGTGAAGTAGTTACCTCCGAAGGTTAAAGGATTACACAGAATAAAGTGGAATAAGTCGGTGTTTGGCTACTTTCCGTTCAATGTAATCAACTTTTGTGTTTGATTTTCCTGTGCTGGCTCTCAGGACTGACTTTAGTGTTAATCACCTCCCTCTCGGCTTCGTGCTCAGGTAACAGGGCCATGTGTTGAATCCTCGGCGGGTGATTCAGACCGCTCGATCCTCTTCCAGCTCTGACGTCACGGTTAAAACAAAGAAACACTTTGACTGCTTGAGATGTAGAAAGTGGTAACATCAGTGGAAACGTCCACTCCGAGGGAGCACTGCACCCAAGTGGTCGTGAGAAGACGGTGCACTGTAGTCTATCAGGGTCTATAATGTCACAGACTTCCAAGTAGACAGGATGTGTGTGTGTGTGTGTGTGTGTGTAACCAGGAGTGTCTAGGGTTGAGACATTACAGGATAAAACACTGATTACTTTTTCATCATTTTTTAAATCACGTTTTTAATCAAAGGTTGAGCTGATGTTACCGCTTCTTCGTCATCTAATTACACGTAAGTAGATAACACTATTGATCCAAGAATCCCCTGATGCTTGACTCACCGCACCACATCGGTGCCTTCCTGTAAGAATCATACTGCAATATTAATAAGCTGGCTGGCCAGAGCGTTTTTAATTTCCTGCTGAAAGTTAAATGTTGTATCTGTATCTGTATTTTACACTGTTATTATCATGTTATAAAACGATAAACAATCTGATGAGTGCAGCAGGGTACGTTTTAAAAACAGCTCCTTACAGTAACTCATACATTACTCATACATGACAGTAAAAGAAAAAATATAAAAAATATCTTCCTGTTTGTTCAGATGGGTCTGCAAACAGGAACCGCCTTAAATTCACACACTTTAATTGAATTTAACTGGAAAGAGAGCTGTGAGTGACCGTACCAGACGTGTGTGTGTGTGTGTGTGTGTGTGTGTGTGAGAGAGAGAGAGAGAGACAGAGAGACAGAGAGAGAGAGCTTCATATCACCAAAGAAGAACATATGACTCATTCTAATTTTAGCGGTTAACTTTTTATAGCACCCGCTGTTGACATGTCCTGTTTTAAGAGGTTTATTGAGGTGATCGTCTCATGATTCAAGTATTTTACCACACGGCTTTTATAACGACACGCGTTGACAGAGCATGGCTTCATAAATCTGATTTGTAAGGTGTGTGTGTGTGTGTGTGTGTGTGTGTGTGTGTGTGTGTGTGTGTGTGTGTGTGTGTGTGTGTTTGTGTGTCACTGGAAGAGCAGAGAAGATATGAATCAAAATGAGACATTAAAGATAATGTGGTGTAATTAAACTAGACATGTGGAAAAAATGATTTAATTTATGTGACATTTCATTTTGTCAGATGTTTGACATTGAATTGCTTTTTGGGGTTTTCTTTCTTTTCTTTGCAGCTTATCACTGTAAATATGATAAATGAACACTTAATAGTTGAGTTTATGATGAGTAAAAGCAAGTATGTATGTTGGACATGTGGGAAAATATTTAATATAATTACTATTTAATCAGTTTGATGAGTTTCATAATCGTTTTACTCCTTATTGCTGTAAATATATGCTGTAAATTAAATGTTGCAGTCCTGTCAAAACCATATAATACAGGTATATACTGTATATATTCTACCGTAATACCTTACTGCGTATGAGTACTACAAGCACTAGTGATATGTGTTTTATCTCTGGCCATATTTGTAATATTCCTCCAGGTCGATATTAGTACATCAACGTATATATTTGTAGTGGTGACTCCCTGTAGAATTATTACGTGTCAGTCCTTTATAGAAACTATAGGGTAAGGGTTGGGGTTGGGATTAGGGTTAATTCACCTTTTCATTTTGGCTGTATCTCTGGAACGGAAACATGGGCTACAGACTGGTGTTTTCAAAAGGGTTGAATTAGGTCAGAGGCCACCCACACCTGAGTCTCTACGGCTCTCCGTTCCAGAGATATAAGCACAAATGTACTTCGGGTTAATTCATTTTTGTTTTATTTTGGCTGTATCTCCGGAACTGTAAGTCGTAGAGACACAGGCTGAAGACTGGTGTGTTCAGAAGGGTCAAATTAGGTCAGACGCCACTCACTCCATAGTCTCTAAGACCCTCCGTTCAAGAGATATAAGCAAAATGTGAAAATGGGGGTAAGGGTTGTGGTTTAAATATCTAAAGAACATCATCACAGTGATAGAAACATCCTGTGAATCCAATATTGGAAACGATTGCAGTTTTGTTTGACCAGATACCACCAGGAAATAGGGGAATTTAGTTTATATATATATATATATATATATATATATATATATATATATATATATATATATATATAATATATAGTGCATACCTGCTTTTTGCGCCAGTTGGTCAGATGTAACAATTGACTGAAATTAATGACTTAATTTATTATGATATCCCAAACATCGCTTGTAATAATAAAAAAATCCAAATAGCTCGAGGTTTGTGAGTATTGTCACCAAAACAAACAACTCTACTTGTAAAGCCAGGCTGTGATTTGGGAGCTGCAGATGTGCAGCTGCAGTAGCAGCAGCTCGACCAGCAGGGGGAGCCAGAGATCTAGATTTCTGACTGAAACTGGTCCACATCGAGGACGCTTTGAGTCCACCCTTTTTCCTTTTCCCCACATGAAGACACCCTCCTGTCTGTCGTTCCGCTCTCCTCTCGCCTCGCACATGATCTCTTGGATTCCACCATTCCGCCGGTTCCTCTCGGTGCGGTCGTCTCGTCTCCCCCCCTGCTGTCCTCAGACCAGCTGTGCCGGACGAATCTCTCCAGCTGTGTGTGTGCGTGTGTGTGTGTGTGGCTCTCCAGTCCCGCAGCCAGGGTCGGCCATGTTGTTGTGCGGTGGGGGTTGATGTTAAGTTTAGTAGTAGGAAGTAGAGGCTACGACGAGCTGGGACACTTTACCATCTGACTTTTTTTATTTTTTATTTTTTTTATCTTCGTGTCTGGATTAATCCACCGTGATGAGGACCACGAAGACCGTCTCCTGCGTCCTTCATCACCACCGCAACGCTGCTTTGATTTAACTTCACTCCTTTAAAACCTGATCTCAGGCTCTTCTGCTGGATGGATGAAGTGGGGATGAAGGCGGCTCGGTCCCGGTTAGAATAACCTCGGATCTGATTCAGGAGGAACACAAAAGGAGAAACACTAGAAGAAGAACCCGGATTTGTGAAGGTAAAATCCACCACCCCCCCATCCCCTCCCCAAAATGAAAGTGGTCTTTGTCAACAGGATTAGATAAGGATGGGCCGGAACGCAGCAGCTCGACCTGTCATCAACAAAGGAATGAAGCTGTCTCACCGTCATACACGTCCCTACCTGTCTGTGGGTTGCTGTGAGGTCTCCCTGCACGGCTGCTGCTTGGCTGTGCATTCATCATCAGATCATATTCAAATATCAGTGATGAGACAGCATGTGTTCTAGTCCCACAGGAATAGTGCAACCATGTCAAATAGATACTTTTAAAGTAGGATGAGGTCAGTAAAGCAAAGATAATATGTGGAATAGTTAATAATAAGTATATGGTATTTAATATCATAGTAAAGGAATGTTTTGTTCTCACTTTTAAGATGTTTCCCACCTATTGTGTTCATTTGATGCCAGACATAAGAGGCAAAAGTGCCTCCTCATCATTGCAGATATTTAATCCAATCTTTCACTCGTGCTGAGTCAGATTATTGTTAAATCTTGGCAGGAAAAGGAGGAAGAGGAGGTTCAGGCCCCCCCCATTTTAATTTTTTTTTTTTTAAGATGAAGCCATGAGTCTGCATTTAAACGTCCTGGTCAAACAGCTGAGTCACAGTTTTCTGTGTTTATGCTGTTGCCGCCTTCTCCACCTCCACCATCCGCCCTCATTAAACACGCAGTGTGCGACACTCCAGTCAAACTGACCTGTCACGCCTCAGGTGACTGGAGAACAAGTCATCTAAAGGATACGGGACACGTCCCGCACAGGCTCTGCACAGCTGAATCACTGCTGCTGTGGATCCATATAAGGGGCTGCTCAAGTGCAGGAAGTTAAAGGGGGAACGCCGCAATTACTTACATTTACATTTACATTTAGGTCATTTAGCAGACGCTTTTGTCCAAAGCGACTTACAATAAGTACATTTGTCAAAAGAAGGAAACAAAGAAACCACGACGTATCATTGCCGATGCAGTAAGAGCTAAAAATAGAACAAGTGTTAGGTCCTCATCTGAGTAAAGTAGTACTTCAAGAGCAACAGTGCTTAAGATGTGGCGATGACGACTTCACCATTAAATTCATTATTACGTAACGTGACATGTGGTAGCCGAGAGTGGAAACACTGACTTTTGGAGATGACATTGACAAAAACACTATTGCGTAATTGCAGATCCCTGAACCGCTGAATAAGGTCAGTGTCAAGCTGATAGCAATCCTCCGTGTCGGATCCGTGACAACTACGCCATTTAATCTGCATGGAGCAGCTGATTTGATCACAAATTTAAGATTTTCTGTGTTTTCAGCTTCAGCAGGTACAAAGACGCAGATTAAATGTTGTTAAACTCTCTTTAAATAGAATTAAATCACACCGAGGAGCTCCTGGAACAAAAGTACGGAAGGCAAAAAGGGTCAAAAACGCAGAGGAGGTCGAGGCACGTGGGTAAGGAGAGGGGAGGAGACAGCGGGACACAGGTGAGACACCTGAGGGGCAGACAGGTTCAATCTTGACAGGAACGTGAAGGGATCTGGAACGAGACCAGAATTAACAAAATAAAACAGGAAATGGAAAAAGAAAACTTGACCTAGAATAAGATTGGAAAGAACGTGAGCAAACGTCTGGAGGAGGATGATTTTCATGTGTGATCGTGGGTTTGGATATATTTCCCCAGAGAAAACAGTCCAGGCTGTCACGCGAGCGCTCTATTAGATGTTGACGGTTCAAACACCCGGCCCTGTTATGTGCTGACAAACGGACGATTGTGGAACGCTCTCAGATTTCCCAAAATAGCTCACGGTTTTTACCCTCAGCTCAGGTGCCAGTATTCAGGTATTCCCATAAGACCTGTTTATTCAGGAAAAATGTGTCATGTCTGTTCTGTGGCAGCACGGGAGCTCGTCTCGGAGCACTTTGTGTTCTGATTTGTCAAGTTAAAGGAGTGAAAAGACTCCGGACTGAAGAGGATTTAGGCTGCTGGATTTCAAAGTCAAACAGTCAGTCACTTATTGATGCGTTGCTGTGAGGCTTCACATCCCTAACATCACCAGACATTCCTCCAGACCCGTTTTAACCCCCTTGGTGTCGGGTGAATGTGGTGGATGTGGTGGATGGTGGCAGGCAGCGTCTGTTCTGCAGCCGCCAACAGCTGTCTGACGGGATGCTGGGCCGGCCTTCACTCACACTGCTGGGTGCCGGACAAAGCAGGAGGCTAAAAGGACCTAAATATAGTTTAGAATCAGGGATTCGCTCATTTATAATGCATGATATGCAGAAGAAATGTTTAAAATGCATCTTTTCAGTCATATGGCGAGTTCCTGATGAAATAAGGAGGCATTTTTAAAGTATTACACGTGAAAACTGTTAAAAAATAATAATAAAAATAGCAAAATAAAGCAGCCAAACCTCACTGTGAATGAGCTGAGTGACTTTTGGCATTGATAGGCATCAATGACGTTAGCATTTAGCTAGCTTTAAGCTAAGCTGAGCCTTGTTTAGAGATGCTTCATATTCTTATATGAAACAATCACTGACTTGTAGCCAGTAAGGTAGTCCTGGATCACATGTAGGCGTCCATTTAGATTAGTCACTAATATAGGCTTGTATAATAGGACTTAAGGTTATTTACAGCCAATTACTGGCAATCTAACACTCAAAAAAGCCAAAAGTAATCAATTAAAATGATATAAAACCAATTAATTCCCTGCATTTTTGAATAATTGTTAATTATTGCAGATAAAGTATCAGCCTATCTGTTCAGTTAACCAATCTCTGCAGGTGAGGTGCATTTAATCTGTTTATTTCCTGATACCCGGGGCTGTAAATGTGGATAACCTCAGCCCAACTTTGTCTCTGCAGCCTCCTTTAACATTCTGAACCACGACCGCAGCAAGTCTACGTCTCCGTCGTACCACAGAGAGAGAACACCCAGCTCTCCGCCGTCTTATCAGTTGTTTGCCGAGCCCGTGTGGAATTCTCTCACTGTAGTTGGGAGGAAACCGACAGCAGCTCGTTGATAAGAAGAGTTCAGGTTTAAAGTAAATAACAGGAGGATATGAAAAGCAGCTTCAAACTCCGTTATTCCAGGTGGAAGCGAGCAGGAACATGAGTGCTTAATATTTCCTGTTTTATAGCTTCACACATTTGAGAATTTGATGCTTTTATTTGTCATAAATGAGAGTAAACTGAACATATTTGAGGTTTTGGATGAGCCTCTAATAAAGGTTAAATGTTTGCCTTAAATAACAGAATACACATTTACATTTTTAAGATTTCAGTCATTGCTTTAATTGAAGCTTATCTGTCTTTATTGTCTTTTGTCAGAGGAGGTAGGCCTCCTGTTTTTTGTGATGACTTCCTGGTTTACACTCTCCTCCTCTCTTCCTTCCTCCTCCTCCTTGTGATGGCGTGCCTCCTCCTGACTGGTGCAACTGGGAGTCCTCCCATCATGTTTGCATGCGATATTCCGTTGCAGGTCATGCTTCCATCCCGGGGGCAGTGGGATGTTGTCAGCGCTGGAATAAGCGACTATAATTAGCAGCGAGGCAGATTTCCCCCCGTGGTTTCACGGCTCCGCTGTTCAGGAATGAGACTCGTGTTCAAGTGAACGGACTCGGCTGTGAAAGTCAGCTTTCGACATTTGAGATCCAGTCCGGCTGGATCGTTTATGAGAAGAGGCGTGATCGTTTTCAGATGCATGTCATTCCGAGTTCTCGCTCTTACGGCACATTATTTTTTGTTGTATTCTCACTTTGGAGGGTTAGCTGAGCTGGTTCAGGGCCCACCAGGATGGTTGCTTGCAGGTGGAGTTTGGGGTTGGCACTGCTTCAGCTGGAGGCCCTGGTGGTCACTCCTGTTTTTTTGTTTTCTGTTATTATCCTCTTAGGGTAAATCCTCCATCCTCATAATCCTTCTGGTAGTCCAAGCTGGTATAGTGGGCAGTGTCTGCCTGGTCCCTC
The DNA here is from genome assembly GCA_029853015.1 of Chelidonichthys spinosus. Lineage (NCBI taxonomy): Eukaryota > Metazoa > Chordata > Actinopteri > Perciformes > Triglidae > Chelidonichthys > Chelidonichthys spinosus. Next base: position 16,912,185 of record CM056837.1, read on the forward strand.
CCTCCCTCCCTTCCTCACCCATCCACCCTGCTGTTCCCCCTCCCTCCTTCTCTCCCACACAGATCCAAATCATTTTCTTGATGCCCACACAGCCTCTAATGGGAATGTGATCAGAATGATTCGGTTTCTTATCTCCCTTGACTCGGTGGGAATCGTCTGACTTAGATATTGTGTTTTTTTTTAATATTTCATCTGTGTGGTATAGTTCAGCTCTCAGTAAAGATGGTGGAACGTATATCACATGACTTAATGCTCTAAAGCGCTCCTCTGCTGCATTTTCTCTTCCACCCGAAGACATTTTCCCCTAAATCTTATCGCATAAGTCCACATTAGGGTGACTGCTAACATATATCTTAAGTTCTGCAGCTATTTGGACAAATTCTTAAATATCTGTAGATGTTTTTACAGTAATTTATACATAATTTGTACCAAAATACGGATAAAACTTCCATTTCTGTGACGCTTGAGCTTAAATGTTTGGTTATTTTACACATTAAATGACTAAAAGCATTGGTTGTCATTAGATAGTTGACAGTAGAGAGATGAGGAATGTGAGCAGACGTTGAAGACGAGGAAAAAAACATTATGTTAAGTGCTCTTTTTATACAGTAGGAATATAAATGAGCATATGATAATGTGGTGTTTTATTTTGATTTATTGCTCCATTTCATGAGTTCAGCTCTGCAATTTTTTTGCGTTAATGATATTTTGGAAGAGTGAGGTCACTTTTATGAAAGGGGAAAAACATCCTCACATTTAAATAATAATGTTATACAGCGCGGTGAGTTCACTGGCGTCCCGACGAGCCAGACTCCGTGATGAAACAGAAGCCCACCGTCGTCGACGGAGCCCTTCTTTCCATGACACGGCTTTTGTCTGGAGGTTAAAGGAAAGGCTGGCGTTGGAACTAAACGTTTATTGTCCGTGCCAACGCTCTCGACGTATTTGGCTCCCGATCTAACATCTGAGATGAGATTTATTAGTCCTTTTGAAGTGCATTTTGAAGAAATTTGCCTCGGTTTCGGCACATCTTCTGCGACTGACCGCTCATGAAACGGTTTTGTAGAGGACGGCCGGTGCGCAGCACGAGCTGCAACCTGCAATTTCAAACCTTGTACGGTTTTATTTGAGCAAAGTGTTGTGAATCTCTTGGAAGGTTTCTGTGGTTTGTCCCCATTTCGTTCATTGCCTTGGCAGCCCAGCTGGAGAACTCGGTGAACTCTTTGCATGAGCCCCTCCTTCTCCTCCCTCCCCCCTCCCAATATTAAGGCCTCTCTTCCAAAATCAAAGGTGCATCTGCAATCTGCATGATTGTGTGTAGTCTTCACTCAGTGCTGCTTCCATCCTCCACGTCACAGAATGAAAGGTCCTATTTCACTCCAGCCCATCTATTGTTTCTTACTTGTCTTGTAATGCGTCGGCGCCAATTAAGCGAGTCCAAGTCCTCGAGCAGCTGTTGTTCTTGGAGAAAAGCAAACGTTTTTCTGATCTCCCCGAGCTGAGACTTCTTTACGAGCATGTCTCCACATTTTCCGGCCCCTTCACCTCACGAAAGAATGCCTCAGTGTGACTCCGGCCTGAATTCTGTTAGGGCTAGGAATGACAACCACGCTGCATGGACACACACCACTGTTTTAAAATCCTGTAGTGTGGTCAGGCTGAGGCAGGGACGGGTTAATACTCTTCCTGCAAGACCGTTTCTGTAACAATTTCCAGGTAAACCAGAACTCTCAGATTCAGAGACACAAAATAGACCCAGACAACTTGTTTGTCGTCATTGTTGGTCTTTGTAGATGCTTTGTGTCCCTTTTGCTTTGTTGTTTTTCGCCTCTTTTGGTCACTTTGAGTCTCTGTGGTCATTTTGCATATGTTTGTCTGCATTTTGTCTTGCTCTTTTTTTGTTGGTTTGTGCAGTTTTGTGGTCCTTTTGATTCTCTTTTTAGTTGTTTTGCATCCCTTTTGTGGTCATTTTGATTCACTTCATGGTCATTTTGCATCTTAAATTGACTTTCCAACAACAAATATCGAAGTCACACTGTCCTGGACCAGTGGCCCCTGAACCCTTGGAGGGGTCTGCTCCCTCTCCATGGACTAAAGGCCCCTAAGAGGGCTCTTCAAATCACATCAAGGCATAAATGTAAAGCACAGCACTGATTCTGCATTCTCCAATGTCAGTTAACTTGTATGTAAATGTTGAATGACCTCTTTATGGAGAGGCGATGACATGTAACAGATCACAACCACGCGATGCTAATCACCTCTTGATCCCTCCGTTTAGCTGCTGTCATACCTCCATAACACGCGTGCACAATTGAATCTACACGTTTGAGGCGTGCGTGACTCAAAGCGGATTTGTCAGTCAACCATATGTCCCAGTTACCACATGGCTTATAGTCTTAGTGGGTCGCAACAACAAAATCATTCCCATGAAAATATCAGGTCATTAGATTTTTTTTTAGTGAAGCCCACAGGCCTTATGTTGCAATTGTTAATCCTGCGCCTCCCTCGGCCCTTCACTTTTATTAATGTATCGCCACTGATGACTTGGCTGCTGTCTTTGTCCATCTGCTGGTATTAAAGTGATGGCTTTGTGTCCAGGCAGGGCGAGACGATGGGCTGCATTAAGAGCAAAGAGGACAAAGGCCCTGCGATGAAGTATCGGCCGGAGAATCCCGCCGCGTCGGACGCCAACGCCACCATAGCCACACCTCACATAGGTCACTACGGACCGGACCCCACCCAGCTGCAGCAGAACCAACCTCCCTCCTCGTCGTCAGGCTCCGGGGCTGCGAGCTTCAACCACACCCTCACGCCGTTCGGCGGCTCGTCCGCCATGACTCCCTTCGGAGGAGCGTCTTCCTCCTTCTCCGGCCCCGCGTCCAACTCCTTCTCTGGCGCCGTCTCAAGTGAGCATTTTCCTCTTTACTTAAAGGGCCATACCAATGTTTTTAATGCCCATTTTCTTTCATGTTGACCATGTGTTTTAAGGCCATTGTTTTGGTGTGTTCTTATCTCCCAGCAAATGGTAATCGTCAGATCCTTCAATCAGCTTTCTGCTGAATTATTTCCATAAAACTGTACGGCATCCGATCTTTAATACCATATGAATTTTAAGATGGTATTTAAATCAAGTGGTTGGGACTTGACTCGCTGCAGATGTGTAATCCATCATGTTTTTCATCATGTTTTAGTCACGCTAGCAGCTCGGCTCCAGTCACGGAGATCTGGTCCCCAACAAATGAATCCCACTGACTTTGGTGAAGCTAAACAGATTTTAAGGATCGCCAGCGTGAAGTTGACATGTTTGGTTTTCGAGTGACAACTATTGGATTTGCCAGAACATTTTAAAACCACATTCATTGGAATTAATTGAAATCACTTTTAATCAAGCCCCATGACTTTGTCAATCAAACACCTACAAAGATGACATTCCCATTATTGACTTTATGTTTGGAGCTAATTGGAAAGCGTTGCTATGACGCTAAACTAAACGAAGGTGTTTTTTGCAGTACTTTGTTTAGGTTTGTTTGTTTCTTGGTCTTTTTTATTGTCTCCAGATTTTGGGTATGTGTCAGAATAATTGCATACAGCTGCCCTTTTATAGTGCTTCGAGGGCGTGGCCTATGCTAATAATCAATCAGCCACACCTCCGAGTTAGATTCAACATTCAGCAGATTTGGATGAGAGTTGGCTTCTGTTATTTTTGTCCCTGAACAGAAATTGAAGAGAATGTTGCGTCGTGTTTCCCAACTTTAATGGTGATATTAGTATAAAACACGCTATCCTGAGGAGTTTACATGACTTGCATTACAATAAAAAACAACTATTTTGTTTCCATTGGCGACTTTGTATCAGAACCTACCAATGTAACGTGTGGAGTCCCCCAAGGTTCAATCTTGGGGCCGACTTTATTCAACATCTACATGCTCCCACTAGGACAAATCATGCAAAATAATAACATTGACCACCATTGCTATGCCGATGACACACAAATCTATGTAGCACTATCACCAAACGACTATCGCCCCATAGATCTTCTGTGCCAGTGCATTGAGCAAGTCAAAGACTGGATGTGCCAAAATTTCCTACAACTAAATGAGGACAAAACTGAGATAATTGTTTTTGGTGCTAAAAAAGAAAGGTTTAAAGTAATTCAACACCTTCACTCTCTGTCCCTGAAAACCTCAACCAAAGCCAGAAATCTTGGGGTTATTATGGATTCTGATTTACATTTCGACAGTCACGTTAAATCAGTAACAAAATCAGCCTACTATCACCTAAAAAATGTAGCAAGACTTAGAGGGCTCATGTCAGCTCAAGACTTAGAAAAACTTGTACATGCCTTTATTACTAGTAGGCTAGACTACTGTAATGGTCTCCTTGCAGGTCTTCCGAAAAAAACTGTCAGGCAGCTACAGCTTGTTCAGAACGCTGCTGCTAGAGTTCTTACAAAGACCAAAAAATGTGAGCACATTACACCAATTCTTAAATCCTTACATTGGCTCCCTGTATGTCAGAGGATTGATTTCAAAATCCTCCTGCTCACATATAAATCACTACATGGTCTAGGACCGAAGTATATCACTGATATGCTCCCACTACATAAGCCCTCTAGACCACTAAGATCTTCTGAGACCAATCTGTTAGTGATTCCCAGAGTAAACAACAATCACGGGAGAGCATCATTTAGTCACTATGCAACAAATGGCTGGAATAAACTTCCTGAAGATGTAAGACTTGCCCCAACTCTGACCACTTTTAAAACTAGACTGAAAACTCTTATGTTCACCATAGCTTTCTGCTAAATCTTTTAATGTCTGCACTGTTTTTAATTATTGCAAATATGTTTTTATTCTATTTTCTTTCTGTAATGCATTTTTAAAATTTTTATTATTTTCTTTTAATTCTTCTATTTTTCTTTTCTTTTTTCTTCTCACTTTGTTTTATGATGTGAAGCACTTTGAGTCTGCCTTGTGTATGAAATGTGCTATACAAATAAAGTTGCCTTGCCTTGCCTTGCCTTGCCTAAAAACACACACAACAGTGAGCTTAACACAGGTCCCGTTATCATCCGGGATCACCTTAAACGTGTCCGAGCAGCTTACAGCGATGAGATGAGATTGAACCCTCCTGTTTGGGTGGGATTTAGGCTTGTAATCCCTCCTCCCTGTTGGATTATCTGCTCTCAGAGATGGGCGAAGGTGGTGCTGCCATGTTTTTGCTTTCTGCAGGAGATAATGGGATTACTGCTGACGGCATTGTTGTCGGTGGTGGGTTCGTGAATGTCGTGTGTCTGGGGGGCGTGGCTGCACGGAGGGCGGGAGGATTAACAGGACGCCGGCATGTGACGGACATTCAAATTCATAATTTATTGAACAATGTTGTGCCGATAATGGCTGTTAGGGATCTGGATTATGGCTGTTGGGGAGAAGATACCAGCTTGTGTCTATTCGCGGTCGTGTTTCCATGCAGGGGAAGCACTCCCACCGTCGAAAATCAATACCGTGTGAGCTCTCAGACCTCGGCGAGACAAATTCATCCACATTAATGGGCCTCTTAAACAGTCGCACACAAACAGGCCTGCAGTTTCCTGATGAGGTCTCCAGCATCATAATGCCCTCTGCCAGCATGTGTTTACAGTACTCACTTTCACGAGCTCACAAGGTGGTTATTCAACACATGAGGGTCTGTTTTTTTTTTTGTCTTCTCAGGCGGCGTTACATTCTTCGTGGCCTTGTACGACTATGAAGCGAGAACATCTGACGATCTTTCCTTTAAAAAAGGAGACCGCTTCCAGATCATCAACAATACGTAAGCATCTTCCTCTACTTTTATAAAGATCTGTTGCACAAGAAGCCTCTCTTTCAATCCTAAACCGCACCTGTTCTCTGTAACCGTGAATATGTGTGATTGGCACTTCTTTCCCGATGCTGGCTTTTCAGCTCGGCGCTCTGGATCTTTTATTTGATTCATGCTGTGTCGCCTGAGGTTACAGCATTGTAATGTAGATTCGTCTCATTCAGTCCCCGTTTATTATCAGTCCTACCTAAAGAAAATTCCAATGAATGCAGAACAAATTACTTTTAAAGCTAACTAACAAAGCTACATACTTTCGACCCATTTCCATAAGAGAGGATCATTGTACACGAGGCTGATGCCTGAATTAATAACCATTAACCTCATTTAACTGCCACTCATCCAGAGTATCAATCATAGCTGGGATGTAGTTCCAGGCCTTGGTTTACTGCTTAATAAACGAGTCATTTGTCTCACCTCTCCTGTGTTTGTCCTCCTGCAGAGAGGGAGACTGGTGGGAGGCTCGCTCCATCAACACGGGGAGAAATGGCTACATCCCGAGCAACTACGTGGCCCCCGCCGACTCCATCCAAGCTGAAGAGTAAGGCATCGATGTGACCTCATTTCTTACAACACACTCCAAAATATCAACGTCAGAAGATTTTTCAACAGTCGGCTTCTCGGTCGCCACTTAAAGGGGACATATCGTGGGAAAACTCACTTTTTCAGTGCTTGTGCACATAAATGGGTATCACCTGAGTATCTCCTTGTTTTGCTCGCAAGCCAATCAGATTAGCCTGGGCTTTTTCGGGAAGTGTTCTTAAAGAGACAGCGCTAAAACGGAGCGTTTCAGACAAAGGGGGAATACAGGAATATTCAGACGGATAGTATGAGGAAGTGAGTTGTGTTTTTTCACCATTAACGAGTGTCAACATGCAACCCTGAATCACATGTGAGCCTGAAAAATGAGCTGGATATGTCCCCTTTAAAGTGTGAGTTTGGCAGGTTTTATTAACGTGCACGCTTTCTGTTGACAGGTGGTACTTTGGTAAAATGGGACGCAAAGATGCTGAGAGGTTGCTGCTGAATCCGGGAAACCACAGAGGAACTTTCCTCGTGCGAGAAAGTGAAACCACTAAAGGTGATGATGTTTCCTTGTTAAACCGAGTAGCGTAGTCAGAGAGCGGACGATGCATCCGATCACTGAGCTCCAAACTGCTGACAGGATAACGATAAGTAATCAGTTGACGTTTCTGATTCTGGGTCAGTGTTGATGAATGTAGTTACTATGGTGATGTGTTTTCCTAAATGCAAAAACAAAGCTATGAATTGCTCCCCGGGCTGGCTCCCGTCTCCACAGCAACATCAGCTGATAATCATGGGTGTCGTAGAATTCAGAGCACAAAGCAAGCAAGCAAACTTTCTTCACAGAGTTCTGTTTGTGCTGGATTTCAGGAAGGAGAAAACAAGTCAAAGCAGTAGCAAAGATGCTCTCTAAGACAAATCGACGCATTAGGATGATAGAAAAAATGCTATTTGTCAGAATTTTCAAAATAAAATGGGTCCAATCTTTTATTTTGCTGAATATGGAGCGTAATAATAGGTTGAAATCTGTGTTCACGTTCACTTAACGAACCTGCCGCTAGTCTCCTAAAGGGGGCGGGGCGGGGCGGCGGCGAAACCCACTTGACACAGATACGGGAAGCTGACTCTCGGTGGGCTGTCTCCGCTCTGAACTGTCTCTGGCAGCAGGAAAGAAAGAAGGAGATAAAAGACACAGAGAATTCACAGCAACTCTGTGAGGCTTTAAACTAAACGCGAATAAGCTCTTGTCTCATGTCTTTGTCAGACATTGTCAGTGCCTGAGCTTGAATCGGAGCTACCAGTGCAGTCTGCGGATCTTTTGTCTCACTTTGTTCCTCGATTCAGCATTTATGTAGAGTTGAAATGGACGTGTGTTCCTCTACGGAGCATTTAAACCGTTTGTTTAGGAGGAGATATTAAAATATAACTGTGAATTCGAGTGATGAAGAGCGTCTCCCCTCATCTCCTCTAGGCGCTTATTCTCTCTCCATACGAGACTGGGACGAAGCCAAAGGAGACAACGTGAAACACTACAAGATCCGTAAGCTGGACAGCGGGGGGTACTACATCACCACCCGAGCGCAGTTTGACACGTTACAGAAGCTTGTCAAACACTACACAGGTATGTTTGCAACGCTCTCGCTTTCTTCTCTCATTCATTATTCATCCCACCTGAACACGACTCTCTCCGTCACACCTGCTGCTCTCTGCCAGCATGCACTTTTTGTTCCACCTGCAAAAATCCTCCCCGGAGTCGAACAGTTTTTAATCTTAATTACAACTGATGGAGCAGTTAGGTTTTTTGAGCCTCGTCTTTGGGGTCCAGAGGAGAGTTGGAAGTTAAATCTCTGTTATCCCACTTCATTTCAGCGTGATTCTGGAGAGGGTATCTCATTTATATTTCATCCCGGTTGGTATAAGAGCACGAATTCATGCACATGAAATGGGAATGAATGATGCATGAAACAGACTTCAGTCTCCCGCTGGTTCAGGGACTCGTGTTTGGTGACACCGCCGGGTGTAATGAAGCGTTTTTTTGATACCCCTCCCCATCCCTACGTCTTGCTTCCTTCGCAGAGCACGCCGACGGGCTTTGCCACAGGCTGACCAGCGTTTGCCCCACAATCAAGCCACAGACCCAGGGGCTTGCCAAAGACGCCTGGGAGATCCCCCGGGAGTCCTTGCGACTGGAGCTCAAACTGGGCCAGGGCTGCTTCGGAGAAGTCTGGATGGGTAAGAGACACGCGGGAACACGTTCAGACAACCGCTTTCTGGCGTCACGCCTTCATTACTATCTGGATTGTGAAATACTGTACGAAACCAGCCCAGCATGTACTCGAACGCACACGAACACTCCGATGTCTATGTTTATTGTGTCTATTTTCAGTCCAAACTGGGGATTCATCCACTTCCTGCCGTCGCTTCCTCTGTTTGTTGCATTCTCTTTATCTCCAGAGATCGTCTCACTCAGCTGCAGCCAACCTTTCCTCTAGTATCCGCTCATCCCAGGCATACTTCTGCGAGGAGTGCACGCATGACAGCACATGCCTGAGCAATTACGAGACCTAATTAATGATATTGTCTTGCTGCCGGCCCATTAACAGCACTCATTACCCCCACTTCCCCGTGGGCGTGTCTCCCCCCCCCTATCTCTGACAGGCACGTGGAACGGCACCACCAAGGTGGCCATCAAGACGCTGAAGCCGGGCACCATGTCCCCCGAAGCCTTCCTCCAAGAGGCTCAGATCATGAAGAAGCTCAGGCACGACAAGCTGGTGCCCCTTTACGCCGTGGTGTCCGAGGAGCCCATTTACATCGTCACAGAGTACATGGCCAAAGGTACAAAACACGCCTTTAAAAAAACCCCTGTGTGAAAGCTTCCTTTGATTAGCAATTAAACTGACTTTCTATGAACTCTCGACCCTGGAGAATAACAAGAATCAGCCGTTTCCTGTTACATCACGCTGATGAGGTCTATTTTTAAAGAAGAGCAAAGCAACAACTGGGCCTCTACATTTTTTCCGGCGCAGGAATCGATCACGCGGCTTTGCTTTTTCAAGCACTGATATATTCCATATATGCTTGGCGATTTTCCTTTAAGGAAGAAAATGTAAATTTAAGGTATTGTTTAATTAATGTGCTGCACGGATTGAAAGGCCTTGAATGTCCCTGGCGGTTCCCCGAGGCCTGAAACTGGGATGTTTAATTGAAAACTGCAGTGGGTTTGTGGGAGGTTTTCAAAGCTTCAGCTGCAATGCGTTTTTTTTTTGGGGGTGCTTTTATAAGTAATTAGATTTATGTGTGTGTGTTAATGTTAGCTCAATGAGATATGCCTGTGTGTGCGTGGGTCTAAATGTTGGTTGATCCAGTGTGTGCTATGATCTCATAGATTAACTGCGGTTGTGTTTTCCACAGTTCCTCTTCCCTTCATGCAGAAAATAACGTAATAATTCACAGTCGAGCTTGTTTTTTTATTCAGTTTTCGGTATTCAGGGGTTTGATATTACATATTTAACATATTTTTTATGGTGGTACATTGGTATGCAGCTGGTACAGCTCCACTTTTATTGCTGCTATAGTACATCATGGCTGCTCTGCATTAACGACCTCTCACCTTCTGCTTTTATAGGAAGCTTACTGGACTTCCTTAAAGAGGGTGACGGAAAATTCCTCAAGCTCCCCTTGTTGGTGGACATGGCTGCACAGGTGTGACAAACCACACGTTCCTTTTTATTATTTTGTTTGCTTTTCCTGGAGTGCAGATGGGTGTCAGTGAATGTTATTTTTAATATTCTATTTTAAGCCTCAGGAAAACATCCTCAGTTTGCTTCTGTCCTTTCATTATTGTCTTCTTTTTCGACAGAGGGCTTGATGTTCTGAGTGTGTGAAGCTAAATCTTTTTTACTGAAGCTGCTGTCAAATTGTTGTTTTTTTTAGATCGCTGACGGCATGGCTTTCATCGAGAGGATGAACTACATCCACAGGGACCTGCGTGCCGCCAACATTCTTGTGGCTGACAACCTGGTGTGCAAGATCGCCGATTTCGGTCTGGCCCGGTTGATAGAGGACAACGAGTACACGGCGAGGCAAGGTGGGTCGGCCTACACGAGTCCACACATCTACCCGTCTTATTATTAAAAAACGTGGTCAGTCTCCTTTTAAGAAAGAGTTGGCTGTTACCGCGGTGACGCTGTGTTTGGGATGGGCACACAGGCTGGGACAGTCCTGAGGGACTTCTAAGTGGAACGAGAAGTTTTAAACGATTCACAATTTTTCATGGAGCTGTGTGAACTCTTTTCAGTGTGTCGGCCTCCGAGACGCCTGTTGGTGTGCAGGAGAAACTGTGCAGAACAATTAATCAGAAAAACACGCTTGATGTGCATGTAAGCGTTTTTTACACAAAATGCAGCGAGTGGATCTGCCCGGCATAATTGTGGTATGACAGCGTGCACCATCCCTCCCCACATCTCTCACACTGTTATGTTTTAATTAAATTAAGACCACAAATTAGTGAACTGTGGCCTCTTTCTATCAGTTTTTTTCTCTCTCCGCCATTCCACTTGAAATCCATCGTGTCTAGAACGCTTTGTACAGTAAAGCATGTGGGTGCTGACAGAGATTTCATGGTGCATTCAGGTGTACCTCGTAGCACCCTCCTGCCATCTAGTGGATCTTCTTTTTACAGTCGCTTGCTCCCAATTGACAGATGAAAGAAGTTATTGGTATTACATAGTAAATTATATTATTTACATTTTAACATGTAATGTGATACTTTCCACAAAAAAAAATAAAATAAAATTTGATACCATATGTAGCTTGTTTTTAAATAAAACATTTTAAAATGTAAATGACCGTTGTCACGGCCTGAATGAATGGCAGAGTTGTACACTGTTAGAAAGGAAGATGCTAACTAGAACCATGTAGGGTTCTACAGCTTGTCCACTGAGGAGAATCCTTTTTATAAAGGTTCCACCTTAACTTATGCAATGCTAGCTGTCAGAGTAGCTACATTGTAGCATCAATGAAAAATAAAAAAAATGTATAAAAAAATGTATAAAAAAATATATATACAATTTTTTTTTAAATGCATCCGACTCAGTATGCAAGGGTTCTGTGAGTAATGAATTTTTTATCAGCTGACAGATTTTTAAAAAGAAGATGCATTCGGGAAAAGAAGACATATTACACACATCACATTAGCAACACATTAGCCTTTTTTAGCTAGCAGCTAGCTTGGTTAGCAGTGAACTGACCACAGAAAACCTAAAAACAACAATCAGGAAGCAGCTGTAAAGAGAAAATGTGTGGCTGATTCTCTGTGACAGGCTCTTGGAGAGTAGCCTACATAAAAGATGCCCGTCAGTATTCTCTTTTTCTTTCATGTTAGCGTCACGGCCGCGGAGCCGCGGTTGCTAGTAGAAACGGCATGTTCAGCTGAAACCGACGGCTGCTGGCAGATGAATGGGATTTTTGTTTGTGATGCATGCAGCTTTGATAACGTTAGATTTGAAATATTCAGCATCTCTTTCCCAGAGATACTCTGATGAATCCTCAGATGTCAGCGAGTTTACATAAGGAACGTGTCTTCAGTAGAAATTAGCTCCAGAAAAGCAACATTCCTGGATTATTTGTGCATCACCAAAACATAGTTTCCATAAAAGACGTGTTGGTTGATTGCATTCGTGTAAATTATCTTCCACTCCTGTTGTAATAAGATCAAACTCTGAATTCTGACAGGGGAAGAGATGTATTTTTTTTCCTTTAAATCAGAACTTAATCTCACGCTTGGACACACAGTTTGTTTTAGGTGGGAAAAAAAACCTTTAAACACAAAACCAATAGTCATTTTCATCCCTCTGGGGTGTATTCACAAGCTTAATATCAAACAAATGATGTATTCTTAATTATGTATTAGGCTTTTTTTCATAGAAGACAATTATATATTTGTCACAGAAGGAAAAGGTGTAGTGAAATGGCTGAGTTCTCCATGTAGCTGCTGTGTAATTAGGAATCGTGGTATCGTTTTTCCTCACAGTGACACTTATATAGGACGAAGCATCCTGTGCTTCTCCTACTGTGAGAAGTCAAAATGTCTGCCGTGAGAAAGGCCTATTGTAGGTCACTATGACCATTGTCATTTCCTGGAAATGAAGCCAGCCGTGAAGGCGTACGCCCTCTAGTGGACTCACCTCACCCCCCTTCTCCTCTCAACATTACAGGAGCTAAATTCCCAATTAAATGGACGGCCCCAGAGGCCGCCCTGTACGGACGCTTCACCATCAAATCGGACGTCTGGTCCTTTGGGATCCTGCTCACCGAGCTCGTCACCAAAGGCAGAGTGCCCTACCCAGGTAAGTGACAGTGACACACATACCCAGACACACAGGGGAGGGGGGGGGATTCACGGCCAGAGTTATCACCTTTCAGTCTGTCAGTAGACGTCAGGCAGGCGGGCTTGTTAATGTCTGAGGATGAAGTGAAGCCGCCTGACATTGTCTGGGCCGGTTGTTTATGCCTCTGCAGGGGGAACACAGGACACACACACACGGACACCACGACACACACACACATTTGAGATTAGATGGGACCATCTGGTGGAGGCCGATCAGGAGATTGAACACCACTCTTGTTTATAACCATCTGCCAGACTGACTCCGCCCCTGGGGAGCAGGGCCTGCAGTGTTCTGCACCACCTTCACACACACATCCACTTTCTCTCTGATGAAGCGCTGAAGCAATTAATAGATTAGTCCGCTGACTGGATAAAAGTCATTTAAAATAATCTGTTGTAATGATTTCAGGTTAGAGGAGAAGATCAATACACTCATGTCTGGAAGCTAAATATCATATCTCCATGGTCATAATGTGCAGCTATTTAAGAATAAGAAATCTAATTATTTCTATTTTTTTATATCAAAATCCAATACCTTTGGAAGCCGGATATTCTTGAAATGCTGTTTCGGCTCGAAATTAACTTAAGCCAACCTGCTCTTGTAGCTTCATATTTAGATACAGATATGTAATTGTCTCCCATCACCGTCTCCCTCTCAGGCATGGTGAACCGTGAGGTGCTGGAGCAGGTGGAGCGAGGCTACCGCATGCCTTGCCCCCAGGGCTGCCCCGAGTCCCTGCACGAGATGATGAAGCTCTGCTGGAAGAAGGACCCGGATGAGAGGCCCACTTTTGAATACCTCCAGTCCTTCCTGGAGGACTATTTCACTGCCACGGAGCCACAGTACCAGCCTGGAGAGAACCTATAGCCTGCCTGGACTCGTATCCCTACGCCTCGGAGCGCACTTTAAGACATGAGCTCTTAATTATCGGACACTATCAAAACGTGAGTGGAAGCCAGGACAACCAGTCACCTAAACCACTACTTGCTCTACACATTTTTAATTTTATTTTTTTATTTTATTTTGCTCTCAGCATCCACCATCATTTAATTTTACATTCATATTGTTTTGCTTTCATTCATGGTACTAGGCAAGTCTTAGCTGTGTGAATGTTTTAATTTTAAATGTGGATTTCTATCACCGTGTACGTTAATGTGGTAGAAAGAAACTAAATAATTCAAGTTATGTTAGACACACTACATGAACACAGTATATTGCTGTAAAAAAAAAAAAAAAGCTGTGATGATGCCTTGCAATAGAAAATCATACTGTCATAATGGGAGTCCAAATGTTGGGTTTTTATGTGGTTTAATGTGGAGCTCTCGCTCTCCCTTCGCCGCTAAATCGTATTCTTTTGTGGTAAATTGGTAAATTATGCATCAGAACGATGAATTATTAACAGAGATAATATATTGAACTAATAGGGAGAAGCTCTCAGGGGACCGGTGGTCATTATCACAGTCCATTTGACAGGAATTATTTAAAAAGCAAATCCCACACAGCTCAGCTCAAGCTACATTTCATCAGCTAGTGTATTTTTCTATTTGTTACAAGTGGGTGAGACCGTGACATGGTCTTTAATGCCTTGTAATATTTTAAAATGCATCTTTTTATATATATATATATATATATATATTATTGTATATGTTCCTTTTGTCATCACAATACTTTATCACATTGTATTCATATCACATGGACGTGGTTTTATAGCTTCATTTGAAGGCCGGAGGAGACTTTTTTCATAACAAGGCCATAATAATTCTTTCTGTCCGTCACTGTCCGGGTTGTTTATAATCTCACTGTGATCACTACAGAGACATGCTTACATAAAAAGAAAAGAAATCTGTGTCAGTGAGGGAAACCGGAGCGACACTCATGAACTTGCATCTCCTTGCATAAGCCAGAATGACACTTAACGTGGATACAAGATGATTTTTACCGGCTCTTTCTAAAAAAAAAAGTGGAAAATGGTGAACAAAGCCACCAAATAAACTGGGAAACAACCGTCTCATCTTCCACACCGTGACTGACTGAAGCACTTGGTACTCTTTCATGTTTCATGTATGGAAGGAGGCTCTGCAGAAACTATTTGTATTGCAATGATGATGTTTGGGGGTTTTTTCTACAGTAATTTCATCTTTGCCTTTTGCTCCTATGGACTCATCGGGACAGTATTGTGATGGGAATAACACTCCTCATTTTATAAGACTAGTAATAAAACGGACAGGGTTGCAAACATATATTTATAGGTGAAATGTTTTGATTTGTCAGGTCACGGTAGGAGTTTTGACCAATGGCAGGCTGAGGTGGGCGGGCAACTTGTGTCGGCCATACGTCAGAAGGAAATACTTCTTTAACGGTGACAGAAACTCTCAAGTCTTAAAAAATGTTGCAAAAAATCACCCGTTTGACAGTCCGGGACGTGAGGTTCCCGACGTCTCTGGAGCAGCACGGCTCTGACGCGATGGTGAGGACGTTTTCTGTGTACGTGCGGTTTGCAGAGTCCAGGTTTTTCCCCCTCATTGTGAACTCCTCCGCCGCAGCACACCGACCCGGACTACTCGGCCGCCTATGTGGTGATCGGCACGGCCTGCGGGTTGAAAGGCTTCGGCCTCACGTTCACCCTGGGGAGAGGCACGGAGATCGGTAAGAGGTCACGCAGCCAGGCTGCATGTTAAACACCTGCTACAATGTAGCCGTGAGCACCGGTTTAGCTGCATTGGTTACAATGTAGCCGCTGCGTTCAAGTGCTTCCAACGAAATGCAACTTCTTGTGTGTTCTCATGCAGCCTTCACGTGGTATCGGAATTAATATACTATAATGCAGATGTCACGTTTTTTTAGAGCCCAACTGAAAGTCACACATTTTTAAATGCACATGGAGTGTATTATTGATTATGAGGGTTGGAACACCCTGTTTTGGCCTAAAAGTGATGTAATTAAATTTTTAAAAATACATTCTAATTTGAACAACTTTTTTTAGAATAACTATGTGACCAATTTTGTCCAAAAAGAAAACATTTGCACAATATTTAACATAAATAGCTCTTAAATAATAATGCATATGACCTTAATGGTAAGTATACTTCTCTAAAATTAAATGTTACGCTATAGGTATCAACGAAAAGTTTCCAGTACTTGTGACTTTACTTGAAGGCAACGTTTATTTTCTCGCATGCTTGTCTACTGAGGTTGTCCCCTACACTGCCTCCTTGTGGTAATATGTATTAATCGCAACACAACCAATTCTTAGGTGCATCTGTTCAAAGCTAGAGTAAAATAATATAAATATACATGGTAGAAGGTTTTCAGAGGCTGTGTCGTGTCGCTTGTAACCCACAGTGGTGTGTGCTGTGGAGGCTCTGGCTGAACTGGTTGTTGGGAAATCCCTGCAGGAGATTGTGGGCGACTTCCGGGGATTTTTCCGCCTACTGACTAGTGACGGCCAGATGAGATGGGTAAAAATAAAAAAAGAGCTACACAAAGCTTTTAAATATGTAAAAAAAAGATACAGATTCTCCTGAAGAATGCAGCCTGATGGCCTCTTTGAAACAATGGAAATCAAACTGTGTGTACAAGGTGACTTCTGGTCTGGTGACATCCTGGTTAATGATTGCACATTTTAAACACACTTTGTACTGTCTTTAATTCCATCAGGCCTGAATGTCTGTTAGATTTTCACCAGGTTTGGATGCATAATCCAGTTTGTCAGTGCCATCTGCCTATATAATGTGTGACTCATATCAAAGGGGACTTTTTAACGTCTCGTCTGAACCAGCTGGGCCCAGAGAAAGGAGTGATCCACCTGGCCGTGGCAGCAGTCCTGAATGCTGTGTGGGACCTGTGGGCGAGGGCGGAGGGCAAGGTGCCAAGGCTTTGATGAGGCATTATTATTATTATTAGAAAAACCACAGTTTCCTCCACAATCGTGACTCACCAGCTGCCGTTTCCCCCCCCCCTGCAGCCGCTGTGGAAGCTGCTCGTCGACATGGTGAGTCACAGGGAATGTAGATGTTTGCTTTACATCCGAGACGTGACCACGAGGGGATATATAATGTCTAGCGTGTGATTCAGGATCCCAAGCAGATCGTCTCCTGCATTGACTTCAGATACATCACGGATGCACTGACGGAGGAGGAGGCTCTAGGTGATGTGTTATATATATATATATATATGTCCAGTACAGTTGTTGGGGGAAGAAATCCCTTCTTCCTGAACTCCTTATGCTTCTCTTTTCCCACCCAGACATGCTCATGAAAGCACAGGAGGGCAAGAAGCAGAGAGGTGAGGGTCATTCATTAAATGAAGGAATTGGATTTCACGGAACAAAATTGCCCCTTTAGAGACCCACAGGAGGCCTTTTAGCCGAATAACGAGCCCCTATACACGCCGTGATTGCTCTATTAAGCCACATGTCTCCTTGAGTGGAGTATATTACCTGTGCCGGCTGCTTCTTTCGCCTGCCAGAGGATCGCATGCTGAAAGAGGGTTATCCTGCCTACACTACCTCCTGCGCGTGGCTCGGATACTCGGAGCAGCTGCTCAAACAGGTGTGTGCTTTGAAAATAGGCGTCCTTCCTCAGGTTTGGATGAGTAACCCTTGACGGTTGTGCGTTTCTGAAGCTCTGCACGGACGCACTGGAAAGCGGTTGGACCAAATTCAAGGTGAAGGTCGGTGCTGATCTAGAGGACGACGTCCGCAGGTGTCGCCTCATCAGGCAGATGATTGGACCCGACAATCACTCTGGTGAGCTCGGTTTCCCCACCACCTTTTTGGATTTACATCAGGAGAAGTGGGATAAAGTGTACTTTTTCATGTGTGTAGATGATCGATGCCAACCAGAGATGGGACGTGGCCGAGGCCATCAGCTGGGTGACCAGCCTGGCTGAGTTCAGACCTCTTTGGATCGAGGAGCCCACGTCTCCAGATGATATCCTGGGACATGCAACCATCTCCAAGGTGAGACAGATGAATGATGACAAAACCCAAGTCTTTGTGTGAACATGGATAACAGATGTTTAACTTTTATGCAGGCTTTGGCTCCACTCGGGATCGGAGTGGCATCCGGAGAGCAGGTCAGAGCCTGTGTTTGCTGCAGCTTCATATCACTGGTTGGTGACTTTGATATTATCTAGTAAACCGTTTCCCCCTCCAGTGTCACAACAGGGTGATGTTCAAGCAGTTTCTGCAGGCCTCGGCGCTGCAGTTTGTCCAGATAGACAGCTGTCGGCTGGGGAGTGTCAACGAGAACCTGGCCGTGCTGCTGATGGCCCACAAGTTCCAGGGTGAAACTCCAGACTCATTTCAGGGGGTCCAGCGTTACCAAAGAGTAACATCTCTATGATATATTCTGCTGTCTTCCCATTTAGTGCCCGTTTGTCCTCACGCTGGAGGAGTCGGCCTCTGTGAGCTCGTCCAGCATCTCAGTCTGTTCGACTACATCTGTGTGTCGGCAAGTCTCAGCAACCGGTAAGAACAGGATTTGTCCCGTTAAGAGCTCTTAAACTGTAACCCATTATCTCATTATATATTTAAAACGGGGTTTTGTTTCTTTTCTTATGTCAGAATGTGTGAATATGTGGATCACCTGCATGAACACTTCACCTGCCCTGTGGTGATTCACGACGCCCACTACATGCCTCCCCGGGTAAGATGAAGGCACCACTTCAGCTAAAGTACCACAGTACAAGTACAAACTGAATTATATTTATTGATGCATGAATATGAATGTTTTTTATTATTGCTACTGGTGAGGGTGGGGCTATATACACAGCTGGGTAACTTGTGAATATCAGAGATGAATCAAGTTTTACCTTTATCCATAATAACACAAGATAAATATATGTATTGAATATATTGTTATTAATCTGAAAACACAAAGTAACAAAAAGGTACTTTTACAACTATTGCAATGTTAAAGAAAAATATATTTCCCTCTAAAATGTCCTCAAATGTTACACTAGTGAACATCTTCAGGTGCTTGTTTGAGTCCAATGTGTTTTGGTTCTCAGCATCCGGGCTACTCGTGTGAGATGCTGGAATCATCCGTGCAGAGACACCAGTACCCCGAAGGAGAAGTATGGAAGCTCAACACAAACAAATAAACACTTTACTCTTTTTAGATTTATAATCAGATAAATGGAGAGAAAATGTCACTAATAATCTACTGGAAGTGGAGCAGACACGATCAAAATAAGACCTTTCATAATGAAGTTGTATTTTGCTGCTGGGCTCTTGTTGTCCAATAACAATTCTGTACAAATCCAGCTGACAAAAATGTAAATTCTTTATTTGCATAATTAAATATTCATAACATTTTAAGAAAATGTCCTTTTCCCCAACAAGCAATAATAGAAAACCCTTCCCTGTAACAACGTAAATGTCACTAAAATCACAGCCCTTTTTGTAATGTGAAGGAACTGAATTATAAAAAATATACAGTCTTTCTGAAAAATGGAGTGAACAAAATGATCAGTTTTCTACACTTTTTCTTTTTTTAAATCCCTCCCCACGATCAAAGTGTGATCTTTACACAGCCATCTGCATCTTAATGGGGGGATGAGGGTTGTAGTCGCAGATTTCAAAGTCCTCCGCGCGGAAATCGTCGATTCTCTCCACTTTTCTCAGGATCTTCAGCTTGGGGAAAGGACGGATCTCTCTCTGAAGCTGCAAATGTAGACGTGTGATAAGTTTGGAATCGGGCAGCAGACTGGAGTGGCAGAGAGCCGTCTTTAACTAACCCACCTGTACTTTGAGAGGTTCCACGTGGTTGATGTAAATGTGGGCGTCTCCCAGTGTGTGAACAAAGTCGCCCGGCTGGAGGGACAAAAAAATATATATAAGCACATAATAATATGCTAAAAAAACAGTTTTGACAGAAGCTCAGTGCCCTCACCTTGAGTCCTGTGATGTGAGCGATCATGTAGGTGAGAAGTGCATAGCTTGCGATATTGAAAGGCACCCCGAGGCCCATGTCGCCCGAGCGCTGGTACAGCTGACACGACAGCTCGCCGTCACACACGTAGAACTGACACAAGGCGTGGCAGGGGGGCAGAGCCATGAGGGGCAGGTCTGTAACAGCATCACCACCATCAGATTTAAAGACGACGTTTAGGATGAGTTCAAGTAGCTTTTAAAACGTTGTAAACGCCACACCTTTGGGGTTCCAAGCACACATGATGATCCGTCGGTCCTCTGGGTTCACGTTGATGGTGTCGATGATCTTCTGCAGCTGGTCAACGCCCTGCCCCGTGTAATCTGTTTCAAAAACAAATTATTCAAACGGAAGTTGGCAAAGACATTTCTCAGGACTTTGATGTAGGAAATTCACAATAGAAATGATAATGTGTACTGTAACTGCACCTGCGTGCATGTTGGTGTACTCGGCACCAAAGTGCCTCCACTGGAAACCGTACACGGGTCCCAGGTCGCCCTCCTCTCTATCTGTGAAGCCAAGGTTGTCTAAGAAGGCCCGGGACCCGTTGGCTTCCCAAATCTTCACCCCTTTCTCCGAGAGCTCCTTGGCGTTTGTTGATCCCTGTGACAATGAAATGAACGAAATATCAAGAGCTGTGACACAAAACCACAAACGGAAAGAAAATCTGATTTTCTCATCTACGCTTTCAGGCATGTAGCTCTTTCCATATCGCCCTCACCTTGATAAACCAAAGCAATTCTTCAAGGATCCCCCTCCAAAACACCTTCTTGGTCGTCAGCAAAGGAAACTGATCTACAAATAAACAGGAACATGTTACATAATTAACTACAGCAAGGTACATGTTATAGCCTAACATGCTCAACCTGATATTGACAATTGTTTGAAGAGAAAAAAAATCCTGCTTCTGATCACATAAATAATCAAAAATCTCATAAATGTGGTTATCAAAAAAATCTAACCAATATATAAGGTTTATAAAACCAACTCATCAGTGCCCCCTGGTGGACACCATAAAAACACATTTCGAATTCTGTACCAATATCTGTAATACAACAATATCAGCCATTTATCCGGGTTCTTGAGCCAAACATTCATGCATTAAACTACATAAATGGGACTTTATGCAGAAATATTGTCTCTTATTCCACTACACATATTTACAGTATTAAAAAAGATGCACTATTGATGAATTAAACCACCTTAAACCTATAAAGCTCATCCAATAACACATGCGACACAGTGGGAAAACAGGAGACCTTCAGCATACTTCACTTTTGGCGCTACACTGTTATTTTGGAGTACTTCCCCATTTGTTGTAATACTTTTACTTCCACCACTGTTTCTTACCAGCAACAATACTATTTCCAGTACATTAATTAATGCCAAACCTCGCAGGCTGTATCTGGCCTGAGCACCGAACACGGAGACGACCCCGGTCCCGGTCCGGTCCCCCTTCTTGCGGCCGTGCTGCATGATGTACTCGATCTGGTCCAGATACCCGCGTTCATCGCAGAAAACACCGAAGTTCTTCTTCTGTCCCTCCGCCGCCGGCCGCGTCTCCTCTGGCTCCTTACAGCCGTCCGCTGCGTGTATCTCTGAGGTGGCGGGCATGTTTGTTCACGAAACAGTAACTCAGACGACGTGACGGAGAAGAGTGTTGTGTTTTGTTACCGGTGGATTTTCCCCGGGTAATTTTCGAGCCACTTCCGGTTATGATAAAAAATCTCGCGAGAGTACGCGGAAAGGCGCGCCTGCTTCTTTTTACTGTTTTTTCTTTTTCTTTCTTCCACCATGACTGCCTTAAAAATAATTGTAGTAACACATATATAAATGCCTGCTTCAAACAAAGGTGATTAATTAAATAAACAATATTAATTTGCGAGCAGAATTTTTTTTTTTACTATATTTACAACCTTTACCTGAGGGTGCCCTACTTTCTTTGGCTGATTTTTAGCAAAAGCAAGAACAAATAAAAGTGAGTGTACATAGTTTAATTAACATACATGAATAAAAAGTAAGGTTGCTTTTCAAGTTCTCCAAAGATCAGCTCTATATTCAGCATCTGAAGTAATGTGTGAATGCTGCACATTAACCAATAGTGTAGAAAAAAAATATAAATATAAATGTTCCGACACAAGCAAGTTAATAAATTGCACGTGGGTGAATCTTTTAATACAAAGTCAGTGAAGGATTAACTTTATTATTGTTTCTTAGGCACCGAATCATTTTGGATTAAAACATATTGCATTGTGGGTCTGGGGGAAATGCATAGGGATTTGTAATATAATAATATTTTCAAATGATCACAATTGATTTTACTCAAATTCCACTTGGAGCTCTGCCAGGTGAAGCTGGGAGCCAAAAAGAATCAACTAAGCCACAACGCCGCCGCGATCAACAGCTCTTATCTGCTGTTTATGGAGTGTCAGAGCCTCCTGAGCTACATATTGGATAAAAGCAGGGTCATCCACGTCCAGCTCTGCTGGGACCGAGACGGTCACTGGGGCAGAGTCCAGGATGGTCACAACCACACTGCTATCAGCTTTGGGTCTGATGTTCTTCATCTGCTGCTGTGGATTCACCTGAAAGATGACATCGAGTGAAACTGCATCAGTGAACCCTCGTAGCATCCCAAATGAACTACTGTGAGATAAAAAGTCCAACATCTCTCCAAACGTACTGCGATCACGGTGAAGGAGCTGCGTTGGCCCTCGCTGCCGTCGGACAGCCGGCCCACCCAGCCGTACTTGTCGTCCATGTCGCCGAGCCACCTCCGCGTGTCGGCCGTGTGTCTCTGGACCAGCTGCAGCCTGTCGTCGTGCTGCTGCCGGGAGGCGTTGAGCAGCATGAGCATCTCCTCCATCTCAGAGTGAAGCTGCTGGACGCCGGGACATTCTGCAAGTATAAATCATCACATACATGTACTGTGTGTATATAAAAACATCTGTTTTCTCAACCTCTTTGGAGTAAATTTCAAACATGTCACAATGGATTTCAGTGCAGACGGATGGGATGATTTAGGATTTCATCACTGATCTGGATAAAGTAACAACCAGCCAACAAACTGATAATGAGAACCATCAAAATATTATTATCCTGCTGAATGTTTTCACTCATGATGCCTATTAAACCCCTTCAGCTGAAAGACTAGTTTGCAAAAATGAAGACTTCAAAGTGATCGTAGCAATGTATTATAATTCGTTTTTAATTGTCCCTTTAGGTGAAACGCTTATTTGGGCCAGAATTTGCATTTAAGTTCCAAATAGGAAAATTTGTGCTGGTTATTTACCTTGTAGCAGATAATCTTCACACGCCTTGCACAAACTCTGCAGCTCCCAGCACTCTGACGTCTGTCTGCGCAGTCGTCTGCACAGATGTCTGCTGTGGGTCGGCGATCCCGTTTCTGTGTGAATAAACATGCAATAATACACTAGATATCATTATTTCATACATAGACCTGTTTCAATGGAAAGAACAGCTTGGGTCCATGTGTACTTCCTGTCGGCACCAGTATAAAACCCCATGTAAAGACCTTTCCATCTCTTATAGGTTCCTCACTGTTGAGTTTTGAGCAACAAATGGCATGGGATACCTGTGCTCGGTTGCTGAAAGTACTCCTCGGCTTCTTCAAACACGTCAGCCACCGTGGAGCCGAACCCTTGCAACACATTCCTCCCAAAGCCGGACACCGAATCGAGGACGTGATCCAGACCCAAGGTCCTGAAGAATCCAGCGCTGGAGCCGGCCTGCGTGGTCGACCGCGGGCTGGGCCGGACCTCCGCGGTGAAGGCCGCCAGGAAGGGACGCCCGAACACCCGCTGCATCCTCTTCACCAGGGAGACGCTCCGGTTGTACAGGAGGCCGGTGTGTGACAGCAGCTGGCTGAAGGAGGCGTCCAGGTCTGCACCGTCTTCTCCTGCCAGCCGGTTCTCAGGGGAGTCGGTTTGGGCTGCCTTCTCCTCGTTCAGATCGTGCTCCGTGGATTCCAGCTGGGCTGCCATTTTCCTGAAAAACTCCTCCACCTGCAGATGGAGAGTCATAGGAGAGCCATGTTTGGAGCCTAACAAGTCATTTTGAAGGTCTGAGACAGGCCTAACGTGCCGAGGTCAAACCTTGAATGAGAACGAGGCAAAGCCACGGCGACACGTAGAGGTGTAGAAGGCTTTACACGTATCCTCAAGACAAGGCTGACATTCCTCAAAGGAGGATTTGGTTAAATGTTGGCAATGCTGCTCGGCCTCCTGTAGTTTCTGCTCCGTTTCCCGGACCAGCTGCATCGCCCCCTGAAGGAAACCCCAAAAACAGAGAAGCTTAATCACCCCTAATAAACCTGAGAGAACACAATGTGACCTGTATTTTAAAATGACAGATGAATCTACAGACAGTTCATTTATCCTGGCTGCTGTAAAACTACACCCCCGACTCCCTAAACCAGCCCTCACTCCCACATTCATTATTCACCGCCTGCTTTGAGGTTTCTCTGCGAGGCTTTGTGTGGCTTTGCATTTATGAGGCAGAAAATATGTCGTAGGGCCTCAGAAATAAAGCAGAGAGACTGGCATGTAACTACGCTGGTCTGGGGGAACGTAATTGTGTTCAAACAGGGCTTGTAAAGAGAGGCACAGTTGAGACCTTCTTCTTGTCGCTGCTGTGTCTCAGGGCGTCCATAAGGTGCCTGTGCTTCTCCACTCTTTTCTCCATCGTTTCCTTCACCTGCTTCACCCCGAGCAGCGCTCGCTTCATCTCCTCGTCGACACACTGCTCTCCCGCTGCAGACAGCCCTGCACCCAGTGACACACACCGTCATTCACCAGTTAATAAGGTGCATCCGAGTGTTTTCTGTTGACTCACTTTGCAGCGTGTCGTCGCTCAGCGGGGGAGAGTCGGCAGCACAGAGCAGGACTTCAGCGAGGCAGAGAACTTGAACCAGCAGCTTCCTCATCCTGTGGTGAGCAGAACGTGCTCATTATTCTCTCCCAGATTCATATAAACTTTGATTGGACTCACATTTAATGGGACGTGTTACGTCATCTGCCACAAGGTGGTGCCGTTTCCCAAGCATTTAAATATAGGAGCCACTTAAAAGTTAATATAACACAAAAGGGCAACTCATTATCCCAAATGTTCATTCATTCATGGAATGTCGCATCAGCACGAAGCCGAATAAACATGATTACCACAGTTTACTGAAGCTACTGCAGTCATCGGTCATCTAATCACATTGCATAACGAGGATAATAGCCGTAATACACTGCAATTGAATGATTTCTCGTGAGTTAACAAAATTACAAGCCCAATTTACTACTTTACACCTTGTAAAGGGAGACTGCATTCACCAAAAGTGTGTGCAGCTGACATGTATGTGAATGAATCATTCAACAAGACCTAATAAACAAATAAATAAATGTACAAAAATATAATAACATGAATCAAAGTAAAGCTGAACCGTAAAATGAATGTCTTTTCAATGCTAATTTACATTAACGTTCCCTGTACATGCATATTGTACATCCTGCAGTCCTTAAAATGAATCTTGCTGGAAAGAAAATGATGATTGCATTTGATGCTACCTGTGAGGAAACACCTTCTCCACATCCACTGTTGAGTAGTTTGTCATTCCCCTTTATGCAAATAGAAAAAAATAGTTTTAAAACGCATATTTACCTCGACAGCTGTGGAAAAAAACCTCAGACTCCAGAACAAAAGCGACACGTTGTGAGGCGCCTGCTCCCTCAAAGGATTGTTCTATTTTTATGGATCTACTCACCGGCACAGATCCTATTAGTGTGTTTGCATTGTGGAGCCTGAACGCGCACATCCTGACTACAGATCAGTCTGGGATTGAACGCACGGTAAACGTTACATGCTCAAGTCGGCCGTGCTCATGCTCTATCTCACTTAATTGTCCCCCAACACACTCCAGAGCGCTCGTCAGGTAAAACTTTCCCCCTCTAATCTCCATCAGACTGACAGTAAGCCTGCTTCCTGCAGAGACCTGGCTCACACGGACATGGTCTTGGTTTAGGCCTCGAGAGGAGCAGGACTGCATGTGCTAACACAAAAACATTAAAGAGGGAACCAGTGAGTACTTTAATAACTCATGCACTATATAATGTGGACTTAAATTCTTCCACCACGCTGCGTCAACACTCCTGCTTCCCGTCTTTGTAGCAGAGACTCTCCCCGGCTGCAAACAAGACAAGCGTAATCGTCCATATCGTGATACCCCAACATGGCAGCGGCGTGGTAAATGTGGAATTCCTTGTGTGCTTTCTCAGGTCTCTGTTAATCTGAGCCCACTGCTAAAAAGCCTTGACCCAGCAAATGAGGTCCCAACCCCTGAATGAGGACCAGCAGGAGCAGGGGCTGTAAGATACCTGACCCTCAGCTGCTTTTTATCAGCTTGCCACGATCCCTATCTGGGGGCCCTAATACCAGCCTGCTGCTCCAATTATAGCCGACAGTAAGATAACAGTTCTGAAGCCTTTAGGAAAACAAGTAATTAGCCGCTTTATCATCCAAGGCTGGTCTGGAATCTAAGATGTGGTGGACTGGGTCACACTTTAGCTATTAGCCTGTTTGAAAGGCTCTGCTATCCAAAGAAAGAGACAAAACAGATCTGAGTTCAATGTGTGTGTGTTTTTAGAGCTGGAACAGTCGCTGTTTTCTGTATCTTTAACCTGGGAATCAATTGGTTTGGATCGAGCGCTTTGTGAAAAGATGCACATGAAGGCCACGTCGACGCAAAGTATCCCAGTGACACTAACCTGCACTCTGACAGCGGGTCCGTCTCTGTCTTTGATGTGAGATGCAGCTGTTTTCTGCCTTTGATCGGTGATCTGCATCTGCAGGCCGGAGAGATTCACAGACACAGGAACTGTTGGAATTATCACTGCATCTGGAGGAGGAAACGGACGCTGGTGAACCATGGGGTCTGATTTGAATAGGTTGTGGTCATTTTTTTGCAACGGAAAACATGGAAAAAGTAGATAAATGTAAAGATCTGTGCCATCTAATTATGTATCGCAGCAAGGCAAATCAATCGTGTTTCCTATATTGAACAGACATCCAAGATACAAGTACTTTAAAACTATTATAAGCCTGATACAGATCATATAAAACTCTTTATCAGGTGATTTAAAATCCAAGAAATGTTGTCATCAAATGAATTAGTAAGGCTACTTAATTTATGAAAATAGAATTTTCCTTTTTCGTTGATTCAAAATGCATCAAAACACATTTCTTGCAATAGACCAGGTAAAAATAATTCAACTTTGCTATTCATTTGAAATACTTTTTGCAGTGTAGGCTTGTATTAATCTACCAGGAATGTGGAGTAATTGTAACAAATCAGTTGATAAAATACCCCCAAACCCACATGAATATCAGTACGCAGAGACGTGGCCCCGAAGGAATATCATATGAATATGAAACTGATTTTTCATCCTGAGAGGAAACGAGATGTGAATATATAAAAACACAGGAACTGCACTGAAATGTCCAGCACCCCCCCCCCCCCCCCCCAAAAAAAAAACCTTTGAAATGATTTTAATGGGTACCAGATTGTTTTTACCCGGGGACGTGATTGCCATCAGCCCTCAGTAATGTAATCTCATCTCCGGCTGGATTAGTGCAATGTCCCGGGGTCTGTCCGCGCCTTCCCTGTCCCAACAGGGGGGAGACTCGGCAGGAGAGGACGGGACTGTCCCTGCTACGACTTCAAAAAACCTGGAAACCACAAAAAACAAGAAAGGGAACACACGGAAATTAAAAACCGCCTTCAAAATAAGAGTTTTCCAGCGCAGGCGAGACATCAGTCGATTCGCGAGGTAGATACATTATTTTATTCTGAAAGGAACACCGGAAAAGACGCTCTTTTTTTCTGTGTAACTTAGCGGTTCTTAACGAGACAGCAGCAGTTCTTCCTCCTCCAGGCTCCGTGAACATCACATCACTCCTCGTCAAACACGAAGCAAAGCGACGACAGAGACGATGGGATTTTAAACCGACATGAAGACACGCGCGTAGTTTTTATTATTATCTCTTTATTCTACTTTTTTTTTTTAGCCTGCGTCGTTCTGCGTGGAGAAAGTTTACGCCGTCGCGCTGGATGCTGAGATGCGCAGAAAGTGACAGGGGGTCCTCATCTCTTCTACAATCCTCAACGAGATATAAAACGCCATGAAAGGTACGTGTGTTTCCTCTACGTTCACTTTAAACGTCTGTTTTCTTGTTGTTGTTGTTGTTGTTGTTGTTGTTGTTGTTTTACAAACGCGCACAGATTCTCTACAAATCTTTGTGCGTGTCTCTTTGTGTTGCGCGATTCACATCTGGATGACATTACGGTACTGCGGTGCAGAAGTTGTGAAATACTTCTTAGACCACTTACTTGCATCCCACTGAAGGATGCAACTTATGTTTGCAGACTTTTTTATTTTATTTATATATTGTTGAATTTATGATATTTGAGAAACAAGATGCTGCATCCCAAAATATCATGGTGAACAAAATATGCTTGATTTGATTATGCTGACACAACCCTCTTAAAGCAAAACTACTGGATTTGTAGCATAATTACGATAACATTAATATTAACAGGAGGATCTGAGGTGATCTAGCACCCTAACCCCCTCTGACCCCCCACCAACAGCTCAACCCTGCCTCCCCTCTCAGCCCCCCCATCTGTTCACCATTACCCCCGATGTCCTCCCCGCTCCGCTCCAGTCTTCGGTGCAGCAGAGTGTAATTAGGGTTTACTGTCAACAACCCAGAGAAACCGCAGCCTGTGGCTTTTACAGTTCTCTGGACCTCCTATCTCCACACACAGACCCCGGAGATGATGCTCCACTATCTGCAGCTCCGCTGTCTGCTTCCACTCTAAACACAGATCGTTTTACTCGAGGACGTTATGGATTCCCTGCCCTGCAGCGTTTCTTACTGTTGTGTTTAGTCGGTTCACTTTAGACACAATGTGCTGCCAGTATGACCCACTTATGTCATGTTTCTGATTATGTCACGCAGACGACTTTGCAGACGAGGAGGAAGTACAGTCTTTTGGATACAAGAGGTTCGGTGAGTGGAAAAAAAAAAAAAAAAAGAGGAAACACTCCCCCCCCCTATCATAAAACTTTTCTATTGTTTTCAGAATGAAATGTTGTGGATTTCAGCCACAGTTTGAGCTTTTGTCTCCCTCTTTCCTGCTGTTAATAACCTCAACATTTATGTGCTTTTCGGGTCTAATTGAAACACAAAAGACACATTTTTCATGGCAGCCGGAGCCTCATCCGTCTTGATATTTAGCTCGGTCGCTAATGCTTCTACAGGGTTTTGGGTTAAATGTGGCTGACAGCCTGTGAGGTCCCCTAACACCCCCCTCCACCACCACCACCACCCCCACCACCACCACCACAGTGGCCGACAGACCTCACCAGATCAAGACATTTCTGAAACTCTCATCTCTCTTTCATCCACTCAAATTGAGTCACTTCGACACGTTTAATCACACTGCAGGACCTCAGAGAACTGAAATTGTAGTCCGTGTATATTTTTCTGTTTGTATCCAGGGAATACTGTACACATGCACCATTGTGTAGGTTGTGTAGATTAAGGATTGCAGTCTGGCTCCGCTTTCAGAAGTGTTCCCATCGGACTTGTACGCTATAGTGAACCAGACAGGACCAGGATGAAAGGACAGATAAGCTCAAAGGGTCACTTCACCCAAATTAGCAACACTTAACTGCAGTGGCATCAAGCCGTGCATCCAGTCATGGTTAGGTTTTTTCCAGGTTTGGGGACATTTTTCCCTCTGAAACCATAAAATAGCTCACTGTCAACGGGTTTTATTTATACAAACAAATAGTTCCCACGACTAATGCTTCCTTTAAACTGGAAAAATATGTCTATTTTCAGTTTTATTTTTAACTATTCCCCCCCCATTATTTCCCATTTTCTTTCATAAATATAACATTTCTGATCATCAAGCACAACCGTTTTCATCCAGAAAGATCTCGGCTAACATCACCGCTCCTCCGGCTGCTGCTGTTGCACATGTTTGTCATCAAGTGTGTGTTTTCGATAGAGAAGAAGAAAAGTGTCTCTCACACACACACACACACACACACACACACACACACACACACACACACACACACACACACACGTACTACTACTTCCCTTGGAGATGGAGCGCGTGCTCCATCACCCTTCTGTTGATTCAACACTGATTTGGGATCAGGAGCCTCCGTGTCTCCGTATTGGGGGGGATGTTGCTGCATCATGACTCACTCGCACACATTTTGGGCCCCGAGGTCCACGCGAGAGAGAGGGGATGTGAAGCGGGCGGACTCCAGCACCAGCTGAGAGGAATTCAAACTGTGTTAAAACACAATCTCTTTTATCCGAGTCACCCGAGTAGAAGCGTCCTGTTTGTCTTTCTCCGTGAGCGCGTGCGAGTCCCGCTCATGGATTAGATTAGAGAGCTGCGGGGGCTGAGCCAAATCTTCTGCTCTCACTTTTAACTTTATTCAAGTGAACTCTTGACATTTTGGAGGAGTAGGAAAGGGAGCTGCTGAACTCCGAGCTGAGTGCCGTTGGCCCTCTCGGGGGACACGGCGCTGTTTCGGAGGGGATAAACTCCAGTGCGTCTGCGTCTTTGTTGTGCAATCGAGCTGCATTCACGCAAACAATCACAAACCCCATTCTTCCACTATTAGCGGCGTAATCTCAAGCTATTTCCTCGCTGCATGTTTTGCTTTGATTCATCACATTCTCCCGGGAGACTGACAGCGTTTTAAATTGTCGAGATGTGTCAAAGCTGTGGCTGTTTCCAAGGCACCAGTGAGAACCTTCCATCTCTCTGGTGTTAACAAGAAACACAACAGTAGGCTTCTGTTTTCATTGGTTATTAAACATTGCACAATTTATAGTTTGCACTTCAATATATAATCTATGTTCACTGTGTTGAATTGTCTATTTTTAGCAAGTTTCGAGTCTGCAAGTGATTTTCAAACCATACTGAAATGCTTAGTCGTCAGTGGTTGCCAGTCAATAAATCATTTTAAATGTATATGCACACACACACACACACACACACACACACACACACACACTGTTTCTGATTCTCTATCTCGCACAAACGTCATCCAGAAGGTATGCATGCATCGTGTGTATTTACACACATAGACGCATATTTTTCCATCAGTTTGTATACAAGTGGAAATGCACAACACACACATGCACACACACACACACACACACACACACACACTTCACTGAGTGAATTCATCTGGTAATCCCATCTGTCTTCCTGCCAAGTTGAAGCCTGGGCCGGAATTGCTTCCACAGTGCTCGAGCTTTAAACATATTTATTTTCCGGTGGGGGGTTTGACATAAGAAGGCCATCAGAATAAAGGAGAAAGCTACCTGAGCTTTGGCTGAACCCTTACAGCCCCTCTGGAGCTGGTATACTCATTGGTCATTGGCAGTCGCCCCCGTGGCCTCACTTAAACCTGGAAATCCTCCTGTCAAAAAGACCTTGTAACTATAAAGTCTCCATCTCTGGGAAATAATAAAGGAATTCAGGATATATCTTTGAGCTGCTGGCAAATGTATGTTAGCATGACGCTAGCAGCACCTGGAGGCAGTGTTAGCATTAATGTGGGTTTTACTCTCCACATTCATGACATTTACCACCGGCTCTCATGTCGTGCATTGCTGGACGGTTTTGCTGGATGTTTCCTGGAGGCACTTTGGTCTGCAGGTAGGAGTCTAGGACACTGGCTTGCTCCATGCAGATCCCCTCCTGGGATCCGATGTCGGTGGACGGGGGGGTCTTCACTCCCTCCGCATGCTTTGTCTCCAGTTCCCACACATGTGGGTTTTGGACAGACCGGGCTCAGGAGGCTTGTGGCCGGCGTGGAACCCAGAGTGTACTAATCTATTTCCTGCACTTGTTATGGTTTCTCCAGCGAGGCCCGGAACATTCCTGGAGCCGAGCATGGCGCTGGGTGTCTGTGCCTGGAACCAGCTGTGTCAGCACAGCCGGGGCTTGGTTCGGTCCGGTGGGTTTCTCTGGCAAAGAGCGTCCCACGCCTTTCACAAACCACCTTCTGCTGTAGTCGAAATGACACCTCAACCCCACCACCTCATCCATCCTGGTTAACGCGGACTCAAACACGAGTTATGTTAACGCGGCTCGCCAGCCTTTGGCCAACCCTGACACGTTGAATACATACTGTCATGCGATACTTGGCAGCGCGTTTGTCAGAATGTCTGATGAAGGATTTTCATCCACTTTGCTGTGGTTTTCTTGGCCTTTTTTACAGAATTGTGTTGTGGTTTTCTCAAATTCGGCCTCTAAGTTCTTTCTTAACATTGCATGGCAGGTCTTGATCATTTAATACTTTGGTAAAGCGCATAAAGCCCTCTTCAAAATGTTCCTTTGGCCTTGAGGCTTCACAGACAGAATGCCTTCACAAACATATGTGCGAGCACATTTTCTCTCATGTGAGTCTCAAGGCCTGCTGTAATAGCGTTTTGTTTATTAACCGTGGATCAGATGCCGATGTGTAATGGTCACATTTGACAAGCATTATGGCATCTTTCAGCTCGTTGTTTTTGCTTTTACAGCTCATAACTTAACTCCAGTAGATCCCGCCCTCAGGCGCTGGTGGAGACCAAAACAGAGTTCAAAGCCGGTCATCTGAAGGACTTTAACACGACTTGGTCCATGTGTCTCCTGATTGGATGCAACTTTTTGTGTCACCAAATCAAACTGAATATGCCGATGCTGTTTGCAGCTTGTTTCTGCTGCCCCCAAGTGGACAAAAAACAACCAGTTATTGCAGGTTTAAGTTTTGCAGAAGTGCTTCAAAGTGACTTTCCCAGGCGTGGACATTGACCTGAGTCTGCAGCGGGTTAAGCACCTGTTGCAGGCAGCACACATTGATGGGGAAACACTTACTGAAGTCATCTGCTAAAGTGGAAAACACAGGGCTTCTCTGTGACTTCCAAGAGAGTACATATTGGCTTTTGGCTCGGTGATGTAATTAGGTGTTATTTTTTAAAAGTGGTTTCAAGGCCATAAATTAATTTTCAGCTTCAGCACAAACTGTATGTTTTATACATGTCATTTAAAAAAAAGGAGGTATCTTGCCTCTTTAACACCTGAGCTTGATTGTTTGTGGTTTATTGCTCCACACCTGTTGACTAATTATGTCCATTCACTATAAACACAACTGTGATCCTGATGAGGTTCTGATGAGTCAGAATTTCTGCTGCTTTTCTCCTCTCTTAAGTCCTCCTTTAGTTTCATGCCATCCGTCATGTACAAGTTCTATAGCCTGGGCACTTACTTTCTTTTTTTTTATCGATTTGGCCCCAAAAAACTTCCACCCACCACAGGATTATTCAGCTGCCGAGAGCCATGGAAACACCTCAAAGCGCTTTCGAGAAAGATTTAAAAATTAAAGTGGTGACAAGAGGTGAAAGTGGTGAATTAAAGTGTTTGTGTGAGTGAGGAAAAATAAAATTGTAGGCAGGCATGTTATACTTCCCAAGCAGTCACCCAGAAACAATGAAGTATAATGTGATTTAAAAAAAAAAAAGTCAGATGTCAGCCAGTGGCTTACAGAAACCAGCTCCACGTCTCGGTTTCATACGTCAGGCTGAAGTTTTATTTTCTCTGTGCAGTGAGAAGAAAGTTCTTTTGGAGCGGGGCTGTTAAAACGAAAGCCTCTGCGTTTAAACAAAAAAAGATGATGTGCAGACCAGGAATGAGGGATTTCCTCGTATCTGTTTTTTTGGGGAGAATCTCACACTGTCAGAGAGACGGGATGAGAGATAACACCAAGACGCTGAATGAGCTGGAAGGGGGTATTTTTCTCCCAGGAGATGGGAAGGGGAGTGAAAAGGAAGTGGGAGAAGGTGGAGGAGACGCAGCCGGTTGTAAGAGAAAAGCAGGAAGAGGATGGATGGCTTCGGATCGCATGAGAGAGGAGCGCTCTGTGAGGAGATAAGGCTTTGAGTGTGTGTGTGTGTGATGGTATCAGATAAAGAAAGGGGGAGGGAGGTGTAACGATGTAAGAGCCAGCTGGTACTGTTTACATGAAGCACAAACTGCACACCTTTTTAATGACATACATTCGGAGAGCATACAATTAAAAAATCATCAGTCTTAGCTGGAGTTTTTTTTAGACATTGTAACTCACGCTCAGACTTCAGCGTTATCTCCGTTATAATTCAGCCCCTTCAACCAGGAATCCCACAGAACCGTTTCAACGTGAAGAACGGCAGCCAGAGGAGGAAATGGCAGCCGATCACAGGAACTTCACAAAAGCATCATGTTTTTCTTTTTCTCTTTGCACGACGGAACCGGCCGTGCAAAGTACATTTACACACATGCTGCCCTCAAGTATCATTTTGAGCTACTCGTACTCGAGTACATGTATGAACATACAGTTTATATCCTGTATGTTTCTCCCCATAATGCACTTTGACACCCCCCAGTGTGTCTTTGTATCCAATCCCATTCTGTGATGATTGACTTCCTGACGTTGGAATGGTTACTTTCTTGACTTTGCTGTGTAAAATCAGTGGATTATTTGAATCCATGTTTCAACACTGAACAATGAAACTGCAGCAAACAAGCAGATGACTTTAACATCCCAATCAGTTTCCGAGGCATCCTGTAAACTCTTCGTCCAAACCCTCCAGCCCCCTCCTCCTCCTCACTCTCTCCCCCCCTGTTACGCCTTCATTAGGCCGAATAAAACAGCAGTAACACGACTCCGGGCGCTAGATATGAAGAGCAGGCGTCGCTCGCTGATGTTTTTGCCAGGACAACACATGTGCTGGTAGTTAGCTGCTATTTTCAATCTGGCCTGTGATCATCTGAGCATCAGTGACTTCTCTGACTCACCTTTTCGGAGTGAGTAAAAGCAGCGAAGTCCCCCCCCCCCCGTCCCACTCTCTCACACACCATAATAACCCCGGTGTCCTTGACGTGACCCACATGCAGATGTCAAGAGAGGAGGGTTTCTCGAGTTCAGTAATGCCTCTATTTAAGAGCCTTTAAGGACAGAGGGAGGAGGAGGGGGGGTCTGAGTCATTTGATTGAGTAATGAAATGAAACAATAGCAATGCAGAGAGAAGGCCGATCCAAGACACCTGTGTTCCTTTAACGCCTCCCGTGAAAAGACTTTGGCGAGCTGCAGCTCTTTGTTCTGCAGGGAACATGCTTCGACATTAGATCTTACATTTGTATTCCCTCCAGCGTGTGTGTGTGTGTGTGTGTGTGTGTGTGTGTGTGTGTGAGTCTCTCGTATCTACCAACACTGAAAAAGTTCTCCCAACACCTCCGGCAGCAGAACTCACAGGCACACTTTAACAACGAATTTGGGGATTCTAATTCCTCCATCTTTTAGTATAAGTCATAAAACCCCCTGAATCTGTTCTTCACAGTCCAAGATGTTAATGAAAGCGAGGGGGGCTGGGGGTGAGGGCGAGCGTTGCCAAGATAAACCTACCGTTTCCTGGTTCGCAAAAAAGGGAGTTGAAGCGGAGAGGAACGGCGAGGGACCGCTCCAAAACTCTGTCAGATACATAATGGCTATCACATTTTCCATGTGTGGCTAAGAGTGCAGACGCAGGGAATTCACTACATTCCCTTTCTGGCACCTTGCAGAGCCCTGGATAGAGCATGCATGCATGCATATGGTTAATTAACCAATATAAAAGGAATACGATACGGTAATATTTCTGTTGTTTACACAGGAGTGAATGTGGGGGGGCTCCACGGTGACGGAAAGCTGCTGAGTTTGTGTTAATAGTTCACATTCACTAGCTTTCCATATATTCTAGTGGAGTTTAAGAATCGGCAACAAATAAAGTAGGGGTTTGCAGATATAACTGATGAGGGAAAATGTCATGTTTTAGGTGTCTGAGGAGGCCAGGGTTGAAAAATGTTATCCACGTTTAGGAAACAATTTGTCGCAATTAATCACAAATTGCTAAACTATTAACTGAATCTAAATTGTTCAGGTTGTGGAACATAAGTTTGGTCCTATTGGTGATATAGTTGTTCAAGAAAAGTTCAAAGTTAAACAGATAATGTGGGCCGATCACATAACTTATTAGCAATTAATGCAATGCTTTTTACTTACAAAACAGATTATTGAGGTATTTATGCTCTTCATCCAAAAAGGTTCTTTAGTTTCTAAATATATTTATAGATGATTGAGAATCTTGAAAGACTTACTGTACTTAAATGATGTACTGTACTTTACCATGTCATGCAGTTTGCATGGAAACCTGCTTTAAAGATGTAAAAGCTTGCTCCAGTTGAAAAGACATCTCACTTTCCCTAAAGTCCTAAAGTAAACCCTTTCCCACACGCAGTAATCAGAATTCATTATTTTCTTTAATTAGCAGAAGGAAAAACAGCACGGTGGTGTACGTGATCCCTTCAACAGTATTCTCTTACCATCTCTGCGTTGCACAAGTTGCTGAATCCCTAAAAAGGTTGCAAAGGCACAGCAGTGTGATTACAAATCATTCTTTTTTTAGTAATCAGATCTGTTTGGAGTAATAAAGTAATCTCTTTAAAGGCTGATGACGCCTGGACGGCACAGATTCCTCCACCGCTCAGAGAGGAGTTCCCCATCCCAGCACTTCATCTAGATTCCCCTAAACAAACAGTTGTCGTTTAAAGCCATCGTCTGGTGAACGTTAGTGGGACGTCGGCTCCTCTCGATGCTTCGGCTTCTCCTCGGAGGTAGAAGTGTGTATCGCCCTCATGTCTGCAGCGTGTGTGTCTCGACTCATTTTGGCAGAAAGACCTCTTCCTCCTGAAGGCAGGAGAAGATGGCTTGTTGTCATGTCGACTGACAGGCCACGCCCCCGCATCCCACCGCAGACGTGGCGGGCCACCCAGAAGGGAACTCCGAAAACCCGTGATGCTGCATGACACAAGGCCTTTCCATTGTTACCCACCGCGGAGAGCATCCCATCAATCCCCAGACCTGTTTTTTATATCTTCGTCTTGCTGACTTTGGAGGAAAAAGTGCATCATTGTGTATTGAACATTCTGCACACGCGGTTTGCTCTCACCCTTGAAGTCGAATTCATACGTGGGATCAGAATGTTTTCCGGTTTCCACTGCACGGGGAATGGATATCTAACTCAAAATATACTTCTCTACTTCCAGGTTTTATTGAGGTATATTTCAACGGCGCTGTGTGAAATAATAGAGCTTGAGAATCAACCTTCATTTCTGCACTAATGGTTCAACCAGGATCCAGATCCAAACGATAGAACTGATTAAATCCTTGAACCAGTAGTGCCTCCTGCTTTTAAATTCTCCAGAAAATGGAATGTATTTTTTAGTATTTCAGTGTATTCAGTCTTCTAATAACAGGTCAACTTAATTCTTGCAGACAGAAACATCTACAAAACCATAAACAGGTGATCTAATCTGTCACCGACTTCATTCTAAGTGTCTTTAGGGCAGCCTAACCACCTGACAACACAGTGGTATTCCTATTTTACAGCCCTCCATAAGCCAGTGATAAATGATAGAGCTTCTTATTGCAAGCAACCCCCGACAATGACAGAGCGCCGTTCTCCACAACGACCATAATGTTATACCAACATTACCCACAAGCCAACACCAGAGCAGAAACCACGGGGCCGGACTGAAAGACAGCAGATCTGTCGGAGGAGAGACGTGTCTCAAGGAGATAAAAGCGGCCCTCTTGTCCATGTGGCAGAGTCGGATGTGGCCAACGTGGTGATGAGTTTGGCTGATGTGGGCATGGCCTGTAAAAAAAAAAAAAAAAAAAACTCAAAAGAAGTACTCCGTTGAGATTTTCCCCCCGGGCCGGCTTTTCTGTCAAGTCTCCCAAAACTCTGCACAGCTCTTTAAAGCCTTCCTGGTTTTCTCTGGCAGCATCTCAACAGGAACTGTAGTCCAGCACATTTACATTTCAAACAGCAGGAAGCATGAAGTGGCGACGGTAGACTGTTACAATAACTGAAATATGAATCAGAATTGGCCTCTTCCTCTGCTGGATATTTTTAGTTTTTGGATTTAGTTTGTGAAGTTTTTTCTCAAAGCAGAAAGACTGTAGATAAGATCAGCCTCAGAAGTCATTCTGCCGTGGTTTTATTTATTTATTTATCGAGCTGACACACCTAAAAAAAGAATGTTTTAATCCTTAACAAGACGAACATTAGCCTAAATTCACTTTTGAGATCTTAACTTCACACAGTTTCCCAAAAAACATCTATAATCTGTATATTCTTGAAGTGAAAGTTGGGTTTTCTTGGTCATTTAGCTCCAATCGGACTTGTCTTGCAACATGCTTCTAGTGGCCATCGTCGGTACTGCATGTTCAGGCGGTTTTGCGTTAGTTTTCACTCAAAGCATACATTTCCTCTTAAAGAGGCTCGACCTCCACCTTTTATATGCACGTGTAGGAGTTTGCAGTAAACACCACCTCAAATTCCTTTTGGTGGTTTATTATCGCAGCTGCTCATCAGAGGGGAAACTGTCACGTTATTTGTTTTGATTTCAGTTTTTTGGGGGGGGGGTTTGTTCTCCAACTGGCGATGTCTTGTTTTTGTTTGAAGTGCTTGCCAGCGGATCCTTCTGCACCGGGGGTCTTGGTGGTTTTCACATTTTGACTGGCACCTGAAGCAACCGGTGGGCGAGGTATAGATGAGGTTTTCGGAGACAGAAACTCAGATCCAGATCCTTGCAGCTGAGGGTTGAAAATGCTGACTGAGTTTAGTTTGAAGGATTACCATTAAAATCCTCTATGGTTATATTGCTGCACTTTGTGAGCGTTCCCTCCAGGTGAATGGCAGCCAACTAAGACAAACTTGTTTTTCATTGGAGAAAGTGTTTCTTTTGTTTTTCTTGTCCCGCATTCTCACTTTGATCTCACTTCTCCTTTCTGCTGATGGTGTTGTGTTTCCTTGAAAGTCGAGCGTAGGCAGACTATCGGATTCTGGATGCTAATGTGATGGTCATTAACCGGTGGGCCACACACACACACACACACATAAAGAAGCACACACTTACTAGAGAGCTGAAACGTTTCGGGGTTCTTAAGCTCCGATGTTTTGCTTTGTAACTCAAACCCAAGTCACTCCGTTGGGCCCCAAATCCCTTCGCTAAGTAAGCCCATTCCCCACTCCATTGTTGATGTAGTTTTCTGGAAAGGCGACCTGTTTGTGTAACTGCAGTGAGTCTGTGCAGAGCCGAGTGGGGCCCTCCGGACCCGTGTAGGGGGGGTGCTGCCTCATCTGAAAACCATTTTGGTCGTGTTTACTTCTCTACCTTTACTATCAGCTGGAGGGACGTCGTTTAGGATGAGGAGTGGGCCGTTTTGGCCAGTTTTCTGTCTCTGTCCGCAGTTTTATTTGCAAAGCTGAAAGACCGCTCGAGGTTTGTTCTGTTCAAGAAAAAAAAAACACATTTTGGCTCGTTGTTTTGGTTTTACAGACCTCAAATCCAGTCTTTGATCCACCGCTGGACACCGCCTGTCCACACAAGGTTAGCTGGTGAACATAGTGGAGCATTTAGCTGCTAAATAGCTTCCCTCAGTCGATGCATCCATTCATTATCTGGTCATGTCGTCAGTCTATCCCAGATAACCGCTCACACCTACAGGCAATGTAGAGTCAATTAACCAAACCTGCATGTCTTTGGACTGTGGGAGGAAGCCACACTGACACAGGAGAACGTGCAAACTCCCTGACCTGAATGCGAATTCAAAGAGCATTTATTATAGTACTAAAAGATTTTTCAGCATTTGTCAAACTTCACCAAATGGAGGCTGGCTGATGAAGGTGTTTATGTACTCGGTAAGCCATATTTCAACTGTGTATTAGCAAAAAAACAAAGTGTTCCACTTCTTGCCTCATTTCTTTTTTAATGTGTCCATAGAACTTCATAAACCTGTCACCGTACTGAACTCTGAAGATGAATTTGATCTCCATGTGGGAAAAATTAAAAAAACATGCCTCCCCACAGCGAGACATTCGGAGCCTGGATGCTACGATGGTGTTTGTCTCTTAATTGGACGATGACGTGTTGGATGTGACACAAAATGTGAGAGATATTCTCTTTTTTGAGCTCCTTGGCTCACTGTGGATGATGTGACAAGGATAACTGGCTGTTACAATTCATCCATCACTGCTTTCTCTCCACCTCAGATATTTAAATCCTTCTGCTTTCCCACTCTCCATCATATTTTCCCACATTTAGTTTTTTTTCTCCTCTGAATTAATCCTTTAGCGACGGAGCGTTGTTGGCCTTGTCCTGCCTGTCTTCACTTTTAAGTCATCATGCCTGCTCGTCTCATGTGATGGAGGCGTATGGTTTCCATCACATGTAATAAAAGAGATGGAGTCGGGGCCACACATGGAGTCGGGGGGACGGTGTCGGTTTCCTTCAAGGACCCCCGAAAAAAGCCATCCCGTGAACTCGGAACCCTTAGGCCCTAATTCTGCACTTCCTCTGATTGCGTCATTGGCAGGTACGGCCTGGACGTGATGGCGGTGGGCACACGCACATATACCAGGAAGCCAGGACCTCCGCTGCGAGGGAGGGCTTTGTGCCTTGGCTGTGGATCGCGTACTCTCTTTACATGTTCCATTAGAGGAAAATAAGAGCTGTTTTATGATGTCATTTCTGTTTTTATGCATTTGTTTGGTCGTTCCCGAGTTTTGTATAAATAAATCAAAATCACGTTGTTATTATTTTTGCCAGAAAATCTCCCCGATCTCCTTCCTTTCAGCTACAACTTCTAATGCTGCAGTAAAAAGTCAGGTTGAGGTGCTCTGAAACATGCGTGCTGAGATCCAAAAAGAGGGGGTACTGTTTCTTTAAAGTCGTGTCTCAAAGTGGCTGATTTACGACCACCAACAGTGAAAGTCATGCGCCGGTACACTCTGTACAGTACACTGTTGCATGAGTCAGTGCAGGCCACCTCATCGTGCCACTGAGAAGGCTGAGCGGTGTGTGACTCACTCATTGAGCCATCATCTCCCTCCTGACCGTAAAACATCTTGGCTTAGATTACAGTGTATCGGAGATCTTGTAAAACGGAAACGTATTTCTTTTTTGCGTAATAAAGTACAGATGGCATGAAACATGACTGTTATTCAAGAAAACAATTGGAAACAAATCTTTTGGCATCTGGTAGAGAAAATAAACAGGTTTCACAATCAGCAGGGATACAATCGGAGCAACGGATGAATAACATCCGACCGTTGTTTTTGTGATGTAATGATGCGTTTACCAAATACTGGTAATTTAGGCCACTGGGATTGTAGTATTTTTCAAATTATTCTCAAAGCATACGTTTTTGTCTGCACAAAAAATGACAACCGTTTATGCCGGATGATGG
This sequence comes from Chelidonichthys spinosus, assembly GCA_029853015.1. Classification (NCBI taxonomy): domain Eukaryota; kingdom Metazoa; phylum Chordata; class Actinopteri; order Perciformes; family Triglidae; genus Chelidonichthys; species Chelidonichthys spinosus. The sequence continues at coordinate 16,953,309 of CM056837.1, forward strand.
GAATGATTACAAACCACCACTAGGGGGTGTCGGTTGCAGAAATCTTTAAAGCAACAAATGGTGGTTTTAATTATTTCCGTTTTCTGAGTAAAACTATTGTGTTATTTCCAGTTTATCTGGCAGCATGAGTTAATAGTTACTTTGTTGTTTAAGATTTAAGATGTTCAATCGGGAAAACTGAAAAACTGCCCCGTCTTATTTTAGATAATGTCACAGAGAAGTCTACAAGACATTCTTTCCTTTCTTTTAATTTCTGCCTTTCCTCATTTTGAAGGACAACCCCTCTAATGGCTGTGGTTATTATAATTGGTCATTACAAATCCTGAGTGCTCGGAGCGAAGAAGGAAGTCGAATGACGTTATTAGAGAGCAACAAAGTTTTCTTTCCATCCCTTTCCTTCTTTCTCTCAGACTAACCCCCATCCTTCCTCTGTTTTCTGTCCCCCTTTCTTCATCCTCTCTTCCTCTCTTTCTTTAGCTATTGTACTGTATCATTTCATTCTAATATACTTTTGAGTTCAGCCGAGGCTCACAGGACTTCTTCCAGTTTGTCTTGAACTCCTCTCCTTGTCTTCGGTGCCAGGTATAATTCGGTGATTACCCTCTTGGAGTAATCTGGTTCTTTGAAAGGGGTTGAGTGTGTGGTGTGTGTGTGTGTGTGTGTGTGTGTGTGTCAAGTGAGGCAAGGATCCAAATCACACTTTGCGTGACCTCAGCTCACAGCTTTGTGTTCTCATCCGTTACTATAGCGTCCCTTCTGATATTTACAGTAAATAAACATTGTGTTTTAATGAGCTAGGGCCCACGCGTTGGCCGGGCTCTGCTCTGGAAATGGTTTTGGCATTTCTAGGGCAAATGTTGAAATGAAGAGACTGCTGTTTGGGTAAGTCTTTGTTTCAGGAAATGAGGCTGGTGAAAGAAACTCGGAGACACTCAATTATCAAGGTGGACAGGATCCGAATATCATTTCAACATAGGGGTTTTGCAGGAACAATGGGGGACTTCATTGAGCCAAAACACACAATGACATTCACATGTGAAAGCCCCGCTGGTGTGTTGTTGTTGTTTTGGGAAGGTGCTTTGTCTTTGGAGCATCAGTTGTGGTTGTGAACATCCTGGAGGACGGTTGTTTTTTGTGGTTGTGGTCAATCCGATCCGACTGCGTCTGCTCAAGCGAAAAGGGAAAGATGACGAATTCGAGTCTGACCTAACGACGGGCAGCCAAACTCAAACTCCGATGTTAAACTGTGAACAAGGCGTTCAGTGTTCACTTGGGGTTTTTCCACAGTCGGCTTCGAGTTCTGCTCTTCCTAATTGTGAATATTCAATAAAAAAAAAAGAAGTTTGTCACACTAGAAGCGTCTTGACTCCACATGTAGCCAAAACGTCATGTGCTACAAAACCTCAAGATATGTTCTCCATTTGTTGGGATTTGTGCATCTGGAGCGTGTTAGTGTGACGAGAATGAGAATGTGTGAAAGACGTTCGTCCTGACTGTCTCATATCCATCTGGCCGTATGTCATGTCAACAGCCAGTTAGGGAATGTGAAGCAACGCTATATAGTTTATTATTGTTCATATCTGCAGTTAAGTGTATTCACAGCATACAAAAGTACACGAAAAGACCCATTTTTAAACCTAGCTTGATATTCCTGCCAACAAGAACAATCCAAGCTACATTTGTCTGTAAGGTGAGCTTCATGGATGCCTATAGTTACTTATAAACATTGTTTTTTCAGGATTTCAATGATTACTTTTCAACGTGTAATTAGGACCTGCTTCATATTGAAATATAGTCATTTAAATAAAAACAAATAAACAGTTCGTTTTCAACCCAAAGCCAAGTTGTTAACCTTAAAAACTGGATGCCTTTTCTGTCTCTCTCTCTTTCTGCATTTGGATGAAGTGTGTGTTTGGCTGTTAACATTACAGGGATGGTTAGGGGGGGTTAAATGAGGTACTAATACATAGTCAATGTTTTACCCACATTTCAGAGAAACAGACAGAAGTTAAAGCGCAAAGTAAAGTACTGCTGCACAGCATAATGTGATTTAGTCATTTTTTCAGGGTTTCTTTACTGTCAATGTATGTTTCTCTTATTCTGTAAACTGTAAATCTATGAATAACATGCTGAAAAATAATCAATATCCAGTTAAGGGAACACTATATTTATACTTTGTAATGTACTTTATCTTGGAGACAAACAGCCCTTTCAGACATGTAGTTTCCAGTCCAGGTCCTCGTTGGAAAATATTCTAAATATAGTGTACACTTCACTGATATTGTTTATGTGGGCCTTTTATTTGGGTGCCTAAAATACATTTCACTGCTGTCCCCAACCACAGCAGTATGTTGCTTTTCTCCTGTGCTGCTCCTCCTGTCTGTCTCTCTGAGGGCGGGCCGACCGCCGTATATGGTTGGTTATATATAGAGCTATACCGATAGCATTATCGGCCAATATATACCGTATGTTAGCATATAGGGAATTAAAAAAAAAAAGTTTAATCTGTGAAATATCCCATTCAGTATGTAACTTGGAAGTAATTATAAATATATGAGAGATCATTCCTGTTTTTTAAAAATCGACTTATAAACTTGTAAACTCCCAAATATTAATATCAAAATGCAAGAGTCATGGGCCAATAATTACTAGAATTGTAAACTTTTATACCCAGTCTTAAGCATAGCCACTGATTAACTCCCTCACAAAAAAAACAATAAATGAATGTCAAACAGCTGCTTGAAGGAAAAAAGCAACGCCTGATATCTTCACTTATGCTGATGACATACATGTATATAGAGACATCACATGGATTCATGTAGGATGGATGAATGTATAGATGCATAGATTCTCTCTCTTAGTGGTCCAGTCCGACATCTGTCCTCTTCCCCTTATTGCTCATCCAGGAAGTGACCCACTGGGAAATGAACAGCAAGCAGGTCACAACCCCTGATAAAGCCTCCAACAGCCCACTGGTTTGGTGGTGGGGGGGTTGAGGAGAATACAGCTGCTCCATCTGATGTCTGCATGCTCACGGAGGAGCCCTCCTTTTTCTTGTTGTTGTGTTTGCCGGCCATGTGTTTCAGCCTACGCCAGGTGTCCTCCATACACGAAACTCCCCGCTCATCCACCGAGCATCTGAAGACCATCAGTCAATGCGCCGAGACGGGGGGGGGGAAGCTTTTCTGACCGTGTAATAGTTTATACGCATACAAAGTGTTTTGGTATCATTTCAGCGTAGTGGATTTGTAAACACTGTCAGTGTGTTTGGATTGGAGCAGCAACATTTGGGCAGCAGCGCTTTGATTCCTGTGAACTGATGAACTGATATGCTCGCTTTATTGTGGAAGCACGCATGAGCTGACACTTCAAACATGTCGGCGGTTATGAACGATTCAGAAACGCAATCATTTTCTCGTGGCCCTATTCCCAGAGTGCACTTCTCTGCTTACGGTTGAAGCGGTGGCGAGGGAAGACTTTGGTAACTCCTCATGCACAGCTGTGTTAGCCACTATGTGCTTCGTCACTGGCTCCACACCCAGAGCCGGAGCTGCGCACAAGACGAATGTCTTTCAGGCATATACACTTGTAAAAACATTTTAAGGAGCCCGCAGAGGCTCTTTACATGGTTCTGACATGAGCGTCTGCCATGTTTTAGGGCTCTTAGAGCTGAGGTCACTCTCAGGTGTGTGGTACAAACTTCACCATTTTTTTTTGTCTTCTTCACGATTCTCCAGCATTTCCTCTCTTTCTTTGCACCTTTTTGTCAAAACGTTTTCTTTCTCCGCCCACATAAATCTCACTTTGATGACGTGAAGATTCTGGCAAGAAAAAGTCACGAATCACTGATTTAGTTTAAACAAAGATGTCATGCATTAAGATTTATATACACAAAAAAAAGTGTATATAAAGAACGCCGGATATTTGGACTGAAAGGGTCGAAACTCTGGAAGACATTAAATAAAGTACTCTGTTTAAAGGTGCTATATAATATTTTTATATTAACTATCAAATGGCCATATGTCATCTGAAAGAACTCGTGGTGAAAAATCCACAGGAAATTATCTCTTATATCTTTTTCCACCACAGCAGGCAGCTGTTTTCAATGGACAAGCTCTAAAACCCACTGTATACTATCAGCCCAGCACCAAGCAACAGGATGGATAAGTTAGCAACCAGCTGAACACTTGAGCATTTAGCATCTAAAGAGTCAGATATCTTACTCTGGAGATGGTGGAGGCCAAAACGAAGCTAACGCATTGGATTTATATTGCTCAGGTCACACACATCTCTAAATAATCAGCTATGTTGCTCCGTATCTGCTAGATCTGTAAATACGTTGTTTATCTAAAGATTATGACCCAGCTGACTCTAGATTTTTGAGGCTGATACTGATATGGATATTTGTCCATGTGAATTTCTAGATAACCCATCACACTTATCTGCATTAAACAAATACTGAATTCGATGAGTTCTCCTCGTTTTCTGAAACAGTGCAGTTCAGTAGGTCTCCATTTTGGCAGGGTGGTCATTTGAGTTGGCAACGAATCAAAACCATGGAAGGATTACATTTTAAAAAACCCTTTTAGTGTAACTCTTGAGCTTTTTTACCGTAAGTCTCGTGTTCTCTCAGGTTGGCCGGCCGCTGAGGAGACCTCCCTTCCAGCTGGACTCGTGTTTAACGGAGGTCTAACACCCGGCGATCATTAACAATCCCCTCACACAAGAACCAGTCGAGTTGTTAACTTTGGCATCTCGACTCCCATCGAGACCTTGGAGGGCCGATCGCCTCCGCAGGTTTTTTGTATTTATTGAAGTATTACCTCACGTATTAAACTAGATGTGCGGTGAAATCTTTGGCGCTAAACGGGCCTGGCTCCTTACAGGTTGATGAATAACGGTCATGTGATTGACTGACTTTGAGGCGGTGACGGTCATGTATTACACTCTTTGTGCTGCCATGTTGAAAAAAGTTCCTCCATATTGCGAATATGAAGTGAGTCTCATTCCAGGTGCATGACCGAGACCAGAACCACCACCACCACCCCCCAACCTCTCCACACACACACACAAACAGAGACACACACTTCCTGAAATGAAAATGAAACGCAGCTGTGTTCCCGTCAGCGCTGTGGATCTCGCCACTCATCTGTCACGAAAGATATCCTCAGAAAGAAATATTCCACAAGTGTCCCCACGAGTGAGGGCCTTTTCAGTATGACTTCCAAGTCAACTGAGGCTGCAAGGAAGAGACCGAGTTTAAAGCTTCACAAAAATGATTTACTTTCGGCGAAATCCTGAGAGATCGCCTTCAAAAAAAAAGGAAAAAAGGAGGAAGTTTGCTGAGTGAAGGCACAGTTTGGGAAAACAAGCATGTCACTGAGTGTAAACAAATCAGTGGGGGGGATTGTTTTTGCGTCCCCTGCCCCCCTTCACCACCCGGACCCTGAGGGAACTGCCGGACCCTTTAATGTAGACTCCGGGGCTGTTTGTCCAGATGTGGGACTCCTGGACGTGGAGTCCCTAACTAACACCAAATTCTACCCACATGTCCTTTTTTAGACCGTTCTGCTCCGGGAAAACAAAATGTACTGAATCACATGGTCTTTCTTTGTGCACAGGGATCCAGGAGGGCACCCAGTGCACTAAGTGTAAGAATGAATGGGCGCTGAAGACCTCCATAGCGCTGCTCTATGTCCTGTGTACCCTCCTCACCATCGCCGTCGCTGTGCTTGGATACAAAGGTAAGAACGTCCAAGAAACCGTCACTGCGACCTGACGGGTGCAATTATAGTGTGTCAAAATGTCTAAACATCACTCCGACGACACAATCACGCTTCTATGTTTCGATGATTGGCTCGCTGAGGAAGTTGGCGTCCAAACATATCATTCGCTGTCTCTGCGTGCTGCCAAGAAATAAGAGCATTGCTGCTTGATGAGTGCATGAGCACACTGAGAGCTTGGGCGTGTTTGTGTGGGGGCGAGAGGCCTTCGTCATCATCATCACCAGAGTGGTCCTTTTCTGTGCCCAAACATGACATGGCTGTTCTTTTTCAATTATATTTTCATTTGTTATGAGCAGAGGGCCATCGCACCTTTTTTTCACGTTTAGATACAAATACGTTTATTGGCAGTCTATCTATATCTGTCTGTTTTATGGTTAAGATCCTGGTTAGCTTAGCCTTCAGACAGCTAACTGCCTACTGGTGTGGTGGTATCTATAATCTCATTTAACTCTTGGAAAGGAAGTGACTGTATTTCCCAAAATGTTGAGCTATTCCTAGAATGCGAGTAGGAATAGGGATGCCATAGTTTTGGCATTATTTCTCCAGGTTTGGTAGTCTAATTAAGCCATTTCCAGGTTTTAGGACTAATTCTTGCAGCACTGTATTCAAAGGGGTTGAATGGATGTTCATCATCATCATCAGCATCTGTGGAAGGATGCTTTCCACAGGCCTCACCGCTCTTTTTATTGGGCTCCATCTATTAAGCAGAATGTTGCTCCAATAGAAACACACAGTAAGTGGGACAGTGAATTTGGAAAAATACTTTTCAGTACTGCTACTGTCACAAATGGACTTACATTAACCTCTGTCATACTGAGGTAAAGGCATGGCTAACATATTTCCTTGTAATTTGCCAAACAGACCCTTTAACCCTCTCTTTGTGCTTCAGCCCCTCCGTCTTCTCCCAGTTTATTTTACCAACACCCCCAAAGCTCACTCCTCCGGGAGGGTCTTCAGGCTTTGCGGGGCTGAGCTTCCTGGTTAGCTCTTTCACATTTTTTTTTTCCAGGTCGGGAAACGGTCCCGCCGTCTTTCGCAGAATTGAACTCTGAATGTTCCTGCCATAATTGTGCTAAACACTCCAACATGCCACTGCGTATGTTCCCCTCCTTATTCACGGTTTGTAAGAAGTTTACGTGTTGGGGGGGGGGGGTATCTGTACGTCTTGAGTGCATTAACGCAGATGTCCCCCTGCACTCTCGGAGCTCGCTCCGTACTTGTTCCACGGTGCATGTTTTCATGCTGGCCTAATTGATCCCAGATGAGCGGCGAGTGAACTCAGTGCAACTCCAGCAGAACCCGCTGAAAATTGGGTTTTTACTGGCACCGAAGCCCCGCGCCGTCAGGGGAACCGCAGCTCAGGCTGAACGCACTCCCGGCTCCAGATGGTTATGCAGTGAGACCCGGAGTGCTCTATGCACTTAACATGTGTGCTTCCCTCTGTCCTCCGCCGCCGACCCGCAGAAAGGTGCTCGATGCGACCCTTTTGTTTTGGTGTCATTCAACCGTCGAGGTTTGGCGGTGATTCGGTGACCTCTGTCTCCTCTCTGGTCTTGATTGACACAACCAAAAGCAATATGAGGTCATTATGTGGACTCTGGAGGGTTGAAGTCCCATTTATTATCCTCAAAGATGGAAAGAAAAGAGACTGGAGGAGGACATAACTTGTGCACTTTACATCACTCCATGTGTGTCGTTTTTATTCTCAAAATATGAACATGATTCTGCTACAGCCTTGCTTTTCAATTTCTAACTTCTTTTTTTTTTAACTCCAAGGTGTAAACACACTGTTCCTCAGCGGTTAAACCGATGCTCTGTCCTGACGTCTCCTCCTGTGATTCTGTTCTATTTCTGACTAAATACGGAGGCCAAAGAAGGTTTTAAGCATCACTCACACAGGAGTTGGGAATAGTTCAACTGCAAAGTAGTTCATTTTTACAACTTAAACTTAAATAAAATTAAAAAAAAGGCCCAAGAATGTCTTTATGTGGGAGGTTGCTTCGTGGTAATAGAAGCAATGCACCATAGGTGTTGCCTATGGTTCAGTCTGTGCATGTGAAGTCAAAGTGTCTGGAAATGTTTCCTGTCCAGCTGACTGTTTTCACTCATAACTAAAAAATATTTGTCAATTCAACGGTATTTGTTTATTATTATTATTATTATTGATTCAAATCTGTTTATTTGTTCCATGAGAGAACTCGGGTGCCTTCTATAAAAGGGTAATGACAGGAATCAATTAAACAACATTGACTATTTTGGTTAAACGTTCAGTTTCCCAAACAGCTCATTGTCAGGGAAATGTTTCCACAACACTAAAAGATCTTTACTTGCAGTCTTGAGACTAAAGAATGTGTGTTTTCTAGACTAAAGGATATTAATTGAGATATATACCAGTAACGGTCTCATATGTAAAGCTAAAGAGACAGCCAGAGGACAGTTAGCTTAGTGTAAATACTGGACACAAGGTTAAATAGCTACGCTGGCTCTCTCTGAAGGTAACAGAAATATGCCAGCACTGTAAGCTGTGAGCTTAGAGAAGCTGGCAGGCAGACTTTGTTACCTTTGGACAGGCTTGTGTTTCCCCCTTGTTCCCAGTCTTTATGCTAAGCTAGGCTAACCTGGAGGCTGCTGCTAGCTTGATACTTAACAGATAGACATGAGAGTGGTGTCGATCTTCTCATCTACTTCTTAGCAAGAATGTGATTTCATGTTTAAGTTTAATATACATGGGGTTATAAAAAAGTGGCTCACTTTTATACCAAAACTTAAACCCAGTATTAGTGCTTCTCAAGCCTGTATCCCTATTTGGAGGGATGGATGGATTTGAACCAGCTCATCTTGTCTTCCTGGTGAATTGAAAGCATTGTGACTGAACTGTTGGGAACAGTCATTTGGGATGCGTCTTGCCCAGTTAGATGAGCCCATGCAGTTCCCAGTTCGGGGATGCTTCCCTGCCAAGGCTGGTGATAGAAGTGGGCTGATTCCCTGGAATCCCAGACACATTCCAGAGGAAATGAACGCCGGTGTCGCCCGTGGGGGCGTGAAGAGCCTCCCTGCCACAGTGTCTGTCTCCTCCGGGCTGTCTTTGATCCGCCTGTTTACTGAAGAGCCCCCCCGAGGTCACTTCCTGTCCCCGAGGACCCTCACCAGTGTCTCCCCATCATTGACCACCCACTCCATCTCTGCTGTATCAACGTTTCCTCCTCCCTCCTTCTCTTTCTTTCGCCACCCTTTTCAGTCACTCAATCGAACGTTATTTGTGCAAATTCCACCATTTCTACGTCTCCCTGTCACACTTTAAACCCAAGAGATTACAGTAATGGAGTCCAGCTTTATTACATGTCCACAAGAGCGTCTCTTCCAGTATCTGTCAGTGGTTTCCTCTCTGATCCTTTTTATATATGATGTCTGTGGTTGCAGGCAAGTCTGCTCTGTTAATAAAGGACGGGGGCCTGTGATGAGACGATGACATTAACCTTTGTTCTACCTGTTTCTCCTTCCAGTGGTGCAAAGAGTCGACAGTGTTTCCGAAGGCATCGCAAACTATGGAGGAAAGATAGTTGCTGTCGAGACGGATTTGAAAAAGCTCGGTGAGTTTCTGGATTTAAATCGTTTTTGAAGTAAAAGCCAAAATGACCGCCTGACACATTTTTTTTCTTCGCCGTCAGATGATCAAGCAGGGCAGAAGTCGGAGAACACCACCACAGAGATCCAGGCTTTCAAGAACAACATCTGGACTCTCCAAAGGCAGCTGTCTGCGGTGGAGGAACGCATCCACAGCGATCAAGTTAAGCTGAGTCAGCTGCAGAACATTGGCTCAGACATCCAGAGCAGCCAGGGCTCCATTCGGGGATTGCTGGAACGCAACACAGCCACCTTGCACTCTGTGAACAGCACCCTGCAGTCCCACGGCGGCATCATCGGGGGTCTGCAGGACGACACGGCGAGGGTGCAGAGGGAGGTCCAGCAGCAGGTGAAACTCCAGGACCAGGCGCTGCTCGGCATCAGCAGCCCTCAACTTCACCCAGGCCCAGCAGAGGAGCCTCATCGCCGTCCTGCAGCGCTCCGTGGACGACACCAGCCAGGCCATCCAGAAAATGCGCAATGACTTTCAGAGCCTGGAGCAGACGGCCCGGCAGACGCGGTCCGACGCCGAGTGGCTCCGCAGCAAGGTGGATAACCTGCAGGTCATGGCGGGCAACGCCTCGGCTCTCGCGAAAGCGAACAACGACAGCCTGGACGAGGTGGGGTCACAGCTCGCCTTCATGGCCGGCCAGATCCAGAACACCAGCAGCCTGGCTGAGGCTCACGACCAGTCCCTGAGGGAGATCCTGGACCAGCAGAGGGACTTCGGGAACCTCACGTCCACCAAGTTCGACCGGCTGGAGGTGCGGTTGGACGAGTCGGAGCAGAGCATGGACCGCGTGACCGGCAACATCAGCTTCACCACGCAGCTCCTCGGCGCCATCAACCTCAACCTGAACGACTTGCGCACTTGCTCCGAAACGGTCGGGCGCCACTCGGACTTCTTGGTCAACCTCAACGGCAGCGTGACGGACGTGAGGACGGACGCGGCCACTCTCAGGTCCCAGCAGGAGGAGCTGGCGGCACGCGTGGACAAGGAGGTCACCAACCTCTCCATTGTCATGGAGGAGATGAAGCTGGTGGACAACAAGCACTCCCAGCTCATAACCAACTTCACTATTTTACAGGGTGAGGGATGTATGCTTGTAGTGTGTCGTACTCATGAAATTTTTCTTCTAGAGTTCACTAGCTTATAGTATATCTTTTTTTTTCAGGTCCTCCTGGTCCCAGGGGGCCAAGAGGGGACAAAGGATCTCAGGGATTTAGTGGTCAGCCTGGCCAGAAGGGTGAGAAAGGGGAAAAGGGCGGTCCAGGGATCCGAGGATCCAGAGGAGAGCAGGGTTTCCCAGGACAACCAGGTCTGCCAGGGTTAAAAGGCCCGCCAGGCGTACCCGGCGTCCCCGGGTCCAAGGGCTCCCGAGGGTCGGGAGGAAGGGCCGGACCTTCTGGCGCTAAAGGAGAGCCAGGTACTGCCGGTCTGCCTGGGAGAGATGGGCAGCCTGGTGCTCAGGGGGCACAGGGCCAATCAGGGATCAGAGGTGCAATAGGGCCAGCTGGTGAGCAGGGGCCAAGGGGACTGCCGGGACCAGTGGGGCCTCCGGGGCCAGCGGGACCACCGGGGCAACCAGGGATCCCAATCCAGGCTCCAATAATGCCTTTTGGCCCCGTGTCCCTGCAGGATGAGGCAGTAGCTCCAACACTGTGGGCCCCAGGTACGAATTATGAATATCTTTGAGGTACTTGATAATCGGGCACCACTGATAATAATCTGGTATTTTTTGTGTTTTATAGGATGCCCTTCAGACTGGGTGAACTACAGAGACAAGTGCTACTTTTTCTCCAAAGACCTGCACAGCTTTGACGACGCAAAGGCGACCTGTGAATCAATGTCTGCTTCGTTGCTGATCATCAGTGATATGGAGGAACAGGTGACGAATTACGTAACCTGAAATGCTAACCTGCTGGAGGGACGATCGGCTGTAACGTGAGGTAACTTGTTAGCTGTGACTGAGTTTTCTGTCCTTGTGTGATCTCCAGAAATGGCTGAAGAAGCAGAGCTTGGGAAAGGGCTACTTCTGGATGGGTCTGACGGACAAGGAGGAGGAGAACGTTTGGCGCTGGCTGGACGGGACCAAACCCACTTTCACGTCAGTATTAAATCAGAAAATACCTCCGTCGTAGGCGAACGTCTCATCCTGCATGAACGTAGGTGCCGTCTTCGGATGGATATTCTGTTTCAGAGCTGTGCAGAATACGGCTTTCCAGTAATAATAACACGCGGTAGGTCTTCGCTTACATGAAACAAACACCAAGTCTGGTGGGAATCTCGACTTTCTGGTGCTTTGAAATGCGTAAAAGCGCTAAAAACCCTCCACTCCTCTATTTCCTGCTGCCCATTCAAACAAAACAAATACTTTCACGTTCAATACGCCCTTTATTTATTTAGGGTGGTCCAATCAGAGCAGCTCCCGCTCTCTTGCAGCAAAAGCAAAACATTCAAGCTGACAAAACTGCACTTAAAGGATAAAGATATTATGATCTGTGATCTAATTCATCAAATCGGGATTGAATCTAATCTGAACACGGGATAAGCGCCTCGTAAACGTCAAATGTCTGCTCTAGTGGTCTCAATTCAGATTTTACATCAGAACTTCAATCCCCGCTGCAAGAAAATATATCTAATGTGTGATCGCCCCCTGTTGTTCGCCTGCAGGAAGTGGAAGCCTGGTCAGCCGGACAACTGGGCCCACGGGCATGAAGTGGGTGAAGACTGTGCAGGATTCATCCATGAAGGGTTGTGGAATGATTTCTTCTGTGAAGATCTCATAAGCTACATCTGCGAGAAGGAAATGGAGACCTGTACGTCCCTTTTTTTTTCCTTTTCAAATGCTCTGTATCTCTGATTTCCTCTCTAACATCTGTATGTTTCTTCTGCAGCGACTTTGCCCGGATCGTAGCGATGTCTTGACAGAGAGCTTGCAGTGAGCAGCTAGACTTCCCCCGTGTGACTCTGGTCCACGAACCCGGCACACGGAGAGTCCGTACGGAGAGAGCAAAGGGACAACTTTAAAAAAAATGAGCCCAGGGCTGCAGCGGCAAACGCATCTCTAATGCTGAAGAGATGCCTTTCTCCCCCAAAGTGAACCCAGTCCAGCATTATTAATCCAGCAAGTGCAATACAGCAGGGCAATCACAGAAGGAGGACCTTATCACCAAGTGATTTATATACATATAAATCTTTTTTTTTTAATACATTTTATAAAACTGTATTCCACGTGCAACTGAATATCTGAATGTATATTTCACTATGCAAGTTTTGTAGGACATTATAAACTCTACGAAGTGGACTCACCGTAGTGCTTTTCATAACATGGAATTGTCTTTAATGCAAAGGTGCTAAATGATGCGCCACCATGAAATGTCGCTGATGTGCTATCTTTGAGGAACCTATCTAACCTCATGAATGTCTACCTAGCATTTTCATTTAATGAGTAGAAACATGAAATATTTACCCATAAATACAGAAAGATTTCACCATCAGTTCCAGCTTTTAGTCCGAGACTCGTTTACAGTTCAATACTCTTATGTACGAAACAGTATTTTGTGATGATGAGATTTATTTTTCACTATTACAGAAGTATATATATATGTTTATGAATTTTGAATCTGTTCCTACCTACAAATATAAGATGTGCCATTTTCTGCACTCAGGTACCGTTTTCCTGTTAACAGATAAACAACACTACAAAAGATGAAGGAAGCACACACAAATAAATATGTGAAAAAAAAACATGTCCCTGTTTCTATTTGTTTGTCATTTCTGCAGATCCAGATTGAAACAGATCTGGGATCAGACGGCTCTGCGTGAGCGTGAAGGTCATCACAAAACTCTCCACAGAATTGTAGAATTTAGTTTATTGGTTTTCGCACAGAAAGGTTCACATTTCTATTGTTTTGTTGTTGGAAAATCACCTTTTTTTCCCAGTGATTTTAGTGACTTGTCTTGACTTTCCTCCTCTCTAACTCATGTTATAAGCAAAAACGTTGCTAGGCAACATTTCCTCTCAATCCTTTCACATCCTGCTTTCCTACGTCAGGTCAACACCAAACACAGTGACTCCTTCAGCTGCACAGAAGACTTAAATGATCTCACAATAGCACCTTTAATCGGAGGGGAATCTAACTACCGTTCTATCAACACGCACATGACTTTCTTTTAGGTTAAAAAACACAACAGCGACTGAAGACTGCGAGTGCTCGAAGAAAAAAAATTGTGTCTCACCGACGGCGGTCTAATAGAAAAAGCTGCTACTCTTTCGAAGACTCAAATCTGTTTAAGATTGCACTCTGAATCTGATACATAAACATCAAACAACACAGAAGAACGCAGGAGCCAAGCAGACAAGGGGTTAAGTTAAGTGTGCGAATAAATCACCTTTAAGAAATATGCTTACTATTAAACCTGCTGGTTTCACATTGCATCATTTACACACATACACAAAAGAAGCAGCATATTGTCTAAATGTAGATTTATTGTTGAGGTATGATAGAACTATGAATATTTTCTGTTTTGTTTAAACCTTGTTTCTTACAGCCACACTGTATAAAATCACTGTGGTGGAATACACTTAAAAAAATGACAAAATTGGGTCAGTTTGGGGGGGATAAATTTTGGAGAACAATCTTACTCTTACAATCCTTGTTCACTCTCACATTTAATCCCCGGAAGCCTCTCGTTTACCTTTTTATCTCCTTCAGGTGTGACTCGGCTGTGGCTCATGTTTGTCAGTGCAGGAAGGCGAATACAGGACTCAGTGTCAGGCTTCTGTCTCAAGCGCCAGCAACACTGGGACTGTAAACATGCTTTTAAATATTACCGTTCAGATAAGAATTCATCCCGTAAAGACTTCAGGATTATTGCTCAGTACTGGGGTTTTTTCTTCCTGCTCGTCATCTGCGCAGCTCTTTCCGGTCCCGTGTGATGAAGAATGTAACGGTGCTAATAGATGAGGTGGAGATGGGGGGGTGAGGGAGGGGGGCAGGCTGGCTCAAACGAAGGCGTGAGGTTGGTGGCTTGTCTACTCGTCCTTCTCCACGATGACCTCCCCGTGAAGCACCCTCCTCCTCTGCCGCAGCATGTGGAAGAAGAGCTGAGGAAACACTGGGCACAAACAGGCAAAGGTAATGATTAAATTGAAAAAAAATTATATTCAAAAAACACACAATACATGAAATGTACAGCAGCGTGGAAGTAGAAAGTGCTCCTTACGTGGGATGTAGGACAACATGAAGATGATGAGGCAGTAGTAGTAGTCGAAGGACACGTTGTACTTGTTGGGGAGCCTCATGGAGAACATCCCGGACCGGCGAACGAAGGGCAGAGCAGCATAAATGGTCAGCAGTTCCCGATGACTCCCAGGGGGTACAAGACGATGAAGAGGTTGTATCTGGGAGGGAAGAAAGTCATTGATTAGATGTTTACAAATGCAGCCGTCAAAAGGCGAGTCAAACAATCAAATGCATGCTCCCTGAAATCTTCTTCACACGTCTTCTTCACACATGCACAATATGCAGAAGCAACCATTCATTCATTGGGGATTCAACCGTCAAAGACACACCGTTCCTGTCATGATCTTGGGTTTTGTTAGTTTGCTTTCCCCTCTTATTTCGTAGTTTTTGTCTCGTATCGATCACTTCCTGTTAAGTACTTCCTGTTCCTTGTGCCCGCCTCTCCTTTCTCTTGTGTTGATGACCTGTGATTGGTCTTGTCAGCCTGGTCTGTTCAGGTGTGTCTCGTTCCCCAATCAGTCCCGGTGCATAAAGTCTGTGTGTTTCCTCTCTTCTCTTGTTTGTCCCATGTTTTTGGTTTGCCATGTCCTTGTGGTCCAGCCTGTATTCCCCCGATCTTGTGTTCCTGTTTTTTGGTGGATTAATGGCTCCTTTTTCATTTCGTTGCCAGTTTTGGACCATGTTGCGGTAAGTTTATTTTCCTCATTCCTCTTGTTGCTCGAGTCTGCATTTGGGTCCAACTTCTGATGTAAGCAGATGTAACATAATGGATTGGATCTTTTTAGGTAGAACAAGTAAGAAGACGTTGAGGTAGAAGTTGGCAGCCAAAAAACAGCTGACAAGTCCGGAAGCTACAGAAATCCACATCCATGTTTTCTCATAATTGATTTTTCTTGGGTTTGAATCCAGAAAACTGGAGAAACGAAAGCCATTCCATCATATGGAGAGCTGAGAAAGGACAAGTTAAATAGGATTGCATCCAACTTCCTTATGTCTATATTTAACTCCTGTTGTTTTAAGTGTATTGTTGCTTTTTGGGGCAAGAAGGATCTCCAGCAGGGATGATGGTCAAGCAGATGTTGTAGCAGGATTGGGTTGTGGTCGCCATGATGACAGAATGATGAAATACTTCCAAAAGTCTATCGTTAACTATTCAGCAACTATTCTTTTTGAACAAGTCGGTGAGTCCCACATCAAAAACACGGCCTCACATTAATCATAAAATCATCTGCTTGATAACAGAGCTGCTCTTTCATTCACAAGCTGTCGTCTTGGCTTTCTGCTACAGCTGGCTGCCACTTCACATGTGTGGCATAGCCTCCCTCCCTCCCTCTGTAGTCCGATATATGCCATGACTCGGGGCTTTGGAGATCCTGCATTTACAGCGAAGGCTCGGGGGAGCGTCTCGGCGGATGTGAGAGAAATGTTGGGCGAACATTCCATGACCAAAACAGATGGTCTTAAAAACATGAGCAGCTGAACTTGAGCCCCCCTCCGGAGGCCTGGCGGCTCCTCCGTGCTTAAAGAAAGCCGTGAAGGATCGGTGGAGGGGGGGGCAGGGTTTGAGACTGGCACCCAATACACGAGGAAACAAAACCCAAAACGACTGGCACAAAACGGATCACACCGCGGGAGGAAAATCAAAAATCTCTGAACAATGTGTCACCTTGTAGCGACGGCTTTGTAAACGTCACCCTCCTGAAGCGAGAGCGCCTCTCTCTTGGCTGTGAGACGTCGAGCCTGTGTGTTGGACGGCTATCAATGTGTACAGCTGACGTTCCACCCGTCGACTCCCATTTCAGCCGAGCTACTGTAGCAGGGAGAGTGCAACGTCACGGGTGCTGCTCGTACAGTAGCAGGCGGGCGTTATGTCACTCTCCATCGCCATCATATCTCAGTTTTATGTGCACTCTCATGTTTGGATTGTTTTCCCTGTTTGTTGTCAAATCATATCGTTGTCTACATAAAGCCAGATTATGAAATGAAATTACTTATCGTTTGTCTGTTCTGGATCATCAGAGCACAATATTAGCAGTTAGTTCACCCACAATTGACGAGAGCGGCTAATGACGTGCTAATCAACACACACACACATGCTTGAGCCAGGCGACACTCAACACACACACATTGCGCACTATGGCTGACGTAAAGCCATGCCAGAGGTGGAATCGCCAGACACACTAATGACAATCCAAGCTCATCCCAATGGCAGGGGAGAGGGGGGGGGGGGGGTGTAACGGCTTCTCCACCTGGCCCACTTGATGAAGTACGGCAGGTGGTGGAGCAGGTTGAATGTGTAGTAGGAATATCTGGTAATCTCTGTCATCGTCCACACCACCAGGAATAGGATGACGCTCTCTTCGTTTTGGATCTTCATTTGAGGCGCGGAGCGATACGAGGGCGAGGACACGGAGGGGAAGAGAGAGAGAGAAACGTGTTGACACGAGTCACAGCTGACGAGTGCAAATGTCCGGCAGCAACGATGGGAAATACAAACAAATATGGCTATAATGAAGCACAGAGAAGAAGCCCAGCTTGATTAGATTCCTCCCAGGAAACCTACAAGAATCTATCTTCATACCTTACACAATGTGGTTAATACTGTGTGTGCATCGTATATGTGGAGGTGATTATATATTATATAATATTCCTTATGCATTTTCTCACAAAGCTATTCTTCGCTGGCTCGTACTACATAACCCCCCCAGGAGCAGCAGAGTCTGTGATGATCACCTGTCTGATGCTGTTGGTGATGAACCAAACCATGAAAATCCGTGAACACACTTGCACCCCGGTTACGATCACAGAAGTCCTCACAATCCCTGCAGCAGAAAGAAGGGGAAAGTTTACAGCCACAGCGATGTCAGCACATGGATGCAAACTTGTTGACATGGCAACGTAAATCATAAGCCGGAAACAAACATCATCACATACCGATGGCGCAATGTCCCACCTGTAAGACGCATGAAGAAGAAAAATCAGTTAAATTTAGAATTTCTAACTGTGACGGAAAACTCGTAAAATCTGAAATTCTTACCTCAACTAAAGCAAAGGTCTGGAAAAACTTGAGTGTCCTTGCTATACTCCTGTACAGACCCTTGTGTGTGCCTTTCTGGATGTAGAAGCGCATCATTGCCATGGCCAAAACCAGCCACCTGCAAGCACAAACAAACAAATCAGAGTGGCTGCATGAAGGCAGCACTTATACGAGATGGATGTGAGTGTGTCCAGTTTCCTGGATGCCAGTATTGATTCATGACAAGCTGGTAGAAATTGAAAATCGTGTGATTTAGTGCTGCTTTAACTTCTGCAGTGTATTTTTGCTGACATGGCAAATGCTAATTTATTTGAAACTGAAACCCTGAGCTACTGCAGCTTCTCACAGCTTTGTTACGTGCACTTTTTTTCCCACTTTCTACTGAATAAAGCCTTCGTTTTTCTCAAGAAAAAAAAAATCTAAATCATATTCCCACACTTGCTTCGATTAGAAGCCTAAAGAACAAGAGAAACCAGAGATTCTGTGCAGTTTTTTTTCTTTCTTTTCTCTCAAGTCCAAGCATCGACAACACCTGAGGATTTAGATCCTGTGCTTCCTCGTAGTGAAAATCAAGGATTATTAGATTATTTAAAATTGCAGGTGGAGCAGCACCGAACTTGTAAATCTCCCTCAGTGACAAGATATTTACTGATGACGATTGACTTGATCAAACGTGATGAATGGGATGAACAATAAAGGTGACTTTGGACACATGAAGTTAACTTGACTCTCCATTAGATTTAAATTATTGTTGTCACTTCTGCTACAAAATAACTCTTTAATAATAATTTCTATTTGCGTGTTTACACTCCAACATGTGTGGCTTCTGGAAAACATTTTGGCACATTAACACCTTTTCCAAATGGATTCTGTTCACATTTTTTGCACAATTTCAGCTGTTTCACGTTTAAAAAATGTCCCTTTTACAATTAACAAACACATCAACAATAGCCAACCCATGTGATGCAGAGGCTCTATATATGTAAATACAGCTGAATCGCTGTTGAACTCATCTGTAAATATATGCATGAACTCAGACATTTTGCATAAATTCAAACAACAAAACACTGCATCCTGGAAATTAAGAATTTTGGAAGAATGATGGTTTGTATGACTGGAGAGGTATTGATCCCTGCAGGTTGTGTTCATGTACCTAGAGTTATGTAAAGGATAATGCCTGATCAGGTTTACTGTAAATTTGAGGTACTAATACTTTACTTTGTTACTTTTTAGGCTACAATTCAGAGGGAAATACTGCACTTTTTACTTGTCAGCTCGTTATTTACTTTACAAAGAGTCTATAAAACACAAAGCTGCCTATACATTGAACTACCCACTGGTATTAAGTTAGTTGCCTTTAGTAATGATAGTTTTCATTGAATCCATTAAAATGTAGTAAATAATGAGCTCTACAACCACAACAGTAAAATCCTGCTTTGACATGAATGCATGAGTACTAACAATCAAATATTCTAATACATAATAGTATAACAGCATAACCTTTGATATTTTACTGCATTTATTTTGAATGCAGGTATTTCTACACTGTACTACTTCATCCACCGCCGCCAGCTGGAGGCAGGTTATTGATCGCCACTGATCAGACAGCTGACTCATAACTGACGCGTATTGATCCCCCATCCGTTTCGTCCCAACACGTTTCAACACAAACACTGTGTTTGCAATCCACAAATGTTACGTTGTTATGGAAGAATGTGCCCAATGAGCACTTCGGTGTCCCGGACCTGAGCTCCAGTGTCAGCAGCGCACTCCGGCTATACTTATCTCCCTGCAACTGTCGGACGCGCGGCGGGCCTCGACGCTGACACCAGCGCGCACTCAGCCCTATTTGGACACGGCGGCAGCGCCAGCCTGTCACTTCAACCAAACACCGTTCATTCATTTTCTCACACGCACGCAAATAGCCGACCTCTTGCATGTCTGCGTATTTTCCTTTAAAACATCAAACGCGTTCAGTCGAGTTTTTCCCCCCGCAACTCTCGCGCGCCGCTAAATGGAGCGCGCCGAGCGGGCACTTTGGGAGACGCACAGTCCTATAAACGGCAACACGCGCTAACGGTGTTCTAGGGAGCGGCGAACTTTTCCTTTATTAATAGGCGGCCTCCCGGCGGAACATAACGCACGTACCCGGCGGTCATGGCGATGTTGTAGAAAGTGAGCCATGCGGTCGCGACGGCGCTCTTCGTCCTCTTCTTGTTGTTGTTTTCCTTCTCCTCTACCGTGCCGTCCTCCTCGCTGGACGCCATGGTACCGGGGGCAGGGTGGGGAAGTCAGGAAGGGAGCTGACAGCTGGGGCCGGGAGGGAGGGGTAGCATCCCTGCTCCCCTCTCTCGCGGGACTAGTGCTGCAACAAGTGCGTGACCTGCCGGTGGCGGGCAGCAGCGACTCTGAGAAATAAATAAACCTGGTAATGTGGCTTCCTCATCGTATTAAACGTACTAAATACTAGACATGGGATGATATTTTAAAATGTAATGTCTCGATTATCTTTGCCGAAATAATTATTCACACCATATTATCCCGACATTCATTAAAGTATGCTTAAAACTCTTGACACTAAAACCCACCAATGTCACTTTATATTTAGTTAAGAAATAAATATTTTTATTTCTTTTTTTGACATTGTACTGTCAGAATAACTGAGTTATTGTATAATATAGTCCAATGCGGAAGTGCCCAAAGCTGCAGATCCTCAATTGGCCACTTGAGGCTGGCTATAAGCGAGCAAGTCTCCATAGACCCCCATGTTGAAATGCCCAACTTTGCAGCAGAAATACCTGTTTACAGCCTGCAAAGAAAGATTTCTCTCCATAGCTCATAGCCCCATTTATGACTGTATGGGTGCGTTTGTTTGGGTGTGGTTGTGTTCAAATATCAAATAAAGATGGGTCTATGAAACAATCTTCCTCCAGAACTGTCCACCTTTAAATAATGGAGTTGCACCCAAATAATATCCTTCTAGTAAAAAACCTACCAAATCAATCCTGTCTTTGTCTCCTGTGCAATTTCATTCACATCTACACACAAGAAGTGCCTTAAAGTTGCGTTCATACCAGTGGCCATCAGGGGGCGACACCGCTGCAAAACAAAGTCTGATTGTACAGAAGTCTATGTGAGAATGACCTTACTTCTCTCTTTATTTATAACCTCAGTGAACATTGTAAACTTAAGTTTATCGGCTCAATGACTAGTTTCAAATATAGTGCTGATTACCTGATCCTTGATCAGTTGTGTGAGGTCAGCGATGTTCACCTGTTTCTGGTCTATTGAACAAGACATTTTAATGGCATGAAATGTAGTGTTTGGATCCATTTTTAACTAAAAAAAATATATAATCTTTTCTCATTTTTAACTTTTATTCTCAGATTTTTTTTTTTTTTTTGTGAAGAAGTGTTCATATGTTTCTAGTATTTGTCACAGCTTCTCATATTTTACAACTATCATCCATGTTGCCACTAGATGGCGATGTATAAACATGAGAAGAGCCACAAGTACCTTCGATGTTGCTTTCACTGTGGGTGTTATCAAGCCTGCCACTTACGTTTGCTGGTTTTTGGAGAATGTTCAGGTAGAATACAGGGTCCAACTAATGTCGAGGTACATTTATTTCAGATAACAGTGTAGCTCATCTATGACGTTGGCTGGTGGATAAAACAGGATTTTAGATTCAAAAGCACTGCTTGATGTTGTGTTTTCAAGACTAAATCAGTCCACTGAGATGTCTTAAAACATGCACGTCTTTCAGGGTGCAGAGTTAGACAACCTTTTGTTTTTCCCCCTGCATATAAAGAGAGTAAAGGGCCGGTCACATCGCCGTGACACCGAGGCCACACAATGCCTAGTGCAGTGTAAGCAGTTGGGTGTGCAGAGAGCCAGGGCTGTGGTGTGTGGAAAATGCTAGTGGAGGCAGACAATGCCCTGGTCCGAGGCCTGACCAGCCCTCAGAGGGACAGGGGTCGCCCCACTGCGACAACAGCCCCCGTCTCCCTCCCTTCTTTTTCTTTTTTTGAGCTCCGCAGCATGGGCTCGGGGAGGACGCTGAAGTTCGCCCTGTGCGAGGTGCTGCAGTTTGCAGGCCTGTGCGTGCCACTCTTCATCGTCATGCAGCGGTTCGCCATCATCGTCGCCAAGGTCAAAGCGTCAGCGCAGCCGGCCGGAGACGGCAGCACGGCCTACTGGTTGATCGTGGCCTCCTCCATCGCCTACGTCACCTCCGCCGCCCTGCTGG
This sequence comes from Chelidonichthys spinosus, assembly GCA_029853015.1. NCBI lineage: Eukaryota > Metazoa > Chordata > Actinopteri > Perciformes > Triglidae > Chelidonichthys > Chelidonichthys spinosus. The sequence goes on from CM056837.1 coordinate 16,975,255, forward strand.
TCTGGGTGCCCATGAAGTACATGGTCTTCATAAAGAAGAAGTGGGTCATCGGGAGGAAGAAGTGGTGAGTCCTGATGTGAGGAGCCTCAGGGGTTCTTAGCAGCTGGGAGCCGCGGCGCAGCGCTGACTGACAGCAGACCAGCTGCGTTGTCTGTGGCTGGTTTGGACTGCACCAGGCTGGTGAATACCATGAGGTAGCAAGTCCTGCAGCTGCCTTTGTGTCCCTTCCTCACTTCTTTCCCTTCCTTTGTCTTTGTACCAGGAGGCCTGTGGCCCTCGTATATGTGATCCTGTCCACATTACCCTGCTTTGCCTTTCTCATCGCCAGCTCCGAGGTACAACCAGTGTTTGTTTTGTACGTTTGCATCGGGTTATCTGTGCTCATGCCCTTTGACCCCACGTGCCGCCATCTTCATAACAAGAGGCAGTCTGTAATTGTAGATCCTTTTGTAGTTATTTTGCGTTTATTAAAGAAGAAATTGAGAAATACTCGCCACACACGAGGGACCTTAAATGATGTAAAATGTTGTGGGTGAATGGAGTGGCAGTGTGAGGCATCTCTGTGTGGAATAAAGGTGATGATTAGGGGGGAATCTTCTGGCTCACGGGGGATGAATATGGATAAGGAGCTACTGATAAGCAGCTTGGTTCCTCTTCCTGGCCAAGCTGCCCCTGTCAAATCATCTGTCCATGAGGCACATTTTCACTTCCTCGCTGGCTGCAGACCAGGGCCCTATATGCTGTTTTTATGTGGCCCTTTCTAGAGCCCAAGCTGACCTTTTGTGGCCCTTGCTTATCTGGTGTCTTTTACATAAGAGCCATAAATACTGCTAAGATGACCAGCTTTGTCTGCTTTGTTCTGCGTCCTGTTAGCATGAAGTCCTGACTCAGGCAAATACCAAGTGATTTAGCCCACAAAGACCTAAATGCTTGGTTCAAAGCTCCTTTACCGTGGAGGTAAACCGATGCTTTTTTTCCCAGTCAGTGGGAAGTGTTGTAAATAATGCGATTTAAATTGTGTTTGAACTGACGATGTTCTGGCTGTTTGCCCAGGTTCAGATAAATAACAGCGTGGAGCACGATGTGTTCACGGAGCTGCCCGTGTCACTAGTCCTGTTCTCTCTCATCTGTATCGACGTTGTGGAGAGGATACGCCACTGCAGACTGACCGGCCAGGGTGAGCGCTGCTCTCTGAACACGTTACACACCCCCCCCCCCCCTCACCGAGGGCTTTAGATCCTGAACTTTCCCCAGCCAACTTCTATAGCGATAACCTGCCCCCCCGGGTTTAACATCACAGGAGCGTCGAGGCAACAAACGCAGCTCTTTGTGCAATTTATCTGGAAACAATTTGAACTTCTTGTTAAGACATATTAGTCTCATGAACTTTTGGCTCCAACAGATCAATGACTTCATTATGGTCATAAGATCTGTGGGTGTTCTGTTTTACTAATTCCTGATTTGGCCAAACATTATTCAATATAAAATCACGACCAAACATCAGGATTCCTTTCATGCTTGATTCATATTTAAAGACCACTCACTACTTTCAGATCTGGCTTTGTTCTGTGTGATCTTTCCATTTCTGTCCCCAGCTAACGAGGCAGAGAGAGACGCCGACATCCCCTCCACTGTCCTCACACACGTGGAACAGGTAACGCCGGTGACGCCTATGCCTCCAGCTGTGCCGGGGCCAGCTGTGCCCGGGCAAGCGGGGCCGACTCCTATGCCCCCGGGGGCAAGCCAGCTCAACGACAGGAATCAGAACGGAGCCGGGGCTCGGCCGGAGACCAACGGCACGGTCCCGGGGATACCAGGCAATCCCGGGAGACCGTTCAGCATCTCCGGGTTGAGCTCGAGGTCGGCGAGCACCACGGCGTACCGCATGTCTCCGTATGCCTACACGGGCCCACTGAGGTTCCTGTGCGCCAGCGACGCCAGAGCGGACGTGTTTGTGGACAGCTTTATGTTCTGGATGGACACGGTGGAGATGGTGAGGGTGGCAGGGCACCCCCTTGTGTACTACTCGGGCTGGGTGTTCCCCATCTACATCTTCAGCTACCTGTCCTGCCTGCGTGTGGTGGTCATGCCCCACAGCCCCCTGCTCTCCTCCCTCGGAGTGGCGTTGCAGGACTTTCCCTTCTTCTTCGTGCGCGTCGGCCTCATCGCCTTCTTCGGCTTTGTCACGCCGCTCCTCTACCTGATGAAGAACCTGTTGGTCTGCCTGGCCTTTGTCTACTTCAACTTCATGACCAGGCTGAGGGTCTTCAACACGGAGAGGATGTTCTTTTGAAGCCAGAAGAAGACATTCAGAGATGTCGAAGGAGCAATGCGTTACCAGGAAGTGGAGGGTGCTGGGAGGCGGTTGCATCAGAACTTTAGGCACAAAGTGCAGTTAAATAGGTTCAAGAATCGCTGGTGCAAACAAACCAAAGTATGAATTTGCGACAGAAGATATATTGATGGTACTTTCACAGGCCAAAAGGGAGCTCGAAGGCAATGTTCCCCATAAAGGACATTACGCGTCAAATGTTGTGTTTTGTATTACTTTTATGTTCAAACATACTTTTCTACCCCCCTCACCAAGCATGGCACTTTGGGAATGTAGCCTGTTATGTCATTTGAGATTTTATATCCATTTTTTTTTTCTATCATCATTAAGTGCAGTGAATATGTAAAAGCATAAATCCATGTTGTTTATATTAGGTTTTTCTTTGCTAAGTTGTATTCACAAAAGGAAAACAAAAGTGTGAGTTTGTAACATTGATACATATATTTTGGTAAGATTAATAAAGAAAATCATTCAAATATATGTTTTTGAGTTTCAATAGTGTGATTCATCATGTACGCAGAATGATTTTCACCTCCATTTCGAAACCTTTTACATTGGAATTTATTCAATTTTCTTTCCTATCACTCCCCAAGAGAACAGTTTTCCAGAAAAACATTCTCTTCATGTTTTATTATTATTAGCATTAACTTGTTCTACTGCCTCCAAGTGGACAAAACATATAAATCAATGCAACTTTACATTTGGGGTTCTATCCGATCCCATTCTGATGACTAAAATGACAAACCGGACAAAAATATGAACCCATGATGAATGCATTAATTAGAAATGTGTTAAATAGTTTGTTCTGCTTTCAGAGAATATGTTTAATTTTACATAATGAGTGAGCTTGAAAGCAAGTAGACGGAGCATTTAGAGAACATTTAGCTAAGGCTGCATAACTTGCATGTTGTTGATTTTTGGATTTACATTACATTTGAAATTATGTCGGTAGGTTGCTCATAAAAATATACTGCACAAAGCTTTGTGTTTAATTCAGCATTGTGTGTATAATGTGTAGGTATTCCACATGAACTGGTCTGCATCACAGTTGTCTGCACCATCGTAAGCATCCCTGCAGACAGTGTGAGACTAAAGTGGTCAGATCTCCACTCACTTCCCCCAATAGGAAGCAGGATTTCCTCCTGTCCCCTCTTTCTACTGACTTGTATCATCGCTGCACTCCTCACCCGAAGCCCTCGCGGACCTCCCGGGGACTACTATCCCACGAAAAAAAAAAACCTTGCATCAGCAAAGTGCTGCAAACCTCATTTAAACCTCGTTTACTCTTGCACAACTAGCAGACTCGTGATCAGATGTGAATCTTCTGACTTCTGAAACGTCTTCAAGGCACATCTGCACCCTGGCACATATTTAGCTCAGTATGTAGGGCTATTTATAATAGATTAAAATAAAACTCAGATAAAAGCAAAGTAATGAAAGCCTGCCTGGATAAATTAATTCCCAAAATCAATCACCCAGTTCCACTGTTTATTAAAAATAGACTGTCTGACACCTGACACCATGAATTGTCCCAGAGCTATCATTGGTGATTTTCAGCAGTTGAGCAGTGAGATGAGATTGCCTGTTTTACCACTTCCTGCCTTCCTCTCCTATGACAAAAAAAAAAAAAAGAAAGTCTGGAAGCTCATGGAAATTGCTGTTTGACCAGCCTTTGCTGCCCATGTGACAGGATACCCATCAGTGTTAATAAGGCAGGAAAGACCCACGTCCCCGTGCCATTGTTGCTCATTGTCACACACACCTTAGCCCACACCAGGACACTCCTCTCATGACTGGGAAACACAACTACAACCTCATCCACCACTGAGCGCACCCTCCACCCTGAGGATAATGTTACCCTGTTCAAATCTTGCTGTGGTCTTCTGTCTAATGCAAATCCTCTGCATTACTGCCAACGTGGGTACGTAACCCCCCCGACACCTCTTCTGTGTATTAAACTTGGCTGTGAGTGATATTTAGAAGAGCAATGGCATTGTAAACTCATTCGTTGAAGCTGTTCTATTTCTGCTCCAGACGACGGCTCCTTCCTGATCTTCAACAAGGCACACAACAAGTGCGTAAGGGTGAAGAATGCCACCTCGTTGACGGTGGCCACCTGCGATCCTCATGCCAAAGAGCAGCAGTTTCGCTGGGTCTCCGAATCGCGCATCCTCAGCGTGTCCCTCAAGCTCTGTCTGGGGGCCGCAGAGATTAAAGACTGGGTGAAGGTGCTCCTCTTCGAATGCGATGACAGCAGTGAGCTCCAACATTGGGAGTGCAAGAATGAAACCCTCTTTGGCCTTAAAAACCAGGAGCTGCACTTAAACTGGGGCAACCGCCAGGAGAGGAGCATGATGATCTATAAAGGCAGCGGGGAGTGGAGTCGCTGGAGGATATTCGGCACCCTGGGTGACCTCTGTTCAAAGGGGTATCAAGGTAGGAATTGTGGGAATACAGTCGATTTTCATGAAGATGAAATCCCAGTAATGTATTCTGTAGAATCTAATCTTTACAAAGGTAAACGTCCTGTTAAAGTATTTGTTGTCCAGAATATTCCCATGCTAGAGACTGTCAAGAAAAGCAATAACATATTCAACAAATTCTGACATCTGGCATGTAGGCTACAGACCAAGTGACCTATGACTGCAGATTAAATGTATTTTAACATGTAAAGAAGGGTCTGTTCAAGTAATGACCTAAATGCACTGTTGCCTATAACACAATCCTCTGTTTATTCCTATTTAAATGCATCACTTATCACTCTTGACCAGGTGCACTGGTTACATTATGTGTCCCAATTACCCAGGTGAAATCAATTAATGCATAACATTTGTTTTGCACTATAAAAGACGAGAAATTTGCAAATGATTCCAACTTTATGGGCGACCCTGCATATTCAAAGTTGATAATTGATCTGAGTATGAATTTTCTATTTGGCTTGTAATAACTTTTATTCTGTACAAAAAAGACCTGATAATCAGATCAGACCGCAATTTACTTGTTGTGGTCCTAATGCATATTTTGCCATGAAGTCAAGGCATCATAAGAAGTACAGCCTTTAATAACGCTTTTAACCACAAAACACAGAACTGAGGAGCGAGTGAGTATTCGAGCACATTATAATATCCAGGTTTGACCAGAATTCCACAATCGGCAATGTCCCAAAAATCTAAGGCATGTTTGATCCAAAGGGTCTACACAGGACTTCTTGGATCAGCAACGAGATCCTGCAAAATCTGCAGTCTGACTGTTGGACCCATCTGTGACACTAAACAAAGTCCTGTCCATCACTGATGGCAATCTAACAAATCTGCCGACAGCAGAGCGCCAAAAGCTGTAATATAGGAATACTGGCAGCCAAAATCAAATATATGTTACTGATGAGAAATGCATGTTAAATGGGAGCCATTATGTGGACTACCCCTCCTGTTCTGCTTCACCTCATCTGCTCCTCTCTTGAGTTTATTGTGGAAGAACTTGAGCTATGACCTCAATCCCAATCAAACACCTCTGGAAGTGGAGGTGCGACCCAGTCCCTCTCGCCCAATATCAGCGTTAACGCTCCCGTGGAAATGCATGCGTGTTTTATTTCTCTCAGCCAATGTTGGAGTATCCCTAACGTCACGATCCCTGTCTCCTCAGAGTTTTTCACAATAGGGGGCAATGCCTTCGGAGCCTCCTGTCAGTTCCCATTTAAGTTCTCGGGGAATTGGTACGCTGAATGCACAAAGGATGGCCGCTCAGATGGACAGCTGTGGTGTGCAACAGAGAGAGATTACAATGCAGTGAAGAAGTGGGGCTTTTGTCCCACCGAAGGTAAGAAACATCTAGAATGATTCCTACAGAGAGGCTGCTTTGCACACTTTTAGGAGGAATTCCGTTAATCCAGCGCTGCAGAATCATCTTGTTTGTCTGTAACTTCTCTATCACTGAAAAGGTCAATGCTGACAGGTCTGGTTTCTGACCCATCCTCTCCCTCAGCAGAACAGCGCTAGCACTTCCTTTCATGAGTTGTCAACAGCACTGTCCTTGTTTTCCTCCTCTCACAGGCACGTCTTTCCCCTGCCACTGCTCTAAAAACTGGGGCAGGAAAAGGGCAGAAAAAGAAAGCAAGCTATTGTTCTTTTCTGAAACACAACACAATCCTAGACAGGGGCTTCAAAGACATTTCTCTGTAGTTTTTTTCACTTTTGAGACCTTAGAATCCATTCAGGTTCCCGGGTCAACACTTTTACTTCGTGAAGTGAATCCTTTCCCTCGGTTTGATCATTTCTTTCCCATAATGCAGCATCCTCCGGTTGGGACACTGACCCGGTCACGGGTGTTCAGTATCAGAGGAACGTACAGGCGGTGTTGACCTGGTATCAGGCCAGGAAGAGCTGCCAGCAGCAGGGAGCCGACCTCCTCAGCATCGTAGAGCTACACGAGCAGTCGTACATCTCAGGTGCGGTCAGCCTGGTCTGTTACCCATAATGCAATGTTGTGTCGTCGCACTTTTGTATAACGGAATAATTCATGGGTTGACACAGGGCTGACAGATATTTTGGGAACATCTCTGTGGATTGGACTGAACACTTTGGATTTTCAGAGTGGATGGCAGTGGAGCAATGGAAACCCGTTCAGATATTTAAACTGGGCTCCAGGTGAGTGAAGACGTAGTTTCCCTTTTTGTCAGTAAGCTTCTTAAATGATTGCATATTTACAGTTACAAATGCTGTTGTGGATTTGATATTATTTCACAATAAAAACATGCGGGCTGATGTTTCCGATAGGTCATCCGTCGTCAGAGCCCGGCCTCACCTGTGCGACCATGAATGCTGCTAAAGCCTCAAAATGGGAGAGCAGCGCCTGCACCAAAAAACTTGGCTACATTTGTCGCAAAGGCAGCCCTATAAGTCTGCCTCCACCACCGGGTAAAATCCTATTATTCCCAGTGGTCTGGCGTATAATCGGCGTGAAACCTCGTAGTACAAACTGAATGTGCTCTTTTGGTCTCCATCCGCAGACAAAAACCAGCCCAGCTTCTGCCCCGCTCACTGGGTTCCATACGCAGGTAACTGTTACTACCTGCAGAGGAATAAAAAGATGTGGAAGGAGGCTTTGACTGCGTGCCGCACAGAGGGAGGAGATCTGGCCAGCATACACAGTATAGAAGAGCAGAGCTTCATAATATCTCAGTCTGGATACCGTAAGTGTGCCATAAGTGATTTGTTGGGTTTCACAGCAATCATCAACAGTATGCTTAAAAGTAATGCTTATGAGCCAGGCTAGCTGTTTCCCTTTGTTTCCAGTCTTTGTGCTAAGCTAAGCGAATTGGCTGCTGGCTGCAGCTTAATATTTAGTGTACAGAAATGAGAGTGGCATCAATCCTGTTATCTCACTCTCAACAAGGAGACTATACAACTATCAAAGGAGCAGTGTGTATGATTTATTGGCAGAAATTTAATATCATATTTGTAATATTTGTATGTTTTCATTCATGTATTTTCATCTGAAATAAAATAATTGGCATATTTTTGTTACCTTAGAACGGTACATAGAGGGTCCTCATTACAGAGCATGTGATGTTGACCCACTTTGTTTCCAGAGTAGCCCATGACAGACAACATTAACAATTTCACAATTTGATGTTACCTGAGGGACACATATCTCTCTTGCTTGGAAAGGGACGGGTAAATGTAGATAGCTGCAATTTACAAGCTCGCCACAAGATGCCACAAAAGCCTGCACATTGCTCCTTTAATCTAAAGAGCTGAAGAAGAAATCAATATGACAAAGTGCACATTAACATCTACATGTGCATTTCAATCCCTCAGTGCCGACAGACGTGCTCTGGATTGGCTTGAATGATCAGAGGAACCAGATGCTTTTCCAATGGTCGGATCACTCCCAAGTTAGCTTCACCCTGTGGCAGAGTGACGAGCCGTCACATGCCACCAACCTCCAGGAGGACTGTGTTCTCATCAGAGGAAAGGTAACAAAGGCAAAAGGTGATGAATGCAACGATAGTGCGAGTGGTCTAATCTGCTGAATGTGGCCCGTACAGGATGGGAGGTGGGCCGACTACATGTGCGAGACTCCCAATGGATACATCTGCCAGAAGAAGGCCTCCACGAAACCATCTGAAGGCGCCCGAGAGGAAGCCAACCCTGGCTGCAAGCTTGTGAGAAATGTCATTTCTTTTAGATGAGTGTAATTATCCATAAAAGAATTCATCAGATGTAGTCTCACTATGTTTTTTTATCATCTCAAGGGCTCAATCAGATATAATTCTTATTGTTACAACATTGGAGCTGAGAAAAAAACCTTGGATGAGGCAAAGCGGGCATGCTCAGAGGCTGGCGCTTATGTGGTGGACGTGGCTGATCGGTATATTTTCCAACTTAAAATTTTGCCTCTATTGTCTTAAAAATGTGTGTCTGTTTTGTGCTTTGTGATAAATTCTTTATTTTGGAAAAGTATTGAATTGCTCACCTTTTCTGCTTTGATGTTTTCATGCAGATATGAGAACGCCTTCTTGATCAGTTTGGTGGGTTTGAGACCAGAGAAGTATTTCTGGACAGGTTTAACCAACAAAGATGACGTCAGCACTTTCAGATGGAGCACCAGGAGAAAAGTCACATTCACTCATTTCAACGTGGACATGCCAGGTACAGCACACCTCTCTTTATCTGTGTATCTGTGCTTTCTAACCGTTTTCATAATGTCTGTTAAGCTGGTTCCATACATACATGTTCATCGGATGGGACAAATCAATTTATAGTTTTTACAATCAAGCAATATCAGTACTTTAAGCTCAGTTTATCGATATTTTTCCCATTCATTTTGCCCTGTTTCATAAAAGCCAGACACCAAGGATGCGTTGCCATGACAACTGGGACTTTTGCTGGATTATGGGACGTCATCAGCTGCAGTAGCAAGGAGAAGTATATCTGTAAGAAAGCAGCAGAGGGTGAACACGTGACAACGGTGCCACCCACCACCCCTTCGCTGAGCTGCGAGTCAGGGTGGAGCCCCGCTGGCAGGAGGAGCGTCTGCTACAAAGTAGGAGGACGAAGTCAACGAATGTGAAATTTGACCGATTTTAAGTACATAAAACTCATTTTTGTTTCTTTTTTACTTGTTAAAAAGATTTTCAAAAAAACACCAGCCTTGAGGAAGAATTGGGGGGAAGCGCGGAGCTTCTGCAAGGCCATTGGCGGGGACCTGATGAGCATACACAGCATACAGGACCTGAACAACGCCCCGTATGTCAGCTTGACAGCTTGAATATGTCCAAATTCAAATATCTGCTACTCAACCGTTCAAGTAATCACTACTGGTGTTTTCTGCCATTGTAAAGGTTAAGTAAGGCTGATACAGCCTGGATTGGACTCCGGCTTGGTACCAATTCAGGTTTTGAATGGACCGACAGTTCACCTGTATGTAGCACTACATTGTCGTCACGAAAATCTTTACTCACTGTCCTCAAACTTTGCCTAATTATGTGTGTTTTCCTTTAAAAAAACTGTGATCTAGTACGGCTTTGAGAACTGGGCCTTCGGGGAACCAAACAACTACAATGACAACGAACACTGTGCAGAAGTCCGAATTCACTACGGACGGAATTGGAATGATCGACACTGTGAGGTCTACAATGACTGGATCTGCCAGATACCCAAAGGTAACGCTGAGCGGCTTAGTCACAGAGCTGAAGTGTACATTTGCTGAAAAAGGAAAACTTTGCCCTGCTGTACAGAAGTCATGTTCTTGTACTTTCAGGTATGACTCCCAAACCTGAGCCGATCATCGTTGAAACAGGTATGTTTCAGCAGTGGCCTCTCCCGAAAACAGCCCCAGCTTAATTAAACCATATTCAATTGGTTTACCAATTCAATTGTTAGTCATGCTAGCAGCTTTAGTGAGAGTCCTTCCACCACTTTGGTCTAGAGTAAATATCTCAACTATGAGATGAGTTTCCATGGCATTTTGTCCAAACATTCATGATTCCATGTGAATAAAACCTCATGACTTTGGTGATATTTTTGGCATTTAGTGGAAAATCTGAATCTAAATCATAACATTAATTTATTGTCTTAACTAATTATATTCCCATCAGCCTCAGCTGTAATTTCTGTTTCGTGCTAATCAGAAAACGTAGAACATATTTAACATTAGCATTTAGCTCAACGCACCGCTGTATGTACTGCCTCAGAGAACTGCTAGCATGGCTGTAGTCTCTGGTTTTCCGTCAATCCAAAATGTTGTATCTATGGAAAGTCTTTTTTCCCCCTTTACAGTATTCAACACCACAGAAGATGGCTGGTTTATATACAACGACACACATTATTTCATCAACAAAGAAGATCTGGACATGGAATCTGCTAGAGCTGTCTGCAAAAAGGGCTTTGGTGATCTTGCGGTCATCACAGGGGAGAGTGAGAGAAAGTTCCTTTGGAAACGGGCAAGAAACTCCAAAGCTTTTTCCCAAAACAACGAAAAATTCCAGCATGTTGTATCATCTAAAAAAAATACTGATCCGAAAACCTTGTCTGCACCGATTGTTTTTGATTCAACCATAAAATAATTTCTCTCCATTATGTTCCAACAGATAGCGAAAGTCAAAAGAGGGCAGTACTACATCGGCATGACTGTGAATTTGGATAAATCATTCAGGTAAATCAAACATGCTATGAAGTATCATGCTCTGTTGTGATGTTTTCAAAGTCTGAAATTTAATATAAAACCAAATTGCAGATTCTTAGTGATGATGTTTTGTTCCTTCCATTTACAGCTGGGTGGATGGCAGCCCTGTATCCTACACTGCATGGGAGAGGAATGAGCCCAACTTTGCTAACAATGATGAAAACTGTGTGACCATGTACGCGGGCATGGGTGAGTCTAAAACATCATAGATACAAGCTGGTCCGACCAAATAATTCATTTCTTTTTATTGTTAGTTAATTGTTCTCTGTAAATTCTCCACACATACAGGGTACTGGAATGACATTAACTGTGGTTTGGAGCTGCCTTCTATTTGCAAAAGAAGCAGTAGTTTTACCAATGCAACAATGGCCCCAACCACCATTCCTAAGGGAGGATGTGCACCGGACTGGCTCTCTTTCCAAGGAAAGGTAACGATCTACAAGTGTACAACACAGATTACTCACTGAAACGCTGATCTAGACAGAGGTTTCCTTCCTACCTTCAGGATGTGTTTTAAACAGATGCACTTCAAATCTGATCTGGTTACCGATGTGTCCCTTTGCTTGTTATTTTAACACACGGTGCAAATCTTGTTTACACAGTGCTACAAAATAGTTTTGGGATCTGACGTTAAGAGTTGGCAGGATGCCAGGACATATTGCGGAAACCAGGGAGGAAATCTGGTTTCTATCACCAATGAGAGAGAGCAAGGTAAGCGTTTGGTTGCATTGCGTTGTGCCGTCAACAAACCACAGTTTTAGGGAGTTAAAGATTTCTTGGGTCTTCCTTTCTAGCATTCCTGACGACACAAATGGTGAAATACAACGAAGACTTCTGGATCGGCATGAATGATATCAACTGGGAGATGCACTTTGTGTGGACGGACGGAAAGGCCATTTCATACACCAACTGGGCAAAAGGGCAACCAGTATCAGTACCTAATAGACATTCATTCACGGAAGAGGTTATTTGTGGCTTCTGTCCCAATTCCATTCTCAATGATGTGATAGGGATCGTCTTGCAGATCACTCAAAAAACTGCTAAAATTTCTAACAAATGTACTTTTCCCCCTTCTTGATAGTTGTATGACTGTGTGATCATGGTGGGCAGCAACTCCAAAACAACGGGACTTTGGAAGGTGGAAGACTGTTACACTAAATACGGATTCATCTGTAAAAGAACCATTGGTGAGTGTAATTATCGCAAAGCCGCGCTATACTGATATAATTCATCGTCAGTTTGCTATTGTGTAAATGTGAAAACGTGAATTTTAAAATGCTGTGTTTCAGCTGGATGTTTTTGTTGTCATTTACAAAGATTCTCAGATCGTAGTCCCAGCCACAACGGTGCCACCGAAGGGTTTCTACAAACTCGGCAAGGACTCCTACAAACTGGTGGCACAGAAGATGAAATGGGACGAGGCGAGGAGGGAGTGCTTAGCAGACGATGCAGATCTAGCCAGTATATTGAACCCTGCCACCCAGGCGCACATCACCTTGCAGATTTCCAAGCACAAGGAGCCTGTATGGATCGGCCTCAACAGCAACGTGGTAACGGGCTCTACCTGTTATTGTGTACCGCTAATTCCATCAGGATTTCAAATTGAGACCTTTTAGCTCTGTGTCAACTTTCACTAATCCAAGTAATATTTGGGGTTGTTGTTTTTTCACAGACTGGTGGTCGGTTTAAGTGGGTTGATAACTGGCCGCTGTTTTATACCAAATGGGGGGCAAATGAGCCTAAAAGCAACTATGGTTGTGTGTATATCGACGTGGACAAAACCTGGAAGACTGCACCATGTACCAATACCTACTATTCCCTTTGCAAGAGGTCACCAGGTCAGACGATCCCTCTGCTAGTTATCGCACATTATAAACTGCACATAACCAAACACTAAGGTTAGCAATGCAATCTATTCCCTCTTTCAGACGTAGCACCCACTGAGCCCCCACAACTCCCCGGAGACTGTCCAGAACCAAAGAAACGAAAATCCTGGATACCTTTCAGGGGCCACTGTTATGCTTTCCTCTCGTCAGTGTCGAGTAACTGGGCCCACGCCTCAGTTGAATGTCTGAAAATGGGTACGTTTTGGCGAACTTTCAATGATAGGTTATGATTTGTATACATATATAAAATCTTGACGTGTGCTGTTGTTGGTCAGGTGCTTCTCTGGTGAGCATTGAGGATCCTCAAGAGAGTCTGTTCATCCATCAGAACCTGGAGCTATTGCAGGACAGTGCCAAGTCCTTCTGGATCGGCCTCTACAAGAGTCATGAAGGTGACCGTGTCTTGCAATACCTTTTTCCTACGTATAAAGAAGTTTAGTGCCGTTCAGATTACATACGACACAGTACGCTACATTAGGTAATTGTAGCTCATTTCATTCATGTTTTGCACTTGATGATCTGATGAAAATCATCAACCAGTCCAGGGAAACGGGTTAAAAATATTTTCTATTGTCCAATGGACAGAATATTTTAATCGGAGGCTTAGCTCTGTGAATTGAAAGCGATGAAAATACAAGTGAGTTAAATTTGACTGTGTCTGACTAAAGTAAGAAGCTTCCTTTGTTTCAGATGAGTGGATGTGGATAGACAGCAGCGTCGTGGACTACGTCAACTGGAAAAAAGGGATGCCAAAGTCAGAATCGTGTGTGGAAATCTCATCTGAGACTGGAGAGTGGAGTACATGCAGCTGCAGCAGATACAGGACTTACATCTGCAAAATAGCTAAAGGTAAATTTAATTTGCTGCTGTATTTAGTATTAATTTGACCCATCGCTCTCTTACATTGAGCATTTATTCTCTCTTTTTTCAGTTATTAAACCTACAGAAAAGCCACCATATGCTGGTAAGTCATTTGATCAAAGATTATATTGAATCGGTTGGTTCAAACTCCAGTTATGCCACCGTTAATACTATGCGTTTTGCCTCCTCAGATCCAATCACAAAAGAAGAAGTCTCTCATGGGTCTGCTGGCATCACTGTTGCTGTAGTGCTAGTTGTAATCGCCATAGTGGGACTCGGTGCCTTCCTCCTCTTCCGCAAACAGATACCCACCCCCGTCTTGGGAGAAAGCGCCTTTGACAACAAGTTATACTTCAACAATCCAATCCGAGCCCTTGTAGACACCAAGGGTCTGGTGGCTAACATAGAGCAGAACGAACAAGCGTAGAAAGTTAGCCTCGCAGCGTGAGAATGAATAATTAAGGTTTCATACTTTTTTTGTGGATCACTTTGCTGGGTCATAATTATTGTTTTATTATTATTCATCCGAGCACAGGCACTGCACTTAGTAAATTAGGGACAAGGTAATATGAGCAGTCTATAACCACTTTTACATGATTATGTGATTTGTGAATGTGTGTAGTTTATTTTTTACCGATCAAGACAGTCAGGAATGTTTGTAAACCAAACACTAGTTAAAAATCAAGAAAGGTAAAGAGATTTATTTGTGCAATTTGCTTGTTATTATTCTTCATTGGCTGCTCATCAGCCCATTTCTGGTTTACGACATTGTAAATAGATGATCAATAAAACTAATGAAATAAATAAAAATTAATCTTCTGCTTTTTTCTTCCGCTTTCTTCTTCTGAAAAAGTTGTATATTTTATCTAAAATTACTGTATATACCCTTATAAAGCCATTAAAATTCACGCATTGATATCAAATTACCTCTGCGTCCAAAGCTAGAATCATGTTCTAGGTGCACTTGTTGTTCATATCCGGCTTCTTCAACTTTGTTGCCCGGGTGGAGCTAGCCGGTAATATCCGTTCATTTCGTAGTATAACGACCTCAATAACAAGCACATTCTCGGCACAAGGAACACGTGTTCCCATGGCTGCATCCCATTGGTCAAATGTTCCCTCGCTGGCTCTGATTGGACTTTCTAACCAGGAAGCGGTGAGATAAACCAGCTTGTCTGAGACACGCTGAACGTTGGTTTACGATCCGCAATTCAATGTAGAGAAGAAGCTACTGGTCAGAGAACAACTTCACAACATGTCCCAGTATGGATATGAGGAGGATGTACTGGGAGAAATTGAAAATCATTCATTTGTGGGGCGACTGGCTGTCAGTACAAGACAAGAATATACGTCAGCGCGAGGTGTACATTTCAGCCAATCGTTGACCTTCACTATACTTTGGTTCCGCCCTCTGAGCCGTCAATCACAACAGAGCCAAGACTCGAATGCTCTGCCTGGGAAAAATAGTGTCTTGAATGTCAAACTCGAATATGAGCTATAAGGAGCATTTAAAATAACCAGTTTTAAATAACCATGACAAACACGTCCAGTTACATTCTGTAACATTTATTGAATGTGGAGAAAATGTAAACAAACATACAAAAAAAAAGTAAGCTAGGTGGCCGATGTTGTCTATGGACAATCACATGTATAGGTATCGTCATTTAATGAGCTGTATTCTTTAATTCATTCAATCAGCATGAATTTAACGTTTTTATTTAGATACCAATAATGAGGAGAATGACCAGATTATTGAGCGGTCAGCCAAATGTAAAAGCTCATGTACAGAGATATTTGGTTGTGAAAATATACATTTGTAAAGATAATTTTGCACATAGAAGAAATAGAAAATTGTCCGAGTCTTACAGATTCAAGCATCAGCCATGCAATCCCCCCTACCTGCAGCCAGCCACCCCCCATCACCTAATGTTGAAAGTGAGGCAGCGTTCTCCATGGAAACCGCAGCCCTCTGAGTGTGTGTCGCAGCTAATCCTCAGGAGCTTACTCAACTCTTACTTCTCATAAGAGGGTTTTACTAGCGGCACCAATGCCCAAGAATTCTCCCCAAACAGGCTCTGGATCGTGTGTTTATCCCACTGGAGGAGGAAAACAAACCGAGTTGCAGCAGCTGCAAGGAGCAGAGGGGAGAACGGTTCATCCGGTGAGCTTTTTTATCTGTTCTATTGCAGGTATGACTGTAGCTTCAGTCCTCTTATTGCTCAGTCGGTGTGACCTGCAGGGTGTGCGGCGTGG
Source organism: Chelidonichthys spinosus (assembly GCA_029853015.1). Classification (NCBI taxonomy): domain Eukaryota; kingdom Metazoa; phylum Chordata; class Actinopteri; order Perciformes; family Triglidae; genus Chelidonichthys; species Chelidonichthys spinosus. The sequence continues at coordinate 16,991,272 of CM056837.1, forward strand.
GAGGATGTTGGGGAGGGTTTTTTCGAGAAAGCTTGCCATGTTTTGCTCTGCATGTTTGCTCTTTGATGACTCAGAGATCATACAGCATACAAAAATGTTTTATCAATATTACTGTTAGTGTACTGACCAATTATTTTGGGCAACATTGTTATTGAAACTATCATGCCAATATCACCCTTTGAGTTGTGATTTAAAAAGCAACACACCATTGTTTTTATGCATGGAGGGGGGGTCGACGACGACTGTGGGGCTCAACATACTGCATGCACTCACTCACACTCACACCGGCTCCTATATGTTCATGAAATATGAATGCTGGTATATAAGGAAACTGGTTCAATATTTACAGTTTTGTGTACATTCAGACTTTTCTCAGCATTTCTTTTTTATCAGATGTGATCTCTACTTTGTGTTACTAATCTCAGTGTTTCCCTTCTCCCTGGTTTTCCTCAATAGTAATTTTCTCCCTGCCGTCTCCCCCTCCATGCCCCCTACTCCCTGCCCCTGTTCTCTCTCACTTGCCTGCACTAATCCTTTTGTTGTGGACTGTGGGGCCCAGGCTTTGGCTGACCCATCCGCGCTGTAAGGGCCGGTTCAGCTGAAGGGAACCCACCGAGCCCTCCTGTCCTCCATCAGATCTGACGGGTCTATTATTAACATCTCTCACAGCTCTTCAATTCTGGAAGCTTTCAGCTCTCTCCTGTCATTCAAATATTTCTCTCAAGGTCCTTGTTTGAGTACCATCATCTCCTTGTTGTCTCAAGCTCTAAGCCAGTCCTGGGAGCTCGAAGGGAGTCGGACAACCTTGGCAGGAACATGCACTTCAGGAGGAGTGCTCCCACTTTGCTGCTGCTTCTTTGTCTGCTGGAGGTGAGAGGGCGGGAGCAGGGGTACCTGCAGGAGGCTCTCAGGGCCTTGGATCTGCCTCTGGGTACCGACGACGAGCCACAGCTCCAAAAGAACCACACGGGCATCCTGATCACCGAGCTCCTCCGGCAGGTGCACTGTGCAGAGCGGACTGGCACTTCACAGGATGTCTGCAGCAAGGTAAGGCTGTCTCACCGTTATCATACAACCAACCATTTACATCCATATGCTAAGTATTTTGTTTTCATCCCATTCCTGCCTGCATATCCCAAGGAACGTGATTGTTACGGTTGGAATGTGAGTGAATGTGGGGCTTAAGTCCTTGACCTCTACGGGGCATTCATGCTGAGTGGCTTTAGACATCCCTCAGTTTGACATAATAACCTGCATAGAGTAAGAGGTCCCTCACATGTTTGTGCAGGCGGGCTGACAATAGGATTATGTGTGTCGAGCCTTTAAAGTGAGATTAATAATTCAATGTAAAACATTTTAAAAAAAGAGAGAAATGTTCTTGCTCTCTCTGACAAAGAAAAAATGCTTCGCCCACTCTGTTAACCTTCTATATTTTTGTGTGTGGGTCTAATTGGGCGCAGAACAAAGCTACTATTTATCTGGGAAGCAGAGTAGAGTGTATGCAGGGACAAAATAGGCCTATCAGTACTCACATGACCTTTCTGTCCTTAAAGGCAGCCTAAATGTCTCTCTTCTTCTTCTCTTCTTCCTGTTGTTGTTACAGTGCCTGACACCAGATGTAGCTCTCTCTGTGCTAGAGGATCATGGGAAGGCGTACCTCAATGAGGACGACTACCAGCGGATCTCCACCGTTCTGCTGTACTACGTTATTAACTTGCGAGACCTGTGCTTGTCAAGCGCTGCCTCCTTTTCCTCAACCTCATTCGGGAACTACCAGTTCTACCTTTCGGCCCTCACTAATCTCCACCCGGCTGAGGACAACCTTTTCCTGTCACCCAGAGAAACAGAAAGTATTCTGCAGCTCATCAACCAGCACTACGAACCCTCACCTGATACGCAAGTAAGGAATATTTAATCCGAGGGATCTATCGCATCGTGACAGCCACGTGATCCTTTCACCTTTGATTCCACAGTGCGTTGATGCCACTCACCTCCTCGAGGATGTCAACGCAAAAGAGGATCTGGGCGCTGATGTGTCTTCAGTGCCTAAACTGGCTGCAGCCATCATCAGCCACGTCCTGCAGGGCCACTGTTTCAGATGGAGGAACCTCCCGTCTCCTCCTTTCTTTACCGACTACATCTTTCAATCCCTTAATCGCACAAGTGACCTGCAGATGATAGGTAAGGTGAAGAGCACACGTGGCTTGTTACGTACATTTAAACTGACTGACATTTGCTTTTTTATTTAAGGTATTGATCATGTGTTCCTCTGCTGGTGTAATGAGATTCTTCCCTCACCACAGCTACATAGAAAATCTCTTTTTATGTGATATTTAAACCTACAATAACTGTTTTCTTTCCTTTGCATAGATTTAGAGGAGTTGCTGCATCAGTTGGGAGTAGGACAGGCGGCAGCGACGCACTCTCACAACAGGAAGAGGCGGACTTCACAGAAAGGAGCCGGGCCACAGCTGGATGGTTGTAACCATGAATCTGGTGGAATAAGCAGGGATTGGGCACAGGTGAGGCCTGAGGCGAATGTTTGATTTTTCTATACATAGAATAAAAAGAATGGGGTCGCTTTGGTGTAATCTGCATGCTGTTACTGCGAGGCTTGACTTGAACAGCCTCCTACTCATCCACAAATGTGTCTCTTCCCTGTGAATCTAATCAGGTATGTTATTCAGCCAATCAGCTGGTGGATATTTTTGCTCTCAGTCCTCATTTGCCGATTTCCAAGGAGCACTTCAGACAAATGTGCCCAGCCATCATTCAGCAGTTGCTAGGCGATGCCTGCGAGTCTGCGGAGCAGAAAAGAAGAGGATCTCTACCCACTGCTCTTGAGAGTAAGATGTTTCACCTCATCGGCCTACAGTCAGTCGTAAAAACCTCAGACACATGCACTCGGTGTGTCTGCAATCTCTCCTTAATTCTAGGAAAAATAACATCATATTAATGGAGGAAAACATGAAAAAAGTCAGTGGCCTAAATAGATAAGTCATTTTCTTTGACATACAATAATAAAACTTACAAACAGATAAAAATGTAGTCCTCGTAAGACTGATCTTCAGAGCAGCGTCTCCTGTTATTTTTGCGTTGTGATCAGGCAGATTTATTACAGAAAAAAATAAATCTCCCGTCTCCTCCCTGCAGAGTACGGCTACAGCACGGCTGCCGTCCTGCTCATCACGGTGGGCTCCATGTTCGGCATCTGCCTGATCTTCTTCAACTCCTGCCAGGAAACCTACACGCTCATCCTGCAGCTGTTTGTGGGCCTGGCGGTGGGGACCCTCTCAGGAGATGCCCTCCTGCACCTCATACCACAGGTATAGCACACAAGAGCCACTGCATTACCCTCTGTAACTGAGAGTCGAGGGCCATGAACGTGCAAAGAAGCTCTCCGTCGACGGTGGAGTGGAACGTCTAATCATTTTCCTCTCTGTCTCCTTTGGAGATCCTCGGCCTCCACAGTGACACTCACAGTCGGGATGACGAACACCTCACAGAAGGACAGGATTACCTGTGGAGGATTCTGGGCATTATCGCAGGGATCTATGGCTTTTTCATTATTGAAAGAATCTTTTCCTTTTTTGTTCCCTCTCATGGCCATGTAAGTGTTTTGGTTTTTGCAACCCATATCATGCTCAAACCATAAAGAGGAGGGGCTGAGGGGAAATTTTAGTTTCCCATGAACAAGCAAGTTTGTGTCTCGTCTCATGACTTTCTTTTGTCTGCAGGGTCATAGTGACCTTGCCTTAGAGCTCAACTGTAACGGCCAGTCACAGAGGGGCAAGTCCATCTCCACCATACAGCTGGTGAGTCTTCTCACTACCCAGAAATATTGTTCTTGGCAGGAAAACCAGATTCCCGTCATCGTCCCTGTTATGTTCTTGTTGGAGGAGATACAGGGACTATGACAAGGCAGTTCCTGGAAGTTAAACTGCAAAAAAAAAAGGTTTATTGCTTCTACGTCAGTGCTTTCTTCACCTTTTTTTGTGGGATGTAAACCCCACAGTTCAGATCAGATACTTGCTCAATTCGGATACATGAAATACTTTATATCCTACTTTAGCTTCCTTCGCTCACAAAAAAACACAAGAAGCGTCTGTGGTAGCGGCTATGGTAACACATTGTTTAAATGTTGTGTTTACTGTGCTGTACCACTGTGGAGTTAGTCAATATATTTTCACCAACTCCCACACTGCTCCTCCAGTCAAGCATCAAGGAAGCACTAATGCACTGGTTATAAACAGCATAGTTGTGCTCGAGGGCACCGTCGATAGGAGAACGACCAGTCAGTTACAGCACATCTCTGTTGTTTGCACACATAAACAACGGCCCGACCCTCGTCTAACATAACGCACACATACAGTACATGGAGGATGAAATGAATCCATTGAATCCACGGTCACATTTGAGACTGGAATTCACTTAAATCAATTGTGCTATGCCTATGCTTTTATATAACAGGCATTGGAGGGTGTTGTGGGAGGGAGTGAAGGAACGGGGCACGTAGGATGTTGGAGAATGAGAAAGAATTGAATCATTCAGAAAGCACTTCATGCTGGTGTTGAATACATACTTCAAAACGGGAACATTTCGGGGTCACTCACGTGGAATGAGACCTATTTTCCAAACCGCCCCTGTTACATAAAAAAAAATACCCCGCATGGGTGATTTTGTCTCATCCAGCTCCCTTGATGTGGCTTTGCCATTTAACATTCTTAATGTCTCAAACTGGAATCAAAGGTGCTGTAAATAATGCTCTGCATCCCTCAGGGACCGGTGGATGACTTGGAGTGTACGGAGGTATCTCCCGAACACGCAGACACAAGGAGGCCTTCACATCAGAGTAAGCTATTTCAGCACGGGCTGCACACCGCAGACCAAATGTGATGTACTTTGTAATTAGTCGCCTGGCATGACGGAGCGATTGTCACGGTCTGAGGATGAGCTCTAACGACACAGACTCCCTTTTGTGTTTCCCAGGACAAGGGGTTCCTCTGCTGGCCGTGATGGTAATCATCGGAGACAGCCTTCACAACTTCGCCGATGGCCTGGTCGTCGGGGCGGCCTTCTCCTCTTCAGCGGAGACCGGCATGGCGACCACCGTGGCCATCCTGTGCCACGAGATCCCGCATGAGATGGGTGAGAGGTCACGATTACTCACATCGGGAATGATTATGGCTGAGGCTGCAGGAAATGCTCTGCTAGACCTTATCTTTTTTTTTCTGCTGTCTCCAAGGGGACTTTGCTGTGTTGCTGAGCTCCGGCCTCTCAGTGAAGACTGCTGTGCTAATGAACTTTCTCAGCGCTCTCACGGCATTCATGGGACTCTACATCGGGCTCTTTGTTTCCTCCGAGATGGAAGTGCAGCGGTGGATATTCGCCGTCACTGCTGGGATTTTCCTCTATTTGTCACTGGTAGAAATGGTAAAGGAGCCTTATTAACAGATGAGCCTGGTGGTGATACTCCAAATTTCAGTTATTATGAACACATCCCATTAAAAGACCAACAATCTATCGATCCAAATAGGTCACAACATCAACTCCGGTTGAGTGTCACCCAATGATGTATTTAGCTTCCCACCATTCAGAGTCAATTGTGCACCTAATCATCAAGTGCCTTATAAAAATTTTAAATCTACAAGTTATATATAAATAGTTAAAATGGCCAGTAACTGCCACTCCAAACGCCCAAATGTTAGTAATATAAATAAAAGTGAAACTGAAAAAGGGCATCATAGGTTTTGGTGTTTTCATGGTAGTTCTTGAGAATAACAAAAATATAGAATAATGCCAGCCTTTTTTCACAGAATAATTTTCTAAGCCAATATTCTATCTAAACTGTAATTAATTTAGCTGTACTGTTCCTTCCAGCTTCCAGAGATGAGTCGAGTGAAGACCAACAGACCGTGCCTCGTCTTCCTCCTACAGAACCTCGGCCTGTTGATGGGTTGGGCCTGTCTTCTGCTCCTCGCACTCTTTGAACACGAACTCAAATTCTGAATGCAGTGAGTCGTGACGTTTATCTCTTCACGCGCGGGGTCGAGTCGGAAACAACTGTGGACTTTTCTTTTCTAGTGTTTTTTTGACGAGCCAGTATTTCACGTCATGTCGTAGTCTCGGCACTGGATGGTAAATGTACCGTAGCTGCATGAAATCCTTAATGTTTTTTTTATACTTGATGATTTATTTTTGTATGTTAGGTATACTAAATAGTTTCAACTCTAATAATGACCTTATTTGGCAGATTCAGGTATAATTGTGTAATATAATCTGTTGTGTGAAATATCTACATTGCGTCAGACAATCAAATCATCTGCTTTCACAAGCAAAATATAAATATTGTAAATCCACTTTGTTTGTATTTGACGTCAGTGTCTTTATGCTGACGGGGGAACGTGTCTTTTAAACAGTCATCAAGTGTGTGATGTGTGTTGAGTATTTTCCATAGGCTTCTTGAAAGACCTGTGACTTTTTGACTAGTTCTAAGTATTTCGTATTGCCCTTCCACCAATTGGAGGACTCACAAAAGACACATTTTAACTGGATACCCAGATTGTTAGTCCCTCTTTCATTAGACCCTCTGTGCCTGGTAAATACTCATGTATTTTAAACTACCTTTTATATGACGGAATCCACATTTTCCTTTGATTATGAATCAATAAATTAGAGCATTACCTTAATTTGGACTAATAAATATATAAAGCATAATGAGAAACTCTTTAAATTCGGTGCAAAAAAGGACTAAGCTGCCCCAAACTACATTTATTTTTGAATTCCCCGTTTAGAGAAACGTTGCTCCTGTTGAGCTTCTGATCTCGGAGGTATTTGTTCTTTGTGTTTGAGGCCTTTCTGTGATCCAATATGAGGGCACCTCCGCCCACCTGAGTTCTCTTCATCCACCAACCTGGATGACTAACGCTCGCTGTTCAAGACAGAAACTCCGGAGCGATCCGGCCCACACAGCGCACACTCTTTACCGGCCAGAGTGGGCCTGCAGAAGGAGGTGGAGGAAGAGGAGAATATGAAACATCGGTACAATGAGATAAATGAATCGCAGTAAATCAACTTATTTGCACAGAAAATTGGATTTGTGACATTGAAAGAATGAGTGGGCTTTTCCTGTTTTTTTAATCAGCTTGCTGTGATTAAATTCTGGCGTTCCCAGCGAGCATCAACACATTTCTGTCGGATTTGAACAAACAGCTATCAAGCAGTCGCCTTATTTGTGCTGGGGATTAGTTTCATTGCGCAATTTGCATGGCGATTATGTTAATTTTGCCATTCCAAGATTACTATCAAAACGGAAAAGTCAGTTGTGTCAGTGTCATGGGATTATTTGGCTATCACATCAGAAAGAGCTGACACCATTTACTGCGACTTCCCGAGTAATGTTCACACAATAGCAGGAAGTCCACTGCATTTTCTCTTATTCTAGCATTTTTGCTGTTATTTTGGAAATGCCAACCCCTTTGCTTTAGGCCTACTGTGTGTGTGTGTGTGTGTGTGTGTGTGTGTGTGTGTGTGTGTGTGTGTGTGTGTGTGTGTCTCAATCTGCTCTTTTGCACCAAAGAAGCATTTTTTTGGCAAGTGTGTGTCTTTTCAAGGCAGCTGCTGCCAGGATGGAGGAAGGAAGGGCTTTTTATCTGGGCCATGTTGGTGTGAACACTGAGTATCCTCACTTGCACATCAGAGACCTCTCAGAAGAAGAGTTCAGCTGCCGCGGTCATCAGGGCAGCAGAACAACACAGAAATGATGGGAAACGCCAAGAGAATGAGACAAATAAAGGAAATATAAACCTTTTTTTCCCCATTTATTAGGAAGGATCTGACTGAAAATCATCTTTTGCACTTGTTATTATCGTTATCACACAAAAACACCTGGGATCAACCAGCTTGGTATTTTAGGTTGAATCACAATCTTGGCTTCCAAGTAAAAAAATGTATGGAAACAACCTTGAGCTGAGGCAGGTCTATTATCTCTGCTAAAAACGGCTGTTTAAAGGGGTACTGCTTTCATTTAGAAGTGTACTTTTATCAAATGTATGAACTTATGACAGTTATTTGTTTTATTTAAATTATCAAAATCGCAGCTTGAGAGGCTGTGATACCCTACACTTTAGATTGTATCTGCTCCCAAAAACACTGTATCCAACATTTCCCATAATGCAACTCAGAAGCTTTTATTACACCTGGTAAACACCCACATCTTTCTGTTAAAGGTTTCCTTCAAGCCTGATGACATCACTACAGAATGACATCATCAGGGTTTATTTTTCATACTTTGGACAAGACATCATACAACACTTCACACAGACTGACTTGTACTAACAGTGACTTGTGAAAAAGAGTTGATGTGTGAAATCAGTGGCATGGCCCTTTAACTGTAAATGCACATGAAACCACTAGAGGGCAATAATAGTTAACAAAACTTCAGAGCTTGTGGCAGAAACTTGTCTGAGGGAGGGGAAGTGGTGTTGAGTTCTCATTTCAGTGGCTATACTGCTTTGTAGAGGGCTGTGTATTGTATTATAGACTGAATGACAGACAGAGAGGCACCTTTCCTCCTTCCTCTCTATGGAGAACTCACATGAAGAGGTACAACAGCTGGGATGATACTATTTAATAGTAATGTCCAGCTGAAACAAAATGTCTACTAATCTGCAACAATTTTAGCAAATTGATTGATTTTCACTCTTAATTAATCAAGCCTAATGTCTTCTGGTTGCTACTTTTTAAATGTGAAGATTTGCTGCTTTTGCCCGTTTTATATGGAATTTAGTTGCCATTAATTTTATTATTTTAAAATGTGTTATGTCACAATGTCCGGCCCAGTAGATGTTACCTTTGTCTTACCCTTTTATGATAAGACTTCCAGCATTTACTGTCTATTCTCCTGCCTTCCTGTCTCCCAGTAAAGATCACTAAAAACTAACTTGACTTCAGTGTCATTTGGTTTCATGGATGAATGTTCTCCATCAATCTCTCAATTTGTATTAAGTACAAAATATCCAGTGTACCAACAAATTATAGAACATTTTATAGTTTAATTCTCTTATTTTACATGTAGAAACATAATTCTGAGCATGATACTTCAAATAGCCATGTGCTGTACATATACTGTACATATTTACCTGCTTCATGTATTAAAAGGGATATAAAGTAGATTATTTTTCTTGTATTTACATAATAGTTAAATGCTTTTTTTTTGTTCTCTAACTTTAAATATTAATTCCAACAAACGTGTTGGAGTGTTTCACCCACTTGTCCATTCTGCCACTTTTAACACGAAGAGGCTTTAAAACCCATGCATCTTGTTGTATTCATCCTTTCTGTGCAGAGGTGTTGGCGTTGGATGAGAGTGCGCGGAGCAGCCGGTGCGGGTACAGTAGGAGGGGACGCCGATGAGGAGGCTATAATAATATCCCAGGATTCATATCATCATCACCATCGTCTGAACTGGAGGAAAAGCTGCTTCCACAGACCTCTTCCGCTCAAGCCCCTCCTTTAAGCCTCCCCGTCTCAAACTTAAAGATTGGCGGTGCCAGTTCGGCAGCAGCGGCGCCTCGTTTTCTTCACGGTGAATTATTAGAATTTTTTTTTTAATTACAAATTAAAAATGCGGTTTAATTTTGGACACAGACAAAACCGAAACCGAGAGGTTTTGCTGATTTTTTGCTTTTACCAAATGCTTTAATGGTCGTCAATAACACTCCAAAAACAACCAAAAAGCCCCCCCCTGGACGAACACATGGACTCGCTGGAACAGCCGATGATGTTACAAGTAAGTTAACGTTTAAATGAATTGCGTTTAAACGCGTGTTGTAGCCGTGGAAGGTTAGCTTAGCTTAGTCAGAAAGAAGCAGGTCAACTTTAGCTCACCTGTCCGCTTCCCCTACCACCATCACCCGTCACCTATGCGCCGGCTGCTAGCTTAAATGAAGTTTTGATTACGTCACGTTACTACTGCGTGAGCCGCGAGGACATCACCTCGTGAGTGTGCAGTTTTTTGAATTCTAACGGTCGATTTCAGTTTAAAATGTCGTCGGAGCTGTTTTGTGTAAAACAGGTATGTTTCTCAACACCTTTTTGACTTTTTAGCCAAATAAATTATGTTTCAAGCTTAGTACTCCGAATACAAGAAACGTTTCAACATATTATTTGCCTGTTATTGACATTTTTCTACTTTACAAACATGTAAAATTCTGTTGTAGTTTTTTTTTGCATTGATGTATTAACATGTCAATAGCTTTTCAATATTGTAGCTGCCAATATTTAACTACCGTTGGGTGTTTTTAAATTCGTACAATATATCACATTTCAATAACTGATCAGATGTTCTGAATGAAAAATGATCATCTTCAAAGTAACTGCAGCTGTCAGGTGAATGTCGTTGAGTATAAAGTGCAATATTTCCCTTTGCAATGTTGTACACTAATGTAGAATTCTAAACTAGTGTAATATAGAAAAGCACATGTACATCAAAATGAAAGTACAGTGTCATGTGATATATCAGAGAGTGGATTATCTTCCTCTAATGTGCATTTATTCAACGTGTATTGTGTTATTTCTATTGGGCTTATTAAATCTCTTTTTCTTTGCAGCTCAAACTGTTGTATGTGCTCCTTAGAAACAGTCAGACTTTCTCTTTCATATGCGTGATTAACATATCCCGGGGGAAACTGGCTGGAATAAAAAGCAGATTTGAGATGAATTTTCTGTTTTTCAGTTGCCACTAGCAACACGTGCTGTATGAACACTTGAGCTAAGTGCATTACTTTTCCAGACCCTCATCGTATCAGCTTGCATATTGGAGACCACCCACATAATTACCATTGTTTTTATGATACCTGTCATAATATTAGACTTCACATAAAACATTGAGAGCTGTTCTTAACTAATTGAACTGATAGGGAGGCTTTATGTCTACACAAAAAGGATAGCTTCATGTTTTTTTTTTTTGTTTTTTTTATGGTGAGAGAGCTGAAAGAGTCGATTTATGCATCTACAGAAAAATAATCTTTTACTTTTAGGTTACTAATAAATAGTTAACCGTAGTCTATAAAATGCCTGCCAAATCTGAAGACATCACCTTGGACTCTTAGGGTGTATTGACTATGTAATTGACAATCAAAGACAAACAGTTTCTGCGTACTAATGGGCACGGACTGCGGATTTTGTCCATTGCCTCTTACATTGAAATAACATTATCTTTTAATGGTGGAAATCTGTGGACAGGAGTAACTGTTACAGCAACAAAACAGTCATTGTACATACAAGAATAGCATCAAGATGAGCTGGAAAAGACGATTCTTTAACAATTTCACTCTTTCCTTTTTTGACGTCTAGTCTCATGGCAAAGGAGCTCGAAGAAAAGGCAGATTTAAAGGTTCAGATGGCAGCACTTCCTCCGACACCACAACCAACAGCCTTGTTCGCCAGGTAAGGATGGCAGTTCTTTTTCAGAATCGTACCCCCGTGGTTTAGGGGGTTAACCGCAGGTCCTTGGTTGAATCCGGCTTGGGATCTTCATTGCATGCCCTTTCCCATCTCTCTCTCTCTCCTTCATTTCTCGTCATCTCTCTACTATCAGCTGCCAGATGAATTAAAAAAAAAAAGGATTGCAAAAGCAAATGGTTCCACAGTCTGTGGACCGTACATTACAGTACGGTGTCGGTTTCTACTGACTCAGGGAAAAAAAAGTTCTGTCTTTGACCAAGTCCAAGGAACATGTATCTATCTGATCACATGAATTCCATGAGTAAGAACATTTCCTGGCTACAGTGGCTACGCCATTCAGGAATGAAACACTTTGTTTGTGTGCCTGAGTGTGTGTTAATCTGTGACGGTAAACGCAAACTGGCATTAGAGCCCAGACTCAGTCATCATCATCCATCAGGGATGAGATGTGCATTGCAGTGAAAGCCCTCTGTAAACACTTTTGGGTACAGTATGTTAAGTGGAAGCATCTCCTCTGTGCTGCATCCTCAGCAGTGACACAGTGCCCTGTTATAAAGCAGACCCTGTGAGGTACACACACTCAGCGCGTCTGGTATTTGTTGAGCAGACCTGCAAGGGACAGGATGGGCTGGGTTAAGGATGTGCACCCTTGCCTAAATGTTTCTGCCTTTTTTGGAGGAGGCGTCCATCGCCTCGTCTTTGGTAGCAGCACAGCAACGAGGCCGTGGAGCAGATCAGAGCGAAGCGGCACCTCCGGGCATGCATGTCTGCTTCATCTCAAGGCTATTTAGACCTTCTGAATGAGCTGCTGCTCGTCATCAGCTCAGCAGGAGCTGCTTGGTGAGAAATTGTCTGATTTTTACCACCCGTGGGATCTCATGCCCATTCCCACAGTCCTGTCCCCAAATGAGGAGTTCCCCTCCAGTATGAGTCATCGCAGATAACTCAATTAGGCTGAGAGTGAGTGTCTTTCTGCAATATAACACCACATCCTACAGAAATGGTAGGCCATTAAAGTAAGAGACAGTAGAGGGATGTGGTGAGAGTGGAGGAGTAATGTGTTTCAGGGTCAGTGAGGCCCTCGCATGCCGAGCAGAAATATCCTCTTTTAGATGTTTGCCACAAGAGGGCCCTAGAAATAGCAGGCCTTCCAGTAACTTCTCTTCTGTTTGGATAATAATGTAAATACTGTTTTTCATTTGTGTTATCATAACAGCAGTTTTGATCTGACCTCATTTCCCTCACCCTCATGCTCAATCATGCTGCCCGTGATTATTTATGCTTTTCACAGAAGAATGAGGACGTAATATTTAGATCGCCGAACTAACGCCATGCCGGGAAAGTATAGAGCTAATCTCTGTGTGGTTATCTCACTGCCTATTCATCAATCTGTCATTTGGTTCTCATTTCTCTTTGTTTTGTCATGCTCTCCTTACCGGCAGCAGTCTAAGCTGCTTTTTTTTTGTATATTGTCTTTTGTTCTCCCTCCTTTCTAAGTTGTTTCTGTGCCTCGTACTCCTGGAGCTCCTGTAGGCTTTTTTAAAAACAGTCGAGGTCACTGTGCGATCAATCCACTGCCGATCTGAGCCTCATCAAAATGGCTTTCCAGTAAATTCATACGAACAGTTTCAACAAGACAGAATTACTCATGCTGCTAAAGATAAAGGGTAGAGGGCAGACAGAGAGTAGGTTGAGAGGGAAAGGATGCGAGACGTTCCCTGTGGTCGTGGCTTGATGCCCGGGGGAGTATGGAGGAGGCTGGGAAGGGTGGAGGTCCAGGCCAGACCAAACCGCTCAGCCGTGGGAGTAGCGAGGTCAGTGTTGAATTGGAGCTCAGCTCTCCATTGAGATGGAAGAAGGGCAAAACTATCATAGATTTGTCAGCAAACTTAAACATCAGGTGGATATGTTATATTTATTTATGTGGAGGTTCATTCTGCAGTGTAAGAAAGGGAAATCTCACAACATTTTAGGTTTTGAGGAGTATCATCCATCTGTTTTATGCACATGCCAAGGGGCTGAAAATGCTCATTAATAGTATCACGATTAGGATCATATGCTCTCGATTATTGTTTTAGCACCTGACCCATTTCCTTTTACAGTCCAGGCGTTTACGTCATTTTTCATGAGGCAAGAAAACAGATGTTTCACCGTCAAGCCAATTTCTATTTATACACCTCATTTCTAGGTAAAGTAAGTAATAGTTTGATAGTTGATTTTTTTCTTTTCCCAGAGGTAGAGGTGAAGATCGATACTTCAATATCAATACATATGAAGCTGGAGCCAATAGCCGTTTAGCCTAGATCAAAATAATGACTTGTAAGAGACAAGCCTGGCTCTGTCCAAGGTCAACAAAATCTGCTGACCAGCAGCTAAAGCTGATTCATTAAGATGTTAAACTTTGTTTGTCTGTTGTAAAGCCAGTATGTGTGAATATATGACAACTTGTTTCTTAGCTGGGAGCAGGTACCAGGCAGCTGTCCAAGAAATACTCCAGCACATAAACCCACGTAAAATGGTAAACTGATGTTTTTGATAAACAAACAAGATATGTAAGCTTAAGAGGTGCTGGTGGATTTTCTTACATTTTTACTGAGACAAGCTAGCTTTTTCATATAACTCTCGACAAGAAAGATGCAAAAGCATATTATAAACTATTCCTTTTTATTTTTTGTGTGCACAACCAGTGTTTTGGGTGAAACACACAGCATAGTGCTGTATTTTCTGATCATATTGGAAACTCAAATCTGCGCTTAGGTGTTAATGTGAGTGATTATCCACCTGTAGACTGGCAATGTGTTTAGAGAGTCTCCCTTGTGCCTAATGCATCCTGGGAAATTATCCATCCCCACATGACCCTGAATAATAATAAACTTTCTTTATATAGCGCTTCTCTAAAAACAGTTAACAAAGTGCTTTACAGAGAGTGAGCAACAAAGAGCAAACAGGAGGATGAAACACAAGGGGAAGAACTGCTTGAAAGCACGTCTACAGGAGTTTGTCCTCAGTGGTGAATTTAAAAAAAGACACAAACTTCATCTGTCAGGCTGTTCCAAAGAGTAGGCTCACTAATGATGAATGTCTGATCAACTTTTTTGTCTTAAAAATGTATGATGAGAAACAGTCCGATGAGCTCCCACTGGCTCTATAGAGATATTAGATATAAGATGTAGTTATAGACACCAGACTTCAAAAGGGTTTTGAAATAATGTCTGTAACTGACAGGTTACACGCAAAGAAAAGGCTGTATTTGAAGGGAGAAAAGACAACAAAAACATAAAAATGTAATAAGAACAGGCACATAATGAAATGACTGAATCGATTCAAAGCACCTGCCAAAAAAGATGTTTGGGGGCTTAGGTTAGGATAACTAGAATTAGACTTTTGCTGCATTAGAAACGATTTACAGTAACAGTGAGAAATGTATGTACAGTGTATTATGTCATAATTAACCTCCTGCTTCTTCCCACACTCACACTGTTTATGTAAATGGTTGCACCAGGCTCCACATCGCCTCCACCTCCACCTCCGTCTCTATGTAACAGCGTGTCTCGGTGTCTCCAACTGCAGCAGCTTTTCCATGGCAAATTGTTGCAGTTTGTGCCTCTCTTGCGTGCTCGGCCTGTACATGCAGGCTGGAGAAATGGATTTAATGATGGAAGGCTGCCTGAGAGGGTGTGGTGATGGCAGGAAACCACTTCCAGCTCTCTTCCCTGATTGCGGGTATTTTTTCCTTTTTATCGTACTCCAGATTATTTTTTTTCTCCTCGATGGACAGAGTTGGTGACGCAAAGAGTTCAGTATTGACTCCGATACTTATCTGATCTGGCAACCATTGACTTTTTAAGTAACAGATATGAGTGTGGTGGTATGGAGAAGCTGCCACTGGAAATCTTGGAAAAGTCAAGTGTAACATTAACCCTGCAGACCTTTGCCTGAACTTTGAGCAACATATGTCACAGTTTTCCAAGATCTTTCTAAAAAGCCATATGTGTTTTCTGGCATCGAACCGCAGTAATGATGGATGGGGGTTAAATACTGTAAACGTGGAAATGTTAAAATGTGGAAGCCACTTCTGCTCAATCAGCCATCATAGAAGGACCACGCTGCCATCTAGTGGCAAAATGAATTAATGTGGGTATTTAACTTGGTGATCAGTTGAAGTTTCAGTGCCTAAGTAACCTAATCAAGCTGCAAAATTGTATGTTTGCTCTGAATTTCCTGATTATAGTAAAGGAGGTATAACCTTTGGCCTCTGACTCTTAAACCACCCAGGAATTGAACTTGTTATTCAGCACTGCTGTGGATTTTATTGCTTTAGTTGGACAGAAGTTCACAGTACTGTACTTTTTTTTTAATCATAAGATGGATGCATTTAATATGCTCATACGCATTCCTTGGAAGTCATTAGACGTCTGCTGCCTCTTTGATTTATTAAGATTATTTTATGGGGACTGATGGAGATTTAGGACAAGAACATACTGTACAGTAAAGGTCATTGTATTTATTTGTTAAATTACTTGCTTTATCACAGTGGGTTTCTATCTGCTGCTTGTGAATAATGGTCTTGTGTAAGTGCTAATTTTGCATATTTGACAACAAGAAGGGATGCTGTTTTTTGATTAAATGATGTTGAAATGTGCTCCAAGAAAGCATAATGAACCTAAATTAAACAGTATTTTCGTTTGTAGACATGATCTCATGCAGTATTTTTCAGTATTTGTCAGCAACTGCTGGGTGACGACTTTGCAAAGGGGGACAGACGCTGACAGATTACCTGATAGATAGGATTCCCTTCTCACTCTAAGGTGCAGTTCTCTCCGTTTTATAATGATGGCTATCCATCACAGTGGACACGTGTCAGCCAGTGAATTATTGGCAGTGAACTAAAGGAGCTTGAATGTTGATGAAAGATGGTGCCAGATTTATGTTGGGCTTAGCGTCTGTCAGAGCTACTACTATACTGATGAACAGCACACAAAGCTTTACAACAGGATACACACCATCTGCACACACCGACATGCGAGTCCTAAATATTGGAATAGCGGTACATCAATATTGAATATTTGTAACAGTTTCAACGCTCATTTTCCGCAGTATACACAGCACATGGGTACCAGCTGGGCTTTCTGCTCTCTCTGGTCTCCGACAGTGTGACACATACAACACAGCTGTGTATCTTTTATTATATGTGCACATTTTTCAGTATAGGGTTCAGTAGAGTTAGGTACCCTTTCAAATCCCATATGAAATGTAGTTTCTGGGGAGAAACAGCTAGATGGGCTCTGACCAGAGTAAATCTGCATTCCAGCCCCTTGTTTTATCCTTCAGTATCAGAACTGATTAAACGACCAAGATAAACCCATCTTAATGCCAGGGTTGGTTATCTTAAGAAACTATAAAGAGTATGCTATGTTTGAGAATTACCCAAATGACAAACCTAACCTACTTTCTTTTCCAATGAAAGTAGCTCGCAACACTATGTCCAAAACCCGTCCCTTCAGGAATCCCTCCTAAGCCACGCCCCAAAATTAGCATTATGAATGAAAATGTATAATGAATGCAAGGAGTATGGCTTTTGTTATTACTCAAAGCTGTAAACTAGAAGCTTGTGGAACTTCATAGAGAGTTTTTTCTTTTCATGTTATGTTTTTCACAAAATGTTTTTGAAGAAGAATACAAACCTCAGCTTTAATGCTAAGTTATTGATTTAAATGTCACTGTATGAAATAAAAAATTGTACCATCCAGTCAAATTATGCAAATGTTATTGGATTGAGTTGACGTAGGCTCCATGTTAAATGCAACCCTGCTGAACTGATGCAGCTTGGGTTCTTTAAAAGCCACGAGGTGCCTGGCGATTAACTTCTATCACAACCCCCCCCCCCGTGTGTTTTCAAGAATTGTCTGCTTCTATCATAATATTCCTAGCATTCACAAATGTCCTAAAGTGATGAATTATTTGCAAGACATTTCGAAGCCGAGGGGCATTGTTAGATCATTGAAATTCAGTCCATGACGCATGCTGCGTGCCCTTGTTGAGATTCACAGAAACAGAGTCATGCTGTGTATATGAATACACATCTCTTTCATTGAACGCTGGGGCAGAGAGGGAGAATATATGCACTTCTAGCTGACACAGCAGTTACGACGGAGCATCGGTGCTGCCGGTCAGTTTGGACTCAATCACCTGAACGCAGCGGGGAAGGGCAAGAGTGGAGTAGAGGTGTGTGACGGGAAGAAACAATCACACCAGCATGACCGAACGACTTCCCTCTGCATCACAGGCAGAGTTGTGTTGCTGTTCGCCTGTCTGCACAGGACACACACACACACACTCTGTAACATGAAGCACAGTGCAGTCTCTTCAGCAACCAGTAGCTGCCTCTGTCCTAACCACTCACACAGAAAGATGAAGGGTAACGCAATGCAAATGAGGACTGCATGGCGCAAAAGAAAGGAAGAGAGTGATGAGGAAAAATCAGAGGAAAAAAACGGGAGGCAATAAATCAAGAAGAAAGCCTGTGTGTGTGTGTGTCAAGCTTTTAAAGCGGACTGAACCTTGGATGAAAGGAGGCGGAGAGTATAGAGGCAGTGTCCTCCATTAGGAAGCAAGGGACAGCGGTCAATAAAGGACACTCAGAACTCCACCTCCTTCCCATGCCGAGAAGAATCTTGTGTGTGTGTGATTATGATGAGTGCGTCTAAATCCACCAGCAGTTGAACCGGCGTGCCAGCCTGCAACTGTTCCTCTCTGCCACAGCACAGCAGCACTGCAGAGGATTTGGCAGCCCAGGAGGATCTGCTGGAGCGGTTACAGATTTCGGGGTGGGGTAAACAGTCCGTCAGACCTGCACCTCTCAGCTTGTGGACACCCTGCTGCAACAGTCTGGAGATGGGTAGGAGATGAAGAGGAGGAGGAGGGGGGCATCAGAATCCGACTTTGTGAATCCTGGGAGTTTCTGAGTCGGGGGAGTTTTGGCATACACGTGGGGGGTGGGTGGACAGAAGTAGGGGGCTGGTGTGGGTACGTCAGTCCTCTGCTCCCTCTGCTCACTCCTCCGTCAGAGATCTCCTCATCAACTCCTCTGTATCTTTTGGTGGTCTGCACCCCTGTGGGCCAAGTGTGCTAGCATGGACCGAGGCTGAGCGGATGCTGAGACGGTCGTCCGTTCCTCCCCGCCCTGGTCCCCTTCATGCCGTGCTGTGGGCTGGGCCATCGCCGGAGAGCACAGCTTCCATATGTGAGTTTGAGGCGCTGACGCCAATTTATCACAGGGGTTAGGGGGGAGAGAATGGGAGAAAAGCTGATGAAGCCCACAATCGCCAGCGTGTGTAGACCGATGTGCTGAACGTGCTTTATAGTGATTGTTTCATGATGGGTTATTCTGCATGAATAATTGATATGTGTGTTCCAATGCATGCACAACTTTACTGAAAATGTCAGTGTTGCTTCAAAGCGCCAGACTGAATGGATCAGTGGATGCCTGCCAGCTTCCCCCCTCGATGTTGATCGTTGTTCTAGATCTCTATCCTGATCCAGTCCTGAATGCTGCAGGATCTAGCTGAAATCTCTCAGCTGCGCTGGCCCGACAGTTTTCTGCAGAGCTCTGTTCATGCCGCCAGACACGATAAATCTTTTATTTCATATTTATTCCGGGACACAGCTGAGGTTGTAATGTTATTGAAAACAGAGGGTTTGCACTGCAGGCACAGGTTCTGTTGACAGCTCCACTTTATTGGGCTTTGCTGGTTTACTTCATGTGTCCTTTGTTGCTTTAGTGTCTGGAATTAAAAGGTGTGTATTATGAGAATAAGACCACTGTGGCTGTTTGGCGTGATGAGGAAAATGTCGGGTTGCTTCTGCTAACAGGGATGACTTGAGCTGGGAGATGGGTTTTCTGTACTGTCCTATGCATCCTTAGATCTGTCATTCAGCTGTGGTTGTTTTCTGTAGACTCCCTTGAGTATAGTACAAAGAAAATCTCTCTCTCTCTCTCTCTCTCTCTCTCTCTCTCTCTCTCTCTCTCTCTCTCTCTCTCTCTCTCTCTCTCTGTCTCTATGTATCTATCAATCCATGGATAAATACACATGATATATGTATACACACACACACACACACACACACACACACATGTAAGTACATGGATAGATAGATAGTGGATAATATAATCCTACACTGATAAAGATCCCTACTTGAGTTTTACCACTAGATGGCCATGTTCCACTTTTACATACACTCTCATTCTCAAACACACACACACACACACACACACACGGATAAATACACTATTTCCATGCAGAGAGAAAACGCCCTCAAGGCTCAGAAATAAAGTTTTCATGAGGTTCTAATTTTTTTTTTTTATTATTATTATTGTCAGGAAGGTTCCCCAAATCCAAGACAGAAGCTCATAGGACAAAATGTTCTGATCTCAGTGAGCCGCAGCAGTCTTAGATTGACTAAAGCTGTGATATGTCAATACAGAGAGCTCTGTGTGTTTTTTAATGATGTGTGGGTGTACTCTTATGATGTGACATAATTATGGGGTATTAAGGATCAAATGTTAGTCATTTGTAGAGCTGAAACAATAAGTCGAAGTTTAATAGGCAACTATTTTGACAATATTGTGCCTGCCTAAAGGACACTGTCTGGCCTCACACAGACTGAAACAAATCTAAAATGTTCAAACCAGCACTCTAGTGGACATCTTGCAAATAATGGCAGATAATTATACTGATTCATTTCCTCATTAATGGATTAATAGTTTGGCCAACAAAAACATCATACAATGGTTAAAGGGCCCATCACCAGTGTTGGAAAGTAATGCTTTACTCTGTAACACATTAATGTAATTGTATTACTTTCCCCAGTAAGGAGTCGTGTAAACAACAGTGTTACTGAGTTACTAGAACACGATTCATTTCGTTTAAGCTTATGTTACGTTGAGGTGAATAGATCAGTATGCATTTTTGCATCGCGTCGAGTTGAACTTTGGTTAACTTTCAGGCAAATATTGAATCAAGCGCGTGTGACCGTTTCCTGAGTTGGGACAAAGACATGGGCCCAGTTCTATGAGGGTACAAAACATGCATGCATTGCAACCATCGGTTGAAATTTGAACGCTAGCAAAAGTGATATGGTAATATAGTAATTAACAAATTCACAAAGATTGTGTGAATGCTAGATTAAAAAAAACTGTTGACTGCACAATCAGTGGTGTGATACTGAGGACTGCAAGTGATCACTGGTGTAATTTTTAAATTCGGCCAAAAGAGGACATATTTTTGTTTAAGCAGCCTTTGAAAAGGAAGCCAGACGTGAAGGCCCATTATGACATATTTTGGCCAGAAAAGTGGAACTTGAAGGGTCCAGCTTCTGATTTCGGATGCCAACTTTGACTTTCTCAGATGCCCTAGAGAAGGACATATGCAAGTGGTCCTATGTAGACTGCTTTAGTTTGTTGATAGGATCTGGTATTGCTGGCTGCAGTAGGCTGAATCAAGCTTTAATTTAACTGAGTGGATTAGTGTTGGACCAGCTGTTGATACTCCACACCGGACGGTCTAAGCCTTGTGTGTCAGGTGTTAACATGAAAACAAACCATTCAGTGTGGTGGAGTATCACTGGCACCATGTGTTTGTGTTTTTAATTACTGGGCTCAAACTAAGCTTTTTGAAATCAATGTAATGAGTACCGTTAAAACCAGAGCTCTTTGGCTCACAGGGGACAGGCCAGTAATATTAGCCACTGGCCAGTGCTGACCTTGAGAGGACCCCAGCTGCCGTGAGACGCCACTCTTTCTATGACACTCCTCACACATGTTTCCAAT
Source organism: Chelidonichthys spinosus (assembly GCA_029853015.1). Lineage (NCBI taxonomy): Eukaryota > Metazoa > Chordata > Actinopteri > Perciformes > Triglidae > Chelidonichthys > Chelidonichthys spinosus. The sequence goes on from CM056837.1 coordinate 17,012,567, forward strand.
ATGGAGCACCAAACCACCGCTTTACGTCTGAAATGGGGCAGAACGTAATTCCGCTCTGGATGGAATGTGGAGCACGGAGACCTGGCCGGATGGGACTCCGTCTGACTGACTGAATGGCCAGTCCCAGACACTCCTCACGGAAACTCGGCTAATTGAAGACAGCAGGCCCTACTTCGGTTTGTTTTGTAAGCTTTCCTGCTTGCTGCATGATGCAGCAATTGTAGCCAATGAAATGCAAAGAACGTTTATCATCTGTTAAAGTCGGCAAGCTGTCGGACGTATGTGGCACACAACGTGCCGTTTATGATATTCTTGACCTGCTGGGGGCGCTAAAACTACCTCCATAAAGAATAAGACAATGCATACAATGGACTATTACACAAGACATTGTAATTATTGCCAGAAAATACTGCGCTCCGTGTGCTAGTGGTGAGCTAATCTCCCATGGCGAAAGTTTGACCTGGAATTCCCAGTTTTCCAGGCTTTGGGATGCATGCCCAGGGAGGAGTGTCGGGCCAGCTCACAGCAGACTGGAGCAGGGTTTCCTTGGCAGCAGCTGTGCGTTCTTTCACTTTTCCAGAGAATATGTAAATGTCCGGAAACTGAGAGCTAATTGGCCACGGAGGCCCTTTGGAATGTCTCGGATTTAGGTGGATTTTTACTGCTTTTGCATAATCCATCATCTCACCATGAGGCTGGAAAGTGTGATATATATCCGTGAGGGTCTCTGAGAGTATAGCTTGACTGCAGCCTGGAAACACTGATGTCAGTGACACTGTGTGATGAATATGTCTGCACTGAGTATTCAAAACCCCCACTTTTCTGGAAACGGTGAAGTCATGGGGGGGAGATGCAGCTCACCCTGAAAATATAAAGTGTATTATGGTAATGCGACGACAAATTACTATACCATTTCAGGATGACTTTCTGCTTGTTTGTCTCTTATTTGGGGCGCCTCGGTAGGCGAATGGTTAAAGTGCATATTACATAAAATACCCTTGCTGCTGATTTCTTACACAGCCCTCTTTCTCGTCCCTTTTCACTTTCCCGTCTGTGCCTATACCATCAGCTCTCCAATATAGGTGGGAATGAAAAATGAATTTCTACCTGATAGCACACTGTACAAAATGTACAGATACTGTATGTCTGTAAATATAGCGTCACAACTAAAACTCTTGTGTGCGGTTTAACAACTTGCTACATGAGATCCATACATATAAAGTAATTTGCTTCACCCTGCGGTGGATGTTAATTTTAGCCGCGTCTCTCTCCTCCAACACGTCATATTGGCTGTTTCACTGCTATCAGTGGAAAGCAGCTGCTTTGAGGCCTAGAGTGCCATCATCCATTTCTGTGAGGTTTGCAGTTTCTGGCTCAATCTATGCAGTAATTCCACTTATTAGTGTTCCATTACTCTACGACATGTGGCTTGAGAAAGAAATATGTCTGTAGTAGATTCTCTGCTGTTGCTGGAGCTGTTTTTATTTGCTGTGCGGTATATGAGACATACGGTTTAGTATAAGGTTCACTTTAGTTCATTTGGACACTTCTCATATGACGCTATCGCTATCCTCTTGCCCATCTTTATTTCCCACTGTGTCTCCAGTATCCACCTACAGAAGGTAAAGAATCTGCAGTGAAATAGACAAACCTTGCTGTCATTAGAGAGCTGAAGGAGCTGTGGGCAGGGGCAGCCAGGTCAAAGCGGGCATCACTTAAAACAGGAGCAGATGTTGTTTGAGGCTAATTAACAGCAGAGAAATGCAGACAACCTTGTGCACCAGAGGAAGGCTGCCAGCCCGTATGGATACGAGAGACAATTAATTAGAACGACAGACGTTAAAAATGGAACAGGAGAGGTGGAAAGGCTTGCTTTAAAACCCTGAAGTCCTGGACCTTAAAAATGGGTTTTAATTATATTTTACTTAGCGGTTGTCATCAGTGATTGAATTATACTATATACAACTACAAATTTAAGATACAATTAATAGTTTCAGTCCCAAACATTCTTTGGTTTCAGCATCTCAAATGTGACAATTTGCTGTTTTTACAAGTTGCTTTGATGGTGAGTACTGGCACCTCTTATTCCAGTGAAAAACACTGGTTTTTCACTGGTTGTTCATGTACAATATTGTGTAGTCTTTTTCTACCACTGCTGATCTGGACATCAGATCTCTGTGGTTCAATTCCACTTAAGTGCATCCACTCAAATCACCAACGATAGCCTTAAAACGGGAGAGGAGCTGATGGTAAATAGGGGTGTAGACATGTGAGAGTCAGAAGAGAGAAGGTCAGGACAACATTTACAGAGTAGATTTAATTCTGGATCAGAGAGCAATGCCACCGCTGAATAATGAGAGAGGAAATCCCTGTTTCACTGAGCATCTTTTTTCCGTCACGGTACTCGTCTCTTAGCAAAGAGGTGCCATGACAACAGGTACCAGCCTAGGGAAGACCCGTGCCCCTCAGAGGGAGAGAGAGGGAAGAGTGTAGAGTAAGGATAGTGAGATTAAGTATGTTGTAGAGGATGGGAGAATAGATGAAACAGAAAAGAAGAGAGGATAGTGAGTGGAGGAGGCACCTACAGTAGATGAAGACAAGGGTTCCCGCTGCTAGTCCCTTAGGGTTTCTGGAGGCGTCAATGACCTGCCAGGCAGCGGAGCGCCACGTCCTCTCCTCCAGAGAATCAATATGTTCATCCTAATGCTTCTATAAGCTCACCCTCGGGAGCCGGCCACAAAGATCTGCTCCGCGATTGGGCACGCACTGAGGCTCAGCAGGGCGGAGTTAAACCTGCTGGGATTTTTCATATTCATACTCGCCGTGAATACATAATCAGTCCACCAGGTCACCGTGTGCCGTCAGGAGGAAGAGATTCTGACTTTGCTGGATGATTCTTCTATGATCTTTTTCGACCACGTGAAGAAAACTTTGTCATCGTCCTCCTCCAACTGTGGTCTGACCCTGCTGACAGATGCTGGGTTTAGTCAGAGCAGGCGTTCTGGGTTCGCAGCTTTGCAAGGCAGATTATGACCTATGGCTGAGCACCACGTGCCCCCCGGCCATCACCCCTGATTCTGCACAGACCTGCCTCCACAACAGGCTGTGGGGCTGAAATCTGCTGAGGAGGGGGGCTCCTCTCTCCATGTTACCGGCCTGCTCTCGTTGCCATGATCAAACAAGTCAAGAATAAAAATGTCTCATGGGTAAGTGACGTGTGGTGGGAGTTTTTCCTCCTCTACTATTGAACTACTTCCTCCTCCTGTGTGGCTTTTTCTATCTGTGCTTTCAAAAATCCTTTCAAAACAACTGATAGCAATGTAACATGTTTGCATCACTATAGATATGATTTTCTGGTTTAACAGATTATGGAAAGACTATTAGAGTATATTTCCATTGGGTTTTGATGCTCCTGTGCCCAGTGGCTATTCCAATGAGAGGCTTAGAGATTTAGGTATTATATAACTACAAGCTACTACATGCCCACTTTATGAAATCTGGTCTGCCGAATCTGCCTATGTTAGAAGGAATGCAACTGATGTTGGGTTAAAATTATAGACCAACTTAATGTCCAATATCCAAGAAAATGCATAGTTGTTTGTTTCTACTCATAATAATAACAGGAGGTAAACTACTATTTTCTGTCATGCTGTCCCAGGTTTCTTTTAACGTGAGCAAGTTTGATATCTGATTCTTTGCCAGTGCAGACGGATCAGGGGAGATTAGAGTGAGAGTGGCTTTGCGAGGATGAAATCAGCTACTTGGGGGGGAAAGGGGGGTGGGGACAGGGAGGAGAGGATGTGATGGAGAATCTACCTTCAGTCTGTCTGCAGACTTTAAAAAACATTTGTCTCAGTCGCAGTTATATGACCTCCAATCATTCAGCTCAGCCTCTTTGTTGTGTAATCTCACTTGGTGGACTTACTGTATGTCAGGTGCAAGTGATCCAGTCATGGTGTGATAAACCTGAGGCTCAATTATCCTCCATAAACACCATATGTTGTGCTCTCCCAAACAGGAATTCATGTTTGACACGGTGATCATTTTGTGTTTTTGTCCAGTATATTGTACGTGTGCACGTGTGCATAAACAGAGATGTACATATGTGTTTCCTCCGGAGGGAAACACTGCTCCACTTTTGCTCAACCCACCCATATGCCACATATGTCACGCTACTGCTCCGCGCAGCCCAGCTCTCTGTCCTCACAATGAACCTGATCATTCCTGACACTTAGAGCTGGAAAGTTGAGTTGAGTGTCTACCTCAATTAATAATCAATTTATTATTAATGTAGTTTACTTGTTTACTAGCAGATCTGCAGAACAACTCCAAAAACGTTAGCATCAATCAAATAATTTCTAATTATTGATGAAAAGATAATTATTTGTCCAAAGATTATGTACATGATAGGGTTGGGCGATCTCTTTTCATGCAGTCCCATTACGGTAAATCATGGTTAGATTGTGATCCGATACTCGGGGAGCGCCGGGAGTAGGAGGAGATGGGAGGTGTTGCCTGCCAGGACGGCAGTTAAATTGCAGCATGTCAAAGAAAGCATTTCTAAAAAAGTGAATATTTTACTTACAGAAACTTTTCCTGATTTCCTGAAATTCTATACAACATTTTAGATCTAATAGTAGATTGCCTTAATCTCGGTGTAGAATCTGTTCGCCAATCGGCACAAGCCTACTACATGGTCAAAGGCTCTAAACTGTGAAGTAAATGCCACTAAGCCCAGGTTTTAACTGCGTATAACATCTAATATCACAATTTAATTTCTCATTTCATATTAAATGCATGTGACATGACACAATAGGGCTTTCCTTTTCACACTGGAATGTTTTTGTTGTCAGTGTAGGGTGTTCAAAGGACTTTTACTAGAAAAGTTGACATGAGGCTATAAAACACTTTTATTAGTTGGCCTTTGACGTTGTAGTGTGTCACGGCTTAATGAACAACATCCTGATTATGCTTTTTGCTAGCTTAACCCGCTGTGAGCCTGAAGATGTAAAAAAAAAAAAAAAAAACAGTTCAATCTCTGGTCATGGTTTTGCAGGAACTTGAGCAGCATTAAAAAGATCCTTTGGGCTATCGACTAGCCGTGCCAAATTTCATGACAGTATGGATAGTTGTTGTTGAGACTCAGATTCTGCTGCTAGTAGAGCAACAATCTCCCCATATATCACCTCATGTTATTGTCATCATCCAGAGCTTGCTCATAAAACCTGTTTACATTCGGTAATTTTGCTAACTGACATCTTTGCCCAAAATGTGGGTTCGTGCAAGCCGCTGTAATGACTCTGCGGTGCACTGATCCCAGGTATCTACTTGTCTATCCAATAAGCCTAATGACTTTGAGGGCCCCATTCATAATCACAGTGGTAGGAAGTGCCAGGCGGATTAGGACTCCAGATGGTGCTGTTACTGCCTGACTGTCTGTCTGTCTGGCCACAGATGTACCGCTGCAAAAGGTCACATGTTTTACTACAGCGGTCTGCCCTGCTGCTGCAGCACAGCATCACATAGACTCTTGAGTAACACTCAAGCTGCGTATAGTGCTGCTGACTGTCACAAGTATCAGTCGATACGGTGTGTGGTGTTTTATGGTATGCTTCCGTGTGTGGTGTTTCTCTCTGTCCGTTTTGTATAGCGTTGTGTAGTTGAGTTGACAATGCAACAGATGTCACACTATCAAATTAAAGCTTAATGCCCGGCCTGCTGAAGAAAAACACTTCAGAGATAACCATGACATCGCAGAGCTTAAACACTCGATTGTGTGTGTGTCTGCTCGTGCACATCTGTGTGTTTCTGCATGTGCCAATGTCATGTGTGTTTGATCTGCCTGAGAGACTCTTCACTCCACATGAGGCATGACACTTGCTGATGGAAGAGCATTTGAGGATGACCACATCTCATTTTCTCTCCTCGAGACATCAACTCAGCAGTGACACTGGTTGTATTTAAAGTACTTGCCGAATACCGCAGCGTAGAAGTCAGTGTTATCCTTTTTTTTTTTTTTTTTTTTGACTGAGGCAGAGAGGTTTTTTTATTTTTTTTTTATGCCAGGCGTCAGCTGCTTGCACCCCTGGGTCATGGTACTCTGAACAAAAACCAGGGGATTTGCATAATTCATTACAGTCGCTGTGGAAAGGAGAGGCGACACAGGTGTCCCGGGCATTGTGGGAGAACGAGCATGTCTAAGAAGCCGAAGGTAAAAAAAAAACAACACACAACCTGTTCTTGTTTCTGTGTTAAATCGGCAGCTTACGTCTCTATCCGGAGCTTGTACTATTACTTGTAGCGCTTGCTTGTGTTTTTTTTTTTTTTTTAAGCTTTTGCATTCCTATCAGCTTACAGATTGCCTTTCCTCTGTGTTTGCCGATTGTTTGCTGTTTGTGCAGAGTGTCACGATCTATAAACTGTCTGTGAGGTCTTTTTACACGGGCCTATACTGTTGGAAATGCACCTCGTATAAGTAGAGCTTAGTTTTTAATCATGGATTCATGCGGGACTTTTTCTGCCTTTTAGTCCTGTAGAAAGGCATTGATGCTCGTAGGTGAAAGACAATCTGCTGGGTCATCTTTCTCTTTCCATGTGTAGATTAAAAGAGTCTGTTCATGCGGCTAAATCCTATTTTTAAAAACTGATTTTTTTGTGCTTTGGAAGCAGCATGCCATCAGCCATTTTACACAATATAGGGCAGTTTTCCGAACCCTTTAACTTGTGACGCCTTTAAATTGAGCAATGTCTGCTTGTGATTTGTGTAACCGACATTCCCTTTTTCATATTAATAATATGAAATCTTCTGAGATATACATAACGGATTTTAACCGTTTCCGACCATGTTTCATGACGGTCATTCTTCTACTTCAAATCCTGGATTGGTTGAAAGGCAGAAGCAGATTTAAATCTCCTTAGTGAAAGAAGCAATCATCACAAAGTGAGTCCGGGGATCAAGTGGACACAAGCAATCACCCCCGTGGGTGTTATTGTGTGCAGCATGGATCGTTCCCTCCCTCCTGTAGAGATGTACAGCACACAGAGGAGCATGTGACGACACGCCAGATCATCGTCGAACTGCTCAAATTGTTGGACTGCGTTAAATTAGGAGCCCATCACGATGTCAGAGTAGCACCTTAATGGGGCTATGTTAGTCGAAAAGTGCACAGAAAAGAAGGGGAGTATACTGTAATGCATCATGCTGTGTTCAGAAACATGCCTACAGCTGGATATTTTAATTAACAGACATGAGAGTGGTATCGATCTTCTCATATAACGCGAAGCAAAAGGCGATTACGCGTATTTCAGTCAAACTATATTGTTAAGAGTAAGTCACTTAGGTGTCCCCTTCAGTGACAAAAAAATACAAATTTACCAGATATCAGGTCTTCATTTTAACAAATTAAACATGGTCCTAGCTCTCTGTCAAAACAACTCTCGTGTACAATGATGGGTGTCTCTTGATCTGCTCTTACATCCATCATATGCGTGTTTCACCGCAGAGCATCGGGGCGTTACTAAGTGTGAAAGTGTGTTTGCATACAGTGTGCAAGCGCATCATCCTGTGCCAGAGATTGCCTGACCTGTGCATGACTGTATTGGTCACAACGGTACCAATTTGCCGGCTGAAGAGTTTTTCCTATGACTACATGTGGTACAGCCAATGTGTTGATGTGTTCAGAGAGCGTGAAGTGACTCAGCGGCCAACACACTCACACGCGCCCTTGCACTCCAGCCGCCGAACGTTGTTGTACAAGTCAGTACTTCAGAATTTATCAAGTCTTTGCTCCCACTCGCTGTCTAGCAACTCTGAGCTCATGATCTTCATTCCCTTGGGCATGCTTGACAAGTTATCTTTGTCTCCGCTGACTAAACACATCTTGGGACGGGTAAGCTTTACTCAACTTTTCACTTCAATCTGTGTTCTCAACTGGAATGTCCTGCTCTAATAGCACCTAAATCGACTGTGGCTTCTCTGCTTCAGTTATACCAAACAGTACAGCCTTGTATGATGTGCGGGAGGGTTCACTGCTTTCCTGCTAGCAGGATGCCCTTTGGTGGAGTGGAGGGAGCAGAAGTCGAACTCTCGAGTCACTCCAGCAGGAAACGGAACAGCTGGGGTTTCTATCTCTGTCTCATATCCTCTATCTCCATCTCTCTCTTAGTCTCTCCCGCATTTTCCCTCCTTTCCTCTCTCTCATTGTGTGCAATTAGAGATGGTCCCATGGCTCAAGAGGCCTGGCATGTGTCGTAGCTAGGTAACCTCAGTCAGTGCTGGCTGCCGGCCCCGGGGGTTTCATTAAAATGTGAATCACAGCCCCAGCATGGATTCTCCAGTCATTCTGGATATTATGCATCAGGATCAGAAAAGTCATGCTCTAAATTAAACCTTGATAGAGTCGGTTATTTTATGTGTATGGGCACTGGTACTGAAGCAAAGTTTTTACTACCTTACTTTTTTGTAGCAATTTTTGCGAAGAGTTAGATTAGAAGATCACTCCCATAGCTGTACAGTAAATATTAAGACTGGAAACAGGAGCAAAAGTTAACAAAATCCATCTACCGGCTCCCTATTTATCATTCCGTCTTGTGTGTTTAATTTATACAAATACCAACAGGCTACCAGTAGAGAGCTGATATACAGTTAATTATACTTCTTTAGATGGATTTTTTGTTACTTTTTGGACAGAGCCAATCTAATTGTTACCTCGTTTCCAGTCTATGCTACCCAGCTGTTGGCATTTAACTAACATTTAGTGTGGTTTAAAGTAGGGGTTCTCAACCTTTTGAAATGTATGGCCCACTTCTTATTGTTCTTACTGTAAAATTTGATGACCACCTTACTCAATATATGAGAAAGAAATACATCATGTGAGGGAAGATGAGCTCTGATTGTAAAGGGTTTTTTTTTTTTTTAATTGCTAAATAAAACATTTAACTTTTTTTTTCTTACTTTTTGGACAGCAAAGAAGTAGGCCTATAGTTAATAGGAAACTTCTGGAGGGTGTTATTTTCTTCCAAGGAAATTGATTTATCCACCAGCACTTGAAGTCCTATAGTCTAGTTTCATTAGTATAATGGCATTCTTGGCAAGGCAAAGCACCTTTTAGAGCGACCTTTCTGACAGATCTTCAATGATCTATAATTGTTGTGTATTTGAGCCCATTAGTGATCTTTTCAAGTTTATAAAATACCCATAACATCATTTGTATGAATCGTGGCCTGTTGTTATAGCACATTTGACAGAAAGCACAACACTGTCGATGTTGTACCGTATTATGGCAAGATGCGGCGGGTGAGAACCAATCAATTATCTCGATTATCTGGCATGGTTTTGTCTTGTCTTATGATGTCTTCATTGTTATGGTTTTTAGTATTGGATGTATCACAGAATAATTAATGATCCTGCGTGCTTTAACACTGGCAAGTGTGTTTGGCAGTCGAGTCGAGAGGCTTTGTTTTGGACTGTTTACTTTAATGGTGAGTGGTGGCCAATGTGGAATCACACCAGCATGGAAGTGTTGGACCTCCTGATATGGAGGTAGAACTGCCTGGTGGCATGAGAACGTGTCTTAAACGTTAACCAAAAGAAGGCAGGTGTGATCACCACCATACTGCAGACTGAATCTGCACTCTCTCTTCTGGTTTTGAGCTAACTCTGCAGTCTTTATAAGAGGATGAAGTGGCTGAAACAATTAGCTGATTAATTAGTAGTCTATCAACACATCAGTGGCAACAATCTTGACGTTCTTTAAGCAAAAATTACAAAAAAACTTACATTCACAAAAAGTTGATTCTACAGAGAAGACTCACACTATGTTGCTACTTTCAGTAAATCTATTTAAGATCATTACTTGGTCGTGATATTTTACATTTTTTCCCATTGTCAAGAAATCCCACTAAATTACCACAACAAAGACCTGATCCTTCTACAAAATAGACCTATTGTCTGAGTGAAAACTCTTTCAACCACCACTGTTGTCCTACAACTATTTTAAAAAAATTGCCTTGTTTCTTTCATGAAACATGATAACAACAAACCTATTGTATATCACCAGCCTTAACAACATATAGACAACACACAATATTGTTGTCATGCATGCAATCTTCAGGTATTCTTATTTTTTAACCCAGTCACAACCTTTTATTGCACAATTTGCCGATTCAGAAGTCACAGCTATAGTTGCTTAAATTTATCCAACAGGCCTGCAATAAAGCCAGCCTTTGTGAAGGTTATAACTTTCATAATAACAATTATTCAGAATCGCGTACCATCAGTCTCTTCGTACTACTCAAGGTGGCTCGATACATAGTGAAAAGAAACCACTGTTAGCAATGTCGGGTTTTTTTTACCCCCCTGACGTGAAACACAATGGGGTGTTTTATTGATCCCTCATGGTCCAATTACTGTGTGCTGGTTTTGTAAGCTATCCTTGTTGGCCCTTGTGTGCTGGTCAGTATGAATGCCTGCTTACGTCATTGTGTGCATGTATACTGATCGATAAGCCAAAGGCAATGCCGGCACTCATTTCCCAGCGCTGGCAGAGGTGGAAGACATTGATCTGTCAAATCCCATTCAGAGAGCCTATGCACAGAGGGCTGAAGAATGCTATTTTATCATTGCATTATAATAATTGCACAAAATATAGCAACCACTTTGGAGAAAAGATTTATTTGTCATTGACATTGTATACAGTATATACTTGTAGCGGCGTTTAGCTAAACTCATTACACACATTGAACGCAGTAAACCCCGTCATAGAAATCCTGCCAGGGATAGCTTGAGCTACAAACACGCATACAACTGTTTTTACACACAAGTGGCATCTTAAAATCACGTACAAAATGTTGCGTGATCACTATCATAATCTCGCTTTGATTTTAACATCATTAGTTTTCTTGCAGTGTGTTGATGACTTCTAAAGTAATTTTTAGTGAGCTTTCAGAGGCACCAGATCACACTTCCTGATCAACTGTCATCACGCTCAGCATGCAGGGGTTTTTGCCTTTAGGGTTGAACTTAATTAAAGTCTGCTTTTCCCCTTCATCTACCTTGACCTTGTGTCGTCACTGCAGGATTGGCTTCTTCTATGATATTAAATTCAATAGCTGTATGTGTGGAACCATTACTGGACTAAATTGGGGAACTCCAATGGCCATTTTATGACATTTCATGACCAAATTATGATACAATTACTCTTATTAATTGCTAATGAAAATAATAATGATGACAGGGTTGATGCTCTCAAATCTGTATGGTAACAGCTAGTCATCTTAGCACAAAGAGAGAAATCTTCTTGAACACACTAAGTGACATTATTATATCTAATTTGTGCTAAAAACCAAACTATTTATAGACAATGCCAGGCTTGCTGTATCCAGTGTTTATGCTAATGTCGCTAACCGACTGCTGGCTGTAGTTTCTTACTTAATGGAAACAAATTAGAGTCCAATAGATCTACTCTTCTAACTCTGTAATAATGTGTTTATATATAACAAAAAGATGCTGTGTAAAATATTATAGATTACATAAAATGTGAGTTTTTAAGATGATATCTCAGACAACAGAATAGATTTTATTACAAACTGATGCTTCAGGGCTTTAAACCATTGTTCTGGTGAAATGAGGATGACTATACCACAGTTAGTCACGTGCCGAGCACACACCCTGGATGATAATCCTCAGAAAGGGGTTAACCCCGATCAAGCACAATATAATCCAGGATTTAGGATGGACTGCCCAGAAAAACATTTTCCCTACTGAAAAATACAAATCTGGGTTTTACCAGGATGTGGAATAAAGCTCAAAACTTGTAGCTTTGAAGTTGAAGGATCTTACAGGTTGGACATGAAATGCAACCATTCAGTTCTCATCTGTGCTGTTAAATTGGTATGTTTTTCCAGTGACATAAATGCATTCCTCTGTTGTTGCTCCAGTTTTCTAACGGGAGCATTTAAAAATACTCCTGGTTTAATTTGTGAACACATGACTCAGCTGTGGCACTTACCGACTCATGTTTTGACTCATGTTTTTACCGCTTTAATAGAATATTTAACTTGTTCAGCCTACATGAGCTGTGACATAACAGCAGCGTGATTACACAACACACATCACAGCTTCACTATGTCTGATGTGAGATCACAAAGGGATTCTTTGAAGTGAATGCTTTTTCCCCCTGTTTTTTTGGTTTTTACAGTAACCACTACAGTTTCTTAGATTCATACCAGCTGACTACACTGGAGCTCTGACTGGTAATAGAAATCTGTCACTTCATTACTAAACCAATGTTTATATGGCTTTAATTTTATAGATGTAAGAGTTGGTAGTGTGCTATGTGCTCTTACTACAAAGTAACTTACTTTTGTCTTACTTTTTTTGAATGTAAGGTTAATGGTGTACCATCAAATGACCAAACGGAAAGTTTCAATGACTTTGGTCCCCCTGATGAAAGCAAATATGGCATTTCGTCGATGTAGTGAAGATAATTACTTCCTGACGTTTTGGTCTCGACAACATGTGTAGAGACTATACAGTGAGTTAAAATCCTTAAGCCTTCCTCTCCTCAGAGTGCAACCTCTTTAAGGGAACACATGTAAACTCCCCAGATCACACACTCGCACACAGACATAAAAAGCTTCTGCAGCTGCTTTTGGTGCTTTCTGGAATTTTCAGGCCGGCCCTGTTGGCCAGAGATCTTACTTCCTAACTGTGTGTGTGTGTGAGTGTGTGTGAGAAACAGACAGTGTGTATGTGGGAGGGGAGAGGGGCAGGGGGGCTTGTTTTTTGGGCTGGAGAACGGTTGTGCCGCTCTGAAGGAGTGTTCTCCCAGCGTGGGAAAGACGCTGGTCTTTTCTCTGTCTCTCAGGGACTAAAGTAGGCCAAAGAAGGTCTGCTTTCCTCCGGCTACAACTTTCTCTGCTCGGGCTACAGAGGTAACACCGTTTCCATCTGGAGCCGGGACAAGGGGATTTGTAGGAGCGAAGCAGTCGGGCCGGTGGGAGTTCGTGTGCTCGAGAGGAGATGGGCAGCAGCTGAGGAGATTTTCTCCCAGCCGGGCTGAACGGCAGAAGGTCGGGTAGGGAAGAAATGTATCACTCCGGCAGTGAGGAGTCAGATCTGGTAAGTTTGAGTAAACATGCTTTCTGTTACTCAAACGGTGTCCTTTCACACTTTTCTAACCCTCACCGGGCTGTCCCTCTCACTCGTCTTTCTCTGTACCCTCTGAACAAAGAGGAAGGGCTCACATTGCAGGAGAATGGAGGTTATTAGTGCAGGATTTAAAGGGGCGTAATCATACACTTCCTATTTTTCTCCTTAGTCGCCGTTTTGCCTGAAAGTTAGTGAGAGTCATGCTCACAATGCCGACTCTCCCAGCATGCTGTTTTGCGATGAAGGCTGCTTATTTAAGCAGCTTGTCTGAATTTGCGAGCACCTCTGCATGACTTAAAGTGGGGAGCTGAGTAGTTAATAAGTAGAACAAGGGAAAGAAGGTAAACACCGGGGGAAAGCTTAGTCCTTAGTGTGTTAGTATGTACAGACACCGGTAAAGAACACAAAACTTGTCTTTGACCAGTGTCCTATTTCATTTTTGTTTTTTATTAATAACTTAGTATCCTCAGTGTAAATGAATGGAGGTTCTGTCGACATTTCCTGTTCCTGTGTGTGTGCGTCTGTGTGCGTGTGTGCGTGTGTGCGTGTGTGTGTGTGTGAGAGAGTTATATAGTGGTGAAATATTTTTCTGTGATAGTAATCAGTAATTGTCATCAGCCACACCCTTGTATTCATGTCTAATCAGCCTCTAAAAGCAAGTCTCAAACAGTAGTCAACACAGGAACCCCTATTGTAATCAAGAATGGTAAAATCGTGCAGAACTTTATAATGAATTCTAGTCTTTTCTATGTCAGGCCGTTCTCAAGCAAACTGGGTCCTGGGTTTTTAATATTTCACCGATTGTAATGGCTTAAATGAAGAGTTGAAATAAGTCACACTATGCACCGTCCACATGTGGCCATTGGGAAACACAATGCTGCTCCTCATGTGTTATTAAGTGCTACAGTGTCCATGTGGTTCTGTTTGTCAGTATCTTTATCTTTCTAGTTGATTTCTAGTTGTATATGAAAAACTAAATGCAGCTGTCTGCTATTGTTTATTCAGGTCTTGCAAAACAAATTACTCGCAGAGAGAGAGGCTCCTGTTTGACTTCAGGCAGGATCTGTTCCCTCATAAAGTCTTGAGTTGTATAGAGTTTCCATGGGACATGTATTGATGCTGATTTAGAATTATTTCTGACAGACTGCTGTATTTATGTCATTTTACTTAATTTATGTGCATGGTTTCAGTTCAGCTCAGTGTGAGAGTCTCTTGCGTTTTGCTGTCATCCGTGGTGCACGGTGTTTACAACCACACTCACGGTGCAAAAGACGAAAATAAACGTAATACATAACACAGTTTATTCAGGTGACTTAGACAGAGGCTGCACCAAGAGACAGTGACAAGTGTAAAGGATACAGATGGGGTTTGTTATTTAAAAAAATCTAAAATTAAGGAACTTGGATGCTGAATTGTTTTCTTATTGCATTGCTGTGCTTTTCAATTAACAACCATGTGTTGTCAAATTAGAATTAGGCACGTTTCCATCAACTGGTTCGGAGCGTAGTTCGGTCAGAAGCTGGCACTGTACGGCTGTAATGCACCAGGAAACAGTGTAGATTTAGTAGAGATTAAAAAAAATAACATTAGAGGTTTTTCCGCAATTGACGTTGAAGTTTTATCAAATTTTTCAGATTTTCTCATGTGATACTTGGAAACTGGGCTATCGGCTTCCTCCTGCGGCAACTAGATCAATTTGACATATAAATCACTGTTGCCGGCCACAGGTCCAGCTTGTGTAATTTATCTCTGCATGAAATAAAATAAATGATGCTGAAACAATGTTACTCGAGCACAGTCCCATTTGTTGGACGGTATGTTTTGCTCCGCTGAAGATGGTTAGCAGCTCGTTCTGCTCTCACAGCCAGTTCTCATCAATCATCCACAGCCTGCTTCATACACCAGGAAACTGCCAGGATATTGATGACGCAAGCACCAAATAGCAGCACAGTGCAGCCCCTGGCCTCTCTCATGTATTCCCCTTGATCAGCCATCATCCTATTATGGTGCTGTGTTTCCAGAGAGGGACCTGAGAGGGAAGGAACTGCGAGATAAACTAGATCTCGCAGTGATGGGATTCACTATAAATGAGAGTACTGCCCCTTAAGGGACTGCTGCTGCTGCGGCTGGCTGTAGGAAATACTCACTGGATGAAAAAGGATTAGCACATATTTTGCCATTGTAGGGGTTCCATCAGCCGTCTGACTTCTCATAACGTTGGATTTGAAAAACAGGACATGTTCATTTACATACATGTATGTCAGAACAGCAATTTAACAAAGTTTAATCTGAATGACTTTTTCAGGGCTGGTTTTATAGAAGATAGACATCACTATTTCATGCCGGAGACTGAAATATGTCAACAACTATCAGATAGATTGCCATGGAATTTATTACAGGTACTGAAGCTCCTCAGAGGATTAATCCTGCTGACTTTGGTGATCTCCTGACTTCTTCTCTTGTGCCACCAGCATGTTCACGTTACACAAAAAAGCATGTAAATATAAGGACATATTAAAAATGCCTGTCTACACCTGGTTGGTTTCTAAGTTTCTAGCTAGCAACGGTGCGCTCTCAGATCATGTGATTGACAGCCAGTGAGTCCACCGCCTCGATGGGATGATGCACTTATCTAATGCAATGGCACATGGGATGCTGGGTAAACACTTTTTTCATAGGCCTGTCAGTGTCACCTTGATGTCCATGCGGCCAATCCCTCTTTTGCCATGCCAGAGGGATCATTACTCCTCCCCCCCCTCTTCAATCTCTCTCCTCATTTCTCTCTCACACTCACTTTTTCCTTTCACAGATGTATGTTTCCCTTTCAATCTCTTTCTCACATAGTTTTAATTCCACACTGTTAAGTATTAGAGCAGTCACACATCAATCACTCTTGACTGTCAACTTTGCTCTCATTGTCCCTGCGTGACGAAGACGATGCTGTTTGTGAGCCGACGATTTAATTGACTTTGTGTTGCACTGAGGGAAGATGCTGTGATGGACAGATGGTTGGAAAAGGATGCTTTGGCACCAGCCAAGAATGAGTCATGTCAAACCTGAAACTGCTAGCCTAGCACACTTGCTCAGCCCATTGTCAGCTCACTGCAGTCAGCTACGGTCCGAACTGACATGATTGGCACAGGCTGTAATTTTCATTCCTCAATTGTGATGCATAACGTGAGCTATAGTGTGCAGTCTGAACTCGAGTGTCATTGTTTCTTACTATATTGCAGGGTGTTATGACATGGTGTCACTCCATGTCTCGGCTAAGCTCGACATTCATTTCCAGAATGAAGGAAAGGTAATTCTCTGTCAATACATACCATCTATTGGTACCGTTCTTTTTAAGAAACAAGGCTATACTTAGCCACAGCATTGACAAATGAGCAGCAATGATATTTACAAGCACTATCTTAATTTAGCATGTGAGCTAGTTAATATTTGGTAACTTGAGTTTGAGTCCTTATCAGCAGATGTTCACGTCGCGCCGGTCAGTATCGAGGATGTCCCGATTGGATCTCAAAGATTGATATTGGAGCAGATGAACGCATTATTTGACTGATTAGTTGAGTGTGGATATGTGTGCATGTGTTTAGTAAGAGCAGGGGCATAAACAACAACTGTTTATTTATGTAATTTACTTTATGTAAACTGGTTTGATTGCAGCTCAGAATGAGAATCTCTTGTGTTTTGCGGCATCTGTTGTGCACTGTTTCACTGCAGACAGACGGGTGGAGAGCCATTAAGGGTTTTTTTTTTTTTCTTGATGTGGACATCCCTATTCAGTATGGCATAGTTATGAAGCTGACAAAAACAGGAGTGACTATTGACGTAAAATGCGTCAGTCACTATATTTTCACATCCAAGAGATTATTGTCTAGAAAATGCAAGAGATGCAATAAACTGTCTTTATCTTCTCGAGCAAACTATTGGGGCAATAATGGGCCAGGGGTAAGGGGTCAGTATGGAATTGGAAGAAATGGAAAAAGCTGACGAGGTGTGAATGGGAGAAATAACAGCAAGGGGAAGGAACTTCAATGTGGACATGCATGAAAATCAAGTGTGTGTGTGTGTGTGTGTGTGTGTGTGTGTGTGTGTGTGTGTGTGTGTGTGAGTGTGGCCTGGATGGAAGAAATGAAAAAGGAGACTTACTGTAAGAATTGATGTAAAAAAACGACTAAGGACCCCTTGACCATGAGAGCACTTTACAGCTCACATGTAGAGCCGTTATGTTCTGCATGACTGCAGCTCCCCATTTTTACAGTGGATAGGTACAGAGAATCCCTCCTATAGCGGCTAAAAAAAAGGCTTTCAGATCATGAAGATATTCCTGGGTGTAGCGGCTTCATCCACGATAAGTGATTTTGTCAGATACAGGAGGCAGCAGTGACTGAATCACAGCCTCCTGTTTGACTGTGGTCATAACCACAGTGATTTGTAATGGTCTAATGTAATGATCGCCGTGCCACTGCTGCATGTAGAGGTCATTGGCTGTCTACAGCAAGGACCTCGGTCCAAATGAATTAATTAGAGCGGTAGAAAGACCCCCGCCCCCCAATCTCTTTGTCTCTGACCTATGCATGCAGAAGGCCAACTCTTCAGTTCTGCCAATGTTGGTGATTTGCAACCCATTTTCCTTTTTAAGGAGTAGGATTAATATTAGACAATTCTGCCAGGACACAAGTTAGGTCCAATGCCAACTTTCAGCACTAATGCATGAAGTAGAGTGCCATTTAGTCGTGGATGGGACTGTAATGACCTATTATTTATGATGGATGGGACTATATAGGATATTATCGCGGTTCGAAATTAAGTTTGATTGAGGTGAATTTCCATTATCGGAGTAATTGGAAATATCGCGACTACAAAAATGAATTTTATTTATTTATCCTTTATTTATGCTTTGGAACCTTTATGATATGATCATCTCATTTAATATTATTTGATCGAATCAGATTGATTCAGGAATATCCACATTTATTTGGCCGATTGCGATGAGATATACGGCCTTTTCCGAATCATGGTATTTGAATGGAACTGTGATTCTATGTCTGCTGGGTGAGCCCAACTAAAGATCACCTCTTCACAGGGATCTAAGCAGTATCATACTGCCGTTAGATTATTATTAGTGGCCTGTGTGTGGGTGACGGTGCTCTCAGTATCAGTGTTGTAGTGGGTCTGGAGGTCAGTCCTGTCAAGCAGCCAGAGGCTCATTCTGTCGCTGTGAGTCTTTGTCAGTGTTGCTATCGGAGTTCAGCCTTCACAGCTCCAACACTCTCATCTTCAGGCTCCACGGCTCCATGTTCAGAGCATCTGTGCCCCGTCTTGAGACCTCCGGAGGCTAGTGCCACTCCACCTTATTGAAACATATGTGGCTTTTGCACGATTTCTTGAAAAACAAGCAAAGCTTTGGATTAGTGCACTGTTTTCTGTCCTTAAATGATGTTGTAGCTGTCGCAATGGGCAAGATAATCTTTTTCTTATCCTCCATTCCCATCATATCTTTTCAAGCCATAATCTACCCCAGGTAATTGCCTTCCTTGTTTGGCTAATTGGTCTTAATGAGCTAAAATCATGTTATCTTCACTCAGCCTTTACTTTCATGTAAGATGTGTCATTTTTAAGTGCACGTGTCTTGTCGAAAAGTCCCTGAGCAGATGTCATTGATTGGTTATGATAAACACCACTGATTAGCATGTCATCCTTTGATCTACAGTTACTGCTCCTTGGGGAGCGACCGCTTGTCATAAACCAGCGAGCCTATTTGGACTGCTGGTCCCACGGGCTGACCTGTGACTCCCCTGACCTCATACAACCTCATGACAGGTCAGCTCCAGGAGCATCATGCGTCAGCAGTGCAACAGTGCAAATAAAAGGGACATTTTGAATAATCCTTCTGCGGCGTTGAACTTGGGCTGTTCCTTTTCATGAGGATGGGAAATTTTTAATTAACGCCATAATTATTCTCATTTGTCCTGTGTGGCTTTGCGATGCTCTGCTCACATGTAATGAATCACCGCTAATCTGACAGGCGAGGATTTAGAGCAGCTTTCACCTCACAATCCCTAATGCTGAGAGTGAAGAAGAGATGATTTAGCAAAGGTACCGTGTATTTCACTCTTTCTTTGTTTTACACACAAACATACCGTGTTCATACCATACCCACTATTAGGGCCACCACTATTATTTAAATGGTCGCTTAATCTGTTGATTATTTTCTCGACTAAGTGATTGTTTCGTCTAAAAAGGTATAATTTGTCAGAGTCTAAAGTTGAAACACGAGGATGTTTTGAATGAAAATTGCAATTAATTCCATTGATTCAATCGACGAATGATTGATGAACATAATTGTTACAACTGTAATTTTCATTATTGACTAATTTGCCGATTACGAAAAAAGAAGTTGAGAAAAAAGTGTGTCAGACAATTGTCAAAAATATCTAAGACAAATTTCCCCAAGCCAAAGCTAACATAATCAAATTGATCATTATGTCCCAACAGCAATTTATTCCCTACTCAAAACCAAACAATTGATTAATCTGGGGGGGAAGGATATCCGGTGATGCTCACACTGCAGTCAAATGCAAAATATAAGAAAGCATATTGCGCTCTAAGGTTGTCAATATGGCAGGAGAGCCTTGCGTGTTTTGTGTCTAATTGAGCAACAATGTTTAGCATTTGCACACCAGTTACCATTCAGAAATATGAAAGGAAACATCCAGTCAATGTTCTAGATAATGTTGTTTAAATAAATCTGTCTTGTTGCTTTAGTCTCCCCAAAGCTGTTACTGGCTGATAAAAATTTCAACGCAGGGCTAGGGAGTGGGCGTGAATTATATTTTTACTTCCAAATGAGGACATGAAAGGAAAAGACTAGCGAATTAATTGATGATTAGAAAAAAACTACCCTTTGCATCTCTATTATGATCCATAATAAAAGTGAGCAGATTTTCTGCAATAAACAACCTCTGAGGAGATGGCGACGTGACACTTGATTTTTCCTGTTTTCCTAAAGACTCATATTGGCGTGAATGTAGTGTGCTTAGAACTAAAAGGAGCAAAACAGCATGCACGGTCGACACATAAACAGTAACCATATAGCATGTGCACATCCCATCGCTGCAGAGACGCAACGAGCAGATGGACTGGCTGTGAGGGGTAACTGAGGGAAAAAAACTGAAGGGAGTGACAGAGAGGGGGGGGGGGGTTAAGACAGAGAAAGAGAGGCAGAATCGCTGAAGGAGGGTAGAACATGTACTGACAGGCTGAGACACAGAGAGTGAGAAAGAGAGCGCTTGCAGCACCTGAGAGGCAGCAGCTTCATTAGCATTAGGAGGAGAGTCGGTCACAGGCAGCCACACCAGGACTCGTGTAGATAAACTGCTGTTATCCATCGCTTGTGGAGCAGCACGGGGAGGCTACAGCAGAGGAGGAGGAGGAGGAGGAGAACGAGGCTGGAGCTTGAGCGGAAGGCTGAGAAACACCGTTGCCACCTGACTCATACTGGGACTCAGCCTCAGCACCTGCAGCGGCAGTCCGAGCACTCAAGGAGACTGGGGCAGACAAGGAGAGAGAGCTGCTGAGATTATGCGCTGGGCAGAGAGCTCCTGTGGATTCCCCATCTTTGGCAGCAGCAGCAACAGCAGCAGGAGGAGCAGGAGCTGTGGCTCTACCGATAGCAGCAGAGGCAGCTGGAGCTGCAGCAAAACAAGGAGCCCCAACTCTACAGCTATTTATTTACCCAGAGATGAAGGTAGCATTTATAGCCAAGGTGTAACGGGACCCAGCTGTCCATGTTGCCACTGTGCTGAAAGTACCTGTAGCCAGGGCAGGGACGGCCACTGCAGCGCTGCAAAGGTGAACACAGCAGTGCAGTTAGGTGTAGTTGTAGCAGTAGCAGGGGGGGGCAGTGGCTCAGGACACTGAATGACCAGTGTGGCTGATGAAGGCCACCTGGATCCGCTTGCTGAAACGAGCCAAGGGAGGTCGCGTCAAGAGCTCTGATGCCTGTGTAAGCAGATTTTGAGTGCGTTTACATCGTCTGTGTTTGAGTGCATGTGTACGTCTTTGTGTCTCCAGTTCATCCATCAGTGTTGGGGTCAGTGTGGCATGGTTATGTATCGCCGGGTGATGATGAGAAGCTTTATGTTGTCATAAGTTATGGCTGTCAGATTCTGGGCAGAGCTCCATATCACCTCCCTCTGACCCACTGGGACGATGTTGTTGATCACACCCCATCGTTATCCGTGACCTGATGGAATAATCATAGCACGTATATCCACTTGCACTTTTCAAGGCCAAATGTAGCTTGTAAAAGAGAGGCTATAATATATAGGAGCAGGCAATAAGACGCCAATATGGGTATTTATATCATACCTGAATGTGGACGTGCTGCACATTCATACTCAAGCCTGAGCAGCATTTGACGTATAATTTAGATGCTTGTTGATGTTTTGAAAGCCACTGGGAAAATATGATCATCAATGTGATGACAGTGAAAGCAGCAGATGGATTTTTAATGAGCTTGCTTTCCAGTGAGTTATTCATATCAGGTAGAAAGTACAGAGAATGAGAGACACAGAGGCAACTGACAACAGCTGTCTTACATTGTAAGGTGGAACACATAAATATGAATAACCTTGTGTCACGTCACGTGTAGTAGCAACACATGTATCGTCTCTATACCCAAGTCAGGTAACATAAGTGGAGGGGATATCTTCCTTTGTATGTGTGTGATGGCTGGGTAATTCTAATCAGGCACAGAATGAGGGGAAGCTATTTTTAACTCAGACAGCAGAGTGTAATGGTGCAGTGAGATGAATGAAAGACCTTGTGTGGGTGGCATAGTAGTGTGCGTGCAGGTAAGGATAAGACTCACACTGCCTCCCCTTAGTTAAAAATACCCTCTTCCAATCTTAGACTATTGAATATTTAACTGAAACTGATGTGGTGCTGGGAAGTGATCCTTTAGTGTAAGTCCAAATGTGCTGTATTCCTTTCAACATACATTAAATAATAAAACAATAAGCTTTAAATTAAAAGTTTTTTAATTAGCTTAGAGACAGATGTAGCCAAGCTTCCTGCACCTGTAGCTAAATTTACTTCTTTTTTGTAATCCCCTTGTTGTTTCCTCTAATTGAAATTCATGCATTTTGATGAACCAACATCTTGGTAATTTGCTTGTTTTCCCACATAAGTAACATATGAGCTAAATCTGGTCATAGAGAATAAAAATAAATGTTTGCTAACAATGTATTAAATTGTAAATGAATACATTATATATTATAGCGATTTCAAGAAAGATGGAACGCTTAAAGAACACATTTTGTTTGCTAATCGTGTTTTTCTTTCCTTAGCTTTTGCAGTTTTTAGGTGGTCTATATGTTCTATTACAGCTAAGCCAGTAAACAAGAAAACTGTGCATTTAACTTTTAATACTATATAACAAGATTTTACGATGTGTGTGTGTGTGTGTGTGTGTGTGTGTGGGGGTGTGTGGGGGTGTGTGTGTGTGTGTGTGCGCGGTTACCTGCATCCATGCACTGCACTCATGAGTGTGTCTAAGGGAGTTGTGTATGTTTTGTATGATTGCGAGTCTGAATAGAGTAGTGTTAGTATTTCTGCCCACAAATCACATGGAGAGACACTGGGACCTGGCGTTCTGCAACATTTCCCCCGGTGTTTCTCACACATGATCACAACAAATCTGCAGGCAAGCAGCTGAGAGAGAGATAGAGAGACAAGAGGAGCTGCGTGTATGTGATTCTAATGAAGGACTGTTTTGTCCTTTGGCATCCTTTTCTCGGAAAAAGAAGGAAGCGTCTGTAATTTGCTACTGCTTTCATTTCCTCAGGGTGTTGCATTGAGGTAATTGACAGCACAATTACATGCCTGCTCATTTTATTGGGCGAAGCCACTACAGTACATACATTTTTTTTCATGAAGTGAGATTCTTTTGCCGAACGCCGCGTGGGTCTGTGTGGGTGTGTTTGCACATTTTGTAAGTTGCACGTCAGATGCTCAACTCCAAAGTTGAATATTTCTTTGAAGTGGAAGCTCAATGTTAATGTTTGTGTCTCTGCAGGGTTCGGCCGACTCCTACACCAGCCGTCCATCAGACTCCGATGTGTCCCTTGAGGAGGATAAGGAGGCAGTGCGTAGAGAGGCAGAGCGACAGGCTCAGGCACAGCTCGACAAGGCCAAGGTTGGTATCCAAAACCCAGCAGGAGATCAAGATCACTCTGTCCAGTTCCTACCTGCTGAGATGGACTTAACCAGGGATGGCCCCCCATTTCAAGAATTAGGCCTTGAGAGTGAAAAAACGTATGGAAAGTGAGGACTTTTTGGGCATTTGAGGATTAAAGGTACCCTTTATTGACAACTGGTGGCGATAATGAGAAAAGAAGCGGGAGAGAGTGAGTTAGAAGAGCCTAAAAAGCTTTCTCGGAGATCATTGTCATGACAATGAAGATAGCAATCATGAATGTTACGATTGCACAATTCAACCATTTAAAAACAATAAAAAAAGCTTTACAAATGTTTCATGACCCACAGATGATATCATTATTGTAACAATGTGTTTTGGTGGGGAGCACTTTATGTAAACAGACATTTGAGCCTTTAAGACTAGGTTTCAGGGATACATTTAGAACTAGGCCTCGGTCAAGCTCAGGGTAAAGGGGGTTAGGCATGTTGTTGTGACTGTTAGTTGCAAGATAATGCACGTCATTGAGGGTCCCCACAAATATAGAAGTATGTTTTCATAGACTCAAACTGGTTTATTTTGCTTGAATGAATGATGTCCGGCATCACTCAAATGGAAATGTAAACTTTACACTGGTTGGTTTGTTATTGGAAGATCAAAAGCTGTGTCTGCTTCCTTTTTGGTCTCATTTCTTAGCTCTAAATATTTATTCTTTTTTTTTTATAGTTGGGGGGGAGGGTGGTTTCATCAGATTTCATTGAGGAATGAGGTAACTTGAGGGAAATGGTCTAAATCATAACCAGTCTCCAAGTGATGTGTCGATTTACTTATCGTGGGGTGACATTAGTGGAAAATGCTGCAGGACTGCCCAGGTGACAATGAAAGCAGCAGGAGTCGATTCAGCTAACTTCTAAGACGAAGAAAGGGCTGTTGATGTGAGAGGTTAGGGGCCTCAGAGAGCTCGGCTTCACTGTTTACCAGAGCCAAGTCTTGCCTGCTCTGCTCTGAGCCACAATTAGCAGCATATAAACAAACACACACATGGCAGAGATGGCTTGCCTCTGCGCGACTGGAATTGCAATCAGCACTTGCTTCCACAGAATCACTCAAACCGCTGGCACTGTTAGGAATTCAGGCCTTTAATCTATGGAATAATTTTACTATCTTCTGGGCACATTTTGTTCTCTTCCTGCTTTACCACTCATTTGATTGCATTTTTGCATATTAATTCTCACTGAGTGTCTGAAAAATTGGTTTATTGTCTTTCCCTGGGTGTTTAGTGTCAGCTAGCATGCCCATTAGCTGTACGAGCTAAGCTTTTGGCTATCCATCCATTCTAGCAGACATGTTCTTCCTGCGCTGTGTCTGGAGATAGCTAATAGCTGGCAAAGACGGATCATTCCGGCAGATCTGTTGTTATTTTCCAGAGTCACCCTCACCCTTTCAGCTCAGTAATTAAAAAGATAAGTTGGCTTTATAGATAACCTGCCATAGATTACCCCCGCTAGCATTTTACATGACAGATGACTAATAAAAATAGCCTCTCAGTGGTCCGGCCACCAGAGAGAGAGAGTCAAGCTGGGGTCAGAGGAAGTGCAGACTCTCTGACTGTGAGCCTTTATAGGCAGTAATTCACAATGACTTCCCTAGCATACCGCAGATATTCTCAAGGAGTGGGGATAGCATTGAATGTCTGTAATGTTGCCCTAATATACTTTTCACATTACATTACAAGTATTTGCAAACACACACATACAAAATACCCTCTATTGTCTCTAATTGACCTTAAGCACTTAATACATTTTTCACATGTATTCTTACTATTTCGTACTTAATAGTACTATTCAGTCTGTGAAAACAGTTGTATAATGTCTTCTGTGGCTCTAGAGAAGCTGTGTCAAGTATAAGATAATTGGAGGTCATCTCAGGTTAGGGGCGGACACCAAATTTTTGATAGAAAGTGTGAAGTTTGAAATGGGAGGGCATAGTTGCAATATGGAGAATATGGAGATCCAAAGTCTCAGGATATCTTCGTCTAGTAACTTAGAAGTTAGGAAGTGCGATACTGAATTGCTGGAGTACTTTTAAATCATGAACATAACCATATCTATGTCTAGTCAAAATCTATTTTGTGATTGGGAAAAAAAATACTCTTTTTCTTCTCTTCTTTTTTTTGTAACCGGCGATTGGCTGATGTGATGTGATTTGATTTGATTTGATGTGATTTGATTTGTGGAGACCGAAACAGAGCTGAAAAAGAGGAGTGATAATGTGTCAAATGTTGTGTTTACAGGTTGTGAATCAGTCAATGCAGGTTTAAATGTTGTGACTAATGAGGGTTTCCTCTGTTTGTTGTATATGGATATAGATTAGGTTCAGAATTCATTACTCTCAAATTGTGTCTTAAGCTTTGGATGCAATGCAGAATCTGACTTGCTGAATTAGTGCACACACATTACAGTTAAACATTACATGTTGTCATAGAAAACAGACCATAATCTCACTCCAGGCAAAAAAAGAAACAATAACAATGAATGATAGTATTCATTTCTAATTACTTTATGTACAGAAATTACACTACACTAAAGCAACCTTAGATAATTATATTAACATCATGCCACACTAAATTAATGAAGGTTATTACTCCCTTCATACTATATAACAATACATTTTACAGGCACTCGGTACAGCCAAAGGCCAGTGCACGTAGCTGAATTAATTTAAAATCGATCCACATTCAAGGTGAAGCAATGTGGGAATCTTGATTTATATCATGAGATCCTGTTCGTTCTGCTAATGGAGCGGCATGGGGCATGTTCCGCAGCAAATCGGCCACAGCAAGGGCAATTGTTCAGTCCGTGTAACCACAGAATGGGCAGGGAGGTATTGTTTTTGAAATATTCATGGTGTGATGTAATATTGTCGTGTGGTGTTAATTGGCTGTAGTCCATAGTGCTCCACCCAGGATTCCCAGTTAAATATAGGGCTTCTTTTCAGCTGGTTATCTCTCTTATCCATAGTCCCTTATCTCCACACATTTGTCTCCACTCACTTCCTGTCCTCTGCTTCCTTTTTTTGCACCACTATCTGATATCCTTCTGTCCATCTCCTTTCCCTTTCTTTTGTTTCCCCCCTCCTCCCACGCTTCCTACCCGCTCTCTAACCCGCCGCCCCTGTCCTTCTCCCTCCCTCCCTGCAGTCAATATGGCATCCATAATGAAGGCCTGTGTTACGTAAGAAGCAACAGAGCAGTATGACTGAGCGGCCAGGAGATGTAGAGATGCTCCACATCGGTGTAAATGTCCCATTATGTACAAATCCCGCAGTAACCTCTGCTACACGGTAGCTTGTTAGGACATGTGTGTGTGCGTAATTGCCTACAAGTTCGTAAAATGTCATTCGGCCTATAGAAAGTGTCACCTGACAGGCGGCCATGATGGATAAAGGCAAGCAGAGCAGCTGGGAGGGAGGTAGGAGGCAGCGGCCCATGAGACACATACATATGTGTACTAATGGACCCCATACCATCATGTGACTCAATGCATACAAACGTCAAGGACACTTTGTCCTCTATGGGCCCTGGCGCTGCATATTGGATTGTATGATCTCCTCAATGGAGAAGTCACACATGCATCGGCAACACTTCATTGAATATCTACCTGCCTCCAAGCACTAGAGTATGGATGTTAATAATTAACCTTTATCTGACAATATGTATTTTGACTAATTAACACAACAGTTAAAAGAAATATTGAAAATGTAAAAAAAGCTGAGCAAAACTAAGAAGAGTGGCTTTGGCACGGGAACTTAGCTTGGGCCTTGAGGAGTGGTAGCATTTATTCACCAACAAATAAACTGTACACACACTTGGCTGCTACGTTCACAGCTCTTACATTACTGTTTCGTACTCATCATCAAACGTTTTCTCTCTCTCTTGACTGGGCACTAGCTTACATTACGCCCAATCCAGCACACTGGCAGAAACCCAGACAGAGTAACTATACCAGGCACAGACGGTGCTGACAACCTCATAGCTAAACAAATTGATGCGGTGGAGACTTATTTGGAAAGTGGCTGCATGTGTCCACGACCGTGCACGCAACACTGTGGCTGCTAACTGTCCTGGACGGGTGAACTGGGGACCCAGTTGTCTGTTTTGCGCCGACTTTGCAGCTTGCTATAAATAAATGGCTTGCACCCCTGGTCAGTTAATGAGGGTCAGAAGAAAAGGCAATCAAAAAATTATTATTGCAGACTAGCACAACTTTTAAAAGTGATAGTCTGCACTTTCCTGGTTGGTAAGTTCTCCTGCCCCCAAGTGGCCAGAAAATCCAAATTGCTGTAGCTTTAAAAATATGAATAATTTTTAGCTTGCTTCAATTCTAAGTTTCTTCAATTGAAAATTGAAAAACTTGATGTCACACATAGGATGTGTAGATCTGCCTTGCTTTGTGTGCTTTATGTGTTCTGAATTGGTGCAATCTATTTTTTGGTTTCTATGGGAAAATTAGATTGTAGGACTAGTGTGATGCAATTTAAATTCATTTTACTGAATATGTATGAAGTTGAACTCAAGTTAGAGCATCAAAGGTCTGATCTAGTGGCTTCAATTTGACTTCCATACCCTTCCCCTCCCCTCATCCTGCTCTCTTTCATCTGCAGGTTACTCTTTAGCATGCGGGTCTACGCAGGGAGATTACTCTAAGCTACATCCCTGCATTCGTTTTGGCTTTTCAGTTGACTTCTGTCATGCTTGTCACACAGTCAAAGGCAGAGCGAAATGTAATCTGGTTGAAGGCTTGACCATGTTGCCATCTGTTGCTGCCATCGCCGCCAGGCTGACTCCAAAAGCATTTTATGTAATTCTGAAGGTGATGCATGTCTTATGTGGGTATATTTCACTCTATCTAGATTCAGATGGGTTTGTATGTGAGCCAATGGTATTCCCATTAGTCTTTTTCATGACGTGAACTTATTAAATTTCAAACAAATCCCTTTTTCTCAAAAATGTAATGCGTCACCATGGGCACAGGAGATTTGCTTTTGCTTTGTGCAAAAATATCTGGGTCTGGAAATGAAGTTGCTCTTGCATATGTGGACAGTCAGTGGTGTTGGTGGTTATATCTCCATTACATCAGCTGTATGCATTATCTGAATTAAATTTTTGACCCAAAGAGGAAGGTCAGGGGACCAATAGGAAGTCTAAGATTTATTCGTTCATTGTAATGTTTGTGCTACTCGCAGTAGAAGAGTCCTGTTTTACTATTGATGAAGTGGTGATTGCTTCAGACGCCAACATGTTGCATCAGTGTTTCAGCCTGCAGCAGTGAGACAGTACTGCAGCAAAATCATTCAAGGAGAGAGTCTGTGTGAGTCAGAGACAACTTGTATCTCTCACCTAGGGTTATCTTTACACCTTGCATCAAGACAGAGAATCACAGCTCACCAACGGTGCACAAAAAATATCAAAATACTGAATACTTCTCCTCTCTCCTGTGGTTTTGGATACAAGGATAGAATTACCATTCATATCGTCACAATCTGATATTTTCATTTCCAGACCAAACCAGTTGCATTTGCTGTTCGCACAAATGTCAACTACAGCCCATGTCAAGATGATGATGTCCCTGTGCCAGGCATGGCCATCTCCTTTGAGGCTAAAGACTTCCTCCATGTCAAAGAGGTGAGCGGTCCGCTTTCCAATCACAAATGATATTCAGGCCAGTAATCCTGAGGGAAATATTGAGGATGTTCAAGATAACTGTCTCTGCTTATTCTGTGTAGAAATTCAACAACGACTGGTGGATAGGACGCCTGGTAAAGGAAGGCTGTGAAATCGGATTCATCCCCAGTCCAGTGAAGCTTGAAAACACTCGTATCCTTCAGGAGCAGAGAGCCAAACAGGGCAAGTTCCACTCCAGGTAAAGAAAAAAAAATCACTTTCTCAGTTGGGAGGGTTTCTAAAAATAAATGTAGATATATCTTGATTAATTCTGACTTTTTCCTCTTCAGTAAATTGGGAGCAAACTCATCCTCTAGTTTGGGTGAAGTGGTTCCTAACTCGCGGAAATCTACTCCTCCTTCGTCTGGTGAGTAGCTTGACAGGCAACTTCAGAACTCCAACTTTATACTTAAAAGTCTTTGATCTTTTAAAGCATATTTTAACCATTGAACTCAAGTCGACAGTAAGATGTGCTACTTAGATTTGTCAGATTTTGTATTTTTACCCGCAATAAGTTGATATTTATTTATGTTTTAATGGCCACAATTGTACGTTTACGTGTTTCATTTGCTGTCAACGTGTAGTAGCATACATTCTGTGCTAATGTTTCCGTGACCTGTGACCTCCTGTGTTCATGTGTGTGACGGTGGTCTTATCTTGTCTGTGTGCGTAGCCATTGACATAGACGCCACAGACTTAGACCTCGAGGACAATGAGCTTCCAGTCAACCTGCGCTCCCCTAAAGCCAGTCCAAACACTGTCATGTCACCTCTAGCAAAAGAGAAAAGAATGCCCTTCTTTAAGAAGGTAAACCCTGGAGTACCTGACCCTCTCTTCTTCTTCTCTCCGTCCGCACGCCAAAATAAAAGCCTGCTTGGCCTCACTCAGCGCCCGTCCTGTTTGTCTACAACACCGTCCTCGTCCCACCCGTCTGTTAGCATGCGTGCCTGTTTCTTAACCTCTCTCTTTCTCCTCTTCCGTCTCACCACAGCTAAGCAGAAGCAGAAGTCGGTAAGTCGTGGCTTGCAGTGCACCAGCTCAGCAGGGTCTGGGGATGACCTCTGTGGTCTGAACTGTACAATCCCTCTTTAGAGACTCGGCTCTGTACTAACTTCTCACCCTACTGACTGCTCCTGCAATCCTCTGTGTTGTGTTTGTGATTGTTTACGTGTTTGTGTTGTGATCCTGATCGAGTGAGAGCTCAATGTGAACAGCTTTTTAATAAGCTTGACAAGATCTGAGTTTTAAGGAATAGTTCACTATTTTGGGAAATTATGTTTATATGCTATTTGTTTTTTGCTAAAAGTCAGACAAATAGATTGAGAACACTCCCTTAAATAGGAAGCTGGAAAGAGCAGAGGAGGTTAGCTTAGCATAAAGACTGGAAATGGGCTCTGTCTAAAGGTCACAGCATCTGCGTACCAGCACCACGAAAGCTCACCAGCAAACAGGTTATATTGTTTGAAGAAATGTATTTCCCAAATTTATGAATTATTCCTTTAGTTTTTGGTGGTGTCCTCGTGTAATAGAGACAGATTCATCACCATTATTAGGTGTAACGTTTTGCATTTCATATACTAAGTCCACAGAAAGAAAATCTTTCATAGTTATTTGTTTCAGTGACGATAGCAATAAATGTTGTGTGCTATAGAAAACCAACATCACAACATTTAATTGAATTTCCTGTTATCACAATGTATTTAAAATATGTTAAATGTATGTGAAATCAAAAACAACAAAAATCCCTCACACACCTAAAACAAATCCATTGTTTAATTTGGTAAAATGCTAATACACAACAGTTCTCCATGACTACGCTGACGTTAACGGAGTAGTGCAGGTTTGAACATACGCTGCCAGAGGAAGTTGTGTAGTACCACATCGTCCATTAATATCCTCATGTTAGTCAGCAGTAGTGTGCATCAGTTCCCACAACGTCCCATGGGAAACACAGTGACGACAGCACATTTTAGACGGACATGAAATCTCGTTATCTACTCATCATGAAGATAACACAGAGAGAACAACTTGGACAATTAAGTGGAGAAAATGGGGAAAAAGAAAATACAGTTTAGTAGATATTACATGCCTGCTCTCCAACTGAGCTTCAGCTGAGATCATGCACTGGTATTACTTTTTAAAAGGGAAATAAAGTGAACACACTTTCATTTTCCTCCAGTGTGCTGCTATCACCCTACGTCCTTCAAACATGCTGCTCTACCACACTCCTGGGACTCACAGCAGCATCAGAATCACGGCCCCGCTGTCCGAGACACAGACAGAATAGAAGATCATTTGTAAAAATACAATTATACAAATGACCCAGAGTATCTAAATGCGAGTATTTATAGTGATCAGTTGCATATTTGATGAGTCCAAGTTGAAATATGTATGGATCTTTCTATATATTATAACATAAAATACATAAAATGCTTTGAATAATCATTACTTTTATCATAATTTAAAATCTGTATACGACACACCAGAGTGGATAACAGAAACTGTGAATTTTGTGTTGACATTGGCCAAAAAACCCCACTACTTCAGTACTTTCAGTCCCATCATACCGGCATACCGATCAGGCTAATCTGAACAGTTCATCCCTAATTCTGCCGATCGACTGACTGATCAATTAGCTAATTCTTTCATCTCTAGTTTCAAACATCTTGTCAAAATCAGTGAGCTCCCACTTTGTCCCAACAGCAGTGAGCTGAGTTTTCCTTCCTGTTTTTCAAATTTTTTTCCATGTTTCTGACTAACCTGTCCTGTCACGTAGTTTTTCCTTTTCATTCAATGACATCAGAACCATGAAATGAGAGGATGTATCTAAAGATTGTAATCCATCATCAACTATTGTCATTTACTGTAAGCTGCTTTGAAAGTAACGTGATGACGCTAAAATTTGTGAAGTAAACTGCCAAATCTATTATATAAATCAAAGCTTGTGTTTTGCCGGGCCAGCTGGGACGTCCCATGTCATGGTTCACAATGTTCCAGTGCTTTTAAATCTAGTCTAGGTCATTGTTGCTCCAAATCCCTCAAGTGATTTGTGATGGTGAGTGTTTACTTTGTCTCCATAAATGTGTGCGACTGTTTTTCTTCTTGTGCTCTCTTAAGGCGGAACACATTCCTCCGTACGACGTTGTGCCTTCTATGCGGCCCGTGGTTCTGGTTGGACCATCACTGAAGGGCTACGAGGTGCGTCAAAACGACATTTCCAAAATCGGCAAAATGTGTGTCCCTTTTAACGGCCTTCTCCTAATGTCTCCCTCAATATATCCGATCCACAGGTGACAGACATGATGCAAAAAGCACTGTTCGACTTCTTGAAACACAGATTCGAGGGAAGGTAAGGTTCACTGTGACCTTTTGAAAATATAAGCTCTCGTCCCGCTTCCTTCCTCATTCCACCTCTCTCTCCAACTCTATAGGCTGGTATTTATCTGTCCCCTGAGGTTAGCCGAGGGAGTGTGTAACAAGTTTGTTTGGCCTGGAGATGTGTGCTGCTGCTTTAAATAGGCCGTCTCCATGTCCTTAATAGGCCATAGTGGCCCTAGAGCCGAGCAGAATTCTCCTTACTCAATGTTGAGTCCATCCACCCATCCAAGGCACAGAGGCTGTGAAGTTACACAACACTAAGATCCGCTCAGACCACCAGCAGCTGCAGCGAATGCAGTTAATTCCCCCTTTGAGTGCTGTTCTTCAGGATTTCTTAAAACTGGGCCATTTCTTTCCTCTGTTTCTGTTTCTGTGTCCAAGTGACTAATGGGGACAACGTTTTTAAAATTGGTCCAGTATTGAGGAAGCACGTTGCAGACGGCAGCTGCTAAACGGGCTGTTTTGGACTCGTTCTGGACAGTTCCCTACTGTCTTGTACGTCCACTAAAAGTGCTCAGATTGTTATTTGTGTCCGACAACATTACGGAAAGGAAATATAATGTATTTGTATGTTTTTTCTTTTGCTTCACCAGCCTGTTTGAAGGCTTCCTTCTGCAGCATATTCCCCCAATACTGGACCCATTTCAGAAATTGACCCCATAGGATAACCTGAAACATAGGATAACCTGAAAATGTGTTAGGTTTGTTCTCTTCCTGTTCTCCATGATAGAGAATTCCTGCTAGACGCAATATCTTGTTCATAAAGATTAATGCCATTTTGTCTAATTCCAAATAAAACTCAGTTATCCATATTCACAGAACAGGGATCCCTTTTTTTCTCCCCTATATGATTTTTGTTGTAACTAATTTGTCTTTTACTGTCTGACTTTTTACAGATGTTTGCTTCTCCCATATTTTTGGTCTCAATACACATCATGTTTGCCTTCCTGTCTCATGACAAATAAAGTCCATAATGTCTGGTTAACCAAGTATTTTTCTTCTGCGTTGTTTCAGAATATCAATCACCCGCGTCACGGCGGATATCTCTCTGGCCAAACGCTCGGTCCTCAACAATCCCAGCAAGCACGCCATCATCGAGCGCTCCAACACGCGATCAAACTTGGGTACGTTTGTGCTCGAAATCACAGGGAACATCTGGTGTTTTGATTCATAATGTTTTCAAGGAGACCGGCGTATGTGGAAAAGGAAGGAAACGATTAAAGGAACTCTTGACAATGGTAATGATAACTCCCGACAGCCCGGAAAGGCCTTGGCCACTTTTCTTTTGTTTGGAATGAAAGATAGACCATAAATGCAAGATAAAGAGTTCAAGAGCTGCTCTGATTTGACCGAGGTTGATGTGGGTTCAGATGTGATTAGAATGAAACACATTCCTGAGTCAAACTGTGGGGACAATCTTTGCCATGTATCAACACGAGCATCAGTTAGCGGCGGCAGCAGCAGGGTAAGAGATCCCAGGAAAAGTGTATTTTGTGTTTACACTGGCTCAACGTACTACAATTTTATGATATGACCTTTTTCAGTAGTTTTAATGAGCAGATGGACATTAAGAGCAAAAACGTTCTCTACATATTTCCCCCAAAGCTTTTACATTCAAGCAATTGCCACTTAATGTGTATTAGTCAGTTATGTTAATCTTTAAAAAAATATCAAGCGAATTTGTTTTCTATGGAGCCCGAAAACTTAAATTTACCCCAAAATAAATCTGCTAAAGGAGCAAGATTTATACATTAACGTTTCTGGAATAGATGAACATTTCCGTGAAATCAAAAGTGACATTTACTCGATGCAAGTGAAGCTTTCTTTGTTTCAGGAAAATTCTGCTTTGGAACCAAGTGAAATGATCTCACTCCTCCTGGCATATCTTCGCAGAAATATTTAATTTGTGACTCATTCTCCGTCAGAATGAGCTGTTAGCTCGAAATGTTTTCATGTTATCAGTTTACTTGAGACGTCGTCGTGACTGGGAGTCACGAAGCTTGGCCGTGATTCTCCTCAGTTTGGGATTTGTGCCCTGCTGCGATATTTGTGGGACGGTTTATGCAGTCGCGTCGTCATCTGTTGGGAGTAGAGGCTGTGTGATGTAACAGTCGGCATTTATTCGAACATGGCTCACTGTTTCTCTCAGAGCTAATAGTCTCTATATCTGGTCTCTAATGGCTTTTTGAATGTTCTACGAAACAGAAAGAAAAGACCCGACCATAAAAGTCAAGTTATTCAAAACACATTTAGTGAGTAAGATTTATTGATAGTAATACTTTTCAAAACAATTCTCACAAAGGATTTTACAATATAAAAATATCAAACAGGCAGATAAAAGTAGAAGAACAACCTAGAAGTGACTGTACTTAGAGAGAAGTAAATTGACTCCCTCTCTCCCGTTCTTCTTCAGCTGAAGTCCAGAGTGAGATTGAGCGGATCTTCGAGCTGGCCCGGACGTTACAGCTGGTAGTTCTGGACGCCGACACCATCAACCACCCGTCACAGCTGGGGAAGACGTCCCTCGCCCCCATCATCGTCTACGTCAAGATCACCTCCCCTAAGGTAAGCATATAAACATGGTGATCATATGACTGATTCAGTGACGGAGTCAGGCAGTGTGAGTTCAGAGGGAAACTAGCTGATTTTAAATATAGCATGTATAGAGCAAATGCATGAGAGGAATGATTCATAATGTTGACCTTTAGCATGAATACAAAAGGGCTTGTGAGTAAGTGATCAATAAAAAAACACAGGCTTTGGGCAACACAGAAAAAAAGAAAAGGCATAGCTAAAGAGCGATGAGATGCACGATTTAGATGCAAGCATGAGTCACTCGCAGTGGGATAAAATAAATGACTAACTTTTAATTATAACCTTCTGCTATGTCAAGTGTTTTTTTTTGCAAATTATTATATAACTGTATAAACAGGGGTGTAAAATTACAAGTGCTAATACAACAATGTAAAAAATACTCCATGTATGAGAATTAGTGGACTACTTTTAGTACTAATGCATGAGCAGCATTTCAGTGTTGGAGCTGGTTTCACTACTTTAGGTATTTTAGTCTGGAAGTTCCCGCCCTGGGGGTCGTGTGCCTTCCAAAGGGTCACAAGATAAATCTTGTGAGGTTGTGAGATGATAAATGGGATTGCAAAGAGGGAATCTGTTTTTTCTTTTCTGTATATTTTTTACTTTTTGTGAATTGCTGAATAATTAAGTGAAATCATGTGAGAAGTTTACAGAGGAAATTCATTTTTGGTGGAAGAACGAACAACTCATACATTTTAAGTTCATATTCATGCGTTTCCTTTTGTTGTTGTCATACTAAATAATAATATACCTCAAAAAGATTTTGAACAACTAACTTAATCAGACACTTATTATATTGTAATTAATTTCCATGCTGCTCAGTGATCACAGCTAATGTTAACAGAGGTTATATTGAGTTACATTATTATTTGTTGAAGCTCTATTCAATTAAGATTAGTATTGGGCGAATGTAAATTATAATATTATCTTGATAATATGTAAAGGCAATGTAGTTTTTGGTTTAACTTTCTAAAACTCAGCTGAAATGTGACATCGGCCCCTGCTTTTTTTTGTAGTAAAGTACTTCTTAAGTACACTACTTGAGTAAATATACTTCGTAACTTTAACAAAAGAAGCCGTCTTCTTTCATAGACTTGAATTCTGCCCACATGAGGCCTAAATTCAGTGTTTTCAAATAAAACCACCATGACCTTGTTGCCTTATTTGCCCTCAGGTGCTGCAGAGGCTCATCAAGTCCAGAGGCAAGTCTCAGGCCAAACACCTCAATGTCCAGATGGTGGCTGCTGACAAGCTGGCTCAGTGCCCTCCTGTAAGTCTCTATACTGGACCCAAATGACCCGAACGATCACAGTTTTCCTCCTTTTTTAGAGGCGATTTTGGCTCTAGGTTTTAGTTTTGTGCATATCTGAAATCAGATTTCTCTTTGAAGGCTCTATAATTCGTGCCAGTTCTATTTCTGCTCGTCTGTAATCTGCTCAGTTATTATTTTAGAAGATGAAGCATGCACCCCAGGCTTGTGAAAGTGCA
The DNA here is from genome assembly GCA_029853015.1 of Chelidonichthys spinosus. Taxonomy (NCBI): domain Eukaryota; kingdom Metazoa; phylum Chordata; class Actinopteri; order Perciformes; family Triglidae; genus Chelidonichthys; species Chelidonichthys spinosus. The sequence goes on from CM056837.1 coordinate 17,049,101, forward strand.
GGCTTAATTTAATTCGAATAGCAGTCCATATCTTGAGGGAATCCCTGATTTTCTCAGAATGAATGCCTAATGCTATTTAGTGTTTAATTCGATGGGGGTTCATTCGAACAAAGCTCTGACATTTTGTATATAAAAAAGGATCTTTTAAAATCCCATTAGAGCACCCTCTTGTTTTGTTTTTTTACCTCCTTTCCATTTTCTTTAACCCTGTCTGAACCCTCCTCGCCTTCCTCAGGAGATGTTTGACATCATCCTGGATGAGAACCAGCTGGAGGATGCATGTGAGCACATGGCAGATTACCTGGAGGCCTACTGGAAAAGCACTCACCCCGCCAGCTGCAACTCCCCCAACCCAATGTTGACGAAGCTACCCACAGCCACGCTGCCCTCCAGCCCAGCCCCGGTCTCTGGCGTACAGGTACACGAGCTGAGGCCACAGAGGGGGGCGGGGTTACCTGTAGCAAAGCAGGTGAACAGGAAAGCACAGGAAGTGACAGAAAGGGAGAAAACCTGCAGTAAATTAGGTTTAGGGTCTGTTTTAAGTCAATTACCTAAATCTCTTGATTTCAAATGCAATAAATGTATTCCTTACTAGTAAGAAATGTAGTTTTTGAAGCGTGTTAAGCAGGATCGATTGCCATTTTCATGGTATTATTATATATGTGAGTGTGTAAATGCTGTGTAATCCCTTAACCTCTACTGCTCTCTCCATCCACTGCCATCACAATGGGAAATGTAAGACTGAAAATGGGGGAAATCCTGACATTGATGAGGAGCAGGAGTGAGGTTGACATGTGGTTGCTAGTGTGGTGAGTGTGGAGAGGCCCGCAGACAAAAGAAATCCATAAGGAGTCCATCATCGTGGTCCTGAAAATACAAAACGCCTTCAAGTTTTGTTTTCAATTGTTCTCCTCCAGGATTCATTGACCTTCAATGGATGGTTGATGAATATTCAAGCAGTTTGTGCGTGTTCAAGCATGAATGCGTTTATATACGATATGTACCAGGCATAGCGAGGGTGAAGTGAATATTAATCTGCATGAGTTGCGTTTGTGTGCGTTTGCAGTGCATTTCCTTGCTTTCTGTCACCCACTGACTGACGTATGTTACTGACCTCAGGGTGGCAGTGCCGAGCAGAAAGGAGATAGAGCGTTAGTGGAGAGAAAGGGCTCCAAAGAGGATCAGCACCAGCACCATCATCACCACCACCACCACCACCACCACCAGAGCCAGGACCAGGCTGACGCCGACGCAGAGGCCGAAGGGGACGGCAACGAGGAAGAGAGACCTCTGAGGACAGAGGCCTCCAGGAGGGCCCAGCACATCCACCACCGATCGTCTTCCACCAGGACTGAGCAACACAACCACCATCACCACCACCACCACAACAGTCGAGGCCGGGGCCTCTCCCGGCAGGAGACTTTGGACTCGGAGACCCCCGAGAGCAGAGAGAGCAGAGAGAGCAAGGACTCTGCTTATAACGAGACGCGCACTCAGCTCCTCCACCAGGAAGAAGAGGAGGAGGAGGAGGAGGAAGAGGAGGAGGAGGAGGAGGAGGAACTAGGGGAGGGGCACCCCCAGCAGCAACAGCGTTACGAGCCACTGCCCCACCGGGACCACAACCACCATCACCACCACCACCATCACCGCGGTGGGGCGGAGGAGGCCGGCCACAGCACGGGACACCACCGCTCAAAGGAGCGCGAGCAGGACCATAACGAACGGAACAAGCAGCGCTCGCACCACCACCGGCCGGCACGCGACCACCACCACCACTACTATGACCGGGACAGAGACAGGGACCGGGAGGGGGAGGTGGCTCCCAAAAAGAGGGGTGAAGCCGGGGAATGGGCCAGAGACTCCTACATCCACCAGTGACAGACCAAATCCCCTCCCCGACTCTCATTCGGACCCTTAACCTTTCTGTTCTCCCATCGTGCTGCTATACCCTGAAACCACAGCATCCTATTTATGTACACTTCCTTTGTAAATGCTGTTGCATCTTTTTCGACGGCAGGATTTTGATTACATAGATACAAATATAAATATATAAATAATATGTATGTGTGTATCTATGCATAGACGTTGTTTATGTGTGGATATGCATGGATATTTCTCAAATATGCATATTTTAAACCTGTGTTTGATAAAGCATGACACAAAGCAGAATTTTTTTTTTTCTGTACTGAGCTGTGCTTTCTGTGATTAGCATTTCTATTTTTTAATGTTTTTATTGATTTATTTTTTGCTTGCTACCACTTGAATAATTTGTTCCTTCAGACTACTGCTAGGGTTGACTGCAACGGTTGCTGAACCAAGTGAGTTTGATGCTGTATTTGCAGCTGTCGTGTTCAAAAGAACAAGTTTGTCAATTTGGGAGAGCAGTTTATGAGAGAGCAGTTAAATGCAGCCTAATACAACAGTCCTGCATTAGACACTCCCGTCGTGGCTGTTATGTTCAGTTTTCGATGATTGTTTTATGCGTTGTTTAACTTGCAGGTGTTTCTATTATTCTGTCCACCCCATTTAGATCAGTGAGGGTAGCCTCAATAACAGGAACTGGACTGTTGAGTTAGACTTCATTAGCTTTAGCTACCTAATTAACTGCCAGCTGAATCTAGATGATCAATAACACTCATGTGTGAAGCTACAGCTAGCAGCCGGATAGCGTAGCAAATTGCAGTTTAAGGGCGGGGCTTAATTTTAGCTTACTAAGCTATCCGGCTGCTAACGCTAGCCGCAATCTTCTCAAATAACTCTCGGCCAGAAAGCAAATAAGCGTATTCCCCAGTTTCAGACTACTTCCTTAATTTTATGTTCATCATTTATTGCTTAGTTTTTGTTTTTTTTAATTCTGCGTCCCATGATTTTAGACGTTTGTTTTGAACATATTTAAGCCTCCCTCGAGGTGCACCTTAGTCTTGCCTTCCAAGACAAACGAGTTCTACGATAACTTCCTCTCTAACATGCAGTACTGTTCTCTTTGTATGGGTCCACAAACATTTTATAACATTGATACACCCTTTATTCTGCACTTTTACTGACTCACGTTAGTTTTAAGTGAAATTTGATATGACAACTTTACCGTTGGCCTACTTCCAAACCGCCATCAAGGTTCATCTTTTATCAAGCCTGACCTCCTTTTTTTTTTTTTTCTTTTTAATTAATGTTGTTACATTCCCACTTTTAAATCCAGAGTATAAAGTTTAGGATATCTTCTTCCTCACTTAAAAAAAAATGTAAAGATGCAACTTAAGAACTCAAAAATGTTTACCAGACAACGATAGTTTTGTCTTTTACCACTGGTTCACTCCCCCTTACTAACACAATCTATTCCAAGAGAAACCGACGTTGGATCAGCTTTTAAACTTTTCACGTATTAATTCATGATACTGAAAATCTGAATCAAGCTGACCCAATGCCCCTTTGTTTACAACCCACCCTGTCCCTTCACTTCCGTTGGTTTTGCCTGACAATTGTAATTATAAAAAAAACAAGACTGCATTTCTATGCTACATTGGTAGCACTACAGATTTTCTAACGGTGTACATGTGTATGTACATAATGCATAAATATAAAGAATAAAGTTGGCAACAAAGGACTGATGAGAGGAGAGAAAAATCTGATGTGTGCTTTGTCAGAAGACCCAGACAGGGAAGGAGAGCGGCGTCTATAAATAGTCATCTGAAACTCTGCTGAAAAAATTGAGGTAGACTCATCGGGCCTTCCTCCCGGGTTGTCATGACAACATCGACATGAATGACAATACTGAGGTGATGCATCTAAAATAGCTTCTCAAACGGAGGCCCTCCAAAATAGACAAACAAGTGTGCACAGAGATGCAGCCGATTTTTGAATTTTGATGTTTGCCTTTGGTGCAGCAGGGGAAAAAAAGAGGCCATTTTAATCAGCAGTGTATGTACAGTTGGCAGATGTGTGTGTGTGTGAATGGACTCATTTTATTCCCAGGAATGTTTTTTTTTTTTTTTGCTGAGGGTCATTGTGAAGGTCCTCAAAATGCTGCATGGTGGGAGAATGGACCAGATGGTTGTGCGCTGTCGGCACAAATCTATAAATGATGTGCAGATTCACTGGACGCCCATAATTCAACTCGGAGAGGAGCATTTTTTTTTTTTAATTCAAACCAGCGTTTCATGACTGTTATCAGATGATGTGCAGCTAAATGTATCATGAAACAAAATCTTATTTTACAGGAACTTTTATGATGGAAAAACAAATCATTCCCTCCTGGTGGATGAACGACAGGCAGCATCATTTCTCTTAAAAGTCTTAATTGGAGGTCCCGGTTGTCTCCACCGCTGCTAAAAGACACTAAATTGTTAATTCCTCCCGTGACCTCTTTCTGCACACAACTTCCTGATCTCCGACATCCAGCGAATCCACTGTCACCATGGCAGCTGTGTCGTCATTGTTGTTATGGCGATGCAAGCGCTGCTGCATTTGCCAATACTCGTTCAGCCTCCATCCCCACGTGCCCCCCCCCTGCCCCTCCCCACCTCCCGCCCTTGGTGTTTATAAAGCTTATCCCTATATGGCCCGCAGTTTCAGAGAACAGCTGTTAAGAGGCAGATGCTGTAAACAGCACAGCGAGCGTCTTTGTCAACACTGTCCCGTCAAAGCCCACACAGTGTCGGAATATAAACATTATTGTCCCCATCTGCAGTCTTGTGCAGAGCCGATGGTGCTGGAAGAGGAAAATGTGCCCTCCGCTCAGTTCTTTAGGAACTTGGCAATAAAAAAGCCGATGGTGTCCCCGTCGGCTCTGCAGGGGAGGGGGGCCGCCGTTGCCGTCTGGTCCCAGCTCAGCTCGGGACTGAACCTCTGGAGGAGACGCAGCTGCTCAGGTGACAGGCCGGCTCCCAGCATGCCCTCGGCGCCGATGTGAGGCTCCTAGAAAACGAGATTTGGTGAGGTTTTTCCAACATGTTTGTGTGAGTCTGTCCACGAGGGTGAAGTGTTTCTACCTGAGGCTGGAGCGTGAGGCCGGGGAAGGTGTCGAGGGCCCAGGCGATCTGCTCCTCGTTCTCTGCTAGAGTCACTGTGCAGGTGCTGTAGACAAGAACCCCGCCTTTCTTCAACAGCCGCACTGCCTGCAATACAAAGACCTTTTAATAAATGTAAAACGACTAGAGTTGTATTATGAGTTTCAGCTTGTTGTTTTGGTTTTCCAGTTCATTTTTAGTTCACTCTTCACAACTAATGGCATCATTGGTGGTCAAGCTTCAACTTAGCGGATGAAAACTTGCTTAAAAAGGTCAATGTTTTGTTCTTGCTGCCCCCTAGTGGTCAAACATCAGTTATTGGAGGTTTAACTAAACCAGCACTAACACAAAAAATGAGTCTCTTCCTTCTAGATGCTGAATAAATTTGAAGAAATGCGTGTGAACACTGATGGAGGACTCTGGATGTCACTGGGATGAATTATATCCTTTGGGTTAGACTCTAATCTCCCTCTATTGATCCGTCTGTCAACTTAAAGCAGCAACAAAAAAAATCCACTCTACAACAGATTTCCCATTTGCTTTCACCTACATTTTTGTACATTTGTATAAATAATTTAAGGGAAATTTGTGTGTAAATTATAAAACACCTTCTGGAGCGGCTTTTCTGACTCCTAAAATAATAACTATCATCAGTCAAAATGCAGATTTCTTTCCCCTCCAGAGCTGAAAGCAGTACCTGTAATATTAACTCCAAACCAAGTTTAAATCATAATAAAAACATTAGTATATCATATATGCTCGATGCTGCCATCTGCTGGTCAAATTGAGTTACTAACAAATGTGAACAAACGTTTCCCTTGTGTGGTAAAAACCTACAGCGTGGAATAACTTGCGCTGCAGCGGCTGGTAGGATCGGATCTCCTTGAGGCTCCAGGTACAGGACATGTTGGGTCTCTGACCGAGTCCGCTACAGGGGGCGTCCAGGAGGACCCGGTCAAAACTTTCAGGAGGGAAGGGAGGTCCTGGAATACAGAAACAGACGTGCTATATACACACTATATGTATATATATATATATACATATTTATACATCTGTCGTGGCGCTGTACCTTCATCTTTCTGTGCTGGGTCGCTGCTCACAGCCTGAGTGCTGTTAAAGCAATAAACTTTGACTGAACGTAGATGCAACATTTTGGCGTTTTCACGAATTCGATCGATCTTATTTCGGATCCTGTCCAAGGCCACGACCTCGCCCTGCATGAGACGGAAAGAGAACATTCATAAAAAATAGACTTAATTACAAGTAAATGTACAGTATCAGCAAAGTGCCCCATTTAAATGATTATGAACACTGATGCACTCTTGTATCTGGTCTTGTAATTAAGCTGATTTTAAGTGCTTTCTTATTTTATATCTAATCTTCAAAAAAAACTAATGGTTTTTAAAGTACTTAAAGCCTCATTTTGTAGTGCAGTGAGAATATTTCCAGCCATTTATCATTTAAATTAACTTGAAGAAATATTTTAGAAATGAGGCATGTTGAAGCACTAAAATGATTTATTTCTGTTTAATTTTAGAAAATGCTTTACACATGTAGTGTTACACATGTAGGGTTATCGTGTTTTAGAAGCCGATCAAGCGGATAAACTAATGTGCTGAATATGCAGAGCAATAGGTGAGTATAGCAGCCAGATATAAGCTGTGGAGAAAAGAAAGAACCAAAGTCTAGCATGAATAAAGCTTTCTATTCTTAAGAACAATAATTTTCTAGATCAGTCGCTCCAAACCTTCTTGGCTTGTGTCCACGTAAATGTAGACGTGTGACCTTTCAGCACCAGTTTGATCAGACTGTGAGCAGTTCAACATTCCTTGAATAGTTTCATTTGAATAACTTTTAGAAGCCTCGAAGGGTCAGACTTTCCATTAATTAATTATCTGAGAAGAGTCGGGAGGAAAGTGTAGAAAAAATATGTTTTTGATTCTCTACAATCCCATTTATCTTCTCATTATGCAAGAGATTTACCTTGTGACCCTCGAGCTGTGTATTAGACGTGTATTTTATGGATTGGATTCTCAAGACTGAACCCCTGAAAGTTAACTCTGACCCCCGGAGCAGCTACTATCCACAGCTGCCTGTCCGACTTGTACCTGATCCCTCATGAGTGCGGCGATGTGGCAGGTCTTCCCTCCGGGCGCAGCACACATATCCAGGATCCGTTCTCCGGGACGAGGCCCGAGAACGTGACCCACAACTACGGAGGGAAGGTTCTTTGCAAAACAGGAAGAAAAATAACACGTGAGAGGAACGGTTACATATTAGTGTATCATACATTCTAATAGTTTAAATACCTGAAGGAACGCCAGGCTGGGTAGAACGCCGTCGAAGGAAGGACTCTGGTAAAGGGGCTCTACCATCCGGACACCTATCCCTCTAGAATAACAGCAGACAATGACTGACGCTGCAAACTTTGACGAAGGTTTTCTTTCAGATCAAGTACAACTCACTTGGCAGGTTCATCGCTGCAGAAGATGCTGGAGCGGTCCATCTGAGCGACTCCGTTTCCCACAAACACTCTCTTCCCCTGGAAGCTCGTGGCTCCTCGGGTGCAGCGACCCTCCAAGTCAGAGAGGACGGACACCAGCTCCCCTGCCTTCATGTCTGAGAGGAAACAAACAGGTAGATTCTGTTTCTGCCTGGATTATGACTAAATATTGATTCTGCTTCAGCAGCATCTGTGTTGGAGTCTCACACTTGGGGCTGGCGATGATCCCCGGGACGAAGACGTGAGCCCCTCTCAGCACGGCGCTGCCACACTGAGCGCCGACCACCACCTCGGAGCTGAGCTGCTTCACAGGTCTGGGGGGGGGGGCATACATATATGCAGAAGTACCACCAGATCATTATTGTGCTGTTAGTGTTTTTTATTTGTGTCTCTTTGGATCAAAATTCACTCAGAGGCATAAAAATTGTGCACAACTGGAAGTGTGTTGTTTCCGTTGTCATTCCATGAAATTCCATGTGGGTTTGGACTCAGGAAGCACTCGCCCAGCGGTCAGACTGATGCTGCATTTAAAGGCTTAGTGTGTACTAAGTGTGTTCTCCACAGAGCAGATTCATGTTTGACGTCGCTCTGGCATTCCTCACATACCTCGGTCCGACAACGGGAAGGAGCAGCACATCTGGAATTCGCGGGTGAGGAAGAATCTGCACGGAGACTTCTTCTGCCGATGAGCCGCACATCTGCTGCTACAACAAGGACGAAGACACACTGAATGATTGGGACTCGACTGACCACCACTGTGGATACTTTCCCTGCTCCCTCTTTCATTCTCACCTTCTGAAGCTCTTCTCCTAGCTGGTGTCTGATCTCTTCCAGCGGAGCGAGATGGGTGCTGGCCCGAACGCAAGTGTACGAAGGAGGGTGGGACAGGCAAGCGAGCAGCTTCTGGAAACGGCGATCTGCCTCCTGATGGCCGACGGCAGCCAACGCCTGAACGCAAACGAGATGACGTTAAAATCACGACATTGAACAATTAGAAAACTGTCTGGAGCTTGATTTATTTCAAATGTCAGCCTTTCAAAATAAAACCTAACCCGTCATCTTACACTGTATTGACGTTAAAGCTGAAAAAACATCATTCAGGTGACCAGATTAAACGGAATTAATACATAATTCCCACCACAACTACCATGGAGGACAGAAACGTCAGGCTGATTCTGGTATTTCTTATTAATAGGTCCTTAGAATAGCATTTAGACATTTGTGTGGGGAGATAAATAGCAGAAAAATCTGATTCTGATCTGAACATTTTGGTGGAAAGCCAAATGTCTCTCTGGGTTCTACTTTTTTTTTTAATCTCAAATCTAAGCCTTCCCGCAACCTCCCCCTGCGTGTTGTCATTTCCACTGAAACTCTGTTTTTTATGAGACGTATTTATGATTCTCCAGAAGAGAGGAGTCACATCCAAGTTCCTACCTCCTTGTTTAAGAAGACACTTCGGAGATAATCAGTGACTTCGGGCTTCAGAGAAATCCTTGGGAAAATAGACATCTCTTCAGCCTGCACAAAGAAACGCATCAGATCAATATCAGGACACGAATAAATCATGATTGATGAATCTGGAAGTGGGAGAGAGTAGAAAGATGGTTTACACTGTGGAAGCCTCTGATGTTGAGTGGATGAGGCTGCTGCTTACAGTCTGGTGGGAAATCAAAGGAGAAAGACACGCAGTAATAATAATAATAATAATAATAATTTACCCACAGAACTGGATCATAACGGATCACAGCTGGGATCACTTAAAACTCAAGTGAAAACAGATCTGTTCGGGGTTTTTAATGAATGATCTGGTGTATTCTTTGAGTTTCATGGTAATTGTCTTGTATTGTTTGCAAAGTGTTTGCTTTCTGCACATAGTTTATGTTTTGTAAGTATTTTGAGAGATTTTCATTCAAATAAAGAGCTAATTTAGCGCGTCTTTTATTGCCAAGATCTGAATGAAATGTAACACATGGAATATGACGACAGATTATTATAAGAGAATCAAATGTGTGGTTAAAAACATGAGGGGACTCCTGCCAACATTAAAGGACAACGGTATCCTGTAATAGACCTACGTTACGTCCGACACACGGTTCACCAAGTCAATCTTATTCAACACATCTGCATTCATTCATAATTAATGAGTGTTCCGTTAAATTAATAGTTTAGTAGAAGTGAAATAGCGATTTAAAGGCTCTTTTAATCACCTTTAGGTACTCACGTCCTGTGGAGGCATGGAGCGCTGGTGTTTTGGCTACTACTTCCGCATACGTCACTATCGTGGTCACATGACAGCAGTTGAATCGACAAATCCAAGTAAAATGCAGCCTGTTGGTGGCCATCACCTGTGTGATATGTATGTATTTGACACTGTAGTGTGATTGTAAACATATATGGACGTATTTATGTGTAATACTTAATAGTACTTACTACTAATAATACTACTTAATAAAGAGGAGCTTAAAATACAGTGTTTATCCATGCACACAACCTCTAAAATACAGTAAAGACTACAATTCTGTAGCAAATAACAAATCATCCTGACCTATGTCTTACTGCTTAGTTTTATTGTCTTTATATAATGTTACATCTATATTTTTCTAATATGTCACCTTAATTAATAAAATAAATACATAATTTCTGTTGCAGTGTGCCCATTGAGTACTATGACTTATTAATCATTATATATAATATGTATATGTGGTATTTAGTTGTATATTTACTTCTCCCCCCGTTTTAAAAGCCTTGTATCACTCTTTTTAAAGTGTTGTTTTTGAAAGCCGAGCTCAAAAAAACAAAAGCGTAAAATGCCTTGACGTCATCACGCAATCGGTCGAGAGCTGCATAGCTAGGGGTTTGCATTTTTTCAGCGAACCACTACCAGCAGCCAACGGGCAGCAGAAGACGTGCGGGCAGACTCAACACGGCGCCGCACACATCGCCCTGCGTTTCGTACGATTATTGCGGAGCCCTTAACGTTCAATAAGACGTCACGTCTGTGTCGCCATACACCATTTTTATGCCCGCGTGAGCTACGTTTTAGTCCCAAACCGGGGGCGCATGGAGTCCGCGTTCAAACGGTCGCCGAGGTGTTTTGCCGACAAGAGATCGTCCAGCTAATGTTAGCTAGCCGCAGCCAGCCGCGGATTGCACGGTGTGGTCCACTCTTCTGACGGACGGACGTTAACCTGAACAATGGGCCTCATATTCGCCAAACTGTGGAGCTTCTTCTGTAACCAAGGTGAGTGTCGGCACCATTGTTACGACTCACTAACCTCCCCGCTAGCCGCTTAACCGAGGGTAACGTCCGTTAGCCCGTTAGCATGAAGTGAGCAGCGAGACCCACAATAACAGATTCCGGGGGGTGAATTATCTTTGACTACAGGGCTCCGTCTTCGTTTTAACTCGTCGAAACAGCGATTTAAGCTACAGTTACACATCTTGCCACTCTTAATAGTTAATCTGTTGATGGGTTTGTCAACTAACGTGATTAGCGTAAGCCTGCGAGAGCGTATTCACCCAGTTGTCAGTCAGCTTTAGTTCAACTTTCCAGGACGCATCACGTTGCACAACTTTCTAGAAAACTGTTAAATATAACACATTCATTTTAACTGTAAGCTTCCATTAAAAAAGACGATGGTTCAGTCTCTAACAATTATAGCTACTCGGTCAGAAAGTGGGAAGACAAAGGGGCAGCAATCATTCCGACTGTAAGGAAAAAATACACCCAAACTCACTGAATGTCTTTAATTCACATGTTTGTATCTATGTGGGATATTGTGACACAACGCTGGGAAATGTCTCAATTTAAGCCGAAAGGTACACAGGGAGTGTTTTTGTTTGTTTGTGTGTTGTAAATAACTTTGAAACTTGTATCTGGTGTAAGGAAGGTATCTTTTTTTCCAATATATGAGTATTATTTTTGCTGTAATGAGGGGAAAAGTCACGTTTCTGAGTTGAGCTGAAGTAACAAAGGATCTTGGTCTCTTGTAGCTGCAGGGCTGAGCATTCTCATACACCCTTTGATGGCAAAATAGTGTGAATCTCGCTTGTCAGCATTATTACAGCGTCCCCAGTGTCGAGTTACATTCACTATGAAGACATCAGTGAGGACAGAGTAGGTGGTTAAACGTGTATTGGTGTCATTGTTATTGCTTTATTCTGCCCTGAAATATTTTGGCAGCAGTGTGTGCTACAGAAAATACTTTTAAACTTTTTTAAATTTTATGGTAGAAGAGAAGTTCATGTCCTAAGGAGACCTTTTGGAAGTTTGGACTTTGAAGATGTTAATGGCGTCACTTCTGCGGTCAGGATGGTCGTGAGGTATCTCCTCATTAAGGAAGCAAAAGACATGCAACATCCTCCCAATACGATGCACGGACACTCAGAACTGCGAGCCCTCCGGCCAGACTTCCTTCCCTCTCGGATGCCAGAAGCCTCAAAAGGGCGGAAAAGTCAAAACACTAAAGTGGGATATTTTGGCACGTCTGTGTCGTCTCCGATTCTGCATTTAGTCCGTTTTTATGTTTTTCTGCCTCGCAGCCGTCAAAGCCTTCACTGTTACAAAATGCTCGCTGGTTCTTATGAATGGAAAGAAGTTCATGTAGTTTCAGCGACTCTGAGAGAGAGAGAGAGAAAAAAGAGGTCAGGGGGTTTTGAAATAAGCCTGTATGATTTTTGAATGTGCAGCACGAATGCATTGCTTACACCAGATATACTTTGACATACTCATTCACACTTGTTTTTATAGTGACTGGCCTTGAAGAAAATGCATTTACATGAGTGTTTTCTTGAAGACAATGTCCTCTTAAAGTTAAGCTATGCTGTATTTGTTTTGCAGAGCACAAGGTGATAATCGTCGGACTGGATAATGCAGGGAAAACCACCATCCTCTACCAATTGTAAGTAGTTTGATTTATCACATTTACAGTGGGATCCTACTTTGTCATCCTTTCTCCAGTTAACTCACTTCGTGATTGTGTTTTTATCCAGTTTGATGAACGAGGTCGTCCACACGTCACCCACCATCGGGAGCAATGTGGAAGAAATAGTGGTGAAGAACACCCACTTTCTGATGTGGGATATAGGGGGGCAGGAGTCTCTCAGGTCCTCCTGGAACACCTACTACTCCAACACAGAGGTGAGAAATACAAGCAGCACTTTTGGCACATGGTTCTCTTGCTTTCCAGCAGAAGCAGCTGAGGTATTGTCCAGCAGCGTGTTTTCTTCCTGAGCGTGGCAGCTGGCGTGTTTGTTCAGACCACAGACGGCAGCAGGGGCCGCCCCGAGTCAAAGGTCACCCGCTCACAAAGGGGCCTGTCTGAAAAGCGTAGCGAGGGTCAGCCTCCGTAGTGTTTGGGAGAAAAGGAGAACAGCGGAGTCGCGGCTGAGGCAGATGTGTCTTCTTAAAGAGAGCTTTCTGCAGAACCACGTTGATTACATTTCCCTGACGTAACATCTGCCGTGGGACGGGATGCCTGTGTGGGTTTAACCTGCCTTTGAGCATTCATACCACACTACAGGTCACAAGTAAATACAAGTCTACAGCCATCCAAGCATGACCTGACTCCTCTTACACACTCCGCTAAAGAGCTGAAACGATTAGTCAACGGACTGAATATTATTCAACAAATACTTTTCATAAGTGATCTGCCGTTTTTTTTTATTTTTTCAGGTCTTTTCTGTTGCGATTTCCTCCAAAATGATTCACATTCTCTTGTTTCATCTTCTCTGATGTGACAATTTGCTTTTTCTTTGTCACATAACAGTAAATTGAATACCTTTGGGCAAAACAAGCATATAAAATAGATCATAGTGGGCCTGTAGACATTGTAAATGTTTATTTTCACTATTTAAGTAAACTTATATAGAGTAAATTATTCATTTAGAAAATGATAGTGATATACTCAACCTGTGTGTGCACTTAAGCTTAGATTTATGGCAGAGAAGCACTCTGTTACCCAGCAGTTACTATAGGAACCATATATTGTATTAACCCCACAGTTACCATGGTAACGTTACTCTTTCGTTCCACGGTGTCAGCCTCATCTAGAGCCCTGGCTGTGATTTGGGTCACGGCCGTGTTGGATAACGCGTGCTGTTGAAACTTTGTCCCGAGTCGTTTGGTGTAAATGGCGTCCGTCACATTCGCCAACATTAACGTGCCTTTGGTCTTTTGTCATACAGGGTCACTCGCTCTCATTCAGAAAGGGGGGTTATTAGCATAGCAGTCGCCAGTGCCCATTGTGAAGCCACTGGCCCGGAAATGCTCACCCGCTGTGTTGCATTTCATTGCTGTAAATGTCTTTTTGAAAAGAGGTCAATGTGATTTTTTTTGTTTTTTAACCTCCCACTCTGCAGTTCATCATCCTGGTGGTGGACAGCACAGACCGAGAGAGGCTGGCCATCTCTAAAGAGGAGCTCTACAGGATGTTGGCTCATGAGGTAAAACTACCGCCTTAAACGCATCTCTTTGTATGGCCGTGAGGAAGCAGACTACACAGACTCTGCTCGTTGTATAGGCTGTGATTTCTCCACCGTGGAAACCTTTTCCAAAACCCTTTACATTGTTTAGAGCTTCAAAAGCTGGCAGAGAGCGTGGTTATGGTTTCATTGTTCTCCGTGCTCTCCCCTTAGGACCTGCGGAAAGCAGCTGTGTTGATATTTGCCAATAAGCAGGATATGAAGGACTGTATGTCTGCAGCGGAGATCTCCAAATACCTCACCCTTAGCTCCATCAAAGACCACCCCTGGCACATACAGTCCTGCTGTGCACTTACAGGAGAGGGGTGAGTGATATATCCATGTGTATTTGTACAGAGTGTTATGCTTGGCGGGGTTTATTACTTCAGTGATTAGACATTCCTGAAATTCCATCAGGAAATCCAACAATGTGAATAAGAAGAAAACCAATTTATTGATTATAACGATACATGTGTTTTGTCACAGTGTAGTGTGAAGGCGGGTTAGAAAGATAATCTCTTTCGTCCGAGCTTGAATTTGTTTTAAGTGTATTGCAGCAAACGCTCAACTATGCTGTTTGTGTATATAAGAAGGAAGCACAAACAGGAAGAAAGTCCTTGAGCTTATCTCCCAGTCAGCCAGGAAAAGAGGCTGCCACGTATTAAGTCCATTTAAACAGCCTTGAAATATACTTCTCCTTTTTACATTGATCCTCTGACGCGTGTTCATTGTTTTTTCAGTTTATGCCAAGGCCTTGAGTGGATGACATCGAGGGCTGGACTCAGATAGCCCCTCCCCCAGCCGTCGACGGCCTGACTACCTGCACCACCCGCATGGTGGCAACGACAGCTTGACCTTACTGGCTAATTGTTACTTTTAATTCTTTTTTTTTTTCTTTTTTTAAATGATAAACTTTGACCTCTGGAGACAGCACAAGACAGAGGCGCATTGACACCCTCCACAGCTTACCTGTTACAGTGGAACTGGTGTTTCTCCCATCGGCTGGAAACGTGAGCAGAACTTATGAACTGACCTGGTTAGATGGAGCGAGAAGTCACTTTTGCAGTGAAGGTGGAGAAGGAAAGCTAAGAGTGTGTCCAAGTGCAAAGCAAAGCTGCACCGGACATGATTTACACTACAAGCATATCATCTTATGTCACACTATATCATATCAAGAGAATGCCATACACATCACGTTGGTGCAGCTCTATTATTATTGTCTTTTTTTTTTTTTTCTTTTTTTTTGCCTCCTATACAAGTTTGCTCATGTTCAGGTAAAAACTGACGGGACAAACAAAGGCATTACAAGCAGTATTTTGAAACTAGTTTAGATGGGAGTGGTGGCACTCGGGAGTTTTTCAGAATAACGGTCTTTTCATTTTTTCCTCCGGTTCTTATTTTTAGCACAAACACTAATTTCTGTTACACAGGATTTCAGTTTCATAAGCTACGTTTTTTGGTGGTTATTCTCAAACTAGAACTTATTAATGCCAAGTGTGGTCAAACATGAATCTTCATTCTTTATTAACTTTGAGTCTGAGCTTGTATGATATTGAGCCAAATGGTGTGGAGTGTTGGCATGCAGCCTTTTTCTTAAAACTGACCTTTATTTTAGCCATTTATTCAAAAACCACTAAATGGTTGAACACTCCGTTTTAATAACAGTATTTTAAATTCAAACGCAATGTTTTTGTCAATCATGCATTTAAATTTAATTTTTTATCATTTTACTTTTCGCTTATTTAATTTTTGCAACTACGCATCTAGACCTGTTTTGTATTAACATAAGATCATTGGTGCTCTGCAGATGTGTGTGAATGATCCACTGCATCCTTTATAAACATTTCAGGAATTTTCTGCAGCCATTTTTATCCATATTCCTTTTTTACTTTTTAAACAAAGGGATCAGAATAAGCCACCACCAACATGTTTAAGTGGAATTTGTTACTCATCAGCCAACCTGGACTTGAAGGTTTAGTAGCATTACAATGATCTAAATATTTTTGCCATCATATTGTTGAAGTACTTGATCCACAGCCTTAACCATTATGAGTGTCTGAAAGACAGTATGTGTATGACTCTGACAGTCTGCCCATGACTTTTGACCCTTTTTTCCTTCTTTGACCTGGAATAAAAATTCCTTGAACATGGTAACGGATCTATGCACGTGTCACTTTGAGACCATGTCTACCTTTTTAAGCAAGTTCCACAGTGGCCAAACAGGACGTGGTGCATGAGTTTCATTGAGTCTGAATCAAAACAACGACAAAGAGCTGGTGTTCATCTTGGTCAGGGAGTGCCTCTGGGTCTCTATACTTTTGTGGGACATGGTATTTTTACTCGAAGAGGAAAAAAGGTGAACTGTGCAGCCCCAAGACTCTTTGCTGCATTGAGGTTTACAGCTGATCTCACAAAGCAAGAGCACTGATCTCATACTGTCAGTGTGGTGGTGTTCAGTCTGGGTCATGTACTGTATTTCAGTTTTGTTTCCAATAAAAGTTTCTTTTGAACTTTAAGCCTGAATATAATTTTTTTTCTTTCTTTTCCAGCATAATTGAAATAGAAAGGAATTCAAACTAGAGTCAAAATGGGATCTTCCTGCCATAACCATTTTCAAATAGAAGAACCAAGCTAAGTGAGATTCAAACACCAGTTGCACCAGTGCAATATGTCGGCCGATCAAGTGAAGGGCATGAAAAGACGACTCATAACTGCTTGTAAAGAATGTGAAAAAGTATCTTAATTTTGTGTTGGTATAGTCATAGATTAGCATGTCTGAAAAAGTGACAGTCCAGTATGTCAAAAAAGTAATCGTATAGTATGACAAAAGTCATCATATAGTATGTCAAAACTCATAAAAGAAAGTCATCATATAGTATGTCAGAAGTCATGAAAAAAAGTCATGTAAAAGTCATTGTATAGTATGTTGGGGAAAAAATATGAAAAAAGTAATTCTAAAATATGTCAAAAAGTCAGGAAAAAAGTAATCGAATACTATGTCAAAAAAAGTCACGAAAAAAGTTGTCATATAGTACGTCGAAAAAAGTCATCGTATAGTATGTCAGAAAAAGTCATGAAAAAAAGTCATGGTATAGTATGTTGAAAAAAGTCATGAAAAAAGTCATCATATAGCATGTCATAAAAAGTAATGAAAAAAAGTCATTGTATAGTATGTCGGAAAAAGTCATGAAAAAAAGTCATTGTATAGTATGTCGGAAAAAGTCATGAAAAAAAGTCGTCATATAGCATGTCAAAAAAAGTAATGAAAAAAAGTAATCATATAGCACGTCAGAAGAAGTCATATAGAATGTCAAAAAAAGTAATGAAAAAAAGTAATTGTATAGTATGTCAGAAAAAGTCATGAAAAAAGTTGTCATATAGTACGTCGAAAAAAGGTCATGAAAAAAGTAATGAAAAAGTCATCGTATAGTATGTTAGAAAAAGTCATGAAAAAAAGTCGTCATATAGCATGTCAAAAAAAGTCATAGCATGTCAAAAAAAGTCATCATATAGCATGTCAGAAAAAGTCATAGCATGTCAAAAAAAAGTCATGAATAAAAGTTGTCATATAGCATGTCAAAAAAAGTCATGAAAAAGAGTCATGAAAAAAAGTCATGGTATAGTATGTCGGAAAAAGTCATGGTATAGTATGTCGGAAAAAGTAATGAAAAAAAGTCGTCATATAGCATGTCAAAAAAAGTCATATAGTATGTTGAAAAAAAGTAATCATATAGTATGTCGAAAAAAGTTGTCATATTGTACGTCGAAAAAAGGTAATGAAAAAAGTCATGAAAAAGTCATGGTATAGTATGTCGAAGAATGTCATGAAAAAAATCCATCATATAGCATGTAAAAAAAATTCATGAAAAAAAGTTAACGTATAGTATGTCAGAAAAAGTCATGGTATAGTATGTCGAAGAAAGTCATGAAAAAAATCATATAGCATGTAAAAAAAAGTCATGAAAAAAAGTCATCGTATAGTATGTCAGAAAAAGTCATGAAAAAAATTCATCATATAGTATGTCGGAAAAAGTCATGAAAAAAAGTCGTCATATAGCATGTCAAAAAAAGTCATCGTATAGTATTTCGAAAAAAGTCATGAAAAAATGTCATCGAATACTATGTCAGAAAAAGTCATGAAAAAAATTCATCATATAGTATGTCGGAAAAAGTCATGAAAAAAAGTCGTCATATAGCATGTCAAAAAAAGTCATCGTATAGTATTTCGAAAAAAGTCATGAAAAAATGTCATCGAATACTATGTCAAAAAAAGTCATGAAAAAGTTGTCATATAGTATGTTGAAAAAAGTCATGAAAAAGTTGTCATATAGTATGTTGAAAAAAGGTCATGAAAAAAGTCATGAAAAAGTAATCGTATAGTATGTCGGAAAAAGTCATGAAAAAAAGTCGTCATATAGCATGTCAAAAAAAGTCATGAAAAAAAAAGTCATCGTATAGTATGTCGTAAAAAGTCATGAAAAAAGTCGTCATATAGTATTTTGAAAAAAGTCATGAAAAAATGTCATCGAATACTATGTCAAAAAAAGTAATGAAAAAGTTTTCATATAGTATTTTGAAAAAAGTCATGAAAAAATGTCATCGAATACTATGTCAAAAAAAGTTCATGAAAAAAAGTCATCATATAGTATGTCGAAAAAAGTTGTCATATTGTACGTCGAAAAAAGGTAATGAAAAAAGTCATGAAAAAGTCATGGTATAGTATGTCGAAGAATGTCATGAAAAAAATCCATCATATAGCATGTAAAAAAAATTCATGAAAAAAAGTTAACGTATAGTATGTCAGAAAAAGTCATGGTATAGTATGTCGAAGAAAGTCATGAAAAAAATCATATAGCATGTAAAAAAAAGTCATGAAAAAAAGTCATCGTATAGTATGTCAGAAAAAGTCATGAAAAAAATTCATCATATAGTATGTCGGAAAAAAGTCATGAAAAAAAGTCGTCATATAGCATGTCAAAAAAAGTCATCGTATAGTATTTCGAAAAAAGTCATGAAAAAATGTCATCGAATACTATGTCAGAAAAAGTCATGAAAAAAATTCATCATATAGTATGTCGGAAAAAGTCATGAAAAAAAGTCGTCATATAGCATGTCAAAAAAAGTCATCGTATAGTATTTCGAAAAAAGTCATGAAAAAATGTCATCGAATACTATGTCAAAAAAAGTCATGAAAAAGTTGTCATATAGTATGTTGAAAAAAGTCATGAAAAAGTTGTCATATAGTATGTTGAAAAAAGGTCATGAAAAAAGTCATGAAAAAGTAATCGTATAGTATGTCGGAAAAAGTCATGAAAAAAAGTTGTCATATAGCATGTCAAAAAAAGTCATGAAAAAAAAAGTCATCGTATAGTATGTCGTAAAAAGTCATGAAAAAAGTCGTCATATAGTATTTTGAAAAAAGTCATGAAAAAATGTCATCGAATACTATGTCAAAAAAAGTAATGAAAAAGTTTTCATATAGTATTTTGAAAAAAGTCATGAAAAAATGTCATCGAATACTATGTCAAAAAAAGTTCATGAAAAAAAGTCATCGTATAGTATGTCGGAAAAAGTCATGAAAAAAAGTCGTCATATAGCATGTCAAAAAAAGTCATGAAAAAAAGTCATCGTATAGTATGTCGTAAAAAGTCATGAAAAAAAGTCGTCATATAGCATGTCAAAAAAAGTAATGAAAAAAAGTCATCGTATAGCATGTCAGAAAAAGTCATGAAAAAAAGTCGTCACATAGTATGTCAGAAAAAGTCATTAAAAAAAGTTGTCATATAGCATGTCGGAAAAAGTCATTAAAAAAAGTCATATAGCATGTCAAAAAAAGTCATGAAAAAAAGTAATCATATAGTATGTCGGAAAAAGTAATGAAAAAAAGTCGTCATATAGTATTTCGAAAAAAGTAATGAAAAAATGTCATCAAATAGTATGTCAAAAAAAGTCATGAAAAAGTTGTCATAGTACGTTGAAAAAAGGTCATGAAAAAAGTCATGAAAAAGTCATTGTATAGTATGTCGGAAAAAGTCACGAAAAAAAGTCATGAAAAAAAGTCATCATATAGCATGTCGAAAAAAGTCACGAAAAAAAGTCATGAAAAAAAGTCGTCATATAGCATGTCAAAAAAAGTCATCATATAGTATGTCGAAAAAAAGTAATCATATAGTATGTCAAAAAAAGTCATGAAAGAAGTTGTCATATTGTACGTCGAAAAAAGGTAATGAAAAAAGTCATGAAAAAGTCATGGTATAGTATGTCGAAGAATGTCATGAAAAAAATCATCATATAGCATGTAAAAAAAAGTCATGAAAAAAAGTCATGGTATAGTATGTCAGAAAAAGTCATGAAAAAAATTCATCACATAGTATGTCGGAAAAAGTCATGAAAAAAAGTCGTCATATAGCATGTCAAAAAAAGTCATCGTATAGTATTTCGAAAAAAGTCATGAAAAATGTCATTGAATACTATGTAAAAAAAAGTCATGAAAAAGTTGTCATATAGTATGTTGAAAAAAGGTCATGAAAAAGTCATCGTATAGTATGTTGGAAAAAGTCATGAAAAAAAGTCGTCATATAGCATGTCAAAAAAAGTCATGAAAAAAAGTCATCGTATAGTATGTCGTAAAATGTCATGAAAAAAAGTCGTCATATAGCATGTCAAAAAAAGTCATCGTATAGTATTTCGAAAAAAGTCATGAAAAAATGTCATCGAATACTATGTCAAAAAAAGTAATGAAAAAGTTTTCATATAGTATGTCGAAAAAAGGTCATGAAAAAAGTAATGAAAAAGTCATCGTATAGTATGTCGGAAAAAGTCATGAAAAAAAGTCGTCATATAGCATGTCAAAAAAAGTTCATGAAAAAAAGTCATTGTATAGTATGTCGGAAAAAGTCATGAAAAAAAGTCGTCATATAGCATGTCAAAAAAAGTCATGAAAAAAAGTCATCATATAGCATGTCAGAAAAAGTCATGAAAAAAAGTCATCATATAGCATGTCAGAAAAAGTCATAGCATGTCAGAAAAAGTCATGAAAAAAAGTCGTCACATAGTATGTCAGAAAAAGTCATTAAAAAAAGTCGTCATATAGCATGTCGGAAAAAGTCATTAAAAAAAGTCGTCATATAGCATGTCAAAAAAAGTCATGAAAAAAAGTAATCATATAGTATGTCGGAAAAGGTAATGAAAAAAAGTCGTCATATAGCATGTAAAAAAAAAGTCATGAAAAAAGTCATCGTATAGTATTTCGAAAAAAGTAATGAAAAAATGTCATCAAATAGTATGTCGAAAAAAGGTCATGAAAAAAGTCATGAAAAAGTCATTGTATAGTACGTCGGAAAAAGTCACGAAAAAAAGTCATGAAAAAAAGTCATCATATAGCATGTCGAAAAAAGTCACGAAAAAAAGTCATGAAAAAAAGTCATCATATAGTATGTCGGAAAAAGTCATGAAAAAAAGTCATCATATAGTATGTCAGAAAAAGTCATGAAAAAAATTCATCACATAGTATGTCGGAAAAAGTCATGAAAAAAAGTCGTCATATAGCATGTCAAAAAAAGTCATCGTATAGTATTTCGAAAAAAGTCATGAAAAAATGTCATTGAATACTATGTAAAAAAAAGTCATGAAAAAGTTGTCATATAGTATGTTGAAAAAAGGTCATGAAAAAGTCATCGTATAGTATGTTGGAAAAAGTCATGAAAAAAAGTCGTCATATAGCATGTCAAAAAAAGTCATGAAAAAAAGTCATCGTATAGTATGTCGTAAAATGTCATGAAAAAATGTCATCGAATACTATGTCAAAAAAAGTAATGAAAAAGTTTTCATATAGTATGTCGAAAAAAGGTCATGAAAAAAGTAATGAAAAAGTCATCGTATAGTATGTCGGAAAAAGTCATGAAAAAAAGTCGTCATATAGCATGTCAAAAAAAGTTCATGAAAAAAAGTCATTGTATAGTATGTCGGAAAAAGTCATGAAAAAAAGTCGTCATATAGCATGTCAAAAAAAGTCATGAAAAAAAGTCATCATATAGCATGTCAGAAAAAGTCATGAAAAAAAGTCATCATATAGCATGTCAGAAAAAGTCATAGCATGTCAGAAAAAGTCATGAAAAAAAGTCGTCACATAGTATGTCAGAAAAAGTCATTAAAAAAAGTCGTCATATAGCATGTCGGAAAAAGTCATTAAAAAAAGTCGTCATATAGCATGTCAAAAAAAGTCATGAAAAAAAGTAATCATATAGTATGTCGGAAAAGGTAATGAAAAAAAGTTGTCATATAGCATGTAAAAAAAAGTCATGAAAAAAGTCATCGTATAGTATTTCGAAAAAAGTAATGAAAAAATGTCATCAAATAGTACGTCGAAAAAAGTAATGAAAAAAGTCATGAAAAAGTCATTGTATAGTACGTCGGAAAAAGTCACGAAAAAAAGTCATGAAAAAAAAGTCATCATATAGCATGTCGAAAAAAGTCACGAAAAAAAGTCATGAAAAAAAGTCATCATATAGTATGTCGGAAAAAGTCATGAAAAAAAGTCATCATATAGTATGTCAAAAAAAAGTCATGAGAAAAAGTCATCATATAGTAGGTCAAAAAAAGTCATAGCATGTCAAAAAACATAATGGAAAAAAAAGTCATTGTATAATATGTCGGGAAAAAAAAGGATGAAAAGTAATTGTAAAGCATGTCGAAAAGTCATGAAAAAAAAGTCATAATATAGTAAGTCGGAAAAATGTCACAACCCTGAACATATTAAAGGCACTACAGGGTATTTTCATTTCAATAAGGAAAGTGATTTTAGTGTTTATATACCATTTTCAAAAGAGAACAACGAAGCAAAGTACGATTCAAACAGTTTATTCACATCTGCAATAGATCGGCCAATGAAACGAAGCACAGAGCAGTCAAGAACAGACACAACTCCTAACCACTTGTAAGGAACGTAAAAGGAGCATCTCAATTTCTAAAAAAGTACAACATTGCTATTTTACGGTTTCTTTTTTTCCTCTAAAAACTGAACTATACATTCACTTTTCAATGCAGCCTTTGCACCGAGGAATGAGCAAAGAAAAACTGGCAAGACAGACGTTTGAACAGAAGTTAACCAAGAGATTAGCAGAAGTGAAAACATAACTGAACTAGACAACATAAAATGAATCAAGGGACTGGATAATGATGGATGGAAACAAACATTACATTTGTTAAAAGCTTCTAAGCTACAACCCAGGTGCCAATAGTTTCCTCGGCTGTGCCCTACCATCTAAAGTACAGACAGCATTCGCAGTAATAAGTTTCAATAATACAATTCTCAGTTATAAATGCAGCGTTTTTAAATTTTAAACTCAGTGCTGAAAAAGTCCTCACAGTAACATCACTGTCACACATTAAAAATAAAAAAAGCAACACACAAAAACAGCAAACAATGAAACAACAGATGAGTCCTCCACTGATCAGTATGTCTTACTGGGTTCAAATGGAGCCAACCTTCCCAGGCAGGAATATCATCAAGTCAGTCAGTTTTCATCAATGCTGGTGTTTTCTGGACTCCTCTTTTTTGACATCACTTGCAACTTAGCTCAGTCTCCGCTGGCCACTCATCAATAACAAGACCTTCTTCTCAAGCGTCCATGAAGGGTCTCTTTGGAAATGTGGCAGGTGTAGATAAGCCAATATGTATGCATGTGTGTGATGTCTGGGCTTGGAGTCAAAATCCACATTTGAGAAAGAAGGAGCTTTAAAGATACCGCTTTCAATGTCCACCAGTTCACGGTACAAGATTCACTGCCAGTAGAACAGAAGAAGTCTTCAAACATGCATTGGTCTAAAGCGTGTAATGGCTTTGGATGAGCAAAATCCAAAAAAAAAGACAAAAAAAAGGTACATGGAGGAAAACGGGATGAGGAGGAAACGCCTAGATATTCTTTGGCCAAGTTGTATCCATCAGGGAAATTCACACGCACAGAACTCTGGGGAACCTGTGAGAAGAAAAGAATATTATTGCAAATTATAATTAAAAAAAAATTCAAGAACTGCAATAGCACAAGGAATTTGTCATAATGCTCATAAAATGCATCCTTACAATTTACACTGTAAAGATGAAGTCAAATCACTTAATATTGTGAATCATAATAATCAATAATTATCCCACCTGTCCTCAGTGAAGCCGTCCATTTCCTCCTCGTCATCCAGCTCCATGTCCAGTTCGTTGTCAAGACAATCACGTCCGTAGCCACTTAAGACGCTGCAGGCATGAAATATTTTGACATGTTAACATATATGTACATTTGTTGGATTAGCCCTTTAAAATTTCACTCAATGAGTGAGTATTTCCAATATTTTTGTATGTGCATTTGAAGGTTGTGTTGTATTTAATATTATCCGACTTTACTTGCGGTGATCAATAAACGAAATATTATGTAAACGGCATATTTACCATATATTAGTAATCTGAGGATGAGTGTGCTGTGGCTGCTGACCTGACGGAGCGGCATGTGAAGAACACGATCCTCTTTAGTTTCTTGTTGTAGAAGAAGTAGTTGAAGGACCAGAGGCTGCCCTCTTCACCAAACGGGTCAGAGTCCAGATCAGGGTTGTAGCTATGCACAAAAAATTAAGGCATCAAGCTTAAACGTAACTCAGACACTGAAAGGATTATCAACAGCATAGATTATGGGCTATATAAAAACACTCACGTTTGACAACACATGCATACCTGTAAATGTCACAGCCCTGCAGGTTGATCTCTTGGTCGATGGCGTTCCACAACTCCGGCCCCAGAGAGTTGAACTCCTCTCCCACGGCCGAGAACAAGCTGCTGTTTACGGCATTAGCCACCTGGAGAGAAGCCAAAGTAAAATAATTAATGTCTAGATTGAATTCATTATTAAATAAACAGGTAGCTGTTGTGCTCCAGAGGCCACACTAACCCAGTTGAGGCTGGGCTCGCGGCTGAACTCATGGGCCCGTGCGGCGCTGAAGTCATAGTCCGGCCTGAAGGACTCGTTGAGTGTGGTGATGAGGTAGAAAAGAGTCTTCCTGCAACACTTGTCACTCAAGGGGTTCTCCCCATCCTCACTGCTCTTCCCCAGCCTGGACAGACAAATATAAAGAGAGAAATTAGAAAAGGGAAAAATCCGTGCTTATCTTATCCACTGATTGAGGGTCTGATAAGAAACCGCACAGACTTCATTGTGGATGGAGCAGAATGTGCAGTACTCACTGTGAAGGGCTGGTGGCGCTGGTGGACTGAGGGGGAGAGAGGGCCTCCAGGACATGTGGCTCCCCTTCCTGGCAGAACTGCTTGAACATATGTTTATCGTCCCCTGCCATCTTACACGAGTAGCTCTCCATCCTGCAGGGGAAAAAGATAAAAGAATATTGAACATGATCGGTTATTTAGAACAATTATACTGTGCACATAATTACTTAATAGCACATTAGACACTTAAACACAATATGCACACTTATACATCAATGCATTTCAAATGCATAACACCTGAAACATTTCTGCAAACCAAATGTAATCATTCAGCCACAGATGTTAGAGACAAACAAACACTACAAATTAAATCTGAATCGGTATTGGGATTATTCGGATTCACACAGAGTGCACAGAAAGTGGACTGGAAGAGCACTATAAACCACAACAGCTTGTTTGTGCAGATATGGCTTCTTGTTGGCGAAGTCAGAGATAAACACTTCCTGCATGCGTCTTCGTGTTTCTAGGTCAGACGCCGCCGTGCACAGATATGCACGTCGAGCAGTGCTGAGCAAGTGGTGTGCAGTTGTTTATTTTGCCTCCTCCAACCTAAGGGTTATGCAAGAGCAAAGGTTGTGCAACTTAAGATAGACGGACTACCGAGACCCTCAGTGGCCCTAATTATAAGGACACGGGGTGGCAGCGAATACCACAGTGGAAATATCTGCCCTGGTTTTCCATACGCAACACAGCTGACCTGCCAACAAAGCAGTGTGGGTAACCAGATGACAGAGCAGACACTGGAGCCGAGTGGAGGTTATCAACGCCAAAAAGATGAGCGTATAAAAGCTCCGATAACATCTGTGACCTATGCTCTTGCAGCTTGATTACACATTAATTTGGTTCAATTCATAATTCATTATTGGACTAGCTATTTTGTCCATTATTTAATTTCAGTGCCAAACAACTGGTCCTAACAGAACCAGCCCTTTAAAGTTTTATGTAATTTGTGTCACTTTTAAGTGCAGTACATTATTACAGATTTGTGTTTAACACAATGTCAACACGTTCAACTCATCTGTCCAAAATATAAATCTGCTGGAAGCACAGCAGGTACATTTTTAGTTTAAGCCTGCAGCTTGCAAGTCACTGCTGCTATGATGGGCTGTCTCGCTAATCCACTAAGCAGGCTCTACATCAGCAGCCTTGGCAGCTCCAGCATCACTCAGCTATCATGCAGTATTATTGTATTTGTTTCCATGTAAATATGCTCCGACGGCAGCCTCCAAATAGCACCAGAGCGGGGTGAGCGGGCACCAAGTTGTGCGTCACTCCAGGCCACAACCAGCACAAGAAGCTCAGTTTCACCACCCACACTGAAAACCCTACACTCAGACGGGGCTGCATAACTCCACAGCCCACTGTCCTTTATGTAACTGCACTGTCACTGGAACCGCAAGCCTGCTGAAGGCCTTGCATAACCTTAAACACTTTGCTATGTCAAGACATGTTCCGTCAGTTAGCCATTAACTTATACACTCCGCAGGTTAGTATTCTGTTATCAGCATGCTGCAGAGGGATCTGTGATCTGGCGCTTAATCCATGTTAAAAGGACATCAAAACAGACATGGTTATTCCTGTATAATAAACTGCTGACTCCAGTGGCTCTATGCTTTGGTACAAACACAAAGTCCAACACCTGACTGTTGATGTTGAGTGTGTGTTACTGAAATAGAAGCTGCAAAGCTATCAACACCCGGAGAGGTGACCTGTGCATGCATCTCCTGAGGGCGAGTGTGTGTGTGTGTGTGTGTGTGTGTGTCAAAATACAGCTCAAGTTTGTGTGTTTGTGTACCAAACAGTTGCAAAATGAGCGCATGTGACCGATGAGATACGATCGCAGTTCCCTGTAAACGTGTGCTCTATATCTATAGACAGACAGACAGACACTTACCTGCCAAGGATGCGGGACTCTCCTGTTTCAACACACAGCCGGGAGCTAAGGGCTTCAAAGCTGGAGCTTTCCAACAGCTTCATTGCGGTCTGTGGAAAAAACAAACAAGAACAAAAATAAGGTTAATGTTAGCCAAACGTCATATTCGGAGATGTCAATACGCTGTTTATTGATAACCGCACCAAGTTAACGGTTGCTGTGTTCGTTCAGGGCTTCAATAAACATAAGTCAGTCGATAAATGATATTAACTTTCAGAAAAACAACCTCTGTCACTACGAATAATGAGCACAGCTGGGCTACAGCGCCCCGCGAGGCCAAATTTATAGAGTTAGGTCAAACACCCATTTCCCTTTTCTGTATACCAACCGCCCCTCCCCCACCCTTCAACCGAAGTTGACAAATAGTCTTCCTGGTTCAGTACACGGATGTTATAATAATTCACTTACCGAGTTAATTTTTTTCAGCACGGTCGAAAAACCAACGGATTCAAAAGCCAAAACTATAAACACTCGTCTTCTCAACTCTGTGACGCAAAAGATTAACGATCCCTGCTTTGTTGATGACCAGCTATCGTTCGCTAGCTAGCTAGTTAGCTTGCCGTTTATCGCTCCTTCACAGCCGCGCTTTTAATTCGCACTCGGGCTTAAGCATCTTACAGAAGCACTCGGTCGAGAATGCGTTATACTGAGGCCCTTTAAATTTATAGAAAAACTGCTCTTCCCGATTAAATGCGATGAGATTAAATCCAAAGACTGTTGGCGTCCGTCGGAGTCTGTCTGCAGCGGCATCCCTTTTCGACCTGATTCCACAAAAAAGGCTCGTATTGGCTAAATCAAGTCGCCTTTGTTTAAGCGACTCGATCGGAAAAGTAGCAACAAACGCGCTACCAAGACCAGCAATTCACCGAAACGGGTGGAGGGGTTTTCAAAATGTCGGTTACGTCAACAACACATCTAGGCTCTTTGAAAACAAGGGACTCTTCTGTGTGGTAACCAAGCCCCTTTTAGCTTATATATGCTTAGCTAACGTACACGCCCATTTTTACTGAGGTCTTCCGGTGATTGGCTGCTCATGTAAATGAAAACTAATTTGATTGGTTATTCTTACTCGGTCAATTCCCAGGCTAGAACTGTGTCAAATGTCTTCGCTGTTTATCGCAACACAGCTGCTGAAACAAGGTCAGCAATGTTCTGCCTGTATTTAATATACTAAAAATACTTTTCTTTACTATTCAACTGTCTAGGATTTGGAAAACTCGCTTGTAAGCTTTACAATACATAATGCATATTTTTCCTCTCTGCACAAAACACGTAGTTTATATTCTCACTGACTTATTCTGGATGTATTTTCTTCATCATCAAATATGACCAATATTGCTGTTGCACACCAGTTTTCTGTGTTTAATTTGCGTTGGTTTTGAGATATTTTTCCTTTGCCCTGTGTTTTGCCCAATCGTATTTATTGCTCTTGTTATTGTATTGTTAAACACCACACATTGCACTAAATGTGCTGACAGATTTCATTAGTCGTAGCGTAGCCTCGAGCATGCAGCGACAGCATACTTACCTGAGCAAACAACATCTATTAAAAAGAATAGCATACTGGGCCCGAGTGGAAACAGCTATACCCCTGTTCCAAAGTGAAGGGACTGCTTGCTGTGAGTGAAATTGACTCATTATTGTTGTTTGATCACCGGCCCAGTGGCCTAATGGATAAGGCATCAGCCTCCGGAGCTGGGGATTGTGGGTTCAAGTCCCACCTGGGTCGTGAGACATTGTCTTTGCTGGTCTGACACAGCATCTACACTATTACCTGACATAACTCCATAACATGATGAAACCACATAAAAGCTCAATAACACCTGCAATAACCTACCACCCTCACCTTGAAGACTACATTATTAATTATTTTTTTTAGCTAAATAAGCTTTGCATATTCTGTATATTGCCAAAAAATGAGTGATAAACAGTGTTTCATTGTCCTAACAATGACAATAAAGATATATTATTTTCTATTCTATGATACATTAACCCATTATAACTTCATAAAATGATAAAACCACCCACTCACACACACGATACCCAAAGTTGAACATATAGATTTATTGACAGAAATACAAATGGCACACTCATTGTCTGTCGGTTTGTCAGCTCTGTGTGATATAGTCAGAAACATTCTTCAGGCCTGTGCACTCATTGTCCAGGTACTCCAGGATGACATTGCCCCCGTTGTACAGGGGAGTTTCTGGGTGAGCCATCAGCGAAACCAGGGTGTCGTCCATCCGGAAAGCATCGCCCGTCTCAGGATGACACAAACGCAGCTTCTACAAATGGAGAGGAGTGAAGCTATTCAAGAAATATACACGCTGCTATTCTTAACAAATGAATTACACGTGGAAGAAAACATGGCATCAATGATTAGTAAAATATGGACTTCCTTTGCCTTATGAGATGAAACCTCTATTTTGTGTTAAAAAGCAGTTAAAGAATAAGAAACTTCTTATGTTACTTTTGGAAAAAGAAAGTTCTGATAAGTGGCTTTCCTGTTACTATCTGTTACCTTAGCTGCCAGTACATTATTGTTATTCTTGAGGTTAGATAGAGAGGCTCCATAATCCACCACCTTCCCCACACTCCATTTGGAACAGAAGAACATTGGTCGGCTCGAGTCTTTGGATTCTTTTGGAAGATAAACCTGAAAATAGGTTCTTTCTGTCTGGAAAGCCCCCCAAAAAAAGAGGACAAAGTCAGTTGGACAAAATAATAAACAGAGTAATACACAGATTTTTCACGTAATATCAATATGAAAAGTTATTCTTACACTACTATTTAAAAATAAAATCAAGAAAGCTGGAATTTTACCTGCGGCAGCCCCTTGTCTCCTGCAGCATGCAGCTTCAGTTTCATTAATGCTACCTTAGCAGCAGTTGCACTGTTCTTTGCTCCTCTACGTCCTTTACTTTTAGATTTGTCCTTTGACTCTGAACAGCCACAACCAAAGTAATACAGACATAACCAAAATGTCAGCAGGTAGAGCAACAATCAGATATATGTTTGTTATGACAAAGATAAGAGCAAGCAGATAAGGAATCACAGAAGAACTTGTATTGTTGCATTGTAACTAACCAACAATCTTTTGCACCAGCTCTTTTGTTGCTGCCATTCGAGGCTTTTGGACCTCCAACTTTTCACACTTGTGATCATCTTGATGACGATGGCTGTAAGGCAGGATCAAGAAAATGATTAAACCTTTTAGTTTTTGCTGGTAAAGTAGTAATATACTTTACATAATGAGGGCAATGCAGTAAAATGCTTTCCTTTGACTATGTCTGTGTTAAGTATCTGAGCTATGATGTACAGCTGGTTATGTTGCTCTATAAAAAGGTTAAAGAAAAAGAGAAGAAATTGCACACTTACGCCAAACAGAAATGCTTCTCACACTTCGGACATATTACCGGCAACAATTCTTTTCCCTTGCAGTCTTGAAATGAGCATGGGTAACTTTTGCTGCCGCCCCCTGTTTGGGATTCTCTTTTCGCCGGCTCCTGGAAAAAGTCAATGGAAATAGTAAAACAACCAAGCCAGTATCTAAGTAAAAAGGAAACAGATAAAACAATGGCCCAGTAGTAATCTTATCAAAGAAGGACATTAGGAATATGTAATCATGAACACAGCGTACCTCTGGACATGCATGGGCCTCTCTGCTTCTGTGTCCAAGGCTGTAAGAAACAAAAAGATATTTCATGAGAAAAAAACATGCAGAGGTGAAAAGTATCAACGTTAATTTATGACATCCTGTATTTGTGGCTATTTCTGGAGTATGCAACTTTTTACTTTTACATCCTTACAGTTGATTGCAAAAATAGAATTATAGAGACAGAATTATATTAATACAAACAAACTTTTTTATGAGGGTGGCTTGAATTTGGATGTTAAAGATTTGTGACCTAGTAATTTACAGAGCAGATATTTAACAGTTTAAGAATAAACTTAATGATAGTGGACGACACATTTAACATGATTGTGTACCGATAGATCTGTGATGAGTCAAAATCAGCTCCTTATATCAGTAGTCACTCACTATGAAGTTGAGTCTTTATACAGTATGAAATAAATACTGTATTCCTACATGGACTATGGACTACTTCATAATAACTTTGGTGAACTTACCAGAAAACACCGCTGCAGCACTCACAGACAAATGGAAGGAAATCTAAAAGCAGAACGTGGAGAACAAATTCAGTTAGACAACTAATTGCAAATTGGTAAGAGCTGTCTATTGGGCTACAAGACAACGGGTTGGGATCTGAACCGAGCATCGCAGTTTTAACAGGGATGCCGACTATTTGTCTGGGCAAAAACCTTCACAGAGAGTCAAACACATTTTATCCACAACAAACTGTTCAACGAGCGAAACGTTTATGTGACATAATATTAAACGAACATGAGTGAAACTATTTAGCTAACGGTTAGCCTGCTAACATCGTAGCGAGCTAACAGTTACTGGCAGTCATATTATGCTAACGCTAGCTAGCTGGCTAACAGAGCTAAAATAGCCGCTCGCTGTGTTTCATATTAACACACACGGTAGAAGAATATCACACGCCAATTTTTCGTTATTGTTGCTCAGAGGGAAATTAGACGGACCGTTTTGATGGCAGGAATCAATCTGACAATGCTTCCCAACGTCTATTTCAGCCATTAGATAGCCGGTGTTGTAAAGGCTATTGAAAGTAGGATAGGACTAGTTATTGGAAATGAGGTATAGCACATGCGCAGTTCGCAGTGAAACTGGAGCTGCGATGTTAGCGGCAGCTCCATTTAATCAGATAATACTGTATAAAGGCAGTTGAAACATTATGGTTGCTTTCCTCTCAGCCCCACTGAAATGTTTATGTGCACTCTTCAAGCAGCAGATCAGAGTTTACTGCGCATGTGTCGTATCCAACGAAATGACGCAGGTCCAATCCATCCTGTACTGTCCTTGGTAAGTCTGTTGATATCAACACGAATTTTACCCCACAGATAATTTATTTCATCATTTTAATCACAGTTTTTTTTCCGGTTTTCACAAAACACTTTCGTTGTGATTCAGAACACTTTAATTATTTTTATTTGTTTTTCAAATTTGAAGAAAAAAAAAGTTTGTTAGCAAACAGCAAACGCGATAAGAGAGCTCGGTTAGAAAAGCGGGAGGGGGGGCGTCAGGTGTCACCATACGTCACGCAGGTACTGGTGTAAAGGAGTGGTGAAAGGTGCATTCACTGGCTGGTTTGAATTGAAAGCACAAAGCGGTCGAGCTGGAAATTCTGCTCGTAAGTAACACACCCGCCTGTAGAAACATTGTGACATAGGACGCATAGGCTCGGACTTTATTTACCCTCGCGCTTTACTGCTAAAAAAAAATGAGCAAAATCGGCAAATTTTTCAAGGGGAGCTCGAGTTCATCGAGCTCCTCAAAGTCCAAGCACCATCGGTCGCGAGGAGGACCGTCACCCCAAGAGGCCATTCACAAACTCCGGGAAACAGAAGAAATGTTGACGAAGAAGCAGGACTACCTGGAGAAAAGGATCGAGCAGGAAATCGCGATAGCCAAGAAGAATGGCACCAAAAACAAGCGAGGTATGGTTGTATCTGTGCACCTGTTTTCCTGTTCCTGTTCGACAAACGCTTTTATTCAGTTCTCCAGGCCTTACAATTGAGTAGTAGGCTCACCTGAACATGTATTAAAGAAGCTAACACAAACAAAAAGGCCCAGGACATCATATCAACACTACTTCCTTATTTATATATATATATATATATATATATATATATATATATATATATATATATATATATATATATATAAATAAGACAATTTACCTGCATTGATTTGTTTTTAAATTAGTGATGATGACTTATTGGGAGCAAATTTAGTTCAGCAAGAATAACAGGTTCATAAAATGTGAGGTTATGGTTGAACTAAAAGGAATTGCATTTTATTTAACCTGTAAGATTCTCTCCCCGTGTAAGAAACCTACAGCTGGATGACCTCAGACACTAAATAAACAATGGGAGGGGCCTTGTATCTTTTTGTTTTTCAAACAAACAGCACTAGAAGTTCTCAACCAAAAAGCAGATAGCAAAGGTGTGAATTTGTCACAAAGAGACAGAATCACTCTGTATTTCTGTATTAGCTGCCTTGCAGGCTTTGAAGAGGAAGAAGCGCCTGGAACAGCAGCTCACACAGATCGATGGCACGCTCTCCACCATTGAGTTCCAGAGGGAGGCTTTGGAGAACTCGCACACCAACACGGAGGTCCTGAAGAACATGGGCTTCGCTGCCAAGGCTATGAAGCAGGTCCATGAGAACATGTAAGAACGTGGCCTTAGGAGCAACAAAAACGGGTCCATCATCTGTGCAAATAACACATTTCAGGATAATGTATTTTTTATTTATAAAGCTAAAAGGAAATTCACAGAATCGAACAAAACTTTACAAATCAGGGTGACCTATTACTAATACAAAACCTTATAACGTATGCTGTTTGGACTGGATAATATAATTTGTAAACTACCGTATGTATATAAACAAAAGTGGAATGAATGGGTACATTATACTCCTTAGCCATTATAAAAGTATCAATAGTATCAGCCCTATAATTAATTGTTCCTTGTTATATATAATTATAATACATTTGGTTGTTCAAAAATGTCTACAGTGACGTGTAATCTAATTTCTCTCCTCCCATTTTCAGGGACATTGACAAGATAGATGATCTGATGCAGGACATCACAGAGCAACAGGACGTGGCCCGAGAGATCAGCGACGCAATCTCTGGACCTTTTGGCGAGACATATGACGAGGTTGCGATCTTTCATAGAATTCCTTCGCACCTTTATTTGACCCAACAAAGATTTAAAAAATACTTTCTGTGTCACCTTTCCTGCTTTACAAAAATGCTGCTGTGCACTTTTTGTTTTCTTAGGATGAGCTGCTGGCAGAACTGGCAGAGCTTGAACAGGAGGATCTTGAGGAGAGCATGAAGAGTATGGGTGGACTGCCCAGTGTGCCCAGATCCAAACTGCCCTCAGCACAGTCCAGTCACCGCGCAAGTAAGTGCAGCACTATTAAACAGTGTCTACTTTGCATTTAATTGATTATGCTTATATTAATCCTTGCCCTGATAAATGTTCCACAATAATTTAATAATTATTATTATTTTTTTTTTTTACAGCAACCAAGAAAAGGGTTGAAGATGATGACGACATGCGTATGCTGGCATCGTGGGCAACTTAAGTTAATTCGGCAGCTTTAATGTACTTTGTCAGATCTATCTATCGCTCTCTTTTTCTTTTTTTTTGTGAAGTTTTTTTTAGGGAAATATGAAGACCACTTTATTCTTTTAAAAATAAGCTTTTTGCCTATTGGCTTGTAATGCCACCATGAAGGTTATTTATCAATATATTAAACATTTTGAGTGAAGGAATCAAGAAACTGTATTTTACATTTATGTTCCCATGCCTCTTGTTCTATTGTTTTCCTCTCTTTACAATAATCACTCTTACTTGGCCTGTACAGAATGCATTACTTTTATAGGCCTAGTGAAGATGTAATGAGGATACAACTGTGATGTTTTTTTTTATCACATGGAACAGAATGCTTAGCTGTATTGGCTGTAAATAAAAATCTTGCCTTGATGTTGTAAATATATTGCTTGCATCAACATTCAATAATAAAACAATTTCCTGCATATCCTATTGTGGTTTACAAATTATAGTACACATATCGTTTAATGTGGACTTTTTACGGTTTTACATTATTTATGGTGATTAATTTGTACATTATATTTAGATTCCAAAATGTCACTTTTGTGTCGTTGTCCTACATCCGGTTTCTTTTGTCAGGCTTTTATTTTGAAAGGTGTCACACGGGGCAACGACGTCTTTACTCTCCGGTTAGCTAGCTTACCGCTTCTGTCAGGAGGAGGAAGTCCTTAGTCCGGCGAACTAGCCTCCTTAAAACGAGTAATACCTGGCTAAAACCTCGATCAGGGTTAAGTCCGAGTATGGAAGCGAGTAACGTTAGACCACGTCAGACGGAAGGTGAGTAACTTTGTTTTAATTAATCGTAGAAGGTTTGTCGGACTAATACGGGAAGTTTACGCGGCTATTAAAACTAGCGCTAAGTTAGCAAATTGTATACAGGCTAAACATTACCACCGAAACCGGAATGTGACGCGTTGCAACACGTAATGTCATGAGAGAGAAAGTAAGAAATGTTTAACGTACTTTAGTGTTGTTATTACACTGTTATCAACTAAGTCCTGCCCCTATATTATCATATGACTCTTAAGTAATATGACATATTAAATTGATTGGTGAGTTTCGTAAGATAGGGTTACATCCGCCTGCTTACGTGATGGATAACACATCAACAAAACCAACACACCGTCCCATTTTATTCAATATTTTAAAAGTATTGTTTTTGATTTCTTGTACCTGTGTAACTACGCTATATTGAGTTAAATGTGGTAGCTAGAAAATTAAAAAAAATAAGGGTTACTAATGCAATACTAATCAACAGTTGAACTAAATTATTTACTACTAACTGATGATTAATTTATTCTTTGTTCTTAGCAAAAATAGAAATACGCTTCTCAAATGTGAATTTCTGAGTCTAATAATGTGCGTTTCTTTATTTTCTGACACTTACTGATCAAACGATTAATTAAGTAAATATACACCATCGTCACGTGCTGTATACTTAACAAACACGCACATATTAAAGTATTGTATAGTTAGTGTATAAACTCTTGTCCATATTCCATAACAACCTATCTCAGCACTGAAATATGTAAATTTCATGACCACAGCCGGACAGGAGGAGGCCAAAAGGGCAGCAGCTGCAGCAGCCAAGGCGGCTAACCGGCTACCTGAGGTCCGCCTGGTGGTGCTGGGCTGGAGGTGGCCGGGGAAGAGCCTGACCGGAAACACCATCATAGGCCGCGAGGAGTTTCGTTTGGAGCGAGCGGCCGAGTTCTGCGTGAAGAGGCAGACCGAGGTGCTAGGGCGGCAGGTGACTGTGGTGGACACTCCGGGCTGGTTCTCGGCCCAGGACACACCACCCTCCTATAAAGAGGAGTTAGTGAGGGGAGCGTCCCTTTGCCCTCCAGGCCCACACGTCTTCCTGCTCGCCATCCCCGTGGGCATGTTCACAGAGGTGGACCGCGCTCGCATCGAGGAACACGTGAGCCTGTTTGGTGAGCGTGCGTGGAAGCACATGATTGTGGTTTTCACCTGGGCGGAGGTGTTAAGGACCATTTCGATTGAGAGGTACATCCGCAGGGAGGGCAAGGAGCTGCAGTGGGTGCTGGAAAAGTGTAAGCGGAGGTACTTTGTCATCAACAACTGCATATTCGGGGAGCATCCCCAGGTGGGGCGCTTGCTGGAGAGGGTGGAGAAGATAGTGGCAGATGAGGGGGGCTACTACAACCCAGAGGAGGTGGAGGTGGAGAAGGAGAAGAAAGCTCTGGACGAGAACCAGAATCCAGCCAGAGAGGGACGGGAGCTGGGGGCACGGCCCAAACAGAACTCAGGGCTGAGTTTGTCCAAAGCCATGGAGGTGGAGCCGCTTTCCAGTGAGTGATGTACATGTCTTGGCTCGAAAGAAAGTCAAACTGAACTCTCAGAATGTTTTTCTTTGTTAATTAAAGATAATAATTAAATACCATGAACATCTCTAACCCCACAATAATGAAAGTTATAGATGATATATATCACAGTAGTTGAGCTGTGAATTAATCTTGTAATAATGTTATGTTAATAATGTATTTGACTCTAGATTAAAAAGACACTGATGGACCCTCTAAACCACAAACTGACGGAGCATCTGCCTTACTCCTCTGATGGCAACGCTGCATATTTGACAAGAAAGAATGGGGTAACTGAAATTACACTGAATGTACAAACCAGTGTGATTTATTTATTTTTTTAATTAGATATGTTACTGTGTGTTTTTGAGTCCTGTGTTCTTTCATAAACACCCCTTTTCATGCTGTCCAAAAATTCAGTTTCAACATGTAATGATAGTTTTCCGTGGAAGATGTTGTTGTTATAGTATCTTGAGGGTTGTGTGATGGGAGGGATTTAATTTAATCTAACACAAGCTGTTACACATATTGCCTTCATTATTTTTTAAATCCGACATGAACACTTCTTAGTCTCGGCGAATACCAACTGCCAAATTGCACTACTAAATTGTTACTGATATTCTGTCAGTGTCTGCTGAGAGAATTGCTTTTTTTAACGATTCCCATTTGTTGTGACCAAACTGTAAATGCCTTTCTCATGCTCCAATGTTCCTTACACTCAGTGTACAGTTATAAAGCACCTTGGCAGGTATTGATTTTGTGTGTTGCCTTAAAGCGGTGATTTTGTTTCCCTTAAATGGATCCTTCACATTTATATCAGTGTGGCGGAGGGATATATTTCAGGAACGTGCGCCACCATGGAAAGCTGTAATGATGGGTTGCCTAATATCAGGATATAAATTTCGATTATGAACAGTTTAACTCATAAAAAAAAAAAATCAGAAATAGTAAATATTCAGTTTTTGCAGCTTTGTTGATACTCCGATACTGACATATAACAATACCTTTGGATTTCAGAGTGTTGGCAATTTCATGTCCCATTTGGCTTTTGTATTTTTCAAAACATTTTGCCAGTTAAAATCCATTTTTTGACATAGACCCAACGATTAAGGAAGTATATTTAGAAAACAATTGGCAGATTGATTGAGAAAGAAAATAATTAGAGCCCAACTCCTTTTTTCTACTCGTATCGAATAAAATCTGAGCACACCCCACCCACTGTTGGACTTTACAACGGTGTTACTGGAAATGTTTGGCCCACACGAGTCGAAAAGAATCAAAAATAAAGTTAAAGTAGCCTGATCTTTATCGACAACTGTGCAGGTTATACGAGTTGAACCGAGCCTGTTTCTGACCACACCCATCAGGTATCTTTGGAATGGTCAGAGGTTCAGACTGGTATTAAGTTGCTCCGCAAAG
Organism: Chelidonichthys spinosus; assembly: GCA_029853015.1. Lineage (NCBI taxonomy): Eukaryota > Metazoa > Chordata > Actinopteri > Perciformes > Triglidae > Chelidonichthys > Chelidonichthys spinosus. Next base: position 17,087,277 of record CM056837.1, read on the forward strand.
GTTTGGTTAAAACCTTCTTATATACAGTCTATGGTAAACATGGATGTAGGTCTTATACAAGCAGTGGGAAAGACTCCAACTCTTTGTTATGGTGTACTATTATTGGATATTGGAGTCAGCTGCTCCAGACAGACCTTCAAATCCTCTATAAGGACGCTCCTAACTGTTCTTATAGGCCCTTGATGGCTCACTGTACCAGATGAATCAGGTAGTGTTACACATACAGTGGATGTGTAACATGATGGTTCCGTGCTATAGTTGTGTGACTCCATTACTACCTCTGTCTGTGTTTATGGGACTCTTGTAGGACCGGTGAACACAGTGGTGAATGGTTGCCTTGAACGTCTCCCTCTGCTACACAGCAGTTCACATATATATAAACACACACAAATATAAAGGTCAGTTTCACGGCTTTACTTGGGAACACTGCTAAGCTAGTTTTAGTTGACCTGGTGAAACGTAGGCGTGAATCAGTCACATAGTAACTATGGGAGACCTGGTGAGTGAAGGTTGCATAGAAAACCAGCAAGGCCTCAATGGCCAGGATTTTAATCAACTTGATCAACAAAGCCTTTTATCATAGGAGTGCCTTCACGCTGTTTTTTTGTTAGTAGCTGTCAGTCTTTTGCATGGATGGGTTTATACTCATTATCCAATGCTGTATACTCATATATGCACTATGACTATTTCACTCAGTGTGTGGCCAAATACAAATGTGTTTGTTGACATTTAGTGCTGAAATTTGAGACGGGGAACAGGTCAGGACCTTTTCTACCTTGTGTACTCAGCATACCGTCTTTGGTTAAATGAAAAGCGGTCTGGTAACTAATTCATCAGTCAGAAAACATTTTAATTATTTCATAAAAGAAAGAAAGAATGATTGAACACAAAATACAAAACAAAAGTCTAAAACACAACCCGTCATCTTTCCCAGAATGAGGGAATAAATTACTTCCATAAAATGCTTCTTTATAAAAGAAAAACATATATTTATATAACTGTAACTGATATAGTAGATGTGTATAAAAAATGCTATTGGGCATGCAACCTAATACAACCCACCTTTGTGGCAGTGAAAAGGCGATTGAGTTACTTTACAGCATGTGAATGAGGTTACTCTTAAGGAGTTCGTGAAGGAAGCAGGGTCATATCAAGGGGCTTTTATCCTCTGGAGGCCTGCAACATGTCTTGTTGGCCCACACTATTAACAGTACATTTGCTTGTTAGAAATGCACTGTTGTTGTTCTTCTATTAGGTCCAATAAATGTATATTTTTGATCTAACTCTGGGCCCTGTTCCTTGAATTATTGACGAGTCAAGACTTCTCACTGAAATGTGTCTCTTTAATTTGTTAAATAATGTGTTTAAGATGATTTTAAATGTGTGGGCTGTAACTGCAAGCAACAAAAAGCTTAAATAAAAGAGACAGCTAATCCTTACCAAGGCTTCAATTTAGTTTTTTCTTCATTAGGGATTATAGAGTAATCCTTGATGAAGAAAAATGAAGACAATTGTTACTAAATTAGTTATTAGTGCCTTGTGACCTTCAGTCCAAAATCCATACTAAATATATTATCATATATTACGAATAAAAGCAGTAAAATATTTGGCATTTTGGCAGAAAATGCCTGCAACAATTAATTAAAAGCTCTAAAGCCAAAAAACGTATTATAATGAGTAGCCTATGATGAGACAAAGGTATACTTAAAAAATAAACTGCTGCTGCTGCAACGTATTAAATGTGTTTTTGTGATCATTTTTAGAAGGAAGGTTCATAAATAAAAGACTGAAACCTGATATATTAAACCTTAAATTTGTTACACGTTACATTCTGTAGTTTGGCCACTAGATGGCAGTAAACCACCAAGTTACACAGATGATTCACCAGTTATGGCCTTTCCGCCAAACAAGTAATATCCATATATTATTGTTTATAGTCTTTATGTAGCACCCTTCAGTACTTCCCGACTACCCTTGAGTTCTAGCACCAAACATAGAGGTTTAATTATCTTTTTGAGCTTCATGAATGGTCTATAACAGGTGAGGTTAATCTTTTTGGACTGTGGGCCATTTACAGGAAAATAAAGTCACGGGCAACAATTATAAATGTGTGTTTTCAATCAGTTACACTGTAAGAAAATGAGCTTTTCTTTGCAAAAAAACCCCGCAATGTGCCATAGAAAATAAATGATCTATCAAAATAGCTCCGCTACACTACTATTATCAGTTTAATGTTTGACATCACAGTAGTTTATTGTGTGCCCACGTATTCAAAAAGTATTTCCATATCTGCTCCAGTAAATTAATTCAATCTTGTGCATGCATGGCCCTTAAAAATTTTATTTTGTGTAAATCTGGAAATGAGTAAAGTTCAAAAAGACAGAACTGTCCAAACATTGGTTTCTGTTCATGGTCTAAGTGCCCACTTAGGAGATTACGATTCAAATGTAAATGTGTCTAATATTAAGATGTAAGAGCGCAAGCAGAAATGCTAAAATATTGATTTCTGTGCCAAGACAGATTGAAACTAGGACGTGCAATAAAAATAAACTCCAGGCCAGTTAAAAACCGGCAGCGGGGCCGTAGTTTAGCCAACCCAGGTCTATAAAACCATCCTCCTTCATACCTCTTTTGCTCCCCTCCTCCTCTCAGTTTCCTCTCTGCACTGCCGAGCCTCATCTCCTCAATCTGCAGGGAAGCAGATCCACCTCATCCTGAGACTTTTTTTTACATTAACAAGACAGTTTTCATTTTTCATACTCTATCTCAAGGTCGGTATCGATGACATAAAATATGAAACGATGCTCTTCAAACCGAAATTGGCTGCATGGAGCCTTGGGAAGATTTCATAATCAAGTGATTGAGAATCCAAACCTGGATTTTCTTCAGCTTAAACTCTCCCAAGATCTAATTTAAATTTGTGGCATGCATTTTAAAATGAACTATGGTGGCAGAAAAACGCATTTCAGTTCCTCAGCTGTTCATCGTTGCTCTGCACTCATGCTTTGAATGCATATAAATGCTGATTAATGGAACGATGGAAGTGGTTGTATATTAACTGATGCTTCTATCTGTCAAAGCTTTGCACCCAGAAGGGATGCGCTGCAGGCTTGGCTTCTGGCGACTGGGAAGGCTGTCATACGTGGCTTGGGGCATCTTCCACATCGGCCCACAGCTCAGATCTTGTAGCACTCCTCCTCCATTTTCCACTACTTCACAGATCACAAGGTCTTTCCTTAATGTTTTCAATGATTTTGACCACAATTTTGGGGCGTCGTTACCCAACAATCTGCTGACGTTTCAGACGGTTGATTGCTTCGTCCACTTTCAGCATTGCACTCCACTCAGCCCTGCTTCTCACCATCGACTGTTGTTATCGTGCCTGACTCCCTGCAGGATTGAGAGGTTGCAGGACTTGGCTGGATTTATTTTCATCTGGGTCCAGCTCATCAAGCCTTCTCGGGAGTCTGGCCGTGCACACAGCCGTCTGAAGGAGTTACTTCTGTGGTGTTCCTCTTGGGGGTACTCTGTTGTTGGTTGATTCACTCTGGTGCTGATGCTGAAGTGCACTCTCTCACCGCAGTGATGGGATCAACCTGACCATGAATCCAAGGTAGGTTGTTACCTTGAACCACAGTCGCATTCTCTCAGGATCCGTTAGTCGTTGCCATGCCAGCCGTTACCATGTCATCCATCCTGAATGGTCCATCTTCCATCCCGCCTCTCAGTGGTTTCTTTCTTGTGCTTGTATGAAAAACAGGCAATTATACTCGGCGACGGGAGCACAATAGCAATATCGAGAGGATCTTTGTTTTTAACAACATTGTTTATTATTTCAAATGTAATCAAAACAACAGTAGTTACAGAAATTACAGACAGCGAGCTATGATACTGTGTGATTTCGAGTCTCATTGGTGTATCCGTGATAAGATAAAAACAAGGTCACAGTTCTTGTTTCGTTATATTGACCAATCGGGCTGACAGAAACTGTGCGACACAATCAAACCCAGAAGTCGGAGAAAAAGCAGGAACCTAATCTCAACAACAACGCTAACCTGCTTTTCTGTCATCTAAAATAACATTGTTAAGAAGTTAAAGTGATTAGTCCAGTGAAGCAAGTGAAGACTGTTTCTGTAAAGTGTTTTCGGCTTTTGCGACACAAGCGAATCCGACCGCCGGACGCTTCCTCTGACTGCATTTTGACAGTTTTTAAAACACTTGCAGTTTCAGGTGGCAGTGAACACAAGCAGATGTTTCAAGCACTCACACGGAGTATTTGTCCGCAGGGGTCGATTTGAACAATATTAGGAGAAGAAAAGAATTTGTTTGCATGAGAAAGTATAGTTAAACTCAATCCTGTTGAGAGGAGTTACGAGGAGTCGACGCTAATGAGCACACATCAGGTCTCAGTGTGGTTGTAAAGAAAAGGTCTATGTGTAAAGGTTTAAAACAGCCATTAAGTCCTTAATTTGGTTTATTACCCTGTGTGCATCTTTGGGAGTGTAGGTATTAATTAATGAGAGTGAATTTAGAGAATGAAATTTAGATGAAAGATGTCTGCACCCCCCTAGTTACTGTTGCTACGCCTGTTACGCTTTCCGTTCTCAAATGGATGCAGTTTACTATGATAATCTGGCCGATTCTACCATCGAAATGTTTTTGATGTTGAAGGTTTTTAAACAATATGTCGCAAAAAAAAAATCTGACTTCTCACTTCTAGCAGAGGTCCGTCTGCAGCATGTAGCTGTAGTTAGCTAAAGCTAGCTAATTAAGCTAGCGTTAGATTTTAAAAAACAGGAATCCTGTGAAGCGGCCTTAATGACGAGAGCTACATACATGATGTATTTTAATATGTAAAGACTAACAGTATCTCAGGCCGACGTATATACTGGTTTACATTTGGGTCAAAGATCTATCAAAGGCATTAATTACGTTTAAAAACACTTAGCGTGCCGCTACAGTATTTACAGAATCATCAAACAGTTTTCTAACCATCCGGTGAAACTGTCTCGTCGACTGTGCGATGAAAACATTTTTAACTCATTTTCCAAGTTGCGACTAACAAACTAAAGTTAGTCGGCAGGCCGCCATCTTTGTTTTGGAAACACAGGTGAAACTCAACAAATGCTATGCTATAGCTAATGCTATAGCTGTTAGCTATGTTAGCTATTATGAGTGACCATAATGCTACCTTGAGTAACGCTGGCTGTTATCTTCCTCAAATCTAATTAAAAGCGGGACGTAGCTGCTTACATGAGCCAAAACATAGTATTTTTTTTTTGTGAATGGCTGCGAAACACCACGATGACCAATAAACTATAGCTACAACAAGCTGGTATGTTCCGGATGGTGGCGTGGCTGTCGAGGCTGTGGTTGAGGTAAATACTTGGAAATGTGATTCTTATTAGTCTTTGGTCTCAATGTGGTGAAAACATGGAGTGGATTAAAAAAAATGTTATTTTTTATGTATCTACGACGGCGTATTAGTACAACGACATAGTAGGACCATTTTGGGGTAAATAATACTAATTGGGGGGTACTATTAAGTTGTATTTGTGAGAAAAAAATAAATAAATGTTATTCATAATCTTGCAAATTTCTGATTTTCTTGTAAATAGACCACTTTAATCTCAGAGAATATCCATGTTTTTTCCCCCTCGTAGGCTACATTTACAACTTTAATCCCATATAATATTATTTTATATATTTTATTTTAATTCATATCTTATTTTTACAACTTTAAAAAAGATTATATATTTATTTTTGTAACCTTAAATGACCCTAATACGCCGTCGTCATTTACAGTGTCAAACTGAATGGGTGTGTAATATTGCACAATTTCTTTTTCAGTAGAATTCCAAGATCCTGATCTTAAATGAGTCTACAATCATTGGTGTAAAAACATGACTTTTGTCTTGAGACAATATTCCTAACAGTAGAAGTGGATGTTGAATTGTGTTCAGTCAGAAGCCTTGTGTGTGATGTTTGGAACAGTATTCACATTTAAGTAAAAAAGTAGAGAAAAAAAGGCCACTCATAAAAAATAAAAAAAAATCATGTAATATAGTGCTACACTACGAATATTTGCCAGTTGAGTTACCTGAATCTGCAAATGTTTTTGGCCTTGGTATATACATGAATGTGTTGACACGGAGATGAGCCGATCATAACTTAAACACAGGCTAGCCTATGGTTATGCTGACGACACACTAGAAAAAGAAACCACACTGCAAAAAAAAAAAAAAAATCAAGGAAAACTCCAACCATACCAGTGTGTTTTCTGGCTCACACAATCTGTATATAGATACTTCAGATTCAAACCAATAAGAATCACCTGTGCAGAGCTAGCTCAAACATATGCACCCATAAAGCAGGTGGATATCCAATCTATAATGTAAACTGCTCTCTTCTGCATACACACACACACACACACACACATGCACACAGAATCACTTACACTTTAGAAAATATATTCAGCATACACACTCACAAGCGCCTGTCTTGTAATTTTGCATTAGTACCACATGTCTAATGAGAAAAAAATGTGCAAACTCTAGTCAGGGACAAAATGGCACGGCAGTAATGGAAAAAAGGGGGGAAAAATACATAAAACAGTATCCTCGTGTAAGGAATCAATCAAAGAACCAATCAAAAGAACGACAACGATCGTGTGTGCCCACCACCCGTAAAAAGAAAAAAAAAAAAACACATCTTACACTTCATTTTTTCAGAAAATGAAACCAGCCAAACGTCACAAAACGAATTCGACACCGCTAGCCGAATGTTCAGAGCTTTTTTTTTTTTCTCTCCGAGCTGCGATCGATCGCAGTGACGGGACTTTAGCTCGCGTCATACCGCACGGCTGCAGCCTCTCTGTGCAGAGCAGGGCGGTGGAAAAGTCAATCAAGCCTGCTACGGTATTGAAAAGCAATACCGACGGTCTGTACAGATAATTGTGCCGGCCCCCTGTGAAAACAACACACTGAAAGGAAAAAGGAAATAAGTAAAAACCTGATGGATATACAAAGGCCTATACAGTATAACCCCACCGACAATAAAGTGGAAATCTCTGTTCACATACTCTGTATTGTTTCTGAAAATATATATTGTATAATTCACCCTGCTCCCCCCCTCAAACACACCAGTATCCAGTCTAGGCTGCACAACGCCTCCATGGCAACATGACAGCAGCCGAACAGAACTGAACCAATACTGAGTCGATGACATCAATCCCCTCCCTCCGTCCCCACTAGGTCAGTTCTTTTGCCATCAGAAGCGGAACAATAGGCTTGCCTGGGATCAGTTTTCAGGGCTTTCTCGCTTCCTTATACATCGTTGGCTGCTGTATCCAGTCTGGGCCCCATTCCGAGTCATTGTGTACACTTTATAAGCAGATCCTGGAGGGTCCTGGTGAGGAGGCCCCCCCCGTGGAGCAGGAGGGAGGAGGGCCGGCACAGAAGAGGGAGGGGGGGGATGCAGAAGCCCCCTCCTCCCTCAGCACTGCTCGGACTCGATGAAGCCCTCCTTCTCCTGACCCACCGGCACCACCTCTGCATAGGACGGGTGACCCGACCCGCGGCGGAACTTCATGGCCGGCCACCGGCTTGGGCGTCTCTGCGAAGGGGGAGCGGGAGAGGACAGGGTCATCAAGGTCAAAGGTTAGGACTAAGGTTGGTCCGTGACCTGTGTTTTTTTTACTGTTGTTGGATTCAAAGCACATTTAAACAAATGCAAACATAAAATGAGATGTAATTAATTAAATTATTAATTATATATATTTTCCTTTTAGGAAAAATGTGCGTGGATTCCTTTGGATTCATAAAAGCTGCAGGAACCATATTCTTGTAAGCTTTGTCACTATGAGATTTGTTGACATATAAACAATAAAATTATGCAATATCATCGTGTTTTCTCCCTTAAACATAGACTACAGAACTTATACTCAGTAATCCAATATGAGGCTTTACTTCAGATCACACATCAGGGACTTCCTGTGACTGATAATAACCTTGTCATATTGACAATGACAACGACTTTGAACATGAGCGGTTTTTGTTTTGAAAAGATGTTTCTACGCTCCCCAAACAGCAGCTACTCATGCTCGGGGAATTCACATTCATTTACTGAGAAAGACTGTGTGCACCAGGTTTCATCATCGCCCTCTGAAAGCCTTAATACATATTTATACGAGTCAGGAGGATGAAAAGCATTGAACAGGGTTTTTTTGTGTGCAGTCGGCCATCTTTTCTTGCTAAGTACACATTCCTAACTAAATAACTCTAGTTTGGCTCTAGGGATGACTAAGATTGTGAATATAATAAGTCATGAATGTTCTAATGATCAAGGTAGCCACAAAATACAGTGCATATCTCTTTTTTTAGCTTTCAAAAAGACTCATATGTACGAAATATGACTGCATAACTTTTTTTTCTATTTAATCACATCCTTACTACCGATCCTCATCCGACAGGTCCATAAATTGTTTAAATATTGTTCTGTTTATCGAATTTGTAAGATTATGAGCTATTTAGACCTCAAAAATGTTATTTACATGGCATCATGTCAGCTGCTATCGTCTCCACTCACCTCGATGAGGAAGAGGCTGGCTGCGGAGGTCGGGTGATGGTAGATGTACACGGTGACCAGCACGCCGGCGACCATAATGAGCATCACCAGGAGGATGCCGAGGATCAGACCCGTGTGCAGCGGGTGTGTACCCGGCTTCCTGTCTACGGCGCTGTCCGCAGGCAACACTGGAAAACAAAACCACAGACAAAGCCTGTTATACAGAGATACAGATCTACGGGTCTAAAACAGAGGTTCTATACGTTTGTCCTTGTGTTGCAGTTCTGTTGTTGACCAGCAGGGGTCACTCATCATTCAACAATACACTCATTTCTTACACTAATATGCTTTAAATATGCCTGAGAATTGATGCTTAGAACAAAAAAGTAGCTAAAAAAACAGATTTTGTTTCTAAAATGTAAAACAGTGACATGTCTGTGATTTTTCAGTGGATTCCATGCTTTTTTGTGTGTCTTAGATAATTGAGGGGACACTTGGTGATTACATTCAAGGTTCATTCACTGGGTCTGATGATCATTCAGTGTATTTGTGAGCATTTATTCCCTCTTGAATGTACGAGTTTGAGTTCATCCCAAAACCAAGGTTAGCAGCGTATGTTCCCGATAGGCGGATCAAACAGCCATATAGACGCTGATAAGAGTCCCACAGTAGCCTCCAGTCACAGCGATGAAAAAACTCAAGAGTGTATATAGTGACTCCGTAATAAGTTTGTCCTTCAGACGCCGCTCGCCTTTAAAGTGCTTTTATGGAATTCATACCGGAGTCGGACCCAGCAGGTGTTATGAGGGTTCTTTTGAAGATGATGAGAACGCCCGGTAACCTGTTAGGAATATCTATGGAGGCTCAATTTACCCTACACATAAAAAACCCCTGAAATGTGTCAAGGAGAAGAACAGAACAATAATAGAACAAAAAGAAAAACACTGATCACACAGGAGGGCAAAGCTAATGAAGTCATTCGGAAACAAACAGCAAAGGATGCCCTCATATAGCTCGTCTCGCACAGATTTCTAGCAGGACCAGCCCAGATCTATTCACACGGCTGCAGATTTCTTCTTCCGTGGCCCCCTGACAACCTCTCCCCGGGCTCCTCCCTGGGTTTAATTAGCAGCTCCAGCCACTGCCGAGCCTGGCAGCCAACTAGCCTGGCTCCCCGCCTCATTGATTTCCAGCACACACAGAATAACCGAGTGGTAATCAAACATGTCCGAATGTGTGTGGGCAGCCACTGTGAATGTGTAGGTCTGCGAGTCAGTGCACAGACAGTATTTGCACTCCTAAATTGGATTTTTTTTTTTTTTTAAAAGGGATAAAGTATGGATAATTTGGTGTTGGTATAGTTTCACACTAAACAAACAAAGCAAAAGAATAGTCTATTGTCCATGATCCGACACAAAACAGTCTTCATTATGGCTTCATTGGTGTGTCGTGTTTTTCATCATACAGTCAGTCAGCCTTAAATGAAGAGACGAGGACTCAACTTGGCAGAGAAAACAACATTATATTCTCTGGTTTCCTCAGAAAGAGATTTTCCTGTGTTTATCTGTTGGAGCTTCAGACTAAGAGGTATCTCTTGGTCAGCTGGAAGCCCAAACAATGCGACAGGCAGTTCGTCTGGGGTGTTAACAGGTTGGCCCGGGGGGGGGGCGTGCGAGTGAGCCGAGGTATAGAAGCAATGAGAAATCAACAGCCCAGCAGCTAAAGAAGTGCTGGTGGAGACGAGCCTGCCAGGACGCCCGGAGCAGCCTTTAGACGGCTGCATCTGGACTCCTCTGAGCTACGTTTAAACCAATCAGACAGCAGAAGCTATACGAGGTCACGGCGCTAGGCTTGGTCATGCATGCAGCTCTATGTGCGGCTGTGATTTGGCACAATGGTGCTAAATGCTAATATGCTCACAATAATAAAGTTTTGCAGGTTTACCATATTCACAAGGTGAAATTAGCCTGTTAGCATGCTAAAAGCTGTAAACACAGCAGTAAAGTACAGCAGGGGCTGATGGGATTGATTTGCAGGTATTTGGTAGAAACCAAAAGATTGAACTTTATTTGACCCGTTGATCACCAAAGTCATGTGGATTCATCTTCTTGGATGAATCTCTCTTCATGTCAGTCCATCGGATGTTTTGTTTAAATGGCTGCAAACTAACCATCGCGTTCATTGTTTCAATGATCCATCGATTCAAAGGGAAAATTCCCGTTGGTGAATTCTTTTGTCTGACCAAAAAGTATTAAACCCAAATAAACATAATTTAAAATGATATTGTTGTATTGATCATTGGAAAACAATGGAGTTTGGACATGGAAATGACACATTTAATTGCCTCGAAATGTATTGTCCATTAGCTCCGTCCTCGTGACTGCCAGAACCTGAGGAGACTGAAAACACTCACAGACAGCAGAGCTCTTAGACGGCGATAAAATACAATCACGCTTTCCAGATAGATGGGGACCAACGGAAACGCAGCCCAGCTGTGATTTTTCTCCAGCGGTGCAGCAAAGCCGTTCTCTCGCCTGGCTAATGGAGTTTTTTTGTTGGGGAACCAACAATGCAAAAACTGAGAAGACCTATAATTCAGAGTCTTTGTAAATGAGGAGTGGCGGTGTTAAGTAGAAGCTACGGTAAAAGGGTGGTTTAGCCGCTGTAGCTGTAATTACCTTCATGTTATCCACTCAAAGTCAGAGGTCACCTTGATATGAGAGCTCAACAGTTGAAGACATTCTGGATCATCTATGTGGCATTTTAAATCCACCCTGCTTTATTAGACCTGTTATATAAGACTAAACAATCTTTCACTTGGACAGTAAGGAATTTGTGCTTTTTATATCTTCCTCGAAATCACTCTGCTTGAGGAAAATTGTTTGGGGTTTTTTTTCCAGAGAAATGTCATCACAGTGGCAGGCGGCGCGATGCCGGAGCGATGAGAGACGTGAAGCGGTCGTGTAATGGAAGTGTGATGGAAGGCGCCGCTTTCTGAGAAGCAATCTCCGAAAACTGATAAGAGTCGGACGTCGTTCCAGAGCTCAGCTTTTGCTTTTGCACGATTGTCGTATCTGCAAAAACGCTGACGGAGCATCGACTTCTGTCAAATGAGTTGTGATGTAAACAAATGATGCAAGTGTTTCATGCGAAACATACACAACTACTTCTCCCAGTCCAGACACTACAACGGATGACTGCGACACACACACACACACACACACAGGCATAAAGGGTGTAAAGGCACACAGCAGCAACAGTGGAGGATGGAGACTTACCCTGGTTGTCTCTGAGATGGAGGGCGATCTTGGTATCATCTGTTAGCAGACAAACAGAAAAAAGACACAATAATCATTATTTCTATTGTTGTTTTTCGAAGCTCCGATGATTCAAACAACTCCCCAAGGGTCAAAAATGGATTAAATATCATTCATTATTAGAAATGAATCATGAAATTTACTTAAAAGCTGATTAAAAATGAATGCTTTGTATATAACCGTCCAGCATAATGCATAATTCAGCAGGTAAGAGAAGCCGTCCGGGGTTAACTATACATGTGAAATATGGAAATGCGGCGTGGCCCGCTTCTCCTCGGAGGGTAGGAGGCATTTATGCACACCGTAGGATTCACATTATGCAAATTCAGCACACACACTTCACCCGATGTATTTCACAATATAATTCAAAAGGATTTCACATTTCAATTTTCAAAAAGAAGCAACGCGGCCACGTTTTCGGTGTCTGAAATGAATCATTAAATGAGACGTCGTGCTGTAAGAGGCCACACAAAGAGTTAGTCCGAGTCAATCCCTCACCGGAGTGAGGATCATGAATATGGATCAGATATGGATCATCATTGCTGCTCAAGGGGAGGAAACCCAGAGCCACTATATGAATCCATTTATTTTTGCAATAATAAATTTATTGATATCTGTGTTCTGGTTATATAACAGAGCACAGTGGGATGTACTCGTTTTTTACTGCTGTTTATTCTCCTTATACATACACGAGTTAAGTTGCTCACAGATTTTTGCAAAAAAACATATTTTGACAACATTACTCAAATATTAAAGCAGTATTTGTACCTTCCAAATATAATATATATTTCCTATCATTTCAATGCAAAGTAGATCCCAAATGTTTATAATAAAAAGGTATTTAATGAATAAATATTTTAAAACTTGCTCTTATTTGGCATGTCAATGATAAATGATAAAAGTCTTTACAAGAGTGAGCCATTAAACTCCCCGGTCCATAAAGCATCATTTAAACTAACCTCATCGTGGTTGAATGCCTCTGAGTAACAGTCAAAGTGCACTCCATTATTTTATCCTATGAAAAATTAACATATGGATTCTTGAGATTTGGCCAAAAACGTGATTTGTGAGGTCACAGTAACCTCCACTTTCTGACCACAAAAAATCTAATCGGTTCATCATTGAGTCCAAGTGGATGTTCCCTGCAAAATGTACGGATCCTGAGGTAAAACTAACACCTGGCTTTACAACAACTTTAAACAACTTTGGTCTCATGTGAACAGAGATGGAGATCTGAACTTCCCATATCGGGGGTTTCTCTCCCAAACATCCCTCCGCCCACGCAGACATGTTTCTCTTCATGTCTCTTTGCATTCCCCTCATTCTCTCGTCAGCCGTGAGCCAACCAGCCTGCTCGATCCTGACCTTTGACCCCTGCAGCTGAAGAGACAGACGAGAGCCGGGGAAACCGACCCGCCGTACGTGCCAGAGAGTGCGAGGAGACAAACCCAAACACACGTGTGATCTGTAGGATCACTCTGATGTTTTCACCCCACGCACCCATCCACATCAGAGTGTCCATTCAAACTCCAAAAGATGGTTAATGGGGTGCAGCGGGGAGAAGGTCGACTACTCCCTCAGTAATAGATGGAAGCCTTTTAGCAAGAATGCAATAATGGGTTTACCCTTGAATATAGAAAACCTTGAAAAAAATCCTCAACAATAGATTTAAAAACCATCCATGACAGAAAAAAAACATGACTTGAGGATGAAGTTGTTAATAGTCAGTAAATGGATCGGCACTTTTCATTAAAGTTGTCACAAAATGCAGAAAAGGGACATGATTAAAAGGGTAAAATTAATTAGAAATGAGATGGACCGGATGAGAAAAACACAGAATGGCCACATTGAAAAAAAATGTCAAAGGAAGCAAATTTGAGTTTTCTACAACGAGCCAACTCTCAGTTTTTAAACAGACAAGGTCAAAGCCTCGACTTGGAAAGAGAAAGCCAGACGTCCTTGCTGTAGCACTGTTTGCATTCAGCCCTGATCCCAAACACTGACTGATATGCTCCATCTGATGAGGTCAGAAAATCCTTCTTTCAAACAGCTTCGCCTTGGAAATATTTTATTTGCCGTCTGCAAATCCCAACAAAACCCAAACACTGAACTCCTCCGGCTAATGTGTGTGTGCAGACAAAACCTGATAAACATCTTACTTCTGTACCGTTCAAAAGCTATAAAAAAAACACATTACTGCCGGAAACACTCACCAGCAGACCTAATGTGTATCCGCCGCTGAAAATAGTCCCTCCTGTTTGAGTAGCAGGCAACCAAAAAGTTTCTATTAGCTCTCATGAACTGAAAACACTGTAAAGAGTAAAGATGAAAACACGGACAAAGGCTTCCAGACTGTACATCGCGGTGGTAACAACCTCTCAATCACAAGGAAGCCACGCCCTAAAGCAAACAATGCATGATTGTCTATTTTATTATCGTCCAGACGGGACATAATGAACCCCATGCTGTATTTCGGACGACATCCAACAAGCGATTGAGACCGTAAACCCGTGTTTATAACGAGTTTACTGAGGTGATAAATCAAGTAGGCTCATTTTCCCATAGACTTCTATACAATGAGACTTCTAATTCTTTTTGCTCCCAGCCGGCTATAAGAAAGCACGTCGCCCTTCTGCATCAGCTTCACTTTTCAGAGCCGGAGGCTGCCACTTGTTTACGACCTGCTTTTAAAAGAGTTATGTGTTTAGGGGAGATGAATGGGACCCGAATGCTCGGAGCCACAGACAGAATAAGGCAGTCAGACGGTATTGAGAGAGCATGCTGGTTTATATGGGATTGGTTGAAACCAGGAGGAATTCAGGACATTCTACCTTAACACATAGTTTTGCATTCCAGCCATATTTACGTTGTAAGCTGTGTTCATGCGTGAACCATATTTCCCTCATGGGGGTCACCTGCTTTAAAGAGAGTGCTCATGTTCTTAAAAGGATGCAGTAAATTCCTCACAAAGGATACGAGCGGATGCCTGACATGATTTGTTGCCAATCAGCTCAATGCGCTCGCTTCACATTGTGCCAGGCGTGTGTGTGTGTGTGTGTGTGTCTGATAGGTGTCTCCTATCGTCATATCCTTCCTATCATTTTGATTCAACGCCACCACATCTGGAGCCGATGAAGATAAACTGCCTGTTTACTTACATGAATTGCTTAAAAGTCATAAAAAAACGGTAAACGAGCTGAAAATTGGCACGTTAAATCCAGCGAACACGTAAACTCTAGAGACGGAAGTAAAAAAAAAAAAAAACGTAAGTAAGCAAAGTTTAAAAGGACACCTTGGCTGTCTTCCTATCATCAGCAGAAGAATCCGGTCTGCGCCGTTCAAAGAGGATTTGCATTATATAACTGAGATTATGCTGCAGTATGGTTTGAGTTAGCCTCCCGCTGGGATCCAGTGAAGCATGGGCTCAATACTTTACGCTGTGATATCAAAGGAGCACGAACTTCACTGGGAAAATAATGTCTTGGCAGGATGACAGATGACATATTCATTTACTGTAAATATCATATTTAAATGGTATTTTGACTTTTATTAAGGGCATATCAATGAAAATATGTATGTTTTTGCCTTAAGGTATACTATAGTATATATTTATGATGGTATATGGTACATTCTTA